>OX402546.1:18703283-21483283 GCA_948098915.1 Lampropteryx suffumata
ACTCAAAACCTTGAATCGTCTTGTTACATGCTAGTGCATCTATGTCCTCCTAACCCCAGTTCAAGAAGAATCGGACAAGAACTCGTCTTGTCTTAACACTTTTTTGTATGATCCTTGCCAATTTTGTTACGGATGCCGAGTCGAGTTGGAGCAGATTCATCCCAAGCTTTTTTGCCATCATAAAAAATCTGTTTTTTTTAAATGTATAATGAGACAGTTTCTGTTTTTTTAAATTTTAAAATTTGTCAATTGTCAAACCTATATAAGCGTACATATTGCCCTATAAAAGATTTACTAACTTTAGCGAGCCAAACTGTGGGATCAGCGAGTTTATCCTTATTTCTAGTATTATTATTATGATTATCACAATCTTTTTAAACAAATAAACATTTGTGAACATAATATTAGGTTTTCATAACTGACAAGACACTGTCATGACATTTATTTCCTTAAATTTATTGCTAACAGATTCTCTAGGGTCCATGTTATAAAACGGAAGAACAGCCGTTCTATACTGTCGTTCTTCTGTCCGCTACTAGCTTCGCTTCATTATTATCATCCTCAACACTACCTGCAGTCTTGATACAATCTCTATCAGTAGACATCATTCGATTAGCAATAGACATTATTTCATGGATTGGTATTACGTTGGGTTTCTAGCTCAGTTGTTATTCATATGACAGCTTGTGTCGCAATCATTCAACCTTCCGTAATACCATTTTATCAATAGTAAAAAAACGTGTGTGTCTCGGGACGCCAGACAGGAGTGATAACTTAAACTAATCTAACTAGCGCTGTGGGTTAGAGTGAGAGAGCTGGAGCCTGTCTACCGCTGCTGTATGCGTGAGAGAAAGAGAAGCCAGACAGACTGGCGCCGTAACGCGTTACGCAACTAAGCAGTTTACTCTCCCATAAGAAGTTATCACATCAAAAATAACTGTTAGTATCAGTGTTTTGATTGCATTAGAATTAATTACGCCCAGATGCTCTTTTTTAACTATCTTAAAAAAAAGGAGGAGGTTCTCAATTAATTCAAGGTTGTATATTTATGGGCTCAAATTTCATTCAATGAAGTCGGTTTCTTCTTAGTTTTTATATACAAAAAGTTTAACCTACAATATACTTAGGTAGTTACATCATCATGATGGAAGTATGTATGCTAGGTACAGCATTATAATACTCAGACATATATTTTCAAAACAAACTTCCCTCCATTGTATTCGGCCAAGTGTTAGTGGTACTTCTGGCACCTGGTTTGGCCTCCGTCAGCTCCTTACACGTAGAACAATAGACTTCGTTTGCTCAACTGAACGTTCAACCGATGACTTCAGATAGTTGTAGATGTCATTTGTGGTTTTATGAATTTATCACGTAGGTATTGCTCAATTTTGCCTGCACAGTTTTGTTAAATCTCTACATACATCTCTACGCATATACATTTAACATACGCAATGAGGATCAGTAAAGTTATAGCAAATTCAATAGAACTATCCACGTTATTCTTTATTTATATTTATTGTGTTTTATTGAACGTCCGAATCTGGAGCAGTTCAAGCCAGGCGAAAGATGAGTCAATGTCTCTGAAGGCTATAAGAGATACGAATCGCATCTCCCGACAGGTATATAAGTATTAAATCAACTATCTGGTTCCCATTAGTAAATTTAATAATTATAATATATTTTTTTCTGGAATATGTAATAAAACAAGACTACTCTTTGGGATCAAGCTGATAAGAATTCTGTCAAAATGCAAAATGAATCTGTAAGGCGATCACGCTATTTGTCAACGTAATTGCCATTGAACGGATTGGTTTTGGCAAAGGTTTGGAT
The DNA here is from genome assembly GCA_948098915.1 of Lampropteryx suffumata. Lineage (NCBI taxonomy): Eukaryota > Metazoa > Arthropoda > Insecta > Lepidoptera > Geometridae > Lampropteryx > Lampropteryx suffumata. Next base: position 18,705,114 of record OX402546.1, read on the forward strand.
ATGGCTTATCTGAATGTCAACATGGACCCCGCTATTCTTGCTGAACGATTTAATCGTTGATTTTACCAATCGAACATTTTATATATAGTATTACTATGCACTACTAGGATGTACTGGGTCAAAAACGTTCGTTAGAATGCACTGTCTAAAATAACGCGATCCCGCAACGTTTGATCAATGTATAATCCAGATTAGAGCTAAATCGTTTCCGTTACAGCGATTAGTGCGGTACGAAATATGTCAGAAATAACGTTATGACTTTGGTTTAGCTTTGGTTCAAAATTACCGCGGTCGGAGCCTGTTTTGGTAGTAGTTATAAGAACTGACGGCTATTCAAGGTATTTGGTATCCATTATATCTATCATTTGGATCATCATGGACAAGAAAACATTTTTTATTGGAAAGCGAAAGCAACTCTTTATTACATAGTCATATGCATGCATTTGCATGCATGCATTTACATAGTCGCTGTAAGCGACTAAGCCTGCAAGCCCTAAACCTATCGAAGAAGCGGCCGCCGACATACAACAGCGTCATATAACAGCCAGAGAAAATCTTCGATTCCTACTTCGTTTTGCATGAGCTGCTAGCCATGAACTAAGTCATAATGGATTGTACATACAATGGCTCTTAGAAAATCGGGTCTTAGCCTTTAAATTTCTCTTTTCTGCTACCGATACTTATAATGACATGCTTAGGGTATTATTGCATATTCATAGCTGTATTAATAATAATAATAATCCCGGACATTTCACACAACATCATCTGGCCCCAAAGTAAGCAGAGCTTGTATTATGGGTACCACATGACTGATATACTACTTATATACTTTTTTTTTGAAAATACATACATATTAAAGATACATAGAAACAATACATAGGTACATATTATTGCAAATATCAACAAACATGTATATGAAAAACATAGAACAGGTAGAATTATGAAGGTTGTACTCACGAATCCACAGATAAAGTTAAAAGTTCTTATCAAAATTATAAAAAGGTAGCACCTTCCGGCGGCGTCATCTTCGTCAACTAAAATTATTGTTTTTCGAAACTTTTATCTCTTACTCCTTAAGCCTAAATACAGAAGGTTAAGGGTAGGAAGATAATGATGACTCCTTAAGGGTATTAAGGTATAAATAAATACATATTGGTGGACAATGCAGGCAACACCATCTAGCCCCAAACCGAGCTTAGCTTGTATTATGGTGACCAGATGAATGATAATAACAATAATTAATAATAACGTATTATTTACAAAAATAATTACAGAAATGTACAGAATAATATAAAATACATGTGAAACAGTTGAGCTATCTAAGGACCGATTAAAACGATCTTTAGATAGCTTAACTGATCCAGATCACTGCCAGTAGGCAGTTCAAGTTCAAGTTCAAGTTTATTTATTTAGATAAGAGTAACATTACAGAAATATCCAAAGCGTTACATCTATGAATAAAAGATGAAGAAATAGAAAAAGACAACCTACAAAACATATATTATTAAATTATTATCTATCTTAAGACCTACCCTAAAACTATTTACCAACTTAATTGGCTACACAATAAAATAAAATAAAAGAACACGAATTATTTGGACATACAAATATACCTATCTAACTATCTAATGCTAATTTTGTTATTAATAAACATAACAATAAACACTAACAATTAAAAATACTTACTTACTGAAGCTTTTCACAGTAGAACATACTCAGTCTATCAATAACGGGCCATTTATCAGCAAATAAAATAAAAATATGGCTGTGTTCCCAAGACAATGGCGGCATTGCCACGTCGAATGGCAATGCTAATACGTTAAGCCAGATAGGAGCCAGCTCTTGGGTCACGCAATGTATCTACCAGACGCCGTGAAATAATTTTAAAAAGGCGGTGGGCTGTTGTTCCCCACGAGCCCGGGGGAACAACAGCCAAAAGGTTCGACTCCAAAAGGTTCAAATATGTAGGCCTTATAATAATAACGTCGGACATTTCACACAACATCATCTAGCCCCAAAGTAACCAGAGCTTGTGTTATGGGAACCACATGACAGTTTGACTACATGCATTTTTTTTGTACATAGATAAACATCCAGAACTGAGACAAATATTTGCAGATTAAACAAACATTTAACCGCGCGGGAATCGAGCACGCAATCCACGTCTCTGACGGGCGTTCGCCCACTGCGGCACAGATGTCGTCAATCGTTGCTGTAGCTCAGTAGTTCTAATACGTTGAACCCATAAGCGCTAACCTCTAAAATTATCAGTGTTTCTCTACTATATTATGCACTATATCTATTAAAAAAACCGCATCAAAATCCGTTGCGTAGTTTTAAAGATCTAAGCATTCATAGGGACACTCAGACAGCGGGAAGCGACTTTGTTTATACTATGTAATGATATATTTTGAAATACATACCTACTTATGATACTTGATAACTTTATTTACTTTAACTTTATAGCAATCCATAAAATTATTCGCACGAGTGAATACTTCCAAACCTTCCTCGTAAATCACTCCGTCCATTGGTGAAAACCATATGAAAATCCGTTCGGTGGTATTTAAGCTTATCAGACAAACAGACGCGGCCGGAGACTTTGTTACTAACTTTAAACTGAAGATAAATAATAACAATAACTTACTTTAAGATTAGGTGAAAGCTAGGTAGGTTTGATAGGTTCTCTTTTACCTCTCTGAACTGAACAATAACATTTTCCAGATATACTCGTGTATATATAACTGATATACACAAAAAACATAATAATCGTATACCGGTTGAAGATGCCTCACCATCTTAGGTGTTTACGATTCAATGAGCGCGACCACGAGCCGCTAACCGCTTACAGTTATACAAACTGAGCTCGATCTTAGGCCCATTAACAACCTTTAGGTACATGATTGAACGGACCGAAGATTTTATACCTAATAGATGCCTGCAAGTTGAAGATGTTTTATTCAATAATTACGTTTTAACTAAAAATAATACCGACTTCATTGAATTAAAAAAAAATACCACCGAATTAAAAACCTCCTCCATTTTTTGAAGTCGATTAAAAACGATTTTATTAAAAATAAGAAGAAAAAATTTTTAATTGAGAACCTTCTCCTTTTGTTGATGTCGGGTAAAAATATAATCACAAGGATCATTTTAAATCCAACTGTCGCGTTACGTAGAAACGTTGTACGTTGGTATCTCTGGAAATCAAGAGACAGTAAGTACTGAAACACCCCAGACCCAAAATAAAATATTCGTAGATCTTCCTCGCATAATCCACAAGCCAGTAAGTACTGAAACACCCCAGACCCAAAATACAATATTCATAGATCTTCCTCGCATAATCCACGAGCCAGCAGGTACTGAAACACCCCAGACCCAAAATACAATATTCGTAGATCTTCCTCGCATAATTCACGAGCCAGTAGGTACTGAAACACCCCAGACCCAAAATACAATATTCGTAGATCTTCCCCGCATAATCTTCGGTCTTTGGTAGTATTTGACCTAAACGTGCAATCAGTTCATTCGCTCTCTGTACCATCTCTGTATCAACACATACCTGAATACTTCCTTTATCCAACAACTAGGTTTTTGTGCTACTTTGCTGCAAACTACTTGTTCACAGTTCACAGCGAACTAGCACAAAATTTGCTACTACACTTTTGTTTCTTTTTATTAAGCATTTGGACACACTATTGTGACACGAAAGACTTGAGAAGAGAGAAAGTGGATTTTAGCAGCCTCATTCATAGCTTCTCATCAGCCGTTGTAATTGATTGTACTACAAATACACAACCAAATTCTACTAGAAAATCTAGTCTAAGAAAAGTAGGTATTAAATATTAGGTATCCTTTGTCAAACATATAGGTTTTTGTGTTAGCACTGTTTGCCAAACTTCGCATTAGCTACACTTTCGTACTTTTGTATAGAGATGGAATTTTTGGGTTAAGATTTCGTGACACAGATGTTTTCTCTATTGAAACGTGTTTGAGGCATTAAACCCGCGTGGACTACTTAATGGCTATACTAAAATTTGTATTTATCCATGGACCCAGCCTAATGCAATGCGACTGTGGCGCTCCAACACAATCTATGGCGCATCTACTCGTGCCAAAAACCTTGCACAAGGGTAGACCTTAACCCGGCCTTAGTAAGTGCGATTGAGATCGCCACCTACTACTTAAAAACAATCGACTAAAGCAACGACACAAAACGAAGAAGTATTAATGAATCCATACTATCACTACATAATACTATGTAGTGATAGTATGGATTCATCAAAAAACAAAGTCGCCTCCTGCCGTCTGTCTGTCCCTATGTATGCTTATATCTTTAAAACTACGCAACTAATTTTGATGAGGTCTTTTTTAATAGATAGAATGATTCAAGCGGAAGGTTTATATGTATAATTCATGCATAATATAGTAGAGAAACACTGATAATTTTAGAGGTTAGCGTATAATGGTTCAACATTTTAGAACTACTGAACTACAGCAACGCGTGGCCGGGTCAGCTAGTAATATTATAAATGCAAAAGTCTCTCTGTCTGTCTGTTTGCTACATTTTCACGGTTAAACGGCTGAACGGATATTAATGAAATTTGGTAAGAAGATGGAAGCATTCGGGGGAAGAACATAGGCTACTTTTTGTCTCAAAAAACAACCTTGAAGCGGGTAAAATAGAAGATGAAAGTTTGTTTGGCCAACTCATATTTTCTTAAGTTAGGGATCTGAAAATTAATATTTAGGCTTTTGGTAATAAATAAAGAAATAGGTACGTATTTCAACGTTTTTGCAAAATCATCCCGAAGAAGGTAAAATAAGGGATTAAACTTATGAGATGTTCTTTAGATGCACAGAATGCATTCCTTACAGAAATAAAAATAAAGGTTCTAAGCATACGTGTACAAAGTCGCGGGTAACAGCTAGTAACTTTATAAGCAGAGAACAACATTTTAATGTTCTCTCGTGTTCCTTTATCTAGAGCTGTTAGTTTATCTAGATGATGTCACATTCTCGTCGCCAATAGCGTGATATGATGTACGTCATCACATAATATGTAGGTAATACCTAAGTAATATTAACTACTGAGAATTAGCCAGCTGTTGTTATAAACCATTATAAATAATAATAAATAAATAATGCAGGACATTTCACACAATATCATCTGGCCCCAAAGTAAGCAGAGCTTGTGTTATGGGTACCACATGACTGATATACTTCTTATATACTTTTTATTTTTTTGTAAATACATACATATTATACATAGAAACACCCAGACCAGAGACAAATACTTGCAGATCTTACAAACATTTGTCCCGCGGCGGGAATCGAAACCGCAATCTTTTGAGACTGCTCCACAGTTTTTTAAATTTTTGCAGTTTTCATCGTTATTTTTGTAACTTGCCCTGTGTATTTTGTTCTGAATAAATAATTTTGAATACTTAATTTTTATTATATTTTGTTAACAATAAATATCGTTCGCCATTTTAGAAATCGGTATTTTTTTGTAAAGGTAGTAAAGGTATTCGCATATCACGTAAATATTTGTTCCGAAGCCGGATTTGGATCTTGCTGTTTCGCCATGCGGCTTATTTGTAATAAAATGTATGATTTCGTAAGTAACACCTTTTTAAAATGAAACAGATCAATATAAATTACATACCAGTTGAGGGCAGAAGGTGAAAGCGCAGCATCCTGCCTGAGAATACAGAACCATCCGGCAGTAGAACATGCAATGTGATTATAACGCATTTTCTATAGCAAATAACTGAGACCAATGGTACATATTAGATAACTGTTGCGAACATGGTGTTACTTGATTTCCATCACGTATTTAGCAGACTTTCTAGGGGTAGGCACGCATGCTGATCGCGCGGAAAATTGTAATGACCAAGTAGAGGCGTCGCATGCGCCGTTGTGCAATCATCGAGCGATTGACGACTTACTCGCTTTTGAGTTGATTCTAAACTAAATAGATTACGTCTTGTTCGTCTTACCGTCATCGATGGCTTAAGACCTTCAGACTTCACGTGTTTCAGCTTAGAATAAAGCAAGACAAGGGACACAAACTATATGACATTTAGATGACAATAAGCAACGACACGACATCCGTAACAAAATTGGAAAGGATCATACAAAAGACCAGACGAGTTTCTTGCCGGATTCTTGTTGAATTGGGGTTAGAAGGGACCGGCACCTAGATTCACTAGCACCAGACGATTCAAACTTGTGATCCTTGTGATTTTATTGAATATTCAAAGTTTTTACTTTGACTTTGACCATGCAGATCGATATGTATCATTCAGATTTTACGTCACTCACGGACCTGGAATATTGCACTATTGATACGAGGCAACCTTCTAAAAATCCGCTTAAATTCCCTACATAAAAAGTAGTCGATATCCTTTCCCAAGACACAATCTATCTCCTTATCAAGTACCATTAACATTCGTTCAGCCGTTTGTCGGCCGTTTGTGAAAAGGGTACAAACAAAAGACAAAGACAATTTCGAGTTTATAATATTAATATGGATGAATTGGTTACCAACTGTTACCAAAGGTGTCTCAAGAGTGTGTATGTGTATAGTTTTTATTCTCAATCGCTACTCCGTGACTAACGATCTGGGGCAAGCTTATTGTCTTGTCGATTCCGCAGGTGTGCGTCAAAGTTTCTTAACCTTCTGGCTGCGCGTGGTGGAAATTGGGCGTGATGGATTGCGAATAACCCGGTTGTTTTATGTCTTATTATAATTGCCACACGACATGTTTATGCTGTAATCTCGGTTTCATTGTTGTCTAAAGTGAGCTAGCGTGTCAGTGAAGCACTAGTTGTCTAGTGGCAATGCCCCCGCCTACTGTTCCTTAAGGTCGTGGTTTCGAATCCGTTCGTACACCATCGGATTTTACTGTTTGAAAAATGTACCTATTAGTACTCTTTTTTTTAAATTATAAGTACATTTTTTTACAGAAATAATAAACAATAATATAAAATACACGTGAAACAGTTGAGCTATCGATGGACCATTTAAAACGATCTATAGATAGCTCAACTGATCCAGATCACTGCCAGAGGGCAGCGTTCCCAAAATACTGACGGCATTGAATGGTAATGCCGAAGGATATCATCGAGCGACAACCATGTCGTAGAGCCTGTAAATTTCTTCTTAAGCTTTAATCTTTTCACCACACTGGTTCCAAATAACAAGTGACACGATAAGAAGAAGAAGCGAGGTCTGAAGATAATATCTAGGTATTGAGCATTAACGTATTTGTTATTTAACGTTACACGATAGTTTCTCAATGGGGGTAAGGTTTGTACTTGTATAGGTTGACGGTACCTACTCATTATTATTACATTTCCAATTCTTTTTTAGCTTAGCAGGTAGTAGCTCGTGTCCTAGTGACCTAGTTTGACTGGGTAACAAATTGGATTGAAGAGGTATTGATTAGGACTTCGCTATTTCGCTATTCGTTCTTGAATTTTGTGCGGTTTGATGTTTGGTTTGATGTTTGGTTTGAATATTATTCAGAGAAGTTGTAAATAACTTTAAAAAAAAATACATTTCACACAGTATCATCTAGCTCCAAAGTAAGCAGAGCTTGTGTTATAGGAACCACAGGACTGATGTACTACATATTTTTGAAGTGATAACTTCTTATGGGAGGGTAAATCGCTTCGTTACGTAACGCGTTATGGCGCCAGTCAGTCTGGCTTCCCTTTCTCTCACGCATACGGCAGCGGTAGGCAGGCTACTCCTCTCTCACTCTCATCAACAGCGCTAGTTAGTTTAAGTTATCACTTCTGTCGGGCCGGGCGTCCCGAGAAGACGCACCCGTTTTTTTTTGTAAATTCTAATACACATAAAAACACCCAGACCCAAGACTAACATTTGCGATCATACAAACATGTGTCCCGGAATCGAAACCGCAACTTTTTACATATCAGGCGGGGCTTCGCCCACAGCGCTACAGAGGTCAGTTATTCTTATGTTTCAGATTTCTAGCTCTTTCTATTTATTGTGCCTGCCACATTTCCATTTAGGTCTCTTTGTTTTGTTTCATCGTTTAACTGCTCGAAAAACCTAACAGAACTCTTTATTTCCCAACTTTCTCTACCTAACTTACAAACTTAAGCAAACTTACACTAGAACAGAACACGATTGTACAGATCCCGTACAATCCATCCGTCTAAGCCTATATCACCGTGTAAAGGCTTGCGCGTGCGTTCTCGGTGAAAGCCTTTCGCATGACCCGACCTCACTCGCTTAATGTCCTGATAAACGTTTGTAACGGATTAAGGTTTTGTTTCTCGCCTACTTTTCATGTACCTACCTGTGTCTCATAAGTAGGTAATAACAACACCCAACACCTACTTACAAACCAGTATGGGTTATACACTAATGTGTCTTTCTTTTTAAACTATTCAATATGTTTGTTATTTTTTAACCAACTTCAAAAAAGGAGGAGGTTCTCAATTCGGTTGTATATTTTTTAAAGGTTTGTTAAACTCCGTCATTTATGAACCGATTGGAATAATTATTTTTTATGTGAAAGGTCATACTTTCCGATTGGTTCAATAGAAATTTCATCAAAATCGGTTCAGAAGTTGCGTTTTTAAAAAAAATATGTCTTCTTAAGTAAACGGAATTTCGTGAAAGTATACCCTTTCATATAAAAAATATTTTTTCAAATCGCTTCATAAATGACGTAGATATTACAAACATAAAAAAAACAAAAAAAATATATTGAGAACCTCGTCCTTTTTTTGAAGTCGGTTATATATGGGATTTTATTTTATTTTATTTATTAAACAAATGATGGGATGATTTAAGACTACTCATATTGAACAGACTTTAGTAGTAGGTATGTCCTTTAGGAGAATGCAGAATAGTTACTGTAGGTAAGATACCGTTACATTACATTGATTGGTAGTTACATTGATTCATCCAGGGAAACCCGAGTTACGGTTTCACGGAAACAAACAACCATACGCGGTCACAGGCTCCTCAGTCCAGCTCGAGGTCGGAAAAAATTGCAATGACGAAAGCAATAATTGATAATGATCACTGGAAGTTCGAACACGTCTGTAAAACTAATTGGATTTCCTTCTATATCGCAGACGCTCCATTGTCATTTAAATTAAAAACGTAATTCAAAAAAAACATGTAAACTCGTTTGCATTGCAGGAAGATATCATTGTAGTCGAGAGAGCTAGAGTTTGCGGGTTTGAAAACTATTTGCTGTACAGCCGCAAGTTATAGAAACTGTTACCAGCGGTTACCCAATGGCAAACATTACCACTTTCGCCGTCAATCCATTGTGCTCCACTTCCATTCGACAAACCAGGTCTATAACTCCGAACATCCAATTTCATGACATAATCATACAATAATTACTTGCTCGATAAACTTAGCTTCAAACGGCTGTCGAAAATGATATATAATTATTACTTTTCGCACAGGTGTTATGATTTAGATTGTTTTTATTACTTCCTAGGTACATTTTATTTACATTATATTTGATTTGTTTCAGATGGCGTAGCGAAGCGGACACGGATATCCCTCACAGATGTTATTAAACCTAATGGAAGGCGAAGTAAACAACACCGGCCTTATTTCCTCGATCAAACACTTCAATTTAGAAGGGAAACAGCACGGAACAATAAAAACACTGCTAAAAAACTTTATTTTACCAGAATCAGACATGGCAATCAAACAGAATCAAAACGATAGATGCGTGTACACAGTTCCTGTTAAACTACCACTGCCAACCGTGAATGCGAGGACCAAGACCATAAACGAAGCTAAATTAGCTTTTTTAAACTCAACAGTCAGTCCCTCCACGACATTCCCTTGCACAAATAACAGGCAAATAGAAGAATCAACTATCCACTATGCACAACTAGCAGTCACAACTGAAAACGATGATCCCAGAAGCACAGGCGGAGGAAAGGGCAAAAAAGATCAAATGAGCCCCTTGAAAATAATTAACAACATGGTTCCCGTAGGTGTGTCGTCGAATATAAAGAATAGATTTGAACAACATCAACAACAAAGGAAAGTGAGCTTCAAAACCAAAAGTGCTTCAGCTTGCTACAGGCGACCGCCGATCGCCACTAAAACAATGACAATAACAAGCACAAAAGTATCAGAACTGGCAAAGAAGTTTAACAATTTGCAAAATGAATCTCAGGATGGAACACCTATTCCGCCAAAACTTGTGAAAACAATTGAAGACCTCACGACAGTGTCGCGGTGCACAGCCAGCAATAGCTCGACACCATCCTCCACGCTTAGCTCCAGTCCTAACATCAAAATAGTACTACGTCAGAGAAGAGGCTCTAAAAAGCGCAGCAATAAAAAGAGATGTTCGAGTATGGACTCTATAGATAACCTTGCTCTAAAAGATAACACACCAACCAAAATTCATGTGATACGTTCAAAGTCTGATGGTACTAAAATTCCTAAATCGTCAAAAAAACGGTTAAAATACCACGATTCGAGTGAACAACAAAGTGGTTCTGACTCTGTAGATGGAAGTCCTGTTAAAGCAGAGAGTCCTGAAACTAAAGAACCAAATAAACCTCCAGAGACTGTAAAAGTAAAAAATGTTATAAAAAAATTTGAATGTGAAATTAGTGCTCAGACCAATTTAAACAACACTTTGAAGAGGCATCCTGATCGAACAAAAAATACAACTCCTGTAAAAGAAAAACCAAAAATTCCTGAAAAAAAATCATCATTAGTTTTGACGAAGAATATTGTTGTGAAAGATGGAGTTCCAAAATTTAGAACAATTAAACCGCCTGTAGAATCTACTCCGCAACTAGTTAACAAAACGAACTCAACTATGGATACTTCAAAAAAACGAGAACCAATTTATGATCGGAAGAAATATAAGACTAACTATATCCACACGGATAAGATGCCTCTCAAGGTTGTAGAAATAATTCCTGAGGATATTAATGAAAGTTCTTCTTCTATTTCCAGTGAACAGTGTATAATATCAGTAACAGAACCATTATCTACTAAATCCAATGAAGTTACTGGTAATGAAGAAGTCAATTCTCCGATAACACCTAATGATTCATTCCTATGGCGCAGAAAAAGCACAACCCAAATATACGTAGATCCTGAAAAGCTTTCATCAGAAACTCCTTATTGTGTTATTAGTCCAACAATAGACAAACTGGAAACTTCAGAATATCAGCTTATATCAAACATATCAAATGAAGAGGTAAAAATCTCGGTTAAAGAAAAAACTCAAATATATGACTGTAAGGAATCTCCTATAAATAATAGAAAGTCAGATTCAAACATGGATTTTGAAAGCAACCTTGTAGAAGCTTACAACAAAGAAGTGCTCGTCGGGTTCACAGCGAAACCAAAAGAACACATAGAAGAAGAAAATGACTACGAACTATTGGACATAAAGGATGGTAATCACGTTGTTGTTATTCCTATCAAAAGCATAGAATGTCCGAAAGTGAATTGTCCTCTTCCCGAAATTCCAAAACAAGTTTCAGGTCCCGAAACACCAGAAGAAGAAAAAGACAATATTTATCAGTGTTTGCTAGAAATGAGGTCTCATCCTGAAGGGGATGAAAGTAGTCTTCATAACTACGAAGTCTGTGAGAATGATTTGGAAGAACGAACGCGTGGCGATGGTGATAGTGACGATGGATACGAATACTGCAAATCGCCAATCAAACCTTACTGCCACACATCGAGTGCAGGCATTCAAATAGCCGAAAACTACCAACCCTGCGCCGCTAAGAACCCTAAAAACTATGTAATATCAAAATCAGTCAGTGATACTTCAACTGTCAGTTATGAAAAGATTGGATCTGAGAGGATTTACGAGAAAATTCCGAACCGATCGCCCAAATCTAAAGACAGCAGCCCAACGTACAGCAGTCGGCGTTCCTTCATGTCTGACTACACCGGCTATAATGACAACGAGAACATTTATGATACAATCAAACAGGCTGATGTAGCTTCATTATCACACTGTTACGAAAGCATACCCAACAGTCCCAGCGTAGTAAAGTTCAGGAACAACTTGAAGAAGGGTTCGAATTCAGCGGTTCACAAACGCCTATCGTTCGACACGATGTCAAACATAAGCCAGTCGACGATGTCGTCTGAGCAGAAGACTAACAGTATCTACGGGCAGAGGTCTGTGATCAGTTACAACGGACAGGAGATGACATTCCAAGTGCCCAGCAGTGAGACCAGCATTAGTGACCGGAGTGATCGGAGCGACGATTGGGTGGACGTTTCAGATGAGGAGAAGAGTGATGAACAAAAGATTATTATGTAAGTTACGAATAGAATGGCTTCTTAATTAAAATTATGCTTTTACCAACTAACATTAGGGTAGTCTCCTCTAGACAAGACAAAATAACAAAGCTTTATATAAGGTTCATTGTGTAGGTAATGCTAAAATTCAATAAACGAATGAGTTTATTGAAATATCTAAATACCATTCAGATGAGGCTGATCTTCAGTCAGATGTGATTAAATCTGCCAAATAACTTATATCGTATAAATAAATAAATAATCCCCGACATTTCACACCGCATCATCTGGCCCCAAAGTAAGCACAGCTTGTGCTATGGGTACCACATGACTGATATACTACTTAATTTTTTTTTTGTAAAAACATACATATTTACATAGAAACATCCAGACTCGAGACAAATACTTGCAGATCATACAAACATTTGTCCCGCGGCGAGAATCGAACCCGCAACCTTCTGCGTCACAGCCGGACCATAGCCCACTGCGCTACAGAATGAATATATTCTTTATTCATGCTCTTAAAGCTATGTGTCCCAATAACGAATATAATATTTATTATTATACTTATTATGTCATATTAAACTTAGGTAACAGCTTACAATATGCCTGAACTAGGAGAACCTGTGTCTAAAACGGAAAAAGGCTAACAGTATTAACTTATAGGTAAGTAGGTCAATTAACAAAATAATCTGTAAACTTAAGGCGACTCCTTGATCAAATAATCATAATACACATATTCACGAAATCGTAATAATAACAATATTCAAATCGTTTTTTTTTATCAGAAAACATTCAAATAAGGAATTCTGAAAAAGTTTTACGGGTCATGGTTTAATTAGCTTACTTTTCGCTTATTAGTGTAAAGTTCACGATAAACCGACGTCAACTTTAGAGATCGAGATAATTATTGAATATTTTAGACATTACTTCAAAAACAATTTGAAAAGATATAACTTTTAAAACTATCATGGTTTTGCACATAATTTTCACTCAAAACGGGATATTTACCATGATGAACTACAATAATTTAGATAGGGCAAGTTGTAGGGTTTTGTTCAATTAGTAAAATACATTGCATATATGGCTAATTTACGATTCAGTAGATACACTATATAATGCATTTTAACCCTAAAGAAGGTCACCCCGATATGATGACCCAATGGAGCAGTGATCAGTGCTATACCTGTTTCCAAAGAGAAAAGCAAACAGAGATAAGAAACATTGATAAACACGCGCTCAGTTATCAAAACGATGGTGAAAACACCGTACGTACGCCCCTATATTTTTCTCCCATTAATTTGTAATTAAAACCTTTGAGTTTTCTTACGTCATGTATAAACTTTGAGAACAAGATGAAATGGATTTTTTGAATTGCAGTGTTCGGGAGAGGAGTAGAGGAAGAAAGAGTCCAATCAGCTGGTCACAGAAAGTGAGGCATCAATGGCAGAAAACGCCAAAAAATAATGACAATAAAGGTTCGTTTTTTATTCCTTAAATTCTTGATAAAATAACTATACTGTACTGCATACCTTGTATAAATGTATATGGTAGACAGCGACATCTATTAGTGGCTTGGTGTATTTGTTTCGATTTTGCGATGTAACAAAGCTAGTATTAGTATGCTTCACTAGGTGGCGTTAAAAATAAGCATAAGCACATTTGTAGTGTGTTCAGTTTTGGTCATAATATTCATGTAAGTAATTAATTGTCAGTTGTATTTGACGTGAGTTAGATATTAATTCAATGCTGAACAAACACGTCGCCTTTGTTATCCAAAACCTTGTCAGTTTATTTGCGCAAGCGCACGATTTACCGTTGCGCAAATATCAGTGACAGGCGTCCTACACTCGCATTCCATTACAAACAATTCAGATTTATGACAAAACTGCTATAGTCCATTAAAATGTTACATTTTTTAGGCCTTAGTGTGCATTTGTCAGAGGACGCAATTTTATTTTTTTAATGTGTAGGGGGGGTCAGTAGAAGCTTAAGTTCAAGTTTGTGGGGTCGGCACCCTTGTCCCCCGGCCGCCATCTTGGAAAAGGGGGTGCAAAGGGTTTTCGCGCTGTATCTCGTAAACTAGTTACCTTACAGAAAATTTAATCAAACATAAAATGTAGCAAATTAAATTTCCTACAATTTTATTTCTATTACTTTTTATCGTCAAGTGACCAACAAAAAAGTTATAAACAAAAATAAATGAAAATTTTGTTTGTTTGTTCTAGGTTTTACAGCGCTCCAAACTTAAACGGATTCTCGAATGCTCATAGGGATGCAATAAAAACTAAAAATTAGGCTTACTTTTCTATCTATATTTTTTTTATTCATACAATTTATTATGATCTTAACATTCCTATGCTATTATTGAACTATGTTTGACCCTTTTACCCACCACCTATGAGGTATAACATGGGCAAAGTCAAATTTATAAAAATTTTGCAGAAGCATCCAGAGTTAGCAAGTGGAACTAAATTATTTATGAGTGAGAAAGTCGAGTCATCGTTACTCAGTGTTGTTGGCGAACGTTTTTTCGTCTTTTTATATGGCGGAAATAAAGACGATACTCTAGACACTCTGCGATACAAACGATTTGCTAAGACAGTGACAAAAAATGCATTAAAAAATGCATTAAATTTTTATAAATTTGACTTTGCCCATGTTATACCTCATAGGTGGTGGGTAAAAGGGTCAAACATAGTTCAATAATAGCATAGGAATGTTAAGATCATAATAAATTGTATGAATAAAAAAAATATAGATAGAAAAGTAAGCCTAATTTTTAGTTTTTATTGCATCCCTATGAGCATTCGAGAATCCGTTTAAGTTTGGAGCGCTGTAAAACCTAGAACAAACAAACAAAATTTTCATTTATTTTTGTTTATAACTTTTTTGTTGGTCACTTGACGATAAAAAGTAATAGAAATAAAATTGTAGGAAATTTAATTTGCTACATTTTATGTTTGATTAAATTTTCTGTAAGGTAACTAGTTTACGAGATACAGCGCGAAAACCCTTTGCACCCCCTTTTCCAAGATGGCGGCCGGGGGACAAGGGTGCCGACCCCACAAACTTGAACTTAAGCTTCTACTGACCCCCCCTACACATTAAAAAAATAAAATTGCGTCCTCTGACAAATGCATACCCAAATGTAACTTTTCAATGGACTACTACTTAAAGGAAAACTTTCAAAACTGGCAATTGCCGTATTAGCTCACATTTAATGTATGAAGTGTGAGGCGTACCACATAAGTGCACATTTAGTCATTTATCGAAAAATGCCTGTGAACTTGACTGGCACTTCTGCTAATGAAGACAAATTTAATGATTAAACAACGTGGCAAGGTCTTGTTCCGGTTAAGTCCCTTTTGGGAAAAACCAAAAATGGATCCTTATTTACCGACTTCAAAATAGGAGGAGGTTCTCAATTCGTCGGAATATTTCTTTTTATGTACCTACGTTCATCGACTACTCATAGACACCTGAACCAATTTGGAAAATTCTTTTTTTGTTTCAAAGGGTAAGGGTTTTAAAAAAATCGACAAAAACCAAAACATTGTAATACATCGATGATATTTTCGCTTACTCCGAAACCTCGCTGTCTCGTAGGTGCAGTGCGTTTAGTTGGCCTTTCCATATTATACATACAAAATACATCTTTCCACAAATAAATATATAAGTATTCAACGAAGTCGGTTTTCTTTTTAGTTTTTAAAACGTAACTATTATCTTCAATATACCTAGCCGGTTTCTTTTTAGTTTTTAAAACGTAATTATTATATTCAATATACCTAGCCGGTTTCATTTTAGTTTTTAAAACGTAGTTGTTTATAGTACCTGTTCCTACGTAGAACTAATTTTTATTCTGTGCTAAGTTTATAATATGTACAATATCTCCTAATATGCAACAGACATGATCAGACCATGGATGACCATGGTCTGTTCATGTCAACGCTGGCGCCGGCTGTATTTAAACTGAGCAGAAGCTAACATGAAGCAAAAAATCTAAAGATAAAGACATAAAAGACAGAATGCATGGTACTTAGGCCTATAAAAAGTATTTTTATGTAAAGATATGTAAGGTTTGCTAAACAAAGTTCACGAACCTCAGCGCCCGCGCTGGCAATGTGGGTGTGCGCTTATTGCTACCGGATTCCAGCTCCGGCGTCATATCGCGAGCATCTATTTTGTACAGTAAGTAGGTATAATATACTTCAATGTAAACAAATTCGAAAGGAGAGTTTTT
This sequence comes from Lampropteryx suffumata, assembly GCA_948098915.1. NCBI lineage: Eukaryota > Metazoa > Arthropoda > Insecta > Lepidoptera > Geometridae > Lampropteryx > Lampropteryx suffumata. The sequence continues at coordinate 18,721,664 of OX402546.1, forward strand.
AGCAGAAAAAAATTAAAAAAAAAATTGTTGTCTGTAAAGTCGGTTTACGTACGATAATTTTGCGAGATAACGTCATAAAAAAATATTCATGAAAAATTGCATACTAACCTATTAAGATGCGTCACAAGTTGAACGCATAGGCCGATCGTGCCTCTCTATCGCTTGTTCCGCGCTCTCGCTTGCACGCTCGGCTCAGGCGGATCGTGAAAATTTTTCGTGCGTGCTGCCGGCGTTCATCGATTTATAAGACGTTATCACGTCAAAAGGAAAACATCGTGAAGAAACTGGCATGTCGTAGAACCCAAAAATTTTGAAAACATGTGGCAGGTGCACGAAAGGAGCCTCTGAGGCGCACTTTAATCCTTTCACCACACTAGTTCTAATTAACTAGTGACACGATAAGAAGAAGAAACAGAACACTATCGAGTATCTAGAAGAGAAAGACATAGTAGTTCATGATAAGGAGAGCACCAAGAAAATGCGAACTTAAAAAAGTGTATCTTTAAGTTATTCCCATTTGAGATCTTATCAACTTATGATTTCGTCTTATTTTTCTTCTAACAAGTAAAAATTTAGCGTATAAAAAACACCGACAAAAATTATATATCTCTAACATAGTTCATAGTTATTTATTGGTAAAAAGGATTAGAAGTCATTCTTTATACAGTACAATTTCTCAACATAATTAATAAATATAATGAAGAAATTAAATAAAAAATAACTAAAAGATATGCAATAATTGTAAATTTAAATTATAAATTTACTAATATTCGTCAAATTCGTATGGTGCGAGCTCAATGAGCCACCGTTTGAGTTTATTTTTGAAGGACTGCGTCGAACAAGCACTTTGTATACCTTCAGGAAGTTTATTATATACAGAAGGAGCCATGATATGCACCAGTTTCGTCATCTTTGTGAGCCGGTGCGGAATCGCCATCAGCTTACGCGAGTTCCGCGTGTTGTATCTGTGGGTCTCGCCAAGTGTCGCAAAAGATGCCATATTATTTCTGGCATATACCGCTGTCTGGTATATCACCATCGCAGGCACTGTAAGTATCTTCAGCGACTTAAAGTAAGGCCTCGCAGATGTCTCTCGTGACACTCGCACTTTTGCATCCTAAAGACGCGTTCCCAATCGGCAGCACGCCCAAAGAATTCGATGCCGTATTGTAGCAGTGAGTGCACTGACGCGAAGTAACAACTCCTGACCATTTGCATCGACAGGATCGCGACCAACCCCTACACACAGCTTTTCGATGTGGAATTCCCACGTAACAAATATATGTATATGTATATGTATATGTGTGTATATGTATATGTATGTGTATATACATAGACCATTCCAATAAGCCCCAACAATATACCTCTTAAGAGGTATAAAAAGGTATATGTCAAAATACTCAAGGATCATGGAGCCAAATTAACCGATTCAAAAACATTATTTAATTTAACAACCTCGATAAACAAAAACAAACAATCCCCTCTGAAAGGGTAAGGTACGGGGACGGGGGATTGCGGGTAAAAACAGAAATCACTGCGTTGGACTGAATAGCGGATGATCTGCGAACAACTAAACAGATTTTATGGAATTTTAGGAAAAATGTCACCTTTCAAACAAAAGGACCAAATCAAAATCGAATCAGATTCGTATATGTGACACAGCGCGAAATGTTTTTCCGATATTGATGAAATGATTTCATAATAATAAATATATAATAATTGATATTCTAGATATACCTGCTAACTTATATAATGTTGATGTTGTAATATTTTTAGGTATAGGTACATATGATGAACAATCGTTGTTAGGTAAAGTAACTAGCAAAAACATATCGCATGATTACCATGTTGATGCTTGCATTTCAGTCGACGACGAAGTGTGTGAGAGCATTTTTATGTAAAAACCATATACCTACCATACTTCGACCAAATAAATTAATTTCATTTCATTTAATTCATCCATTTGGGAGCTACGTTATTACAGACATATACCCACATACACAGATACAAATATACTCAGACACACACATTACTCCTCTGTTTGCTTCGAGGGTTAAAAGTAAGTTTCCGACGTGTGCCTTCTAATAAGGTAAATTCACGTCTTTCTAAAAATAGTCTAGGACACATAAATATCTACCCAGCTAGTATCGATCGCAGTCGTACCTCGCGAGTCGGCCCTGCTACCAACGGACTGATATCAGCGACCTACATTGATAAAAAGGCAAGCCACTTACTAATTAGAGTGCAATATTTTTAGCTGTAAGTGGAATTGTTTTTAGCCTTCATTTCTCCGCTACCTAGTATTCGTGTTAAGTTATTTTGCAGATAAAGAAGTGTTTATTTCATATAATCATTTTAAAGTTGACGCTCTATCAACAAGAAGAGATTATGTTAACCTTATAAATCTGCACAAAATTCTACATTCAACTGTTGATTGTCCTAGTTTGCTCGCGTCAATCAGCATAAACACATATTATAGATCCCGTAATCCTGCAACCTTTGGCTTAAAAATATATATAAACTAATATATATGCTAAATATATAAACAATATTTCATTCCACAGGCTTGGGAGGGCCAAGTATGTGTCGTCTTTATAACGAGTTGGCTACTTCTCATAATCTAGAGGTCTATTAACTGTATCAGTAGATTTAAGCGGTGCGCTTATAAAGTCTTACGCGATACTAATAATGTATAATTTCCATAGTTGGTTCTTAGTTTAGGGTATTATAACTTTTATGCATGTAAAACTTTAATTTTGTCATATTCACATATTTGATTACGAATCAAGAGCAATAAATAGATTATAACTAATTTTAGTTAAAACGCTGTGTTGATTGTAATCTGTTTTGTGAATTTAATAAATAAATAAATTATGTTAAACAGCATAATTTAATTGAAGGACTCAATAAGCATTTAGGTATTTCAGTAGACATCATTCAAGGCATCATTTAAATGACTTTCCAATAAACAAAAAAATATAAAATAATCTTTCATCATAAAATCATTTTCGGAGTATTATCGCTTATAAGTGGGCCAGTGTAAGTGTGAAAGATACATAAAATACCCTCAAGAGCTACTCAGGGTCTTTTATTCAGCCTTAATTGTATGGTCTTTTATCTACATATAAGTAATAATAATATAATATTGGTGGACAATGCACACAACACCATCTAGCCCCAAACTAAGCATAGCTTGTATTTGGTATATTTGAATACCCAAACCTGCCCTGATCAAATCACGAAGCTTTGTTCTCTAAGGTTCACAAATTTACCCAAAAAAGGAGGTAGGTAATCGGTTCATTACATTGTAACAGCACACAATTATTTCTCCACAATGCCTTTTTGAATTACAATAACAAATCAGATTGTAATTGTGCAAACCCACTGAAGTAGACTTCCTTATTGGGTGCGCGTACGCAGGACCGGAGCAAACATCTGAGCAGCCGCTGCTGTGATCCCGTGACCACTGTGTCTATTCATAAACATAGCTGTGGCAATAGTCACTAATACATGTACCTATAATATGTACCTATGTATTAAAAAAAATTGGGACCAGATGATGCTGTGTGAAATGTCCGGCATTATTTATTATTATCATTATATCATTTCTTCTTCTTATTGTGTCACTAGTTATTCCGAACTAGTGTGGTAAAAGTATTAAAGTGCGCCTCAGAGGCTCCATTCGTGCACTAAAGTCACTAAAAACGTATCAATAAACAAGAATAGTGAATAAATAAATTGTGAATTTAATTATCCTTGTATAAGAAATATGTATTAACTTACAGAAATTTACAGAATAAATGCAGTATAAAAAATAAACAACTTATAAAATGACCTATTATAAATTAATATTAATATATATATAAATTCTATTTTCTAGTCGCAATTAGATCGCTGACAGGTAAATTGCCCAAAAGGCTAGCAACGATACTTCATGTGAGTTTCGCCCTTCTAAACTCATTGGTGAACTTCCTCTCATTGCTCTCTTGCACGCTACGGGAGAATTAGTAGATGACTAACCATCATTAAGAAGAATTCTCCAAAGCTTTTTATGATCTTAGATGCGTATCGCTCCACGCATGATTTGATCACTTCCTACTCGAGGCTAACTGCAGGAAGAATATGAAGTCATGCTCTATTTAGCCTATTTACATGAGGCATATGGAAACGTTACTTTTCTCCGCGGAAAGCGCGCGATGCTGCTTCCTTTTGCTATTTCCTGACCGTTATGTAGAACTTGAATATTATGTACAATGTAGAAATGAACTCGACTTGTTTAGCTATCGCGATCTGATAAAACGTCGGGTAAGCTTATGAAATATTGTATTCATGAATATACGAAAGTATAGATGTCAGACCGCAATTAAAAATAACTTTTTTTTTTATTTCATATGGGAATTATAATTTTTGCTGACAACAATTATATTTATCTTCAACTTGTACCATCTTATTAATAGACCTATCGCCACGAAATATTTTTATTAAATCGAAATACATTCCTTAAATAATAGCTTCGTACTCAGAATGGTAGATCTGTCGGTTAGGTTAGGTTTTTTAATTGTTTAACGATCGTTAGCAATTAATTTGATTATATAGTTATTAGTACAAACCAATTATAATAAATACAAAAATATTTATTTGATACTTAATAATATATCCCGCTAATTATATGGAATTTATTATGGAATTTGTTTTTGTACCTATTGTTTAGCGACTACATTTTGGCAACAGATCTATTTTCCGGACAAACCCTATTATTTAAGAAATTTAAAACCAATTAAATTGGCAACGCTTAAATTATACCCATTTTATGTTGTAGTTAGCAATATTTACAACAAACGGCATAGGAAAACAAACAATAGATATCCCCCCACTTGTCATTCGGCGCACAAGGCACAATGATACTTGGATACCTTCTCACGTGACGTTACAACTTATTACTCACCCTTGACCTTAAAAATAAATATGGGCTTATGAGCATTACATGCATGCATACCAATGTAACCAGGCCCCTTACACGGAAAAATTACCAGTGGTTTGTGAGGTGCCGCCGCTCATCATACACTGGTGAATTTAGATGACTTGCAAGACTTACCTTAGGAAACGTATGTCGAAAACAATTCATTCACGAATATGTATGTAAACGGTCTTATAAACCCAAACTTTCTTACGAGTTTCTGTCAACGGTTTTCATAAATCAGAATCAGATACCTTTTAAAACACTTGCATTGCTCGTGAGAATAAAAACGGTAAAAACGAAGAATTCTCGCATGCTGCACTGTGGAAAACGGTGATCGACATGCAATATTGTGCTGATACGTTATTATTAAGAAGAACGTTTAATTTTATTGACAGACAGACAGGCTTATTATGGCCCTGAAGTAGGTATAATACTTCTGTGTGAAACAAATAATGTAACCGCTACTGAATAAAACCTTCCAAAATTGTTAGTTTATGATTGCAGTTATTATTAACGGCTTTCGCGCAATCGTTTTGGCAAACGAAAATATAATTGTGTGATTCTCTTTGATTGTCGATAACAATAGAACGATTACGTCGTTTTGGCTAGAGTTATTGTTAAAATTCATGTATGGATGTGTTCATCTCGTCGTAAACAAAGTTACCTTCGAAGTGCCTGAAAAGATATACCTGCAGTCGATTAGGAAGTCTCGAAGCTTGAACGAAGATCGTATTTCGAAGCATTATCAAAGGTCAGTCAATAGAGTAAAATGTATTGAGTTTTTCGTGATTTGCACAATAAGCGTAGAAATCACCGATGAAATCGAACGTGGGATCAATTATTTACCCGTTCCACTTGGACTTGACGCATTATGTCATAGATACGTGCAGTGCAAGAGCCGTGTTCCAGTTTTCTGCACAATTAACAAGTATTTACGTCGGTTTTTGGTCGGTCTGACGGAATAGCATTGTCTATCGATGCTGTGGTTTCGTTATCCGCTTTACACTGTTGATTAATAGCCGCGTTGATAGCAAATCGCAAATTCTATTCTCTCCAGTTCTGTCTCTCTGCTGGTCCAGTTTACTTAAATGTTCAATGATTTAATTGGATTGATTACGCATGAATCGTATGAATACGACAAATACGTATAAATTTAAGTGGGTACTTACCAATCCCAATAAATAGGGTAATTGTAGTTTGTTAGCCTTAGCGTTCTGATAGTCAAATATGTACTTTGAAGGTTTTCCCGATTCTCAAACTCAACGGCAATGAATTTAAGTGGCAAGATTATAATGCAGACATTGCAATAATGTAGCCAAATATAATAAAGGGGTAACGTAAATGGCAATTCAGGCACTCCTACGCCTTTGCTACAGTTGTCTTGTCATGTTACTGCCGCAAAAGGCTCGCGTGGGAGAGGGACGGCGGGCTAGTGAGTGTGCGTGAGTTAGCCCTGCGCGCGCGCCCGTGCGCCCGCCTCGCCGACCCGCACCGGTTACTTCAGGCCTCAGTGAAAGTGACTCGTGCATTCAATGTGAATACTTCATAAACGATCAGTTACACCGGTATTTGTGTCCACTGAACCACTAGTACATTATGAAATAGTGATGTTTCGTCCGCATTGTGTTGTGCAAGTAACAGTGCCCCTGGCTTGCTCGGCCACTTGTAGTGTAACACCGAACACGAAAACATACCGCTGAAAACTACCATTACTTACTTTTATTTGCATTATGTCAGCCAAATATGTGTACTCGTAAAATTGTTTAGTTGCTTTCTAGTGTTTCTTTTTAGTCAATTTGCACATTATCTTCGGTCACGCTTCGGTTGTCTTGGGCTGACTTTATTTAATCTTTTTCTTGTTACATTTATTCATTTATTCAAGTCATGCTGTCCGCCTTGAGTTTTGTAGCGCAATACAGATCCTTTCATTCGAAACTCAATTCAGTCATTTTCGTGCTCAATTTCAGTTCGATTTTCCTAATTCCCTTATTCATATATTTCGGATGTGCTTACACCACAACTGTTCCACTGTTATGTTTAATAGATGTCATAACTTTCCTATACTAAACTGTTTGGTAACCGAAAACCGGATTATGACTTATTGCGCCTATACTAAGTTTTATTACTAATTTTCACTTTTTAACTTTCTCAACCTTAGCTTGTGTTTCGATCTCATGCCCTTTCCATACCTAGTTGAACTCATTGCTAGTATGTATTCATTTTATTACAATAATACGAGTTTAATACCTTTTAATATGGGTATCTAACCTGCAACTACTTACGAAGTGTAACTACAGCCGGAACTCTGTCCCGTATACTTAGAAATTCATGCCACAAATTATACGACCGTGTTTAGTTAATCGACATTCATCGCATTCTCTGCTTTACCGAGATCGTTGTTTTCGTCTTGCATTACTGCAGACTAGATTCAATAAATCAGTAAACCTGTTCTCTTGGGTTAGATATTTCAAATACAAAATTAATTTATATAACGAGTCTATTGAATAGCCATGAGTTGATTTCAATTAGGTTTGAAAAGTCACGAGCAATTATTTTCTAAAGCTGATTTACTATGATAGAGATTTATTCTTCGTCGATAGACAAAACAAAGCAACCATTGTCAATGTTTTCTGTGTATATACGAGTATCTTTAGATCTTTAGAAAGCCACTGTCTTCGTAAAACAGTGCATTATGTTGCAAACCTATGATTAAACCGTCTAGATTTGTTATTATATGGTGTGAGGTATGTGCTCTTGTAATTAAATCTTTTAAGTCATCATGTTTATTAAACTCTTGCTGGGAACATATGATTATTTGAGTTTTTGCTGGGTGAATATAATTTACAGTTAAGTGCTGTACAGTTCACGGCTGCATACGGTTATTCTCTTAGATAATTGATTATACAGCTCTCCTTCCTCTGAACAGATTATGCGCTAGCCTTCATTATTTCGCAACCCGCAATGCTCTGATTGCAACGCCATATTCAAACGCACTTGATTGTTTTGCAACTGCACCATAACCGCTACTGTAGAAGCATATTTTCCACGTCAATTCGTCAAATGGATCCTCTTCGCAAAACAATGTCAAGCATATCATTATCAAATAGAATTCACAGACGCTTTTGCTGTGAGCAATCAACTTCCAATATCAAACCAATATTTGTGTAGAGTGTTGAACGTAAATTCAATTCTGACCACCGACCAAATCCAATGTCAACCGGGCTATTACAAAATGATTCGCTGATTTGTAATATCACGGCATTTAACATTGAAGCGGTGTAAAAAATGAGCCGGTCTCGATGAAACCGAGTAATGGTACTCCGCTGTACCAGTCGACCCTGAGACGCCCGGCTACGCAGCTGCCGGCTTCTCGTTTTATATATTTTTTTATTGACCACACAGCTGAGTCGAGAAAAACGCGACTCAAGTTTTTTGAATATCAACATTTAAATCTGACTAATTAATGCCGAAGCTTACGGCAGTGAACAAGTGCGAATGAATGTGAACGCGCGTTCTTTGTTATCAAACATGATATGACTTTAAGTGAAGTGAATAAGTAGTGAAGCGAGTGAAGTGATGATGAAAAATGATTTCGGAGCGACCTCCGGTGAACGGTGGCGTAGGGCCGCCGACGCAGCCGCGGACGTTCCGAAGAAACATCGGCGATCAAGGTGCAACAGGCTGAACTATTTGACATTTCGTTTTTAGTCCATTAAAATGTTACATTTTTTAGGCCTTAGTGTGCATTTGTCAGAGGACGCAATTTTATTTTTTTAATGTGTAGGGGGGGTCAGTAGAAGCTTAAGTTCAAGTTTGTGGGGTCGGCACCCTTGTCCCCCGGCCGCCATCTTGGAAAAGGGGGTGCAAAGGGTTTTCGCGCTGTATCTCGTAAACTAGTTACCTTACAGAAAATTTAATCAAACATAAAATGTAGCAAATTAAATTTCCTACAATTTTATTTCTATTACTTTTTATCGTCAAGTGACCAACAAAAAAGTTATAAACAAAAATAAATGAAAATTTTGTAACAAATTTCCTTTTGGAGGTTATAACTTTTTTTCAGTTCATTTTACAATAAAATGACATCACAGCAATTTTGTAGAGGGTTTTTCAACAAACAATTTCCTCTATATATTTGTTTCATTTTATTTATTTATCTAGGTTTTACAGCGCTCCAAACTTAAACGGATTCTCGAATGCTCATAGGGATGCAATAAAAACTAAAAATTAGGCTTACTTTTCTATCTATATTTTTTTTATTCATACAATTTATTATGATCTTAACATTCCTATGCTATTATTGAACTATGTTTGACCCTTTTACCCACTACAAAACTTAGAACCCTAAGCAGGTAGAAAAGGCCTTAGTAGTTGTTTGAGAACAAATGAACCTCTACCTTATTTATTTTTGTTTATAACTTTTTTGTTGGTCACTTGACGATAAAAAGTAATAGAAATAAAATTGTAGGAAATTTAATTTGCTACATTTTATGTTTGATTAAATTTTCTGTAAGGTAACTAGTTTACGAGATACAGCGCGAAAACCCTTTGCACCCCCTTTTCCAAGATGGCGGCCGGGGGACAAGGGTGCCGACCCCACAAACTTGAACTTAAGCTTCTACTGACCCCCCCTACACATTAAAAAAATAAAATTGCGTCCTCTGACAAATGCATACCCAAATGTAACTACACTTTAGATTAATCGAACCGGTTATCTGAATGCATAAAGCACACAAAATTGAATACTTATACAAAATGCTTATAAAATAATTTATTCAATGTTAAATTACAGAATGTGACTGTTCAAATGTCGCAGTAACCTTTTTGATTATCTACACTGTGGAACAAAACCTCATGGTCAGATATTAGAATTCTAATATCCGGAGTCTTTTACACCTTGATTGTCGTTTCTATTGTAGTTTCCGTAACATCGCCGAGCAATGTGTATCTGGATACCAACGCCAAGTTGCCATACTATAGTCGGAATGATGAAGAGGCCACGAAGGCTGCTCAGAAGAGAAGTGTGGATAATGTGCGATTCATAGAGGTGCTGGAGCAGAAGTGCTGGCTCAGCATTCGCACAGTGCTGCGTGATGCGGATATCGAGATCCAGGATATCGTTGCGTTTATTGGTAAATCATTTAGCCTTTCATGTTCATGAAACTCAATCACGTAGTAGGAATCATTTATTTCCTCGTTTAAATCGTGCTTTTTGATGTATTTCCTCGAATGCCGAATTATTCGGTAAAACTTGGTCAATCGATTTGCTTTTCAATTCAGTTTACTAGGTACGACATTACAAACTCAGACCGAATAATAATGATTAATAATAATAATTGGTCTGAGTTTACAACATTGCACATAACATAAGACCAATGCATTAAACATGGATGGACATTAAACGATACAAAAAAACATAATTAGAAAATACACACTGAAAATCAATAAAAAGTTTAGTATGTTCTTTAATAAAATGAAACCTTTTTGGTATTCAATCTATTTTCTTTACAGATTCAGTTAAGTTAGTAGTATCCAAAAAAAAAAATACAATAATACGTACTATTTTTTTCGGATGCTTAAAACATTCTTCATAGTTTCACTCTAAAAACTATCGTGACTACTATACATTTAGATAAACACGGGCTTCACTCACGTATTATTTTGTCGATGGAGGAACCGAAACTGTTTCAATTCATCTAGAGAATCTTCATCAGGGTGAGTTTGATCACCGTGAACTCGAGCAGCAACGTGCGACCGTGGATCAAACTCACCCTGATGAAGATTCTCTAGATGAATTGAAACAGTTTCGGTGCCTCCATCAACAAAATAATACGTGAGTGAAGCCCGTGTCTATCAGAATGTATTCTTCAAAGTTAATTGCAATAACATGCCCCTTAATGTCCCCTTTGATACCTTTCAACATCTCGATCAATTTACGCTTTTACTGACTTTCTATAAACGAGGCTTGCATTACTTGATACCAGATGATTCCGGTTTATTAGGTAGGTGCCTATCTAATAATTAAAAGCTTCGAAAAATCTATGAACATTATTTACGATAGGTAGTTCCATGAATCATTCTGAAAGTGAAATCTTGTATTAGTTTGATTGTTTTTGTAACATAGGTACACGATGTTAGCTGTAGACCTCGCGAACATTTTTCGAAAAGTCTGAAATATAACTTTTTTTACGTTTTTTTACGTTTAGAACCTCACAAAATTTCACGAGTATCAGTTGAGAAATGCGACCTGTAGAGGAAAACATCCTGACAGACGCCGGCCGGACAGACAGATATACGAAAGCATTTTTACCTAAGTTGAAACGGAGACACTCGCTTCGCTCGGTCAATTATAAAATCATTTGCATAAGTAGTTATATATAAATGCGTTTGCTATTAGGTATAATAGCATCATTTCTTATTTTGGTGAGTTCAACCATTATTAGATACTGACGTCATTGCCAATTTAATACCAGCTCTTGGTTAAGTTTAAAATTAGAAGTACAAAACGTGTTTTTGTTTTAATTATGTTTCAAGAGATTAAAAGGCGTTCACAGTCTGTAGTTGAGCAATGTAGTTATGTAAATAACTAGCGGCTATATTTCAAGTGAAATGTCCAAAGATTTAACATGATTTTATAACATGAGGTTATAGTTTTAAGTATCAGGTTTTTCTACAATAATAACAATCTATATCTATATATATATAAGTATTAATATTGTAATATAAATACGTGAAGCAAAAACTTTGTGCCCTTTTTATGAAAATTGCGCGGACACCTATAGTTTATATAGAGAAGGAGTGCAGAATGCTAATATTTTTTTTTTTTTTTTGTTATTATTATTAGTGAAAACGTGCATCCTCGAGTAGTGATACATATAAATGCAGTCGAACCCATTTGCGAACACGCTCAGAATGCTATTGGAGCTGGCTCGGACCCAATTTAATTTTAATTTTGCATAAAAATACATTAATTATGTTTGAATTTCGACCAGTGGACGATCACTAGTCTATATATTAATACGTGAAACAAAAACTTTGCACCCCTTTTTACGAAAATTGCGCGGACGGCTGAGTGTGAAATTTCGCACTCTTTATAGTTTATATAAATTACATATATTTAATATATATATTAAAAAATATCCAAAAACTGAATCGACAAAAAAAAACAATATAGTTATAGAACCTCACAAAATTTCACGAGAATCAGTTAAGAAATGCGACCTGTAGAGGAAAACATCCTGACAGACGCCGGCCGGACAGACAGACTTACGAAAGCATTTTTACCTAAGTTGATATTTTTATTTATAGGAGTGCAGTGAATTTTTTTTTTATTATGCATAAAAAATACATTAATTATGGTCGAATTCCGACCAATGGGCGACCACTAGTAATAATTAATGGGCTATGTATAATATGTATGTATATACAAAAAGTATATAAGTAATATCAGTCATGTGGTAACCAGAATACGAGCTCTGCTAACTTTGGGGCCAGATGGATGGGTACCACATGACTGATATACTACTTTATACTTTTTTTTTGTCCCAAAGTAAGCAGAGCTCGTATTCTGGTTACCACATGACTGATATTACTTATATACTTTTTGTATATACATACATATTATACATAGCCTATTTATTATTACTAGTGGTCGCCCATTGGTCGAAATTCGACCATAATTAATGTATTTTTTATGCATAATTTAAAAAAATATTTGCATTCTGCACTCCTTCTCTATATAAAATATATGAAGAGTGCGAAATTTCATACTCCTCCGTCCGCGCAATTTTTTTTAAAAAGAGATATAAAGTTTTTGCTTAACGTATTAATATATAGACTAGGGGTCGTCCACTAGTCGAAATTCAAACTTAAATAATTTATAAATAATGTATTTTTATGCATAATTAAAAAAAAAATATTAGCATTCTGCACTCCTTCTCTATATAAACTACTTATAAGTGTGCGAAATTTCATACTCCGTCCGCGCAATTTTCGTAAAAAGGGGTACAAATTTTTGATAACTTGGATGACATTTTTGCAATTTTCCTAGAGATTTCTAAATTTTGAAAATAAAATACAGACCATTTTACTCGTTGATAACGTAGGTTTATTATAGGTTAAAGAATTTTTAAAACCTGTCAATTCGTTTTTGAGTTTATCCGTTACAAACAAACACAAAAAATCTAATCATTTCTGTTTATCATATTCGTTTGGTAACGTAACATTTTTAAATCCATGAATAATGAAGGCTTTTGGGCATCATAATAAATCCGTCACCAGATAGTTTACGGAAGTAGTTTACGTAACTGAGAAATATGTAATCAAAACTCATGGTCCCCCCTACCCCACAATAAATTACATTAAAGGAGGTGGAAGTAAAGTTCATACAAAAACATTTTTGTCTGTAAATTCGGTATAGACGATAATTTAACGTGATAAGGTCATAAGAAAACATTGATGAAAAATTGCATACCTTCTTTTAACATAAATTAAGATGCGCCACAAGCCGAACGCTTAGGCCAGTCGTGCATCTCTATCGCTTGATCCACGTTCTCGCTTGCACGCTCAGCTCCGCGGAACGTGACAATTTATCGTGCGTGCAGCCGGCGTTCATCGATTTATAAGACGTTATCACGTAAAAAATTTAATTCGTTTGTATACAATGTCTTTTGGGTTCTGCTGTATAGTAAAGCCACTAAATATGCGTCAGAGCCTGCAGTTACGACATGTATTGATCGAGTGCATGACGTGGTTTCGGTTACACAGGTGACCACGTTAGGTAACCAGTCCGGTGATGCAGACCTTGACTCTTGCCATTCTTGCATTTCTATACGGATGTATGGTATAATAATTACGTTTTAAAAACTAAAAAGAAAACCGACTTCATTGAATGAAATTTGAGCCCATAAAAATATAACCATATTGAGAACCTCCTACTTTTTTGGAGCCGCTTGAAAAGTTTTTATTTTACGCTTTTTAGTACTTTATAATTTTATGAACTTCGTAAACATCACAGGAAAGCAAAATATCAAAATTTAGTTTTTTCCAAGTGGATAACATATTTTTTCAGTTTTTTTATTTAAAAACCTAACTACTGAACTGTTTTTAATGGAATTTCTATTGGACCAATCGGGAATTATATCCTTTCACATGAATTGAAAATATTTTTTCAAATCAGTTCATAAATGATAGAGTTATGAGGTAACACGTAAAAATACAGTAGAATTGAGAACCTCCTCCTTTTTGAAGTCGGTAAAAAAAGATGGTACTATTTTAAACAGTGATTAACTTTTGGCAGAAGTTGAGAGACGTATATAAGTAAGGCAGTATTAGTATAATTATAATTATTTAAGTAAACCGTGGTAAAGTTTGTAACAAAATGCTAATATATTACTTACACGCCTCACTATTGAGACACTGTTTATTTACCAAAATAAATATAAATTTAAAATAAGTATTAGTTTCCAATGCACACAAAAAAGCAGTTAAAACAGTTGAGCTATCTATGGACCGTTTAAAACGATCTATAGATAGCTCAACTGATCCAGATCACTGATCACTAACACTGACACTGATCACTGCCAGAGGGCAACGTTCCCAAGACATTGGCGGCATTTCCAGATGACCAGATGACTGATAGAATATTTATAAATACATACTTATTATAATACCCAGGCACGAAACAAACACTTAAGTTAAACACACAAATGTTTATCCTGGGAGGAAATCGAACCTTAAACCTACTACGCAGAAGGCAGAGCTACTACCAGTTGAGTTGACAGGTCAGTCAATATTCTTAGATAAGTACCGAAAGGGTTGTTAATGTGCCTGAAGATTCAAAGTGATCCTTGTGATTGTATTAAATAATAAATTGGTCAAACGCGTGTCGGACAACGCAAAGTGGAGGCTTCCGAAGTAGCCTCCACTTTTCATAATTTTATGGGGTCACTAATAACTATCACCGTTCAAAATGTAATTACGAGAAGACTAATATTTTACAAGCAAAAGCTCTGATTAGAGCCGGACAAACAGACAGCAAAACTATAAGTGATCCTTGTGGGCTTCAGAATCCTAAAAATATTTAATTGTATTTACCCAGTCGAGACTATGATTCTGGAAAACAATATATCGGGGCAATAATCGTGCAAAATTATACTCTTTGTTATAATTTTAAGACTGGTTTTGAGCGATGGAACGACCGACATTACTTTTCAATCGATGTCGATCGACAATCGATGTTGTGACAGGATTCGAGAGTTTGAATTTGACTTATTGACTTTGAATTTTGAGAGAAATATTTGAAGAAATTAATATTCCTGACAATGCAACTAAACAACCTATTAAGAAATTTAAAGCATACATGAAGGGTAGTCTTTTGAAGAAAGCGTATTATAATATTTTATTGATAAGAATGCATAGCCTCATGTTGCTCTGCCCTCAGACAGTTAACCGACAAACTTGAAATGTATAAACTTTCTAGTACATATTAGTTTTTGTAGTTAAGGTAGTTATAAGACGGATCATGCAAAAAAGCGCTAGGACCAGGATGAGTTTCTTGCCAGTTTTTCTCGGGCTTGGGTTAGGATGAATTGGCACCTAAATTCACCTAGTATGTAAGACGTTTCAAAGTAATCCTTGTGGTTGTATTGAATTAAGTATCTTTTGACTTGACTTGACCAAAATTCACCTAGTATGTTAGACATTTCAAAGTGATCCTTGTGATTGTATTGAATAAAATATTTTTTGATTGTAACTTTGATTCTGATTGTTTGTCTCTAGAATGTGATAGCAGCGACTCGGGTCACCTCTACGAGTCTCTGGAGCCTCGAGCGCTGCCGGCACACACCATACCCCACCACGATGACTCAGACTCCTTCGACAGTGATACTGATGACGACTGTGAGAAGGTAAGCATTTATGAAGATAAATTTTAATGCTGTAAAATTCACCCAGCACCATCTAGTTTCAAACTAAGCAAAGCTTGTGCACATCAGATGATTGGTAGAATACTTGTAGATACGTATGATACGTTATAACTCGGTCCTAGACAGAACAAACATCTATGTTCATCACACAATTTTTGTCCTTGATGGGAATCGAACCCATGACCTACAGTGCAGAAGGCAGAGTTTCTACCAACTGAGTTGTAATAATTATTCGCCATGCATGTTTAATAAGAACTTAATCACATTATTCGCCAATTTCATTATGTCAGATGACTGTTGAAGACTATAATCTAAGAAAAAACAACCTTCTTTTCATAGGTAATCCTCCTTTCGAATTAATGGTAATATTTTGTTTTATGTTTTTACAGTCAACATACGCACCGGTGCCACCAACTCTGCCCGCTTCCAGACTGCCAACGCCACCTAGCGGCGGGCAATACACGCTAACCAAGATTGCTAGCGCCGCTCAGAAGAAAATGAAACAAATCAAACGAAATCTCACAAAAAGATATTCCGGTATGTATCGATATTTCTAGCTGTTATTTGTATTTGAATTAACTAATACACTTGAACCATTAAAACATTCGAAAACCATGCAAAAAGTTATTCCGATACCGGGAATCGAACCCGAGCCTCCTGGGTGAGAGCCAGGTATCCTAGCCACTAGACCATATCGGATGATGACAAATGTGTTGAAAGAACCGAACTGTTAATCTGCAGAATAGTTTCTTTATATTATGTACGAGTATGTACATATTTACAAAAAAACAATGTCTCTAGATGTGTTCAATGTGCCAAGGACCTCAAAAGGCGCAAATATGCCGAACTCGATAGTGCCTACATATTTTAGTATTTAGGAGTGCCCATGTGCCCTGGGCCCATGGGGATCAAGAACCCATCGCGTTTTCAAAATTATATCATTGCTTCTGGTGGAAACATTATGTGACCCAAGAGCTATTTTACCAGATTCTGATTTTCGATGATTCACACTTCCTATCTTGTTTCACGCGTAGTAGGTACGAATATGAAATCTTTCACTCTAGACACGTAATGATTCTTACAAAACTCTTGTTTCAGTTGCAATGGATGGCAACCCCTTCAAATCACCACCCTCCCAAAACGGCACATACGACACCATAACAAAAACCAAAACAAAATCTCCCATCTACGCCAACTACGAGAAACCAGACATCCATCTGTACAGCAATGTCAACTTTAACGACTGTACCAATAAGACTGAATATGCAAAAGGCACGTTCAAAGACGAGCTAAAAACTACTTTGGGAGAAAAGAGGTTGAGTAACGGAGAAGCGCCTCCTTTGCCTGAAAAACTGGCTGAAAAGGTAGAAAAACCAGTGACTCCAACTAGCGAGAATAAAAAAGATAGTGGGACTCTTTCGAGGAAAGCCTACTTCTCGTTCAAGTCCCGGTTTCGGAGAGCGACGTCGATGGCGGTGGATATAAACGACGTGCCTAGTGCTTTGAAGATCACGAACTCGACCTTCTATCTGACCGACTCCATGGATGGTGACAGCGGATTCAGTAACTGGTAACGTATTTTTTTTTTATATCAACAGATTTTAAAAAATAAGTCTTATTTTTATAGTGTTACTATTTATTTCGAAACAGTAGTGTGATGAAGCAATTAAAGTGATATTTATACCCATGTATTATTTAAAGCAAAAATTGCGGTGCCTCATCTTCAAGATTCATGATATTTATTCTCATAAACAAGTGTAACACAAGGTGGTATTATTAGCCTACCGCTTACTTTATATTATCTGCCCTCCACCACAGATCCAGTACAAAGTTCTATAAATTGTACAAAAAAGATTTAGTTATTCCCGAATTAAAAATTTTGCCAGGACATTTCTATTAATCATTTCATTATCACACACATGTTTGTCCTGGGAAGGAATCGAAACCCTAACCTACAGCGCAGAAGGCAGAGCTACCTTAATACGAATACCTTTTAATGACATATTAAGTAGTTGGTTTGTGTCCAGCAGCGACAACGCAGCGGGCAGCTCTGAGACTCTGACGTCACGGCGGCGCGAAGGTACGCGCATGCGGTCTACCTGGGCCGAATCCTCACCCTGCCTCGCGCTGGAGCGCCCTTCCGTGCCCCCGCCCCCACCCCCCGCACTAGCACCCGGGGCGCACCTGTCACCAACAAGGGTGCATCTGTCACCTACCGGGGCTCATTTGTCACCAACCGGGACACACCTTTCACCAACCGGGGCACATCTGTCACCAACCGGGACACACTTGTCACCAGCTGGGTCACAGTACGCGGTGACAGGAGCCTTGGTTCGGGCGACATCCCCGCCGGGTCTCACCTCCACTGACCTTAGCGCTGTCAACGAAGGTACGGACGTCAACTGACATTCACCTAAAGCTTGGAAAATACAGTTGAGATTATAGTTTAACAGTAGCTGATTGCTAATTGATTAATGCTAAAATATATTTACAAATAAGCTCAAATAGTGAACTAATGATAACTACAAGATTATCTACAACCTCCTTCTACACAGTGAGACATACAAGTTTATTATATTGTATTCAAAAAGTTGAATTATGAAGATATAGTTTAATTTTAAGTTATTTCAGTTGACGTCTGTCGCGCGTCGAGTATTCAGATAATAATGAATAATATCTACGTACTATTAGTATAGTAGATTACTGAGGTATTTTTATCGACTTGATTTATAACGAAGACAGCGCTAAACAGAGGTCAGTACCTTCGTTTGGATCTAAATAACTAATAACTTGTGATTCATACTAAATTTACTTATCCTGCTCGAGTATTTGCCTAACGTATAGTCTCAATCAACTACTGCGGGAGCACAGTGTATGCATCTTAAAATAAATAATGTATAATGTACAATAAAGGCAATAATGTATCATTACGTTTTAAAAGCCAAAAAGAAAACCGACTTAATTTGTATAAAAAAAGTTTATATTTTACGCTTTTATCAAATCGGTTCATAAATGTTATGAGGCAAAAAACAAAAAAATACAGCTGAATTGATAACCTCCCCTTTTTTTAAAGTCTACTAAAAAATACTGCAAAGTTACCTATTTATTATTCTTCTTTAAGCCCTAAATACAATACAAAATAAGCATAGTAAATTTCTTTTTTTTTTTATTCAGGGAATAAAAACAATATTTTTTAACGTTTATATTACGTTACATAAATGATAATGGGAATGGTCTTAACTTTGTAGAGAATCAATAATTTGTATTACTGTTCAAAATGTAATCACGATAAAACTCATAATCTATGAGCAATAGCAAAATTAAAGGCGGACGACGGACAGACGGACATAAATTTCGAAACCCTAAAACATGTTTGCAATATTCTTTTCAATATTGTTCAGTACTATTTTTTAATATGTATGATGGAATGACAAGGAAAAAATTTAGATTTTGACTATACTAGATTTTGAGGAGGTAACAGCGTGATTTGCAAACCTTGAAAAAAAGTCCCATACATTTTTTTTTTATCTTAACTAGTTGGTGTTGAGTAGCGCTAGGACCAGGGCGACTTTTTTCCTGGTTCTTCTCGGGCTTAGGCTAGGAGGAATTGGCACCTAAATTCACCTAGTATAGAATAGAATAGAATAGAATAGACATTTATTTGGTACACACACAAAGAAAAGAAAATAAAGAAGAGTATAAGTATAGGCACCCCCTTAGGCAGATGGGTACCCAAACACTTTACCTACTTACAACTAACATACACCCACGATCAACAGTCCCTCCCTGTGTGTGCCCAAATAGGTCCAGTCTCAGCTTTATGTCACTCCCATACAAAGTATGAAAGCAGCGCTGCTTTTCAGACTGAACCTCGGGGCTAGTGGCATCACGGACTCAACTATAAACTTAAATAAACATAAAATGAAAAATAATGGTTTAGTACCTAGTATGTAAGCCGTTCCAAAGTGATCCTTGTGATTGTATAGAATAAAGTACCTTTTGGCTTTGACTTTGACATTGGTTTAGGACCTGACCATTTGTCATTCTGAACCTTATTGACTTCGGAAACGTTCACTGTGCGAGGTCATAATTGCAAATTTGTTTAAACATCCATTTAGAGAATGCAAAAATAAAGATGTCTGTGAATGTAGAATTATGAGACTCAACCATTTGATGTATGGGAATGCGAAGTCCAGAGTCTGTTCGACAGGTGCTTACAGCAAACAAAATATAACCAAAAATGTTTAATAGAAAAGTTATTTTGAGCCAAGCGAAGGGTGCATGATTAGTTTCGTAGATGAATGCTTCCCGTGAATGTTGTTTGCACTGTCTTTGTTCATCACAACTTCGCAAAACAAGAAGTTTTCTTTGTTATTATTTATCTTGTTAATTCGTTCTTATTCGTAACATTTTCTTTTAACACTTGACGGTTGTGGATAAGTAAAATTTATTATTCATTAAAAACACTGTTCTGCCATACACATACACATCGACACACACATACCCACACACAAAACATGTACAAAGTTACAACCTACATCGCACACAGTTTGACACTTGGGTCAAATTATCTAATAATATTTTCATACAAAAGACATCAACGCGCTCGCGTCTACGAAGGGTCTGCGTAAAATTTGATTTTTCCTAAGTTTATTTTTAAATATAGCCAAAGCTTGTATTTGTAATAGTGCCTATTATTATTTAGGCTAATTTGAATATATAATTTATATCTATCAAAAAAGTTAATATATATAAACAATCTTCAGTCACCTGGTTTCCATAGCTTTTATTGTTTAGTTTGGAACTAGACAGTGTTGAGTAAACCGTCCACTTATATTTGCATATTTATTTATGATTATTTAAATATAAGTATACACTAAATATATTATGAAGATATCTAACCGTATATAGACATCGAAATAACAGTCTGACTATATTAGACTATACTAGCTACCAGTTATCTCGACAATGGGTGGTCATAGTAACATGTGCAATTACATCGTTACGTGACGTAACTACGTGACCTCCACACACAATACACATTGCATCTACCAGCTCAGTCACCGTCGAGCTTCGATAAGCTATGCACGTGTAAGGTTTATGTTATGTAAACATTTTGTTCCGTGAATGTTTTGTTATGTGTTTCCTAAATGATGGGGCGTGAGTTGTTTTCTACTAACATATAAAATCTAATAATTTATTGTTCGCATGTTTTGATTAGTTTTTTTTTGTATTGTAGCGCATCACATCACAAAGCACATTATTAACAAAGGCCTTCATTAGAAACTTTAAAGGCCCGCCTACGCTGATGATCTAATTGCAATCAGTTTTATTCACTGGCATTGTGTAACCTGCTTTGAAATTGTTCATCTCTTGATACCGAAAAATACTGTTTCAATAAAGAAACGAATCATAAATCGCGATTTTAATCATGTTCGCGTCAGTGAGAGCGAGTGAGAGGACATGTCTAAAACCTTAATTTATGATTTGTTATTTTTTTGAAACGGGTTATACAAGGTCTTACGTTTGGTCCATATTTCTTTGTGTTCTTTTTGAATTGTCTCCCAAAATATGTCAGTAAATGATATCTCGCTTGGGTACCGATTTAGTTCTATGTTGGGTTTGATTCCCAATACAAGTTTGCATTTAATTGTTGTTTCAACGTTTTCTTGTATTTTTCCGAGATAAAATGCATAGATTTGTACACACATAGCCAATGTATTATCTGCACGATAGTTCATTATCATAACTAGTCACAACTAGTTGTATCTACGTAAGTACGCGTGTCTTGGTGTATTTACTGTCAGACTTGACCGACTATCTTGTAGTACCTACCTACTTACATTACGTCCTGTGAACATATTTTTTGTACTCACTTCACAAAGTCGATAGAAAACATTGAAATAAGAAGTAACTTCTTAATGGGAAAACGAGGACTAGCTTTTAAGTCTGAACAGTCTGATTTATATAAATCAATATTGGTTAACAATGTACTTAACACCATCTGCCTCAAACTAACCTTAGCTTGTATTATTGTGACCAGCCGTGCGATTATGTAAAGCTGATACAATCAAAACATTGATACTAACAGCTTTCAGTTACAATTGATGAATTGGTATTACGGAAGGTTGATGTTGATTGTAACACATGCTATCTTATGAGTAGAAACAGAGATAGAAACCGAACAATCAATACCAATCCATGAAATAATGCCTATTGCTAATCGAAACTGATAGACATTCAGATGACTGATAGAATACACCCAGACACAGGACAATCACTTGTGTTGATCACACAAATGTTTGTCCATAAAAGGAATCGAACCCTCAACCTACAGCGCAGAAGGCAGAGCTACTACCAAATGATCTAACAGGCCATATGAATGCGTATCTGAGTTTACAAAAGCTGTTAAACAATGTTATTCTTGTAAATGTCGATGAATCGGTCCCCTAGAGATAACATACTAGTTCTTAGATATTCTGTCCAACCTAGGATAGGGTTTTTTTCTTAATTTACATGTTCTTACATTAACAGCCTTACATACAAAAGCCTCTCAACGTTAACACTGCCTAAAAACTGTTTAGGATTCGTCACTGTCTTATAAAATGGGATGGGATTATTATATGGTTACATTTTTACAGAAGTTGAGGGACGTTTTTAAGTAGAGGTACCTATAAGTCTACTTTTCATGTTTGTAATATAGATTTTTTATACAGAATTGAAACGACTTTTGCCAACTCTATCCCGGAAGGAGAAGGCTCCTCGAGCTCGCACCTCCTGGTATGCAGAGTGTGGTTCTGACTTCGTCGCGTCCCAATCCCAACAATCGAACGCGTCCTGGTAAGTTCACATCAATATTTGTGAATTTCACACGGTTCCATATTACCCCAAACAAACAAAGCTACGATGGGAACTAGATTATTGATAGAATACTTAAACACCAAATATTTACATACTTTATTAATGATACCCTGCCAGACACATAACAAATATTTACTTTTGTCATCACATAAGAAATGTTTGTCCTGGGGGTAATATGAACCAGATGACGATTGTGCAATGTTGGAGCTTTAATTATGACTGTTCTAAGCGTTTTTAAGTCCACACGTAAGATCTAGTTATGCAGATAAAAATCATAAATAAATAATGCCGAACATTTCACACAGCATCATCTAGCCCCAAAGTAAGCAGAGCTTGTGTTATGAGGACAACATAACTGATACACGACTAATAAATACATATTATACATAAAAACATCCAGATCCGAGACAAATACTTGCAGATCATGCAAACATTTATCCCGCGGCGCCTCAGAGGTCGTCAAATCAACTATGCCGCGCCGAAACGGCCGTACCGAATGAGATAAAATACATACGTTTAAGATTACTTATACCTACCCGAATTGACGATATCTACATACTTGAAAGAAGTTCTCGAATGACGACCAAGGACAGGAAAACGAAGCGTTGGACGCCCCCCACCCGATGAACTGATGAAAGATCGCGGGTGGATGGAGAGGGCTCAAAATCGTTCTTCCTGGAAATCTATTGGGGAGGCCTATGTTCAGCAGTGGACTTTTAGTGGCTGATATGATGATGATGATGATAAGAAACAAAAGGAATACATCTATATTAAATCTACCAGCGTCGTAAAATAATAGATTTGAAAGATATGAACGTCTCTTTTGCGCACGACCGACTCCTTAAATTCAAAGTGGTTAATGTCGCCTACAAAAGAGAAAATGTGCAGCGTACGGTCATGCAACGCTTGCAATTCCGGTCCACTTGCCAACCAGAACCAGAGGCTTGCACAAAGTTCAGCCGGGGTCAACGGCTGATTCGGTTCACTCATTCGTCTCTTGAATCGAGTTAAGAGTTCCGTTGACCCACTGAGCTGTTCTTTGCACTAGCTTGCTTGTATGTGAAACTATCGGCTCGTATACTCACTATTGATATAATAATGTATTATTCGCTATCATTAGCATGTGTAATAATAGGAAGAAGTGCAAAAATTTTTTGCAAAAATTTTGCAAAAAATTCAGAATTCTTTAGGCAGTGTCAGGTTAACATCACGAGAGGACTGCCAAAACCACTTGTCGCGGTATTTTGATCATGTCCCTACCTACAAGATGGCAAAAAGTTCTCGAACAAAATGGTACCTACATACTTATCATACTTATCATACATTATACATATCAACCTACTGATCAATTTGCTTTAAGTATATCTCCAAATTATATTTTAAGCTATTATTTTCCCATTTCCCGTATGCAGGGCTGCTATCAGCAATGTCAGAGGATGGTTAGTCAGTGGCTGCGTGCGCGCATGACGTTGCTATCCTCGAACGGTGACTCAGACCCGCTAGCCAGTTTTCCCTACCGCACCGTTAATATTTGACTCAAAACATAAGAGACCAGCGGCCTTTATCCAGCTCGAAAGGCAAATTTGATTTGATGATTGCTATAACATTTTAAAAGATTATTTTGAATCATCTTAAAGTCAGAACTACCTTTTATCAACTATTTAAAATTTAATTCTAACGTAATAATCGTTACCAGAACTCACAAACTGTTCCGCAATGGCGAAGTCACACTGTTTATTTTTGAGATTCTGCATCATTGAATTAATCATTCCACAATAAGTTCCGACTAACCACAGACTCTTATTCATGGCGACGCGATTGCAACAGCTGCAACTGGTTTCGCGGAATCTTTGACCCTCAGTCTTCCTTAACCGCTGGTATTTCATCAATTGGGTCACGTCACTTTGAGTTCAGCTATTGGCTGCGCGCGCGCAGAAGGCCGTTGGCGGGAGTCGCGTTCAAACACTGCTGCGTTTTATCTTTTACCTTTTTACTGCAGCTTTAAATTATCAGTCAGTTAGTCCGAATAGACGTTAATTATCGTGTTGTGTTTCCTCGTTCGATAGATTGGTGTGGGAAACTATCTATTGTTCCCAGGTTAAACAGTTATCAGGTGTTATGTGAACTTTGTAGAATATTGAGATGTGATGTAAATTTTCCTTGGAAGATAAAGTTTTAAAGTAAGTAAAGTGAACCATGAAAAATAAACATAACAAGCCAATCTGCTTTTATGGTTATCACTAGAAATAGCAGTTTAGTTGTTTTCGCGCTATTATGTGGAACATAGAATCAGCATGGCTTTTACGGAACGTTTGATATAATCAATGCCTATCAGTTCTGATTAGCTATCGACATAATTTCAATTACTTTGATTGTAACTGGACCCATTTTTGACAAGATGGATTACTATTACCTACGTATGTCTATCTCTGACCAAATGAATATGAAGACGGGGTGCCTTCATATTCATTGCTTGATGCTCTTGTGTAAATGTGTGCGCGGGTGCACACCCAAACCATGCTCCTTGCTCTTATTGCTTGCATACCTACTGACATGTACTAATAAGTATAATATAGTACATTTCATGTCGTCGTCTAGTGAACATCATACAAAAAAAATACATTATGCTTTCCTCCTGTTTCGTGGCAAATCACTTTAAACTTAAAATAACACCATTTTTTTAAATATTAATCGTTAGTTTGTAGGTTGTTTTGAACACGAAACGTCATCGAACGCACTTGACCCAAAGCCCGAGGGGTTTGCACGATGTTTACTGTACGACTAGGTGACATGTAGGTACCTACTTAGAGCAAGATGATTTTGGTGTATGTGTGTTTTGACGCTTTACTTTGGTTGATCGTGGCGCTTTGTCTTTATATTTATTTTGTCTGAGGGTTTGATTCCCGCCGTGGGACAAATGCTTGTATTATCTGCAAGTATTTGTCTCGGGTCTGGGTGTTTCTGGGTGTTGTATGTATATAATAATAACTCATGTGGTTCCCATAACACAAGCTCTGCTTACTTTGAGGCTGATACTGTGTGAAATGTCTGGCATCATTATTATTATTTCTATTCATATGGCAGCATGTTTAACAATCAACATCAATCTTCAGTAATACCAATTCATCAATAGTAACTGAAAGCGATTAGTATCAAAGTTTTGGTAGACAGTATTCCATAATCGCCTAGCAGATGTGGGCATTAGCGGAAAAAACTGCGGTGAAAAAAATCTTCACAACACACTTCAGAATCGCGCGGTTTAAACCGCACAGATAAATTCACTAGTGCGTGCTAGGTCAACTTTAATATGAATTTTATCAAACCCTGATTAAGTTCCGCAGAATTGGTAAAGTACCTATTACTTTTTTAGTGGAAAACAAAAAATCGATTACACACGTGCCTATGTACCAACTTACGTAATAAAATAAATATAAAGTAATTATTAACGCTATTATGTTAAAAACTATCTACGCGTTAGGCCGTACGCAGGCATGTTCAATATAGGCTGGTAGTCTCATTTCTACTGGCCGTTTCACCCTTGTAATATCAAACATTAAGTAAGTTAAGTACCTATATAGTACACACAAATAGTGATTAAATTGTATTAGTTCAATAGCTTTTCGATTAGCTATATATAATAATACAAAAAAGTGCCTGAACAAAGTCGAGTTTTAATTCTTCTCGGACTTGTGCTAAGAGGAATTGAAACCTAAATTCACCTAGCATGTAAAAATGATTTGAATTTGAATTGGTCCTAGGTACGCAGAAGCAGGTCTCTACCAGGCCGGGAACGTGTCAACGTCATCTGGAGCTTCGTCAGGGTCTCATCCGGCATCGCCGCTGCCGCATTCTTTGTTCACCCATGAGCCACTCTACCAGTTCTACAACGCTGCCAAAGTAGAAGTAAGTATCTACAGTACGAGAGACAGGCAAAGTTTTGGTATAAAGGACATATGAAATTTATATGTAGGTAGGTACCTACTACGAGTGTGAAGGTGCGGGCACCAGAATATGAGTATTACAGAAGGTAAGTTATAATACCTATTATAAATCCTTGTGAGACATAGGTATTCTCGTTATAAAGGCACTTAGCGCTGAAGATATTCACGTTTACTCCTTTATTACACAAAATCCCCGACTTATTTACAATGAGTAAGTTTATTGGCGATAACTTAGCATGTTAGTACAGCTGCGGTTTTTAGTTATAAACATTGTAATAAACAAGGAAGCAAACAATTTGAGCATTCATCCAGTTAGAACTGTTCTAAATAAAGTGTTCATTTGGCGCTAATTTGAGGATATAATTGAACGTAATTGCAGACGACCTTCGGTTCAGTGGTTTCCGTTGTTTGGTTTTGATAATGACCTGATGTTGTTTTCGTAGCCGAGATTGTTGACCCCAGTCTGGACTATGGTGTGACCAGGCCTGGACTCTGATGTTGACCAAAATCTGGACTGTCGGATTAAATACCGCATGCAATTTCTTCGTGGAATTTTTGCGGCTTCTTATTTGTGAAGAGAACGTCGCGTTGTAGACTCATAGTGTGCTACGGCTATAAAATAGCTTGGAGATCGGAAAATAGAATCATAAGGGCGTACGTTCACTTATTCTGTATTGTTCATTAAAAATATTCTGAAAATTGTAAATAAGTATGTAATATATTATGTAGTCTTAAAATGTACCTACATCCTAGAGGGGTTAGTCGTACACATGATGAATTGCTCATTTGTTGACTAGAGTGAGACCGGTAACTCGTGACAACTCGTATTTTTTTTTCAAATCATTTTTGTGCTAATATAATTGCTGTCATTCCCTACATGTATGTGGGCGACAGGCGAGTTAATAGGCAGCGGGCAAGCAGCGGGTAGCTTTCATAAGAGTTAATATGTTATATACCAATATGCCCCTTCTCTGTTTATTTAAAGTCCAATCCATCCAAAGGTTGCCTGGCAGAGATCGCTCTTAGCGATAAGGCCGTCCATTGTATTGTCTTTTATTGTAAAATAATTGTTTTTGTATTTTTCTGTGTGTTATAACAATAAAAAGTTATCTATCTATCTATACGACTTAAAACTGATTTCGCTGACATGTTTACGCTGTATTCAATTGATAAATAAATATTGGTGGACAACGCACCCAACACCATCTAGCCCCAAACTAAGCATAGCTTGTATTAAAGTGACCAGAAGATTTATAGAATACTCATATAGTTTAATGGTTTTGATACTTTATAACACCCAGACACAACAATTACCTAAAGGCTTACCCAAGTGCACGAAAGGTGCCTTTGAGGCGCACTTTAATCCTTTCACCACACTGGTTAGAAATAACTAGTGACATGATAAGAAGAATAAGAACAATTACCTACCTACATAATGTTCATCACACAAATGTTTGTATTGGGAGGGAATCAAGCCCCTAACCTACCAGAAGGCAGAACTGAAGGTACCAGGTACCAGAAGCTACCAACTGAGCTGATAGACCAGTTGTACTATGTTCTTTGTAGTAACCAGTCATGTGTTTCCAGTCTGTGTGCCGGGAGACCGGTGACTCCGACTCAGACGCATACGACGCGAGCTCCGGCACTGCCCCGCCCCCCGCCGCCAGGTCCCCTCCACCCCTGCCCGCGCGTCCCTCCGCCATGGCGCTGGTAGCTCCGAGAGGACCTGCGCGAACCCTCTGGTGCGAAGTGCCAGAGGTTGTAGAGTCTGCTGTGCTCAGTGAGTTAATAGCTCTTTACCTATGAAGTAGCCGTTCTCTATTTGTGCTAATATAGTTTTACTCAAAGAATAATGATGTTACTTTTCATTGCGGGAATGCTGCAATGCAAAATTTATCAATCTCTTACAGACAGAATCCTAGTGGTGTCTTACCACTAGGATTCTGTCTGTAAGAGATTAAGAAATTTTGCAGCAAGAGTCCGTCTGGTTGGGTACCATTATAGTGTGAGATATTCTACCACCAAGCAGTAGTGTGTGTTTAGGTTTGAAGGACACTGAAGCAAGTAAAGTTACTGGGCAAACAGACAAAATAATGTCTAGGGCCGGCAATGTGCGTGCGATACGTATGGTATTATCAATGTGGGCAATGAATAATGATATTGCTTTTAAATGCGGGAATTTTTCAATACAGAATTTCTCGGTCTCCTACAGAATCGTGGTGAATAAACCGATGGTCGAACTCTTATTCGGACAGCTACAGCTCAGTTTGTACCACCAAAACTCCAGATATTCTACAGAGTGTGCAAGGGTGTGTTTAGGTTTGAAGGACACTGGAGCAACTGAAATTACTGGGTAAAGAGATAAAAGAACTTGTGTCTAGGGCCGGAAACGTGTAATACCACCTGGTATTGCAAGCGTCATAGGATAGGGTACCCATTTACCATCAGATGCATGCGTATGCTTATTTGTTGACCTGAGACAATTAATTATATAATACAAAAAATCTGCCGGTTTGTGGCCGTTTTGGGTCTTACGTCTATTTGGGGTGTTTTACTTGCATAAAGTTTATATTAATTAGGTCAGTAAGCTAATCAGCACACGCTGCACCCTCCCTCAGATGCCGCCATTGATTTAAATAATTTTACTTAGTATAAATTCAATATGAAAATATATGATTAGGAACCTAAACAATCCATCTCCAACTAACAGGTTCTCTGGCCCCGGTCCAGAAGCGCCTTCAAGAAGCTAAGTTCGAGTTGCTGACGTCAGAGGCATCATATCTCAACTCTCTAAACGTGTTAGAAGCTCACTTCATCGCACATCCAGCATTCCGAGAGGCACATATTCTGCCAAGAGCTGATTGGGAGACGCTCTTCTCCACTATATTACCAGGTAAACCTTATTCACTTGTATAGCTATATAGTGTCTGATAAGGAACGGAAAAAAACTGTTTAGTTTAAAACGTTTGCATCTTGTTCCCTGATATTAAGCATCGTGTTTATCCCGCAGTGCGCAAATGCTCGCAGTTGCTAATGAACGAGCTAGAAAAGTGCTGGCAAGAGAACATCTTGCTGCAAGGCATCTGCGACATAGTGCGGGAACACGCGGAGAAACACTTCAGCGTGTATGTCAAGTACTGCGAGAACCAGGCGCTGATGGTGAAAACGTTACAGCGGCTAAGGGAGCGTCCTACCTTTGCCAACGCACTCAAGAGGTAAGCGTACCATGGATTTATTTAATCAGTAGAAAACATGAGTTAGATTAGTGCAAGATCGGATTGCACAAACGAAGACAGGCCTGCCCAACCGAAGGGCAGTAGAATGAGACAGGCTCATGATAATGATACAGAGCATAGGAAAAACGAAGATGTCAGTATAACAAATTTGTGATTTATTGCGAGAGCCAAACAAATAGTGTTTCAACAGTTTTCTTAAAACGCAATGCTGCTGGTGAGACATAGTATTCCACCTACCTGGGTTACAAACGGACTTATAAAACTTATAGAACTGACATCCATTAAAATCAGGACAATACATAAGATGTCGTTGTCTTCCCCTTTAACCAAACTAACATCTAAAGCTGTATGCTTTTTGCTAAAGTAGATCAATAATGGTGAATTTGTTCGCAGAATGGAAAGTCACCCATCATGCCAGTCACTTTCACTTCACTCCTTCCTGATGCTGCCGATGCAACGCGTGACGCGGCTTCCCTTGCTCCTGGACGCCGTGCTGCGCCATCTGTCGACGCACGATGACGAACACCAACCTTGCATGCACGCGCTGGCCACGCTCAACAACGTACGTAGTGTACCACAACTTTTGTACCACTGACCTATTATAAAGAAAAATAACAATAGCCCATGGATTGAACCTTGTGGGATACCAAGAAATTATCTAATTTGAAACCGTCAAAGCTAGGGCTCATTTTTTTTAAACAAATAGTTTCTATTGATACATCCACTTAACACGGTATAAGGTGCTAATAACCCCAAGAAATGCAAATTTATGTACCTTTAGAAAAAAACAGCATAGTATTGAAAGCCTTTTACATGTCCAAGAAGCTGTATTTAATAAACAAAATGAAATAACTCCGATCTTTAGCAAAACTATTCTAAGAAATACGTTTATATTACAGTTCGTATCCCAATGCAACGAAGGCGCGCGTAACACAGAACGGATCGAAGAGATGTTCCGGTTGGCGCAGAGTATAGAGTTTCCTTCAAACATCCGGAGTCCGCCGTCTCTGGGCCCGGCTTGTGGAAGGAGAGATCGAAGGTATCCTCATTTAAAAATTTTTCACTTGACTTTCGAGTCAGTAGCCAACTCTAAGAAGCGTTGAAGGTTTGGAGACTTTTTCCCAGGTCGAAAAATACTTAAAACTCACAAAACAATTTCATTTCATAGACCTGTGAGATGGCTGGTGCGTTCCGGGGAGATGACCCAGCTGATATGGAAGACAGATGAGATGAAGCTCACTTTCGGCAAGAAGTTCCACAAACTGCCGCTCTATTTGTTCCTCTTCAACGACCTGCTTGTTATCACCAAGAAGAAGAGGTTAGTTTAGATTATTCTGCTATTCATTTTCTACTTGTTATTGTATTTTTCCTATCATCTGCTTAGCGACCCGTCGCGGCTTCGCACAGCAATTTAAATTTGTAATTTACATGTACTTAATCAAAGTTGATTATAAAGCTGCGTACTTAGTTAGAAAAGGATTAATATCATGATTCGAATGTCATCATCTTTCGATTCTACCCGTGTTTTGATTAACTAATTTAAACAAAAAGCAGTTATTGTGACTTAACTACAGTTAGACTTTTTTGTAGGTAATAATGAGTAAGTACTATTTATTTTATTTATTACACTTTATTTAACACGGATAAACCAATTATATTAGGTAATTAAAGTACTAATATAATTAACTTAATATAACTATATAACTTATTCACAATGTCAAAGAAATAGTCAAAATAATTCGGTCAATATTACCTAGCAATCAATGTCGAGCTAAAACACAAATAAAAATAAAAATAGTATGAAACACGCAGTCATACATCACGCTCACAGATACACAAACAATCCGATAAAATGTTCGCCCATCCATCCGCAAATAAATCGCATTCAGGTCAACGATTCAGTAGCGCGTTAAACGCGGCGATGCCCTCGCCGCGTTTTTACTATAAACATGTAGGTAGGTACATAGTACATTATTTTATGTATTATTAATAGTTTTAACAGCGCACACCAAATAATAACTCTATAGGTAAATTTTGTTGATCCCTTGATTATATAAAGTACTGCAATTTTCGAAATGAGATCCCTAAAAAAAATTTCATTTTTGAATATATGGTTTAGATAAACTAAATATAAAAAAAATACTATTTTACTCTCTGTTAATGTTGCTTCTATTATGTGAAACCTTTTTTAAATCGGTTAATTGAGGTGATCCATTATAAACAAACACAAAAAATATATTTTTTTTTCTATTAAAAACTTGTTAGCTTAATAACCTTATTTAAGTATTATAAAAGGACTAAACACCAAACTCGCAGTATTTCTTTTCAAATAATGCCGCCGACACTAACCCAGTACAGCGGGCAGTGTAAGCGGATTGGCAATTTCGGTAAGAGGAAACGTTAAGAGGTAGTTCTCTGAAAACTACAAGATTACAATACGTGTGTTTCATTCAGGCTCCTTGTCAGACCCAAATACAACCCGGCTGCGCCAGATAAGCTATGATCAGTGTATATAAATATACTAGGTACTCAATAAGTAATATGTTTTGATTTTCAGTGAGGAGTTGTACGTAGCGGTAGACCACTGCCCACGTTCGTTGCTGGAAGTGAGCTCCAGCGAGGGTGGCGCGGCCAACGCAAAACACGCGCTGCTGCTGACGCTGTTAGAGAATCACGATGGCAGAACTGTTGAGATGGTAAGCACTAACACATATTTCGAGCAAATTGTCATTTATTTTCTGCTAAGTTCTTATAGAACGAATGTATGTACCTACTTATTCCTGCGATTTCGTTCACGTAACGCTATATTTTTACCCAGGTAGAGCATCGTCTAAATACCAAGGGGAGACGGAGATACGCTTGGTGAATTATTTAAATGCTGATAGTTTAACTTATAATAACACACTAGCTAATGTGTTGTTTAAGTCTGTTGTCATCTCTATTCTTTGCTATTATAATTACGTTTAAAAAACTAAAAAGACAACCGACTTCATGTATATACACAAGGTAGCTACTGTAAAATGTTGAGGAGTTCCCTTGACTGTCCTTCGTCTTCATCATTAGACCCCTAATGTCAGTCCCAACCCATCTAGGTGTAAAGTTCTCATCAATACTAGTTAATCAAGCCCAAAAACCAGGTAGGTAATTGCTGTAAATCGTTGAGGAGTTCCCTCGACTGTCTTTCGGCTCCATCATCAGATCGACCAGACCTTCCAGACCTTCATTAAATAGTAGTACTTTAAAATACTTAATGAAAAAAATTTGTGAGTTTTTTCACTAGTCGCCACTACGATTTTCGAAGGTTCCCCTCGATTTCTCTGGGATACCATCATCAGATCCTGGTTTCCTTATATCTTCTTTCCAATTAAAAGAGAATCATCAAAATCGACGAATTCATAAACGACGAAGTTATCCGCGAACACACATAAAAAAAAATATTGGTACTTATAGGTACGGTTGAATTGAGAAACATTATTTTTATTAAGTCTGTTAAAAATGACAAGAATAAAACATACAGAAGCAAGTTGCATCAGTGTGATCTATTTTCTGTTAACATTGAACCTGGTCGTGAGATGTCAGATGGGAAAGTTTTATTGTCAGATCGATCGTTATACCAGTTTGGATTTTTGAAGCATCAAAGAAAACAAACTTTGAACGTTTGTTGCTAAATGTACTTAAACGCCACACTAGTCTGCTAGTTATGTGACTATAAGTTGAGGTTAATTCTATACAGTTGATGTCGTGCCCGACCGAGACGGACGCGTCGCGGTGGGGTGAGGCGCTGACGGCGGGCAGCGGGGCGGGCGCGGGGGAGGGCGAGGCGGTGTACGCCGGCTGGGACTGTCCCCAAGTGTGCGCGCTCTACGCATACCAACCCGCGCAGCCCGACGAACTGCCGCTGGCGGAGGGAGACGTCGTCAACGTCACTAGGAAGACTAGCGAAGGTAACACGCTCAAACTACTTCTCTAGGCGCCTGAAGATGCGTGATGCTACAGCTCTTCTACATATTCTCTTTAACGTCACTACGAAGACTAGCAAAGGTAACACGCACGTAGTAAGTAATTCTCATGACGCCTGAAGATACGGGATGCTCTTCTACATCTTCTCTTCAACGTCACTAGGAAGACTATCAAAGCTAACACGCAGGTAGTTCTTCTCTAGACACCTGAAGATACGTGATGCTACAGATCTTCTTCATGTTCCCTGCAACGTCACTAGGAAGAATGGCGACGGTAACGCGTTTCAACTTCTCTAGACGCGCGATACTACAACTCTTCTACTTCAACGTCACTAAGAGGACTAGTGAAGGTAACACACTCTTCTACTTCATCTCTAGATCCGCGAAGGTAACGTACGTGACACTACGGCTTTTCTGCATCTTCTCTTCAACGTCACTAGGAAGACTAGCAAAGGTAACACACTATTATATTTCTTTTGACCCCACAATGGTAACGTACGTGATACTACAACTCTTTTACATCTTCTCTGCAACGTCACTAGGAAGACTAGCCAAGGTAACACATACCTACGTGATGCTACAGTTCTTCTACTTCTTCTCTAAACCAGCGAAGGTAACGCGCATGTTATTCTACAGCTTTTCAATTTACGTGATACAATGATTCAAAATCAATTCATCGAACTTTGTGAAATAGAACTCGTAACTTCGTTAGGAAGTGGGTAGAGGGTTGGTCTACGGAGAACGAGTTAAGGAGGCAGTCGCCGAATGAATAAGAAACCGATGATCGATACTTGAGATGATAATATTTTGAGTCAATCCTTACTATATATTAATATTATAAATGCGAAAGTAACTCTGTCTGTCTGTCTCGCTTTCACGCCAAAACTACTGATCCGATTTAAATGAAATTTGGACACAGATAGTCTAAAGCCTGAGAAAGGACATAGGCTACTTTTTAATCTAAAAAAGTGTTGTAAAGGGTTGAAAAGGGGGATGAAAAGTTGTATGAATGTATTGTCATTTTCGGAACTAGAAGCATAAAATTTTAGGATTTTGATTAGATATTAAATAAATATGGTACTTATTCAAAGTTTTTAAAAATATACTCTTAAGGGTGTAAAATAAACATAGGGAATAACACATTTACGGATTCATTACAAATTTGTGGAGCTAAAGTTAACGCGATAATAAATTATATAGATTGCAAATAAATTTATGAATATAGTTATTTACTGCATCTATAATCAAAATTAAAGAGAGGGGTGGGTAGAGAGAATGAAAGCCTGGCACGTTAATGATTAATTGTGCTAACCCTTTGTCCGAAGGGACTTAGTTCCAAACGCGTGTCCCGCGACACGTTCATTTTTTTTGTGTATATATGTAATTGGGCATAAGAAACATGTTCATGTACATATTTGTTTAATTATTTATTTGATTTTATTATTGCGTTTCGTAAGGTTGAGTGACTGGATCGAAGGTCTCGGCAGAATAACAGCGATGACCTGTCATCTGACAGGGAAGCATAATGCTGAGTCGAGATCTTTTTGCTGCTTTACCACACAGCACTGTTATATATTATAAATGCGAAAGTGTCGCTGTCTGTCTGTTACGTTTTCTCGGATAAACGGTTGAACGGATCTTGATGAAACTTGGTAAGAAGAGGTATTGCATTCGGGGGAAGAACATAGACTACTTTTTGTCTCAAAAACAACCTTGAAGGGGGTAAAATAGGGGATGAAAATTTGTTAGGGCAACTCATATTTTCTTAAGTTAGGGATCTGAAGAATCATATTTAGGCTTTTGGAAAGAAATAAAGAAATACGTGTTTCGTAAACAAAAACGTTTTTGCAAAATCATCCCCGAAGCGGGTAAAGGGTAGGTAATAGGGGATTAAACTTATGAGATGTGTTTTAGATGCACAGAATGCATTCCATACAAAAATAAAAATAAAGGTTCTAAGCATACGCGTACGAAGTTGCGGGTTACAGCTAGTAATACAATAAAATAACAAATATGGGTGGAAAATCCACACAAAACCATTTAACTTCAAATAAAGCTTAACTTTTACTATGGGTAGGTATCGGATGACTATTTGAATACTATATTTGTAAATACATTACCTTCTTATCTTAGGTACTTTATAACACCCAGACATAGAACAAACATCAAATATCGATTATTGATTCAGGCATGTCCTTGCGGAAATCCATTACAAAATAATAAACATTTTAGTACTATTCCGCCAATCTAATTCGCAATCTAATCTTGTTTGGCGGAATAGTACTAAAATCATTTGATGTTTTCCATCTATTTAATGTTTTAAACATGTTCAACACACAAATGTTTATTTTGGGAATCGAAACCACAACTTGCAGCGCAGAAGCAGAGCTACAACTACAACCAACTGAGGACTTTATACATCGTATGAATTTAATACTTATGAATCTTTGCAGTTCTGCTTTTCACTGAGTTAAAGACTGTCGAAAAATCAGGCCTTAGTTTAATTTATATCCCCAGGGTGGTATTACGGGGAGCGTACACGGGACGGCGAGGCGGGATGGTTCCCCGGCGCCTACACGGCAGAGATCGCGTCCGCACACGTGCGCGCACGGAATCTGCGGCAACGGTACCGTCTGCTCGCACTCTCTGGGACTTACTTCGGGCAGAAGAAACGACTATGATTCCACACCTCACCATTTACATCATTGTGGGGTATGAGAGGTCTCATGTTCTCGTATGTCTCCATACATACATACATACATACATCCTATATGATGAGGTACCGTCTGCTAGCGCTCTCAGGGACTTACCTCGGACAGAAGAAACGACTATGATCACACGCCTTTCACACCAGCCTAAAGGAATCTACAAGTACTTCAGAGATAAACTTTCGTTTGTCTAAATTAAATCCATATTAAGAAAAGTTTTGGCCTAGAGCGCATTGCGGATGAATCACTTATGTAATCAGCAACGTATTCATATTTATTCATATTCGTATTCGTAATATATTTCTAAATGAACTTATTGTTCTTCAATTTTCAATATTCTCATTATAGACAGAATTATTGCATCACATAGCATATGTGGCGTATAATTGTCACGGTGTGCTTTAATAATATATTACAACACAAATGATCTTAATGAAGTAGGTACCTACACCTTGATTGTGTTTACGCAAGTGCACTGTCCGTCCAAACACTACCTTTGTATGTAGATAATTATATTTGGTCATTTTATTATTTATAGTATTTCGTGATTTCGCTGTTTCGCCGGTCTAGCTAAAACTTCGTAAAATACAACAAATATTTGCTGACAACTAAGTCCAAAGTAGGTATAGTAGGTAACAGTTTCAAATGACAATTTTAGGATAACATGTAGGTGTTTGTTTATTGAATTGTTTTTCCGCTATGACAGCCGTCAACTCAGTTGGTTTGGTAGTAGCTTCTGCGCTGTAGGTTGAGGGTTCGATTCCCTCCCAGAATAAACATTTGTGTGATGAACATAGGTGTTTGTTTTGTGTCTGGGTGTTGCAAAATTAGTAGGTATGTATTTAAGAATATATAAATAT
The DNA here is from genome assembly GCA_948098915.1 of Lampropteryx suffumata. Taxonomy (NCBI): domain Eukaryota; kingdom Metazoa; phylum Arthropoda; class Insecta; order Lepidoptera; family Geometridae; genus Lampropteryx; species Lampropteryx suffumata. The sequence continues at coordinate 18,759,114 of OX402546.1, forward strand.
TCTATCAGACATCTGGTCACCATAGGACATGCTATGCTTAGTTTGGGGCTAGATTGTTTTATTATCCACCAATGGGTACCAACTTATTTATGTTAGACAACACTTGTTTTAGGTTTTTTAATAATGGTAATTTAAGAATATCATCTACTCTAATTTAGACTTTGGGAGCTAGTAAAATAAGATCGTTTGTATTTTACTAGTTTTTACTTGGTCTAGCGAAACTACAAAATTAGGATCATGGTTGACATATCTTGGAATGAGATGGGAACAAAAGATGGTTAGATAGATTATCACTGCACCAATTGTATATTGTAAAGGTGCTCTTAGAATTGACATTATTACCTATACTTTGTATTAATTTAGTAAAAATGTAATCTCAATCAACAGAATAGAGTTTTTAAGTCGGAATGTACAGTTACGTATGAGATTTCCATTGAATTGTATAATAGTTTGTTTTAGTTGTAATTGTATATTTTTCTACTAATATTATAAATGCGAAAGATGTTTGTTTGTAGCTCAATTTGAGCCGATTAGGTTGAAGCTTGGTATATATATAGATTTAGACTTGAAGTAACAGGTACATATATATGTTACTTTTTAGGGACGTACGTACCACACAGGGCTAGCCGCGGGCAGAAGCTAGACTTATATAAGCTCCACTTGGCCGATTTAAAACGCCTAGTCATATTTTGAGGCCAAGATTAAAAAAACACGAATTACCTATCTTGTTTTTTTTTTTAATCACAATATTGACATTGACACATTCCGTTGTATATTATAATATCCGTTGTGTATTAACATAAAACTATCACATTGTTAGAAGCCACATAAATTGTTAAAAAATTAAATTACGATTACCGTACTTAAATTATTGTGTAGATAAAAATCTAGATGTAAAAATCATGACTTATTAGTTATTTATCATTATGATTACTATTACAAAATATAAAGTTATAATAATTACAACTGGTTCTTTCTTTATATGGCCTACCCATATCCTTAACTATTCCTAACCATATATAATATATGTACCTATACATTTTAAAAATATTATATCACATTTGACTGGCTTTTTTTTTTGATTGACTCAGTTGGTAGGAGCTCTGACTTCTGCGCTGTAGATTGAGGGTTCGATTCCTTCCCAGGATAAACATTTGTCTGTTTGTTGTGTCTTGATGTTATAAGTATCATAAGTAATCATATCAATTTTAAAATATATACTTACCTAAGTATTATATCAGTCATCTCTGGTCACCATATTACAAGCTATGCTTAATTTAGGGCTAGATGGTGTTCTGTGCAATGTCGTCCAATATTGATTATTATTACTAATACATATAAAATACAATTGGTCGGTACCTATGCTAGATGGAAAGTAAATAGAAATAGTTAAGTACACATATTTATTAAAAAATAATCACAAATTAAGAATATTATTTTGTGCATTATATTGGCACATTATGTACATTTTGCAAAAAGGCAATACTTAGGATAAACACCAATGCAACATTGAAATCAATTAACAAATAAATTGTATAAAAATGCAAATCTTATCAAAAATATTTCAAAAGTCAATCAGATCTATAAATAGCTAATCTCAATAATAAACCTATGCAAAATTTAACAGAGTCAAAGCTACACATGATTATATCATAAAATAAAAACACCAAAATTAATAAGTCACTCAGTAAAAAGTAATGATAAAGATTGAGTGATCCTTTATAAGAACTTTCATTTAATCTTATTAGTATTATAAAATAGAAAATCCTATTTTGTCAAAGATACTGGTGATAAAAAAATATTAAGAAAAATAAGACTAGCAATTGTACCTCCTTGTATAGTGTCAGTAAAGAGTCAAGTAAATATTAATGATGCATACTTGCCATAGACAATATTATGAATAATTTGTGTTCTTGATTTGAGTATCTAGATAACAAAACCTGTTTTAAAAAACGCTTTTGGAATGTATAAAAATTTGTTGCGGAATGATAATTAGTCTGAGTCATAGAATGAGTTTTCTATTTTAATTTTAGTAAGTTCAAAAGATTGATCTTTGAATCGTCAACCTTTTGAGACCAGATGTGGCAGCTCATTTAACAACCACATCAAATCCTTGTCTTGGAGGAGTTTTCCTTAGTTTCAAAGAGTTTCCTAACAAAGTACACCTGCAATGATCCTGTAGCTGCTACTGCTAGGATCTGGATTACTGACCAGCTGGAAATAAAAAAACAACATTGAATACCGCAACTTCTTTCTTCAGGCTAAGAAACATTAAGACCAGCGGGGCGATTATGGAACTTTGATACTATCAAAACATTGATACTAATAGCTTTCAGTTACTATTGATGAATTGGTATTGCGGACCGCTGCGATTTCTATCGGCTTCTATCGCTAGTTACAATGTGAAGTTGGTTTCAAACTATAACTCGACCAATTTACAAAGTACGATCGTGGTAGGAACCGTGCTTAGCGTACTAAGCATTTAAATACACTGTATATGATTGATTGAAATAATGCCTATTGCTAATCAAAATTGATAGACATTGATGCCGATTGCTAATCGAAACTGATAGACATTGATTGTATCAAGAGTTTCATGGGACCAAATGACTGATAGAATACATATATGTTTTTAACAGTCACATACACAGAACAAACATGTATGTTCAGCACACGAATGTTTGCCATGAGATGGAAAACTCACAACCTGCAGCACAGAACAGAAGTAGAGTATAAATTATCATAAGTATGCATTTTCAAGTATATCATCTGGTTATCAAAGTTGTACTTTGCTATGTTCGGGGTTAGATAATGTTGTGTAAAAGCGTCTTACAATATATAAGTAACTAGCGACCCGCCCCGGCTTCGCACGGGTGGAATGCTGATACTAAATATACTACAGAATGTCTTTATATACAACGTTATCTAAGAGAATAACATAGACTAAGAGATAGACATATACCATTGCGGACTTTTGTGTAGACCTTTTTAAGGTGTACAATACTGTAGTACATTATTTTGATCTATCTCGTAGGGTTCAGCCAGCGTTTGCAATGTAAGCGCAAAAAATGTGTCTATTTACCACACCTCAATAGAAACCTCTAAAATTATCAGTGTTTCTCTAGTATATTATGCATGTTTAATACTTATAAACCTTCCTCTTGAATTACTCTATCTATTTAAAAAAACCGCATCAAAATCCGTTGCATAGTTTTAAAGATCTAAGCATACATCGGGACAGACAGAAAGCGGGAGGCGACTTTGTTTTATACTATGTAATGATACTTAGACCTTCTACTAATAAAAATCTATTAAGCCATAGTGAGTGTAATTACCTTAGAACATATGTATTGTTGTCTTGCAGTAAATTGTAGTCTCTCGACTCCCTAGCTCGGGAATGATACTGATATTGCAAGATATCATTGATGTTTCTCTCAACAAATTGAATTGAACTCTGAAACAAAGCAAAAGCATATTAACAATATTAACCAATGATCAAAGAGCTGGTGCTTTCCTCGGACAAAGGATTAGTATGTCAAGGTAACAAGGTGCCAGCCTTTTGGGCACTTTACCTGCAGTCAGTGAAATGAATTCTGTTTTTTTATCTCTAAGTAATTCTATATTATTTTGTACATTTTAGTAATTCAATTTATATTTTTTTTTTTAATAGTTGAAAAAAAATTAAATTAACAATATTATAACCATTTAAAGTCCACAAAAGGTGAAGTCTGAATGTACATCTGTAGGGCGATTATGGAACTCTAATTACAATCAATGTCTATCAGTTTTCGGCGTAATTTCAATCATTCGTTTGACGAATGACATCTGATGAATAGACATTGATTGTAATTAATAATAATAATAATAAATAAGAATACCGGACATTTCACACAGCATCATCTGGCCCCAAAGTAAGCAGAGCTTGTGTTATGGGTACCACATGACTGATACACTACTTATATACATTTTTTTTTTGTACATACATATATATTATACATAGAAACACCCAGACCCGAGACAAATACTTGCAGATCATACAAACATTTGTCCCGCGGCAAGAATCGAACCCGCAAAAATTAGAGTTCCATAATCGCCCTACTGAAGTGTGCCAAAGGATTTCTGAGACTTTAATCCTTTCATCACATTGGTTCAAAAGAACTTGTGACATGAAAAGACAACAGCTGAAATCGTAGCAGATGTTTTCTGGTGTGTGTTTTTTTAGTACAATATGAACAAATATTATGTGTTAACTAAAATTAAATTTACTAAACAGAATTATTTTAGTCATCATTAAATTGATGCTGAAAATGCATGATAATAATATTGAGATTACTCACAGTGAAATTGGAAATGTTCATATCCAGCTCTTCTACTTCTTTAGCATATTTCTCCCACATGTCATATCTTATAACTGATAGGTATAAATTGACCAGTTTGCCTGCAAATCTGGAGAATTGATTGTCAATGCAGACAGCGTAGTACCCTCCCGTTGAGGTCTGATCAGCATACTCTGCACTCTGCCGCCACTCGTAGGGGTGGACTATCTGGCCGTTAGGGTGGCGGACAGCAAATCCACACATGCCATCACCACCTTTTAACACCTTCAAAGGCAATAGATATTTTTAATAAGACATGTATTCAAGTAGGTTGACTAAGTCTGTGAACTTCTAACTTATCTAAGATATATTATCATAAAATAAATGCATTAATTTCTTGGCCTGCTATATGTGATACATTTTTGCAGCTCAAAACTAGAGAAAGGTCAAATGGTTCCGTGGCAAACTTACTTCAAAGCTTGACAAGCAAAATAATAAAATTTCGCATGTGTCCAGACTTCTTCACAGAATAATATTAATAACACACAACGACTGAAAGGCCAGAGACCTCGCCAATTGAACATGAGTATTAGTTATGGTGATAAGGAAAAGTGAAAGCATGCTGATCAATTACCTGGTAACTGGCGTAGAATGTGGCACCCGGCTGTACATATTGGTAATAGCAGTCTTCTTTGCCTGCATCTATGTGCACCTTGTAATCCATGGTCACCGCAGGCAGATTTTCGTACCATGGTGCCGGTGAAGTCGAAAAGACATCGCCAACAAGTGATAAAATAGTAAATATTGTTATCAAAGTAAACAGATGCCACGTCCGTTGTGCCATTTTTCAAGTTTTCAACTGGTTAATGAATGAATGAAAGATGAACGAACTTTAGAAGTAGTGGTGGATAATATATCATATAGCAACAAAAAGCATCGTGCTTTCCGTCAATAGCAAATAGCAAATGATATCGTGGCTCTCAGTTGTTGCTATTTGCTTATGCTTATCTAATAGCAAAAGCATAACTAAACTAACACTCTCTCTCTCTCTATGATCTGTCCGTCGCAAGTCGCAATAACAATAATAGCAAGTCGCAACTCACAACGCAAAAGCATAAGCATAGATAACAATAACATCGATCATAAGCAAAAAGCATTTCGGATCAGGAGGTTTTGGAAGCTAAACGTTCTTGGGTGCACATCGACTGTAATATAAAATGCTCTGACAGCAAAACGTCCACAATTTAAAATGGTTTGGAAGTTAAATGGTATTTCCAATAGTTAGTTATCTAGTCATAATGTCTTTGAATCAATTTGACCATTACGGAAAAACAACCAAGGAGCAGGTCGTCCTAATTTCAGAAAGTATTTAGTACAGCTGGCCTTCAAATCAAAATAAATTTAAAGCATTTGAACGCTTCATATAAAACCTCTTTAGAATATTATCTTGAGTATTACGATTAAGTATTGTTATTGTCATAGATATGTCAGCAACGATGCTGACAACATATTTTGTTCTGCAAATTGCATGTCGTGAAAACTTTTAAAATGGAAAATAATCCAAGTTGTAGTACGGAATCGAAGCTGGTTTTCATTGATAGTCAGAAGAATAAGCCAGTTTTGTTGGTCAATGGGTACAGACACAACAGAATCATTATAAATAAAGGTGGCTCTTCACGATGGAGATGTGCGTATCGTGAAAATTGTAGTGCGACTGTTACAATAAATAAAGACCAAAATCGAGTTCTACGCCCAGCTGAACGTGTGTTCAGCTGGGCGTAGAAGTTTGGTTTACAAGTGTTTGTAAACCAAATTTGATTAAAAATAAAATCGACGCCGTGATGGATAAATGCAAAAAAGCTGTCTGTAAGAAATATACTCCAGTACAAATGATATTTGAAAAAAAAATCATTTCGGATCAGGAGGTTTTGGAAGCTAAACGTTCTTGGGTGCACATCGACTGTAATATAAAATGCTCTGAAAGCAAAACGTCCACAATTTAAAATGGTTTGGAAGCTAAATGGTATTTCCAATAGTTAGTTATCTAGTCATAATGTCTTTGAATCAATTTGACCATTACGGAAAAACAACCAAGGAGCAGGTCGTCCTAATTTCAGAAAGTATTTAGTACAGCTGGCCTTCAAATCAAAATAAATTTAACGCATTTGAACGCTTCATATAAAACCTCTTTAGAATATTATCTTGAGTATTACTATTAAGTATTGTTATTGTCATAGATATGTCAGCAACGATGCTGACAACATATTTTGTTCTGCAAATTGCATGTCGTGAAAACTTTTAAAATGGAAAATAATCCAAGTTCTAGTACGGAATCGAAGCTGGTTTTCATTGATAGTCAGAAGAATAAGCCAGTTTTGTTGGTCGATGGGTACACACACACCAGAATCATTATAAATAAAGGTGGCTCTTCACGATGGAGATGTGCGTATCGTGAAAATTGTAGTGCGACTGTTACAATAAATAAAGACCAAAATCGAATTCTACGCCCAGCTGAACACACTTGTAAACCAAATTTGATTAAAAATAAAATAGACGCCGTGATGGATAAATGCAAAAAAGCTGTCTGTAAGAAATATACTCCAGTACAAATGATATTTGAAAAAAAAAATACATAACTAGGGGATGAATTCGTACCAAATTTTCAGTCAAAAAAAGACACACTACGTCGAGCTAGAAGAAATTTCCTAAACCTGCAAAGAACAGAAGTTACTAATTTAAATGATGTTAAAGTTCCAGAAATATTAGCAAAAGATTTTCTGCTATGTGAAGATGGCACAGACGATAATAAAATATTAATATTTTGTCCTATGATGACCAGATCCGCTTTAAAGACGCTTCAAAATAATTTATTTTTCTCGATGGCATTTTTACAAGGACTCCTAAACCATTTTACCAAATAATGTCTATACGTGTTAACCTAAGCAGTAGTAGTGAATCTGTACATGTGGTGGGGGTAATTTATGCTTTACTGCCTAATAAACTTCAGCATACTTACGAACGTTTGTTTGAACTTTTGAAACAACATTTAGAAATAAATAGAACAAACATTAAGTGTGACTATGAGGCCGGGCTTACCGTCCGTATTACCCGTAATAGTTCTGCCAACAGAACTACTCAAAAGACCTGTTCTTTTGAGTAGTTCGTGGAGTAGACGTATTTACAATCTACTCCCACCTGTTCTGTTGGCAGAACTATTTTTGTGGTGGATTTTTTTTACCATTAGTTCTGTTCACAGACCAAATGGGAAAATAATTCCCAGTTGTTCTGTTCACGAATCTCGTGACATGAAATTCAGATCGAAACCAGTTGGTTAGGTTATGTTAGAGTATATAAAACAACGCGCAAGGCGAGTGAGCGAAGCGAGCGTGCCGCGGCAGCGGCCGCCGAAGCGCCAGAAGAATATAGTTCGTCTGTCTGAGATTGAAGCCAAATGTAAAGCATAGTCTTATAAGTCACAGAACTAATGGTAAAAAAATCCCAATAGTTCTGCCAACAGAACTACTCAACAGAACAGGTGGGAGTAGACGGTATTTACTGGTAGAAAGTATTTATTAATTTTTTTTCATACCTTCAGTATCACGTATTCTCAAAAGAGGATTTAGGCAGACCGGATTTAAAAATGTCTGGCATAGGTACATTTCAAATTGCGGACATTTGAGAGTTACTCATGACGTTTTAAAATACATATGTTCAGTAAATAAGGACAATTAACTCTCATGACGTTTTACATTGCGAATATTCAATAAAAAAGACTTTGTGCTCTGAAAACTAGCAGTCATTTTAAATTGAGGACGTTTTGCTGTCAGAGCATTTTATATTACAGTCGATGTGCAACTAAGAACATTTAGCTTCCAAAACCTCCTGATCCGAAATGGCAAAAAGCACGGTTAGTCTCACTCAGTCGTCGCATGCTAACGATTGTGATCAGTCGCGCGCGTCATCGCTCCGCGGGCGAATTCGCGATCTCGGGTTAGCTCACGTAATAAATAGGTAGGTATACCTACCTACCTACATATTTTGCTTTGTGGTTTTTCGGTGTAAACAGCGATTGGACACGCAGTATTGACTATAATTGTGTAATAGGACGATTGATTGAGACTTGAGAAATAGTGTTGTTGTTTTGTATGTTTCACCAATGTTCACCATGGGTAAATTCGCGATCTCGGCCGGCTCACGTAATAAGTATTTATACCTACCCACTTATTTTGCTTTGTGGCTTTTCAGTGTAAACAGTGATTGTAATATGTCTATGCTGTTTTGCCGCAAAAAAATAGCATGTTAGAAAAAAGCACGTAAAATAACATGCTTACGGAAGAAATAGCATATAGCATTAAACATGTTATTGCCTTGTAGCAACTTTGAACACTGCTATTTAGAAGAACTAAGATGAACTAAAACGACCGAAATTAACTGACTGATTTGCATTGTACTCATTGACATGATTGAGTCTCAGTTCATTCATTATTTTACCTCTTCTTATTCCTTAAATATGACATAATTATTATTTCATTAATATTTTACCATTTTACCATTTTGCCATTGTCAAGTGGTTTAGTTTTAGCACCACAATACACATATAATTCAATTATCCATACCCGTCCTGTAGTCACAATTTATTTTATTAAATTTATAATTTATTCATTAAAATTCTGCCAAGATTACTGAATAAAACATGCAATAAAACGGGTAAAAATATTAAATTAGCAGAGCTACGTTACTCCATGAAATGTCAGACGAAGAATCCAGAAAAAGCACTCATATATCAATTTAAATCTTAAACAATTTTTGCAGGTCGGACTTTGACAATGACAGACAATGACATTGAAGTTATAACCTAAAAAAAGTACATACTATACTAACTATCCATCCTATAGAGTCTAGTCTCTAAATGTAAACAAACAAACAAAACAAACCGCATAGAATTGATTTGAGTTTTAGAATGAAAGCTAGATATTTGGCCTTTATTTCTTACATTGGAACTACATTCAGGTGATAATTCTGACTTTATATTGATAAATGTTCGATCACTGTTTTGTAATACAGATTTAAATAAAACAAAACAGTACACACTGAATAACTATGTTTCACTAGATATTTCGAACAAGTGTGGGGAAAGGATTAAAATGCGCCCCGGAGGCTTCTATTATTCTATACTCTTCACTATGAGGCTAATTAGTAAAACATCTCTTGCAGACGTTCGGAAAAGATATGGCTTAAAAGTGGCCGAAACTATCCAGACCCAGAAAGCGTTCAAGGGTTAATGGAACAAGCTCTTTTGAAATTACGGTCTCTTAACTATCCTAACGTCACACTTTCGAGCCGGTAAGTGCCTTGGCCAAACAATCAACAAATAAACACTAACTTTATACCAACACTGAAATTACAGCTGCAGCAAAATTGTATTGTTTTATAATAACTTGCTTAGTTTTGTTACAGAACAGATGGTGGAGTCCATGCATTAAATTCTAGTGCACATTTTGACTTGGATAAGAATAAACATGGTATTTATATACCCAATAATGTGGCCTTTGAAATGAACAAGTTTTTCTTTATGAATCATTTTCCTATTTTCATCAAGAGATGTATAAGAGTAAATGATGATTTCAGTTCTAGATTTCAAGCCATCAGCAGGACATATTTATATAGGTACATATGTATTATATAAATTTTATTAAAATTATTGGGTATTTTCACTAATCAATTTAAAACCTTACCAAGTAGGTACCTAACCTTACATATTTATGTGATTAACTTTCAGGCTAGCAGCTCTAAAGCCCGATATAGTGCTGCCAGAAAACCTCAGCATAGGATCAGTCATACCAGTTGAAGAGTGGAGAAGATGTCAGTTTGCTAGGTGAGATCTTTATTTTATTAGATAGCTAAGTATTTGGATAAGTGTGGGAAAGGAGTCTCTAGGGCATACATTGGTTCTCAAACCGGTTCAAAAAACCCTGGTAAACAATATTAAAACGAGATAAACTCCTGTGTATCAGTTGGCCCCGTTTTGAGTGTTTTTTTTTATTGAGTTAATGTTAATGTGGCTCTGACTAGGCAAGAACCTGGCTTAGACATCCTCAAAGCTCTTGGTAACTTGAGATTATGATAAATGTTTACCATGCCTTATAATGATGATTGCAGTTGCAAATAAAAATAATAAAGTCAATTTAAATATTGCAGATTTAGAGGCTTTGACATTGAAAGATTTAAAGAAGGCGCCAAATACTTAGTAGGATATCATGACTTCACAACATTCAAGAAATTCAATAAGTTGTTAGACATCAAGCATAATCGCAGAGAGATATATTACATTGATGTGCGGCCAGGGAGGCCGATTGTTACAGACTACACAAGCAAACAAGAAAGTGTATTTAACTACTGGGATATTGAAATAAAAGGGCGAGGATTTGTTCATAATCAGGTAACTTAACCAGGGACAATGACTTATGAGTTTTCTTTTTCCCGATAATTTGAGATATACAGTAACGTACAGTACCTACCCACAACAAATAATATCTCGACATTATACCTATTTTATTCATTAAAATAAAAAGCGGCACAATTATAAACAAACATTTATTTACAGATTCGGCGCATGGTCGGAACATTGAACTCGGTTGCCACCGGTCAAATAGATCCCAAAGAAATAAAGGTGATGCTACAGGTGCCTTCCAAGCATTCCTGGCTTAGCTACATCCAAAGCGGCCCGCCGGACGGCCTCTACCTTTGCAACGTTGAGTACAAACCGGAAGATTTGATTTACAACCCAGACAAAGCGGCGAGTGTTGAGACAGCGAGTCACAATGAGTCCGACAATGAAAGTGATTAATCTCTAGATCAGGACTTCTGACTACATATATTCAGAAAATTGATTTCTTTTCATTATTAACAGTATGTGAAATCGAAAACCCTTCATTTGACTTGGAAGGAGGCCTTTTTACAAAGCCCTCTGATTATTTTCATCTGGTTCTTCCTACAAAAATTTTCAAGCTTCATCGCATAGATAACGTGGGAGTTGGGACTACCTGAAGGAACGTGAAACGTTCCAATAAATGTAAGATTAAAAAGAATAACAGATCGTTTTTTGAATTAACCCTGAAAGGATACTACCTACCTATAATAATCTTACACTGGGTAAGACTGGGTGAGTTTACAACCGCAGTCTTAGAAAAATTCGCCAAGACCTTCGTACCTACGACACAAGAATGAGTTTTCTCAGTGAACTAAAAAAGCAGAAAGACAAACTGAAAGTGACAGAAACGGTTGTTACCAAAGTGGATGGACAACGGTTTATAGAGAAGAAAAACGTACCTCTACCAAGCACGTACGGCTTTGTGGTTGATACTAAACCTGACAATACACCTGTTTTAATCACAGACTACGTGTACATAGGTTCGCAAGATTGTACTGCAAGCAACGTTGTTGAAGCTTACAACTTCCTACATATTTTAAGTCTAGGAATCAACGTAGAAACGGACGTAAACCACAAATTCGTAGAATGTTTAGATCTGCCTGAAACTGATATAGAACCAGTATTACAGAGTAGTTTACCATTTATTGCAAAAGCAGTTAGTTCTAAAGAGAATGTGCTGATACACTGCAATGCAGGGGTATCGCGAACGTCAATGGTAGCGATCGCATATCTGATGCAGTATCAACGAATGGAATATGACGATGCGTATAACTTGGTGAAAGTCAGGCGTCCGGCGATACATCCCAATGACGGGTTTAGGAGACAGTTGAAGAGTATGAAGCTTGAGGCATCAAAATAAATCATTGGGTAGGTACGAATTATTTGCGGAAATCCTTCCCCTCGTAGAATATGCTCCATGAAATAGTAGGGGAACAAATTAAATCTTGTTTGAAAGAGAGGCTAGACAAACCATTGTAGATATTCAGGTAAATAAATTAGTTATAGGTAATAAATATTACGCTATATGTGTTTGCGTGAGATCTACCATCTTATAGAATAGAATAGAATAGCCATTTATTTGATACACACACAAAGATGAAAAGACAGTAAAAATAAAACAAAACGAAATAGTATAAGTATAGGCACCCCCCTAAGCAGATGGGTACCCAAACACTACCTGCTTACCTACTAACTATCCACGATCAACAGTCCCTCCCTAAGTGTGCCCAAATAGGTCCAGTCTTAGCTATATGCCACTCCCATACATACAAAGTATAAAAGCAGCGCTGGTTTTCAGACTACTTACTTAAGGTGGCATTCACACACTCGCTATTGGTGGCAATTCGGTTGGCACCAACCTAACTAATTTTAGCTAAAATTAGGTTTAGACTGTCAAATTAAACATTGTTATTCTGCTGTTACCAACTTATCCTAATTTAATTTTATCTAATTTAATTAAGTGTTCCTTATTTAGTTAGATGGTACCAACCGAATAGGTTTTACAAATGATATGACTAACTAAAATATATTTTAGACATTCCGAAATTTAGAAATGGACCAACCGAATTGCCACCATTGTGTTGCTAATGTGTAGGACAGAGCATACTTATAAGCCCCGCTAGCTAATCCTTACTAATATTATAAACGCGAAAGTTTGTATGTATGTTTGTTACTCTTTCACACAAAAACTACTGAAAGGATTTCAATGAAACTTTATAATAAAATAGCTTATACATCAGAATAACACGTAGGCTATAATTTATAAAGATATTGTGTGAATTGTCCAAAATATAACGATAAGTGTCAAGTAGGTAGGAAAAAATTCTGCCATCTGCGACCTGACATGCGCCGCAAAAACCGTTAGAATTACAGGAAGTACTAATCCTGCGTAGACGAAGTCGCGGGCACCAGCTAGTATATAATAAAGGGTTCCAATCTAGCTAGTATGTGTTTATAAGATAGACCGTTAGTATACAAACAAATGAATGATCGCTGGGTGGTTGTGGAAAGTTTTAAATAAGTTAGTTCAATAAAACAGTTGTTTACAAACAAAACTATTTAATTTCTTATCAAAACTAAGGCAGTTAAGTACAAGTCAAACCCTTAGCAATAAGTGGTTCAAGTATAACTAGAAGCATTTATTTATAACAAAATTAAATAACTACAAAATGTATTTAGCACCAAGTTCATAAGTATCCAGTTTAACTTAGACAAATGTTTATTCTATTAGTTGCACGTCATTAAATCAATCATATTGACTTATACGTATACGACTTTAGTGAATTTGACATTATTCAATTGTATTTTTAGAATTATTCATATTTAATTTATTGGTAAGTAGGTACATAATTTTTTTGGATTTCAATTTTGGTCTCTTGAGACGTTTAATAATTCTTACATATTTATATTCACGCCTGTTTTTCAAAAATATTGAAATCGTATATTTTACGGTCTTGCCTTGACTACCTTCATTGCTTCATTCAGTCTCACTTCGGTTTTAAGGTACAAGCTCAAAGTAACATAAAATGTGATTAAAAATAGGTAGTTACTAAATGAAAAAAACTGAGATTGACGGCCCCCAAAGACGGCTATTGACCCTGATTCTGTTTTTCGTTTTTCTGTGTCATCTGCTGCAGTGCAATGTCTTTTTAGTCAGCTCAAAATCAGTAAGTAGTGATTCAGTATGGACTAACTAAAATTTCGCCATCTTATTTTGTTTGCACTAACTCCAAATTAGGCTAATAGTTTTAAAATAATTTAAGATGTTCCACTGTTAATTTTAATTAACATTTTAACATTTAATTAACAGTTTAATTAACTATATGAAGGGTACAGGGAGAAAACATGCGTTGTCATTTTTTCCTTTTTTTGAGATTTTGATGCAATGTGTTCAGTTTGTGATGAAGTATGGTATGGTTTCGACATAGGGGGTAAAAACGTGCTAAGTCAGGCATTATTTGACCCGTCATTCCTATCAAACATTAATTGTTCTTATGGTGAGTTTTGGCGGGATCCGACGAAGTGTGTACCGTTCTTTTTGATTTCTTAATCAATCGCTTTCCTCAAACGATGCGACACCTTCACATCATCTGTGATTCGTGCGGAGGAGAGAATAAAAATTACAATGTTTTCAAAGCTATTCACTACATTGTCCAGATGTAAGTCTTGTAGATATACAATCACTATAACCTTCCCAGTGAGAAGCCATTCCTACCTCAAAATATGGGCTTACTTAAAACAACTTAAAAACCCAAATGGAGCTGCCAAGCGATTGGTACGAGTTGCTCAGAACATCCAGAAAAACGTACACTAACTTGCCGAAAATGTACCTAAATTATTTTAAATAAATAGTGATTATTAACAAAAATCTTTTTTTTACAAAACCATTACAATACTTTCACACAGGTAGGTATAGGTTTAATCGCTGTATTGTGTGATAAAGCAGGTTTTTATACGTGATTAACATGACAACGCATGTTTTTTTCGTGGACAAAAGGGACCTATATAGCAGATTACAGAAAAATACCTTGTAATACCAATATTATCGCCATTTTAATGAGAAATATCTGTAAACAAATACTTTTTGGTTTTGTTCCAGCTATTTGGTTGACAATACACTATTTATAAAGAGATAGGGTAGGTTGGTGTAACATTGCGCGGGCGATAAGTTTACGCATACGTCATTACTCAACACTGGTGAGTAACATCCAGACAACTTTAGCTGTGTTTTGAATGCTATCTGTGCCGGTATGCGCTGCCGAAAAATTATTGAGTATACTGTAAAAACGGCGAGTCCAAGTTAGTTCAAAGTTTTTATAGCCTTTTGATCTAATATTTTGACATTTTGCAATTATGATTGACAAAAACCCTTAAGGAGTTACAATGTTTTGCTATTCGTATTACTTGTGTTTGCCACCCATATAACGATTAATAAGAACGTATTTCAATAACTTTCCAAGAGATGGCAGTTCTGTTGCGGTATTTACGCAAGGGGTCAAATGTGTAAGTTTGCGCATTACGGGGATGGATAGTGTTGCGCGCGCAATCTTACACGCCACTGTGTATTTATCGTCAAAACGACATTATCATCTCACTGCAGTCATAAAATGCAACCCCTTGATCAGGGTTTACGCAGTGCTCTTAAAAAATACTATGCCAACGCATGTAAAAAATTTAAAAAATGCCTCGGAAATGGGTTCAAGGAAGAGGAACAACGACGTTCCAGATTACTTCAATCTTCGCACCTGCATCTTACAAAGCTGCAACTGTTGCTTGTGGAATGGAAAGTTTCAGATCAACTGGAATATGGCCCTGGAATAGGGTTGCCAGATAGCCGGGAATTCCAGGAAAGTCTAGGAATTTCACGTGTGGTCCCGTGTCCAGTAATTACACTTTACTGTCCCGAAATTCATAAACACATATTCATTTTTTAGTCTGTTAAATAATTTATGGACTAAAGAGCGAAACAGAATGTCCATTGATCAAGTCTGAACTGCAAACTCGTATCAATTATAAAGAGTTGCTCAGAAATTTTATCAGTTTTGCAAAGCAGCATGCACTATCACTGATCAGAACCACCCAGAAAATAGCACCATATTTGAAATTGAACATGATGAAGTTCCGGCAGAGACCGCAGAGGATACATCAGCAGAAGCTGTGGAAAACTATTCCGCTCTGTTTTACGAAAAGAAACCATTGATTGCATTTCAGAAGCCCCAGAAATCTCTTCTGTGGTGTCTGTTACAGCTTCAACTTCAGCTGCAGCTCTCTTCTGTGGTGTCTCATCTATCTAATCCGGTCTCTTCATTGAAAACCGTGGCTGGCTGTTTCGGAATACATCAGCCATCGTCACCTTTACAAAGCTCTGAAATTAAAATGAACGTAAGCGTCCATATGAGTCATTTGCTCATGCAAATATTATTCCTATCCCTAAATTTGAATTCAATAGGGCTACAAATCGGATGCATGAACAAACTGACATCATAAGTAGTTCACCCAAGAGGAATCAGATAGAACGAGGAAAAGAAGGCTTATAAGAAAATCCAAAACAAGCCATTTAAAAAACCATTAACTTCAACTAGAAATAAATTATGGCGATGTGGAGGCTGCACTGAAGTATTTAGGACGCCTATCGATGAAAACTGGATAGAGTGCATAGCCTGCCAGGTGTGGTAGCACGAAAAATGCACAGACTACCTTAGTTTCGGAATATTCAAATGTGATTTGTGCAAGTAATTTACCGCAAGGATCACTGTGCGCAATTTTACACACCGGTGTGTATAAGATTGCGCAAATCCCGAATTGTGATTTATTGTAAATAACCAAAAAGTTATTATATTTGCAGATATTACTAGCTTTAAAACTTGTAGCCAGATTACTAATGTAAGTATTAGTAAAAATAAAGAAACATGTAATTATTCCATCTGTTTTTTTCTATGACCGATTGATTTCAAATTGCGCAAACTTACACCAACCTATCCTTACGAAGTTTTGAACTTAAAAAATGTGATTTTGAAAATCTTTTAAAATTGACATCGCACGTTCTTTCCCTGTACCCTTCATATAGCGTCTAAATTTAGTATATAATATGAAGAGTCATATAAGTGTTACAATTTTTCTTCTATATAACTCATACTTCATTTATTGTGAAACATAGGTAAATAACAGGTTTTAATCATTTGCTAAGTTCGCTATTCGCATTTGGAAAATGGTGTATAGTATTTTATAATCAATCTAAAGAGAAATTTATAAAAAAAATTAACTTAGCACAATAATAATTCAATATAAACATCACTGTGGAATGTTAATTAATTAGATTTATGTTATTTTATTATATATTATAGTTAGTCCGAAGAAACCGAATCAGAGTCATTGCTGGCAATTCTGTTGTTTCGCCGGACTAGCTAAAATTTTCTAAAATATGGACGACCTTATTATGCTACCAATAAAGTTCAAATTAGAGTACCCATTTTAAATCACAGTTCTTAAATAAGTAAAAAATATTTGTTGTTTTATTGCTATATTTTTTATTCCAATTAATTCCATAATAGAAAATAATGTATAGAGGTGTTGTGCGGAAAATAACCGCAGATTTAATCAACACCTCCTTACATGATGACTAAATTGAGCAAAAACACGTTAGTTATACGTGAATTTAGGAAGTGTCACTAAAAAAATGTTATTCTAATTCAGACTTGAATAGAAACAAAATAAGATCGTTTTTGTTTTAGGAAATTTTGGTTACTCTAGCGAAACAACTGAATTGAGGCCATTGTCACTTTTAGAAGCATTAAACAATACAATTATTTGGTGAGTGCACATATCATATTAGCATTTCGAAAGACCGAGTGCTATAAAATGCTAAGGCGAAGTGAAACCAATGTAAAATCAATTGGCTTAATATCAACGACATCGGATATCTACCTACAAACAATTCGGAAGACTTTCATAAGCTGGTACTAACTAACTTTATCGACTACATTAGGTACTTACAAAACTAACGTCATTCTTATAAACAACCGTAGGTACTAAATATTTGAGACCAAAACAATTTGAATAATTTAAGTACAGCTGTTATACAGGACGGGAATGTTAAATTTTGAATCACAACACATTCTTAAACGATACACCAAATCTCCTTAAAATTATGTTTTGGATAAAAGAGGTGTTAATGAATACAACCTCTGGTTAAAAAGAAGTAATGTCCAATACAAACCTGATTAACATTTTTCACCTTACGGCGTAACTTACTTATAAACGTCTCATAACTTGTCCCAAAAGTTATACACTGTTTAAAATAACTACAAAAAAAGGAAGAAGTTCTCAACTCGGTTGCTTTTTAACTTATTTTTAATGTTTGTTACCTCAAAACTCCTCAAAAACAGTTTTAAATGTTTTTTTTATGTAAAAGTAAACTTTATGTAAACTTTCCCACAAAATTTCATCAAAATCGGTTCAGTTGTTTGGCTTTAAATCATAATAGCTGGAAAAAACATGTCATCCAAGTAAACGAAATTTTGTATTTTCCTTTCTTATTTGACTTTCCAGTGGTGTTTCGAGTTTCGAAAAATTATAAGGTACTAAAAAGCGTAAAATATACACTTTTATTACAAAACAGGAGTTTCTTAATTCGGTTGTATTTTCATTATATTATAGGCTCAAATTTCATTAAATTAAGTCTGTTTTACTTTACTAATACTTTTTCTATAAATCTTGTCATTATTTTTGTTCATGGATTACTGTTACCTCCATTTCTATTACTTGTGATCACACCCACTTGTGTATTTTTTCGATTACCTACTCGGTCCCAATAAAGGCTCCAACGGAAGACCAGCGCAGGTTATTAACCTGCACACGCTGAGTTGGGGCCTTTTTGCAACTTAGCTAACGTTTATGTTATTACATTGTTTTTATGTTTGTTTTATGCTCTTATTCCATGTTTTGTTACTTATATGTTTTCTTAGTTGCAAATAAATGTATAACTTTTAAAACTATCATGGTTTTGCACATAATTTTCACTCAAAACGGGATATTTACCATGATATATGAGTTTTTCTGCTTCTCGATATTTCGGCGGGTCTTTGCGGGTGGATGTTATTGGCAGACAAAACTGTTTTGTCTGCCAATAACATCCACCCGCAAAGACTTCAGTTTATCTCGTGATCATGGCGCATGCAACTGTGCCGAAATATCGAGAAGCAGAAAAACTCATATATCATGGTAAATATCCCGTTTTGAGTGAAAATTATGTGCAAAACCATGATAGTTTTAAAAGTTATACATTTATTTGCAACTAAGAAAACATATAAGTAACAAAACATGGAATAAGAGCATAAAACAAACATAAAAACAATGTAATAACATAAACGTTAGCTAAGTTGCAAAAAGGCCCCAACTCAGCGTGTGCAGGTTAATAACCTGCGCTGGTCTTCCGTTGGAGCCTTTATTGGGACCGAGTAGGTAATCGAAAAAATACACAAGTGGGTGTGATCACAAGTAATAGAAATGGAGGTAACAGTAATCCATGAACAAAAATAATGACAAGATTTATAGAAAAAGTATTAGTAAAGTAAAACAGACTTAATTTAATGAAATTTGAGCCTATAATATAATGAAAATACAACCGAATTAAGAAACTCCTGTTTTGTAATAAAAGTGTATATTTTACGCTTTTTAGTACCTTATAATTTTTCGAAACTCGAAACACCACTGGAAAGTCAAATAAGAAAGGAAAATACAAAATTTCGTTTACTTGGATGACATGTTTTTTCCAGCTATTATGATTTAAAGCCAAACAACTGAACCGATTTTGATGAAATTTTGTGGGAAAGTTTACATAAAGTTTACTTTTACATAAAAAAAACATTTAAAACTGTTTTTGAGGAGTTTTGAGGTAACAAACATTAAAAATAAGTTAAAAAGCAACCGAGTTGAGAACTTCTTCCTTTTTTTGTAGTTATTTTAAACAGTGTATAACTTTTGGGACAAGTTATGAGACGTTTATAAGTAAGTTACGCCGTAAGGTGAAAAATGTTAATCAGGTTTGTATTGGACATTACTTCTTTTTAACCAGAGGTTGTATTCATTAACACCTCTTTTATCCAAAACATAATTTTAAGGAGATTTGGTGTATCGTTTAAGAATGTGTTGTGATTCAAAATTTAACATTCCCGTCCTGTATAACAGCTGTACTTAAATTATTCAAATTGTTTTGGTCTCAAATATTTAGTACCTACGGTTGTTTATAAGAATGACGTTAGTTTTGTAAGTACCTAATGTAGTCGATAAAGTTAGTTAGTACCAGCTTATGAAAGTCTTCCGAATTGTTTGTAGGTAGATATCCGATGTCGTTGATATTAAGCCAATTGATTTTACATTGGTTTCACTTCGCCTTAGCATTTTATAGCACTCGGTCTTTCGAAATGCTAATATGATATGTGCACTCACCAAATAATTGTATTGTTTAATGCTTCTAAAAGTGACAATGGCCTCAATTCAGTTGTTTCGCTAGAGTAACCAAAATTTCCTAAAACAAAAACGATCTTATTTTGTTTCTATTCAAGTCTGAATTAGAATAACATTTTTTTAGTGACACTTCCTAAATTCACGTATAACTAACGTGTTTTTGCTCAATTTAGTCATCATGTAAGGAGGTGTTGATTAAATCTGCGGTTATTTTCCGCACAACACCTCTATACATTATTTTCTATTATGGAATTAATTGGAATAAAAAATATAGCAATAAAACAACAAATATTTTTTACTTATTTAAGAACTGTGATTTAAAATGGGTACTCTAATTTGAACTTTATTGGTAGCATAATAAGGTCGTCCATATTTTAGAAAATTTTAGCTAGTCCGGCGAAACAACAGAATTGCCAGCAATGACTCTGATTCGGTTTCTTCGGACTAACTATAATATATAATAAAATAACATAAATCTAATTAATTAACATTCCACAGTGATGTTTATATTGAATTATTATTGTGCTAAGTTAATTTTTTTTATAAATTTCTCTTTAGATTGATTATAAAATACTATACACCATTTTCCAAATGCGAATAGCGAACTTAGCAAATGATTAAAACCTGTTATTTACCTATGTTTCACAATAAATGAAGTATGAGTTATATAGAAGAAAAATTGTAACACTTATATGACTCTTCATATTATATACTAAATTTAGACGCTATATGAAGGGTACAGGGAAAGAACGTGCGATGTCAATTTTAAAAGATTTTCAAAATCACATTTTTTAAGTTCAAAACTTCGTAAGGATAGGTTGGTGTAAGTTTGCGCAATTTGAAATCAATCGGTCATAGAAAAAAACAGATGGAATAATTACATGTTTCTTTATTTTTACTAATACTTACATTAGTAATCTGGCTACAAGTTTTAAAGCTAGTAATATCTGCAAATATAATAACTTTTTGGTTATTTACAATAAATCACAATTCGGGATTTGCGCAATCTTATACACACCGGTGTGTAAAATTGCGCACAGTGATCCTTGCGGTAAATTACTTGCACAAATCACATTTGAATATTCCGAAACTAAGGTAGTCTGTGCATTTTTCGTGCTACCACACCTGGCAGGCTATGCACTCTATCCAGTTTTCATCGATAGGCGTCCTAAATACTTCAGTGCAGCCTCCACATCGCCATAATTTATTTCTAGTTGAAGTTAATGGTTTTTTAAATGGCTTGTTTTGGATTTTCTTATAAGCCTTCTTTTCCTCGTTCTATCTGATTCCTCTTGGGTGAACTACTTATGATGTCAGTTTGTTCATGCATCCGATTTGTAGCCCTATTGAATTCAAATTTAGGGATAGGAATAATATTTGCATGAGCAAATGACTCATATGGACGCTTACGTTCATTTTAATTTCAGAGCTTTGTAAAGGTGACGATGGCTGATGTATTCCGAAACAGCCAGCCACGGTTTTCAATGAAGAGACCGGATTAGATAGATGAGACACCACAGAAGAGAGCTGCAGCTGAAGTTGAAGCTGTAACAGACACCACAGAAGAGATTTCTGGGGCTTCTGAAATGCAATCAATGGTTTCTTTTCGTAAAACAGAGCGGAATAGTTTTCCACAGCTTCTGCTGATGTATCCTCTGCGGTCTCTGCCGGAACTTCATCATGTTCAATTTCAAATATGGTGCTATTTTCTGGGTGGTTCTGATCAGTGATAGTGCATGCTGCTTTGCAAAACTGATAAAATTTCTGAGCAACTCTTTATAATTGATACGAGTTTGCAGTTCAGACTTGATCAATGGACATTCTGTTTCGCTCTTTAGTCCATAAATTATTTAACAGACTAAAAAATGAATATGTGTTTATGAATTTCGGGACAGTAAAGTGTAATTACTGGACACGGGACCACACGTGAAATTCCTAGACTTTCCTGGAATTCCCGGCTATCTGGCAACCCTATTCCAGGGCCATATTCCAGTTGATCTGAAACTTTCCATTCCACAAGCAACAGTTGCAGCTTTGTAAGATGCAGGTGCGAAGATTGAAGTAATCTGGAACGTCGTTGTTCCTCTTCCTTGAACCCATTTCCGAGGCATTTTTTAAATTTTTTACATGCGTTGGCATAGTATTTTTTAAGAGCACTGCGTAAACCCTGATCAAGGGGTTGCATTTTATGACTGCAGTGAGATGATAATGTCGTTTTGACGATAAATACACAGTGGCGTGTAAGATTGCGCGCGCAACACTATCCATCCCCGTAATGCGCAAACTTACACATTTGACCCCTTGCGTAAATACCGCAACAGAACTGCCATCTCTTGGAAAGTTATTGAAATACGTTCTTATTAATCGTTATATGGGTGGCAAACACAAGTAATACGAATAGCAAAACATTGTAACTCCTTAAGGGTTTTTGTCAATCATAATTGCAAAATGTCAAAATATTAGATCAAAAGGCTATAAAAACTTTGAACTAACTTGGACTCGCCGTTTTTACAGTATACTCAATAATTTTTCGGCAGCGCATACCGGCACAGATAGCATTCAAAACACAGCTAAAGTTGTCTGGATGTTACTCACCAGTGTTGAGTAATGACGTATGCGTAAACTTATCGCCCGCGCAATGTTACACCAACCTACCCTATCTCTTTATAAATAGTGTATTGTCAACCAAATAGCTGGAACAAAACCAAAAAGTATTTGTTTACAGATATTTCTCATTAAAATGGCGATAATATTGGTATTACAAGGTATTTTTCTGTAATCTGCTATATAGGTCCCTTTTGTCCACGAAAAAAACATGCGTTGTCATGTTAATCACGTATAAAAACCTGCTTTATCACACAATACAGCGATTAAACCTATACCTACCTGTGTGAAAGTATTGTAATGGTTTTGTAAAAAAAAGATTTTTGTTAATAATCACTATTTATTTAAAATAATTTAGGTACATTTTCGGCAAGTTAGTGTACGTTTTTCTGGATGTTCTGAGCAACTCGTACCAATCGCTTGGCAGCTCCATTTGGGTTTTTAAGTTGTTTTAAGTAAGCCCATATTTTGAGGTAGGAATGGCTTCTCACTGGGAAGGTTATAGTGATTGTATATCTACAAGACTTACATCTGGACAATGTAGTGAATAGCTTTGAAAACATTGTAATTTTTATTCTCTCCTCCGCACGAATCACAGATGATGTGAAGGTGTCGCATCGTTTGAGGAAAGCGATTGATTAAGAAATCAAAAAGAACGGTACACACTTCGTCGGATCCCGCCAAAACTCACCATAAGAACAATTAATGTTTGATAGGAATGACGGGTCAAATAATGCCTGACTTAGCACGTTTTTACCCCCTATGTCGAAACCATACCATACTTCATCACAAACTGAACACATTGCATCAAAATCTCAAAAAAAGGAAAAAATGACAACGCATGTTTTCTCCCTGTACCCTTCATATAGTTAATTAAACTGTTAATTAAATG
The DNA here is from genome assembly GCA_948098915.1 of Lampropteryx suffumata. Taxonomy (NCBI): domain Eukaryota; kingdom Metazoa; phylum Arthropoda; class Insecta; order Lepidoptera; family Geometridae; genus Lampropteryx; species Lampropteryx suffumata. The sequence goes on from OX402546.1 coordinate 18,782,821, forward strand.
TTAAAATGTTAATTAAAATTAACAGTGGAACATCTTAAATTATTTTAAAACTATTAGCCTAATTTGGAGTTAGTGCAAACAAAATAAGATGGCGAAATTTTAGTTAGTCCATACTGAATCACTACTTACTGATTTTGAGCTGACTAAAAAGACATTGCACTGCAGCAGATGACACAGAAAAACGAAAAACAGAATCAGGGTCAATAGCCGTCTTTGGGGGCCGTCAATCTCAGTTTTTTTCATTTAGTAACTACCTATTTTTAATCACATTTTATGTTACTTTGAGCTTGTACCTTAAAACCGAAGTGAGACTGAATGAAGCAATGAAGGTAGTCAAGGCAAGACCGTAAAATATACGATTTCAATATTTTTGAAAAACAGGCGTGAATATAAATATGTAAGCAGAAAAACTCATATATCATGGTAAATATCCCGTTTTGAGTGAAAATTATGTGCAAATAAATGTATTTTTCTTTTTGATTTGTTTTATTTTTAGTTTTTATAACATAATTATTGTAAGATAGTGACAGGGCGAATCTTGAGCAGTGTTTAGACAGTGTTCAAGTTGAGAGCTCTTGTAAGTAAGGCCGTAAACAATCATAGGACCATCATAAAGCAACCCGAAACTGAGTTGCAATAAGCTTGGAATTTCAACGTTTTAGGACACATCCGCCAGATTCCACATCGTCGGATCATTTATTTCTTCCGCATTCGTCAGATTTTTGTAACCTCTGACGAAATTATATTATTTATGATTCCTCATTTGACAGAATTCGCGTTTGTCATAAAGAAATTAATCAGATCGAAACCAGTTGGTTAGATTATGTTAGAGTATAGAAAACAACGCACAAGGCAAGCGAGCAAAGCGAGCGTGCCGCCGAAGCGCCCAGAAGAATATAGTTCGTCTGTCTAGACATAACTCTGGCGAATGTGTCTTCATTCGTTTTCCTTATTCGTCATCAATGACCAAACTGAACTAAAATTTAAATATTTTTGATTTATGGCGAATGTGGAATCTGGTGGATGTGTCCTAAATCCTTTAAACAAAGGTGGTATGATGAGCGGTACTGTATTAAATCATATTTTTGTCTGCATACCTAATCATTTTGTACTCTTGGCCTCACTTGGGTACATGACTCCGGTTCGGTCAAAGTAGCCGTGACCAGCTTTCAGTCTTCTAACATTATAAAAATCTCAATAAAATTATGTCAATGCTTAAAAACTAATAAAGTATTAAATAATATAAAATTTATAATAAATATGTCTAAAGTAAATCGTAGACAGACAACCAATTCCAGAACAGTAGAGATTTAACTCGTTAAGAACATATTTTTACTTTAATTCTTAAATAATAAACAATGAGTTCAACTCAACGTAATAAAAAATCATTAGATATATTTACACTACTCTAAGGGACGGATAGCTATCTCCACTAAAAACGCAATTCCATTGTACTTTGAGTAATTATAACAACTTTTACTTATAATAATAATCCACATAATTGATAATAATATTTGGGCAAATTTATAAGTCTGTCGTAATAATAAAACGGTTTGAGCTGTGATAACCCTGCTTTCTTAGAAACTACTCTATCTGATTTCATTCTAGAAATGCATTGTAAGTCTTGTATCTTAAGAACAAGTTTACCCGCCACCAAATTAATTAAAGTCATATTTTGGCAGTCCACACTAAGTTATAAAATCTAACAATAGTATGTAAACATTATATACTTCCCATTGCTATAGAATATTCCTATGACTGCAAGAATATTTTGCTGACCAAGTAAAACGTCTTTTTAATGTAAGCCACGTAGAAATGGAAGCAAGTTTTATCGCCTTCACAGTTTTTATAATGTGTATCACTGTCTTATATGTGTACATCAAAGATACAATCTCCTTACCCTTAATCAAAATCAGCCATGTTAAGTGAAAACATAAAAAACATACAGGCAGACAGAGACACTTTCAAATTGATAATATACATTTTCATAAACACGGGTTTTACTTACGTAAGTATTATTTTGTCGATTGAGACACCGGCACTGTTTCGATTCACCTAGAGAATCATCATCAGGGTAGGTTTGATCTGAGGTCCGTGAGTTGCCGCGAGCGTTCACGGTTCACACTGATTCTAATATTAGTATGGATAGATGACATAAATTTTGTATACTAACAGCTTTCAATTGTTTTTTATCAATTAATTAGTAATAACGTTTTTTAAACTTACGCGATCAGAACACATTATTATAAAAATATACGGGTATTTATCGCGTTTATTTACCTATTTTTCCCGACGTTTCGACAGGTTTACACTCTGTCGTGGTCACGGGATGACTCAATTAATTAATTAGTATTATGGAAGGTTGATGTTGTTTGTAACATGTTGTCATTTCACTTTCAAAACATTCGTGAGTACTATACATTTTGATAAACACGGGTTTTACCCACGTATTATTTTGTCGATAGAGGCACCGACTGTTTCGATTCATCTAGAAAATCTTCATCAGGGTGAGTTCGCTCGGGTTTACGGTTTGCACAGATGAGTCGAAACATTATCGACATCAACATCATCGACAAAATAATACGTTCATTGTACTAACGTGTAGCTTAACATTTGTTTCTTATAATAGTCCAATGTATTTGTAGTGTGCAATATAGTAGATCGTTGCATCGAGCGCAAAGTGAGTTATTAATGCACGAGTGTTACTCACTTACACAATTATTCACTTTAGCAAGGTGCGTAATCTACTTTTCTTTCAACTACCTACCTACTGTGATAAAATATACCTACTTAAACTAAAAATTATATAGTATCAAAGTTTTACAATGGTACAAAAATACGCGCCATTTGTTTTTTTCACCAAGTCGGTTTTATTCAGCCGAATTCTTTTTTAGGCAGTATATTTTTGATCTAATGCAAACATTTTATATTAAACTTAATGAGAGACATACAACCTCTGTGGTAAATTTAAATCTAAATAAAGAGTAAAAACAATGCATTAATGTAAAACTGTGCAACAATGAGATTTAATATAACATTTCTGCACTGTTTTGGTTCTAAGCTTAAAATACGTCTTTTGTGATCGGTTTTGTAGTGATAAATGATACATTACTACGTAGTTGAAAGAAAAAGTATTTTCTATCTATCTATCTAAGTAAAACCAGTGTTTATGAAAATGTATATGGATAGAAATCGAACTTAATACCAAACAGTCGATGGGAACACATCTTGTCAAGACCAGTTCCAGTTGCAATTAAACCAATGATAAGAACAATGCCTACACGTAATACCTACCAAATGTTTTGTTGCGAATTGACACTGATACTTGTATGACTAAATGTACCCATCTTGCTAATGGACGACCGACGTTCCTATAATCATTTGTACGCCAATATTTAGTGGTTACCTTACTCAACCGGTTATCATCACGTGGGCTGAGGATGGCCAAGATAGCACAAGATCGCGGTGCATGGTACTAAGTTAGTGAAGGCAGCAGTGGGTGAAGTTGGCTTCAGCTACGGCTGATGTTGATGAGTAGTTGATTGTATCCATAACAGATATACAGTTAAAGCAGGGGGTCTAGTCTTGATATTGATAAAACAATATATCGGGACAATAATCGTGCAAAAACCCTCTTAGCGACATCGTTTCGACTCGTTTTGAACGAAGGAACGAACGACGTAACTCTAGAAAAACGATATCGTAATTTCGGCGTTATGATACGTTAATTTGAATTAGACAACGAAATAACTATTAATGAACATTTCAACGATGTTATCGTTCCTGATATATCGAAATCGACCCCCAGGTTTGACTAGAAGCTTTTGAGCGTTAGTCCGCGCGCGGGTAAAGAGTTAGCTTTGGCAGGGGTGTCCCTAGCCTGAGAATGTGCGAGAGCTATGCTGAGACACTGCACCCACTCCTCAGCGTTCTTGCCATCCTTAGGCTTCAGGATGAGCGTCTGGTCCCCGGTGAAGATCTCGAATGCTTTAGGGATGTTACGCGCGCCGCGGGATACCTTCACCGACCGGATCTGGGTGATGTCTATACTCTCGCCACCGCTCTGTGAACAACATGTTGAAGTCATGTCCTGCTATTTTAATTAGACGCCTCGGCAACAATTCGGAAACACGAACGTTGCCGAGGCGTGTAATTTAAATCGTAGTATTTAAATCGTGTAGTTTAAATCGTATATTGATAACATAGATCATATTTTTATTGCAATTAAACAGTTTTTTCCGCCGCAACATCTACCCGAATAAGAATAGGAATAATAGAATCGTTTATCTTAGGCCTCTGACCTCCCGCAACAGCTACAGGTTTGCTCTAGTATGGGGACGATCAGTAATATTTGAAAACACTGTATTGTTCTTGGTAAATAAATAAATTTGTATCTGTATATACAATATTTGTAAACAGTTGATGACGGATATAGAGCCAGTAATCTTGTGTCACAAGTCTTACCCAACCCATATTACGTACTTTACAACTACTAGCAATTTGCGTGAATTTCGCTGTTTCGTATCGAGGCTTGATGGTGTGTTATTCCGTTAAATATTCTGTTGTGATTAGGAAATTTCGTCCAACTGGGCTTTGAAAGCCATTTCAGATTCACAAAACCTAATAATAGAATGTGAGTGAATGAACAATCGACATTTCATTTCATCGTTTTCGAGAAGAACTCACTCACTCAACTGACTGAACAACACGCGCATCGCTTTTGGAAAACCTGTGCAAATTATAATTTAGAAAAGGAGAACAAAACATCTGTGTAAACAAGTGAAAATAAGTGTCTATTGTGCAATAAGGAAGATCCCGTACCCGGGTACTGCAGTTCCAGAATATTATACATTTAAAACAAGGTACGTGGATCTGTATCGTTGGTTCTTATTTCATATTACAATCGAATCATTTTTATCGGAATAACATTCGGCAATTCCTCCTTTTAATGGGAATTGACCCTAGTTGAAAGCTTTGCGATCACGGTCCGGCTTTGCAACATTCGCGATCACTGTTGTCTAACACACTTTTAGTACAGTTACAGAAGAGTAATTAGGCAGCGGCTAACTTACGTAATATGATCAGTTAACGACATTTTGCACAAATTGCTGTCCCGTTGTGCTTATAAATAAATAAATAAATAATCCCGGACATTTCACACACCATCATCTGGCCCCAAAGTAAGCAGAGCTTGTGTTATGGTTACCAACATGACTGATATACTACTTATATACTTTTTTTGTAAATACATATGTATATTTTATACATAGACACACCCAGACCCGAGACAAATACTTTCAGATCATACAAACATTTGTTCCGTGGCGGGAATCGAACCCGCAACCTTCTGCGTCTCAGCCGGACCTTAGCCCACTGCGCGGCCTCGCAACCGTGAGACCTACACAAAATGTAGCTCACGGATCGCCAAGATACAATGCTACTCCGTACATAATTCCACCAAGATACTTTGCAATTTACTCTCGACTGCAATTCCACCGAACATCTGTATCTATAACTTACCGATCCTTTACAAGAGAGATGAGCACCAGAGAGCGTAAAGTATCTGGTCCGCCACCGACGGAACAGTCTCCAGCGTCCCTTCTTCTCCTTCAGCTGTCCCTCTATAACGGGCTGTCCGTCGGCGGCGAGGAAGCCGAGGGCTCGCTCCGGCCGAGTGCACAGGAAGCAGCCCCAGGCAGGCGCACCCCCCGGCCCCGCCCCCGCACCCCCCGGCCCCGCCCCCGCACCACCCTCGGCCCCCGCACTCAGCTCGAATACGTCGAAGAAACCGGCGGTGCGTAGCTCGTTTAGTAGCATCTCTTGTTCCTGTTGAGAGTATGGTGCATGAAAGATGAAGCGATAGGTGTGAACGAAAAATTACATATGTTCAGGTGAAGTGAATCGAGTCAGAAACGTAGCCCGAATCTATAATAAACGATATGATACTACCAATGATAATAACGATATGATACCTAATAATAAAACGATAATAATAACGTTCCAGAATCAATATCGTTATCCTAATAATATCGTTATAATGATCGAAATACGATATTTTATTATAGTAGTTTTTTACATATTTATTGTACGTTATTCAAAATGAGGTCGAAGAAACGGGTGGGCGGTGCGTATCAAATTGGAAACGATTGACGAAAGGTATTGTCGAAAAATGGGACGATTTTTAGTTTTATTTTTATTTTAGTTTGAACTCTGTAGCCCAGTGGGCGAAGGCCCAACTGAGACGCAAAAGGTTGCGGGTTTGAGCCGGGGAGCCGAGCCTGCAAGCGATAGAGGCACGATCGGCCTAAGCGTTCGGCTTGTGACGCCGGTTTTCTCATGACGTTATCACGTAAAATTATCGTCCGTAAACCGATTTTACAGACAACCATTTTATATTATTAACTAGCAACCCGCCCCGGCTTCGCATGTGTGCAATGCTTATACTAAATATACTACAGAATGTCTAATGTGATAAGAAACCTCTAAAATTATCAGTGTTTCTCTACTATATTATGCATGTATTATACATATAAACCTTCCTCTTAAATCTATTAAAAAAAACCGCATCAAAATCCGTAACGTAGTTTTGAAGATCTAAGCATACATAGGGACAGACAGACATCGGAAGCGATCGGGAAGCGACTTTGTTTTATACTATATAGTGATGTGGATGTGTGATTATTCAATACGTAAATACCTTGATCCCCGGAAAGGCACTGGTAACGAGCGTCAGGAACGTCTTGTTCTCGCACTTGAGTATATCCCAGCAATGCTTCAGACTGGCGACCGTGGGGTCCCTGGAGGAGAGCGCGGCGGCGTGGCGAGCTTGCAGCGCCAGGAACATGAGATGGATCCACACGCGCGGGGCGCGCGTCCGCATGGAGAAGAGCGCGCGCGCGTACAGGCAGTGCGGCCCGCGGCGACCGCATCCGAACTGGAGACGCGCCTGCTTCTTTGAACGACGCTCTGGACAAAAAAATATTATTTACTAGCTGTTTCTACGGCCCTAGAGGAAGCTGCATTCCAAATTTCATTTAATCCGTTCGGTGGTTCCTGAGATTTCGTGATGGATGAGTGCACTCACTCAATCTACTATATAAAAATCTACTACATATTAGTCAAATACCATTTTTTTTGAAAAAATATATAATAGATTTTTTAATACCACAATGGTGGCAAACAAGCTTACGGCCCCCCGCCTGTTGGTAAGCGGTCATCGAAGCCTATGGACGTCTGCTTGGTCGCCTGATGATGTTGTAAGTTTTTATTATTTACTGCTGTGAAAAATAATTTATGTGCGCTGCAGTCTGCTATGAGTGTATTTCCGTCTGTAAGTGGGCGATAGACGAGTAATAGGGAGCGGCTACTTTCCTAAATAATAATTTTTTTATAATGTCGCAGTTATTGCAGTCGTTAGTACTTTTACATAATAAAGCACCACCACTTCCAGTGCGGAGCAGACTTGTGGGGGCGCTCAGCCGATCGAGAGCGAGTCTTCCGCATGCAAAAACGTGCTGTGAGAGCGATCGCAAAAGTGTCGCGAGACACGTCCGCGAAGCCGTACTTCACCTCACTGGGAATACTAACGCTGCCATCTATAATAATACTGCAAGTTAGCACTGGTTGTAAGGCAAAACAAAGAAAGGTTTAGAACACGTGAGGATGGTCATTCGAGCGAATACAACACCCGTGATGCACGTAAACTTGCGACAGTCGCACACCGGCTATATGTTTTAAAGATAGGTTAAAAACGTGGCTTATCGAAAAGGCGTTCTACAGTGTAGAAGATTTTATGTAATAAAATGATACATAAATAAAATTCAACATCCTAATCCTGACATTATATAAATATAATTTAATACACGACTATATAATTTAATATAATAGATATTGGCCTCAATTCTTTTGGCACCAACCTAACTAATTTTAGCTAAAATTAGGTTTTGAACCGTCATATTAACCTTTGGTGTTCTGCTGCTACCAACTTATCCTAATTTAATTTTATCTAACTTAATTAAGCGTTCCTAATTTAGTTAGATGGTACCAACCGGGTTTTACAAATGCTATGACTAACTAAATATATTTTAGACAATTCATAATTTTAGAAATGAACCAACCAAATTGCCCCCTTTGTTGATCTGTATTTTTAATTTGTAATTTAAACTGACCTGTAAACATACAATTTACCAATAAAATGATTATTACTGATTATTACTCCACTGTATATCAACCAATAAACAATATCCTAGATTCTTGTATGGTGTCAGGTATATTAACTATAAATTCAAATTGAATACCACTCACCTTCTATAGTACATTTGGCAGGCGGTGGCAGTCTCAACGACACATTATCCATATACGCCTTTATCTTATCCAAGTGCTTCTCACAGAAATGTTGAACCGTATCTCTCATCGGGTAAGGCTCGAACACACTGATCCTATGATTAGCGTTCGAGTTGGAATTTATCATTGTAACACTGGTATTATTCGCGCGTCGTGACGTCACGGTCACAGGACCGGATACTGACACGTTATTGGGCAGAGGTCCGGAGCCACAGGTTTGAGTGATGATCGAAGGGCCGCTATTGGCTGACGGCGCATTGTTTATGACAGACACGTGACCTAAGGCTGTGTTCGAGTGTTGTATGGAGACTGATGAGGTCATCGGTGTGAGAGTGTCTGCTGATTTGTTCTGTGTCAGCGGGTTCACTGAGATGGGCTGGGATGGGCCGGTGGTTACTGTTGGGCTGGAGCTCTGGAAATAATTCTACATGTAAGTTGCAATGATGGGTGCAGGATTCTAGCCCTAAGGCACAGTAAGGTACAACCTGTTTTAAATATGTCCTCACAGTCGCACAATATTGATATTAGTATTCAAAGCCAAAGTTAAATCATTTTATTCAACACAATCACAAAGAAATTAAGCCAGCAAAGTCATAAACTGATGTGACTGACATCAATTCATACTACAATTTTGAAAACTCAAATTTTACTTAACTAGTGGCTCTGTGAGCTGTAGACCTCGCAAACATTTTTCGAAATGCAGTCATTTATAACTAAATATAACTTTTTTTACGTTTTCAATCCCCATTTTGAAAAATTACCAAAAACTGAATTGATAAAAAATCTATATTGTTATTGTTATAGAACCTGCGCACAAAATTTCACGAGAAACGGTTAAGAAATGCGACCTGTAAAGTAGCTCATCCGCATGATTCTGTACAATACCAATGGAGGATTGGGTCAGCGCTGATTTTCAGACGGAGCTTAATGTGATGTGTGATGAATACAAGGATCACTTTGAATCGTTTTGAACAATCGAGATGAACATAGGTGTTTGTTCTGCATCTGGGTGTTATAAAGTATCATAAGTATTGAAATATATATAAGTATTCTATCAGTCTGGCGATTAAACTTTTGACACAACTAATGTCTATTAGTTTCGATTAGCAATCGGCATAATTTCAATCATAAGTTTGATTTTAATTGGAACAGGTTTTGACAAGATGGATTACTATTAAATATGTTCTATATCTATCTCAGACCAAATAAATATATAGACGGAGACTGCCATGAATAACTAAAATGAAGTCTCAAAACCATGCTCCTCTTTGTAAATACAGGCACCCACGCACTCACATCTATCCAAACCGTGCTCATTGCTTTTAGTATATGCATACATACTTGTACTATTAAGTATTAATTATGTCATGTCGAAGTCAATAAAACATTACAAAAAAAATACATTTTCCGTGGCAAAAAAGTGTCACAGAATAACTTGACAAATAACACCATTTATTTAATACATATATATATAAAAGCAAGAAGCACGATTTCGGTGTATGTGCGTGGGTGCGGGTGCAATCTACACACGGTTTTGAGACTTTATTTTGGTATCAGAAGTCTATAATCGCCCTACTGGTCACCGTAATACAAGTTACGCTTAGTTTGGGGGGGCTAGATGGTAGGCTTTATGTCCACAAAATTATTTAAGTTATTATAAAGTTTTACCTGTGCATTGGAGGGTAGAATGAGAATATTATGATGATGGTTCCTGTGCGTGCGACCGCGGCCGACTGACGTCACAGTCACGCCGGCGGGAGGGGCCGCCGCTCCGTTTGACGCCGCTATCAAACAATACAGCTTTATTATCATACGCAATACGGACATGCCCGGGAACCTTTAGGTAGCTTGTCGGTAGTACAGTGGGCGGTCTTATCGCTATGTAGCGATCTCTGGCAGATTACCTTGGGATGGGTAGGACTGAATATAGCTTAAAAAAGAATGATGTCTTGTGAAAAGAAATAAAAGAAAAAGGTCTTGTGACAGCTACGGTCTCGGCGGAACAACAGCGTCTACTGCGAAAACAGTAGGCATCACCCTGAGTCACCAATTTGCTGCTGTAGCATACCTATGCATAATTGTATTATTAGCACCATGAACATTGTACTTTTCTTGTATTTTGTGTATTGTGTGCTAAGAAGCAAATAAATGTCTGTCTGTCTAATGTTAATTCAATTAAATTAGTTCTTACTTGTAGTATTACTCCCGGTGGTGTTTTGCTGGTTGATTTGTTGCGAAGAAGATAACCTTGTCATGCTCTTGTGTAGTCCGCCGACTGAGCCTCCTGATGATAAGAACAGTAAAATCAATATCGCATAACATTACATACAGCATTACATTTTTGATGTGTAAGATCTTTCCTACGCTTTCCTGCAATCTGTGAAACTGATTTCGTGAAAAGGAACAGAAGTGTGTAACAGGAATTTGATTAGACCAAAGAGCGCGCGCGGTGGAGTTTGCCATCAGATGGTACCAACCCATTTTTCGAGAGGTACTGTCAGCCAACAGTGTGTGCGCGTGTGACGAGAAAGAAAAAAGGGAATAGAGAAGGAGAACGCATCAGCTGTTTGCTTAACCTGAAGTGTTGTGTATAAAGTGTGCTGTCATATAAACTAATTCAGGATGTAATGTTAATGTTGGTTATTACCAAGGTGAGATGTCAGACGTTACACATCATAAATGCGGCTACTGTAAGGCTCGCTCGTCTTTTTTTTATTATGAATATCAATGTATCAATGAGTTACGGAATCTTGGATACCGCGCGATAAAAAAAAGTCGCTTACCGCTGTCTGTATGTCCCTGTGTATGCTTAGATCTTTAGAACTACGCAACGGATTTTGATGCGGTTTTTTGAAGTGAAAACTTCTTTTAGCGCGGTACGCATATTTTTAGATGAGGTAAAACCTCTGGATTCGCGACACCATTACCGAGACGCAGCCGGCTGCCGCGCTCGCCCCATTTGATTATAACCTTAATTCACATGTTTACAGTCTACTTTTGTATGGAGAAGTTTACTGAGTTAGGTTCTTTTGATATAGACGCAGCCGGCTGCCGCGCTCGCCCCATTTGATTATAAACCTTAATTCACATGTTTAGTCTACTTTTGTATGGAGAAGTTTACTGAGTTAGGTTCTTTGATATATTATCTACATTCTGAACAATAAATATTGCATCATCTGTGTTCGTTCAGTATTTGATTGGCAGTCGCCATAATTACTGATTTTGAAATGATTTATTACTAAACTCTAACGCGCCAAAATAAGTTTTCATAGATAGATGGATAGATAGATAGATACAACATTTATTTGATCAACCAGCACACACGTACAATCAGTGGTACTATTGTACATAATGGTAAATACATAAAACTTTAGGTTAGACACTAGATGCTTAAAACTAAAAGTGCATGTGTGTTACAATTTATAATATTGCTTAAGAAGCAAACACAGATTTTCAGCTACTACCCTCGAGATGACGAGTCGAAAACGAGCGCAATACAACATTCAGTGTACCTATAGTTCGAGTGTGTATGAGTGAAAATAGGCGTACAAAAAGTGTGTGTGTGTGTTGTATGTATATGAGTGGGAGAATGAATTTGTATTCGTGTCGTGTAGTGTGGTCTCTTCTGATAGCAGCAGTCTCTTAAGAGTCTGGCTAACAAAAGAGACCATTGTGCATGTGGAAGTTAAGGGCGAGTGTATTAAGTAATGTGTAAGTTTTGCAATAGAACTTAGACGGCACTATTACCTATAGTCGGCGAACGAAGTGTTTTGGAATGCCTTGTATTTGTTTTTCTAGAAGATACGTTTTGAATTTAGATATAAAGGTGTACTTTGTATTGAGATTTCTTATGGGTGGGGGATATTATTCCAACACTTCGTTGCCAAATATCGGAAACTACCATTGAATGCCGCTGTTTTATGACTGTGATATAGCAGTGCTGACCTTATAGAATTAAGTTCTTTTTTTGAGTTTTGCAAACTTAATCTTCGCGTGCAAGTATTCTGGTTTTTTAAACTTAAGAACGTCGAAGACAAGTCCAGCTAAATGGAGTTCTCTACGAGAGTCCATATTGAGCATAGAAGCAATGTTTAAGCGCTCCAGTGCGGTGGGCCAAGCCTCGCTCCGCTTAGCTTTTTGCTTTTAATTTTTTTTTTGCACTTTTGGCACTTTCAGCTTCTTTTTACTATATACATAACAGCGATTGACATGGATTGTGCTGGTTGCCTTACCCCAATTGAGAGGAGGAAGCATTTAAAATGCAGCGAGTGTAAACCACACTACGATATCCAGTGTGCAAACGTCAAGGAGGCCCTGTTTAATAGCTTGGCGAAGGAACACAAGGCTAAATGGAAATGTGTGCTATGTATAAGCAAACAGCCCAAAACCGACAACACGCACACCCCGGTACGTTCAGGTATGGGGGGCGTTAATAGAAATAGGGGTGCAGCAACGGTAAGTCCTCAGGAACTGTTCGATGAGATTACAGTGCACAGTGAAACTATAGCAGGAGCAGATATGCAATCGCTGATATCAGAGGTACGTCAGTTCAAAGAGGAGATGAGAGCCACGCGTCTGCAAATGGAGATCTTGAATGGCACTATGGCTAGGCTGACTGTTAGAATTGATGAATGCGATAGAAATATTGGTTCGCTGGAAGCCCGAGTTGATTCTCTTGAAAGTCGGTTAGCCGAAGGGAGTGCGTTGACCAGTGATGGATCACTTTAGGAGACGGTTGAGCAACTGAAAGGTGACCTAAATGACAGCGATCAGGAACTGCTGTGTAATGATATAGAGATCGCTAGCATTCCTGAAGGGTGGAAGTCTTATGCATATTGTCACCACTCTCAGCCTGAAGCTTGGTGTGAAAATATCTGACCAGGACTTGGTCAGCGCCATACGGCCCCACCCGTGTGGCGTCAATGAGGATCAATGAGTCATCGGACTCGGTGGCTGTGCCGCGTCCGAGACCTATCGTCGTGCGGCTTGCCAGACGCGCCCTAAAGGATCAGGAGCTAACGGCAGTTAGAGTTCGCCGTGGCATTACCACCGAAGATACCGGTTTGCCTGCTCCGCCCCGCCGGTTCTACATCAATGAGAGGTTGACGAAAGTAAATAGGCAGCTATTCCGGCGAGCACGTGAATTCGGAAGTAGACTGGGATGGCGGTTCATCTGGACTAGGGACGATAGAATATACGCTCGTAGGCACCAGAGCGCGGACTCGCCACGCCATCGTATTCGTACGGAGAGCGACCTGCGCCGGGTTTTTGGTTTTGATGCTGTTGGCGCGTCTCAATCAATCTCTAAAAACAATTGATGGATGCATGTATCTTTGTTATCATGTGTGCTTAATATTTTTATTTTTCTGCATATTGCTGTCACATATTAAATTGCAAGAAGTTATTCGTATTATAGTATCGTAGGTATCGAAAGTATCGTATTATACTTTCGGTTAATCTATGCTTTTATCTGCTCGCTGTATTTTAATTTGCTAAATGTGTTCTTAAAACTTTTATTGCTTTTGTTTACCAAATATTCATCACATAATTTACATAAAATAGATAAGAAAAAAAAATACTTTGTTTGTACCTTGTTAAATAACTTTAATACTCACGATGTTAAATTTTGTTTCGTATTTTTTAATTTGATTTTTAATACCATTCAGTTGTTGTGTTTGCATAACGTGTGTTACAGTACCAATAGTTAACTGGGACCGAGGGAAAAAGCAGCGCGAAACGACATTTTGTCTATCTTATAACACTTTCATTACACAATTACACACCCGCTCGCTAGAAAATCAATATTCTTATAATTATAACTTACTTTGTGTTTTGCGGGATCATTAAATACAGGACATGTTATTGTCTAACTTCCTTATTGCAATGGATCGCTATGGTGAAGATTTAGTTGCAATTACAGAATCGTGGATTCCAAGTGGACAAGAAGCGCGTGCGCCGGCCGTTCCCGGCTACCGACTGAGAGTCACTCCACGGCCGCAGCACTTGCGCGGCGGTCGAGGAGGCGGACTTGCATTTTAAATTAAACGCAATGTCAATGTACGGTATTTAACTAGGCCTAATGATCTTATTGAGCAAATGTGGCTATTGACTCGTGTAAATGGATATCGTCTGGCAATGTGTACCGACCACAATGGGTAAATGTTGATACGTTTATCGACGCCATAACTGATTCCATTAATTGTTTATCCAAGTATGATTTAATTGTGTTGTTAGGAGATTTTAATATGTTAGAGGCATGTAATAATTGTACCATAAAGCTAACGCAGATCCTCGAGCACATGAACCTACGGCAGGTTCTTACTGAACCGACACATTACACATCGCATACCGAGACTCTAATAGATCTCATATGTACATATGCACCTGTGCGTGATGTCAGTGTTAAAATATAACGGGTTCCAATGGGCAGGCGATGGTTAATGTGACACTATCATTAAAAAAGCTTAGGGTTCCACCTAGTAAGTTCACTTTCAGACCAATTAAAAATATAATATAAGATGACTTTCATAAAGATTTGTATGCAATGGACTGGAGCCAGATAGCTGACTTAACTACTGTGGATATGATGGTGGATAAATGTAATTCAATGATTTCGTCTCTTTTTGATAAACATCATCGAAACAGACAACAACACAACACAACAAGCAGCATCGAAAACGATTACTATCAAAAATCATCATTCACTACCATGGGTAACAGATGTCTGCAAAATGATGATCGATAAACGCAATGGGGCTCACACCGTTTATCGAAAGACAGGATCAGTCAGAAGCAGAAGAAGATAGGAAATATTAAAAGGAACTAAAAAGTATGGTTTTAACAAGCATTGCTAGCGAGAAGCGTGCTTACTTTAATGACTTAATTCATTCTCAAGCGAATAATAGTAAAATATTTTTGAAAAATTTGAAAGAAAAAACTTCAGTTGACGCATGTAAAGAAAAATCCTTGCCAGCCCACTTCAGCGATCCAAACAAAATTAATGACCATTTCATGAGTATCCCGGGTGAAAATGTGGTTTCTGACACTGATATATCGTTTTATGAGCAAAATAAATGCATTAGAGAGGAATTTACGTTAGCGCCTGTCAGTCCAACAGATATCTCCAAATATATAATGTCCATAAAGTCAAATGCCATTGGTCAAGACACAGTTAGTAGAGACATGGTCTTGTTTTCACTTCCTTGCACTTTGGATGCAATCACGGCTATAGTCAATAAGTCAATTTTATCAGGCATTGTTCCCGGTAAATGGAAAGAAGCAATAGTGACCCCTATACCCAAAAATGACAACCCAGTAGAACTAAAAAACCTTCGCCCTATTAGCATTTTGCCTTTCCTTTCAAAGCTACTGGAGAAAGCTGTTTGCGAGCAGTTGGCTAAATTTGTGGAAGTGAATAACATTTTGCCTCCCTTACAATCCGGATTTCGCAAGGGACGTGGTACGACAACGGCTTTGCTTGATGTTATGGACAATGTATTAGCGGAGCTAGATGTTGGCCATAGTACTGTTCTGGCGCTATTGGATTTTTCTCGCGCTTTCGACTGTCTAAATATCCACCTTCTACTCGCCAAGCTATCATATTATGGTCTAGACAAAAACTCAATCTTGTGGTTCACCAGTTACTTGAGCAACCGATATCAGTCAGTAAAATTGGTAAAGAGTGATGGTTCTAGTGTTTTTTCTCACCCAAGGCTCATTGATCGTGGCGTCCCTCAAGGTTCAATACTTGGTCCACTTCTTTTCATTATTTACAGTGCCGATCTTGCCAAGGTTATTAAATATTCTAGGTATCACTGCTAAGCCGATGATGTACAAATTTACTTGTCAGATACGCTAGAAAAAATACCACAAGCTGTAACACGGCTTAACGATGACTTGGGTAGAATTGCTGACTGTTCAACACGAAATGCTCTTGTTTTAAACCCTACAAAATCAAAGTTTATGGTCATGGGCACAAAAATTCAAATTAATAAAATCGGTGGTGATCTGAAAGTGAAGGTACATGGTGAAAAATTGGATCGTGTAGATGAAGCTATAAACCTTGGCATAATCTTCGATGGCCAGCTGAGATTCGAATACCACGTGCTTAGTATGGTTAAAAAGAGTTTTTACCGTCTCAAGGTGTTATACCAAATCCGGGACCAGCTGTGTGAATCTTCACGTATCACTCTCTGTGAATCACTAGTCTTATAATGTCCCCCCTAGGAATCACATTACTTCTTTCTTAAACATTGCTTCTATGCTAAATATCATATTTTGATAATTTCCACTTCTATCGGCACTCCCGGAGTGCAACCCGATTTTTTTAAAAGATAGAGTGATTCAAAAGGAACGTTTATATGTATAATACATGCATAATATAGTTATAACACTGATCAATTTAGAGGTTTCTAATGTGATGTCGTAAATAAACACATTTTTTTGATGGCTGAACCATTCTGTAGTATATTTAGTATCAGCATTTCACCTGTGCGAAGCCGGGGCGGGTCGCTAGTAAAGAAATAAATGTAAAATATTTAATGCATACAACACCATCTAGCCCCAAAGCATAGCTTGTGTTATAATGACCAGATGACTTCTAGAATACTTATATATTTTTAAAAACATACTTACTTTATAACATCCATCAGAACAAACACCTATGTCCATCACACAAATGTTTGTTCTGGGAGGGAAATGAACCCTCAACCTACAGCGCAGAAGGCAGAGCTATTACCAACTGAGCTGACAGGCAAGTCAGTAGGAACATTACCTGCCACATTAAGTCGTGTCATACTCCGATGAGAGTTAGGTCCGGGGTGCAACCTCCCTGTGCTTCTAGAATCTCCCAGTTTCGCTCTTCTCGTGTACCCCCCTCCTGTGGGGGCCGTCACGGGAGGAGGGGCCGTCGCAGGGGGGCTGAGGGGGGCCGTGCTAGGGGGATGGTTGGTAGAGCCGTTGCTTTGCCCGCCGAGTTTGACAATAGTAACCCCGCCCGATGTCCGGTTTACTTCGCTGTGTGAGGTAGCCGGTTTTGGACGGTTGCTGGAAATGTTATAAATAAATATTGGTATTATTTATTTGTTTGTAAACAGAGATGTACCTATAATTTGACTAATTCGTATAGTACTTAATTTATGTATAAGTTTGAGTATTGCACAACAAAGGTAGACAATTCACACAACATGATCTAGCTCCAAACTAAACATGGCTGTGGACTTTGGAAACGAGATGACTGATAGAATACTTATATATATTTAAATACATACTTATGATACAGTTCTGCACCCAGACACAGAACGTCTATTTTCGTCACACAATGTTTTCCTAAGAGGGAATCGAACCTACGATCCACAGCGCAGATGACAGAGTAACTACCAATTGAATTGGTGTAAAAATATAATTGAAGTGTTAAAAGATAATAGATCTAATCAAGCATTAGCTGTAACCTGGCATTACCATTAATCTGGCTGGCACCCGCTTTAGCCTGGCATTATCTCTAGAGCTAAGGCCAGGCCACTTAGCTCTAAGCTGACATTGGATCTAACCTGGCATTAACAATAACCTGACTTTAACTGAGCTGACATTGGATTTAAACTGAATCTAGTCTTAACTGTAAGCGACGTTGGATATAACCTGACATTACCATTAACCTGGCCTGAGGTCTGAGCTGACATTGTATCTAACCTGGCATTAGCTCTGACGGCGGTGAGCAGTTTGTCAGTGAAGAGCGCGGGGAAGGCGCTGCAGAGAGAAGTGGCCTCCCGCACCAACGCCGCCTGCTGGCCGCGCTCCGCCGTCGACAGCCGCTCCAGGATGAAGTTAAGGGCTTCCTGTGCTGCTTCCTATACGACAGTTATAACTGCTTCACAGTTCTTTTAGAGATTACAAAGGCCTGTACTCAGCAATTGTGAAGCACAGTCTGCAGATGCATTTATTAGTTAACTTTAAAGGTTGTAGTTTATATTTTTCAACAAAAATCTTAGAGCACTAGGGTGCTAAGTGGCCCCGCCTTACGGATTTTTCTCATCGAAAAACGTATGTACTCTATACAAACTCTAAAATCTCAAACGCGCGTGACAACAACGTGAGGAAACCGGCATGTTGTAGAACCTAAACAGTTCAGACATTCAAGTGCACATCAACATCAGATAAAACAAGTGACAGAAGTGAACAGAAGTGAGAAGAAGTAGGATTAACTTACTCTGCTGGTGTACCCTCGCTGCGTGAGGATGTGTGCGACGAGCGCGGCGGCGCGCGGCGTGGCGTGCGGCGACAGGGCGGCGCGTCGCACGCTCGCGCCGTGCTCCCGTCCCAGCGGCACGCGACTGCATGCTATCACCTGCACAACGCACTAAATAATGTACCCGCGGTGCGTTACTATGCGTCACTAACATCATGATAATATCCTTTAAGGATATCTATTGATTACTATAGGTCCAGTAGTTTTTAAGTTTATTTGTTACATACTAAAATACAAATCTTTCCTCATTATAATATTAGTATAGATAGTATAGATATAAACACTAGCTGCTGCCCGCGGCTTCGCACGCATGGTACCTACATAAAAAGTAGCCTAGGTCCTTCACCAAGGTCCCTCTCTATCTCTACACCAAAATTCATCCAAATCGGTTGATCGGTTTAGGCGTGAAAACGTAACAACCAGACAGACAGACAAACAGAGTACTTTCACATTTATAATTATTAGTAGGAATATAGTATATAGAGATATACTTTAGCACCTAATAAAATCACAAGGACCACTTTGAGTCGTCTCTTACATGATTGTGAATCTAGTTGCTGGTTCCTCTTAACCCCAGTTTAAAAAGAATCCGGCAAGAAACTTGTCTAACATTTTCTTAGCATTGCCAGTATTGCACAACTGGGGTAAAGGTTTTCTCGACAATTATAGCAGAGATATAAGCAAACATAAATTGTGTTTGACAACAGTAATTGCGCTAATTGCGCAATTCACGCTTATTTTTAGTTATCACGAGTTACATAATACTACTACTAAGGCAAAGCCACACTAAGGTTGTTGAGTAGGTACATAATTTCTTAACTTCCACGGTTAGAATTCTTATTATTTTACATCAATTTTTTCTGGTTTTGGCTTGTTTTTACCTGCAGTATATCTTCACACATGCACCCTGGGTCATTTTGGCTGGCTGTGTTTGGGCACAGGTATGATATCAGCTGAGGGATACAGTTCTTCAACGTTTCAGATTTCCTTGCAGCAATCTGCTCAAACAGAGAGAACAGAGAGTTCTTCTCTACTTGTTCAGCATGAGGTAGGAGGGAGATGAGGGCTGTGGTGTGGCCCTCAAGTGGCTCGGGAGACACTTCATAAAGGTTGGTCAGGATCCGGCAAAGAGGATAGTTGCCTAGAACAAACAGTACATTTTGATAGTAGCTTTTTTTAAATATCTGGACAAGAGAGGCAAAGAATAGAGGAAGCAGTATGAAAATAAATCAGTATAACAATGTTTGGATTCATTGACAATCTCTGTGGTGCAGTGGGCGAAGGATTTGTCCTTGGGTCTGGGTGGTTTTCTATGTATAATATGTATGTATTTACAAAATAAAAGTATATAAGCAGTATATCAGTCATGTGGTACACATGCTCCGCTTACTTTGGGGCTAGATGACACTGTGTGAAATATAGAGAAAATTATATAAAAAGCTTGAAGGAACAAAGTACATGAAAACAGTCCTAACCAGACATAATAGAGTCCATTATGGTTTGTACATGTGGTTTCAGCAATACAGCATGGTGATTGGCTGCCAATGAGAGGTACCGTGCCATATGCCGAGATATCTCCCGATTGCCCTTGTGCAAGAATTGTACAGCAACTGGCAGGAAAAGCTCCATAACTGACTTGTTCCCATAGTTCTCTTTTTCAGACTGTGGTGGAAAGGAGACCTGGAAAATATATTTTATGGTTAGTTTTTGTTTCTTTTTCAGGAATTCCACTTTCATACTAATATTATAAATTCGAAACTGCCTCAGCCCTTTTGTCTGTTTGTTAGTTACTTTTTTATTTATATGTATCTTGATGAAATCCCAGACCGCATAATCCAAACACTCAATCTGGAGGTGGAAACCATAGACATTTATTACTGTTTACCGAGCGAATTTGTAAGGGCTACTCTATATATTATGTTATTAGAATAAATTAATAAATAAATGTGTGAAATCACAAAATTCAAAATCTCTTTATTCAATAAAATCACAAGGACCACTTTGAATCGACTTCTTACATGCTAGTGAATCTAGGTGCCGGTTCCTCCTAACCCCAGTTCAAGAAGAATCCGGCAAGAAACTTGTCTGGTCTTAACACTTTTTTGTATGATCCTTGACAATATTGTTACGGATGCCGAGTCGAGTTGGAGCAGATTCATCCCAAGCTTTTTTGTCATCTAAATAATCAGATATTTTATAATATGCTTTAATAGACAGTTTCTGTTTAATTACATTTTTATATTTGCCAATCGACAAATCTAACATGTCGCTTGGGACCTTGTTAAAGAAGCGTACACATTGCACACATGGAGGAGTTAGTTTGTTATAATACAAATATATTTTGGATGAAGTTCCATACAGTTATACAGGGAATTTGAAAATTGAACCAAACACTTACCAAAACAATACAAGCAATAATATCTGATGCAATTTTAGCATGTGGAGGGTCATCATCTCTCAAATGTCCGAGAGGCATCAAATTGTGGTGCAAACATGACTCCAGAAGTGCTACAAGAGCACCGCAATACTTGTCCAGTGTCCCTGTCTCCTTCACACATGATGTAACCCTTGTCACACATATCTCAATCAACGCCTGGTCTCTATCATTGCGACAGTAGTCTGCTCTCGAAGATATGTCTGTTATTTGCTTTAACTGGGAAATAAACAACATTACCTTTGGCATTTATTGAATACATAATCTAATCTATGAAGCTACATCTTTTGATAATGTCAACTAGGATTGGTTTGTTTATCTCCATTAATTCAGATAAATAGTACACATGATTTGAATTGTAAAGTAGGTTGTTATGTAGATATACCTATTTCTAAATGTCATATAATAGGAAGCACATACATTATTAAATACATTATTATACAGAAGAGATAAATGTTACTACCTTCATAAAACAGCAATACTTACATAGATTGTATTTTTAGCAATGTTTAATTTATTTTTAGAACAAATATCTTTTGAATAACTTACGACTTCATTGAGGTCGTCGACTATTTCTGAGTCCGGTATTGCAAATATATCACCGGCTCTGGTCAAGTCCCTTTCGTTAAGTACGTGCTTCAGTAGTTCGTGCATCTTGCTTGAAGAAGGTAGCAAAGCCCTGGGCTCAGCGGCATCAACAAACAAACACCGCGCTAGGCGAGACGAATGGACACATCAACACTGACCACTAACGTTATGTTAGTAGTCCCGTAGTCCCGTTACAAACCCGTTTACACTATTTTGTAACTTACAGATTACAGCAAATAAACATTATTTTTTGTTAGAGTCATTGAATGTGAAACAGCAAAATAGAATCCATGAAAATAAAAGCATAAAACGAAAATAAATAGATGTTCCCTACGTGCTGTATGTTCAGAAAATAAAATAGAGTAAAAATCCTTATCCAAAGATAATACAAAATCAACCACACATATTGTACTCTACGCAAAAAGAGTTATATACTCTGTGGTAAGATGAGACGTGAAAAGCAGTTGGTTTATATTATACGCAAGACAAGGCAGTACGGTCTTTAGACTTTAGCCTGCTCAAAGAAACGAAAAAAAAAATATCTTTACATAGCAAATCAAATTGAAGTTAGTATGGTCGTAGTAAGGACTTTAGCCTGCTCATATGAGCGAAAAAAAAAAAAAAAAAAAATCTTCATGTGTCAGCTGGTAGTGTCAATGTCAAACGAACACATGTTTTTAGACAGAATAATTATTTTTCTATGAAATTATCAAGAAATATAAAATTTAATTAGAAACATGCCTGTTCCTTGTCGGACAGGATGTGGTAAAAATGCGGTATTGAAGGTATACCTACCTACTACAGTTTTGCATGTAACAAAAAACACACCTGTTCTCAGAACAATTCAAATGTGTTTTGAAATTTATTCATTTCATTTTTTGTGTGATGAACATGTTCTCTAGCTGGGTGCTAGAAAGTATGATTGTTTTCGTATTTAACCAAAAGATTATAGTCATCTAAGTATTAAATCAATTATTTTATATAGCTTAGTTTTGGGGCTAGATGGTGTTTTGCGAAACGTCCATCAATATTATGTTTATTTACTTTTAGCGTCCAAAAACAGGCGATGCGTTATGCAAAGAATGTTTCTATTGGGCCTTTGAAACCGAAATCCACTTCACTATTACGAAAGGTGAACTTTTCAACCGAGGGGATTCTGTAGCAATAGCTGCTTCAGGCGGAAAAGACTCCACTGTCCTCGCGCACGTTATCAAGACGCTTAACGAGCAGTACGACTATGGCCTAAAATTGACGCTACTGTCAATAGATGAGGGTATCACTGGCTATCGAGATGATAGTCTAGAAACTGTCAAGAGGAATCGAGATGATTATGAAATGCCTTTGAAAATTCTTTCCTACAAGGACCTATATGGCTGGACTATGGATGAAATTGTAGCTCAGATTGGCAGGAAAAATAATTGTACATTTTGTGGTGTGTTTCGGCGGCAGGCCCTGGACAGAGGGGCAGCATTACTTGGTGTAAAGTGTATTGCAACAGGTCACAATGCTGATGATATTGCTGAAACTGTAATCATGAATGTGCTAAGAGGAGATATTGCAAGGTTGAAGAGGTGTACAGCTATAGCTACTGTGAGTATGACTTCTATACTCTTGTCAATTGTTAATTTTTTCGGAAAATTGGTTATACATACATGTCAACATTGCATGTATTTAAAAAATATATAAGTATTCTATTGGTCATGTATTCTGTACATTATCCACATTTTTTTTTGTTATGTTAGCCATCATCCTATCTTATGTATTGCCTCAGCAACAGTTTGCTACCTAAACCACCTCAAAAAAAGGGGATATGTAAAGTATTTGAGAACTAAAAATGATGACATCTGTGGAGCAGTGGGTGAAGGCCTGCCTGAGACACAGTAGGTTGCGTGTTTGATTCCTGCTGTGTGTAATGTTCGTATTGTCTGCAATTATTTGTCTAGAGTCTGAATATTTTTCAATGTTAATTAATATTTATTAATTTTTTTTTCTTTCTTCTTTATCTGCTATCGGCTCGTCAGCCATGATCAGATGCGATCTGGGGGGGAGATTTAGGAGCAGTTCCATTGAGTTGCCTTAATTACTGTTAATGAACTTATTAGTTCGTTTGGTCAAGCGAGAGGATATCCCATCTCTTAAGGCTCTTTGTGTGTGTGCTTTTATAGGTCCTTTATGGTCGGACATTGCAGTTAGGCTTTTTCAGACCCCTTGTATGGAGTTGCCAGTTTTCTTTATTGCTGCTACGATTGCATCTTTGGGTGTGCTAAAGTGGAGGTGCTTAATGACGATTCTCATGCATTTTTGATCTTTGCGAGTAAAGGTATGTCCTATTAGGCCCTTCTTTCTTATGTGTTCTATCATATTCCTCACATTCCTCTACATCGAGGAGACCAAAACTATTCGTTTGTACATCAGAGGTAGAGTTGCTTTCAGGGTTGTTTATCCCTCTGTGCACATTGATCAGTTGGTTTCGTTTTTGTTCTGTCGTCTGGAGACCGAGTTCTTTTTTGGTTTGGCATTCTTTGCCATGATGCATTTGGGTTTAAATTATTGTCTTACTCGGCTTCCAATGATTGTGTGGTGTTTGTTTGGCTCCTGTCTATGACCTCACTAAGAGATGCGGAGCTTTGGCGGTTGAATAGGCCTGGATGAAGTTGTTCTTTCCTTGGCTAGCAATCCTTTACAGCCCCCCCTTTCGCCTTTCGTCCATCATATTCTACTGTGCTACTGCTACTGTGGTCACGAGGTGTGTGGTAGTGTGCGGGGCTTGTTTTGTAATGACCACAGTATTACCCAGGGGAGACGACCCACATTAGATGAACATGTGTGGGCCCATCAGTAGACCGAGGCGTCAGTCTAAAGATGGCGTGGACGTATATGATGGACTCGTCGGTATGCACCTGATAGCCTAGCTCCGCCCACCTAGGCGTACGCTATTGGTATACTTAGCATTTTATAGGAGCATATTCCCTGGCAGAAGAATATGCCCCACTAAGACCTACCGCCCCCCCCCGCCCCCCCCCATGAAATACATTCCTAATTAATATGAATGTATTTACAAAAAAAAAGTATATAAGTAGTATATCAGTCATGTGGTACCCATAACACAAGCTCTGCTTACTTTGGGGCTGGATGATGCTGTGTTAAATGTCCCGCATTATATATTTATTTATTTTAGAACTGTTATAAGCTTTGTGTTCATTTATTGCAGGGTAGTGAAGGTACAATACCCAGGGTGAAGCCACTCAAATACACTTATGAGAAAGAAATAGTTATGTATGCACATTACAAGAAACTAGTGTACTTTTCTACTGAGTGTGTGTTTGCCCCCAATGCGTATAGAGGACACGCCAGGGCATTGCTGAAAGATATGGAGAAGATCAGACCTACTTGTATCATGGACATCATTTATTCCGGTATAAAACTCACCTGATCCCTCACCCTGAAGATAAAGTTCTTCTTATCATAATAATGTCCATTTTGGTAGTGTCATGTGGTTATAGTATGTCACAAAGTTGTATCTTGTCGTTCGTCATTTGTTATTTTATATAAAATGGTGCCTTTCATATAAAATGACTATGAATTATTTCTGCTTGAATCATAAAGAAGCACAGAGCTTTTATTCCAATTATTCACACTCAAGTCAATAACTCTAAGCTCTATTTAAATAAAGATACCAAAATTACTAATAAAACGAGAAACTTGAGAAAGAAAAATAATGAATATAAGAGTGTAATGTTTGCTTCTCAAGATTCTTTGCATAAACCTTTTTTAAAGTTGCCTAATCTTTACAGGTGAGACCATGTCTGTAAAAGAGCAAGTGTCACTGCCAACACAACGAGTATGCACAAGATGTAGTTTTGTATCCTCACAAGAAGTCTGCAAAGCTTGTGTGTTGCTAGAAGGATTAAACAAAGGCCTACCAAAACTAGGCATTGGTAAGAGCTCCAAAGCTAAAAGGATGCTGGCTGAATATGACTTGAAGCAGGAACAGGAAAATGTAAACAGAACTTTAGCAAATGCTGTCAATGATTTAGATGACAGTGACATAAATTTAGTGACAAAAGGAACTAAGCCCAGTAAGAGTAAGAAAAAAGTTAGTGAAAGTGGCGTTTTAAAAGAAACAAACAATTGTAGTAAAAAAAATTGTTGTTCAGGTAAGTGTAGTAATACTGACAAAGCAGTGGAAAACTCTAAAATAAACACATTACTAGAGCAATATGGCTTGGATGAATCCAACGAAAAAACAAATGGAGATACCAGTCAGGTAGATAGTGTAGAAAATGGTAATGATCTGTTGATAAATGATGATGAGGACACATGTGGAGGAAGTTGTGGCAAAATGGGCTCATTGCAGATAGGTTTCTGACCTTTTTTTTCATCCTGGACAGATGATACTGTTTATATGTTATTGCATTTCCAAATTTTATTGACCTTGCGGTGACGCAATTAATAAGTGCCTTATTAAAGATCACTACATATAAGCAATAAAAAAAGCGCTTTCGCATATAATTAAGCAATAAAAAAGTACTTATGTTTATATATAACTATTTATTTTTAGATCACAATAAATTCTTATTGGTAGCATTTCATCATAATATGTTACAAACAGAATCAATAAACTATTACAATGAATATGTTCTCTCATTACTCAACTGCACAATATAAATAACAAACATCTCTAAATGCCGATTATTTGTGGCCAATTCTCTAATAAAAGCTCACATTTGCTACATAAACAACTATGGCATGTACTGTTGTCAGACAAATAGTTTGAAGTTACAAAAATACCAGTAAAAAATAAATGGTGGAGTGACCTTTCAGGTAAGAACTAACCTTATAATATAGACCTTTTTTCTACAACAATTACCTAATTACAACAAAAGCATCAACACAACTTCGTGCGTATATAACTTTACTTAATAACCTATTATGTTTCGACGCTGAAATTGGTGTTGATCACTTTCTTGCCACTATTTTATTAGGATTTCTGTTGACGATTCTATAGAACGCGCCTGTATGTCCAATGTAAACATAATCACACAGTACTTCTGTTTACATATTATCTAGAAGGCATCCATAGCACACAACACACTCACAATGATAAAACAGCACCTTTAAGCACCTCATGTACGAAAGAGAAATTGATTCAAGGTCGACAAATCGTCTGAGCGACGAAGCTGCGAGTTCTATAGTATTTAACGTCAGTTGGATTTACGTGATGAAGGCCGGCGCTCTGGATTCGATATGCTCGCGGCAAATTGGACAATTGTCTACTATGTTGTCGGAACAATCTTCACATAGACACACATGTCCGCAGGGTAGTAATATTATCTGAAAACAGAAATTAAATATGTAGTTTCACTTGCCTGTATGTGTGTTAATAATGTTTCATACTCGTAGATAAATACTCTTCGACAGAGAAACAACAATGCAAACATTACAAATACACTTATTAGTACGAGTACAGAAAGCGGTGTCCGCGAAAACATTTACATAATTAGCGACACTTGCTCGACGCAACACAAGGCAAGTCCGCTCGCACAAGCGGTTAGCGCCTTTACCTACATAGTGCCTCTCTTTCCATCGCGTTACTCTATCTCGTCTAACGCGGCACTACTCTACGAATTTGCCCAACTGGATGGTTGCGCCAATGTACACGTAACATCATACCTAATGTGCGGAGTACGCATGGCCTGGCATTACTTCTACATGCGAGCTCAAATACAAGTTAGTATGCATTCCTTAAACTTTCGTGATCAGAATTTATATTGTTGTAATAGTTAACGGATATATCGCGTATTACTTTGGATGTTTAATAATAATAATTTGTAACATCTTTAATCACGCTTTCCTGAAATTTGTGGGAGTGATTTTATAAAAAGGGACCTGAAGTGTGTAAAATGAAGCCGGGGAACCGTGCACTATTTGATTTGACCAATAAGCGCGCGATGGTAGAGATGGTCGTCAGATGGTACCAACGCATTTTCCGAGAGGTTGGTACTGTCAGCCAACAGTGTGTACGCGTGTGTGACGAGAAATACAAAAGGAGCACGTATCAGCTGTGCCGTTAACCTAAAGAGGGCTGTTATATAAACTATTTCAGGATATAAATAATAAATACATTAATAATGCCGGACATTTAACACAGCATCATCTGGCCCCAAAGTAAGCAGAGCTTACACATTTTTTTTTGTAAATATATACATATTATACATAGAAACACCCAGACCCGAGAAAAATACTTACAGATCATACAAACATTTGTCTCGCGGCGGGAATCGAACCCGCAACCTTTTGCGTATCAGCCGGACTTTAGCCCAGTGCGCCACAGAGGCTGTCGAATGTTAATGTTTCTTATTACTAAGGTGAGATATCAGATGTTACACATTATATGTCAGGCTCGCTCGTTTTTTAATTCACGCCCGACGTTTCGGTTGTATGCAATAACGTTAACCCGTAAATACCCCTTAATTACAACAAAACAAGTAGGCAGATTGCAAAGTCAAGTTTACTTCAAACTTCTACTTTTCTATGAGTCAGTGACGGAGTTAATAAGCGAAAGGCCTTATTAACTAAGCCAAAGGCCTCCATAGCCTAGAAATTTTTGAAAAAGCCAGGACCTCCTAGCTCCTCCGAGCCTAGTGTATCCTCCGAAGCCAAGATGAGATGCCATTGCAGTCATCCTATTACGATTATGGAACTCTGATGCATTCAAAACATTGATACTAACAGCGCTGTTACTATTGGTGAATTTGTATTACGAAAGGTAAAGTTGATTGTAAGACATGATATCATTGTGAATAAAAAATAATATTTATACTTTTTATTGATATATATATATATATGTATTAAATTGATAAGAATGCATGGCCTCATGTCGCTTTGTTCTCAGACAGTTAACCGACACATTTGAAATGTATAAACTATCTTGTATTAGTTTTTCGCAGTTAAGCGAGTTATAAGATGGTTCTTGCAAAAAGCGCTAGGACCTCAGGACGAGTTTCTTGCCGGTTAGATAAGATATTTATTGATCTCAGGTAATAAGGTTTACAATGATAAAAACACTGTCATTTAAACTAGGAAATCCTGTGCTATAAATGACAGTTTCGACTCGCAGTTTGTCAATTTTCACCTTTGTTGCTGGTCGATTACAATTTCACAGAGTGAGATTTCGATTAGAATCTATGAAATCGGTTCTTCTTGGGCTTGAGTTAGGAGGAATTGGCACCTAAATTCACCTGTTATGTAAGACGTTTCAAAGTGATTCTTGTGATTGTATTGAATAAAATATATTTTGACTTGACTTAAAAACTGAGATAGAACGTACTTACGTAATACCAATTCATGAAATAAATGGTAATCGAAACTGATTGTATCAAGAGTTCCATAATCATGGCCATCATTGCTTAAATAGTCATGGCTGATGACGAATAAATGCGGTCTCTAACCTCCTTGGGGTTCTCGGCGCAGACAACGCAAAGCTGCACGTCCGTGAGGTTCTTCTCTCGCGCATGCGCCCTGCGCTCCCGGCGGCCGGCCGCCAGCTGCTTCTTCAGTGAGTCGTCCTGCGCTCGTCGCCGCCGTCGCGTCACCCACTTGTACGCCACGCGACACGACGCGGCCGCCGCTAACGTACCAAATACCACCAACATAAATCTACAACAACAATTGCATCCTCAGAAACCTTATTACACTAATCCACACACACACACACACACGCTTTCACACACACCTGTTCGATTGCGGTCAGTCTACTACATTGAAGACTGAGGGGAGCGATAAATTACCAAAATATACGGCGTTTGTGCGGCAAAGAGCTGGCAGACCAGAACGATTAGAAGCCTGAGTGGCTTCACAACTCAGTTAGTAGTAACAATGCCTTCTGGGCTGTAAAATGAGGGTTCGATTCCCACCCAGGACATGGGTATTTTTTGTACTTTTTTATTGTCTTAGTGTCACTAGTTATTTCGAACCAGTGCAGTGTGGTGAAAGGATAAGAGTGCGCCTCAGAGGCTCTTTTCATGCACTTGGCATGTTTCTTCGAACTTTTTAGGTTCTGCAACATGCCAGTTTCCTCACGAAGTTTTCCTTCATCGATTGAGAGTAGCGATTATTTATTTATTAGACATTTTTTTAGATTTTCTTTATTCATCACAATCGTTTAAGCTCGGCCTTCACGGGAGAGTGAGCGAAGCCTATATATGAAGATAGTTGAAAGTGGTTATGCGGCAGTCTAAAAACCGGCATGTGACTACAAGCCTGACTCGCCTCACATCTGAGTTGGTAGTAACTCTGGCCTTTTTGCCAGCGAGGCTAACACAACCGCGATATAATTTTGTCATCTCCCTATCTCGTTTCGTTTGCTGCAAGAACATGACGTGTGATTTGTGTGATGAACATAGTGTTAATGTGTCACTGGGAGTTTTAAAAAGTAACAGTAAAGTATGCCCTAAAAATAGATTATTTCTAATTCACAGTACACACTGCTTTGCTTAGTTTTGGGCTAGTTTGTGTGAAAACGTCTACCAATATATCTACGTAGGTACTTATAATACCATAGAAAATTCTCGAAGCAGCGGCAGAGTGCATTACAAAAACCTGTTGTACGGTTGAAAGGGCAAATTTTATTTCCGCGGCGGATTTGCGTATACAAAATGTTTTTTTTTTGTATGTTGTGATTAATATAAGTACCAAGGTTTGTGTTACTGATTATCCATGATACAATGATACTAATAATAATAATGGTGCCGGACATTTCACCCAGCATCATCTTTCCCCAAAGTAAGATGATCTTGTGTTATGGGTACCTACCACATGACTGATATACCTACTACTTTACTTTTTTTTGTAAATACATACATATTAAACATAAGAAACACCCAACCCGAGACAAATACTCACAGATCATACGAACATTTGTCCGCAATTATCAAACACGCAACCTTCTGCGTCTCCAGCGTGCCTTCGCCCACTGCACCACAGAGGTTGTCAAAACTTTCCGTACATACTGTAAACTGTTGACTAGACTAGACTTACATGAGCGATATAAACATAACGGCTGTATTCAATAAGGTAGATACAACCAATTACTTTACATTGGCGCGCCAATTTATAAGGTCAATCAAACGCGCACATTATAAAGAGTTTTAAATATATTTAACAAGACGTAGCCGCTTGATTATTATCGCACATAGCGACGCGTGTTACTCGCCGACTACAATGCAACACTAACAAACATCTTGGGCTCATCATGGCTAACTAGCTGACTTAGTATTAGCAATCGTAGGAAATATATTAATAATGCAGGCGATTTACAATAGAGAATAGCTATTAATACAAAACCTGTTTAGTAAAAGAGTAAAATTGGAACAGGGGAAACGTAGACCACATATTTTTTACTAAACTTCGATGTTCTCAATTTGATATTCTTCCCCCCAAAATTTCCCGACCTTTATCCCTTAAATGACTGCTTTCCCTCCTTTTTTTCCCCAAATTAACTAGGTATATTTTAAGTAAATTTGTATATATGAATAAGATAAAATTGTAATATTACTTTACCTTATATTACTAATATTACCTTTGTAATATTACTACACTACCCTAGACTTCCTAACATTTTTCTCATAAAAACATAATTTACCTTACTTAGAGACCGTAGTTATTTAACTACTTACTTATTTTTTTGTTTACCTATATATTAACCTTGATCTTTATATATGTATATACCCTATTTTTACCCTAAATCAAATTGGTTGCAAAATTTTCTGAAACTGACCATATTCTCCTGCAATCCACAAATAGTTCATGAAGCGTCATGAAAAAGACACTGGCATAATTGTGACAACAAGCCATGGAAGCCATAACCCAAGAATTTTCATTGAATTGAAAAAGCAAAAAATTATGCATAATTTAAATATCATCAGCAAAATTTAAGGCGGGGCGCCAGTTGCTTGCGGTATCTTTTGTTTTCTGATGTAACTTCTGTTTAGTAAGTCGTAAGATTCCTAAACAAGTTAAGACTTAAATAGATACAGATTATAAAATCAGAACTTAGATAGAACTGTTGATTTGATACCTCTGCCATCTATAAAAACGTATTTTATATTGATGACCTCCACATACATAATTTTAAATTACATAAATAAATTTGGAATGGTTCTTATCTTTTTTTAAATCTGCAATTCAGCTTCTTCAAGGTTTTTGTACAGCTTTATATTGATTAAGAACATTTCCAGATTCATACCCATTTCAAATAGTATTGTAGGTTAACGGCAAGAAACAGGCTTGGCTTTTATTCTCGAACAACCCTAAGAATTACTCACCTCAAAAAGTCTCTATTACTAGTTAATCTTTTCAATAAACTGGACTTCGTCGCCGTAGTCAGATACAGTGGTAGATAATCGCGCGGTGGCTGTATTTTAAGAGCGCCAGTATTACTCCTGCTGAGTTCCCCTATAGCAGTAATGTATGATCCATCTCTGAGCATTTCCTCCATGGTCTGCAGACCACGTTGCCTTACGCCAGAGAAAAAGCCCCACACATGGTCTATTACTCCAGGAGACATTGGCTCGAACTTGTCTGATATAACGTCCATGTCTGGAAAAAAATTGCGTGACAGGTGACAGATGAACTTGTATTGAAACCTAGCTGATGATTACGATGTCGGCCGTGTCCATTTGGATTTGCCTATAACATTCCTTTATGATTTAAGTCAGACGCGATACCAAACTTGTACAAAAAAAAGCACAGTACAATAAAGTCAAGAGCATCAGTAACTGTAGTATGCAGGCTTACCAAGTAGATCTGCCGCCAAAGCGTCAACAATTTCAATGCTATATTTGCCATTGGTGAGCTCAAATGGCGTCGAGTTACACACCTCATGGATTGTACGTGTCTGGTCTGACCAGAAGCCGGCTGATGTACGAGCTATAACATGCTCTTTTATTGTCAATCTGAAACATTGTGCTATTTAAACATTGGTCAATATTCAATCTCTTGGACCCATTATTTATGTTGTTTAAGGCAGGTAATATTCTTCGGAAATATTATAATGTTAAAATTGTTAGAATTTTTTCAAAAACTTTCAGGTTTTATTTTTAATGAGCAGTAAAGAGATACATAGTATGATTATGATTTCTAATAATATGATTAGATTAGACTGATTCCTACATAAACCCACTGCTTAAAAATCATAGACAGATAGATAGACAGACAGACAGACAGACAGACAGGTCCTAGGGTTCTCATGAAAAAAACTACTGCATGCATAGTTACACAAAATAAAGTAATTTGAGCTCTTGAATACCTAAAGTATGATTGTATCAGAATCATTTTTGAGTTTGCATACTCGGTATGTTATTTATTTACATCCTAAATTCCTCTAAAAGCATAGATTACTTAGTTCCGGTTGTTTAACAACAGACTGCGGAGTGATCGTCTTTCAACATTTGCATTGAAAGATAATCGACTAGTTCACTCTTATACTTAATTATTTCACCACACTAGCTTCAAATAACTAGGGACATGATAAGATAAATAAATAAATAAAAACATTGTCTGTTAAGCTAGATTCTACAACCCACCTTTGAACAACTCCCGTGACAGTCTTATTGTAGTTGCTAACAATAGGGCTGCCCATAGGCTTTACCAGACCTCTGATCACAACATAAGGAACTGTTTCATTGGAATACTTCTTGATTTCATCATGTAGTGATGCATCCAAGTCAAGTACTGGTGCTGTCTGAAATATTGGTAAAAATAAATAGATTGTTTAATTGTTTTAGTTGTTTTAGGAGTTTGTTTGTCAATGATATATTTTTAGTTGGGTTTTGATCTCTGAGTAAAAACAAAGATTCCCTGCGATTATATCGGCCGGTTAGTATATTTCTAGATATGGAGTATGTAGGTTAGTATTGTATGTACCGAAAGAAGCAGATAGAAGTTAAACTGTGTTTACCTGAAGAGCATTCAAAATATGTTTACATTTTCCAAGCTGCCTCAAGCAAAATCCTATGATGAGAGTGTCTACTCCAAGCACGAAGGTCTCACCGACTATCTCCGAAAAGAAGTCCATATTAACTCTGCAGGAAGTATCCTTGTTACAGGTTAATTTCGTGTTATTCTACTGTGTTCTATTAGTCCGTTTTTGTCTCATTGTAATAAAATTATTTTTTTCTAAGACAAGAATACCCCGAATTTCGCCAGCCAGAAAATGACTTTGACACTGATAGAATGAATTTGACAGTGACATTTTATGTTTATTCGACTCGGCTTTAAATTTTTAAATCAGTATTCAAGCAACAACATTCTCAAAAATCTGGACCACAGATTCAGATTCTACGCTACTTAGAATTTCTGTAGGTACAGGCAGAAGCATTAATTGGTATCCCCTCAAATAGCTAAAGTTTACATTGCACATTACTGCACGAATCTTCTACTCAATTTCTAAAGCAAAACTCGTATCACCAAGACGGGAATCGTACCAGGCATCCAGTCGCTTACACATCGAATAACAACTGCACCAACTAACTAATTATCAAAACTTTGAAATTTTATGTTTTATGTACCTACCTACCTACTCCTGAAATGCAATTGTTAAAAAAAAATACATACCTTCCTACTTACATTACGCTACAGATGGTTTAGGTAGGTATGTAAATAAAACTTAAACAAGTGTCGGAAGGTTAGGTAGGTAGGTACCTACGAGAAGACTACCTACATTAATCTTCATACCTAGGTGAGCCTAGCTGTTTAGTTTGCCTAGAACCCACGCATAATAAATAATTCCCAAAAAGTAGGTACGTAATACCTACATACAAGTACCCAACATACTTTAATAATGACTGCTAGGTTTGCACTTACCTATGTACCTACTCTTGAAATTACACCACAGATAGATTTTATAAAATGCGTCGCTCCGGCCCAGACAGTGACAGCGCTATATGTAATAAGCGTTTGGCTGTGTTATAGAGGATATGCGTGCTGAATTCAACTTTGTTGCGTCGCGTCGCCGCAAGAGTCGCTATTTATATTCCATAATAGATCGGCGAGGCGTCGCCACCGCATGTATCGCCAGGCCAACAATTACGTTTACCATAGCCTTTTCTCCAAGGTGCAATCTCTATACAAGTGAAGCTAAAATAAAAAAGAAACACGTGTGCAATTCACACGTGGTAGAAGTGAAACCTTCAAAAAACAAATGTAGGTATAATACGTACACGTATACAAAACACCACGGTTGTTGTGATGCCTTTTCTCAAGCTTCGTGCTACGCATGCGTGCACAAACACGTATCTAATTTTCTCCCACGTTAAATCTTATGAATTTATGTGTCCGTCTCTTTTTCGTTTCATTGACTTTCAAATCACAACAATGCTAAAGAAGTTTTCACTCTAAAAAAATGGGAGTTAATTCAATTAACAAATCTTATTTTGCAAATTGAATAATTGAATAATCTTATCAAATTAGTGTATAATCATCGGTCCTCGATAACAAAATTACATTGATCTAAAAAATTTGAATGAAATCTGACTGTTTGAAGTGGGTCAAAATCAAGTCCAAAGGTGTCGGTTACTAACTTACAAACAAACAAACATACAAGTGAAGCTAATATAAAAAAAAAATGTCTTTTCTCTATACCAAAATTCATCAAAATTGAAAACGTAACAAACAGACCGACAGATTTACTTTCGCATTAATAATATTAGTTAGATAACCTGATCCATGTTATATTAACACATAGAATATAATACAACTCCGCATTGCACATTTCATGATCCACACACAGAACAAAATCTGTGTAAAAAAAACGCCTTTATTACAATTAATTCATATTTATTTTTTATTGTATTCTTCAGTTTCTTCTTCTTCGAACTCTGGATATCCTCCAGGCGTTGGGCTCCTCATACTTGTTGTATAGTGGCTCCAAACGCTGGTTCTTCTTGAACTTGGACAGTTTGGTCGGGTCGGAGAACTTGAAGAATGCCGGCGCGAACTCGACCAGCCACTTCGGGTCTATCGTCGTTACTTCTCGCATGTACTCCTTGGTGGTTTGGACTAGCTCATGGTAGATGACCCTGGAAAATAAAACAAATTATTATTGCTATGCAATATGTTTCCAATGTAGCCTTGACAAGGCTGCTCTGACTTTGGAGTTCCAATTAAATTGTATTTATTTACCATGTCTATAGTATTGTTAAAGACAACATTGTAGATCTGGGTCTACTCACAAACCAATTTTGATATTATCCAAACAATAACATCGTTAAATTGTTTGTCCAATTAAAGTCAAATTGACAGTTCATTGTCTAATTAAAATAATTACATTGTTTGTTGTGGAGAGTTACGACATCGATTGTCAAAAGTAATATCGATCGTTCCTTCGTTAAAACGAGTCAAAACGATGTAGTTAAGAGTAGGGTTTTGCAAGATTATTTTCCCAATATATCTTTTATCGATTCCAAAAGTAGGCCCCTTGTGTCGCAAAGATGAATCGCTATGAATGACCTAAATGCCTTTAATAAATACTAAAAAAATACGAGCACTGAAACTCTTGTACGTACCATTCAGGCTGTCTATTAAAAAGTGCGCTAGAAGGATGGATGTAGACCACTTGACTGTCAACTAGAGTGCGGTATCCTTCTTGCGGGTCTTTTTTGGCGGCATTTCGGAAAAAACCTGAGCATATCGTCTTCTGTACTCTAGGCGTATTCTTGCCCGCTGACACCACGTCCAGTTTATGCCTGTAAGTCATCATTTTATTAAGAAACTAGAAATACAAATTCAACTAAAGTACCTCTGCCTAATCAACTTATAATAAGTAAATGTTTATTTATTCTGTGACCAGATGACTGATGGAATACTTATATATTTTTAAATATATACTTATGATACTTTATAAAAATACCGCAATATAGGCTTGCCCTAGTGCGGGAAACATCAGTAATTTTGTAAAAACTGTATTTTTATTTTTCTTGGTAAATAAATGAATTTGTATTGTATTTCTATAACACCCAGACACAGAACAAATATCTAAGTTCATCACACAAATCTTGGGAGGGAATGAAACCCTCAACCTGCAGCGCAGAAGGCAGATCTACCAACTGAGCTGACATCAGGCCAGACAAATGAAATGGAGTCACCTAAAATGAATGATGTCTGCTATACTAGCAAGCGGATAAAGCTTGATCAGATCATTTGAAGTGATCGCGCAATTTACACCTATTATCAGTCGCAAGTTACGTAATCTAGGAGGCCAGTTACATTTTAACTTTGTCGAACATACCTATCCATAATCCCCAGTAGTTGTTTCCTGACGTCCTGTGCCCGCTTCAGCGTTCGTATCTGCACAAAGTTCTCGTAGCACCACGCGTTAGAGAACTTATTGTTCCGCCAGCTGTTGTACACCGCGAGTAGAGTCAGGTGGTCGCCTTCTGGCTGGTTGAACTTGGCTTTCTTCTGGTCGGCGAGCGCTTGTTTATCCTGTTAATTCAAAATGTTACTGAGAGATGTTCAACACAATCACAAGGACCACCTTATGAACCTTTGAATATGTCTAAGGCTGTAGAGTCTATGCTAACTCTGCCAAAGTCTAAAATTAGTAGAATATGTAAATCTATACATGGATACCACCCAAAACCTATGGTGAACCAATCAAAACCATTTGATCTTATGTAAAATAAATAATAGTTAAAAAAAACTAAAAAACACGCTTTATATAGAAAACCAAACTAAAAAATAGAAAATAAATTTTAATAAATGTAAGTAAGAAAAAATGTTACATAAAAAAAAAGCGTGGGGTGCATGGTGGAAGGATTATCAATTCGATAATATCTTAAAAAGCACTCGACGCTTTATTTTGAATAATAATTTTTTTTTTACTTACATTTATTAAAATTTATTTTATATTTTTGTCATTAAATCATAAGTTTGGTTTTCTATATAAAGCGTGTTTTTTTAGTTTTTTTTAACTATTATTTATTTTCTACTTTTTAGTTTTAGGATAACCGGATATTTTAATTTTTTTTTCGAATTATTGCATTGTCATTGTCAGGTGTGCACAATTTGAATGAAATCTGGCCGTTTAAAGTGGGTCAAAATCGCGTCCTATGGAGTCGGTTACATACAAACATACATACTAGTGAAGCTAATATAAAGCGTATAATAAAGAATGCCGGCCATTTCACACATCATCTAACACAGTCTTAGTAGTCATCTAGCAAAGTAAGCAGAGCTTGTGTTATGGGTACCATATGACTGAATATCCTAACGTGAAAAAAGGCGTGACTTTGTGGAAATTCATTACAAAACACATACAAAACATTTAGTACTTTTTGAGGAATAGATTGGATTTTTACTTGTATACTTTTTTTATTTTGTAAATCTATGATTGTACAAATACAAACATACGAACATTTGTCCCGAGACAGGAATCGAACCAGCAACTTTCTGAATCTTTGCTAAAAAAAAAGGGATAAAAATATTTTGGGGTTGCCCATTTATTCAATTGCAGAGTTAGCATGACTAGACTTTAGCCAGAGGCACGAGCCACGAGTATAAAATTTGATTGTACGATATATTACCTTTGGTCGATAAAAGACGTTCTGTACGCTCAACATTGAGACGATGGTGAGTATTTCATCGGAACACTGCAGCGCCACCGACATTATGAGGATCTTGGACAAGTTCGGTTCCAGAGGAAACTCAGCCATCTGAAATAACAGAGAATGGTTAACTATTACAAAAAAATGTGTTCTATGCGGTGCTTTCATTAATATTTAGAGATTACTATTGACGCGGCAAACAGGGTACCACGCTACCCGGTGGTAGCATGGTAGGACTCTACGGCTAGGAGTCCTTCTTGGTGGGTATCACCACAGTGCCATATATTTTGCATCCAAGCATAATGTGCAAGCATGAAGTTGAGGTTGAAAAGGCACTGGAGCAAGTTAAATTACTGGGCAAACAAAAAAAAACCTGTCTATGCTAAAGCCGACAACGTGCGTGTACCTCCCGATATTGCAAGCGTGATAAGTTACGGCAACCATCATCAGGTGGGTCGCACTGTTGTATAAAAAATGCAACATAGAGCTAGTTTCAAGTTTCAGCGTTTATCTGATTGTATCAGATCGATAGGCGTTTAAACGATCGCAAAATTTTATGTTTTAGAAAAACTGAACGTAGGTACAGGCATATATTACTTATTATATTATTATTCAATATTTTCTGTTGTATTTCAATATTGTATCTTAGTTAACTTTACATAATTTATCTTAATTTATTGTATTTATCTTAGTTTTTATTGCACTTACTGTATGTATACATTAATTGCAATTATGATGGTACACGACGACAGTGCGCCCCTAGAATGCCGATGCGCATACTAACGCGGCGTCACGGAAGACCAGCGATATAAGAGCGTTCTAAACGCAACTAACTAACATGCTGAGTGGCGATCGATTTTGCTGTCAATTTACTTACTTCTTAGTTCATAAGTTCATAACTTATATAATATCAGAATTTGACACGAAATTTGACTTTTCTGTCTTTCTTTCTTTCTTTCTTTCTCAAACCAGTGGATCACGGGGTAACGTTTTCACTAGCTAGCGCTTATACGAGTTGCGCGTGTGACAAAACGCGCTTATACGCTCAGTAATCGGCACCGAAACCGTTCTTACCCTGCGGCCAAGTCGAGTCAGCAAACCTTCCGAGTCGAGTGCGGAGAGCGAGTGCAGCTGTTCCAGCGCCATGATGAGCGACTCCACGGGCGGCGCGTCCATGAAGTCGAAGTGGAGGAGATCGTTGATGCCCATTGTCTTCAGTTGCAGAACCTGGATCATTATCATTGAATTATAACGTTGAAATAAATGGTAGCAATAAATAAATGGTAATGAAGACACATGGCAAGGGAGAAATAAATCGTAGTGGAAAAAAAAAAGTTAGTAGAGAAATAAATGGTTCGTAGTGGAGAATTGAATGGGAGTGAATAAATAAATGTTATCTAACCGTAGTGGCGAGGTTGGTGCGTTGGATCTCGGGCACGGGCGTGGGCAGCATCTCGTCGCGGTAGGCGCGCTCGGTGTACAGGCGGTACGTCTTGCCGGGGCCCGTGCGCCCGGCGCGACCCGCTCGCTGCTTGGCCGCTGCCTACGCACATCCACAAATACCATTTATTACCATTTATTATTAGATGGTACCGGTAAGTCTACTTGTCCTATAGTAACATTTAGAAAAGTGATATTGGCTCATCAAGGATGGCTCTTAATGACAACCTGTAACTAACCTGCGAGATCGGCGTCACAACAAGCGAGTCCATTCCGGTCTTGGAATTATACACCTTCTGCTTCACAAACCCGGGGTCCACCACGTAGTAAATCCCATCGATGGTGAGCGAAGTCTCGGCTATGTTCGTCGCTATCACCACTTTTCTAGACCCGGGCGGAGCTGGCTCGAATATCCGAGTCTGCATTTCCGAAGGCAGCGCCGAATATACAGGCAAAATAATCAGCTCGGGCACATCGGGTCCTAAGCTCTTCATCCGTTCGTATAATATCTCACACGCGGTATCGATCTCCTCCTGTCCGGTTAAAAACAGAAGAATATCTCCGGGAGGTTCCCTCAAATGGATCTGCATCACAGTTATCAATGACGCATCTAAATAGTCCGTTTCTGGTTCCTTCGTGTATAACACTTCGACGGGGAACGTTCGTCCGGGTATAGTGAAGATCGGGGCTTCGAAGAAGTATTGTGAGAATTTGACAGCGTCTAGAGTGGCAGAGGTGACGATGAGTTTAAGTTCGGGTCGCTTTTGGACCGCTTGCTTCAATAAGCCGAAAAGGACGTCGGTGTGGATGGTTCTCTCGTGGGCCTCGTCTAACATTATGACGGAGTAAGTCTTCAGGTCGAGGTCCATGAGGCATTCGCGAAGTAACATGCCGTCTGTCATGTACCTGCGGGGAAGATCAGTGTCAATGAACATGATTAAGGCAGTTACGAACATGGCACACGGATGTGTCGTAACATCGAAAATCCATAAATCCAAATTATATAATTTTCAAAGTTGTACTATGTTCCTACTATCAATGTAAGTGCGAACGAGAGCAAACGATCTGCAGATCAAACTCAACCTGATGAAGATTCTCAGATGAATCGAAATGTTAATTATTTCATTGAGAAAATAATACGTGAGTAGAAACCCCTTGTTTCTCAAAATGGACCCGTGATCTGACGACCTGTGTGGTGCGGCTGCGTGCACGCTATCTTGTACTTACTTGATAACAGTCTCCGGACTGGTGCAGTCCTCGAACCGGATGGTGTAGCCGACCTCCTGGCCGAGCCGGCAGCCGAACTCCTCGGCGACACGTTTGGCGACGGACATGGCGGCGACACGGCGCGGCTGCGTGCACGCTATCTTGTACTTACTTGATAACAGTCTCCGGACTGGTGCAGTCCTCGAACCGGATGGTGTAGCCGACCTCCTGGCCGAGCCGGCAGCCGAACTCCTCGGCGACACGTTTGGCGACGGACATGGCGGCGACACGGCGCGGCTGCGTGCACGCTATCTTGTACTTACTTGATAACAGTCTCCGGACTGGTGCAGTCCTCGAACCGGATGGTGTAGCCGACCTCCTGGCCGAGCCGGCAGCCGAACTCCTCGGCGACACGTTTGGCGACGGACATGGCGGCGACACGGCGCGGCTGCGTGCACGCTATCTTGTACTTACTTGATAACAGTCTCCGGACTGGTGCAGTCCTCGAACCGGATGGTGTAGCCGACCTCCTGGCCGAGCCGGCAGCCGAACTCCTCGGCGACACGTTTGGCGACGGACATGGCGGCGACACGGCGCGGCTGCGTGCACGCTATCTTGTACTTACTTGATAACAGTCTCCGGACTGGTGCAGTCCTCGAACCGGATGGTGTAGCCGACCTCCTGGCCGAGCCGGCAGCCGAACTCCTCGGCGACACGTTTGGCGACGGACATGGCGGCGACACGGCGCGGCTGCGTGCACGCTATCTTGTACTTACTTGATAACAGTCTCCGAACTGGTGCAGTCCTCGAACCGGATGGTGTAGCCGACCTCCTGGCCGAGCCGGCAGCCGAACTCCTCGGCGACACGTTTGGCGACGGACATGGCGGCGACACGGCGCGGCTGCGTGCACGCTATCTTGTACTTACTTGATAACAGTCTCCGGACTGGTGCAGTCCTCGAACCGGATGGTGTAGCCGACCTCCTGGCCGAGCCGGCAGCCGAACTCCTCGGCGACACGTTTGGCGACGGACATGGCGGCGACACGGCGCGGCTGCGTGCACGCTATCTTGTACTTACTTGATAACAGTCTCCGGACTGGTGCAGTCCTCGAACCGGATGGTGTAGCCGACCTCCTGGCCGAGCCGGCAGCCGAACTCCTCGGCGACACGTTTGGCGACGGACATGGCGGCGACACGGCGCGGCTGCGTGCACGCTATCTTGTACTTACTTGATAACAGTCTCCGGACTGGTGCAGTCCTCGAACCGGATGGTGTAGCCGACCTCCTGGCCGAGCCGGCAGCCGAACTCCTCGGCGACACGTTTGGCGACGGACATGGCGGCGACACGGCGCGGCTGCGTGCACGCTATCTTGTACTTACTTGATAACAGTCTCCGGACTGGTGCAGTCCTCGAACCGGATGGTGTAGCCGACCTCCTGGCCGAGCCGGCAGCCGAACTCCTCGGCGACACGTTTGGCGACGGACATGGCGGCGACACGGCGCGGCTGCGTGCACGCTATCTTGTACTTACTTGATAACAGTCTCCGGACTGGTGCAGTCCTCGAACCGGATGGTGTAGCCGACCTCCTGGCCGAGCCGGCAGCCGAACTCCTCGGCGACACGTTTGGCGACGGACATGGCGGCGACACGGCGCGGCTGCGTGCACGCTATCTTGTACTTACTTGATAACAGTCTCCGGACTGGTGCAGTCCTCGAACCGGATGGTGTAGCCGACCTCCTGGCCGAGCCGGCAGCCGAACTCCTCGGCGACACGTTTGGCGACGGACATGGCGGCGACACGGCGCGGCTGCGTGCACGCTATCTTGTACTTACTTGATAACAGTCTCCGGACTGGTGCAGTCCTCGAACCGGATGGTGTAGCCGACCTCCTGGCCGAGCCGGCAGCCGAACTCCTCGGCGACACGTTTGGCGACGGACATGGCGGCGACACGGCGCGGCTGCGTGCACGCTATCTTGTACTTACTTGATAACAGTCTCCGGACTGGTGCAGTCCTCGAACCGGATGGTGTAGCCGACCTCCTGGCCGAGCCGGCAGCCGAACTCCTCGGCGACACGTTTGGCGACGGACATGGCGGCGACACGGCGCGGCTGCGTGCACGCTATCTTGTACTTACTTGATAACAGTCTCCGGACTGGTGCAGTCCTCGAACCGGATGGTGTAGCCGACCTCCTGGCCGAGCCGGCAGCCGAACTCCTCGGCGACACGTTTGGCGACGGACATGGCGGCGACACGGCGCGGCTGCGTGCACGCTATCTTGTACTTACTTGATAACAGTCTCCGGACTGGTGCAGTCCTCGAACCGGATGGTGTAGCCGACCTCCTGGCCGAGCCGGCAGCCGAACTCCTCGGCGACACGTTTGGCGACGGACATGGCGGCGACACGGCGCGGCTGCGTGCACGCTATCTTGCCGCGCGCCGTGAGCCCGCACTCCGCCAGGTACTGCGTGATCTGCGTCGTCTTCCCGGACCCCGTCTCGCCGATCACTATCAGGATCTGGTTGTCCGCTACGGCCTGTCGACGAACCGTTTATTGTTGAAGCACATCGCGGAATATACATTCAACATGACGTGGATAATTACGTTTTAACAACTAAAAAGAAAACCGACTTAATTTACATAAAATACGAAATTTCGTTTACATTTTTTTATGTTAGCTATTTTGATCGAAAACCCAACTACTGAGCCGACTTTGATGAAATTTCTATGGGACCCATCGAAAAGTATATTTCACACAAAATATTTTTTCCAATCAGTTTATAAATCACGGACTTATGGGGCAACAACCATAAGAAATAACTGAATTGAGGAACTCTTCCTTTTTTGAAGTCGGTTAACGAATGCATGAACATTCTGTAGCTCTAGCTGCTGGCCGCGTAATGTTCCTTTTCACCTGGGTAAATCACCCAGGTGATCAATGTACGTCAGAAAATGATACTTAAAATTGTTGTGATAAAAAGTGTTCATTTTGAGTTCGTACGTAAATAAGAAATAGGCTTTATGTTAATCCGAGCCACATCTACATCAATACCATGTTTTATCCAAATCGGTTCAGCTATCACTCCGCAATAAGGTAACGAACAAGGTAATCTAAATTTAACATCTTTCTACAAATGTAAACATACAGGAAAATCCAGCACAAGTATAAAAAGTAGCATACCTTAGTCAGCTCATCCCTAAGCTTATAAATAGGCAGCGACTGCCTCTGCTCCAGCAGAGAGAGATTGGTCTTCTTGCCGAAGGAGGACTTCTTCCCGCCGATGACGTGCTTCTTCCACTCCGGCAGGTCCTGCGGCGCCATGCCCGAGCCGCGCATGTTGGCCGCCAGCGCGCGTCCGTCGTCCGGGAGGGGGTCTATCCAGTTCTT
This sequence comes from Lampropteryx suffumata, assembly GCA_948098915.1. Classification (NCBI taxonomy): domain Eukaryota; kingdom Metazoa; phylum Arthropoda; class Insecta; order Lepidoptera; family Geometridae; genus Lampropteryx; species Lampropteryx suffumata. The sequence goes on from OX402546.1 coordinate 18,827,065, forward strand.
GTTCAGACCTGCACAATAATCATGTCTGAGCACCGTATGTCAGTATGGGCAAGATACAGGTGTCGATGAGTATGCGCTGTGGTGATATTGGAGGGTTGCCCTGTATACTGCTTCATGGGCCAGTAGCTCTTCCATGCTACTGTATTGGACTGTATTTTCACATACATATAAACATGTATTATTTGTAATTTGTATTAATGTATTTAGCTACCTAGCACCTAGCTGTAAGAATGAAAATTCTAAAATAAAAAAAAATGCATTCTCAATGCGGTGTCTGATTTCTCCGTCTTGCCTGCATTTGAAGGAGACTACTTGTATTGTATGCCAACTTCCAGCAGAGTTATAGTATCTCAATTAATAGGTTTTAGTTAAATGAGTTTTATTTCTGTTGAGGGGTTTTTACATTTTAAATTTATACTTATTGCTAAAAAGATTGTAGACGTCAAAATTTTCTGGTACAAAATCTTATATTAATAACTCGTCTAGATCTTGACCTTTATTCCGCCTTACCTGTGGGTAGACTCTCCATCTCCGCTTCTCTTTGAATCATCTTCTGCTCCCTCCTCTCCTTAGCGAGCGCAGATTGCATCATGGCAGCCTGTGCCAGCGATCCATCTGGATTCTTCACAATCCTATAATAATAATAATGAACAATATATTTTAAAGTTATTTTAACGAAGGGGGAACTGGATTTTAATTTACGGTGTTCTGGTGCAAAATACTAAACTCGGGGTATGCCTATAGACTGCATAAGAAATAGTGTACTGCGCTCCAGAGAATTGCAGATATTGGGCAACAAGTCAGATAACTGTGAGCATGCCAAGTCTGTCGCATGTAGCATGTGGAATGGGCAAAGACCACCACAGAGTGAATTTAAATGGATAGGAAACGAACGACCCCGCGCTAGACCGCGGCGACGATGCAGACGAGCTGGACTCGTTACTAAAGACTGGCTATGATAGAAAAGAGTGGAAGAAAGAGAGGGAAGCCTGCAGTAGGATATTACAGAATTATAACAAATTAAATATATTTAAGTATGACCTGTTCAATTAGAATAGAATAGAATAGAATAATAGTTTATTTGACACACAACACGAAAAAGGTTACAAACATAGAGAAACAAACAGGAGAATGATTAGAGTAGGTAGGCCAAATTACAAACTATAAAAGTGTACATTTTTAGCTTGTGGTGCCAAACAGGTCCAGTCTTAGCTTTAATGCCACTCCTATTGGAGAATTAGAAAAATCTTACATGATGGATTTGGCCATGTCGTCTCATTCGTACAATACTAATATCGTGCATGTAGCAATATAGTGTAAGTGCAAATATCTTCATTTAAGATTGACTTACTTAATAAACCAAGTTATTATTAACTGTATATCCATACTTATATTTATAACAAAGAATAGGCTCTTGATGATTCAATTCCGTGTTACATACACGAGAGTCAAACAAGTTGTTAGTGGTGCAACCATATAGTCAACGCGTCGGCTGTGAAAATACCTTTATATATAATAATAATACCGGACATTTGACACAGCACCATCTGGCCCCAGAGCTTGTGTTATGGGTACCACATGACTGATATACTACTTATATACTTTTTTTTGTAAATACATATTATTATACATAGAAACACCCAGACCCGAGACAAATACTTGCAAATCATACAAACATTTGTCCCGAATCGAACCCGCAACCTTTTGCGTCTCCGGACCTAAGCCCACTTCACCACAGAGGTCGTCGAGGGCATTAGAATCTGCTCACTTTGTGACTAGATAACGCTGTATGAAATGTTCGGCTTTATTAATATTAGGCTATGAATATATCAAAACGATTTACTCGCATGTAAGAAGACGATTCTAACTGGCCCTTGTCATTTTATTTTGACAATCGGAAGCATTGACTAGTAACTTAGTTAGTTTCCCTAGTTTAGTTTTTTTCTGAATTTTAGCCGAATGTAAAAAGTGTTTTGTCTTCGGAAGATCCAAGCCCAGGCTATTGACTTACTTATAACTTTTTTACCACCGGCCTTTTCCGAATGCTAAGTCGACTAATATGGTTCCAACACGCGGGTTTGGGAATGTGTACTACGCTTTGTTGAAACTATTATATCTATCTTGTAAATGTTAATCACAAAACTGATTATCCTGGATGTGAATGGAACAACCTACAGCGCAGAAGGTGGAGTTAGTAGCGAGGAGAGTATTGTTACCTAACGGGAGAGAGATCGTGCAGTGCGCGGCCGTGTCCTTGCAAGAAGGGAGGTTCGTCCTCCACCAACTCTATCTCGATGTCAGCCTCGCCGTCCTCGTCCTTCGGCAGTAGACCCGTCTCCTCATCGAAGTCGGGCAGCTCGCTCTTATCTATCACGCCTGACGAGATCATCTGTGGAATTAAACTAGTTTTTAAAAAGGTGACAACACACATTCATAACAAAAAATGTTATATACGAACTATGTATTTATTAATAAAAATGTATTTAAATAAATAAATAATGCCGGACATTTTCACACAGCATCATCTAGCCCCAAAGTAAGCAGAGCTTGTGTTATAGGTACCACATGACTAAGATACTTCTTATATACTTTTTTTTGTAAATACATACATTTTATACAATTCCTTGCGGATTATACAAGCATTTGTCCTGCGGTAAGAATCATCATTCATTTCCATAACACAAGCTCTGCTTACTTTGAGGCCAAATGATGCTGTGTGACAAATCCCGGTTCATTATTTTTGTTAAAGCATTGTCTGGTGCAGTAATCATGACACATTGAGAAACGTTCCATCATTTTAGTAGCTGCATATTACCATAATTGTAGCATTTATCCACTTACTGCTGGCTAGGTATAGACTTCCTTCATTTTATGCCACATGTTCCTGATATGGGCTGACCACATTCAGATCAGAACTTCTATCTTTATAATGAAGTAGGCACATTGGCATTGGCATGACGTCTGTCAACACTACTTGTCCTCCCTATTCTGTCTGTCTGCTATTCTACTCTTACATGTACTTCAATACAGGCAATGTGTTCAGTAACCTGTTTGATCTCCCATCGCTCAGGGCTAGATATCCTGGTGACGCGCTTACGGCTGGAGTCCTCAGGATCCAGGTCGAGTCCGGTCTGCAGTCCCGCCAGCACCGTGGCGTTACCGCTCGCTGATGGACGGTCGGGATTACGGCCCTCGCGCTCTGCCTAAACACAAAACACATTTATCTCTTAGAAATAGATTTCAAACTCAAAAACTGTAACAGAATGATCAATAAATGAAATTTATATATTTTAATCCATTACAGACTTACCTCTAAGTGAGCATGTGATGTAGGATTTAGATCTTTTCCGGTGTCTTGGCACACGTCCTTCATGGTGAGAGATACTTTTTGACCAGTGATGGATAAAACTTTCACCTGGAACGATAAAATTATACAAGTGAAGTTTGTATGGTTAATTATGTAGGTACCTCGTCTCGTTTTGTTTGTATATGTATTATTTATATTTCTGATGTGTACTGCACTGCCTCTAAATGTTTTCCTTATTACCCAAAGGTTGCTAACCTTAGATTATATGAGGTCAAGTTTTGCATTAAACTCGCGTTTTTATTTTTATGATTGTGCAATAAACTTTCCATCAATCTAAACTAGAGTGAAGTTTTTTCTCTTGCATAAGTGTTATGAAACGCTTTGGAGAGAAAAAGGTGTTGGGCCACGACAATTTTACAATAATTGGGTGATGGGCACTTGTTGCTCATGGGCCCAAAGGTCTCGTTAACTAAATACATACCTTAACTTTGTCTCCTCTATTCACGACTTCCGCGACATTAGTGACGCGTCCCTCTGCTCTCAGCTGGGAGATGTGCACCAAACCTTCCCATTTTTTCCTCAGACCCTCAATGAGGACAAAACATCCAAATGGCACTATATTTGCCACCCGACCGTTGAATATCTGAAAACAAAAATTCGTTTGTCAGTCAATTAACATCTAAGTAGCTCAACTGTTTGAGATGTATTGTATTGTTCTATCCCACTAGTATATTTTTGTTTTGAAATGTTTTAAAATATTTAAGTTAATAATTTTCACTAATAACGGGATATTTACCATGATATATGAGTTTTTCTGCTTCCCGAAATTGAGTGAACATTATGTTCAAAACCATGATAGTGTTAGAAGTTATTTTAAGCTAAGTTGAAGTTTAGATTAAGTTTATTGTTTGATACTAAGAGTAAGTTTTCTCTCAGAACTATGTAACGTCAAGGAAGCGGCGTTAACACATTCACTGCCACTGACACGCCTCGCGTGTTCAGGCTAATCTAAGTCTCTACGCCAAGAACACGCCAGGCGTGTTTTGCATGTTTCGGTTATATTTCCAAAACTAGGCCAGATTTTCTGTTCAAATTTATAGTGCAACATTTTTAAAGGATAGGCTATGGCATATTGAAGCGGTTCCCTAAAAAAACTAGTTAGATTTTTTTACGAAAAATAGGTATTTTGTAGTGCCGAGAACACGCTAGGTGTGTTCACTTACTGAAGCTACCCTTAGGTTCCCAAACTTTTTTATTCTATTAAACGCTTCGCTTATTTCAGAGTTATAAGCTTGCGATATGAGATTTTTAACCAGTATTTGATGACAAAACGGAATGTCATAATTTATCGGACCGTTGTTTTTACCGTATACAGTACTGTGTCATGTATGAATAAATAATAAATAATGCCGGACATTTCACACAGCACCATCTGGCCCCAAAGTAAGCAGAGCTTGTGTTATGGGTACCACATGACTGATATACTACTTATATGAAGTCGCTTATACAACTCCATACGCCATCAATGAAAAAAAACGTACCTATCCGATGTATATCTTTATATAATTATACATACACACGTACAGTAAAATGTTCTCTATTATATAAACATCAATTGCTGTTCGTTTGTCTCGCTAAAAATTTTGTCATCATTAATATCTTCCGTTTCCGGTACAAATTTAACTTTTCCTGAAAAAAAGATAAGAAATCAATTTATTTCATTTGAATATTTTGAATTTAATTCATACTTATGTAATTAGGTAAGGCCAATCAACCAACATTACGATAATACGAGATAAATAACGTAAACAAACTTTCTGCAGTTCAAAGCTTTTTATCGGTTTAATAATTTAGATGAATTCACTCATATAAGACTGAAAATATGTTTAATAATGATTGTCACTCAATATATTATTAAAACAAATGTACTTGCACTGTTAACAATGCCAATGTTACAGTTCGCAATAAAACTTTATTCATTTATGCATGGGAATTTTAATAAAAAAAGTTTGAGAACCTTAAATTACGTTATAATAAATTTACTTACTAAAATCTATTTTTCCAAGCAATGCCGCGAGCACGCCTAGCGTGTCCGCGGTTTTATACGGCGGCATCTCGATAAACTTCAAGAAAATCGTGGTGGCAGTGAATGAGTTAAGACTTCTCCACAGTTTTTTTAAACTTTTCTCAATATTCTTTTTGTAACTTATCCTGTGTATTTTGTTTATAAACGCAAACGTTTGTGGACTCGTCTTTGCCCACGTGACAAGTATGTAGATGATTTGGCCAAGCACATGTGAGGCTTCCGAAGTCAGTCTCAATGAGAATGAGTAGTGGTCAGCTCCCAAACCAATTTAACACCAATTTATAGTTAGCAAAATAGACGAATTTAGCATGGACCTTTTTTACTGATTTTCTTTGAGGCATGTGTATGAACGCTGACTTAGATTTGTTTGCGGACGGATGGATAAAGGTCCTTAGGATCTGTCTATCCATCAGCAAAATAATTCAGTAATTATTATAGACCTAATTTAAGTTCTGTATTACATGTTAAAATTTTTCTAGAATTAAGTGACTAATTAATGATTATCGTGCTTGTATTTTTATTGTAATTTTGACCTATGTAATGTTTGACTTTGTTCCTTTTTCTTTTTTTATACGCTTTATATTAGCTTCACTTGTATGTATGTTTGTATGTTTGCAACAGACTCCTTAGGACGCGATTTTGACCCACTTTAAACGGCCAGATTTCATTAAAATTTTGCACACCTGTCAAAGACTGATGACAATGCAATAATTGGAAAAAAAAGATTATCCTAAAACTAAAAAGTTGCAAGCAAATAAATAATAGTTTAAAAAACTAAAAAACACGCTTTATATAGAAAACCAAACTAAAAAATAGAAAAAAAAAATTCAATTACCAGGTTATTTTGATGGAGTATTGAATTATTTAGTCAATGACTGTTAGGTGCTTGACAGCTGATTATTAATTATGTAATTGTAAATTAAGAGTACATGAAATAAAGCTAGTCTTGTTATGAACACAAAATGATTGTATATCTTTAAATTGTGTTACATGATAAAAAATGTTTTGTAATATTTAAACCTTGATAATGTGCATCATGGAGCATTTCCAAGCAGGACACTACTTTTACTTAATATGATTATAATACATACCTTTCCAGGTTCAGGATCATCTTTCATTTCTACTTCAGGACTCTTTTTTCTAGACTTCTTCCCGTAGTCCTCATACCGGCTTTTTTCATCTCTATCTCCATATCTGTTCTTTTCGTCCCTATCTCCATATTTGTTTTTTTCATCTCTATCTCCATATCTGCACTTTTCATCCCTATCTGCATATTTGCTCTTTTCATCTCTGTCTCCGTATCTGCTCTTTTCATCCCTATCTCCATATCTACTCTTTTCATCCTTGTCTCCGTATCTGCTTTTTGCATCCCTATTTCCATATCTACTTTTCTCATCCCTATCACGGTCTCCGTGTCTGCTTTTTTCATACCGATCTCTTGAATGTGATCTTCTTCCATGTGACCTGGACCTCTTTCTGTCACGAGATCTTGACCTCTTTTGTCTATCACCTGACCGATGCCTGTTGCGACTTCTAGATCTTTTCTTTCTATCTGTGCTTCTACTTCTATTATCCCTATTTCTGCTCCGACTTCTGTGCCTACTTTTACTACGTTTTCGCCTGTCTCTAGAGCTTTCTCCCTTATCCCTAGAACTATCTCTCTTTTTAGTTATATTGTCTTTGCGATCTCTACTGTGACTTCTTTCTCTCTTTTTCACATCTTCCTTCATAGGTGATTCTTTTTTAGTGGTTACATGTGATGGTGCTAATGCTTCAAGCTCTGCCATAGCTTGATCAACAATGTTATCCTTTGATGTTGGCTTTTTTTCATCTTTGAACATGTCTTTAGCAGTCACCCGTTTTTTAGTTTCGGGTTCACCATCACTGCTGTCCTCGTCTGATGAGAATATAGGAGGTTTTTCATTGGGTATGGCTAGACCAGGGAATTTATTTGCCAGAGGATTTGACGTATCTCTATCATCATTTTTGTCTGCATTGGAGTTGGCTGGTTTCATGTGTTGAATGATACGCAGTAAATTGGACATGAATGAATCTGAAAACTCGGCTCCATTGTCGATGAGAGCCTTTTTGAAAGCATCAGCAATGGGGTTCTTGTCGGCTATGTCTATAATGAATTCCGCTGAAAATTAGTAATTTTGATTTACACGAATGTTAGGACATGTAAAATATGTAGAATAGAAACTTATGAATGTAGCTCAAGCTAACGATATTTTGAAAGGTACTATGTAAAGATGAAAATGACCAGAAAATTATATACTACAGTAACTCACCTAAATCTTTGTCATTTAATCCCAAGTGGTTATCCAGCTCTGTACATACTTTTGATACTAGCGAAAGATGTTCTAATTTGGCTACTTCGTCCATTTTTGCAAACAGATCGATACAATTCTAAAGAATTTTCGCAAACAAAACAAACTTTACTAGAAATCAGTGGCATTGGCATGGCACTATTCTTCTTCTTCTTCTTTGTTAAAGGCCGGTGACATATTAATGTCAATTTTGCCAATGTCAAGTGTTTATAGTTTATAGTCAGTTTGTTTGTTATTAGAGTCTTAGTCGATGGTCAATTGTCAATTCTAGACGTCGCGTGGAATGGCGTCTAGAATTTTCTTGGGATTCCTCGTCGTTCAAATCACATTGCACCACAATACACATATAATTCAATTATCCATACCCGTCCTGTAGTCACAATTTATTCATTAAAATTCCGCCAAGATTACTGAATAAAACATGTAATAAAACGGGTAAAATATATTAAATTAGCAGAGCTAGATATGTTACTCCATGAAATGACAGGCGAAGAATGGCATGGCATTATTTTTTTTTGTCGTGTTATGTGACATTGACATATTATATAAAATTACATTAAAGTGTAGTCACAATTTATTCATTAAAATTCCGCCAAGATTACTGAATAAAACATGTAAAAAATATTAAATTAGTAGAGCAAGCTATGTTACTCCATGAAATGACAGGCGAAGAATGGCATGGCATTATTTTTTTCGTGTTATGTGACATTGACATATTAAAATTACATTAAGGTGTTATCTGAAGAAGACATGTTCGTCAAAAACGCTTTTAAGTCAAAGTCATTTGGTCATTCAGAATAGTCGTCTGTGGAGTCAATCGTGCCCGTTACCCTAGGAAAATGTTGACGAATTTCAGGATTTTAAGTATGCAGATAATTATAGCATTGTAATTGTGCACGAAATTTCATAATTGTGCGTCCACAGGAAAAAAGTTATGGACAAAAAACAGATCTTTTTAGGGGAACGTTTGCAACGTTACTTCAGCAAGATTTTTTTGAAATAATGGACGTAGCTTAAAAATAACAAATGGATTAGAAGGCTTATAATTGTGCACGATTGTGCACTTAAATTCAAATTTGTGCGTTCAAGGACTTTTCAGAGTAAGAATTTAATCCAAAACCCAAAGAGCTTCTACCATCTGATCTATAAGGTTGTGATTTTATTTATGTGATGTGATTTAGCGTGTGAATAATGTTTAATTTTAAGTTTCTTAAACTAGTCGCTTGTTACTGCTGAAAATTTCAGTACAGAGTTAGTTCAACGCACTAATTTTTGGCCAAAAACTGACTTTCTCACTTGGCTAGAGCTCGTGTAAACTGACAATAAAGTTTTGCCATAGTCAGCAAAAACATGAATATCTCGAAAGTCCTTGGATGTACAAGTTTGAATTTTTGTGCACAATCGTGCACAATTACTTATAAGCCTTCCAATCCATTTATTATTTTTAAGCTACGTCCATTATTTCAAAATCTTGCTGCAGTACTAACGTTGCAAACGTTCCCCTAGCAAGATCTATTATTTGTCCATAACTTTTTTTCCTGTGGACGCACAATTACGAACTTTCGTGCACAATTACACGAAACAATGCTCTAATGGAGAACACAAAAGGGTCAAAATGTTACACTAAAATATACCTAACATTAAAGCGTAGACTACGTATGTTATATTCGTTTTTATTTCATGTGAATACATGCAGTATTACCGAAGTTATGACTGCTAGTAAGTTTAGACACCTAAAATTTTCGAGATTTCGCGCGCTTCCTGCGTGACGGCTGCGGTCATGAATGTTCGAGACATACCTATTATGTTGCGGAGTTATTTTAAAATTATGATATCTCCTAAGATATTAATTGAAATCAAATGATGTCAAGGACAATTTTGTTCACAATGAAATGCTTGTGATTAATGATATATTTATTTGGATGAGGATTAATAAAATGTTGATAAAACTCCATCGCAAATAATGCATTAATTTCGAACAAATTTGATTACCATATATAAAAAGTTATAGTGAGTCAATATTAAAAGAAAGACATTCGCTGTTGCAGACATTTTTTTAGAACTTTTAAAGAGGAATAATTCCATCATACATCATTTTTGCGTAACTTAAACCGTTTACGCAGCGCACGCAACGCAACGGAAGCTCTCAAAAAGGAATATTGTTTCCCGTTTTCGCAACATTTTCCATTGATGCTCCTATTTGTCGGAGCGTGATGTTATGTAGCCTAAAGCCTTCCTCGATAAATTAATTAAGCAAAACATAAACAATACTTATGCAAAACAAAAATATTTTTTCAAAACCATGATAGTTTTAGAAGTTATACCTACATACATACCTACCTATTTTGAACTTCAAACTGAATGTGTGGTAGGTAGGTATATTCCATATTTCTATACCTACCTATACCTACTATATTTTGCGACCCGCCAACTACTGTAGGTTGAATAGTACGGTCTTAATTAATACAATCATACTTACGTTATGGTATACCTACTTTTGACTTGCAATATAATTTACATCTTGAAAGACTGTACGTTCGGGTCGTGCAAAATAACATTAAGTTATACACAAAAAAAGGGATTTAACCCACCGTTTTCCAACAAGAGATCAAAATTAACTAATACCTATGCCATCATCAATAAACCTAAATATACCCACGTTTTTATTAGAAGGTTGTTTTAGCGTGTACCTATTCAAAAGGTTAAATTAAGGGCAAAATCTATGCATATTTTTGGGGATATCGTTGTCAGAGGTAGGTAGTAGATATAAAATAATATATAAAGAAATGCACAAGTAGGTAGGTATTAGACCACGATGAGTAGGTATAGGTACTCACATCAAAATGATATTCACAGCAGAACCCAACAGATTTAGGTCCTATTGAATCAATTCTTCGTATAGCTCTCATCCACTCCAGAAACTTTTCGCGCGTAATAGATTAATATGAAAAATCTTGGAAAACGCAAGTGAAAACTATGTCTTAAAATAGTTTTCTGAATAAGGATGCCTATTTCGTTGTTATTTTACACATATGTAATAAAATCATTAGCATACCTATAATATTATTTATTTGACGACCTCTGTGGCGCAGTGGGCTTAGGTCCGGCTGAGACGCAAAGGGTTGCGGGTTCGATTCCCGCCGCGGGACAAATGTTTGTATGATCTGCAAGTATTTGTCTCGGGTCTGGGTGTTTCTATGTATAATATGTATGTATTTAAAAAAAAAAAAGTATATAAGTAGTATATCAGTCATGTGGTACCCATAACACAAGCTCTGCTTACTTTGGGGCCAGATGATGCTGTGTGAAATTTCCGGTATTATTATTATTATTATTATTTACTCTAAGCTTCGATAATTATTTATTGTTACCTAAATACTTAATTTTGTAACACATAAAATATATATGTTATTACATTACTTTTACAATTGTTATTAATTTATGATTCTCATTGTTTTGTCTTGAAAACATATTTTACAATATAAGAAGCCAAATACATTTTTGTTTCAAACGTTCGCGCTAAAAGTGTTTTGAGCCGGACGAGACGTTAAAAGTAGGTTTTCGGTTTTCGTAGCTTATAAATAAGATTGTAAAGCTGGGGAACAGCCACTTATTGATCAGCAGCCGAACCAAACCAGACAGAACTAAAAGCTAAGTACTTACCTATTTACTGTTCATACTTAAATTAAATGTTGTGTAATATTAACCTTACAAGTTTAATGTGTTTCTACTTGTTCATAACATGTGTTATAATAATATAAACCAGGTTGTGTAGAATATACTAGAAGTATTCCTTTGTTGAGCTGTGTTTATTTTCTTTACTCTCCACAATAGCTACCTACCCTATTAGGATTTCTAGTAACTTTTTAATGAAAATAGATACCTAGGTAGTTCAAATTAGGGTATATTTCTGGCTTTCATAACTTTTATAATCAGTAGAACCTGTTAATCTAACACGCGCAACGAAATATGTTGTGACGTCATCGCATGATTGAGCGCCAACCACGTTTTTAAATAATGTCGTACGAAAATGCACACATTGATCTTTATTTTCTCAGCCATTTTCAAAGGTAGAAAAAAATAAAAACACAGTTGTTCTTGTAATTTTTTTTAAGATTAGTTTTGCATTTAAAAAAAAAGTTTGTCTTCTCCATTATCTGCATACTCAAAATCCTGAAATTCGTCAACATTTTGCATAAAACTGCTTTGCTAGCCTATCACGGTTATATAGCATCCCTTCTTAGGTACAGTGTTATAATATGGGGGAACGGAGTTAATGCCAAGGCTTTATTTATAGCGCAAAAAAAGTGCCTTCGTGCAATATTCAACAAGCCACCTTGGGAACCTTGTACACCAATATTTAAAAAAAACAAGATTTTGAACTCCTCGTGTAGGTATGTATATTTTAGAGATGTGTAAATTTGTCAGATCACATACGGAATTAATTGACACTTTCGAACAGGTATACAAATTTAACTCGATAGACATAAGGACAGACTTGCAATACCTGTTCATAAAACTGAATTGTTTAGTCGCAACTGTTACACCATGGCTATCAGAATTTACAACAAATTGCCAAGTCATGTAAAAAAGCTTAGGGGGGCCTTATTCAATAGAAAACTATTTAATTTATTAATTGATCATTGTCTCTATTCTGTTGACATCTATCTTCATTTTAAGTTTTGACCTATTATTAATTATGTGTTTTATTATATCAGAATGATCAGAATCAGTTGACAATTTTAATTTATAAGTTATATTAAATTGGTATTTATGGTGACATTGTATTAATGATATGTTATAATTTCAATTAATTTGTATGATATATGAAATATATTCACGTGCCTGTACTCGGGCTAGATATGCAGCTCTACTATTGACAATTCCACCTAATGTATATTATAACCATGTCTTATGTGAATAAACGTGCTGAATTACTGAATTACATTAGTAACTTTAGTTTTGTTTACAGGAACTAGGAGGGAGTGGGCAGAGTAGGTTACCGGCTGGCGTAGCCCTAGAATTTGATTTTGTTAATCGACCTCCGCTAATCAAAGGTACCTAATAGCTAACTACATATTTGTTTCAAAAGTTGAGTTAAAGTTGTCAAAAGTTGTAATTTGAATGTTCTAATCTAGATAAGACTAACATAATAATATCTAAACAAAACTAATAGGCCCGCGGGAATATCTCTAGAGTCCACACCACCACTGAAACCCCGCGTCAAAGTTTTTTTTGTCTCTGGCTGGAATGGAATATGAACCAAAATAAATGCTCAGTCAGTGCTTGTACGGACTCTATCACTCGTTTAGCCTTTCGAACCGACGCGACGCGCGCGACTTCCATTCCAGTGTGTGTGCCCAGTGTTGCCATTCCAAAAGTTGTTGCACAGTTGTCCGAAATGAACGATTTCAATATTTTTTAATAGCTTATTCATATCTATGTCTCTTTCGAAAAAATGTATTTTCACGTCAGTTGTTGGTGATGCCGTGATGTACGCGCTCACAGTATCGAACGAATCATACGATTTTTCACGGATTCATGGTTTTTGTCTTGTTTTTAATGCTTAATCTAAAATCTAAAATCTCTTAAATTAATCTTTGTCTATCGCTCTTTTTTTCATGTATGGTGTGGTGGTAGAATGATGTATGTATTGCATGTTTTGCTATGATAACAAAATAAACATGTATCTGAAGATAATGGAGAGGTTTTTGACTGCTAAAGCCTCGACTTCAAAAGAAAAAAACGACAATCGAGAAAATTTAGATAGCGCATTCAATGAGGTACCTCCTGAAAAAAGGAAAAAGCAAATTTATAAGTTTAATGAAACCTGGCTCGTAGACATTGCATTTAAAAATTGGCTCTCAAAAAGGGAGCAACAAACTGGCTCAATCACGGTCTTTTGTACAATTTGTAATTGTAACGTACTCAACCATAGGCCTGCTTTTATAAAGCATCAAAATACAACAAAACATAAACAAAACCTTAACGCTATTAGAAAAACAACATCCATAGACGAAGCATTTAACTTAAAACCGAAAAAAGAAGAAGAGCTAAAGAAAAGAGCTGAACTTAAACTATGAGCTTTTCTCGCTGAACATAATTTGCCACTGTTGTTGTCAGACGACTTAATTCCTTTTCTGGCTAATACATTTCCTGATTCAGAAATAATCAAATCTGTTAATATAGGAAGAACAAAAGCAACGAATATCGTAAAAACTGTAGGTACTTGGTCCAATACTGACAGAAGAACTTATATCAAAACTCAAAAAAACAACATTTAGTGTAATCATGGATGAGACTACAGATATATGCATTAAAAAGCAATGTGCACTGGCAGTGATATTTTTTGACGAGGATGAATTCTTGGTTCGTACTCAATTCCTTGACATGTATGAAGTTACTTCTGGAAAAGCCAAAGAGCTCACAGATGCATTATTAAATTGGCTTACAAATAAACAGATCCATTTAAAAAACTTCGTTGGCTTTGCTTCTGACACCACGAACAGTATGGTTGGGCAACATAATTCCGTGTTCAGCCACTTGAAAGAAAAAGTACCACGCATTGTATGTGTAAAGTGTAGCTGCCACATGATTCATCTGGTGGCTTTAATGCTTGTCTCAAGCTTCCGAGATTTGTGGAAGATTTTTTAAGAAATGTTGGATCACATTTTAGCCGCAGTTCACTCAGACAAGAGAAGCTTAAAGAATTACAAATATTTTTTAATGTTGATGTCCATAAAATTCTGAGTCCTTCGATTACAAGGTGGTTATCTCTACAGGCTTGCGTCAACAGAGTATTAGAACAATACGATGTACTCTCTGAGTACTTAAGACTTGAAGTTTTAGAAGATCCTAGAAAATCACAGAGGAAATAATTGGCGTACTTGATAACAAACTCACAAAAGTTTACCTAGAATTTATGTCTTACGTCCTAGATCTATTCAACCATTTCAACCGCCTACGCCTGTTCCAGTCTGAAAAACCATTACTCCACCAATTAAAACCTGAAACACAAAAATTCATAAAAACAATAGCCAGCAACTACATGCAATTCAATTACTGTAAGACTACCGATCCTACCGAATAGAATATGCAAATCTAAGATTTTTTGTACCCCTTGAAAAAATATAAATATAGGAGTAGCTGCACAATCATCAATTGAAGAACTGTCAAAAGAAATCCCTGAACCGAAAACCGAAATCACAGACTTCAAAAGAACTTTTCTAATGTTTTACATAGAATCAATAAAACAAATAACGCAACGATATGATTTTTCAGACCCAATATACGGCATTATAGAAGTCATTGAACCGAGCGTAGCACAAAAATTTTAAATAAAAGATTTATCTAGCGTGGGCATGTTGATCAGATTCCCGAACATTAAAGATGATGTTAATGATGTGGAGCTACAAAAAGAATGGAAAAAGCATGCATTCCTTGACCATAATGACATTCATTTATCTCAAAATGTTAAAGATATTGGAGAAAAATTTTGAAGCTGAAGGAATACTCCAATATTTCCAAATCTAAAAAAGGTTATCGGGCTTTTGCTTGTGTTGCCTTTTTCAAATGCAAGTGTGGAACGAATTTTCAGTCAACTTAAATTAATTAAATGTGAAAACAGGAACCGGCTAAACACTGCAACCATTTCTTCTTTGATGGCTACTTAAGCAAACATTAAAAACGCCACAAAATTTGAGCCTTCGAAAGCAATGATGCATGCAAAAATAACATATAATACAAGATACATATACACATAATACAAGATAATGTAACTTTTCTTGGGAAAATGATACTTTTTGAGCTGTCTCATGTTATAATTGACTATCTGCTACTGGCAACACTGGTTCCACATCCACAGACTCACATAATTAATTATTCGATTTATTCGTTCTGTTCGTTGTTTAGTCGTTTTTGGTTTGGTTTTTTGGGAAAAGGTATTTTTGTGTTGATTTGATTTTGCTTGCTTTCTTTCTTGATTCCGTTAGATAGATCCAGTTCAATGTTCTCATAGTGGTTGCAAGATTCGTGTCCCTTGTGTGCTGTTCAATAATCAACGTACTCATGGAAAACAATACTGATCATTCTGAACAAAACAACTATCCACTATCAGTGCAAGAGGTAGATGTAGATTTTTTGCCGATTGTGTACGAAATCATCCGGAGGTATTATTAGCTGTATTTATTTTTAGCTTTTCGTATTGTCAACACATTAGCTTGTATGATTATTACGTCTTTATCATGTTCTAGTGTCGAGAGGGACTATCATGAGACATCTGCTAAAGCTCGTGAGTCGCAGGAGTGCAGTTTGAAAGTCTTAGAACTGCAAAAGAAACTAGAAATCGCACGCTCTCAGGTAAAAAATGTTACTATTTTGACTGAAAACTTTAGTTTCTTTCCATTTCTATTTTTTTATCTTGAGATATAGATCGTTTTAGTGGTCCTTAGATAGCTCAACTGTTATACATGTATTTTATATTATTCTTTACACTTCTTCATATAGATTTGTTTTGTAGATAAAGCGATTACCTGGAATTGATTTCAACAAGCAGGACCAAATCAAGCAGTTTGAAATTTTGAGGACTCAATTGAGATTGAAGCGTGAACTTTTGCAGAAGTATCGTAATATGTGCTCATTTGAAACTTCATTCAAGTGACAGTGACTATGCCTCTACGTGCTCTGTTTCGATATCTAGCCAACAATGAGCACTTGGTGCAGAGGCTGGCTGAGTCATATCCGGTGAGACGAGCTGCTCAGCTTGCAGTCTCCTTCTTTTACAGGGGAAAGGAGAAACTAGGAGATATTGACCCTATAAAAGTCAATAGACTAGGTTCATTTCTTAGGAAATTCAGCCAAAACATGAAAGAAGGTATTCAAGATGCCAAAAAACAGTTGAAAAAGTAACAATCAATAGTAGAACAACTTAGCAATAGTAGAACATGAAATAAAAATAAGGTTTATTTTGAGCTAGTTTTTTATTTCCAAAATCAAATCAATAAAATATTTATTTACTTAATAAACTATGTCGATCACAATCTTGGTAAATAGCAAATACTGAAAATATTGATATGGAGAATTGCAGCTAGCCTTCCTAATATTATTGCATCAACAGTACCAAACAAACATAATACAAGTGGTTCTCTCACTTATGAAAATATAAATTCCTTTGAATGTTTATCTCCAAACAAGCTTTGAGCTGTTTGTGGGCACCATACCAGTCGGTATGTGCCAAGATTCATTTCAAACATCAATTTCAATTAAAATTTTTAACCAGATAAAAACACTCCCCACATTTCCATTCCGCTCGGTATGTTTATTGCTTTGACAAAATGTCTATTTGTTACCATTAGACATAGAATACATCTAGATATGAGAAACATCAAAAACAGCCAATATACAGCTATGAGAATAACTATTACAAAGTCAAAAATATGTACCTCTGTACCAAATAGAGTACACATACAAATACGAGGTAAAGTGTAATTCTACTTACGACTACTAATAGGCGTAACTCAAATTGTACTTCTCTTAAATCTAGCTGCTGCAGTGTATCTTAACATGTGGGCTAGAGTTGAATTAAGAAGAAACGCCCAGTGTTTCTGTGAATGATTAAAAATCATCAATGTACCCAAGATGGAGAATTGAAGTACAAAGCCCGCATGAATATAGCTACACCATTTCTTTCTCCTTTGTACCAATCAGTAGAAAAAACTAAACTGACCTCATAATGTAAGTTTATACAAAAAGTATGCAAACATCTTTTGCCTGTCTCTGATCCCACTGTAGCAGGTGTGACGTATAATCCGCGCACGATCAGAATTGGATAGAAGCTTGTCATGGTCATTTGAAAATGACAGTTTTCGAGCGAAGTATGGAAAAATAAACTGGGGTAACACCAAAGAGTTATCATTTTCAATGCGTTAGAATATCGATCAAAATTATTCCTCTCTTTCCGCTTATTATGAATATAATTACTTAAATAATCGTACAAACATAAATCCCTAAAAAATGGCAAGACAAAAATTTAGATTTTTGCTTCAGATTGATTATTTTTGTAAGTTGAATCATGCAATACAAGTTCATATTGCAGTTGATAGATATATCAAACAAGAATAAAATCAGTAATCTAACAAAAAACCAACGCATTGAAAATGATGACAAGCTTTTGGCTATACCAGAGTGGAATACTTATTGTTCAGAAACTTTACCCTATTCTATTCTAGAACTGTCATTTCGATTACCTTTGCAAGCTTCCATTCCATAATGATCACGCGCGATTCTAATCAGAATACTTCGTTTGTCATTTCATGAAGTAACATAGCACTTCTAAATTAGTTAAATTAAATTAATTATATTTTCTCGTGATAATGCATGTTTTATTTATTAATCTTAGCGGAATTTTAATCAATAAACAGTGACTTCGTGCTATGAAGTATGGACAATTGAATCACTAGTGTATTAAGTTGCAATGTGTTTTAAACGACGAGGAATCCCGTGAAAGTTCTAGACGGCCATTCCGCGATGACGTTTAGAATCGACTAAGACTTTATATACAAACAATCACTTGACAGTGGCAAAATTGTCAACGAGACAGATGCCATTATAGGAAAAAAAGAAGATTGTATTCAGTTTAGTGTAGCTATATTGTGAGTGTGGTCGGTGCGGTGAGTCGTGGTGCGTTCAGACGGCTGCGACGGCCTGGTCGGGCGGCTTGGCGTGTCGGCGGCGCGGTCTGCGGGCGCCGGCCGCCGCGCCCGCGCCGCCCCCGCCCGCCGCCGCGCCGCGCTTGTCGCCCGACACCTCGAACGGAGAGTCCGTGCCCGTCACCTCATCCTCCATCTGTCGATACAACATTCTATGACATTTCTAAAAATATTTTTTTGACCGTTTTGCTTTGCAATTATCGCCATGTAGGCGGTTATTGAGGTATTGTTGTAGTCGTTAACTGGTTTTTATCTGGTATCTGGACGCATATGCGTCCAGATACCGTGAGTGTTGTGTGTCGTAATCGTGATCGAGTTGTTAGTGACAGTGAAACCGGTAGTAGGGGTAATGTTCGCAGTAAAAGACTGAGAAAGAGGGTAGACCGTTTTATCTGCCAATAACATCCACCCGCAAAGACTTCAGTTTATCTCGTGATCATGGCGCATGCAACTGTGCCGAAATATCGAGAAGCAGAAAAACTCATATATCATGGTAAATATCCCGTTTTGAGTGAAAATTATGGGGATGGGTTAGTTCCTTTCGGGGTTTAGACTAAGAAATTAAAAGTCGTTTGTCAACTCACACCAAGCGATACAATGTTTTTTTATTTACAAAAGCGTGTAATAGACTTAATAGGCTTCCTAAAGGCATACAACTTTTCAAAAGCCAGAGACCTGAAGCTTACATGCTTACGTGCAAGGAAGCGCTCAAATGCGGTTACCCATCCAGGTGCTGATTCTCGCCGAGCGTGGCTTAGCTCGTTTGTTTGCCTTTGTTAGCCAATCCTTATCTGTTATAAATGTGGAAGCAAAGCGCTTTGATCGTCAGGATGGTAGACTAACAAGGTATGGAAGGTACTGAGCGGTACATCTGCTTGTGTTGTTGTGGAAAGCAGTAGTTAGTTGTTATAGTTACCAGATGTTTGTCGGTGTCGAGATGGTGCGATGGCGGCGGCGCGCGCTGCTGGTTGTGTCGCGAGCCCTGCGCGCGCGGCGTCGGCTTCATAACTGAGAACTCAGGACGTAGCACGTTGCCCACGGCTTTCGTTCTACCCTCACGGAACACCTAGTAACAACCATTTACCTTATAGTTTCGAAGTCTACAAAAAAGTGTTAATAGCTTCGCAATGTCCGTGTTTCTGTCCATCTGTCCGCCCTAAGAGCTCTTGCTCGCTGTTAGTTTTATCAAGATAAATCTTACACGGGTATACGACTAGGGGTCCTACACTACTTCCCGTCAAAGTCACAACTCAGAAAAAGAATGCGACTTTGCGTACGCAGAGTCGTGTGGCGACGGTTTATGTCGAAATTGTTGGTTCATCGAAAAATTCTTGCAGAACAGGATATTCTGATTGTTAATTATATTAACAACATGGACTGGGGGTCTTCCGGTATTAATTTGTTGTCTCTGAACTGACGCGAATAATCTTGACGAGCAGCTTCACTGTTACCATTGCAAAAGCCGTAACAAAACACAATATCGGCGTATTCTTCATTTGTGTAATTTTGAAACATACGCTGCTCATTTTGATCAAGCTCTTCCATATTTCAATTCAAATTAAAAATTAAACTGCAATCGTGAGTGTATTTACTTTAAAAAACACGGCGCCAATTTGTAAACCAAAACCAATGCACGCGTGAAATTTTTTTGAAAAAAGAACTCTATGAAAACTTTGTTGTTTTTCTTAACCTGCCACTTCCTGCATTGGCTTAGGTACTCATTAAACTTATTTGCAAGATATTCTAACAGCGATTTTAAGTTACGATTGAATACTAATTTCCGTCTGCTTCCTTTGTGGTCACATTTTTTTCAGTTTCTTTGATATAAGTTCCTAATTGTTATGCATTGTTGGAGAGCTAAGAAAACGGTTATGTTATTAACCCTTAAACCCTACCCTGGGGTCCTAGGCGCTTTGAACATTCAAGTTTCGTAAATTTAGCAATAACAAAACGCACGTTGGCGCCATTTTAGGAAATGTCATAAATTGATACCGGCCGGCTATTCGTCAGTCGTGCAAATGCACAGTTGATGCACAGGCGGATTTACAGGGACTTTCGGGTCCTCCAGGACCCCTGGGTAGTAATAGTGTACTATTTTTATTTTTTTGTTAGCCTTGCACTGTGAATGTTATCTGGAGTTTTCGCTGAATATTTTCGACTAGTAAGCTGAAATTTATTATTACAATCGATTGCGATCCTGATGCGAAAAACCAAATACCATAGATGGTAGATTTTTATAACAAGGCCAAAAGCGGGGTGGATTTGATGGATCAATTATGTCATCGTTACAGCGTGTCCAGGCGGGCCAATAGATGGCCAATGACCATTTTTTATGGTATTCTGAATATAGTGGGGGTTAATTCGTAAGTTCTGCTGAAAATGGCTACCAATCAAACCCAGAAAAGACGCCATTTTCTGAAAAAACTTGCCATCCATCTTATTACCCCTCAAATGAAAGAAAGATTCACATGGCCAACTTTGCCTACCCATCTCCAAGTTCTTCTTGGAGGTATCTTGGAAAAGAAACGTCCATTGGTAGAACAGAACCCTATTATGCCCACAAAAAAAAGATGTGTGGTCTGTCCAAGGAATAAGGACCGGAAAAGTAAAATTAGGTGTGGCATGTGCCGAAACCCCTTGTGCAGAGAGGGAACATACCCAGGATATATGCCAGGAAGGTCTGACAAAGAAAGTTTAACAAGTGTTTATTGTGTTTGAATAAGGCTGATTAACTACTGATCTCAATAAAAAAAGATGCTATTAAAATGTTGTTTTATTTCTAAAATATTAAACCAAAATATATTGGGTATCTCCTGGACCCCAGGGTAGTAATAGTGTTTCTCCAGGGATGGGTAGGGTCTAAGAGTTAAAATAATCTGCAAGCCATGTTTCAATAACGTTTTTTTAGGGCATTTTAGTGGAAAAAATCTCAAAAGAATATTGAAATAATATCGTTTTTAGTCTCGCATTTTTAAATTTGGATCGATAATTAATTGTTGTTTTAATATTGATAAATGACCAGTGTTTAATTTAGTTTTAAATTGATACTTTTTAAATACATTTTTGACTTATTTTGAATATAGCAAAAAAAACATGATAACTCAAAAATGGTTCACTTTTGCATAATGCATATGGGGGTTGAAATTATTGCAAATAGTCACCCCTATCATCTAACGGGAATACGTCGAATTACCAATAACCCTGTATAATCGAATAAAACCCTTGAAAAAAATGTTTTTTTTTTTACTACGCATGGCATGGCGTTAAATAGGTCTCAAAGATAATGAGGTTATTTAAACAGTTTTTCGTTGGATTATTTAAATAAAAGCATTGAAAAATAAGCTTAGAAGTTGAGTCCAGTATACGTAAAATTAAAATCTGGGTAATTATAAATAATTATAGTAAGCGAAGCGAGCTACACGTTTGCCACTTTTGTCTGCAATCTGTATTTACATTTTAGATCAAAAGATTACTAGAAAATATTAATGCCGAGTTCCCATAATATACAAACATCCGTTAGTAACCAACTTGTTCGGGTTAACACTGAACACAGCAATTATGCATGCATTTTGTCTTACAAGCATTTGCTTTGCACAATTGCCCAAGCATACCAGTACGCTACCATCTGCCGGGCCGGCAGCCAAGTGCTAGAACCAAGATGTGTTGTGCGGTCAAACGGGAATAACCGTTAGTTTTAAGTTTCTAGTTTCATGAAACACAATCTAATAAGGCTACCTACACTGGTATATAATAAATGGTCATTCAAATACTATCTAACATACTTGAACGTTAAACATGGTCATAATGGTTTGGTAGACACTTAAAACTAATGGACTTGTACCAACAGGTCACCTCACGCGTCCTCATCTCAGCACGGCTTTACACCGAACACAGCAGTTACTGTTTACTGTTTTTGCCTTACAAGCAAATATGCACAATTGCCCGAGCAAACCAGTGCTCTACCATCTGCCGGCCCGGCACCGTGTTACTCATAACATCTCACCGTATATACCATTACCAATTAGTCTTTTATACTAGATTAATATATTTAATAACCATTTCGAGTACTAGTGTGAAGTCCGATAAATACAAATATCTATAGTGAACTTTGGACTTCTCATTTCGTCACCGTACCAAACGACAACCACCAAAAATTAAGAGGCCTAGGACTCCCACCATACAGCGTCCTAGCTTTTTACACAACATTTTTATATGATAGAAAAAATGTTTTTATTTTCATAAAGAAACCGATGATTGTAATTTATAGGAACCCTCGCCTATTACGTAACTTGCAACAACTAGCAATAAATATAAATGGCGCGATCACTGCTCTCACATTTTTGGATGCTAATATCTCTGCTAGAAGCGTATTTTCGTCTATAGGTGGGCGACAGTCTAGTAATGGGCAGTTATTTCGAGGGTGATTAATGAAAAAATGTTTTTTTATGTGCAGGGAATACATAAAAAATAAATGCTGAACATTTCACACAGCATCACCTAGCCCTAAAGAAAGCAGAGCTTGTGTTATGACTGATATACTACTTATAAATTACACAAAAAAACACCCAGACTCGAGACAAATATTTGCAGACCATACAAACATTTGTTCCGCGGCGAGAATCGAACTCACAAATTCTGCGTCTCAGTTTGGCCTTCGCCCATAGATCTTCGAAATGGTATGTAAAGTCGTACCATCCTCTGTCCGCGCTTCAAATACTCGGGATGCTTGATGAAACGGAATCTCACGAGCGCCTTATCTCCCGTGCGCAGGCAGTCACGTGACATCTCCAAGATGGACGCCGTCTGCCGGATACTGCCGCAGTGAACTGTCAAATATACAATATATTCTTCAAATTACAATTACAAACATTATACGTAACGTACACGTATAATGTTCAAGTCCAAGTACACGTAGGGTATCAATACCCTAAGGGTATCAGCACACGTGTACTTGGTGACAGATATTATATATAATAATTATAATAATAATAATGACATATCACACAACATCATCTGGCCCCAAAGTAAGCAGAGTTTGTGTTATGGGTACCACATAACTGATATACTACTATTATATTTTTTTTTTTGTAAATATTATACATAGAAACACCCAGACCCGAGATAAATACTTGTAGATCATACAAACATTTGTCCCGCAGCGGGAATCGAACCCGCAACCTTTTGCGTCTCAGCCGGGCCTTGGCCCACTGCGTCGCAGAGGTCGTCAAATATAGGTCACTAATACACGGAAACACACGTTCTCGTTTTCCTGTAAAGGCACATGCTTCCTATAACGTTACATCCGCGACAACTAGCGTGATATGCGCGATCACTGAGGAAATATTTCTAATTTTCACCCGTTAGCGACGACAGGCGAATTGTAAGCAGTGGTTGCAGTAATATTTTTTGACGTGATACAACTTGATAAGTCGATGAACGACGGCTGTACGCACGAAAAATTGTCACGTTCCGCCTGAGCCGAACGTGCAAGCGAGAGCGCAGAACAAGCGAAAGAGAGGCACGATCGGTTCATCAATGTTTTCTTATGACGTTATCACGTAAAATTATCATCCGTAAACCGACTTTACAGACAACCATTATACTTTTTACTATTTTGAATGATTAAGCAGATATTGCTGTCGCTGCTGTAACATTTACGTAATAACCCTAATGACCTACAGTTGTGGATTCTCAGTATTATGGATTAAAAACACAATATTGGACAATTTTAAGGTATAGTCCCACCCAGGCCAGCACCCTTTCAGACGGCAAAAGTTAGTTTCTAGTTGATAAGTTGTAAGCAGCAGTACTCACCCATAGCCTGGTACCGCGAGGAGATGGTGGTGGGATGATGCAGAACCAAGATCTCTCCCTCGAACTGCCAGCAGGCCTGCGGGTTCAGCGCGGGAGACACCATCACCATGCCTTTGCGGATTTGAGATCGCTTTATCTGACGAATCGAAAACTTTACTCTGAATCTGTAGGTTTTTGAATGATAGAAGAAAAGTCAGGCAACAAACGCAGTTTTTTTATACAAAGACTATAACGAACATGTCGGGTCTAGTCTACGGTACGGCATAATGTTTTGGGTACTTTTTGTAAAATAAAGAACCTAAATTCGTGCTGCATACTTTTATCTATACCTACTGACGTAAGGACGTATCCCGCGTGAATGCACCCTTTAAACGGTTTAAGCACGCTTAAGCGGGTATTACACTACACGGTATTCAGGGCCCGGTAGTTAGGGAGGGCGAGGCCCCTTCCAAGGGCATCGATTATTACACTGCACTGAATACCGGCTCCCTTACTTTCTGTGTACAGTCTAAATTTGAACACGCGCGGATAGAGACGAATCATGGCACCTGTTTTATCTAAACCATAAAAAAATGGCTGCCGTGGCTTTAGTAGTTGGATCCATGAATATTATAGAAGAAAAAAAGAGGAGGAGAAGGATCTGGGTCAAGCAGTACTTGAAATTAAGAGAAAAGCACTCCAATATAAGGATACTCAGTGCTCTGGAACTCTGGAAATGAAGGTTAACAAAACTTCCTTATTTTTATTTGAACACATGGCGTCTAATCAAAATGACGACCGGGTCGCTCGAGTTGAATAACGGACACTCACTACCTACGCAAGCGCTCACCGCGCTAGCCGCGCGACGACCGAGTTCCCTAAGTGTTATTACACTAGTCGATTGTTAGGGCGATTAGCGAGCAAGGCTTGCCGGGACCGTCCGGTCGCCCTAGTTAGGGACCCTTACTCTAGGGTAAGGGTCCCTTAAAATTGGGTAGTGTAATACCCGCTTTAGTGATATAAAAGAGTGTCGTGCATCCCTTTCTGTCTCACCTTCTTAAGAGCGAAGCTAGCAGTCTGTCCCCCTCGCACCTCGGGCACGGGCATGCGCTTCCGGTGGATGCTCTTGACGGTGATTGGCTGGAAACGGCCGAGTGGATCCGGTCCTAGCATTAGGGTATCGTTCAGTCGGATCACTCCGGCTAAGGTGGTACCCGATACCACTGTGCCAACACCCTAAAATAGAAATAGGAGTGTTAGAAAGGGTCTTTCCCTTAAAACACTAACTTTTTATGTTAAGCAAAAGTAACACTTACAGGGACAGAATAAGTGTCATCTATCTGGAACTCAGCTGGCTTGTCGTCTTGAGAAGGCATCCTCGTTTTCAGCAGATTTAGGAACATAGTCAGTAGGTCGAGGTGATCGCCTGTTACGTTGGACACTTGGAAGATAGGGCATAGCCTGGAAGAAAAAACTAATTCAGTTAATAAATAAAATCAAATCAAATATTGATGGACAATATAATATACAACATAATTCACCCAGACACAAAACAAACATTTATGTTAATCATGGGAAGAAATCAAACCCACACCTTCTACATAAAAGGCAGTGCTACTTTCAACTGTGCTGAAAGGCGGACAATAAATCAAGTCAAGTGATAGATATAACCTTGGTTAATGTTCGTATTATCACGGTAAAGAGTATCAACATCGACTGCCAAAAAAAAAAGGCATTATGCTGAGTCCGAGCCAATTTTTGCTGTTGTTATACCTAAATGTAATCCTACTGTTATTACCATGTGCCTCGTTCTATTCCTGTATTTTGTGTGTTATGTGCTGAGAAGCGAATGTCTGGCTATCATAATGATTTGGCGTTCTTTGCAAAATGTTATACTAAAACGTCAACTTTAGAGCTGACTGTCTTTAGTTTAGTTTAGAACTGACTGTCCGATACAAAATTATATAATGATGCAATTTTTTTAATATCCAAATGAAGCAAGATATCACTAAGTCACTACTGTAAGTCGACATATTTCATCAAGAAAATTGGCATGCAAATTTAGTGTTAATATTCGATTTTAGCCATTAACATGTAAAATGTATAGTCACTAGCTTCGACTAACATAAATACAATATGAAATATATAATTCTGATAAACTTATACTAACAAAATTATCGAGTGCTTACCTCTGAGATACAAAGTTGGTAGCGCTGACGATGACGTCATCCTTACTCTTCACCATAACCGGCACCTTCCTGCAGCCTGAAGACTTGAGGATCCGGATCAGCAGCTTCAGATTATCTTGAAGCACGTTCGGCGGACACATGTCTATCTTGGTCACCACCACGAATACGGGGACGGATAACGCGAGCGCTAGACCGAGGTGTTCTTTCGTCATGCCTACTATACCCGCGTTGGCTCCGATCTATAACGTAAATAAGGTTTGTTATTTTAATGGTAAAAAATAAGTTTTTAGCCAGAAGTGGGTTGATGCCAGCTGAAAATAAAGAACAAGCTAAACTCGAACGTTCCCACGCATTTGCCGCTCTTATAAAAGCGGCGGTAATTTGCGAATGCAGTCAGCCAGTCAGTCTATTCTCGGCTTAACAAGTAATACAAGTGCCATAGTTTTAAAGAGTTATCAGGGGTTATATTGTGTTCTATTTGGAAGTTTACTAATAGAATTAGTGCTCACAGAACATATTCTGTGAGTGGTAACTTTGAAATTAAAGTTATAATTTGGAAAAAAGAAAATGACGGGAAAAATAATTGCATTCTTAATAATTCAGGTCAATAATCGAGATAAAACTAACCTAACTGATAAGGAAGAGTTACCTAATACTACCACTTCCATATGATTCAGTGACTAACCCTAATCGCGGAGATGATTGGACACCGGAAGGTTTCCACCATAGCCTCACAACTTTTGGAAAACCGACATAAACATAAACCTCGGCTTTCCAAACGTTATTTTACAAGTAAAGTCTTTGTAAAATAACTCGTTATTGTGTCTCTAGGTATGTGTACAGGAGACTTACTTTTAAAATCTGTAAACGATTATCAGGTTAATAATCGTGCAAAAGCTTACACTTAGCTTGATCGTTTCCACTCGTTTTAAGCGATAGAACGACCTACATAACTTTTGACAATCGATGTAATCCTCCACAACAGACGATACAATCTATCTATCTAATACCTTTAAACGAACAATTGTTGTATATAAATGTATATATATAATGTTTATCGGAAACGGCTCCAACGATTATGAAATTTAGTATGCTGGTGGTTTCGTCGGGGGCGATAAACCGATCTAACTAGGTTTCATTTTTAGAAAACGTCGATTTGTCCGTGTTTTATACCCAGCAAAGCTCGGTCATCCAAGTACTTTTAATTAAACAAGGAAACAGCTGTCAATTTGGTTTGAACATTCAACGCCCTGATCACGTACCACGTTGCTTAACTCATTCACTGCCACCACGATTTTCTTGAAGTTTATCGAGATGCCGCCGTATAAAACCGCGGACACGCTAGGCGTGCTCGCGGCATTGCTTGGAAAAATAGATTTTAGTAAGTAAATTTATTATAACGTTATTTAAGGTTCTCAAACTTTTTTTACTAAAATTCCCATGCATAAATGAATAAAATTTTATTGTGAACTGTAACATTGGCATTGTTAACAGTGCAAGTACATTTGTTTTAATAATATATTGAGTGACAATCATATTTAAACATATTTTCAGTCTTATATGAGTGAATTCATCTAAATTATTAAACCGATAAACAGCTTTGAACTGCAGAAAGTTTGTTTACGTTATTTATCTCGTATTATCGTAATGTTGGTTGATTGGCCTTACCTAATTACATAAGTATGAATTAGATTCAAAATATTCAAATGAAATAAATTGATTTCTTATCTTTTTTCAGGAAAAGTTAAATTTGTACCGGAAACGGAAGATATTATTGATGACAAAATTTTTAGCGAGACAAACGAACATCAATTGATTTTTATATAATAGAGATAATTTTACTGTACGTGTGTATGTCACTGTGTGTGTATGTATAATTATATAAAGATATACATCGGATAGGTACGTTTTTTTTTCATTGATGGCGTATGGAGTTGTATAAGCGACTTCATACAAGTAGTATATCAGTCATGTGGTACCCATAACACAAGCTCTGCTTCTTTGGGGCCAGATGGTGCTGTGTGAAATGTCCGGCATTATTTATTTATTTATTATTTATTCATACATGACACAGTACTGTATACGGTAAAAACAACTGTTTTGTCATCAAATACTGGTTAAAAATCTCATATCGCAAGCTTATAACTCTGAAATAAGCGAAGCGTTTAATAGAATAAAAAAGTTTGGGAACCTAAGGGTAGCTTCAGTAAGTGAACACACCTAGCGTGTTCTCGGCACTACAAAATACCTATTTTTCGTAAAAAAATCTAACAAGTTTTTTTAGGGAACCGCTTCAATATGCCATAGCCTATCCTTTAAAAATGATGCACTAAAAATTTGAACAGAAAATCTGGCCTAGTTTTGGAAATATAACCGAAACATTCAAAACACGCCTGGCGTGTTCTTGGCGTAGAGACTTAGATTAGCCTGAACACGCGAGGCGTGTCAGTGGCAGTGAATGTGTTAACTCATTCACTGCCACCACGATTTTCTTGAAGTTTATTGAGATGCCGCCGTATAAAACCGCGGACACGCTAGGCGTGCTCGCGGCATTGCTTGGAAAAATAGATTTTAGTAAGTAAATTTATTATAACGTAATTTAAGGTTCTCCAACTTTTTTTACTAAAATTCCCATGCATAAATGAATAAAGTTTTATTGTGAACTGTAACATTGGCATTGTTAACAGTGCAAGTACATTTGTTTTAATAATATATTGAGTGACAATCATATTTAAACATATTTTCAGTCTTATATGAGTGAATTCATCTAAATTATTAAACCGATAAAAAGCTTTGAACTGCAGAAAGTTTGTTTACGTTATTTATCTCGTATTATCGTAATGTTGGTTGATTGGCTTTACCTAATTACATAAGTATGAATTAAATTCAAAATATTCAAATGAAATAAATTGATTTCTTAACTTTTTTCAGGAAAAGTTAAATTTGGTACAAATTTAAGGAAACGGAAGATATTAATGATGACAAAATTTTTAGCGAGACAAACGAACAGCAATTGATTTTTATATAATAGAGATAATTTTACTGTACGTGTGTATGTCACTGAGTGTGTATGTATAATTATATAAAGATATACATCGGATAGGTACGTTTTTTTTTCATTGATGGCGTATGGAGTTGTATAAGCGACTTCATATAAGTAGTATATCAGTCATGTGGTACCCATAACACAAGCTCTGCTTACTTTGGGGCCAGATGGTGCTGTGTGAAATGTCCGGCATTATTTATTTATTTATTATTTATTCATACATGACACAGTACTGTATACGGTAAAAACAACGGTCCGATAAATTATGACATTCCGTTTTGTCATCAAATACTGGTTAAAAATCTCATATCGCAAGCTTATAACTCTGAAACTAGCGAAGCGTTTAATAGAATAAAAAAGTTTGGGAACCTAAGGGTAGCTTCAGTAAGTGAATACACCTAGCGTGTTCTTGGCACTACAAAATACCTATTTATCGTAAAAAAATCTAACTAGTTTTTTTAGGGAACCGCTTCAATATGCCATAGCCTATCCTTTAAAAATGATGCACTAAAAATTTGAACAGAAAATCTTGCCTAGTTTTGGAAATATAACCGAAACATTCAAAACTCGCCTAGCGTGTTCTTGGCGTAGAGACTTAGATTAGCCTGAACACGCGAGGCGTGTCAGTGGCAGTGAATGTGTTAACTTCATTGATCTCTTAGGAACAACTCAGTTAGGGATGGTTTTAATTAAATGCAAACCACTGGTATAATGTCTCACCATAAGCATGCCGAAGTCGGGCGCATGTCCCGTCATGCCGAACACAGTGGTCTTGAGATACCGTTCGTGCCCCGCCAGGTCAATGAACGTGATCACTTTGGAGGACTTCTCGCAGATCTTCACCCAGTCCAACGTGCCGTGGTCTGGCTTGTTCACAACATTACCTGTGGATATAGCCATGCCTTAACTAAAAAGCCTTCCTAAAACACCTAAATCTTAAAAAAAAAACTAATCTTAAACTAAGGTTTTAGTCATGTTGCTTAAAAGGTGATGGATTTGAGTATAATTGATATAGATAGATAAATAGATAGATAGAGAACTCTTTATTGTTATACCACACAGAAAAATACAAAGACACTAATTTTACAATAAAAGGCAATACAATGGGCGGCCTTATCGCTAACAGCGATCTCTGCCAGGCAACCTTTGGATGGATTGGACTATCAATAAACAGAGAAGGGGCATATTGGGCATATTGGGGCATGTTGGTGATATAGGAATAGACTATGAAAAGATTGTTGGATTGTGTTAAAGTGGTTAAGAAAGGATTGACTATGAAGACGACGAACGATAGAAGACAATATTTATTTATTTATTAACGCATAAACACATCATACAATTTTAACATGATTATTGACAAAACGATATTTTTCTGGTATGCATGACAATTACTGTGTGCCAACATTCCCCCCAATGGACTCTGCACCGACGTTTCGAAAATTGTGCCGACCGCACGTACGTGGGGGAAGTTTGATCTTTCCAGGATTCTTTTTGGCCGTCTTGCGAAGAAAACAGTCCGCTCTTATTTTATTTATTTTTCTTGAGTTATTTCCGGCTTTATTAGTAATTTTGGTGTTATTTAAATAGAGCTAGAGTTATCGATTCGGGTGTAAATAAATGGGGATAAAGGCTTTGTGTTTCTTTGTGGTCGAGAAAAATATTCCGTATATAAAAATTCACCATTTTATATAAAATAACAAATGACGAAAGCAAAGATGCGACTTTGTTGCATCGTACTGTAAACAATAACACTTGACACGGGCAAAATTGACATATCCCATTAAACGAAGAAGAAAATCTTTCCGCATAAGCGTGAAATAGGTAAAACTAAGCGCTCGGTTTTTGTGTAGACCCTAGATGCACGTACGACATACCCATGTTATCGAAGCCCAGGATATCGTTCCCGACGGAGCTGGTCCGTCCGCTCTCCATCTCGTGCTTGTGTCGGAAGAGCCGCTGTCGCGCGTAGCCGCGTCCGTTGTCCAGTTCGCCGTGAGTCAGCACGCCCAGCAGAGTCGACTTGCCAGCGTCCACGTTGCCTACCACCGCAACCCTGTATAAATAAATCTATATTCGTGGACAAAGCTCAGAACACAATCTAGCTCCAAAGTACGCAAAGCTTGTTTTATGGTAACCAGATTTCTGATAGAATACTTATATATTTAAAGAAGAAGAAGTATTGCAAAAAATAGCTTGTGATAAGATCATAATAGTTTGTGGTGATTTTAATATAAATATTCCGATTGATCCATTATCTGAAAGACTTATAAACTTATTTAAGTGTTTCAATTTAAGTCCTCTCTTTGATGAACCTACAAGAGTGACACTAACAACAGCCACTTGTCTAGATAACATTTATTGCAGTTGCACACCAGTTCATAAGTGTGTACTAAAACATTTTAGTTCTGACCATTACGGTCACTGCGCCACCTTTTCTTGTGATCGTATAGTTGAAGCTCAGAACTTTACTCACCGACCTATTACAGAGAGCCGCATCAAAACATTTCAAAGTAGAATTGAAAGATATACCAAAAATAGTGACCAAATCGTTAAACTCTTCAGCCTCCAGAGCTTCCGTTTTATTAGAATCTAGTATTGCAAAATGTAAGAATGAGTTTAGTTTTAGCTACATTAACGAGGCTAGTATTGTAAAAGCATTCAAGTTAATTAATATAAAAAATACAGAAGATCTTTGGGGAATGTCTACAAAGGTGCTGGGTGTCATTATCTTAGATATTGCATCATGTTTAGCTTATATTTTTAATAGATGTATCGACGAGGGAGGTTTTCCCGATCTCATGAAAAACAGTAAACTCATTCCTATGTTTAAGTCTGGAAGTGAAAGTGATCTCGCTAATTATAGACCGATATCGATATTACCTGCTTTAAGTAAAATCTTTGAAAAAATAATTCTTAATCAGTTATTATACCACTTTAACGTTAACGGCCTGCTACATAGTAATCAATACGGATTTACTAAATGTCGATCAACAGCTGATGCAGGTATAGCGCTCTTAAAGCATATATTTGAGGCCTGGGAGAACTCACAGGATGCAGTTGGGGTATTCTGCGATCTATCTAAGGCCTTTGACTGTGTGAGTCATGCAAAGTCACAAAGTTAAAATATTATGGCATTAAAAACCGGGCGATTGACCTCATACAGTCTTATCTATCCAATAGAGTCCAGAAAGTAGTCGTGGGTGGTGAGAGGTCTTTGGGATCAATTATTGATATAGGGGTGCCTCAGGGATCGATACTAGGCCCTTTTTTATTCCTAGTATACGTTAATGATTTACCTTTTTTTGTAAAAAATATTTGTGATATAGTTTTATTTGCAGACGATACGTCTTTAATTTTTAAAGTTGATAGAGGTAAAACCAGTATATGCGATAACGTAAATGAATCCTTATCGTTAGTTCTTAACTGGTTCACAGTAAATAATCTTTTGCTTAATTCCAAAAAAACTAAATGTATCAAATTCACTTTGCCAAATGTTATTCATAGCCCGTCCAACATTGAAATAAATGGAGAGGCAATGAATCTTGTAAATTCCATGATCTTCCTAGGTCTTAATATTGATGCAAAACTACAGTGGGGACCACAAATTGAAACGCGTGTGTTCGTGCGATACGGTGGCTTACTGATGAAGCTACAGCTAGACTAGTTTATTTCAGTTACTTCCATAGTGTTATGTCATACGGCATCATTCTCTGGGGGAAAGCAGCTAATATTGGTAAAATATTTGTAATTCAAAAAAGGGCAATACGTGCCATTTATAAAATGAAACCACGAGAATCTTTGAGAGAAATATTCAAAGAAATTAGTATTCTCACAATAGCTTCACAATATATATATGAAAATTTGTTATATACACATAAAAATAGAGATGGGATTCAGCAAAATAGTGACCTTCATAAAATCAACACTAGGAATAAACATAAATTATACATCCCTAGGTTTCGACTAGAAAAAGTTAATAAGTCATTTATGGGGAACACGGTGCGCTTCTATAATAAGCTTCCTGAAAATGCTACTAAACTACCTATGAAGAAATTTAAAGCATACATTAAAGGTAGTCTTTTGAAGAAAGCTTATTATAATATATATGACTATATTATTGATAAGAATGCATGGCCTCATGTCGCTCTGCCGTCAGACAGTTAAACGACACACTTGAAATGTATAAACTCTCTTGTATTAGTATTTCGTAGTTAAGGTAGTTATAAGATGGATCATATAAAAAAGCGCTAGGACCAAGACGAGTTTCTTGCCAATTCTTCTCGAGCTTGGGTTAGGATGAATTGGCACCTAAATTCACCTAGTATGTAAGACGTTTCAAAGTGATCCTTGAGATTGTATTGAATAAATCATCTTTTGACTTTGACTTTGACTTGATTTTTAAATACATACTTATGATACTTAGTAACATCCAGACACAAACACAGATATTCATTACACAACTGTTTGTCTTGGGAGGGACTTTTACATTTATAAAAATTTATTTTCTAATTTTTAGTTTTGTTTTCTATATAAAGCGTGTTTTTTTAGTTTTTCTAAACTATTATTTATTTTTAAATACATACATATACATAGAAAAACACCCAGAATCGAAACAAATACTTGCAGATCATAGAAACAATTGTGTTGTGGTGAGTATCGAACACGTAACCTCATGCGTCTGAGGCGGGCCTTCGCCCACGGCGCCACAGAGGTAGTCAAGGAAGGATACCATGTGGTACTGACTCCACTTAACGTCGGATAGGCATAGGACATAGAGCAGGGAATTGATGCGGTACCTAATTTCCATGAAGTCAGTGTGGTCGACCTCTGTGCGCAGTAGGTACTGTCCCATCTGGCCTGAGCCGCATTCCCAGAGCCGCAGCTCCACTAGTGAGACTCGCTCGCCACTCACAAGTGACTGTAGTGTCGCTCGAGACGCATTAAATTCGTCTTGCGTCAGACCTCGTCCATCTGCAATGCAATATCAACCTTGTTATATCATTTCAAAAGCTCTTTATTTGCTTAGATAGTTCTTATATAGTATAAAATCCAGTGTAAGTTTAATCGTAGAATGTAACAAACATATTAAAACGTTAATTAAACTTAAGAATATACTAGTCAGCAGCACCAACTCGTCAGTGACAGCAGCTAATATACATGCTATGTCACTTAGCATAGTGCAAGACAAGGATAGACGTGCACGAAGGAGAGTGATGAGCTAAGGAGATAGTATGGTGTTGATTTCTAATCATATGATCAGACTAGACTGATTTCTACATAAAACAACCGCGTAAAAATCATGAACAGACTTTTGGCTCGAGGGTTATCATGAAAAAACTGCTAATCGAAATAAAGTTGATTAAGCTCTTGAATAAATAAACTATGCTTGTATACTTTTTGAAGAAGGAATAGATTGGCGGAATAGTACTAAATATTTGTCAATCTGATTAATGTTTTGTAATGGATTTCCGGATGATGGACTGATCTATGCAAGCTCATATGTCATAGATAACCATTAACTGACTGACTGGGCTTGCAACTCAGTTGGTAGCAGCACTGACATCTGTCATGTAGGTTGTGGGTTCGATTCTTCTTAGGACAACTAGTTTGTTCTATCTGGATGTAATAAATTGTCTTAAGTATGTATCTGTCATCTGTTTTCCTGTTCTGTTGTTTAAGAGCACTGATTGTTTCTTCTTTTGTCATTTCATTAAGTAACATAGCTCTGCAAATTTAATACTTTTTACTCGTTTTATTGCATGTTTTATTCAGTAATCTTAGCGGAATTGTAATGAATAAATTGTGACTACATGGGACAAGTATGGACAATTTAATTATATGTCTATTATGGTGCTGATATGTGATATATGTGATTTGAACGATGAGAAATCGCAAGAAAATTCGAGACGGCCATTCCGAGATGACGTTTAGAATTAAATAAATATATTCATTAATTAAATGATTTAGTGGTAGTGACTGGTGACCCCGCCATCCGATCCGACAAGGTCGCGGGTGCGAATCCAATCGTGCACCGGATTTTTCTATTCCAAAAATGTATGTGTGCTAAACTGGTACTCTCAAATCGTGAAAGAAAACATTATGAGGAAACCAACATGTAAAAAGTTAAGACATGTGCCAAATGCACATGCAATGTGCACGAAAGGAGCCTCTGCGGCGCACTTTAATCCTTTCACCACACTGCTTCGAAATAACTAGTGACACAATAAGATCTGTTTCCCATAGAAGCTATGCTTGGTTAGGGCCAGATCAATTCCACCACTATTTATTTATTTAGACCTTTTATCAGTTTAGATATGCAAATATAACTGTATACTTCATACTACGATTGAACATAAACATACATTTTACTACAATACCGTAAAGATTGTATTTACACTTCAAGGTTATTGATTTATTTACATAATCAGTTGTAGACTTAAATTCTATTATTGTAATAGAAAAAGAAACAGTTGTTACAACATTGAATAATCAAGGCAGTACCTACTATACTGCTATGACCAGCTGTAACCAAAGTAAGCGGAAAGTAGGTAGCTACCTATTCTTTTTCTATTATTATGTAGTAGTTATTGACTAGTATATTGTTATAATAGGTATAACAGTCTTGCTTCTTAAGACGGTGCCCACAGTAAGTTAACTTTTGTATGAAAAAAATTACACTATTTAAAGGTTGCCTGGAAGAGATCGCTTTTAGCGATAAGGCCGCCCATTGTACAACTTTATAGCTAATTGTTTTTTGTATGTTCTCTCTGTGTACAATAAAGCGTTAATAAATATATATCTATCTATTTAGTGGCTTGTTAACTGAAGGGACTATAACTTTTATTTATAAATGAAATATAGTACATATGTATTTTTTATATTTTCCCTCCTTATTCCTCATTTCAAATTGTTTTTAAGGTAACTCTTAGTTTTATTAATAATACAATAATGTCTAAAATATTAAATAATCACCATATTCACCTAAACTTAACAGAGTTTTAACTTAAAGCTTACACTAATAGACGGAAAATAAGCTAATTAAAACATTACTTGTAAAACTTTTTTTATAATTCCTATTTGAATGTTTTCTGACAGCCTTCAATTCGCATCAAAATCGTTTGATCAGGGAGTCGCCTTAACAATTCATTAATTGTTCATTAATAATTCATTAATTTCAACACACTTAATGTATAGTGACTTTTTACTATACATTAAGTGTGTTACAATATTATTGCATAATCATTTAACATTATAACATAAAATTGCAATATAATAAGTCTGTTCAAACCTACAATAAACATTCCTATTAAGTTATTCATATATAGGTTTTTTATGTTTCATATTACTGTTCTAGGCTTTTTATAGAAAATAATACAGAAGTTATTTTAACTTTCACTATGTAAGAATATGTATTGTTAGTTATTGACATTAGAACCAAGTGTCAATAACTCAAGAATGAAGTATTGTTGTATAATATTCAATTACATTTTAAATTTTATTTTATGTGGCTTTGTATGCTTAGAACCTTCATAATAACAAGCCTATGTCCTTCCCTAAGATATAATCAATCCCCTATATATATTTATAATAACAATATCATCAGATACACCTGTGTCTGTTCAGCTGTTTAGCCATAAAATGATTTTATAATGTTATTATGGATTGAATAGGTACCTTGTCCTTGTCCAATGTCATAGATTATCTCTCCATTACCAGCTTCAAGTCTCTCCAAAAGTTCCTTGCGGAGCAGTTCATACTCATCAGCATTAGGGCTCACCAGAATCATCTAAAAGTTTAAAAATTGTTCAGAATTAGAAAAAAAAAATATATGCGATGATTCAAAGGATCACTTTGAATCATTTTCTACCTTCTGAATATTGGCTATTGGAAATGTTTTGTCTGTGTTCAAGTGGATTCGAGAATGGTTTAGATTTACAATTAGATATTTTTTTCTTTTTAAAACGTGTGGACAAGGTCGCGAACAGGACAGACACAAACGGGATATTTTATACAGAACTATATTCCGTTTTCAAAAGCCGATATTATAGCAATTTCCTTAATGATGATTCATTATAGTAATATTTCATCATTTATTCCAAAAATTTTAATAGAAATTCCTAATATACTTAATAATAATAATAATAATAACAATAATAATGCCAGACATTTCACACAACATCATCTGGCCCCAATGTAAGCAGAGTTTGTGTTATGGCTACCACATGACTGATATACTACTTATATACTTTTTTTATATATAACAAAGTATAGACTTATCTGTGTACAAGGTACTTATTTGAGAAAATGTTTGTCACCACTGCCAGCTTAGTACAGCAGGGCCGTTGGGATAAAGGTACCTACTCGCTGTATTATTCTATGTTATGAAATATGTGCAACAGGACTAGATATTATGAAATTCAAACAAATTGGAACTTTTGATAAAAACAATAAGCAGATAAAATATAATGAAATATTTTAGTAAAGATCTGTGTTTATATTGCTGTAATAGTTCTGATAATTATTGCACAATCAGATAAACAGTTATCATCTATTGCACCATCATAGATAGTTTTACAATCAAGTTACAGGATTTGATAAAGCCAAACACTTGCTTAAATTTTTATTACATAAATTTAAAATTTTAGATCCATATTTGTTGAGTAGGTACTATATAAGATCTATTCATAGAACAAGATGTTTTTATAATGGTTACATTATAAAAGGCTTATGCCTTGGCTTTCTAACATGCATGTTTACAATCTAAATAATATCGCGGGAACCCCCGAATATTAACAAACGATCGTTACCTTTCCTTTAATGCTGGAGTAGTCAGTTTCACTTTCGAAGGTGGAAGGCATTTCGCTCTCTAGGCCCTCCACCGGGTAGCACGACTTCGCCGGAGAGTCCGGTACACTGTCCATTTCCATGATTGACTTTCAAAACTAAATTATACAATCCAGCTGCTTCGACGAAATTAAACCATTGTCCAATCACAATCTCTCCAACCAGCTTTTCTTCTGTGAACGCACATACTATAAATTATGACTGGGTATTTTATCAAGGCGCGATTAAAATATTTCACAAAAACTGGACTATCGCAATATTATTTCTAAATTGCAAAAGGCAAAGTAATAGACAAGTTTGAAAGTAAATCAGTAATTGTTTATAAATTGATAGTTTACAGATGATACTTTACTGATGCGAGAACGAGAATTTATTTATAAATAAACACACAAATTACCAGATTTATAATTGAAAATAGGTACAAGCAATGCCAAAATAGATTTAACACTTAATTTTCTAAAAGAAAACAGATGGATTTAGTGCCAACAAAATTGCAGTGCTGCCAAGCCAACCAAAATTATTCCACAAGAAATTTTGCAAATCTTCAATTACCCTAAAACTTTATTTTGTTTAGGTGTTGGTGGCAATTCGGTTGGCTCATTTCTAAATTAGGAATTGTCTAAAACATACTTAATTAGAAATAGGTAGCATTTGTAAAATCTATTCGGCTGGTACCATATAACTAAATTAAGAACGCTTAATTAAATTTGATAAAATTAAATTAGGATAAGAGGGCATTGGCCTCAATTCTGTTGGTACCAACCTAACTAATTTTAGCTAAAATTAGGTTTAGAACTGTCAAATGAAACTTTGGTATTCCGCTGTTACCAACTTATCCTAATTTCATTAAGCGTAATTTTCACTCAAAACGGGATATTTACCATGATATATGAGTTTTTCTGCTTCTCGATATTTCGGCACAGTTGCATGATGCCATGATCTCGAGATAAACTGTGATCTCGTGTTTATCTCGTGATCATGGCGCATATAACTGTGCCGAAATATCGAGAAGCAGAAAAACTCATATATCATGGTAAATATCTCGTTTTGAGTGAAAATTATGTGCAAAACCATGATAGTTTTAAAAGTTAATTAAGCGTTCCTAATCCTAGACGCAAAAGGTTGCGGATTCGATTCCCACCGCGGGACAAATGTTTGTAAAGTATGATCTGCAAGTATTTGTCTCGGGTCTGGGTGTTTCTATGTATAATATGTATGTATTTACAAAAAAAAAGTATTTAAGTAGTATATCAGTCATGTGGTACCCATAACACAAGCTCTGCTTACTTTGGGGCCAGATGATGCTGTTTAAAAATAATTAAATGAAAATTTAGTTAGATGGTACCAACAGAATAAGTTTTACAAATGATATAACTAACTAAAATATATTAAAGACAATTCATAATTTTAGAAATGAACCAACTGAATTGTCACCATTGCATAGGTATTATTAGCTTCGATATTTCAAATTAATTTACTTTTATGAAACTTATTATAAAGTTTATTCTAATAAGGCCGAAATTTTTCAAACTAAATTATAATTTTTTAGCGGGTACCTGATACTACTATATAATTGCAACGTAGAAGGTTGCGGAGTCGATTCCCGTCGCGGGGCAAATGTTTGTCTGATCTGCAAGTATCGGTCTCGAGGTTGGGTGTTTTTATATGATTATGTCTAGGTAATATTAAAAAATATATTTTAAGTAGTATATCAGCCATATGGTTTCCATAACACAAGCTCTGATTACATAAGGGCTGTATGAAATGTCCAGCATTATTTATTTACTACCTAATATATTATAAGAGGTGAAAAGGTTTGGAAATATATACCAAACCAATGTATTTTTTGCTAAGCCCTAGGCTGAGTGAGACCTAAAATACAGCATGATATTAAATTTGATTATTTTATTAACATATACGTGTTTTGTGGTTAGAGAACCAACCCAGGAAGCTGTAAAGAAAATTCGTGTAGCACGTATTGCATTCCATTTCTGCTGATTGAAACCCCTAAAAATCCCCAAACAACCCCTGCCTTTAAAATATCTCTTTAACACACTTCTATTCCCTAAGTTTAGGGAAAACTCCCAAGTTGACAACCCTGCTAAAAATGACTACTGACATAACATGACACAGATCCAATTCAAAGATTGATTCAACGACTGATGAAAGATTCGCTATTATTGGTATTAGAATACATTATTACTTTCATGCGTATAAAGGTTTCTTCTTCTTTCGTGTCAATCAAACTGAAATAATTTAAATATGCTTAAAAAAAAGTAATATATTTAGTTTATTGCACAAACGCATGGCCGACAATCACTGCACCTTTATTCCTGGCCGATTTATAGTCTATAGAAAACGAGAGTACTAACATAGTTAACAGTTCCTCTCCCCCTTCTTTCATACTTCTTTCTTGTCCAATCAAGTCATGTTTGTTTCGTATTTTGCTATCGACATCAAATCAATCCAAACAAACCAACCAAACTAACAAGCAACAGCAGTTGTAGTTTATGACGTCGATTTTTAAATTCTGTAATTTATATTTTATCCTCTGAATTCCTGAACCTGTAATTTAATCTCGCAGTAATGTACAAGTGCTGTGGGCTTGACTTTAGTAGTGCGTCGCACGAATTGGAGGGTGAAAAGACTCACATCTGGTAGGGTTTTGCTTTCTGATTTCATATTTACCACTAATGACATTAGGTTATTCCGAGAAAATAATAAAACATTTTTAACCTCAAATCAAATAAATCAGATAAAACTACGTAAAGATTGACAGATAATAATCAACTTTGTCGTATTTCTTGTCTATGGTTTAACATGTTGTGTGCAAAATTGATGTGAAAGAAACGTAAAAATCCTGTCAGTGATTTTGTTATGGCTTCTTTCGACGACTTTGGCTTATCTTCACTTCACTTGGTTACTTATCACCTATCACTAGGTAGGTTATGTTGGAGTATAGAAAAAAACGCGCAAGGTGAGTGAAGCGTGCCGCGGCAGCGGCCGCCGCAGCGCCAGAAAATAATACAAGGTCACGGTATATCTCACTTGGTTACTTATCACCTATCACTAGGTAGGTTATGTTGGAGTATAGAAAAAAACGCGCAAGGCGAGCGAAGCGTGCCGCGGCAGCGGCCGCCGTAGCGCCAGAAAATAATACAAGATCACGGTATATCTGATCTTTGTCGTATTTGTTGTCTGTGATATATCATGTTGTGCAAAATTGATGCGAACGAAACTTTACAAATTTACGAGACGTTACGATAGGTTACAAATGTTTTTTTTTCTCATTTGTGCATCTACCTTTATCTTGGGAGCTTTACCTGGGGTGAGGTGGACCTCTCCCTCCCCCTCCTTGGTAATTTAAACTAGATTTGTATCAATATATTTTTTGAGGTTAGGTTACATTTATTCAAATATCTCGAAAACGGGGCAATACCTAGTATGGGGGTGGTACCAGGGGGTAGGGAGGGTCCCCCCCTCCCCCCCCCCATTTTTTTTCCTTCATTTTCTTGCGACGCACTACTAAAGTTTAATCTCATCATGTGGTTACACACCATGAAACTACAACATTTGGCTCACACCTACTCCAAAGCAGATTACACCTTATCCAAATGTCAACATCAGATAACAGCTGTTCTCGACCTGTACGGTCTGATATGTGATGATGGTAAGAAGCCTGATGACTCTTGTCTCTTAGGAGATGGGTGGGCCATTGATATAAGATGCTACTTGTATAGACACCCTTGCCGCATCCCATTAGTCTGGGCTTTCCGTTAGAGCTGGTGAGGACAGCTGCATGTGGGGAGGTGCTGAGGACCTGATAAGATGCAAATATGCCTTTCTTGATAAGGCCTACAATATGTGAACTTTTTGAGTCAGAACCCCGGGCTCTTTGAAAACAGGATTCATCGCGTTTTCAAAATTATTTCAGTTTGGCTATCTATAGATTGTTTTACGTAATATAGATAGCTCAACTCTTTGACTTGTATTTTGTATTATTGTTATTATTTTGTATATTTCTGTAAATATATGTCTAATTGTATAATCAATGTGCTTATTATGATTATCAGGGTCTTTCCTTTGTAGATCAGTAAAATATTTTAAAATAGTAAGCAATTGTATGCAAGCCAGCAGTAAAAATATACTCGGTAGAATGAATACCCTGCTGATGCTAAAAGGTTCATAAAAATAAAAAAGTTATCTGTCATATGGGATTGGAGTGAACAGGTATTGGACCGGATTTCGTCTATGGGAGTGCCCCGTCTGATGCGTTAGCATAGCATCCTAGTTTGTGCACAAACGTTAATTCGATGATGATTGCCCAACCTACCCCGATTCACGTCATTTTATAGAAATAGTGTTAATATCGAAATTAAGAAACGCTCTCCGAGATCAGTACCTGCGTAGGTGACTACTAGGATGCTGGATGCTAATGTAGCCGCAGGACCGCATTGGCATGGCATTGTCTTGGAAGCGTTTTCATACATAGGTCGGAGGGTACGTTAAGCTCTCCTGGCTTTTCAAATGTTGTTAAGCCATGACGGAGGCCTTTAGCAGCCTAATAACTGACTTCGTCACCAGAGTTGGCCGCTGTCTCTTAGGTGCTCTCAAGAGTAGGTAGCAATGAGACGAAAGAAAGAAACGAACATTACACTTTTTAATCTATTAGACGCTAGTAAATAGTGTGCATTGCCCTAGTAAAATGTTGACGAATTTCAGGGTTTTGAGTATGCAGATATTTAGTGCATTGTTTCGTGTAATTGTGCACGAAATTTCATAATTGTGCGTCCACAGGAAAAAAGTTATGGACGAAAAACTGATTTTGCTAGGGGAACGTTTGCAACGTTACTCCAGCAAGATTTTTTTGAAATAATGGACGTAGCTTATGTCAGTTTACACGTGCTCCAGACATGTGACAAAGTTAGAAATTGGCCAAAAATTAGTGCGTCGAGCCATCTCACTGTGCTGAAATTTTCAGCAATAACAAGCGACTAGTTTAAGAAAGATATCAAAAACCCCTAATATAATATAACCCGGACTATTTTAAAAGGCTATTGAAAAGTGGTGCCATAGTATATAACAACGACCTCCATAAATTGGCAGCATTGTAATGTCAAAAAACTAAGAAAATAGTACAGTTTCCTGCAGTAGCGCAACATAATTTTGATCTCATTAACTCTTCTGATATTCAGTCTGGCAGCACTGGCGGAAGGGTTGGCTTTGGCTGTTTGTTTTTGTGTTAACTGTTTTGTATGTTGACTGCTGCTGTGTTGGGCAAGAATATTTAAAATTCAGGATAAAGGTAGGTTACAAACCACAACACACATGTTCAAACATACCTATAAAATTGAGTTGTAGTAATTGGCTGCGGTATCATAATAATATTTTCTTATGATTGTCTAAAATATACCTCCAGTTTTGTCAGTTTCATCAAATAGCCTTTTTGTATGTTTGGATGGTTAATTACCGTTAAGCTTCTTAGCTACATTAAAATAGTTATAATGGGTAATTTACATTTAGATACCAACATTAAGAAATATTATTTAACATAAGTTGGTGAACAAACGAAGTGCCTACCTATTTATTTCTAAATATATAGTTAATTATAGGAATTGCTTAAGCACCGTTGGCGTTGGCCACTGACTTTCGTTTCACAGTGAAGGTTTACTGTGTGTGTAGTCTTAGCTTTAGCCAGGTGAATCCTCAAAACATAATATTATAACTAATATTATAACTGAGAAAATGGTATGAAAACAATGAAAATTTATAATTTTACAGCTTCATCATAATGTTAGAAAGAGAATTTCATTAGAAAGTTTACTTGATTGTAAAATGTAATTCACTTATATATATCGGTAAATTAAAGTATTAGCATATATTATATTAATTATTAATACTTATTTTAAATATTATATTAATTAAATTTTATTTTTCCTAGTAGTATGTGAGAACGATGAAATATTTTTTTTGCAATATAGCCTTTATTCATGATTAAAATTTTGCTGTTTATGTGCAAATATTAATATACAATTGTATGCATAAATACTACCTGTTTAGTGTCATGTCAGAAATGTCTTAAATAAAAGAAATGAAAGAATATAAGATTAGCTGAAGATTCGGCCGAACATTCGTATATAAGAAACGTTGTGGTACTGTAATGCTAGAACATTTATACTATGGTAAACATGGC
Organism: Lampropteryx suffumata; assembly: GCA_948098915.1. Lineage (NCBI taxonomy): Eukaryota > Metazoa > Arthropoda > Insecta > Lepidoptera > Geometridae > Lampropteryx > Lampropteryx suffumata. The sequence continues at coordinate 18,871,559 of OX402546.1, forward strand.
GATTTTTATTATAACGCTGACAAATTAGGGTGGTCGTTGTTCTGTACTATGGCACCACTTTTTTATAGTCTTTTAAAATAGACTGGGTTATATTAAATAATGGGTTTTTGATATATTTCTTGAACTAGTCGCTTGTTATTGCTGAAAACTTCAGCACAGTGAGTTAGCTCAACGCACTAATTTTTGGCCAAATTTTGACTTTGTCACTTGTCTACAGCTCATGTAAACTGACATCATAGTTTCGCCATAGTCAGCAAAAACATGAACATCTCGAAAGTCCTTGGATGCAAAAATATGATTTTTGTGCACAATTATAAGCATTCCAATCCATCTATTACTTATAAGCTACGTCCATTATTTCAAAAAAATCTTGCTGCAGTAACGTTGCAAACGTTCCCCTAGCAAGATCTGTTTTTTGTCCATAACCTTTATTCTGTGGACGCACAATTATGAAATTTCGTGCACAATTACACGAAACAATGCTCTAACTATCTGCATACTTAAAATCCTGAAATTCGTCAACATTTTGCTAGGGCAACGGGCACGATTGTGAAAGAAACAACCAAACCAACTAAGTTACTCTGTGTAAAGAGTAACGCATTTAAAAAAAGCGAATGAATTGAATTCTGTGATAGCAATCTTTTCTTGATTTTTTCAAGTAACCTCGTCCGTCTCGTTGTTCATCGCTCTATTCTATTTCGTTTCGTTTGTTGATTTTGTGCTGTCTACATGTGGAGTATTTTTACTAAAATACACGTTTGCCGCAATTATCTTCATATGTAGATAATTTGTGAAATACAGAGTACATAATATGGTCCTGTGGATAACCTTATCGGTGAACAATCAATATGGATGATACTGGCTCCTCTGATTCCTGGAACAAACTGGTTAAAAATAATAGCCATCAATGGATTTCAATTACAAATATTAAAACTGAACCGATAGATGATGCGGATTCGGCTACTAGCACCACTTCGGGATTTTGTTTAGATTACGAGCCATTCAGTGATGGAAAATCGGATCCACTTGCAGCTAGTTCGCTTGGTTTCCAACGCATAGAGTCTGTGCATTCAAAGCAAGCTGACATATATATCGAAAATAAGAAGCAAATAGAAGCGCCAGGACAAAGAGCGCAACGGTTGGCTAAAATGTCTGCTTATGCAGCACAGAGACTAGCGAACGAAAGCCCTGAACAGCGCGCCGTTAGATTAAGACGTATGTCAGAGTACGCCGCTAAAAGGCTTGCTAGTGAGACAAGTGAGCAAAGAGCCAAACGTCTCTCTCGAATGTCAGCATATGCAGCCAAGAGATTGGCAAAAGAAACACCTGAACAAAGACGAGAAAGGCTCACTAGAATGTCCGCTTATGCAGCTAAAAGACATGCTATGAAAAAAACAAGTGGTCCTGATACTGACCTAATAATTATAAAAAGCGATAGCTTTGAAAGTTTGTCAGGTGATGATAATGATGCAAATGACTCCTCAAACTAATTATAAGAACATTATTATCAATGTGTGCTGCATGTATGTAAATAGGTTTATTTTTTATATTTTTACAGTAGGTACTTTGCTAGCAGCATTAATCAATATTTAGGTTTGTATTGTTAATTTTTAGATAATTTAGCTATAAGTTTGCCTTAGTCTTATATTATAAATGCAAAAGTTTGTGTGGATGTTTATACTGTTTGTTTGTGGTTCAAACATTCAGTAACGGCTAAATGAGTTTGAATTAAACTAGGTATAAATGTGTGACCTAAAGTAGCATAAGGCTTTCTTTGTACATGTGCCCAATATATTTGCTTAATTTATATCTATTATTACTAATGTAAGCTCATTATGAGTTATCATGTCTCATGTTATGAATATTACTATTAGGGGTTAAAGTATAAAATTGCCGTTTTGTACTGAAATATTCAAACATTAGTTTTCTAACACATATAATACTAATTTAACTGAAGTATTAACCATCATAGGAAAATCATTTAAAACTTTGCAATAGAACTCTGGGGACCTCCACTCAACAAGCTGTGTGAAAGCATTCTGTGCTGTATACTGGGATTATTTTTTTTTCCAAAAAATTAACCCAAGTCTGGCGAGTATGGAGGATGACGGTTTCTAACTGATGGTGTTGTATGGCTAAAACGGTTTATGAGCAGTATGACGTTTTGCGTTATTGTGGAGCAATAATGGTGAAGATTGGTTCACAAGTTAGGCTTGTTTCTCTGCGAGCATCGCCATCATTGCTTGCAGTTCTCCACAATATATGTCTGCCGTGAATTACGCTATGAAATAATCATCAAACGGTTATAATAATCTTTCTATAAACAAGGTATGGCAAGCTTTAACACAAGCTTGTCTTATTAAATAATGATTTTTCAACTTTTTTTATTTTACCAATTTGGTGCATATGGGTCAATATTGTGGGTAAGCTAATGTCGAACCGTGCCATTAATTCCTTGGAAGTTTGGTATGGATCTCTAGTATCACTTTCAATTTATCATTTGTTTACCTTAGTGGCTGGCCTTCCTTGTGGTTTATTCTTCAAGTCGAAATTTCCACTACGAAAGTGGTTCAACCTAAAACTCACAGTCTGGCATATCTTTAAAGCTTAATGTTAAAACAATTGAAAACCAACATTCAAATGTAATATTTTTTTTTAATTTAGAATTTTAAAGTTATGTAAAAAAGCTTCTCTCAGAAATTCCACAACACACATGCTTAATGTTGATTCAAAGTGTCGGTACATTTGACCAACAACTTCATATTTAAACCCCTATTAATTCAATTTTTATCTATTAGCTATAACATCACAGCTCTTGTACATCGTACATAACGCATTTTAAATAAATAATAAAACTTTTAAAATATTGCAGTTGATTTTATTCAATGTATTATTGTAGGCTAAATATCCAAGACATACCTTCTATGCTATAATCACAAAACTAGCTAGCGTCGCGTTTAAGTATTCTCTGTTCTTATCATTCTAGTGTCAATAAATAAATGAATATTGCTAGACAATTTTAGAAATGAACCAACCGAATTGCCACCTTTGCACACAACACCATCTAGCCCCAAACTAAGCATAGCTTGTATTATGGTGACAAGATGACTGATAGAATACATATTTATTTTTAAATACATACACATGATACTTTATAACACCCAGACACAGAACAAACACCTATGTTCATCCTGGGAGGTAATCAAACTCTCAACCTTCAGCGCAGAAGGCAGACCTACTACCAACCAAGCTGACAGGCCAGTCAATGAATAGAGATGGCAACAGATCTTGTAACTAGTGTGTGATTATGGAATAGACCCTTATATTATTGCACAAAATTATAAATAATAGTGTAAAAAACCAAAAAACACGCTTTATATAGAAAACCAAACTAAAAAATAGAAAATAAATTTTAATAAATATAGTAAGAAAAATATGTTTTATTTAAAAAGAAGCGTGGGTGCATGCATTTATTAGGTTCTTTTTAAGATATTATCGAAATGATAATCCTTCTTCTCATATCTGTCAATGAAATATTTATAACTATTGACACCATGCACCCCATGCTTTTTTTTAAATAAAACATTTTTTTCTTACTTTATTTATTAAAAATTATTTTCTATTTTTTAGTTTGGTTTTCTATATAAAGCGTGTTTTTTAGTTTTTTAAACTATTATTTATTTTCTACTTTTTAGTTTTAGGATAATCGGATATAATTTTTTATTTTTTTTATTTTTTTCGAATTATTGCATTGTCATCGGTCTTTGACAGGTGTGTAAAGTTTGAATGAAATCTGGCCGTTGAAGTGAAATCGCGTCCTAAGGAGTTGGTTACAAACAAGTGAAGCTAATATAAAGCGTATAATAAGAATTAAATTTGTAGTAATCCATCTTTCTAGTTGAGCTATCTAAAGATGATTTTAAACAGTTCTTAGACAACATGTTAACAACATACATTTAATAATTATTCTGTACATTTCTGTAAATAAATCAAATAAAACTTATTTGGGATTCATAATTTAAAGGAATGTTTCATCCATCAGTCTACATGAATAATATATTTTTTACTTATAATATTAGAAAGGTCTGAATGAACCTGAGTGTACATAAGGTACACTACCAGTTATCGTGCTAGAGTATGCTCCAACTGAGAAATCATAGCAATACCAATTATATAATTATATTAATCTGATTACTTACTCTAGAATAAATAATTAAAAACTTAACATTAACTGTCACCATAATATACTTTTACAATATATCCCTACCATACCTTGCGGCTTCTTATAATATAATTGAAACTGCTTGGTTACAATATTCCACACTACACTGTCCCCTTCACAGTCCTCACTACTATTGCAACTATTTTATGTAGTAAACTCAACCAGTTTTAGTTATTTTTGCTGGACAAAGATTTTATGATAATGGAGTGTATATCAACTCTCATGTCACAAAATATACAAAATTTCATGTTGTATGTCCATGTTCGTACTGATATTAAATTTTAAAGATACCTACCTGGATTACCTGGATAACAGTTTTGCGGGATTACATTACATCTCAAGTGACAATATACTATGCTAGTTGTGTTCACACTATTGAGATTCAATTTATTAAGCGGGTGTGCACAATATACCTCTATATAATACTATTCTAATCCGCATAATATAAACCCACAAGTTAGTGTTTATACACTAACCGGTCCCTGGCTTATGTTAGAGACCGGGCGGGGTTAGTCGGGGAATCATATCCTTTATATCTAGTAAGTATAGTGAAGTTAGCAGGCGGGGCGGGGCGCGCGCGCTAGTAGCTGGCGCGAGGACGAACTGGAACTGTACGAGTCGCCGGACGAGCGCACACTGGCCTGGGACAGCGGAGTACCTGGCCAACAGTGCATCGTTAGGTAAGAGAAACAAGCAACCAACATTTCGAGAATTACGAACGAAATTTAACATTTTGAATTTGATAAACACGGGCTTTACTCACGTATTATTTTGTCGATGGATGGATCGCGGATCAAACTCGATTCGATTCGAAACTAGATGAATCGAAACAGTGTCGGTGCCTCCATCGACAAAATAATACGTGAATAAAGCCCGTATTTATCAAAATGTATAGTACAATACAACTCACGAAAGTGTTGAAAGTGAAATGTTTATTAACAGAGTTTAGAGGTCTAATTATGGCCGGGCAGACAAACAAACTGATAGACGAATATGGAGAAACTATAAAGGTTCCTTGTGGACATTGGAACCCTAAAAACACGTCAATCATAAGTTAATTTTGTTAATTTATAAAGGGTATTTGAAAATGTTATTCTAATCTGTCTGCAAAAGAAATCAAGATCTTACTTATTTTACGAAATAGATCTAAATACCAGAATCAGGACAAATTACTTGTTGCGTGAAGGAGTAACAAACATCTATACATACAAACTTTCGCGTTTATAATATTAGTATTAGTAAAGATGTATTTAAAAATATGAAGTAGGTATTCCATGAATCGGTTCTCATAGTGCAAGCTAGTTTAGGGCTAGATGATGTGGATTGCGCACCAATATTTAGTATTATTAAGTAACAAAATGAGTACATAGTAAAAGTGCACACTACCGGGCATACCAGGAAGCGACGTGACATGATGCGGCAGCGCCCATCGCTGCGGCGTGCATTCACCGTTGGTCGCGGCCTCCTGTAACACAAGTATACATCTAACTCAATGGCTTCAAAACAAGTACACGACGTCGCCTTATCTAAAACTGTCACGGTAATGATGAAGATATGACCCTTAATGTAGCTGGCGATTAAATAGTACAGTTTATCCAGAGTTGTCGGATAGTATCATACCGTTTTGAACTCTGTTACTCGTCAGATTATCTAGATAAAATGTATAACCTAACTACGTCGATTTGTTGCTTAAAATATGTTGTGAACAATAAATGAGTGTCACTGAAGATGAAAGTGCAAATTAAACACAGAACGCTAAACGAAAACAGCCAAAACCAACACAACAACGACACATAGGTACTACAGCACAACAGAGAGTCAGCTTAATAATTAATTGAAAAAAAAACATATATCTAACTAGAACACGGATGTACGATTCCTATTCAATTTAAATCGTCACTTAGTTTCCATGTTAATGAGAATCAGAACGGACCATTTCTAATATATTTGTGACTGCACTAGTAAACTTGTAAACCGACACCAAATTATGTATATATTACTTATTTACTTTTAAACCGATAAAAGCTACACTCGTAAACTAAACAACTTTATACTTTATTATCAGTAAACATGTTAACTTGTCAAAACTTTCGTGAGTTGTACATTTTGGTAAACACGGGTTTATTCACGTATTATTTTGTCGTATTTTTATTATTTTGTCAGTGCAAACCGTGACCGTGAACTCGATCTAGAAATCTTCACATGGTAAACTTATAATGTGACACTTAATTCACCCGTATACTTGTAAACCTACATTTTAGACTACATAAATACACTTTTACGCATACTGGCATTTCATTACACACGTAAACTTACAAGCCGACTACAAACGTAAACTTCTAAACCGACATCAGTTTATAAAGTTTTCGTGTGTAGTTTTATTGAAAGTAAAACATAAATGGGTAGGTATTCAGTAAAATAGCTGACTCTCTGACGAAGAAATACGTAAGCTCTACCGGACGGTCACTTACGGGGTGTTTGATCTGTTTGGGATTGGTCAGTATGGTGGCGGCGCCGTCCTCGGGTGTGAAATAGTCAGAGTCCTCGCCGGCGCACGAGTCCGCGTCAACGCGCGACGGAGCTGCGTGTACCACTCTCATTTATATGTGTTTACTTATTCACCTAGCACACTATTCCTTGTGATCCTTATGATTGTATTTAATATAAATATTACTGAAGATCCCCGAATGGGATAAAAACGGTTATTTTTAGTCCAGCCGAAGTTTGAAGCACCTTGAGAATACAAATTCTATTTTCCCTTCTGTAACATGTCTGCCGGTCGTTTACCTGCTATATTTCTACAGCAGCACTATCGTGATGTCACGGTCGTTAACAGCTGAGAGATCGAGCCGCCGGCTATGGTGTTCACGATTACGGAAAGATAAACTTGTATAAAAACTACAGTAGTACGCACGCTTCAGTCACGTGATTTATCACAGGGTAATGCGATATTCATACAATTTGATCTTTCAGGCATAAGGCCAACGGAAAATGGATGATTAGACCCCCCCCGATGTCTATTTTTTGTGTTTATAGTAGAGTAGACATTATTTTACCCTTTTAGTGTGTCAATTATTGTGAAATAAATCTAATTAAACTATGGTAAGTCTAAGTGTTAGTAAGTAATGTATAAGTTTTCTGTGTTTAATGCTGAGTGTAAGAAAATTTGTAAAATAACTTGACAACAGCAATTTAGTATAAAAAGCATGACGAAATAATATACTTTTAAACGTCGTCATGAAAATGAGCAGGTACATTTCTTATTGCGTCAACTCTTTTGCAATTCTAACAGTACCTTAGTCATTGTGTTAAAACCATTGCAGCTTTTGTTTATTTTTTATTACAAATTGAGTAAAATAATTATTGAAATTTTGGTGAACAATGCACACAACACCATCTCGCCCCAAACTAAGCATAGCTTGTATTATGGCGACCAGATGATTGGTAGAATACTTAGATATTTTTAAATAAGTACATACTTATGATACTTTATAACATCCAAACACAGAAAAAACACCTAAGTTCATCACATAAATGTTTATCCTAGGAAGGAATCGAACCCTCAACCTACAGAGCAGAATGCAGAGCTACTACCAACTGAGCTGACAGGCCAGTCAAAAATAGCAGGATATAAAGCTGTATACTGACAGTCGCGGTTATCCGGCTCGTCGGTATCGGTGTCGTCGATATGCGCCAAGTGCGGAGTGGCGAGCCGCAGCGCGCTATCAGCTTCTATATCGATATCTGGCTCCTGTTTCCCCGTTCCCGTTTCCCCAGACAGGGAGAGGGATGACGCGTGTTTTAGCACCTGTAGGGTACAGCACACTAATATAACCCTTCATATGAGCACACTCATATTACAAAATGTGATAATTGAAAAATGAATCGAGTTCGCTGAATCCTACCCACGTGACCCACATTCAAACATATAAGAAAAAATCCGACGGTTTTATATGTAAACGCATGATTTGATTTGATGATTAATCTTACCCCATTATGTTGATGTGTGAGCAGCGGCGACAATCTCTCCGTCTCACTATCGAGCTCCACGTCGGGAGGTGTCCCCCCCTCCCCCTCCTCGCTCCCCTCCCCTGCACCTTCCCCCTCCCCCTCCCCCTCCCCGCGAGGCTCCGAGCGTGGCGGAGAGGGCGGCGCCTCCCCCGAGTGACAACACGACTCGCTCGGGAGGTTCAGGCTGAGAGACGACTAGAGAAACATACAGCTCACTGAGTAAACACCAACTAATTATGCGCTTCGTGCTCGTTCCTAACAGATCGATTAGTGTTACTACTGTGAATGTGTAAATCAACTAAATAATTTATATTCTATTCTACAACTAACTTAATTGTATCAACTACATTTAGTGCGGTAACTAATTTCAGAACAACAACTAACTCTACTGAAGCATCAATATTTGGTGCAGCAACTAATTTTAGTGAAGCAACTATATTTAGTGCAGCAACTAACACCACTAAATCAACAATATTTAGTAAAGTTACTAAAATTAGTAGTCACTAACTTTAGTAAAAAGAAACTTTATAATAATAATAATGCCATTTTCACACAGCATCATCTGGCCCCAAAGTAAGCAGAGCTTGTATTATCCAGACCTGAGACAAATACTTGCAGATCATACAATCAGTTATCCCGCAGCGGAAATCGAACCCGCAATCTTCTGCGTCTCGGCCTGGCTTTTGCCCACTGCGTCACAAAGGTCATCTAGGTATATTTATTGCCGCAACTAACATCACTGTAGCAACAATATTTAGTGCAGCAACTTACTTCAGCAAATACTCTATATTTAGTAAAGAAACTATATTGCAACTGACTTCACTGAAGCAACTATATAATTTAGAAGAGCAACTAACTTTAGTAACGTGGTTCGGTTTGTGGTTGTAGAGCAGCGGACTGTCGACGGCCGCCTTCTCCTCCGCGAGCTTGGCTTGTTCCTCGCGTGCGATCAGCACCGACATACGGAACTAAAGATACAAACAAATCATCTAATTATATACTAAACTTCCTACTGTTAAATTATATCAGTAAATATATATGTCGGAAAGTGAACTAAATGATATGGAAAATAACCAATCAATTAGTTCTAAATATTACTAAGATGTTCATTTGATTTTTAATCTTTAAAATTTCTAGTTAATTTCCCATTAGACATTTCCGTTGATTTTTTTTGTGTATTAAGCAACTATTCATATGGTTTTCGAGTGTTGATATTATTGTAAGTTAATTTCCGTTTCCATTCAAATTTGTTAGGATTTGACTTGGTATTTTAAAATGTCATGAAAGCGGAAACGCTGACGTTGCAAGTGATTTCCGGGGCGTCAGGACAAAGCTTTTGTGATACATCTTGCTTTTTATATTGAGAGTTGGTAATAGCAAGACGTGAACGTGAAAAGACTTGTCTGTTACCGCGTATATCTGGTGGGGTGTGGCTGCTGCTGGCAGGGGGCGGGGGCGAGGGCGAAGGGCATACCTCGGGGGTGAGAGTGCGGGGTGCGCGGACGGAGGACGCCTTGAGATCGTCGCGCGCGCGTCGGCCCGCGCTGGCGAGGCTGCTGCTCGAGCCGCGCTCTGGCAGGGGGCGGGGGCGAGGACGAAGGGCATACCTCGGGGGTGAGAGTGCGGGGTGCGCGGACGGCGGACGCCTTGAGATCGTCGCGCGCGCGTCGGCCCGCGCTGGCGAGGCTGCTGCTCGAGCCGCGCTCCGCCACGCATCGGTTCAGGATCTCCGCCGCTTGCTAAACATAAAGCACCGTACATATTATAACGTTATTGGCTTCCCTTTTAGCTTACTTAGTAGTAGCTCTGCCTCCTGCGCTGTAGGTTAGGGGTTTGATAATCTCCCAGAACAAACAATTGTGTGATGAACATACGTGTTTGTTTTGTGTCTGGGTGTTATAAAGTATCATAAGTATTCAAATGTAAAACAAAAATGTTTACCTGGCTCAAGACAAAAAATAGCCTATGTTCTTCCCCTTCTATTATCTGCATTTATATGTATTATTTATATGTATCTGCTTATTTTTGCATTCTGGATGCGTGGATCTAATTAAGAGTTTTTAAGATCTTTAAGTTCACATTTTACGATAAATCATATAATTTCATAAGTATTATATGGGCTGTGTTATATTTAGAGATTACTTGGTACCTGTGAAGCGGTGTCAGTGTCGGGGCTGGCGATGGCGGGATGCAGTTTGGGCGCGACACAGCACGGCGCGTGCGGCCCGTTCAGAGCCTCTATCAGCGACACCGGCTCGTAGCCCGGGGGGATGTTCTCCATACTACCCTGTATAACCCATTCATATTATAGCGTCAATACTAAACAATGTTCATGGTTACACAGGTAACATTGTTTTTAATTTAGTACCTTTCCTACTAAACACTTAGGTAAACACTATTTCTACCATCTTTTGTTTTACGCGTAAGATTTCAATAGAGATTATAAATCTTTTTTATGTGCAAAGAGTTTCTAAAAGAAAATTTTATTAAGATTCTTCAGCAGGTAATGAAATGTTGATACTCGTAGCTGTTAAATAAACACTTTGATTGATTTGAACACGGATTTTACTCAGTTATCTTGTCGATGGAGGTATCGTTCCAGTTTAGATTTTTTAAATTTTATAAAGGTGAGTTTGATCAGCGGTCCACTCGTTGTCGCTCGTGTTCACGGTTCGGACTGACAGGGCGTGAGTAAAACTCGTGTTTAGTGAGTAGTATAGTACAAAAATTTTAAAAGGTAAAACAGGACAGAGTAAGGAATGAGTACATAAGAGGAAGTGTGAAAGTGAATGAAAAGATGAGGAGCAACAGGCTAGCATGGTATGGGCCTGTAATGAAAAGGGAAGAATGGCATGTAACTAGGAGAGTGCTTGGTATGAATGTTGATGGATTTACGAGTAGAGGTAGGCCAAAGAAAAGATGGATGGATTGTGTGAAGGATGACATGAGTTAGAAAGAAGAAAGGAGTGAGTGTTGAGATGACGGCTGATAGAGGAGAATGGAAAAACACATGTTGTGCTGACTCCACATCATGTGGGAAAAGGGCAGGAAGATGATGATGATGATGATGATGATGAATTTGAAAACCCATTTCCATCGGCTGTTTTTACTAACAGCTGTATTATCATTATTTTTATTATTATCCATCAATAAGGCACTTCTAAGAAAAATAAGCACACTTACTAAAAAGGATACATTTGTTCTTATTTTGTTTTTATTGTGTGTGCTATTATAAGAGTAAAAGAAGATATTATTCATCCTAAATTATTAATGGAAGGTATTTTTTATCTTTAAGTTTGAATCTTCATGGATAAAATTTTAAAATGTATAATATTTACCTATACATAAGATTATGTATTGGTATTTTTGTTTAGTAAAAATGTTATTTTCTATTCATAACCGAATTTATAACAAAACGTTTGATTCAGCATGCTACATAGATAAAAAGTAAAACAAGAGTGGACCATCCAATTATTGGCACATTAACGCTGCAGCCTGCATTGAATTTTACACTATTTCAATTTTGAATAACCCTTCAGTAATAAAAATGAAAAATAAAAACATCGATCGGAGTATTAAGTCGCATTATTTCATTCCTTAGAGCTGGTACCTAAACTGCACCCTAAAGCATTTTATGTTGCCAAATAAATGTATAATTGCCAAATCATTTTTTTGAGAACCAAACAACGCGACTTCAAAATTCCGTGAACACAAAACTGTTTAAGGAAATAGTTATACATAAAAGGGCAGAGTAGAGATAGAGGGGATCTAAGTACCACTAAACAGCAAAACTGGACTGCAAACATGAAAAAAATACGGAGAAATTATAAAAAATCATCCACATTCTTCAGCAAACATAATAAACGAGTGAAAGGCAAACAAAGAAAAATAAATCTGCCGAAATACTTAGAAAACGATAATCAACTAATATATTGCAAACCTAGCTAGCTAGAGAATTTGGTTGCCAATTGATTTTCCCGCTGAAATATTCGATGCCAATTATGAATACAGTGCCAGTGATTGGTTTGATCACCCAGATATTGTGTCAACAGCAAAACAAATTAAATTTAAATAATACGTAGAGAAGCAGTGTCCGCCCAGTGGGGACAAGCCCGGATTTGTATCGGGCTTGCACCAAAGAGGTGTACGTAGTAGAGAGCCCGCAAGTCCTCGAACCGATATTTGGATGCCAATGTTTTGCAATTATATTTTGGAATAATAGTTTCAAAAGGACTTGCGTGGAGCTATGTCTGACCTGCCGCAAGTTATAGATGTGAATCAGCCAGGATTCGCCTCTGGTGGTACGCGGCCCTTCAAGCTTTATTATAGGGGGCCTTTTCCCAGTAGGGAGCTGTACCTACGGGTCAATTTCGTTAGTACAGACAATAAGCAAAAGCAAAAATTACAAGTACAAGTGGCACTCTTCAGTCTTCAAGCTAAGAAAATATTAGAATTTTGATCCCAATTTCAACGTAAAGCATTATTATTCGCAATATAATAACATTAACTTCTATCTCACTGGGAAAGCACTGTATAAAAAAGAAAAAGATGGTTGAAGTACACCTTGAACCTCTTTGAAAGGGGTTAAACATAAGAAACATTATCAAGGGTCCTACAAGTTGATCTGGCAAGTCTCCTCCCTACACCCTACACAGACTCTTTTAGCTGAAGACTCTAGAGAAAGCAACGCAGAATAGCTACCGTCGATCGTCACCGATCCAAGCGATCGTTTTACTAGATCAAGTCGGTTTAGCACCCACACCTGGTTGATATGAGAAGTGCGAGCTTTTAAGTCGCGTAGACAGGTACATAAATTCACCTAACACGTAAGGAGACACAAAATAATAAGGTGTGTATGAAGAGGGTTGTACTTACATCGGGGGTGTGATGAGGGGGGGGAGCGGGCCCGGCGGGGGGGATGCGGCGCTGTAACGCGCGGATCTGAAGCAAGGCGCGGAAAGGCGCGCGGCATATAGGACAGTTGTTCGCCTGGTACCTGCAGTTTAAGATACTTCGGGTGAGTTGTGCTACTCGTAGTAACTATAAGTAATCTGAATTACACAAATGAATGTATGTGAGATAAACTTCACATACATAACCAACGAATTTTTATCTAAAACGGTTTATATAAGTGTGCTAAATAAATTTCCACGATTAAAGGCGAATCCACCCTAGGGGATAGACTACATGTGTACCGTAATGAGTCCGCACAGGAGTTGCAAAGGCAGAGATGTCGGCACGGCAGTATAAGTGTATCCCGAACGTCACACATACAGATCACGCATTCAGAACCACCATCTTCTGTCTCCTCGTCTGAGCTTGGCTGAAAAGTTATAACTTAGTTTAGTTAATACATTTTTATTTAAAGAAGTCACTAATCACTATTGTATCTGGAAGTGCACAGAACAGAAAGAACGATAGAAGTAGTAAGTAGGCGGGGCCCGCGTAACGCTCACTTCCGTCGTGTTTGAAGTTTGTCAGGGTAAACGTAACTCAAAAAATCATCATAAAATATAAAATGCTGTATTGTGCTGTTCTGGAGTGCAATAATGATAGCCAAACCATAAATTTAACAAAAGGGGGAAATTATATCCCCGTTAAGTATTATTTTATTGTTTTAAACGGTTTTATTTAAGTTTTATTTAAAATGCAAAACCGTCAAACAAAAACAGACTATGAATCATACCATTTAAGGTCGCGTTTCTCTTAAACCTCATCTTTCGCTATTCATTTAGGGATGTAACCCTAAAAAACTGAAGAATGTGCTATCGCAAACTTCATCATGTAAATAGTTCCCCTATTAAAAGGTTTATAATTTCAAGGTCATTGTTTTTTTTTGTTTTAATTATGACTGAAATCTAATGAAACGTTTTAAAAATTACAGACACAACATTTATCAACAGGTTCTGTTGATAAATGTTCTCAACGCCAAAGAAACACAAGCGTGTGATTGTGTTAAAATAAAGAAAAGCTGTAATTTGGCCCACCACAAATATAACCTGACGTACCCATTGAATTCGTATTTTGATATCCATCAGTAAGTAGGTATAATTGTACGGTTACGTACCTACATAAGTTTTCTACCTAATCAGCGCAATAAAATATTACGATGAGTGCAACGACAGTGACCGCGCGAGACAGTCGCGATGAGCGCGAATCGTTTACTTTTACACAATATTGTAATAAGTGAATAAAAACTTTTAACTTTTGGTGATAATATACTTTTTCATCAATGTGCACTACAACTAATTAACTTTAATGTACAGTCTCAACTGGGATCGTACATATGGTCTTTCGAGTTTAGGCAATTTGGTGCGTTTTGTGACTTAAGGTAACGAAAGCGAATCGGTGGCCCGGCCTCCCACAAGCGGGTCTCACCGGGCTGATTGAGAAGGCACATATTTCGTTGCGGAGAGTCGCAGGTGTGCTGAATGCCAAAAGGATATTCGAGTGTTAACGAATATTCCATCGTAAACTACGTGGATCATCGGATTACGCTTGGAGTAGAAGATTTAAGTAACCTACATATTATAGGTACTTATTAACCAATCTTCGTGTCCTGAACCAACTACGGAAAAATAATACACTGCTTCACTACTGAACGTTAACTAACTTGAACTTTAACTACAAGAAAAAATGGAGGAACTTACAAAACAAGTAAGTTGCTTTGAGAACATAAAAACATTATGTTCTAACTACAAAAAAGACGGGAGTTCCAGAAAAACTATCGACTACTTAAACAAACGTCTGGAACTCTTGGAAGAATACTGGGTTGCATTTCACGAGAGAAATGAAATAATCGTTTCAAAAATTGAGGATAAGAGCCAACATAACTACTTTACTAGCAACGTTTATGGGAAAACCAAAGAACTTTACGAAGCAACTAAGGAAAACATTATGGAACTACTGATCTCACATCGACAACAAGAGAAAGATGAGACACTGGATTCTAGCATTGACTTCGACCTATCTGGGATGCTGGAACCTACAGTCAAAGAACAAGATGTCAAGCCTGGCGAATATACAAAAAGAATGATGGGCCGTCAAGAGTGTAACTTTAAGGTTTTAGAAAGAGCAATGTTAAAAGTTAACACTGAATTAATGAACGAAAAATGGGAACTTGAAGATCATCTTTCAATCCTGAAACATAAATGGGACGTTATTGACAAACAACACTGGCAGCTAGAAGATGCTCTACAAGGGTTGGATTTGAGTGACTACTGCACTAAATATGAAAATATTGAAGTAAAGTACGACGAATTAAGAAAGCAACTAAATAACAAGATCTGGTCTAACATACACTATGAAAAATCGACTCCTAAAATCGAGATACCAGAATTTCACGGTGACTACATTCGCTGGATTTCGTTTAAAGACCTCTTTATAGAAACTATACATAAGAATCCTACCATCTTCAAAACGCAAAAAATGCAACACCTCAAAACTAAACTTAAAGGGGAAGCTGAGCGCTTAGTACAACATCTCACTGTTAGTGCTGAAAACTACGATTCGTGCTGGGAAATACTAACAAACCGCTACGACAATCGTCGCCTCCAATTTACGACGTTAATGAACGTGATGCAGCAACTTCCGGTCATCCAGACTCCAAACACCTACAACATCAAGAAAATGCATGATGTCGTTACCGAAAGCCTAAACGGGCTTACTAACATGAGCGTGGACGTAACGAGCTGGGGCCCAATGATCGTGCATTATATGTCACAAAAACTGGATGCCGTAACTTTTAACGAATACTCAAAAGAGATCAAGAATAACAGAGACCTGCCTGATCTTACAGAGTTTCTAAATTTTTTACAAAAACAATTTATGGCATTTGAAACTATGAAAAATCGGCAAAAAGAGGCAAACAATTCTCAGAAACAAAGTGGAAACTTGAACTCAATCAAACCGACAAACAAGTACAACTGGAAACCAACCTACAATGAAAAACCGCACAATACTGGGAATTCGACCTTATATAAAGACAATAAGAACTATTCGAGAACTTTTTACACTACGTATGGCAAATGTCCTTTGTGCGAGGGGAATCATGTTCTAATGCAATGTACGAAATTCGTCGAAATGAACATTCCAATGCGCAATAGCACCGTCGCAAAACTGAAAGTCTGCAAAAACTGTTTATACAGTCATGAAAATACGGATTGTAGCTCGTCAAAAACATGCAAGGAATGTAATATGAAGCATCATACCTTGTTGCACATGAAAACAAAGTCGAACGAACTAACTAAACCTGAGAAAACTAGCCAAGATAAACCTTCAACTTCAGGTCAACAAACTAAACAGGCTTCTTATCACTCAGCAACTGCAAACACGGAAGTGTTACTGACTACTGTCAAAATAAGAGTCCAGGGAACTGATGGCACTTACAAAACCTTTCGTGGACTACTTGATCCGGCTCGAAGGACCATATGTACGATCCCAGTTGAGACTGTACATTAAAGTTAATTAGTTGTAGTGCACATTGATGAAAAAGTATATTATCACCAAAAGTTAAAAGTTTTTATTCACTTATTACAATATTGTGTAAAAGTAAACGATTCGCGCTCATCGCGACTGTCTCGCGCGGTCACTGTCGTTGCACTCATCGTAATATTTTTTTATTTTTATGTAATATTTTTATTTTATGCTGAACCGATTCTGGAAATTATGGTCTAGCGACTATTTAACTCAACTACAAGCCAGAAGTAAATGGAACAAACAAACTAAAAACCTAGAGAGAGGGGACATCGTCCTTGTCAAGGATAACAACGTACCTCCAGGAAAGTGGGCCATGGGGAAGGTGATCGAAGTACATCCAGGGGAAGACGGTCATGTAAGAGTTTCTACTATCAAAACCCAGTCTGGCATAATGAAGAGACCCATCATCAAACTGTGTAAACTTTTGACTAGCGAAATGGACATTAACCAAAACAACGACGATAAACAAAAAGAAATATCAACGAAAAACTACAAACGTACCAAAAAAAAAGACTACTTGACTATGTTTGTTGCTTTTTTAACTATGTGTACCTTTATAACGGGATTACATTGCGCTTCTACGGGGGAAGAAAATATGATGCCGAATGTTCAGATTAACAGCCTTGGAAATGAACGCCCGATCTACTACGATACGATTGGAAAAGTACAGCTGATTCACAATGAATGGATTTTACTAACGTACTATAACCTGACTAACTACTGGCAAGCTACACTAGATATCGAAAACTACTTGGAAGATCTGAAAATTCTGTGTCACAAACTGGACTCAAGATTCTGCGAAAATATAATAATGCAGTTTGATCATGAAATAGAACTATTGAAACACTATAACAACATATTACTAGCGCCGCACAAGCATTTATCGGAACGTAAAAGGCGCTCTCTGATTGATGGAGTAGGTTACGTCGCAAATAGCTTGTTTGGAGTGTTGGATCAGCGTTTTGCACAGAAATACCAAGAGGACATTCAAGCAATACAGAATAACGAAAAATACCTGCTTGAACTTGTAAAGAACCAAACTACAATCGTGGAAATCGAAAATGAGATTATGAAAAAACATGAGACGAACATTCGAAAACAATTTATGATAATGAATAAGTTTATGAATGATACAGACTTGAAATTATCTAAACTACAATCAAAAATTGGCACGGTCATGGCAACTAACTACTTCAGCTCTGTGTCGCTAACCGCGCATTTACTACTTTCTAATTTGAGGAATGTTCAAGAGATGCTTTTCAACGCCTTATTGGATGTCTACAAAGGTCATATCGATGTACATCTTCTAACTCCAGTTAACTTAATCAAACAAATGAGTGAGATCTCTGGAAAACTGCCAAAAACATTAACCTTCCCAGTAGAAAATATTCAAGAAGAGATAAAGGATGTTTATAAACTACTCTATGTAAAGGCTCGAGTGACGGGCAACTACTTTATGTTTGAGATACACATACCATTAACTAGTGACGAAGAATTCACACTTTATCGTGTCATCCCTTTGCCACTGATAACAAGAAATAAACAAGTAATGATCACAAGATATGTATATGTATCATCTAAATACATTGCGGTTAACTTTAGAAAGAATACCTACTTCGGCTTAAATGAAGATGAAATGAAAGGATGCATTCAACGAAGTACAGATAACTTCGTATGCAGTCTGAACTTACCTATAAGAAACATCGCAAGCAATGGAGCACCCTGTGAAGCTAAATTATTAGGTCATCAAACGACTTCGCCATGTACTATGAAGATAACAGAGTGTAATACCGCTTGGATCGAGTTACATTCAACGAATACCTGGCTGGCAGTGTGTTGTGACTCGTGCGAATTACGAACTGTCTGCGCTGGTGATGTTTCCACTCACCAGATTAACATATCGGGATTCATAACTTTGAAGCAAGGATGTGTGATGCAGAACGAGGACTTAAGCATCTATGCTCACAATCTATACCGTAGTGATGCGAGAGTAAACTTATTTCTGGAGAGACCACCGAAACTCGAGAAGTCTATTAACGACATATTTAAACAACGCACACCCCAACTTGAAATACTATCTCAAGACGAAAACCTAGAAGGAGTAAATAAAAAGCTGGAGCAGCAAAAAATGAAAGAGCGTCATCTTCCAGAGACGTTATCTATTCACGATATTCATCAATATACGATCTGCTACATTCTGTTGACCGTCGCTGCTATCGCAACGTTGGTATGGGTTGTGAAAAAGAAAGGCGTGTGTAAAAGCAAAGCTATTTATGCCACGGCGGTAGAACTACCAAAACAAGAGACGCTTGAGCTGCAGCCCCGCGGTTACTCAACGATACTGAAGACGCACAAACTACGAAGGTCATCCTCACTAGTGGAACGGCCACGCAGGGATGAGTCACGAGCGACGGCGGCTCAAAAGCAGTGCGAACGACCCCAGCCACAGCCTCGGACGGAACACGTCGAAGACATCAAATTTAATTTTGATTAATTTTACTTTTTATTTTAATTATTACACTTTTAGGTTTTTTAAGCCAATTTATTTTAAAAAGTACTTACTTACATACATAGGTACTTGGAACTATGTTAATAATTTTGTCTTTGTTCAGACGATTCGCCCTCACGCTTTTTCTCCTGTTTGGGGTTAGGAATATGTACGGTTACGTACCTACATAAGTTTTCTACCTAATCAGCGCAATAAAATATTACGATGAGTGCAACGACAGTGACCGCGCGAGACAGTCGCGATGAGCGCGAATCGTTTACTTTTACACAATATTGTAATAAGTGAATAAAAACTTTTAACTTTTGGTGATAATATACTTTTTCATCAATGTGCACTACAACTAATTAACTTTAATGTACAGTCTCAACTGGGATCGTACAATAATAATCGATATCGATACATTCGTCTTGTATCCTTTGGCACATCACTAAGAAGTAGCTATTTTTAGTGGGCAATCAAATAACAGCCACTGCATTATAAATTATATAGATAAGTAGACTTACATATTAGTACTGTTTAATTTATTGAGTTTTGAACCATGTTCTGATGGTACCAAGGTTTTATATCAATAACATTTGTTTTATGGTTTTGTCATTTTTAACGTTCTTTTTCAGCCAATTATAACTTATATTTCTAAGTGTGTTTGTTTCTACATGTGTGAGTTTAGCTACACTGGTTGTCCTTATAAAAAGTCATCATGCTATTTCTATTGTTCTTTCTGTTCTGTGTGGAAGTGACTGAGGATTATAACTTGCACTCCAATGCACAGAAATGCTGTCATGTAAATATCAAGAGGCAATATTGAAAGTGGCAGTTAGAAGTGGGAATGGTGATTATTTATATAAGAACATACACACCTTTGTGTCCAAATTCTTGTTCTCAATACCGTAAATCTCCTGCAGCAAATAGCAGAGTCCATCCACAAAGAGTTTCTGTTTTAAAGCCTTCAGCACATAGGTGCCATCGGAGTGCCTCTCAACCACAGCAATGGTTGTGTGAGACTGCCTTATTTCTGAAAGTAGATGGTGAAATTTTACTATGCAATATAAAGTTAGCTGACGTTTAAGCATTAAAAGTATTAAGGGGGTGTGCGTATGAGTGGGAGTGTGTTTGCGTGTGTGTGAGTGTTTGTTTGTATGTGTGTATATAAATAAATAAATAATGCCCGACATTTCACACAGCTTCATCTAGCCCCAAAGTAAGCAGAGCATGTATGGCACCCATACCACATGACTTATATTGTTTTCCTATGTATAATACATATTATACATAGAAAAACACCCAGACCCGAGACCGATACAAACAGAATCAAACCCGCAATCTTCTGCATCTCAGACAGGCCTTCGCCCACTGCATCACAGAGGTTGTTAGGGTACGGGTAAGCAAGGTTTTGAGAGGTGTGTATTTGAGTGTGTGAGAATGAGTGTAAGATATATTTTTTTTACCTTCCTGCCCCTCATCTACCACACAGTAGATGGCGATAGGTATGATCTCCCTGTTGGGATTGTAAACCATGTCCTCCTCAGCATGCTTGGAGGGGTCAAATACGTGGGATATCTGACAGAACTGCTGATTTGCACCTTTTTTGTAGTGGTAGGTTTGTGAGTTCATTGTAGGGTCACGCGGATAATGTCTACAAGCCATTTTAAGAAAAATTGTTTTATAAATTGCAGAAGTCACTTTAGTAATTCCAAAAGGTTTTATTTTAACAGCTGAGGGTGGAGTTTATGCCATTCTATTATAGTTATTATAGAATTTAGTAATGATATGTATAGATGATAAATACCTAATTATAATAAATAATGCCGGACATTTCACACAGCATCATCTAGCCCCAAAGTAAGCAGAACTTGTGTTATGGGTAGGTTTAAAAATGTAAAAATGTATACTACTTATATACATTTTTCTTATTGTAAATAGATACAATTATACATAGAAACACCCAGACCCGAGACAAATACTTATATACAGATCATAAAAACATTTGTCCCGCAACGGGAATCGAACCCGCAACCTCCTGCCTCTCAGCTGGACCTTGGCCCTCTAATAAAATAAATAAATCCAAAATAAGTTACTGACAAACCTATCATTAGATAAGAATTACAGTAAATCAACTCTGTATACTTACACTATGCCAGTGGGAGTGATTTCCTCTGTACAAAAGTAGAATATTGTAATGGCACATCTCACATCACAGTCAAATGTGAACTCAATATTATAGTATGTCCCTTTTCCATTGCTATCAGCTGATTTCATAGCACCATCTCCAATTTTGTTATCGGAATCGGACAGTTTCCCTACTGGTTCTGGGCAGCGAACAAACCGTAGAGATTCTTTACGTATATTCACAAGGCTTTTCAATGTTTTAGTGGGTTCATTTGACTGGGGCGGTGGGTATGGAAACTGCAAATTAGTATTCTTATAGTCTAACAAATAATTTCCAACTGGACAGTTTACTAATATCAAAAACCCTAATAACGTTTATACACTAAGACTACTACTACTATTCATTCATTTGTGTCAGTAGCCGATGATAATGTGAATAGGTGGCTCTTACTTTAAGTTAATAAAAATATATATCGTGCAGACTATTCTATGAGAGCGCGATATTATAAGAATGTAGTTTTCATTGTTCTAAGTGGTTGTTATTGACTATCAGCTGTACAGATTTGTAAAATTTACTTACCGGTGTAGGTTTGCTGCCAAGGAAGTTTAGATCTGCATTTTCACCAAACAAGTAAGCCTCAGGTTGAGGTGTGTCGAACCTCTCACCTCCCATTATGAAGTGACTTCCAAAGAAATTGCCTGTTCAAATATGTTTGTCAGATATTGTTTCTAATGTGAAAAGCTAGGTAATGTGATGCTTTAACCAAAGCAGTTTAAACAAAAGACTTGAGTAGATCTTGTACAAGTTTTAAACAAAGACGAATATCGATTGTTATATCTATGTACTCGCCTGATCGAGGTGGATATTTGTATGCATGATTCGATACCACATCAGCTTCCTCAACACCAGCGTGTTGACGGCTAGTTAGAGCCCCCATTTTAAACACTTCCTCCGAGATAAAAGAGTCCACTACACTCCACTCCACTACTAGGTTTGTTGTACTACGTAACTCAATCAAATAATTCAATTTCATAGGCTAAGAAAGATTTCATTGAATTCAATTATGTATGGACCAAAGAGAAATACTACATGGGGGAGGAGGGGAATAGTGTTCCCAGTGTTGCCAGCCAGTCTTTGTCAAAAGTTACCTAAACTAGATCTAAAAGTAACCTTTCAGTCCGAAATGTAACCTTTCATATTTTTCTACAATAAAAGAGGAGGTTCTCAATTCGGTTGTAAATTTTATATATTTGTTACCTCATAGCTCCGTCATTTATGAATCGAAAAAAAAATCACGTACCTAAAGGGTAGGTATACTTTCCGATTGGTCCCATGGAAATTTCATGAAAATCAGTTCAGTAGTTTGGTTTTTAAACCAAAATAGCTGGAAAAAATATATCATCCAAGTAAACGAATTTCAATATTTTGCTTTATTATTGAGATTCTCAATTCGGTGGTATTTTTATGGGTTCAAATTTAATTCAATGAAGTTGGTTTAGTTTAGTAATTATTTTAGTAATTAGGTATAAAAGGTAGTTTTTTTATTTTAAAGTTGTATTCAGCTACTTTCTTCACTTCTAAACACTTTTAGAATGTTTTAATATATGTTATAATTCTAAACACACACGAGCTTATGAATTGTCTAAATTTGTTGCCATCTCCATTTCCTGACATTAGAATGACAAGGACAAAACATACTTAAGCGACACTCTAGCGAATTATGTGATTTAAAGGTAAAACTTCACGACAAACAATAATGCCATCAGACGCGACAAGCAACTGAGAACAAGAACGTTCCGATTGATCGTGCGAGTAAGCGAGAAGCTTTGGTCATCTGAGGTTTGGTATATTATAATGAGAGAGAGAAAGACGTGTTTTTAGTAGTCACACTTACTATGTTTCAAACTAAATTTGCTTAATTTTGCTTAATAAAATATAAAAGAGCGATTCTTTTCATGATGATTTCGTTTATGAAAAAAACTACAAATTCTAAAAAATCACCTATAAGTAACCTTTTGAGTCGAGTAACCTAGAAGTAACCTGACAGAGTTAAAAATCACCTAAAAGGTTACAAAAGTAACCTTCTGGCAAGACTGAGTGTTCCATCGCGGGTGGCTATTTATTTCTTCTTCTTCTTTGTTAATGGTCTGTGACATACTAATGTCAATTTTGCCAGTGTCAAGTGTTTATTTTTATTTATTTCAAACATTACATCTACCATTACAGGTTAGACCTAATACAATAGAGTAGTCACACACAATATAATTAATACATGTCATACATAGGGCAAAATATAAAAAAAAAAAAATTCAATCACACAATAATAACAAATAATAATAAGAATATACAATCACAACAATAACTAAATAATACAATTCAAATCTTAATAATGTCAAAATTATAATCATAGATAATTAAAATAAAAAATAAAATAATAATAATTACCTATAAACAATAACTCACATTAAATAATGTCGCTTCTACGAACTCGCTCTTTGAACAGTGATATATGTCAACGGTCAGCGCCACCAGATTTAGCACTTGTATAGTCCGCGTCAGTGGCGCCTTGCCTACCAGGTTTGTCCTTCCTCGAGGCACTGCGAACAGAGGAGGCCGCCTGCGACGCCCAACATACTCGTCCGGTACGCACAGTGTCATCATCTCGAAGATGGTCGGATTGGATAACATCCCTCGGAACACCCGAACCACATACAATGCTAGCGCCATATCCCTCCTAGTTTCCAGCTTGTTGTATCCAACCATACCCAAGACGAATAAGGTTGGATACATCAGGGGATAGAACGGATAAACGCCGTATGTCTTCCAATACAGATATCTAGTAAACTTCTTCTGTATGCGCTCCAACATGAGGCTATATTTAGCTTCATGTGGAGCCCATACAGAAGCTGCACTTTCCATCTGGCTTCTAACCAAGGCATTATACATAGCCGTGAGAGCCCTTATGTTTGTGAAACCGTTTGCTCGGCGTAAAATGAATCCTAAAATTCTGTACGCCTTTTACAAACGGTCACAACATGGACTCTGAACCTCAACTCGATGTCCAGACGAACCCCAAGATCTCTTACCGATTCCACTCGCTTCAACTGCGCTTCCTCAATCTGGTAGTTGTAGTGAAGTGGGGCTGTTGCTCTACTAAATGTTATTATGGAACATTTGTTCACATTAAACTGCAACTTGTTTCGTCGGCCCCACTCCACTACCCTATCCACGTCTTGTTGAAGACGGGCGCAATCTCCTTCCTCCTTTATTGGTAAGATCAGCTTGAGGTCGTCAGCGAACAAAAGACATTTGGCCGCTGTTACAACTTCGGGCAGATCGTTAATCATCACGATAAATTCCAACGGCCCTAAGTTGCTGCCCTGACTCACACCTGTTTTCGTGAAGTAAGGTTCGGATTTGTGTCCCGCGTACTCCACATACTGCTGCCTGTCCTTCATGTAGCTAGTGAAGAACTGGAGCAGTTTGGGGGTGCAGCTGATTGTCGCCAGCTTGGTCAATAAGATGTCATTATCGACCATATCAAAAGCTTTTTTAAAATCAAAGTAGGCGACATCGACTTGCACCCCTGCTTCCACGTTCGGGAGAATGTACGACATCGAGTTGAGGAGGTTGCTGGTTGTACTGCGGCCTGGCCTGAAGCCATGCTGAGAATCCGAGAGATGAGCCGATAATTGCTGTTGCATGCTCCGCTGCACCGCCGACTCAAACACTTTTGCCGGTGTTGAAAGGATTGCAACGGGTCTGAATCCGCTTACCTCCGAGCCACCGTCACCTTTGGGTATAGGGATCACCCGGGTAACCCTCCACCGTTCCGGGAAATATGATTCTACCAAGCACAAGTTAAATATATGGCTGAGTGGCTCCGCTAGAACCCTACGACAGTCCCTCATTACAAACACGGGTATCCCGTCTGGGCCTGAAGAATGTTTCGGCTTAAGTCGTGCGAGTGCCGCCCATACCTCTGCCACTGACAGCTTCGGCACGTGAACGCGCGAGCTCCCGGCACTGCTCAATGCCTCCGCTTCACTCACGTTGAGGGCCGCCGTAGAGGTGCCGTATACCGAAAGAAAATACTTAGCAAATTCCTCTGCACAATCTGCCTCCGGAAGTGTACTACCATCTTTAGTAATTGTCTTTCGGTTCACTGCACCCCTTTTCTCTCTAACATAATCCCAGAAAGCCTTCGGGTCCTCCACTAGTCGGCTCTGCACTCGCTCCTGGTGTTGTTGATGCTCCGAGTGTATCATTTCCTTGACTCTCGCTCTACATTCCGAGAAAGCCTGGTAATTCTCCTTGGACCCTCTCATCTTGTACAATTTATGCAGCCTTGCCTTATGTTCTATTTCTTGAATGATCTCTACATTATACCACCTTGGGTAACTATATCTTGAATGTACCTTACCTGTACGTTTTTTAGGTACACATTTATCAAAAATATCATTCAGGATACCATAAAAACAGTCTAACGCGTCTTCTGGCTTTTAGACCCGAAAAATAGCGCACCAATTAGTTGTCGCTATTGAGGAATATAAAGCGTGGTAATCCGCCTTACCAAAGTTCCAGCTCGGTAAAGTGGTTGGAGGTGGCGGCTTCGGGCCCGGTTCCGCGCGCGCACAGCGCCGCATCGTCACCGCGAGCGGTCGGTGCTGCTGGTCTACCGGCACCAGTGCCTCATCGGCCATGCCCACGTGCGCTTCATCCATTTCTGAAGAGACCAGCACCAAATCTAGTAACCTGTCATTACAATTTCTCACCTCGTTCTTCTGAGCGAATCCGCAAAAGACTACAAAATATTCAAAATAGTTTTGAACGTCAACATTACATGAATATAAATTAAAATCCCCTATAACTATACATGACTTATAGTTAGGACACCATTTTTCTAAAATTTGAAAGAATATTAAATAATCATCTTCAGTACTATTTGGTGGAATATAGACCACACAACAAAAAAATATAAACTTCTCTTTTAAAAACACTGTGGCACCAACTAATTCGAACGCGCAGGTGTTTATATCAACGCCGTCCGGGACCTTTGCTCTTCGTAACTAAAAGCGGTGCGACGACGCCAGGAATATTCCCCCCTGCTTACGTCCGTCCGCCCGGTCACATCTCAAGATCTGGTATCCGGGAGGTACTATCTCGGCATCGTGAATGAACTCTACACATCCCGTCTCTGTGATTGCAAATAAGTCTGCACCTGAGGATTCGATATTGTTACATATCATATCCAACTTTGTCCGTAACCCTCTCACATTCTGGTAATATACCTCTACTGCTCTATTTTTCTTCGATTGGCCTATTTGCCTGTCTCCGAAACCAAAACCATTCGCCAAACTCAGAATTGACCGGCCAGACTTCTGGCTGGTATACTATTTCGTACTCTCTTTGCGGCACTGTGATAATAAAAGAAGCATAATCTCTCTCCGTCTTATGCCTAATTTTATCAACTTTTATCGTGGGTTCTGTGCCACATACGCTCTTTACGTGGCCCGTCATACTTTCCACAGTCGTTCCAATCGCCAGCTTCCATACGTGAAGGTATCTCTTTACTTCCATTGCTTTTATTTCCATATTAATATTATCGTTCAGGCCTATCTTCACCATTTTAGGTTGAACGCTCTCTACCTCCAATGCTACTTACCATGCTAGTAGTACTAACTGCTTTCGTATTTCTCGAAGGCCCGTGGTTGATACCACTGGTGGCCGCCTTCGAATTGTCCGTGGTCCTATTCGCGAATTCCTTCTTACTAGTATTTTTCTTGCAAACCGTGATCCAATCATTCTTCTCGGGTATCGGAGCCTTCGGTGGTGGCGGTGGTGTGATCATAGTAGCTGCTGGTGGTCTACTAGTAGAGGCGTGCGCCTCTAAGATTACTGAATAAAACATGCAATAAAACGAGTAATAAATATTAAATTAGCAGAGCTATGTTACTTCATGAAATGACAAACGAAGAATATCGGCTATTTATTTTATTGCCTTCTACCAGGCGTCATTTAAACAGTTTAGCATTCCTCCCTTCCCCCTGCTCTGGACTATTTGTATGTGCACAGATAAACGCACTATTATCTACCTACGAATAAATATCCTACAATTCTGTGTTATCCACAACAAAAAAAAACATTTATGCACATCAAAATATAAGCAAAAACTCCAAAATGTTCAAAATGCTATACAGAAAAAAATTAAATTCCCTGATGCTTATCCATATCACACATCCTCATAGACTTGTCATTCACAGAGATAATAGTTTTCTTTTATGGATAGCGTTGTAGGTATGCTTTAGTAACTCTATTTAAAGGTGGTGTAATGATCAAAGTTGGAACGTGCTGATTTTTGGACAAAAAGTCTGTTACTCATCGATCTGAGTAACAGACTCTCTCGGAACAGACATATTTAACAATGTTAAGAGATAAAAACTATCAGTGTGATTGTTAACCAGTTTGTATAAAAACATGTTCTCAAGGAATTTCCGACGACAAACGAGGGAATCCATGCTGAAGTAACTTGCTCATAGCTTGGTAATCTAAACGTTTATTGTACATGTCGTAATGCGGTAATATTTCATTATATCAGTATAATAATGTCTAAACATATATAAAACATTTGTAATAAAAGTCATGTTAAATCGTATAAAAGGTTAACTTGATAAGCACCAGCCTCCGAAAGAGGCTAGGTTTCAGTCTAGTTTTTCAACCTCTGAGCACTTTCATAGCCTTCAATAATAAAACACATCAAGAGTTTTGTAAACTCCTGTATTTGGCGTTTGCGGACTACATAAAGGTGTTTGACCTTTACAGTATCACCCACAAAGCTATTTTCGAATCATTAAAAACCAACAAATAGCTACAATATAACTTGAGAGATAACGCATGAAAAGCTACTGGGCCATGAAGCATCATATGAAGGGTAGGTAGCCTTTATATATCACTAGCTGTTACCCGGCAGGGAATGGTTCCGCAATGTCCAAAGCTATCCGCTCCCATGGCGCTCCCACGTTATAAATCTTTAATGCACCTCTGCTGCGTGTATAGGGTCCTTTCACTGCTGCGCAACTCGTGCATTTTTGGCACCAGTCTTCCACATCATTTCTGCAATGGATCCAGTAAAATCGCTCACGTATCTTCAACAGAGTTCTCTTTACCCCCATATGCCCCCGGAACATCCTTCATGGTAGAGTTTAAGCACTTCAGATACTTTAGCCTTTGGAACAACCATTTGCAGATGACAGTGATCTCCGCGAGCATTTTCCCATTTACGGCACAATACTCCATCGTGGATAACCAGACTGTCCTATTGTGCCCAGTAGCTTTTTGTTGTTGTGCTCATTCCAGCCTCATCACTCCATACAGGTTTAGAAGTTCCAGCCCTTATCCATTCGATGATTGCCTTAATATCTGAGTCATCCGTATGCGCTTTCTGCAGGGTTTCCTTCCACTCATCATTTAGATCCGTGCTCAACATTCTGGCGGGTACCACTTCGTTGGACTCTTGTTTTACACAATGTTTACATTCTTCTGCACAAGGTCTTCTTGACGATGCATCCGCATTACCGTGAGATTTTCCACTGCGATGCTCAGTTTCATAGTCAAAGTCTTGTAGCTGTTCAATCCACCTTGCCACTTGTCCTTCAGGATTTTTTAACTGTAGCAGCCATTTCAATGCAGCATGGTCCGTGCGTAGATGAAATTTACGCCCCAGCAGATATTTACTGAAATGCTGCAAAGTTTTTAATACTGCCAATAGTTCCCTTCTTGTGACACAGTAGTTTCTTTCCGGTTTGGATAAAGCTTTGCTGAAGTAAGCTATCACGATCTCTTGATCTCCTTTGCGCTGGGACAATACACCTCCAATACCAGTATTACTTGCGTTTGTGTCTACGATGAACTTGTTCTCGTTGTCAGGGAAACCGAGAATAGGTGTATCACACAGACGCCGTTTTAACTCTTTGAAGGCAATGTCGCATTCTTCGTCCCAGCTGAACAGTCGTTTCTCCTCGGTGAGTTTATGCAAGGGCTTAGCACCATCAGCAAAGTTTCTCACAAACCGTCGGTAATAGGAACACAATCCTAGAAACGCTCGGACTTGTGTTTTATCCTTTGGGATCGGCCAATCCTTAACAGCGACGATTTTCTCCGGATCAGTTTGCACACCATCTTCTGAAATAACGTGCCCTAAGAAGCTTACTTGTCGTCTGAAAAATGAGCACTTCTTCGGACTCAATTTAAGATTGTACTATACTGATAGTACTCGTTCCAGATTTTGAAGTTGGTCTTTAAACGTACGTCCCACTATAATAATGTCATCTAAGTAGACAAGGCAGGTGTCTCCAATTAATCCAGCTAGTACCATTTCCATCAACCTTTCAAAAGTTGCAGGGGCATTGCACAACCCGAACGGCATTACATTAAATTGCCACAGACCCTTTCCCGTAGAAAACGCCGTTTTCTCCTTATCTTTAGGGTCTTTTTCAACCTGCCAGTAGCCGCTTTTTAAGTCTAGGGTTGTAAACCACTTCATCCCTGTCAATGTGTCCAGTGTGTCGTCAATTCTTGGAAGTGGATAACTATCTTTCTTCGTTACGTCATTAAGTCGACTATAATCCACACAAAAACGCAAGCCGCCGTCCATCTTCTTGACTACTACCACAGGAGAGCACCAGGGACTGGAAGAAGATTCTAGCACTCCGTCTTGTACCATTCCTTCAATCATAGTCTCCAATTCCTTTTCTCTTGCGACAGGTAATCTTCTTGGTCGTTGACGAATCGGTGACTCGTTACCGGTGTTTATGGTGTGCTGAACCAGCCCAGTCTTTCCAATGTCAGCATCATTCGAAGAGAAAATATCAGCATATCGATGTAACATCTTCTCAGCCATTGCAACTTCCTCTTCAGAAAGATCTTTGCGACAATCTTTCAGCAATGATGACACATTGTAATTCACTTCTAATTTATTGTCACTGGATAATTCTTGACATCTTCGCATCCAGGTTACTTCTGCATAATGGCCCATTAACATTCCTTTCTTAATGAGATGTTCCTCATTACTCGGGTTCAGTATTCGCACTGCTGAGATGGTAGATGCTTTTACTAGAGTCCGTGCCATAATCCATGGTAGGTCATTGTCCAACCTTTCTATCAACACACATCTATTTCTCTCTGATGTTTGCAATAGGCGTACTTGTTTCATGGTTTCTGACCTTGGAGGAAGCAAAATTTCTTTTAGGCAGTAGACTTTTCCTGATGATCCTACTTCCATAAAAACTTCCTCTGTACCACATTTTAGAATCCCTTGATTTACGTCGATCTCCGCGTGGTGTTCTCGCAAGAAATTCAAACCCAGAATGCACTCTTCAACTATGTTGGCAATGATGACGTTGTGATGGTAAGTTGTCTCCCCTAATTTCATCTCCACCTGCTTCTCGCCTTCAACGGATATGTGCTGGCCGGTTGCTGTCACGAGCTGAACTCTGTTAAATTTGCAGGAAAAGTCCCCAAGAAAGCAATCCGCAAGTTGGGAACTCACTACTGTACGAGAAACACCAGTATCCAAAGTCATTTTACAGATCGTTCAATTAATTTGGCCTTTGATGATCAGGCTGTTCCCATCGTGGGCTTGTGAAATCGAAACTCTTGGTGCTTTATCAATATCCGCTAGCACCCGCCACGCAGTCCTGACGTTTCCCTGCTGCTGGGGAGAGGAAGTGCTCACCACCTATCCTTGAGATCTGTCGTTACTCTTTTTGTATCGTTTCGGGCAACTGGACCTCAGATGGCCCTTTTCTCCACACCCATAAAATTTCAGACTGAACTTTGAACGACCGTCGCAGCTGGACTCCACCACTTCTCTGATGTGATGTGCTCGAGTGTCCATCCGTACAACTTCCACCTCCAAAGCATGGGCCAAGGCATTCTTCAAAGACTCGTGATGGCCAAATCTCACAGTAGCTCTAACTTCCAAGTCACGTATCCCATCGACGAATGCGTGAACCAAGTTCCCATCAATAAGTGCAGGTGATGATCGGAAAGCCTTCCGAACCAGCTTTTCTATTTCCAGGGCCCACTGCTGCAGGTTCTCCGAATTGCGCTGAGTCCTGTCCTTTAATTGAGTGCGGAAAACATTTTCCCGATGTGCGTCACCATATCGAGATGCGAGTGCCTCCAGCAGCTGCTCATAACTGACGTTACTTCCTAGGGCCTCCAAAACACTAAGTGCTTGGTCACGCAATGCTGATGTTAGTGCAGTCATAGCCTGCGACTTCGTCCATCCGTTTGCGTTTAGGACAGCTTCGAACTGAATTTTATAGGCGGACCACGAAGAACCTCCATCAAATGTTGGCACCTTAAATCCTCGCGCTGACGATGAAGAGACCACAGGAGCAATATCTCTATCTTCAGATTTCAGCAGATCCACAGCTTTTTTTACACTTGCAATCTGGGTTTCTGCTTCAGAAATCCGGCTGTCATGGTGCTGGATTTGCTCCTTAACTTCCTGAAGCTCTTTGCCAATAGCTCCATGTAGCTCCTTTATAAGGCGAGTCTGTTCTTCCTGCCGACGAGCCTGTTCCTCTTGCCAGCATTTCTGTTCTTCCCGTTGCTGGCGAGCCTGTTCCTCCTGCGCGCGAGCCTCTTCTTCCCGTTGCTGGCGAGCTTGTTCTTCCTGCCGGTGAACCAGTTCCTCCTGCCGACGAGTATCTTCTTACCGTTGCTGTTCATGCCTGCGAACCAGTTCCTCCTGCCAGCGTTTTTGTTCTTCCTGCCGGCGAGCCTCTTCTTCCCGTTGCTGGCGAGCCTGTTACTGTTGCTGGCGAGCCTGTTCCTGAAGCATCGCCATTAAGGCAGCAAGGTCCCCTGCAGCAGGAGCCTGAGCCACAGCTGATGATGGGACTCCCGATAACTCACCAGATGACTCCATGGTTGGCTGAAGAACCTGTCGAGATTCTTGTGATGGAGAACCTCCAAACCGCCTCTCATCCATTTCCTGTTGCCGCTGACTCCTTGTCCGGATACCGTCCGTGTCTTCCTTTGGTAAAACCGGCATTTCTTTATCTTCGCTTCTGACACCAAATTGATACGAGCCGGGTACTGATAAATTATGAAACCGCTTGATTTTACCAAATAATAAAATTAATTTCAAAGTTACCACACACTGAACTTAATCCACTGATTCTACTAGTTAACTTCTCAATAGAACACAATAAGAGTCACAACACTATAACACAACTGATAACAGGCACAGACCGTTTACCGTAGACAGAGAAACTAAATTAACTAGTTTTCTCTGTCTACGCCGTTTACCGTAAGTTGTCCCCTGCCACCGTGATGTTGGCACTATTGATTGTCAATCTGTTGATGTCTAATTCCACCCAACCAAGTGCGATCTCGCGTCGCCGCCATTTCAGGTTAGTGAAATTGGGATACCAGCTTCCGACACAATGCCTTTAGTATGGGTAAGGTTTAAACCACTAAGGTTTGTCCCGACACTATTTGAGTTTACCAGCAATAAAAATTGTAATAAACAAACTA
Source organism: Lampropteryx suffumata (assembly GCA_948098915.1). NCBI lineage: Eukaryota > Metazoa > Arthropoda > Insecta > Lepidoptera > Geometridae > Lampropteryx > Lampropteryx suffumata. Next base: position 18,904,433 of record OX402546.1, read on the forward strand.
GGTACAAACTTACACAATAAAAATAACATAGAACATGAGTATCCAGGTAGGTAGGTTAGCAATACAAGCACCTACCCACCTCGATACTCGCGATCTAAACATTCATTAAAAAATATTAGGTTGGGGGAAAAGTCTTTTCGCATTATAGTATGTATGAACTTGTAATAAAATCTCTTTGGCTATACTATTTGTATCTGGCTGGTTTTGGTATCATTAAAAGTTAAAATTTTAAAGAACATAATTCCAAATTCAAATTAGGAAAATGTGTTATTTTATTTGTTTTTCGTACTGTCAAGATGAGTGAATCTAATGAAGAAATTCGATACATTTTAAAATTTATTTTTACCGTGAAGGTACGGTTATTAACGTAATTTTCACACCAGGTCAACAAAGGACCACGAATTCCACAGTTATCTAATCTGTCTATTAGCTGCCTGTGCACCAAAGTATCAAAAGCACGTGAGAAGTCAATAAAAAGAGCAAGTACGTATTTTTTCTCATTTAAGTGCTTATTGACGTCATCAGTGAACCTTGATAAAAGATCTGAGGCACTTTTTCTTGGTTGAAAACCGAACTGGTGATGGTGAATATATATACATTATATATATTATAAAATGTATGTATTTGCTCACAAACGTATTTTTCTACTATTTTATCTATTGAGGATAATAATGTAATCGGACGATAATTAGAATAATCATTTCGCTTAGGTACCCTTTTTATGAATAGGCCTTACACATCCGACTTTCAGATCATTCGGGTATATACCAGTTTTAACACTACTGTTAGTTAGGTCGGCAACAGCAGAGGCAACATTTTCGCCTACAATTTTTATATCAGATATTTTAATATTATCAGAGCCTGGTGCTTTATTTGAGTTTAATTTACTTATAATTGTATGTATATCATTAGTTGTAGCTTAATTAAATCGAATACTAGAATCAAGTGTACGTATTGTGTCATTCGGGTTGGATAATTTTATGTTACATTCGGGGATTATATCATTAACCGTTCGGTGAAAACTTATCGCAAAGTTGTTCGCAATTACTTTAGTTGTCAATCCCTGTGCCTCAAATGCCTTGATTATATGCCTTGATGAGGAGACTACTGACTCCAGGTGTCTTGGATGGTGGTGTGACGCTGCATTCAAGTATCTGTCCGTATGTGTAGGTTTTCTATACACTGTGTGTGCCAAGGTCCCGTCACATTTTACCATCACTTTAAGGTCGAGAAAAGCTAACATTCTGTTTTCCTCCATTTCATGTGTAAAGCGAATCTTAGGGTGTATGGAGTTCAGATAATCAGTTAGCTGATCGACTTCCTGGTTATTCCCGTTAATTATACAGAACACATCATCGACGTACCTCTTCCAAAGTTATATACCATGGGCTGCCAGGTCTATCATGAATTCAAAATGTTCCTTCCAGATATTGGCAAGAACAGGTGCCACAGGGCTTCCCATTGCAACGTAACGTAGACCGGTTTCTCAATGCGTAATGGACACGGTTAGTGTTGAGTGTCGTCCGAGTGTGCAGATGGACATTTCTATTTCGGAAAAACAAGTGAGGGTAGTTGCAAAAAATGCTGCCCCCGCTTCGCAGAGGCGGTAGCTCCAGTACTACCCGTCTAGTCATCCCGTGACCACGACAGAGTGTAAACCTGTCGAAACGTCGGGAAAAATAGGTAAATAAACGTGATAAATACCCGTAAGTATTTATAATAATGTGTTCTGATCGCGTAAGTTTAAAAAACTTCAAAGCTCCGAGGTAAATGTATGATTGAACCACATCACAGTTCGCGATCTGTGTGACCTCGGGCGAGTTGTTATTGACACGGTCAACAATCATCATTTTAGTTTTAGTACGGTTTATTTTTAGTCCGAACTCGAGGCTAATATTTTCCATCTTAGAAAGCAGGTTTTCCATGTTTTGGATACTAGTAGCAAACAATGTGGTATCATCTGCATAACGTAGATTTGAAACTCTCAAACCTCCAATTGCAACACCATCAGTCCAGTTATCAAGAGCGATTCTCATAATAAGTTCCGTGTAGATGTTGAACAGAAGCGGAGAAACAATGCATCCCTGACGAACTCCTGCAGTGGGTTGAAACGGACCTGATAGCAATTCATCTGCCCGTACGGAGGCTGTTCCGTCCTCGTAAAGACGTCTGAGCAGGTGCACAAGATGTTTTGGTGTACCCATTTCTAAAAGGGTCTTCCAGAGCTTTGGCCATTTGACAGTCGAAGTCGAATGCTTTCGAGAAGTCAACAAAGCAAATATGTTGGTTTGTTGAACTCACGAGATTTCTCGATTATTTGGCGCACTGTAAGTATTTGCTCACGGGTACCCTTCACGAAACCAGCCTGCTCGGGGGCTATTACTCTTGATAAGAATGATTTCAGACGTTCGTTTATTATAGTGCAGTAAGATTTTGCTAGCATGTGAAATTAGCGCAATAAGGCGATAGTTACTGCACTTTTTGGTTGAACATTTTTTGTGAAGTGGAACAAAGACAGTATGAGTCCATGCCTCCGGCCAGGTACCTCCGGCCAGGTGAAACATCTGCACACCATACTCTCCCGAGGCCTTTATGGTCTCAATCCGTATAGAATCTCTTCCCGTGGCTTTTCCCTTCTTCAGATGTTTGATTGCGGCCCTAATTTCATCCTTGAGTATGTCTGGCTCCATCTCGTCATCTCTAGGTTTGGTTGTATCGAAACAGTGCGGTTCTGGGTCCTGAAATAGTGACTGGCAATATTATTTCCATACCTCGGAAATTGCTTCTATTTCTGTCACTGTCTCTCCATGAGAATCCTCAATTGCCCAAGTTTTGTAGGAGATGGATTTTGTAATTTTGCGAATTTTCTGATTGAGGTCCCTAGATTCATATATATTTGCGTGAGCTTCTACTTCTTAACAAATACTTCGCATTTGGGCGTTTAAGTCTCGCCTGCAAGCTTCTTGAATCCTAGCAGATTTCTCGTTTATAGTTCTCACATCAGTTCCCAGGGCTTTCAGTCTCCGCCTTTCTTCCACGAGTCCCAAAGTCTTGTCGCTCATCCAATGTTCGTGCGGATCGTATCATGTCCCATGTCCCCAGCTTGTTCCCATAATTGGTTTGATGTTTCCAATTTAAAAATCAACATCTGTCCATTGTCTCCAGTTTATTACCAGTGACGACATAAACTTTGAGTTGTCCGTTACTTCTAACCTCATTTTCTTCGGAAGTTTTCTGGCTACTCTCAGTCTAAGCCGCAGTTTGGCGATTAAAAGTTCATGGTCCGACCCACAGTCAGCTCCAGGTAGTATGTGAGCATTCCTGATAGATGTTTTCCATCGTGACCTGATCATGATGTAGTCTATTTGGTTATGGTATTTTCCATCAGGCGACGTCCAGGTGTAAAGTCGTCGAGGGTGATTCTGGAAAAAACTGTTAGAAATCACCATGTTGTTATCTGCTGCAAATTGTATTAGGCGTTCACCCCTATCGTTACGGGCTCCAAGTCCAAATTTACCCATACATTCACTAAGCTGATGGGCATCTGATCCGATCTTAGCGTTAAAATCGCCCACAACTATAAGAAGCTCTCTATTAGGGATTTTCGCAATAGTTGTCTCAAGTTCTGTATAAAAACTTTCTACTGTTGTTTCGTCAGAGAGACTCGTCGGGGCATAAACCTGGATGATATTCAGGTTCACGGGTAATGCCATAAGTTTGATACTCATCACCCGATCACTAACTGGTTCTTAGCCCATCACACAGTTATTTATATGTTTCGGAAGGATAAGTGCGACTCCATTACTACTATTGTTTTCATTCCCAGAGAAATAAACGGCGTTTGTCTCGGTAAGATAATGTCCATTGCCTCTCCAGTGAGTTTCACTGAGGCCACAGATGTTAATACTACAGCGAGCCAACTCGTTCTCTACAATCTTAAGTTTGCCAGGTTTAAGCAAGCCTCTTACATTCCAAGTGCCAATCTTTTGGGTATGTAACATCTTCATTGATACTCCAGTAGTCCGTTTTCCATGAGATGCCTGGTGCAGCACATCAACATGGTTGCTTTAATTTTAATTTTAAAATATTAACATTCAATATATTTATAAATGGTGGTGGTATGTCATTCCAACACTTTGTGGCAGCGTAGCGGAAACTACCTCTACATGCAGCAGAGCCATGTGACGGTGTTGCTAGTAAAATAGAACCTGCTCTAGGTTTGTACCTACTGTCTTCCTGGAGCCAACGCATTTTGTTGAAAAGATACTCAGGTTTTCTACTCTTGATCACCCCAAACAAAAGTATAGCAAGGTGAAGATACCTTCTCCAAGACATCTTAAGCAGCTTGGCATTGTTAACATAAGGTGTCACATGTGCTCTAGGCGGAATATTAAAACAAAACCTGGCACAAGCATTTTGGACGCGTTGTATCAATCTCTCGGTTCTAGAAAATAGTCTGGGGCAATAAACAGTATCAGCATAATTGAATTTGGAAAGGACAAGAGCTTCGGAGAGATTGACACGGAGATCAACGCTCAAACAGTTGCGAATACGGTACAAAACTTTTAACCGAAAGAAACAACTCCTAACACAATCAGTGATATGCTTTTCAAACCGCAACTCACTATCCATTATTATTCCAAGATTGCGAGATTCATTCATATAACTTAGTTAAAGCCTCCCTGATATAGACGCGACCGTCAACTATCTCCTTCACAATATCCGGCACCAGCATTCTAACGGTTAGGCTTTTCTCCTTGCCAGCATCTATCCACTGCTGCTGTAGCACCTTCGACTTAAGTTCCACGATAATTGGTCCAGGTTTGTCCTTATTACCAGGTAGGCGCTGCGATAACTGCACATCTTTTGCATCCATGTTTAATTGAGAAGCCACGGTTTCCACAAGTTTTCCTACTTTACTTGATGGGACTTCTGGTAGCCCAGCTATCTCCAAAGACGTCGTGAGCGACTTTTGTTCAAAATCTTTAAGCAGGCAGGATGGAATTCCATTCCATTCCATTCTGCATTCAGCATTCGTTGCTCTAAAACAGTTACCCTTAATTCAAGATTCTTGTTTTTATTAATTAGGTCATTATTTTTATTCTCAAGATCTTTAATTATACCGTCCTGCCTTTTTAAAGACTGCTCCATGGAGGTTAACTGATCACTTAGGAATTCCAGTGAGATCTCAAGGCTTCCGATCTCCTCGTGAAAGTCTTTTTTACCTCTCTGCTAATGTCCTGTACCAGTTTTTTGGCGTCGATAACTTGAGTATTCTCGTTGGATCCAGGCTCGCCGTCTTCATCTTCGCCGTCATCTTCTGGAATCACGAAAGATGATCTACGAGAAATGTTTCTCAAGCAGTTTTCGCAACTCCATTCTATACCAGACGAATTGTGTAGGGGTAGATAACTTCGAACATACAGGATCGGCATGAACTATTTATCACATCTGCTGCACTCCAGCCCAGGAGCTTTTTTGGTAATGTTTTTTTTACATATAGCACACTTCTTTATCACCATTATTTCGGATTACTCAAAGAGTTATAATATTATTATTTTTTCAGGATGAGGGTACTTTTAAAGTTAAATTTGTCACGAATAATTAGCGCGCGTCCCTTCGCAATGACGTTCTGACGTAAACTCAATATATAACATGAAAATATATAATATAACATTTTTATATTATATATAAAATATGGTATAATATATAATGGTGTATTTCAATTATAATATTAATTAATACGGATTATTTTTGCTCGATTGTACGATTGTAAAAACACTACCATAGCTTTTATACCAATTTTACACACCAAACTCGGCTGTGTCTCGGGTTCGATAAATCTATTCTTATTTGAATAAAATAACCAAAAATTACAAATGAAACCCGAAATAAATAATATAAGAGCCCAATGTTTATTTTGCAAGACTGCCAGAATAATCCTTCCTGCTTTTTTCAGCAACAGTAATTGCATTTGATGTACTGTCTATCAAGTAACCAAGTGGTAATGTCATGTCAATAATGTCAATTGTGTCGACTGTCTGGTCAGTTGTCACTGTCAATCAGAAGGTTCTTTCGAGCAACGGGGTCGCTTTGTGAAGGTGCTGAAATTTTTCTATTTCAATAAAATCCGTTTAAATCCACTAAAACGTTTGCTGAATGATTGTGATTAATAGTGGAACTCATCTATGTATTTTATCTAAGTTTAAATTTTGGTATATTTCAGATCACAATGGGGCGCCGGCCAGCAAGATGGTAAATAATACGTTCCAACCTTCGTACTCATATATCTTGGTGAATTATGTGGAATTCAGTTACTACAGTGTTTTAAACTTGTGTTTCAGTTATCGGTATTGTAAAAACAAACCGTACCCAAAGTCACGGTTCTGTCGTGGTGTGCCCGACGCCAAGATCCGTATCTTCGACTTGGGTAAGAAGAAGGCTGCCGTAGACGACTTTCCACTATGCGTGCACTTGGTGTCGGATGAGTACGAGCAGCTTAGCTCAGAGGCCTTGGAGGCGGGTCGTATTTGCTGCAACAAGTACCTCGTCAAGAACTGCGGCAAGGATCAGTTCCACATCCGCATGAGACTGCATCCATTCCATGTCATCCGCATCAACAAAATGTTATCGTGTGCTGGAGCTGACAGGTGAGTTGTTTGTATAAGATCTTATATTAGTTGTGATAATAATTCTAACCCACGGCTTTGCCCTCGTGTTACAATGTTAAACATTAATCTTTAAATATTCCTTAAAATCTCTCTAGCCATCAAGCTATACAGTACAGATGCGATATTGTGTCTGGAACAAATGAGGAACTACTGGTGTAGTATTTGGTTTTTCACAGATGTGTGATTGTTGCTCTTATATGTGATTAGAGTAACAAATAAACATCTCAACATTCACACAACTTTCACACTTTTAAGTACCTGGAGTAGTATAATAAATTAAAGTCTAAAAGGTATCTGTTTGTCATTGAAATATCTGTCTGTCTGACTCAGCTTGAGTCATCTATAAACTTGTTCAATAGTTCAACTCTGTTATGTTGTAATTAGGTTAAATATTAGAAATATGATATTTACATCCAAATAATGAGCACTGTAGGGCGATTATGGAATTCTAAATACAATCAATGTCTATCAGAAATCTATGAAAACTGATAGACATTGATTATAATTAGAGTTCCATAATCGCCCTACAGGTCGATCTTATATACACACTAACAAATGAATTGTTTAAATCTGTCTTAAAATGACTAGGATAGAAGATAGTTAATCAGTATGCTAACTAATTATATGATTGTTGGATTGAGGGCATATCTCTAGTTTAGAATCAGGTTGCACTCCAATATGTCTATAGGTGCTTTTGAACAGTGAAGAAATACATTGCCTAGAATGGAAACCTGTACAAAACAGCACAAAAGTGTGAAGATGTGTACAGTATACTGTGGAATAATTTGGCAAAATATGAATCTAATGTTGGACGTGTCTCCTATCTAACCAACATAGACAAGTAATAGACAAGTAGTAGACTGAGATAGCTTAATTGTCTAGATTACCTGGAGTGTTATTGTACAAGCAGCATATTGTAGTGTAGAAATAAGATAATCCAATTTAGTGCCTTATTTTTAACAGTATGTACCAATATGTTCCTTGTTGTTTCCAGATTTCCATTATTTTCATGTTTTTATTATTGTTGAATAAATCAGCAGCTAAACCTTAGATCCTATATCGCACCTTTATTACGAAACCGTCCCTAAACAAAAAACCTGTTTTTTGAGTATTGATGATTGAAGTTTTGAAAATTTCAAATTCCGATCTAATGTATCTAGACACCTGAGATTGGTATTTTTTTAATGTGATTAGTTAATTTGGTTACTTAACTAATTATTGGCATTCAAATTTATTTATAAATATGCTTTAATGATATTTATATATGAGATTTAAAAAATATATTGTTTAAGTGTCACTTTTCCAGTAACGTTTATTGCATTTTTACATAGCACTGTTTCGGCAACAATGTCATAATTTACTTAATGCCACTATTGCTTAGCTTATTTTATACTATAATACTGATATAATTATCTATAAATGACACTGAAATAACAAAGTTGTAAAAAAAAAAAATATTTTTATGTAATCAGACTTTTATTTTCAAATTATTTAACATTACAATGAAATGAAATGAATATGAAATTTTAAACGATACAAACAAAAAAAAAATCATCTTCTAAAAATATTTTTAACTAATTGGCAAAAACTAATTCGTCTTATTGATTAGGACCATTTTGGCGAGTGCATGAGTACCTATGACCCTTAAATTATATTATTGTAATAAGACGCGTAATATCTCGGGATATGGTTCGATCGAATAAGAGACAGAATATCTGCCTTTTTTCGTTCACCCAAGGGAAGTTTTGACTGATACAAGCTCCTTAATTGGGATTGCATTCGACCTGTTTTTTGTAACTTAACTTCCTTATAGTTTTCATCCAAGTACGATGTTTTGTAAAAAACTTTGACTCCGTTTGTGACAGTCTCTGCTTTTTCAACTATTATTATTTTAAGATCTGCCATTTTGACCGGTGCACCTTCAGTGTTCTTTGTGAATTTATATTCCGATAAAGATTTTATGTCATAAAATTCACTATGACTCATTTCATTCATACGGTAAGGATTGCCTTTCTTTTTCGAGCATTTGATGATGTTTACATATTGGTCTGGAACGTAGATGGGCCCCGATTTTAACGAAGTTTTTAATTGTTTTTCAATTGTGGAATGAGCGGAGTCCCCCCCATTTTGTGTTTGACCCTTTATCAGAAACTTGTGGGTGATGCGCTGAATATTAGGGCAGTGTTTAATGGCGTAGATGTACATAGACAATATGAACTGGTTTTTCTGTTGTCCGCAACAATTGTCAGAATAAAATATCACTTCTATAGGTTCACACGAAGCGGCAGACTTATTTTGCAAATATTTTAATAAGCAAGTTCCAATTTCATTCGCTCCTCTATGTCCTTCCACCTCATTCCAAAAAAAACATTCTGTGTGATCTGTAGCCAATTCACAAATAGTAAAGTTGTAGCAATTTAATTTTGACTTATAATAAAACACGGATACATCACCTCGAGGCACAGGAAGCACGGCTTGTAAGTCGTAGCAAGCTACTACAAAATTGTTATTTATCAGTGCTTTGTCTCTATCTTTCTCTAATCTGCACTGTTGTTTTTCGTCTTAATGGTTTCTTTATTATTCTTCTAAATTTTCTTTTTCCGTCCCTTCTGCGTTTTTATACAAAACACATAGGTCACATTGATCTTTTTTTGGAATGAAAAAACTTATATTAAATTCTTCTTTGAAAACTTTTCTGTAGGTATGTATTTTTACATAATCTAAGTTTTTCTGTATGCATTCCTTTTTATAATCTGTGTACAGATCAGTTACGTTTTTTCCCCCATCTATATATTCTCTAGTTGTTTGTTGCCGCAAGTAATGGCTTTCTATTCTTGAAATACTCTTCTACTTCCACGTCTAGTACGTGACCGGCCCCGAGAAGGGATCAATTCATTATGTAAAGTAGAGTTTACATCTACTTGTTCCACTTCTTGTGCGGGAGGACTTTCAACAACACCAATGCTTGAAACATTTTCAGCCGTTCGATTCTGTGATTCACCCTGTATGAAATAATCAGCTGGTTGACCGTTATTTTCTGATTCGATCGAAAGCGTACGAATACAAGACATTGCACCAGGAATAAATGTTCTAATTTCTAGACCATTCTGCTCGTCTAGAGGCTAAACAGATTCCATTTGATAAAACTGATGGAGATCCAGGATCTTGGTTTTCATTTTCTGATTCAGACGGTGAACTTAACGCCAGATCGGCACTTACATCTGGCAATTGTTCAAGATTTTTAGACGGGTTCTTTTTGTGGCAAATGTTTAAATTTATTGGTCTAAAAATACTACTATCATCAGAAGAGCTGTAGCCTACAAGGTTTAAGGTCTTTGCATCATCAGGTTTGAAGTTTTCTGTGCAAAATTCATCAGAATTAGTACGAGCTTGTTTGGCAGAGGTCGGTTTGAAATCTCCTTGGTCAGAATCAGAAAATGAGCTCGAATCTGAATCCTGAGAACTGCCTGAAGAACTAGAAGAAGAACTTGGAGAACGCGATGGTGGTATGGATGATGAATCTCTAACATTTCCGGAGTTCGAAGGAGCACTTTTTGAATTTATGGAGTTAATAGGTGCCTTTTTTGAGGAAGGTCGCCGTAGACCCTTATCTCATCCGGATGAAGAATTTCCCGACGAAGGTTGATATTCACGATCATCATCAGAAGCTGGAGAAAAATCCCGACCTGAATGCCGGCTATCATTTTCAAAAGAATCAGACGATCTGATATTATGAAAACGTTGAATAGGTAACTGTTTTTCAGACTCAATCCTTTCCAGGTGTTCGTATTCATGTAATTGTGGTAAAGTTGGTTGCTGTGTTGGGTTCTTATAAGTTGTTTCGGAGGACGACATTTTGAGTGGTTGTTTCTTGTTTGGCAACAATGTATGCGATCTTTTATTTTGTGGCTCATTTTTTGTTTTCATGATGCATTGGATTTTATTGATCCTTGGATTTGGTAAAGGCATTATTACTGTAACAAATAAAATAACGAAAATGTAAACAAATTAATTACTTAATTTAGTGTCTAAAGTAGTATAGGTTTTTATTTATTAAATTTCATATAATAACGTCAGTAAACCGATAGTAATGGCCAAATACTTTTATGGTAGAACTACCTACCCTTTTTGATTGGAAATCACTTAGGAAGCCTGAGTTACTATAGTGTAATAAGACGGTACTGCATAGGTACTGTATGATATTTTGCAAAAGTATTACGCTAAAGTGTCACAAAACAAATAAGTTTATTTTTACTGTTATTCACAAAACATAAATTCCCTAATAAATAAGACAATAATGACACTAAACAAACAATGACACTAATAACTTTTATCGGAATTAATTATTAGCGATAAAAATTAACTTAAAAGTGTCATTAAAGAAAAAGCTACATTATTCCAGTAACAAATCAGAATACTTACCATCAAGCCTGCGGAACAACGTTTTTATCCAAAAAATGACCCTATGCTGCACAGATTCACATCAGAATTTGACAAAGTTCTCACCGTCGGGACTGATTATGACAGTTTACCGTGTACAGCAAGTGCGCGCCCCTCCAAAAGACATACCGACACTAGCTCCCTCTAGCGAATTAAAGTAGAAACTGACCATGGGTGTTTTTGCACAGTATAGAGTTGGACGAGGCGCGTCAGATGGCGTTCAAAACAAAAAATCTCTGTTTTTTGTATAGTGACGGTTTGAAAATAAAGGTGCGATATGTTATACATGTTTTTTCAGTTATACTGTCACTAAATACCTTGTTATTAGTTTTAGAGAGATACTATTAAAAATGGAAAAAAAATCAGTAGCAAATATTCTTATAGAAAGTCATTAAATTTAACCTAACTTATATTTTTATCCTTGCACTTATTGCAAACTGGAATATTGAACCCCAAATTGTCATAGTTCAGCCGGAGTGGCTTAAATCCTGGTCATACTGTGCCTCGGATATGGACAAACTGCACAAATTTTGATTTCTTGTAGTAGGTACCTGTTTGATTGTCCTTGAATAAATACATGCCAACAAAAGTTTAAATTTTAAAAACTTTTTTGATACTGCTACAAATCCCCTTGGTACCGGTACCTTCAGTCAATATGTCTACCTAAACACAACATAAGCCTGAGAGACTAATATTACGTGAAGTCCTTAGACGTAAAAAGCTTATGCTCTGCATACATATGGTGTGTTATTTGCTCAAATTAGAATGATACTAAGCAGGAATATACTTAAACTGCAAATGTGTTGGGAGGCATATTGTTGATAATATTGATTAGTGGTATAGGGTGTAAGCTGGTGCATGTTAATCACATAGTGTCAGTGAATTGATTGGTTTGTGATTTTTAGGCTCCAGACTGGGATGCGTGGTGCTTTTGGAAAGCCCCAGGGTACAGTAGCACGTGTGCGCATTGGACAGCCTATCATGTCAGTCCGATCCAGTGACCGTTGGAAGGCAGCGGTCATCGAAGCCCTGCGTCGTGCCAAGTTCAAGTTCCCCGGTCGCCAGAAGGTAAGTTTTATGCTTGTTGCATGTATTATGTACAGACAGCATGAAGGAAAATATATTATGTAAATTATGAATATTTTACTGAAAAACAAGGTGTGATAAAGATATGCCCAGCAGTTTTATAATGAGCTGAATTATGTTAATGGTGAATCTTTCCATCATTCAAATGTTGATATTAGAATATTGTTGAATATTAGTTGATGTAAAATTCTTGTTATTATCTTATTTCTATGTATAATATGTATGTATTTATAAAAAAAAAGTCTAAAAGTAGTATATCAGTCATGTGGTTACCCATAACACAAGCTCTGCTTACTTTGGGGCCAGAAGATGCTGTGTGAAATGTCCGGCATTAATTATTTATTTATTAAATTCAGAAGAAACTGTTCAAAATAATAAGGATTTTACTCATAACTCTTTGAGATATTAAAAGATGTTTCTATAATTATTCAACAAACTTAAGATCACATGTTTATATAGTGGCCTTTCTGCTCAGTTGGAAGTAGCTCAGGTCATCACAGTACACAGAATCATACCGTTATTTTTACTTTTTTAAAACGTTGTTGGTAAACACTTCTATTGTTCTCAGTTTAAAGTCATGAAATACATTCTTCAGTGTCTTCTGCACTATAGGTTGTGGGTTCAACCTGATCCAGAACAAGTGTTTTTTTGTGAACCTTGATTATTAATTTTGTGCTAAAATAAGTTGCCAATATTTTTATTTTATCTATTATAATTATTGCATTATTCTTAAAAACCTTACTGTATGAGTAAGGTTATTCGGACCAAATAAATATGTATAAATATGAAGTGCCAGCTTATGTAATGCCTTACTCTGCTGTAGTCTAATAAACATGGTACAAAAAAGTGATTTCCTATGTAACTAGCCAAAATAGTGGCTAATAAGTGTCATGGAATACATTTTACTTGATATAACTCGCAAATTTCAAGGTTATTTTAACAGGAAACCTTAGCATGTATGATCTAAAGCATTAGGGTTTTTAGAATATAATATAAATTTCCCCAGTCTATGTTAGGTAGGTAACACATAATTTGTGATTGCAATTAGCACTTTTATTAATTATTTTTGTTTACAAATACTGAATTCTTATTTACTTACAAACATCATTCCATTTTCAGATCTATGTCTCCAAGAGATGGGGATTCACCAAGTATGACCGTGAAGAGTATGAGAAGCTCCGCGATGATGGTCGCTTCACCAACGACGGCTGCAACGTCAAATACCAGCGCGAGCATGGACCTTTGGATGCGTGGAGGAAGCTCCAGGCTGAGATCCTCAGTGTCTAGATTATGACCTAATACATCTTTGTAAAAAGTTTTGTTGTATTTTAATTTACAGAATACCAGATCATAACATAGACTTATTTTGCAAGAACCAAAGTCTAAATTAGAGTAACACTTCATATACTAAAAAGATGTGTTTTAGCGCGTTTTATAATAAGTAATAATTTAAAAGAAGTCTACACCTCTTTCTTTACATGGTAAATTATTTACCTATTCACTTTGTCATACACCGCCGATATACCTACATTGTTTTTTTTATACTGAGCGTGTTCTGTCATCCAGATGATAAAGTAGGTAGAGGTTAGCCTGACATACCTAATGGCTGTTCTAAAGTAGGTATGAACCTAGCCAGGGCATACTGACACTATTATAATGTAAAGCAGCAGGTAAGTGGGTATCTACCGTTCAAGTTAAAACAAATAACAAGGTCTGGCCTCTTAGCTCATCTCAGTAGCTCTATCTTTTGCGCTGGACTGGGTTCGATTCCCTCCACATATAAATATTTATGTAATGATAATAGATGTCAGTACTGTGCCTGGGTGTTTTACGAGCATCATAAGGCATCTGTGTACTCTTTTCTTAACCAGGGTGCGGATAGTATCCATTTTATCTTTGGCGTAAAAGCGACATTCAGTACCGGTTTGACAATTTACCTTATGATGGTAATCTACCAGTATATCTATAATATGCTGTTTGCGCGGAAGGGTTATTTTGAGAAAGTTACGAGCAGCTACAAGATTTGTCAGCTTGTAGGTTAGCGATTTCATCAGCGAAGTGCATGTGCTGGAGCCACTACCCGGTGTTTTATGGAAAACAGCTAGGTAGTGGCGAACAGCATCACCGCCCGCAACCACATCTGACTCCGATTCTCGCCCATCTGACTGACCAACGCAACCGTAGATGCCCAGACACCCGCCTGCTAACACCCGAGCGGTCCGTAGTGCTACTCGAAGAAGCGCTGCGGCACCCGCTACTTATGCAGCCAGCAGCAGCAGCTGCTCCCCATCCCCCAACGAGCCAGGGACTCGCCGGCAGCGGATCTGAGATTCCGCCGCGGCCGAAACCGGATGCTAGACGGGGATATGTCCATCGCCACTGATTCCTGATCACACAAGCGCCGTGTGTGCGCCTTGCGTCTTGTGTCGTGCTGTGAGAGCTCCACGTGCTGCGTGCGCCTCGTGCCGCGCGCGCCGTGTGCCATGCCATGGCTGCACTCGCCCTGTGTTGAGAGCCCCATGTGCTGCGCCACGTGCTGTGTGCGTCTTGTGCCGCGCACGCCGTGTGCCTTGCCATGGCTGCACTCGCCTTGTGCTGAGAGCCTCATGTGCTGCGCCACGTGCTGTGTGCGCCTTGTGCCGCGCGCGCCGTGTGCTGCGCCATGGCTGCACTCGCCTTGTGCTGAGAGCCCCATGTGCTGCGCCACGTGCTGTGTGCGCCTTGAGCCGCGCGCGCCGTTTGCTGCGCCATGGCTGCACTCGCCTTGTGCTGAGAGCCCCATGTGCTGCGCCACGTGCTGTGTGCGCCTTGAGCCGCGCGCGCCGTTTGCTGCGCCATGGCTGCACTCGCCTTGTGCTGAGAGCCCCATGTGCTGCGCCACGTCCTGCGTGCGCCCTGTGCTGCGCGCGCCGTATGCTGCGCCATGGCTGCACTCGCCTTGTGCTGAGAGCCCCATGTGCTGCGCCACGTGCTGCGTGCGCCCTGTGCTGCGCGCGCCATGCTGTGTGAGCCCCAGCACCCGCACCACTCCCCCCCCATTGATTACCAGGACCAAGTCCACCATAGCGCACCTAACTCCGCAGACGCGGATACAGGAAGCGCTTAAACCCCCTTGAAGGCCACCGCTAACGCCAAGAAGGCAGCGTAAAGTTGCAGAACGCAACAAAACCCACTTACCCAGGGGCCGTTGCCCCTGCGAGTTGAAGCCAGGGTAATGACATGATGTCGAGGCCCTTACCTAAACCAAGATGGGAAGGTTTAGAAGACTAGAGTAGTAGTAGTAGAACTCAGCAAATTCAAGGTCTGGCGTCGTTATACGATACGAAAGAGTTTGCGAATCTAACCAAACGAGTTGACGATTTAATCTAGATGTATTTTTATCGGGCAACATGATATACCTACCTACCTATATGTGAATGTTTGTTACTCAACCAATCAATAAAACCTATAGATATAGATGAATCTTTATAAAATTCAAAAATTCAAAATTCAAAATAACTTTATTCATTATAATCACAAGGACCACTTTGAATCGTCTTCTTACATGCTAGTGGATCTAGGTGCCGGTTCCTCCTAACCCCAGTTCTAGAAGAATCCGGCAAGAAACTTGTCTGGTCTTAACACTTTTTTGTATGATCCTTGACAATTTTGTCACGGATGCCGAGTCGAGTTGGAGCAGATCCATCCCAAGCTTTTTTGTCTTCTAAATAATCAGATATCTTATAATATGCTTTAATAGACAGTTTATGTTTAATTACGTTTTTAAATTTGCCAATCGACAAATCTAACACGTCGCTTGGGACCTTGTTATAGAAGCGTACACATTGCCCTATAAAAGACTTATTAACTTTAGCGAGCCTAACAGTGGGAACAGCGAGTTTATCTTTATTTCTAGTGTTAATACTATGATTATCGCAATTTTTTTTTAATAAATGAACATTTTTGTGCACATAGGTACATTAAATTTTCGTATATATACTGACAAGGCACTGTCATAATATTAATTTCTTTAATCGTATTTTTAAGTGATTCTCTGGGGCCCATGTTATAAATTGCACGAACAGCCCTCTTCTGCAACACAAATATGGTGTTAATATCAGCAGCACTCCCCCACAACAGAATGCCATAAGACATAATGCTATGAAAGTAGCTGAAGTAAACGAGTCTAGCGGTATCTACGTCGGTAAAATGACGGATCTTTTTAACAGCGTATGCCGCAGAGCTGAGATAGAATGATAGAATAGAATGATGATAGATAGAATGTGATCATCATTTATTTATATCTCAATCAAATATCGTAGAAAACAAATAAAAACTATAAAAAATTCAATCGGAATTACTAATTGTCTGGTCCTCATCATCAGAGCTGTCTTGGTGTGGTGTGCTGGCTAAAAACATATATAGTGCTTCATTTGAAAAATGCGTTCTCGTCCTTTTCCGCTTTATTCTGTTACAGCTGATTTACGGATCAGAAGTAAGTGATATCCGATTTAATATATCCTTGTTGCACGATACTCAGGAAAATTTCCTAGCGAAATCCACACGATATTTTCTGAAATGCTTATTTCTTGCCTCAGCTGCCTCCTCTGACAGCTGTCCAATAGGCACAATCGCCTCTGCAATGACTAGGGCACCATGCATCAATAATTTATGAACTGTAGGTGACATGGGATGCAAAACATACAATTCCACGTACAGTTTGGCAGTAGTTTGGGCATATGAATCAAATTTCATGTGATCGATTTTGTGGCCACTTGATATTACCTCAAGAATAACTTTAAATCTTTTGATTATTTCAATATTTATGCCAGTCATTTCAGAAGAGCATTTTGGATTTTCAATAAATCTTGTGGAGGTATTCCCATTGTTACTGTTTCCAAACCCTGGTTTTGGAATGTCAACGAGAAGGCCCATCTGTTATCTGAATCTTTTTTGAATGTTTTCTTTCGTTTCTTTAATATTTTTTTTATCTTCTGCTGTACGGGCTTGCCACCTCTTTATGTGTTCTTTGTACGCCACATGAAGTATTAATTCAAAGAAACGAATCCTAGCGTGGAGACCAGTCCAAACTGTAGTGCTTCCTTTTTGACATCAGTTTTTTTTAATTTGTTAAAATCTATAGAAGTCTGCCCACACACATAACATCTCATGGTCGATGAAGTATCCGTTGCGGCATTGCAGATCTTTCCGTCGACCATTGTGAATAATCTTGTGGGTTATTTTAGCTGAAATCCCATTAATCTCCGTTTCCTTCAGAACTTCTGCTTGTCCCTCAATGCACCGTATTTCTTCCTTATTAATATCCTTCGTTTCATGAACAAATCGAGCTCTGATAGGTCGACAGAACCTTACTAATGATGGTACTGGGTTCTGCCATATGATTTTTTTCATCTCTTCGTTAACTGGTACTATTATTCGTACAGGAACAAGAGAGCTCAAAAAGATATTGGCTGACGATGCCAGCCATCTGGCATCGTCATCAAAGGTGTTCTCAAATTTTTGGCGAAACTGCGTCTGATGGGATCCATCACAGCCCCATTTGGATATTAGTACCAGGTTCTGTATTTCAGACACCGAAAGTGCATCTGTAACTTCCTTTAAATACTGAATTAAGCGCGTGGCAGTGTGGTCCAGTAATGCTTGAAGACCCACTTCAAAGCTGGTTTCGTTAACTTTTATATTTTCTTCTTCTGGGTAACAGTCCTTTTTCGCTTTTTGGATATGTGTATAACAAGGGTAAATTTCTTAGTAGTATATCAGTCATGTGGTACCCATAACACAAGCTCTGCTTACTTTGGGGCCAGATGATGCTGTGTGGAATGTCCGGTATTATTATATTATACCTAATTCTTGGAATTGTTTGACTGGTCGACCCGGTTTATGACCGTATAGGTAGTTCCAAAGATCCTTTAAGCTATTCTGCGTTGTTTTGCAAGAATCTTTCATCAGTGTGATGAGCGGCTATCCATTTCTGTTTAAAAATAGTTTTAAATAACCGAACGAGTTAAAACATTATTTTCTTCATCTGGACATGAAGTCAGCTCCACGAGTCTATCTTCCAACAATGAAAATTTTTCGTCCATTTTCTTGCCTTTAACACGTTCACTGTCCAATTACTTCAAAGGAGTCACATTTGTGCCTAATGCATACGTCCATGACTCTGGCTGGAGTCATACTGCATATGGGTACCTAGACTTGATGTTGTTTATTTCACTGGACGTATGAATAAGGGTAAAAACAGTATCATGGACGTATGACTAGATATTTAAACTACCTACATAAAATTCAAAAGAGCCTACGTAAAATGTTGCCAGCTCGCCATATATATATAGGAGGTTAAATAAAACAAATTATGTTATGGAAAGTTGTTTATTCATTTTAATCTATGAAAAATTTTATAACATAGACGGCATAAAATTTGTATTATTATTTCCTTGGGTTCCTTTGCAATTCGTTGCAGATAAGGCACGAGTTATTCTTGTAGGACTTTCGTAGTTACTCAACTGATCTGATACATCGATACCTTTTTTCCCTTTATTATACCTACCTACTCTAAAATCCATTCAGGTTTTAGTACTGGTCTTCGCCCGCTCATTTTCATTCCTTTCCGTTGCATGTTGAAAAAAGTGTCACGTCTCGTTTATCATGCCCTTTTATGATAGTAATATTGCCTTTCTGCATAGCTAAAATCTCGTCTCTCTTCAATTTACTACCAGTGACAGCTTGCGGTAGCCCTCTTCGTTTTCTATTCACTGTACCTAGCAAATCAAAGAAGACGGCTAAGACGGTAAGACGGCTCTACAAGAAGGTGGCTGGCGGTATACTGGTGTAAAAACTATCCGCTATTATCCATCTACCCTCATCTAGCAAGTTTTCAGCAACGGTACCCAAACACTTTACCTACTTACAACTAACATACACCCACGATCAACAGTCCCTCCCTGTGTGTGCCCAAATAGGTCCAGTCTCAGCTTTATGCCACTCCCATACAAAGTATGAAAGCAGCGCTGGTTTTCAGACAACCTCGGGGCTAGTGGCATCACGGACGAGACTCAACTATAAACTTAAATAAACATAAAAAGATAAATAATGGTTTTATAAATAATACATATACCTACACTAAATCAAGATAATAAATGCGAAGATATATGTATAAGCCAGATATTTCTTGTGATAAAAATGTAAAGACGGATATAGTTAAATTAAACAAAGCTATTTATGGCCAATCAATCTTCAAGATCTTGGTATGAGAAGATAGAGCAATGCTTATGTGAATTGAAATTTAAAATGAGCCGTTTAGAGCCTTACAAGAGTGTTTTTACAAAGATTAATAATGATGTAAAAATTATAATTGCTTTATAAAATTAAAATATAAAATTTAATAAAATAAAATAGGTGATTAATAATATTCCTAAAAAACTAACACGGTAACATAAAAAATAAAATAAAAATACGAGCAAATAAACAAGAGCTCAAATGGTTGCGTTGAAGACGTGCATAAACCTAAGGTAAGTTTACCTAGAAATATAAATATTAAACTTATTACTACCATTAAATATAAATAGAAATTTTATACTATGATAAAAGTCGCTTTTAGTCACCTTTCATGAGTTCTTTTGAGCATTAAACAGTTTTTGTTTAAGCGTTTAATTTAATTTTATTTTATGAATTTTTAAAGTTTTTAGGGCACGCAGCGGAGGGTGAAAAATCGTTCCAGCAGCGTGAAGCTGCGAAGCGAAAAGACCCTCGAAAAGCGACAGTTCTGTGCTTCTTTGTAACAAAAATAAAAGAGCACGATCTACTGGGGTAGCAAAAGTCCACTCGCGCTCATTCCAGCTTGTTGAAAAGGTAAGGGGGAGATTGAAATTTAATTATTCCAAATAGCAAGCATGCTAAATGTAGATCGCGTCGTGCCTTCATTTTCAACAAGCTAGATGAGTTAAGGTACGGAGTCACATGTGAACGGGGAGGAATGTGAAAGCAAAACCGAGCACAGGCGTTCTGAACACGCTGCAGAAGCTTCTCTGTCCTACCCAGCAGACAAGGCCCAAACACAACATCACAGTAATTTAGCTTAGACAAAACAAGAGATTCACATAGCATAATTCGGACCTCCTCACTGAGATATGGACGGATCTTATACAACGTTTTTAGCCTGTAAAAACAACTTCGTACACTCTCAGAAACCTGGCTTTCAAATGTTAATTGAGGATCGATTACTAAACCCAAGCTCCTTGCCTCTGGAACATATTCCACAAGCTCTCCATCTACTACTATTTCAATATCCTGAAGGTTAAGTTTAAGGATGTTATTTTTTGACCCCGTAACAATAAACTTAGATTTTTTTGGATTGATAAACCTGACTCAGATCAATATTTATACTATTTACAGCACCAGGACTATCACGTGGGAAAAAGAGTAGTAGAGCTACAGATCATCAGCATATAGGTGAAATTTGCAGTGGGTTATCTCCTTGATGATGTCGGCATTATACAGAATGAATAGAATAGGTCCAAGAACGGAACCCTATGGAACACCTCGAGAAACTGGTTGTAAGGCAGATCGAATGGTAGAGCCATCACTCATTCTCAACTCTACACACTGCCACCTCTGACTAAGGTAGCTATGAAACCATTTAATAGTATTTGAGCTAAAACCATAGTATGCTAGTTTAGACAAGAGGAGTGAGACATTAATTGTTTCAAATGCTCGAGAATAGTCTAGCAGAACCAATATGCTGCACATTCCTTGATCTTGGGCTGTTAATAAATTATCAACTACATCTAGGAGAGCTGTTGATGTGCTGTCCTCTACGAAATCCAGACTGCAACTAAGGCAAGATACCATGCGCATAATTTCATTTCATAAGCTGCATGCAAACTACTTTTTCTAGTATCTAAGACAGGCAGGGAAGTAAACTAATAGGCCTTAAGTCACTGACAGTTGAAGGAGTGCTTTTCTTAGGTATTGGCTTAACAATTGCCACCTTCCAGCAATCCGGAAAAGTGCCACTAGAGATAGAGTCATTGATAATAGCTGTAATCGCTGGTACTGGTACTGTAATCGCTGTACATGCCATCTATACCTTGTGCGTTTGATTTTAGGATTTCCAAGACCTTCAAGACCGTGTATTCACTCACAGGGGTCAGTGAAAGTTACCCCGCTATGTCTATGATACTCAAAATAAGTTAATAATTAAATGTTAACAGAATCCTTTCCAGGTACATTCAGAAAATGTACATTTATACTATCAGGATCCACAAATTGAGAAGGAAGCTCCGCAGATTGTGTTTTATTGGGTAATATATTAGATTTTATAGGGTAATATATTGAACTAATTCTAAGGTCGTCCCTTTTAATTGCTTTGAACTGATCATGATAATCATCCTTAATTTTAATTTTAATAATTTTAATCATTAATTTAACTGTATCAGTGATCCAAGGGTGAGGAGGACCTCGAAACCAAGTTGTTTTAAACGGAGCGTGCAAATCAAATAAAGTTATGATTGTGCTGGTGAATTCTGAAGCTTTAACGCTCACGTCCAAAGTTTTTATAAAACGGGCCCAATCTATTGATTCCAAGTCATTAGTGAATATATCTGTGAGTATGAGTATTACTTAGCAGCCTGTAAGTTACAAGTTGTGGCCTCGGTTTATCTTTTCTTATGCAGAACTCTACGGACAACATAGCATGTGCTCCAAGGTCAGGATTGTACTTTACACGTATATTTCTCACTGCTGCATCGGTACAGACCACGTCAATAAGTGTCTGACTGTGTGAAGTGAAATGTGTGGGCTCTCCTATTACTTGGCTAAGGTTCATGCACTCTTAGAACTGCATAAATGATTTGGTCTTATTATCACTTGGCTCCAACATATTAACATTAAAGTCGCCCAACAATATAATATTATCGCACTTTACAAATAAAGTAATGGAATCTGTTAGTGCATCCAGCAATATATCTACAGTTAACCATTGAGGTCTGTAAGCAGTTCCAATAAGAATAGTTTTACCACAAGCACTCAACCGCAGCCACATTTGGTCCACTGTAGAAACAATAGGATGTGAAACCATAGGCACTTTCAGGCTCTTCCTCACATAAAACCCCTCTCCCCCCTCGCCCTTCCTTAACTTGATCGGATCTAGGAGTAAGGAACAACCGGTACCCTGCCAAACTTGGAGCGCTGTCCTCTTGCCCTACTCTTAGCCACGACTCATTTATTGCCATAATATCAGGATTAATGTCATTCATGGCAACAATAAATTCATCATGACCAGTATTTAAGGACCATGCGTTAAATAGGCCAACATTCAAATTTAATGTAGGAGATTTTATAAATATTATATTTTAATTCGTTTCTTAATGTCAGTTTTACAGAAGGTCTATGGTTAAGATATGAAATATGGTTAGTTAGATAAGAATAATAATATATAATAATATGTACCTATAGATAGATTATTAAGGTTAATAGAATAAATAGTTACAGTGTAGGTATGATAATGTAAATATGTTATGTAATAATATCCTGAATTAATAAAAAATATATCTGCCATAAAAACACATAGGGAAAGACTGAAAAGCTCCTGAAGATTGTTTATACATAATAAAACTAAATGCAAAGCAGAAATGGAAATACCACTATAAGAAATATTAAATAGACAACAAATAAACAATGCATTCGCGATAATACAATGAACACGTCTAGAGTACACATATTAGTAACAAAAAGCACAAGAACAAATTTAAAATTTAGATTTTTCCTGAAAAGGCAGTCGAGGCGATCCAGATCCGAAGACCCTGGCCAAGTCCTCTTCAGAACGTATTGGAAATGCCTGTTTTCCATCGCCCTCCCTGACGTACACGCGGCCTCTCTTGGTCCAGACGAATCTCCACTGGAGACGCCGAGACTCCTCGCGCGCTCGGTAAAAGAGTTGGCGGTTGGCACGTGACAGCCGCTCCTTGATGAAAATACGAGGGCCCGCCGCGCCGGCAGCAGATCTACCAGCATCCGTCTCGGTCAGAGTGCGTCTGGTGCTTGCGCCCTGCAGCATCTGGTCTCGCAGCTGGCTCCGTGCCAGGCGCACAACAAGGCGGCGCGGCGCGGGTTCGGCGGAGCACCTGCCGTGCCCGCCACTTGCGCGACTCCCACTCGCTCCGCGAACACGATATCGCGCTCGTCCAGCGTAACGCCCAGCCTCGCGGCAAGTACGGTGACCGTGTGCACCGCGGACTCCCCTTTCTCCTCAGGAAGATGCCCGATTTCGAGTTCCGACAACAATGCATCCTGGTCCCGGTCTTTCAACTCCTGTTGCAGCAGCGACACCTTACACAGCAGCTCGGCAACCGCCGACGGAGACTCCTCGTGCCGTTGCCGCTCGACCGTCACTAGCCGTTCCTCGATGACGTCGACCCGCTCAGAGAGGCCTCTGACCGAAGCCCTGAACTCAGCTATCTCACGACGGAATTCTCGCAACTCCAACATCCACTCAGCGAATTCTCGGTGTATGTCCTGCATATCTAGGGCGGGTGGGTCGATCTCTGAGTCGCAAGCAGCTCTCAACGTGCGGCTCCGGCAGCTCGCGATGTCGACTGCGTGCTCTGCGCTCTTACGGGGGTGTTGTCACCCGTGCGCGACCGACTACTGCAAGCAGGGCAAATCCAACTCTTGCTGACAGCAGACGCCTCCGAGAGCAATACACAGGCTTTATGATAGAGAGCTGGACAAATGGTACAAGTGGCGGCCCCTGTCTTGACAAATACTTCCCGCTGGCGTTGCACGATTTTGCCATAGCTGGTTTTAATTTGATAACTAGACTAGCCGGCAGCGGTAGAAGTACCTTAATTTGTCGATAGATGGCGTTCACGCAAATCGATATATTATATCAACAGATGAGCTGCTCCACGGTAGATGGCAGCACTTTACAGTCAGTACTGATAAATGTTGGAGTTTTATTTCTCGAGGCTAAGAGACTACCCTCTTATGAATATATAGTAAGACAGATCCAATCTTTAATTTACCTAATAAAAGGTGTCCAACAGCTTACGCACTCACACAAACATTCGCACACGCCGTATCAGAGTATAACCAAACTATAAAACACACTCACGGAGCAAGGTGACTGTATTTACTATTAAAAATTATTAAAATGTTACGGATGCAGTTTACGTTGTCTCGCGTCCCTGACGTCACTCGAAACTCAAAAACCAAATCGATTCTTTGGATTTGATATTTCATACCACAGCATACTAACCAAATCAAGTTTATAAAAATCTTCGTATTTAGATACATCTACAAGTCCATTGGAAGTCCACCTGGAACGAGCCTACCATATTCAATTCATACGTCCATGATTCGAAACGAGTCACAACATTTTATGTTTATTAGACGTCCATGACTCCTGTCGGAGTCATTTAGTTTTTTTCAGATTTTTCCTAAAAATCATTTTTTTTTTTCAGTTCATGTTAGCATTGTAATCCCTCAGATCCTTCTGCTAGGTTATCAAGAAATTTCAGTTGGACGTTAGGGTATATTTTAAACTTTTGTTTTGGGACAGTGAATGTGTTAAAGTGCTTCAAAATCTCGAAAAATTCGAATCTGGTCATCTTTTTCACTATTTTGGAGGGACCTGCGAAAAAGAAACGAAAATGGTTATACGTGTCAATAATGAAAATATACACCAATAAACATTCATATTTTTTTTTTAATTGTGTGGTACGTTCGGTGAAGATTTTATTCTAGTTTCTACTGCACAAGAGTCTTAATTTTATGACTACATCAATAGTTTAGGGCGACAAGGTGCGACAAATAAACAAAACCACTTGTATATACTACTACTTGTACTCTCAAGTTTAGTGAAAAAAATTGGTGCTGTAAAGGTACCTATGTATCATATTGATCTTGAACGTTTCGAATTATGGAGAAATCAAGTTAAATATAATTTTATATTATAGTACATACCTGGTATTTCCATTTCCAAAGAGTTGTTTTCTTGTAGTCCGCCAAACGAAGATATAATTTGCATAGAAAACTACCTACTGAAACAAACGGAAGCGCCGAGAACAAAGAAATGCGGTTTGAACAATGACTGGGTTCCGACTGATTGTGTCGCTCGACACAAGGTGTAGGGCGGGGAAGGGGGCTGCTTTTCGTAGGTACCATTTTAAGTAGCATTACCTACAACTATTTATCGATTTTGACTTATGACCGGATTTATATGTTAAATACTCCTATGTGCGTCGTTTGCATATAATGTAACGCTTTTATTGTCCGCGGCAGCTTATCAACATCTACAACATCCTGCGCGTTGCAGCGGGCCAAGTGGATTTTCCCCTCATGTGGCGGCTGGTTCAGCTTCTCGTTAAGTAGACTTTATTAGTGTAATTATATCATTTAGTTAATTATGTTTGTTCGTAATTTATTGATTGTAAGTAGGTATGTACCTACTAATACGAATTTTATTGTTTAATTGTATAATGTATGTATCGTTACTATTAAATTATATGGACTTTGTCTGAAATAAATAATTGAATTGAAGTGTCAGAAACGGAAATATTAATTATTTATTTATAAATTCCATGAATAAAATATGTAACTGCCTTATTTTCTAGTAAAATGTGCGAATATTTGAATAAAGTATAACATGGTGTTCGTTTCTGTTATGTTGACGTAACCATCCACGCGGAACTTTTCGAAAGGAACCACGTATGGGAAGTTCTCCAAAGGGACTGTCATATTCATGAGATGATATTCTCCCTGTGAACAATAATTATTCTTATACAGATCTTGCATACCACGACGACGTAGGTCGGCCCCAACGTGATGGACCTTGTGGCAATTGTAGGAAGTCAGTCTGAGCAAATCGCTATTTACTAATTTAATACTTACATGAAACTTCGTAACTAAAATGCATAGGATGCCTGGCCTGGCATTTGATTTTTAACCCCCAAAACAAACAGAAGAGAGTATTAAGCTACCTTTGCTACCGTACAGCAAAGGTATTTGAGTAAATACCTACCTACACAAGGTTAGGTATATGCACTACTTACAAGCACTGGACAACCCACTCCTACATTTTTTAGAGTAGCTCCGACGTAGACCTCTTTCAGAAAATCGCAAAATTTAAAGTGCATCTCAACGAAGGACCGTCTGTACTCGTTGTGCAAATACTCGTAGAATATTAAGTGAATCTGAAAGTTAAATAAGGTACCTAGCTAAGTAAATTAAGTTAGATCACGGGTGCACAAAAATGAACAAAATACCTACTTGAATATTGGTAGTGTATAATGCTACATTTCCATGCTTGCCAAGCGTCGACCAACGTCCACAAGCCGCAAGTGTCCACAAATCTTGCATTTGGAAGTCGTTTACATGCTTGTGAATGCGTCAATGTGCTACGTACTACGTACAGCCAAGCATGACAGACACCGAACTTGTATCGGCTAATGCGTTTGGTTTAATGAACTTTTTTTTATCCATTATTTATTTAGGTATCTATTTTTAACCGACTTCATCAAAAAGGAAGAGGTTCTCAATTCGTCGGAATCATTTTTTTATGATCATACCAGCCGTGGAAGTCCACTACTGGACATAGGCCTCCCCACTTGATTTCCAGGAAGAACGATTTTGAGCCCTCTCCATCCACCGACTTCCTGCGATCTTTACAATGTCGTCAGTCCACCGGGTGGGGGGTCATCCTACGCTTCGTTTTCCTGTCCTTGGTCGCCATTCGAGAACTTTTAATCCCCAACGGTTATCAGTTCTGCGACTTATATGGCCTGCCCATTGCCACTTCAACTTGCATATTTTAAGTGCTATATCGGTGACTTTGGTTCTTCTACGGATTTCCTCGTTGCGCATTTTATCACATAGTGAAACACCCAACATATCCACATCCTCCAATGCAGAAGTGAACAGTTTCGGAGAAATAACATCTCCCTGTCTCACCCCTTTATGCAATGGGATTGGATTCGTGCTCTGGTCCTGGAGTCGGATAGACATGGTGGCGTTACTGTACAGACATTTTAACACTTCGATATACCGATAGCCGATTTGGCACCGCTGGAGTGACCGCAACACTGCCCAGTTTCGACAGAATCAGAGGCTTTCTCATAGTCCACAAACGCTAAACAAAGTGGCCGGTTATACTCTACGGTCTATATAACCTGCCGGGCGTATGGATGTGGTCTATGGTGCTAAAGCCTTTTCGGAACCCGGCTTGTTCGGGAGGCTGGAAGTCTTCAAACCTACGAGCGAGACGATTAGTTACTACTCTCGAAAACAGCTTATAGACATGGCTCAACAGCGAGATAGGCCTGTAATTCTTTAAGAGGGTGTTATCCCCTTTCTTAAAGACCAGTACCACCACGCTCCTGTTCCACGCCTCTGGCGTAGTTCCCTCGAGGATGACGGAGTTGATCAGCTTCTGGAGGACCTTAAGCACCGGTGTTCCACCCGCTCTCAAAAGCTCTGTCGTTATTCCGTCTTACCCCGGTGCCTTGTTGTTCTTAAGCTGCTTGAGAGCTGTTCGGATCTTATGTAGGCTGACGTCCGGAATGTCTTCAGTGTAGTGTCGGGTTAGGCGGGCTCTTGCATCGCTAGTCGTGCTTGTAGCAGGGCTTTGCAATGAAGTGTACAGTTGTCCATAGAACTTCTCGAGCTCTCGTAAAACCTCTGGCTTTGAGGAAACGAGCCTACACTGTCGGTCTTCAGCTTCGTTAACAGACTTTGCCCAATAGACAGATCTCTCGCGAACACTTTGGAGCCTTGGTTCTTGGAATGAACAACTTATGAGATTAAAGCAAGAAGTTGAGAGAAAGCGGCCGAAATTAATGAACAGAAGGGGTGTGGTTTTTCATCATGATAACGCTAGACCTCACACATCTTTAGCCACTCAGCAAAAATTAAGAGAGTTTGGCTGGGAGGTGTTAATGCATCCGCCGTATAGTCCTGACCTTGCACCTTCAGATTTCCACCTGTTTCGGTCTTTTCAGAATTCTTTAGGCAGTGTCAGGTTAACATCACGAGAGGACTGCCAAAACCACTTGTCGCGGTATTTTGATAGAGAAGACAGAAGTCCCAAAATTTCTATAGCAATGGGATCATGACCCTCTACCTACAAGATGGCAAAAAGTTATCGAACAAAATAATACCTACATACTTTAGTTAAATGTAAATAAACTATATTAAAAAATGTTTTGAATTTTCATAAAAATGCGAAGAAACTTGTTCCCCAACCTATTATACAAAATACATCTACTTTCCACTAAAAATGTATTATAGGCTCAAATTTCATTCAATGAAGTCGGTTTTCTTTTTAGTTTTTAAAACGTTATTATATTTTATCTTTTTTGGCTTTCAAACAAACGTGCACTCGTCGCGAGATCACAATGGCTACTAAACTCGCACCAACGTGTGAATGCGTCGCAAGCGCCCTTTGATCTGTGTCAAAAAACCGACACTAGACCGGATCGGAGACAAGCGTCTACAAGCTCACGCAAGTCAAGCCAAACGCCCTCTTTACACGTTTGTGCTTGTGGACATTTGT
This sequence comes from Lampropteryx suffumata, assembly GCA_948098915.1. NCBI lineage: Eukaryota > Metazoa > Arthropoda > Insecta > Lepidoptera > Geometridae > Lampropteryx > Lampropteryx suffumata. The sequence continues at coordinate 18,933,176 of OX402546.1, forward strand.
GAACGCTTGGCAAGCATGGAAATGTAGCATAAGAAACACAACACCATCTAACCCTAAACTAGATACTTAGCAACAACTAACTTACTTAGTAAGCATACTTAGCTTTTATTATGGTGACAAGATGACTGATCATATACTTTTTATACGCTTTATATTAGCTTCACTTGTATGTATGTTTGTATGTTTGTAACCGACTCCTTAGGACGCGATTTTGACCGACTTTAAACGGCCAGATTTCATTCAAATTTTGCACACCTATCAAAGACCGATGACAAATCAATAATTCGAAAAAAAAATTAATGTCTGATTATCCTAAAACTAAAGAGTAGAAAATAAATAATAGTTTAAAAAAACTAAAAAACACGCTTTATATAGAAAACCAAACTAAAAAATATATATTTTTTTTAATAAATGTAAGTAAGAAAAAATGTTTTATTATTTGTTCCTTGACGATATCCGGAATCCATCTTGAGTCAAGCACCTGTCTTTTTCACGTTTTTCGTCCTAGCAACTTCCTCTCTTCGACTTCCGGCGCCACTGTCGCCTCGTTTTATCGGTTAAGATGGCGGCGACCCGCATGGCGCTCGGCTTTTACCTAATTATAGCGTCGTTTTTCGTAGCGTTAACACGTCTTAGCAATAATTTAACGTAAATTGAATACGTAGTGAAAAAATCCTCTCTTAATGGAGGACGAAATATATTTTGATAAAGAAAAAAGTGATGGTGAACACGTGTCACGGAAGAGAAATCGTTCTTCAAGTTCGAGCAGTACATCATCGGAGGAGTCTAGTCCGGATAGAAGGAGAAAAAGGCGGTCTAACCATGTAAGTGACGCACAGTTTGAATTCCTTTCTCAACAAGTGGCTTTTCTAACGAATTTGATTTCGCAAAAACACTGTGAGCCTCAAACGAGTACTTCGTGGGTTGCCGAGGTAATAAATGGACCCAACAATGATACAACAAACGAGTTGGGCTTACGCCCACCGCCGAGCACGAGTGATGCGGATAATCAACAGCTCCAATTGTCAGAGCTATCAACTACGTTAAACGATCCGCCATTCCCTAAGTCTGATGATAAACATTTAGAAAAGATAACCCAATTACAGCGTTTTAACTCTTAAATCTCAAGAGTACCAAATATGGTGTCACCGTTCGCGCCAAGCATTTCCGTCAAACCCCGGAAGACCAAATTTGGTCATTTGAATAAGGACCTTATTTCACACGTTTACAGTCTACTTTTGTATGGAGAAGTTTACTGAGTTACGTTCTTTGATATATTATCTATGTTCTGAGCAAAAAATATTACGTAGTCTGTCATCGTTCAGTTTTTCATCGTCAGTTTGACATCAGTCAAAATTTCGCGTTGCTCGGCGGTAGTGTGTGTGAGAGAAATAATGAGTTTTACTGGATTTATCTATAGTGAGGGGTGTTTATTATTACAAAAACGGTTTATTATGCTCTTATAAGTATTTGTGGATAATAAAATACATAGCTACTAATAATAATAACTTTTAGAATATGACGCGTAAATTTCCGTAAACTCCCGAACAGTCAATGGCGGCCGCGCACGCCCCATTTGATTATAAAAATAAATTTACATGTTTACAGTCTACTTTTGTATGGAGAAGTTTACTGAATTACGTTCTTTGATATATTGTCTACATTCTGAACAACAAATATAGCATAATCAGTGTTCGTTTAGTGTTTTATGAATTCGCGCGTTTCGCGCGTGAGTGAGTGTGAGTGCAGTGACCGTTGATTGTGATTTGACTTATTTGATGGTGTATTTACTGGATTTATCGATGGTAAGTGGTGTTTATTATTACACAAACTGTTTATTCTGATCATTATAAGTATTTTTGGATAATCAATTGTAAGAAATACATAGTAATAACTTCTAGATAAGGCGGGAAAAAGTTCGTTGCCATGCTACTGATTTCGATACTACCTATTACTACCTATTTATTATAAACTATAGTATTTGACTAAACACGTTACTTTTATGCCTGATAGATAGGTAATATATCTATTAGTACATTGTTTTTTACAGAATGATAAAATATGGTTTGGTTGTAGAGTTATTACATATTTTGTACAATGCAGTATTTTTGCCGCTACTTTAGTCTAGTCTAGCCTAGTTTAGAATCTAGTGCTAGTGCTGCCAAAATTTTTTAACTATAATTTGTTCGGGACTGAGAGATTAAATGTAATGACTGGCATGCAATTCGTTTTTCTGAAGCTCAGAAAAAGTACGTCACTACTCCGGGTTTTATAGAACTCAATGTAAACGATGAACTAGAACGTTTCAATGCGTCAAGGTCTAACGATGATCGTTTGTACTTGATAGAGAGAACTTTTGCAGCTTTATCCAATGCTATACTGACTCAAAAAGACGAATTGCGCACAACTTTGCAAGGTTTAGTCGATTGATCTAATGATAAGAGTACAACACTTACACCACGATCTCTTTTCGATAAGATTGAACAAATGTTTAATAAAGATTCGAGCTATGCAAAAGTGACCGATGATATTTTACAAATATCTTGCGGCCGTCGAGCCGACTGCATTAGCATGCGCAGGGATTTATTAATTAAGAAAATTTCGGAGGAATATCACTGTGGGGCGTTGCAAAAAATTCCACCCAGTGCTGAACATTTGTTTGACAACGATATGCTTGCAGCCTACCTTCAAAAAATTGGGGGGGCCGAAAAACTAACCACTTGCTTCCAGCCAACACAGCAAACTGCAGCTACAGCTACCGGCCAGAGGCGTGCGTATGATAACCAGTCGAAACCATCGACAAGCAAGCAAGAGAGTGAAAACTTTTTTCGAAAAAATACTTCAGCGTCGAAAGATAAGTTCAAAGGTCACTCGAGGGCATCCGGCAACAAGACTTCCAATGGCAAGAACAAACACCACAATTCGTCAAGAGGCAAGAAATCAAATTAAAACTCATCAAATAGAAACAATCGATCATGACTCGCAATCATTTCGGGGCGGCTGTCTAAAGCAATATATACATGCATGGGAGAACTTGGGTGCGCCCAACCACATATGCAAACTTCTCAAGGGAATACGTATTCCTTTCGTGATGAAGCCGCCCCTTATATATCCAAATCAATCTGTCATAATAAATTACGAGACAAAGCAGAGTTATCATATGACACAGCTAATAAAAAATATGATAGACACGCATGTACTAGAAAAAGCCGAGATCAATCCCGGCTACCTATCAACATTTTTTCTAGTTCCGAAAACGGGCGGATCGTTTCGCCCAATCTTCAATTTGAAGAGACTAAACCGTTTTGTCAAACTAAAAGGTTTTCAGCTTTTCAGTCATTTCCGGTGAAGATGGATGGTGAAGGTAGATCTGAGCCAGGCATATTTTCACCTTCCCATAGCCGAAGAACACAGGCGATTTCTGAGACTCTGCTACAAAGGCCAACTTCTACAAATGACGTGCCTTCCCTTCGGCCTTTCATCAGCGCCACGAACGTTCACATCCTTGACGAACTGGGTAGCCGAGTTCCTGAGAAGGCGAAATATGAGGTGCGTGGTATACCTAGACGATTTTTTAGTAGTGAATCAGTCCTGTCAAGTTTTACGCGAACACATTACATTTATGGTGAACCTAATGAGACACCTCGGCTGGACTATCAATATGGACAAGTCTGTACTGGTTCCGACACAACGCCTGGAGTTTCTGGGTGTTACATGGGACACCAAACTCAACACGAAGTCCCTGTCGGAACCGAAGTGCGAAACGCTACGCAAAGCACTTCTCAGATGTCCAGAGGCAGTTGGTCCCTCAGACAGGCCCAGTCCCTTCTGGGGAGACTCAACTTCGCCTCTTTTGTAATACGCAGAGGGAGGTTACATTGTCGAACCCTGCAATTTCACAATCGATACCTTCCCACGGAACACACAAGCAAGCGAAATTGCCAGAACCGGTACTCTCCGAAATGCGATGGTGGTTAAAGGCAGCACAGGGCTTACTTCCTATACATACAAACTCGATCTCTCATCTGCTCACGACGGATGCATCGGATTTCGGCTGGGGAGCTCAGCTGGGCGACACGAAAATGTCAGGACAGTGGACAAAACGGCAACAGTCATGGCATGTCAATCTCAAAGAGCTGTTTGCTGTCTACGCGGCAATACAACAAGAGAACAGCCGAACAGAACTGACGGCTCCAGTACTTTCCGGGCCGATTCAATTGCGAAGTGGATGCCCTATCACGCGGCAAGGTCTGCCCCGAGTGGCACCTACTCTCTACAGCAACGGACAACATATTCAAGATGTGGGGCACACCGCAAGTAGACTTATTTGCGTCGGAAACAGCTCACGTAGTAATGAGGTATGTATCGCTGGACACGCAGGACCAGCAGGCTCTGTTTCACAACGCATTCCTTCACCAGTGGGACTACGAACTTGCGTGGCTATTTCCTCCACCGAACCTAATACCCCAAGTATTGTCCCACCTGAACACAGCGAACGGTCAGTACATCTTGATCGCTCCAAAGTGGAAGATGGTATTTTGGCAAGCAGACCTACAAGCCCGGGCCATTCAAGAACCTTATCACATCCCTCTCCTTCCACAAGTTCTGATCGACACAAAAACCGGAATGCACCCGCCAGAGATTCAAGACATTCATTTGGAAGCCTGGCTGACAGAGGTCAGGGGTGGTGGTCAGGGGTGGAGAGGTTTGGGTGGACAGACGAAATCAAAAAATGGTCAGTAGAAGAAAGATCACTGTTATTGTCAAGTTGGCGGCGATCTAAAATAAACACCTACATGCCAGCATGGAACAAATGGAAGGTATGGTGCTCCTCTAACAATTCTTCTTGCAGAGATCCGAGTCCAGAACAAGTTGCTCGTTACCTGGCGTATTTACACAACAGCGAAGGTCTGGCTTATCGAACTATACTAGTCCATAAATCTGTTATTTCTACTTTTACCAAATTATCAGGTAATACTACGTTGGCATCTAACTTTCTTATTAAACATATTTTAAAAGCTATTTCAGTTGCAAAGGACAAGAAAATGAAACCACCTATTTGGAATGTAAAGAATGTATTACAATACTTAGAAAATAATACACCAGATGAAAATAATTTGTACCAAGTATCCAGACGTGCCGCTATATTACTTTTGCTAGCGGCAGGACGACGAGTACACGACCTGACACTGCTGAGGATCAATGCCGACCAATATATAGATGAGGGCAATTCTATTGTCATGTGGCCTTGTTTTGGATCGAAGACGGATGACGCTAACAACAGGCAATCTGGATGGAAACTAAAAGCACATCCGAACAAAAATCTCGACAGTGTATTTTAGACTCGTCAATTAATCGGTACTTCACAAGATCGTCGGAAATCAGATATGCTGTCAGAACTTTTTATAACTCCTAGAGGTGATCCAAAACCAGCTTCTAGAACTGTAATCAGTGGTTGGATCAAATCTGTTCTAAAGGACGCGGGTGTCGATGCCACGCCAGGCTCAGTACGCTCTGCCGTAAGCCTCTCTCAATTGGCTACAAAAGTTTCCTATTGATCAGATTCTTCAGACTGGAAATTGGCGGCAAGAACATACTTTTAGAACATACTATCAAAGAGAGCTAGCGAATCAATCCAGAAATAATGATTTTACGACGTCAGTTTCCTTGTCAAATTTCTTTGAAGCACAGGTTCAAAGAAATTTGATAACAATGATTTGGTTAATTTGATGATTAAAACAGTATGATTCATATATAACATTGAATAAATATTGTTTACTTGTCAATAACTTATTATAATCTAATTTTTTATTTTACATAACACATTATAGCATCTACATAATTATTGTAATAATTATGGGCATACCAGGAGATAACAAACATATCACTCAAGATGGATTCCGGATATCGTCAAGGAACAAATAATAGAGAGTTTTAACTAACAATAAAACTTACCTATTATTTTTCCAACGATATCCGGAATCCAGGTAATACCTACCTGGTACATCGTGAGTAAGTATAATGAGGTAAAAGCCGAGCGCCATGCGGGTCGCCGCCATCTTAACCGATAAAACGAGGCGACAGTGGCGCCGGAAGTCGAAGAGAGGAAGTTGCTAGGACGAAAAACGTGAAAAAGACAGGTGCTTGACTCAAGATGGATTCCGGATATCGTTGGAAAAATAATAGGTAAGTTTTATTGTTAGTTAAAACTCTCTATTAAAAAAAAAGCGTGGGGTGCTTTTTAAGATATTATCGAAATGATAATCCTTCTTCTCATATCTGTCAATGAAATATTTATAACTATTGACACCATGCATCCCACGCTTTTTTTTAAATAAAACATTTTTTTCTTACTTAGGTACATTTATTAAAATTTATTTTCTATTTTTTAGTTTTAGGATAATCGGACATTTAAATTTTTTTTTTTTCGAATTATTGCTTTGTCATCGGTCTTTGATAAGTGTGCAGTTTTTTGTTTTTTTAAACTATTATTTATTTTATTACTTATGTAGGTACATACTTTAAAACATCCAAAGGAAGTAAGCACCCGTGTTCATAACATAAATGTGTGTAATCGGTAGGTAATTAAACCCACAACATGCTAAGACAGAGCCCCTAACAACTGAGCTGACCGGCCAGTAGGTAGATATCATCTAAAATTATATTTTCAAAGAAAAGCCAGTGCGAACCAAAGCTATCAGCGATAATCATGATAAGTTAAGTTCATAGAACTAAGTAGGTAACGAAATACTTGCCGTAACATTGTTGGTCCAAGGTTTCAAGATATTACCCTCCCAGTTTAAGTAGTAGCCACTTTTTCTTCCATGGCGGCTTACGAAGAACCTGCCGTATTCTAAATATTCATGATCTATGAATATAACTCTCACCCATTCTGGTACTACTCTCAGACACTGAAAATAGAGATGATAATAATGACTGGGCGACTCTTGGCGGTACTACATACGAAATAGGTAGGTATGTATCTACCTAGTAAAGAACATTTTCACGGTAAGTGGAAACCATACACCAGCTTTCCTTACTTTCATGTTTTAGGCGTTTTGGATCTATGTCCAAAACAGAAGCAGGTGTTCGAGCGGAAATGATGAAAACGGAAACCTCTGTAGGTATCGTTAAATTAAAACAAAATAGGGTCCACCAAGAATGTAAGCAAAAAAAATCCATAAAAAAGTGTACCTACTTACGTATTTTTTATATAAATACTAGATAATCCGGTAAACTTCGTACCACCTGACGGATCAGGAAGGCGGGGAAGCGTGCGCTATTCGATTTGACCAATGAGCGCGCGCGGTGGTAATAGAAATAGAAGAACGCATTAGCTGTGTAGTGTTGTGTAGGTATAAAGTGTGCTGTTATATAAACTAATTCAGGATATACCTAATGATGATGTTGCATATTACCAAAGTGAGATGTCAGTTGTTAAACATCATAATGCGACTATAAGGCTCGCTGTTTTTTATACTACCTACCCACTTGAAGCTTCAAACTTGAATTTCCAAACAACCACGTAAAAAAATGTTTTTATAGATTTTTTACGCGTGAATTCTTTAAATATTTCAGGTGGAATCTATTTTGTTTTGAGTAGGTACCTACTGTTGTAGTAGTAGATAGAAGTAGTGTCACTTGAACCTTTACAACGAGCCAACGGGAGTTTTGTAGTGAGAAAAAGGAAATATACTTTGGCGACTGGATAAATCAACATAAAACTTGCCTGACCTAAATTATACTCACATACACAACACCAAAAAATAGTAAAATTACAACACAACTTTTGACAATTGTCATTTTCGGTTCAAGATGAAATATGGAATGGTAACTGGTTGTCAAAAGTTACTGTAGGTAATTTATCAACAGTGTTGCAAAAACAGATTCCGCTTTGAATAAAAACATGATGATATCTAAACTACCTTCCACATTTCGATCTGGTAATACGTAAAAAACACATTACCCGACTAAAAATGGTAAATAAACCCCCATTAAAGCCATTTAACTACATCCTATTAATTATATGCATATGGTCGATTATAAACCTCACTATCATCATAATTTGACAAGTGATCATAAATCTAGAACTGCAGAACCATCAGCTACATCCGCCTTTTGATCATTTACTTCCGCCGATCTGCATTTAGGTTTCTGGATAATGCTTTGATTGATAGCAATCAGGACAAACAGGTAACCTGCTCGAAAATACAACTGTGCATAGTTTTTAACGACCTAATATTCTATGTAATCCCAAGTTCGTGAGTTAGAATCGTTAAAACATTAAATAGGATTACTAATAATAATCTACCTGCTTTTATAATCTAATATTATAAATCCGAAAGTAACCCTGTCTGTTTGTTACGTTTTCACGCCTAAATAGCTGAATTGATTTTGATGAATTTTGTTATAGAGATAGATGGAACCTTAGAGGACATAGGCTACTTTTTATGTAGATACCACGCGTGCGAAGCCACGGACAGCAACTAATATAGTAGTAGTAGTAGTAGTATTATAGTACTAGTAACTATTATATTGCTGAGAAACTTCTTATAATATCAATTTCAATTATTTACCAGGAAAATAAAACTATACTGAAAAATATATTGTAAAATTTATTACTTTGCAGTTACCTACTTTGACGTTTAAATTCAGACATTCTTTATTTATTTTATTTTGAAAAAAGAGTCAATAGATTTACATTTAGGCATTTTAGGTTTCTTTGCAGGTGATGTAGATTTCCTTTTTCTTTTGACACTACTGCAACTGGCTTTCTTACTCCCATCAGTTTGAATAAGTGGAATATGTCTTTTATTCAACTCTCTACTCAGTTTCTGAGCTTCATGGAAGTCTGAATGTTCTGTAAGCCTTTCTATAGGTATCTTTTTACCGCATTCTGGACATGTTTCTGTAGGTAAGCTGTCTAGCTTCACTAAAAAACTTTCTATAGAAACAGAAGCTACAGACTCATTTTTAGAGACGTTATTTTCTGGAGGCTTATCTTTATTAGAGGACTTTTTTTTTCTTATTTCAGTCCTAACTTGCTGCCTTTCTTCATTTCTTAGTTGTAGAGCAAAATGGAAGTCTGCGTGAGTCTCTACCATAGCAACAGGTATAATCTTTCCACATTCTGAACATTTAATTTCTGTATCTTTTGAACTCACAGTTTTTATAATGTTATCTTTAGAAGTCCCTGTTGGCATGTTATCTATAGGAGCATTATTTTTATCAGTTTCTGTTTCTAGTTCGTTTTCTGTTCTTACCGTAGAATTTAATAGTTTTCTCATATCTGTGACGCGATCTACATCCCGTGGATCGTCGTCAAATAAAGCAATACTTTTGTTGATCTCATCATTGATGGTTGAACTTGAATAATAAGTATCATTGCTGTCATCTCCAAAGTTAACGACCTCGCAATCAGGCGTACTTGGCTTGGCTAGAGGCATATTTATAGTGAGTTGTGATGATTCTGAATCTACACTTCTAGTATCACTGTCAATTTTCTTGCTCAGTAGTTTTGCAAAGAACGATTCTTGCTTCTGCAAGTCTGATTCTATTCTTCTTACTGAATTTGGAACTTTTGGAACCTCTATTGTCGTCTTTTCTTCTTCCGGGTTTATAGCCTCAACAACTTTAGGAGTTTCTTTAGCTTTATCAGTAATTTGAAAGAACTTTCGCATGATGTACTCTTTGTCACTATTGGAGTTATTAACTTCATTACGAGTATTCTGTTTTACAATTATTTTAGGTTGTTGTATGTCAACTTTTGAAGTGCCTGCACTAAAGTAGTCTAATATTTTCTTAGTTTTCTTCAACTCTGCATGATCTTCGAATTTACCAACACTTATTCCCAAGAATTTTATTGGCGCTTTCAGTCTCCTGTTGCTTTCTCCCTCTATAACAAATAATTGTCATTACTGCTTACACTTTAGGAATAAGTCTACTTTAAACTAGCAAACTATACATTTCTTAATGTCCCATATTGAACCCAGTTTGTATAGACCTATCAAATCCGCCACCAGGATTGGCCACTTACTCCACTACTATGAAAGTAAATGTATAGAAATAACCAAATATTAAGTTATTAATTACTAGCTGTTGCTCGCGACTTCGTCCGCATTTTTTTTAAAGGAATTGTAGCTTAAATCCTTCCCCGGGATGCAATTTATCTTTTTGCCAAATTTTATTGATAAGTTTTAAACCAATCACCTGACTAACCATTAAAAAGATTCCATACAAACATTCAAACCTTATTTTACTCTTTTATGAGGGTTATTTTGAAAAATCCTGACACACGTTTCCATTTTATTTTGCATTTAAAGTATCCAAACCAAGTTTCTAAGAAATCACACCAACCGTTAAAAAGTTCCCATATAAACATTGACACTCCATTTTACCCCTTTGTTGGGGTTATTTTAAAAAGTTTTGAAACACGTGTCCATTTATCCATTTTATTTATTCATATCAAGTTTCAAGCAAATCACACCACGCGTTAAAAAGTTTCATACAATAGTTTTCACCCCTTATCACCCTCTTAGGGGTTGAATTTCAAAAAATCCCGCCTTAGTGGGTTATCTAATATATAAAATTCTTCTGTCACGGGGTGCGTAATCGAACTCCTCCGAAACGGCTCGACCGATTTTCGTGATCCTTAGCGAGGATATTAGTCAGGGGGGAGAATCGAACAACATCTATTTTTCATCCCCCTAAATGTTAAGGGTGGTCCACCCCTTAATTTTTATTTTTTATTTTTCAGACAAAATTTTTTGTTTTTATTTTTTTATGATACATCATACAAAAATACATGCAACCCTAAATTTTCACCCCTCTACGATCAACCCTTATTTTTTAAGGCAGAACAACGTTTGCCGGCTCAGCTAGTTTTGATATAACAGGAAGCTACCTTCCAAATTTCAGCTTTCTAGCTTCAGCGGTTTCGGCTCGGCGATGATGAATCAGTCAGTCAGTCAGGTTAAGCTCTTTTATAGGTATAGATAAATCTATTCAATTACCTTTCACTTTAGTCCCTTCAGCACTCTCCACAAGTAACTCCAATGCTTTACTCGAAAACAACTCTCCACATAACTCTTCGCAAGCAAAGTTGTAAGAACGCGAACTACTCGTATCGCGTCCATCTGGCATTTGCGTCGAGAAAGAGACAACCATCTGTTTCGGCGTTCTATTATTCTCTAACGCGTCTTTCTCTAATCTATCTTCTATTTCATCTCCCAGGTCTTTCAGCCATTTCCTGAGGCTATCCAGGTCCAAGAGAGCCGCTTTACCATTGAAGTTTTTGCAGCAGCCAATGCTTTTAGGGTTGAATCTTGCTTGCACTGGCTCCAAATCGATTCCTCTTGCTATGTTGTACAGCCAAGTCCTGTGAGAATTATTTGGGTCGTTTATTATTTATTTATTTATTATATATTATTTTTTTACAACAAAAAAAGTATATAAGTAGTATATCAGACTATCAGACATGTGGTACCTACCCATAACACAAGCTATGCCTACTTTGGGGCTAGATGATGCGGTGTAAAATGTCCAGCATAATTGATTATTATTTGTATAAAAATTTGCTCTACTACATGTGCTTGCTCAAAAAGACTGCTTTCTGTAACAAAACATACCTAAGTATGCTTGGGAAGGTCCAAATGCTCCAAAGATTGGAAGAGTTGTTTAATAACGCCGGTTGATGACAAACGCCGGCGTCTGCAAAAGGTCTCTAAAGTCTCGATAGTATCGGGACCTTTTGCAGACGACACATTCGAGTTATTTCGTTTTTAAGGTCAATATATTTAGATAGTTTATCTGCAATAGTAGTCTGCAGGTTATGAGTGTTGGGTATGGCGATGTCAATGAGAAGTAATGTGTGGTTGGTTTTTGTAAGAGTCAGGTTTGGTCTTTTCATAAGTGTAGTTTTGTCAGTCAAGATTGCTCAACAATAATTTTGTTTAAAACCTTTTGTTTAAAACCGACTTCATCGAATTAAATTAGAGCCCATAACCATAACCGCCATAGCCATAACCGTATTGAGAACTTCGTCCTTTTTTAGAGCTTGGTTACTGTGTACTATTCTCGAGTACAGTTTCAGGGTGAGATTCTCTGTTGTGTTTACAGGTTTATATTTGGCTGGTATGGCTGGTTTTGGTGAATAATATTGGCCACTCGGTCATGTCTAAACGGTGGGTTGGCTCAAATCGTGTTGCCTTTCGTGGAGACTTTCGGGTCCATTCGGTAATTAATGTCTCTCCGTCTGTGATGTTTTTGTTTAGTGTGATCTTCTAAGACGTGTTCATTTTCGGTCTAGCTGAACTACTGACTTGTGGAAAGAGGATATTGAAGATATTAAACTCATCTTACCCATTTTTGTCATCAAAAAGGTGTTGTAAATGCTTTTCAGAGAACATTTGCAGCTCAGCCATTTTACTTATTTTCAGTAATTCACAAACAGTGTCCCCAAACTTTCCTCCTAAATGTTTCACCTTTTTAACAGAAAGAGTCCTGGAAAATATCAAGAGTTTTAATCTAACTAATATTATAAATTCGAAAGTAGGTAACTCTGTCTGTCTGTCTGTTTGTCACGTTTTCACGCCTAAACCGCTGAACCGATTTTGATGAATTTTGGTATAGAGATAGATGGGACCTTGGAGAAGGACATGGGCTACTTTTTATGTAGGTACCACGCGTGCGACGCCGCGGGCAGCAGCTAGTTTACTATACTCGGTACTTGATTAGAATGATTTTTTAACTAAATAATATCATCTTACTTTGACTGGCCTTGCAGCTCAGTTGGTAGTAGCTTTGCCTTCTGCACTGTAGGTTGAGGGTTTGAATCTCTCCTAGGCTAAACATTTGTGTGATGAACTTAGGTGTTTGACGACCTTTGTGGCGCAGTGGGCCATGGTCCTGCTGAGACGCAGTCGGTTGCGGGTTCGATTCCCACTTCAGGACAAATGTGTGTATGATCTGCAAGTATTTGTCTCGGGTCTTGGTGTTTATGTATGTATGTATAAATTTACAAAAAAAAAGTACTTATACAAGTAGTCATGTGGTACACATAACACACACAAGTTCTGCTTACTTTGGGGCCAGATGTTGCTGTGTAAAATGTCCGCCATTATTTTGTATTTATTTATTCATTTGCTCTTGTGGGCCTCAATTCTGTTGGCACCAACCTACTAACTAATTTTGGGTAAAATTAGAATTTGAACTGTCAAATTACCTTTGGCATTCTGCTGCCTAATTTAATTTTATCTAACTTAATTAAGCGTTCCTAATTTAGTTAGATGGTACCAACTGAATAGGTTTTACAAATTCTATGACTAACTAAATATATTTTAGACAATTCCTAATTTTAGAAATGAACCAACCGAATTGCCACCATTGTTTAATGTATTTAAAAATATATAAGTAAGTTTTCTTTATTATTATTCTATCTTTCATCTGGTCACCATAATACAAGTTTGGGGTTTAACTTGGTGTTATATGTATGGTGTTGTGTGCATTGTCCACCAATATTTATTTATTTTAATATTGGTTATTCTTACTTGTAAAGTATATCAATAGAATGCTTTGGTAACACAGTCTGTTTATTGGGTTTGTTCATGCCACATACTAGTTTTGCCAAGATCTTATTGTGAGCTATCCCGGCTGAACATGTATATCCTGAAAGCACACATTTATGAGGTACATTCAACAAGCATATTTATATAACAATACAACTTTTAACAAACTTCAAAAATGGAGGTTTCCAATTCAGTTGTATCTTAATTTTTTTATTACTTATGTTTGTTACCACATAACTTTGTAATTTAGAAACAATTGGAAAACATTTTTTTTTGTGAAAGGATACACTTTCTGATTGGCCCCATAGAAATTTAATCAAAATCAGTTGTTTTTAAATACATAATTTAGTAAGGATTTTTATGTAAAAGAAAATAGTTTATTTCTTTCTAGTTTTTAAAACATTATCTTAAAAGCATGTTGAAATTAAACTTTATTGCAACAGAAATGTTCAAATTATGGACTAAAGGTTATTTACAGAAATAATTACAGAAATGTACAAAATAATAAACAATAATATAAAACTAAATGAACTAAATATACTCAAAGCCAGATATTTTTTTTTTATTATGAACATATTTAAAAAGTTGTGGTAGGTCAAAGGCACTGTCTCTCACCAGTTTCTTCAAAAACAGCAGCTCTGATCTCACTAACAATAACAGCTCCCACAAGCAGTCTGGATGCATGATCATAGTCAAAATCTATGGATTCTGAACCACCATTGTGAACATCAGTCAAAAACTCACCAACACTTTCATAGCCCAGAGCAAATGAGTTGGGGATCAGGCTTGTGGTCACCATGTTTGGATTTAATGTTTTAAGCCTCTCTTGAACCTGAAAGTTTGTAGTTCTTTTATGATGTTGATATTGATATGATAGAATAGTGATTATTATTGATATGATAGAATATTGATTGATTAATAGAATATTGATCTTTTATTCTGTTAAAAATCATTGATTTTTAATAAAATAATTGAATATCCAGTCAAAATTCTGATTTTTAATAAAATTGTTTCATAAAATTATGATGGTAGAAACATTATGATATGATAGTGGCAACGGCAACTCATAATTATGCATAAATGATAAATTTGCAACAACAACAATCAATAAAATATGTCATATTGTAAAATAAAATACCTAAAACAAAGCAACAAATTTGATTAGGTTAAATGATTCAGCAGATTCATTGTGATTGGAGTGCTCTTAAAAAATTACTTTAAGAAAGTCTATGACATTGAATTCATATCTGTATTATAAATATTTGTAAAACTATTTTGATTTAGTTCAGTCAACCTAATCAAATTTGCAAAAGACTGTCGAAATATAAGTTTAGGCTGTTTGAGTAAACCAACAAAGGTGTACATTCAGATGGTGTATTTCAGAAGAATGTGAGTACTTACTGGAGCTGTTATATCTAAGTATGCTTCATCAATAGATGCTCTCTCTAAAAGTGACGTAAACTTCTGTAAAACTCTGGCAACATCTTTGCCTGCATCTCGGTATCTAAAATTAACTAATATGATAATTATTTAGTATATTTTTATACTTGAGAGCTTAACCTGCAGAGTATAAGCTTATGAATAGGACTTGGAGATTATACTAACATGGTAATGTCAGCTTTTCCTCTTGATGATGGTACAACAGGCAGTACAATCTCTGGACATTTCTCTTTGGCTTCATCTCCTCTCATATGCCGATTGACACCCATGGCTCTGGCCACATAGTTCACTGCTATGATCCTAGAAGTAAGAGCCCTAATTTGTTAAGAGAGCTAAGAAACTCAAATTGTCACATGCAGGAGTGGTGGTTTGGATATAGATTATATGTTTGCTCAACAACCAGCACTATTTTATTTCGTGAAGTAGCATAGACTGGGTCTTTTTGGCAAATACAGTGTATTGGTCAGGGTTTGGTCTAGGTTGGTACAGGGTAGGTACACATACTTCTAATCTTAAAGAACTTTAAGTCCTTTTGGTTGTGTACCTGCTATGCTATGTTATTTGTATCTGTGTGTGTGTGTAAAAATTAACCTACTTCATTTCAAAACAGAGAGATAACGCAGGAAGCTTACCCTCCACCCTTCCATGGGTTGTACTGAACAACAGCAATAGGTTTTCCTGCTATTTCAGGCTTCAGTTTCTCCTCCACTTGGCAATAAAAACAATCCATGTCTATGAGGACAACAACTCGGTTTTCTGATTCCATTATCAATAACAATAATAATAGGTCAAAGTTTTTACAGTCACAAGGATGTAAATAAATGAAAATCGGTAGGGTTTGTCTAGAAATGAATTTTAAAATTAATAAAGTCGCGACAACTACAAGCAAAACAAAACAAAACACCCGCGAAAACAGCTGATTTTTGACTGAAACGACAGTGATGATGACAATGACAGATAAATCGCTCTTTTGGGTTTTGAACCTATAACTATAAGACCGCCATAGCATAAATTTAGCATACATTAGGATGCTAGCTCATCCTCTAATCCTGGTTGTGTTGTAAAATTACCTACAAAAAGCTTAATTGAATGTTCTCAGCCTAACTTTGCTCCAAGTCTAGAAATTGATGCCGTGGCTTTGCAGGCGTGATAGCTACCTCCATAAAAATGTTCTAATTCAGGTCATCTAAATCCGTTCAGCCGATGCTGCGTGTTTGAACCACAACATAATACTTAAATATCCAAATACCCACGCAAACTATCGCATTTATTAAAAGTAGAATAGTATAGGATACTTCACACGGTGAAAATCGTGGTAAACAATTTTCGTTAGGCCCATAATAAATTAAAGACTCAAAATTAAAAAAGCAATTTATTTCTTAGAAACCCTGTCCATACGTATTATTCCACTTAACATACTGTCCTAAATCGTCTTGAGATACACTTGGTCTAACTCTTTGCAGCGCGTTTGTGAAATCTTGAAGCCACACTGAACGTACCTGTAAAGATATAAAGACGAATTACACAATTGGCAATGTATTGTAAACTATTATTTTATCTGCTCTCCTATAACGAAACTCGCGATAACTAGGAACAGGCGTAAATAGCTGTCAAACGTACTTTTTGTACGCTAATAATCTCTGATATAAGCGTATTACCGCCTGTAGTTCGTGTCCTGAATCCTGATAAGTTTTTTTGACGACTTGAGATTGATTACGCAGATATTGCTGTTCCTACTGCTGCTTTTATTTGAATAACCCTGACGTGAACCTTGAACGTGCCGGCCATCCTAGAGGCGAACGGTATAGCACGTGACGATGGTAAGAGGCCTGACGGTAAGTCATTAATTCCCTGGAGTCGTGTCTGGTGTGGGATGCGACTTGTGTGGACACTCTGGCGGCATCTCACGTATAGTCTATGTTTAAGATCGTGGGCAGAATATCCCAAGAGGCGGAAATATGCATTCATTGGCAATGGTTATCATATTTATGCCCTTTGAGGTAGAAACTTTAGGCCCGTGGGAATTTCCCAAGTATAGGCTGTGAAGCTTTTGCCACCGTCGTACAATTTTGCATAGCTAAATTATAATTTTATTGTCATTTCCTAGATTATTATTCTTCCAATTATTCTGATTGATTATTCTGCCAATTTTAGGGGCGGCATGTGTTAGGCCTGTATTTTTTTTATGCTACATTTTTTTTTATATCTTTTTTAATTTCGCTGAGACGGTTTTATGATGTCTTGCAGATAAAAGTGTAAGGGGGCCGCGAACTAAGTGTTTTACCATATAATATGTAGATGTTTGTGACATTGTTGGAGGCACAATAAAAGGAGAGACAGGTAAGTCATCGAAAAGATAATACTCTTAATCTTTTCCTACTACATAACCTAATCCTTCTGCAAGACATCCTAAAACTGTTTGCTAGATGGCTTTTAAAAAAGGAATTTGATTCCCAGATTTGCCGCCACAAGCTGAAACCTACTCCGCCTGCTGGTAAATCCACCACAGAAGTCTAGGTAGATTATATTATAACCTTTTTGGTATCGATAGTAGCGATTTGGTCGAGAGGCACAGCACGTATGGGTCCCATGGCTGCCTCGGAGCAGAGAGACTTCATGTCGGCTCCGGAGTACCCCTCGGTCAGTCGAGCCACCTCCTCCACTTGAGGCGGACTCAGCTCATTGTTCTCGTTCTTTAGTAAGTTGATGATTATCTGCTGACGTGCCTGTATTCCAAACATAAAGTCATTGAGGTCTATGAAAATATTAAGAAGATTATAAATAATATAATAATAATAATATAACGTTTATTTCAGGCAACACTAGTTTAGTACATGATGTTAAATACTTACAAACTACGGCCCATATCAAATATATACCTTAAAGTCTAACATACATAAGTAAAGTAATTTTTTATCTACATACTGTAGAGTATGTAGATAAAAAAATGCAATGTGAAAGAATAAATCTCCAAATAAATGTGACGGTGGCATTTATAACTGAGCATTGCTATGCTTTGTAAGGGATGGTATGTTAAACTGTAGACTTTACAGTTTTATACCCAAACTCTTAAAATTCAAAAATTCAAAATTCAAAATAACTTTATTCATTACAATCACAAGGACCACTTTGAATCGTCTTCTTACATGCTAGTGAATCTAGATGCCGGTTCCTCCTAACCCCAGTTCAAGAAGAATCCGGCAAGAAACTTGTCTGGTCTTAACACTTTTTTGTATGATCCTTGACAATTTTGTTACGGATGCCGAGTCGAGTTGGAGCAGATTCATCCCAAGCTTTTTTGTCATCTAAATAATCAGATATTTTATTATATGCTTTAATAGACAGTTTATGTTTAATTACGTTTTTAAATTTGCCAATCGACAAATGTAACACGTCGCTTGGGACCTTGTTATAGAAGCGTACACATTGCCCTATAAAAGACTTATTAACTTTAGCGAGCCTAACAGTGGGAACAGCGAGTTTATCTTTATTTCTAGTGTTAATACTATGATTATCGCAATTTTTTTTGAATAAATGAACATTTAAGACATAATGCTATGAAAGTAGCTGAAGTAAACGAGTCTAGCGGTATCTACGTCGGTAAAATGACGGATCTTTTTGACAGCGTATGCGGCAGAGCTGAGTCTCTTCGACAATTTATCTATGTGCGGGCCCCATTGCAGCTTATTATCTAAAGTAATGCCTAGGAACACTGTGGTGTCGACGAGATCTATCTTTTCGTTATTAATTTTTACATTAGCTTTCACCTGTTTAACGTTGGGCAGTATAAAACGAATGTATTTAGTTTTTTTTCAAGATTAGTTAGTCAACACTAGTAAGTCGTTGCTTTAATTTAAATAAAAGTGACGTGTCATCAGCAAACAGTACAATCTCGTGATCATCCTTTACAAGTTTAGGTAGATCATTTATATAAATTAAAAACAAGAATGGCCCGAGTATTGATCCTTGTGGTACACCCATTTTTACCATTGACCCCGGAGAACGCTTTCCATTTACATCTACTCGTTGTGTTCGGTCAGTTAAGTAGGATGTGAGAAGCTTAAGTGAAACTCCCTTAACACCATAGTGGTGTAGTTTGCTGATTAGAGTTTCATGGTGAACGCAATCAAAAGCTTTCGACAGATCACAAAAATACCTAAGGCATCGCGTGATTCCTCCCAGATATCAAAAATTAGTGATATTAACTCAACACCGGCATCAGTCGTTGAGCGTCCCTTTGTAAGTCCGAATTGTTTACTGTCTAGTAAATTGTTGGTATTAAAATGCCGTTGTAATTGGTTTAGTATAAGTTTTTCAAATATTTTACTAAATGTAGGAAGTACTGATATAGGCCTAAAGTTACTAGGATCGGAATGACTACCTGATTTGAATAGAGGTATGATCTTGCTATGTTTCATCTAATCAGGAAATACTCCACTGTCAATACATTGATTAAATATGAAAGCTAGATCTGGTGCAATAATGTCAATTAGTGGTTTTATAACACTGACAGAAATGCCCCAGAGATCAGTGGTCTTTTTTACATTAATCATTTTGAATGCCTTGATAATATCGTTTTTGTCCACATGTTCAAAGTAAAATTGTGTGACACATTCAGGTAAACTATCTTTTAACAATGATACTGCTATTACATGAGAAGAGTTTAAAGACTTTGTAGTGGAGACTGGAATATCAGTAAAAAAAGTTTCAAATGCCTTTGCTACATCTATATCTTGCTTAATTATATTATTGTTTATATTAAAATTTATTACACTATTATGAGTTTTGGATTTTCCGGTCTCACTATTCATTATTTTCCAAGCTGCTTTTATTTTATCTTGACTGTTTCTAATTTTTGAGCTTAAATACTGAGATTTAGCAAAGCGACAAACATTCTTAAAGATTCTTGAGTAATTTTTTACTTTTTCTTTAGACTCTTCACTAAAGTTATAACGTTTTTCACTGTACAATTCATACAAGGTACGCCTACTCTTATGAATACCTGCTGTTGCCCACTCACAAAATGTTGAACTGCCAGAGACCACAATAGTTTTGGATGTGAAAATGGAACTGAATACATTATTAAATTCAGTGAAAAATGTATTGTATAAATCATTTGGATTATCATCATTATACAATAAAAAAGGCAAGTTGGTATCCAGGTTCAATCTTACTTTCTCTAAACGATCAGTGGTAACTGGTATATAAGTAATTTTTTTTTGTACATCTTTATTGTTCATTTTAGTTTCTATTTGAACTAGTTGACCGAGATGGTCAGAGTGAATATTACTAATTATATTTTTGCTTATTATGTTTATATTGGTAAAGATATTATCTATGCATTTGGCCGAAGTGGCAGTTATTCTAGTTGGCTCCATAAATATAGGTTCAAGACCAAATGAATTAAATAAACTAGTTATTCTGATACTCAATGAATATTTCTCAAGCAAAATTTATATTAAAAGGTAAGGTATGAACAACTATAATGTTGATAACTGGCTTCTGACCGCGGCTTCGCACGCATGTTACTTATACAGCAGTTACGACATGATTGTACAAGAAACGAATGTAAATGTCAATTTAATTTTTTATCACATTAAAAAAACACTTGTTGATATAAAAAAAAACATGCATGTTTGATTTAAGTACCTTGACACTGGACTTTTGTAAGTAAGTATAAGTATATTCTTTTGTAATCCTTAATTATTTTTGTTTTATTTTCTGTTGTATTTCCGTTTAATTTGTCTTGATATAATTATATTTATTTTAGTTTTTATTGCACTTACTGTATGTATACATTAATTGCAATTATGATGGTACACGACGACAGTGCGCCCTTAGAATGCCGATGCGCATACTAACGCGGCGTCACGGAAGACCAGCGATATAAGAGCGTTCTAAACGCTACTAAACCTATGCGACGAACAATTTTGCTGTCAATTTGCTTTTTGTGACACAAAATAAAATTTTCTTTGTTTCTTTCAAATATCTAAAGATCGACTCAGACTTTCACATTTATAATAATGATAAAAATAGGTTAGTTACATTACCCCTTACCCATCTAACGTCTATCATAATAACCAACTATTTTTGTTTTTTTGAATTATTCCTTATTAGCTTCTGCCTGCGGCTTCGCACGCATAGTACATAAAAAGTAGCATATGTCCGTTACTAAGATACAATCTAAATCCATTATCAAATTTGATTGATGCAAAAAAAAAGTTCTGTTAATCCGATCGCTTCCAAACTTCACAAGATCACCAGCTAGGCCAATTTGAAAATTTCCTAAAAATTTCATCGAAATCGGTCCAGCCGTTTCAGAGTTTATAGGGAACATACATACATACAAACACACATCGCCTTTTATATATATCTATATATGTATATAAAATAAAGTCGTGTTAGTTATACCACTTATAACTCAAGAACCGCTGGATTGATTTGGATGAAACTTAAAATGAATATAGTTAGTAACTTGGATTAGGATATAGGCTATTTTTTATCCCAAAAAAACAATGGGAACGGGAACGGGCGGGCGAAGCTAGTGCCATCTATCAATATTTATCCATAACTTTTAACCGTAAGCGGGACAAATGTTTGTATGATCTGCAAGTATTTGTCTCGGGTCTGGGTGTTTCTATGTATAATAAGTATGTATTTATAAAAAAAAAGTATATAAGTAGTATCATCACATCAGTCATGTGGTACCCATAACACAAGCTCTGCTTACTTTGGGGCCACTGTGTGAAATGTCTGAGATTATTTATTTAGGTACTTTGCTAAGCTCTCTAATTATTACAATAATTTGCATACCTAGCCATCTTATTTTTAATAGCGATATTTATTAGTGCTTTAATATTTTTTGTGAAGTTGTAACGAAGTGGGCACGAGTCAGCTAGTAGACACATAGATTCTGCTAGCTATGCGTCTGTGACTTCATTTACCCTACCCTCTCGCCTTTCAGTAAGCGATATTTGCACTATTTCAATATTTAAAATCGTCATTATAGCAAAACAGTAATAAAGATTACGATCTGTCTTTCATTTCTACTATTATTATTTTTCCATGATTAAAATAGAAAACAGTACTAGCGGTCACCAAGGACGCCGTTTCGGTAGCAGTGTAACTCAACACGTTAGGTGGCTAAAGCCGGAATTACATTATTATGCTGTCTTGCTCACTGAAGTGACGGCGAGTGTGCCTACTCTTGAAATCGATTAACGATGTATCGGGTCAATAATCGTGCAAAACCCTACTCTTAGCTACATAGTTTCAACTCGTTTTGAGCGATAGAACGACATACATTACTTTTGACAATCGATTTCGTTATCCTCCACAACAGACGATTCGATAACTTGTATTTAACAATGAAATAACTGAATTCGACGTGCATTTCAACGACTTTAACGTTTCGATATATCGAAGTACTAATCGAAGGACTATTCTGTCGTGTCGGGGCGCGCTCTGACGTTATTTCAAGTCAATACAGTAGTGGCCTTAATTTAATAAGGGTTAATACTCGTAGAGCATGATTCTCACGTCAGCTTCTGGCAGCGGGATGTAAAGTCTCTTCACGAGTCGCCGACGAGCCGCCTCGTCCAACTCGTGCGGTCGGTTCGTGGCTCCCACTATGAGGAGCTGATCTTCTTCAGCTGTTGCACGGTGGAGTAAGTAATGCATATAATTAATAAACAAAACACCATGATAAACACCTTAAGCTATGACGACCTGAAGCTGGGAACTGAGTATTTGTTTTAGTCCGGACATTTCACATAAAATCATCTGGCCAAAGTAAGCAGACCTTGTGTTATGATTATGAGTATATGACTAATACATTACTTACATAATTTTGAAGTGAAAACTTCTTTAGCATCGTTGTGATTTGAAAGTCAATGAAACGAAAATGCGACAATAAAAAGAGAGAGACACATCAATTCATAAGATTTAACGTGGGAGAAAATGAGATAGGAAGCATTATACGTGTTTATTATTACGTGTTTGTGCGCGCATGCGTAGTACAAAGCTTGAGAAAAGGCATCACAACAACCGTGGTGTTTTGTATACGTGTACGTATTATACGTTTGTTGTTTGAAGATTTCACTTCTACCACGTGTGAATTGCACACATGTTTTTTTTTTGAAGAATAGAAACACCCAGACTCGAGACAAATACTTTCAGATTATACAAACATTTGTCCCGAGGCGGGAATCGAACCCGCAACATTCTGCGTCTTAACCGCGCTTTGACCCACTACGCCACAGAGGTCATCGGTAAATAGTAAATAAATTTGTCACTAGTAGGATAAAAGTTCTTTTTCGTCGTCAATAAAGGCGCATTGTCATTGGTCGATAGTGCCCGCATGCGGGGTGCGGGATTTTTGAAACGCATGCCATAGGATCCGCATGTGGGCAACTGTTTTCATTGGACGTTAGTGCCCGTATGCGGGGTGCGGGAGATTTTTGAAACGCATGTCATAGGACCGAAAACCGTTCAGCCATTTATTCACCGTTCAGCGCTCCCACGCAGCGTAAATTAATACAACGTTATTTTCATTAGTCGTTGTTCCGAATGAGGGGAGTCCCCGCATGCTTTGTATCGACCGATAAATTTCATTGGTCGTTAGCCCGCATGCGTAGGGTCCCCGCATTCGAGCTAACTACCGACTTATCGACCAATGAATATGCGCCTTTATTCATTACTAGTTATTTCGATCTAGTGTGGGATTAAGGTGCACCTCAGAGGCTCCTTTCGTCAAATGTTTTTAATATTTTAGGTTCTGCAACATGCCAGTTTTCTCACGATGTTATACTTCGCCGTTCGAGGGTACAGGTACAGCACACATATTTTTTTCGAAAAAATGGTTGCCTGTAAGTCGGTTTACGGACGATAATTTTACGTGATAATGTTGTCATAACGACCGGCGTCACAAGCCGAACGCTTAGGCCGATCGTGCCTCTCTATCGCTTGTTCCGCGCTCTCGCTTGCACGCTCAGCTTAGGCGGAACGTGACACTATTTCGTGCGTGCAGCCGGCATTCATCGATTTCTAAGACGTTATCACGTCAAAATAACCATTGGTATACGACCGGATTCGACACACCTAGGGATCGCAAGGCGGGACCACTACCAATTGCTTGAATAAAGGTATAATGCAAGTTACAAATTTTATAGAAAGCTAACCAGTCGCGGCGCCATCGAACTGCACGAGGAACTCTGTCTTGATGCGGCGCGTAGCCTCGTGCTCGCTATCGCTGCGCTGGCTCAGTAACGAGTCAATCTCGTCTATGAATATCACCTGAAAATACAATTCTCAGAATCAACAAATATTATGACTGCATTACAATACAAAGTAAGCAGAGCTTGTGTTATGGGTACCACTGACTAATATACTACTTACATATATATTATATTTTTAATGTTGATACATATTACACATAGAAAAATCCATACCCGAGACAAATACTTGCAGATCGTACAAACATTTATCCCGCGGCGGGGATCAAACCCGCAACCTACTGTATCTCAGCCGGACCTTGGCCCACTGTGCCACAGAGTTCGCCAAACACAGAAATGTCACAGATCTAAAAATGGTAACAGCTACCCGTTTATATTCTAGTTGGTTGTATGTATCATTACCGCAGGTTGATGACACCTGGCCACGGCAAATAAGGCGCGAACCATTTTCTCTCCGTCGCCGATCCATTTTGATGTTAGAGATGACGCCGATATGCTAAAGAATGTCGCGTTACATTGCGCAGCTACACATCTTCCTGTAAATATGGTAATCAATTAATAATAGTAAATAAATAATGCCGGACATTTTAAATACAGCGTCACCTAGCCCAAATATAAGCAGAGCTTGTGTTATGGGTACCACATGCATGACTGATATACTACTTATATACTTTTTTTTGTGAATATATACATTCTTATTATAGATAGAAACACTCAGACCGAAGGCAAATACTTGCAGAGCCTACAGACATTTGTCTGCGACGGGAACCGAACCCACAACCTTCTGCATCTCAGCCGGGCCTTGGCTCACTACGTCACAGAGGCCATTAATAATAAGCAGTCACCCCATCCTAATGATGGTCTATCTGTAGTTAGCAAAAGTACCAAAGAGCAACATAACCAATGACTGGCCTGTCTGCTCAGTTGGTAGTAACTCTGCCTTCTACTCTGTCGGTTGATGGATTGATTCCCTCCCAGTACATTTGTGTGATGAATATAGGTGTTAGTTCTAAATCTGGGTGTTATAAAGTATCATGAGTATGTATTTAAAAATATATGAATATTTTATCAGTTATCTGGTCATCAAAATATAAGCTACTAGCGACCAGCCCCGGCTTCGCATGGGTGCAATGCTTATACTATATATACTACAAAATGTCTTTATATACAACGTTATCTAAGAGAATAACATAAACTAAGAGATAGACATATACCAATGTGGACTTTTGTGTGGACTTTTGTGTAGACCTTTTTAAGGTGTACAATACTGTAGTACGTTATTTTGATCTATCTCGTAGGGTACAATGTAAGCGTAAAAAAATGTGTTTATTTACGACACCACATTAGAAACCTCTAAAATTATCATTGTTTCTCTAATATATTATGCATGTTTTATACATATAAACCTTCCTCTTGAATTACTCTATCTATTAAAAAAAACCGCATCAAAATCCGTTGCATAGTTTTAAAGATCTAAGCATACATCGGGACAGACAGACAGCGGGAGGCGACTTTGTTTTATACTATGTAATGATGTTTTGTGAATTGTCCACCAATATTTTTTTACTCACTAAGAACTCTGCTCTGAGTGCTGCTATTACTATTAAAGACTAATTCTTTCTAGCCTCAAACAGACACACAGAGTAGGTACTTACTGTTTATGTAAGCCGAGAAATTAACAAATGGAGAAACATGTCTTCTCACCAATTAAAGTCTTGCCAGTTCCTGGTGGGCCGAATAGCAGGATCCCTTTGGGTGGTCTCCGGAGCCCTGTGAAGATATCAGGCCTGAGCAAAGGCCAGACTACTGCCTCCTGGATCACAGACTTGGCTAGTTGTAGGCCTGCTATGTCATCCCAGCCTGAAAGATGTACATAGTGTTTAAATACCATGTTATGGCAGAGGACAAGGTAAATAAAAATAGTTTGTAAGCAGTGTCCAACTCTAGAAGAAACAATCAGGACATACCTATTGGAGTTCCTTTGTCAATAATCTCACTTTCAATTAGTTCTACCATTTTAGGATCTACATGTTTCAACCTATCATCCATAATCCCAGGATCACCATATTCTTGTTTTTCTCTGTAAAAAATACAGCAAAATAAAACATCCATTTAAAACCATTTGGCATGTTTGTTATTTTGATATTACATGAATAATGATTTCTTTTTTTATATAAAACTAGCTGTCCCATTCGCCTGTCACATGTCAACTTCGTCAGCTCCATCTGCCGGGCTGATTTGAGAATCTAAACGATCCAGGGCGCCACCCAAACGAATACAAAAAAAATCATTCAAATCGGTCCAGCCGTTTAGGAGGAGTTCAGTGACATACACATGTACAGTAGAATAATATTATAAAGAAGGTGAAACATGCACATTGATAAGTTGTCTGTCTCCTTTAGTTAGTTTCTCCATCAGCCCATCTCTTTGACAAGATAATTTCATTTTAAACGAGTATCATAATGTACATTATTATTTTATTACACTTTCTAACTAAATTAAACAATGAACTTATTTGAAATGATCAATTGATTTGTTAATTATTATTTGTTTTATTTCACATATTTATCAAATAGTTTTGCATTTGGCATTTGCGGGGTCAACCCTGTCTAATAACCAGCACTGCTTTCCGCAAATATTTGAAGCTGCTATTATGACACAGAGGTGACTAAATAGCACAATACTACATGTTTTTTTCTTTTTTTCTGTTTCTGTTGACTTTATTTATAATGTTATTTTTGTTTTGCGTTCTCTGTGTATTGTGTGTCAAATAAACAATTTAAATTATATTCTATTCTTCTGTGTTCGAAATGTCAATATATCAAACTAGTCCATTAAAATGTTACATTTTTTAGGCCTTAGTGTGCATTTGTCAGAGGACGCAATTTTATTTTTTTAATGTGTAGGGGGGGTCAGTAGAAGCTTAAGTTCAAGTTTGTGGGGTCGGCACCCTTGTCCCCCGGCCGCCATCTTGGAAAAGGGGGTGCAAAGGGTTTTCGCGCTGTATCTCGTAAACTAGTTACCTTACAGAAAATTTAATCAAACATAAAATGTAGCAAATTAAATTTCCTACAATTTTATTTCTATTACTTTTTATCGTCAAGTGAAAAGGCAAAGTCAAATTTATAAAAATTTTGCAGAAGCATCCAGAGTTAGCAAGTGGAACTAAATTATTTATGAGTGAGAAAGTCGAGTCATCGTTACTCAGTGTTGTTGGCGAACGTTTTTTCGTCTTTTTATATGGCGGAAATAAAGACGATACTCTAGACACTCTGCGATACAAACGATTTGCTAAGACAGTGACAAAAAATGCATTTAATCTCTCTTCACTTCCTCCAACACAAGATGCAGCCCGTTTCCACAGTTTCCGAGTGTATCACCAGATTCAGTTATGGCTCGGTAAATATTGTGATCCAGAAGAATGGGGCTGGAAAAAGCATGGAAAATTTTGGATGCCAATCCAAGCTTCCAAGCCTCCAGCACCCCCCGAGCTTATGAAATTAATCTTTTGTAGATGCAAAGGAAATTGTGGAAGTGCGTGCGGTTGCCGAAAAGCAGGCCTTAAATGTTCACCAGTTTGCCTCCATTGTGGTGGTGAAAGCTGCAGCAACATCGTGGACATATCAACATTACTTGAAGAAAATGAATTAGAAGATGAATAATTATGAATGAACTGAAAAAAAGTTATAACCTCCAAAAGGAAATTTGTTACAAAATTTTCATTTATTTTTGTTTATAACTTTTTTGTTGGTCACTTGACGATAAAAAGTAATAGAAATAAAATTGTAGGAAATTTAATTTGCTACATTTTATGTTTGATTAAATTTTCTGTAAGGTAACTAGTTTACGAGATACAGCGCGAAAACCCTTTGCACCCCCTTTTCCAAGATGGCGGCCGGGGGACAAGGGTGCCGACCCCACAAACTTGAACTTAAGCTTCTACTGACCCCCCCTACACATTAAAAAAATAAAATTGCGTCCTCTGACAAATGCATACCCAAATGTAACTTTTCAATGGACTAAACATAGAAGAATAAAATTTTGCAACAATAAAAAAAATATTTGTAACTTACTCTTGAGCCCCAATCATAGGTGAAACAAACTTAGCTTTAGCTTTTCTAGATGCTCCCAAAGTTCTTCGAGCAGCTGGGTTGGATGCCAGCAACTGCTCCCTGGCCGTCTTAAATGTAATCTTTGCCACACTACTTTTATGAGCTTTTTCTTCATCCTCTTTAGAAAAATCTGTGCCCATTTCTGTGTTCTTAGATAAATATGGGTTCATATTTTCTGCATGTCTCTTTCGCCCAAATTTTGGCTTAAATATTGCACCATCATTTAAATTACCTTCCCCGTTGGAACTTTCAGAACTAATTGTTCTTCCGAAGAGAGAATGATGTCTTTTCTTGGCATTATCATTAGATTTTATGCTAAATACAGTGGATCCAAGTCCTAAGCTGCAATGACATTCATTGTGTTTAAATTTTTCAAATCCTGTTTTATTTGTCTCTGTGCATTTTGTACATTCAGGTAAAGAGTGTTCAAATATTGATATTGGATCAATTGAGCTGTAACAGAAAAACATTATTAGCTCTTGTGTCAGTATTCCTTAATGCATGCTGTGATGCGCTGTAAATACATGAAGACTAGGATTACTTAAAACTTATTTAATTGAACAAACCATAGTGAACTTTTCCAGTTCCTAACGTTACTTTTGTCAGCATTTTGCACTATGTTTTTGGTTGCATCTAAGAGGTGATCTACTGCTGTTTCATTGAGTAGTTCATTGCTAGTTAACCATAGGTCATTGCATAGACTATTAGAAGTTACGTTGGAGGAGCTGCAAAGGAAAACTTATTTAATAATACACATCACAAGATGATTTTTTGGAAGTCAAAGTATTTTTTTACTGGTTGCAAACCTTACATCGTGATAGATTGGTTGAATAGTTGCAGCACGCCGAAATCGACAGTTTTAATAAAATTACTACTAGCTTCTTCTTCACACATGGTTTATTTACTTCAAAAATATGAACTTGAAAATTAAACGAGCTAGAACGACTGTGAACGACAACAAAATTAATTATCAAACAAAACAAATCCAAACCAAATCACAACAGTTTGTGCACTGACTGCACTGCCTGCCTTGCCTGCGTTGCGTACATGTGCCATGCCAGTGTCAGTCAAGTAATTTCACTGAGTAATAAAAATTAAATTTAAGGATTCTTCGTTTGTCATTTCGTGAATTAACATAGCTCTGTTAATTTAATATTTGTTACTCGTTTTATCACATGTTTTATTCAGTACATAATCTTAGCGGAATTTTAATGAATAAAATAAGTTGTGACTACATGGGACAAGGGTTGCCATCCGTCCGGGTTTCCCCGGATTTGTCCTAGTTTAGAGGGCGTCCGGGGAGCAACCGGGCGGGGTTTCATTTGTAGTCCGGGTTTTAAAATTTCAAGTCATGGGGCGGCGGCCGCCGCACAGGTGGTTTGACTCCATACAAGAGGTCGGACATAGGGTACTAAAATTTTCGAAGTCGTTATTTGATAATTTTGAGTATGCCATTCGATTGCTATAATAAAACTAAGCAAATAATATTCTATTATAATTACTGCCTTGACTCAGGAGTAAATGGCATAAAAATGATGTATGAAAAGCAAACTACAAACGTCTGTAGACTGCGTGTTTCGTCTTGTTTCGTTCTGGGGTTTCTATAGTACGTTCTTGGCACTATGTGGCATATTTTCTTTAAAGAGACAGGTTGGAACTTTTGTGCACTTTTTGAGATAATGTCGTAAAAAGCGAGATTATTAGTCTGTTTTAATTTCATAGATTTGATCACACCATTCGATAGCTTTGTCAAAACGAATCAAATGTGATTCTATTGAACTTTACGCCTGGACTTATAGTTCAGGAGTTAATGGCTGAAAACTGATTTTATTGCATTGATATATTTTTTTTTCATTTAGTATAAAATACTTATTATAACACTACTATTATAGACTTTTTTACTTTTTAGTTTCCTTATTGAAGTCGGTTATTTTTTTATTATTATTAGAAGAAATACTTCGTAAAATTTTAAAACGTTCAGTTTTGTTGCTTAGAATTTAAGAACACTAAATTTAGTTAAATATGTTAAGAGACTTTTTTGTTGTAAACTTATGGCTGCTGATGAAAACTTTAAGAAGATAATTATTATTGAATTAAATGAGTTAACTCAAGAATTGTAAGACTCAATACTAAAATGGTACTTTAAGATTCTTGTAAAAATAATAATTAAAGTTTGTTGAAATTGGGCTAATATTTAAATAAGGTATTGTTAACATTTGCAAAAAGGTATTGTTCAACGAACCCTGGACTTCATCATAACGGAACAGAGACTAGAAGGAACGTTCGCCTACTTAGACGATGTAACCGTCTGCGGCAAAGATCAAAGGGATCATGACCACAATCTAAAACGCTTTATGAACGCCGCTAATAAATGTCATTTAACTCTAAACGAACAGAAGAGTGTTTTCAATAATACTAAAATCAACTTGCTTGGGTATAATGTTGAAGATAATACAATCAGTCCTGACCCGGAAAGACTAAAACCTCTTCTAAAGCTTCCCACTCCAACTCATCATACCATCATCATACCAGCCTTTAGGAAGTCCACTGGACATAGGCCTCCTCAATTGATTTCCAGGAAGAACGATTTTGAGCCCTCTCCATCCACCGACTTCCTGCGATCTGTACAATGTCGTCAGTCCATCGGGTGGGGGGTCGTCCTACGCTTCGTTTTTATGTCCTTGGTCGCCATTCGAGAACTTTTACTCCCCAACGGTTATCAGTTCTGCGAGCTATATGGCCTGCCCATTGCCACTTCAACTTGCAAATTTTGAGTGCTATGTCGATGACTTTGGTTCTTCTACGGATTTCTTCCCCAACGGTTATCAGTTCTGCGAGCTATATGGCCTGCCCATTGCCACTTCAACTTGCAAATTTTGAGTGCTATGTCGATGACTTTGGTTCTTCTACGGATTTCTTCATTGCGGATTTTATCACGTAATGAAACACCCAACATAGCTCTCTCCATAGCTCGTTGCGCGACTCTAAGCTTGTGTATGAGGCCAATAGTTAGCGACCAAGTCTCAGTTCCATATGTCATCACTGGCAACACGCACTGATTAAAGACTTTCGTCTTGAGGCTCTGCGGTATCTGTGACGAGAAGATGTGTCGTAATTTCCCGAACGCTACCCATCCGAGTTGGATTCGTCGGCTGACCTCTTTGTCGAAGTTGGACTTGCCTAGTTGAATCGTCTGACCCAAATAGACATAATGGTCTACAACTTCGATTATATCGCTCTCAACATGTACCCGGTACCAACATGTACCGGGTGCAACATGAGCATTTGACATGATTTTTGTCTTGCTCATGTTCATTTTAAGACCCACTTGTTTAGAGACGATATTGAGATCGCTGAGCATTGCGCCAAGGTCTTCCAGCGATTCTGCCATGATGACTATATCGTCGGCAAATTGAAGGTGAGTGATGAGTGATGCGCCGTTGATGTTGATACCATATCTATGCCAGTACAAGAGCTTGAAAACATCCTCCAATGCAGAAGTGAACAGTTTCGGAGAAATAACATCTCCCTGTCTCACGCCTTTATGCAATGGGATTGGATTCGTGCTCTGGTCCTGGAGTCGGATGACCATGGTGGCGTTACTGTACAGACATTTCAACACTTCGATATACCGATAGTCGATTTGGCACCGCTGGAGTGACCGCAACACTGCCCAGGTTTCGACAGAATCAAAGGCTTTCTCATAGTCTACAAACGCTAAACAAAGTGGCCGGTTATACTCTTCGGTATTCTGTATAACCTGCCGGAGCGTATGGATGTGCTATATGGTGCTAAAGCCTTTTCGGAACCCGGCTTGTTCGGGAGGCTGGAAGTCGTCAAACCTACGAGCGAGACGATTAGTTACTACTCTCGAAAACAGCTTATAGACATGGCTCAACAGCGAGATGGGCCTGTAATTCTTCAAGAGGGTTTTATCCCCTTTCTTAAAGACCAGTACCACCACGCTCCTGTTCCACGCCTCTAGCGTAGTTCCCTCGAGGATGACGGAGTTGAACAGCTTCTGGAGGACCTTAAGTACCGGTGTTCCACCCGCTCTCAGAAGCTCTGTCGTTATTCCGTCTTCCCCCGGTGCCTTGTTGTTCTTAAGCTGCTTGAGAGCCGTTCGGATTTTGTATAGGCTGACGTCCGGAATGTCTTCAGTATAGTGTCGGGCTAGGCGGGCTCTTGCATCGCTAGTCGTGCTTGTAGCACGACTAGCGATGCAAGAGTAGTCCATAAAACTTCTCGAGCTCTCGTAAAACCTCTGGCTTTGAGGAAACGACCCAGCCACTGTCGGTCTTCAGCTTCGTCAACAGGCTTTGCCCAATAGACATATCTCTCTATTGATATTGTTGCGCTCTATTGAGTTCTTTATATTAGAAGTATTATACAGACGCAAATCGCGTCGCATAGACCTAGAGATCTGTTTATTTAGCGTACTGTATTTTGGCATGTCCACTAAAGACTGCAGTTTCATTTCGCTACGTTCTGCCATGAGTTTTAGAGTTTGCTCAGAAAGTTTTTGGGTTCTACCTTTGCGCTGAGTCTTACAGAACTTTGACCCAACGTCATGGATAATTCCCACCAGCCCGTCATTTATTTCGTCCACGGATTCGCATTCGGCGAAGCGTTGGAAGCGATATTGAAGTTCCAATTGAAAGCTCTCGGGGTTTTGGATTTGGGCAGAACTTGGGCGAAGAGTAGATTTCATCAGACGGGACCTTTCTAGCTTTACGTTAAGATTTAATGAGCCTCTAACCATTCGGTGATCACTGCCGGTTTTGACCCTGTTGATCAATGAGACATCATTAAATATTTGCTTTTTTGTTGTCATGATGAAATCTATCTCGCGTTTGTGTCCACCGGGGTGAAGCCACGTCCATTTCCTGGACGACCGCTTCTTGAAGAAGGAGTTCATCATAAAGAATCCCTCTTTTTCCATGAAGTCGGCCAATCGACCCCGTTGGTTCCGCTGTCCAAATACAAATTGCCCCACTCTCCAAGTTCGTTCGCGCGCGTCACGCACATTACTACTCCGTGGTCAAATATTTTTTTTTTACTCTGCAAAATGTCGATTAAAATAGTCGAAAGTGTTGTGCACGAGTTACAAGTACAGCAGACAGTAGAAACCCTAGTAAATAAAGTTGTGTCACTGGAGTGTAAGATAACAGAGCAATCTATTATCATATCGAAGCTAAGTAACTCAAGTGAATACACGTCTACCCGCGAATCTATGGCGAGCGCCCCGGCACAAATCACCAGCGTACCTACTACCACGGCAGCCGTCGTACAAAGAGTCGTGCGCAAAGCGAACGCACAAGCCTCGGTTGCAATTTCCGAGCAGTCTAAGCCAGCGAACAAACGCCGCACTGGACACGCAAACCCTGAAACAACTCTCACGACAACTAACGGCTTTGAGACAACGCCAAGTATCGATGAGAATAATTACAAATCACATGAAACTACATTACCTGTGATTTATGCAAGTACTGTGACTACCCCTTCGGTATCTACAGAAATAGCTAAAAAGGACGATGACCAGTGGAGAATTGTGAACAGACGACGCAGACACAAACAACAAGGCTCGCCTGTTATTATAACAAGGACCGCGAAGGTTAGCCCCGATCTGCAAGCCGCAGAGAGAATGAGGCACATTCAGGCTTGATCTATCAGACCAGAAACCACAGCTGCTTCCATACTTTGTATCTTAAACAAGATTGTTAAATCTGATTATGTCTTAGAGAAACGAAACATAAAATCAGAAACTCATGCATCATTTATTATTGGTATGCCTGAAAAAGTATACGACGAAGTAACCATCCCCACTGCTTGGAGTCCGTTTTACAGAGTGGTTTCTTTACCGGCCCCGCACGCCGCGGGGTAACGAGCCTATCGCAGCCTCGGCCGTCTAGAACGCCTGCCCCGGAGGATGACTCACGCATAAACGATGCGCAGCGACAGAGACTAGGTAATAATGAAGGGTATGATAAAATTGTTATTTGTCACCAAAACATGCAGTCATTAAAAACCAAGACTAGGCAATTGGAAGTATTGTTAGAAAACAGTTTAAAATGCGAAGTACTCTGCTTGACTGAACACTGGTTGAAAAATCATCAAATGGACTTGATTAGTTTAAATAACTATCGCTTAGTTTCCTCTTACTGTAGGCCTACGATTGACCGTGGGGGATCATGTATTTATGTTAAAAAATATACGAATTATAAGGAATTTGATTGCACTGGTATCTCAGTGGAACAGGTGTGTGAGATATCAAGTGTAGAAATTACCGATTATAATATTGTAATAATTTGCTTGTACCGCTATAATAAAACGAACGTATCACTATTTTACCCTGTATTTGAACGGTTGCTCGACAAGCTAATGGAGAGCGGGAAGGATTGCGTTGTTCTAGGTGATATTAATGTTGACTATTTATGCCCAATCAATAGCGACCAAAAACGATTAAATGACATAACACATACTCGTGACTACTATAACTTTATTGACTTCCCCACGAGGGTAACAACGACGACAAGCACGTGCATAGACCACGCGTATGCCAGCAGTGAGCGGGTGCAAGCTGGAAATGTAAGCGCGACTGCAGTAAAGTCTGCGATTAGCGACCACTATGCCGTGCGAATGGAGATACTGTGTGAGCAGCGCGCCTGCCTCACCACCCAATTCGCCAGATTGTACACCGCTGCCAACATAGCTAACTTTGTGGCATCCGTTGGAAGTGTCGACTGGGTGGAGGTGAGTAATAGAATGTGGTCAGCGAACGACTTGGCCGATAGTATAGTGAATATTTTAAAAAATAAGTTGAACGCATGTATTCCTGTCAAATGTCTAACTGTCAAACTGGGATGGAGACACTACGTGATTGGTAGACATTTTCTTCTTATTACTTCTTATAACAGACCAACAATCGGTAGCCTTCATGATCAATCAAAATCATAACAGCAAAATAAAAAATGAGAAGATCCTACGTTGGCGATTAGAACTGTCTTGCTTCAAATACGATATAGTATATAGACCATGCACTGAAAACGCTGCTGCGGACGCTCTATCTCGCGTATGCACCTACATGAATATAAACAAGTTGAAAGAACTACATAACGCACTCTGCCACCCAGGAGTAACTAGAATGTATCACTGGGTAAGATCTAAAAACTTGCCCTACTCAGCTAATGATGTCAATGGAGATGACCGCCTCGTGCCCTATCTGCGCCGAAATAAAACCGAGGTTTCTTAAGGCCAAGGGTAAATTGATAAAAGCTACTTCGCCGTTTGAACGGATCAACATAGATTTTAAAGGACCACTGCCTTCTAAAACAGCCAACAAGTACATACTTACATTATTGATGAGTACAGTCGGTTTCCTTTTGCATACCCATGTGAGGATATGATCTCAGCCACCGTCATTACTTGCCTGAAAGATCTTTTTCTGACATTTGGCCAACCTCTCTACATTCATAGCGATAGAGGGTCGTCATTCATGTCCGAAGAGTTCAAATCATTCCTACAACAGTCAAACATAGCCTCGTCCAGAACGACGCCCTATAACCCCCAGGGTAATGGCCAAGTGGAGCGACTAAACGGAACGCTCTGGCGAACTATTCAACTCAGCCTTCGGTCAAAGGTATTATCGGTGGAAAATTGGGAAGTAGTACTGAAGGACGCATTGCATTGTATCCGATCCCTCCTGTGTACAGCAACAAACTTCGCACGAAAAACTTTTCATATACCCTAGAAGATCCCCGAACGGAGATTCACTGCCATCTTGGCTCACACCGGGACCAATCCTTGTTAAGAAAAACGTCCGCTCTTCAAAAACGGACTCTCTTGTCGAGGAAGCCGAGCTCCTAGAGACCAATCTCTACTATTCTCTCATAAGACGGGATAATGGAGAAACCTCAACGGTATCAAACCGTAAATTGGCCCCCTTCCCCAGTACTACTGATGATAGCAGAGACGATAACTTTGAAACGGCCTCCGAAGATGATAATCTTCCATCTGAAAATAACTCCACATCTCCACCTGAAAATATCGCTCTTTCGTCACCGCCTCGTTTAGAAGAACCATCGACGTCCTCACCAGTTCTTCGAACTGGACTCCCCAGGAGATCTAATAGAATGCGAAAATTACCCTCCTACCTGGCGGACTTTATGGTTGATGGGAGTGAGAGTGAAAACTGAACCGGGGGAGAATGAGGTGATATGCGACCTCCGCACCGTATACGATCTCAATAGTGCTGTCAATACCAAAGGTGTCATCTGTCATACTTTGTTATGATATGAATGATCATTAGGTTTGTCTAGTGGAATTCATTCAGATAAACAAAACCAATGTTTCTCTTGGTTTCTCGTTTATTTCGCCACACCACATATCATTTATTTTTCTCGAGTTATTTCGGGTTTTATTTGTTATTTTGGTGATTTTATTTTTATGAATCTTGACTAGTGTGTAAATAATTGGAATGAAAGTTTTGTGTGATTCGAGCATAAATAATCTGTATATTTTTTATATGATAGACACCATTTTATATAAAATAACTATTAAAATATGACATGGCATATGACATAATAAAGTCAATTTTGCCAGTGTCAAGTGTTTATATTTGTTTATACTCAATTTGTTATTAAAGTCTTAGTCGATGGTCAATTGTCAATTCTAAACGTCAGCGTCATGGTGGAATGGCCATCTAGATTTTTCTTGGGATTCCTCGTCGTTCAAATCACATTGCATCTTAATAGAACCGTTTACCCCCCGAAGGATAAAAAACGGATATTTAGGTTTCAGCCGTAGCTTGAACCACATTTGAGATTCCCCTTCCAATATTCGTCCTAAATATCTCTTTCTATCTTAGGTTAGTTTACTGGTAACACTTTCTATACCTATCCTTGTCTCCCACTCTTACGCAGCGCACGGCGGCCATTGCTTCAGTACCATGAGCCGGCAAGGCCCTTAAGGTGTGGTTCAAGCTACGGCTGAAACCTAAATATCCGTTTTATACCCTTCGGGGGGAAAACGGTTCTATTTAGGTTTTCGAGCCTTCGCTTGAACCACATTTGAGACGTGTTTACTATCTGCCGGCGCTGCTTATGGAAGCGTACTGTGAGATTGCCAGAGGAGACTAATAATAATTATGTAAATTAGGTATCCAATCCATCATTTAAAAGATTAAAATAAAATAAGTTGTGTAATACAAAAGTATAATAGGATAATAGGTATTTTGTATCTATAACAGTAAATCAAATTAATGTAGTAATAACGAAAAGCTTAACCCCAATCACGTATAAGGGTAAGAAGCTGGTGTGAAGTATATTTGAGCTCGATTTAGGAGCGTTTTTCAGCTCCTTGAAGTAGTGTTTGAAAAAAGTGTTCATTGATCTCCAGTTTCCTCTTTGTAGGATTTCATCAATATTATGTTGACCGTTGATCCAGTTATGTGATGCCACGGCTGCTCTAAAGCTGCCCGCCGAAGCTGAAATGCCTGCTTCTTTGAATAAGGATCTGATCCAGCAGGCAATAACTGTACGAGATGCGTGTTTGACTGAGCCTCTCGTTGTAATAAACAAATTCTGTAGCTCCCGTGAACTGCGCCGATCTTTTGAGACTGTTATGAGTCTCTTGACCCACAGTACCAGGTCGAGCTGTCTATTCGAGGTTTCTGATGACTTTTTTAAAAGCCAGCCGGATTGTCTGTATGAGTGCGAATCCGTTTTGGATCCAAATTTCGGCCAGAAGATTATCTCGCCTCCTTTGTCTTCATAGGCATCATTTTCAATATTAAGCAAAGTCAGGTCATGAACCCTTCTTCCAGTCGCTAAGAGTAGGAGAATGCACGTGTGCCTAGACACTGCAAAAACGCTATCTTCGTTGAACTTATATGCCTCCAGGAATGAAAGTAGGTCTTCAATCTTCCATGATAGAACCTTTTTTGTTGGAGGATTCATCGCGAAGGCTCCTTTAATAATTCGTTTCACAGTTGGATGAGAACTGAGTTCTATTGCCCGAAGTGGGTTGCTGAAGTTAGCTACTACTGATTTATGTAGGGCTATCGTCCTGGGAGCTAGCTTTATAACCGTATTAAGGTAGCACAGGTACTTGGCCAGATCCTGAGGCTCTGGGTTATCTACTGGGATATTTTTTGATGAAGCCCACTGGAACCACCGTATCCAAATCGGTTTGTAGGTTTTCAAGGTGGAATTCCTCCATGATGATTCTAATAACTTTATTTCGAGATCAGACCAGTCTTTTACTTGATTAGCCCAGCCTGAACTATCCAGACCGCCAATTTTAGGTGCTCTTCTCCCGGAGGTGGAAGGTTCGTTCGCAAATCGGTTAAGTTCTTGTGAAGATCTGGGATCAAAAACGGAGGTCCTTCCGCTCGCTGATGGAGATCTGGTTTCCAAAAGGCTTTGTCCCATAGTGGGGCGATGATGAGGTACCGTCAATCCGAAATCTCCTAGTGACGCAGCATGCGCGGAATTAGTGCAGACGGAGGAAAAATCCAACCCAGCTTGTATTTCCATTTCTTGCTGAAAGCATCCGTGAATTGGCTCTGAGGATCGGCGACATCTTCGCTGACATAATCTGGTACTACAGCAGATCTCTTTGAAGCAAAGAGATCTATTTGTGGTGTGCCGAACTTCTTGAATAACATGGATACGATCGGTTTGCCGAGATGCCATTCGGGCAGAGTCTTCTCTCGTGACAGGCTGTCTGCTAGACCATTGTAGACTCCCGGAATGTGTCGGGCTACTAGATGACATTGTATATTCTCGCAATATAAGAGTATTTTCGTCGTTGCCCTCAGCAGTGTGATTGATTTCGTCCCACCTTGCTTGTTGATATACGCCACCGTTGTGCGGTTGTCGGATTGTAATATCACGGTTTTCCCGAATACTTCGCGACCTAGGCGTTGAAGAACTTCGAAGACAGTCCATAGTTCTTTCATGTTGCTGTGCCAGTTTTTCTGGACATGAGTCCATTTGTTCCATAGAAGACGGCTGTTTGCTATGGCACCCCAACCCTCGTCGGCTGCATCGGTGGTGATGAAAATCGATGGGTTGGCAAAATGAATCGGTGAACGTCTGTGGACGTTCTTCAGCCACCAGTCTAGTTCTATTTTTGCAGGCGGTGTTATTGGGAATTTCCGATGAGGATTTCTAAAAGGCAAGCGCTTTGAAGCACGTTGTACCATGCGGCAATGGAGTCTTCCTAGTGCAACTGCCAAAGTTGCAAAGTTTAGCTTGCCCAGAATCACTTTCGCATCCATCCAACTCCATCGCATCTTGTCTAGAAGATCCAATAAGCAACTCTTCAGTTGGAGAACCTTGGTTTCGGACAAACGTTTGCTGTTTTCTTTCGTGTCCCATAATATTCCCAAATATTCTAGGTTGGTCGCAGCAACTGCTGATGTTTTTGAGTAGTTTATTTGCCATCCCAGTTCGGTCATGAATTCTATGGCTAATTTCGCTTGCATTGTAGGATTCTCGTGAATGATCAGGAAATCGTCCAAGTAGACTATCACTCGCAGGTGTTTTGTCTTAGTTGTTGTGCAACCCAATTCGTTACCTTCGCGAATGCCGACGGTGCACTCGCTAAGCCGAATGGAAGACATGTCATTTCGTAACTGGTTCCTTGATACGCGAGGCAGAGAAAATGACAGTGGCTCTGCATTATTGGGATGTGAAAATACGCCTGGGAAATGTCTATTTTCATCATATAATCTCCCCTTTTTAAGTGTGAGGGAACTTGCTGCTGATTTACATGGCGAAATTTTGGGGTGAAAACATAGTTGTTCAGACTTTTTAAGTTGACTATGGGACGATTTTGTCCGTTGGTTTTCTTCCTCAAAAACAAAGTGGAAAGAAAACCCGTTTGATGAACTGTTGGTTGAATGGCCTTGGACTCTCTGAGCTTTTCTATTTCTAGTGACATTTCTGGAGAACACTTCGTTCGAAATCTTAGCACATTTGTTCTTGAAAGTTTTGTGGTTTCTTGAATGGAATTCGGTATCCGCTTATTATTTTTAAAATGCTTGTGGGAGCCTGTTTCCATTTGTTTGAGTATGATGCCAGGCGTCCCGCTTTGAAGTAGTCATTTTCGGCCCTCCACCCACTTTTTCCCCTTTGAGTTGGAGTTGGGGTTAAACTGTTTTTGCGCGTGATCACCTGACTCATTTCTTTTGGTGTGCGCAGAGTTGGGATTGTAGTAGTTTCGTTTCGCATTCCTTGAGTCGCGGTTTCGGTACTGCGAGTTTTGGTAAAAATGTTTCCTGCCCCATGCTGAGTGGGCTTTGGTTTGGTTGCGGCCTTGATACTTTTGCCTGGGTAGTATGTCTTTTCTTCGCAGGAAAAAACTTATGTATGCCCCCTTGTTCTTTAATTGCTTCTACAAAAGCTTTCTCTTCGAAAAGGTGGGTTTCCGAAAGTGGAATTTCGTGTAAGATTGTCTTGAGAGCTTTATTTTGAGGTTTATAAACCTGTCTGCGCTGCTGCAATACCTCTGCTCGACGGCCACATACATCAATATGTAAAAAAACTTGAAAAAAATGAGATGAAAAACTTCTGACGCATTGATACAATATCAATGCGTCAGAAGTTTTTCTAAAGTTAGAATCTGCAGCAACAAACTCCTTCCCCACCTTCTTTTTCATTTCTTTGGGTAAACTGTCAAGAAGTTTTTGAAAGATGATTCTTTGTTGTAATAAGCAGTTGGTGATTGCCCCCAGGACAAGGTCAAATCGTTCAAGTGGCTGATGATTTCAACTCAGGAGCAACACCCGCTATAAGGTTATTGGGTTTCAGGGCGCTGAAAGCCGGAGTGGCCTGAAACTGTTTTTGTGTTTCAGCATACTGAACATTACGCCACTCTGTATCACGAAATTTCTGGCATTTTAAGCCATGTTCCAATGCTGTTGGGTCAGCTTTAGCAATTTTCGGTGTTTTTGCTACCGTAGCTGGCATGAAATCGAACATCGGTTCAGTATCGGAATTCTCAGAATCGTGAAGTTCCACTAGTTGCCTTTGAGCATCAGCAATTTTAGCTCGCAGATCGGTCTCTTTTGAGTGCTTTGAAGAGTGGATTTCTTCTGACATAGTGCTATCTGGATGAGACTCAAAAGAGCTGTTTAGGTCTTCTGCAGACCTATTAAGAGAAACTCTTAATAGGTCTGCAGAACCTATTAAGAGCTGCTACGCCTGTTTAGGCTGATGAACTTCAGCTTCGACTTCTATTGATCTCTTCTTGCCTCGCTGGTTCATTCCATCATTCAATTCAATTGCTGCCTCAGATCGCTTCAACAGTTTAGGCTTAAGTGCAGCAACGGTGTTCATAAATACGTTGTATGACGGGCCGTGAATTTTCTCCATAATGCTATGTGGAGAATATAATAACGCTCTCCCAAGCGGCCATTTTATGATAGTAGCTCTGATTGATCTATAACTGCGCTCCGACAAGGAATTCGTTGAGGGGTCAAACGCAAGAGCCACATCTACTGTAGCTATTGCGAATCCACAGTTTGACATCCACAGCTGAAGGCACCTGGTCACTTCCGAATAATTCGTGAAAGGAGTAGTTGTTCACTTGCCAATCTCGCCAACCATCAGGATTTAGTTATTGTCCAAAGAAGCGAAAATAGCTTTGAATGGTGCTTTTTGTTCTGGGTACACAGATGCAAGATCTCCAAATGTAACCAAAGCCGGCATCTCTGAAAATAAACAAACCAATGGCTGTTGTAGGAAAGGGGTAGTATGCCGCCTTAAAAATTAAGTAAACGACGTCTCATTTACTATTCGGACTAAAAGACCCTCAAATGTTGAGACGACTACGCGTCGACTCAATCTAGACGCCACGTCGCGTGGTCTCAATCTAGACGCGCCGTGACAAGGCGCGTCGTCTCGATCGAGGTGTCGCGTCGCCTCGATCAAACGACATGATGTCTTGTCTACACCATGTCGTCTCATGAGAATGATTTTCATGTCTCGACTTGTCGTCGCTGGGCCCAAAGGCGCCGAGCGGAGAAATCGTCACTGGACTCGAGAGCGCCGAGGGGTATCATTGATTGAGGATATAAATGTAGCCTCAAACCTTACCTTCGCTTGATGTAGTCACTTCAAAATTAACATTTTTTACCCTCATAACTTGTGAACTAGTCACAAATATTGAACACACACTTGACGAATATTGAAAGCGTACTGAAGCAATGGCCGCCGTGCGCTGTGTAAGAGTGGGAGACAAGGATAGGTATAGAAAGTGTTACCCGTAAACTACCCTAAGATAGAAAGAGATATTTAGGACGAATATTGGAAGGGGAATCTCAAATGTGGTTCAAGCGAAGGCTCGAACACCTAAATACACATATAATTCAAATGTCCATACTTGTCCCATGTAGTCACATTTATTCATTAAAATTCCGCTAAGATTACTGAATAAAACATGCAATAAAACGAGTAAAGAATATTAAATTAGCAGAGCTGTTACTACATGTGGAACCCGCATGAGACCACATATGCAATCTTGCTGGAAAAGGTCCAGAAGGCTTTCTTAGAAGGATCTACAATATACTTTCTTTCTTTTCTACGTTAATGGCCTGTGACATACTAATGTCAATTCTGCCAATGTCAAGTATTTATAGTTTATATTCAGTTTGTTTGTTATTAGTCTTAGTCGATGATCAGTTGTCAATTCTAGCCGACACGCGGAATGGCGTCTAGAATTTTCTTGGGAATCCTCGTCGTTCAAATCGCACTGCACCACAATACACATGCAATCCAATTATCCATATCCACCCGCGCAGCCCCAATTTATTCATTGAAATTCCGCCAAGATTACTGAATAAAACATGCAATAAAACGGGTAAAAAATATTAAATTAGCAGAGCCATGTTGCTCCATGAAATGACAGACGAAGAATCCTACACACAAACTATAGGATGCTATCCTACAATATACTTTACACAATGTAAATACTTGACACTGGCAAAATTTATATTATTATGACACATGCCACTAACGAAGAAGAAGCTGAAGAATCCGTATTGAAAGTGTCAAGAAAAAGGCGGGAACCTCGAAAGTGGAAAGGCGCGAACTCTCGAAATCTTTTTGTAATTTAATTGTAATTCTGTAAATATATAATCTTTTTCGTTGTAATATTCGTTGTAAATAAATACAAAGCTAGTACTGGTACCGGTAAGCCATGGGGAAAAAGAGGAAGAGGTGTGAGCAGCCTCCACCTCCGGATGAAGACCGGTCGGAAGGGTCGACCTCAGACTCCGACTCGGTCGAATCTCCACAAGCTGATGAGGTCAAAAAAAACAGTAAGGAAAAGGACAGGTATGAGATTTATAAAGTTTAAGGATACATACGAAAATACCCGGATAATTCCAACAAGTCGGACGGATTCATCGTATTCCTGACGCACACTGATGACGGTGTTGCTTTTAATGACCGTGACCGCTAAACTTTCCAAAGCATTGCGTGAACATTGCGTCTCTGGAGTTTTACATCTGAGATCAATAAATAGGTACAAGATAGGAATAACATTCGACCTATCTAACAACGCCAATGTTTTTATACAAAATAAAAAACTACTGGAACAGCTATCACTAAAAGCCACCATCCCAGCAGGCGACACGGAGGTAACAGGTGTTCTGACATCTGTTCCCACTGAGATGTCAAATAAGCAAATTTTTTCGCTTATTGGCAGCTCCAAAAATATAATACAGGTCAGAAGATTTATGCGTAGGGTGCGAGGTGAGGGTAGTGTCTCTGTTCCAGCCAACCCAAGCGGTTGCTGTTACATTCGCGTCGACTCAGCTCCCCGAATATGAATACTTGGACTCTTGGCGACATGAAGTGAAATCATACATACCCCCTGTAAAACAGTGCTTAAAGTGCATGCGGTACGGCCACATTGCTAAGTTTTGTCGCAACACAGAGGTCTGCAGCATCTGCTCCGGCACGCATAACTTCAAAAGCTGTAGTATTGAAACTAAAGATGCAAAATGCTCGAACTGCGGTGGCAATCACATCGCAATATCTGCTGCTTGAGGACACTTGATGTACAGGTTAATAATCTCATGAAGTCTGAAGTTTTTATTAATATTTTAATAGAAACAATCACTAAAATTATAACAAACAAAGATGTCCCCATAAATTCAGGGTCTATTAGAGATACCTTAAAAAAAACTCTAAGTAACAAGTTACCTCCAACATCATAATGGATTTTTTAAATATTATTCAATGGAATGCACAAAGTCTAAACAGTAACAAACATATATTTACAAACACCTTTATTCAAATA
Organism: Lampropteryx suffumata; assembly: GCA_948098915.1. Taxonomy (NCBI): domain Eukaryota; kingdom Metazoa; phylum Arthropoda; class Insecta; order Lepidoptera; family Geometridae; genus Lampropteryx; species Lampropteryx suffumata. Next base: position 18,977,837 of record OX402546.1, read on the forward strand.
ACATTCATATTGCAATTATTTCTGAAACATGGTTTAAACCATACCAAACATTCAAAATAAAACATTATAACATTGAACGTAATGATTGTGGAAACAATCATAATGGTGTAGCTATTCTAATTCACAATAGTATCGCATATTCTAAAGTCAACACGTTTTTTGATGACTCACTACAAAATATTTGTATTAAAGTAACAATTAATAAGAAAGTTATGAGCATAGTCAGTTTTTATAGCCCAACAAACTGTAGTCCAGCCTTTAGTAAAAGCAAATTTGACGCACTAATCAAGTCTATTCCTGGTCCATTCATATTTGCAGGAGACTTCAATGCACATCATACCTCCTGGGGTTGCAGTTCTGACTCTCCTCGTGGTAGAGATGTTTTGGAAGTGATTGACGACAATAACTTAGTTTTGTTAAATGATGGTCTACCAACGACGATTGGTTCGTTGTCCTGGCGTCCGAACGCATTAGATTTGTCGTTGGTTTCGCCATCATTGGCGCTACATTGTGACTGGTCTGTTTATGATAGCCCAGTCGGCACAAGCTATCATCTTCCTGTAATAATTAAAGTTATAGTGAATAACAATATCACTGGTTCGGATCCTAGTTGTCATAATTTGAGACATTTACCAATCTATCCAAATTACAAACTTACAGATTGGAAAATGTTTAGTAGTTGCATTGCATGGATAAAATGTTGGTTGATTTTATAGTGGATACTGAATGTCCGCAAGATTCCTATTTAGATTTTTGTAAAGTATTGCGTACGGCTGTTGATAGGTCTATTGTAAGCAGAAATTCTTCTGTTGTCAATGTCACTGACACTGACAGTCAACAGTCATGTGTAAAAAACCTTATCTGCCTTGGTGGAATGAAAAATGTTCAGCAGCTGTTTTGAAATCCAAAGAAGCATATTTAAATTTTAAATTCAATCCAACAGAAGAAAGCTATTTGGAGTTCAAGAGACTGCGAGCTCATAAGAAACTTACAATAAAAATAGAACGCCAAAAAAGCTGGGTCTCTCTTTGTGAAACTTTCAATCGATGCACTCCATTAACCGTTGTATAGAAGTTCATGCGTAAATTTAATAAATCTTACTATAAACCTTTTCAATATGAAGACGACTCATGGATTTGTGATTTTTTATCCATATATACTCCTGATTTTGTACTACCTAAATCGAAAACACTTAAATCAAATAATTTAAATTCTAATAATAGCTTTCTTGTAGACTCTTTTTCATATAGTTAATTAACTTCTGCCATTTTCTCTAGGAGGGATACTGCTTTTGGTCTTGATGGAGTTCCATTTATAATCTTTAAGAAAATGAATAGAAACTGTTTGACAATTTTTCTCCAAATTTTAAATTTACTTTGGCAAAATAATATAGTACCTCACAATTGGAAAACTGACTGTTTAGTACCAATTTTGAAACCCAATAAACCCAAATTATGCCCTGAATCTTATCGTCCTATTGCGCTCACTTCATGTGTCGGTAAAATTTTTGAGCAATTGCTAAAGCAACGTTTGGAATTTTATGTAGAACATCACAAACTTTTACCTTCCAATCAGTTCGGTTTTCGTAGAAATCGTTCTGCTCGGGAGAGTATTTGTCAATTACAACTTGATATATGTCATTCCTTGGCTGCAAACAATCATCTTGTCGCTGTTTTCTTTGACATTTCAGGCGCTTTTAATAGCGTCAATATTGAAATTCTTTGTCAAGAACTGCTATTACTAGGCATTCCTGAAAAAAATATAAATTGGATCCAATGTTTTTCTCAGATCGAGAAGTTTTTGTAAAATACAATAAACATCTCTATGGTCCAAGATATTCTTCTGTAGGTGTATCTTAGGGTGGCATTCTGTCACCCTTAATTTTCATTTTGTATATATTTCGTTTAAATTTAATATTAGGTTCACATGTTAAAAATCTTCAATTTGCAGATGATTTGGTTGTTTATGCGTCGGGAGCAGATTTAGCTCCTGTAGCTGAAATTGTCAATGACGCATTGACAAAACTTGAAAAATACTTTTCTTATTTAGATCTTGATGTTAATTCGTCGAAGTCTAAGGTAGTGGTTTTTGGGAAAAAATCTAATAATTTGCCAGCGATTTATTATTAAAATGTACCTTTGCCAGTGTATCTTGAAGTTAAGTTCTTGGGAGTATTATTCTCCCATAACTTATCCTGGAATAATTACTCTAAACAAATCATTTGCAAAGCTCAAAAAGCTCACAATGTAATAAAGTCTTTGTCAGGCTCTTATTGGGGAGCAGATCCAAAGATTTTATTAACATTGTACAAATCTTTAGTTCGTAGTCATTTTGAATATGGCTTCGTTTGTTATGCTGCCGATGTAAAAATTGTAAATAGAATGAATACATTTCAAAATAAATGTTTGCGTTTAATCACAGGGGCATTTAGGAGTACTCCTATCAATGCTATGCAGATTGAATGCAGGCTTCCACCAATTAATATTCGTTAATGAATTACCTAAAAGAAAGGTTTATATTAAAACTTCATTGTGTTTCTGGCAATAGTCTTTTGACTAATCTGTCCGGAGCCCAAGGGGTTTTTAAATCTTTTTTTATGCTTCAGGGCTTTCAGAGTTTTAAACAATTTCTTCAAAATTTAAATATATATCAGGCAAATCATACCTTACCTTGCTATGAAGGATCTTTTAATAGTAAATTCCCAGAAATTAATGTAGTTATTGATAATGCTTTGTCAAGTAAAGAAGAAGTGTGCACAATGCTGTCTGAATGGACAGATCACAAGTTTGTCTATACGGATGGAGCCAAAAACGACAACGCTGTGTCTTTTGCCATATTTGAATCGTCTTTGAATATTGGTGTTGGTCATAAAATGGATAAATTCGCTAGTATTTTCACAGCTGAAGCTGTTGCAATCTTGAGCGCTTTAAAACATATTAAAAGTCGTTACTTGGGACACAATAAATGGGTTGTTGTTAGTGACAGCATGAGTGTTCTAAAAAACCTGGCAAATAACAAATTGCATGCTGACACTAATTACATCATTTACTTAATAAAACAGCTATGGGTGGAGTTGTTTGATTTAAATATTAATGTTAGCTTCGTGTGGGTGCCTTCACATAAAGGTGTTGAAGGAAATGAAAAAGCAGATTATCTAGCTAATACGATAGTTAAGTTTTCAAATACCATATCATCTAATATTGAAAGCGGTGGTGATGCAGATGTCTTGTTACCATACACAGACGTTGTAAGTCTCCTAAAACAACGGATGTGTCATGCATGGGGAAGACATTCGTATCACTATACACAAGTCGAAAATAAAGGTTCCTGGTATGCAACTCTCGATGTCCAGATTGATTCTATACCGTGGTTTTGTAAGAGTAAGATTTTCTTAAATAGAAAATTTTATTCTACAATCTGTCGAATGCGCTTTGGTCACTGTCGTTTGAACTATCATCTCTATCGCTTAAAGCTGGTTGAATCTTCTGATTGTGAGCATTGTCAGTCACAAGAAGTTCAATCATTAAATCATATATTTTTTTATTGTCCATCATTCAGTATTCAGCGCCTTGTACTGATAGATGGACTCCTCCAAATTTATGGTGAGCCTGATTTGGTCCCGCGTTGCATTCTGGAGCTACTTAAGAATGAGTCAACCTATATAGAGTTGTATAAGTTTTTATTTAGTATATTAATAGATATATAAAAATGTGCAAAATGTACATAGATAATTTAATTATAAATGTAAAAGAATATTATAGTAATTAATTATTAAAAAAAAAAAAAAAAAAACATGGGAAACCAAAAAAAAAACTTTTATTTACAATAATAAATATGTACATAACTATTTTATAATATTATTAGCTAAATAAAATACTTATTCAATTAAAAAAAAAATCGTTCAGATGTATCAAAGTATTTTGATGAATACATAAACATTGTTTATGAAACTTACGAAAGACATAAAATTTACCCTTGAAACGGATGAAATTATTTTACGCAAGACAAGGCAGTATGGTCTCTAGACTTTAGCCTGCTCATATGAGCGAAGAAAAAAAAAAAAAAAATTTTAAGTGTCAAAAAAATTGTCAAGTTGTTTTGGAGTTGGTACTTTAGTTTGTGCATTTTTGCTAAATTTTGAGGCATAATAGCTATTAACTTAAATTATTAAGTACTAAAACAAGAATTTGCTTAGGGAGCTTTATTTTACAAAAACATAAAAAGCAAAACGACGCGAACTATTGGACTTGAGGTTTACCGGAGGGAACATGTCGAATAGACCACCTACGAGATGACTTCAAAGCCAACGATATACCACGAAAAACAAGTAAAAGAACTTTGCGCTCTACATGCGCTAAATAACTTATTTCAGGTAATAATGACCTTGTCTGGATTGTTGCAGAATTATGTCCGTATATACTGTGAAGGCCACTTAACATTCCGGGTCTAACAAAGTGGTGTTGTTTGTTTTATTCGTGTCATGACCTATGTTCGCAGGTACGTAGGTATAATTAACATGGAGTTTTTATCTACTGCATTTATTTGTTTCAGACACGAAATACGTTTCTAAAAACAGAATTAGATGGGATTTGCAGTCGTTTATCACCAAATGTTTGGATCAACCCCCATCGATCAATGTTGGGGCTTGGAAACTATGACATTAATGTCATTATGGCAGCTTTACAAAAGAAAGGGTGTGAAGCTGTCTGGTTTGATAAAAGAAAGTAAGTCTATTTCAGCTGAGCATTAGTATAGCATTAGATTTACTCATTGCATTAACATAACAAAAACAAATAACTGTTGGTGAGTAAAGGTGTATAAACAGTAAACACTTAGCCTACATTCATTTCCTTTTTATCTTATTATTTAAATAAATAAATAATGCTGGACATTTCACAAAGCATCATCCGGCATAGTAAGCACAGCTTGAGTTATGGGTACTATGACTGATATACTATTTATATTGACAATCTCTGTGGCACAGTGGGCTAAGGTCTGGCTGAGACACAGAAGGTTGTGGGTTCGATTCCCGCCGCGGGACAAATGTTTGTATGATCTGCAAGTATTTGTCTTGGGTCTTGGTGTTTCTATGTATATATAATATGTATGTATTTACAAAAAAATAAGTAAATAAGTAGTATATCAGTCATGTGGTACCCATAACACAAGCTCTGCTTACTTTGGGGCCAGATGATGCTGTGTGAAATGTCCGGGATTATTATTATAAATACTTTTCTTTATTTGTAAATACATACATATGTCACCTAGAGCTGAGATAAATACTTGTAGATCATACAAACATTTGTTCCGCAACGGGAATCAAACCTGCAAGCTTTTGCGTCCCAGCCAGGCCTTGGCTCACTGCACTTCAGAGGTGGTCAATATTTGACAAATAGTTAAACAACACCATTTTTTTTGGATTTTCACTTGATTTTTGTGCATACATTATATATTATTTATATAATTGACTCGCCTGTTAGCTCAGTAGGTAGTAGCTCTGCCTATTGCGCTGTAGGTTGAGGGTTAGATTCCATCCTAGGATAAACATTAGTGTGATGTGATTGTGTGTGTCTGGGTGTTGTAAAGTATCAGTACCTGGATGACCAAGCTTTGCTTGTTATAAAACATGGATAAATTCATGTTTTCTAAAAATGAATACTTGCTAGATTAATTTATTGCCCCGAAACTCCCCTGCATACCAGAGCCGTTTCCCAGATTCAGATATACACATATACAAATAAGTTATCACATATATACAAGAATTTCTCGTTTTAAGGTATTAGATAGATAGATAGTATATATTAGAAAACATGTAAGTATTCTATCAGGCATCTGGCCACCATAATACTAGATATGCTTAGTTAACGGCTAGATGGTGTTGTGTGCATTGTCCACCAATATTTACTTTTTCTATTTCACAGGGATCCAGGCTGCTTAGATTTATCAAACATCTGTGGGTTTATCCTGAATGTGCCATCAGATTACAAGCTAGGATTTGTTATGCTTCCACTACGTCGGCGTCACTGGATCACAATAAGACAGATCCAAGGCAACTTCTACAACCTGGACTCTAAACTGGAAGCGCCACAGCTAATAGGAAGGGTAAATATTAGTTACTTCATATTCAGACTACTACGGGGATAGAATACTATAAAAAATCTTAAATCTGTTAACATTCTATTGATCTGACTTTTACTAGCTCAGTTGGTAGTAGCTTTGCCTTCTAAGCTATATATAGGTTGAGGGTTCGATTTCATCCCAGGATAACCATTTATGTGATAATCATAGGTGTTTGTTCTGTGTCTGGGTGTTATAAAGTATCATAAGTATGTATTTCAAAATTTATAAGTAACAATTCATCAGTTGTTTGGTTACCTTATTACAAGCTATGCTTAGCTAGATGTTATTTATTTTATTGTACCACCAACATGGTCAAGACTGCTGCTATGAAGCTTGGCATCCTCAACAAGGTGATACAATACTTCACACCTGGACAGCTTTCCACTTTATATAAAGCTCACGTCCGGTCGGGTATGGAGTATTGCTGTCATCTATGGGATGTTCAGCCAAACCCCAGCTGGCTGCTTTGGACTCGATCAAGCATAGAGCATTGAGGATGATGGGTGAACAGCTTAACGCTGAGACTAAATTCCTAAGAGTCTTTGAAAATTGTCCAAAAAATATTAAAAATAAATAAATAAATAATGCCGGACATTTCACACAGCATCATCTGGCCCCAAAGTAAGCAGAGCTTGTGTAATGGGTACCACATGACTGATATACTACTTATATACTTTTTTTTTTAGTAAACACATACTTATTATACATAGAAACACCCAGACCCGAGACAAATACTTGCAGATCGTACAAACATTTGTCTCGTGGCGGGAATCGAACCCGCAACCTTCTGCGTCTCAGCCGGACCTTAGGCGACTGCGCCACAGAGGTCGTCGTAGAGGTATTAATTTATTTATCTATCTTGCTAGTGTTAAACCATGTTATTTTCTTTATAGAGTGCTGATCTAATAGCCTACCTGAAGGATCAACTGGATAGTAAAGAAAAAGAATTGTTTGTGGTTGTCAGTAAGGAGGTAGAAGAGAAACAGCTGTGGATGCACCAGTACTCACAAAGTTCCAATAACAGCAGTCAAATCTCATATCCACCTCTACCCCTCCACACGGAGAGCCCTGACAGCGTATGCTCAAACTCTCCATACGACTACCGAAATAGAGATGCAGAGTGTCTCAGACTCACAGAAGTCAGAAATTGTGTAGTCACCAGTGAAAATAATATTTAATGTGATCTTTAGACTTGTATTCTTCATCACAGACTGTGTTCGTGATCGCAAAGCAATTTTTATGTGTTCACTTTTTAGAGTGTTATTTATAAGCTGTTCCAATTTTAGTTCTGTTTTATGTGGGAAATAGAGCATATTGATCTGACAGTATTTTTGTGCTGTTTTAGGTACTTAAATGTTAATTTATATTTTGTTTTCTATTGAACTTTGTTTTTGTTTGCATAAATTTGATGGTTTTATTTAAATTTTATTTTTTGGTTTGTGTCTTACGGCCTAGTGTTATATTTGATATTGTATTTTAATCTCTATTTGTATACACTGAAATCTTGGGATCTTTAGTCTTTGCATGTTTTTAAAAGATAAGTAAGTATTATAATAGAAGTAATGACAATAGTGACTGCTGATTATGATATTTTAATTTAGGGATGGAGTGCATTAATGTTATTGTGATGAATGTTACATCCACGCCAAATATTTTTAACCAAACAAGTTCAATATTTGATGTTAAAGATACCAAATAAACAAGTAATTTTATGAAGTATTCATCTGTACAAACTAATTTAATTTATGCACAACTTTAACATTACGCCATCACATGCATTAACCAACATTATTTCATGTTTATAGTTGGATAGATTACTTCGCCATCAATCACACACAGCCCACCACAGTTTATAAGTTATTTTATACAAGTATTTCAGTCATCATTCCATTTTTTTTAACTAGATTTTCAACTAAAAAAAACATGTTATCAATAAATATCAATACTAATTTGATAAAAATAGTAAACATTTCATCAGATACAATACTGTTTTTTTGTTATATATTTATCGAAATCCCTGCTTATTTATGTGAGCCAAACCAAAGATAATAGAAAATTACGTAGGTATAATGTAGTGTCAATTTTCTCTACCTTGCGTAAGGATTAGTAGTCCATTAAAATGTTACATTTTTTAGGCCTTAGTGTGCATTTGTCAGAGGACGCAATTTTATTTTTTTAATGTGTAGGGGGGGTCAGTAGAAGCTTAAGTTCAAGTTTGTGGGGTCGGCACCCTTGTCCCCCGGCCGCCATCTTGGAAAAGGGGGTGCAAAGGGTTTTCGCGCTGTATCTCGTAAACTAGTTACCTTACAGAAAATTTAATCAAACATAAAATGTAGCAAATTAAATTTCCTACAATTTTATTTCTATTACTTTTTATCGTCAAGTGACCAACAAAAAAGTTATAAACAAAAATAAATGAAAATTTTGTTTGTTTGTTCTAGGTTTTACAGCGCTCCAAACTTAAACGGATTCTCGAATGCTCATAGGGATGCAATAAAAACTAAAAATTAGGCTTACTTTTCTATCTATATTTTTTTTATTCATACAATTTATTATGATCTTAACATTCCTATGCTATTATTGAACTATGTTTGACCCTTTTACCCACCACCTATGAGGTATAACATGGGCAAAGTCAAATTTATAAAAATTTAATGCATTTTTTAATGCATTTTTTGTCACTGTCTTAGCAAATCGTTTGTATCGCAGAGTGTCTAGAGTATCGTCTTTATTTCCGCCATATAAAAAGACGAAAAAACGTTCGCCAACAACACTGAGTAACGATGACTCGACTTTCTCACTCATAAATAATTTAGTTCCACTTGCTAACTCTGGATGCTTCTGCAAAATTTTTATAAATTTGACTTTGCCCATGTTATACCTCATAGGTGGTGGGTAAAAGGGTCAAACATAGTTCAATAATAGCATAGGAATGTTAAGATCATAATAAATTGTATGAATAAAAAAAATATAGATAGAAAAGTAAGCCTAATTTTTAGTTTTTATTGCATCCCTATGAGCATTCGAGAATCCGTTTAAGTTTGGAGCGCTGTAAAACCTAGAACAAACAAACAAAATTTTCATTTATTTTTGTTTATAACTTTTTTGTTGGTCACTTGACGATAAAAAGTAATAGAAATAAAATTGTAGGAAATTTAATTTGCTACATTTTATGTTTGATTAAATTTTCTGTAAGGTAACTAGTTTACGAGATACAGCGCGAAAACCCTTTGCACCCCCTTTTCCAAGATGGCGGCCGGGGGACAAGGGTGCCGACCCCACAAACTTGAACTTAAGCTTCTACTGACCCCCCCTACACATTAAAAAAATAAAATTGCGTCCTCTGACAAATGCATACCCAAATGTAACTTTTCAATGGACTATAGAGCCGTGAATCATTTTTTTTCGGAAATAAGTAGGTATGTTATGTGACAGTTTGTTTATTATATTGTCCTAAACCCCAACCCCAGTGCAATTGCTGTTCTTCGACAAGATCAGGCGGTCGGGGTCCAAACGCAAGTCTGCCATGATGGAATAGATCTGAGCGCGCACTGACGCTTCGATCTCACGTTCTCGGCCGAGCACCCAGATGCGATCTGAAATATCACATGTGCGGTTATTCACTCATTTCAGAAAGTTCCACAGTTTTTACTGGCCTGTCAGCTCAATTGGTACCTAGTAACTTTGCCTTCTGCGCTGTAGGTTACCTAAGGGTTCGAATCCCTCCCAGGATAAACAATTGTGTGATGGACATAGGTATTTGTTCGGTGTCGGTTATAATGTATCATAGGTATGTATTTAAAAATATATAATTATTCTATCAGCCATCTGGTCACCATAATACAAGCTTTGCTTAGTTTATTGCTAGGTTGTGTTGTGTGCAAAGTCCTCCAATATTTATTATTTATGCAATGTAGACCGTCATCGAAATGTGCGTACCTGCATGCGCCACAGTGACGCTGGTACAAGACCACACGATCGCAAACTTGCTGTAATCCGTGAACAGGATATTGTATTGGCCCGCGCCGGGCAGCAGCCGCCCGATGATGTAGGGCATTCGGTTGTTCAGCTTGTAACGGAACACAGAGGAGCCGTTGTGGCTCGGAATACCGAGAGCGTACGTTATCGATGGGGTTCCGGTCCTGAAATATAGATGAAAAATTTACATTTTGTTCGATCCTTATTAGTAATAATATAATAATAATAATAATCTATCAGATAGATTTTGATTGTAAATGAAAAGGCTTTGGAAATTTAATTGCACGTATCACATAAGACAGCAGTTCCAACGCGCATCGTGGCAATATATTTCTGTTCTTAGTCGATTATTAAGACATGGTATGGTACTAAGCTAACTAAATAAAACCCATGAAATAACATAAAATAAATTGAACTTTTACCATCTGTTAACGGTGTTAATGGCGAGGAGGAGGAACCCTCGCTCATTGAGCGCTACGTTCACTTCGGTGCAGCTCGCTGTTATCTCCACCAAGTAAAATGATCGCTCCACTTCGTACCAAGTACCGGTCATCTGGAACAGCTCAAATTCCTTAGAGAGTGCGTATTACAGACTACAGAGTAAGTTATTTCAACCAGACCGCGGGGGTATAATCTAGAAGTCGTAGTGAAGTAGTTTCTCAATAGTTCTTAGGCCTCGGGCTGGCCGTCAATACCCAACGTTATGTAATAATTTAAATTAGTTAAGACAGCTAACAAACAGCAACCTTCACACCTTACAACGGGTTCAATGGCAAATAACATTGTACAAACTTACCTATTCATGAATATTCAGCCTATCAATATGAGACGGCGTATCAATTTGAGTGACGAATGCTTCACAAGCGACACACCTCCATTTCTAAACAGCCTACATCTTTTCCCAGACAGTTTTATTTAGATAATAAGTCTACTGTTTTTATTCTATGACCTAAGCCGAATTCACACGCTATGTTGCATGGATTATACTACGGTCATAATAACTATGCTGCGTAACGAATTCATTTTGTTTAATAATTTTTAATTAGACAGTCCTGGGAAAATATAACAAGCTAGCGAATATAGAAGATCAATGAGAGGACTACAAGAACACTGCCTTGCGTTACACCGTTTGCCAGCGGTGCGCATTGCATTTAATTTAAATGGGCTGCGCCTAAATAAGGTACCTAATGTATTAAAAGGTGAGTACATAGATAAAAACGACGGACGAGTCAACGATGTGGATAAGATCCTTAGAATTAGAGCCATAAGAGATCTGTGAGAATGGTTAATTTGCTACAGGGCTACGGAACCCAAAAAACATAAAAAAAATCACCTAGTAGAGTAAATAACCTAAGAGGTAAATAATAATATAAATAAAGCAATGCCCGTAACAATGACAGCGCAGCGCAGCGTGGAATATGCTAGAATATTTTAGTGCAAGTTACAAACACCGCCACATACCTACCGTGTATTTTCATGAAGCGCACGTAACGTTATTAAATACTTTTTATTTAAAAGTTACTACTTAACACATTAAGCTTCTAATTTTTAGCGCAGATACTAAATAATTAAATAGGAAACACGCTAGTCTTCGCACAGTCTGAGAACTACCGTCACCAAATACAGTACCTAAGTGAATCCCTCCCAGACCTACGTGATTGTTCAGCGTCTGGGTGTATAAGGTGTCTTAAGAATGTATTTAAAAATATATAAGTATTAGGTATATCAGTCTAGTCACCATATCACATGCTATGCTAAAATTGGGGCTAGGTGTAAATACATACATATTATTTATGAAACACCCAGACCCGAGACAATTACTTGCAGAGCAAACATTTGTGAGAATCGAAGCCGCAACGTTCTGCGTCTCAGCCGGGCCTTGGCCGCTGCGTCGTCAAAAAAAGAAGACTGTCCGTTTTCAAGATACAATCTATCTACCTATTTACTAAATTGTAGAAAGATATGCTCTCAAAAATCGTAGGTATCTACTTACTCTTTGCATATCAAAGTCTGGTAGCGGCGGGTAGATGGGACACTTGCCGAGACCCGTACTCATCACGGCTTTGATGATCGTGCAAAACATTATGAAGTAAAACCTCGCGCAGTTTAATCTAAAGTCACCCATTGCTTTGTATCGCGCGTCTAATTTAAACTAATTCAAAATCTAAGGAACTTCTGCACCTCGTGTAAAGGTTGCGTGTAAGTGCGTTTTCAAAGGCCGTTTGGCATCGTCTGAGATTTGCTATGGATTGTTATGTAAACATTAGTAGGGTTTATAAACACGATCACGAGTAGTTCGTCCGAACGCGCACTTTACACTATCACTGTCGCGTTGATTTCATCGATTATTCATAAGATCAGGGTTCATTTAGACGTCAAGGAGCCGGGCAGGGACTTGGAACAAAAACATGCTAACTCACACCTTAAAGGCCGATTTGAACTTCAATAAGTACTATAGCGAGTTTAGAAACCTGACAATTAAGCAGTGGAAATAGTTAATATCGTTCAAACGTCGGCGAGCTAATTAAGTAATAAGTAGCTACGAGACTATAGTTATCGGATGTTTTACCCCCACATTAAGAATTACTTGATAGTTTTTCAATCAGAGCTATAGTGTATGTTCTTGTGGAAGAAATTGAATAGAAAGGAACAGATCTAATACTTACGGTCATGGGAAAGTGGTGGTATCAGTAACCTTTTAATGGAACTGGCTGACGAAGATCGGTTGGGCTATTATAATAATAATAAGAAATGTTGATGGATGATGCAAATAACACCATCACAAGGCGCTTAAGAATGCCCTATCCATATCATTCTAATGTTAAAGAATAGAGATGGCAACACATTTGAACAATTCATTAGCTTTTAAGACTATTAGTAGCTAACTAGTAGGTACTTATCTTTGGCGACCTCTGTGGCGCAGTGGGCTGAGACGCAAAAGGTTGCGGGTACGATTCCCGCCGCGGGACAAATGTTTGTATGATCTGCGAGTATTTGTCTCGGGTCTGGGTGTGTCTATGTATAATATGTATGTATTTACAAAAAAAAGTATATAAGTAGTAAGTATATCAGTCATGTGGTACCCATAACACAAGTTCTGCTCGCTTTCGGGCCAGATGCTGTGTGAAATGTCCGGTATTATTATTATTATCTTTTCTTTTATTCCTGACGTTTCGAAGCTTTGCATACTTTGGGGCTAAATGGTGCTAAAATGTCCGACAATATTATTTATTTACTAAATCTCGTTCCTGAACTATGTGAACTGCTGTAAGTAATAATTTACATAAAAACGTTTGAAAATAAAAACGATTCCTTAAGTGACAGTGCACAAGTCATAACATTCTTTTGTAGCGAGGTCATACCTTTGAAGACTACAATTAATTATTTATAATGCATTATTAGCCTATTGGTGGCACTAACAATCAAACAAAACTTTCTTTATACAATTATATTGTACTAAATTAATCTTATTCAACTGAGACTTATAATTATTATAACAACAACAAGATGTTTATAAGTAAGTTAAGTTTATAAAAAATGTGAACACAAAGTTCTGACACCCAATTTTACTGACAAATAACTGCATGATGGTTTTTTTTTAAATGTCTTTGCGCCTTTTCTGCCTTACTTAAAAACGTCTCAACTTCTGTCAAAAGTAAGTCACTGTTTAAAATATCCCTTAAATAAATAAATAATCCCTTTTTAAACGACTTCAAACAGAGGAGGTTTCTCAATTCGAACGTACATATATATATTTTTTTATGTGTGTTCGCGGATAACTTCGTCGTTTATGAACCGATTTTGATGATTCTTTTTTTGTTGGAAAAGAAATATCCCAAGGGTTGGTACCACGATGGGAACCAGGATCTGATGATGGCATCCCAGAGAAATCGAGGGGAACCTTCGAAAATCGTAGTGACGATTAGTGCGTTTGTGAATTTTTTTCATTAAGTATTTTAAAGCACTGCTATTTAATGAAGGTCTGGAGTCGATCTGATGATGGAGCCGAAAGGCAGTCGAGGGAACTTCTCAACGATTTACAGCAATTACCAGGTGTTTGGGCTTGATTAATTTTATTATCATTAGGGGTCTGATAATGAAGACGAAGGACAGTCAAGGGAACTCTTCAACGTTTTACAGTAGCTACCTTATACACATGAAGTCAGTTGTCTTTTTAGTTTTTAAAACTTAATTATTTAAGTGACAAATAGTGACAGGAATAATCTTAAGCTCTGTTCAAGTAGAGACGTTAATAAATGGTCATTTATGTTTCGGTACTATATATAGATATTTCAAACACTCAGATGTATAGACCGTTAGAGGTATATATGCCTCTAACGGTCATCCAAATGAGCACGCCAGGCGTTCTATCTATGTTCCCGTCATCACTGATATCACAACCACTCATCAAATTATTATATTTTCGTCTATTGCAATACTTGGAACTGGCTTCTGAAAATAGGTCCGAGTTCACCACTTGATATTGAGCGCGATGTCAGATTTCTCGACGGCGTGGTACGTGGTATGCAGCATCGCCTTCGCCTTGTCAGAGTCCCGACCGTCCAGCCAGTCAGCATACAGTTTACGGACCAGTTTGTTATCTCCAGCGGTCGCTAGCGGCAGTGACGAGTAGAGAGCTTCAAGTTGTGCGACCAGTTCTCGACCGCTCTCGCCAACGGCCGGGCGGACTTGGGCGCCGCCGTTCAAGCATCCTGGAAAGATGAGGTATTCGCTAGTAAACTAGTAACAGTCAGCGGTTTTGCTCAACAGGTTCTAAGGTAATTTTAACAAACCCAGGTGTGATAGGGCAAGAGAGGGAAGATGTAGGTAGAAAGATAGATAGATAAACACTTTATTGTACACAAGAGAACACACAAAAAATTATGATTAACAATACAGTTGTACAGTGGGCGGCCTTATCGCTAAAAGCGATCTCTTCCAGGCAACCCTAGGATGGACAGGATAGACAAAAACCAAAAAGTCAGTGTACAAAAAAGTTACCTATACTTAATCTAATACATAAAAATACAAAATATAATAATAACTATAACGCCTATAATTAAGCCTATAAAACAAAAATTACACAAAGAAAGATAACATACATACCTACCAACAAACAACTTTCTATAGTGATAAACTAACAACCAGTTAACAGTTTTCAGATAGAGACAGGTAAAGGTTATAGATTTTTATTTTAAACTAGCGACCCGCCCCGGCTTCGCACGGGTGCAATGCTGATACTAAATATACTACAGAATGTCTTTATATACAACGTTATCTAAGAGAATAACATAGACTAAGAGATAGACATATACCATTGCGGACTTTGGCGTAGACCTTTTTAAGGTGTACAATACTGTAGTACATTATTTTGATCTATCTCGTAGGGTTCAGCCAGCGTTTGCAATGTAAGGGCAAAAAGTGTTTATTTACGACACTACATTAGAAACCTCTAAAATTATCAGTGTTTCGCTACTATATTATGCATGTATTATACTTATAAACCTTCCTTGAATTACTCTATCTATTAAAAAAACTCGCATCAAAATCCGTTGCATAGTTTTAAAGATCTAAGCATACCTCAGGACAGACAGACAGCGGGAGGCGACTTTGTTTTATACTATGTAATGATGATATATGAATAGATTTAGATAGGCGAATAGATAAAGGTAAGGAGTTCCATAAGTGTACAGCTTGAATAGTGAAGGATTCACCATACATAGCTGAACTATGAACAGGAGTAAGGAGTTGGAGAGTGTCAAACGAACGCAGATCACGATAGGTATAGGTATGTGTTTGTGTATTTGTGTGTGTGTGAGAGAGAGAAACATTTAAAAATAGAGCAGATTACATGTGTAAAAGCTGTTCAGTTTTATAAGAGAGGCTCTGAGAGATAGATTAACACTTTATTGTACACAAAGAGAACACAAAAGAAATCCAATTGCACAATGGGCGTCCTTATCCCTAAAAGCGATCTCTTCTAGGCAACCTTTGGATGGATAGGATTAACAAAAAACAACGGCGGTGTACGAGTTACATAATATACAAATATAAATAAAATATTATGGTAATGATGCTATAATACTTCATAATAAAACATGCCACGCGCGCCCGGAGTAAATCTCCGAAATATCTTGAGATATTGAGTGGAGAACTCGCTACAAGCTTATTAGAACTTTACTTAGAACATACCTCTACTTACGTGTGCTCTATTTCCTGTTCTTTCAATCACTCTAGGTATAATAAGTGGAGTTGAAGTGGATGTGCGGAGCGATGATAGTTTATAAAATAAGTAATTCCTACCTACATACCTACAGGCATAGATATAAGGGCGAACCGTGAACGCTCGCGGCAACTAGATGCAACGGCAACGGATCGCGGATCAAACTCACCCTGATGAAGATGAATCGAAGCAGTCTCGGTGTCCCCATAGACAAAATAATACGTGAGTAAAACCCGACAAAATAATACAAAAAATAATACGTGAGTGTTTATCAAAATGTATATGGATACAAGGTTATAGGAAAGACTGGGTTCAATAGTGTCATGTTCTAGAAGTATCTTAGGTATAACTTCACTCTTAGCTTACTTAGGCTTTCTACGTTTAGTTGACATACTCGATATGTACTTCTTCTGCATGAAACCCATGCTAAGGACGAACACAATTTGTTAAGGGCGAGGCAAGGTACTATTCCGGACTATTTCAAATACAATTTAGATGACTTGTTTGCCCTTGAAAATTACGCTATCCAATGGATACAGGAATTAAATTTAAGTCTATGAACGATTCTCTAAACGGCATACGAATAAATAAAATAAGCAAAGAGTAATATTTGCTTATAAAGTATACAGCATACGACGGGGATGAATGTTGAGAAGGATGTGTGGAGTGACGAGAATGGATAAAAAAAAGAATGAGTACATTATAGGATGTCTGAAAATGACGCCATTTTTATTTGTCATGTAACAGATAAAGATGTAATATTAAAACTATTAAAAGCGACTAAAAAGCTTGAGATGATGCCCTCAGCTAATGAGCTTTAATATGGAAAAAAATGACTTTTTTACTGCTATTTAGTGGCTTTCTGCTCGTTAATTGAAGGAATAGTAGTTATAAAATATATTTAGTATGTGTTTTCAATATTTTGCCACTTACTACCTCGTTTCAAATTGTTAGTTTTATAATTTAATTATGAAATAATGTTCAAAATATTCAATAATCATCATCTTCTCCTAAAGTTGACGTCGTTTTAACTTGTAGCTTACACTAATACGCGGAAAGCAAGCTAATAAAAACAATACCCGTTGAACTTTTGAACTGTTGAATGTTTTCTGATAAAAAAAATCGTGATTTGACCGCCATGAATACGCTTCGCCTTAATTAATAAATGAGTTTTGAAACTTACCTTTTTGATTTATAAAAAAGACTCGAGACGTTTTCATCGGTAATTTAAGTAAGATTTCAATATTGTAAGTAGTGAAAGCAAACACATCGTCAAAAAAGTAGCAGTATTGTAGGAAATGACAGAATCTATATTAACTAGATTATCATATCTACGATTCTTGTATTCGGTCAATTAGTGACGCGAGGCGGGTTGATCGTATTTTTTTTTACTGTGGATGTTTTAAGTTGGGACTAGAACTGTGGGACGTGTGTCGACTTGATGGTGTCGAGGGATGTCACTGGTGTACAGCGTGAAAAAGAGGCGGGAGAGGAAAGAGCCCTGAGTGACTCCGGCTCGATCAGGCCTAGCGCTCGAGAGTGCACCATTCACGCTTCAGCGCTTCAGCTTTCAGCTTCGATATTGAAGAAAGTCTCATAAGATGAGCACGAGTCAGTCTGGCACTCCGAATTAGGACAGCTTGTAGATCAAGCCCTCGTGCCAGACTATCAAAAGCCTTCGCTACATCGAGAAAGATGGCTCCCGTACCTGCTGGCCAGGTATGGTTAAAATTGGAGACCACATGCTCCGTGATGCGGAGCACTTGTTGAGGAAAATACAATACGTAAACCTTTGCCCAATAAGCAACGAATACTAGAAATACAATATTTATTTCTCGTATTTGTATAGTAACAGATAAGTTTAGAAGTTATAAATAGGATAGCGTTGTATGGGCATGTTATGATCAGGTATGATGGAGACGAGAAGAGTATGGATGGAAACAAAAGTAGAGGTAGGCCAAAGAAAAGATGGATTGTGAGAGATATGATATGAGCCTTACTTGCTCATATCGTATCTCTTCGGACGTGATCTTCCATGGTCAGTTTGGAAGTCCATAAACCGACTCCGGACCCAAGTCAGCCACTGTAGAGAAAACATAACACAAGCTCTGCTTACATTGGGGCTAGATGACGCTGTGTGATATGTCCAGCTATATTATTATATTTTAATTATTTATATCATCTGGATCCCATAGTAAAAGATATGCTTAGTTTGGGGCTAGATTGGTGTTGTGTTCTCCACCAGTATTTATTTTATTTATGATATTCTTTTGTTCATTTTTTTAATTTAATATTTGAAGGTACTGACCTGATGGACAAGCCATGACTTCCACGTAGTGGTATGGAGACTTGCCCCTCTTCAGTTTCTGCACCAGATTCTGAATGTTCCGGAATCCGTTAGCGATCGCGAACTTCAGCACCTCTTTACCGTCCTTCTCTAATGTCACTTCTCTAAAGTCTGGATTCCTGTAACAAGATTACTCTTGTATTTTATTAACCGTTTTCAAAATAGGAGGAGGTTCTCAACTCGGTTGTATTTATAATATGGGTCTGGGTGTTTCTATGTATATTATGTATGTATTTACAAAAAAAATGTGTATAAGTAGTAGATCAGTCATGTTGGTACCCATAACACAAGCTCTGCTTATTTTGAGGCCAGATGTCCAGAATGTCCAGGATTATTTATTTATTTATTTTTACTGGCTCAAAATTCATATATGTAATGAAATTTTACGTTTTAAAACGTAATTATATAAGCAAATATACAAAAGTTTCGTTCGATTGACAGGGTCTGGGAGCTTCTACATCAAAACAATTTGGAATGTTGCCGCTTCTTCTAAACTTGCATTCGTCTTAAGACATTATGGTTTTAATAATGGCGGATATTTCACACAGTATCATCTAGCCCCAAAGTAAGCAGAGCTTGTGCGAGCTTGTTATGGGAACCACATGACTGATATACTTTTATTTTTTTGTGATTAAATGTACATTATGGCTTCATTATTTTAAGGCCTTTGCCCTGCCGTGGGACATTAGAGGATCATAATAATATTACTTATTATATATAGAAAAACACCCAGACAAATATGAGATGTCCAAAGATGTCATAGAAATCAGAAATGGGCAGGACACGAACAAAAAATTAAGCTAAATAGATGGCCTCATATACTTACAAACTGAATACCCTTGAGCATAAAAAGAAAAAAAGGAAAACCATTTAAAAGATTGAACGACGAAATAATCTAAGTGGCAGGAAAAGATGGCAAGAAGAAGAGACGAGATAGAGACGATTGGCAATCCTAGGAGGAGGCTTAGGTTAACCTTACCATACCTAGATACCAACAAAGACGTTAAGTTATGAATTTTATTGTGGAAATAAAGGTTTTACCTTAAGTTTTTATAGGTGAGTTGTACATCACACTCTCCGAAGAGCTGTTCGGCTGCGTTTTTGAATATCAAGTCCGCATACCCGCCTGAGCCCGAGCCCGCGTGTCTGCGCAGACCGGGCGTCTCGTCGGCGCCCCACGGCCACTCCAACTGCGATGCTGACATCTCACTGAGACACTTGCCCGTGCTATCCAACATTTGCTCCAGCTCAACTAAAAATAAAGTAATCAAAGTGATAAATTAAAAATAAATATTCTAGCTAAGATTTCTTTAGCTTGGTAAGCATCTCCTCAGGTCTAGAGGAAGAAAACATCTGCCCTTGGCTTCGTACGCTTGGTTCCTATATGAAAAGTAGCCTATATACTATCCCAGCTATACATATAATAAAAAACATATGTACAACTTTCGTATTTATAATATTAGTAGAATTAAATAATCATATGCAAACGCAGGACGGGAAAGGTTGCGTAATATATTTATTCAATCTGAATATAGAACAGACAATCCAACAATCCAATAAGGTGGGCAATCCATACAATAACATCTAGCCCCAAACTAAGCAAAGTAAGAAAAGCTTGTAGTATGGAAACAAGATGGCTCGTTAGAAGACTGATAAAATATTTATATACCTACTGTTAAATACATAGGTACTTCCTAACATCCAGGTACAAGACAAACATCTACGTTCATTTCACATATGTTTATTCTGGATGGGGATCGAAACTACAACGACGACCTCATTACGACGTTTGCGTAGTTAATTTGAAATGTATTAATTATGGACATTGAGTTGAATATCGGCTCGGCTTTAATATAAAACATAATAATATTTATCGATACTATTCCAATGAGACCAAACACGATGCCTCTGCTGTAAGTTAGGTATCCTACAGCTTCCTAATGATGCTTCAGCATCCGATCGAGGACCTGAAGCATCACTAACAGATAACATATCAAAAACAGATTCTGTTACAAATTGTATAATTCACGTTAATATTAATGCTAAATTACTGTTGAGTATTGTTGTAACCCCTATTCAGTTTCACGTTATTAATCGTTGGTATTTTTAAACGACTGGCAACAATTGTAGACTACCCTCCAGATGGCTTTATTTTTAAGAACCATGTTCTGATCGGCGTAACATTACATATTTCGAATCAAGCAGACCTGTGCTCAGATCACTTACTAGAAAAGATCCTCAACTTGCTTAACAAATTTTCGCTAAGAACACGCTCGTAGGTGATCTTTCAAAATAGTGCATCCGTTTTGGGGGCTATGATGCTTCTGCTTCCAAATCCTTCCTTCTCAGGGCCCAAACCACCCTTCGACATTTTACAAAGTCAACACCTACTGGTCAAATAATAATGTAACAACGACACGAAAGAACTTAGGTAGGTGTTTTGCTAGTACCATTTTAGTTTTTGTAGAGTATTTATTTTGTTTAGCTCTATTATTGTGCTTTTATTCTTACTCAATATTATAAGCTCTACACTACACTCCATAAAAAACATGTCACGGGGTCTCGTGGCTGAAGGTTTCGACAGAATACCAGCGAATACAAGGAGTCGAGACCTTTGTTACTGTGACACACAGACACCCTGTATTTTTATTTTTTTATTTATTCTGAAATATATTTTTCTGTTTGTACTGATTGTGTGGTTGAGTAACAAATAAATGAGCGAATAAACGAAAGAACAAAAAGAAGAGGGTATTTATAAAAAAATAACTTACTAGCAGTAATAACACAGTCGACATCGTGACAGCTCAGCAGATCACTGTAGAAATCCTCCCGCGACGCTTCCAGCTTCTTATCGTAGCACGGCATGAAGGTCACGTGGTACACGGAATCAGAAGCCAGCTCCTTACTCCGCGCCAGGTGCTGTTTTACGAGCGAGCCCATTATCTGCTGCGGAGACTTCGTGCTCGATATGTAAGGGAGGATGAAGGTACCGTGTGTTTTTTCTGCGTAGCAGACCCAACCTGTGGCACAAATTAAGAATATAGTCGATCCAAATGGGCACGGATGCGTGAAAGATGGAATATACACTTCATGTAAAGTAACGTCTTTGTGTTGTTACAAATTGTATAATTCACGTTATTATTAATGCTAAATTACTGTTATGTATTGTTGTAACCCCAATTCATGATCACGTTATTAATTGTTGGTATTTTTAAACGACTGGCAACAATTTTAGACAACCCTTTCAGATGGTTTTATTTTTAAGAACCATGTTCGTTTTCTTTTTGGGAGAGCGATCTTGTTGAGCATTCGATCGCCGTCGCTGGTCCTGAGAGGTCGTGAAATATAGTGAACTACTGTACTTATATAGCTATTGCTGTAAGGCTGTAATAGAGTTTAAGTTTATAAAGCAAGGTCTACTAAATATCAAATAAATGCAGTGATTGAAATCTATAAAATCTATGCAGTTTTCCTGATCGACGTAACACCGTCTTTAAATTAAAGATACCAGTAGTACAGGCATTTGCATACTTTTACTAACTTATTTGAATTTTATTTGAAATATCCTAGTAAATATCCTCATCCTAGTTATTAATTATGTTGAGAAATTGTATTGTACAAACAATTACCTACCTGTAATCCTTATAACCAATGAATAACTATGAACAATGAACACCCAGAACAAACATCTAACACAAACTCCTAAAAAATGTTCCAAACACAAACGTTTCTCCTGGTTTTGAACCCACAACCTACAGCGCCTAGGTCTATTAGATAGTAGAGAGAAGAAATACAAAAATTAGATACATTTTATTCTGAACATAATGAGTTGTACAGATTACGTGCACAATAGTACATAATAGAACAACATATGAGTGCAAAAGTTTTAAGTCTGTGTAGCAGCCTCATCACTCACCTCCTTTAGAAAGGTGCTTACCCACCGTCCACCTCCCTGAGACCATCTGATTGAATGTTTTTTTTACAACGACTCACATCTCAGATTAAAATTGAACGCGCCTAATTAACTTTATATTGGTGACGGTACACCTCAGAAATTAATCAGATCGAATTAAATACCTAGGTTATGTTAGAGTATAGAAAACAACGCACAAGGCGAGCGAGCAAAGCGAGCGTGCCCCGGAAGCGGCCGCCAAAGCGCCAGAAGAATATAGTTCGTCTGTCTAGATACTCTCTGTGCAGTTGCTAACCTGTAACCTAAATAATCTCTATGCACTTCAAATCTGAAGAGGTATAATAACAAGGACAGTGAAAACTAAATATTTCCCAAGGATCACCTAGGTGAAAAAAGTTGAGCCGTTGTAAAAAAACTTTCAACGGTTCGACCAGATGGTCTCAGGGAGGTGGAAGGGGGGTAAGCACACCTTAAGAATAGTTATTTAGTAGTTACACTAATACCTACTTATATAAGTACAAGTACAGAAGTTGCAATCTGCGAAAACATTTACGCAACAGAGTGCGATTCAGCTAGCACAAGCGTGTCACAGTGCCTCTCTTTCTAAATCGTCTGGCACGTCACTATTTGACCACCAAGGTGGGCCCGCCAATGTTGTATTTGTAGCTTCATACATAAAGTGCTAAGTGTGCCTGGTCTGGTAGTAGTACAATTGTTGACTTTACCTGGACAAGAGCTAGCAAGCATGGGTAGATTCTGAGCAGCTGGATCGTTCTGGTGATCTTGATACCTCTGTATGAACTCTTGCTGCGCCTCCAAGAGTGCCAGGTCCTCTGCCACCGTCATGTCTAACACTAGGTCTGCGCCCAGACTCTTGAAGTAACCTACAATATTATGTATGTGTAATACATATCATTTTAGTTGTTAACGTGTTTATATCGCGTATTATCTCTTAATTTATTCTGTTTCGGTTGTATTCCAATTACTGGTCACAGCCTGAATACACATGAATGATCACAGTTTGAATTATGATTGCGAAAGTAAAAAAAACTACCTCTGTAGCGCAGTGGGCTTAGGTCCGGCTGAGACGCAGAAGGTTGCGGGTTCGATTCCCGCCGCGGGACAAATGTTTGTATGATCTGCAAGTATTTGTATCGGGTCTGGGTGTTTCTATGAATAATATGTATGTATTTACAAAAAATAAGTATATAAGTAGTAAGTATATCAGTCATTTGGTACCCATAACACAAGCTCTGCTTACTTTGGGGCCAGATGATGCTGTGTGAAATGTTCGGTTTTTTTTTTTAATTAAACTA
Organism: Lampropteryx suffumata; assembly: GCA_948098915.1. Taxonomy (NCBI): domain Eukaryota; kingdom Metazoa; phylum Arthropoda; class Insecta; order Lepidoptera; family Geometridae; genus Lampropteryx; species Lampropteryx suffumata. The sequence continues at coordinate 19,001,734 of OX402546.1, forward strand.
GACTACTATTTAATTCTTCTATGGCATTAAAACAGTTTTACCATTCTACCAATTCTGTTGCGATACTAGCTAAGACCAGACAGAACTAATTTATATAGGTAAAATCAGTATTGATATGGTAATGTGATCTTCCTTCTAAATTTGTATAAGAAGATAATCGTCTAATTTACTTTTGAGAACACAAACACATGCATGATTAATTCAGATATTTAACCAAGAAAAGATAACAATCGCAGACACTTTTGAATCTATAATATTAGTATAGGTATCAATAAATATACCTGCTAGTTTCTTAGTAGCTTCTTCAGGTGACAGTTTATACCTAGCGGCCAGTGACAGAGTGGGCTGTGGTGCCAGAGATATCACAATCAGGTTCACATCCTTGATCACACCGTTGTTGTCTATGTACTTTCTCTCTGAGAATACTCTGTAATATCCAACACACCAACCATACAGGTTTATTTAACAAAAAACATGTAGCTGAACTGAAAAATCACTGAGAGGTTTAAATGCTAATGAAAAATTAATGTTCTAAAATATGAACCTCAGCAGTTGTTCCTGGCTCTGCTTGGTGACAAGTACACTTTCAGCAGAAGTAATGCACCCACTGCAAGCCAGACAGTCTGCTAATGTGATCTCAACTTTTTGCAGTTTCTGCTCCCTGCCAGAAGATATGTCAAAATAGCCGTCTTCACCTATTTTGATCTTGGCACCTGTTTTAGTCTTCTTCTTCTCAATTTTTACTGGTTTTATGCATTCCTGTTGAAAATTAACTTAAATAAATTGAATTTAGTTTGAATATAGTCAAATTATCAAGTACCTACCGAAAAATAATATTATTTAAATCATTTATTGATTTAGCCTAAACACCATGTTACAGGAAATAATGTTTTTGTGCAGGGCTTGGTTACTTAGCTTTTATGCAAGCATGTATTATTTAATTTAACAGCTTTAGTTCTGATCGACTTGATAGGCTATAAGGATATCAGTGGGGCGATTATGGAACTTTGATACTATCAAAACATTGAAACTAATAACTTTCAGTTACTATTGATGAATTGGTATTACGGATCGCTGCGATTTCTATCGGCTTCTATCGCTAATGACAAATTGAGAAAACAGATATGTTCTTAAATGCACAGTACCTACCGACACCGATGACCGATTACCGATGTAAGCATGTTACATGTGTAATACATACCTGAGAAGGTGTGATGAAATCGTCAAGGTCCGTCAATTGTAAGGCGCCACTAAATCTTGAAGCCATGGTATGGTAGCTATTTAAGATAAGGTTTCGTTTTAAATTTTATGTATTTGATAATGTTATGATTATGTTCTTCTCGTATCTTCGTCTAGTTCGTCTTCCTCTTTCCGTCCAAAGTGTATGGATGGAAAGTGTAAATAAAAACAAACACAGCTGATTTTGACATACATGATCATATTGACATTGTCAATGATACAGTAAAATTTAAAACCACAGATTAAGCCGCCTGACAAATAAATTATCAAACGTAGACAGAGAAACCAAGTCAGTTTCTCTGTCTACGTTATCAAAGAACCTCTACCCTAATTACGGAGCTCGAGACAGCTAGCAATAGGCGTGAATTTCGCGATCACTGCTGCTATATTTTTGTTTGTTTATTTGACTAAAAAATATTCGTACTGCCTTCCTACTTTCAGATCAGTTTTTTTGGCCGTCTTGCGTGCGTCTTTTTTTAAGTTATTTCGGGTTTTAATAGTACATTTAATGATTTAATCAATAAAGCTAGAGTTATTGACTCGGGTGTGATTAGAAGATCAGTAATGTGTAATACGAGATAAAATAATAAATATTAAATACATATATTTTATGGAAAACCCCTATTTTTAACCGACTTTATCAAAAAGGAGGAAGTTCTCAATTCGTCGGAATCATTTTTTTTTTTTATGTATGTTCACCGATTACTCTAAAACGGCTGAACCGATTTGGAAAATTCTTTTTTTGTTTAAAAGGGTATACTTCACAGGTGGTCCCATATAAATTTTATCATAATCGGTCGAGCTGAAAAATAAACGAATATATAAAACTTGTATACATCGATGATGTTTTTATGTATTTTCATACCTCGCTGTCTCATTGGAGCGTTGCACATCTACTTTCCACTAAAAATGTATTATAGGCTCAAATTTCATTCAATGAAGTCGGTTTATTTTTAGTTTTTAAAACGTAATTTATTATATCTAATTTATAAGACGAACGACAAAACGACAAACGACACGCTTTGTGACGTCTGACTATACAACTAATGGCCGCTGTACACATTAGGCCAAGGTGCTGGACCAACGTGTCGGGCCAACGAGTAGAGATCTACTTGGCGTATGTTTTTACTTAAGTATTTTTCGATTGCATCCAACAGTAATCAAATCACACATATATAATTAGGTACCTACAAAATTTATGAAAAGGGTCTTATTGACTATGGTGTGCTACAAATTTACTAGTAGGACACCATATCGTGCGCTAATAACAAAAAAAACTCGTAATTTTTTAGGAATACAATATATGTATCTATTATATTCAATAGTTATGGTATCTGGCTACATGTTTGCATCTAAAAAAATGAAATTTTAGTTACAGTATTCGCATAATGAGATGTTTAAAAAAAAATGACATTTGGCTCACTGTGTCCACACCCTGGTACAAAATTAACCAGGGGTGTATGCAACATTCAACCATGGTTGTACACATTTAACCATACCGTATTAGGGATTTAGATAATTATAAAATAATAACAAAATCAACTTTTTATTGTTAGGAATTTTTTAATCTACGCAAAATTAACAAAACAAGTAATTTTCTAGTCTTCATTCAGTCTTCAGTGCCCATTATTGTCGCCGGCGGATGATCCACTCTAGCTTTAAATTCTATTTCATCTTCAGATGATTGTAAAGGTTCGTAAATTTTAGCCTTCTTTTCATTTTTCACTGTTTTCTTTTTAGATAAAACCATAGGTTTTGCTTTACTGCTTTACATTTCTTTTAGGTCTCTTTCATTGACGTGACCTAATTTCTTGTGCCATTTCATAATTTCGCTTTCATCACTAGGCGTGAAGTTTGCTGTCTCTTTCGGTTTATCAAATTCAAGATAGTATAATCCATTTCTTCTGTTAGCTTTTAATACAGTTTTCCCGCGTTTTATGACACTGGCTTGTTCCTTTTCAAATAGAACCTTATAGCCATGATCCGTAATTTTGCTTGCAGAAATTAGATTATTCGACAAATCAGGTACATATAATGTGTCAGAAAGACTAATTTTATAGCGTCAATCCTTTGTATAAAGTTCGGCTTTTCCTTTCCCTTTAACTTCGGTCGTATGCTTTTCTGAAGCTAGCTTTAGAGTGTCAGTCGCGGGGATTAAGTTATGGAGTATACTTTTATCACCCGTCATATGTGACGTACAGCCACTGTCAAGACACCATAAATTGCCTTTACATTTCGACGTTCCTGTTGTTAAACAGATGTTATATGTCTTTTCTTGACCTTTAGTTTTATTGGGGTTATTGGATCTCTTCTTTGACCAACAAGCTTCTGTGGAATGCCCTTTCTTATTGCAATCCTTGCAAAATTGTACCTTTTTCTTCGTTTTTGTGTAGAATGCTTCTGAAGTCTGAGGTTCACTCGCTTCGGGTTGCCTTCTTGCTTCGTATTCTTCTAAGACTTTTATTTTTAAATTGTCAGGACTTGGCAGAACATCTCTCGACTCAATTGCCGTTCGGAAGATATCGAAATTTGTAGGTAAACTGTAAAACATCATTATGCTTAATAACTCTGGATGAATTTTGACATCCATGTCTTCTAATTTACCTACTAAATCCATAAAATTTCTGAGATGGTCTCTCACATCTTCTTGTGGAGTCATTTTCTTCAATACTAGTTGCTTTCATAGCGTAGCCTTTCTTGCCGGCCCTGAACTTTGATGTACAGACTTTAGTTTGTCCCATACCTCCTTGGATGTATTACACCCTTTAAGTCTTCCTTTAGAAACGCACTCTTTTCTTCGGCAGTCGCAGTTGCCGTTAACGTTTTTTCTCCACTAGCGTATTCCCACAGATCGTGTTTTATGAGAATCGCCTGTGCTTGTAAGCACCAGGTATCGTAATTTGATTTTGTCAACGGTTCTATGCTTCTGATACTCGAGCTCATTTTAAAATTTTTATTTTCTCATTTACTTACTATTTTAAATATGCTTCTTCCATTTGCCACTAGATATTCATCCAACCAAGTTCTGCTACCACTGATAGAGTGGACTAGCGGCTATAGCAATTAATTAAAACGTAAATAATACTTGAAAAACATTGTGTTTATACATTTTGATAAATACGGGCTATACTCACGTATTATTTTGTCGATGGAGGCGCCGACAATGTTTCGATTCATCTAGAGAATCTTCATCAGGGTGAGTTTGATCCGCGGTCCGCTCGTTGCCGCTCGAGTTCACGGTTCGCACTGACGGTTCAGTGCGAACCGTGAACTCGAGTGATTCTCTGGGGCCCATGTTATAAATTGCACGAACAGCCCTCTTCTGCAACACAAATATGGTGTTAATATCAGCAGCACTCCCCCACAACAGAATGCCATAAGACATAATGCTATGAAAGTAGCTTAAGTAAACGAGTCTAGCGGTATCTACTTCGGTAAAATGACGGATCTTTTTAACAGCATATACCGCAGAGGTGAGTCTCTTCGACAATTTATCTATGTGGGCCCCATTGCAGCTTATTATCTAAAGTTATGCCTAAAAACACTATGGTGTCGACGAGATCTATACTTACGTTTTTAATTTTTACATTAGCTTTCACCTGTTCAACAATGGGCAGTATAAAACGAATGCCTTTTGTTTTTTTTCTCGTTGAATAATAAGTTGTTTACATTAAACCATGTTACTTATAACTTTAGAGATTGCAATGTTTACATCGTCAAGATTAGCAAGTCGTCGCTTTAATTTAAAAAAAGTGACGTGTCATCAGCAAACAGTACAATCTCGTGATCATCCTTTACAAGTTTATGTAGATAATTTATATAAATTAAAAACAAGAATGGCCCATTAACATCTAGGTACTCGTTGTGTTCAGTCACTTAAGTAGGATGTGATAAGCTTAAGTGTAAGCTTAAGTGAAATTTATTTTTAGTCATTCTACTTTAGTGCACATTTACGTGATAATTAAACGTACTGTATAAATAAATTGCCGCTACAGCAAGAGTTTTCACGTCCATATTTTATCAAAGCGCGAATGCAGAATGATCAATACACTTTCGGGATCCGATATCTTGGGCCAACAGGTTGGCCTAGCTCATTGGCCCACTGTGTACAGCCGGCATAAACATTTGCCATTGACATTGGCAAAATTTTCATCACTGAGACACGTGAAAATAATGTGTGGATGTTCGGATGTTTGTTTGGCACTAAACTTTGCAATAACGGCTGAACCAATTTGTTTGAAACTTGGTAGTTGGTAGGTATAAATACCTAAATTAAAAAAACTAGAAGCTAGAAGCGTTTAAAATAGGTACCTACTTAATATCTATCTTTTGATTCATCCGTTTACGGATAGAGCGGGTAACCGAAGAGTTTAAAATTTAAGTAGAGTAATTTTTACTCCGCCTGAATTAAATCAACAAATGTGTAGGTAGGTACTTAAGGGGTTTATCTTATAATTACTCATTGTCTGGGTCTGGGTGTTTCTATGTATAATATGTATGTATTTACAAAAAAAAAGTATATAAGTAGTATATCAGTCATGTGGTACCCATAACACAAGCTCTGCTTACTTTGGGGCCAGATGATGTTGTGTGAAATGTCCGGGATTATTTATTATTATTTATTGGCAAATTTATTGCAATCTTTATTTAATGAAATTAGAATGACTTTACTTACTTTAACGTGATTTTATGATAATTAAGTACAGGAAAGGAATTTAGGCTGCATAAATTCTAACACTAAATAAATAGTCAATCCTCGCTCTACGTCTACCTGCATGTACCAAGTACCAAGTTCATCCTGTCATTGCTGAGAAAAATCAATCAGGATCTTCCGGCCTCTGTCGGTTTCCAAGGCAACGCGTAAACAGTGGGGAGACGTCGCGCCGGATGGTCGCATGCATTGCATCCTGATTTTCTAGTTTCAAAAATATTTGTTTCGTTTTGAGTGGATTTATTAACTATGGCTGAAGAAACTGCTACGCCTGGAGTTACAGCTGAAAAAGTGATACACACGTATCCTCTTATAAGGGTGAGTTCTATGTTGATGCGAAGGGTACCTACCTACCTAACTACTTAGCAATATTTTTCTCAGAAACCTTTAGTTGCTGAAGGTTCTTTTAAGTGTGTGCAGTATTATCTGATTATGTTTGAAAAGTGCGATACATTAGACAGCAGGTTACGGATTAAATTCCTAGGTGGGTAAGTAGTACCTATCTACCTATAATAAAATTAATGCATGTGAGCTAATGTCACTTTTTAGGGTTTCGTAGGTAACGAAACGACAAAACACTTACCTATTTGCTTTTTCTAATAAAATAAAAATAAGCATTGTTAAATATCTAACTAGGTATCTACCTACTTATCTACTTACATTTCTAAGTGCCTATGTATCTATGTAATGTACTAACACACAGATAACATAATACTATACTAACATAAAAGATTTAGACTTATAATAATCATTATTTACCATGGTTACGAAACCTCGGCACATGAGTTTACTGGCATACGGCATACTTACCTATTTTATTTAAATAATTACGTATAGGTACTTTGTACCTAAGTTACTTGTAAAGTACCTAGTATGTAGTTAGTAGGTATTAAATTTCGGCGAAGTCAAGGCTCGATTGAGAGTTGAGAGTGATCGTCGTGAGCAGTGAAGCGGGACAGTCGGCCACCGGAACACCATCGTAGGTATATCAGATTTCAATCCATTATCCAAGATTTCTTTTCACAACCTATTTCTAACAAGTTTATCACATGAAAATTTTTCACGCGATTTTATATAATTTGAGGTTCAATATTAGTTTTATTCGCAAGTACTACAGTTAAGGAGAAGGCAGTAAATAATTTGCTTTACTTTTTGTATTTTCACATGATTGAGGTTTTTTCCAAATAAGTTTGCTTTTATTTAGTGATAAATAAGGAGTTACATTTCTGATTTTTAATGTTACTTTTATTTTATGATTTAAGTATATACTATGTAGTAGGTAGGTAATAAATAACTTATATTTCTTGGCTTTACCTACTGTGTTGACTGTACAATTTAATCCGAAATAGGCTTGGTAGTGTCGTTAATTGTAAACGACACTACTGGTAGTGCGGGTCCTTGCGAAATAATGTTAATAATCTTAAATTAAACTTAAATCCGTAAGTACTTACCTACCGAATTACTACGCTCTATGGTACCTTATCCGAAGGTACCTAGAGTTGTCCATGTACGGGACATTGCAGACTCACTCGTTCGACTTGCCTAGGTACCAGTTTCCAAATAAAATAACTTCTAAAAATACGAGTAACCTACTCAATTCAATTCCATTTAATTCAGTAACCATCTCATGCGTTGGAAATAGGAACACAAAACTTAAAATTATAATAACACAAAACACGTCAAAAAAGTACAGAAAAAAAGTAAAGATAAATGTTACTTCTAAAAATAAAGAAACCGAATAAAGAAAGGAACTGTAGTTATATAATAGTGTAGTATAACACTAAATATTATAATGAGTACCTCAAGCTATATGTATTTACACAAAACGTTTATTCTCACAGTGGGTAAGGTATCTACAGTCTCTCCTTTCGTCTTCGAGTAATTTGCAAGTAGTCTTTCGATATCACTACATACCTAGTATAAAACAAAGTCGCTTCCCGTTGTCTGTCTGTCCCTATGTATGCTTAGATCTTTAAAACTACGCAACGGATTTTGGTGCGGTTTTTAGGGTTCCGTAGCCAAATGGCAAAATACGGAACCCTTAGAGCTCTGCCTCATTAAGGCGACGTCGCCAGCGGCGCAGGCCTGGCTACTTCTGGCATCCGAAGGTCGCCAAGTCGAGTGGCCATGGGGTCTCGACAGTCAGTTCGTTTACGTCGTCAGGAATGGATGTAGAAGAAATCGCACTTCTTTGTTATCTACGTCGTAGAAAAATAGAAAAAAAAAAGAAACTATGGGTTCATCCTTTTATATCAGATCGAAGCCGAAGTGGTATTTTTTTTAAACTGTATGGAGATTTACGAAAATATCCTGAAAAATTTTTCAATTACACGAGAATGTCAATAGCATCTTTTGACGAATTATTGAACTTATGTAGAAATGATTTAACTAAACAGGATACGATATTTACAAAATCGATAAGTCCGGAAGAAAAACTATTTGTGTCATTCAGGTAAGTAGAATTTTAATCAAATTTATGAAAATGAAACATCTAAAGTTAATCATAAATATCTAAAATAGTTGAATCTTCTGAAGCATTTGTCATATTTGACGGTGGTGTGCTAAACGGTGCACTAGATAATGACTCAGTGTTGTAGTCCATCATAGGTAGGGTTTCTCCGCGAACAGTAGAATATCCAGGGTGATAACTTCGTGACGGCGGCGGTTCTGTTTGTGACCAGTAGCTTTGACGGTATAATGCACTGAGTTAGGTACCATATATTTCAATATTAACTGCTTGGATACGTAGCCGGCGACGTCGCCATGGCGTCTTAATGAGGCAGAGCTCTTACGGATTCGTCATGTCTGTCTGTCTGTCTGTCTGTCTGTCTGTCTGTCTGTCTGTCTGTCTGTCCGTCCGTCCGTATGTCACAGTCACTTTTTTCCGAAACTATAAGAACTATATTGTTGAAACTTGGTAAGTAGATGTATTCTGTGAACCGCATTAAGATTTTCACACAAAAATTAAAAAAAAAAACAAAATTTTGGAGGTTCCCCATACTTAGAACTGAAACATAAAAACATTTTTTCATCAAACCCATACGTGTGGGGTATCTATGGATAGGTCTTCAAAAATGATATTGAGTTTTCTAATATCATTTTTTTCTAAACTGAATAGTTTGTGCGAGAGACACTTCCAAAGTGGTAAAATGTGTGTCCCCCCCTGTAACTTCTAAAATAAGGGAATGATAAAACTAAAAAAAATATTTGATGTACATTACCATGCAAACTTCCACCGAAAATTGGTTTGAACGAGATCTAGTAAGTAGTTTTTTTTAATACGTCATAATTCGTAAATGTCAATAACATAATTTAAAAAAATACACTATTATTAAAACATCGATCAAAGTTACAACGAACTGCAAGAACTTTTATATTATGTTACTTGCTGCTACGGAACCCTTCATGGGCGAGTCCGACTCGCACTTGAACGCTTTTTTTTTGTAATAGATAGAGTGATTCAAGAGGAAGGTTTATATGTATAATACATGCATAATATGGTAGAGAAACACTGATAATTTTAGAGGCATCAAATCACATTAGACATTCTAGTCTATTCATTCATTCTAGTTCTAGTCTTTAGACGTATATTTAGTATCAGTATATATATTAGATACCTAGATAGATATATTATATTTAGTATAGGTAAATTATAAATAAATCAATGACGCTGGACATTTCACACAACATCATCTAGCCCTAAAGTAAGCATGTGTCATGGATTGGATACTAATGAGTACCTACTTTATTTTTTATTTTTGAGCCAACACTTTTAATATTTCAATGTGGACAGACTCTCCATAATGTAGATACTTAGCTACCTACTATTTTTAATTCTGTGGCCATACGTTCTTTCTATATCGATAGCTTACCGATTCTGCCTTTATCGTTAGAAGTTGTTTATTTTGGCAGATGGATGCAACGCGCTACGCTCTGCTACTCTTTGTAGAATTTATTGAATAAGCTGTTTCTAAGTGCGCCATCAGTAACATGTGTTTAGTTGTCTTAAAATATTTCCAACTCAAATCAAAACATGCTAGGTACTGCCTACTCAGATTTTAACAACATTATATTTAGCATTTAACTACCTAGCTGTAATTTATTTAATTAGCGTGTGATTAAATAGGCATGGGAAAATGACGTTCAGTTTACTACCTTTAAGTAGTTTTAGCTTCAGTGGTACTTTTACCTATAAAACCTTACGAAAATGATTTGCTACTTGATCGAAAAATCCAAAAAATTTAACTAGGATTTTTTTCCAGCACTCTGACATGTCTGAAGAAATGCGCACGGAAGCGATGGAGCTCTCCGTGACAGCTTGCGAAAAGTTTGCCCAAAACAACGAGCTGGCCGCGCGGATGGTCAAGGAGTCTTTGGACAAGAAGTTCGGACCAGCCTTCCACGTGGTAGTCGGCGAGAGCTACGGTTTTGAGATCACGTACGAGTGCACCACGATATGCTACATGTACTTCGGGGGGAACCAGGCCGTTGTTATATGGAAGTGCTCTTGAGCGGGGTTTGGGAAGTTCGGGTATTAGATAAGTTAGGTAGGTAGTCACGATTCGTGGCAAAATTAATATGATATGTTTTTTTGTTTTCTGTGTAATATAGTTTTGCGACGTTGTGAACTATTTCTACGTTGTGTTTAACAAACTTTGATATATTCGTACGATCCGTTTAGTAATTGTTGTTAAACACAAAATTTCACAATATCATTAAACTGCGGGGGAATTATGTAATTCCAGCTGTATGTATGTCCAACTTCCTAATCGTAGTCACGTTTAGCTTTGTCAAATACACTAAGAACTGTCATATAAACTCGGAGTCTGATTACGATTGAAGTTACATAATTCCCCTCTGACCACATTACCTAAGGCAGCTAGTATTTTGATTGTTATGTGATAGGTAGGTACTTAGATAATTACCTGACTGACCTTCCGTCTGCCACATCACATCATAATATTGTGTAGTATTACGATTGCTGTTCTGTGTGCTATATTACTTAATTATTTACATGTAATTTATATTTAATCGTACAATTTATTTAAGGTTTTTTAAGAGAATCATGCGATGTTTTAGTTTACACAATCACTTAAACAAATGTTGAGGCATAAAAAATTCGCGACCAAAACTGCGGGCAACAGCTAGTTTAGCCGTCACGCTTTCATAAACAATTATTAGAGATTGTTCTGTTTTATGTTGTTTTTATTTCGGTTGAAATAATGTAGTAACGAATGAGATTAGCATAAAAGCGGAAAATGTCTCATCGTATCGTACTTCCATAGCTATAACACTTCACGTCGTCGTCGTAAACATTTTAAAATGTATTGTGTAGTGGGTACTCGTAGCATTAGCTTGTATGGCCTTTTGTTTTATCTGATTATTTGTTCAGCCGAGGCAGGGAAACTCAGGGATGTACCTACCCATATCTCCCCTACTGTAATATATACCTACACTAATACCTAAAAGCCTTCATGCGATGCAGGGGTTGCGTCGAAGGGTGATTGGATCGCTTAGTTTATTTAGGGGAATCGTTTCGTCTCAACTTCCTATAGATACAAATAAGTAAATAGGCACGAGTAGGTACATACCACTGGAAAAAACTTCAAAATTTTTCTTCAAAGCTTAATTTAAGTACCTACCTACAGGTTTTGCATGAGTAATAATCATAGAAACGAGAAACTAGGGCAGGGCTAGTGTGTTCACATTATCATTAGACACATATTTATTAAAACTACAAATGTCAGCAACTCTGGGTCAACGCGACGATGTTAATTTCAGTGTTTTTTGGCAGATCATTTTATGCTATGCTATCATTTTACCTATTCCGAAACTACTAAACCGACCTAGTTCCGAGTTTTGAACAAATGGCGTCACGTCTTATTAAAGTATGTGGACATTAGTTTGCTGAAACGGCCTACGAAGCGCTTCCTGTATCACTTTCAGTATTCGTGCATGCCCGTGTTTGCATACAAGAGCGCAAACAGCGTAGGTACAAACAGGCAATAGACCCTCAGTTATTAACTTTGGCATTAACTTTTCTCGCATTAGATAAGTCAGGGTCAAGCGTCGAGTAACAAAAACCTAACAAATGCCCACGTAACTCATGCCTTTTGTGGGAAACCTTGGTTTATAATTTCGGCTACATAATTGAGATCGGACATAATAACTCTTAGTTTTTTTAACAGTTGTATTACGAGTAGGTTTGTTTCAATTATTTTGTAAGTAGTCAAGACTAGTCTAGGAACGACCGATGTACCTCTGCAGAATGTTTTTTTAATGTTAAAGTCCAACTAAGATACACAATTTCAAGCATTCTGAGCACTTTTGAACATGTTTATATAGATTGATGTGAAATTGTACAAAATAAATTTTGAATTAGTATTTTTGAAAGATTAATGTTTCATTTCAACCTTTACGGAACTTCATGAATGATGATGCTGTCGTCCAAGCCGGTTTCCACTACTGCGATTAAACTTTTTTAAATAGAAGAGCTTTGTTTAAGTGCTCTAATATGACTCACATACCCTATTTTGGCTGTACTCTACAGAGGATGCAAGTTAGGGCATTATTTTCGTAACCTAACAAGGTTAATTTAATACTAAAAGGCGGTTTATTCAAGCACATCGCGTTTATGTCTAGATTGCGCATTCATTCGTCTTCAATTGACCAGACATTCTTTGGAACCATGAATTCCATATCCGCGAGGCGGAACTGAGTCGTTAGATCACAGATACCTACTTATCATATTTTCATAAATTCTAATACGAGCAAAACAGTAAAAGAATACGATATTTTTCAAAATTAATATTTATTGCAATATTTGTTAACATCGACATGTTGCGGAATCCTGTCTCATAATTATACAAACATTGTTTTTAATCGCTGTTTATGGCATGTGCATATTATGCATATATTTGTTATTTAAAATTAATTGTTTCGGTGGTTATCTGTCGTGAATAAAGTTGTCAGAAACAGGATGCGCCACAAATACAACCTACGTCTTTTACATAAACATTGGCACATAAAGTGATCACATAATACTCATTACGTATATTATAATCCTACCTACATCCGTACGAAAGCTAATACAAATCATCACGTCAAAAACCACAATAAAATTCATCATTGACCAACCAACGTACTAATACAATATAAATAGATTATTATACAACCGTTATAAAATCTACACTGTTTTAGTTTCGAATAACAAATTGAATATACATCTTTATCATTTAGGCACAAATTTATCAAATTCAACGTGTACAAGGAGCACTGGTGTAATTTATAAATAACCCCCCGGCGACACTTACAACTATTCTAGATTAATCAGTTTCGATAACTTTGAAGACTTGTTCCAAGTGGACGAAAGGAGCCTCTGAGACGCACTTCAATCCTTTCACCACACTGTTTTTAATGAAATTTCTATGGGACCACTCCTATAACAATATTTTTTTAAATCGGTTCAAATGGATGTGTGGAGTGACGCGAATGGACAGAGTAAGGTAACAAGTGACACTATAAGAAGTTTCGATAAGTAAAAGGCATTATTTAATTGGTTTCATTTCGAAATCAACCTTCCGTGATACCAATTTAGGTATCAATAACTGAACTGTTTTGATCAGAATGAGGATCCGTAACGTTTTTAGTTGAGAATGCTAATGCGTTTTTAGCTAAGAAATCCTTAACATAAAGTGCAAAAAATTTAGTTCACGACAAAAATTTACGAAGCTATGACGAAATTACTAGCTAAGTTCACGGAGTGTTTGCCGCGGTAGCTGTGACGTCACAGGGACGGTCGCCGCCAGTTATCGAATTGTGAAGGAAGAGCGTACATTCATTTTTCCGGCAGGAACGGCATGTTTATTAATGAATATCTTCCTAAGTAATAGGTAGGTCCGATTTGGATAATTCAAAAAGGTATATCATTCTTATGTCATAGTAATAAATACTAGTTCTATTGAATTTGGTATAACTTTACTGATCCTCATTCCATAATGCCCCGGCTGAAAGCACAGCTCTCGATTTGTAGACAATCTATACAACATTCGTATAAAATAATCCAATATAAAACCCTTGAAGCAAACTCTATAGCGTCGCGCTCGTCGGTAAAATAAAATTAAGTGCGTTCTCTAAAAAGCAAGAATATTCTGAGGTCATTTCTGGTATACGTATCAGTCATAACTTAGAATTTGGACGGGGGTTAGATGAACACTATGAAACAACTATACTTACTAAATACATTTTTACTAAAACACGTTACGTGACAAGATACCCTAACAAAGCCTCTGCAGAATAATCTCAATAACACAATGATTGCTCTAGGAACCGGAGATTAAAATATTTCTGTATAACATAGAACATCTTCAAAATGTCTCAAGGGACCCCTTGAGACATCTTCAAAGATCGACCAAACATTATATAGTCAACAGTAAACAGTACATAGCATATAGTCTTAGAATTCCGTACGTGGCATCGTCGCTTACTATCCAATGACACTTCTTCGAATTTTGTAGGTTCTAGAATGTTCTAGCGTTGGGTATATCCCACTATTTCCATTATAATTAGGTATTTCTATTGATAGAAATATTGGGACTGATTCTCCCACTGTTTCCATTGCTGGCGACCGCGGCAAACAAAACACTGCATCACTTCTTATGACGTTGTGCACATTTCCATGTTATAGTTGATCGCTCCAAAAAAAAAAAAAAAATCAGCTGTTCGGTCAACCGAACCAAGGAAAATAGTAACTATATTCTTCTGGCGTTTCGGCGGTCGCTTCCGCGGCACGCTCGCTTTGCTCGCTCGATCGCCTTGCGCGTTGTTTTCTATACCCTAACATAACCTAACCAATTGGTTCCGATCTGATTTTACTTTTTAATAACTTTTACCCACTTTTCTATATTGTATTTCCATGGAAATAGTGGGATACACCCCTAGCGTTTACATGTTATATATCGACTTGGCACTAGCATTGTTTGAGAATATGACTATTTAGAAGACTTTTATAACAGCAGAAAATAGTGAACACATACAATGGAATGACATAATTAAGTAGACAGAATAACTAATTTGTGACATGCTATATCTAAGAAAAGTAAGAGTACAATAAGTAATGGGTAGGGAAGTTTCCGGTCGCTCGAAGGCATCTATAATGGAGTTCCCCGCAGACGCACTTCACTGTGGCCGAGGCAAGTACTAAATATACTAATTTAATACAATTACACTAACAAAAACTTTGGTTACACCAACGATTGAACAAACATGGTGATTTCTAATTCTGATAATAATCACAACTTGGACTACATAGTGATGTATTTAAGTTATTTCATTGTGTCCTCATTAAAGCGATGTACTATAAGTAGTACTTAGTAGTACTTAGTGTACTGTAAGTAGACTTGTACTAAAGTACGAACCAGGAGCAGAACTAAGTAATAGATAGAAAAATATAACAAAACTCACAAGGCACATTGTAAGTGTTTTAAGAAAATAATATTCTAGAAAATTCATTCAAATCAAATAAAAATGTGTTTTTTTGCGAGCATAAACAAAGATATACAAAAACATGGAAAGAACGATAACATTACGCAGAAGTTATATAAACTGTGCCGCGAATGTTAACGCCCAACAAAATATATAACAAAATATAGAACTCAAATTAATATGAATTGCGAATTCAAGACACTATAAAAAATGATTTAAATGTACATTATGAGGCTTGTCGTAAAAGACATTATATAGTACGAAACACGGGATAATATTTAAGCAACAAATGCATGTCTGATAGCAATAATATGTTGCACAGAAATTGAAAATATATTTTCCTACATATACGGAACTATATTAAGAATTACAATTAAGTTAATTTTATCGTTATAAAGTTTATATAATTTTATCAACAAAGCGATATAACAACAATTAGTATAAATATAATTTCATTATCAATGACATAATATGAAAATCGTATAATTTTCAATCATGTTTATCCCTTACAAATCAATGCCTGGTTAAGAGATTATAATACTAATAGAACTCTAAATTGACCTTCAAATTGAGTCATCAATGTTTTGAAAAATATCTCATAACATACATAACACTGGAAAATACTTTTACTATACCACTCAAGAGTCTTGAATGTTTCGGATTAGTCATACATAACATAAATAATTTTACAAATTATCTTTAAACCGAAGTAAGTTTTTGTAACAATTTAAAACTCACTAGAACTCAATTGATACTAACTTTGCGAGTCCATTCTCTCACCATCGAAACAGCACTGAGTCATTCTTCTTTTAACCATATCACTTGTTATTTCAAACCATTAACTTTGAGTCGTTAACTTTAGTAGTGTCGGGGACTTTAGTTAAAATTGTCTATGGTCAATAGACAATTTTCACTAAAGTCCCGCCACATTATCTCCTCATAACTATAGTCGCACTATGTAGTCTCTAAGACCGACGTTACATTTCGTGTTGTAATATATTTTAATGGCGCAGCCGGATGAAGATTTTTTATATTCATTTAATTTTATGTGAAGTGTCGTTTGAATAATTTGTTACGGAACAATCAGTATGACTCCTACGTGAGTTTACGTGTGTGTCTAAAAGTGAAGTAGCGGGGAGACAGTTCTATACAAATCGCCGACGCATTATAGCGTAGGGTGCAAAAGTCAGTGCAGCGTCTAGGTCTCATGAGCATGTACACACAAAAACAAGGTTAGTGACATCATTCATGCACCCGTTGTTCGGATATGTCGCTCACGTAGCTCAACGCAGGCTATACATCCGTTGCACAAGGCGTATGAATTTTGTGGGTATGTATTCGTGTATCGAGTGTACCTACTGCAGTGGAAGTAGACCCGCACTTTAAACTGCGTGTCTTCATCGTTCACTGGAGTTTAGGTACAACGTTGTAGCGCGGATTGACGCCCAGATTACGTAACTCGCGACAACTAGCTTTAGGCGGGATCATTGTAGAAACACTTTTTGTACGAGTATAAGGCAGTATAAGGCAGTGGTTATCTTTTGTAAAGAAGTATCTGAGGCGCACTTTAATCCTTTCACAACATTCGAAATAACCAGTGACAAGCTAAAAAGCTTTCGTTATAACAGTTTTTTACGACTCGCACTCTAATAGCAGGACACCGCAACGGTGTGAGAGGACTCTGCCTCAAACCGTGGTGTAGTATAGCAGGGGCTAGGAATCCGGCTGGAAATGCGTGACGAGTAGTTTGGTTGCCTTGGCGAGGTCGTATGCGGCGGCGCGGAGCTCGTCCAGCGGCGGGGGGGAGGGGGAGGGGGAGGGGGTGGGGGAGAGGGAGGGGGCAGCGCAGGCCGCACACACGCTCGCACTAGCGGCCCGCAGAGACCCCAGCACCATAGACAGCTCGGCTTCAGCACATGACTGCAAGGGAATTACAGTTATAGATACACTAGTCTCGAGACCTTGGCTGGCCTTAAGGGTACACTAGTCAGCGACACAAACTCGTTACGAGGGCGCAGCTAAACTGCATGCTATTTCATCTAGCATAGGATGAGAAAACGATAGACGTGCACGAAAGATAGTGATGAGCAGCAGGGAGATAAGTTATAACTTCTTATCGGAGGGTAAACCGCTTCGTTACGTAACGCGTTACGTAAGCGCGCAAGCTCCTCATCTCTCACTCTAACCCACAGCGCTAGTTAGATTAGTTTAAGTTATCACTTCTGTCCGGCGTCCCGAGACGCACACGTATATTTTTTACGGGTCTGTTGCGATAGATTATGAAGAGACAGCAAAGGCCTTATAGTTACCTGCGGGAAGAGTGCCAGTAGAGATCGCACAGAATGCCGGATGGCCTCTCCGCGCTCGCGAACGCTCGGGTGTCGCTCGCGGGCCGCCGCCCACAGTTCCTGCACAGAAACACATTATACTGCCGGCCGATATTATAATATTTTATACCACACCTACTGAGAAACTTGCCCATGCCTTTTCTTAATATAACTTAGAAAGTACATCATTTCAGGCCTAATAACATGCGGAACGGAACTGGGGTTAGGAGGAACCGTCTATGGCGGTGGTTAATATATCATATAGCAACAAAAAGCACCGTGCTAATCGAAGATAGCAAATAGCAAATGATATCGTGGCGCTCAGTTGTTGCTATTTGCTTTTGCTTATGTTATGCTTTTGCTTATATAATAGCAAAAGCATAACTAACACTCTCTCTCTCTATCATCTGTCCGTCGCAACTCGCAAAGCAAAAGCAAACGCAAAGCATCATTCATTCATCACATCATTCATAAAAGCAAAAAGCAAAAAGCACGGTCATCAGTCTCACTCATTTCAGTCGTCGCATAACGATTGTGATCGGTCGCGCGCGTCATTGCTCCGCGGAAGAATTCGCGATCTCGGGCAGCTCACGTAATAAATAGGTAGGTATACCTACTTACCTACCTACCTATTTTGAATTGTGTTTGATTTGACTATAATGGTGTAATAAAGGACGATTGATTGGGACTTGAGAAATAGTGTTGTTGTTTTGTGTGTTTTATTCACCATGGGTAAATTCGCGATCTCGGCCGGCTCACGTAATAGGTAGGTATACCTACCTACCTATTTTGCTTTGTGGTTTTTCGGTGTAAACAGTGATTGGACACGCAGTATTGACGATAATTGTGTAATAAAGGACAATTGATGGCTTGAGACTTGAGAAATAGTGTTGTTGTTTTGTGTGTTTTATTCACCATGGGTAAATTCGCGATCTCGGTCGGCTCACGTTATAGGTAGGTATACCTACCTACTTATTTTGCTTTGTGGTTTTTCAGTGTAAACAGTGATTGTAATATTTCTATGCTGTTTTGCCGTAAAAAAAAGCATGTTAGCAAAAAGCTAGTAAAATAACATGCTTACGGAAGAAAGCAAATAGCCATAAGCATGTTATTGCCTTGTAGCAACTTTGAACACTACTAGGCGCGTCACTAACTCCATCGAATGCCACTAGATGGCGTTGGCGCTCAGGATACGACTTGATTGCGACATACATATATTTTTACTACAATAAGTGGGATACGGGCAAGGATATAATGAGTTACATATAACTGACCTGTATCCCGCGAGTGACGATCTCTGCTCGTCGCTGTACCATCTCTGCGCTGGGCAACGCGTCCGCACCTCCTTCCAGCATGCCTTGCGTCAGCGACCGATCCAGGCTCGACAGTGTCGTCAACTGAAATGTCGCATACAATGAACGCTCGGTAGCAAGCGATATCGCTAAATACAAGTTGGAGCGGTAATGGGTAGCGCGCAGAACATGAACCACTGGGAAATAAATATTGGTGGACAATCAACACACCATCTAGCCCCAAACCACGCATAGCTTGTACTATAATAATATTGCCGGACATTTCACCAAGCATCATCAGACCCCAAAGTAAGCGGAGCTTGTGTTATAGGGTGCCACATGACTGATACTAGTAATATACTTTTTTTTTGTACATATATACATATTATACCTAGACACACCCAGACCCGAGACAAATACTTGCAGATCATACAAATATTTGTCCCGTGGCGGGAATCGATCCCCCAACCTTCTGCGTCTCCAGCGTGCCTTTGCCCAATGAGCCAGAGGCCGTCCTAATAGGTACCGGATGACTGATTTAAGATACTTTAACACCCAGACACATAAGAAACATCTGTGTTCATGAGCTGCGAGGCCAGTCAGAAATGTCGCATACAGAAAACCCCCGAAACAAAAAAAATCTACCATTCTAATGACTAAGGTAAGGCGCAAACGTGAACACTTTTGTGTCTTGTGTCAGATACAAGCTACCGATGAATATTTGATTTCTATAGAACCAGTATGAAATCATCCATTCCCTGCGCATATGTTAACATTTTTATACCACACCTACTTGCCCATTCCTTTTCCAAATATAACTTATTTCAGGCCTACTAAAATGCGGGACGGGAAAGTCTATGGAATTTCATTTCTAACGCGTTTAGCGGGAGAGAAAAGTGTATGGAAATCCATTTCTAACGTGTTATTTTTTTTTATATTCTTCATTGATCAAATTCATAAATTCAATATTTATTTATTCAATAAAATCACAAGGACCACTTTGAATCGTCTTCTTACATGCTAGTGAATCTAGGTGCCGGTTCCTCCTAACCCCAGTTCAAGAAGAATCCGGCAAGAAACTTGTCTGGTCTTAACACTTTTTTACGGATGCCAAGTTGAGTTGGAGCTGATTCATCCCAAGCTTTTTTGTCATATAAATAAGCAGATATTTTATAATATGCTTTAAAAGACAGTTTCTATTTAATTACGTTTTTAAATTTGCCAATCGACAAATCTAACAGTAGATCAGTCGGTAGCTATGGTTATTTTCATTATAGGTCAAACGACATAAAGTTTTTACTCCAAGTCCGCTAAATGATTTATTCCTCTACCGATTTCTGAACAATATTTTGAAAAAAGAATCCAAGTAATAAAGGCGTGCGAGGGAATTTCTTCGAAGTTTGAATTTGGGTTTGGTAATTTTATATAAATTTCAATTAAAAAATAATTCTCCTTTGTATTTTCTTGATGTATTATGTAGTATAAAGCACTATGTATCACTCGGAAGAAAGTGCGATTCCTACCTCGTGTGTTTTAAATGCCCTCGGCTGCGCCTTGGACCTCAAATGACACACTCGATAGGAATTGGGCACTTTCTCGCCTAGATGTAATATTTGAGTCCAGTTGCTCCCACTTACTTACTTAATCATTGACGATCGAAAAGTGTTCGGTGTCGGTAACTGGAAACTAAAAGTCGTCAGTTGAAGACACAAGCAACATTAACAAATTTCCTAACAATTCTACTGAGTTTCTTCATCGACGTCCATCGTGAGACTGACGGAAAACAAGCAACGAATTGTACCCAGTGGCCAGTAGTAGCAACGGGCGACTGTGTCCGATCACCGCTACAGGACACAGCAAATACGGTTCCCAGTGATGATGTGCCGTGTCGGCAAAAAAAGTATCTACGTTTGCGCAGCGCCTAAAACACGATGCCTCTGCTGTTGGAGAGGAGTTGATCACTCTTCAGATTCTAGTTGACTGCAGCATTAGGTCAAGGTTACCATGTTCTTGCAATATCATTGAAGTAACAGGATACCAAATTTCCAATCGATCAGACCTGCGGGGCGATTATGGAACTTTGATACTATCAAAACATTGATACTAATAGCTTTCAGTTACTATTGATGAATTGGTATTACGGATCGCTGCGATTTCTATCGGCTTCTATCGCTAGTTACAATGTGAAGTTGGTGTCAAACTATAACTGGACCAATTTACAAAGTACGATTGTGGTGGGAACCGTGTTTCGCGTACTAATCATTTAAATACATCGTATATGAATGATTGAAATAATTCTTATTGCTAATCGAAACTGATAGACATTGATTATATCAAGAGTTCCATAATCGCCCTACTGATCTGTTCATGAACTAGAAAAGAGTTGGTGATCTTTAAATGAAAAAACCACCTTTTTTTAATCATTGCTAACAACATACTTGATCTAATGACCTTTAAAAAACAGACAGATACACATGTCAAAATTAACCTCTCTCTTTGCGTCCTTGGCTAACAACACATTATTTTTTTTACTGTTAATAACTTCTACAGATATTTTTTTTTATCAATGGCACATATTTACCACCATATTTAACACCAAATATTTGTAAATGGTTATATCAAAATGTTTAATCTAAATGTCTATGTTTACTCTACTACCATAACCAACGTTCAATGTCTACTTCGCTTGCCCACCATTAAAATTACATTGTTAAACTAAGAATTGAATAGGATAGGGTCTGAACAAGACATTATATTCAGTATTAGATACGGTCGATATTCAGGCTCTATCACATAAAATTAGTAAAATTATTCCAGATTAGTACCTGATGTTTAGTAACCTGCCAGTTATTCTTTGGTCCCTCCCTAGCCTCAAACATACTGACCGGTCGCTGAGCCGCTTTAAGCGATAGCTTCGAGTCAGTCTCGTCAGACCGCGTCAGTTCATCAGTCTCGAGACTTCTCCCTCTCTCTTGGGATTTGATACTATCTATGACATTACTCGTGCTCTCGTTCATCGAGAACTGTGACGTCATGCTCTGATCGTCGTCCACGCTATTCGTTTTCAATACACTGTTCTCTTTCGTCAATTGTTCTACAATAGTTTGTAAGTTCTTTAGTTGATTTTTTAGTTCTGTTATAGTGGAATCCTTTGTGTAAAGTTCTTTTCGAAGTGTTTCGAGTTCTTCTTTCTGTTCGGTCGGTACAAAGGCGCTGGGTACTTGTGTTCTTCGTAGTTCAACGCTTAGCGGGTGTTCAAGGGGCAGAGATGGGTTGTAGGTGGATGAGACTGTTTCTCCTGGCCGCGGGACTATATTTGATATCTGTTGAAGTATATTTAAACTTATTATTCGGAACATACGGTCTATAATAGAATGATACAAACTATGAATCTTTTTTGCGCACCTCTTTTGCATTACGCTTGTTATACAAAATTAAATCTTACCATTACAGCAATAAGAATGAAACTTACGTCGACATCAATGGGCGTCAAATGTGCGTAGTCTTCGTCGGATGCGACTGAATCGTATAGAGGCTCGTCGTCCGACATTTGTGAGATATGCTTCAAGTGGCTCGCCGATAGCAGCGGGTTCAATGGACCTAAAGCTCAAATAAATTAAACATTTGTTAGGACCTACTACAATCCTTCCATACTATTATTATTATAAATTGTTTGTAACGTTTTCCGAGCTGTGGGGCGATTATGGAACTTTGATACTATCAAAACATTGATACTAATATAGCTTTCAGTTACTATTGATGAATTGGTATTACGGATCGCTGCGATTTCTATCGGCTTCTATCGTTAGTGTGAAGTTGGTGTCAAACTATAACTCGACCAATTTACAAAGTACGATTGTGGTAGGAACCGTACTCAACGTACTAAGCATTTAAATACATCGTATATGATTGATTGAAATAATGCCTTTTGCTAATCGAAATTGATAGACATTGATGCCGATTGTTAATCGAAACTGACAGACATTGATTGTATCAAGAGTTCCATAATAGCCTACTGATCTAGTATTTTGTAGGTATTGTGGGTGTGTGTGTATTGTATATTTGTAGGTACCACGTGTGCTGAGCCTCGGGCAGCAGCTAGTACTATTAGAAATTAAAAAGTGTATTTTGATAGCTACGTTTTCACTTGATTTTTTCAATTTGGTAAAGAGGTAGGTAGTATCTTAGGGACGGACATAGACTAATATTTTTATGTAGGTACCACGCTCACGAGTCGGGCATCAGTAAGTACAATTATAAGTTCGAAAGTGTTGTTTGTTACGTTCCGATACACAGCTGAACGAATTTCTATGAAATTTAGTAAGATTAGATTAATAATAATAATAACTGTATTATGAACACTACAAAAATAAAATAAGGAATTTAAGCCTTAGTGCATATACATAAATTAATAGTGTCCTGCAATCTGTGACGCAGTGGGGCTAGGCCCGTCTGAGACGCAAAAGGTTGCGGGTTCGATTCTCGCCGCGGGACAAATGTTTGTATGATCTGCAAGTATTTGTCTTGGGTCTGGGTGTTTCTATGTAAAATATGTATGTATTTAAAGTATATAAGTAGTATCTCAGTCATGTGGTACCCATAACACAAGCTCTGCTTACTTTGGGGCCAGATGATGTTGTGTGAAATGTCCGGAATTATTATATAATTGTTATTATAATCAGCGGTATTATCGTGGTTACGATATCTACCAGACAACAATTTTACTTACAGACTAATCTTAACTTAATTTAACTTAACTTGAGGACGTATCTTAAGGATCTTGTATCTAGTCAGTCGCACAAACTCTTTAGTGGGCGCAGCTAAAATGCATTCTATTTCACGAAGCATAGTGTGAAGTAAGACGTGAGCGAAGAATAGTGAGTAAGGAGATAGTATGATTATGATTTCTAATCATATGATTAGGTTAGACTGATTTCTATATAAAGCTGCGTAACCATGAACAGGCTTTTGGCTCAAGGGTCCTCATGAAAAAAATACCGAATTTACCTATTCAAAATAAAGTTATTTAAGCAAACTTAGCTTGTATCGGATTTATTTTTAACCCGAAATTACGCTAAAATAAAATAAATAAATAATGCCGGACATTTCACATACCATCATCTGGCCCTAAAGTAAGCAGAGCTTTGTTATGGGTACCACATGACTGATATACTACTTAAATACTTTTTTTTTTAAAACACATGCGTATACTGGTCTGGTCTGGGTGTAGAAATAGCCAGACCCGAGACAAACACTTGCAAACCATACAAACATTTGTCTCAGCCTGACCATAGTCCACCGCGCCACAGAGGTCATCGGTGTTAAAAATCAGTATTAAAATGCGTTTTTGCGACTTGTATCTATAATGTTCATATTTTACGATACAAGCATAGATTATAACGAGACAAATGAATATAAATCTTAATTGTGGTTGTTAAACATCAACGTATTGATTGACTGGGTATTGATCATTCTAGTTTACTCTTAAGGACAGCTTTCAGGCGATAGATAGTTACCTCTAGGATGTAGTGTGGCTATATGCTGTCTCCTCGTAGCATCGACGAGTACGTCTCTTAGCAGTGCTGACATCTCGGTCGTGGAGAGCCGCGCCAGCTTCTGCCGGCCTTGGTTCCGCGGTGCGGACAATGCGGGATTTACAGGGAGAAATGCTACGCCGTTCCGTTCTAGACCTGTCGCACTTGTCTGCCATACTGAGGACGAAATAATAATAATAAATAATCCCGGACATTTCCAACAGCATCATCTGGCCCCAAAGTAAGCAGAGCTTGTGTTATGGGTACCACATGACTGATACTACTTATATACTTTTTTTTTGTAAATACATACATATTATACATAGAAAAAATAAGGTTCAAATTCTAATGCATTTTCATCGGGTTCTGTCAACTTGAACGGTGATTCGGGCTGATAGTAAGCCACGCGCACTCCGCACTTTATGCACGAAGCTACAAGTATATACCTTGGTGTGCAAAATCCTAGAGAAGTGCCGCGCCAGACGAGATAGAGTTATAGAAAGCTAGGCACATATGCATCATATGATACGGTGGCTTACTGATGAAGTTACATAGAGCTAGACTAGTTTATTTTAGTTACTTCCATGATGTTATGTCATATGGCATCATTCTCTGGGAAAAAGCAAGTGGTATTCAAACAATTTTCGATTTTAAAATTAGGACAGTACTTGCTATTTACAAAATGAAACAGAGAATCTTTGAGAGAAATAAAATAATATATAAATAATATAAAATAAAATAATATTTTCGAACGCACAATTATTATAGAACAAGGATATTCGCTTCAATAACAACTTGAGACGTATATAAAGAAGCGCGCGGGCGCACAACGTTTATTCGCTCGTTGGCTTTCAAGCGGTGTACGTGTGTTCGGCACTTATTGATAAGAATGCATGGCCTCATGTTGCTCTGCTCTCAGACAGTTAACCGATACACTTGAAATGTATAAACTCTCTTGTATTAGTTTTTCGTAGTTAAGGTAGTTATAAGATCATCATCATCATAACAGCCTTTATAAAGTCCACTGCTGAACATAGGCCTCCCCAATAGATTTCCAGGAAGAACGATTTTTAGCCCTCTCCATCCACCGACTTCCTGCGATCTTTACAATGTCGTCAGTCCATCGGGTGGAGGGTCGTCCTACGCTTCGTAGTCACGCTTCGCTTCGTAGTTATAAGATGGATCATGTAAAAAGCGCTAGGACCAGGGCGCTAGGGCGCTAGTTCTTCTCGGGCTTGGGTCAGGATGAATTGGCACCTAAATTCACCTAGTATGTAAGACGTTTCAAAGTGATCCTTGTGATTGTATTGAATACAGTATCTTTTGACTTTGACTTGACTTGACTTATAACAGGTTTGGTTTTATTTTGGTTTTAAGGTTCTTTCATTTTGTTGTGTGATTGGTATTTTATGTTTGTGTTGATTCGAGATTGGTTCAAATATTAAAACCTAGCCAGTTATAAATATATAACGTTGGGCGCTAAGCGTTGGTGCGAGTTGAATTGTACTTTGTTACGTTATAGTAAGAATCGCTATTTATATAAATACTAGCTGTCCCGTTCCTTGTCCGTGCGTTTTAAAAAGAAAAAATATATATCTAATTGTACCGACTGCAGCGCCATCTGCCGGGCTGATTTGTGAATCTAAACCATCCAGGGCGCCAACCAAACGCATACAAAAAAATTCATTCAAATCGGTCCAGCCGTTTAGGAGGAGTTCAGTGACATACACACGTACAGTAGAATTATATATATAATGATTTCATGTTAATGTTAACATTCACTCTCCCAGAGTGGAAGAAAAGACCCAGCTATGCTGACCCCATGTAAAGTGGAATAAGGAGAAGAAGATGATGACTTGGTGATTAATTAGTACTAAATAGTACTAGGTGTTTCAACGTAGATGGGTCAAAGTCAAAACATTCTTTATTCAATAAAATCACAAGGACCACTTTGAATCGTCTTTTTACATGCTAGTGAATCTAGGTGCCGGTTCCTCCTAACCCCAGTTCAAGAAGAATCCGGCAAGAAACTCGTCTGGTCTTAATACATTTTTGTATGACTTGCCAATTTTGTTACCTTTGCCGAGTCGAGTTGGAGCAGATTCACCGCAAGGTTTTTTTTAGCATCTAGATAATCTGATATTTTATTTGCTTTAATATGGTAAAGTACTTACTAGCTTCTGTTTCTCGGCGATCGACTTCATCATAGATGTCCATCACTAGTTCTTCAAACAAGTGATTCGGTAGCTGAAAAGAGAATTCATTGTAAAATTCCATGTATACTAATTAACATCATTTAAGTATATAAACGAGGTTTATGACTAGCTTTAGATGGGTTAGGGCTGCTAAGATAGAAGGCTGCTAAGATTTTATTTTATTATATTGAAAGTTGAAGTCTAATTAGGTGGTTGAAACAATAGTCACTTAAAAAAACCACCAGCGGCCTGGTTCTCTCTACAGCCCTCTCTGGTCAATGCCCAAGTGGCCAGTGGAGTTAATAGGTCGCACAAAAGCCTCCGCAATGTCCTAACAACATTTAAAAATCAGACACCATTAACGTACCCTCCGAATCAGTAAACGCTCAGAAGAAAGCCACCATTAACCAATCAGGCAAAAAACCCGCAGAGCGATCGTGGATGTTTACGAACGTTTAAGTTAATGCCACAAGCTATGCCGCAATAATGACTAGGCAAAGCACTATGAAATAACAAAAACTTGAGCTCAGGATTTGCAAGGGAACTATGGAGTGTAGTATTCTAGCCCATCTCACACACGATTTCCGAAATATTGTATAATAGAAAATAATTTATTGCAGACCACAAACACTTAGGACTATTATAAATAAATAAATCATTCCGAACATTTCACACAGCATCATATGGCCCCAAAGTAAAGAGAGCTTGTGTTTTGTGTTTTATAAGTAACACATGACTATTATACGTTTTCTTTCTTTTGTACATACATATATATTATACATAGAAACACCCAGGCCAGAGACCAGACCAAATACATATTGGTGGACAATGCACACAACACCATCAGGCCCCAAACTAAGCTTGTATTATGGTGACCAGATGACTGATAGAATACTTATATATTTTTTAATACATACATATGGTACTTTATTTCACCCAGACACAGAACATACACCTATATTCATCACACAAAAGGTTTATCCTGGGAGTCAAGCGAACCCTCAACCTACAGCGGGTAGAGCTACCACCGACTGAGTTTGACAGGACAGTCAGCCAGTTAACCTATTTTAATGGGTTAACTGGCTGACTGTCCTGTCAAACTATAATGTATAATAATGTGTACAGACCAGTTGCAGCTTCCCCCTGGCGGCTTTAGCGAGATCTGTCATCTGATGCGCCGGCGTCGCGCCCGCCCCGGCGCCGGCCGCGGCCAGGCTCGCTGCCAGCCGCTCCGGAGCCTCTCGCACTAAGGCACTCACGCGCTCCGATAGCTCCGCGTGACCGCCCACTCTACACATAACACAACATCAAGACCACAAACACATTGTAAACTGTAACGTACTGGTGGCTGATGTTACTAACAGTATCATCGATAGACCTCGATCCTCGACTAGGATCTCATCTGGTGATAAGCGACGATGGGGCGCGAAGGTCTAGAAGACACCTTGAGTCACTCTTGAGTTGAAGATGAAGAGACCCAGATTGTAGTTTTCAGGAAAGACTATGGCAAAGTATTCCTTGGCTGTACGCATTATAAATATGGAAGCAAAGCGCTTTGTTCGTAAGGGTGGTAGATGACACTGTATGGATGGTACTGAGCAGTACGTTTGCTTGTCCTATTGTGAAAACCAGGAATCAAACCTGTCCAGCGAAGCAAACATATACATTGGAGTATAGAATGGACTAGCTTTTGCCCGCGGCTTCACATGTTTATTTATTTACTTATATTTGGAAAACAAACAGCTAAATAAACAACATAATACTAAAAAAGAAACAAGAGATTCAATTACAGGTTTTCACTAATGGAACCATTGTAGTCAAAGGTGAGAATACTATTTTATCGTGCCTACATAAAAAGAAGCGTAGGATGACCCCCCGTCCAATGGACTGACGACATTGTAAAGATCGCAGGAAGTCGGTGGATGGCGAAGGCTCAAAATCGTTCTTACTGGAAATCTATTAGGGAGGCCTATGTCCAGCAGTGGACTTCATAAAGGCTGAGATGATGATAAAAAGAGGCGGATGTGTGGTACTTATATAAAAAGTAGCCTATGTAATATACTATTCCAGGTGACAGACTACATCTATACTAAGTTTCACATAAATCATTGCAGCCGTTAGTCACAAACAGACATCCCCAACTTTCGCCTTTATATTTATTTATTAGCGCTAATCGCATGCCCCGCTCAACGTAACGCCTTAAGTACGCGTATTATTCTAGAGTAGTGACGCATGCCCCGCTCAACGTAGCGCCTTACGGACGCAGATTGTTCTAGAGTAGTGAAGCATGGCTAACTCAACGTAGCATTTTACGGACGTAGATTGTTCTAGAGTAGTGACGCATGGCTAACTCGACGTAGCACTTTACGGACGTAGATTGTTCTAGAGTAGTGACGCAAGGCTAACTCGACGTAGCATTTTACGGGCTTAGATTGTTCTAGAATAGTGACGCATGAGCCGCTCAACGTAGCGCCTTCTAGAGCAGTTCCAGAGATAGTCCTAGAATGCTGACCTGGCGGCGTCAGCAGGCGTGAGGCCGGTGTGGTCCCGTGCGGCGGGGTCGGCGCCCCACGCCACCAGCAGTTCGGCCTGCGAGCTCTGACCCGCGCGACACGCCACGTGTAAACACGACGTACCTTTCTCCTGAAACATTATATAATAGGGAGATTCTCTTCAATAACATCTTGAGGACTATATAAAGCAGCGCGCGGGCGCACAACGTTCATTTGCTCGTCTTCCAAACGGTGTACTTGTTTGGAACTTATAGTACACTCGAGAGCATAAAAATCGCACATAGGGGAATTTTCCTGCATTTTGATTTCGACACTTGTTTTTTTTTTTAAATTAAAGGTTGATTGCAAATATAACTTAAACTAAATTAAAGTACACACTGTTAGCTTCCTAAAAACTGGCCTTGACCTTCCAAATCAAAGCAGTGGTGGCTTAACAACGGAATGGCCTAAATTCGCTCGTTTCAGGTAGCGCGGTTTGTGGGACTTTGAGCAGGTATAAAACGATAAGGGATGATTGAAATGACATCATTTGCATACCAACTCCCAGTCAAAAAGGTCCTTTAACGAATACGTCATCTCTCTAAACGAGAAAATGGATACCACACCAGAAGCAGCGTCTCAAGTGGTTGCACTAATCGAAGCTGGACAGAACCAAAGTCAATTAAATTTGAGCAGATATGCTGTTCGACGTGTATACCTATATCAGCAAACTGGTGGCTATACCAGGCGACCAGGAACAGGCCCAAAACTTGCGACAACACAGCGCGATGACCGTTTTCTTGTGAATACATCACTACGAAATCGCCGGTTGAATGCAATTCAACTCGGACAGCAGCTTCAGGAAGTTAGAGAAGTGGAAGTCAGTCGGTGGACGGTGAGAAGAAGACTAGCCGAAGGAGGTTTGACAGCGCACAGACTAGCAACTGCCCAAAATTGACCCCAGCGCACAGAAAAGCACGCCTTCAGTTTGCTCGAAATCACGTTAATTGGACAATGGATCAACAATCTTTAATTTAAAAAAAAAATAAGTGTCGAAATCAAAATGCAGGAAAATTCCCCTATGTGCGATTTCTATGTTCTCGAGTGTAGGTTTGGTTACTATAATAAATATATGGTTGGACAAGTTAATTAAAGTCAAATTTACTTAATGGTATTTTGTCGAGCAAAATTTCACGAGATCTCACCAAGGGGACCCCCTGTTTCCTCTAAATAGCCTCGAAAGGATTATAGATCTATCTTATAGCATAGCTATTCACACATTATTTATAGAGTTGTTAAATCTGTTGCCACCATTGTATATTGACATTAGAATAACCCGGGCAGACCATACATAATCCCACGAAAGCTAAGTATTTCATTATAAGAAAAGGGTGCTTCTTCATTTGTCATTTCATGAAGTAACATAGGCATAGCAATTCTAAAATAATGTTTTTTTTTGTGTTATTGCATGTTTCATTCGGTAAGCGGAATATCAATCAATAAATTGTGACGAGATGGTGCAAAGTGATTTGAACGATGAGGAATCCCTTGAGTGTTCTAGACGGCCTTCCGCGATGACGTTTTAAATAGACAAATGACGATCGACATTCGACTAAAACTTCATAGTCAAACAATCACTTGACAATGGCAAAATTGTCATCATTATGACACATACCATTAACGAAGTAGAAGAAGATATAGGGCAAGTAATACCTTACCTGGTTGTAGTAATTAGGGTCAGCTCCCTGTGCCAGCAGCCTCATGGCAGTATCAAGAGAGGAGCTCCTCACAGCACTGTGCAGCTGCCGTCCCAGCTCACTAGGAGGCTCATCTCGCCTGGCTCGCAGCACATAAGCCAGTCGCAGGTGCTTTGCCAGGATAAACTCTGATTTTGTTGGACTGAAATTGGTTTATGTTAATTAATGTTTTACGGTTCCCAAATCAAACAAGAAACCTTTATAGTTTCGCTATGTCCGTTTGTCTGAGCTTTGATTAGAGGCGGACAGACAGACAAATACGTAATACTTACATATTAATGGCCTCAACAAAACGATGAAATCAATTGAAAAAAATTGTTTATGAGGGTAGATCTACATGTAAACCGGCTTGGGGTCTTTCAAAGGTATGATGAAATTTCTAAAAGTTTTTCGAGTGGAAATTCCTAACAGAATCCCCTCCTCTACTGGCTACACCGCTGTTTAGAAGTACCTAAATGAAAAGTTTTATTTTTAATAGTTTTAGGCTGAAATAATAAGGAAAATGATACACCTAGTCACGCATTACTTGATTGTGAGTAAATGCCTGATGCGTAAACTAAGGTCCATACTATAATTTTGTAGTTTGGAAACTAGATGGTGATAAATTGGTTTGGGACTAAACATTCTTATCTATACTGACTTCGGAAGCTCTCTGTGCGTGCTAAGAAATGCACTTGACCAATTTATTTGATTTTCAAATAATAATTGAACATTTGGAGGAATTGAGGTAACAATGTTATAGAGACTAGATCTGTTACTTGTACTACAGTATTGTATGACTATTTATTAAAATTGATTTAGAATAAAATATATCTTACTTCATGTTAGCTAGTCACTAGTTATTTCAAACCAGTATGAAGAAAAGATTATAGTTCGCTTCAGAGCCTCCTTTCATGCACTTGGCATATGCCTTTTTATGCCTTTTTACTGTTCAGGTTTACTCACGACGGAAGGAAAAATTTTACAGTTTGAGAGTACCGGTATATTATATATTATCGGCTGACGGGGCCACTACCACTAGAGGACCAGGGCTCTAAATCTTACTGTAATGGATCCTTAGATTGCGGTTTCTTCCTCAAATGCTTTGGTGCTGAAGTGTCCAGTAAGGAGTGCTCCCATATGCAGTTTACATTTTGAGCAGTGAGTGCTTGAACCATCTATAAGTAATGTTCGGTTATTAATAATGTTTAGTTTATATATACAATGCCACAGGACTGGATGTCAGTCCTACTTGAATATTTGGATGTTAGTTTGACACTCAATCACATTAAAGCCAGAACCAATTTGGAAAAATATATATGTAATTTTTATTTATGTACCATGTAGGCAGCGGCAAAATAACAATAATCTGTAGAGTTGCTTTTTAAGCACTTTGGCCATTTTTAGGGTTCCGTAGCCAAATGGCAAAAACGGAACCCTTATAGATTCGTCATGTCTGTCTGTCTGTCTGTCTGTCTGTCTGTCCGTCTGTATGTCACAGCCACTTTTTTCCGAAACTATAAGAACTATACTGTTGAAACTTGGTAAGTAGATGTATTCTGTGAACCGCATTAAGATTTTAACACAAAAATAGAAAAAAAAAAAAAAATTTTGGGGATTCCCCATACTTAGAACTGAAACTTAAAATTTTTTTTTCGTCAATCCCATATGTGTGGGGTATCTATGGATAGGTCTTCAAAAATGATATTGAGGTTTCTAATAGAATTTTTTTCTATGCTGAATAGTTTGTGCGAGAGACACTTCCAAAGTGGTAAAAAGTGTGTCCCTGTAACTTCCAAAATAAGAGAATGATAAAACTAAAAAAAATAATTGGTCTATATGAGGTTAGTTTGTTTGGTGGTTTACCCGGCTTTGGTATCATAATTATTTGTGAAGCTTTCCAGATTGCCGGGAAGTATCCAACTCTTAGCATGCCATTACAGAGAGTAGTGAGATATACTAGGGCTTTCTTTTGTAGTTCCTTGAGTACCGTCTTATCTATAAGGTCAAAGCCATCTTGTTTTCAAATGTGATTATGGTTGTTATTACTTCTCTAGGGGATGTGGGTTTTATTGGTAAGTCTAATTGTAAATCCTGTGCGATTACTAGTTCAATATCTGTGTCATCAGTTTCATTGTCAGGAGCGTTAGGTGTGAGGTAGTTGTCACTGTCAAAATTTTATTATAACAGCAGTCGTTATAGAGTTTCTTTGTATAATTACTTTAATCAACTTCAATTATAAAACTATTAACAAGAAGTCATATCATGATGCAAATGTCATCATCTTTTGATTCTACTTGTGTTGTGTTTGCCTCAACTATAAATGTTGTGTGTTGCCGGCTAATGTCATCATCTTTTGAAATAAATGCATACAATCAAAACATATAAACGGGTAATATATATGTCGGCGTGAGAACTAATAGTTAAATTATTGAATTGTTAAGTTAATGTTTAAACCAATAGATATTAATTTGTTAAACCCTAAGAAATTGTAAAAATCAAGCTAAGGCATCCACAAAGAGCTTGTTCAAAACAACATTTGCATGGGCCTTGATTTTTGTATAAATATGGCCGGCCGACAGAGCACAGCTCAGTCTCGAGTGCAAACTGTCAGAGCTGTTGGATCTCTTGAACATTGTGAAGAAGTGAAGCATGAGCAACCACCAGCACCAAGCATCAGCATTGCTGACGTCACGCTTTTTAAAAATAATCAGGGCATTGGTCCTCCATCATATAAAATATCAACAAATAATTAGATATAGATAGACATTTAGATAGACACAACAAAATTAAATAATGTTTCATGGCAATGTTTTTGAAGATGGGGAAAGACTTGGCCTTTCTGATATCTACAGACAATGCATCTTACAAGTGGACAGCATGTAAATGAAATGAAACAAAATTCCATAAAGGGTACAGTGAAAAAGAATTTTGAGCTGATTGGTATCTGAGAAGCACCATGGTATATTTACTATGCTCCATATTTTTATATATAATAATATTAGATACTACATTTTTATTCAAGGAAATGTTTTCAATAAATTGCTGTTTCCAGTCATGAAGTTATAATTAACCATACGGAAAATATTGTTGTTGTATGTGCAACTTCCTTTTATTAGGAAGCTATTTTATGTTTCAGTATTTTCACTTCTTCTTCTTCTTCTTATCATGTAACCAGTGTGGTAAAAGGATTAAAGTACACTTCAGTATTTTGCTGAGATTTTAGTAATAGTGCGACAATTCAAAGGCTTTCAAACAATGCAGATAAAATGAAAAATAATGTAATAAGCTTACTTCAAATATCCATGTAAGCTATCTGTTGATTTGTTTTACACAGCAGATATCAATTGTGTCAGCCCTATCTGTCTGAAGACTATAGATAAGATACTCTTACTTTGTCTCGAAACTACAAAATAATATAAAATACGTACTGCAAGAAGCGAAGGGGGCCAGGAACCTTGGCGTAAGGACTTGACATGCGAGATGTGTCGGCCCATACTCCGGTGCACGCTGCAACACTCCGCACATAATAGTAGCCCACGGTTAATCGACGCCCACGAAGGATCTGCGATCACAATAAACCACTTAGCCACACTCTGAGACACTAATTAGGGCAAATTAATTAGAGCAAGAACAGCGCCCGACCTGATGCGCCGCAATCAGCACACACTTCCATCATTGAACGGTGTTTAGATCTAGATATAATCATTTTACTAGCTACTTTGGAAGACTTGCTCTAAAACTCCTTGTTTGTTCACTTCATTTAGTTAGTTTTATTTCGGTTTATTATTTATTCAGATACAAAAATAAATCACTGCTTGCGCACGAGACGTCAATCAAAACAAAAAATCTAATCAAACACAGCAGCACACACAGACAGAAAAAGAAAAGAAAAATGAAAGATTTGTAATGAACAAAACACTAGAGTTACACTAGAAATAATCGACTAAAACAACGAAGCAAGCAAGCATTAAAAAAAACAAAACAAAATAGATCCTCACAATACATTTTTTACAGAGTAAAATTAAAAGCAAAAAGTTTGTCTTTGATCAGAGAGATGCCAGCTAATACTAGTCCTTCAAAGCTATATCCAGCCTTTATTCAGCACATTCAATTCCAAATTGATTTAATTCATTCAGTCGCGTTGAAACGTTACCGATTAGGTTTTTAACCCTATATAGATACTAATCTACTCGATATGTACGGCGTGACAATGACGACGGAACGGACGGACGCAATGTTTTTAATATGAACGACATATAATAGTAATGCTGACCCGTGCCCACTTCGTTGGGCGGTTACAACTTCACAAAATATAAATATGTATAAATATAGCTATTAAAAACAAGATAGCTATTCAAATTATTGTAATAATTACAGAGATTAACAATGTTACAGATATATATTGATAGATGACGCCAGTGGCCACCCGCGGCTTCTTTCTTTAATATTATATATATATATATATATATATATATATATATATATATATATATCTTACTAATATTATAAACACGAAAGTTTGTATGTATATTTGTTACTCTCACGCAAAAACTACTGAAAGGATTTTTAATTTTAATGAAACTTTAGAATAAAAGCTTATACATCAGAATAACACATAGGCTATAATTTATAAAGATTATTAAATGATTGAATTGTCCAAAATATATCGATAAGTGTCAAGTAATTAGAAAAAAATCTGACATCTGCAAAGTCTGTGAAGTAAGAATTGAGAGTATACAGAAGTCAAGCTTCTAGTCTAGAAATTAATGTTCCTTTCAATCTGTCTTTCGTTTAGAATTTGAGATCTTGTCGTCCCAGCCAGGTCACTAGTTAATCTAGATATAAATATGGTCGTATTCCATTACAAATAAACAGAATGAATATATATTATGAATATATTAACTAGATCAATGCAGGCAGAATCCGACCAAGTCAGTGTTGACAGAGTTGGCGGCACAGTACACGCCGACGGTACACGTCATGTGTCCTTTTCTTCTTTCACTCATTCATTCTCTGTATGGCACGCACTGACCTCTATACTACTAGTACGCGTACTAGTAGTATAGAGGTCAGTGATGGCACGTCATTTTAAGGTCGGTCCGGTCCTAATAAGTTTTCATTCATTTCATTGGTTAGGAAAAAGAAGAAATTGTTACTTAAATAAAAATGAAGTTCTCACTTATTTTAGGGATATTTGCATGCATTTCTGTAGCATTAGCTGAACATGAAACTTTAGTGCTCGTAGACAACTTAAATGTACGGGAAACCCACTCGCAGTTCTTCAAATCTCTGCAAGGTAAAAAATCTATGGTAATGTCATCGAGTGGTTATGATGCCGGCTTTATTTTTTCAGCCCCACCTAATTATTTGCTCTTATATTTTTCAGATAGAGGCTACAGCTTAACTTTCAAACTAGCAGACGATGCTAATCTAGTCCTTTCGAAATATGGAGAATACTTATACAAAAATCTTATCATATTTGCACCGTCCGTGCTCGAATTCGGCGGACAAGTGGACACGGAGTCAATTACAAAGTTCATTGATGATGGTGGGAATCTCTTGATGGCAGGCACTGCAGCCGCCGGTGATGTGTACAGAGAAATAGCTTCAGAATGTGGTTTTGAGGTAATTGACAGCATACAATTGATATCTCTTAAAATGTTCATCCAATAAGATAAAGTTTAATTGAAGAAGAACTAAATGTGAATCTTAAATTCCAGATGGATGAAGAATCAGCAGCTGTCATAGATCACTTTAACTATGACATTTCTGATGATGGAGAGCACACCAAGATAGTGGTGTCTCCCAAGAACCTGATCTCTTCACCCACCATTGTTGGAGAATACAACTCTCAGCCACTGCTGTTTGAAGGCACTGGTCTCATCTTGGACAAGGACAACAGTCTGGTGATGCCAATCCTCACAGCTGATTCTACTGCTTACAGCTACAACCCTAAAAGTCAGGTAGATAAATTCAGCTAGCATGTAAGATAATTAAAAATATTCTATATCATATTATTTCATAAAAAAAAATCTGTAGAATCTACAAATACCCTTTAATATATTTTATTCGGCATTTCAAAGGTCAAGGAGTACCCACATGCTGTAGGCAAGAAAACTGTCCTTATTGCCGCCCTGCAAGCCAGAAACAATGCCCGCATTGTCTTTAGTGGATCTCTATTCTTCTTCTCCGATGAGGCCTTCAACTCTGCTATTGCTAAGGTTCATGTAAGTATAATTTCTAAGATGCCTATTTATTGCATTTACAGGAGTTTTGTATGCTGTTTTGGCAATATGAGTCAGTTACCATTATAATCTCTCTCATCATAATCACTCTCCGGACTGATAAAGTGGTTTATGAAAAATTTAAAAATACATAAATATTTATTTATGTATTATCTATTACTATATACATTTAAACAACCTCTGTGGAGCAGTGGGCTAAGATCCAGCTGAAGCGCAGAAGGTTGCGGGTTCAATTCCCACAGCGGGATCAAATGCTTGTGTGATCTGCAAGTATTTGTTTCCTCAGGTTTGGGTGTTTCTATGAATAATATGTATGTATTTACAAAAAAAAGAATATAGTAAAATAAAATAAAATAAATAATGCCAGACATTTCACACAGCATCATCTGGCCCCAAAGTAATCAGAGCTTGTGTTATAGGTACCACATGACTGATATTCTACTTATTTACTTTTTTTTTTTAATACCTATTACATACATACATATTAGCAGAGTTGTGTTACCCATAGCACAAGCTCTGCTTACTTTGGAGCCAGATGCTGTGTGACATGTCCGGGATTATTTATTTATTTATGACAATATATAATGTTCTTACAGCCAAATTTGATGCTGCTGTAATTTTTAATTTTAATGAGAACTTTCAGTGGTCTTCACACTAGGCAAGCCTGTATCGTGAAGTCCTGTTAATATAAGTAACTAGCATCTGCTCAGGGCTTGGCAAATGTGGTACTTATTTAAAAAGTATATGTGATCACACAGGCTACATCTGTACCAAGTTTCATACAGATCTGTTATAAGCCAGTATTATGAGATCAAGTGATAGATTATACCAATTCAAATTTAATATTCATAGTTAAGACAGGACAACGTCTGTCGGGTTAGCTAGTTATTAATGAAAACAACAGTATATAATAATATGAGTATCTAAGATCTCTATCATATAAATATCGCATATAAATGTAAACTATTCTGTATCTGTAAATAATTAGAGTATTATTTTTAAATGCAGGGTGACAAGGTGAAGGCAGATCTGTCTGGTAACAAGGCCCTGGGCGTGCACCTGAGCGAGTGGGCGTTCGGTGAGCGCGGACAGCTGCGCGTCCGTCGTGTGCTGCATCACCGCCAGGGCGAGTCGCAGCCCTCCAACACTTACACCATCACAGAAACTGTTGTAAGTACCTTTTTATTATTATTACTATTCTATCATTTTTGCGTCGTGTGCCGACGATGTCAGTTCCATCATTATCATGAACTACATCATAGACTTGTAGAGCAGGCCAACTGACACAATGAAAATCTGAAAATTAGGCCTTGAGGTTGTGGGTTCAAATTATGATGTGCAGCAATTGATTTTTATAATTATACCAGCACTATATATGATTACTCTCAACTGTGAAGGAAATCATCATGAGGAAACTGCCATGTCATTGAACCTAAAAAGTATATTTTATTTTATAAAATGCGCATTTTAGTCTAGACACCACATTGGTTTGGACAAACTAGTCATAGGATAAACAGACGAAGAAGGAGAAAACTGACCAAGTTTAAGGCGAATTTTATCTGCTTAAGTTATGTTGGATATTTGGAATAAGCATACTTCACATTATTTCTTTTTGTAGCTCCAATTTTAAAACTACTTACAGGTCTACAGAATTGAGATTGAAGAGCTAAAGAAGGGCAAGTGGCAGCCGTTCGAGTCTAATGATGTGCAGCTTGAGTTTGTGCGCATTGATCCATTCATCCGCACCACATTGCAGAAGAAGCCAAATGGTGTTTATGAAGCTATCTTTAAAGTGCCTGATGTTTGGGGCGTTTATCAGTTCAAAGTGGATTACGACAGGGTTGGCTACACAAGGCTGTATCATTCTACTCAGGTAATATTACTTATCTCAATAAAAATAAAATGCTATTATGCATAACAAAAAATAAACCATTTTTGTTGTGAAAGTTTGCACCTTACTAAGCAAGTATAGTGGATACTGCTACTAAATGGCCTCTGTATTTTTTTCAGGTGTCAGTGCGCC
The DNA here is from genome assembly GCA_948098915.1 of Lampropteryx suffumata. NCBI lineage: Eukaryota > Metazoa > Arthropoda > Insecta > Lepidoptera > Geometridae > Lampropteryx > Lampropteryx suffumata. Next base: position 19,041,014 of record OX402546.1, read on the forward strand.
CACTTCAACACACTCAGTATGAACGTTTCATCCCGAGCGCTTATCCTTACTACGTGAGTGCATTCTCCATGATGATCGGCGTATTTCTATTCTCATTCGTCTTCCTTTACCACAAGGATGACCAGCCCAAGGCTAAGACCGAATAAGCTTTGCTTGTGCGCGAAGAATGTGTGGTTGAATTTTTGTATTTAAATTGTGTTAGAAATAAACAAAATAATGAATATAATTTTACTTCTATTGTGTTGTTTTTGTCCAACCATATCCCATGATTTTGATGAGCAAACCTAGAGCAAACTCAATGATGATAATAATATAAATATACCTAACTACTGACTGTCGCTTCTTCAGAATCCAAAAAGGAGTTTAATAATTAATGTTCTTAGCGATCTAGAATAGCTCCATCAGCTTAGCTGCGACCACAAGCTATAGGATGCTCTTATAGGATAGGATATTGCATACCTACTCTTTGTAGGATGCTAACGCATGGCCGCAAACGCAATGTAACTGATGCGAGGAGATCAAACAATGTGAACATCCAACTCAATTGTCATTTAATTTTGACATCCAGTTTGAAACTGCTTGATTAAACTGAACTGACTGAACGCAGCTATTTCAAAATATGGCATGCCAATGCCATGCACGTCATAAATACATACTGGCTTTTGTAAAAGATATTTTAGAAAAATGGTGTAATTTACCGATAAATCGCCACACAATTTAATAACATCTATTTATGAATTTAGCACAGTGCCAAAAGACTGATCAGCGAATAAAAAAACAGTGTTGTTAGTGGATTTGTGATCGTACAGTGAATTGGTGTCGCGTATTTGTTATGATTTAATTGTTAATTCTGTACGCAAGTTACTCCATCAGTGTTTAATTGAATGTTCGTTCTTCAAGTTCGAGTTTGCCGTCCAGTAAGCAGCTGCAAGCCCTGTTGCAGTATGTGTTTACATCAGTAACTGGTCCAGTGAGTATTATTATGATGTCATAGCTTAGCAACTACCAAAAAATATGTTGGCTTTGTGCCCATCCCACCCATTTTCCTCCTGTTACAATTGATCACAGTTTTGCATGCGGAAAAAGCGTAATGAACCCTTTAGTTAGGTTATGATGACAACCAGTTTCTGATAGCTAATTAGTCTGCTTCCAGAGCTGTTAGTAACCTGTTTCGTATACGAATTTTCGGCGTAACCCTCCACACATAGGTAGGCCCTACTTTTAGCAATATTTATAGACAAAGTATCAGGTTTTGTTATTTTTATTTATTTATTTTAATAACCATGATAAGTATTCCAATTTACTCGAGTATTATATTCTGTGTATGCTACAAAAGCATTAAACTATTTAGGTATTCTATAAAAGTTTATTTGTGCATTTGCTGATTGTTCCACATAAAACCGCTGCAACTGATAACCTTGCAACAATTAATTCCTGCATTGTTAGATAAGGCATGCAAGTGTGGTTGAAACAATTAGCTTGACTGACAACAATCTATTCATCCAAAGATACTCCTTGTGACCTTTATATTGTGTTTGTTCACTTAATAAATTGATTTCCACATGCAAAGAGCTTATGGATCTTAGAAATACATTTTACCTATTATACTATTAAACTTGCACTATTAAGTAAGTTCATGTCATTGCAATAAAAAAATACAGGTTGATGCTTCTTATTTGCTTAACCAACCACACAGAACAGAATACAAAATAACAATCTCAACTTTATATGCCATTCATATATTACTGATACTAATAGTGCAGTGAATTTCAGCATAGTTTGACTTGTGACTTGTGTGTGCGGTAGAAATAGAAACGCCAGTTTGTCATAGTACTTAGTTCACTCCGAAATTGGTCGAGTGAATATATTGTGTTCCTACTTTTATAACATAAAAACTAACAGTTTTTTGTTGTTTATTTAATTTGCCCGGTATTTCATTGTAATACAAGCTAAATTCTCTATAATTTCTATCATCTTAAAGAACCATTGTAATAGGATAGTCATCATATTTATACTATTAGATTTCTAAGAACTCAAACTTACAAATCCTTTATTTTCCAGAAAGTAAAGTGCATGAGCAGAGATGGATCCATCTCGACGGCAACGCACTCAAACCAGGGCCACGGCAGAGGAGCAGGCCCTTGACCAGATTGCAAAAGAGGTCAGTAAATTATATGTCTGCTATGTATGCCATGCTATATGTATGTAGAATAGAAGAACTAGTAGGTGGCTATACATTTTGTTAAACACATGGTTTACTCATGTATGATGATCAAATTTGATTACAAATCCCAAACTTCATCACAAATGATGGAGACACTGACACTACTTGCATTTGGTTGCGAATTGCGAACTCGAGTGGCAACAAATCGCTGATTATACTCACCCTGATGAAGATTCTCCAGATAATCGAAACAGTGTCGGTGCCTCCATTGACAAAATAATACGTGAGTAAAACCAGTGTTTATCAAAATGATAGTACAACTCACGAAAGTTTTGAAAGTGAAATAGTAGGTGACTTCTCATGGCATGTCTTAAAAAATCAAAAGTATGTAATTATGATAGCAATGCTATTACTATATTTCGTTCAATGAATCATATTTCAACTGCATTTCAATACATGCCAATTTTAAACAGGCAGCACATTATGATACTTTAACACTTCCTAACATTAAACACAGCTTTAACAGACAGACACTTTTAAACAAATCAGTTTACATTTACAAAATACTTATATAAAAACCAATGAAATAGGTACCTAGTACCTACATAAAGGTATCTAAGTACTTCTAAGATACATATTGGGAAACACGGTTTCTACTCGCGTTTTATTTTGTTGATGAAGGCACCGACACTGTTTCGATTCCCGACACCTTTCGCAAACTCACGAAAATTTTGAAATTTAAATAGAATAGAATAGAATAAAATTGAAAATACTTAATTGCACACCACAAATACATTAGACTGTTATAAGAAACAATGTTTAGCTACACGGTTGTATAATGGTCGGTCTTATGGCTAGATAGCGATCTAGCCATAAGACCAGACAACCTTGGGATGGATAGAATCGACATAGCTGAATATGGGATGATGAAAATAATATGAGTGATTTATGATAAAAATAATAATAGGTTGGGGAAAAAGTTTCCTAGCATTTTTTAAGAAAATTCAAAACATTTTTTAATATAGTTTATTTACATTTAACTAAAGTATGTAGGTACCATTTTGTTCGATATCTTTTTGCCATCTTGTAGGTAAGGACATGATCCCATTGCTATAGAAATTTTGGGACTTCTGATCAAACAGTCCTCTCGTGATGTTAACCTGACACTGCCTAAAGAATTCTGAAGAGACCGAAACAGGTGGAAATCTGAAGGTGCATTTTGCTGAGTGGCTAAAGATGTGTGTGGTCTAGCGTTATCATGATGAAAAACCACACCCCTTCTGTTGATTAATTCTTGCCGCTTTCTCTTAACTTCTTGCTTTAATCTCATCAGTTGCTCGCAGTAGAGCACAGAATCAATGGTCCTGCCTGGTGGTAACAGCTCATAATGAATAATGCCCTTCCAATCCCACCACACACACAGCATCACCTTGTTGCGAGTTAACCCGGGTTTCGCCACAGTCTGTGAAGCCTGACCGGCCTTTGACCACGACCTTTTTCGCACGTTCTTGTCGTACGTGATCCACTTTTTATCACCAGTTATCAGCTTCTTCAAAAATGGTTCGGTTTCATTACGTCGTAATAAAGAATCACAAATGAGTACACGGTTCATTAGGTTTCTTTCAGTGAGCTCGTGAGGTACCCAAATATCGAGCTTTTTTTGTGTACCTAACCAGTTTTTTCAAATGCGCCAAACTGTTTTGTGGTCAACTCCTAGTTCTTCAGCTACGTCGTAACTTCTGATTTGCCGATCTTGCTCCATTTTTTCAAAAAAGGCATCCATTTTATCCGTAATAGGGCGACCAGAGCGACGTGCATCTTTGACATCAAAATTTCCGGATTAAAAACGCTTATACCAAATTTGTGCTACTCTCACAGACACTGCACTAAGTCCATAAACATCAAAAATTTTTTCGAGGCTTGCGTTGCATTTTTACCTTTTTTGTAGTAAAATTTTAAAATGTATCGAATTTCTTCATTAGATTCACTCATTGATAGTACGAAAAACAAATAAAAATCACACATTTTCCTAATTTGAATTTGGAATTATGTTCTTTAAAATTTAAACTTTTAATGATACCAAAACCAGCCAGATACAAATAGTATATAGCCAAAGAGTTTTTATTACAAGTTCATACATACTATAATGCGAAAAGACTTTTTCCCCAACCTAATATGTACATACATATTTACAGAATAACAAAAATTGAAATGCATCAATACCTAATATCACAAAAAGAATACACGGATTTATAAGTGGTATTTAAAAGAAGAATGTTTGTTGATATTGCTCACCTGGTGAATGCGGGTTACATGAACAGCGTACACTACTGCTGCCGGCCGGCTTTTCTGAGCGTCTGAAAAGTCACGCACACAGTGGCATAATACTGTCGCATCTATAATAATTATTTTGGCCACAACACAGAACATAAAGTGACTTGTCCTATTAACTTGTTTAATGATGAGATTTGAGTAGGCAATAAAAACTACTTTACACTTAGATTATTTTAAACAGTCCCTAAATAACTCAATTTTTTCACATGAATTTACTAATTATTGTATACTAGCTGTCCGCACGCGTTCATCCGCGTTGAAGATTTTTCCTTCCTGGTACAAACCAATTTTCCCGGGCTAAAAAGTAGCCGGGATCCGGGACACCCGGGGATAGTGTAACTTTCCAACGGTAAAAGAATTTTTCAAATCGGTCCAGTAGTTTCGGAGCCTATTCAATACAAACAAACAATCAAATCTTTCCTCTTTATAATATTCGTATGGATAAGAGCAATTTGGTCTCTCTATTTGGGAGCTGAATAGGTATGCCACACACAGACAGGGTCAAGCTCGTTATAGAGGGTATAATACTGCGTTGGGGGGTTAAAAACATACAATCACTTCCAGAGCTGCAAAATTTAAAATAAATTGGTCAAGAACGTTTTGTTGAACCAAAACGTATTACCGCACATAATTTCATCACGATGAGACTAAAATCTGCGAACAAGTGCTCTGAATTGGACAGACAGACGAACAAGCCATGGGGAAACTATAAGGATTCCTAATTCTAACAAGAAATCTAAAAATTAAACGCAACCTAATATTTTTTTCAAGTTTTCGTGTCTCAATTAGACCACTGTGCAATTTGCCACCTGTTGATGGCTACAGTAAATGAAGACGCGATCAAAATAAACTTCCGCATGCACAGGCATAACTTCCTAGCTGGAACTAGGTTGATTACTATATAAATGTTTAAATTAATTATTTCCATAAATATTTTATCAATTTATTTAAAAAGCCTTTGATAGATCTGTTCCCCCCACCATCACAAGTATCATTTTGAAACGTCATACATACTAGGTGAATTGGATACTAAGCTAATTCTCCTGATCCTAGCGCTTTTTTGTATGATTTTTTCTTATAACTAGTTACGAAACTACAAAAAACTAATACATGTTAACAGTAGGTTATACATTGCAAATCTGGCAGTTAACTGTCAGAGAGTAGAGCAACATGAGGCCATGTATTCTTATCAACAATACCATAATTTATATTAAAATACGCCTTCTTCGGAAGACTACCCTTTGTGTATATTTAAAACTACAGTACGCATATTTGCATTGCAACATTGCAATACAATGCAACAAAACGTGTTGCTTAGGGTCTGGACATTTGAAATAGCAGGAGCACCAGTCTATTTCTGACAAATGTCATACTTGCAGCATAGAATCGGTATACAACGCGTATGCCACACATGCTCAGCATCGGTTGGTCTCTAAAACAGTCGAGAATCGCTGTGCAATAAAATAACTTCGCACTTCCTCCCTAGCTCAGGCATTTAGCAAACGTAAAAACGGGTTAATGAATGCTCTAACTAAACCAACCAAATAATCAGTTTGGTGAAAGGTATGAAGATGTTTGTCTTGCGACTTACGACATCTTAAGTGTTATTCAGTGACAGATGATCTCGGTATTCTCGGATGTGCGTTGATTGATCTACCTTGGTAATTGATCATGCAAAGATAGCCAAAGTACTCTAACTACATTTTTTTAAATCATGGAGGATGCTTAATGTCTATATAGTTCACCAATAAAACCGTTATATTTATATCGTTGAGCAGGCACTATTAATAATAACGACATTACAGACACAGCTAAGATACGACAATTTGACATCAATACTTCGGACTATAGCGACGTTCTTCAGTACGGCTATGTTGGCTGCGACCTTTCCATTTTGGTAATTTGTATGGCGCGGTCAACTTTGCGGAGTGTAGGTATTTGATTTGCGTCTCTGTTTGCAACATAATCGTTTACGGTTGTGTATTACAAGACTTATAATTAGTAGTAAATAAGCAGTAGTCTTTTACAACACTAGTTAAGTTTAAGTTTAGATCTAGTCCAGTGTTTACGTATCATATATCACTGATTTTTATGTTTTTTTGTTATCTTGGTAAAAAGATAGATTTTCAATAATTAAACGAAAATAATTTTGTTACGACTATTTGCTAATAAATATGATGACTTCCATTAATAAACTAGCGCTAGTTCAATCTACCAAACATAATACCTACATGGTTTGCAATACTGGTGTGCTGATGAATAATATCTGATCTCAGTTCCATTCTAACGATCGCATCGCTAACATCCAATTTAAGGCAATTTGTATTCTCACAGTTACATTAAACCGCTAAAAATAAACATACAATACTGTACGTATTCGTATCTAATACCAATCCCATTCTGCGTTGCAAACTCTTCCAATTATTTACCTATAAAACCCTGCATTGCGTGCCAATAGAAGAAATTGTAAATAGGTCATGCAAAAGCTCGTTATCAAGGGTCGTCGGCCGAGTCCAGGGCAATCGATATCTGCCCCAGTTTTGAACAGCTTGCGACCCGGGAATCAGCCAGTATCCTGAATGGGCTACGGAAGTTTTCTAAGCCTTCTGCAATGACGGTTTGTCTACGTCCAGCATGGCGATTATGGAACTTTATTTTTAAACACAACCGTTATTTGAAGTTTATCATACCGCAAGTTACGTAAATTGTATGAGCAATTGTTTATGATAACCTACATTCTTTACGGTCAGGTATAGTTTTATTGCTCTTGATATTGATAGGCAGTATTAGAGAACGAGTACCAACGAAGCTCATCTTAGCGTGCAGCTCTACACATCCAGTCTGGCTGCTCTGACGTCAGTGCCTATTGATCGGTCTGGTTCCTTCCACCGCGCACCCACCTCCTCATCCTCAGTTCGGCTTATGCAATGCCAGTTGTTTTTTCGTCAGGCCTTTTCCAACCATATACATTCTATTTACTTATACTTGACGTTAGTTGGATAAGTACTTGCGTGTACATATCATTTCTCGGATAGATAAGAATTTCCATCGTATAATTGAAACGAACAAAGATTATAAACGTCCATCAGGGACGAGATCCTTGCCAAAGTCTTCACAAAATATCGATTCTGCATTGCACACTTCTACTACCTTTTCATTTCTCCATCTAGTCTAGACTTTCTGGACCAGACTATCGTCTACCTTTGCTCGTTGGCAGAACAAATTGTCTGTATCCCGGTTGAGTCATTGGTAATCTTTCTACCAGGCACATGAAGACAAATATAAAATTTGTTATCTCGTTTATAATGTTATGTTCTAATTTGTAAGCAAAGCAATATTTATAGCTTTGGGCCAGGATTACAGAATTATGTTAGTTACAAAATTTCCTCATCGATACAATGCATTCAATTGTGTAATTTGTTTTACGGTGTTATAAATTTTCATCGCAGATTTTAATATATTCGTGCCTTTCTAATAATATGACGTTTATGTATTGAATTATTTCATTTACTCACGGGTGGGATAGATAGGCTAGACAAAGACTAGATTATGATTTGTTAGGTTCTTTTAAACTGGTAGTAGCACACGTAGTATGTACTTGTACGTGCCTGACCTGGTTCACGAGATTGCGTTAGCTTAGACATTCGTACTTGTGCCGGGTTTCTATTTTATGCAATCATCCGTTAGTTAATTCCGTCTGTCAATTTTTCCATAAGAAAAGAAACGATCCGTTCTGATTTATAAAAATAAAAAAGCCGATCGATGTATTTGACTTACGAGTACGTGTTACGCACGTGTTCAAAAATGTCTGCTACCTACGTAAACATTTTGCCATAATCGACACGCGTGATTCACAGCCTGTTTAGTACGTCCGTCGTATGCTATCGTCTCGGCGTGTGGTAAAGTCGACCGGTTTAATCTCGCACAGGATCAGGGGGTTGTTCCTCTGGGCGGGCGGCTGGAGGGGCGTCCTGGGCGGCTCGGAGGAGGGGGGCTCCAGCGTCAACGACCGCCACTCGTCTGTCTACGAGCGCAGGGGCACGCCGTCCCATGCTGCACCCGGATCGACCGTCTTTCAACTTTCGGCCTTTTCAGTGAATTTGTAGAGAACGGATAATTTTGCGCAGTGTCTGTAGTTTCTCGACCGCGTGTCGTAATCGTCAGGCATTGGGCTGTGATAACTACGTGAATGGATTGCAACTTTTCGGTGGATGTAGGATGCGCTAAGCGACCGTTTCGACGTGCAATCGCGGTAGCGTCTCGGAATTTGGCACGCGAGCAGTTTTATTTGCCCGTTTATAATGGAGTGACTTATTGAGCACACGCTTGCACCTCCGTACTCCGGCACGCTGTCACGTTGATGGATAATCCGTGGCGTCCGCTCGCCTGTTTCGGTGACACATTGCCGGTGTGAAAGTGTGAGACTGCATTGATCTAAAATAGACGTTTTTATTTACGAACAATGCTTCGCAGAGCAGGCGCTTCCTACAGAGTTTATGGTTTTTAGACATATTTGCGTGTGAGGAGCGTGATAGTCTTGAAGGATCTAAACAAGTGCTTTGATAATGGTTCGTTTGGGGTTGGCGATGGTTGTCGGCGTGGCGCCAGCACTTGTGTCGTGGTGGCGCGGCCAGAGCCCGTGGTTGCCACCGCCGTTGATGAGCCCGACTTCAGAGAAGCCACTCATCCTAAGCCCGGACAAGCCGCTGCCGCTGAGGGCATGGCCACCGCGACGCTCGCCTTCTCTCTCAGATTGCCTGGAGAGCAGCAGCGATGAAGATTCATCTTCGGCTCGTTCAGTAGTCTGCCTAGTCAGACCTAAAGTTGTAAGTGCTTATGTACATCTCTAATCATAATCACACAACAATAATCATGTTTATTAACCGACTTTAAAAAAGGGAGGAGGTCCGCATTCGTTTTTTTTTAAGTTTCTGACCTTATAACTTTGTTATTTATAAACCGATTTAAAAAACTTTTATTTATTTGAAAGGATATGCTTCCCGATTGGTCCCATAGAAATTTCATAAAAATCGGTTCAAAATATCTAAAAGCTGCTGGAAGCATATGTCATCCAAGAAAACGAAATTTTATTTTTTAGGGTTCCGTACCTCGAAAGAAAAAAACGGAACCCTTATAGGATCACTTTGTTGTCCGTCCGTCCGTCCGTCTCTCTGTCTGACAAGACACTTTTTCTCAGGAACGCGTGGAGGTATCAAGCTGAAATTTATATCAAATACTCAGGTCTACTGTCCCTTAAATAAAGCTGTGAAAAAATCAAACTTCTAAGCCAACGCAATCAAAAGATACAGCCGTTTATGCCGCTAATTTTCGACACTCGTAAGAAAATCAAAACCTATAGGGTACTTCCCGTGAACTCAGAACCTTGAAATTTGGTACGAAGCAACGTCTTATAGCACAGATAAAAGAAAAATTGCGAAAACCCTAAACTTTTAGATGGATTTCATTTTGCAATAAAAATACCATAACCATGACACTATGATCATTACTATCCTAGATAATAAATAATAAAATGGTTATTTATTATTATTATTATGATTACTATGATTGTCGTGATGGGTGAACTTTTACTTATATACCTACAGGTTTTACCTACAGGAATCCTCGGTGCGCGAGTCCGACTCGCACTTGACCGGTTTGTTTTTCTTTTCTGTGACTTTCCAGTGGCGTTTACAAGTTTAGAAAATTGATTAAAGTACTAAAAAGCTTAAAATTAAATCTTAGTATTTTTAAAGGCCCAAATTTCATTCAATAAAGTCTCTTTTCTTTTTAGTTTTTAAAATAGTATTATTTGTTGTATTAAAAGTCGAAATAATTATGCACCTCATTTTATTTTAACTATGCGAAATGATAAATCATTTTAATACATCTTCAGAGACTTTCTGTAAATCCTTTGTGAAATGAATGTGTAAATCCTAGGTCGAAATACCAACTCCGGTCATCTATCTATGATCGGCGGCATCAGATTGCTTGTAAGAAATAACTTGCCACATTTAATAAATAAAGCTCATAAAATACAACCAGTTTTCAGTGAAAGCTGTTATATAAGCATAATACTTTGCTTGGCTGAACTGGGATGTCATCATACTGATCATACGAGTGACCACATGTCCTAGCAATTACTGTTTATACTTACGTGGTTTTATTTAATTATATCCTTGGATGAATTAACCACTGGATACGCCATTTGACTTTTATCACCTTTATCCACTCTGCCTCTAGGTGTGACTTGACTACACGCTTTGATTAAAATACGGTTTGACACTATCGATGAACGATTATCGATACGAAAAAGTATATATTATGCATCTACGCCATATGCGTAGATTTATATACAAAAAATCCGCAATAGGTCGCGGAATGTAAAGTACCTCTAACGGAGTCAAATAACTTACTTGCTACTATCATTCAATCAGTCACAATCCTGACCTCGCGACGACCAAAGTTTATTTTCTACAAAATGGCCTATTGTGTATTGAAGGAGTTTAATTTGAAAATGCAAACACATAATATATCAAGTGGGACCACTTCTCACAGGTAAACATACTCATTTTTTCGTTCGTCATTCTTTAATAGATGAGGAATTGATTTTTATTAAAATTAAAATTGTTTTTCATTTAGTGCTGCCAACAAAACTTAAATTTTTCCATAATAAAAGTGTGGTTCTTGAATTAATTGTAGATATATTAAATGAATTTACTGGTTACCTCGTAATAGAGTTTTGAATATATAATAGTGCTTAGAGTTCCGAAAGACCCACAGCGCCGAAAAAAGTAGATGAAAATAATTCGATTGCACAGATAATAAACAGACCGTGGATACTCTGAAAGGATACCTACAAAATAATCAATAATGATGTTTATATTTTTGTTTTGAATAAAGGTTTTTCAAAAACTAAACATTGTAATTTCATTTTCTAGCTTTGTATCACACTACTGCTGAGCCAAAGCCTTTCGGCATTTTAGGTTAATGTTTTAGGTATATACAAACAATTTACTTGCACATCAATTATTTCGTGATGTGAGTTTTTCTGCTTTTCTATATATCATGGCGCATGAAACTGGCATGCGCCATGATCACGAGATAAACAACTCACATTATCATGATATCCCGTTTTGAGTGTAAATTATGTTCAAAACCATGAAATTTCATGAAAAGTTATATGGTGAATGTCCTTGATTCTATCCCATTTTGTCACCCTAAACTATTAGAGTTTCTTGTGGACCGGAACTATTCTAGTTTCGCCATGTCCGTTTGTTTTTCTGTCTATCTGTCTATTGTCCGTCTTTAAAAAGAGGTCTGGCTCGCTAACTATTAGCCCTGATAATATTTTGCAAAGTTAAATATATTAGTGGCCCCTACAAAGTTGTGAAATAAAATCGTTGAAAATAATATTTCAGGGGAAATAATATGATAATATTATTGAAAATAATATTCCTCCTATGAAATGGATTTAACTTTTATTTATTTACCTCGTGTGATATATCATTGGATAGATCTTATACATATTCGGTGGAATATTTAAAAGGTTTTTGGTACAGATCTTCGTTTGATTAATATGACGTGGGCATTTTTGATGGACCTCAGTGTTTTCGTCGTTCCCTACCGGTTAAACCGCTATTTTGGAGATATCCGAATATTTGCACAATAGTTGGATATATACCTAAATTACAAGGTAAATGAACGCGGCTAGTAATGCTTTATATACTACTAATTAACGGCTTATATATCCTTATATATATATATATATATATATATATATATATATATATGGATATATAACACAGCTTATATATCCGGCTTATATATATATATATATTGGCATTTTATTAGATCATTGTCTCAGATCACGCAGCCAAAGAAGGTCACCTGCAACTGGACCTAACGATCTAGAACCCTGCACTATTTGTATGTGGTTTTGACCTATCCCGTTTAATTAATTACAGCCTAAGCTGCCACGCGACAGGCAAGTTTGAGTGGTGAATCACACGGGCAGGACATTTCAATGACTTCTAAATATAACTTCCCCGTAAAGAATTCCCCTATCGTCTCCGTGATTTAGAGCCCAATAAATGTTCGTATACTGCGTGTTTTTATGTAAATTATTGGGTTTGATGATTATTGAAATGAACTTAATGCGGTGTATGAAATGATTAATGGATTAGATTGACTGTGTTATTTTAAACTTGTAACATGTTTATTCGAAAGTGTTTAAGTTTTTAATTAAAATATGGTACATTCAAGCATAGTGATTCAACAGTTTATAGAAAAGTAGCTGCTGCCCGCGGCTTCGCACGCGTGGTATAGTACCTACATAAAAGTTAGCCTATGTCCTTTCTCAGGCTTTAGACTATCTGTATACCAAATTTCATTTAAATCGTTTCAGTAGTTTTGGCGTGAAAGCGAGACAGACAGACAGACAGAGCTACTTTCGCATTTATAATATTAGTTAGGATAATAATAATGCAAAACATTTCACACAACATCATCTGGCCCTAAAGTAAGCAGAGATTGTGTTATGGGTACCACATTTCTGATATACTTCACGTAATATACTTTTTTTTATAAATACATTTAAACTTCCAGACCTGAGACAAATACTTGCAGATTATAGAAACATTTGTCCCACGGCGGGAATCAACCCACAACCTTCTGCGTCTCTGCCGGCTTTGGCCACTGTCGTATTAATCGTATAACAAAAAAACCGTATTAAAATTAGTTGGTTAATGGTCGGAAAATAATAAAATAATATGATCCATAACTAAGGGAAATCATACATAGGTATTCGAATCTGCAAAACGTTTTTGTAGGTATGAAGATCGATAACAAGTAGCAATAGACAATTATTCGCTCCAATGAATCACGTCCTATATAAATTCGCGTCGCATTCCCGTTGATCTAGTAATGCGATCATATAAATAAAGAGGATCAAACATCGATCATTCACCTTTGCTATTACGAAAGCGTCGGTGTTGGCTTGCATGCATGGTATCGCGCGTGTGATGCGTCTCGCAAATGTCAAGATATTTATGTCCGCGTGCGTCGCATGTGCGTCCACATGCAACCGTACATCGTCCATCGATCCCGTTTGATTTCCAATACGAGGGCTTTGCTATCCTGAAAGTATAACAGCAAAATCCAGTAAGGTTTCCAGGTAACGCCACCAGCACATAACAGTTTAAAACGAATTGATTGTCATGTCATTTCGATGTGATGATAGTTCCTTTTATTGGTCTTGCTTGGTACTTTATATCTAACCCACACGTCTGACATGGCAGGCAGCAGCCCTGTAAACGGTATCGTCTAATGAGTTCCCGATACTCCGCGACCGTTTTTTGCTGCAGCGGCATCGATCCGCGTGCGTGGCTGACGATACCTCAATTACTTTTTACACCGTGATTCCAAGATTCGCAGCCGCGAGTTTTTGTTCGTGATTTCTTCTTGCTACTCATGAGCGTTCAATCAGTTTGATTCAGTGTGGTCCAGTTTGATTTCGTGCAAGCACGGGCGGATTTACATAAATAGGTTTCTGATATGTTACTAGGTATGTACCTTTGCACGCAATAAATTCATGTATGTACATATTTAGGTTCACATCATCAAGTATACTTACTGTTGGTTTGATCTAAATATTTTATGCAATACAGTTGTGTGTGCTGGTATTGCTTATAGGTGGTGGATTTAACCTTGACTGACCAACAATTTATATGGCTAGATTGTTTCCTTGTTTTGAGTTAATAATAGGTTGTTTATATACCTATGTTTTATTGCCTACCTGCCAATAGGTTTGCTTTTAACGAGTTTCCAATCTGTGTCTAATCAATTTCAAAATAATACAATGTGCATCATCGCTAAAGGTTGGATGTTAGAATTTTAGTGGGCGTGTTTGACCTGTTTTCAAAGTTTATTGGAGGTCGTTACATGCTTTCACATTTTTAGGGTTTCGTACCTGTATTTAAGGTGAACAAAACCCTTACGATGAGGCTTCGGCCTTCGTCCGTCCGCATTTGGTTTTCGGCAATCACTATTATAAATTATTATAAATATTTACGGGTATTTATCGCGTTTATTTACCTATTTTGCCCGACGTTTCGACAGGTTTACACTCTGTCATCCCGTGTGAGTCATCCTGTGACCACGACAGAGTGTAAACCTGTCGAAACGTCGGGAAAAATAGGTAAATAAACGCGATAAATACCCGTAAATATTTATAATAATGTATTCTGATCGCGTAAGTTTAAAGAACACTATTATAAACATCGACGCGAAATTTGTTTTATCACAATTCCCGAACATGTCTAGAACTTGATTGCTAAATCATACTAATTTTACATAAAATCTTCGCAAAATGAAAGAAATCATTTATTTGTTTTTGCTAACACAATAAAGTGTCTCTTAAATACGTGACATACTTCTACGTTACCAGGTTATGAAACCCTTGACTTGCGAGTTAACTCATAGTTGGCGAATTTTATTTAAATAAAATTGCAAGCTTTTAATGTATGTTCTTAAACTTGATCTAATTACCAGAACTTTCCATTTTAAATAAAATTAGGTTGATTTGTTATTATACTGACTGACTGATGCATCATTTACCTATGTTACCTATGTCTAGGCACAAATTGTTGTTATAGTTGGTGTTTCCTGCATTGTAATGTCACATATATTACGCAAGCACTTGCTCTATTGTGCAGGAGGAGCCGTAACGTCCTTGCACCTTTGTTCAAGTTCCGTTGTGTGTCCGAGGACGACAGCTTCTTTATTGCCTCTTGCTTGAGGTGTGGCTCTATGTATATCTTCGCTTCTATACTCTTACATACGCTTGGATACGCTTGTTAAGCACGGAAGCTGCTATTGTAGAAAATATAACAAATACAATAATCATTTGACTGGCCTGTCAACTCAGTTGATAGTAGCTCTGCCTTCTGCGTTATAGATCGTGTATCCGATTTCCTCCCAGGACAAACATTTTGTGTGATGAACATAGGTTAACACCTAAGGGTTCTGAGTGTTATAAATGTATTTAAAAATATATTCTATCAGACATCTGGTTGTCATAGAACTTTGCTTAGTTAGGGGCTAGATGGTGTTAAGTGCATTGTCTACCAATATATATTTATTATTGCAAGGTAGTTCTTGAAGTGTGTTTTAAACTGAGATGGGATTAGCCAATTGTTTGTTTACAGTCTGTTCTGGGGTAAAGTACTCCATCTGAAATTACCTTTCAATGCAATAAATGTTCAAGAATCATGCATGAGCTCCACAAATAGCGTAGGTACCTGCAAATTACACTTTCATAGCTTTCTTTCTCTACATTGCTCTCCGGAATTTGAAATACTTACAACTTTCTCACTTTCCAGCTCCTAATACAAGATTCTTTTGAAACTGCTTTATTTTGGTCATAACTGCAGTGAGATAGAAAGCGTGAGAAAAGTGACGGCTATTTCGTAGCCATGGCATAGGCGGACTAATCAAGTGTTGCTTAAATGGATCGCGTTTTCTTTCCTCGAGGCAGCGGTAGTGGTCATTAGTTTTTGTTACTATTTGAAAAGCTGTGGCGGGCGATATTGCGATTGGTTTCCCGGATGGGGCAATTTTCATCGCACAGTTTCTTTTCAATACTAGCTGTTTAAGTAAATGATGGAATGATGGAAATGCTAATTAGTTAAAATAAAAATTAGTCTCTGGCGGTGGTAATTCTGTTATTTCGCCGGACGTAAAATACGACGTTCGTATTACGAGCGATCTTAATCTCACCAAAGTACAAATTCGAGTAAGATTTTTGAATGGCAGTTTTAAACTACTGTTTAAACTTTTATTATATTATTTTATTTAATTGATATTCTCGGATTGTACTAAATTTTGCTAAAACAAGTACATTTAGCAAATTTAAGAAGTGTAATTTAAAATAGTTACTCTAATTCAGACAACATTGGTGCAAAAATAATATCTTTCGTATTTTACAAAACTTTAGTAATCCGGCGAACAGAATCAGGGCCACTGTCTTAACTAAAATATTGCAAATATATTATATTTATTTATTGTTGTAATTGGTATAGTTGTTACAAAATGTACAACCATTACATGACGCATTATTTCTGTCTTATATATCACCAAGTAAGTTAAAGTAATAAAATTATGTTGTATATGCTATTTATAATATTCAATGTCAAGTGCAATTGTTGAATGCGTCAGAATTATTTTCACGAATACTTGTCTTTTATAAGATTTACTTTAAACTTTCTAAAATGATTTTTTATTTTATATATTATCAGCATGACTGTTTTTTTTATTTTCTACCTCAAGCATGTCATAATCTGTGGTAATATTTTGCTATTCCTTCCTCTGGAATTGCATTAGATAAAGAACAAGTGGGGCTTCCGCTCCCGCTCCTGCATCCGCTTCCGCGTGTGCCGCATAACGGTGCGATTCATTGCCAGAGCGATAGCGTACACTACGCATACAGCACGTCTGTACCTAACTAGCTACTTACCTGCTAGCGATTGTAGTGTTTGCCTTTGCGTGAGCGAACAGTCGACCGCAGCAAACGTCGCAGACGCCCGCGTGCCACCTTCAAGATTTACCTGGCTGCCATGTGCGTCTTAAATAATATAAAAATTCATTAACAATCAAAATCATACCAATACGAACCGTGCATCATCTAACAAGAATTTTAGTGACACCATCTTCTATTTGTTTATAAAATATCGACAGTCGAACAATAAACGTTATGTGCAGTTGACATCAGTTACTTAACTATTGGAATGTTTATTTATACAGTGAAACAAAGAAAGTTGGTCAAGGAGCTACATCTGAAGTGTAAAATATCAGTGATATGATAAGATAGTGTTATATACCAGCGATATCACGAGTGCGGAGTGCAGTTCAAAAATCTTTTCTTTCCATTGAAGTGCAGTACAGTTATCTAACAAATGACGGGAGTATTGCTTGTTGATAAATACAACAAATGTGGGAATTCGTAAACAGAGCTTGGAATTGTTTTATTGGATTCCTCGAATAATCGCTACGGAACAACAGGTGACGTTACAGATGGGACGTCGTACCGAAATGGCTACGCCTGATAATAGCGACGAAGAGAGTGGAGATGCTTTTACTGATGGTGACTTCGGTGAATCTGATGATGAAACCGTCCTTGAACGGGATCAAAACAAACCTTCGAATATTCCCGTCATCGAAACAATCAATGAACAAGTTCAACAAAAGTTAACAAACGGCGGCTCCCACAGTAATGGCTTTGATCAATCAAATGAAGAACTAAAAGTTAACGGACGTAGAAACAGTGAACACCAATCGAGTGATGTAGAAAACTGTAGTGGCATAGCAGCAGATGCAAGACGCGATTCGCACGGCGATCAAAACCCTTCGATTGTCGGAATTATCGGGGACCAGCATGGTCATGTATGTATCCATAACGTGCTCTTTGTAACAATAATGTATAAGAAATCAGTGTCCTTTTAGGATTTCCTCACTGTGATTCACAGGTGATTCATAAGATTTCCAAACTCTTAGCTGTTTAATGCATTCCATTTTCGGTTTCATATCTTTATTGTGCTTTGATATATTTTAGGCTTCTTCCATCCATCATTTATAAGGTTAATCATGTAACCAAGGTAAGATAACAAAATATTATCTTATCATGTTTGAAATTTTGCTACATACCTAAGGTCTTGAGGCCGCAGTTTAGAAGGTTGTCACAGTCACAGGTGATCGTTGCTTGCGTTTCACATCAGCTGCTCTGTATGCGAGGCTGGTCGAGTGTTTTTGAATAAAATGTCATTACTTAGCATGTATATTTATACGAGATATCGTGACTATATAAATTGAAAGTAATACCGAAAGGTAATATATAGGGCAGTGGTTAGTTCAGTTGGAGTGTTACGGTCCGGCCGGTAGACGCATGTGCACAAGTTGCGGTGGCTCGGCCTTGCGACGATAGATCTGCAATAATCTGCATAAAAATATGACGTTTCCGGAGAGCTTGTTTGCCCTCACTAGCAGGGTCGTTTTTCTTTACGTAAGTACAAGTAAAGTACCTATTATAATTCAAGTCTCGCCTACTTCAAATTCAATGGCAATTGTCTTTAAAATAACTTCACCGAGATACTCATTAGTCCATTGAAAAGTTACATTTGGGTATGCATTTGTCAGAGGACGCAATTTTATTTTTTTAATGTGTAGGGGGGGTCAGTAGAAGCTTAAGTTCAAGTTTGTGGGGTCGGCACCCTTGTCCCCCGGCCGCCATCTTGGAAAAGGGGGTGCAAAGGGTTTTCGCGCTGTATCTCGTAAACTAGTTACCTTACAGAAAATTTAATCAAACATAAAATGTAGCAAATTAAATTTCCTACAATTTTATTTCTATTACTTTTTATCGTCAAGTGACCAACAAAAAAGTTATAAACAAAAATAAATGAAAATTTTGTTTGTTTGTTCTAGGTTTTACAGCGCTCCAAACTTAAACGGATTCTCGAATGCTCATAGGGATGCAATAAAAACTAAAAATTAGGCTTACTTTTCTATCTATATTTTTTTTATTCATACAATTTATTATGATCTTAACATTCCTATGCTATTATTGAACTATGTTTGACCCTTTTACCCACCACCTATGAGGTATAACATGGGCAAAGTCAAATTTATAAAAATTTTGCAGAAGCATCCAGAGTTAGCAAGTGGAACTAAATTATTTATGAGTGAGAAAGTCGAGTCATCGTTACTCAGTGTTGTTGGCGAACGTTTTTTCGTCTTTTTATATGGCGGAAATAAAGACGATACTCTAGACACTCTGCGATACAAACGATTTGCTAAGACAGTGACAAAAAATGCATTAAAAAATGCATTAAATTTTTATAAATTTGACTTTGCCCATGTTATACCTCATAGGTGGTGGGTAAAAGGGTCAAACATAGTTCAATAATAGCATAGGAATGTTAAGATCATAATAAATTGTATGAATAAAAAAAATATAGATAGAAAAGTAAGCCTAATTTTTAGTTTTTATTGCATCCCTATGAGCATTCGAGAATCCGTTTAAGTTTGGAGCGCTGTAAAACCTAGAACAAACAAACAAAATTTTCATTTATTTTTGTTTATAACTTTTTTGTTGGTCACTTGACGATAAAAAGTAATAGAAATAAAATTGTAGGAAATTTAATTTGCTACATTTTATGTTTGATTAAATTTTCTGTAAGGTAACTAGTTTACGAGATACAGCGCGAAAACCCTTTGCACCCCCTTTTCCAAGATGGCGGCCGGGGGACAAGGGTGCCGACCCCACAAACTTGAACTTAAGCTTCTACTGACCCCCCCTACACATTAAAAAAATAAAATTGCGTCCTCTGACAAATGCACACTAAGGCCTAAAAAATGTAACATTTTAATGGACTACATAGTTTTTGTTATATCATCAAAGTTAGTCAGTTCGAATGCAAAGTTGGTTATGATCACTTGTGTTGGTGCACGTTGGTGGTAACGGCATGTGGTGACCGGTGACCTCATAAGTACACATGTGGCCTTGAAGCTCCGACATGTGTTTACCCGAACTGTTTTTGTGGACTATCGCTCATATACTGCTACTTTGTGTGAGTTTTTTTTGATAATGTTATATATGACAAAGTTCATGGATTTGGGTTAGTCCTTTGCAGCATCTCGCTCGTCGAATTGGTATTTAAATATATTGACATTTAGCTCCTAAATATCATCAGTAGGGAGGGACTGAGTTGTGCAACTAATCTGTGCACCTATTTGGTTACTCTTGCCAATAAATACAACGACAATAATTATCGTGATGGGTATTGTTTGTTTAACGATGACAGTATCGAGTGAGATCATCATTTCAGCACGAATCGTTTTCAAATGATGTAAGCTGTAAAGAAATTAATGAGAATACCTCCTTTGTTGATAAATAAATAAATTGTTATCTGATATAGTTTGGCTCAGATATTAAAAAGGAGCTCGTGAATGCCCCAAATGATTTCTTTGCTCATGTTTCTGGGTCTGACGCTGATGTGTGTCAGTTAACTATTATTATTACTATTACACAAACAGACATCTAAAACAAGATTTTTTCAGATTTTTTCAGATTTTTTCGACATAAATGATATAGTATTTTTTTCATAGTCATTCTCCAGTCTCAACCTCGCCAGCCTCTAATAGTTATCCATAAATGTTGTATCGTAATTAACATGTAAATCATAAACAAAGAGATCACACAAACTAGTAATGTAGCATTCCTTTAAAAACTATTCTCACATATCTACTTCGAGGATAATTTGCATAACGTATTTCAAGTGGATGTTGACATACTGACTGGTCAAATGAGCAACTAATTATGCACGTACAAATACTTTTGTACCTTCTTTTTCATTCTGATTAAATTTTTGCTTTGCGTTAGCAGTCGTAGGTGTGACCACAGAAAAACTTGCGTTGCGGTAACTTAAATGTCAGTTTCCACTTTCAGAGTAACCCAGTTTATACCGTGGGCCTCCTAACTGCTGACATGTTTTCTGAATGATAATATTTACCTACTTATTACTTTGTAGAGTTTCACATTGTGAAGGTTTCGCTAGAACTGGGTAGGCTAATAATGAGAGATCATTAGCCAGCTTATAACGGTCATACTTGTATCTTTTGTATGACTTCTTCTGTTGTGTTTCGTTTTAAAATAGATTCATAAGCTTTTTGGTGTTTTTTGCATGTTATAATTTTAGAAGAAGCAATTTTTGAGTAATCTGTCTGATGCGCAATGATTCTAAAATAGGTACCTTCGTTGTTTCACTCGGTTAGAACAAGATTTACAAATCCGATGCTCTCAATTTACATCGAATCTATGTATTATTGTATGTATCATTTATTGATATCGATGAATTGGTAAACATTTGTTTCAATATTGACGTATGACATACCGGTAGAAGATTATTGCCCTGTAACTAGAACACGTTTATTATTTCTGCGTAGCATTTGAGTTTTAAGTATACTATTGATTCCTCCGACGCATAAAATAAATCTTACCGGCAACCGCTTATAATTACCTACTGTTTAATGATTAAGGTACTGAGCGAAATTGCTTTCGGAAACGCAGACATTTTCTATAAGCTACTGCCTCGAATAATACGTAAAAGGATCGGCGAATGGGGAATGACCTTAGTATCCTTTGGATGGCGTCACTCATCACTTCATTTTACATACTTAGTTCGCTGCTATTGGTTATTTTTAACCGACTCCAAAAAAGGAGGAGGTTCTCAATTCGTAGGAAACTTTTTTTTATGTATGTTCACCGATTACTCAAAGAAGCCTGAACCGATTTGAAAAAATAGTATTTGTTTCAAATATGTACTTCCCTATTTCGATAAAATTTAAATTTTATCGAAATAGGTCGAGCGGTTTTATAAAAATCTGCAAAAATATAAAAAATAATTATAAATCTATGATATTTTCCGTTACTCCGAAATCTCGCTGTCTCATTGGAGCAGTGGGTTTAGTCGGTCTACTCATATTATGTATTAACAAAATACATCTACTTTCCTCTAAACATTTTATAATTTTATATTCAATTAAATCGGTTTTCTTTTTAGTTTATAAAACGTAATTATTGTTTAGTCTTCGTTTGCCAGTGTGTAGAAGATATAAAGTCTAAAATACTTACATGGAATGCTCAATCCAGAGTTAACCTGTATAATTTGTATGGAAGTAGAAACATATCGTCAAACAAAACATTTTTATCGCTTATAATGTTATCGGTCGGTACGGCTGAGTAATCGGTTCCACTATTAGGTACAGTACAGATTATGGTTCTGTTTTGCTGAAAACCATTTAAACCGAAGTCAAAAACATCAGCTAGCGACGCAAATGTTTTTTTATTACCTTTACTTAGGCCCCCGCCGCGTCGTCGCCGGCTGTCCGCTTACACCGCAAACAGTCCTCGTTGATAATGTTCTGTAAATAATGAAACAATGTGTACTCACTCCACCTTCTTCTTATCGTGTCACTAGTTATTTCTAACCAGTGTGGTGAAAGGATTAAAGTGCGCCTCAGAGGCTCCTTTCGTGCACTTAGGTAAGCCTTAATTTAAGCTCTCGACCTTGCCGACAGGACCCGCAGGAAAGACGAATCAGTACATGCGGTGTCACTCCACCTACATTAGCAGAAAGCATTTTAGTTAAATTTTAACCCCGCAATTATAGCACTATTTGGTAGAGTCCGGTGCGCAAGCGCCTCTATGATTACACAACCGCAGTTTCCTGTCACCCGCATTTAACGGTTTGGTTAACTTCACTAATATCGCCCGCATAATTTTGAGGTCAACACCAACAGTATCCAATCCCATTATGTATACACACGTGTTTCTATGCTATTGGTGACAGATAGTAAACACATTTGGAATAAGTGGCCCAAAGAGGTTACAAAATAACATCTCTTTTAATAAGATGTTTTATACGATGATTTTATACGAGTTCTTCGCGCAATGTTTTTATTAACTTTTATACTGTTTGGAGCTTGTCAACCAGACAATTAATTTACAGTTCAACCGATATCTGGGACTCTGGCCTGACGAGTCACTACGAGTAGCATTTTTTTTACATTTCACACAGCATCATCTGGACCCCAAAGTAAGCAGAGCTTGTGATCTGGGTACCATGACAGTACATGACATGACTGATATACTTTTTTTTTTAAGTTAATATATACATATTATAAATAAAAACACCCAGACCCGAGACAAATACTTGCAGATTATATAAACATTTGTCCCGAGGTGTGAATCGAACCCGCAACCTTCTGCCACTGTGCCGCAGAGGTCGTCAAAATAATTAAATCGTTTGTCGCAGTTTTCAGTTAATAAAAACTCAATCAATAACCTTGTGTATAACCCAACCACCTCGTCTAGACAAGGGGTTCCCCCCGGGTC
The DNA here is from genome assembly GCA_948098915.1 of Lampropteryx suffumata. Lineage (NCBI taxonomy): Eukaryota > Metazoa > Arthropoda > Insecta > Lepidoptera > Geometridae > Lampropteryx > Lampropteryx suffumata. The sequence continues at coordinate 19,064,455 of OX402546.1, forward strand.
GGCCTCTTATTACTCATCGCTGGAAGAAATCCCAGTCCCACCCACCACACTAACGTGCAGTACCGCTTTAATGCTTACAAAATCATTTAGTTCCATTGTAACTCCATTCGTGTGTCGTTTCGACTTTTGAGTTGAAATTGGGTTTGGTTTGATGACTCAATTCGGCATTTCATCAATCGTTCAACATAAAACATATTTGTGTTGCGTTGCGTGTGTTGTAACCCGTGTTGAATGAGCTGAATTATTTATCTGCTCCGTTGATGATGAAATGCATAATACGAAATAATATACCTCTTCTATTACGTTTATGCTTCACTCAATAAAATGATTGCATTTTTGATTTTTAACCTATTTTAAGTATGTACATACTTACATGCATTTCAGTAATGTATTGTTGACAATTAACATTTAAAAATGCGTAGGTATTAAACTGTTGATAATTTTCCAAGCTATCTTAATTGCACCGTATTGTGAAATTTAAAGGTAATTAGCTTATCTAAACATAATTTATAATTACTCGTCTATTTAAAAATACTTGATCCAGTTACGAAACGTTTAGCTGCGCGATAGGATTAATTGCTGTGGTAAATGTCACGGCTGGGCTGATAGTAATTTAGCGGTGACGATGCGCCACCCACACCATGTTTTGCGATACACCAGATCACAGCAAACAAAACTTATATGTATTCGACTAATAGAGTAGGTGTCTATTTACATTTTACTTTATACTATAAAAATACGAATTTACGAACTGGTTAATATACTTGGATAAACATGACAAAATATTACAAATGTATTATTTTGTCGATGGAGTCACCGACTGTTTCGATTCATCTAGACTAGAGAATCTTCATGAGGGTGAGTTTGATCGGCGGTCCGTTCGTTGGCGCTCGCGTACACGGTTCGCATCGTGTGCGAACGTGAACACAATGTCGGTGCCTCCGTCGAAATGTTACGTGCGTGTGTGAAACCCGTGTTTATCAAAATGGTTTGTATAGTTCTTGACTCTCAGAAGTAAAAGCACAGATCATTTTTCTGCTTCTTAACCTACACCTTCCGATAGGTAATCACATGCGCTGCTCCAAAGAAAGCTCACATCAATACATCACTCAACACGACACTTAGGTACTTCACACATTTCCACACACCCTTCAATTACACTTAACTCATTCTTCATACACACTCACACACTCAGTTTTCATAGAATTAGTATCTTCTTTAGTTCCATATTCTTGTGACATATTTTTCTAGTTAATAGTTAATAAATAGATAATCGTTCTAGTCTCGTTCTATTCAGAACTCTACTTAAGAGGTTCAGGAGGTGGGCGCTGAGGCTGCTACATAGTCTCCACAGCTTTTCTAGTTTCATCGTTGTAACAAGTAATATTTGAGCCTTTTGGAGTCGAGACCCTGGGCTCGTGGGGAACAGGAGCCCACCGCGTTTTCAAAATTATTTCACGGCGTCTGGTGGATACACTGCGTAACCCAAGAGCTGGCTCCTATCTGACTCAGCGTATTAGCATTGCCATTCAACTTGGCAGCACCGCCAGTGTTCAGCTGCCCACTGGCAGTGATCTGGATCAGTTGAGCTATCTATAGATCGTTTTAAACGGCCCTTAGCTCAACTGTTTCACATTTATTTCATATAATAGTATATTATTCTGTACATTTCTGCAAATTAATGTATACTAAAAAAATACTTTTAATCTGCACACATTGTACATTGTTCTGAATAAAGAATTTTTACTTTTTTATTCTTATACAGTAGTAGGTATTGTATTGGCGATATAAATGCGGCGTTGTGCAAGATGTCGATGAGTTTTGATTAATTGTGACATGTTCATTCGTCCTTGGTTAATTTGCTTGTTTGCAATATTAATCGTGTTCAGGTTTTACAAGATCTCAAAATATAGTGACCTTCCTCAAACGTAATCATAGTCTATAGATGGTATGGAAATTGTTTGGTGCAATATTTGTTAAAGCAATGTTTACATTACAGGCAGAACAACGTCTTGCTGCGCGGCGGGCGGCGCGGGCTGAGGCGAGAGAGATCCGCATGAGAGAGTTGGAGCGGCAGCAACGGGAACAAGAGGACCATGCGGACAAGGCGTACGATATGTACGCAGGTACGTTCAGATATATAAAGCCATATCACTATACCGGGCGATTGGTCCTTCAGCCTACTGGCTCCAGAATACTTCATTGCTTTTAGGCTGTTTTATGTGTTGGATGTTTAGGGGAACTCTTATAGTATCGCCATGTCTGTCCGTCTGTCTTTTCTCCCTTTATCAGGGCTCTTGTTCGCACACATATACGTATTATCGTGGTGATATTTTTCACTAACGTAATTCAATTTGTGACATGCTAAGTTTACCATTTAGCTGGAAGTTAGAATGGAGTCTGCTAAATAATTGGATTTTTGATTGTTATTCGTAAAACGCTGACGGCTTGGTATTAGACATATCTACCCCTACTAATATTATAAATGCGAAAGTAACTCTGTCTGTCTGTCTGTTACGCTTTCACAACTAAAGTGATTTTAATGTTGATGTTGATTGTCATACATGCTGTCATTTGAATAAAATCCTCAGATCAAATAAATATGAAGACGAAGCGGCGCAATCAACCAAAATAAAGTCTCAAAACCGTGCTCCTGTGTGTAGATACCCGCACCCACGCACACACATACACCGAAATCGTGCTTCTTGCTTTAATATATATATTAAATAAATGGTTAAATTTTTTGTAATATGTTTTATTGCCCACGACATGACATAATACTTAATAGTATATATTCACATATATGCACATACTAAGAGCAATGAGCACGGTTTGGGTAGATGTGTGTGCGTGGGTGCGTGTATTTACACAGAGGATCATGGTTTTGAGACTTCACTTTAGTTATTCATGGCAGTCTCCGTCTATATATTTATTTGGTCTGAGATAGATATAGAACGTACGTAATAGTAATCCATCTTGTCAAAACTGGTTCCAATTACAATCAAACTTATAATTGAAATTATGCCGATTGCTAATCAAAAGTAAATAGACATTGATTCTGCCAAAAGTTCCATAATCGCCATACAGATGACTAGTAGAATATTAAAACACACCCAGACACGGAACAAACACCTATGTTCACACAAATACTTGTCTTGGGTGGGGATTGGGGATCGAAGTCGCCCATATATTGATAAGGATTAGAAGATAATGGTTTGTTCGTCTAATGCTCCAGAGACAGTTGGGAGACGAGGCCCTCGGATGGCGGCCCTCAGTCCGGCTACGGTGCTGTCGCCGCGTCGGAGCTCAGAGGACTCTGCGGATGACACATTCAATATCAAAGACTTAAGAGTAAGTGTTCATTCATAAAGGTTTTATTCGACCATCAAATCGAATGCTATCGGAGTTCTGATTATATTCCGAATTTGCTTTCGCTGGTTCACTGAGATAACGGAGAAAGTAGTAATAGCATGACTTCTTCTACAGCATGAACTGAAAGAAGTAGAAGAGAAGTTCCGGAAGGCTATGATTCTGAACGCGCAATTGGACAACGATAAGGCGTCGCTCGGGTACCAGCTCGAACTGTTGAAGGACAGGATCGATGAGTTGCAGGAAGAACACGCACAGTTACAGGTACCTTCTATATCTTATCGAGATTAGAAAGATCCAGGACCGTCGCGTCGGACGGCTATATAGGAGTATGCAGATCTCATTAGCAGATTAGATCTCAGATATGCTTCCTGTATGATGACTATTGATTAGCGTCAATTTTTTGATACATAACCGGTTCTCTTTATTTTCTATCAGGATCTTTGGAATTGTGAATATCCTACTTAATCTCTCTCTTTCTGGCTGGATTGAGTAAGACCGGTAGACCGGTGGATCGAATAGGACGATTGCAGGTAATTTTAATTCGCAAAAGAAAATAAGCAAAGCTTGCACTATGGTAATCATATAGCTGATACTATACATATATACTTTTAAGTGCACGCATAAGATGCCTACTTTATAACACCCAGACAGATATTTACGTTCGTCACTCAAATGGGGATCAAACCCTCAACCTACAGCGAAAATCGCGGAGTCCCCACCATTCGAGTCGTGAGGCCAGTTAAAAAAGGATGAGCGTGCAGTGATGTGCGATGTGTTTGTGTGCACAGCGCGAGCACCGCGAGAAGTGCTCGAGCTACGAGCGAGTGCGGCGCGAGCACGTGTGCGTGACGCGCGAGCTCGCCGGCGCGCGGGACGCCGTGCGCGCGAGGGACGCCGCCGCGCACGCCGCCGGCTTCGAGTTCGCCGACGCACCGCCCGGCGCCAGCGCGCCCGGCTTCGGCGCCGTGCCGCCGCTCGCGCTGCTGTCGCACGCCGCCAGCCGCCTGCTCGGCGACGGAGAGGACACGTTGGGTATGTAGCCAGCCCTGCCCCTGTCCCCTGTCCCCGCCAGCGCGCCCGGCTTCGGCGCCGTGCCGCCGCTCGCGCTGCTGTCGCACGCCGCCAGCCGCCTGCTCGGCGACGGAGAGGACACGTTGGGTATGTAGCCAGCCCTGCCCCTGTCCCCTGTCCCCGCCAGCGCGCCCGGCTTCGGCGCCGTGCCGCCGCTCGCGCTGCTGTCGCACGCCGCCAGCCGCCTGCTCGGCGACGGAGAGGACACGTTGGGTATGTAGCCAGCCCTGCCCCTGTCCCCTGTCCCCGCCAGCGCGCCCGGCTTCGGCGCCGTGCCGCCGCTCGCGCTGCTGTCGCACGCCGCCAGCCGCCTGCTCGGCGACGGAGAGGACACGTTGGGTATGTAGCCAGCCCTGCCCCTGTCCCCTGTCCCCGCCAGCGCGCCCGGCTTCGGCGCCGTGCCGCCGCTCGCGCTGCTGTCGCACGCCGCCAGCCGCCTGCTCGGCGACGGAGAGGACACGTTGGGTATGTAGCCAGCCCTGCCCCTGTCCCCTGTCCCCGCCAGCGCGCCCGGCTTCGGCGCCGTGCCGCCGCTCGCGCTGCTGTCGCACGCCGCCAGCCGCCTGCTCGGCGACGGAGAGGACACGTTGGGTATGTAGCCAGCCCTGCCCCTGTCCCCTGTCCCCGCCAGCGCGCCCGGCTTCGGCGCCGTGCCGCCGCTCGCGCTGCTGTCGCACGCCGCCAGCCGCCTGCTCGGCGACGGAGAGGACACGTTGGGTATGTAGCCAGCCCTGCCCCTGTCCCCTGTCCCCGCCAGCGCGCCCGGCTTCGGCGCCGTGCCGCCGCTCGCGCTGCTGTCGCACGCCGCCAGCCGCCTGCTCGGCGACGGAGAGGACACGTTGGGTATGTAGCCAGCCCTGCCCCTGTCCCCTGTCCCCGCCAGCGCGCCCGGCTTCGGCGCCGTGCCGCCGCTCGCGCTGCTGTCGCACGCCGCCAGCCGCCTGCTCGGCGACGGAGAGGACACGTTGGGTATGTAGCCAGCCCTGCCCCTGTCCCCTGTCCCCGCCAGCGCGCCCGGCTTCGGCGCCGTGCCGCCGCTCGCGCTGCTGTCGCACGCCGCCAGCCGCCTGCTCGGCGACGGAGAGGACACGTTGGGTATGTAGCCAGCCCTGCCCCTGTCCCCTGTCCCCGCCAGCGCGCCCGGCTTCGGCGCCGTGCCGCCGCTCGCGCTGCTGTCGCACGCCGCCAGCCGCCTGCTCGGCGACGGAGAGGACACGTTGGGTATGTAGCCAGCCCTGCCCCTGTCCCCTGTCCCCGCCAGCGAGCCTGGCTTCGGCGCCGTGCCGCCACTCGCGCTACTCTCGCACGCCGCCAGCCGCCTGCTCGGCGACGGAGAAGACGCCCTGGGATACCTATTTCTTAGAGCCCCTTACTAATTCGGCCTGTTTGACCGAAACTTATGAACGGCGATGGGCTTGCGACTACCTTTTACGTACAGCAAAATAACTGTCTAATCATGGGCGAGGCCGAATATAATTTTGCGTACGTCCCTCTTACACAACCTCAAACATCTAGGGTAACTTAGACGGTCGTGTCTGTTGGTGATATAATTTTCTTCTTCGATCTAATAAAACTGCTTGCTTACCCCGTATTGAAACGAAATATGTTCCTTCAGTTGGATGTGCTCTCCTATTAACATAATTATGTTTGTTTTTCCAGACGTGCGATTGCAGAACCTTGTAAACTCGAAGCAGTCCCTGGAGTCGGAGGTACGCAAACTAAAGCTGACGCTGAACGAGGAGCGCGCCGCCAGACAGAACGGCGTCGCCAACCACCACGACGAACTCTACGAAACCGAACGTGAGTAGAACCTTTTTCTTACCGGACAATGCTATTTTATAATTACACGCTTCGGCAAACTGTTTCCGATCGTCAGCCACTAGCGAGCCGTCACTAGCGAGCCATCATGAGTCGCGAGACATTCGTTGCGTGATTATACAGGGTCTTAAAGAGTGCACGTTTTTAAATTTTGTTTCATACGTGATTTCGTGCAAGTCTGAAATTTTATGGCTGTCACCTTTGATTGTTCCGATTATTAAAAATGGAGACCGGGTTGTGTATGTTTTGTTGCGTCGACGTACCGGTCGGTCTCTTGAAAACATTGCTGCTGTAAAGTTTTTTAAACTTACGCGATCAGAACACATTATTATAAATACTTACGGGTATTTATCGCGTGTATTTACCTATTTTTCCCGACGTTTCGACTGGTTTACACTCTGTCGTGGTCACGGGTCACGGTCACGAGTCATCCCGTGACCACGACAGAGTGTAAACCTGTCGAAACGTCGGGAAAAATAGGTAAATAAACGTGATAAATACCCGTAAGTATTTATAATAATTGCTGCTGTACACGAGTGTTGCTGAAAACCCGCAAACATCAATATGCCTTGGTTTATTTACACAAAACTTTAATATAACACTGTTATTTAGACACCCTTTACTAATTTGTAAACACATGTCCGTTGCTAACTCTTTACACTGCTAGACGGTTTACACGTCATCATCTGGCCTCAAAATAAGCAGAACTTGTTTTATGATATACTACTGATACTATACCGGGATACTACTGGGATATACTGGGATACTACTTATATACTTTTTATTTTGTAAATACATTTTATACATAGAAACACCCAGACCCGAGACAAACACTTGCACATTTGCGATCGGATCAACAGAACTTTTTTTTTTGCATCAATCCAATTCGGGATGGATGTAGATCGCATCCTAGGAACGGACATAGGCTACTAAGCTAGTAAAAGATGTAGTAATAGTTGATGGGATGTGGTTGTGCGGCAGTGGAGTGCGTCCGCAAGGCGCTGGGCGAGGCGAAGGGCCGCGCGGCGCGCGCCGAGGCCGAGGCGGCGCTGGCGGCGGCCGCGGCGGCGCGCACGCAGGCGCAGCTGCAGCGGCTGCGCGCGCGACAGGACGACCACGACGGACTCGAGGAACAACTCAAGCAGGAGCGCAGGAAGCTGCAGAGAGAGGTACCTTGTCTCTAACCATCTAGGGGCGGTGGCGAAGGCTATTGGAACAATAACCGTGTAAAACATTTCCCTAGTTACATCAATTTGAAAGATGACACGACCGACTTTCGATAAACGATGTCGTAATCTCCAAATTATAATTTAACACCGAAACAACAGTCAATTACATGTTAGAATACAGTCATCTAGTATAATACAGTTATCGGTCATCTGCTTCCCATAGTATAAGCTATACTTAATTTCGAACTAAAAGATGATATTGTGTCGATTGTCAATATACAATCTGATTATTCACTATATTCCTGGTATTAGTCCAGGGCGTGTGCTTAGCGATTTCGATATATCGGAACGGTATCCTCAAAGAAATGTTCGTCAAATTCATTCGATTCGCATGGATCGAATCGTCTGCTGGATCGTCTGTTGTGTGACAATCGATGTCATACTAACATAGTATGACCTCGATTGTCAAAAGTAATTTCGGTCGTTTAATCGTTCCAAAAGATCTTTTTGCCGAGTAGCCCCTTTACATGTCTCTAGGCCTACCGAAGTTTTGACACACTACAGTTGCTAGTATCTTTCCGACTTTACACCACTAAGTGGGATCGGCGCAATGGGTACCAGGTCCGGGTTTCAGCTGGCTATTGTCTTAGCTTTTATTACGACGAGAGGGATTTATATCTGTAAACCCACGCATCTGTAACAATAATGTATCTGTTGAGTTGTTGATAAAGTTGATTGTAAAACAAGACATTTCTGAATAGCTTATTTTTGGACTGAACTTCATCTAGAGTAATTCCAGTATGCTGACGAATGATTTATTTTCAGGAAGTCGTTGACTTCTGGGCCGTTATCAATAATGGCGACAGTTAACGGTACTAGTTTAATAATACCACTGTGTGATCCTGCTCGACTACCTGTTTTAAATAGTTACAAATTTACTAAAAATGTATAGTTTCTTTTTACGAACCTCATCCCAAACCTTTGTATTTTTGAGACTCGGTTGTAAATAAAATAAAAAAGGTACTATTAGAGCGATTAACATATCGAATATAACGATTAGGTCGTTATATTTTGTTTTCTGTAACCTCGAATAGTGTGACAATTAATTTGCCTTTCCTTTTTCGTGGAAACCAATGATGTCTGAGAATGCTTCCTTGGTCAAAAAGTCGAATTAGCTATGTCTTCATTTTGACTTGCATTTAAATACATTCTAATAATGTAACTCTCTTGCATGATATCCTTTCCGGAATCCAAGCGAAATATCCTCATTCCTCGTGATGTCTTTGTGAAACGAGATTTACTGGGATTTATGAGTCTTTCTTTTTCTATATATTGGTTCTGAAAAGAAAAAAAAGAAAAACTTATATATCTTGATAAATATCCCGTTTATGGTGAAAATTATGTGAATAGCCATGCAGTTGCTAACAAACGGCAATTGCTTCAAACCAAAAATCATATTATAATGAAGTATTTCTTATTTCCAGGCGCGAGAGGCGTTAAATCGGGTGGAAGAGTTGGAGACTGAAAATAGTCACCTTACCAAGAGACTCGATAAACTCAAGAACGCCAAATCAGCACTGCTCAAGGACCTGTGACAGCGCTGAGCACACAACGATGCCTTAACTGGCAATGACAGTATCTAACCTTACAAAACGCGGTAATGTATTACGAGACATTTGAAGAAGTCGGTAAACACACTGCCGTCTAAAGCCGCTATGCAGTTGTCACAGCTTGGAAATTCAATGTTTGACAAAGCATTCGGGAAAGTTGATTTGCGTGCAATGCTGCCCCAGTCCGAAATGCAGCGAAAATAAGGGGCGATGTATTTATTTTGTGCGGTTGAATTAAACATTTAAGCATTTTATTATGGATGTATCAGCATTGATTTCATATCTTCTTTGAAGTTGTAAAGCCGTCACACATGGTTGGGTTTGTTAATAGTTAGAATTCTTGAAAGAAACAAAGTTGATGACATTATTTCAGTGAGATTCTAATCTCACTTTCTGAGCATGCTCCCTATTTGAACATTTTCTGTAAATAGCATTTGACATTTGCATTTAACAGTTTTATTTCATGTGCATTTTTCTGTCATTTAAAATTAGCTCAACTGTGTGTGTAGTCATAATATTAAATGTATTATAATAATAGCAAGTCATAATCCAATGTATCGTGATAATACCGAAATATCAAAGCCTAGTAGTATGAATGTTTGTGTGTTTCAATGGCGTTAGTATTAATATTGCACTGACTGCCAGTTTACACGCGACCTGACGCGACGAAGTCGATTTGAGATTTACGACCATTTGAGTACTTTTAACTGTTTATTATCCTATTTATATATTATGCTTAGATTCATAAATCCGTTTTCAACCGACTTCTAAAATCAGATTTCATGTGATACTTCCCGATTGGTCCAATAGAAATTTCATATAAATCGGTTCAATAGTTAGGTTTTAAAATCAACAAAAACTGAAAATATGTCATTCACTTGGATGAAACGAAATTTTCATATTTTGCTTATTCATGAAGTCGGTTGTCTGTTTAGTTTTTTAAACGTAATTATTACAGACACGTTTTTCCGCCGCGCCGTTCATTAAATTCATAAGCACCTAACGAAAAGTGGCATTGCAGATGCCCGGGCCTATGTTACGTTTCAAAATGATTAACACTTTGTGGTTTGGAACAATGAAGACCTCTATAATGAACGAGCTCTTAGACTGGCTGAGATCAGAGGTGCGGCGACAGATACATAAACGAAATCTCAAATCGGATTCGCCTGGTGGCAGAAATCGATTTTGGTGATTCGTCTATCGGTGTTGTCGACACCGCTGCGCCATATTGTATTGCTATATCGTGTAAATATCGGTAATTCAAAGTTTTCTTAATTCGTCCCGCAACAGGACTTGATAAAATGTTAAACCGTAGAATTAATTGTATATTGCTTAATCTGTAATATAACTTTATGTAAATTATTGAAGCTGTTTATTTTAACAAATAATTTATTTTATGCTTGTATTTCTTTGTCACTAAAACGTTAATTTTATTTAGCTTGCCGATTTATTGTTGGATTTATTTATAACAATGACTAATAACTGTAACATTTAAAGTGATTAGTTAGTGTAGGTACTTGCCAATGGGTATTGCAAATTATTTAGAGCTAAGATAAGAAATGTTTGATTTCATTATTGTAAAAGTATGCCAATAACTTTGTTGTAAGTATCTGTACTAAACTTATGTGTGACTTATTTATTAAATTGCATATTGTAGCAAATTTATATAATTATTTAACTTCCATAATAATATACATCGGCGGATTACAAATTGCTCAAAATTAGATCCCTTAGGAAGTGTGATAGTTTAACGCGATTTTGACGTCCAGTAGTAAGTATTAGATGGACACGTCGGGAGCTTTTAGGTGGTGTATTTTCTTTTATATATTTTCCATACTGACGTCACCAGTCAATCTTGATAGTGTATTATTTATTGTGAATATTAGTGATCTGGTATCACATAATTGTAATATTGTGAATTATTGATTAAAATTACTGTTTTAATTGAAGCATTATTTTATCTGATCGAGTTACCTGTAGGTATTGTCCAATGAAAAGCGCTGATACATTTATAGCTGTGTAATTGGCTCAATGTTTTAAATTTTTTTGTTCTTTAGTATTTGTAACTCAATAGATGTACCTATTTTATGTAAAATATTTGCTTGCAGTCGAATGTAGTTCAAAACCATAATTCTGAAGCGTTAGAAAGTTGTTAGTAGCTACGAATTCTCTTACGGAGAGAAACCTACATAAGGTTTTGTGTAAATTTGAGATTGCGGGTAGGTGAATGATAGAGCAAGATGCGCTCAAGTATAGTTACAATTACTAGAGTAATGTTCTGGAATTGTCAATTTATGCGGATGTATGTTAAAAATAGATCTTTTTAATATACGAATTCGAATGGTAAAATGTAATAGAAAATGTATAACTTTACGAAGAAACCCTTGTTGGATCTCGGACAAAGACGTGACAAGTATTAGCTGCCTATGCTAGCTTCCTTGAGTAAACTGTTTGTAAGTGTATGTAATGTATGTAAGTCAGCCTAACTTATAGGTAGGAATTTAACATTTTGTAATTATTATGATGTATCTATATTTTTGGTGCTGTACAACTAATTTATTTTGTTTTGTATTGTAACTAGTGATGACCAGCGTGTCTTTTTTTATGAAGCGAAAACAAAACAGACTAAATTGTATGGATATTTCAATAAATTTCGCTCTGAAACTGGTGTTTTATTATCTCTTGTGCATTCACACACTCTGCTGCCGACAGAGATTTGCCGCAGGCTGCACATTTGACCACTGTTTTGAAATTAGGCTAACCCTTTAGACAAAGTAAACATTTTATTTTTTATGGGGGTAGTCACTACACCGCACAATATATGTTGGTCTATATTTCGTCAAATATTTGGATTTATGGCAAGATAACAACCGTACATACTGTACAGGATTCCATACATTCCTTGCGCTGGGATTGGAGAGCTTGAAACACCATTCAGTTTTTTCTTTCTTTATTTTCTTCTTGTTCCTTACTGCTAGGCTGCTACTGGACTGAATGCCAGTCGCTACATATCGCTCAATATTTATACAAAATATTGCCCAGATAAAGCTGCTCTCTGATTGGCGGACCAATAGGAAGCGAGGAATTTTAGCCAATCAGAGAGTTTTATTTTTCCTATACATTTTCAATACTCTGGGTCGGCTATTTCCATATGATGTACCTATTTCTATCACATTATTTTAACACTATTTTGATACGTTTGCGCGAGTTTTCCTATTTACTATTTTCTATGACACGCTTTGTATGACATCTATATACCTACCTACCTATCCCTATAAGGTATTTAGAACTTTATTTATTTAAATATCTATAAAGCAACTATAAATCTTAACTACGAAACAAATGGTGATTAACTTAAAAATATAACTTTTTAACTTTTAGCTACGTTATAACTACGAGTATAATCTATCCATGCGTCGTCCTGCACATTTCTCCCGCCGTGCGACCGTGTTGCAGCAACTCGGTGTAGGGCGACGTCGTCGATCGGCAGGATCACTAGTTTTCGCACCGGCCTCCGCAGAACTCCTCCCTTCGTAGACACGTCGACTGTCCGCACGACGCTATCCGGTCCAGGGTACACGGCTGCTACTCTTCCTCGGATCCAAACGTTGCGCGGCAGGTTGGCATCTATGAGTTGTACTAGGTCACCGACTTTGACGTTTGGACCCTTGCCGTGTGGCTCTCGTCGTTTCTGTAGTTCTGGGAGGTACTCTCTGAGCCATCTGGCCCAGAAGACATCAGCGAGTCTTTGGGCGGCGCGCCAGCTTGTCCTTGTAATCGTATCTCGTTCGTTGAATTCTCCCGGCGTAGGTACTTGTCCCGGCCCTCCGAGCAAGAAGTGATTGGGTGTTAGGGCCTCGGGATCTTCTTCGCTGACCGATACGTGAGTCAACGGACGACTATTGACAGTATACTCGACTTCCGCCAGCAGCGTGGAGAGAACTTCTTCCGTTGGGTAACGTTCGTGAAGAGTGGCTTCGAGTGCTGTCTTCACTGAACGTACCATTCTCTCCCATGCTCCTCCCATAAATGGCGCTCCAGGTGGGATGAATCGCCAGGCTATCGTCTTCTTTGCCGCTTCCTCCGCTGTTGCTTCGTCGATTGCTCGTCGTAGCTCTTTGTCCGCTCCTCGTAGATTGGTCCCATTGTCAGACCATATCTGTGCTGGTCGTCCTCGTCGCGCTATCATTCGGCGAAGGGCCATTATTGCCGAATCGGTGCTGAGCGAAGCTGCTATCTCTAGATGGATCGCTCTTGTCGTCAGGCAAGTAAATATAGCGACGTAACGCTTCTGATGATTACGTCCCACTGTGACTGTGAGCGGACCAAAGTAGTCCACCCCCGTGTAGGTGAAGGGTCGCTTATGATGTGCTAAGCGACATGGCGGCAGGTCACCTGTTCTTGGGTATGGCGGTACCCGAGTCTTCATTCTGCAGTGTAGGCACATGCGCAGAAGCGAGCGAGTCGTGGGGCGTAGGCGCAGGATCCAGTACTGTTGTCGGCACTCGTTGACTGTTGCCTCGACTCCGGCGTGATGTCGCTGTTTATGTATAGCTACGATCCAGAGCTTGACTATAGGGTGGCCCCCATCAAGTATCATCGGACTCTTGAAGTCTTCAGATACTAGTTCTGTAGCTTGGATACGGCTTCGAAGTCGTAAGACTCTATCAATGTATTCGACGCTCAGCTGCTTCAAACGACTTTCACTATGTATCGGCTTCTCTTTCTTCAAATTTTCTATCTCATTCTGAAATGAGTCTTCCTGGGCCGATCGCATGAGTAGTCGTTCAGCTTTCTTGAGGAGTTCTGCGGGGATTGGAAGGGCTTTCTTCTGTTCTCTATTTACTTTCTGTAGGGAAAGCTGTTTCGGTATAGCTTTTTTAGCTACTCTTCTCCAATCTGGGTCTGCTATTGTATTCTTCTTAGTCCGTTTGTAGTTGACTCTCTGCTTGTTAGTTCTACAGAGTTGTATGAACTGTAGAACTCTGGCTGTCGTGAAGCGGAGTCTTTCCCAGTTGGAGAATCTCGTAACGTCTGGAAGGGCTTCAGAAAGCTTCTGTTGGTTGATGACGGCGATGTGATGAGTTCGCTCTTCTCCTGTGGGCTCTATTGTCGTCGGCGACGCTGTCGTTTCTGTTGGCCAAGATTCCTCGGTCATGTGCAGGAATTCCGGGCCCTTGTACCATCTATGTTCTTTATTAAATGCTATAGGTACATCTCTCGTCGCATCGTCCGCCACGTTCGTCTTCGTGGGCACCCATCGCCATTCGTTGACTGTCGCGACGTCTTCTATTGCTGCGAGTCGATGAGCTACGTAGGGCTTGTAGGATCGTGATCCAGTCTTGATCCAGGTGAGAACTGTCTTGCTATCAGTCCAGAATGTCTTGGAGTCTGGTTTTCTTTCGTGCTCTTCTATGACGGCTTCCGCTAGGCGCGTGCCCATTACGGCGGCTTGAAGCTCTAAACGTGGGATCGAAGTGAGTTTCAGTGGCGCCACCTTAGCTTTGGCCATGATGAGTGAGACGTTGACTTCATTGTTCGGCGATGTAGCTCTCCAGTAGAGGACCGCTGAGTAGGCTGATTCGCTTGCATCGGTGAACACGTGAAGCTGGAGCGTTGTAGCGTCGCTATACTGTAGATACCTCCTGGGTATGGCTAAATTGCTCAGGCTTCTCAGATGCGTCATCCAGTTCTTCCATTGCTCAGCTAGGTCTTCAGCTATCTCTTCATCCCATGCCGTCCCTCGGCGCCAAACTTCTTGGAGTATCTGTTTTGCTCTGATCGTAACCGGCGATGCAAAACCGAGTGGATCGAATAGAGACATGACTATTCTCAGGGCTTCTCTCTTTGTTGGCGTTTTCCCTTCAATGAGTGACGGCGGGAGTCTTGCTAGGTTCAGGTTGAAGGTGAGTTCATCTGTGTACGGCTTCCAAATCAAACCCAAGACCCGTTCTGACTGTTCCTCGGACTTGTAAATCTCTCTATCTTGATCTGAGTTCTCTTCGCCCACGGCTTCTAGTAGTTGCGGCGAGTTTGACTTCCATTGTTTTAACTCGTAGCAGGCTTGTCTATGTATATCGCGTACGCCTGTAGCTATGCGCACTGCGTCCTCTGTGTTCTTGAAGCTGTCTAGGTAGTCATCTACGTAGTGCTTCTCTATTATTGCAGCTGCTGCCTCGGGCTGAGATTTCTCGTGCTTCTTGGCGTTCAAGTTTTTCACGAAGATCGCTGTCGATGGTGAGCTGGATGCACCAAAGATGAGAGATGTCATTCTATATTCTTCAGGAGGTTGATCATCTCGTCTATCCTTTCGCCATAAGTATCTCAGGGCATCTCGATCTTGTACTCGAAGCTTAACCTGCATGAACATTTCTTTGATGTCCGCCGTCACTGCTATTTGATGTTGACGAAATCTCATCACTACTCCAGGAAGAGACTGTAGAAGGTCTGGTCCCTTGAGCAGCATATGATTGAGGGAGACTCCTTTCGTCTTGGCTGCTGCATCATGTACCACCCGCAGTTTATCCGGTTTCATTGGATTGATCACGGCGAAGTGTGGGAGGTACCAGGTCCTATTTGGAGTCTTCTCTATAGGGGCAGGCTCGGCGTATCCCTTATATATTAAGGCTTCCATTTGTTCGTTGTATTTCTCCTTCAGTGCTGCGTTGCGATCTAATTTCTTTTCTATGCCGAAGAGTCGGTTGAGCGATGATTCGTAGTTGTTCGGTAGAACGATGTCGTCATTGCGCCATAGTAGAGCTGTCTCGTATCTTCCTTCTTCTGTGTGGACTGTATTTTCTTCTAGGATACGTAAGGCTTGCTCATCTGGATCTGTCTTTGGTCTTCTAGGATTGAGGCAGAGTCCATCCATGGCGAAATACTGTCTCATCAGATCCTCTAAGTTCTCCTCGGCTGGCACCTCAGCTATGTGGGATACGTAGTCTATGTTGCGTCCGAGTGTACGGGTATGAGTCCCGTGTAGCACCCAGCCTAGTGGCGTGAGAGATGCCACTGGTTGATTTGCGTTCCCTTTCCTGATCTTCGATGAGATGAGAAGGTGCCAGTTGTCTTGACCGATGAGTATTAGAGGTCGGGCATTTTCGTAGCTCAGTACTTCACCGATGTCTCTTAGATGTCGACATTTGTTGACTTGATCCTTGGAAACTCTTTGTGGCGATACCTTGAGATTCTTCATCGTTCTGGCTTGAATCTTCTGTTCTGTTCTATTCGGACCTTCTATTGTGAAGTTGACTCTTCTTGATTCCGATTCAGCTGTCTTCATGGCGTGGATCGCTTCTATGTGCAGGGGATCGACGGGTCCTTGGGCTCCAATGTCGTTGGCTATGCTCTCGTCGATGAGAGTGACCGTTGACCCGTCGTCCAGCAGCGCGAAGGTGTCGATGGTGCCTTTAGGTCCAGACGCTTTGACTGGAACTATCTTCAAATATGACTGCTTGTTCGACGTCCAGGCGGAGTTGATTGACTCTATTGGGTTGGGATCTGCCGGCTTCTGGACTTTATCCGCGTGCAGCATCTTGTGGTGCGAATACTTGCACCCGTTGACGCCGCAAGTCTTCTGCCGGCAACTGTGGACTTGACTCCTGTAGCGTAGGCAACGGAAGCATAGTCTTCTATTCTTGGCAATATCCCATCGATTGTTGACATCCGCTTTCTTGAACTTGTCACAGTCTTCTATTGAGTGTCCTGCTATTTCGCAGCTCGGGCATTTCTTCGTATTCGGCTGACTATCTATTACGTTGTTTACTTTCTGTGGACGCTTCTCTTTCGGTGCGATGTCTTCGGGCAGCGCATAAGGTGCACATATTTCAGCTTGCCTCTTCATAAATTTCTCGAACTTCATTAAGGCTGGATCTTTCTTCGGTTGTGTGTCTGCGAAGTCGTAGAACTTGAGGCGCATCGATGGGGTAAGCTTCTCTAACAGGACTGTGAATAGCTCTGGATTGTGGAGATAATGGACGCAGTCTAAATTTTCCAGAGTGGATACGGCGTTCGTCACGTGAGTAGAAAACACGCAGGTCTCCCTCGGCGAGTCATTCAGGCGCGGCAGGGCCCGAAGTGTATCCATCTCCAGCTTGGCTATAGATTCCGGTCTTCCAAATCTCGTTTCCAGAGTCTCCATGATCTTCGTTGGGTGCGTGTTGTTGATGAGTAGACTCTGCACTGCTTCTTTGGCTTTCCCCTTCAAGTTCTTCCGTAGTCGATTGACATTCTCAACCTTCGTGTAGACATCTTCAGTTTCTTTGTAGGCTGCTCGGAACGGCAGCCATTCCTTGTGTGATCCGCTGAATTCAGGCAACTCAACGAACTTCGACTTCTGTCCCGCTTTGATGGCGCTGGTGATCGCTGCTGATAAGCTTGAGAGGGTTTGTTCCAAGGTGACTCCCGCCGGTGTTGGCACTGCAGGCTGCAGCAGTGTTTTGTCTATAGGCTTCGACGGGGCGCTATATATTGGTTCTAGGTTCACTCCCGCCGGTGTAGGTACTGCAGGCTGCAGCAGTACTTCGTCTATGTGGTTCGGCGGGGTACTGTGTCCTTCTATCCGATGGTCCTCTTCAATGGCGGCGACCGAGTCTATTGCAGGGGCAGGAACGGGTTCCCGTTGGTGAGGTTCGTTGGAGATTGCTAACATCGCCTGTGCTTGAGTGTTCAACCAGGTGTCCACTCGGGTGTTGACTTCAGACTTTGAGAAGATGGAAGCGTCGTCATCCTCTTCATCGTCAGTGTCCATGGCTTCTATACGAGCTAGCGTGGCAGCAGCTAGCTGGGCTTGAATGCGCAGGAGATCTTCTTTCGCTCTTGCTATCTTCTGTGCTTTCGATCTGGAACGGGTAGACCCAGCGGCGCTTCTGCGCTGCGGGTCCGGCAGCGGCATGCGTTCCTCGCATGGATCCAGTCGTGTCTTGTGCTTTGTTCCCCTCTTCGTAGGTTCTATTCTTGATGCGGGCTTGGGGGGAACAGCTGTAGATGGCGTAGCAGTGTCCCTAGCAGTAAGGCTCTCCGCTCTCCTCGTCGTGGCGCCACTCTTCTCTGTGGCGGCTGATGTACCCGTTGCCGCAGAGGTATCCGCAGTCGTCGCTGTGGCTTCTGTTGTAGAGGTTTCCGCCGATATTTCAGTTGCGGAGGTTTCCACCGTAGTCTCAGTCGCGGAGGTTCCAGATGTTGCCGTAGTTCCTTCGGACGAAGACGGGTTCGTAGCCGACGACTGTGCGCGTCCCTTTCCAACGGAGCGTGTGACCGGCATAGTGGCTCGATGTGAGAGTCTTGATTCTTCTTTTCTTGAGGCTTCAGGCTTCTTATCCGGCTATCGGAGGACCATTAAATGTACAGGATTCCATACATTCCTTGCGCTGGGATTGGAGAGCTTGAAACACCATTCAGTTTTTTCTTTCTTTATTTTCTTCTTGTTCCTTACTGCTAGGCTGCTACTGGACTGAATGCCAGTCGCTACATATCGCTCAATATTTATACAAAATATTGCCCAGATAAAGCTGCTCTCTGATTGGCGGACCAATAGGAAGCGAGGAATTTTAGCCAATCAGAGAGTTTTATTTTTCCTATACATTTTCAATACTCTGGGTCGGCTATTTCCATATGATGTACCTATTTCTATCACATTATTTTAACACTATTTTGATACGTTTGCGCGAGTTTTCCTATTTACTATTTTCTATGACACGCTTTGTATGACATCTATATACCTACCTACCTATCCCTATAAGGTATTTAGAACTTTATTTATTTAAATATCTATAAAGCAACTATAAATCTTAACTACGAAACAAATGGTGATTAACTTAAAAATATAACTTTTTAACTTTTAGCTACGTTATAACTACGAGTATAATCTATCCATGCGTCGTCCTGCACACATACTGATCACTTTGAAACGTCTTACATACTAGGTGAATGTAGGTGCCAATTCATCCTAACCGAAGAAGTGGCAAGAAACTCGTCTTGGTCCTAGCGCTGTTTTACATGATTCATCTTATAACTACCTTAACTACGAACAACTAATACAAGTTCTTCCCACAGGGGTTGTAAAGGTATCTATCTTGTCTACCGCTAGTTCGGTGTAGTGTTCCACCCATCGGCACATCTGACGTTCACCATCAGTAATAATAGAGCCATCAGATTCCTTGAGTGGTGCTGTCATTTTCGGAACTGGACCAAGTGCGCTCTTAATCCTCTAATACAATCCACCAAAATGCCCAGTAGCAGCACAGTCTTGTATACTCCGGCAAAGCTCTTCTTAATATGCATTGCAAAAGTATCGAGAAGTGCGTTGCAATGTCGCCTTGGCACTTGCAAGGGCAGCTGATGTTTGACTGGAAGGATTAAGCCGATGATTTAGTACAGCTTTCAGGCCAGGCCACCGTGTCCTGTCCTACACGCAAATTAAGATCACCTAAGATGATAGGTAAGGTGATCACTAGAACACACGTATCTCAGAGTTTAATTAAGTTGGTCGTAGAAATCTTTAGATTTCTACGACCAACTAATCTTTATCTTATCTTAATCTAATCTTTAGATTAGATCTTTAGATTCCACTGACGACGTAAGTGTGGGTGTGTAAAGTGAAATGATGGTGACATAACCGCAGGTTGTCAGCAACCTTAGCACTCTAATGCGTTCAGAAATACCTCATGGATCTTCAAAGACTTAAGTAACTCATTGCAAATCCAACTCCATGCTCACGATGTTTCAACAGAGCTTATCCCTTTCCAGAAAACCGTGAAATTGTGTTCACGAAGGGAACCCTCATCTGCAAGCCTAGTCTCCTGTAAGGCGGCAATCATAATATTTAATGTAGGTACCTACCTAAATAACTCTGTGTCTATGACTGCTGTTTTGCGAAGATGTACCTATCTCGCAATTAGGACTTCCACTGGTGTCCGAGAAGCCTGTCCTCATGGTCCGGACATTCCATGTCGCTAAACTCATGGCAGATGCAATTTTAAAGGGATTTTTGTCTTTATTTCCGAGTCATTACCTACATACCAGAGAAAATAGCTGTCTAGATCATTTTATGCTAAAAAGAATAAAACTAAAAATCTAGCCACAATTGCTGTTTTACACACATCTGTCACTGATCATCTTATGATACTACTTACTCTCTCTAAAACCACTTATCCATTAAATAACCCTAAAACCAAAACCATTATAAATTTTGAAAATGCAATAAATAATTTGCAGTTAAACATAATAGACCTGCTTCAGCTTAACGACCCAAATATCCTAGCTAAACTGCTTATAAGTAGAATACAAAAAAGTCTGACATATACTATTATAGTAATAATAAATAAATAATAATACTAATAATATATAATAATACTAATAATAATATATACTACTACTATACTATTATAATTAATATACCTAGAAGCAAAATTATTATTAAGTCTTAGATAACTCATGGTATCTTACGTTATATAAAAAATAAAAACAATATGCAGAAACAATTGCGATGTGATCCTCAAAATAACATATTAAAAATAAGCTACAGAAGATACCGTAACTTTTGTAACCACTTAATAAAAAAACTGAAAAGGAAATATGAAAGTCTTAGAAAGCTCATCCAAAAACAGCAAAGCTCTTTGGAATAGTATAAATAATATAACCCAGTATAAACACACCAAACACGCAACTACTTTATTCAAAAGAAACATCCATTGAATCTTTAAACCATGTTAATACCTATTTTGCTAATATAGGGAAAATTCTAGCTAAAAATATTACCCTGCAAACTGAAACCATCAATGACATCTATAACCTG
Source organism: Lampropteryx suffumata (assembly GCA_948098915.1). Classification (NCBI taxonomy): domain Eukaryota; kingdom Metazoa; phylum Arthropoda; class Insecta; order Lepidoptera; family Geometridae; genus Lampropteryx; species Lampropteryx suffumata. The sequence continues at coordinate 19,085,289 of OX402546.1, forward strand.
TCCAATAATCAAACTTCGTCCCTAGTCTTACTAAAACGAATAAAAATGAAATATTTAATATAACTATGAACCTAAAAGTAAATAGTGCCCCTGGTTGGAACCATATTACGACGAAGTTTCTAAAATTGTCTAATCACATCTTGATTCCTGTAATTTGTCATTTAATAAACCTCAGCTTAAATCAAGGCATCTTTCCTAAAATCCTCAAACGGCCTGTGGTAACACCAGTATACAAGAGTGGAGATAGAGGCGATGTCAGCAACTATAGACCGATCTCTGTATTACCGTCAATATCAAAAATTCAAGAAAAAACTATTAATAATAATAATAATAATAATACATTTTTATTTCAGACCATTGATCCATATTTAACCTATGTTAGTAACAATTAAATAACTTAATATCTATGTTAGTACAACACAAAATATTAAGAAAAATGAAAAATACAATCATATATTATTTAATTATTGAGACACTAGTGGAGTTCGAGGCCTAAGTACAGCCAACCAGTGTTTCATGTAGCCTGAGCAGAGATTTTCGTTAACAATGGCCAGAAGGCCGTTAGTGCCCCACGTATGCGGCGCATCAGGGATGCAATTCTTTTTCGCATAATTGCAAAGAAGTCATCAGTGCGCGCGTCTACAAACATCCCTGAAGCGCTACAAAACCGCGGCAGCCTCAACAGCATCCTGAAACCGTTGTTGTATTGGATCCGAAGGGCATTGTAGGATTTCTGTGTATACTTAGCCCACAAACTGCACGTGTAGAAAAATGTACAATATGCTTTAAAAAGCGTTACTTTAACTGGCGCTATACACCGTGCAAATCTGCGAGCAAGCATGTTGCACCTCACTGACAAAGCTCTTCGTTCCCTCTCTATGTCCAGTTCGTCTGACATATCTTCGGTGACCCAGTGACCCAGGTACTTGAATTGTTTCACCCAGTTAAGAGGAGCTCCTTCCAGCTCAACCGACGGTACAGAGTAGCTTTTGTTACGCGCTTTAAATAGCATTAGCTCACTCTTTTTGGTATTATACCTGAGTCTATGGGCCGCCGCGTATGACTCACATGTGTTTAACATTTGTCTGAGAGCGTTAATCGATGGACTCAGTAGAACCATATCGTCTGCATAGCTTATGTTATTCACACTGACACCATGAATTGAGCAACCGATTTTGGCTCCACTGAGTCCAACGATCAACTTATTGATATACAGGTTGAAAAGCTTTGGTGAAGTTATACCCCCCCTGTCTGACCCCGCAATTCAACCTATATTCATCCGAGTACGAGCCCGCCCACCTTACAGTATTTTGTTGATGTTCATACCAAAATTTTAAAACGTTGATATTTTCCTTTGGTACACTTGTATCCTGTAAAAGCTTAAGCCAAAGCATGTCACACGAGACCAAATCAAATGCCTTTGACAGGTCCAGAAAGCAGGCATAGACCGGCGTTTTCCTGCTTGTATAGTATTGGACAGCATGCTTTAGACATACGATCGCGGCCTCGGTAGAAAGTTTAGGTTGAAACCCAAACTGCGCCTCGTGCAGGTTTAGGTATTTGCATAGACGTCTATGAAGTAGGCTGTCCAATACCTTAGCAACGACCGTAGCTAATGATATTGGCCTGTAATTAGACCTGTCAGAGGCATCGCCAGTTTTATTTTTTATGAGGGGAACTACTACTGTTTTCATCAGATCTTTAGGTAGATATGAATGGCCGATGCAGAGGCTAAAGAACAAAGGCAATACTCTAGACAAATGAACCCCAGTATACAGGAGATGCTCTATACTGAGCCCATCATGCCCGGGCGATTTACTTCTTTTCATGTTTTTTATAATCGCGGCAACATCCTTCGCAAGAATAATTTCATGAGGTTCAGCATGATGGAAATCAGTACAGGGCTCCCTAATACCTAGGGCTGATCACCTAATATAGGCTTAACCTGAAACTGTTTCCTAAACATGTTGGCGATAGCCTCAGAATCACACACTCCATCGACGCTCACGGGTAGACCAACCATCGGACTAAGTTTTTTAGTGTGCTTCCAAAAACTACCAAAATCTTTAGACGCGTGGTGCGAGGTTATAATGTCCATTTTAATTTGTTCTTGGTTATTTTGTTTAACTTACTTTTAAATCTTTTTCTTGTCTCAGTCATGTTCAGATAGTAGGTGCCACGAATAGGCCTTCCATGCGCCACCCACATCTGAAAAGCGAGACGGGCCTCCGCATGAGCATCCCTGACGTGTCTGTTCCAGCCCACAACGCGTGCTCGACTCTTTGTTTTTATCTCACCATAACTTAAAACCGACGCATGTTTCAAAATACCAACAATATTGTCATACAAGTTATTTACAATTAATTTATGTTGCTTATCATTGCACATTTTACCACAGCATAGCCTCAGTTCACTGGGGAAATCAATTTCTTTTAATAGTGAGTGACATGTTTTTGTATATTTATCCAATTGACATACTTCACGACTTCCCCAAATTACCCGATTACAAACAATGTTACTGTTTATCACTTTAGGTAGTACTGAACTAATATTACATGTGACTACAAGTGGGAAGTGATCCGACCACGGAGAAGATAAGGAATGACCTTTGACCAGACAGTGCGATTTTAATTGTAGCTAGGCGCACACTCCTACAGCTTATTACTGTGACATCTTGAAATAAGCTTTGGCCACTCCGCCATACGGTCTTCCCCGTAACGTTCCAGCAGACAAATCTACAGCTGACTTCCCGGTGTACCCGAATCCATGATCAATACTTCCCAGGGATGGGATATCCTCGGGCAGCAGCCAAGTTTCTTGTAGTGCAATGATATCTGCCTTTCCACATAAAGCTCGAATACATTCAACCGAACGACTAACCGACTTGCAATTAAAACTCATTAGTGTACAGCTTTTATCCATTTTGATTATGATAGGTATTCAGTTTCGTATTGCCATCTGGCCTATTGTTATTCCTATTAAAATCAACGAAACGTCGAAAAGAAATTCCGTCGGGCCATAGCTTACAATTCATAAAAACACTCAGTTTTTGTTTAGGTATGAGTATTTTATAAGAGTTATACTCCTTTTCTCTCTTCATAGGAACTTGTTCCAATACCACCTCCAATCCAGTTTTTTTTCAGTAAATAAGAGCTTATATCACTGGCCAAAGTACTTTTGTTTACGTAATGGATAAAAATAGGGATTCTCGTGTCTGCGGCTTTAAAATTACCGCCATATTCAGTAGCAGCACCCCCTTTAAATCCTGTAAAACGATTTCTTAACCTTTTCCTCTGCACCAATTTCCACTCCTCAGTTGGTTCCGTGTATTTCCACAAAAGATTGTTGAGTTTTTCCTGTCCCCTTATCAGTAAAATTAACCAGATGCGCAGAATTGCACGATTCTGAGGTGGTAGGTACTGGTACATGTCTTACTGTTTGAATGCTATGCACCGGGTTTGTATCCTTATCTCTATTACGAGGTTGGGAAACAGGTATATGCTTCGTATAGTTGCGCGACAGGGACAGCTGCAGCGCAGCAGCGGCGATGATGACGAACTGCATTCATGCAAAATCGACGTGCCGGTAACAGCTGACTGTTGGAGTCCCATCGGCCCATTCTCACAGCTAAAATTCATGAAATTGCTCTTTCGTAACAAAATTTTCTTTCACTGTTTTCATTTCATATTTGAGGACTATCATGTCCTTCATAAATTGAGTCACATCGATGTGTTCAAAGCTTAACAGTGGGAGACGCCCCAGGTCCCTAACGACGAATATCGGTGTTGTATCAGGTTCTGTTTCCTTGAAGTGATATTATGTCATTCGGATTTAGACATGGATTCTTAACTGATGACGCAGTTTCAGCTTTATGCAATCACATTGTAGGGCAAGTAGATAAGGGACGAAAATGCTTAACAGTATTTCTGGACCTCAAAAAGGCGTTTGACACCGTCTCTATCCCTATTCTTGTACACAAGTTAGAACAAATCGGTGTCAGAGGTACCCCCTTTGCTTTGCAGACCGACTATCTTCATGATAGAAAACAGAGAGTAAAGGTGGGTGACATTGAGAGTAAGGATGTCTATATTAACTACGGGGTCCCACAGGGTATCATCGTTCTGGGGCCAACTTTATTCTTAACTTACATCAATGACCTCTGACCTCACCATTGAAGATGGTAAAATACTTTCCTATGCTGACGACACAGCGATCACTTTCACGGGAACTCATGGAATGACGTGAAAAATAAAACTGAAAAAGGGCTAAGAACTACAGGTTCCCAACTGAACTGCTATACTTAAATTCTAATATACTCACGGTTCGAAAACTTTATATATTGCATTCCGTACTAAAACTGCACAAATTTCTCAGCTAAAGCTAAACAATTACTAAATAAAAGAAGACCCTTTATTATAACGGACAGACAAACTATACATTCAACTTTTGCATCACGTCAATTCTCAAGCCAATCTGCTCATTTATATAAAAGGATCAATAAAATCATTAACATATACCCGTTAAATAATCACAAATGTAAAATGACTAAATGGCTATCCAGTAAATTACGATGACACTGAAAAACTTTTAGATAAAATCATATAATACGAGATAATTCATTGTACACACACACACACACACACACACACACACACCACACTACACACTCATACACACAGACACACCACACCCAGTGGTTAAGACTGATACACCGACTCACATTAGCCTGGTGTTATCAGACGAAACTTTTACACTTGGACCATACATCAATACTTACAAAAACTTACATCTACTCAAACACTCATTCAAACATCGACACTTCGTGACACTACACAACATTATTTTTTAACCCACAAAAATTACCTACACCTCACAGCACTCGCGCTGAACTTCAACATTCACAAATGACTGATAACTGTCTCAAATCTACCCTCAAAAATTCACATGAATGTTATTTACTTTAAGTAGTTATGTAAATGTTTTAATGTATGTTACAGCAATATAATAGCTATACACCACAATTAGGAAGAGCGATATTCTCCTAATACAGGTATTTTATACTTAAAAGGAGGTATCCAATACTGATAAACTATGTTACTTAAGTTAAAGAAATAAAACATTTTGTATTCAGTCGCAGGTGAGACAAATAATGACACCATCTGTCTAGTTATTATCCTAGTGTTTCTTTCCCCCAAAGGAAACAAGGCAGCTCCGAGACGGACTAGTAACTTACTGACCGAGGGCTGCCCGGCTTGAAGTGGGCGTTAACTAGTCAATAGGCCTACGATGGACCATCCCACTGACGAGCGTGACCCCTGGCACCCGTGCTTACGTCTATCTGAGCTTAGAACCGGTAACTGCCACTCCCCGTGTTGTTATCCACTCCAGCAAGCTGAGGTGGGTGAATTGTCCTCTCCAGCAGAGGTACCACGTGCAGGCGAGATTAGCTGAAATACTGAGGTATTATTAAATGTACCCAATCCCCCCTAGAGAAAGAGAGAGAATCACATTATTAATAGAAATAAATATAAATTTGGCCGTTCCCACAATTAAACTCGCAAAATTTTGCTGTGTATGCTTCTATAACAAGGTCCGAGCGACGTCCTAGATTTGTCGATTGGCAAAAACTCGACATAGATAAATAGAAAACTCTAATATGAGCTATGAGCGGCTTTGTCGCTAACAGCAATCTCTGCCGAGCCACCTTTGGATGGATAAACTAAAATTGGCAAGGATTATAAATAAAGACAAGCCGAGTTTCTTGAACTAGAATTAGGAAGAACCTAGAATCACTGGCAAGTAAACAGTTCATAATGATCCTTGGGATTTTATTAAATATAAATATTTTGATATGATTTGAGTAATGAAACAATGGTTAAGTGTAGATACCATGATTTATTATGGTTGAGAAGTTCTTAAAAAACAAAATGCTTATTTACAATGGGTTTGAGTTGAGAAAAGACGACACAACTTTAATGGTACAAATCATAATTACCTAGCCTAATTTATTATTTACTTAATCTATGAGTCAAGCCCAAAGAGATGAGAACCTTCAAACGTCATTACGTTTGTAGTCCCATGAACTTAAGCAATCAAAACAAAGACTGATTATATACACTGTATGAACATCTTACTAAATAAATGTCTAAGTTTACGTATGTGTTACTGAAACACGAAATAAAGACAACTAATATGAATGAAACATTGTATAAATATATTTGGACCTGGAATATACGATACTTTTTAACTACATTGCACATGGGCATAAATAAAAAGTTTTGAGTGGATTAGTTTGTACTAGTACCAAACGTGGACAGAATTTCGCAACTAGGTCGCTAGTGAGCATTTTTGCGTGACGTTACTCTGTACTAGGAATGTTTTTCAAGATTCGCGTAAAAACTTGCGAATATTTGAATACTCTTACGAACCTAACTGACACGTGCTATGACGATCTGCTAGATACTATTACAGGGAAAATATAAAAATTATGTTAAAAATATCAAGTGCTCATTTAAAATTAGAACTATTTGAATGTAGCAGGCTAATTTTAGGCTCTATATAGAGGTGTGTCCGTGCGCTTTATACCCTATTACGAACAGAATAAGCGGCGTCAAAATTTGCCAAAAGCGATATTCACATTCCTGATTCTCTAGTTTAAAGTGCCTCACTTGGTTCTGTTTACAAAATGCTTCCGGAGTAGGCGAAAAGGCCAGTAGGAGGAATAAATCATAAATAAACCAGTGGCCATGCCCAACTCTGGTGTTGGGCATCAGAGCCGAACAAACAAATATACCTACTTTCACTTAATATTCACATGAGCTTTTGAGAATACCAACCTAGTTTTCCATCAAACTGCCCAATGTAATTATGCTCACCTAAACAAAACTTAAGTTTGATTATGTATGCAGAATGACCATAATCATAAATCACATCATATTTGGATATGTTGATGTTTGGTTGACCTACCCAAACTTGCATTAAGAACCTCATAGTCCTCAAAATATTCAGATAAAGAAATTAAAAATTATATACTCTCTCTCATCAGTGGACTTTCTCTTTGGGCTCAATGGTTTGTTTCGTCTTACAATACTAATGTCTTAGGAGCCGGGATGCTGACTGGGTGTAACTCCCCCATGTTCAGGGCTGTGCTTCTGCTTTTTCCTTTTTTTCTCCTTTTTTCGCTTCTTACGCTCCTTGTCGTCATCGTGGCGCTTTTGCTTTTTGTGTTTTTTCTCATATGTGTCTGGATTTGAGGAGTCTAGAATGAAGTTATAAAAATGATGTACCTGGTTACTTTAAAAACATCTTGATTACCACAAACAACACATTACCTTGTAAAGGTGTTTCTTGTCCAGGAGGTGCTCCATCTTTATGCTTATGCTTCTTATGCTTACTCTTATGCCGTTTTGCAGGAGTAGCACTAACATAGCGATACTGCTCTGGGAGAGGACCGGGATGCAGGCGGAACCCTGCCAACTGAGCACTAGACAGTGGCAATAACTCTTTACCACCTATAGGCCTCTTTGCTATTACTGAACCTAATGTGCTATTATCTTCCTGTCCTGGTCCATCAACTATGCCAGGTAGATTGGGAAGGAATGATGATAGAGACTCTTTCAATTTTTTTCCATTAAATTTACTATAAGAGTGCTCCAATCCATAATAAGCCATTAAATTTGTAGCCCCTGTTAGCTCACATTCTACTGTAAAATAAAAAATCTATTATTCAATAATTTCAAAAATATTAAATATTTACGAAAAGCATCTTCCAGAAAATCCATTTACCTGGAGGTTCTTTCATCAAATAGAATGGTCCACTATGCACTATGGATGGGTTCTTTCCCAGTGATATCGTAGTTTTTAGAGTACCAGAAGAGTCTTGGCGAGGGACAACTGGTGACCTCGCTCCTCGAGGTGAGGACTTTGGAGAATATGGTTCTACTTTTCTAAACTGCTCAGACATCATCTTGAATCAGCATTGTCCAAGTAACAACTAAAGAAACTGAAATTCACAAAATAAAACTAAGAAAAATAAAACTACAGCCCTTCTCGAGCAGTTTTTGACAACAAATTGACTTGCTTGATCTGTCTGATCTGATAGACAAAACAAAATAGACAAATCTGAGTTTTTTTCAATAGAGTGGGTCAATCAAGGTAATGGAGTTGCCCAGCCATTAAATCAGTCGAACAAACTTAGAATATACTAACAATCAGGCAGGGCCCAAAGAGTCGATTACTAAATTCAAGTCGATTAAAACTTTCACCATTTTGTCTATGAAACAAACACGTCATGCTTGATACGCGCGCCGCGCGCGAACAATCAACCTAGAAAAATGTGTAAAGAAAAAGAAAAAATTAAAAAATATACTACATTGTCTATGGTTCATGAATTAGCTTCTCGTGCTACGAATTTTGCAAATGTGTTTGGAAATAAACCGATTTATATGGATAGTTCGACATAATACAAGATAACTGTGTAGTGGGAAACTTGAAAAAATGATCGTGATCTGTGATTATAGTGGTACAAACCAAAAACGAAGCTTTTAATAGCACCATTCCTCGGACTGTGAAGTGACGCCATTTTACGGGAATGATCAGCCTGCGGCTGCTTCATAGGCCTGATGTAAGGATTACTTTTGCCAAACGAATGCATGGAAACGAATCTATATTCTTGTACACGTACTGGACGTACGATTTCAGAGGTATCGTATATGTATTTGTACGTTGTTTATCTAATGGGAAATCCAATTTGTTTAGATTTCCTCTTGTTTGAGCGTCTTTTGTTTCCTAGTGACTGAAAGCACGTGTTTTGACTTTTCAGAAAACTATGGAAGATGGTAAAACTACCAATACGAGAGACGAAAATATCTCTTCAACTTCATTTGGAAATTTGTATGGAGAAAGACCCGCCAAATTCACTACAAATGGACACGGTTTTGAAGGTGAATCATCCAGTCCCACAAATGAGCCATTCGACCAACGCCGCTCTAACGCCGATTCCGCTAATGACGATAAACATCCCAAACGTATCAATCCACTCAGAATTCACCTTGGAAAAAAACCATTTGTTGATAACTCACTTCAGTATTACAATCCATTGAAGAGAAAGAAGTCTTTTGTGAATAAGATTAGTGATCCAAGTGCATCAACCCATGCTCCAAGAGCACCAAAACTCATACCCAAGCGTAGTAAATTTCAAACTGTTGCATCTCACTTGGAGAGCTGCAGTGTTGTTGACAATGAGCAAGACAAGCCGGTGCCTCGCCTTGTGCCCAAAAGTCAACTCATGCAGTACAAAAAAGGGAAGCCAGAGAAGGGAAAGCAATTGAAAGGTCCTCCATTGAAAGAGTATGCTCAAAGCTTAGGGTTGCAGCCCATGGTGAAATTTAAGTGCCGTAAATGTTGTTCTATGTCTTTCAAGACCCTATCAATGTTGAAAGAGCATCAGTTAGCTTGCCGTGCACAAGCTAAAGAGCCAGCACTGAGCCCTGAAGCAGCCCCCAATCCAGCAGGAAGTGAGACCAATGCTGGTGGACCTTCAAGAGTAACTAGAAAAGTTTATCTTTGCTCTGCATGTGGAACTTATTATGAGAACTGGAACTTGTTCTTGCACATGAGAGAAAAACACAAGAGGCATATTTGCTTATTTTGCCTTGGGATGTTTTCTAAAGCTGAAAGGCTGTCAGCCCATCTAACCAACAAACACAATGTGAAAGAGTTCAACTATGACAGTAAAGAAGAATTTTTCAATGTTTATAATGGAACCTTATACCTTATGTGCTGTGAGTGTGATGGAATATGTAGTGAACAAGATGACTTTTTCAACCACGACTGTGGAAATATAAAATCAATACCTGTGCCTCTTCGAGTTAGTAAAAATGCAATAAAGCCCAATAGTGTTCAAAATACAATAAATAGCAATGATATTTCAATAAATGGATCCACAAATGTATCTAAATGCACAAATGAAAAGAAAGAAATCAAAGAGACTATAGTTGAAACAGTGACAAAGCCAGCATCAGATCCTAAACAAAGTGAAGCGATACCTAGCAGTACAATGACAGCCACTGAGAACTCTAGCACAGTTAATAAAGATGTAAGCAGCAGTGGAGATTCTGAAATGGAACTTGATAATTCAGTTAGTAAACCAACACCTAGTCCTGTAAGTTGGAATGCATATAATGCTGAACCAACTAAACATGTGCCCAATGGGGATGACAGCCATTCTGAAGAAAGTGATTCTCCAGTTTCAGATGATGCACCAATTACACCAATTAAAGATACTGTACGGCCCAAATCACCTGAAAAAGTATGTCCACCTAGTGAAAAAGAATGTGGCATAAAACTGAAACTAAGCCTAAATAATGCCAATTCACCAGTTATAATAAACTCTACTGTAGATCCAACAGTTGGACAGCAAGTTGCAAACAAACCTCCAACAAGGAACAGGAGGCCACCAAAAAGATATGAAAAAGACAAATTATCTCGGTCACCTGTTCAACAACCCAAACCACCTTCTATTAAAATGACTATCTGTGACAGAGCTGATAGTCCATTTGTTAAAACAACTATTTATGATAACCACATACAAGTGAATAATAATTTTGACACTGTGACTAAATCTCCTGATCATAAACACGATAACACAATTAAGTCAACAATTTATGATAACAAGCCAGAAAATGATGAAAATACTTTAAATAGAGTACCAAAATTAACAGTGAGAGTTCCTAAAGAACTTTTGGATAAAGATTCATCTAGTGACTACTCATCGGACAGTGATAGCAGTGACAAACTCACAGTAGATGAACACAATACCACTATTGCAGAAAATGCTGAAGAACCAATACTGGAAAAAAAGCTGGAATTACCAGAGGAACCCATGGAACCCCCAAAAGAATTAAATGTAACAACAGAAAATGTAGACACAGAAGTAGCTTTAGATGTAGATAATATTACACTGTCAAAAGAAGAACCTGAAACTGAAGTTGAGCCTAAGACTGAACCACTTGAATCAGAACCTATACCAGAGCCCACTATTGAAGAACCATCAATCCCTGTAACCGAGCTATCTCTCAACAAACCATTAGATAAATACCCATTGAAAGATCTGTTGAAAGTGTTTCTGGCTTCAACTGTTTACAATTGTATTTATTGTAATCATGTCCGCAAGATCGCAGTGAATTGTGAGCAACTTTCTCTGCACATGGTGGCTCAGCATCGCTTTTCTGCCACAGTGGACAGCATCACAGCTGAAGAGCTATTGCCAGAGACAATCACTGCTAAATTACAGTCTGGAGCAGCTGAATTAAACACCGTTTATATCAATATGGACTCGTATGATAGTGCTGAGAAAAGTGAAAATGTACAATATGAACACGTATTTGAATGTTTTCAGTGTCATTTTAAAACTGCGGTCCATAAAGATCTCTGTTTGCATAATCGCAAAATGCATCAAAAAACTATTTTATTGTGTGTTATGTGTAAATCTAACTTTTTTAGTTATAGTGAATTACTATGTCATTTATGCCCTGGAACATATGATTCTGAGTATGAAATTAAGTTTAAGTGTTGCTTTTGCAATTTGGACTCTATCCCATCACAATTTAGGTTAATGGTTCACCTGCGAAAAATTCATCATACATGTGATGTTTGTCTGGAGTTTTGTCACAATCAAGCACGTCTCTCAAACCACGTTTGGAAACATAAGCTCCACCACTTCTGCTACAGATGTGGCATTGCATACAGAAATAAACCAGACATAACAAATCACTTGTTTTGGAAACATGGTACTGAGAGCATCTTGTGCAAAAAATGTATGCAAAAAAAGTGGCCTCATGTATATCACTTTTGCAATCCTCCTGCTGTATTTCCATGTGATGAATGTAATTTGCAGTTTTCAAGACCAGTTTGTTTAAAAGTTCATAAACGATTTCATTCACAAGAGTTTCCTCATGTGTGCACAGAAGGGGATTGCACAGATAAATTTGTGTCTAAAAAACTTCTTAGTAAGCACGTTGATGAGCATATGAAGAAATTAGTCTCAGAAGACTTGAATGATGTCCTGTCCTGTCCTGTCTCATGTGAGCCAGAATCTGAAGCACCTAAAGAAATTGTACCTGTGATTGATTTAATTGATAAAAAACCTTCAGAGGAAGCTGGTACTTCCGAGGTCAAGAAAGAGGTTGACCCTCAACAGCCTGTAAAAAAATCTAAAAAGAAAAAAATCAAAGATAAAGATTCTTTATTATTAGATGTAAATCTTCCTGCTTTAAATTTATCTGAAAGTGATAGTAGTGATGAGTCAGATAGTGGTATCACACAAACTCTGTATAAAGAAGAAAAACAAGAAGTTGAGCCAAAGGAAGAAGAAAAATATGAGCCTATAAAAATTGAAAACAACAATGTACACAGCTCAGAAGGACCAGTCAGTGAACTTCCAGCTGTCAAAATAGAAGATAAACCTAGCCCAACTGAAGATGAAAAGCCAAGTCAGCAACAAGTTTTAGATATATGGGATAATTTTAATAAGTATCAAGCTAAAGTGGAAAAGCAAAAGACACCTCCTTTGGTGTCTATTAGAAAGCATGTGTGCGAGTCCGATCATGACTACTGTTTGGTACCTATTGAAATGAATGGAGATGAGGATTCTTTTAACATGGATAAGAAGAAGAATAAGAAAACACCTAAGAAGAATCGTGGCGGAGGTTTGTCTTCCTCTAGCAGCAGTAGCAGTGATAGTGACTCAAGCTGCTCCTGCGGACCGAATTGTAGCTGTTCATCTAGCAGTGGATCTTCGTCATCTAGCTCATCAGATTCCGATACTTCTGATGATTCTGGTACTGAAAAGAAAAAAATAAAACGCATGCGTAAAAAATCTTTACCAAACCGAAGAATAAGTACCGGTTCAAACGTAGATGTTATGGGCATGTCTGAGACGCCAATATTAATTCCTGAAAAGGTGGAACCGCCGATCGCGGAATCTGATTTAGAGACCGCGGAAAGCGAAACAGATGAAGAGTTTTACGATGAAAACCCGCAACTGATAGCCAATAAGATGCATGAAGAAAAGCGAAACCAGCTAATGCTTACGGCTTCTGTTGCACCTTCTGAAAGTGGTTCAGTATCGGGAGAATATACCCAACCCGATACACCAGTTAAAGATGAATGCAATAAAGAAGATGAGTGGAGAACTGAACTTGTTGTCATGCCTCCCGAAGAAAAACCTATAAGTTCAAAGAAAAAAAGCAAAAAGAAAAAAAAATCAAAGAGTTCCCGAAAACATGCTCCAATTAAAATTAACATTCCTAAAGATGTGATTGCTAAATCCGAAACATGCACCCCACAACCCTTACCACCTAACAAAATAACTATATCCTTACAGTCCAACACAGTGCAAATACCAGAGGATCCTGCACCTATTTTCGTCACGCCAACGGCTAGTTCAATTACTTCAGCAACGTCTGCCGAAAACAAAAGAGCTTCGAAGCGAAGAAGAGTTCCTAATAAGTTTTACGGTTATTCAAGTGACGACGAACATTCAGTACAGCAACAAATGCCGACCACCCTATCGGCATTAAAACCACAACAACCCCCGAAGCTAGAATGGAGAAAGGAAGATTTACCGTCACCAGTTACAAGCAGAGTTAAAAAAGAAATACCATCGACGATTCTTACCAATCGACTGTACAATAATTACACAGATCCAATAAGGTTGACAGCACCAATCCCAGATCCGGAGCCCCCAAAAATTCTAATGAATACAGAGTCCTTGGAGTCGAGTGATTCCGACTCGAGCGAAGAAGGCAATTTAGAGATATTTCAACCTAGTGTACCGCCTATACCTCCCCCCAATTACCTAAACTCTGGCACATCGAGTCTGCCGTATGCCTTCCAGAGACCGCCAGTGCGAGAGGCGCGGGAAGGCGAAAGCGTCTACTGCTATTGTCGATGCCCGTACGACGAAGTTTCAGAAATGATTGCATGCGACGCAGAAGGGTGTCCCATCGAATGGTTCCATTTCGAATGTGTCGGCATTATGGTACCGCCTAAAGGTAAATGGTACTGTCCAGAATGTAGGAAAAATCAAAGTTTTGCTGGTTACAGATAATTATAAATAACTTGTATGTACATAACTTGATTGTATTGTTATCCTGTATATAACTTATTGATTGTAGATAAATTTAGGCTTTACCTGTGTATATCTTTGTAGGTAGTTTGTGTAAGTTTTTAGGTTATTAGGTCTGAAAATGTATCATTGTTATGAAAGTACATGTTATGCTTGATACCGGCTGAGCTGTGCGGCCAATTCTGTAACCTGGCGAATTGTTACTGGCATTCACCAACTGCAGCAAAACGGAAATATAAATCCGATTTTTGATACCAAAACGTGTTTTCTTGTCATTTACTTACAAGCAGTAGGCAGTAGGTCAAAAATACCAGTCTTCGATTTAGTGATGTTTTACTATAGCCAAGTAATACACCTGCTGCATTTTCCGCATTACCTACACGTTGGCGCGTTGGGTTAGCATAGTTCGGTCTTCGGAGCTTCGCGGTGGATGCAGGCAGACCAAGGAACTCTTAGTGTAAGAGATACCTACCTACTTACAAATGATTTAGATAAATCGCGCACACCTGCGCGGTCAATCGACAGTGAAGTTGTGCCAAATGCAGAAAACCGCACCTGATCTGGCTTACTGTTCAAATGCAGATTGTTATTTTATACTGCGCGAAAGTGCTAACCATCGAAATTAAAAAAAAAAGAGAGCCCTACATTATGATGTAGTCGCATATGATGTGTAAAATCTGACAAGGTGAGAAACTTGATATTAAGCGACATTATAACCTGAATTAGTTAATAGTAACAGCACACTTAAACCCAACACTATCTAAAGGTTCAGCGCACAGCTTCGCGTTCTCCTTCTCTATTTAACCTTCTCTTTCCAATTACACACACTCTTGACCGACAGCACGAACCTCGAAAAAATGGTTGGTACCATCTGCCGGCCAACTCTACCATCGTGCGTGCTCATAGCCCCAAACCAAACCTATGTAATACATGACTAGAATCCGGTCAAACCACAAATCTGTCAATCTAACCTGCACGGATGTCCCGCCATTGAACCGAACAGTAGGTAGTTAGGTACGCTCGTGTCTAGCTTGTTTAGGCATACCCATTGCTCAAACTGGGCGTCCGTCGTTCTGCTGGATAAGTAGGTACCTAGTCTTTTGGATGGGTGGAGTTGGAAGTCACTCACGTAAGCTGTCGATATCGGATGTGCTGTATCGATAGCTCCTGAGAATGGTAACTTCTATTATCTATCGGATATATAATTGTGTGATGAAGTGTTTGTTCTGTTTCTGTGTGTTCTAAAGTATCATAAGTACCTATGTATTTACAAATATTTAAGTATTCTATCGGTCATCTGATGACTAAAATAATAAATTCTTAGGTACCCACCTACGACTTTCCTACATGGATATAACATCTTTCGGTATTTGTGATTGACACCACTGTGGCGAATTTCAACAAAACTATATTATTAACTAGCGACCCGCCCCGGATTCGCACGGGTGTAATGCTGATACTAAATATACTACAGAATGTCTTTATATACAATGTTATCTAAGAAAATAACATAGACATATACCATTGCGGACTTTTGTGTAGACCTTTTTAAGGTGTACAATAGGTACTGTAGCACATTATTTTGATCTATCTCGTAGGGTTCGGTTTCGGATTATTTGTTCCTTGAAGAACCTTGAAGTTTTAATAAGGACCTAGGTAGGTAGGTACATATTTATTTTTTATCAGAATACTTCTTTCGTCATTACTATATCGCATCTTCGGCCGGCGTAACACATTTGCAAAAAAAATATTTATCATGAGAAACATTTCCAGTTTCATTACTTTTTAAATTATTATTAAGGATTAATTATATAAAAATTTACTCTCTAGATAAGTTTTAGAAGAAACACCTATACCTAATCGAAATACCTAGTTGTTTATTGTGATGTTAGGATAATGCTTACAAATTCTAAAGATTTATCCAGGCTAAATAACTATAATAAAGTATTATTACGCTGTGGTCATTGTACTATGAATTCAATATTTTTTTCATAGCCATAAATAATATTTGTGATGCGTTGACATCTAGAGTCGTGCTAGAGTCTGTGGATAGCCATATGAAAATGTAGGTAGCAGATTTCGTATTTAATTTCTGACCAACGAATTTGTTCAAATATGGATGTATCTTCTTATTGTACTAAGAAAAATGAATGCAGCAAGTTTGGCGGTAAGTTTACAAACCATAAAAGTACCTACTCATCTTTAGTGTAGAAGCACTACATAGGTATTATAGTAGGTAGGTACATATAACTATTTAAATCGATGGTAGGTACAACTGCCTAGGTAGGCTATGTGTAGGTAGGTACTATGATGTACTTTTTACTATTTACTATACTTACTATTTTTCTGTCATATTAATATGATTAATTTATAATAATAGGTACATACACATCGTGCATATTATTATAAATTTGCTTATTTGCAGGATTACATAAAACATCAAGGTCTGAGAGCGTTTCGAAAGCATTGTCACTACCTGCATGTGAGGGTTAGTACCTAATACCAACATAAAAAGGAAAGGCCATTCGCTAATCATGAAACATATTTAAGTTTATGAAAAAATATCTTGTATAAAGTTGTGTGTGGTCACTCAAAATGTGACAGCAGCTTTTTAAATCTATGTTAACAGTGAAGATAATTATGTTTCACTCTTACCGGGATTATTTACCATAAGTGAGTTTTACTTATTTGTTTTTATACCTAAATCAAGTTTTAACTTGTGATCATGGTTGCTGCAACTGTGCCGAAATATCGGGAAGCAGTAAAACTCATATATCATGGTATATATCCCGTTTTGAGTGAAAATTATGTTCAAACCACATTAGTTTCAAAAGTCAAGGCATTGCTTCAAAAGCTCTATAGTAAACTACCACGGTAACTCTGTTCCATCGTATTGCAAGAATTTCCCGGTGTCAGCCTCGCCGAGATTAACGATCGTGTTGAAGATTCCTTCGACACTGGTTTCGACATCGAGCGGTGCGTTTTTTCCACCCATACCCGTCTGCACCCAGCCGGGGTGCATGCATGCGACTAGGATCTGATCCTTTTTGAGATCCAAGCTCATTGACTTGGTTGCTGCATTCAGCGCTGCCTGCATAAAGACGGGACCATTAATGTTTACACGGGGTAGGTGAGTAGGTATTTTAAATGTCTCCATTTTTACCAATACCTAGGTACTTATTATGATGTAGGTTACTAAGTGACTCATGGGATTTACCTACCTTGGAACACCTGTACGGGTAGAAGCCGCCTTGGTCGTTCTGCGCTATGGAACCAAGCACAGAGCTCATGTTGATGACTGCCGCGCGATGGACGCCTATGGGCATGTGACTATTGGCATCGGACGCTTGCTTCAGGGCTGGTAGCAGGGTCTTGAAAAATATTTCAAAGATAAAAAGCCATTATGTCTCGTCAAGGGTCAGCCTTCAGCGCGAATAAGGTACATGTCATTGATGACCCTAAGCTGTTTTCTTTACCTACCTTGGTGATTGACCTTTACCTTAGTCAACATAATCGGAGCAATGGTGTTCACGGTGAGATTTTCCAGTAGCTGGTCCTCTTTTACCAGGCCGAGTTTGGTGAACTTGGTGGCGATGCCAGCGTTGTTGATGAGCAGGTTTAGACCCTGCCCGCTGAGCACTGTAGCAATCTGTGATGGTACTGCGTCGAAACTGGATAGGTTGGACATATCTGTATCCAAAATAATAAAGTTGATAGAAAATAAGTACTTAATAGGTAGTCATGCGTAAAATGTAGCTACATAGATGTATACAGATATAGTTTATTTATTTAAACTACCTACATGTATTTACATAGGTAATAATAAAATACTTAAATTATGTATTCTGCTACCTTTTAAATACATAGGTATTAATAAAATACGTATATTATGTATTCTGTGTGTGTGGTGTTAGTGCTGGTTCCACGGAATACTTATTAGTAACTTACAAATACTGAAGGCGGACTCTGCGAAAACATTTATTTACATGGTAACTCTTGCTCACGTAGCAACAGAGAGTTTCAGTTCGCACAAGCATAATGCTTAGCATTAGTTAGTTTCTGAAGTGTTTTATAAATTACTTTGATGAGTATTTGTTTATCTACATCTATATCTCATACATGTCCCTACATAACGAAAAGGTATAGTAATATTATTTTCTATCTCATGTCTAAGTTCTTAAGTTCTATCTCTGTACATAGTACCTACACAGTGAAACAATAAAGTTTATCCTAGTCTTTTCTATTCTATTATATACAGCCAAACATTATTATATCACTTTGTAGGTATATACCTAAATACTGTATCTCTTTCTACCGCGCAACTCGTCTGGCGCGGCACTTTTTTACGAATTTGACCGCCAAGTTGGACCCTCCAATGTACTTGTAGCTTTGTACCTAAAGTGCTGAGTGCGTCTGGCCTGCTGGTACTTAGCTTACCTAAATGTAATATCGTGATAGATTTACTCTCATTCGCTATCTGGTTGAGTTCCTGGAAAACAATAAGAAAATCATTTTTAAAAAGACATACTATCAAGTAAGGGCAGGGCACGGCCTAGGCCTAGGCACACTGCTGCACGAGTGTCGAGTGTGCTACCTGCTGATGATGATGAATAATAAAAACAATTTGATTGCAAATTTTACTAACTACATACCCTGCAGTTATAGACGACCTCTGTGGCGCAGCGGGCTTAGGCCCGGCTGAGACGCAAAAGGTTGCGCAAAAGGTTCGATTCCCGCCGTGGGACAAATATCTGCAACTATTTGTCTCTGGTCTGGGTGTTTCTATGTATAATATGTATGTATTTCAAAAATATCTATATATATATGTGGTATATCAGTCATGTTGGTACCCATAACACAAGCTCTGCTTACTTTGGGGCCAGATGATAATGTGTGAAATGTCCGGTATTATTATTATTATTATTATAGCTTCGAATTTTGATTGGATTAAAAAGAGTAAATAGATTAAAATGTATCGACAGGCTCGAACACGGTAATTGCAAATTTTTACACGGAAACACTGGCCTGGGTTAGCCGCCTACATCCTTCTCCCTCCTTCCTACTTCATTTCATACCACCGCGACCGACCACGTCTGTGTCTATCTTTGCGTTAGTTAGTAGTTTGAATTGTGAGCACTCGTGAATTTCTGTTAAAATTCTGCTTATTTTACGTATGTACAATCTTGTGAAGTGAATAATTAAGCTACCTTCATTATTTTTGTATAAGCAGGCAGACAAGACGTCATGGCACCTGTAGGTAAGATAAATAATCTGGAAGTTTATTACATACCTGCGAAGTCTTTCGGCATGTCGCGATAATTTTCTTTGCCTTGTCGTGTTTTGCGAGGTATTTCACCATCCCGAGACCGATGCCTCGATTGGCTCCTGTGATCAGTACGGAATTCATCCTGTTGTTCTAATGATTTTCGGTGTTTTACAAAGTTCGGTAGTACTAGTGTAGTATTACTTGCTGCCTGAGATCTCTGAAGTTTATCAATGCTCTATGTGTTTTGTCTCTGTCATTTGACGTCAAAATGACAATCTTGAGTAATATTGTAAGGGTAAATAAGTTGATAAATCCTGGAAAAACGGCGAATACCTTAGTAATTATAGCGAAAAGATCCTTTTCCAGTAAGTACATCGTCATATGCAATAAGGTTTTGACCTTGAATTGTTTAGTAACCGTCTAACCTCACTCATCCAAGGCATTGAAGGCAACCTACTAGAGGACCAAATTTACCTGTGTATTTGGTACATATTTGTATTTAATAACCATGTTCAGGGCTCAGACATAAGGCAATGCATATTTCAATTATATAAGATAGTGAAATAGATCAAAAAACTGAGGCAAGAGTTTAATTTTTGATTTTTCTTTACTAGTTACCAAACTATCTACTCTACTTTCTCATGCTAAGATGTTTTATTTAAACAAGATTAAGTTCTGTCTGATAGACTATCAAACCAACCATGTTTAATAGTGTATCAACTTATGTGGTATTATTTGATCATGCCAGGCAGCTGGATGTGTTGTAGGAAGGCCAAGTTGGTTTCTCCCTTAGAACATGTTGAGAAAGGTATGATGATTACACCTAATTCAGCAATTGTATTAAGCAGTATCTTGGCAGTATTCTGCATCCTATTCCTGCAAGAAACGATTAGTCAACCAACAGTAAAGTAAAAAAAGCAATAAAAATATCAATTTTTGTACTTACTAGGATGCGGAGGTCTATTACACTGTTTCATACTCGGGCACTGCACTGGGGATGATGTGACATTTTGCCTATTGTGTAATGTTAATTCACTGCAACCATAATGAAATACATGTGTATATAACCATATATTTTTATAACAATAAACAAAGTTGCCTTTTTTGTCAAATTGAGATTTGGTGAAGGCTTACAGTCGTTTTATGGATTGCTTTAATTCTAAATATATGGATACTACATGGATTGGATCACTGGGTTTGTAGATGGAATATTCGATTATGACTTGGCGGTGATTGGAGGTGGGTCGGGAGGTCTCGCTTGCGCTAAGGAGGCTGTCAACCAAGGTCAGCGAGTGGCTGTCCTGGACTATGTGCAACCCTCACCCCAAGGCACCAAGTGGGGGCTTGGTGGAACTTGTGTGAATGTTGGATGTATACCTAAGAAGCTGATGCATCAGGCTGCGCTGTTAGGCGAGAGCATTCATGTGAGTGTTAAACATTACTGCTAATAGTACAAACTTTTCATTACCCATTTTGTTATTGTTTTTATGATCACTAAAACAGTGACAAAGCTTATTAGAAAGTTAAGAGAAAATCGTTTTGATAACGGTGGATAGTGTTATGTTTCATAATTTATAATAATTATGTCATTGCTTGTAATTAAATTCCTTTGTAATTATAACTAATCAGAGTAGATCTACCATGGTTCTTTTTTCTATGAATCCTATTATTACCATGACTTGGTCTACATATATAGTTATATATGAACCTTGAAGTTTGTCTAACTAAAATTACACCATAAATAATTGGGAATGTTACTGGCAGTGTTCAATACTAATAAATTTAAAATCTATCTTTCTATGTATTTTAGCACACAATGATACATGATTGGTTTTGTTCCTAGGCATTGGTAAGTGGCGTTCAAGACCTTATCAAGACAAATTGTAATCCTTTCCCCTATCCTGATCCTGGCAGTGGAGTGTTTTGATGTGGCTAGTCATTATCCTTTTATATCTAAATAACATTTTCGAAAGGTAAAACATTTATAATATATATTCCCAGCCTCCATTCTATTTCCTGACTTACATTTGTTCCATGATAACCACAAAATGTAGCATTTTTTGCCAATCATAATACATTTTACATAATTCTTACAAATAAGATAAGATTTATTAGACAATTGTATAGGTACTTATCTTATAGGTATTCATTCATTTCATGCAAAGTGATCACTATTAAGTTAGTTTACTATGAATTATTATTAACCATTAGCTGACCGACCCACTCGCGACTTCCTCTGCGCGTTTTTTTATGTTGGATATATTAGGTTGGGGAAAAAATCTTATCGCATTATAGTATGTATGAACTTGTAATAAAATCTCTTTGGCTATACTATTTGTATCTGGCTGGTTTTGGTATCATTAAAAGTTTAAATTTTAAAGAACATAATTCCAAATTCAAATTAGGAAAATGTGTGATTTTTATTAGATTTTCGTACTGTCAAGATAAGTGAATCTAATGAAGAAATTCGATACATTTTAAAATTTTACTACAAAAAAAGTAAAAATGCAACGCAAGGCTCGAAAAAAATTGCGATGTTTATTGACCTAGTGCAGTGTCTGTGAGAGTAGCACAAATTTGGTTTAAGCGTTTTCAATCCGGAAATTGTGATGTCAAAGATGCACGTCGCTCTGGTCGCCGTATTACGGATGAAATGGATGCCATTTTTGAAAAAGTGGAGCAAGATCGGCATATCAGTAGTTACGACGTAGCTGAAGAACTGGGAATTGACCACAAAACAGATTTGGCGCATTTTAAAAAAACTGGGTACACAAAAAAGCTCGATATTTGGGTACCTCACGAGCTCACTGAAGAAACCTAATGAACCGTGTACTCATTTGTGATTCTTTATTACGACGTAATGTAACCGAACCATTTTTGAAGAAGCTGATGAAAAGTGGATCACGTACGACAAGAACGTGCGAAAAAGGTTGTGGTCAAAGGCCGGTCAGGCTTCACAGACTGTGGCGAAACCCGGGTTAACTCGCAACAAGGTGATGCTGTGTGTGTGGTGGGATTGGAAGGGCATTATTCATTATGAGCTGTTACCAGGCAGGACCATCGATTCTGAACTCTACTGCGAATAACTGATGAGATTAAAGCAAGAAGTTGGGAGATAGCGGCCGGAATAAATCAACAGAAGGGGTGTGGTTTTTCATCATGATAACGCTAGACCTCACACATCTTTAGCCACTCAGCAAAAATTAAGAGAGTTTGGCTGGGAGGTGTTAATGCATCCGCCGTATAGTCCTGACCTTGCACCTTCAGATTTCCACCTGTTTTGGTCTCTTCAGAATTCTTTAGGCAGTGTCAGGTTAACATCACGAGAGGACTGCCAAACCACTTGTCGCGGTATTTTGATCAGAAGTCCCAAAATTTCTATAGCAATGGGATCATTGCTATAGAAATTTTGGGATTCATCACTACAAGATGGCATAAAGTTATCGAACAAAATGGTACCTACATACTTTAGTTAAATGTAAATAAATTATATTAAAAAATGTTTTGAATTTTCTTAAAAAATGCGAAGAAACTTTTTCCCCAACCTATTATATTAAATATACTTCCCTGTTTGAATCGGATTGTGTTCATTTGCGAAAACTTAATTATTTTTCTATACTAATATTATAAAGAGGAAAGATTTGATTGTATGTTTGTTTGTATTGTATTCAATACAAACAAACATACAATCAAATCTTTGAACCGATTTGAAAAAATATTTTCCCGTTGGAAAGCTACACTATCCCCGGGTAACATAGACTACTTTTTATCCTGGGAAAATTGGTTTGTCCCGGGAAAATCATCGACGCGGGCGAAGCTGCGTGCGGACAGCTAGTCTTAAATAAAAGCCTACAATATTTCTTATAACATCGGATATCTGCCGGGAAAAGTCCTGTCAAAATCGTTCCAGCCGTTTCGGAGATTAGCCGGAACAAATAAAATATACTTATGTATACATTTAGTAAAATTTGGTTCTTTTGATATTGCAAACAGACATATTTTTTTTTATATAGATATAGATGTGATATTATTATATTCTTGTTAGAACTATTATCTGGGTAGACTGCATAGTAATACTATAAATTTCAAAATTATAATAACTCATTGTATGTAGAGCTGTCCATCAGTAGGTGATACCTTGTATTCCATTATAATAAATCTAATACATGTGATCTGCAATCCATTTATCCACATATCGCTTTTCCCGTACCATAGTATTCATTGCCCTGAACAGAGGGACAGAGGCACATCTTTCTCTTAGTTTGTATATTAGACTATGTAAAGAGTCACAAACTACACAGATTTCACACTGTCCTGTCAGAAAGGCTTGATCACCGCTGGAAGATTCTGGCTAGAGCAATATAAATGATGGCTTTTTCAATTCAGTTTGATATTGAGTATTGATATGCATGGAGGAACTACATGATTGTTTGCAATGATTGTTCAAACTAGACAACCTATGACTCATTTGAGGACACGGAAAATACCATACGTACTCTAAACTAACAAGGAACTTTTAAACTAATTATAATGTGTAGGTCTGTCGTAGGACAATATAGGTAAAATGTGTTATGATAGTAAGATCGATATTTAGTTAAGAATGTGCTACACGGTTTGAAACGATGGTTTCAAACAGATGTTTTAAACCGTGTAGCTAGTGGTATCATACCAAATTTCGCATGACCTTTAAACGCCCTTGGTAGACAGGCTTGCCCAGCAAACCACTGGCAGAAGTGGTTGTTTAAAACTTGTTTCAAACCGACAAGCCGCTTGTTTAAAACCACGCGTACCACAGTCGCGCCGCTGCACGCATCGAGCGCGGTCGTATTGCGCGCATGCACGGTATTATGGAGAAAGAACGTTATCACCGAATTAATCGAGCTATTTGGAGACCTGCCCTGTCTCTGGGACTTAACGTGTAAGGAGTACAAAGACTCAAACCAAAAAAAAAATGTTTTTTTTTCTTCGAATGCACACAAGTGCAATACAAACTCCAAACTTTAAAACATTTGATAAATAAAGAGCCATGGCGTCTTTCTAAATTGTAATAGTGCATAACAAGCATTCTGCACACGTCTATTCAGCACGAGCGTTTCAAACACACTGAAGTTTGGGGTTTATTTTAAACCGTGTAGCTTGGTAGAAAGCGTTCTACCAAGGTCACCTTGGTAGAAACTGTGGTTCCAAACCGTGTAGCGCATGCTTTATACTTACCAGTACGACTTTCTTTATGTAGGTGATAGGTATTATAGGTAACAATATTGCATGCATATCTTCATCTTCATATTGCAGATCGGTGAGGAAGTCACCAATTTATCGTTGGCCGACTGGCGACTAGCTTGTCAGCTCAGTTGGTAGTAGCTCTGCCTTCTGCGCTGTAGGTTGAGGGTTCGATTCCCTCCCAGGATAAACATTTGTATGAAGAACATAGGTGTTTGCTCTGTGTCTGGGTGTTATAAAGTATCATAAGTATGTATTTAAAAATAAATATGTATTCTATCAGTCATCTAGTCTCCATAATACAAGCTATGCTTAGTTTGGGACTAGATGGTGTTGTGTGCATTGTCCATCAATATTTATTTTTTTATTTAAACTTTTTAATCAACCAGAAACAAATAGGTAATTACAAAATCAGAAACAATACAGTCGTAATAGTAACCTACGTAGTGCAATTCTTTTAGAAGTGTGTAAGTATTTTACCATAATTTGCATTGTCATAAACTACATGAATATATTTCATCGATCGTGAGTTGGCATGTACTCATAGACAAATTATAGGCTATATTATCAGCAAGTCACCGCGGCTCACCAGTCACAGCTGTTATACGGTAAAACATCTCACCTCATTTAGTGTCGTCATCGGAAAATGTTGCGCAATATTAATTTTGTTATTGAGCCAAACAAAATCATCAATGGTATCAATTCATGTCAAGGACAGAGCTAACTTAAACTCCACGCTAACTATTAAGTATAAAGTATAATGTGATTGATATTATGTGATTATAGAATAGAGTGACTATGATTTAATTCAGGGACTAAACATGAACTAACGCTTGTCATAACTCAGTAGTTTTACATTTCTGAATCTTCGCTTTAAATTCGCTGGGTTAGGTACCTTTTAAGATTGTTATAATGTATTGTGTATTCCTGGCCGGTCAGCTCTGTTTGTAGTGGTTCTGCGCTGCAGGTTTGGGAGGATTCCCTCTTAGGGCAAACATTTGTGTGACGAACATAGGTGTGTATTCTGTGTCTTGGTGTTACAGAGTATCATGTTTATATGATCTGCAAATATTTGTCTCGGGGTCTGGGTGTCTCTACGTATAATATGTACTTATGTATCAACAAAAAAATATGATGGCCAGATGATGTTGTGTGAAATGTCTGGCATAATTTTTTTTAAAAGTATTTTTAAGTACCAATTTATAAATAATACATAGGTATTTTATATCAAAGTCACACAAATACAAACTATGCTTTGTTTGAAGCTAGATTGTGTGAATTGTTCACGAATATTAATTTATTTCTAGTTTTAATTCAGTACAATAACATTATACTCGCACTAGTAATAATTGTATATAGTATGTACACAAAAGGTCTATCTATAGATTATTAATCATTACCTAAATGTCAGTTATTGTAATTTAGCTTGCTAGGTGGCGCTAGCATGAACAACAATAGTCTTTATTTACGTCTAGAGTTTTACGATTTTAAAATATCAAACTGAATAATAATTGTAAAATTATAACATAATAATAAGCAATAGTGCTGAACTCATATGTGAAAGTGTTATTCATGAAAATCATTAAAACAATGACGATATAAATAATGAAACAATAAGACAAATAACATTCAAAGTTACATAGATAATTGATTCAGGCGTGACTGCGGAAATCCATTACAAAACATTCAAAGTTCAAAGGAAACAAAGCCTAAATAAACTAAATAAAACAGTTACTGGCCCAGTGGAAACATAGACAGAGACTGTGGTAAAGTGCAATAACAAATATAAGTGGACAGAGAAATATAATTTGAGGTTATTATCTCATAAAAATGCATCATCATAAAATATCCAAAACAAGCAAACGATCAATCTGTAACTAACTTCAGGTTGTTTGTTGTAAATTATCTGCATAAACACTATACGAGTACTCTGTTTCGTCGCTGTAAACAGTCACTGGGTAGTGCAGCGCGACACAGGTGCGATTCGCGCGCTGCAAGTTTCGAGAGCTAGTCCGTGTTAACAAATTTTACTCTTTGCATTTTGATGGTTTTGGTTTCACGTTGATATATTATACAAGATGTCTTTGAAATGTGCTGGATGCCTTCAGATAATTACTGACAGGCTTTACATAAAATGTTCACGATGCAAAAAGACACATACAATACGCAGTGTGTAAACGTTTCTAACACAAGATTCTTTATAATGAATCAGGAATAGAAAAAAACTTGGGTATGCATAAAATGCATTCAGAGAAAACCTAAGCAGGATAATACCCCAATTCGATCTCATCATGAAATTACGCCGCCCACACGGAGAAATGTTACTACAAGATCTAAGAAACAAGCCTCGATTACAAGCTGTGAATCTTCTTCTACAGCCTCTGATAACGACATTAGCGTTTTAGGAGATTTAAATCCCGAAGTAGAGAATAAAGATAAGCATGAAACTTCCTTGAGTATTTCATTAACCATAGAGCAGATAGAAAAACTTTTAGATAGGAAGCTGGAAACTATTAAAAAAACCATGCTGAACGAAATCAAATCTGCAATAATATCAGCTACTTCAGATCAAATATCGAATCTCGAACATGAAGTAATGGGTATAAACAAACGAAAGGAAAACTGTAATTTGAAAAAAGAAGTATAAGAAATACAAAATCTTATGAAATATGGTCAAACTGGCAACGAGAAAATCACCGAGAGAAACCAAATTCGAGATAATATAAATAACAAAAAACTTATCTATGGCTTAACAGAGAACTCACATGAAAACAGTATGAATTACATAGATAGAGTGATATATGTTTTTCAGGATATCTTGAATCTAAATTTAACAGGATATATTGAAAACATTCAGAAATTAGGTAACAGACGCTACAGAAGGCCTCTAGAGATAGAAATATATCCTGCAAAACTGCCACTGCTTCAAGGACACAGGCCTATCAATCGCTGAAATCTTAGGATCTGAAAATTCAAAAAAGAAAACAACTAGTTGGAAAACTTATCGAAGCCCGCAAAAACGGCCACCGTGCTAGTATCATAAACAATCGATTGATAATAAATGGCAAAGAATATACAGAAATACCACTATCGCAAGAAATATTTTCACCGCAAAAATCTTACTCTCCTCAGAATACGAACAAAGTAACAGAATCTGCATACCAGGAACGAAAAGAGAAAAATAACAGAACGAATGTTCAAAGACCAATGCAACACTAAGAAATTGATAGATCAAACCCAAACTTACCTCGGATGACGTTTTTTCGGCAATAGCTTTAACGTTCTGTATCAAAACATTAAGCGAAGCCTAAGCAAAAAACGACACTTGCTGGAATGTGTGACTGAAAAAGACAAAACTATTCATGCAGTATGCCTCTGTGAAACCTTTATTACAACATCAAAATTAGATTTGCTCTACCTTGAGGGTTACAAACCGGTATCATTCTTTAGTCGATCTAATCATCGAGGTGGAGGAGTATGTATCTTGTTGAAAGAAGAAATAGATTTTATAGAGCTTAATTACATAACTAACATGTCAATAGAGTATCTTATTGAAACATGTGCAATAGAAATTCCTAAAATAGATCTTATAATAGTTATCATATACTGGCCGGAATGCCAGATAAATTTAATGAAACATTAATTCATATTTTAAAATTCTTAAATCTAAAATATAGTACAAGAAATATAATAATTGGAGGAGATTTCAATGTAAATGTATTTGATAATAAATCTGCTAAAGCAACCTTACTAAACACAATGCGCAGTTACAACTTCCATCAACATGTAAAAGAACCAACAAGAGTAACTCATTGTACATCTACCTGTATAGATTTAATATTCACAAATTTTTGTAATAATAAAATGAAAACTAAAGTAATAGAATACGGGTTCTCAGACCATAAGGGCGTCTTAGTGAACGTGCCAACTAAACAGATAGATTCAAGGAAAGATTGGTACACTAGTAGAAGGCTCTACAATGAACAAAACATTAATCATTTCATAATAATTAATAGGCATTCATTTTGAAACAGTTTTCGATGATGAAAACAATGTCAATGAAAGTTATAACTCTTCCAGTAAATGTATAAAGAAATTATTAGACCAATGTATACCAAAAGTACAGTTAAAAATACGTAATAAAACAAAAAATACGTGGATTACTACAGGAATAAAACAATCTTGTCAACATAAAAGACAATTAAAAATATTAACGTCACAAATTAATAACCCAATTTTAAATAAACAATACGAAAAAATACTTAAAAAACGGTTTCTATAGCAAAAAAACTACAAAATATAAAGAAAATTAATAATTCTGATAACATTGTAAAAACTATGTGGCGCTTAGTGAAAAAACAAACCAATAAATTGACAACCAAAGATAAAAATAATATAAAAATCTTAATTAGCAATAAAATAACAGAAGAACCAAAAGAAGTTGTAAATTCATTTAACAGTTTTTTTGTATCTGTTTGAAAACAAGCGGAAAGCTTAACTAACTAACTCTAGTCTTCTAAACCTTCCCATCTTGGGGTTTAGGTAAGGGCCTCGACATCTTTGTCATTACCCTGGCTTCAACTCGCAGGGGCGACTGCTCCTGGGTCAGTGGGTCTCGTTGCGTTCTGCAACGGTACGCTGCCATCTTGGCGTTAGCGGTGGCCTTCAAGGGGGTTTAGCGCTTCCGGTTACCGGTGCGCAGGAGGGGGGCGCAAAGCGCGCCCCTACCCATATTAGAGCCTCTGCAAGGCGGCCAGTCCTTGCACCGCTGCCTCCTGGGGGTTCCCTCCAGCAGCGATGGTAGCCAAGAGTTCCATTAGGATCGCGAGTATGACTGTCGCGATCCCGGCGTCACCCGGCATGTTTGGCCCGGAGGCGGGCACCGTAGGTGCGCTGGCGGCTGTGTGGCATTCTGGTGGGGCAGGGGGGGGCGCGCTGGGCCTGCGGCTTATTCCCCGCTGTGGTAGTGGTTGTGTTTGTTGTTCAACCGCGCGTGCTAACAGCACAGTCGGTATGAGGATACTCTTTTTGAGTGTGGCTGTCGCGCTTGCTCTAGAGGGTGGTGTGCGCGGGATTTCTTGGGCTGTCTCAATTGTTCCGGCTTTCACGGGCACTGGCTTCGATGTAGGTCCTTCCTGGACCGGGTTCGGAGTGGAAGAGGTCACTGGTGTCCTCTTCCTTCCCCTAGCCCTTTCCTTCCTCTTCCGGGTAGGGAGTTGGGCTCCCCGTTCGGTGGGTCCGTTGGCCACTGTGTGGGTTCCGCTTGGTGCGGGTACTTGGCGGCTAGGTGGGGTATTGGCTGGGCCCTCGGACGCTCGGGCAGTAGCTGGGCGGCCGGGTGCTGGGTCCCGCCCTCCTGGGCGGATGGCTGGTGAGGTTTCGCGGCCTCTGGCGGGAGTTGATGTTGGTTGGGGGGGTGGAACCCGCACCCCTCGCTTGCGTGCCTCACGTCGGTAGACTGGGCAGCGGCGATCGTTGGCTCTGTGTGCACTGTCACAGTTTGCACAGTTGGGCTTGTCGGTGACGGGCCGCGCGCAGTCCGCCGCGAAGTGCTGCCCTCCGCAGCGGACGCAGCGCTGTTGGCGGTGGCAGTTCGCAGAGGCGTGGCCGAAGGCTTGGCATCGGTGGCACTGCGCTACGCGGTTGGCCGCGCCGCGCCAGTGCTCGATGCGAACCCCCGGCATGAACATAACCTCTGTTATGCGATACAGCCGCGCCAGCTCGTCCAACGTAAGGTGCTCCAGTTGTGCGTGGAATAGGCACCCGGCGCGGCCCTTTTGTGCTCGGATTTGACGGACGAACTTTACTGGAAAGTTCAAATCTGAGAGGGCCGCCATGATGTCCTCGGGTGCTGTGTCGGCTGGGAGGCCGCGGATGGCAACATTCGTAGGTAGCTCTGTTGGGACGCTATAGGAGTACCAGCTGATTGCTGGGTCCTCCTCCATAGCGTCCACGAGGTGTCTCTGGATCACCCTGTATTCCTCTGGTGAGCGCGGGGTGAAACGAACCCCCTTGCCTAGGGGGCGAGCGTTCGCAGAGTATCCAAGCTTAAAGCGGATCGTGGCGAAATGCGCCGTCCAGTTCGGCAGGCACTCCACCACGATCGGCGGGTAAGCTTTGGTGGCTTTCTGGGGCGGGGCGGGGGGCAGGGGGGAATCCCCTTCCTCGGCGGTTGGTGGCGGGGCGCCTGTTATAGGCGGGCGCGGGCTCGGTGGGGAGCGGGGGCGCGGGGGGGCTGCGGACGCGTATAACGCGCGTGGCGCGGGCGATGGCATGGACATCATCGGTGGTGGTTCTTCGATGCCCGCGTAGGAGGTGGAGTCCTCGTCAGAACTCACCTCGACATCGCGGGCATCCATGCAGACAGAGTAGCTGCTTGCGGCACTGTCGGCGCGTATCGCCCGGCAACCGGAAGGGCCAGGGAGCGCGCCGTGCATAGTGTCGCGGGGCGGTGAAGGGGACTCGGGTTGCGGCAGCCGGATGACCGCTGTGGTCCCTCGGCGCAACGGGATCCGCGAGTGCTTCGCTATGGAGGTAGTCTCTGGAGGCGAGTTCTTGAGCCTCAGCCTCTTTTCGTCGCCCTGGATCTCCTCGCCTGAGGAGTCCAGGCGACGGGGCATTACTGCCCTGTCCCCCGTCAAGCGACTGGTTTCGGCCCGGGGCGGAATCTCAGTTCCGCTGCCGGCGAGTCCCAGGCTCGTCGGGGGTTGAGGTGCAGCTTCTCTGCTGGCGGCATTGGTGACCAGAGCCGCAGCGCTCCTTCTGGCAGCACTACGGACCGCTCAGGGTTGAGCATGTCTCGCGCAGTGATAGCCCGGTCCAGGAGTGGCACGCGGCGGCGGTCCAACCGTTTCGTTGGATATGGATGTCTCGGCATCCTGGGTGGCGTAGGTAGATCGGTTGGGCAAAGTTCGGAGTCAGGTAGGTTGCGGGCGGTGATGCTGAGTGCCACTACGCGGGATGTTTTCTCATAAAACTTCGGGTAGTGGCTGTAGCACGGTAGGGAGACCGAAAACGGTAGGCAGCTCGTGAAAGCGCACCCGGGTGCTCGCGACTGGCCGGTGGGGGGGGACTCACCCGCTACCGTGCCGTGGGGGCACAGAGCGGGGATCACGCGCAGACCACCGGGGGTCGGGAGGTACGAGGGGCACTTCGCGGGGGGTTCGCACTTCACAGGACTTCTAGTTGGCGCTAGTGTCGACTGTGGAGGCGAGGCTGGTGATACCTTTTGTGTGGAAAGCTTAGACATTTTACCACCAATAGGCCAGCCTGTGATAAACCCTTCGGAAAACTCAATGTTTTTGCAGCCAGTGACTATGAAAAAAGTTTTTGAGATAATCCGAAACATGAAAAATAAAAAAAGTTTTGGCCATGATGACTTACCACCCTTACTTAACAGAAAATGCGCAGAAGAATTAATTACCCCCTTATCATTTTTGATAAACCAATTATTTGCAGAAGGAAGAGTCCCTGATGCACTAAAATTATCAATAATAAAACCACTTCATAAAAACGGTGATAAAAGGGACTGCAATAATTATAGACCTATAGCCCTCTTACTAACATTTTCACAAGTGTTTGAAAGTGCGATGTCGAAACGTCTGTATTCATTTTGTGAAAAATTCAATATATTTAACGCTAATCAAAATGGTTTTAGAAAAAACCACACCACGTCACGAGCAGTTTATAAATTTATAGACGAAATTCTTAGTAAAATAAATAAAAAACAATACGTAGTTGGCATATTAGTAGACATGAGCAAGGCGTATGACAGAGACACATATGAGATTTTATTAAAAAAATTACACGGTGTAGGTGTTAGGGGTATGGCTCATGATTGGTTTGTATCTTACCTGTCTAACCGTGCACAACAAGTAGAAAATGAATATTTTAATAACAATACAGGAGAAATTACGATCACGAAAAAACAATGTAACCCAATCAATACCACAAGGAAGTGTTCTTGGTTGTGTGTTATTTTTGCAATATACATACATATATAAATGATCTGCCAAATATTATAAATAGTCATTCCTTATAAAACGAATATTAACAATAACTTAAATGTTCACATTAACTCTATTTTATCAAAAATAGTTAAATGGCTGCTTGACCATATCCTACAAGTCAACTTAAAAAAAAATAACTAAAATAAAGCAGTTTAAACCATACCAAAAATTACCCTTACATAAATTGACTATACTTTTCAAAACATAAAAATAGAATCCATGAAAACTTACTCATAGTTAGGAATAAATATAGATTGTAGTACAAATTGGAAAGATCACATTAATAAAGTTTCATTATAATTATCAAGATTGACATATGCATTAAATGAGCTAATAAAACACACAAATAAAAAAACTGCAATCTGCATATTATGATTATGCTCATGCCTGGCTTCACTACGGCTTAGTACTTTGGGGTAACAGCACTGACGTAAATAATTTATTTTTATTGCAAAAGAGATGTATAAGAATAATTCTTAACTTAGACGTAATGGAAAGCTGTAGACCACATTTTAAAAAAGAAAACATTTTAACAATATATAATAAAATTCCTGATAGCATTAACATGAAAAAAATGCCAAAAATTCCGAAAATATTTTGAAAAAATACTTAATTGTAAACTGTTTTTATTCATTACAAGAATTCTTAAACTCTTAAATTTTTTATCTGTTAATTATAGTTACTTAGTTATATTAGTTTTTCATTATTATAATATACATTATTGATATCTCTATCATATGTTTAAGAAATGAAGAAAATAAGTCATAAGAAATAACTTTGATTGGTTTAGGATCAACTTATCAAAATTGTAGTATTTACACTAAAAGTTGTTATACATTATTAGTTAAGATAGTAGTTAATTCGTTATTAAAGTATAGTAATAGCGCCCCTAGTTAAGTATTGCTGTGCCCTAACAGGGTTTATGTTTGAGACTAAACAATGTATCATCATCTCACTGTAACAACATAAGTGCAATAAATATTTCATATTCAATTTCTATAAAAAAATGTAAAATGGAATACCCATTGATACTAGGTCGAGTATATATATATACTCAATAAACAAGTACATATATTCGAAAAGAACTCAAGACTGGAACTAAACTGTATCATTGTGTGCTGAATGTATTTTCATAAATAAACATAAATCAAATTTGATATACTAACGTACTTTTTGTTCTGTACCCATTATATTAGATATGCTGTATCTGGATTTATTTTACATATAATGATGCTGCCAGTGATATCCCGATGAGGCTAGAGAACTGATGCGGACTATTTGTCGAAGGATGCTACGACTTTGAATACAGCAACGCTCATGTGTTAATGCACCCTCGCAAAATATAGCTGCTAAACATTCTTTAACTTGTTGGTTGACTATGCTCCCAACTATGAGTGAATGCGCTTAATATTGGCACCTTGAATATCTAATGCATTTTTCAGGAAGCCGTAGCGTACGGATGGCAGATTCCTTCTCTCAAGGATATCCACATCAGCTGGCCCGCGCTCACGGAGGCTGTACAGAACCACATCAAATCAGTCAACTGGGTTACGAGAGTCGACCTTAGAGATAAGAAGATAGAGTACATCAACGGGCTTGGCGAATTCAAAGATCCTCATACGATTGTGGCGACTATGAAGAATGGTTCGAAGAAGGTAGTTTTTATTTTTTTGTATAAGGCATTAAGTATGTCGAGCCTTCATTTTCCCATAAACACTTATGAAAACACAGGCTAGTGTGTATATCCTAATGTTAACACAAATTCGCCGTGCTGAGAAGAAGTCTATCGTCCGACTACGGTGTGCCTTGGCGTTCAGCTTAAGAATCTATTAGTATTCATTTTGTGGTACAACATGGTAACACCCTGGTAGTTTGATGGAGGGTTATCTCGACACCTTCGACAGAGGATGGGGAGATCTCGAAGGATAGAGATAGTTGGAAGGATTTAGAAGGAGATTTTCCCAGAAGGACGAAATAGGTTTAATAAGAGGTATTAATTTACAAATTAGGTGATTATAAACTGCCCTGTTTGCGGATTTGTTTCAAAATGCATCAATTAACACCTATGCGATGTGTTTGTCAGGAGCTGACGGCCAAGAACGTGGTGATAGCCGTAGGCGGACGTCCGCACTACCCGGAAATCCCGGGCGCTACGGAGTACTGCATCACCAGTGACGACATCTTCAGCCTGGGACACCCGCCCGGCAAGACGCTCGTTGTTGGCGCTGGATGTATCCTTTACACTTGTATGCTCTTTATGGCATATCAATATCTGGCCGCGAAGCCGATGGAAGAAGCATGGTACCTGTATAGTTGCCTGTGTATTTGCCAAGATAAAGTATATCTCCTTACCAAATTTTATTAAGACCCGTTCAGCCGTTAAGACATGGAAAGATAACATACAAACATACATGAGTATGGAAGTATGGATTTACATTATTTTGCATCAAAACAAATGATTAATAAGTTTACAAAAAATCTCTCAAATTGACGTGAATCCATCCGTTTGATAACCACACAATCAGATGTACACACGCAGGCTTCAAACATTAACACCCCTGTTTTTGCATAAAGGGTATAACGAGTGTTAGTCTAGGACTGTAACGGCCATTAATATAATATTTTGTCATACCAACTTTCCTTAACCAGAGAACAGATATCGGTCTTGAATGTGCCGGTTTTCTAAACTCGATGGGTTACCCGACTTCGGTGCTCGTTCGCTCGGTGCCGTTGCGTGGCTTCGACCAGCAGATGGCTCTCATGGTCACCAACGAAATGGAAGAGAGGGGAGTCAAGTTCCACCACAAGGCTGTGCCACTTTCAGTTGAGAAGCTAGAGTCGGGACAGTTGAAGGCGCGCTGGTTAAACACGGAGACTCAGGAAAAGTAAGCATTGAAAACAAAAATATGTACTTAAAATCGATAAGGACGTATTCCAGAACTATTTATTTCTTCCAGATCGGAGGATGTGTTCGACACAGTCTTGATAGCGACCGGCCGCTACGCGCTCACCAAACAGCTCAACTTGGAAAGCGCCGGAGTTACCGTGAGTCTACTATCACATAGAATGGAATAGAATAGAATTGTATTTATTTGCAACAGCATGACACAAAGAAATAAATAAAAATAAAATAATAAAAATAATCATACTTCAAATGTAAAACAAGTACATACCTACTGTGACAAAAAGGTTCTAACTCAGCATATGCAGGTTGTAAACAACCTACGCTGGTCTTCCGTTAGAACCTTTTTGTGACCAGTGCGTATATAAAATAATTTAAAGCGTATATAAAATTTTATAAAATACGAAATTAAAAAAATATAAGTAATAAATATATAAAATAAAATAAATAGACATACTCATGACATTTATTTATTTGTTAACACAACAAATCACATGGTAATAAAAACCATATAATTATGTTTAGGTATCTGTATGCTACAGCAGCAAATTATCCCCGACTCAGCATAATGCCTAATGTTTTGGCAGTTGGCAGAATTGCCGCGGTCATAACTGTCACAACACACCCTATGAAAATATATAAATAGCAGAGAGTTATCATACTCACTCATAAATAATAATGGTGCATTTCCATGCTTGCCAAGCCTTGGCAAACCTTGGCAAACGTCTACAAGCCGCAAGTGTCCACAAATCTTGCTTTGCATTTGGAAGTCCCAGCATGACGGACACCGAACTTGTATCGGCTAATGCGTTTGGTTTAATGAACTTTTATTTTATCCTTTATTTATTTATGACGACCTCTGTGGTGCAGTGGGCTTAGGTCCGGCTGAGACGCAAAAGGTTGCGGGTTCGATTCCCGCCGCGGAACAAATGTTTGTATGATCTGCAAGTATTTATCTCGGGTCTGGGTGTTTCTATGTATAATATGTATGTATTTAGAAAAAAAAGTATATAAGGAGTATATCAGTCATGTGGTACCCATAACACAAGCTCTGCTTACTTTGGGGCCAGATGATGCTGTGTGAAATATCCGGTATTATTATTATTATTATTATTATTTAGGTATCTATTTTTTTTATATTTACCTATCTTCAAAAACTTGGTATACCATCATTATCTCACATCAGTCTCATAGATATCACTTTAGTTTGTAAGTTTTTATGTATTTATGTGTATGTATGTAGTATTTAGTTAAATATTTATTTTATTAATTTATATAATTTATAATTAGCTTAATGTACGC
Source organism: Lampropteryx suffumata (assembly GCA_948098915.1). NCBI lineage: Eukaryota > Metazoa > Arthropoda > Insecta > Lepidoptera > Geometridae > Lampropteryx > Lampropteryx suffumata. The sequence continues at coordinate 19,122,116 of OX402546.1, forward strand.
CGCGCCGTCCACTCAACTTAATACGATCCTTTCCATCCAAAGGTTGTCAGGAAGAGATCGCTCTCAAGCGATATGGCCGCCCATTGTACCACTCAAATACTTTTAGTTTAATTAAATTCTAATATTGTGTTTTATTATATAAGGTGTACAATAAAGATATATTCTATTCTATTTTTAAACGACTTCATCAAAAAGGTGGAAGTTCACAATTCGTCGGAATTTTTTTTTTTTTTTATGTATGTTCACCGATTACTCGAAAACGCCTGAACCGATTTGGAAAATTATTTTTTTGTTTGAAAGGGTATACTTCACAGGTGGTCCCATTAAAATTTTATCAAAATCAGTCGAGCTGAAAAATCTATGAAAATCTAAAAATTGTATACATCGATGATGTTTTCGTGTCCTTCGATACCTCTCTGTCTCATTGGAGCGGTGCGTTTATTTGGCCTACTCATATTGAAGTGAAAACTTCTTTTAGCGCGGTACGCATATTTTTAGATGAGGTAAAACCTCTGGATTCGCGACACGGTTACCGTCTGGGGCGAGACGCAGCCGGCTGCCGCGCTCACCTCATTTGATTATAAACCTTAGTTCACATGTTTACAGTCTACTTTTGTATGGAGAAGTTTACTGAATTAGGTTCTTTGATATATTATCTACATTCTGAACAAAAAACATTGCATCATCTGTGTTCGTTCAGTATTTGATTGGCAGTCGCCATAATTACTGATTTTGAAGTGATTTATTACTAAACTCTAACGCGCCAAATATCTACATTCTGAACAAAAAATATTGCATCATCTGTGTTCGTTCAGTATTTGATTGGCAGTCGCCATAATTACTGATTTTGAAGTGATTTATTACTAAACTCTAACGCGCCAAAATAAGTTTTCACTTCTGTCGGCACTCCCGGAGTGCAACCCGTATATTTTTTTATATTTATACAAAATACATCTACTTTCCACTAAAAATGTATTATAGGCTCAAATTTCATTCAATGAAGTCGGTTTTCTTTTTAGTTTTTAAAACGTAATTGTCATCTTTATGATTAAAAGAAAGAATAAACGTGCACTCGTCGCGAGATCACAATGGCTACTAAACTCGCACCAACGTGTGAATGCGTCGCAAGCGCTTGCCGCATTCGCCCTTTGATCTGTGTCAAAAAACCGACACTAGACCGGATCGGAGACAAGCGTCTACAAGCTCACGCCAGCCAAGCCAAACGCCCTCTTTACACGTTTGTACTTGTAGATGTTTTTTCAAAATGGCGGAGATACGGGGGTCGAAAACGTAAAAAAAAGTTATAATTCAGTCATTTCGAAAAATATTCGTGAGGTCTACAGCTCACCGAGCCGCTAGGATATCGTACGAAATAGCGCGTATTTTATGCAATAAACGTATAATTGCAGTGCGTGAACAACGAGAGCGGCAAGGTAGTGGCGATGACGGAGCAGACGAACGTGCCGCACATATTCGCGGTCGGCGACGTGCTGGAGGCGCGGCCCGAGCTGACGCCCGTCGCCATCCACGCCGGCCGGCTGCTCGCGCGCCGTCTGTTCGCCGAGGCCACGCATCAGATGGACTACGACAACATCGCCACCACCATCTTCACGCCGCTGGAGTACGGCTGCGTCGGACTCAGCGAGGAGGTTGCTGTCGCGAGGTCAGTACGCTACTCCATGTGGAAAATACTGCCACCCGCTCACTCTATCGTCTGTCTATTAGGTCATTCCTTGGGCAGGTGTAAGGGCACAAAATCCATAGATCCAAGATGCATCCGTATTTTTTTTGTCTACCTCTTACATTTGCATAACTAGAAACATAACTATAAATAAATATTGAATGGTCAATGCGCACAACACGATCTAGCCCCAAACTAAGCATAGCTTGTATTATGGTGACGAAATACTTATATAGTTTTAAATACATACTTATGATACTTTATAACACCTAGACACAGAACAAACACCTGCGTTCATCACGCAAACGTTGATACTGGGAGGGAATCGAACCATCGACTTACAGTGCAGAAGGCAGAGCTCCTACCAACTGTGCTGACAGCCCTGTCAATATAACATTATAATACCATTATAACACTAAGACACAGAACAAATACACAAATTCGTGTCCTGAGATGAAATAACCCTCAACCGACAGCGCAGAAGGCAGAACTACTTGGCAACGGAGTTATGCGGTAACACTTGAGCCTCGAGATTATACATAATTTGTTTCCCAGACACGGTGCAGATAACGTGGAGATATACCACGCGTTCTACAAGCCGACGGAGTTCTTCATTCCGCAGCGCAACATCCGGAACTGCTACCTGAAGGCCGTGGCGCAGCGCGAGGCTCCGCAACGCATCCTCGGCTTGCACTTCGTGGGACCCGTCGCGGGCGAGGTCATCCAAGGGTTCGCTGCTGCCATCAAGTAAATACATCTGCCTATTCTATTCTATTACCTCTGCTGTGATGCCACTACTACTTTTGTTGTCAAGTCTGAAGTTAATTGACCGTTCGAAGACCCCAGACATGGTTTAACAATCTTTAATAATTATGTTTTTAAAACTAAAAGGAAAACCAACTTGATTTAATTAAATTTGAACCTATAATATTTTTTAGTGGAAAGTAGATTATTGCATATATATAATATGGGTAGGCCAAATAAACGCACTGTCCCAATGAGATAGCGAGGTATCGGAGTAAACAATAACTTTCAATTCAAATAAAATAATGAAATTAAAAAAAAATATATTTGATATTTGTTGTTTTTTCAGCTCGACCGATTTCGATAAAATTTAAATGGGATCACCTGGGAAGTATACCCCTTTAAAAACAAAAAATAAATGTTGTAATCTGATCATATATTTAGAAATCATCATCATCCTGCTCCTTACTGCTCCTCACTACTTCGTGGACGTATCCTTATCTTGCACTTTGCTAGGTTAAATAACATGCATTTTAGCTGGTGTCACTGACGAGTTTGTGCCGCTGACTAGTGTGTCCTTAAGTTGTGATTACATGGAGTCGTTTGTTCAGATGCGGCATCACGATGGAGCAGCTGATGAACACGGTCGGCATCCACCCGACCATCGCCGAGGAGTTCACCCGCCTCAACATCACCAAGCGTTCCGGGCGAGACCCCAACCCCGCCTCGTGCTGCAGCTAAACCAAACCTTTCTCGAAATCCACAATATCATGATAAAACACAACACGCAAAGCATACACCGCGAGTTACACCCCTTTTCCATTAATTCCGGAGTTATTACGTTAAAGTAGCAGAAGCGACAGCAACATCTGTAAAATCAAAGAGTAAAATAATCTTATTACGGAAGCTAGCCGCTATTTATTACAAGGCCTCAAGTTGATCCCGCAATTCACGCTAAAGCATAACCCACACCTGCGCCACCTGCAAGACTGCTCGCGGGAGCGTCTGTCGCGCGACGCACACTTCCCATACCATATTCCATATCTATGGCGCTTTGCATAGATATGGTGCTCCCGCATCCCGCGTACCGCATACTGGCGCGCAAGTTTGCCCGAACCTTTATTGCTGGTTGTCAAGAGCGTAACCTAGGGGCTGGTTCTTAAACATCTGGAATAACTTTTGAAACGATCATGATTTTGGACATCATTTTCACTCAAAACGCAATATTTACAATGATTACGTGAATCGTCCTGCTTCCTGCTTTTCGGCTAAGTTGCAAGCGCCATGATCACGAGAACAGTTTTTCTCGTGTTCATCTGTGAGTTATTCTCGTGATCTTGGCGCATGCAACTGTGCCTAATATCGGGAAGCTGAAAAACTCATCAGCTGTCGGCTTTTTATAAATCGAGCATGAGCGAGTAGCCGCGTGACCGTCGTTTATACCATCCGTTCTGTACCAGGCCGTGGTATGCCGTACCAACCGGCTTGACTTACAGCTATTATCGCCTACCATGCCCACATGTATGAGTGTCAAAGGCGGCGATCTGCCGTCTATTTCTAAAGCTACGTGTTTATGTTGTAGTATTAGAGGCCTTGTAGGTACTATTTGATCAATACCCAGGGGGCGATTGGTTAATCATTGTTGTTTGGAACTCAGTTGGAAATAATAATTAGGCTAAACATGATTTAATGTTATCCTAAAAAAGTTTTGTTAGTTTAACCCTCTATATACAAATACTGAAATTAAAGTCATCTATGTTAACACTTTTTCTCATAAATTTTGCTGCTATGTTCGAACCTTGTTGTGTTGTATGAAATAATATTGTAAATGTGTTTTAAAATGTTCTTAACAATTTACCCTACTCGGGGAAATCCCAAGCACTTTTAGTCTAAACTAATTTATTGATCTTAGAGTCGAAAAACTCGTAAACTCGTTCATTCGGTCACATTTTAATTTAGCTTTTTGATGTAGGGTCTCAAATAAAACAGGGATGTGATAGTTGAACATTATTTATATGGTAAAACAGACGTGAATGTGAATCAGAGACATTCAATGTCAGTGGTTTCGGTGCTGTTCTGCTAACTTTCTTGTCTTATCGTATTCAGTTTCATAGTACAAAATCATTTTATGTGCCTACATAGAGCTGTGAAAAAGCCGCGCGGATTGTATTATTATGAGATATAATGAACAAATAAATTATTTTCCACACAGGTACTTATTTAGCAATTATACTACATCACAGTATTATAATAATAAAAAAAAAATCTATTGATTCAAACGGTCAGACATTCCGGGCGCCATTATAATATTTATATTTCAATGTGATTCTTGAACTCTGAATAAAGTGATATATTTTTAATGAAAAAACCTGCGTTTTATTATTTTTATTTATTTATTTATTAGGCATAACAAACATATGAATCTAATATATTAATAATAACATTTTATGGAATATGCACCAATTACAGGCATGCACAGCATTAGCCATAAAATACAACACAAGTTATACAGACAACAGCTTAAATTTATATAAGAAATAATTAACTATAACTAAAAGAATTAAAATAATAAAATATATACAAAATATAGGTATATAAACTAACCTATTCTTAACTAATACTAGAAACTTAAAGAAATAAACATTATGAATAGAAAAGTGGAACTTCAAAATACGAGACAATATACTAATAGATAGGTTCTAAGATGCAGGTTCATCCTGGTGAGAACCAAGGAAATGCTCGATTAATTTACTTTTATTAGTAAGTAACGAGTCACCAAACACATCTATATTAGGATTCTTTTTTGTAACTAGACTGTACTCGTTACATATTCTAGAGAATGGAGAGGTGAGACCAAGGTTAGTACGTGAGAACGGAGTGCTAAAAATCTTATTAATGGGCTTTCTAGGAAAATTATGAGGGACCGTAAGAGAGAAACAGCTTTAAATAGAAATTAATTATCAAAAAATTACAAGTTAAGTAAGGAATGGTAGTAATTATGTTGTGTTGTGGAACAAACTAAAATTTCGTAACATACGAATAATCTATTTTGTTTACACCAACGTCTAAAATACAGTAACATTTTGCGTGACAGCGGAAATCCATCACAAAAAATTTAATAGGTAGATAAGTATATAGTTCTATTCCACCAATCTATTTCTAATGAGTTAGACACGATGCAGACGCATGCATTTCCCTCCCGTCCAGTTGAAAAGCCATGCAAAGCGTTAGTACAAAGCACACACCATCCGTACATGCAACCTCAAAACCTCATGCAACCATGTTCAGTTGAAAAACACAAAAAATTAGACAAAATGAAAAAAAAAAAATGTTTTGAGGATGCCTCGTGGAGATCTCCACTGACTCCCTCCCTTCTGCACCGAAACTAGAGGGTTTTGAGGTTGCAAGTGTGGATATATAGGTAACAAAGATAGCACACAGAATGTGTGCTATCTTTGTATTGACACTTAACGTGGCTTTTCAATTAAATAATAAAAATCAATTTTGGTGAATAATGCACACAACACCAAACTAAGCATAGCTTGTATTATGGCTTTCTGTTGTCTAATAGAATACTTATATATTTTTAAATACATTTTTATGATACTTTGTACATAAAATACACACCTATGTTCATCACATACATTTTTTGTCATGGGAGGGAATCAAAACCCAAGCTACACCTCGGAAGACAGAACTACTACCACAGTTTGTAGTAGCTGGCAGGCCAGTCGGACGGAAGGGAGGTGCATGCATACGTTTGAATTATGTTTAACTCACTTGGAATTAATTAGCTGAATAGTATTAAATATTTGTTTAATCATCATTAGTGTTAACGTGAATATATAACATCTTTAGAGATTTATATTTCTGTGGGATACAGGACATGGTCGGTGAGTCATTTATTTTATTTCTGTTCTGCGAAAAATATCTGCTATGATTGAAGATAATATATCGTCTCTTGTCTCCGATGTGTTGTGAATGCACAGGATGAGATCCTGTGTCAAGGGCCATCGTTAGTGACGTAGCGGTTCATCTCCGCGTTAGGCTCGCACTGGAACCAGATCTGCGCGACAGGCAGCGGGTAGTACTCGTGGGCGCTTATGATGGTGTTGTCGAAGCGCCAGTATCTCGGCCCTTGGAAGAAGAATGTGTCTGAAAACAGTAAGGTAACCCCATGTTTGTAATATTATCGAGTGGAGCTATAAAGTGACATAAAATACTAGAAATCATTAATTGAAATTTCAAAATGTTCATAGAAACTAAATTTTAATTTAAGAACTTTAGGGACGCAGGGTAGAATGCTACCAGCTTATTACGTATAGGTTGCTTCTAGATGATAATAAATAATGAATTATAAACTATTTTTGATATCTGAAAACACATACGAGTATGTTCATTGAATGTTGCCATTGTAGCTCTACCCTGTATAAGTATTCTATCAGTGATCTGGTTCCCATATCGGAGCACCATCCCATAAGCATTTAGTAGAGCAAAAGTACCACTCTCCTACACTCCTTTCGTGCACTTGGCACATGTCTTCGAACTTATTTTAGGCTCTACGACATGACGGTTTAGTCACTTATACCATAAATTATGTATATTATTTTGTTTATCGCTCTGTTATTGTGTTAGGCTTATCGGCTGTCTATCTCCCTATGATACATCGACTCACCTCCTTCCCAAATAATAGCAGCGTCGATTGGATACGGCACTTTCCTCCACGCAGACATATCTTTCGGATACCCTTTGTCCATTTTATTTGTGCTCTCATCGTAGCGCCAAAAACGCTCCTCTGCTATCAAGTAGGTTTTGTTGTTGTAGTTGGAGATGAAAACTGTGGTGAGTTCTGAAACTTGTTTGGGTATGGAGTATTTCGAAATGTTCCCGCGTTTGATTAGCTGGAATGTGGGGTCAAACTCCCAGAAGTTACGACCTGAAATTGCATTAGATTGTTTTGTTACTAGGTAGGTTGGACTAGTACCTATGCTAACATATTTTGAAAGAAATCGTAAATTTTACGAAATAATATACGATACTTGCCTGCGAAAATGACCACATTCCCGTTAGCCTTCTGGTAAATAGTCTTGATGACAGTGATGCGCGCAGGCAGTCCGCGGAACATGTCGTGGAAGCGCCGCGGGTAGCCCTCCTCCGGCTCGTTGCGGTCTCTCAGTACCCACACCCACTGTACCAGAACATTGATCAATTTGGAGATAAGACAATAATAAGGTTAAATAACAAAGGTTTATTATTTTTTGCTTTTCAGTTTTTTCGGCGGTTTAATTTTTTGTTAAAAAGTTTTATTTTAGAATTTTTTGTGGCTATAACCTACTAATTACTACATGCTTAATATTTGATTACTATTAAAATAGCTACCTACCTTACTTTAGTTATCATACATTACAATCAGTGAGTGAACCACCAATCATCCCCTGTTTTCCTACCCTTAGGGTTGGTTTTTTTTTCCAAATTTATATGGGACCAACTTCCAGGTATTAAAGTATTGAATGGAAAGGGTATATCCCTTTCCATAAAAAAAAAAATATCAAAATCGGTCTCTGTAAAAAGTTATGCGTGGTCATAAAAAAATATTCGCGTTGACTTGGGAACCTCCTTCTTTTCGTCGGTTAAAAATAATGGCCGCTGCTGTTTTTCATAAGTCTTAGTCCTCGATCCTGGACGAAGACACGATAGTAACGGCACAATAGTAACGTTTCTTGGCCGTGTTTTACTACTTAGCCATAACGATCAACGAAACCTTTCTACAAATTTTATGGGTCATTAAAAGCGAAGCCGTTCACCTCCTCTTCAAAGACGTAGATTTTGCCATGTATGACTTGCAGAGTGTCGTAGTTGGTCATGCACAAATCAGGGTAGTAATTCTCTTCCTCGTCACTGTCGGCCTTCGTGAAACGCGGAACCGCCGCGGGCGAGCCTGGACTAGTCGACACTGCGATGTCGCCTTCGCTAGCTTTGTCCTTCACTAGAATCAGAGGATGGTTAATAAGCAAGAACTTATATGTCTGCTTTATGTATTACGGTATAAGTACCTATGGTAATTAATATCAAGGCAAATCATAACAGAAAGAACATACTTACCCATGGAGCCTGTGGTTTTTGGATCTGAATAACCTTGTTACTTACAGTAAAGTTCCTGCATGCCCAATATATCATCCATGTGCAGGTTTTCTACGCCGGGCTTGTAGTAAGGGAACATGACCGAATCGTCCACGTCTGAGTGCGAGAGTCCCAACGCATGTCCGATCTCATGCACCGCCACGGCGAAGAAGTCTGTGATATCCTCGTCTTCTTCCAAGCTCTCTATGTTGTCACCCCAGATCTCGTCGTCGTCAAAGTGCAGTGCTCCGTGCGGAGGTGGGAACGCGTGGGCTACCACGTGGCCTTGTCCGTCAAACGGGAATCTGAAAATATAAATACCTGATTACAAGTGGCTTAGACAAGTGGCATTCGAGAAGATATGTATCTAATAAAGTATTAAAGTAAAGTATAAAGTATTTTTATTTCTGTTTGTACAAATGAGGGTATGTTACTATTTTTACAAATGAGATACAAAACAAGTAAACAAGTAAGTAGGTATTAGAAACATATTGATTAATGGTTTTGTGTAGACCTTATATAATTAGGTATAGTTACTTATAACAATATTAAAGTGCCCTAGCTCCCACCCTAGGAAAACCTGTGTTGTGGGTAGCTAGTTCTCTTTCGCAAATAAATGTGTCATATGTATTCATACAAGTGTGAATATGTATACGCCTTGAGAGGGCGCAACACATCAAAATATATATATATTTTTTAGTTATATTTGTTATTAGGTACCTAGTTAAATACCTGTATTACTGTATATACCTAGGTATATACAGTTAAACAGACGAAACACATAGTAAACAATTATGAATAAAATTAGTTAGCTATAATTGCAGTACTTATTTACAAATAAAATGAAATTTACTGAAAAAAAAACTTATGCGTACAATTACTAATAAGGTATGGTAAGCAAGTCTTCCGTTTTTGAAAATGTTTTTAACCACTCCGAAACAACTTTCATACATTTTTTTCTAGTAGGTAAACATGAAAATGTTCTAGATATTATTAATTTTAGAGTATAGGTATGGACCTAAATAACAATAACTACGTTGTCTAAAATTGTACGTGTTTTCGGTGTCTGCCACGTTGTACTACGATTGCCGTGGGTATGAGTTAATGTTGCAGGTGCAATTATATATATATATAGTATATAATATATATAGTTGCCTAACCGAGGGGTGATCAACATCTTGGTAAAGGGATTCTGTGGGGTAGCGGTAAGGCTTCTGGTATGTTATTTTTAACACAGCTCGTTGAGCTCGTTCAAGTTGAAGTAGGTGAGTTTTGCAAGCTGCGCCCGACGAAGAGACACAGTATGTCAATACTGGCTGACACAGTGCCTGATATATAAATTTAATTATGTGTGATTCTGCGCTCGATGTAATTAGTTTAATAATAAACATAATTTTTCTTAGTCTACCTCTAAGTGCTGCAATCTGATGGTCCACGATAAGTGTTTGTCTAAGATAACACCTAAATACTTTATTATTTCTACTTGTTTTAGAACTGGACAATTGCAATCTTCGTGATGCAACAGATTGTGATTAGAGCCACTATGGAGTGTTATAATTAGATTTTTCTTAGGTGAGCTTTTACTGGTAATACTGAATGGTATTAGTTTAGTTTTGTCTGTATTTAATGTTAATAGGTTGTACTGTAGCCATTCAGTGATCAAAAATAAGCCAGATTGAGTGGATTGTAAAACATCACTATACGTGTCTCCATAAAACACAATAGCAGTGTCATCTGCGAATGAAAAAATGTTTGCCTTGATGAGCACTAATGAACATAAGCTATTTATGTAGATCAGAAACAGCGTTGGGCCTAAAACGCTTCCTTGAGGTACACAAAAGTTAGCCTCTGAAAAGTCACTATAGGAGCCATCTATCTTTACTCTTTGCTTTCTTGAACTTAGATAAGATTTAAACCAGTCTAATGGTGTGAGATTCTCACCCGTCCCCGTGGTCTCCGCCTGCGAAGGACACCATTATATCAGCTCTGCCGGACTCCAGCTGCAAGAACTGCAGCCCGCCGTGTGGAGCCCAAACTGCAAGGGCTTGTGAAACCAGCGCGTTTACGCGGTCACGGGGCAGGGTGCTTGATCCGTTCACTACCCTGAATCACAAAGTCCACGCATATTCTTTGTATACTCGTAGTTAAGTTTGAGCTCCAAGATGTAAGAAAAGTTACAATTCAGTTACATAATAGTCACCCTGCTCAACCGGTAAAACAGAATCTTGTAAATTAATGTTGAACAATCCTTTGCCAGACTGATTCTTTCTGGACATGGTCTCAGTCTAGTTCAGAGGTAAGAAGCCCATGAGCAGGATGGCATATGGCGGAGCCATTGTAACAAAAGAAATAGGTTATTATTTGCACTTGCCTATATGTAATGGTCCTTTTGTCCCATCCCTGCTGGATAATGTACCTTCGAGCTCTGTTTGATTTAGAACCTTCGACAATATCCTTTACTCCGCATCGCTTCTTACTGAAAAGCTGGTTTAAAAATGATGTAGGTACCTACGTACGCTAAATGAAAAGAATAAATTCAGTTCAATAAGAAAAAGTATGTAACCCTCAATGTTTTTTTATGAATATGTATCTTTCTGATCTAAGCAGTCTAACGAGTCTATAATGATCGAGATGTATGCCTGGGATTAGCTACAGTTGTCTCTTGGTATTATTAGGTACGGAAAGTCACCTGTTTCGTTTCGACGTCCATCGCGCCTGTCTGTGGAATGCCAGCGAAGGCTTGAACTTTACTCAAAGCCTCGGAAATGGATTCGGGAGTGAATGAGAAATCGGCATCGCCTTGGTCTTCAGGCAGATACCCATATTTCTTCATGAACGTAATCTGAATAGGTATATAGTGGAATATAAAGCTTAAAGTCAATACACAATACAGTTAAGAGGTACTTACGTTACCACAAAAGTAAAATCTCAAGCATCACTGATCGGGTTCCGAAGTCCAACAAGGAACCCTAGTAGTTTCGATATGTCTACTGACCTCATCTGTAGAAGGTGCGCTCAGCTCCAAAAAAATAGTCCTACATTGCACTACACTGAAGCCTATCACCAGAAAACAGGTCAAATGTTTGCAGAACCACATCGTTTGAGACGAACTGTAATGTCGATCAGTCGAGCACTGATACCGCCCGCACTGACATGACCCTTGACTGGAGATTACAATGCGACGGTATTGTGAATCATGAAATGGTTAACGACCTTATATGGGAGTTATCGGCTCTGAACGCCTTTTAAGGTTTGGCAATAGCATAACAAAGACAGCTATAAAATTATGCAGGGTGTTTTAGTTTGGCTCAATTTCAGTACTCGTTAACCGTATATGAGATATGAGATAATACCTACCTACTGGCCAACATTATCTAGAAAATGACTACCAAAGAGTATAAAATTCCTACAAGTAGATACTTACTATTTTTGGCTACGCAGCCGACAATGTCAATATTGATATTGTCATCGTGTCAAATCAATAACTTGTTGATTTGTGTATAATAAATAGTTGTTAATATTCCCCTCCGCAAAGGTCATTAGCCAATAATTGAATTGAATTGAATTAATTGTCGAAATTTACGAAATAGTAATTTACCAGGGAAATGACGCAGACCCCGATGGAGAAATTCCACTCTCTCCCAAATTTAGGCCAGAGCAGCACAAGCGAGTTAGACGTGCGCAAGCTATATAGCCTATCATTGTCGCAATTGAAAAAGCACTCGGAATTTAACCAGTACCACTATAAACCCTCGCCATTTGTAAGTTCACACACCACACCTTCACATCCCACTTCTTCCCATTGGATATAAAACCACAATTGCTGATTTTGCTGGCTCAGTTCAAACCAATCACCTAATGAACCACCTAAAAAACCACCAGCACTTATGTCAGCAACTAAAGCCTTAACTTACAAAACCATTTACTTTTGATCTATATTGGAACGAAATTCCTTATCGCGGGTTGGCGAGGGGACCTAGTCAAGAAAAAAACTGAAAAAAAAGTGCGTGTTGCGGGACACGCGTTTGGAACGAAGTCCCTTTCGTATGCAGGGTTGGCATAATTAATCATTAAAGTGCCAGGCTCTCATTCTCTCTTCAATATTGATTCAATAAATAACTATATTCATAAATTTATTTGCAATATATATATTTTTTTATTTTGTTTTTAAAAGATTGTGATAATCATACAAGAAATGTTGTAGGTATACCATAATAATTATAAACTGGAGATCCCTTATTTCCAGAATCTAAGATGGATTCACGGCTACAACGCAAAGCCAGGCGTGATAAACCTCAACTTCAGAGGGAGCACAACTGCGTTCTACGCGGCTTCCAACTGCGGGGTCCTGTACAACTGGACAACAAACCAGATGAGGATTCTTCAGGGACATGTAAAACTTCCTCAACCGTTTAATATGATCTCTCTCTTAACAGATCGTATTTAAACAAAATCTATAAAATAAAATAATAATGTTTTAAGTTGAAAGTAAAGTACCTACGTGAAAAATTCATTAGATATACCTGTGTTGTTAAATTTAGTATGACAAAACATTTTATTGTTATAATCCTAAAGAAAAATTATAAATTAAGTTAGTACACCATTATCTTCATTGTATGATCCGTTTTCATTCCTCCTCATTGATAATGGCTTCTTTCATGTATAGCGGCACGTTGTAACATGCATAGCATCCGACGCCCGGGGGCGGTGGCTGGTGACGGCCGACTCTGGCCCTGAAAACATTATCATCATCTGGGATAGAACTGACTACTTTCCCCAGCGGACAATGTTCTCCCCCCACGGGGAGACCAGGCTTGCTAAAGTGTCCATCAGCGCTGATGCGAAGTATCTGCTCACTCTAGCATACCCTGAAAAGACTATGTTGTTTTGGTGGATTTGGTCTTTTGGCATTGATGAGCCACATGGTCAGTATTGAAGTCTCACTTATTAGTTCTACATTTACTGCGCATATTTAAAGGATTTGATGGCTAATAGCAGGATCATTTTGCAGCAAAATTGGAAATTGAAATGCCAAAGGAGTCTGTAATAGCGATGGGTTTCAACCCTTACAACTCGTTGCAGTTTTTGCTGATGACCAAACTCGACATTTGGATAGGAATTTCACGCGTTCGTATAATCTATTAAGTGTTGAAGAGATCCATCTAAATTGAGTGAGCGCTTCGTTCATAAGTTAAAGAATAAGGGACTTTATATTTCAGAAAGTGTTCGTCATAGAACGAGGTCTCATGAAAGAGACAGATGATTACGAGTTGAAGATAAGAAAAATTGAGAAGAAGATCCACCCAGAGTCTGGAAAACTCACTTGTTACACCTTCGTAGATAATACATGTCAGATATTAGTCGCGACGAGTCGCGGCGCGGTGCTAGTCTATGGATACACTATAGAGTACCAGGAAAATTCTAGATCTACGAACTATGAACAGCTGAGATTTGTGAAGGCTTTGAAAGTAGAGCAGGATAAGATAAACGTTATCAAAAGTATTGATGGGTTAGTAGATTTCATATTATTATTTCACATTGTTGTTCGTAGATAAGGTTGACATAAAAATGATCATAATATAGGAAAAATAACGCTTGGGTCAAGGAGAGTTTCTTACTAGATTCTTCTCTGACTAAAAAAGCTGCACCTAAATACACTTAGCTGTAAGGCCATTCAAACTGATCATAACTGTAACACTGATGTCTCTGATAACTCCTGGCCATGCGACCTTTGTGGTATACTCAGATATTTTAAAGTTTGCTTTTGATTTAACCTTCAATCGAATTTGTTTTGTAGCGTAATAGTAACAGGCAATGACTCTGGCGAGATCCACTTTTACGATGAGCAGATGAAGCTGTTGTACTGGGTACACGAGTTTCGCGTCGATAGTGTGAGGGGAATCAGCTTCAACCTGGCGCCGCGGAGCTATAAGATTTTCGACCCCAAGTGTAAGTGTACCTATACCCATTTTCGCTAAAATATTTGAGAGAGCTGTGCATACTATAAATTACCAATGACCGATTTTATAGATTAATAGAATGTGCTTAATGGCTGGCTGCGTTCACATGAATAAATAATGTAATCGACAATATACATACATAAGCGCATGCCAGCGTCTGTAATAATTTTCGATATGTATTTATTTACTTTATTTTCAATGGAAACAAACAGTATTATAATGCTTATAATTATGAATAAAATAAATAACTATAGAACTAATTGTTTTCGCATATCGAGTCTAAAAAACTAGCTTGCTTACGTTAGAAAAAACTAAAAATATAACTTTAAACAAAAAAAAAGCAAAAATGAATGTTTGATATCTACATACCTAAGACACAATTTTAAATAAAGAGATAATAACATAATGATCGTAGAAGAGCTAACAAGACAATTCTACTAAACCACTAAAACATTTTTTGGATATAGTTCGGCATTCGAGCAAGTACGAAACGCCATAGCAAAGAATCACACGCTTATCACTAGGAGAATGGATCTTTAGGCTCCAATATTTAAAAATTCCTCTAAGCAACTTACTATTGTTGTAGAGAACATAAGAAGTATATCTAAAAACATAAGACGAATTTCAAATAATTATAAATCGAACTAAAATAAACACAGATGTCTTAGTCCTTACAGAATGTTGGCTTTCGAAATGCCCCAACATACCTTTTTTGGATGGCTATGAAATGGTGTCAACGATAAAGAATCCCTTACAGAACGACGGAGTTGTTGTTTATACTAAATTAAACTTGAAAACTAACTCGTATGAACCAATTTTTGAGAATGCAAACTGTCTGGTAACTATTGTTAACAACAGCGTAGCAGTACTCTCTATCTATAGATCTCCCTCCTATAAAAACATAGAGAAGTTCGTATCATGCTTGGACAATGTACTAACTACACTAGCTCCTTACAAAGATATAATTGTGCTTGGGGATATCAACATAAATATTATCGACTCAGAGGTAACGGAGAAATCAGCAGTTTACATCGATGTGTTGGCTTTTCATGGTCTCCTCCCAGCCCACACCTTGCCGACGAGAAAAGAGACCTGTTTAGACCACATTTTTATAAAAACCAAATTCAGCGCTACAACCCTCGTTATTCAAAACAGTTTAACTGATCATCACACCGTGCTACTAGCAATCAAAACTAGAAACAATGTTCTAACAACTACAAAAACTATTGCTAAAATCGACTTTAATGCGGTTAAACTAGAGCTCAGTTGTACCGATTTTTCCTGCGTTTTAAACGGACTACAGACTGCAACGTTGCAACTGATAGGTTCGTTGAACTCATAAAAAAAATTGTAAACAAAAATACGAAACACATTAAACTCCCCCGTCGAAAAACTCCTTTAAAGCCGTGGATCACGCCGGGACTCATACGTTGTATTCGCCATCGTGACAACCTTCACAGAAAAGTACGCAAATCACCGGATTATGACAGTCTAATAGTGGTTTACAAAAGATACTGAAACTTCTACTTCTCACTTCTCAATAAAATAAAAAAAAACCTATGAAAAAGAGCAATTTGAAAAAGCTGGTAGTAATATTAAAAAAACATGGGAAGTTATAAACTCTATTACTAATTATAAAACGAAAAAAACACTACCTCAATATCTCCTCCATGGAAATGACCCGGATTCTGCTGTTAACTCTGTTAACGAGTTCTTTACAAACATAGGCAAAAATTTGGCCGAAAAAAAAATATCTACAATCAAAACCAAAACATATACAAATAACTATAATACTAATAATGAACCAGTAAATTCTTTTGGGCTTATGGAAATAGATGCTTCAGAAGTGACAGTACTTATAAACTCCTTAAAAATAAATTGTTCCACTGGATGGGATAACATCTCTAGTCTGATTATAAAACAAAACGTATATTCCCTTCTCACGCCTCTAACATATATTTGTCAACTAAGTTTTCGCACTTCAGTTTTTCCCAAGGCTTTTAAGAAATCTGTAATTCTACCTATTCACAAGACAGGCGACAAAAACACAATTTCCAATTATAGACCTATATCTATCCTTCCGGCATTATCTAAAATTCTAGAAAGAGCTTTGAACAATAGGCTTTTTAAATATCTGGAGAGCAAACAGCTCTTGTCCAGAAATCAATTCGGATTCCGCAAAAGTAAATCTACAGCGGACGCCGTATCAGAACTTAATAACTACATAGTCGAACGTGTAGATAGCGGCACTAAGTGTGTGGCTATTTTCTTAGACTTGGCTAAAGCGTTCGATACGGTGTCTATTTCTTTACTTGTAGATAAACTAGCACTTCTAGGTATACGAGGTGACCAGCTAAAATTGTTCGAAAGCTATTTAAGTGAAAGAACACAGCGTGTAAAAATCGGAGAACATGTCAGCAGTGAGTTATCTGTCACATATGGCATTCGCAGGGCTCTATATTAGATAGAGCCCTGCGGAGCCCGACTCTTTTTTTGGCCTACCTTAATCAAACATGCGAGCTCGAAATGTCTAATGGCAAGCTTCTTGCTTTTGCTGACGACACTGTCTTGTTAGCCCAGGGAAATAGTTGGGACGAGGCCTTCTTAAATGCACAAACAAATTTTGACGTAGTCTCTTCAAGCCTTTACCAAAATGTACTAACTCTTAACCCGACCAAAACCAAATACCTGGCATTTTCCCTACGTCAACGTGGATTACCAAACACTTTAACCCATACGTTAAGAGCTCATACCGCACTATGTCTACAAGACTTCAGTTCCCGTTTTACGTGCGTTTGTCCAAAAATCGATACTTGTAAAACCATTAAATACCTAGGTATCATTATCGACCACAAATTATCCTATGAACCCCATATAAATCGAATAACCTCCAGAACTAGGAAACTAATTGCTATTTTCAAAAACATCAAACATTCGGCAATCAACAACCAGCTTAAAAATACCTACTACGCGTTATGTCAGTCGTTATCAACTTATTGTTTGACTGCATGGGGTGGGGCTTCAAAAACTCACTTACTTCCACTTGAAAGGGCACAGAGAGCTGTTTTAAAAGTGGTCTTTAATCGGCCCTTTATGTCAAACCTACGAGCGAGACGATTAGTAACTACTCTCGAAAACAGCTTATAGACATGGCTCAACAGCGAGATGGGCCTGTAATTCTTTAAGAGGGTTTTATCCCCTTTCTTAAAGAACAGTACCACCACGCTCCTGTTCCACGCCCCTGGCGTAGTAGTTCGAGGATGACGGAGTTGAACAGCTTCTGGAGGACCTTAAGTACACCGGTACTTAAGGTCCTCCAGAAGCTGTTCCGCCCGCTCTCAAAAGCTCTGTCGTTATTCCATCTTCCCCCGGTGCCTTGTTGTTCTTAAGCTGCTTGAGAGCCGTTCGGATCTCGTATAAGCTGACGTCCGGAATGTCTTCTGTGTAGTGTCGGGTTAGGCGGGCTCTTGCATCGCTAGTCGTGCTTGTAGTAGGACTTTGCGAGGAGATGTACAGTTGTCCATAGAACTTCGAGCTCGAGCTCTCTTAAAACTTCTGGCATCGAGGAAACGTCACTACCACTGGCGGTCTTCAGCTTCGTCAACAGACTTTGCCAAACAGACAGATCTCTTGCGAACACTTTGGAACCTTGGTTGCGCTCTATTGCGTTCTTAATACTAAACGTATTAAAGAGACGCAAATCGCGTCGCATAGACTTAGAGATCTGTTTATTGAGCGAGCTGTATTTCGACATGTCCACTGAAGACTGCAGTTTCATTTCGCTACGTTCTGCCATGAGTTTAAGAGTGTGCTCAAAGAGTTTTTGGGTTCTACCTTTGCGCTGGGTTTTACCTTTGCGCTGGGTTTTACAGAACTTTGACCCAACGGTATGGAATTTCCACCACACCGTCATTTATTTCGTCCACGGATCCGCATTCGGCGAGGCATTGGAAGCGATTTTGGAGTTCCAACTGAAAGCTCTCGGGGTTTTGGATTTAGGCAGGACTTGGGCGAAGAGTAGTAGATTTCATCAGACGGGACCTTTCTAGCTTTACGTTAAGATTTAATGAGCCTCTAACCATTCGGTGATCACTGCCGGTTTTGACCCTGTTGATCACTGAGACATCATTAAATATTTGCTTTTTTGTAGTCATGATGAAATCTATCTCGCGTTTGTGTCCACCGGGGTGAAGCCACGTCCATTTCCTGGACGACCGCTTCTTGAAAAAGGAGTTCATCATAAAGAGTTCCTCCTTTTCCATGAAGTCGGCCAATCGCTGACCCCGTTGGTTCCGCTGTCCAAATCCAAATGGCCCCACTCTCAGTTCATTGCTATTCCTCACACCTAGCCGCGCGTTGAAGTCCCCCATCACAACCGTAAAGTGTGTTTTCGAGGCTTGCATGGCATTTGAAATGTCATCATACATAGCCTCCACTTCATCGTCTGGACGTTTCGTTTGAGGTGCGTACACCTGTATGACCGTTGTTAACGAGGGATTTGTGGACGAGAAATCCGACACCGTGCTAAGAAAGTTGATTGCCCTCCCGGTAGTAGAATAAGTTGCCGGAATTTAGGATTATCGTGTCCTCTCCCTCTCTTCGGACTTCTGATAACCCCATATCCCAGTGCAACTTATTTACTACTTCTTCCAGCTCTATCAACTTCTCGTCGGTCCTCAGTGTGCGTACGTTGTATGTTGCCAGGGCCAGGGGTCGTTGGGATTGGTAGCTGGACCTCTGCCGGAGATTCTTCACACCCCCTGTTCCGCCGTTACCGTGGCCGCCACCTATGCCAGGAATAGCGGAACTGCCGGGAACTGGGGGCCGTCTTCTAGTTGTGTTCATCATTATGGGGGTTTAGCCATAGTCATCACACTTGGCAGGCGGATTGGTTACCGCAGATTTAGTATTTTGTGTTGGGGGGGTGCTGCTGCCCAATCCCCCGGTGTGTGTTCCCTTAGTCGCCTTTTACGACATCCACGGGAGGAGATGGAGGGGTCCTATTCTATGCCGGAACCACCACGGCCAGACCACGGAACGTTTTTTTACTAGTAATTCTTAATTGATTATTTTGTGTTTGTTGTAAAGCCGGACTGTGATCGCAAGCTTTCAACTAGGGTCAATTCCCGCTAAAAAGGGAAATTGCCGAATGTTATTCCGATAAAATGATTCGATTGTGATATGAAATAAGAACCAACGATACAGATCCACGTACCTTGTTTTGAATGTGTAGCACTCTGGAACTACAGTACCCGGGTACGGGGTCTTCTTTAATGCAATAAAAACACTTATTTTCACATTATGTTCTCCTTTCTAAATTATAATTTGCACAGGTTTTCCAAGATACGATGCGCGTGTTGTCCAGTCAGTTGAGGAGTGAATTCTTCTCAAAAACGATGGAATGAAATGTCGAGTGTTCATTCACTCACATTCTATTATTAGGTTTTGTGAATCTGAAATGGCTTTCAAAGCCCAGTTGGACGAAATTTCCTAATCACAACAGAATATTCAACGGAATCACACACCATCAAGCCTCAATACGAAACAGTGCTTATTAATTGTAATTAATTCATA
Source organism: Lampropteryx suffumata (assembly GCA_948098915.1). Classification (NCBI taxonomy): domain Eukaryota; kingdom Metazoa; phylum Arthropoda; class Insecta; order Lepidoptera; family Geometridae; genus Lampropteryx; species Lampropteryx suffumata. The sequence continues at coordinate 19,142,195 of OX402546.1, forward strand.
GTATGTACATTCAAATACGATTTGTAAAATAATTGTCACTGAATAAATGAAATGAAATGAAATGAATTGATATGCTTGAAAACTTTCATTATCGTCGGCGTATAATAGAAAGCGAGAATGTATAAAAAGAGTCGATATCGTTGAGAAATATTGAGAAAAATAGAGGTCCGAGCAAGGAACCTTAGGGTACGCCAAAAGGAACACGGATCCAAGTGGAAGAACAGAAACCATTGTCTACTTCTGAGAACGATTTCCGATGTATGATGTGAACCATCTGAACAAGTTACCATGTATTCCAGCGTTTAAGAGCTTCTGTAAAAGCAAAAAAGTACCGTCATAGTCTCCAGAATGATATAGATATTTAGTTGTACGTGGATTTTGTGAGGGGGGCAGAGATGCTTGCTGATCTAGAACAACAACTAAGGGTTTATAGTGCGCCTCTTCAGGTGCCAGAAGACATAAACTGATACGGAAACATTAGCATTACTCAAAACGTAATCAAGAATATCATTGAGACAGTATGGTCGATATGAGATATGAGTAAGGCCTTTGATTTCGTTGATCATAAAACCATACTTTTTAAGTGTGAGAGGACTAGCCCTCAATTGGATGACTATCTTGCTGGTCGTCATTACATAGTATAAAACAAAGTCGCTTTCCGCTGTCTGTATGTCCCTATGTATGCTTAGATCTTCAAAACTACGCAACGGGTTTTGATGCGGTTTGTTTTAATAGATAGAGTGATTCAAGAGGAAGGTTTATATGTATAATACATACATAATATAGTAGAGAAAGAGGTTAGCGTATATGGGTTCAACGTATTAGAACTACTGAGCTACAGCAACGAGTGGCCGGGTCAGCTAGTCAGCAATAAATGTCAAAATAAAGAATATCTAACATCTAACGATTATAGCGCATCACAGGGCACCATTTTAAGGCCACTCCTTTTCTGACTATAAATTAATGATTCACCTACTTAAGTAATTTTAGTAATTGTTACTGCACCTGTAATTTTTGTAATTGCTGTATTGGACCTGTTGATAATTTTGACTGATAATGAGAAAAATATAAGGTCTTAAAATCAGAAGTAGAATCAACTTATAACAGGCTAGATGACAATAATCCTCAAACAAAAATTTCGAAATTTCGATATTACATTTTCAATAAACAGGTATTATCGAAATTTCTCATGATGAAATTAATTAATTCAAAATAGTCGATTAAATTATTTTTTTAAATAAAATCACAAGGACCACTTTAATACTTTGGTGACTTCTGTAGCCAGGCCCAGCTGAAACGAAGAAGCTTGTACGATTCACGCCGTGGGACAAATGTTTGTATGATCTGCAAGTATTTGTCTCGGGTCTGGGTGTTTCTTTGTACCTATATACAAAAAAAAATATTACCACATTACTGTTTTATAATAGGCAATAAGCCATGTCCCTGCTGGGAGAAGGTGGTGGCTGATGTGGACCCCGAGACTGGATTCGTTCGGCAGAAGCTGTTGAAACAAAAACTGCCGTCAGACGCGAACACGCCCGTTAGACCGTTCATCCTCAGGGATTTTATACTTTGTGAGATTTTACTTCTATTTATCAGTTTTTCATAGGTAGTAAAACAGTGACTGATTTACTGTTAGGCCAGGTTTAGGTACAATAGATATTTTGGTTAAAAGTTAGTTTGGGTTTCTAGGGATGTCTCAAGTTATTTTCTGTGAGTATGGATTCTCCATATACTCGTAGATCTGAAACATTATATTCTGCTGGCAGGTACAAATGACGAAGGAGTAGGATTTGTGGACTTTGCGACAGAGAAGCTGACAACATTTCTGGACATTAAGATCGCTTCAGCTTTAGCGATAACGGTCCATCCAGACAAGTAATCCACTTAAATGTTGTAGTTCAATTGTACGTAAAAGATTCGGAGAAGAACCCTTCTTCTGCTGCCTCTTGCTATTGCTAATTCTATGCATTGCTCTTTTGTGGTGCAAACGCTGGTGTGTGATAGAAAAATTACAGACACGTGGTATTTTATTAGACAAGCATGTCTCCAGGCTCCAGGTGACAGGTGAAATGTAGTGTGTTTTTTTGTTGTGCATGTTTTTGTTGTGCAGAAACTCATCAGGTCATCAGGTGGTTCAGGTGGCTCATCAGGTGTATATAATAATAGACAAAACCGACAAAGTACAACTTAAATATGTTTCCACACTGGTTTGAAATAAGAAGACAGAATAATACGAAGAACTTTCATATAACTTGTTTAAAATTCGTAGGACATAATTCCTAGGACATGTTATATTTTATTACTCGCACAATAGTATAATGTATATACACAAATTATAGAAAATAACTATTGATATAAGCCGTTTATACCTACAGGTGTCTACCGAGCCTGGGAATAAAAGTCGTCATCTTTGGGACAAATATTTTGTATATGCATTTCCATTTCAGACCTTTCGTGAGCATTGGATACGGCGATGGTACGATCGAGATGTTTAACTTCCTCCAGCATAGTCTGTTCACGAGGCTTAATCTTAGAGACCACTACAAAATCGTCATCCCGCCGAAAAATGACTCCATAAAGTGCAACTACGAGGTCACCGTACCGCACCTCTCTGTGACCTGTCTAAAATACTCTCCTTCTGGTAATTGCTGCTTAGTACTAAACCTGAACGAATTTATGAATAAGACTTAGACAAAATTAGAGTTCAAAAAGAACCCCGGACATTTCACACAGTATCATCTGGCCCCAAAGTAAGCAGAGCTTATATGACTGATATACTACTTATATACTTTTTTATTTGTAAATACATACATATTATACATAGAAACAACCAGACCCGAGACAAATACTTGCAGATCATACAAACATTTGTCTTTTCACATCTCCTCTCCGTTTATGTAATAGTACATTACCCTAGGGCTGAAAGTAACTTATTGAGTCCCGAGACGGGGTTTAGTTTAATAGTTTTAGGGACTAAATAAGTCTTTCACCTTTCACAAGGAAAGTAAACATAAAAACATGAATTAGCCAATGAAAAAAATTGTGTATTTTATTTACCTACATAAATCAACAACTTTGGTGAGATATTTATTTAAAGTTTATGGTAAAATTAGAGCAACTATAGTTAGTGAAAGGGTTTTTCCGGGTATGTTAAATATTTGATATTATTCGGAAACTTGAGTTTCTACAGTATCCAGAGATTCTTGGGATTCTTGTATGTTGGGGACATCGATATTTGTCTATTTTCTTTAGCTGTTACAGCAAGGTTTTTGGATTGCTCCGGATAATCTTCTAAAGTGCTTGGTTGTAGAGAGTCAGTGGAATGCAAATTTATCATTTCTCTTGACAGCTGACATTTGAAAATGATTCTCTCTAGGGCTGAAATAGGCCAGTCAAAATAGACGTTTTTTTTGGTCAACTTTGCACTAAATTTCCGATCCAAATTTTTTTTTATAAGGTTTAGGATCACTTACTGAGCATAAAATCACAAAATGCTGACAGATCCAGGTGACCAGGTTTTTTCAAGATGGCGCTTGAAGCCATCTTGAAAAAACGTTTTTGGCCGATATCTCGGCCGATAACTTTTGAATTATTAGATTAATCAATAAAATGCATCAAACCATTTTAAAAATCTTCCCCTTTCGTTTTCTTTTATTTTATTATAGCATTTGAACATAACATAATTAATTATAATTACTAACTATTTTTTGGTTGTACGAAATTTATTTGATGCATTTTATTGATTAATCTAATATTTCAAAAGTTATCGGCCGCGATAGAAAAACCGGTTCATTAAATGGGCCATAAATCATAGTTTCCGAGATATCGGCCAAAAACGTTTTTTCAAGATGGCGCTTGAAGCGTCACCTGGATCTGTCAGCATTTTGTGATTTTATGCTCAGTAAGTGATCCTAAACTTTATAAAAAAAAAATTTGGATCGGAAATTTAGTGCAAAGTTAAATGCTATTTTGACTGGCCTATAATTACTAACTAAGTAAGTACTACATTGAACCTGCTCCTCAGGCCACTTCAGGCCTACTTTCCGAGTATAAGTAATGAAAAATACCTAGAAAAATACCCGCCCTTATACTCGCATAGGACATGTACGATTTAAGAACGAAATCATAGAACCATCGCATTTTTATTGCATAGGTCTCCATCTTGCATGTGGACTCAACACGGGCGAGCTTTTGTTCCTGGACCCGACGACCATGAACATCATTACTGAAAACCCGTTCAAAGACACCACTCATGAGATACAAGAAATCAGCTACAGCCAGGATTCATTAACCCTAGCCTTTGCTGTGAGTTGAAATTAAAATATTAAGTTTTTTTTATTTAACTCATCCAGCAAACAAGCATACGGTCCACCTGATGGTAAGTGGTTACCGTAACCTATGACGCTTGCAATACCAGGCGGTATCACATGCACTTTATTGGATTTAGATACACAAGTTCTTTTGGCCCTTGGGCCTCTAATTTTACTTGCTCCAGTGCCATTCAAACCTTTAAAAACAGTTATTACAGCTTGCACATTACTGTTTGGAGGTAAAATATTGGGGACTGTTGTGGTACTGGTTTACAACCGTCTGCCGGAGCATATTGTACAAGCACCCAGCCTAAAATCTTTCAACAGTAAACTTAAGTCATGGCTCGTCAACAGGGCGTTCTATAACGTCGAAGTATTTTTATCTTATTTTGACATTTTTTATAATTTAGAAATACTAGGTATGTAATTAATTAATTGTTATAACGTAAGTTAATATAACTATTATTTTATACGTTTTTAAATCCTTGACATGCCATGTAAATTGGCAATTTACTAATAAATTGATTATTCTGATTATTCTGATTACTCACCAAGACGAACTCCTACCTTGTTACTTTGCTTTGTTATTTGCTTATGTAAGGTGTAAAAAAATGCTTAAAAGTTTGTTTGTTTTTCTAGGATGTTGGACGAACCGTTGGGGTTTACAAATACGATTGCAACACATTTGTTTGGACATTTATCGGAAAGCACCGCGCTCATTACAAGGATATTTGCACAGTTTTCTTCTTGCCCCTGAAAAACAATGGAGAATACAGACTTGTGTCTTTAGGTGCATGATTCTACAATAATAATTAGCAATATTCAACGCTGCCTAACAGCGAGTATTTTTGGATAAAATTATGAATTCTTGAAGACCCTACAATAGATTAGACACCTATCCTACCTATCCAGAAGGCGGGCGGGAAGGAGGTGCATGCGTCTGCATCGTGTCTAACTCATAGGGAATAGATTAACGGAATAGTACTAAATATTTGTACATCTATTTTAACATATACAGACAATACGGATGAGCATATCAAGCCTATTGCTTTATGTCAAAGTAAGCCGTTTTGTGAAATAAACTATGAACTACCTATGTGAATGGTTCCTTTTGCGTCGTGAGCCAGGGTTATAAAAACGCTACTAGACTGGCTTGCGCGGCAGAGTTAGTAACAGCTGAATGCAACAGCGCTGTACCGATTTTCAAAACAACATAACCTTTTTATAGGAGTTGACCGCATTATGGTTGAGTACGACATAAATTCGAGCTCGGAGGACTATTTGGAGGTCCTCAGCTTAGATCGGGTGGATCAAACTGCAGTTCCGCTAACTGGTATAGTTTGGCCGACACCTAAATACATAGACCCTGAAGAGTGTAGAAGCGATTTGCCAATGATTCTGGTTGCGAATGATGAGGTACCTACCTAGATTGAACATGCGTGCTTAATTTTACTGCGTGCGTGCTATGCATATATATGCATATATATGCATATATATGCGTGCTATCAGCATTCAGTCATGAATATTTTAAGACATCTTAAGCGATCATTCGGCCGTCGTCAAATTTGTTCACCAGTCGACACCACGCTCTCGTCTGTCCAACTGGATTGGATTTCAGTTTAGGTCAATCAAAACAGTTTGGTAGATACTTGAGTGTAGATATATTTGAATAGACTTAGCTCATCTTTGAGTTTTCATTATTTAGTACTCCTTAGCGGTAGCGTGAAAATGTTTATTGTCATTTTGTTCTTCAGCAATAAATCGAAAGATCACTACATCCAAACGCTCATTGATCAACTTTGTTGCCAGCACAAGTACAAAATCGTGAATCACGCTACAACGATGACGCTGGCCACTGCGCTGGGTCCCCGGTTTGAACATCCCGTGCGGAAGATGCAATTGATCTCCAGAACTGAAGAGGGCCAAGAGTTTCAGTACCTTCTATTCGCGACCAAAACCGTTATTGGTTTGCAGAAGATGCCGCTCGATGGCAACCCTTGGAAGCATGTCGGGTTGCTAGGGCACCCTGTTGAGGTAAGATGAGTTGTAGAATCATTCGTAGTGGCTCAGTGCATATACTCAGACTTTTCTGTTTAAAGGTGACACAAATGTGCTTTCGGGAAGATTTGGGGATCTTGTTCACTATTGGTGCTAAGGATAGTTCGATGAGTCAATGGGCTGCTAATTACAAGTAAGTATATGTATTTTTACGCAAGAGATTTTGATAAAATCTACCTACGTCCTAACTACAGGTACAGATTAAGTTGTAGGTTATCGACGCCATAAAACTGTTAATATTTATCTCTTCTATCTGTAAAGCGACTCCATCCATATTGACAGATCAGTTGAATCCTCCACCAAACTCGGTGGTGGCGACCTGGACCCTTACTACTGCTTGATAGAGAATGGTCGGCCGGGCTGGCTGTTCCAAGAGATCCGGGACCTGTTCTACTATATCCAGATACTGTGCCAGGGCACTTTCTCTCCGGCCATGCGGAGGGTCAATGATTACATACCGATAGACTCGCTGCCAGATCTCATGCGCGCGCTGGGATTCTTTCCATCTGAGTACGAGGTACTCCTATTTCTCGAGATCTACCATTGTGCATCGACGGCAATCTTAAGGTCTCGGCAGCTCTGAAAGTATTATGGTTATAATAATGATTGAAGACATGTTTTATTGTGGCTACTCATTCATTGCAACTCGTACAACACTATATCATTATCACAATACAATATATTTACATTACTTCATAATAAAAGAAACATGGTGGTGAAAATCTATTCCTACTTCGGAATGGTGCCGTAAAATGTCAGCACGAGCTTTACTCTACTAGGTCCCCCCGTATGTCGTGACGGAAAAATCTTACACTTTTTTCGCCTAGCCCCCATCCGCCAAGTCCTTACCGTGCGTTAAGGAACTTCTTTCCATAACTTCGTTCCAATCATAACACGAACCAGTGCGAAAGTTGAGCCCGAGACGGCACAAAAAAATACGACTTCTACTTTTTTCACAGTTCTTTTATTTAACATCGGTTGCAATAACAAGTAAAAAAAAAACGTATTTTTAGTCCAACTAGGCTACTATACCGTTATTAACTATAAAAGCACCGAATATTGCTGTAACGAAAAGATAAGTCGTATTAAAGTTGAAAAAGTCTTCCCATAATATCATTATGCGAGTACGTCCATGATAATAATCCATGCCCTCGCTCTGCCCTCAGACAGTTAACCGACATATTTACTCTCTTGTATTCGTTTTTCGTAGTTAAGGTAGTTATAAGATGGATCATGCAAAAAAGCGATAGGACCAGGACCTTCTCTGGCTTGAGTTAGGAGGTATTGGCACCTAAATTCACCTAGTACGTATGATGTTTTAAAGTGATCCTTGTGATTGTATTGAATAAAGTATCTTTTTGCTTTGACTTGACTTTGACGACATGGTCAAATGAGTTTGTAATCGTTATAAAAACATTATTTCGGTGAATTTGAATTTAATAATACACGTTATTTAATCTGTATTTAATTAACGTGTAATCTGTATAATTGATTTATAAGCTTAGTTATGAAGTGATAACTTCTTATGGCCCTCCCATAAGAAGTTATCACTCACCGCGGATCAAACTCACCCTGATAAAGATTCTCTTGATGAATCGAAACAGTGTCGGTGCCTCCAGTGAGTAAAGCCCGTGTTTATCAAAATGCATAGTACAACTCACGTAAGTTTTGAAAGTGAAATAATGCTATAAGGGTTCTCGGTTTCCTTTTGTTTAGACTTTAGAGATATGGAACCCTTAAAAAAAGCATGTTCACGACAGTAACCTAGCTTGGTAGATATCTCCACACGTCCACACGTCTAGGACCATTGACCATCACCCATTACTTAACTGTACCCAGTTCTTGATAATAACAAAGTTGCTACTAAATTATGTTAATTATAGAAACCAGACTAATAAGTGTCGATAAATAAGGATGTTGTCTGCACTATACCTGCAGGTCGAGAACCTGATAGTGGAGGCGAAGTACAAGGTGTACCTTAGTGAGCCCGCGACGGAGATCGACTTCGAGGAGTTTGTGCGACTGTACCTTAACCATCGGCCCTCGCGGGGGGACAGCTTCCGGCGCATGCGCGATGCCTTCCGCACCTTCGCCACCTACCAGGAGGACGCCTACTTTATGTTTCGGGAAGACTTTGTGGAAATGCTCGGCGAATATGGTACACAAATATGGTATAACGAGACGCCGAGCCAGTCTGCTTAATGTGTACATATGATAAAAATTTGGTACATTTCTATAGAAGAAATATGATAGATGAATGATAAGATATATTTATATTTTAATACATACTTACGATCAAAATTAGGTAATACAGTAATAAATACATTGTATGACAGCAAAATCGGTCCAGTAATATAAAGTGCGTAAGCCTCCCTCAAATATCTTTATTTTTAAGGTTTAGATTTTAAATTGTCAGTGAACATTATGAAGCTTTTCTTGGAGTTATGTCTATCAGATGGTCTGTATGGTATGCCAACTTGCTTGGGATGGCACTACGCTTGTAGCTACGCTCACACATACAGACGAAATGTTGAGTAATGTACCTAGTGGTGTTGCTAGTGCAAATACTTCTTCAGAAGCTTTAACTACGTTGGTTGGTTTTTCTCCGCTTCTTGCTTTAATGTAAACGTAACGCTGGTTTCTGCACAGGTGAATGCTTCTCCAGGGAGCTTTCATTTTACCTGCTGTCAATTCTGTCGGGGCACAGCTTTGAAGACCGTGCTGCGATGCAGGCGGACGACTTTTCTTTTCTACCGGAGGTTACTATCAAAATCCGAAAATTACCTAAAACACACTCTAACAGACTGACATTCTGGTCTAGACTATAATAATAACAACTGTAAGTAAATTGGCCAAGTAAGCGTCGGACCACGCACAATTAATGCTTTCAAAGTCAGTATGGATGAAAATGACAACTGATCAAGTCTTAACATGATCTAGTCAGCAAAACAAAATACTCTTGACCTGAAAAGACCCACATTGTAGTTTTCAGGAAAGACAGACGACGGTAAAGCATTCCAATCTTTGGCTGTAAGCATTATAAATGTGGAAACAAAGCGCTTTGTTCGTAAGGGTGGTAGACTGACAAGGTACCTATGGATGGTATTGAGCGGTACGTTTGCTTGTCCTGTTGTGAAAAGGAGATAGTGGAATTAGATCATGCAATTCCTGGGCGCATTCTCCGAAATATATTCCATAAAAGATCGAAAGGCATGCATCTATACGGCGGTGCTCGAAACTCTAGAACTTAGTCTTAGCATTTAGCTGCTCACCTATCATCCTCAATAGTCTACGCTCGATCGATTCCAAAGCAGACCGCTGGTGTTTGGCTGAAACATCCCATAGATGGCAGCAATACTCCATACCCGACCGGACTTAAGCTTTATATAAAGTGGAAAGCTGTCCAGGTGTGTAGTATCGCCTTACCTTGTTGAGGATGCCAAGCTTCATGGCAGCATACTTGCTTGGCCTTGGACTCGATATAGGAGCCAAAATTGAGAGTCTGAATTAGTGAAACTCCCAAGAGTTGGAGATGATCTTCTACAGTTACCGGTACATTTCGGAAAACGGGGACTTGGAGAAACTCACTTTTTTTCGCCGAAAAGAGACAAGCTTGCGTTTTGGATGCGTTGAATTTAACTGGATTGGCATCGCCTAAATCGGACACGACCTGGAGATTCAAATCCAGACGCATAAGCATCTCGGCTCTTTATTTCTGAATGTCAGTTTTACTGGCTCGTGCGTTGGCAATCTATCTCTCCACAACTGTCCTGCTGTCTGCATATCCAATGATTCCGGGCATAAGCAGACCGTTTATGTGCAGGAAAAAGAGTGTAGCAGAGAGCACTGACCCTTGAGGTATCCCGGCATTAATTTCCAATCGATCAGACGATCAAAAACTACTCGAATGGATCTTTTCCTCAAGAAGTCAGCAAGCCATGAGCAGAACTGAACTGGCAATCCGTAAGCTGGAAGCATACCAATAATGCTAGCGTTCCAGACCCTATGGCCTTTGAGATGTCAAGGCAAACAGCGAATACTTCACACCGTATTTCTCTATGGCCTAACTCCAAATGGTGACCGAAATTGGGCAGTAATTTGATGGGTCAGCGCGACTGCCTTTCTTGTGCACAGGTTGCACATTAGCAAGCTTCCAGGATTTTGGGACTATTCCAGTTATGATAACTGGAATAGTCCCAAAATCGATAGATAGGCGAAAAAGTCTTGTGAGTATGGGAGACAACTCAGGGGCACAAGTTTTCAAAATTACAGACGAAATGCCGTTTGAAGTACTAGCTTTGTTTACGCCAAGACTCCTCAACATTTTGAGCACTTCTTTTTGATGAATGCGAATTTCCTGCATAGTCGCTTCGCATCGAAGAAGGCTAAGGCTAAGGCTTCTGCAAATTGAGCAGCAAAGAAATTAGCTTTCTTGATTGCAGTGTGGGCTAGAGATCCATCTGGTTTTAGTAGTGGAGGGAGAGAAGGGCGGCTGAAGTTCGCTTCCACCGACTTGGCCAAGGATCAGAATGCTTTACTGCCAGCTGGGTGTGTCGCAAGCTTGGCACCCATACGGCCAATTCGATGGAAGCGAGCTTTCCGTAGCACCTTTCTTAAAATATTTGTCCATCTGTTTCATGTTTTATTTTTTCATGTTTGTTATCAAAACAGGAGCTGTCATTCAGTGAACTTGTGACCAACATCATGGGTATCCAGGAACAGGACAACGTGTCGGAGCAGCTCTCTGCGCAGGAGGGCTACTCGCAGCAGACCTCTACCATTGACTCTGAAGATAAAACTGCTTAACTTCTTATTTCTCATATCCCAAGCTGAGTGGGATCGACATACCTGTTACTTCATCTCATTTCTCTCTTTCAGCCGTCTTCTCAGTACGCTTTACATAACTTACCATTATTGCTTAATTGTTTTGTTTTACATACTTATTAAGTTATTATTATAATTATCATTCAAGCTGGAAAATAGTCACGCATTTTTGTTTGAATTGGGATTGGATCGTTATAGGATAGGGAGGATCTTCCTGGCCGTTTCCCACGTTGAGTGGGGTCGGCACAAAAGGTTATATTTTTCCAGTCCCAGATCAGATGTTATCAGCGTAAAATAAATGAATAAATAATGCTGGACATTTCACGCAGCATTATCTAGTTTCAAAGTAAGCAGAGCTTGTGTAATGGGAATTACATAACTGATATACTTACTACTCATAAACTTTTTTAATTTTGAGAAAAATACATACATTTAACATGTATGTATTTTTCTCAAAAATAAAAAAGTACAAAATAAAAACACAAACAAAACACCTAGACCTAAGACTTACAAATACTTGCAGATCATACAAAATACTCCGTACCTATACCTACTAGGTATAAAATATTATATTTTGCGATATTTTGAAGTTTTAGTTTATAATTGTTTTTCCTTTGATTTTAGGGGGTTGTAACACCTGCATAAGAATAGTACCTAACTAAGTACTTGCTTTCATTGCGTGATTGTGCGTGAATTCTGTATGGCCTAGCGTAGCGTAACGTGTCTTGGGGACGTTGATCTCTGGCAGTGTTAAGGCTCAGCTGCTTCAAATTCGATATTTTATTCTGTACATTTACCATGCAAAAAATATTAGCTTAGCATAATTGCCATCAATTACAATAGTAGCTAGGCCGATTATATATAATATATACAATGAGTTGTACAATATAAACTCATTGTACATGTATATAATCAGCCTAGCTACTATTATAATTGATGTCAATTGGTAAATATAGCAGCTTTAGGATCTAGCAGCTGCAGTTTCCATCAAAAATAATACATAATTCGTAAACATCATAAGTAGGTAATTTAATATCGCTTGACACTATACGAATTTTAGGTTTAAGGATGTTCATTATGTATTGGTTTATTCCTATTTTATTTGTATGTATTGTATTGAAATTGCCATTTTGTACAAAACGTTTTTTTCGAAGTACTCCATGCTATTGATTGTTTTTTGCCAGCGCAGTGGAAATTTATCGATGCCTCTCTTGAAGAACTCAGCTGGAGGCAACAAACTATTCAAAGGAACTTCGTACTGTCGGGTATTGCTTTGTTTCTTGCTTAGAAGTTGTCCATATTATAGAAAGTAAAAAGCCTGTGAGCGCAAGGTCTTGTGAGTACGGTGTATGACGAAGAGCTTTTAATCTTAAGTCTTGTTGCTTGGAGATCGTCTATTGATTTTGATTATGATTGACTGAAGTTGGAGAAGATCGTTCAATCATTGTGTTCAGTCCTTCACAGTTCACGTACGCAGTAATAATTGTTCCGTTTGGTAATAATCGGTGTTGAATCATACCAGCACTAGTCTACCAAACAGTCAATCACTTTTTTAGGAGTAAGTTGCCTAAGTGCTGAATCAGAGTCCAGCTAAGATGATGAGTGTTTACTGATAAAAATAATGGAATTTACATCGCAAGTGACAATGCGTTTCAAATCTCGTTTCAAAATCAAAGTTTCTGTGTCTGCAGAGCAACGCAAGGCATGCCGCAATGCGTACCTAAACCTCTGGCGCGCTGGCAATCATTCAGTTCGTGTAGCACTCTAATGAGTGCTACACGAACTGAATGATTGACAAATGTCAAGCTTTTTTATCGTTTCAATTTAACGCATTAAATGAACCACTATTGTTCTGACTTTAACGTCGAAAGCTGCTGCTAGCTCGGCCGTGGATCGAGTTTGATCACAATCGCCTTTTATTCGTCATTGTCGACCATGGTTTTTTAGTTTTCTAAGACGTAAGACGTTTTCTAGAGGACTAGTAGTCGAGCTATATGGACGAAATTAGTATTGTAAAAGCCTTCAAGTTAATTAATACGAAAAATCTATAATTAATACGAAGTTAGTTAATACGAAGATCTTGGGGAATGTCTACAAAGGTGCTGGATCTCATTATCTGAGATATTGCACCATGTTTAGCTTATATTTGTAATAGATGTATCGACGAGGGAGTATTTAATTTACCGATCTTGAAACACAGTAAATTCATTCCTGTTTTAATGTTGCACGTTTCAGTGCAGTGCCGTATACGCTACGCACTAGACGTGTCATATTGCACCGCGACGAATTTATAATTTACGTTCCGCGAGGTTATCGCCGCTGCCCGCTCTTTCTATGAGTTCCGAAAAACGATTGGCAAATGAACTCCTTGTCTTTCTACAAGACCGCTTGGACGTTATGGACTAGGTTTCGGCTATACTGTAACTGTATACTGTAATATACTGTAACTTTAAACTTGACAAATGATGACTCAGAGGGAGTTGCAGCATGCATCAGAAATACTGTAAGCAAAAATAAACGGAAAAAATATGTAAAAATAAACAAAACCATAACATAAACTAAAAGAAAATTAAATAGTCTAAAATGTATACCAAATATAATAGCCAGTAAGAGAAAAGTAATTGAAATGTCAAACCACTTAAAAATGTGCACTTTGCAGCTAGAATATAATAAGACTACGTATGAATCTGACATGCAGAAGCTTCAGTGTGAACTTGCCAGCGTTGAGGAGTCCTTGAGATCCATAACTAACCGTTATGAGAAGTCTCAGGAGGCGATACGGGAGTACTCATTGACCGTGGATGAACTACTCAAAGTCTCAAACAATGATCAAGTCCGCTTTGATTCATCTGTGACTAAACCCACCTGTGATAGTCAGTGTCCTGAGAATCCTAGGCCAGTGTGTGCTTCTATATCATCATCCCAAGCTTGTTCGGACTCACACAAAAATGTAACATTAGAAGAAACCATAATGCTCTGTGATGAAATTGGAAAACATATGGGCCAATTATTATTAAACACTAGCATGGGACATACAGTACTAAATAATTGCTTACCAAACTGTGACCTGCATGACATAATGCAATTAATAACCAAGTATAATTTTAAGCACAACTCTAATTTCGTAATTTGGCTTGGAAATAGGGGTAATGTAAACAAAGCTGAATTAATAAAATATTTTGAAACACTTTGTTCATTGCAAGTAAACAAAATTGTAATGTTTACATTTCCCTACAGCGACAGCTTGCCACAAGCAGAAAATGACCATAGGTATAAATTAAATCAGACCTTGCATACAATGTCATGCAATAATAATAATAATGTAATCCATATGATTGACACTAACTACATTGTTAGTAAAAAATATTATTTGACTAAAGGTAGATACTACCTTCCTAATTATTACAAACGACAGGTAGCTGTTTCGCTATCTTATAATTTTAGTATAACAGCCAAGAACTTGGCTACACACAATGCTTCTATTGAGCATAATCTTGACATTCCAAATCAGACTCTGGAATTTTTTCCTAGTAATTTAAATAAGATAAAAAGACAATAGAGGAAGTCTCTAGCACTGACAAGTCAAATAATATATGTTATAAAAATAGTCAATCAAACAAAAAGACTAAAAACTGTAAAATAAATCCTGTAAATAAGTTTAAGTTTACTAACTTGGTGCATCAAAATATTCAAGGAATTTGTAACAAAGAATTAGAATTAGACTTGTACATGAACTCAAACAATATTGATATAATCTGCTTAACAGAACATTGGCTGAAAAGTCATGAGCTCATGTTCAACTTCAAGAATCACCAAGTTGGTAGTTCTTTCTGCAGAGTACATTCTATAAGAGGTGGATCATTAATATTAATAAATAAACAAATTAAATTCAAAGAACGCAAAGACATTGTCGCCCACTCTGTAGAAAGACACATTGAGATAGCCTGCATAGAGTTGGAGCGGTTCCTTGTCATAAGCACGCCTCATTTTATATTTTTGTGAAAATTATGGAGGACATTTTGCACAAGTCCATTACAAAATCAAATAAAGAAATTGTTGTATGCGGTGATTTTAATATAAATTTGCTTGAAAAATATTCATTAAGTACCAGAATAACTAGTTTATTTACTTCATTTGGTCTTGAACCTACATTTATAGAGCCAACTAGAATAACTGCCACTTCGGCCAAATGCATAGATAATATCTTTACCAATGTAAACATAATAAGCAAAAATATAATTAGTAATATTCACTCTGACCATCTCGGTCAACTAGTTCAAATAGAAACTAAAATGAATAATAAAGATGTACAAAAAAAAATTACTTATATACCAGTTACCACTGATCGTTTAGAGAAAGTAAGATTGAACCTGGATACCAATTTGCCTTTTTTGTTGTAAAATGATGATAATCCAAATGATTTATACAATACATTTTTCACTGAATTTAATAAAGTATTCAGTTCCATTTTCACATCCAAAACTATTGTGGTCTCTGGCAGTTCAACATTTTGTGAGTGGGCAACAGCAGGTATTCATAAGAGTAGGCGTACCTTGTATGAATTGTACAGTGAAAAACGGTATAACTTTAGTGAAGAGTTCAAACAAAAAGTAAAAAATTATTCAAAAATCTTTAAAAATGTTTGTCGCTTTGCTAAACCTCAGTATTTAAGTTCAAAAATTAAAAACAGTCAAGATAAAATAAAAGCAGCTTGGAAAATAATTAATAGTGAGACCGGAAAATAAAACTCATAATAGTGTAATAAATTTAAATATCAACAATAATATCATTAAGCAAGATATAGATGTAGCAAAGGCATTTGAAAGTTTTTTTACGTTCACCATGAAACTCTAATCAGCAAACTACATCACTATGGTGTTCAGGGAGTTTCACTTAAAGATAAAGATAAAGATAAAGATTAATTTATTTGCTTCAACATAATGTGGGTTACAGTTGTAGGTCTTAAATATATTGAATGGTTCTATTATGTTCTACCTTAAAATTAGGCATGCAAATATTGAAAATTATGTTTGTATTATAATGTGTTTATAAAATTAAATGTCAATGTTTCAAATCGTCAGCTAAGAAGTCATTAATATTATAGTAGCACTAACTTACTAATAATTAAACATAATCTCACTAACATTTAAAAATAACTTAGGTATCTTATTATATATTTTAGGTGCCATACAGACTTAGCTTTTATATAACAGTGCAGTTTTGCAACTATGCGTACAGAGTCTGTTGTTATCTCGTCTGTTACGCACAGCAACGTCAGCCATTTTTAAAAACAGATGACTGTTTTTTCTTACAAATAATGCATCTTCAAAAATGTATAGTGACGGAAGTGCAAGAATTTTATGCTTAATAAATAATGGTTTGCAACTGTCAGTCATAGGTATGCCAAACATGGATGTAATAGTACGTTTTTGTGCTTTAAATATTATATCTTTGTCAGTAGAGTTACCCCAAAATATTATACCAAATCGCTACTGTCCCGTAATAAGCCGTGAGCAATGACTGTATATTAACAGTTGCGGATAGTTTGTATAGAGAATATGCTGAACTACTGATTCGTCTACTTAGTATGTCTATGTGGCATTTCCAATTAAGTTTTTGGTTAATTTGTAAGCCCAGAAATCATATGGAGTCAACTTTATTAATATTACAACCTTGGAATTCAAGATTAATATCCATTGGAATTTGAGCTCTTTGACTAAAGTGAATTATATTTGTTTTAGTAATATTTATTTTTAAATTGTTGTTGTCAAGCCATGAAATTATTGAATTGAGAGAATTATTTATGTCGTATTTATAAGAGTTAATGTCATTGTACCTTATTGATACCGTGCTATCATCAGCAAATAATGTCATAGGTTGATTAATTGTGTTCGGAATGTCATTTATATATACGATAAAGAGTAAGGGTCCTAATACGCTTCCCTGGGGTACTCCATATTTGATTTTCCTAACTGCAGATTTATAAGATATTTCGCACTTGGTTTTCCGTTCCAATTTCGTTATTTCTGTTATTTGTCGTCGATCTTTGAGATACGACGAGAGCAAGTCTGAGATATTTCCTCTGATCCCGTAGGCCTCCAGTTTTTTTACCAAAATAATTTAATTTTTATTAAGCATATCACATCCTACTTAAGTGACCAAAAACAACGAGTAGATGTAAATGGAAAGCGTTCTCCGGGGTCAATGGTAAATGGGTGTACCACAAGGATCAATACTCGGGCCATTCTTGTTTTTAATTTATATAAATGATCTACCTAAACTTGTAAAATATGATCACGAGATTGTACTGTTTGCCGATGACACGTCACTTTTATTTAAATTAAAGCGACGACTTACGTGTGTTACATCCGTGAAAAAATTGTCAAGGGCCATACAAAAAAGTGTTAAGACCAGACAAGTTTCTTGCCGGATTCATCTTGAACTGGGGTTAGGAGGAACCGGCACCTAGATTCACTAGCATGTAAGAAGACGATTCAAAGTGGTCCTTGTGATTGCAATGAATAAAGTGATATGGAATTTTGAATTTTGAATATAAAAATATGTAAGTCAAGCTTCTCTGAAAATGAGATACGTAGAGTAGCGTCGAGAAGATGAAGAGCTTCCGAAGGGGTGAACGAAGGGAACGCAGTCTACAGGACATCATCACCGTTTTTAAGGTGACCGATCTAGACGACGTACCCGCTTTCGTCGCCAGGAGGCTGCAATGAATCCTGCCGCTAGACTTCGAACATTTGCATTGCACATATATACTTAAGGAGATCAATTCGTTAAATTCTGCCGTGGCCGAAATGCAGCTCAAACCACCATCGATGACTTGCGTATCAAAGTTGCGTCATTACAAAGATCATCTTCGGTAATTGGGTCACCTGAAGCATGCAAAGTAAACCCACGTCGCGGTGCTCATCTAAATGCTTCGGCGTGCACTTTTGTGAGTACGTCGGCATCGCCAGTAGCTGAGTCACCGTATGTCTGCGCGCGTGAACCTGCCTCCGCCTCCGCTGTCAGCCGAATTAGCGTGATTGAGTAAGAAACATTATCTCCACAATTATTATACTAGATGGCGCCACAGGAAAATAAGAACGTGCTATCGTTGCGTTTTGGCATTTTATCTCTCGACACTTAGCCTGATAATATAATAAATAACGTAAACTTATTACAAATCTCTTATTTGTAATAAGTTTAAGTTATTTATTGGTAACAAAATAAGGTTACATGTCAGTTCCTTCACAATAATAGATAGGTTCGTAAATATATTGTGTTGTAAATACACCAAGCATTTAAACATACATCGTTCAAATTTACAATATAAAATGTAATGTATATTAATTTAAAGTAGATAATAAATTATAATAATCGATTGATTCAATTGATATAATATAATAATTTAATTATTAATAATAATTTGTCAATATACCTAATAGTAGTTATATAATAATGTGATGTCTAATGCGATTGATCAATGAGCCAATTTTTTAATTTGAATTTAAAGGATTGCGTTGACGGAGCATTTGTGATGATTTCAGGAAGACGGTTATATACCGCCGGCCCCATTACATACACTAGCTTCGACGTTTTAGTAAGGCGCCGCGGTACGGCTCGCAGCTTTTCTGCGTTCCGCGTTACATACTTGTGACCGTCTCCAAACCTCGCGTACTCGTTAAGGTGGTTCTTAACATACATGGCAGCATGGAAAATGATGAGGTCTGGTACTGTCATTATTTTAAGCGACCGAAAAATGCAGCCATGGAGCTCGAACTATCGCTATTACAGCTCTCTTCTGCATTCTGAAAACTCGCTCCCAATCAGCAGCTCAGAGAGAACAGATGCGAAGTAGCAACTCCTGGTCATGCTTTGCTCCAGGGTTGCAGACAAACGCCAAAGAGCAAAACACGCGCGACCTATCCTTTCACACAATTTATCAATGTGTACATCCCATGTAAGCCGTTCATCAATCTGGAAACCTAAAAACGATGAGGATCTGACTTGGCTGATGACTTTGCCACCCAAGATCACAGTCTCATGGGCCTGCGCGTGCGACCGGCAAGATTAAATTGAATAAAATTAGTTTTTTTAACGTTTAGTAGGAAGCCGTTGACGTGAATCAATTCGTTTAGCTTCTCCGCCACCATGCTCAGTCCCCTCTCCAAAAGCTCTGTAGTAGGTGCCTGCACGACTGCAGCGATATCATAGGTATTTCCTCATGGCCTAACTACTTCGCCTAACTGATTTGGCTACGAAGACTAACATATCTTCATGGCCGAACTCGGGAAAGCAAGTACAGTTATCTACCTACGTGGTTAAATGGAAATACTTCTGTAATACTTCAGATCGAAACCAGTTGGTTAGGTTATGTTAGAGTATAGGAAACAACGCGCAAGGCGAGCGAGCGAAGCGAGCGTGCCGCGGCAGCGGCCGCCGAAGCGCCAGAAGAATATAATTTGACATTGAAGCCAGGTGTAAAGCATAGTCATATAAATCACAGAACTAATGGGAAAAAAATATTCATAAGTAATTAGTAGGTATCCTCTCTGCGGTGGCGAGTGTACTTTGCCTATTTTGACACGAGTTTAGCCATGAGGATATGTTAGTCCTCGTAGCCAAATCAGTTAGGCGAAATAGTATGGCCATGAGGAACAAGCCAACATTATCCGCGTACATAAGGATATGTGCGTTGCCTACATAATCAGGCAGATAGGAATAGTAGGAATAGGATTGGATTTTTAAAGAATATTACTTTTATTTTTATCTGATAAGGACCAGGCAGTTATCGATTTGATGCAGTTTTTATAAAATAATAATTTTGTCTGTTCCTAAAATATACGTCTGGATAAATTACATTCAAACAACAATGTTGCATTAAATTATTTATTAGATAATGTAAACAAAATTGATAAAAGTCCGCACATTATCCCAATACATTATTCTAAATGATTAACTTTATTACTTTTAAGTTACCTAGCTTATAAATTTATAAATACCTACTTATGTAAGGCCGGCATCAACCGATTCTATTTATTTAAATTTAAATCAAATAATACTTACTCCAAGCTACCTCTAGAGCCTCAAATATGGCAGACATACAAGACAGCCGTAGAATCAAGTTATTCAGTTCAAATTAGGACCAAAGTCTAGTTAATTTTTAAATTTGATTCACTAAAATTGCATGTTGAATGAATGAATGAATGATGATGAATGCTATACCTAGTACTTGTATGTAGTACCTATTGCTTACAGTTACAACCCGTTTAAACGCGTTCAATCTAACCATGCCAGCATCTTTCATATTGAGTGTTGAGTAAGGTCTGTGTCAATCCAGACAACTATGCGGCATTCTATTTAGAAGTTATTGTAAGCATCGCCATTTTTATAAATATGCGTTTTTTTATGGCGATTATGAAACTCCCAATACAATCAATGTCTATCAGTTTCGATTGGTAATAGCCATTATTTGAATTTAATAGTTTAGTTTGAGTGTTACGTACGTTACTTGTCCATTCAGTATTCGTATGACAGTATGTGTTACAATCAACATCAATATTCCTTAATACCAGTTCATGAGTAGTAACTAAAAGCAGTTAGTATCAATATTTTGAAAGTATCAGAGTTACATAATCGCCCGGCTGATGCTAATAACTATAACTTCACGGCTAGAGTAATGACACCAGCAGTAAATGCAACTTAACTGATGGCATAGTACAAAGTTCTATTTTAGTATAATTTAAGTTGTTTGGTTTAAGTGTTAAGTTGCCGTGCTGCTAGTAGTAGGAATCGTGCTACTGGTAGTGGGAGCCGTGCTAGTAGTAATTATAGCTGAGCAAGTAGTAGTCGGACCTGAGGTCGTAGAAGTTGAAGTCGTGGTAGTAGTAGTTGGTGCCGTGCTAGTGGTAAATGGAGTCGTGCTAGTGGTAGTTGGCATCGTGCTAGTAGTAGTTAGAGCCGCGCTAGAAGTAGTTGGAGCCGTGGTGGTAGTAGTTGAAGTCGTGGTAGTAGTAGTTGGTGCCGTGCTAGTGGTTGTGGGAGCCGTGATAGTAGTAGTCGAAGCTGTGCTTATTAAGTCTTGTGAAATGCCTGAAAAAACATTTAAAATATATCATAAAGCTAAGGTACTGACCATTTTCGTTTAGTATTAATAGCACAAAACTAAAATAATAACGGTTCGCACTGAACTCGAGCGGCAACGAGCGGACCGCGGATCAAACTCACCCTGATGAAGATTCTCTAGATAAATCGAAACATTGTCGCTGCCTCCATCGACAAAATAATACGTGAAGCTTGTATTTATCAAAATGTAACGTAGAAATCGTAAAAAGTTAATCGGAGAAGAATGTGTATTTACCGTAAAGCTTCCGCAATCTTATTCGGTCGATTTCATACGTCTCGTTTGCCTTCGGGTGATATCCAGACATGATGGAGTTCCACACAGATCCATTATCAAGCAGTCCCAAAGTGTGTCCAATTTCATGCAGTGCTAATGGGTAGAATGCAGTGCCACGGGTTTTTCCTAGCTCGACTAAATCTAAGTCGTTGTGGAAATGTGCAAAGGTACCGATTCCCGGAAATGTCGCGTGACCAATCACACCTTTTCTCCAGCGACTGAAAACAAATTGAGATGAGCCGGTAAGTAATTTGATACCTTTTTCATTACTTATCGGTAAGGTCAGAGGTATGATTATGAGTTACTGCCAGTTCCTCAATCAAGGTTAGACACTAAGTTCGATCGAAGTCTCTCAGTCACAAGTTTGTATTGAACATTTGAAAACCATCTAAGATTATATTACCCAGATAACACTTCCATAACGTTCATGTGAGCGAAGCAGGCGCCACTACTTTGAATGACTAAACGACTTCCACGAAAATATGTAAATACGCTGTTATGTAGCTTGCAGAGAGTGTGCATTATGTAAAAAACATAAAAATTCCATGTTTGTCCTGGGATGGAATCGAATATACTTTGGCTTTTGGAACGGCAGTAAACGGTTTGAAACGTGTAAGTTGTTGTCAGTATTACTCACCAGTTGCTATTTGTGCTACTATGGAAGGATAGTCTGATATCTGCCATTCCATGATGGGAGGTCCATGGTTCGAACTTGAGGCCGCAGTACGGAGCCCACTCCGCGAACGCCATTGCCACCAGTTCCTCTACGCGTTGTTTGCTCAGGGTAATTGGTAGTTTATGTTTGGGACTTGGAAATGGTGAATTCAATACCCTGTTATGACACAAGTCATCATCATTATCATAATTATGACATCAACAGTTAAACTTTACACACAGCTAGCGTAGGCTTGTGTTGTTACACCATTGTGCCCATACACACCACACTATTATTTATAACTAGTATGTCCGTGGCTTTGCCCACGTTTTATCTAGGTACTTTATATGTAGCCTATATGCTACTTATAATGTACCTACTCCATGTTTTATCCCAATCCTTTCAGCCGTTACAGCCGTCATCTAACCTCAATGTTAGATGACTGATATACTTACATATACTTACATAACTTATAAGTAAGTACAATCGTTTTTTTTTGCAAATACATTCATATGATACATAGAAAAGCACCTAGACCCGCTACATCGATATATTTTTAAGATTGAAGAAGGCCAAATAAACGCACCGCTCCAATGAGATAGCGAGGTATCGAAGTACATGAAAACATCATCAATCATACAATTTTTAGATTTTGGTTGATTTTTCAGCACGACCGATTTTGATAAAATTTATATGGGACCACCTGTGAAGTATACTCTTTTAAAATTAAATTAAATCTTTATTTCAGACTACATTAGGTCCATAAAATACATGAAATTATCATAAACATTAAAAATCATCAACAATTCTTTTAAACAAAAAAATAATTTTCCAAATCGGTTCAGCCGTTTTCGAGTAATCGGTGAACATACATAAAAAAAAAAAAAAAAATTTTTTTATGTATGTTCACCGATTACTCGAAAACGGCTGAACCGATTTGGAAATTCTTTTTTTGTTTGAAAGGGTATACTTCCCAGGTGGTCCCATATAAATTTTATCGAAATCGGTCGAGCTGAAAAATCAACCAAAATCTAAAAACTGTAGGTATTAATCGATGATGTTTTCGTGTACTTCGATACCTCGCTGTGTCATTGGAGCGGCGCGTTTATTTGGCCTACCCATATTATACACTCGTGAGCAACCGAATCGAATCACCCCTACAAAATGTACAAAGTGTACTTTTTTTCGAAAATGACTTTAGTAATGTATATAAAATATATATTTTTTTGAAAGCTTGATCTTTAGGCTCTAAAATAACACCACTATCATTTATATCCGTCCGTTATTTAAAAATAAAATCGTTATATCCGTGTAAGCATCAAAAATGCACTTTGTGCGGTAGTCACGCGGGCGGGTTGCAACCCTCTATAAAACCCCCTGCAAGCAGTGCACACTTATCAGTCGCTCATCAGACGTTGACCTGAACACACCTACGCAAGTTACGATCGCCGATTCACAACCACTATGGATACAACACCAGAAATAGCCGCTCAAGTTGTTGCTTTGCTGCAACAGGATCTCAGCCAGCGAGAAGTCGCTCGTCGACTAAACCTGAGTCAATCTGCTGTGTTTAGGGTGTACAGAAGATTCCAAGAGACTGGTTCTTACTCCAGGACGCCAGATACCAGTCGGCGCCGGGTAACATCTGAGAGAGACGACCGTTTTATCGTTTCGACGAGTCTCAGAAACCGCCATCTTACCGGTGTTTCTGTCCAGCAGCAGCTGAGAGAAGTTCGAGGAGTGTCTGTCAGTCAATGGACAATCAGAAGAAGATTAAAAGAAGCTAACCTCGTTCCAAGACGGCCTGCCAGAGGCCCAAAATTGACCACAGCTCACCGACAAGCGCGCCTTGAATTTGCTCGCGAACACATTAATTGGAGTGCTGAGCAATGGCGGTCAGTCCTGTTCACTGACGAAACCAGAGTGTGTCTACATGGCAGTGATAGGAGAGCTCGGGTACAGGCGCCCAGGCGAGCGGTTTGCGCAGTGCTGTTTTGCCGAAACCGTGTCCTACGGGGGTGGTTCGTGTATGATGTGGGCGGGCATTTCGCTGGAAGGAAAAACGGAGCTCGTTTTCATCCCTGGTGGAGGCCGAGGAGGCGGTCTGACTGCTGCGCGATATGTGGAAGACATTCTTCTGGATCATGTCTTGCCTTATGAAGGCTTCATCGAGGACGGCTTTCTGTTAATGCATGACAATGCCCGGTGTCATACAGCACGAATCACTCGTCAGTTCATGGATGAAGTTGGCATTCGGACCATGGACTGGCCAGCATTAAGTCCTGATCTCAATCCGATTGAGCATGTATGGGACCAACTCAAACGGAGGGTACGAGCCAGAAATCCGGCGCCTACAAGCATCGCAGAGCTAAAGATAGCGCTGGAAGAGGAGTGGGAAAGGCTACCTCAAGAACTGATTAAAAAACTTATTAAATCAATGAAAAACCGCCTTCAAAGTGTTATTAGAGCTAGAAGAGGCAACACCAAATATTGATTAAATAAATGAAGAGTATTAAACATAAATTTTCTGTTTTATTTTAATTTTGATTAGCCCTATGTTAACTTAAATTAACTTCACTTTTGTTGTGTTTCCATTCAAAACTGATTAATTAAAAAAATACTGTGTAGATTTTCAAAATAATGGTGTAATTTTGAAGCTTAAAGATCAAGCTTTCAAAAAAAATTATATTCTATATGCATTACTCAGGTCATTTTGGAAAAAAGTTACACTTTGTAAATTTTGTAGGGGTGATTCGATTCGGTTGCTCGTGAGTGTATATGTACAAAATACATCTACTTTCTACTAAAAATGTATTATAGGCTCAAATTTCATTCAATGAACTCTGTTTCTTTTTAGTTTTTAAAACGTAATTATTTCACTTAAGTAAAAGTAAGTTCTTGACTAATTTAAATCCTAAGATACGAAAGCTGCCTTACTTGTATGTGATGACTGGTTTGTTCCAGATACTAGGGTTCGACCTTCGAACTCTGATGTGGTCGACCGCATCTTGCACTTCGCAACTCTCGATGAACAAATCCTGATGAATAGACGTTAGGTTAATTTGGTTATTCCTTGCGATCGTTTCCATTAGGACTAAAATATAGTACCAGAGCTTTTAACTTTTAAAATAAAAAAATTGCACAAGTTCGAGCACACAAATCCGTTCACAGGCTTTTTTGTCTTTCTTATAATGTTTGAAGATCCGTTGGAATGTAGATAGTCCATTTTAGATTCTAGCAGTTTAAATAGTAAGTTGCAGATATATTTTATTTTAAAATAATTACATACAGTGGTGGTCATATAATTAAGAACGCTGATATAAAGGGAAGATTTTTTCAAAAGACGCAAAACTAATAGCTTGCAATTTTTATTATTTCTCTCGGTATCGTAAGGCTTTTCCATAATACCACTGTATTCATTGATACACATGATTAGCTAAAAATAAATAGACAAACTTTTTACACTACTTCTTAAACATAGTATTCCTATTTACTGGCTGGTCACGTAATTAAGAACGCTAAATAGATTATACCTTTATTCAAATTTAAAAAGAGAACACTCAGTCGATTGGATAATTTTAACGCCATTTAGTGCTGTAAAAGATTAAAAGTGATTGCTTCTTATGAAAAAACAATGGGAAAAAATAAAAGTTGTGATAAATCTACAAGGGAAGTAATAATAAAAATTCGCCGGAAGAATTGGTCTTATATATAGCCGACCATCTGCAATGTTCAAAAACGATGGTTTTCCACGCTGTAAAGCATTTTGCTACGAATCAAACTACTTCGAATGTTCCAAGTGTACCTAAACAGAGAAAAACAACTCCTCGAGATGACCGAAACATCGTTCATATGGCAAAACAAAATCCTTTTAAAGGGTCCAATGAGCAGAGAAAATAATATTTTGGTGAAAACAACCCTTTAGCAATCTGAGCACGCACTATTGGAAGACGTTTGGTAGAAGAAAAATTGCATGGTAGGATAGCAAGAAAGGTACCCATGTTGAAACTTTGCCACAGACAAGCCCGGCTTGCATTTGCGAGAAAGTATGAAACTGGACTGTGCGACAGTGGAAAAATGTACTTTTCTCTGACGAAACAAAAATAAAAAGAGTATGTTCTGATGGAAAACGATATGTACGACGTCCCTTGAATACAGCATTCGTAAGTTAAAGTACACGAAAGTTACATTAAAGCACGGTGGTAGAAATGTGAAAATTTAGGGATGCTTTTCTGGACATGGTGTTGGACCTGTAAAGTTGATAGAAGGTAACATGGATCAGTTCCAATACAAAAATATACTGAAAGAAACAATGTTACCTTATGCTGAAGACGTTCTACCGGTTATTTGGACATTCCAGCGTGACAATGATCCAAAGCACACTGCACGCACCGTAAAGGAATTTCTTACAGCGCAATCAGTTTCTGTCTTAGACTGGCCAGCTAACAGCCTAGATTTAAACCCAATAGAGAATCTGTGGTTCGAAGTAAAGAAAAAGGTTTCAAATACACAGAGTGGGAATTTAAGAGAGCTGTACGGCGTTTTTTTAGAAGAATGGAACTCTATTTCTCTTGCGAAATATCAAAAATTAATAGAGTCAATGCCTCGCCGATTTAAAGCAATAATTAAAAGCCTTGGATATGCTAATGACTATTAATTTTAGTTAAAAATTTATTAAATTGATTTTTATATTTTCTGCATATAATGTTTTTTTTTTATGTGATTTTTTTAAAGTGTCATACAAAACAATTCCCAAGCAGTTTAATAAATCGTTCTTAATTATTTGTCCAGCTTCAGTACTATTTGAATGTGTTACTTTGGTAAAATAAATGAAATGGGAAAAATAATAGTTTGCGATTTTATTCTTTATTCCTAAGCCACGTTGCTCTATTAATGTGGCTATTTTATAACATAACTAGTTGCTTCTCAGAAGTTACACATCTCTGTGTATGACACGATTTAAATAAAAAACTTCTATAACTTCAAATCGTTCTTAATTATAAGACCACAACTGTATATGTACAGAATATTATACAATACCATAAAATACACGTGAAACACTAGAGCTATCTGAGGAACGTATAAAACGATCTATAGATAGCTCAACTGATCCAGAGAGTTTATTTTTGTCAGAAAGGCACGACAACTCACTTTTTGTTTATTTATTATCTTTTCCAAATCGTTCGCCGGAATAGACTTGCTTAAAGCTTTACTGAGAACTAGAAAAGTACAAAATAACCAAATGAAATTGTTTATGACAGACATCGTAGAGCTCTACGTGAGTGCAGCTAATTAACGAGTTAATAATTCGTGTGGTAAGTAGATAGTTGTTACACAATGGAGTGCTCAAGATAGGACACACCGAAGCACTGAAATGAGCGATTACAGGCTTTCCTTTTAATAAGAAGAGTCATTCAATTGTATCAAAGCTGTAGTACCCACTTCTATATAGGTACTAACTTATATCTACGGAGTTTATCTAAAAAATATTATTAGGGTACAGTATATTTACTGTTTACAACATATAAAATCATGTGCTCTCGGGTTAATATTTTTTAAACGTTTTTTCGAGTGGATTATGTAATGATAAGGGTTCTTGTATAGGTTTTTTTCGTTTTTAAATATTTCCTACCAAAATAAACACATTCCTCCCTCTGTGACGACCTCTGAGGCGCAGTTAGTGATAAATGTTTGTATGATCTGCAAATATTTATCTCGGGTTTAGGTGCACAGAGAATTCCGGCCCACTACCCCGATATGCTAGCGCCTCTTGACCACCAAAACTTACACGCTGTATTGGTAACTGAATCCTGGTTAAAACCTGAGGCATCTGAAACAGGTAGGCAATATGATGTTGTAGGGTGTCTCCCTATTCCCATATTCCCCACCTGGTTCTAATCTTCGATTCTTCTTATAATTCGAAATTACCGCACTTGGTGTGGTGGTGGTGGCGTTGCCATATATCTCCGTGCACGTATTCCTTTCAATATTGTTAGCATGTCAGCGCAGACATAACCGCATAATGTTGGTGAACACCTGTTTTTAGAATCCTTCTCTCTCATACAAAAATCCTATTCGGTGTATTTTACTGTCCTTCTGATCGTATAAATCATTTCCATTATTTTGAGACACTCGGAAAAGATCTTGTCGGTTCCGTTGATCACACCATTATTATGGGTGACTTCAACACTTGTTTACTTAAACAAGATAAATTACATAAACAAGACTACCGATCTAGGTCACTCGAGAATATATCTTTATTCAATAAAATCACAAGGACCACTTTGAATCGTCTTCTTACATGCTAGTGAATCTAGGTGCCGGTTCCTCCTAACCCGTTCAAGAAGAATCCGGCAAGAAACTTGTCTGGTCTTAACACTTTTTTGTATGATTCTTGACAATTTTGTTATGGATGCCGAGTCGAGTTGGAGCAGATTCATCCCAAGCTTTTTTGTCATCTAAATAATCCGATATTTTATAATATGCTTTAATAGACAGTTTCTGTTTAATTACGTTTTTAAATTTGCCAATTGACAAATCTAACACGTCGCTTAGGACCTTATTATAGAAACGCACACATTGCCCTATAAAAGACTTATTAAGTTTAGCGAGCCTAACAGTGGAAACAGCGAGGTTATCTTTATTTCTAGTGTTAATACTATGATTATCGCATTTTTTTTTAAATAAATGAACATTTTTGTGCACATACATTTAATTTTAAATTTTCTGACAAGACACTGTCATAATATTAATTTCTTTAAACTTATTTCTGGGGCCCATGTTATAAATTGCACGAACAGGCCTCTTCTGCAACATAAAATATGGTGTTAATATCAGCAGCACTCCCCCACAACAGAATGCCATAAGACATAGTGCTATGAAAGTAGCTGAAGTAAACGAGTCTAGCGGTATCTACGTCGGTAAAATGACGGATCTTTTTAACAGCGTATGTCGCAGAGCTGAGTCTCTTCGACAATTTATCTATGTGCGGGCCCCATTGCAGCTTATTATCTAAAGTAGTGCCTAAGAACACTGTGGTATCGACGAGATCTATCTTTTCGTTTTTAATTTTTACAGTAGCTTTTACCTGTTTAACGTTGGGCAGTATAAAACGAATGCGTTTCGTTTTTTTCTCATTAAGTAATAAGTTGTTTACATTAAACCATATTACAACTTTAGAGATTGCATTGTTTACATCGTCAAGATTAGTAAGTCGTCGCTTTAATTTAAATAAAAGTGACGTGTCATCGGCAAACAGTACAATCTCGTGATCATCTTTTACAAGTATAGGTAAATCATTTATATAAATTAAAAACAAGAATGGCCCGAGTATTGAACCTTGTGGTACACCCATTTACCATTGACCCCGGAGAACGCTTTCCATTTATCTTCTAATTAAATCAGAAATACTCCACTGTCAATACATTGATTAAATATGAAAGCTAGATCTGGTGCAATAATGTCAATTAGTGGTTTTATAACACTGACAGAAATGCCCCAGAGATCAGTGGTCTTTTTACATTAATCATTTTGAATGCCTTGATAATATCGTTATTGTCCACGTGTTCAAAGTAAAAATGTGTGACACATTCAGGTAAACTATCTTTTAACAATGATTCTGCTATTACATGAGAAGAGTTTAAAGACTTTGTAGTGGAGACTGGAATATCAGTAAAAAAAGTTTCAAATGCCTCTGCTACATCTATATCTTGCTAATTTATGCTCTTCGATACGCTATCATTCTGAATCTTGATATAATGATTATTATACAAAAAAATTGGGCCCCCCAGTGTCGTCAGACAACACCGACGCGATGTGACGTCGTATTCGTTTAATTATTAATTAACTTATTAGTGTTTTATAATAAAAAAAACCCAATAATAATAATAATTCATTATCACACTTTGACTCCGTTTTTTGTGATACTTAGGGGTCAGGTAATCCCAGTGTAGATACAGACATCTCTATCTACACTGGGAATTCCTGTAAAAAATACGTCCAATAAGAAAATAAATTCCTTAATTAGATCTTAATTTCATATCTGTGTCCCCATAATATGTAGTTATTTTCCCACAGTATGGGTAACGCCTACTCTAAACTCGATGGATGATTTTAGTTTTTAATAGTTTCTTTATCGAATGAAGTTCTGTTAATATCAGCTATACCTGGGGTTTTTGTTTTATAAAACAATAACCGCCATAATTTGATAGGCAAAATCCATTTGTGCACGACCTGTTTTGAACTTATGACCTAGGATAGGAATATAGCTGCTATGGCTGCTATGGCTGCTATCAGAGAATACGGATAACGCAGATTCTGTCGCATACTCGTACTTAGTCAGTTTCTATTGGTAAACGGAAATATATTTTACAAGTAGGTACCTATACTTCTTATATACTAACATATTAAATAGGTTATCCAATATTTTGAAGTTATCAGCGTAGAATACCCCGTGTAGGTAGGTGTATTTTTATGCTGATTATGCCTGACCTTTATTGGTTTTAATAAAAACGATCTAGATTCCGGCCAGAGTGATATGATAATTATATAAGTATGTATGTACAATAATTACGTTTTAAAACTAAAAAGAAACCGACTTTGACCGAATGAAATTTGAGCCTATAATACATTTTTAGTGGAAAGTAGATGTATTTTGTATATTATAATATGGGTAGGCCAAATAAACGCCACGCTCCAATGAGACAGCGAGGTTTGAAAGTACATGGAAATATCATCGATGTATACAATTTTTAGATTTTCGTTAATTTTTCAGCTTGACCGATTTTGATAAAATTTATATGGGACCACCTGAGAATTATACCATGTAAAACAAAAAAAGAATTTTCCAAATCGGTTCAGCCGTTTTCGAGTAATCGGTGAACATATAAAATAAAAAAAATGGTGCAATAATGTAAATAAGTAGTGAGAAATGCGTATGTACGGCTGATAGTTGGAAATGAGGCAAAGAAACAGTTAGGCTGACCCCACTTGGCGTTGGGGGGATAAGATAAAGAAGAATAAGTAAGGTAGGTTAATTTGTCTTCTGAGTTGACTGTAGAGGTCTTCTGCGAGGAGCCCTCGTGCGCGGTGTTGGAGCCAACAAGTACAAGAAGAAACCAAAACAGTTCGTTCGCGACCGCACCTACGGGTTCTTAGCTGCGGAGTTAACCAGCGCCGCACGTCCATATAAAAAAAAAGATTTCGACGAATTGAGAACAATAAGTAAGTAAGTCCTTTTTGATAAAGTCGGTTAAAAATACTTATTTTGTAATACCAAGCTGTTATTAAACCATTTACAGGTAAACCATTTACAATTTACCTGGGATTTCATTGGAAGGAAATATCTAAATTCTTAACACGCGGAGAGCTGTTTTTACTCGCTGTCCAGCTCTTGCACGCCCATGATGGTCACCAGCTCACCAAATGATAACTCTATTAGACAACAAACATAAAAAATAGAACTCAATAATCAATACCTCTCAATAATAATAAATTTGAGGAATCACTTTGCGAATAATCTAAATATAGTTATTTGTTTTTTTGCGATAATCATAGTATTAACACTAGAAATAAAGATAAACTCGCTGTTCCCACTGTTAGGCTCGCTAAAGTTAATAAGTCTGTTATAGGGCAATGTGTACGCTTCTATAACAAGGTCCCAAGCGACGTGTTAGATTTGTCGATTGGCAAATTTAAAAACGATATTAAACATAAACTGTCTATTAAAGCATATTATAAAATATCTGATTATTTAGAAGACAAAAAAGCTTGGGATGAATCTGCTCCAACTCGACTCGGCATCCGTAACAAAATTGTCAAGGATCATACAAAAAAGTGTTAAGACCAGACAAGTTTCTTGCCGGATTCTTCTTGAACTGGGGTTAGGAGGAACCGGCACCTAGATTCACTAGCATGTAAGAAGACGATTCAAAGTGGTCCTTGTGATTGTAATGAATAAAGTTATTTTGAATTTTGAATTTTGAATTTTGTTCAACAAATGAGCTCAGTTATTTTTGCTGCGAGTGTTCACTTAAAATTACGAACTAGCGAAATTACGAATAGAGTGGTTAAAGGCACGAGACATGTGCAATTTTGTGCCTTGAGTTAAATCCCTGGGCTGAAATTAATTTCTGAATGAACCATCGCCTACTTTTTGTTTAGCACCATTCAGTAATTCCAAAATGTGTTTTTGGCGCGGATACCTACTTGTATTGAAACCTGAAGATGGCGTTTTACTGTACAAGACAAAGAATAACTTTGCTGCCGAGCGAAACACACAACTTTTCACCTCACTACAGCGAAGAAAATGCTAGGTGCAAGAAAAACAGCTTATATAATATTTTAGTGTTTATTTATTTTGTTTACATTTTTTTTGGAACTGCTTGTGTTTATTACAAGGTACTTACATACATTTGGCAAATTTGAACATTGCTCAATTTCATATAAAAATGAAGTTGACTAAATGACATGAAATCAGAAATAATGCATTTTTAGTAGATTGGCGGTATAGAATATTATCGAATAGAAAGAATCGAATTAAAAAAATCTTTTTTTTTTTTTGTTTAAGTAAGTAAGAACTATTTATGATTGTATTATTTGATCGTTATTTAATTGATTTTAATTGTTTTTTTCGATCTGTGTTATAAATGGATTTCATAAAAAAAAAAAAAAAAAATACTCTAGGTATATCAAAACCAGTGATATCAAATAATCAATACAATCTCTATTTACTCTTACTCTATTTATTTGCAATACATTGATATTTTCATGGATGCGTTTCGTATCGTTCATTTCATTCCTCCTTACATTCCTTTAATGTCTAATCAGCTGCCAAGTTCCTAAAAACCTATTGCCTGTGATCATTAATGCAATGCCTTAAAAAATGTCATGATATAGAAATGTTTTTTCTTATTATTATTTATTTATTTATTAAGTTATTGCCTGAGATCCCCAATATAAGGCTTTAATTGCGACATACGAGCTGTTTGTCGTTGAAGAGTTTTGTAGGGTATCTTCAAAGTTCATTGTCAAGTCAGTTAACCACTGAAAGTTGCACAATTAGGTATTCTCTTACAATATTTTCCAAACAGCTAATCTGCGATGCATTCGTTCTCATACGTTAAAGAGTTTCTGATTTTTATCATGTTTTCCATCATTAGATGGGACCAATGGTTAATAATTGGTGGAGATTTGAGGTAATATACTACAAAAAACACAAGCTCTGCCTACTTTGAGGCCAGATGATGCTGTGTGTAATGACCAGCGTTATTATTTCTATTAAAAGTATAAAATATAATATAATAAATATAATATAAAAAAAACCCGCCAATAAGAAATGGAATCAGGTAGGTGGGTACTTACCTAAGTAGGTAATGTATTTGTGGCAAGACATTTTTTAAAATATTAAATTGGCCAAGTACGTAAGTCGTGCTAGAGAGGGTGCCGTACCTATAACCTATACATACTCTTACCAGAACCATGGTTCTTTTACCTACGGTTACTAGTGCGGTACGGTTTTATTTATTTTAAATACTTAACATCTGCTACAAAACAACAACTACGTCATTTCGTGTCCGCTCGGCATTATTCGGAATACCGAGCTATGTTACGTCTCAAAAATGTCGTGACGGTATCGGGAACAAGATGGTCGGGCATTCGTTAGCTCGTCACTGTCCAGTAAAGCATGCGCTACACGGTTTGAAACCACAGTTTCTACCAAGGTGACCTTGGTAAAAACATATGTTTCAAACCGTGTAGATAGTGGTTTCAAACCACATTTCGCATGACCTTCAAACGCCTTTGGTAGATAGGCTTGCCCAGCAAACCACTGGCAGAAGCGGTGGTTTAAAACTTGTTTCAAACCGTCTAGCCACTTGTTTAAAACCACGCGTACCAACCACAGTCGCGCCGTTGCACGCATCGAGCGCAGACGTATTGCGCGCACGCACGGTACTATGGAGAAAGAACGTGAGGTTATCACTGAATTCATCGAGTTATTTAGAGACCTACCCTGTTTCTGGGACTTAACGTCTAAGGAGTACAAAGACTCCACCCAAAAAAATGTTTTTTTCTTCAAATGCACACAAAGTGCCATACAATCCTCTTGCCCCGCGGCTCTTGTACAGTGCAGACGTGTTGCCGATCGACCCCAGACATATTCTCCTGCTGAAACTGAACTCTGAAACTTGCATCATAGGAATATATCGACCCCCAGCCCAAAATGATACATCTAACTTCATCAATAGTTTAGATTCTCTATTGGCCAAACTAAGTAATTTCAAAAACATAATCTTCTGCGGTGACATTAACATCGACATCGCAGCTAACACAGAAGATAAACGTTGCTATAATTATCTAAACATATTGTCCAGTCATAGCTTGCTACCGGGTCTGATAATGCCAACACATGGACATACGTGCTTAGGTCACATGATGTTGAAAACGAAACTTGAGGCGGTTTGCTTCAAAATTGAATCGTCCATCACTGACCACGAGTGTGTTGCCTTGAGTATAGTGCAAAATACTAAATTAGAATATATGACTAAACCAGCTTCTCGTGTCGCGTACGAAGGACTCGATATCGCTGTACATAATATCGACTTTAAGCCGATATTTGATTGCAATGACATAAATATAGCTACAAACCTACTACAAACTGAAAACAGCAATCAAGGAAAACACACAAGTAGTTAAAACACCAAATTGTAAAAGAATAAATAAACCTTGGATCACCAAAGCTTTGCTTCGCTGCATGCGAAATAGGGACAACCTCCACAAAAAACTAAAAAAGGATCCGAAAAATGATGTTTTAAGGACTACG
Source organism: Lampropteryx suffumata (assembly GCA_948098915.1). Taxonomy (NCBI): domain Eukaryota; kingdom Metazoa; phylum Arthropoda; class Insecta; order Lepidoptera; family Geometridae; genus Lampropteryx; species Lampropteryx suffumata. The sequence continues at coordinate 19,177,261 of OX402546.1, forward strand.
TATAAACGATACAGAAGCTTTTAGAAATTCGAAAACAGGAGATTGAGAACGCCAAAGAAAATAATAAAAAACTTTAGAAAGTGATAAGAAATATTAGTGGATAAAAAAACCAGTTGATCACTCTACTAAACTACTCGGACAAGGTAATGAAACTACAAATATCAATGAGGTTAACATTTACTTCTCAAACATAGGCAAGAAGCTAGCTGATGAACTAAATAACTCAAAACTCAATAGTGATATGAGTGGCGTTTGTGGCCACACTTCCGCACCCAGAAACTCATTGGTCTTGCTCCCCGCAGATGAATACGAAGTATTTCAATTAATAATAGGCCTCAAAAATAAATGTGCGGTGGGCTTAGATCAAATTTCTGGCAGCATCTTCAAGAGATACGCTCATTTGCTCACTGGGCCAATAACACATATTTGTAACCTTGCTTTAACAAATGGGGAATTCCCGAGTTCGTTCAAAACTGCACTTATTAAGCCTATATTCAAGAATGGCGAGAAAGATAGTGTCGAAAACTATAGACCTATCTCAATTTTACCCACTATGTCGTCCCAGCGAACCACCCCTTGCGATAGAAGAGTACACAGCATTGCAGCTGTGTGTAATTCGTCTATTGAAAGAAAGAGAGTTCATTTTTAACCGACTTCATCAAAAAGGAGGAGGTTCTCAATACGTCGGAATCTTTTTTTTTTAATGTATGTTCACCGATTACTCGAAAACGCCTGAACTGATTTGGAAAATTCTTTTTTTGTTTGACAGTGTATACTTCACAGGTGGTCCCATTTAAATTTTATCAAAATCGGTCGAGCTGAAAAATCAACGAAAATCTAAAAATTTAATACATCGATGATGTTTTCATGTACTTCGATACCTCGCTGTCTCATTGGAGCGGTGCGTTTATTTGGCCTACCCATATTATATATACAGGGAATTCAGGAACTAGTATTTTAAGCCTGAAAGAGGAGATTCCGACCATGAAAATTAACAGTTGTGGGGGTACAAATTCTAAGAATTCATATTTCACATGTCCATACAAAAACATTCAAGAAATAAAATTGACAAGCCTTTTTATTTTGCCAACAATGATTCTAAGTGCGTTACCTACCTACATACCTAGTTTCGCGTGAGTTCAAATTGTATGCTAAGCTAGGCTAGATTCCTAGGTTGGTGTATGTAAGTATCTTTTGACGTAGTTAGTTTAGTTTAGAGACGAATAGTATTACCTATTCGTCTCTTGAAAAACAATGTTTTTAGTTTAATGGTAAAAGAAGCAACTACTTATGTAGATTAAATACCGTTTAATGTCTTGTTCAAGGCGGATCCATAAAATTTTGAAAATTGACAATAACAAACACCACATTACATATTACTATTTTTGGAATTAGGCGAGATTCATTATTTATTCTGTGGATTGAACTCTTCTGATTGCTTGTCGGTTTTGTTTGACAACTTCTTTGAGACGGATAAAAAGCCGTGAAGTCACTGAGTCACACAATGAGATGGACAGATAAAACTATGAATTGAATTTCTATGAAGATCTACCTACAGTACCTATGTAATCTACCTACTTACGGAACATTTTGGTTAGATACCCAATGCTTTAATTTTTTTATGAAGATCCGAATCAAGTTGTTTTAATAACGAGTTGTGAACATGTTATCATCATCATCATCATAAACAATTCCTGTTTATTTGCAATTTTTTTCAGATTTATTGTTGTTGACACATTTGACAGAAGAACAAACAAGATTATTTTAAAAACACCAGCTGGACTCAACTAAAAAACAAAAACTGTCTTTCCTCTCTGAGGCATCACAATGTAGGCAACTTTAATGTTTGTGTTGTTGCGTGAAATCATACTTCATTTTGAGGTCACTCTCAGAGTTCAATAAACAGCTGATTTTAAGGATGTTACGATTTGTAGTAAGTACAGTTTTGAAGCAAACTTTGCTGCTCATTTCTTCAATGAAAAACATTGAACTTATAAAAGTGGTAAAACATATGTTGTTCTCGAAACTATCGAGAATCGGCCCACCTCGGCATAACATACTAGTTCCAGACCACCCTGTATACAAAATACATCTACTTTCCACTAAAAATGTATTTTAGGCTCAAAGTTCATTCAATGAAGTCGGTTTTCTTTATAGTTTTTAAAACGTAATTATGTATCTAATAATTATTCAAACTAAACTTCATCAAAAGATCCGTCATCAAAGAAAATCTTACGACGAACATTTTACACATCCAGTAATCTGAAAGAAAACTGAACCCTAAATAAAATGTAGGCACTAAGATAAACTTACTTATAGCTTCTGTGCGATGTCAAGTAACTTTTATAAATATAAAATGCCTGTGACCACACATTTCAGTGTTTCGGTGCGTCTTAACTTGAGCACATCCTTCTACAGCAACTACAGGATAGGTACCTACCATACTTCTTAACTTATTAATTAGGGTGCACTCAAGTCCAGCTCCACGATGTCTGTCATTAACAAACTCAATTGGCTACTGTGCGCTATTGCAGTAATCGGTAAAGCCCAAAGCAAGACCATTCCTGCGGATAATTTGGAAAAGGTAAGTTAATAATTCCGTTTTCAAAACTAAAAGGAAACCGACTTCATTGAATGAAATATGAGCGTATAATACATTTTTAGTGGAAAGTAGATGTATTTTGTATATATATAATATGGGTAGGCCAAATAAACGCACCGCTCCAATGAGACAGCGAGGTATCGAAGTACATGAAAACATCATCATCGATGTATATTTTTAGATTTTCGTTGATTTTTCAGCTCGACCGATTTTGATAAAAATTTTATGGGACCACCTGTGAAGTGAATATGGGACACCCTTTCAAACAAAAACAGAATTTTCCAAATCGGTTCAGCCGTTTTCGAGTAATCGGTAAACATAAATAAAAAAAAAACCGACGAATTGAGAACCTCCTTCTTTTTGATAAAGTTGGTTAAAAACTAAACGAAAGTTGGGATGCATTTCAACGAGCAGCAGCAGCATGACCGCGATTGCTAATTATTATAATTGTCTTCTGGTGGGGAAACTCATACAGAGGACTAAATCACTGATGGTTTTTAAATACTAACCTAGTTTTAAGTGCATACTAACACAATGGACTATTGCTGTCTGAATTAATAATAATAATAATAATAATAATCATCACGGACTTTTAACACAGCATCATCTGGCCCCAAAGTAAGCAGAGCTTGTGTTATTGGTACCACATGACTGATATACCTACTACTTATATACTTTTTTTGTAAATACATACATATCATACATAGTAACACCCAGACCCGAGACAAATACTTGCAGATCATACAAACATTTGTCCCGCGGCGGGAATCGAACCCGCAACCTACTGCGTCTCAGCTGGACCTTAGCCCACAGCGCTACAGAAGTCGTCATATATTATTATTATTATTATTATATTTCTGTCCCTTATCATGCTTGTTCTTATCCCGCTTCATTTGGAGTCGGCACAATATGTTATTCTCTTACAATCTACTTTTACTCAACCGGCATTTGAGTACTTATAAATTGTTTTATGTACACATGTCATCTTTTTCACAATTCATTAACCGACTTTATCAAAAATGGGGCGGATCTCAATTCATCGGATTTTTTTTTTTTTTTTAACTAAAAAGAAACCGACTTCATTGAATGAAATTTGAGCCTATAATACATTTTTAGTGGAAAGTAGATTTATTTTGTATATATACAATATGGGTAGGCCAAATAAACGCACCGCTCCAATGAGACAGCGAGGTATCGAAGTACATGAAAACATCATCGATGCATACAATTTTTAGATTTTCGTTGATTTTTCAGCTCGACCGATTTTGATAAAATTTATATGGGACCTGTGAAGTATATCCTTTCAAACAAAAAAAGAATTTTCCAAATCGGTTGAGAACTTGAGAACCTCCTCCTCTTTGATAAAGTCGGTTAAAAAAGATATTAGTCATGTCACCCATAACACAAGCTAGGTATGCTTACTTTGTGGCTAGATGATGCTGTGTCAAATGTCCGGCATTATTTATTTATGATTTAAGTATACTTATTATTCATTCTTTATTTACTCATGTCATCGTTTACACAAGTCATTACTCTTTGGTTGATTATATATATAGATACCTAAATGTCCTACGGATAATCAGGACTATAAAACAAAATTCTCGATGCACAGATCTTTTCCTACGTACCGAGTGATTTGTAAATTAATCTTAGGCACGTATTTCCACCAGGATTTCTCCATCGAGCGTTACAGAGTGCAGGATGGAGTCGATCACACCAGAGATCGAAGGTCGAACCCTAGTATCTGGAACAAACCAATCATCACATACAAGTTAGACATTTGTATTTGTTTTATTGTTTATAAGGCTCTAAATAAGTGTAGTACCCAGTGATATAAGAAATTGGGAAACGAACCCATTAGCTACAGAAGTTAATTGAAACAACTTAGTGCTCTCAACGTGGAACGTCTATCCTATTTATCCTGTTACAGTAGTGAGGAGATCTGGAGATACGATCTATTGTTGATCTTTCTGTTACACTGCTTACATTATCATAGTAAGAGAAAAGAGATACTTAATCTGTATTTGTAAAAAAGCTTAACCTGACTGACCGATTCATCATAGCCGAGCCGAAACCGCTGAAGCTAGAAAGCTAAAATTTGGAAGCTTCCTTTTACAGCAAAACCACCCATTAAGTCAGGATTTTTGAAATTCAACCCCTAAGAGGATGACAATGGGTGAAAACGAATGTATGAACCTTTGTCGCTAGTCTCAGTGTAGGTATAGGATGGAGCTAGTACATGAATGTAATTACGTTTTAAAAACTAAAAAGACAACCGACTTCATGAAAGTATGTAACAAGTTACTGTAAAACGTTGAGTAGATTCCTTGACTGTCCTTCGTCTTCATCATCAGATCCTTAATGACAGTTACAACCCATCTAGGTGTAAAGTTCTCATCAATTCAAATTTATCAAGCCTAAACATCCGGAAATTGCTGTAAATCGTTGAGGAGTTCCCTCAACTGTCTTTCGGCTCCATCATCAGATCGACTCCAGACCTTCATTAAATAGTAGTGCTTTAAAATACTTAATGAAAAAAATTAACAAACGAAAGATTGATTGTCAAAACAAAGATTTTTGAAGGTTCCGCTCGATTTCTCTGGAATGCCATCATCAGAGACTAGTTTCCTTATCATGGTAACACCCTTGGAAATCTCCTTTTCAAAAAAAATACTATCTTCAAAATCCGTTCATAAACGACGAAGTTATCCGCGAACACATAAAAAACTGCGGGGCAGTCTTTGGGGAATGCCGATAGAAGTGAAAACTAAGTAAGTGAATTGTATCGTCGAGCTATTAGATTATTATTTTTGAATTATTTTTGGTTTGTAAAGAAGTGTTAATTACCAATTTAAACTTTAATCCTTGATCATATTTTTTTTTATAAACTAAAAATAATTCGAAAATAATAATCTAATAGCTCGACGCCGACGATACAATTTACAAATTATTTAGTTTTCCCTTCTATCGGCAGTCCCCAAAGAATGTTTAGGGAATAATTTCGCATGATTTGTTTTATTTATCAAAGTAGAAAGCTAGAAAGCAGAAAGTACTATCATGGATATGGTCAAATAACATTTTTATTTATTGTGCTATACACAATTATTGCAACTAATTTACATAAATAAATTTACACCTTAGAAAAATCAACATTAATCATGTCATGGGAAGAGGTAAAAATCGTACAAATTAAAAATAGAACCGAATTGGAACCTCCCCCTTTTTTTGAACGAGATGATGTCCTCCAAAGATGATGATTTTTATTTCAATACAGGGTATTGAATTCACCGTTTCCAAGTCCCCACCATAGCCTACCAGTCACTCTGAGCAAAGAACGCGTAGACGAGCTGGTAGCAATGGCATTTGCGGAGTGGGCGCCACATTGCGGCCTCAAGTTCGAACCATGGATCTCCGATCATGGAATGGCAGACATCAGACTGGTCTTCCATGATAACAATACGAGCGACTGGTGAGTACTTGTAACTGATTGTTCAGTAATACATATTAGTGGCTCCTACATAGTTTAAAAAAAAACATCGAAATTACGTTTTTAGGTTTTTTTGTTGCCGCTACATGTAAAAACAAATTGTATTTTTAACCGACTTTATCAATAGAAACCGACTTCATTGAATGAAGTTTGAGCCTATTTTTAGTGGAAAGTAGATGTATTTTGTATATATTGGTTGGGTTGGGGAAAAAGTTTCTTCGCATTTTTTAAGAAAATTCTAAACATTTTATTTACATTTAACTAAAGTATGTAGGTACCATTTCGATAACTTTTTGCCATCTTGTAGGTAGGGACATGATCCCATTGCTATAGAAATTTTCGGACTTCTGATCAAAATACCGCGACAAGTGGTTTTGGCAGTCCTCTCGTGATGTTAACCTGACACTGCTTAAATAATTCTGAAGAGACCGAAACAGGTGGAAATCTGAAGGTGCAAGGTCAGGACTATACGGCGGATGCATTAACACCTCCCAGCCAAACTCTCTTAAATGTTTGCTGAGTGGCTAAATATGTGTGAGGTCTAGCGTTATCATGATGAAAAACCACACCCCTTCTGTTGATTAATTCCGGCCGCTTTCTCTCAACTTCTTGCTTTAATCTCATCAGTTGTTCGCAGAAGAGTTTAGAATCGATGAGCATTATGAGCTGGTGGTAACAGCTCATAATGAATAATGCCCTTCCAATCCCACCACACACACAGCATCACCTTGTTGCAAGTTAACCCGGGTTTCGCCACAGTCTGTGAAGCCTGACCGGCCTTTGACCACGGCCTTTTTCGCACGTTCTTGTCGTACGTGATCCACTTTTCCAAAATGGGTTGGTACCATCTGACGGCCAACTCTACCGCTATTGGTTAAATCAGATAGCGCGCGCTTCCCCGACTTACTGGTACACATTTCCGTCCCTTTTCACGAAATCACTTCCACAGATTGCAGGAAAAAGAGGAAAGATTCCACGCACACAAAAAGTACGAGTATCTACATACCTACATAACTCATTTTGTTTTCAGTCACTGGGGAGTAGGTGCGATCGGTCACGCATCATCGCCGGGAATCGGTACCTTTGCGCATTTCCACAACGATTTCGATTTAGTCGAGTTAGGAAAAACCTCCGGCACTCCATTCTACCGATTAGCGCTGCACGAAATCGGTCACACTTTGGGACTGGATGACGCTGATGAGTGGTGGTCAATCATGTCTGCCTCGATGGGCTTGAGTCACACGCATGAAATTGACCAAATGCGATTGCAGAAGCTTTACGGTAACTATTATGCTTCTCCGTAACCTTTTGGGTTTTCTATGTTAATGCTTGTGGTCTATTTGACGACCTCTGTGGCACAGCGCCAGCCTGCCTGATACGGGTTGTGGGTTCGATTCCCGCCGCGGGACAAATGTTATTTTTCTATGTATATATTAATAAAAAGTATTTAAGTAGTATATCAGTCATATATATCACAATCTTTGTTGAGATTATTCTTAATATTATATTACATTATATATATATATATATAATATTATATCTATTATAATATTATATCTACCCGAGTAGTTGACTCGGGTGTAAAAATTTGAATGAATTAAGAATTAAATTATTTGACTAAAACCACCAAAATTACAAACAAAATTTGGGAAATAATATATAATGAGCGCAATGTTAGCTTAGCAAAACGGCCAAAAAATATCCTGTTACTATCTTTGTTCCTTGACATAAGAATGACCAAACTTCAACGCCTACATAATTATATAATTACGTTTTAAAAACTAAAAAGAAACCGACTTCATTGAATGAAATTTGAGCCTATAATACATTTTTAGTGGAAAGTAGATGTATTTTGTATATTATAATATGGGTAGGCCAAATAAACGCCACGCTCCAATGAGACAGCGAGGTATGAAAGTACATGAAAACATCATCGATGTATACAATTTTTAGATTTTCGTTTATTTTTCAGCTCGTCCGATTTTGATAAAATTTATATGGGACCACCTGGGAAGTATACCCTTTCAAACAAAAAAAGAATTTTCCAAATCGGTTCAGCCGTTTTCGAGTAATCGGTGAACATACATAAAAAAAAAAACCGACGAATTGAGAACCAACTCCTTTTTGATTAAGTTGGTTAAAAATAGAGGGTAAGTTGATTATTTTTGGCATTCTCTCAAAGCAAACTTTGCGCTCTTATATTGTTTATTTGTCTCTTACGTTTCTATAACAAGGACCCAAGATTTTTCAATTGGCATATTTAAAATGGTTTCTAATAAAACAGAAACTGACTCATAAATCCTATTATAAATGTTAAGTAGGAAGCCTACCGAGGTGTTCACGTAAAGACGGTATAACTCACACTGATTCATTAGACAGTTAGAAATGCATTATATGTGGCGCAGCCACGTCTACCTACTTAGGTTTAGGTAGGTAGGTACATACATACATAACAATAAAATAACAGGCTATTTAGATGACGAAAAAGCTTGGGATGAATCTGCTCCAAATCGACTTGGCATCCGTAACAAAATTGGCAAGGATCATACAAACAAGTTTTAAGCCCAATCTGTGTTTCTTGCTGGATTCTTCTTGAACTGAGGTTAAGTGGAATCGGCATCTAGATCGACTAGCATGTAATAAGACGATTGAAAGTGGTCTTTGTGATTTTATTGAATAAAGAATGTTTTGGTTTGATTTGATTTGATGTTGTTGCAGGTATTACTAGCATTACTACTACACAGCCACCACGCCCTTCACAATGGACAATTTGTCGCATGTCAAAAGCCACAGAGGCGGCGGCGAGTGGTGAGCAGCCAGCTATCCCACTCTGCGCACAATAACTGTAGGCGTTTACGTGTCTTACTCACACTGTTACTACACTAGCTGCTACCGATGACATTATTTATTATCGATTTACTAACTATTTATTTTATTAAATAGTTTTACCTTTAAACGAGCAATTCTTGTATATATACATATGTACCTATATAAAATCTGAATCTCGGAAACGGCTCCAACGAGTTTCATGAAATTTAGTATGCAGGGGGTTTCGGGGACGATAAATCGATCTAGTTAGGTATCATTTTTAGAAAACGTCAATTTATTCGTGTTTTAAATCTCGGTCATCCAGGTACTGTATATTTAAGTACCTACCTACTTTAATACAATTTAAAAAAAAAAGTTTATTTACAGCAAATACTTAACATAAAACAAAGGAAAGTATGTATAACAGCTTAAAATATTAAAATTATGACTATAAGAACATTCTAAATATGGAATTTATGTATATATAAAAGAAAGAAAAGAGAAAAGAAAATGGGTAGGTACTTTTATAATACTACACTCGTGAGCAACCGAATCGAATCACCCCTACAAAATTTACAAAATGTAACTTTTTTCCAAAATGACTTTAGTAATGCATATAAAATAGTATATTTTTTGGAAGCTTAATTTTTAGGCTTTAAAATAACACTACTATCATTTAAATTTGTTCAGTTCTTTTTAAAATAGCGCTGTATCAGTGCAAGCATCAAAAATGCGCTTTGTGCAGTAGCTGTGCGGGCGCGTTCCAACCCCCTATAAAACCCCCGTGCAAGCAGTGCACACTTATCAGTCGCTCATCAGACGTTGACCTGAACACACCTACGCAAGTTACGATCGCCGATTCACAACCACTATGGATACAACACCAGAAATAGCCGCTCAAGTTGTTGCTTTGCTGCAACAGGATCTCAGCCAGCGAGAAGTCGCTCGTCGACTAAACCTGAGTCAATCTGCTGTGTTTAGGGTGTACAGAAGATTCCAAGAGACTGGTTCTTACTCCAGGACGCCAGATACCAGTCGGCGCCGGGTAACATCTGAGAGAGACGACCGTTTTATCGTTTCGACGAGTCTCAGAAAACGCCATCTTACCGGTGTTTCTGTCCAGCAGCAGCTGAGAGAAGTTCGAGGAGTGTCTGTCAGTCAATGGACAATCAGAAGAAGATTAAAAGAAGCTAACCTCGTTCCAAGACGGCCTGCCAGAGGCCCAAAATTGACCACAGCTCACCGACAAGCGCGCCTTGAATTTGCTCGCGAACACATTAATTGGAGTGCTGAGCAATGGCGGTCAGTCCTGTTCACTGACGAAACCAGAGTGTGTCTACATGGCAGTGATAGGAGAGCTCGGGTCTACAGGCGCCCAGGCGAGCGGTTTGCGCAGTGCTGTTTTGCCGAAACCGTGTCCTACGGGGGTGGTTCGTGTATGATGTGGGCGGGCATTTCGCTGGAAGGAAAAACGGAGCTCGTTTTCATCCCTGGTGGAGGCCGAGGAGGCGGTCTGACTGCTGCGCGATATGTGGAAGACATTCTTCTGGATCATGTCTTGCCTTATGAAGGCTTCATCGAGGACGGCTTTCTGTTAATGCATGACAATGCCCGGTGTCATACAGCACGAATCACTCGTCAGTTCATGGATGAAGTTGGCATTCGGACCATGGACTGGCCAGCATTAAGTCCTGATCTCAATCCGATTGAGCATGTATGGGACCAACTCAAACGGAGGGTACGAGCCAGAAATCCGGCGCCTACAAGCATCGCAGAGCTAAAGATAGCGCTGGAAGAGGAGTGGGAAAGGCTACCTCACTACGAACTGATTAAAAAACTTATTAAATCAATGAAAAACCGCCTTCAAAGTGTTATTAGAGCTAGAGGAGGCAACACCAAATATTGATTAAATAAATGAAGAGTATTAAACATAAATTTTCTGTTTTATTTTAATTTTGATTAGCCCTATGTTAACTTAAATTAACTTCACTTTTGTTGTGTTTCCATTCAAAACTGATTAATTAAAAAAATACTGTGTAGATTTTCAAAATAATGGTGTAATTTTGAAGCTTAAAGATCAAGCTTTCAAAAAAAAAAATATTCTATATGCATTACTCAGGTCATTTTGGAAAAAAGTTACACTTTGTAAATTTTGTAGGGGTGATTCGATTCGGTTGCTCACGAGTGTATATTATAAATAAATAAAATTATATTTGTTAGATGCAAATTTTGCTCATAAAATCTAATATCTAATAAAAAAAACCTTTGATACCCACACTAGATATAAGTCCTAAAGACATTTACAGTTGGGTATCTGAAAGGCTTTTATACCTAGCATGGTCTTCAAAACAGATCTCTCAAATCTTTCCAACTGTATCAGCGTCGATTTTGGAGCGCCCCCCCCCCCCCCCCCCCAGCTAGTTATACAATATGTTACAAGTGACAGATGTAAATAAACTGATATATATATTTATTTACTTAATAATTACAGAAATGTACAAAATAATTTAAAATACATGTGAAACAGTTGAGCTATCTATAGATCGTTGTAAATAAACTATAATTTATTTTTTACTATTAGTACCTGTTTGTTTGATTGATCGAAGCGAAGATCTCAGTGGCAACCTTAGCAATTTGTATGCTTGTTATTGACAATAACTTTCGAACCGTTGATCCAATCGGAATGAAAGTTTGCAGGTTGGAAATCAGAAATAAGCTGGTAATTAACCAAATTGGAATGGGGTTGTTAAGCTAATGCACTATGGTGCCCGCTGCCACACCGCTGCAGTTCCTAGACAGTACCTGAAAGATGTCGACATTCCCACACTAGACTGGCCAGCCCTCAGTCCTGACTTGAACCCAATCGAGCAATTATGCTCGATTAGGGATTTCAAAAGGGAAGAAAAAAAGTGCGGTGAAATATGAACCTTATATTTTTTTAGAATGTATACAATCACTACATAGTATAAAACAAGGTCGCTTCCCGCATCTTTAAAACTACGCAACGGATTTTAATGCTGGTTTCCTAATAAATAGAGTGATTCAAGAGGAAGGTTTATATGTAGGTATAATACATGTATTATACCTACATATAAAATATAGTAGAGAAACACTGATAATTTTTGAGGTTTCTAATCACATTAGACCTTCTGTAGGATATTTAGTATCAGCATTGCACCCATGCGAAGCCGGGGCGGGTCGCTAGTGTAATAATAAACAATTTCTACCTAATCTCCCATTCGCGTTTCGTTGACTTCATAAGTCTGATCTTAAATTGAGACGTCGAATTCTGATTAAATTTCAAATATTTAAGTTTCAGAAGTTTTTCAAATGTTATTTTGATAGTGAATTTATAAAATAACTAAAGTTGTAGCTTTTTGACAGATTTTTTTACAATTTTGACGAATTTCTTGGAAGCTTGTTGTTGGTTTATGCGAGCTATAAACTGGAATCGCTTAATGGCGAGTTTTTCAAGACTATTTTTTACAATTTCTATGGAGTGAACTATGAACTGTGGTATATCGTTTGAAAGGTACCTAATTTTTTTAGCTTTCAAGTGATATTTAAAAGAATATTTAAAATCAATTAAATTTCCTACATAAATTTACGGAAGAATTGCAATAGGTCGAAATTGTAGACGTCTAAATGAATGAATATGAATAATATGGTAGTAATATCCCCCTAGTACCCCCTCAATATTTTGTGTTACTCCCCCTGGCCCTAATGACCACTTGTAAACGGTTTTTCATTGACCTAATGAGTTTCCTGATGGAATCCTGTGGGACTTCCTGCCATGCCACTTTTCGACTTAAGCAGTTTTCGGGTCTTCTATCGACGCCGGAGCTGGATATCTCCGCCGTTTTAACATATATGTAGGTACATATATAGGATGAGTTAACGGCGGTAGCCCATTCGAGCATAATTGCTCGATTGGGTTCAAGTCAGGACTGAGGGCTGGCCAGTCTAGTGTGGGAATGTCGACATCTTTCTGGACTGTCTAGGAACTGCAGCGGTGTGGCAGCGGGCACTATCGTGAATTAGTAGGAAATCTTCGCCAATAAGCTCGGTGTATGGGCACATGGTCTAGAAGAACTTCTTTGATGTATCTTCCTGCAGTTAGTCCGCCTCCCCAACCGGCAGTGGTAGTGGCGGTAGCTCCGTTCTTGTTTCAATAAAGATCCCCGCCACATTAAACAAGACCCACACCCGTATGCCATTGTTTCCGCAAACAGCATTGTGCGAATCGCTCTCCCGGTCTCCTGAATTTATGTAATTCTTGATCTTTCACTTTTTGGTACAGTAAACATGGTGCAGGAATATTGAAATAATAATAAAAAAATATATATAATAGAGTTGTAGGATGTAGATTTCAATATTCCTGCACCATGTTTACTGTACAAGAACATGAAAATATTATTTATGTAACAAAATGGATGTTAATGCCAAACGCGGGAAAACCCTCATTAGCTTTTTACAAATATATAATACCTATATAGAGTATATAATATATATAATAGATTTATATATATTATATACTCTATATATATATATATATCCATTATATATTACATACTCTACAACTGTCTATTGTCCTTCAAGTTTTACAGGTTCCAGTAATTTTTATAACAACCGTGTAGTCATATTGTCTGGAAAATATTCCATAGAACTATTACTAAGTAATGTTATATAAAAACATTCATTAATCATATATTCTATTTTTTTATAGAAACTTGTTTCTATTTGTCTCTGTTTATCGTGTATGTCGATTAGCATCATTACAATAATATTTTGTATTTTTATATTTTTTGTATTAGTAAGTATATTAAGAAACTTTTTGTACCTACATAGCCGTCGTTCTGTTCTTGTTTATCCTATCCATCCAAAGGTTGCCTGAAAGAGATCACATTTAGCGATAAGGCCGCCCATTGTACAATTTTATTTCTATTATTTCTTCTGAGTTGCTTTTGTGTACAATAAGTGTTAATATATCTATCTACTTACTTCTGCTTTGATTGGACGCTTCCCAACGTATTCTTACCTACTCAGTACTTACGCCAGCTATATTAGAGACCCATACCATAACCCATACCCATACCCATGACGACCTCTGTGGCACAGTGGGCTTAGGTCCGGCTATGTCGCAAAAGGTTGCGGGTTCGATTCCCGCCGCGGGACAAATGTTTGTATGATCTGCAAGTATTTGTCTCTGGTCTGGGTGTTTCTATGTATAATATGTATGTATTTACAAAAAAAAAGTATATAAGTAGTATATCAGTCATGTGGTACCCATAACACAAGCTCTGCTTACTTTGGAGCCGGATGATGCTGTGTGAAATGTCCTGTATTATTATTATTATACTTTGGTACCCCTCTACATTGGAGACCCCCGCTGAAACTGAAAACATGCAGAAGGATGAAGAGCGCGTACTGAGAAGCGCGTTGAGTTATTTCGTGTGGGAATTCGAGTGCCACCATTTAGGCCTGACGAACCCGAAATATGGTTTGTACAAGTCGAAGGCCAGTTTGCGATTTTGAACATCACTTCAGTCACTTGACGTGTGACAACAATTCAGATTTTGTGAACCATTTTACGAATTACGAATCTCCATACAAAACTGACAAATAGATGAATTGCTTATATGAATCGGTTCTTAGGTAAATCATAATATGAATTTTCTTTATGTGGCCATTTTGTGATCTGCAATGTTATTCATATTAGGATCATATTATGATTCATACAAAGTGGCCTTTTTAGCCCTGCACGAATCGGTTCGTGAATATGAATATGAATTCTCTTTATGTGGCCATTTTGTGTTTGCAATGTAATTCATATTAGAATCATATTATGACTCTTACAATGTGGCTTTATCAACACCTCGATCGATTGTAGTGTCTCACCTCGGTTCTGAAACTGTAAAAAAACCCTACTATGTGAAAATACCTACCCACGATATGTATTAAGATATTTTTATCGGATGGTGACCACAATGTTTTAAATTTTACTAGTTCTTGTTGTCATGCGTGGTAGGTACATTCGTTACGTACCTAGACTCGTCTGTGATACCCACGATACATGATATCCCAGTGTACGTACCGACGTATGTGTGATGACAACCTATATCTGGGATTTTTTACCTAACCGCCGATAAATAAGTCTATAAATAACATGACTGTGATTTCACGTCATGTCAGTGACGTCGCCTGGGGTCTGCCCAAATATTAGGTATACTTATTCTACATATTATATTATCGCTTCAAAATTATGAAACATTGAAGAGAATAAATTGGCCAAGGACTAAATTTACTAATTTCATAAGTGTTCCGATCCACCATAAGTGTTCCAATCCACCATAAGTGTTCCGATCCACCATAAGTGTTCCGATCCACCATAAGTGTTCCGATCCACCATAAGTGTTCCGATCCACCATAAGTGTTCCGATCCACCATAAGTGTTCCGATCCACCATAAGTGTTCCGATCCACCATAAGTGTTCCGATCCACCATAAGTGTTCCTATCCACCATAAGTGTTCCGATCCACCATAAGTGTTCCGATCCACCATAAGTGTTCCGATCCACCATAAGTGTTCCGATCCACCATAAGTGTTCCGATCCACCATAAGTGTTCCGATCCACCATAAGTGTTCCGATCCACCATAAGTGTTCCGATCCACCATAAGTGTTCCGATCCACCATAAGTGTTCCGATCCACCATAAGTGTTCCTATCCACCATAAGTGTTCCGATCCACCATAAGTGTTCCGATCCACCATAAGTGTTCCGATCCACCATAAGTGTTCCGATCCACCATAAGTGTTCCGATCCACCATAAGTGTTCCGATCCACCATAAGTGTTCCGATCCACCATAAGTGTTCCGATCCACCATAAGTGTTCCGATCCACCATAAGTGTTCCGATCCACCATAAGTGTTCCGATCCACCATAAGTGTTCCGATCCACCATAAGTGTTCCGATCCACCATAAGACCATAAGAACCATAATTATTAAATAATTATGGTTTATCAAAGATAAAAAAAATCAACTAATAGAAATTGCAAATAATATATAAAAGTAAAACGATAATGTATTTGAGGCAATAAGTTTTATAACATAAAACAAATATGTGTCCCATTTAATTTATTCTATTCAAGAACCTTTATCATTACGATCTACACTATGATATACACTCGAACAAATGTTCTAAAAGATGAATATAAATCTTACACCGAAGATGTTATATCTTGTAAGCAGAAGAGACACTGAACCCTAATAATATTTGCTCCGTAGATAAGAATACGTAACCTACGATTTTAGATCAAGTTCAAGCACCTAACTTCTTATAAAAAGAAAACTTGTGATCGCACATTTCAGTATTTCGGTGATTCGTAACTTGAGCACACCATTCAGTGGCAATTACGTTCTAGTTATACTTACCTACACCTTCCTACTTACCGTACCGAACGGCTAAACTCAATAATAACACTGCAATCAGGTGCAGCTCTACGATGTCTATCATTAACAATTTCATTTGGCTAATGTGTGCGATTGTAGTCAACAGAAAAGCCTTAAGTAGGTCCATTCCGGTAGACGATTTGCATCAACAAAAAGTAAGTAGCGGCGCCTTTCTGACCAAATTAAAATTTTACAGCTTCTTTTAAAAATATAAGCGGCTAGAATATAGCTAGAATCCAACGTGTCATCAAACACAAGACAAAGTTGTCTGTGAATTGATACCGCTGCACACCGCTCGTGTGTGCCCAAAACCGTGCAGTCTTTTATTCATATAGTATGGTTTTAACAACAGCAGCATTATGGAAGAGTGAAGCCAATGATCGAGAACTAAGGGAGAGCCTGGCGGAGCCGGTGTCAGATCTATATTTAGAATATTTAATAAGTATCGCTTAAAGTTGTTTGATATTGAAAATTGATATTATGGTCCTAATGGTAAAATCGGAAGAAAGAATCAAATTAACCTTACGTCTATTCATCAGGATTTCTTCATCGGGCGCTGCGGAGTGCAGGATGGAGTCGATCACAATAGATTTCGAAGGTCGAACCCTGATATCTGGGACAAACCAATCGTCACATACAAGTAAGGCAGCTTTCGTATCTTAATCCCTAAAATAGTCAAGTACTTATTAGTGTTGTAACGCTACGCTGGGTATTATGAACACAAAGTGTTCCTTTATAAATAAGGTACATGTTATACTGTTCCTCACAACGGATGATCACGGGATTGTACCTACTGTTTGCTGATGACACGTCACTTTTATTTAAATTAAAGCGACGATTTAATAGTTTTGACGATAATTTAAAAAAAAAACCGACCAAGTGAGAGTCGGACTCGTGCACCGAGGGTTCCGTACAAACCTGTAGGTGCAAATAAGCAAATGTTCACCCATCACGACAATCGAGTCATAGGTATTTTTATACCATAATATACCAAAATTATGGTATAAAAATAGATCTCAAGAAATATATTTTTATTATATGATGTAACTAAAAATTTACGATTTTCGCAATTTTTCCTTTATTTGTGCTATAAGACGTTGCTTCGTACCAAATTTCAAGATTCTGAGTTCACGGGAAGTACCCTGTAGGTTTTGATTCCCTTGCGAGTGTCGAAAATTTGCGGCATAAACGGCTGTATCTTTTGATTGCGTTGGCTTAGAAGTTTGATTTTTTCACAGCTTTAAGGGACAGTAGACCCTGAGTATTTGATATAAATTTCAGTTTGATACCTCCACGCGTTCCTGAGAAAAAGGGTCTTGATAGACAGACGGACAGACGGACGGACGAAAAATAAAGTGATCCTATAATGGTTCCGTTTTTTTCTTTCGAGGTACGGAACCCTAAAAACGAAGAGATTCCCATCTTTCCGTTTTTGTTGACACTACAGTGTTCTTTAACTTAGAAGGTGTCCGCCCGTAGATAAATTGTCGAAGAGACTCAGCTGTGCGGCATACGCTGCCAAAAAGATCTGTCACTTTACCGACGTAGATACCGCTAGTAGACTTGTTTACTTCAGCTTCTTTCATAGCATTCTGTTGTGGTGAGTCCTGCAGATACAATAAAAACCATATAAGTGTTGCAGAAAATGGCTTTTGCTCATGCAAGTGCAATTTATAACATGGGCCCTAGACAATCACTTAGAAATTAATTTAAGGAAATAAATATCAAGACAGTGCCTTGTCAGTAGGTATATATTATATGAAAATCTAATGGCATATAACATTAGATTTACAAAAATGTTCAATTGCAAAATTAAATGTTAATAATATTGCCGGACATTTCACACAGCATCATCTGGCCCCAAAGTAAGCAGAGCTTGTGTTATGGGAGCCATATGACTGATATACTACTTAGATACTTTTTTTTAATATACTCGCGATTTACATATTATAACGATATAGTTAGTAGCGATAACCATTATTTGAATACTAGAAATAAAGATAAACTCGCTGTTCCCACCGTTCACTCGCTAAATTTGTTAAATCTTTTATAGTGTACGCCTCTATAACAAGGTCCCAAGTGACGCGCGACGTGTTAAATTTGTCAATGGATACAATTTAGAAACATAATAAAACCGAAACTATCTTAGAAAGCATAATTTTAAAGTAAGAGATAATTTACGAGTAGATGACAAAAAAGCTTGGGGTGAATCTGCTGGGTGAATAAACCCGACTCGGCATCAGTAACAAAATTAGCAAGGATGATACAAAAAAGTGTTAAGACCAGACAAGTTTCTTGCCGGATTCTTCTTAAACTGGGGTTAGGAGGAACCGGCACCAAGATTCACTAGCATGCAAGAAGACGATCCTAAGTAGTCCTTCTGATTTTATTGAATAGATCTTTTTTTGTAGACTGATAGAGTTTAGGAATATATGCAGTGAATTTTATACAATGAATACTATACTAGGAACAGAAATAAATTATATATACCTAAGTTTCGCCTAGAAAATGTAAATAGATCCTTAATGGGGTCGCATGGTGTTCTTCTATAATAAACTTCCTAAAATGCAGCTTCGAATAATAATAATAAAAATATTAAACAATAATAGAATAGTAATATTAATAAACTAGCGAACCAGATGACTGATCGAATACATATATATTTTTAAATACATACTTATGATTTACTATTACTATGTCCTTCCTTGAGGTATAAGCTTACTCTCTGCAAAATTTCGTCAAAATCGATTCAGTTGTTTAGCCATGAAAGCGTAACAGATAGACAGGCATGCAGAGTTACTTATGTGCGCGTGAACCCGAACATACCTATTTTGTTGCGCAGTTATTTTTAAATTATGATATCTCCTAAGATGTGTTAATTGAAATCAAGTGATGTCAAGGACAATTTTGTTGACAATGAAATACTTGTGATTAATAAACATGATTTATTTGGATAAGGATTAATATTATGTTGATAAAACTCCTTCGCAAATAATGCATTAATTTAGAACAAATTTGATTACCATAAAAAGGTTATAGTGAGTCAATCTTAAGAGATTGATTTAAGAGACATATGCTGTCGCGGACTTTTTTTTAGAACTTTTAAAGAGGAATAATTCTATCATACATAATTTTTGCGTAACTTAAACCGTTTAAGCAGTGCATGCAACGGAAGCTCTCTGAATGGAATAATTTTCCCCGTTTTTGCTACACTTTCCATTGATGCTTCGCTCTTATTGGTTGCAGCGTGGTGTTATAAAGCCTAAAGCCTTACTCGATAAATGAACTATCCAACACAAAAACATTTTTTTAATTCAAACCAGTAGTTCCTGAGATTAGCGCGTTCAACCAAACAAACAAACAATAGTTATTTGTTATACAAGAGTGCAAAGTTGCTTTTTAACCGAGTAATCGATTTTGATGACCGAGCAAGCGACGGATTCTAAAAAAATTGAATCCTGAGCGTTAGCGAGGGAATCAAAAGAGCACGAGGTAAAAAATCTTTGCTCTCGAGTGTAACACGTAACTTTTCATCCAACCTCAGCGAGGAAATGACTAAATGCAAAAAAAATAACATTTGCAGTAACAGTTTCAGTCAATTCTGTTGGCGTCAAATAAACTTCCTCGTCGCTTGAATCACTCATTTAAGGTTTTTCAATTGTTTTCAAGTTGCTATTTTTTAACGTAAGGTTTTAACAATATGACGTGAAAAGAAAATGGCGCGCGCAAAGCAAATTAAATGAAAAGTACAGAAAGACAGAAGTAAAGAAGGTTCAGAGTCTGAGTTTTTAACAAATTAAAAAAGGTTAAAAAAGGTTAAGGTGATAAATTCGGCACCATGGAGGTAGAAGTAAATAGGTTTAATGATTTTTTTAATTCACAAACTTAGTGCACACGATGTTCTAAATTCAATTTACTTTATATCCTTTAGCTAGCGGATAAAAACGGCTTTTGCACTCAGATATCGAAGAGCAAAAATACTCTTTCCGAGATGGGGGTAAACAAACTTTACAGCTTTATAATATTAAATATAGTATAGATACTCGTAGATATATTAGTGGCTCAACCACGACCAAGATAGAACGGTTTAACGGATTGGGAAGAAACTTAGTATCGCATTATTAGCTTCTTATTGTGTAGATACAACACGCGCGACGCCGCTTGCATGCTAGTAATGGCATCTGTCTTGTTGACAATTTTGTCTGTGGCAAGTGATTGGTTATAGAGCCTTAGTCTATCGTCATTTGACAAAACGTCATCGCGGAATGGGATTCTTCGTCGTTCAAATCAGATTGCATCATAATACACTTATAATTCAGTTGTCCATACGTTTGCTATGCCATCACAATTTATTGATTATAATTCCTCAAAGATTATTGAAAAAAAAATGTTGTTGATAATCATGTTGACTTGTTTATTCAGGGTTTTGAATTCACCGTTTCCAAGTCCCAAACATACACTACCCATTACTCTGAGCAAACAACGTGTGGAGGAGCTGGTGGCTATGGCGTTCGCGGAGTGGGCTCCGCATTGCGGCCTCGAGTTCAAACCATGGAACTCCGATCATGGAATGGCAGACATCACGGTGGCCTTCCATGGTTACGAAAGCTGGTGAGTACTGTGCTGACTACAACTGATACTTTTGATGTGAAACATAGGCTACGGGTAAACCTAATTATTGGCGTGGCGATACAGGCGGTGGCGACGCATTGTTGCGCTATATGATGGAATATAAATACTATTTGTTTATGTTTAATTGATATAATAATGTTTGATTATAATCTTCCTGTATAAATTACTTAACAATAAAATAGACTGCCCACAACTACTACACAAAATACGTTTTAGAGTCCCTCGAAGAATCCCCCGCCGGCCCATCCCTCTCCTACTCCCACCACTTCGCACTACAGTCCTCGGTAGCAACTCACCCATTCCTAGAATCAGCAAAGCCATCGTTAAATATTGTGATTCGATTGATATATTTTTGAGAAGACTCAATAAGTTCCGGAAGTTCTTAACTGAGAACTTGCCGAATACTATGTCATAACTTAACGTTTTCTAAGTTTCTGGTTTACTTTATAACTTGTTTATTTCTAGTTAAAATAGTTCACATGTACGTAAGTTTCCCCCACCCACTTTAGTTAAGTTAAATTAAGTAGGTACACTACTTTCATCTAGTTTCATTAGCTGTAAGGCACTTACAGAGGTGGACCATATTCGTGATCTTGGAGTCATACTCGACAGCAAATTGCGTTATAACCTCCATATTGAAAATGTTGTTAAACTCTGGGCTTTGTCCTGCGCAACTCCAGGGAATTCAAGGATCCCAACACTAAAATTGTCCTTTCCAACTCCCTTGTGCGTAGCTCTCTCGAGTACTGTAGTATAGTATGGAACCCACACTATGACATTTATGTCAAACGCTTGGAAGGTGTCCAAAAACGGTTCCTGTGGCACTTGTCATTCGGATATAATTTGGCAAAAAAAAATACTGAATTACACTGACAGGCTTTGTAATTTTCATACGAAATCTCGGCGCGATCGTAGAGCACTGCTGGACAACATGTTTCTTTATAAATTAATTAACAGTTTGATTGACACCCCTTATCTCTTGTCACAAATTAATATTTCTATACCTAGATATCTACCAAGAAATGCTTAGATAAATGATTTATTTAAATAAATAATTACAGAAATGTACAAAATAATATAAAATACACGTGAAACAGTTGAGCTATCTAAGGACCGTTTAAAACGATATATAGATATCTCAACTGATCCAGATCACTGCCTGAGGGCAGCGTTCCCAAGATACTAGCGGCATTACCACGTTGAATGGCAATGCTAATGCGCTGAGCCAGATAGGAGCCAGCTCTTGGGTCATGCAACGTATCTACCAGACGCCGAGAAATAATTTTGAAAACGCGGTGGGCTCCTGTTCCCCACGGGCCCAGGGTCTCGACTCCAAAAGGCTCAAATATGTAAAATAAATTATAAATAGAAAAAGAAAAAGAAAGAAAATTTGTTTATTTGACAACACATTACAGAGCGGATCAATAAAAAAAATATTAAAAGATAACAATATAGGATAACAACATAAAAAACAACAAAAAAAAGCAAACAAAAAGATATAAAAAATTAAAAACAATCTTTAAAGATAAAAACAATAAACTATATAACACAATCGACATCGTGTAAGCACTAACTAGTCCCGCTCTGTGTGCGCAGCCAAACAGGTCCTGAACTCAGCATAAAAGCTGCTCTACATGGTTGATAGTGGCTACCTACCATGTATAGCTGCGCTGGTTTTCAGTCAGGGCCTGGAAATAGTGACCTCACAAATACCATAACCACAATAGTAAATAATTATTATGTATTGATTAGGTATATAAATGTTTATCCGGCTGAGTGTAAATATATAGAAATTGTATGGTAGGTATATAAATATAAATAATGTTACAAATATAAAAAATAAAATAATAATAATTTATTATAATAAATGCGTGATATTTATTTAAAACGAAATGGGCAAAACTATTTTAAAAACAGAAATATCATTATTGAAATTTTTTATGTTCAACAATCAATAAAGTCAAGAGTCAAGAGTGCTAGTTTTATTGTTTAATCAAATGTCAGGTCGATTATCGAATATCGGTGCTTGCCCCCAGTGTGACGGACTGAATAGCCGGAGACGTACCAAACTCAACCAAGCAATATTATACGTACAAGATTAAAATATATAAATAGTAAATTTAAATTATTTTATTGTGGCTTGAGAATGCTGAGAATCGATTGAGATGTGATGTAAATAGTGATAAAAGTGCGGATAGTGAAACTCAATTAGTGATCTAATGGTTAATTTGATAAGACAGCAATATTTTTTTATATCTGATTTTAAAAGTATTTAGTGTTTTAAGAGCACGAATTGGTGGGGGCAGGTCATTCCAGCAACGAGACGCTGCAAAACTGAAAGATCCACGAAAGGTAACCAGTTTATGCCGAGGAGTTATAAGGACAACGTGAGTACAGTCCCTTACTGTGTAGCGAGAGTATTCTTGTACCCATTTTAGCTTTTGAAATAAGTAGGTAGGCGTTTTATTCTTAATTATTCCAAACAAAAGGGTGGCAAGGTGAAGCTTCATGCGTGCTTTCATTTTAAGCAGGTTAGATGAGTTTAGATAAGGAGTCACATGCGTACGAGGGGGAATTTTAAAACAAAAACGAGCGCATGCATTCTGCACTCGCTGAACCAGCTTTTCAGTCCTTGCCAGCAAACAAGAACCATATACTACATCACAATAGTTCAGTTTGGACAGAACAAGAGACTCACATAGCGTTATACGAACTTCTTCACTGATATAGGGTCTAATGTTATACAGACATCTCAACCTATAAAAGCAGTTTCGCACAGATTCAGCAATATGGCTCTCGAAGCGAAGGTGTCTGTCCAGAATCAGCCCAAGACTTTTAGCCTCTGTGACACATTCAACATCTTGCCCGCCCATACGAATATTAAATTGTGAAGTGTCTAGTTTATCAAGCTTAGCTTTATTACCTAACAACATGTACTTTGTTTTTTTAGGGTTAAGCACAAGAGAATTTGATTCTGACCAATGCAGGACTTGGGCTAAATCACTGTTAATCTTGTTCACGGCGTCGGGAGAGTCGTGCGGCAAAAAAGAGTAGTACAACTGCACATCGTCTGCATAAAGGTGAAATTTACAGTGTGTAATGGCCTGGGTAATGTCTGCACTAAAAAGTATGAATAAAATTGGTCCTAAAATAGATCCTTGTGGGACCCCTCGTGGTACTGATTTTAATGAGGATCGAAGGGTCTGACCATTGGGAATCTTGATTTCCACACATTGTTTTCTCTGGACCAAATAACTAGTGAACCAATTTATTGAGTTTGCATCCAGTCCATAGTAAGCCAGTTTCGAAAGAAGCAGTGGAAGGCTGATACAATCAAAGGCACGCGAGTAGTCAAGGAGGACTAGAATACTACACTTACCCTGATCCTGAGCAACCAGCAAGTTATCAACCACGTCTAATAGAGCAGTTGAGGTACTAAATCCTCGGCGGAAGCCTGATTGAAGCTGCGGAAGGATAAGGTGCTCCTCAAGATACTTGGTCAGCTGTATACAGACCACTCTTTCCAATAACTTTGAGAGGCATGGCAGTAAACTAATTGGTCTAAGATCACTCATGGTAGAGGGTTGGTTATTTTTGGGGATGGGTTTGACGATTGCCACCTTCCAAGACTCAGGGAAGACACCACTAGATAAAGACTGATTGATGATAGCCGTAATTACAGAGAGTGATTGCGGAAGGGTCATTAGTACCATATCCAAAGATATGCCATCAATGCCTTGCGCATTTGATTTGAAACTCTGCAGAATTTTGAGTATTGAATATTCATCTACAGGCTGAAAAGAAAAACAGATTGAATCTGAACTGTACCGGTTATTCGCAAAGTAAGTTAGTTGGGACATTTGGACAATACCATTTCCTGGGACATTAAGAAAATGGGAATTTATTAAATCTGGATCATCAAACTGTATAGGTAATTCATCTGCTCTATTTTTATTAGCTAGGATATTATTTTTTAAGTTCTTCCACAATTTCTTAGGATTACAGATATTTTTATTTATATTTTGAGTAAAGAAAGCTGTTTTCTCACTCTCAATTGCGGCCACCACAATGTGTTTCATGCTTTTGTAGCAGTTTTTGAGGGTATCCGTCTTATGTTTCTTGTATCTTATATGATAGTCATCCCTGACTCCCATCATTACTTTTATAGTCTCAGTTATCAATGGGTGAGGGGGGCCCTTAAATTTACATGTTTTAAGCGGAGCGTGTAGGTCGAACAGTGTAATAATAAAAGAAGTTAGAACTCTTACCCGGTAATCAATGTCCAAAGATGAATCTACACAATCCCAAGAAATAGAGTTTAAATCTTTAGAAAATAAATCCATGATAATATTTTTAGAGGTCTGTAAGAAACATATCGTGGGGACGGTTTTTCTTTTTTAATGTAGAGCTCAACAACCAACATTGCATGGCGACCAAGATCAGGGGTCTGTTTCACTACTACTTTCCTGACAGGGGTGTTTGTACAGACAATATCTATTAAAGTCTGGGTATAATCATCTTGAAAATGGGTGGGTTCAGTAATAATTTGTTCAAGATCCAGACTATGCAGAAATTGCTGAAGTAAGACACATTTACTATTGCTAGGTACAAGCATGTTAATATTGAAATCTCCAACTAGGATCAGATTGTCACACTTTGGAAAGGAGGCAATCGATTCAGTAATGGTATCAAAGTATACAATTGCATCTTGCCATGGTGCTCGATAAGCTGTGCCTACAATTACGGTCTTGCCAACTACGCTAAGACGCAACCACATTTGTTCCACTGTAGTCACAACAGGGTGAGGGCAGACACGCGCATTAATCCCCTTCCGTATGTAAAAACCCACCCCACCACCACGTCCTTCCTTAATGTGGCTGTGTCTTGGCTGATGGACGAAACGATAACCCGAAATGGCGGGCGCCCTGCCGTCTTGCCCTCTTTTTACCCAGGTTTCATTAATTGCCAATATGTCAGGGTTTAACTCTCCCACAGCCACTAAAAACTCATCCTGACCTGTGTGTAGAGAACCCGGGTTAAAAAGACCAACCTTCAAATGATTTAAAGGAAGTGGTAAATTATTGTTACACCACTTACGCAATGCAATGTAACTCTTAACACAGAAATCATAGAATGATTATTTTTAAATACTAATTCAATGTAAGATATGTTATATTTGCCCAGACTCAATGTCAGATATGTTAAATTGCAGGAATGTTGAATATAAAATAGAAAGTAATAAAAATGATAATTATAAAAATATAATATAACTGGAGTAGGTAAATAGTGATAAAATAATAAATAAGTTAGTTTTATTTGTGTATAAATATATACTTCATAAACAAACATCACACAGGCGAGAGCAGTTGGTGCCCAAAAATAAATATAGGTAGTTATAGATACACAACATAACAATGCTAGTACAAAGATAAGCGGAACCGTTTACATAATAAAATAGCAAGTAAAATACATTAACACAAGTAATACAATTCCAGCATTCAACAAAATCAAACGGAGCCAAAACCAAAAACACGTTCCAAATCCGCCTGTGATTTGATCGGATACGCCTGCATGTTATCCGCCTGCCGCACGAAGACTCTGCCACGCCGAGTCCAAGAGTACCGCCACTGAAGCTTACGGCACTCCTCGCGAGCCCGGTGGAACAGTTGGCGATTGGTTCGCGTGAGGCGCTCATTAATATAAATACGAGCATGCGGTCGTGCACCATCACGGCCTTCTTTGGCGATGGTTAGGGTGCGACGCACTCGCGCAGCCTGCAGCAGCTGGTCACGGACGTGACGCCTCGCCAGGCGAACAATGACGCGACGCTCGCGCGGTGCCTCGCCCCCAGACCCCGCGCCCTGCATCACGCCTACGCGCTCCGCAAACACTATCTCTCGCTCGTCAAGTACCACTCCGACCTTGGTGGCCAGCAAGGAAATAGTATGCACCAAGTTCTCACCCTTTTCCTCCGGTAGATGACCTATCTCCAGGTCCGATAAAAGAGCATCCTGGTCTCTGTCGTAGAGCTCTTGCTGGAGCAGCGCAACCTTGCACTTTAGTTCAGCGATCTCCGGAGGACACTCCTCGCGCCTCAGCTCCATTGTCTCGAGCCGCAGTTCTATGGAGTCCATGCGTGATGATAAGCCCGCAACAGAAGAACGAAACTCCGCCATCTCACGGCGAAACTCCCGGATCTCCACCATCCAATCGGATAGTTCCTGTCGCACTTCCTGTAGATCGCAAGATGGTGCGGCGGGCGAGTTTGCGCGCTATACAGTGGTGGTAGCGGCACCAGCGGCGCTCTGTGCCAAGGCATCTGGTGCTGTAGATCTCACAGGGGTGTTGTCGCCCTTGCGAGTCCTTGTTACGCATTGGGGACACACCCAACGGGTGCTAACGGGTGATGACTCAGGCATCGATACACAGCCCTTGTGATATAAAGAAGGACATACGCTACAGTTAGCGACACCTGTCGCTGGGACGAATTTTCCGCAAGCAGAGCACTTCGGTTTCGACGCCATAATTCTCGTAGATGGCAGGACAGTCCTTCTATCGACTCGTTGAAAGTTACTACTACTCGTCGGTAGATGGCGCTGATAGTATATTTGGTGCAGACTAATTCGATTCGGCCACGCTAGGCTACCCTCAGATATAAAATGGTGGCTAGACAGACTATAGTTATTTTCCCTATTTGAAAAGCTTTCCCAGGCTACCACTGTCTCACAAACACTCACGCACACGTAACAGACAACAATTAATAATATTAGAAAACCACAGGGTGTACTGATCGTTAATTCCTTCACAATAAAATATAATGTTACGGACACGAAACGAGTAGTTACGCGTTTGTGACGTCACTCCACTCACTCAAATACAGTCCATTTGTCAGAAATAGTGCAAAAACCAACTTAGGTCATTACTCTCCATTAAATCGAATTGTAAATAGTTATAATAAGATTCATAACACTACTGTATCGTATTATTTCGTTAAGGTTCTCGATGAGGTGGTAATGGAAAGACATCTAGATATTGATGTATTTTCATGCCGCCTCAACACCTTTAAATTTGGTATAAAGTTATCATTAATTAAATCTTAAACTCCTACTCAAATGTTATTTAGAAATTGTATTCATTATTTATCAAATATTGGCCTCAATTCTGTTGGTATGGCATCAACCTAACTATTTTTTTCTGCTGTTACCAACTTATCCTAATTTAATTTTATCTAATTTAATTAAGCGTTCCTTATTTAGTTAGATGGTACCAACCGAATAGGTTTTACAAATGCTATGACTGACTAAAATATATTTTAGTCAATTCCTAATTTTAGAAATGAACAACAGAATTGCCACCATTATCTAATTTTATCATGTAATTTAATAATATCACTATATAAAAGAGATATATATATATATATTATAATCAATTATTGAACAACAGTACCTACTATTTGGGAATCATTTATTATGCCTGGGTTCTAGGCAAACTAAACAGCTAGGCTCACCTAGGTATAAAGATTAAAGTAGGTGGTCTTCTCGTAGGTTATTTACATACCTACGTAAACCATCTGCGGCGTAGGAAGGTAAGTATATTTTTGAACAATTGCATTTCAAGAGTAGGTACATAGGTAGGTGTAAACCTAGCAATGTTGGGTACTTGTATGTAGGTTTTACGTACCTACGATTTGGGAATCATTTATTTTATTATGCATGGGTTCTAGGCAAACTAAACCGCCAGGCTCACATAGGTAGGAAGATTAAAGTAGGTAGGCTTCTCGTAGGTACCTAACCTACCCAACTTTCCGACACTTCATGTGTCCTGTCTTAATCTGTAATTTTATGCCTATTACATGTACAAAATAATTTCGATGTTTCACATCTGCTAGCCGTCACGTGACAGTTCAGTTCACATTTTTTTTTTAAGATTCTTGTCAATTTTGTTTCGGATGCCGAGTCGAGTTAGAGCAGTCTCATCCCAAGCTTTTTTCTCATCTAAATAATCTGATATTTTATAATATGCTTTGATGTAGTACTTTTCAGATATGGTATAATATGTTTCTTCTTAATATCATACATTTACTGTTCAATAAATTAATATCTTCTTACCCACATGTCTCTATTTTTTCAGTATATGGCAGAAAGATGATTATGCTCACGCGACACTCCCGAGAATCGGTGCCTTTGTGCATTTCCACAACGACTTAGATTTAGTTGATTTAGGAAATAGTCGCGGCATTGCATTGTACGTATTAGCGCTGCACGAAATCGGACACACTTTGGGACTGCTACACGCACCCGAGTCGAACGCAATCATGAATGATATATACAGGCCGAACGTGAATCACACGGATAAGATCGACCAAATGAGATTGCGGAAGCTTTACGGTAAATTTAAATTCTTCATCGATTATAATACCTACCCTTACGATTTTTACGTTAAAGCTCATATTTGCGGAAAAATCGTAAGAGTAACATTCTTAAATTTACTAAATTGACGTGTTTTCGCTCTTTTTTGTCATCGTGTAAAAAAGTTTTGATTAAAATTGCGGATAATCTTAAGAAAATCAATTTAATAATGGAATCAAAAATGTCAACTTTAACATATTTTGGAACTATCATTTAAAAATGTTAATCATATTTTGGTCTTTGTCCCAAGCAAAGTAAGGTATCTCGTATTTTAGCAAGTTTTAGCTTGTCTAGCGAAACTACAGAATTTCGTATTTTTAACTGACTTCAAAATAAGTAACTCATCCTTTTTTTCTCAAATTTCTCAAAAAATTTGTTTTTTTTTATGTTTCTTATCTCATAACCCCATCCTTTATGGACCGATATGAAAGAATATTTTTTCATGTAAATGGATATACTTCCCGATTCCCGACAAATATAAATTTCATCAAAATCGGTTCAGTAGTTTGGTTTTTAAATCAAAATAGCTAAAAAATATGTCATCTAAGTAGGTAGGTAAATGAAATTTTACTTGCTATCATTACTAAACTTAAGAGGACAGTGGTGCAAGTTTAGTTTTTTGATACTTTGATGTTGTTGCAGGCATTACAGAAGAGTTAAATATCGCGACTCTGAATACTACTAACACGGCTCAGACTACTAATAGCACGGCTCCGATAACTACTAGCACGGCTTCGTCTACTACTAGCACGGATCCTACAACTGCAAGCACGGCTTCGACTACTACTAGCACGGATCCGACTACTACTACCAGCACGGCTCATACAACTCCTAGCACGGGTCCTACAACAACAAGCACGGCTCCGATTACTACTAGCACGAATCCTACAACTACTAGCTCGGGTTCTACAACTAATAGCACGGCTCCGATTACTACTAGCACGGCTTCGTCTACTACAAGCACGGCTCCTACAACTACTAGCTCGGGTTCTACAACTAATAGCACGGCTCCGATTACTACTAGCACAGCTTCGTCTACTACTAGCACGGATCCTATAAATACAAGCACGGATCCTATAACCACAAGCACGGCTTCGACTACTACAAACACGGCTCCGACTACTACTAGCACGGCTCCTACAAACACTAGCTTGGGTTCTACAACTAATAGCACGGCCCCGATAACTAATAGCACGGCCCCGATAACTACTAGCACGGCTTCATATATTACTAGCACGGCTTCATATACTAAGAGCACGGCTCCAAAAACTACAAGCATGGCTCCAACAACTACTAGCACGGCTCCGACTACTATTAGCTCGGCTCAGACTAATATAAGAACGGCTCCAACTAGGAGTCGTCGGAGGCGTCCGCCTACTACTAGTATGGCTCGTTCTACTGGCACTGCTACTAGTACAGCTTCGAATACTACTAGCTCGTCTTCCACTACTACTAGCTTTTTTATATTATTTCTTTTTAATATTGTAGTCAACATGAAGTACCTGTATTTACCTAAGTTTTAAAATAAGTAAAGAAGATATAGCGGCAACCAGTAGGTACATACTCGTAGACACCAAGACAATTTAGTTTGGTTTTTCAAAATGTTTCTATTAGATAATTCATTGGTTTGTGTAAGTAGGTACGATCACATTTCTGAATTCCAAAATAGACATAAGTGTCTTGACTATCGATTCGTCTTTGCCAAAATGCTCACATCCTATCTCTTTTATACACCATTATTTGTCTTCCCTGTACTCCAGTCTACCTTAAATCTCAAAAAACCGAAAGTCGCGATATCGCGCCAGGAACAATAGAAAACTATTGTGTTAAAAATGTAGGTTTCTACAGGTTAATGAACGTTTTGAGTTCCTCCATCTTTTCAATATCCGAAACTTACGTTCTTCTTAACCCTGCAGCTAAAAGCTTCTGTTCATAGGTACGTACGTACATCTAGTTACTAAGGTAGTTATTATACGCTGCAGGCTGCGAAGCTTTGGAATGAAATCCGGTATGCTAAAGCCTTGCCAATTTTCAAAATTTGGTTTATCATCACTATCTCACATCAGTTTCATTAAGATCTTTATATTAAGTACCTATTTTATATTTATATCTTAGTACTACCCGCTCCGGCTTCGCACGGGTGTTATTTAGAATTGTAATTTATATGTATTCTTCCACTTCTTCTTTGTAAATGGTCTGTGACATACTAATGTCAAGTGTTTATAGTTTATAATCAGTTTGTTTTGTTTGTTATTAGTCTTAGTCGATGGTCAATTGTCAATTCTAGACGTCACGCGGAATTTTCTTGGGATTCCTCGTCGTTAAAATCACATTGTACTACAATACACATATAATTCAATTATCCATACCCGTCCTGTAGTCACAATTTATTCATTAAAATTCCGTTAAGATTACTGAATAAAACATGCAGTAAAACGGGTAAAAAATACTAAATTAGCAGAGTTATGTTACTCCCTGAAATGACAGACGAAAAATAGGCTTATTCCCAGAGGTCCATGGTTCTATTGTTTTAAGTTTCCCAAAGGGTCCATGAAAAATATTTATAGAGTTTGAAATATTCTTACATTAACTCCCAATAGGTCCATGAGATTTAACTAATGTATAGCCAGTATAAAAAATACAAACATCAACGTTATGAAAAAATGTTTCAGGGTTAGAGAAGACGTGGAAATTCCTGCAAAATTCAGAGTCTTCGTGTTGTTTGACCACAATGAGGGCGAACGTACAACAATGTTGTCATCAAAAGCCGGTAGAAAATTTATTCAAGAGAGAGTCTTCCTCATGGTCGGCACATTTCACAGTAGTTCGTCACCATTCTACCAAATATACTCAATGCACGCTGATGTTGGAAGCGCCGAGAGAGAAACGAATATAATGCTTGTTCTATTCGGGCTTTTACCAAATAAACTGCATATAATAAATACTTATAATTTGCAAGGTTGGAAACCACAGACAGGCAGTAAGTTTATCATCATAAACATACCGAATAGAAAATGCTATCAAGGCGCATTGGCCTCACGCCAATGAGCCTTGATAGAATTTTCTATTGGCATTTCATTGGCATTTTCTGTTGGCACCAACCTAACTAAGTTTAGCTAAAATTATATGTAGGTAGGTACCTGTGTTATTTATTTTGGACTATCGATTGTTGTTCTAAAACAATGATTTTTAATATTTAAGTCTATTTAGTTTAAGATTGATATTATTTACCTTAACTTTTAATACTTTAGGTGATTTTTGTGATTATGCTGAAACTGTGATTGTTAATGTTTAATTATATTTGTATTAGATTGATATTATTGAATTAAACTTTTAATGACTTAAGTAAGTTCTTAATATTTTTTTATAAATAAAGAAAAAGTTCTGATTTATCTATCTATTGTCTTTTATTTCATAAAGAAACAAATATTTGCCATATCTTATCGAAATTAGATTCTTAATTTCCAAACAATTTCATGGACCCGTTGTTAAAGGAAATATTATTAAATTTAAAATGTCGTGGACCCGTTAGAAATCAACCTATTTTTTTTTAAAACGAAGTCGTGGACCTCTGGGAATAAGCCGAAAAATATAATTATACTCGTGCTTAGTCTTCAAGATTATTACATTAGGAATTTATTGAACACAATGTAGTATCGCCTACGTCACACCACTTCAACACTATAGTTTAGAGAAATTGTTGCCATAGAGTCAACAATACAGTTTTTCTTTTGTCTACCCTCCTCATAGCTCGTTTACTTGCTACCGGGCACCCGCTAGCTCTTCATATAGTTTAGATAATAATAAATAGACGATATTTCCGACCGATATCACTTGGGTGACCTAGGGAGCGTGGGTGTTAGTACCAACCTTTTCAGACTAAGCACTTCATATAATTATGATAGAGCTTCACGTACAGGTAAGTTCGTTTAATCATTAATTATACTCGTGCTTAGTCTTCAAGATTAGTACATTAGGAATTTATTGAACACAATGTAGATGTTGAGAGAGTACAGGAAATATCGTTAAATTTAAATAATGAATATTATTATATCATTACTTTATTCATTTACTTTAACAAAATATTTGAAGTGAGTATTTCTTAACAACATAACATAATGAACATTACATAACAAAAACATAACATTCACTACCTAGAAGAGTAGCTATTTTTAATCAGTGAGAACATTAGAACAGATTGTTCTTGCCATTTCGGATCAGGAGGTTTTGGAAGCTAAATGTTCTTGGTTGCACATAGACTGTAATATAAAATGCTCTGACAGCAAAACGTCCTCAATTTAAAATGACTGCTAGTTTTCAGAGCACAAAGTCTTTATTATTGAATATTCGCAATGTAAAACGTCATGAGAGTTAATTGTCCTTATTTACTGAACATATGTATTTTAAAACGTCATGAGTAACTCTCAAATGTCCGCAATTTGAAATGTACCTATGCCAGACATTTTTAAATCCAGT
Source organism: Lampropteryx suffumata (assembly GCA_948098915.1). Classification (NCBI taxonomy): domain Eukaryota; kingdom Metazoa; phylum Arthropoda; class Insecta; order Lepidoptera; family Geometridae; genus Lampropteryx; species Lampropteryx suffumata. The sequence continues at coordinate 19,211,123 of OX402546.1, forward strand.
CTGCCTAAATCCTCTATTGAGAATATGTGATTATGAAGGTATGAAAAAAAAACAATAAATACTTTCTACCAGTAAATACGGGTAATACGGAAAATATAGATATATTTTTAAAACTCTTTATTCGCCTAGCTAATTTTGGTACTTGTCATTAAAATTTAAACGTATAGATAACTTACAGATAATATTACACTTGCAGTACAGCATGTTAAACATTGAGGATCTTTTTTACATTTAAAATTCTTTTTAAAAACTCGTAAGGCGTGATACAATCTTCTTCTAGTTTATTATAAATACTTACGGGTATTTATCGCGTTTATTTACCTCTACACTACACTCTGTCGTGGTCACGGGATGACAAGTCATCCCGTGACCACGACAGAGTGTAAACCTGTCGAAACGTCGGGAAAAATAGGTAAATAAACGCGATAAATACCCGTAAGTATTTATAATAATGTGTTCTGATCGCGTAAGTTTAAAAAATTTTCTTCTAGTTTTTTCTTTTCTTCGGCGTATCGAATATTGAAACTTATATCAACCTTTCGTCTTTTGGTACCATGAAACAAGCAATATCTATGTCTTATTTCTTGTCATTTTGCTTCCTTCCTTAGTGCGTCAATAAACAGTATTAATGTTGGTTTTCTATTCACCTTTGAATTAAAACGTCTATTCCAGCCTTCCAGGGGATTATTGGTTCGAAAAATGTCATTGTAGCAACTTATATCCATGCTTGGTTTAAGGCATTGTTTTTCGAAGTAATTCAAAAATGTTTTCATTATTTCCAGCATGCTCTTTGATGTACGCCCAACATTCAGTTTAGCGATCTGCAGGTAAAAGAGGGAAATTTGCGCAGATTCTTATTATGTCTCTCGATTCTTTGCTATAATCGGCTTTTAAAGTGTCTGCATTTCTCCATACAGCTTTATTAAAATGGAAGTAGCATCCGGACACATTAATATGCGGAAAAGCATTTTTTATTGCGTTGGTAAGCCCGGCCTCATAGTCACACTTAATGTTTGTTATATTTATTTCTAAATGTTGTTTCAAAAGTTCAAACAAACGTTCGTAAGTATGCTGAAGTTTATTAGGCAGTAAAGCATAAATTACCCCCACCACATGTACAGATTAACTACTACTGCTTAGGTTAACATGTATAGACATTATTTGGTAAAATGGTTTAGGAGTCCTTGTAAAAGTGCCATCGATAAAAAATAAATTATTTTGAAGCGTCTTTAAAGCGGATCTCGTCATCATAGGACAAAATATTAATATTTTATTATCGTCTATGCCATCTTCACATAGCAGAAAATCTTTTGCTAATATTTCTGGAACTTTAACATCATTTAAATTAGTAACTTCTGTTCTTTGCAGGTTTAGAAAATTTTTTGACTGAAAATTTGGTACGAATTCATCCCCTAGTTCTGTATTTTTTTTTCAAATATCAATTGTACTGGAGTATATTTCTTACAGACAGCTTTTTTGCATTTGTCAATCACGGCGTCGATTTTATTTTTAATCAAATTTGGTTTACAAGTGTGTTCAGCTGGGCAAAGAATTAGATTTTGGTCTTTATTTATTGTAACAGTCGCACTACAATTTTCACGATACGCACATCTCCATCGTGAAGAGCCACCTTTATTTATAATGATTCTGTTGTATCTGTACCCATCGACCAACAAAACTGGCTTATTCTTCTGACTATCAATGAATACCAGCTTCGATTCCGTACTACAACTTGGATTATTTTCCATTTTAAAAGTTTTAACGACATGCAATTCTTCTTCTTCTTTGTTTATGGCATGTGACATAATAATGCCAATTTTGCCAGTGTCAAGTGTTTATGTTTGTTTATGGTCAATTTGTTTAATAAAGTCTTAGTCGATGGTCAATTGTCAATTTTAGACGTCACGCGGAATGGCGTCTAAAATTTTCTTGGGATTCCTCGTCGTTCATATCACATTGCATCACAACACACATTTAATTCAATTCTCCATACCCGTCCTGTAGTCACAATTTATTCATTAAAATTCCGCCATTATTACTGAATAAAACATGCAATGAAACGAATAAAACAATATTAAATTAGCCGAGCCGTGCTACTTCATGAAATGACAAACAAAGAATCCGACATGCAATTTGCAGAACAAAATATGTTGTCAGCATCGTTGCTGCCATATCTATGACAATAACAATCATACTTAATCGTAATACTCAAGATAATATTCTAAAGAGGTTTTATATGAAGCGTTCAAATGCGTTAAAATTATTTTGATTTGAAGGCCAGCTGTACTAAATACTTTCTGAAATTAGGACGACCTGCTCCTTGGTTGTTTTTCCGTAATGGTCAAATTGATTCAAAGACATTATGACTAGATAACTAACTATTGGAAATACCATTTAGCTTCCAAACCATTTTAAATTGTGGACGTTTTGCTATCAGAGCATTTTATATTACAGTCGATGTGCACCCATGAACGTTTAGCTTCCAAAACCTCCTGATCCGAAATGGTTCTTGCCAATGTCATGTTATCCTCATTATGGATAATGGGCCTATTATAAAATTTAGCAAAGGTAGTGGAATTGTCGCGCCACCCTGCTGTTTGTCTTATTAAGTCTATATTAACGCCTAGTTTATTGGCCTTAGAAGTCGCGGCATGGCGAGTGCTATGAGAAGAGAACACAGACACGTCAATCCCACTATCTTTAAAAGTATGTTTAACCCATCTACTGAGTGTTTGTGAGGAAATACATTTGTATGGTTTACGGCTGCTAATCAAAAGTTCGTTAGATTTTCGTATAACTTTAGTTTTATCCATGTAAGTAATAAGGATTTTAGCAGGACAAAAGCCAGGTCTCTCACTAAAGAAAGGTAAGTATAATGTCGGTTGTTTAGATCCGATTTTAGAAGTTTTAATCAAGTCTGTTATTGTTATAATAATGTGATTGTTTAAAACTACTATCTGGTCAGTTTTAATTTTAGACACCGTTTGTATATTATGAGCTGTCACAAGCGCAAGCAGTTTAACACACTTTTTCGAAAGCTGTTCAAGGGTAAGAGTTTCATTGGGATTCAAGGCTTCAAGGTAGTATAGAACCACGCTAGCATCCCAAGTAACGTTATAACGCGGTAGCGGTGGTCTTAGTCTATAAACACCTTTGCAAAATCTGGTTATTCTGTTATCATCTGATATGTTTCCTACGATGAGGGAAAGCGCACATCGGTGGGTGTTTATAGTTCCGTATTGACCACCCTCGTTAAATAATTTAATCAGAAATTCTATAATCATAAGGATAGATGGTTCATACATATTGATATATATTATTTTGATTGCAAAAAACAAACCAACGTTTGAGGCAGACGTCATATTGTTTTAGTCGTATTGTATGCTATTGAGGCCAGTACGATGTTAAGGGTAGAATGAGGAACTAGCCGCTGCAGCATCGCCGTCTGGACAATACTCCGGCAACCAGGGTAGTGTGCTGGATGTTCCAGTAGCTTCAAAGCAAAAAACGCTGTTAAAAGCTCGAGGACGTATATGTGTAATAAGGCCTCACTATCTGACCACTGACCACTAGCTGATTGTTCGTCGCAGGCTGCTTCCCACCCAGTCGTTGAGGCGTCAGAGAATATTTCTAACACATAATTATCATTTCTAATTTTATGAACAGAATGATCAATGACATTTAACCACCAGTTTATGTCTAGTAATAGTGACCTAGGTGAAGTCATATATCTCTCGTAATCTTCATAGCCTTAATTTAAGGAACTTGCATCGTTCATGTTGCTTCGTGTATAGCCACCCGTATTCTATGGCGGGACAGGCAGAAATCAATAAACCTATAAGTTGGGCGAATTTTCAAACTTATTTAAACCCTTTAAATTCAGTATGAAACGCATCTTGCCATTCGGTTTCGGTACAAGGAATACACGTGATATATATTGCCCAGCGCAGGGCTCACACTCAGATATAGCACCAATAGATAATAGGTTTTGAACGGTTTTTACAATGTGAATTCTTTCATAATGTGAATCTTATTAGGGGGTGGCGGAGCAGAATGAACCGGCTGGTCAAACTTAATTTTATGTCCATTTATCCATGACAGGATAGAACGATATCGGGTTATTAAGGACCAATACTTATAAAAGTGTATAAATCTGCCGGCGTAGCGTACCGTGTTTACTGGCGGCGGGTCTGCTTCGGTCGTTGCCAGTAGGTGTGCGGCGAGGTCCCGCGCTGCGGTGTGTTCTGCGGGGCAGACGGCGGCTGGCGCGGCAGCTGGCACGGCGGTCAACAATACAGTTTTTCTTTTGTCTACCCTCCTCATAGCTCGTTTACTTGCTACCGGGCATCCGCTAGCTCTCATTCGCTTTTTAGTGCTCATCCACTTTACTTCGCCCTCGTAAAATACTAATATTTTACCATGCCAAAACGTGAGAGTGAAAATAAGTTAGATTAAATTGTTAACAAATTACGTAGACTAGAAAAAGAGTTGAAAAGAACGCGTTGTCCAAAAAATAACTAAGTTCCGACAAGTTCATCATCGTCGTCCTCGATCGTCGATCTACGAGTCCTTCAAATGCGTCAAGGTCACCATCGCCGAAACCTCAACAAAACCCAAACAGTAAGTACCACCTACCTTCCAATAAAGTGACATAATACCCATGTATGATTTATTACATCAGAGCAGTCTGTGGAACTGTTCACCGTAATTATTTCGTATCTATACGGTAGAAAAATACCTACCTACCTGGCTTAGAAAATGCATCAGAGTAGCCTGCTGGGCTATCTCGCCGCATTAAACAACTGGTTATACAAAACCAAGACTGATTGTATGCACCAGAGTAGTCTGAGGGACTATCTCGTCGCACTGAATGAATGAACGGTCGAAAAATGCAGAGTCCGATTTTAATGCAACAGAGTAATCTGAGGGATTATCTCGCCGCATTTAAATCATAATTGTTTTAAAATCTTTTGTGTTTTAACATCATCATCATCATAATTGCATCAATTGAGTTAATTAACCTATTGCTTCCTTTGTCTAGACTTGGAAGACATCACATGCCCTGTAGTATATGCTGATGCAATTGATGTCGAATTACCCTATTATTTCATATCTATACGGTAGAAAAATACCTACCTACCTGGCTTTGAAAATGCATCAGAGTAGCCTGCTGGGCTATCTCGCCGCATTAAACAACTGGTTATACAAAACCAAGACTGATTGTATGCACCAGAGTAGTCTGAGGGACTATCTCGTCGCACTGAATGAATGAACGGTCGAAAAATGCCGAGTCCGATTTTAATGCATCAGAGTAATCTGAGGGATTATCTCGCCGCATTTAGATCATAATTGTTTTAAAATCTTTCATGTTTTTACATCATCATCATTGCATCAATTGATTTATTGAACCTATTGCTTCCTTTGTCTCGACTTGGAAGACATCACATGCACTGTAGTACTGTAAGGATTGACGTCGGAGGCGATTGAAACCACTGAAGTCTAGATTATGACTATCGTTTATTAGGATAAGTTATTACACTCATACATAGATTAGGTATATAATACAGATTACAAACATAGTTACTACATCTCATTTCCACCGCAATAAGGAAATAAAATAAATGATAGTTTATTTTATTTTAAATCTAAATACATTTTCTTAAGCAAAACGAATAAACAAAACGATTACATGAATTAATATTATTTTAGGAATAAATTTAACTTGATTAAACATGGTATAATCTTTGTTTATAATATTTTTATGAAATATCTTACTTACTATTATGTACATTAAAATCAAGAATCAGGCAGTAGATATCGCTTAGTCCTGTTCTTGTGTACTAAATACATTTTATTATCTTTAATCATTTCAACATTTGGTGAACAATCTCTAATAACAAAATATAGACCTGAATAAATACCTTTGAATTTATTTCCTATCTCATTTCTTATTTAAATTAAATCATTTGGCATATATGTAATTGGATTAATATTCTGATAATATCTTATTTTCCTATTGATTTTACTTGAAATAAGATTATCTCTTGCCTCTTTCTGTGAAGTTTGGATTCTGTAACGCAATTCTAAAGGATAGTTATCGCAATTGTAAAGTGGATCTATCTTTTTTGAATTTAAATTCGATGGTAAATTACTCTTTTTACCGAAAACTAGCTCAAATGGAGTGAATTTCGTCTCAGTGTGTACCGATATATTATATGAGAAACACTAAAAAGGTAGCCATGTGCTCCATGCATCAGAATGATTTTTAGTTTGTATTCGTAAATACAGTTACCTAAATGCTTGTGTGAATTCTCCAATGCGCCAATACTCTGATGATGATATGCTGTTTACTGTAATTGTTGTATATGTAAAAGTGTACATACCTCTTTCATTGTAGCTGATAGAAACTCTGAGCCCATATCTGTTGCTATACACCTAGGAATTTCATATCTTAGAATAAAATTATTTACAAAACTTCCAGCTACCTCTACCGAAGTTTTAGATAGCAAAGGATAAGCTTCTACGTACTTACTTAGTTCACATTGTATTGTCAGTATATAGGTATAATTATAATTATCTCTATCTTTGTGTGACCTCCCCTCTTTGCCCCCCTTTTTGACCCCCCCCACATTATCTCGGAAACTACAAGTCGGAGAGGGTTGGTGCTCAAACAAATGTTGCTTAAGACCCTTTTCAATATCCGAATCTATAAAAAAAAAGATGGCCGCCATACAAAAAAATATTGTCTCATACAAAAAAGTGCACTCCCATACAAAATCTTAAAACACCTGTATCTTCTTTCTAAATACTTAGGCAGAGACCAAGATGGCATCATGTTGGGTAGTACATTTTGGTGGGATCGTATAGAGGATGCTTCGTAGAGTTGAAAAAATATGTTTTACCCTCCCCCGTCCTTGCCCCCTTTTCCCCCCTCTCTCATTATCTCAGAAACTACAAGTCTGAGAGGGGTGGTGCTGGAACAAATGTTGCTCAAGACCCTCTTCCTTATCCGATTCAGAAAAAAAAAACTTTAAAGCCTCATAACTTCTAAACGGTGCTAGATAGACATAGCAAACTTGACCTTGGGTTGTAAGGAATTTTAGTGTTTTTTTTAGGGATTCGTATAGATGGTGCTTTAAGAAATACAATTTTTTTTTTCAAAACCCCCTTTCCCCCATTTTTTACCCCCCCTTTAAGGTATACCCAAAAGGCGTCATGTTGGAATTGAAATTTTATTGGGATCGTATAGAGGATGCTCTAAGGATTCAGAAACGATTTTAAAACTCCCCCCTCTCCACCCATTTTTCTCACCCCCCTTCAAGGTATACCCAGAAGGCGTCAAGTTGGAATTTAAATTTTAGTGGGATCGTATAGAGGATGCTCGGAAGAGTTGAAAAAAGTTGTGTGACCTTCCCTCTTTGCCCCCCTTTTTGACCCCCCCCACATTATCTCGGAAACTACAAGTCGGAGAGGGTTGGTGCTCAAGACCCTTTTCAATATCCGAATCTATAAAAAAAAAGATGGCCGCCATACAAAAAAAATATTGTCCCATACAAAAATGTGCACTCCCATACAAAATCTCGCAGACTTGATGGCATTATGTAGGGTTGTACACTTCGGTGGGATCGTATAGAGATGCTTCGTAGAGTTAAAAAAAATGTGTTACCCGACCCCCCGTCCTTGCCTCCTCTGCCCCCTCTCTCTCTCTCTCTACTTATCTCGGAAACTACAAGTCGAAGAGGGATGGTGCTCTATCAAATGTTGCTCAAGAACTACTTCATTATCCGATTCAGAAATAAAAAACTTTAAACTGCCATAACTTCTAAACGGTGCTAGAGAGACATAGCAAACTTTACCTTGGGTTTTAAGGAATTTTAGTGTTTTTTTTGGGGATTTGTATACATGGCGCTTTGAGAAATACAAAAAAAAAAAAAAAACTCTCCCCCTCCCCCCATTTTCTCCCCCCCTTTTAAGGTGTACCCGGAAGGCGTCATGATGGAATTGAAATTTTTGTGAAATCAAATAGAGGATGTTCCAAGGATTAAAAAACAATTTTTAAACTCCCCCCCTCCCCCAATTTTCTCACCCCCCTTTAAGGTATAACCCGGGAGGCGTCATGTTTGAATTTAAAATTTAGTGGGATCGTATAAAGGATGCTTGTAGGATTCTGAAACGATTTTAAAACTCCCCCCCTTCCCCCATTTTTCTCCCCCCCTTTTAAGGTGTACCCAGAAGGCGTCATGTTGGAATTAAATTTTATTATGATCGTATAGAGGATACTCCTAAGATTAAGAAACAATTTAAAACTCCTCCCCCTTCCCCCCATTTTTCTCACCCCCTTTGAGGTATACCCAGAAGGCGTCATGTTGGAATATAAATTTTAGTAGGATCGTATAGAGGATGCTCCTAAGATTAAGAAACAATTTTAACACTCCCCCCCTCCCCCCATTTTTCTCACACCCCTTTAAGGTAAACCCAGAAGGCGTCATGTTGCCCCCCATTTTTCACCCCCCCCCCCCTTTTAAGGTATACCCAGAAGGCGTTATGTTGGAATTGAAATTTTATTGGGATCGTATAGAAGATGCTTGAAGGATTAGGAAACGATTTTAAAACTCCTCCCTCTCCCACCATTTTTCTCCCCCCCTTTTAAGGTGTACTCAAATGGGGTCATGTTGGAATTAAAATTTTAGTGGGATCGTATAGAGGATAATCGGAAGACTTGAAAAAAGTTGTGTGACACCCCCTCCTTGCCCCCCTTTTTGCCCCCCCCCCCCCCCCCCCCCCCCCCCCCCCCCCACATTATCTCGGAAACTACAAGTCGGAGAGGGATGGTGCTCGAACAAATGTTGCTCAAGACCCTCTTAATTATCCGATTCAGAAATAAAAAACTTTAAACCCTTACAACTTCTTAACGGTGCTAGATAGACATAGCAAACTTTACCTTGGGTTGTAAGGAATTTTAGTGTTTTTTTTTGAGGATTTGTAAATGGTGCTTCAAAATGTACAAAGGTTTTTTAAACTGCACCCTAACCCCATACCCCCCACCCCCCACCCCCCCTCCCCTTTCTAGGTATAGCTAGAAGGCATCATGTTGGAATTAAAATTTTAGTGGAATCGTATTGATAGGATCGTATGGAGGATGCTTCGTAGAGTTGAAAAAATATGTTTTACCCACCCCCGTCCTTGCCCCCTTTTCCCCCCTCTCTCATTATCTCGGAAACTACAAGTCTGAGAGGGATGGTGCTTGAACAAATGTTGCTCAAGACCCTCTTCATTATCCGATTCAGAAATAAAAAACTTTAAACCATCATAACTTCTAACCGGTGCTAGATAGACATAGCAAACTTGACCTTGGGTTGTAAGGAATTTTAGTGTTTATTTTTTGAGGATTTGTATAAGCATTTTAAAATGGTACTTCAAAATGTACAAAGGTTTTATAAACTGCACCCTCCCCCCATTCCCCCATAGGGGTTTTTAGGGGTTGTAGGGTTTTTTAGGGATTTTAGGGGTTTTTAGGGATTTGTAGGGGTTTTAAGGGGTTGTAGGGATTTGTAGGATTTTTAGGGGTTGTAGGGGTTTTTAGGGTTTGTAGGGGTTTTTAGGGTTTGTAGGGGTTTTTAGGAGTTTTTAGGGGTTGTAGGGGTTTGTAGGGGTTTTTAGGGGTTGTAGGGGTTTTTAGGGGTTGTAGGAAATTTTAGGGGTTGTAGGGGTTTTAGGGGTTGTAGGGATTTGTAGGATTTTTTAGTGGTTGTAGGGGTTTTTAGGGGTTGTAGGGATTTTTAGGGGTTGTAGTGGTTTGTAGGGGTTTTTAGGGGTTGTAGGGGTTTATAGGGGTTATAGAGGTTTTAAGGGGTTGTAGGGGTTTGTAGGATTTTTTATTGGTTGTAGGGGTTTTTAGGGGTTGTAGGGATTTTTAGGGGTTGTTAGGGTTTTTAGGGGTTGTAGGGGTTTGTAGGATTTTTTAGGGGTTGTAGGGGTTTTTAGGGGTTGTAAGGATTTATAGGATTTTTTAGGGGTTGTTGGGGTTTTTAGGGGTTTTTTGCGGTTGAAGGGGTTTGTAAGGGTTTTTAGGGGTTGTAGGGGTTTTTAGGGGTTGGAGGGGTTTGTAGGGGTTTTTAGGGGTTATAGGGGTTTTTAGGGATTTGTAGGGGTTTTTAGGGGTTGTAGGGATTTGTAGGATTTTTAGGGGTTGTAGGGGTTTTTAGGGGTTGTAGGGATTTTTAGGCGTTGTAGGGGTTTTTAGGGGTTGTAGGGATTTTTAGGGGTCGTAGGGGTTTGTTGGGGTTTTAAGGGGTTGTAGGGGTTTTAAGGGGTTGTATGGGTTTGTAGAGGTTTTTAGGGGTTGTAGGGGTTTTTAGGGGTTGTAGGGGTTGTAGGGATTTTTAGGGGTTGCAGGGATTTGTAGGATTTTTTAGGGGTTGTAGGGGTTTTTAGGGGTTGTAGGGATTTTTAGGGGTTGTAGGGGTTTTTAAGGGTTGTAGGGGATTTTAGGGGTTTTTAGGTGTTGTAGGGGTTTGTAGGGGTTTAAGGGGTTGTAAGGGTTGTAGGGGTTTTTAGGGGTTGTAGGTGTTTGAAGGATTTTTTAGGGGTTGTAGGGGTTTGTAGGGGTTTTTAGAGGTTGTAGGGGTTTTTAGGGGTTTTAGGGGTTTGTAGGGGTTTTTAGGGGTTGTAGGGATTTTTAGGGTTTGTAGGGGTTTTTAGGGGTTGTAGGGGTTTGTAGGATTTTTTAGGGGTCGTAGGGGTTTTTAGGGGTTGTAGGGGTTTTTAGGGGTTGTAGGGATTTTTAGGGGTTTTTAGGGGTGGTAGGGGTTTTTAGGGGTTGTAGGGGTTTTTAGGGGTTGTAGGAATTTTTAGGGGTTGTAGGGGTTTTGTAGGGTTTTTACGGGTGGTAGGGTTTTTTAGGGGTTGTAGGGGTTTTTAGGGGTTGTAGGGGTTTTTAGGGGTTGTAGGGATTTTTAGGGGTTGTAGGGGTTTTTAGGGGTTGTAGGAATTTTTAGGGGTTTTTAGGGGTGGTAGGGGTTTTTAGGGGTTGTAGGGGTTTTTAGGGGTTGTAGGGGTTTTTAGGGGTTGTAGGAATTTTTAGGGGTTGTAGGGGTTTTGTAGGGGTTTTTAGGGGTTGTAGGGGTTTTTAGGGGTTGTAGGGATTTTTAGGGGTTGTGCGGGTTTTAGGGGTTGTAGGGATTTTTAGGGGTTTTTAGGGGTGGTAGGGGTTTTTAGGGGTTGTAGGGATTTTTAGGGGTTGTAGGAATTTTTAGGGGTTGTAGGGGTTTTTAGGGGTTGTAGGGGTTTGTAGGGGTTTTTAGGGGTTGTATGGGTTTTTAGGGGTTGTAGGGGTTTTTAGGGGTTGTAGGGGTTTGTAGGATTTTTTAGGGGTTGTAGGGGTTTTTTAGGGGTTGTAGGGATTTGTAGGGGTTGTAGGGGTTTTTATGGGTTGTAGGGGTTTTTAGGGGTTTTTGGGGGTTGTAGGGGTTTGTAGGGGTTTTTAGGGGTTGTAGGGGTTTTTAGGGGTTGTAGGGGTTTGTAGGGGTTTTAAGGGGTTGTAGGGGTTTTTAGGGGTTTGTAGGATTTTTTAGGGGTTAAACCCGCGAGCTGCATGCAGCTCGCGCACCACGCAACCTCTAGTCTCTATCTAAAGGTCCTATCAAATCTAAAAATATTTTATCAAACGCTGATGTTGCTGTTGTGGTAATAACCATTGGTTCCTTTATATGATGTGATGAATATTTTTGTTTTTGACATGTGTCACAGCTTTTAATGAATTATGTTACATCAACTTCAAGACCTGGCCAAAAATAATATTTTTTGATATTATTTACCATTCGTCTAATGCCCACGTGGCCACTAGTGCCCTAACCACATGCCCTAAGAAAAGTAATTCCTTTTGCAAAAAATTGCATTTATTGGGATTTAATTTAAGATTGACTTTCTTTAACCTTTCAAATATATCTTGTAATTTTTTTATATGAGACGGTAAATCACGGCTGAAACAAACCACATCGTCTTGGTAAACTAAACATTTTTCATATGTTAAACCTGTCATCATACGCGAGAAAGAACTGGGACTTGTCTTAAGACCTTGAGGAAGTCTTTTCATTTGATATCTTCCTGAATTAAACGCTGTGTACTTACGACTGTCTGGATGTAAGCTAACATTGTAGTATCCTTGATGTAAATCTAAATGCGAAAAATACATACAACCCGATAAAGAGTCTAATATTTCCGTAATAATTGGAAGTGGTAATTTATCATTGTGAATGCTGTTGTTAAGTTTCCTATAATCAATAACTAAACGCCATTTCTTATTTACATTACCGTCCGATTTTTTGGGAACAAGTTAAATTGGACCATACACTTTGACATGGTTCAATGATTCCATCTTTCAACAAATAATCAATTTGATTTTTTATTTCATTTTTTAAAGAATGAGGTAATCTATAATATTTCGAATATATTGGTTGAGTTCCTTGTTTTACTTCAATCGAATGTTGATAAATATCTGTAGGTAGTTGTTAAAGTATCGCCATCTAAATAAAAAATATCTGAATATTTTGCACATAAACTTTGGATATTTATTTTTTCTTCCTTATTTAAATGATTCAAATTCAATTTGGAAAATAACGATTTAACACGTTCAGCATTTTTAGCTTTTGTATCAAAAACACAAACTTTGAATATCAAGCTTTATCTGTGATAATTCTATGTCATTAGCTGTTGTATTTAAAATACGAATAGGTATCTTACCGTTGATTGGAGCTGCTAACGTACTTGCTACAAAAATACCTTCCGAAATCTCTTTCGTACATACCACGCATTCCTCTGTCAAACTAGCACTTACATAATGAATAGATTCAGATCTAGCAGGTAATTGCATGAATTGTTTAGAATTTTAAATATTTAGAACAATCTCATTTCCATTCAAACATAATGACAAAACGTTCTTACTAAAGTCAATGACCGATCTGTACCTGCTTAAAAAGTCTTGGCCTATGATTCCATGTGCCTTACACGGTAATGAGTCAAAAACATAAAACCTATGACTAATTATTTGGTTATGAGTCCATAATTGTAAATCAACATATCCTATTGCTTGAACTCTACCTCCGATTCCATTTATAGTTATGTTCTCCTTACAAATTGGGAAGTTGAACTCTTGCACGTATCTACTTCTGTTTTAGGGCTGAAATCGATGCGCCTGTATCTAAGAGCCAACTAAATGATTCACAATGATTCACAAATAATTGAATGCAATAACTACTGTCACTAGCCAAAATGTTGTATTCTTTAGCCTTCTCATTTTCGAAAGAAAGTAGTTTTTCTGACGCTGGTGATGTATTGGGCTGCTGTTCTTGCTGTTCTGTAGCAAGGCGAACCTGTCCTCGGGACGGTTTATTTCCTCTATAATTGTTTTGAAATGACTAACCCCTTGACGAAGCTTCCACGTTCGGCTGCCAACCTCTGCCGCGGGGCTGATATCCACGGGTTACCCCTGAGCCACGCTGCTGGAAACCACCTCGGTTGTAGCCTTGAAAAGTACCTCTGTAGCCTCGAAAACCACCTCTATACGCACCTCGGTTGTAGCCTCTATGACCGTTGTACGCCGGCTGCCTGGAATTGTTTTTGTTATAGCCGTTATTGTTGTTTCGGGACATTGACAACATTTCTCATTCCGATGACGTCATTGATGACGTGTCCTCATCTACCGCAGCTTGAACTGCGTCTTTTAGGCATTCGAACCTCTGAGCTGAAATGATTGTACTAATCCTACGGTTCCGTAATCCGTCACTAAATTGTTTTATAGCCTGTTTTTCGTTTATAGATTTTAGGACGTCATATTTCGTTGAATTGCCCTCAGATTGAGCAATTGTCAAACTCACAAACATCTCCGATAGCTTCTTACCAAAATCATCAACCGATAAATCATTCTGCCTGCAACTGAGCATTTGTTTTTGCAAAGCACAAGCCGATTTTTGTGGCAATAGGAATCTTCGCATGTCACTCAAAAGTACACTGTCATATTGAGATGCTAATTTTAATTTTGCACCTTGAGACAACCTAGTTTTGAGAACGAAGTTAATCAAATTACAATGCGATTCATTGGCTATCAGCGAACTGTAGTAATCAATACCATCAATTAATTTTTGTGTGGTAAAAATTTCATCTGATATAACGGGTAATAAATTCAAAGCAACTTTCAGGTCAAATTCCATTTTTACACAAGTATCTTTTAACTTTTGTGTCATTAATTTGATTTGTTTATACAAAGTATTTATATTCTCACAGTGTTTCACAATACACTCATTTTCTTCTTTACTTCTTTAAATTTTATTTATATTTTCTAGATATGTATTATATTGATTAATAATCACTTTATATTCGTCTAATTTTTTCTCTGAAATTATGGTACCTTGTCTACGAGAAGGTCCAATTTTAATTAAATATTTTCTTATTTCTAAAAGTTCATTATAAAGTTTATTTAAATATTTTGCCATTAATAATTTCTAAATCTTTAAAATTAAAATTACCGATATAAGATAAATAATACACATACCTCTTATCCTATTTTAATTTTACCGTAATAAACACTTCGTTGATTGTTCATCGTCCAGCTTTAGGTAGGTAGGTATTAGGTAGGTAGGTAGATCCGCACAAGTTCATTCACATTATCAGGTTTCAGTTCCATACGTCTTACCTACACTTATTTTATCTACACATAACGCACGCGATCTCGATCGATCGGATTTCACTATTTTTTAACACCATCACAACACTGATTTATACTTTACTTTCGTCGATCTTCAAGTCAGCTTCGGGTACAGCTGCTGCTGCTGACGACGACGACGTTGAAGGAACGATCCCCGATTCGACATCTCGAACTGCTGTCGAGCCCATCGAATGTGACATTTCTTATACTGCTTGTACAGGAAGTATATTGCAGCGATCAACAGGAGAGTGCAGACGACGATCATCGCTATACTCATCATCGATAGATGACTTTTTATTATCTATATTTGTACGACACATTTTTGAAAATTTTATTGATTTTTATTTACTTTGATTATTTTATTTGAAGGCATTGCGCGCCTTAGTGCACTAGGCATACGCGTCACGCGTTCCAAACATGGCACGGGTTACCATGTAAGGAGCTGGCAGGGTCGCCATGTAAGGATTGACGTCGGAGGCGAGTGAAACCACTGAAGTCTAGATTATGACTATCGTTTATTAGGATAAGTTTTTACACTCATACATAGATTAGGTATATAATACAGATTACAAACATAGTTACTACATCTCAGTACATGCTGATACAATTGATGTCGAACTACCCTCAACGGGAAATGTCGAAGCTTCTTTGACACAAAATAAGGAATCACACCCGTCAGCTGATATATTACTAAACAACGTGATAGCTCCAAATGATTTGCAAGATCCCTCGATAAGCCCAGAGTTATTAGAGATATTGGGAGCTGACCCGTCGGTTACCCAAGAATATGGCCCTGATATAAACAAAGAAGTAGCTAGTAGATTTACACACATTGCTACGTCTGGCTTGGACAAAGTGATTCGCAGAGATCTGATCAAGAAAAACATAACTGCACAAATTTAGATGCACCACAGGTTAATTTGGAAATTAAAGCGGCCTTAACCGAACCGGTTGTCAAAAGAGACAGGGCCATTGAGTCACGCCAGAAGCAAATGGCAGCCGGAATTACCACCCTCGGTAAGATAATATCTGACCAACTCCTTACAAAGAACAAAAACAATGACCTGATTAAAGATCTCATGGAGGTAGGTCGCATATATTGCAACATCCAGCATTCTAAATCAGAAACACGGCGTAATTTTACGCTTTACACTGTCATGAAAGAATTAAAGGAACAATTGTCTAAAACTAAAATTGACAAATACCTTTACGGAAGTTATTTTACTGAAACGTTGAAAACCGCCAAAGCTGTCTCGAAATCATCTGCCGACCTTAAACCGGAAGCTGAGAGGAAATCGAAAACTCCTACGGCAAGCACATCCAGATATTTAAACTGGAAAGCGAGGGCCCCAGGGCGCAGGCAGCCGCCGGCCCAGCCGCCGCGCCAGCCGCCGTCTGCCCCGCAGAACGTGCCGCAGCGCGGGACCTCGCCGCACACCTACTGGCGACGACCGAAGCAGACCCGCCGCCAGTAAACACGGTACGCTACGCCGGCAGATTTATACACTTTTATAAGTATTGGTCCTTAATAACCCGATATCGTTCTATCCTGTCATGGATAAATGGACATAAAATTAAGTTTGACCAGCCGGTTCATTCTGCTCCGCCGCCCCCTAATAAGATTCACATTATGAAAGAATTCACATTGTAAAAACCGTTCAAAACCTATTATCTATTGGTGCTATATCTGAGTGTGAGCCCTGCGCTGGGCAATATATATCACGTGTATTCCTTGTACCGAAACCGAATGGCAAGATGCGTTTCATACTGAATTTAAAGGGTTTAAATAAGTTTGAAAATTCGCCCAACTTATAGGTTTATTGATTTCTGCCTGTCCCGCCATAGAATACGGGTGGCTATACACGAAGCAACTTGAACGATGCAAGTTCCTTAAATTAAGGCTATGAATTAAAGGCTATGGTTAAATGTCATTGATCATTCTGTTCATAAAATTAGAAATGATAATTATGTGTTAGAAATATTCTCTGACGCCTCAACGACTGGGTGGGAAGCAGCCTGCGACGAACAATCAGCTAGTGGTCAGTGGTCAGATAGTGAGGCCTTATTACACATAAACGTCCTCGAGCTTTTAACTGCGTTTTTTGCTTTGAAGCCACTGGAACATCCAGCACACTACCCTGGTTGCCGGAGTATTGTCCAGACGGCGATGCTGCAGCGGCTAGTTCCTCATTCTGCCCTTAACATCGTACTGGCCTCAATAGCATACAATACGCTAAAACAATATGACGTCTGCCTCAAACGTTGGTTTGTTTTTTGCAATCAAAATAATATATATCAATATGTATGAACCATCTATCCATATGATTATAGAATTTCTGATTAAATTATTTAACGAGGGTGGTCAATACGGAACTATAAACACCCTGCGATGTGTGCTTTCCCTCATCGTAGGAAACATATCAGATGATGACAGAATAACCAGATTTTGCAAAGGTGTTTATAGGCTCGTTGTGTTTATACCATCGCTACCGCGTTATAACGTTACTTGGGATGCTAGCGTGGTTCTATACTACCTTGAAGCCTTGAATCCCAATGAAACTCTTACCCTTGAACAGCTTTCGAAAAAGTGTGTTAAACTGCTTGCGCTTGTGACAGCTCATAATATACAAACGGTGTCTAAAATTAAAACTGACCAGATAGTAGTTTTAAACAATCACATTATTATAACAATAACAGACTTGATTAAAACTTCTAAAATCGGATCTAAACAACCGACATTATACTTACCTTTCTTTAGTGAGAGACCTGGCTTTTGTCCTGATAAAATCCTTATTACTTACATGGATAAAACTAAAGTTATACGAAAATCTAACGAACTTTTGATTAGCAGCCGTAAACCATACAAATGTATTTCCTCACAAACACTCAGTAGATGGGTTAAACATACTTTTAAAGATAGTGGGATTGACGTGTCTGTGTTCTCTTCTCATAGCACTCGCCATGCCGCGACTTCTAAGGCCAATAAACTAGGCGTTAATATAGACTTAATAAGACAAACAGCAGGGTGGCGCGACAATTCCACTACCTACCTTTGCTAAATTTTATAATAGGCCCATTATCCATAATGAGGATAACATGACATTGGCAAGAACAATCTGTTCTAATGTTCTCACTGATTAAAAATAGCTACTCTTCTAGGTAGTGAATGTTATGTTTTTGTTATGTAATGTTCATTATGTTATGTTGTTAAGAAATACTCACTTCAAATATTTTGTTAAAGTAAATGAATAAAGTAATGATATAATATTATTCATTATTTAAATTTAACGATATTTCGGGTTAGGTTCATATGGTCTGGATTGTAAAACGTCTGTGTGAGCAAAATGTCTGAGTGGAAAAAAGCCTAAGTATACACAACGTCTAGGTGGCAAAATGTATTATTTTTAAAATGCCATGGTTGTAAAAAGCCTTGGTGACAAATGGTTCTTGTTGCTTATGGCCTAGGTAGGAGAAACGTCTTGGTTGAAAATAGGCTTCTTTGTAAAAAGTCTTGGTTGAATATGGTTAGGTGGTTATACTAATACTTAGCACTCTGTGTGATAGTCGGATCATGGAGTTTATGTGTCATACGAATAGTTTGTGGATACAAGATAAGGACAACTACTTCAACTGGCAACTTATGACACGAACATAAAATGACAATGCTATTTGTCAAATAATTAATTTGATTTCATGTCAATATGTATATTGTTTGTCATACTTTATTCATTCATCTGCATTCATCATGGCCTGGGCAAGCAACGGTGGCTTTTAATTTCTTGAAAGTCACGATTAAAATTAGAATTAGAAAAATGTATTAAAGGAAAAGCACAATATTAGTTTTCTTGAAAAAAATATCTGATTTAAATAATATAATATAGGAACTAGAAAAGTGCTTATGTTAGAATTATTGTAGACTGAGTAAGTAGGTATGCACCTGTTTATTTTTTATTTAATAAAAAATAAACAGGTACAGATCTTTTCCATATCTTATCTTTTATTTTAAAAATAATATATATAATATCATTAACGTTATAATTATATTACATACTTATATTAAAATAGTTTTATTATTATTCTTTTAAATTTTCAAATGTAGATACTTGTCTTGGGCGAAGTAGGTATTTGCTGAAAAAAGTACGAAAAAAGTATAATCACAACCACGTCATTTCGCTTACCTAGACGTTATTGCAAATAGTCATTTTACAACTTAGGTCTTCTACAAACAAGTCTTTTTGCATTTACGACGTTTTGCCTACCTAGACATCTTATAATTAAGTTCAGTCGTTGTACAATCAAGTCGTTGTGTATACTTAGACTTTTTTCTACCCAGACATTTTGCTCACACAGACGTTTTACAATCCAGACCATATGAACCTAACCCGATATTTCCTGTACTCTCTCAACATCTACATTGTGTTCAATAAATTCCTAATGTAGTTACTAATCTTTTCAGACTAAGCACTTCGTATAATTATGATAGAACTTTACGTACAGGTAAGTTCGTTTAATCATTAATAATTTACATGTAGTAGGTACACCTATTAATCAATGTTTATAAAACTACTTCTTCTTTGTTGGCATGGCATGTAGATAGATACAACATTTATTAGATAAACCAGCACACACGTACAATCGATGGCACCATTGTACATAATGGTAAATACATAAAACTTTAAGTTAGATACTAGGTACTTAAAACTAAAAGTGCATGTGTGTTGCAATATCAAAACGGTCATAGCTCAGCGATAATATTGCTTAAGAAGCAAACACTGATTTTCAGCTATTACCCTTGAGATTCGAGATGCATGTGTTATAATCATTTCGGATCAGGAGGTTTTGGAAGCTAAACGTTCATGGGTGCACATCGACACTAATATAAAATGCTCTGATAGCAAAACGTCCACAATTTAAAATGGTTTGGAAGCTAAATGGTATTTCCAATAGTTAGTTATCTAGTCATAATGTCTTTGAATCAATTTGACCATTACGGAAAAACAACCAAGGAGCAGGTCGTCCTAATTTCAGAAAGTATTTAGTACAGCTGGCCTTCAAATCAAAATAATTTTAACGCATTTGAACGCTTCATATAAAACCTCTTTAGAATATTATCTTGAGTATTACGATTAAGTATGATTGTTATTGTCATAGATATGTCAGCAACGATGCTGACAACATATTTTGTTCTGCAAATTGCATGTCGGATTCTTCGTTTGTCATTTCATGAAGTAGCATGGCTCGGCTAATTCAATATTGTTTTATTCGTTTCATTGCATGTTTTATTCAGTAATAATGGCGGAATTTTAATGAATAAATTGTGACTACAGGACGGGTATGGAGAATTGAATTAAATGTGTGTTGTGATGCAATGTGATATGAACGACGAGGAATCCCAAGAAAATTTTAGACGCCATTGCGCGTGACGTCTAAAATTGACAATTGACCATCGACTAAGACTTTATTAAACAAATTGACCATAAACAAACATAAACACTTGACACTGGCAAAATTGGCATTATTATGTCACATGCCATAAACAAAGAAGAAGAAGAATTGCATGTCGTTAAAACTTTTAAAATGGAAAATAATCCAAGTTGTAGTACGGAATCGAAGCTGGTATTCATTGATAGTCAGAAGAATAAGCCAGTTTTGTTGGTCGATGGGTACAGATACAACAGAATCATTATAAATAAAGGTGGCTCTTCACGATGGAGATGTGCGTATCGTGAAAATTGTAGTGCGACTGTTACAATAAATAAAGACCAAAATCTAATTCTTTGCCCAGCTGAACACACTTGTAAACCAAATTTGATTAAAAATAAAATCGACGCCGTGATTGATAAATGCAAAAAAGCTGTCTGTAAGAAATATACTCCAGTACAATTGATATTTGAAAAAAAATTACAGAACTAGGGGATGAATTCGTACCAAACCTTCAGTCAAAAAAAGACACTACGTCGAGCTAGAAGAAATTTCCTAAACCTGCAAAGAACAGAAGTTACTAATTTAAATGATGTTAAAGTTCCAGAAATATTAGCAAAAGATTTTCTGCTATGTGAAGATGGCATAGACGATAATAAAATATTAATATTTTGTCCTATGATGACGAGATCCGCTTTAAAGACGCTTCAAAATAATTTATTTTTTATCGATGGCACTTTTACAAGGACTCCTAAACCATTTTACCAAATAATGTCTATACATGTTAACCTAAGCAGTAGTAGTTAATCTGTACATGTGGTGGGGGTAATTTATGCTTTACTGCCTAATAAACTTCAGCATACTTACGAACGTTTGTTTGAACTTTTGAAACAACATTTAGAAATAAATATAACAAACATTAAGTGTGACTATGAGGCCGGGCTTACCAACGCAATAAAAAATGCTTTTCCGCATATTAATGTGTCCGGATGCTACTTCCATTTTAATAAAGCTGTATGGAGAAATGCAGACACTTTAAAAGCCGATTATAGCAAAGAATCGAGAGACATAATAAGAATCTGCGCAAATTTCCCTCTTTTACCTGCAGATCGCTAAACTGAATGTTGGGCGTACATCAAAGAGCATGCTGGAAATAATGAAAACATTTTTGAATTACTTCGAAAAACAATGCCTTCGAAAACTTACGCGATCAGAACACATTATTATAAATACTTACGGGTATTTATCGCGTTTATTTACCTATTTTTCCCGACGTTTCGACAGGTTTACACTCTGTCTCTGTGTAGTGTAGAGGTAAATAAACGCGATAAATACCCGTAAGTATTTATAATAAACTAGAAGAAGATTGTATCACGCCTTACGAGTTTTTAAAAAGAATTTCAAATGTAAAAAAGATCCTCAATGTTTAACATGCTGTACTGCAAGTGTAATATTATCTGTAAGTTATCTATACGTTTAAATTTTAATGACAAGTACCAAAATTAGCTAGGCGAATAAAGAGGTTTAAAAATATATCTATATTTTCCGTATTACCCGTATTTACTGGTAGAAAGTATTTATTGTTTTTTTTTCATACCTTCATAATCACATATTCTCAATAGAGGATTTAGGCAGACTGGATTTAAAAATGTCTGGCATAGGTACATTTCAAATTGCGGACATTTGAGAGTTACTCATGACGTTTTAAAATACATATGTTCAGTAAATAAGGACAATTAACTCTCATGACGTTTTACATTGCGAATATTCAATAATAAAGACTTTGTGCTCTGAAAACTAGCAGTCATTTTAAATTGAGGACGTTTTGCTGTCAGAGCATTTTATATTACAGTCTATGTGCAACCAAGAACATTTAGCTTCCAAAACCTCCTGATCCGAAATGGTTACAATAATGTCAATTTTGCCAGTGTCAAGTGTTTATATTGTTATTATTGTAGGTAGGTAGGTCACAAAGTCGTATCTTGTTGTTCGACATTTGTTATCCTTACTAATAATATAAATTTGAAAGTAACTCTGTCTGTCTGTCTGACTGTCACGTTTTCACGCCTAAACCGCCGAACCGATTTTGATGAATTTTGGTATAGAGATGGATGGGACGTTGGAGAAGGACATCAGGCTACTTTTTATGTAGGTACCACGCGTGCGAAGCCGCGGACAGCAACTAGTTTTATAAAAAATGGTAAGAATAAGAATAGAATAAATTTAGCAAAGCGTAAGTTTTGGGTTAGAATTTAGTCACGTTAAACATTTTGAGATCATAATGCACTATGACGTATTGAGCAAACCTCCCGTGCTTGTTTGTAACTGTGTTACGCCGAGGTAGCTGTCCCTTCCTTATACAAAACATCATTTTAGTATGCTCTTGACGTGAGTGTCGTAAAGATTCAAAGATTCAAAATTATTGTGGCGGATTAGGTTGAGACCGCTACAAGCTGCGTAGAATTCTACCTCGACGATCCGGTGCTTCCTACCTAGCCTACCTAGGTAGATAGGAATCCTTCTAGCCTGCCTGTTCCGGGTCTTCTTTGTTCCTATTTCGCCCAGCCTACTCAGGGTGGTCTTCAAGGAGGTTTCAATAAAACACTTTTTCATTCTTGAAATATTCCAGGCTCGTGTGCACTGTGCGACGCCGCTTCGGTGAGTGACGGTTGCGTGGAAATGCGCGAATATTTATAGAGCGATCGCATGGTGCAACGAAGTAGTGGCGCATAAAGCGTTTTATTAACATAAGTAGGTACGAACATTCAATATAGGTAGGTCTAAAGTTACATAGACAAGTTCTTATTATAAACTAAGTAAGTACTAGATAATTCCTATATACAATTGTTATTTCTAGGTAAATAGGTATGGTAGGTATGCTAGGTAATTTCTAAGTACCTAAGTTATACATTTATTTAAGTAAGTGGTTTCTAAATTCAAATGTTACTTTTAAGTATGGTATAGATCCCTGTTGAAATGTACGCTATTTATTATATTTATGAAATCTATAGGTAGCGGTGTCCGGATGTTTATTGATGATTGTCAACAATTATCCTTGAGCATCTTTCGACAAAAAGTATTTTACTCTTATTAATATTAGGGACTTACTACCTATATATATACTAGAATTAAAATTAGTTATACTAAAATTATTTAGGTTTGTATTTAGTTGTGTAATTACAATGTTAGTTTAATGTACGCCGCCGTCCACGATAGTACTAAGATCCTTTCTGGCCGACCATTACACAGCTTTTACTGTATTCGTTTATATCCTGCCGCGGGACAAAATGTTTGTAAGATCTGCAAGTATTTGTCTCGGGTCTGGCTGTTTCTATGTATAAAATATATGTATTTACAAAAAAAAATTATGTACCTAAGTAGGTAGTATTATCAGTCAAGTGGTACCCATAACACAAACAATGCTTACTTTGTCGCCAGATGATGCTGTGTGAAATGTCCAGGATTATTTATTTACTACTAGTTGCTGCCCGCGGCTTCGCAGTCGTGGTACCTACATAAAAAGTAGCCTATGTCCTACTCTAAGGTCTCATCTATCTCTTTATGTAGGGAGACCGGGGTTCGAAGTGCCGATTTTCAAATAACACGTAAAAAGAAGTTCAAAAAATGGACTGGAATTCAATATTTAGGGGTATATAAATGGAGAATTTATTCTAGTTTTAAGTTCTGTAGTCGTTTTTACTAAATTATGAATGTCTTTTGAATAAGGATATTTTTTTTGAGAAAAGTTGACAAGGAACAACCGACCCCGTCAAGGGGCTGGTTGTTCCATCGTTGAGGTAAATTGTTCCGCCAGCAATTTCAATCATTTATGATCCATTTGTAGTATATGGATCAAACTCAAAAGTACTTGAATCAAATTGTTAATTAAAAATTTATTAAAAATAAGTATTTAAACTTACTATCTTAGACAAATAATCATCAAAGTTATATACCTTCCTATCATGAATCAACTTTTATAAACTTCAAAACATTGTAATAATTATAACATTCTTCTTCTTATCGTGTCACTAGTTATTTCTAACCAGTGCGGTGAAAGGATTAAAGTGCGCCTCAGAGGCTCCTTTCGTGCACTTAGGTAAGCCTTAATGTCCTCGACCTTGCCGATAGGACCCGCAGGAAAGACGAATCAGTACAACATTGAAATCAATCAACTAGCATTAGAAATTATGAATTAGAATTAGAAATTATGCCACTATTTTCTTTGGTTTTAATACAGTGGTGACTCCTGTTTCGTCCAAGTTCTATATTCTTGATGGTGTTACCATATGTTTAGGCTATGTTTCAGTATAACAGGAGATGTTTTATGAATAATTCTCCATCATTGTGGCAGTTAAAAGAAGACGCGCGGTATGCACTGGTCGGCTCAGAAGTTCTTATAGACAATGACTGGTTTATTTTCAGGAACCGCGTGAACTAATTAGCTCCAGCTTCTTCAATTTTATCCCATGAAGCTGGAATGTTAGGCATTTCAAATTTCAAACTAACTAGTATGCCAACTTCCTCACTCCTTCGGGTAGGAGACCAAAATAAATCGACGAACATATCAATAAATATTCAGCCAATTTTATACCAGCCTTTAACTTTTTAACATAACGAAATAACGTCATATGACTTATTTCAAGTTCCCGAGCTACGGTTTTGAGTTCTCAACGGTCTTTGATTACAGCATTAGCTGCCCGTCGCAATATTCTTGTTTTTAATTTATATAAATGATCTACCCAAACTTGTAAAGGATGATCACTAGATTGTACTGTTTGCTGATGACACGTCACTTTTATTTAAATTAAAGCGACGACTTACTAATCTTGACGATGTAAACAATGCAATCTCTAAAGTTGTAACATGGTTTAACGTAAACAACTTATTACTAAACGAGAAAAAAACTAAATTCATTCGTTTTATACTGCCCAACGTTAAACAGGTGAAAGCTAATGTAAAAATTAAAAACGAAAAGATAGATCTCGTCGACACCACAGTGTTCTTAGGCATTATTTTAGATAATAAGCTGCAATGGGGCCGGCACATAGATAAATTGTCGAAGGGACTCAGCTCTGCGGCATTACGCTGTTTAAAAAATCCGTCATTTTACCGACGTAGATACCGCTAGACTCGTTTACTTCAGCTACTTTCATAGCATTATGTCGTATGGCATTCTGTTGTGGGGGAGTGCTGCTGATATTAACACCATATTTGTGCTGCAGAAGAGGGCTATTCGTGCAATTTATAACATGGGCCCTAGAGAATCACTTAGAAATAAGTTTAAAGAAATTAATATTATGACAGTGCCTTGTCAGTATATATACGAAAATTTAATGTATGTGCACAAAAATATGCATTTATTTTAAAAAAATTGCGATGATCATAGTATTAACACTAGAAATAAAGATAAACTCGCTGTTCCCACTGTTAGGCTCGCTAAAGTTAATAAGTCTTTTATAGGGCAATGTGTACGCTTCTATAACAAGGTCCCAAGCGACGTGTTAGATTTGTCGATTGGCAAATTTAAAAACGTAATTAAACAGAAACTGTCTATTAAAGCATATTATAAAATATCTGATTATTTAGATGACAAAAAAGCTTGGGATGAATCAGCTCCAACTCGACTCGGCATCCGTAACAAAATTGTCAAGGATCATACAAAAAAGTGTTAAGACCAGACAAGTTTCTTGCCGGATTCTTCTTGAACTGGGGTTAGGAGGAACCGGCACCTAGATTCACTAGCATGTAAGAAGACGATTCAAAGTGGTCCTTGTGATTTAATTGAATAAATAAATATTGAATTTTGAATTTTTTTTTGAATAGTAATCTGAAATCTTGACTCGTTCCGTTTTTTTGTAGTTTCACATCCTAAAACAATTTTTTGTTTAACATTAATTCGCTACAATATCACGGAGTTCAAAGTTCCGCGGAACAACTAGCCCCCAATCAGCGGAACTTAGAGCCCCGAATTTTATTTTCAAGTTTATCTAAAATTCTTCTAAAATAGGTAACATAACAACAATAATGATATTAAAAAAACTATCTCAAAAGTTTTTTCAACAGGTGAATGCAAGTCACACATTAATAGATATAAAATTGTTCAAAATAGACCAAAAAGTATCAACACAAAAATATTTACTTACGTAACATTTATGAACCTCCAAATATACTACCACACTCACTCGCCAGCGCTACGGTATGACGTTATGCATCGCTCTTCACACATATTGCTAGCTCTTTTCTTTGCAAAGTTATCTGCATCGGAACAACGTGCCCCCGGCACTTCGAACCCCGGTCTCCCCTACCAAAATCCATCAAAATCGGTTCAGTGGACGGACATACAGAAAGACAGAGTTACTTTCAAATTTATAATATTAGTAAGGATTATTTATTTATATCGTTTATAAGATAGACCTATATTTATTACATTTCTTATAATATAAATAAGATTGGTATGTTATAACAATATTTAAATGTAATTCATTTATTTGTCAGAATGTCAAGATTAGTTTTTGTCCACATGTTTAACATGTGGACAAAAACGATATTATTCATTCAAACTGATTAATGTAAACAAGACCACTGATCTCTGGGGCATTTCTATCAGTGTTATAAAACCACTAATTGACATTATTGCACCAGATCTAGCTTTCATATTTAAGCAATGTATTGACAGTGGAGTATTTCCTGATTTAATGAAACATAGTAAGATCATACCTCTATTAAAATCAGTTCATTCCGATCCTAGTGACTATCGACCTATATTAGTGCTTCCTACATTTAGTAAAATATTTCAAAAACTTATACTAACTAACTAAGTATACTTAACCAATTACAACGGCATTTTAACACCAACAATTTACTAGACAGTAAACAATTCGGATTTACAAAGGGACGCTCAACGACTGATGCCGGTGTTGAGTTAATATCACATATTTTTGATATCTGGGAGGAATCACACGATGGCTTAGGTGTTTTTTGTGATCTGTCGAAAGCTTTTGAAACTCTAATCAGCAAACTTCATCACTATGGTGTTAAGGGAGTTTCACTTAGGTAAGCTTCTCACATCCTACTTATGTGACCGAACACAACGAATAGATGTAAATGGAAAGCGTTCTCCGGGGTTAATGGTAAAAATGGGTGTACCACAATACTCGGGCCATTCTTGTTTTTAATTTATATAAATGATCTACCTAAACTTGTAAAGGATGATCACTAGATTGTACTGTTTGCTGATGACACGTCACTTTTATTTAAATTAAAGCGACGACTTACTAATCTTGACGATGTAAACAATGCAATCTCTAAAGTTGTAACATGGTTTAATGTAAACAACTTGTTAGGTACTTAACGAGAAAAAAACTAAATGCATTCGTTTTATACTGCCCAATGTTAAACAGGTGAAAGCTAATGTAAAAATTAAAAACGAAAAGATAGATCTCGTCGACACCACAGTGTTCTTAGGCATTATTTTAAATAATAAGCTGCAATGGGGCCGGCACATAGATAAATTGTCGAAGGGACTCAGCTCTGCGGCATTACGCTGTTTAAAAAATCCGTCATTTTACCGACGTAGATACCGCTAGACTCGTTTACTTCAGCTACATTCATAGCATTATGTCTTATGGCATTCTGTTGTGGGGGAGTGCTGCTGATTAACACCATATTTGTGTTGCAGAAGAGGGCAGTTCGTGCAATTTATAACATGGGCCCCAAAGAATCACTTAGAAATAAGTTTAAAGAAATTACTTAATATTATGACAGTGCCTTGTCAGTATAATATACGAAAATTTTATGTATGTGCACAAAAATGTTCATTTATTTTATTGAATATAGATATATTGAATTGAATTGAATAAACAAGCAAGAATAAATACGGGTAGATTAAAAACTAAAACAGGTTCAGGGAGTCTTCTCAGAAGACATATAAGTATGCCTCTTAGAACCCATAACTCGCATCTTTCCAGCAGAATGTATAGGCTAGACATACTACAGGTTGCGACCGCAGTGCTACATAACATAGACAGGGTAACCAATTTCAACATACGAATCCTCACAGATAGAGCTGCTATACTACATACACTCAAGTGGTACGAACACAACTCAGGTCTGAAGACAGAATGCCACAAGCTGTTGGAAGGTAACTCAGTCTAAAAAATTAATAATCTAATAAATAAATATTGGTAGACACAACACCATCTATCCCCTAAATTCGCCTAAATTCACCTAGTATGTAAGACGTTTCATAGTGATCCTTGTGATTGTATTGAATAAAGTATCTTTTGACTTTGACCCAAACTAAGCACACTGGACCCAGAGGCAACGACGAGGCCGACGCACTGGCTAGGGGAGGCTTGGAACTGCTACCAGCAAGACCGGAGCCAATAAATCTTCACCCCTACAACCATTCTCGGTCATGACTCCACCAAGAAATGATCAACTTACATCAAAACTACTGGGCTAGTATGGAAGGTTGTACGAGGGCGGGTCAATAAGTCCGTGACTTTTTGAATTTCTGACCTCTTTACTGAAAAAGCAACACTACTCCTGTCAACAGGCATCTGTCAGTTGACTCCTGTCAAAATTTGAACTTGCTGTGTCAGTTAGTTTGTGTTTGACAGCTATCTTTATCAGACTACCCACTAATTTGAGGAAAAAATGGAAAAAACTGAATTTCGTGTGCTTATTAAGCATTATTTTTTGCGAAAAAAAACCATTACCGAGACCAAGGCTAAGCTTGATAAATACTATGGGGACTCTGCACCATCGATTTCAATGGTAAAAAAGTGGTTTACTGAATTTCGTTGTGGCCGTACAAGCACTGAAGATGCCGAACGTCCTGGACGCCCAGTTGAGGTCTCTTCACCCGAAACAATCGAAAAAATTCACGATATGGTGTTGGCCGACCGAAGATTGAAAGTGCAAGAGATTGTGGAAGCCGTAGGGATCTCGCATGGCTCAGTGGTTTCAATTTTGAATGATCACTTGGGCATGAGAAAGCTTTCCGCAAGATGGGTGCCGCGTTTGCTCACAGTCGACCACAAACGCAATCGTGTAACAACTTCACTGGAAGGTTTGGCGTTGTTTAATCGCAATATGGAGGAGTTTTTGCGCCGTTTTGTAACCGTGGACGAAACATGGATCCATCACAACACACCAGAGACCAAACAACAGTCAAAACAGTGGGTTTCTAAGGGTGAATCGGCGCCAAAGAAGGCCAAGGTGGGTTTGTCAGCCAATAAAGTTATGGCGACTGTTTTTTGGGATGCACGCGGGATAATCCACATTGACTACCTTCAAAAGGGAAGAACAATCAATGGGGAATATTATGCCAACTTATTGGACCGATTCAATGACGATTTGAAAAAAACCCGACCTCATTTGTCCAAGAAAAAAGTTCTTTTCCACCAAGACAATGCAAGGGTGCACACATGTGCAGTTGCCATGGCAAAAATCCAGGAATTGGGCTATGAATTGCTCCCTCATCCGCCCTATTCTCCAGATTTGGCTCCGAGTGACTACTTCTTGTTCCCAAACCTGAAGAAATGGCTTGGTGGAAAAAGATTTGACTCCAATGATGAAGTCATCTCGCAAACAAAGGCCTATTTTGAGGACCTCGACAAATCCTATTTTTTGGAAGGGATAAAAAAATTGGAGAAGCGTTGGACAAAGTGTATAGAGCTCAAGGGAGACTACGTTGAAAAATAAAATTATTTATTTATCAAAAAATCTGTGTTTTATTCCAAAAGTCACGGACTTATTGACCCGCCCTCGTATGTAGTCAAAAGTGGCCCTATCAGATCTAAATCTGAGATAATCCTGACAACTCCTGTCTTAAACGTGACCAACCCCGACTTATCGTCGGTATTTTCACAGGTCACTGCTTTCTTAACAAACATCTATTTTCAATGTGCAGGTGTTTGAGCAAGGAGGAATCAGCCTATGTGCTCCCAGAGTGCGGCAGCATGGAGTCACACGAGCTTAACACTTTCGATCACCAAAGACGCCCAGGGAGGCCTGCGCCGGCGTGAGCTAGCTGCTGGCTTTTCTGGGAAACATTGGATGGCTGGAGTAATGCAAATCCGGTGGCTACCAGTGGCCTAGTTGCAGAAACCAGTCCACACACTAAGTACCAAGTGTGCTACACAAGAGGCACCACAAGACAAGCTATGCTTAGTTTCGGGCTAGATTCATTGTGTGCATTGTCCACATCAATATCTTTTTATAATCATCTGAAATGTCATCTGAATCTAGATAACATGAATAGTTTAATAATGAAAATGATACATAAAACTGGAAATAAATAAATTAATTATGTTTATTAACAGTTTGTGCTGTCTGGGTAAGCCCCTAGGATGATTCTTTCTTTGGAAATGTTCTTGGCATTCTAGGCTACTTCGACACAGGTTGTGTTGGTAAAATGCCCTAAAGCATTATCTTACAATAAACACAAAATGTTATGTATCAATATGTTTAATAATTAACTTAGTTTAATTATTAATAAAATATTTACATAAACGTAATGTCAAAGTCACTACACAACACAATACAGCACACATATGGTGGCATAGTATGTACACGCTAAAATTAAATTGCGTTGAGTACTAAGAAACAAAAGTACCTGTGCATTTATTTTGGCCTAGTTTCCTATCCTCTTAGTCAGGCTCAATAAATGCATGATTACCCATAGAGCATCAGTCAGTTTTTAATCGTTTGGCTGGTGTGGTGGTTCCACTGCTTTGGGAGTTGGAGTCTTCAGAAAAGTTTGTTGATGTGAACTCTGTGGGGCCTTGAGAGTCACTTACTGTTGAAAAACCTGGAATTTAAAACTTACTTACTTATTGATAAAAAGATTTTGCAACCATGTAAACGCTCAACTGCCTGGGCACATGCATGCATGAGATGGATGTGATCAAACTAGCGCTATTGAATATAAATTGCATGCATAAGATTATCTTCATTACATGAATATAAAATTTTAAAAACATTTCTAGTTTAGATACTCATCGAGATAAATAGGAAATTAGATTGATGCTTTCTGGCTGATAAATAGACAAGCATGGGAAAAACAAAACCTTGACATTTAGTAAAAAATCATAAGTACATGTATTTGAGTCTTCTGCCATGCCGAAGTTAGAGTTCGAGGAGTCGTGCATTTTCTTGGGAGTCAGCGTATTTTCTTTATTCTCTGTCTTGGCTGCATGTTTTTTCTTGTGCTCATTTGTGGAAATAGGCACCCATTTATATATTTTCATGGTAGTTTCGCCTATCGTAACCCACTTCTTTTCCCTGCAAAGCAAACGATTTAATTTATATATTTTAAAGATGTAGCGTGTATTTATTATTATTGCATCAATTACCTACCAATGGCGAACTTTTTCAACAGCTTGCATGACTCTTTTAATATCATCTTTCACACGGTTTCTCGTTTCAGCGCGCACAGAACGAGACATTTGGAACTGTTGTCAATAAAATAAAGAATTACTTCTATTCTAACGGAAACTGCGCGACGATCCGATTAGCAAAACAATACACAACAAAACGAACACACCACACAGCACACACCATAGAACAATCTACTTACTCCTTCCTTCCTTTCCTACACACACACAGTCATATTGCTTGCATACTTGCCAGTGTTGCCAGCCGGTCTTTGTCAAAAGTTACCTAAACTAGATCTAAAAGTAACCTTTCAGTCCGAAATGTAACCTTTCATATTTTTCTACCGACTTCCAAAAAAAGAGGAGGTTCTCAATTCGGTTATAAATTTTATATATTTGTTACTTCATAGCTCCGTCATTTATGAATTGAAAAAAAAACATTTACCTATAGGGTATACCTACCTACTTTCCGATTGGTCACATGGAAATTTTATGAAAATCAGTTCAGTAGTTTGGTTTTTAAATCAAAATAGCTGGAAAAATATATCATCCAAGTAAACGAATTTCGATATTTTGCTTTATTATTGAGATTCTCAATTCGGTGGTATTTTTATGGGTTCAAATTTAATTCAATGAAGTTGGTGGCCATCTCCAGTTCTTGACATTAGAATGATCAGGACAAAACATACTTAAGCGACACTCTAGCGAATTATGCGATTTAAAGGTAAAACTTCACGACAAACAATAATGCCATCAGAGGCGACAAGCAAACGAACTAGAACAAGACAGTTCCGATTGATCGTGCGAGTAAGCGAGAAGCTTTGGTCATCTGAGGTTTGGTATATAATGAGAGAGAGAAAGACGTGTTTTTAGTAGTCACACTTACTATGTTTCAAACAAAATTTGCTTAATTTTGCTTAATACAATATAAAAGAGCGTTTCTTTTCATGTTGGTTTCGTTTAGGAAAAAAGACTACAAATTCTAGAAAATCACCTATAAGTAACCTTTTGAGTCGAGTAACCTAGAAGTAACCTGACAGAGTTAAAAATCACCTAAAAGGTTACAAGAGTAACCTTCTGGCAAGACTGATACTTGCATACTCTTTGCACACAGTGATTGAGTGAAAGAATGAATGGAGTCTTTCTTTTCATAAGCTTTCTATTATTCTCAGCAGCACAGCACAGCAGCTTGATATGAAAAAATAAAAAAGTTCTATGCTGCTGCAGGGTTTTGACGTCAAAATCCGACCAATCAGAGAAGTGATTTTTTAGTATCTGTCAGATCTCTGTTAAAGTATCTGCAACGCGGTGATATGTGATTATTTTTGGCCTTGTTGCGAAGCAAACATTGCGTTCAACCATTTATTTTTCTTCGAGTTGTTTCCGATTTTATTAGTAATTTTGGTGTTTTTAAAATTGCATTATTATTTATTGTTATTATTATTTACTTAAAATCGAATCTAATAAGAAAACCTTGTTCTTTTGATTATGGCGTCTGTGGTTACTTTCCACAAAAAAAAGCCAGCCAGCCAGCCAATTCATTAACTTAACTCGCCTCGGACGGAACTACATATTATGTCCTTGGCATTGGCACGATGTTACATACATGTCATAAATTTTACACAATTATTGCATTATTCGATATTCGATACATGCGATGCGATGTGTTTACCTTTAGACGCGTCACTGAAATCGTGCGTTCAGTCAGACCAACACTAACACTAAGTCACCTACATTACATTATATTAATTAGACTCTTTCTGACTGCGTCAGAAGCGTCTGCTACCTCGTTACGAATGTCCTGAGACTTTATTTTTTCTTATAGAGCACGATACGATAGTCACATTTTCAAAATGCGGGGGAGCCTACACATTTGCGAAACATCACATTGGAACACTCGTGCCATGCGGGAGCTTATCAAAACGGAGTTAAATAAAAAGCATTTATTTTACTAGGCCGGCCGGCGCGGTGAGTCGCTGCGTGGCGTGTCGCGCATATCGTTGGATAGGTTGGATCATTATTTACAATTAAATAGTATTTCAAAGATATGATGTTACTTTTCATGGTTCACCATGGTGGAAATTCCCTGTGCGTGCGCACGAAGCTGTTTGGTTTGCATGTGGTTTGCATCCACATTGCGTATGACCAAGGAGTGGAACTCCGTAATTTATGTTTCCTTTCATGACTTACTGAATGCTTATAATCATAGCGAGAAAAAAAAACGGTTACACGAATATACAAAAAAATAGAATCTGAACTGAAAGTCCATTTTGCGTTCAAATTGTACGGGACCTAAGCTTCTTTAAGCTGGCGTGTCGGTCGGTTCGGTCGGTGGCTAAAACTTTACAGTGGTGGGGGTCTTCCTCTTTTGTATAATCTCTTTATTCTCATACTCATTATTTTGTCTGTGAAAATGCTTTGATTGGACGATGTGTATTACTCATGTGTATTACTCTGTGATTGGATGATTGGTGGTCATAGAGTCCATGACAAGTTTTTAACCAATCATGATTATATATTGTAAGCACTTTGCATAGTTTGCATCGGAAACAAAATTATGAAAGAGAAATAGAAAACAAAAAAATAATAACGAAAAATTCATTGGTAATAAATCCACAAAATAGACTAATTTGCAAGTAAAATGTTAATTTAGCATGTTCTAGCGAAGGTACGAAAATATCTCATGTTATGAAATGCCCTAAGTTGTGTTGTGCTGATAATCCATATCGTATAAATCAATGGTTTGTTTCTTCATTGACCAACTACAACTACTTACTAGCTAGCGGCTGTCAGTTGTTTTACGTCTCATTTTATTTAATTTTCTAATTTTTAAAGTATTAAAAAAATAGAAATATAGAATATTATGTACAATTTTTCACGCGGCTCGATCCACAGGAATGCCAATCAAATTCGATGATGCAACGAGATGATAAGGTGCAAACTATTTGTGTTCAGTTTGTGCCTTCTAGTTTCCTTACCTACCTACTGCTTTTTCTATTTACTACTATAATTTATTTATATAAAAAGTATAGTAGTCGGTTACGCTTCATCAGCAGATCACAAACATAACCTCACCTCAACACAAAATATCATATGTTTTATGCTTATTGTACTGGACTAGAAATAAGTGTGGTTCAACATTTTGAATGGTAACAATATAAATGGCTCCTGGTATAGTAATACCTACCATTTAAGTACGTACTTGAGGGATATGAAAGATACTTGTTTTCCTAATTTTCGAAAAAATCATTATAGACCTGACCCCAGGTTTCACACTGAAAGTCCTGATATTAGATACCTACTGCAGTACAATGACACTCACACATCAAGAACAAGTATTTGTGCTGTAAAACAAGGTTTTAATTACTTTCTTGCTTGCTGTTATGTGTTCTCAGTGAAAGTATGAGTATGCTGATTTTTAGATTGAATGCTAGAAAAAAACAACTTATACACTTCTAGTGCACTTGTTGTTCACATGTTATACTAGCACTGCCATATAGCTTTAGCACTACAAAGCCTGTTATGTTTTGTTGCAGTTGTTCCGTGCATGTTGTTTTACTATAGAAGTGGTACAGTGACTACATCATTGTCATTGTTTGGATAAGGTTCAACTAACAACAAGAGTACTTTCCTTCCCGTATGGCTGCATATGTTAACCGTACCATATCCATGATGGCCGGTGATGGGCCTCACAATGTTGGAACTATGAACAACGGTGTGCGGGTCAACATGTCTAATGTCGACTCTCCACTGCAGATATTTGTGAGAGCTAAAAAGAAGATTAATGACATATTTGTTGAGATTGATGATTATGTCAAAGATGCTGTCACATTTATGCATGGTGAGTAACTGAACTGAACTGTATCACTAAATATTTGATTATATTTAAAAACATTAAAGTTCCAAAAGATTAACCAATTTTAAATAAAGCCTATCTCAACACTATTATATAGATATATCAGAGATTATTTTTACCATTATTATTGATGGTAATAATCGCTAATAAATCTATTTAACTAGTGATCGCCCCCTGGTCAAAATTCAACCATTAAATTAAATTTAATGTATTTTTTCGGAGTAATTTAAAAAAAATATTAGCATTCTGCACTCCTTCTCTGTATAAACCATAAGTGTGCGAAATTTCATACTCCTCCGTCTGCGCAATTTTCGTCAAAAGAGGTACAAAGTTTTTGTTTCACATCAGCTGGCTTGTCTTTAAATAAAAAAATGTAAAGTTAACATATTTAAAAATATATAAGTAGTATATTAGTCATGTGGTTCCCATAACACTAGATGTTGCTATGTGAAATGTCCAGCATTATTTATATATTTAACCCGAACCTCTGTTTTTTTAAACACATATGTATTTGTAAATTGGGTAATCAGCTTAATATGAATATGGGAGCCTTAGCAAAAGATGTCTAGTCAGTAAAATCATATATTAATAAGCATAATTGAAATTACTTATTTGTATTTGAATTATTTGTTTAGTTTGAGACTAGATAGTATTGTGTAAATATAATAACAATATTTATTTATCTTGGTTATACCTATTGTTATTTAAATCAGATATTAATGTTTGGGTTGGGTTTTTTGACAAAAAAAAGACTAAAAATAGTATGTTATTTTTCCTGTGGTACAAATCACCAACCCCAAATAAACATAATGCCTTAGATATTAGTTTATCGAGATGATGTGTCTTACAAACTATTCCTTGACCAATTAATAAAAAACATCTGTAATGCTTGTGCACATATCTTTAGATGCCATGTCACATCACATTGTTATATTATGAAATACTTGTGGGCCTCGATTGTCGACTACAGAAAATACTTGTTAAATTGCAGCCGTGTCTGGTGAGAATGGCATTGTGTCTGCAGCAGACGTGGAGAACGTGGAAGGTTATGTGTCCAAGGTGCAAGCCATCCGGGAAGTGCTCAAACGAGACCACATGAAGGTCGCTTTCTTTGGCAGGTATTTTATATTGCCCGCACTAACATTAACCTAACAAATAGTTATTCTCTAACCACATATCTCAAATCTCGTAATCTTTCTTTTATTTATCAGTACATGTATATGTCAGTTTTCTTAACTTACTGACTGACTGTATGATTAATTTAATAGACAGCCTAGACAAAGCACAGCCTAAACCACTGTTCGTAAAAGTTTGAAATTGGTAGGGTATATCTGTCTTGCTGTGTAAATCAATTTTCAAAATTAAATAATAAATAAATAAGGCCAAACATTTCACACAGCATCATTTGACCCCAAAGTAAGCAGAGCTTGTGTTATGGGTACCACCATGACTGATATACTACTTATATATATTTTTTTTTGTAAATACATACATAAAATACCTACATAGAATCACCCAGACCAGAGATAAATACTTACAGATTTTACATACATATGTCCCGAGGCGGGAATCGAACCCGCAACCTTCTGTGTCTCAGCCGCGCTTTGTCACAGAGGTCGTCTTTTTATAAAGAATTCAACCTTCAAGGGAGGTGAAAAGGGGTCAAAAAGTTTGCATGAAATATTGTATTCCTGGAACTCTCATATTTGAAACTTTGCATTTAGGTATATTCCTTTATACATTTATGTAGTAAAAGTCTATTCAAAACTCAAATTTGTATGAGATTGAGGTTGAGGTTTGTGTGATAATAATTACTTGCTTTTCTCGCCACATTGCGGGTTCGATTCCCACCGCGGGACAAATGTTTGTATGATCTGTATTTGTCTCGGGTCTGGGTGTTTCTATATATAGTATCTATGTATATATTTACAAAAACAAAGTTGTATATCATGTGGTACCCATAACCTAAGGTCTGCTTACTTTGGAAACAGATGTGTGAAATGGCCGGCTTTATTTTTTTATTTAATTTAGTTATTTAACCATTACGATGGTACTTGTATAAATAGTGCCCACTCGAAATTAAATCTATTATTGTATTAAATTTAATCAAAATTATTTTGAGCCATTTAGCCGTAAAATATAAAAGTCATAATATTTATTTATTGATAATATAATTCAAATTCAATGCATAAAAATGTAGGTACGAATAAATCAATGTGTAAAAATTACAAATTAATCAGATAATTTATAATTTAAAAACTACCTTTAAAAGGTTTGCTCGAAAAGCCAGCGTTTCAACCTATTTAAAAAAAAATTACCATGTTTGGAACCTCTGTGACATTGTCTGGAAGCTCATTGTACACAGTCGGACCCGTGCCATGCGTCAGATTCTATGACTGCGTGAGAGTCCGTTGTAGCGATCCGAGTTTATGTAGGTTCCAGGTGTGGTACATGAACAGAGTCCGTTGTAGCGATCTGAGTTTATGTACTTAGGTTCCAGGTGTGGTACATGAACAGAGTCCGTTGTAGCGATCCGAGTTTATGTAGGTTCCAGGTGTGGTACATGAACAGAGTCCGTTGTAGCGATCCGAGTTTATGTAGGTTCCAGGTGTGGTACATGAACTGAGTCCGATGTAGCGATCCGAGTTTATGTAGGTTCCAGGTGTGGTACATGAACAGAGTCCGTTGTAGCGATCCGAGTTTATGTAGGTTCCAGGTGTGGTACATGAACTGAGTCCGTTGTAGCGATCCGAGTTTATGTAGATTCCAGGTGTGGTACATGAACTGAGTCCGTTGTAGCGATCCGAGTTTATGTAGGTTCCAGATGTGGTACATGAACTGAGTCCGTTGTAGCGATCCGAGTTTATGTAGATTCCAGGTGTGGTACATGAACTGAGTCCGTTGTAGCGATCCGAGTTTATGTAGGTTCCAGGTGTGGTACATGAACTGAGTCCGTTGTAGCGATCCGAGTTTATGTAGATTCCAGGTGTGGTACATGAACTGAGTCCGTTGTAGCGATCCGAGTTTATGTAGGTTCCAGGTGTGGTACATGAACTGAGTCCGTTGTAGCGATCCGAGTTTATGTAGATTCCAGGTGTGGTACATGACCAGAGTCCGTTGTAGCGATCCGAGTTTATGTAGGTTCCGGGTGTCGTACACGAACAAACAAAAAAACGAACTAAACGACAGACAGAGACATTCGAATTTATAATATTAGCATGGATACCAACTACCTCACCTCATTAGCTGCGTACTGAGCGAGCAGCCTCGCGAGGCAAATCCTCGGTCGGTCAGGAAGTGGCTCGCCCGAGGTAATCGCACGCGCTGCCTCGTCCGAGAGTGCCTCAGCCCGAACCGAACGAACGTCTGTTTTTGTCGATGCTCTTATCTAAGGCGCTTCAGTAGGTTTGCTGCGCGCACTCAAGACGGTTGTGTTTTGCCTCGTTTGTTCAACGAACGACGGAATCGTTTGCGTCATGGATAAGGAACTGTCTTAAATTAATACAATTATATAGCGAATGTAGGCTGGAAATGGAAACGCGCAATGTCCTAAATTATACTAATAGAGGACTAAGAGAAACATATACTGGAAAATGAACATTCCAATAGCAGGCTTAAAAAAAATATTTGTCTGTAAAGTCGGTTTACGGACGATAATTATACGTGATAACGTCATAATAAAACATTGATGAACCGATCGTGCTTCTCTATCGCTTGTTCCGCGCTCTCGCTTGGCATGCTCGGCTCAGGCTGAAAGTGACTATGAGTCATGCTTTTTCGTGCGTGCAGCCGGCGTTCATCGATTTATAAGACGTTATCACGTCTTCAAGTTCGGCTTTGCCGCGCGCGGTATCCTCATGCAAAAAATCTACAGACCGAAGCTCCCTCGCACGGCAAACTTCCGAGGCTGCCTCGCGAGGGTGCTCGCTCAGTCAGTACGCGGCTATTAACAGCATGATAAATAAAGCACAAAAATATCAAAAGATGATGCGACAAGGTGATCAAAGCATAACCTTTAAATTATTTTCTATTGGTATCCAGGACCAGCAATGGCAAGAGTACTGTAATAAACGCGATGCTGCACGACAAGATTCTTCCGTCAGGCATCGGGCACACCACTAACTGCTTCCTGCAGGTCGAAGGCTCCGAGTCTGACGAGGCCTTTCTCCGGACTGACGGCTCCGAAGAGAAGCTTAATGTGCAGGTATTTTTAATACTTAACTGATGTTTGTAATCTACGGGCACACACCGCGTTCATTTATCATGACTATGCATTTATGAGTATACAAATACATATTCAGCCATCTGGTTCCCATACTACATTTGCTTAGTTTGGTACTAGAGTGTGATGTGCGAATGGTCCACCAATATTTATTTACTTAGGACTTCATACATACTGGCCTGTCAGCTCTGTTGGTAGTAGGTCTGCCTTTTGCGTTGTAGGTTGAGGCTTGATTCCCAGCATAAACATTTGTGGGATGAACACAGGTAAACACCTTTGTGTTTTCTTTCTGGGTGTTATTGACCCAGCGAGAGCAAAGCGTGAGCTAGTCTACGCTACAGCTTAGGCGAAAATGCTAAAAAATTTCAAAATACACATCATCTATGGGTAATAAATAAACCTAGTGTTCCCGTAATAATAGGGCTCCACATCATGCGTTAAAAATATACAAATACAGCTGTTAAATATGGTAACCAAAATTAAGTAAGTAATTATTCATAAGATAAGTAGGTAGGTACGGAATCAATTATAAAATAAATATAAATGTATAAAAAAATCATAATATTACAGTAGGCCTGATGTAAACATGGAAATTTGGACCTTAACGCACACTGCAATTCTTGCGCTTGACATTTGGCGAACACCCAGTAAATTTTGGCCGAAAAATGGCTCATTGTTTGTCAAGCGACCATTAAACACAGCGACATTATTGCAACACGCGTAGACTACGCTTCAGTTTATAAATAAAGCGTATTATTTTGTATGTATTTTAGTTTCGAGTCATACTTTATTTATGTTAGCCTTGTCATCAGAAATTGCGCTATACGCTTACTTAGCCGCTCCAAGAGATCAAGGAAGTCACAAGGTCAGTACCTGATCCTGACTGCTATGGTATTTTCATCTGAGCGCTTCAGTATTTCAGAGAACACGTTAAGCTGCTCCACACACTTACACTATTGCTGCGAGTGTGAGTAACATGATAGTCATCTGCACTTTATCAAAACGGAATATTTACCATGATATGTGAGTTTTGCTGCTTCCTGATAATTTGGCACATAAACTCAGTTTATCAGCTATATGCGAGTTTTACTGCTTCCTGGTAATTTATCTCGTGATCATGGCGCATGCAACTGTGCCAGAAATATCGGGAAGCATCAAAACTCACATATCATGTTAAATATTCCGTTTTGATAAAGTGCAGATGACTATCATGATGTTACTCACATTCGCAGCAATAGTGTGTGTGTGTGGAGCAGCTTAACGTGTAACGGTAAATATCCCGGTTGAATGAAAATTATGTTCAATACCATGATAGTATTGAACATAATTACCACGATACCACGGGGTACGTGGCAAGGCTGTCAGACGAACGATGGACCATAAGAGTTACACAGTGGAGAGGCCCAAGTGGTAAGCGTAATAGAGGAAGACCGCTTACGAGATGGGCGGACGACCAAATAAAAACGGCAGGACCAAGCTGGATGCAAACAGCCAAAGACAGAGAAAGGTGGCATTGCTTGGAGGAGGCTTCACCTGCGGAGGGGTTCTTTCAATAAATTTATAAAATTTTAAATAATAGAATAAGTTTCTTTACTTCTGGATATACTTACTTCTAAGTTTTTTCAATATGTACTTTTTTTACTTGCAAGAAATAAAAGGCTTTTTAATTTCATTTTATTTATTATTATTACCATGATAGTTTCGTAAGTTTTATAAAACATTAATCGCGTTTTGACGTCCTCTAACCCTTGCAGTCTGTCAGCCAGCTGGGTCACGCACTGTGCGAGTCGCGGCTTAACGAGTGTACGTTGGTGCACGTGTACTGGCCCCGT
Organism: Lampropteryx suffumata; assembly: GCA_948098915.1. Taxonomy (NCBI): domain Eukaryota; kingdom Metazoa; phylum Arthropoda; class Insecta; order Lepidoptera; family Geometridae; genus Lampropteryx; species Lampropteryx suffumata. Next base: position 19,252,536 of record OX402546.1, read on the forward strand.
GAGATGTGCGCTCTCTTGCGTGATGACGTAGTGCTCGTGGACAGTCCCGGAGTGGACGTGACGCCCAACCTGGACGAGTGGATCGACCAGTACTGCCTCGACGCGGATGTGTTCGTACTCGTCGCTAATGCTGAGTCAACGCTCATGGTTACGGTGAGTTATCTGTCACTGTCACTGTCACTGTCATTGTCATATCCAGGGTTATGTGTACCATATGTGTACGCTTCTGTAACAAGCGACGTGTTAGATTTGTCGATTGGTAAATATAAAAACGTAATAAAACAGAAACTTTTAAAGAGTAATATATAATACAGATTATTTAGATGACAAAAAAGCTTGGGATCTGAATCTTCCGATGAACCTGCACCAACTCGACTCGGCATCGGTAACAAAATTGGCAAGGGTCATAACAATAACAAAAAGTGTTAGACCAGACGGGATTCTCCTTGAACTGGGGTTAGGAGGAAGCGGCTCCTAGATTCACTAGCATGTAAGAAAACGATTCAAAGTGGTCCTTGAATGTTTTTATTAATTTTAATAAAATCAGTGTGGTATTTTTATAAATCTCGAATTTGTTGGGTTTTTATTGATTTTTATTAAGTTAGTGTTGTTCGGTCATAGGCAGGCTTGTAAGAAATGTTTTTTGTTTAATTTAATAAATTTAGTCTCGTTTTAAATCTTCAATTTTTTGAATTTTAGTAGTATTTTATTTTTAGCTTTTTTCATAAATTTCAAGCGGTTTTGCTCAAGCATTAAAATGCTTAATTATTATATTTTATGTGGCAACACATAAACACATTATAATGTTATGAGATGTAAATTATGATAAGGGCAACACATATAGTCAAAATCTAAAATAAATGAGTAAATTTTGTTCTATACACAAAAACACCAAAACCATTAGTGAATCAAATATTTAAAGGTATACAAGTATTCTGGGTTTGACAGCCTCTGTGGCGCAGTAGGGCAAGGCCCTCCTGTGCCGAAGAAGGCTGCGAGTTTGATTCCCGCCGTGGGACAAACGTTTATATGATCTACAAGTGTTTGTCTCAGGTTTGGGTGTTTTTCTATGTATTCAATTATGTCATGTGGATGTACCATGTACCAGATGACTGATATAATACTTATATATTTTTTAATACATATGATACCTTTATAACACCCAGACACAGAACAAACACGTATGTAGGTACATAATACAAATGTTTGTCCTAGGAATCGGAATCCTCAACCTACTAAAGGCAGAGCTACTATCAACTTAGCTGACAGGCCAGTCATGAGCGATATAAGCAAGATATAAGGCATATAACGTATCTGACGCTCGGCATATGTTTTATTCTCCTAGACCATGTAATCAAAAGTGATTTACTATTTGTTTTCAGGAAAAGAACTTCTTTCACAAAGTTTCGACGAAAATATCACAACCGAACATTTTCATTCTGAACAATCGATGGGACGCTTCAGCATCGGAACCCGAATATCTAGACCAAGTAAGTAAAATTTGTATGTATTTACTAGTAGCTTCTGCCTGCGGTTTCGCACGCGTTGTATTTATATAAAACGTAATTTCAATTTATAAAAGCTTGAATACTTCATAATAAGTATAGTATAGTGGGCCAAGGTCCGAAGGTTGCGGGTTCGATCCCCGCCGCAAGACAAATATTTGTATGATCTGCAAGTAATTGTCTCTTGACTGGGTGTTTCTATTTATATGTATGTATTTAAACAGTATTTAAGAAGTATATCAGTCATGTGGTATCCATAACACAAGGTCAGCTTACTTTGGGAGATGATGCTGTGTGAAATGTCCGGAATTATTTATTTATTTAGTTAAGATCCACTTTTGCTACTAATGATCTACATAGTGCCTCTCTATCGCGTAACTCTATCTCGTCTGGCGCGGCACGAATTTGCCTGCCAAGGTCCCGCCGATGTACTTGTAGCTTCATACTTAATGTAAGGAGTGTAACTGGCCTGACTGTAGTTTGTATTGATCAAAGTCAAAGTCAAAAGATACAATTCAATACACTCACAAGGATCACTTTGAAAAGTCTTACATACTAGGTGAATTTAGGTGCCAATTCATCCTAATCCAAGCCCGAGAAAAAGATCACAGTAGTTGTATCCATTTCTTTATATTTCAGGTCCGCACACAGCACGCAAATCGCTGCGTAGACTTCCTATCACGCGAGCTTCGTGTCTGCTCGCCCAAAGAGGCCGAGGAGAGAATATTCTTCATCTCGGCCAAAGAGGCGCTACTCACTCGCATGAAGGAAAAGGAAAAACCTGTATCTTGTAAGTAAGACACGTACTGTCCAACTTTTGTGTATAAATAAATAAATAAAGCTGGACATTTCATACAGCAACATCTGGCCCCAAAGTAAGCAGAGCTTGTGTTATGGGTACCACATGACTGATAGTACTTTTTTGTGTGATAGAAGTATTTGTCTCGGGTTTCGCTGTTTCTACCTAGAAACAGCGAAACCCGAGACAAATACTTGTAGATCATACAAACATTTGTAACGTGGCGAGAATCGAACCCGCCACCTTTTGCGTCTCAGACAGGCCTTGGCCCACTGCGCCATAGAGGTCGTCATAATTTGTAATCTACCTAGTATTATTATAAACAAACGGTTCTCATCATCTTCCGTGACGTCATCTGTGAAGCAGAAGGTTGTGAATTCGATTCCCGCCTCGGAAAAAATGTTTGTATAATCTCCAAGTATTTGTCTCGGGTTTGGGTATTTCTATGTATAATATATATATAAAGTAGTATATCAGTTATATATAACAACAAAATATATAACACAAGCTATGCTTACTTTTGGGCAAGATGATGCTGTATTTTATGAAGTGATAACTTCTTATGGGAAAGTAAACCGCTTAGTTACGTAACGCGTTACTGCGCCAGTCTGTCTGGCTTCCCTTTCACTCACGCATACGGCAGCGGTAGACAGGCTCCTCCTCCCTCACTCTAACCTACAGCCTGTGGGTTAAGTTTGTTTAAGTTATCACTTCTGTCGGGCGTCCCGTGACGCACACGTTTTTTTTTAAACTAAAAGATTAACAGGATTATTGAGGCCATCGTTAATTGTATGGTATTGTTTCAGCGCCGATACTAGCGGACGGTCACCAAGTGCGCTACTTCGAGTTCGTCGACTTCGAGCGTAAGTTCGAGGAGTGCATCAGTCAGTCGGCCGTTAGAACCAAGTTCGCGCAACACTCGCGTCGCGGGAAGAACATCGCCGGTCTGGTGATGCAAGCCTTGGAACAGGTCACATTATATATTAAATTAATGGTGTTATTTTTTTGTAATAAGCTTTATTGACCACGACATGACCTAATACTTAATAGTATTAGTATGTATGCATATACTAAGAGCAATGATCACGGTTTGGGTAGAAGTGTGTGCGTGGGTGCGTGTATTTATACAGGGGAGCATGGTTTTGAGACTTCACTTTAGTTATTCATGGTAGTCTCCATCTATATATTTATTTGGTCTGAGATAGATATCGAACGTACGTAATAGTAATCCATTTTGTCCAAACTGGTTTTTATTACAATCAAACTTTTGATTGAAATTATGCCGATTGCTAATCAAAACTAATAGACATTGATTCTGTTAAAAGTTCCATAATCGCCTTACTGATACATATTACTTACAATAGAAAATAAAAACAAAACAGGAACAAATTTGAGATCGAATAATGCATACAATGTGCGCTGGTGAACTTCCAGCTAATAAGATAATAAGAGAACTACATAAGACATTGTCCGCTCAACTTTTTTTATATTTCCGATGAAAGAATCCCGGATTCCGTCATCCCGTCAAAACGCGTCAAGGTGTTGACGGCGTGGGTACCACCTTAAGATTGTCATCAAGTCAAGTGAAAAGATACTTTATTCAATACAATCACAAGGATCACTTTGAAACGTCTTACATACTGGGTGAATTTAGGTGCCATCAACTTTGTAATCACAACAAATACAGCAAGATACGGTTTTTTATGTGTAATGTGTGATTGCAGGTTTACAATACATCGACGGAGCAGAAGGCAGCGAAGGTGGAAAAGCAACGGGTTCTGCACGAACAGCTGACGTGCATCGAAGAACAACTCACCACCATCACAAGACAAATGAAGGATAAAATCAACCGCATGGTTGAGAGTGTCGAGCACAAAGTAAATATTATGTACACTAGATGTTCTTTTATGCAGGTGTCCATAACGCTGACTGAGTAAGTCATACGAGGATGTCGAGTGAATCTCGACCTTATGTATTAATAGCTGTATTAATAGACTTGACGTTTGTAGCAGGTGTCTCTAACGCGAAGCCAGATGATAGTCGATTATAATAACTGGGATGTCGAACGAATTATGACCTTATGTGTCATATTAATAGACTTGACGTTCGTTTATGCAGGTGTCCCTAACGCGAAACTAGATGATAGTCGATTATAACAACTGAGATTTTGAACGAATTGACCTAATGTGCCGTATTAATAGACTTGATGTTCGTTTTTTCACATGTCCCTAACTCGAAGCCAGATGATAGTCGATTATAATAACTGGGATGTCGAACGAATTACGACTTACGCTCCTTAATAATAGACCAGATGTTCGTTTGAGCAGATGTCCCAAACGCCAAAGGATCTATACCTACAAGGATGTCGAATGAATCTCGACCTTGCGCACCGTAATAATAGACTTAAAGTTCGTAAATGCAGGTGTGCCTTACGTTAACCCAGAATACCAGTCGGTCATACTTACAAGGATGTAAAACATATCTAGATTTTATTCGTCTTATTAGTAGACTTGATTTTCGTTTCCGCAGGTGTCCTTAACGCTGAGTCAGGAGATTCGGAGACTATCGGCGCTGATAGACGAGTACGACACTCCATTCCGCGGCGAGCGCGGCGCGTTGGAGAACTATAAGAAGGCGCTCCACAGACACGTGGAAGCCGGTCTCGGCTCGCGTCTTAAGAAACGCCTCTCCTCTGATATCGGCAATGAAATGGACCAGGCGCAGAAGGAGATGGCAGGTTCGAAACACTACATTATCTTCTTTTAAGTTAGATCATTGATTCAGGCGTGACTTTGCGGAAATCCATTACAAAACATGGAGTCTCAGTCCAACGTTCGGCGAAGCAGAGCAGTGTTTTTTCGTCAATCTGTTTAATGTTTCTTTTAAGTTGCCAACGCGAATGAAATACGTGAAGTATTGTACGATCGTTGCGCTTCCAAATGATGTGTTCATTGATCAGTAATTCGGTAAAGTTAAGTTACTGGGCCTTCACATATGCGCCTTCTTATCGTGTCTGTACGGGACCGTACGCGTGTCTCAGAGGGAGGTATGATTAATAAGATAAGATAAAAGATAAGAAATATAGTGTTTACTAACTAACTTTACCAATACGCTAATAAGGTATGCTAAAGATGATGATAATGAGTGTGACCAGTTCGAGGTCCGATTATACAGGCGACGTTGATGCCTCGTGCGACCTACTTAGACCCATTTGCTAGCTAAGGTTATATTGTTCGATGTGCATCGAACATGCTCCCGAGAGATCGAATGACATGAGATGAGGTGAGGCGCTACACTTGTTGTGGTTAGTAGATACAAAGATGAACCAATATTTTTCTTATGCTAAATGAATGATAGAACAGTGCTATGATAATAGAATAAGCTAATTAGGTATCTACTAGATTTACTTTTAAAGTCGCTCACTGATACAAAACTAATCCCTATCTATGGTGAAAACCGATTGTCTTTTCTTGATGGGCGATGTGGATTTATCCCGTTAAGAACGCAAACTGGACCACTGTTTAGACACATGCACCCTATTCACTTGCTCGGGCAAGTGTTGCTTTCGCGCACTTGCACTATGCTCTGGCTCGGGCTCAGGCATGTTACGCGCACTTACACTTTGCTCTGGCTCGGGCTCAGGCTTGTTACGCGCACTTACACTTTGCTCTGGCTCGGGCTCAGGCTTGTTACGCGCACTTACACTCACACTCACGCTGGTAGATGGCACCTCATGTTGCAAGGCGGGCGCGGGCGAGCCGACTGCTCGTCTGCCTCGCCTCCACAGGAACCACAGGAACGCTACGATGGCTGCTGCTAGTAATACGTATGAGATAACGTAGTGGTGTATATCATGCGAATTCAGGTTCACGTCCTGCTGAGCTGCTTCCTTCATGGCGGAGATTTGATCCCCCAAAACCTTCAAGGAGGTATTGAATGAACCGTCATCTACCTTTGTATCAAAATGAGGGAGCGTAATGTTTATCAAAGAATGACGTAATGGGACTATGTTTTTAATGACTATATCTGGTCTGAGAGTGCGCGTATTTTCTTGCTGATAAGAAAATAGTGTCAGATCACGGCCTTTAACTGTACATTCTTTAGTGAGTTGAATGAGCCCGGCCTTGCTGACTTCGCGGTCTTGCACTTCCTCGTCACATATTATTCTCAAAGAGTATGAGTCACATATTATGTAATAAAAATAAACAGTACCAAGATGGGTCATGTAGCTGAACCCACCTATTTTTACAGCTTTGCTTTGTGAATTCACAAGTACCTAACCGTTCTGTCTCACAGAACCTTTCTTCTGGATACAAGTGTTTGATAGGATTTTGTATCTGACAAAGATAAGTTTCTTCTTGGTACTCACAGCTCTTAAGGTCGTTAATGCTCGCTGTTAGATAAGAGTCACTTCTCGATGCCGAGTCGAGTTGGAGCAGATTCATCCCAAGCTTTTTTGTCATCTAAATAATCTGATATTGGTGGCAATTCGGTTGGTTCATTTCTAAATTTAGGAATGTCTAAAATATATTTTAGTTAGTCATATCATTTGTAAAACCTATTCGGTTTCCTGTTCCTTATTTAGTTAGATGGTACCATCTAACTAAATAAGGAACACTTAATTAAATTAGATAAAATTAAATTAGGATAGGTTGGTAACAGCAGAATAACAATGTTTAATTTGACAGTCTAAACCTAATTTTAGCTAAAATTAGTTAGGTTGGTGCCAACCGAATTGCCACCATTATATAATATGCTTTAATGGACAGTTTCTGTTTGATTACGTTTTTAAATTTGCCAATCGACAAATCTAACATGTCGCTTGGGACCTTGTTATAGAAGCGTACATTAATTTGTGAAGACGCCATCACGAGAACGCGTTATGGCGTGAGTTGCCCGCATCAAGTAGGCCGCGCCGCTTCCCGCGTCCGCCCCGCACCCGCGTGTCCACTGCGGACACTCAAATGAAGTTCATATGTTTGAGTTTGCCGCGCCGCGCCCGCGTTTGCAGTCTGGCCAAGCACTCTGAGGTTTAACGACATGCCGATTTCCTTTTGTTTGTTTGATGTTTTCCTTCACCGTTTGAAAGTAATGGTGTAGCGAACATGAGTCTATTAGAATCAAAAACCGCAATGTCCATAAAAAAGTAAAAATGAGTTGTCTATGGCGTATTAATGTATAAATTAAAAGAAACAATAATATATTCAACATGCAACTAAAGCCACAATGTTTTGTAGAAAAAGGGAAGTGGAAGCTGGTTAGACCGAATACTCACTAGTTATAGGTAGGTAAAAACACTCAGCCCTGCAGTTTGTACCTATGTCTGTTAGATACTTGTCTTGTCGAGTTTGTGATTTTTTTTTCGGAGATTTTAAAATAAGAAAACGCGACCCAATTACACTAATACTATGTATAAAGGCGAGTGTTTGTGAGTGTGTGTGTGTGTGTGTGTGTGTGTGTGTGTGTGTGTGTGTGTGTGTATGTGTGTGTGTGTGTGTATGTTTGTTAAGTACTTCTTCACGCAAAAACTACTGAACCGGTTTAGACGAAACTCTGAATATAAATAGTACTTGACCTGGAATAACACATAGGCTATGTATAATCATCATCATCAACACGCGGACGACATCGCGAGCGGGATAGCTAGTCATAGCATAAAATGTGTTTGTTTTAATTTACGTATATATAACGTATGTCATACGTTATACATACATACTGGATGTGGCGAGGAACACAATCACAATATATCTAATTATAATAAGAAGCTTTGGGCGGACTCCTCACTTCACAGTTCCATACCATAACTGTAGCCGTTAATTTAATTATTCCTTCCACGAAGTTAAACCTTACTCTGCGAGGTTAGTACTTGGATGGGTGGCTCCAATGGCACTTTTTATTTCGGAGGCCACGTTCGGCTGTCCGTCCCAGCTTTTCAATAGTTGTTATGCCATGACAGAAGCAGTTGAGCTCTAATTCTCGGCGGCTTCTAATTCTTTAGGCCAATGAGATCTTAAGCTACCACCAAACATCGACAAGACACTTGTATAAGTTACGTTTAGCTTTATTAAAAGCTCTTATAGTTAAATAAATGAAGCTAAATTTGCATGTTGGGCCTGGAACTTTGCAATCAATATTTCACCCTGAAGCTATCGAGCTGAAATTTGGCACACGAAAAAAATAAGTTTATAATTATCCTTGTTGTACCATACCATCCTGAGCCAAAATATGTGTGAAATCAACACATATTTTGATATACATTCATATCAAAATTACGCGAAGATGTGGTATTGTTGACCTTATGTTAAATTTTTGGTATCATCGCATCGCCTTAAAAAGACCCATGTTAGCCTCTGGTTTGCATTGCTACATTATGTAACTGATTGTGTATAACTTTGTTGATTCGCAGAGCGCATGTACAACATACTGCCGATGCACAAACGCGCGGCCGCGGCTTCGTACATAGTTCCTCACCAGCAGCCATTCGAGGTGCTCTACCGCCTGAACTGTGACAACCTCTGCGCAGACTTCCAGGAGGACCTGTCTTTCCGCTTCTCGTACGGCATCACAGCGCTCATCCAGCGCTTCCAGGGCAAGAATACCAACCGGATAGCGCTCAACAATCCACCACGCTACACACCGGTATTTACACACTTGTATAACTAATTTATAAGCCTTGTTTGTGAAGACGTGTATTCGATCTACGACCTCTCGGTTAGTATTAGCTCTGCCTTCTGCGCTGGAGTGTGAGGGCTATTGTATCGCTGGTATTATTCAGTGGCGCCATTGTGAGTAGCGCAGAAGCTGGGATGTTTAACGAACTTCCACACGCCTAAAGATTCAATCAATTGCTATAAGATTACTAAATGGTTGTCGATAACTAAAAAATATAGTTCATAGTGTTTAATAAATTCGTTTACAACACTTAGGTTACCTTATAAAATGGTTTATACCGTATTATTATGTACACTTCTTTCAATAAAAATTAAAGTAGTATAATGTTAATAGCATACAAAAACTGAATGGTTTTTCTTACAAATTATGTTGTTTTTCAGATACCCGCGTCGATTAGCAACGTGCCGTCGTCTACCGAGGTGTCTCGAACTAACGGGTCCAGTGGCGCCCTGGGCGTGGGCGTGGGCGTGGGCGGAGGCGTGGGCGGAGGCGTGGGCCCGCTCAGTGCCGAGGAGTGGGGCATGATATCTAAGTTCGCTTTGGGCGCCCTAACCTCGCAAGGCACTATGGGAGGCTTGCTTCTCTCTGGTCTGGTACGTACATTATATCATTTTTGTTAGTCAAAGTCGAAAGATATTTTTCTTTAAACTACGTAGTAATGTTATCATTGATCACTACAAAACCGATCACAAAGGACGTATTTTTTGCTTAGAACCAAAACAGTGCAGAAATGTTATATGAAATCTCATTGTCGCATTGTTTTTCATTATTGCACAGTTTTTTACTTTTTATTTAGATATAAATTTACCACAGAGGTTTAATATCTCCCATATATAAAATGTTTGCATTAGATCGAAAAGATACTGGCTGAAAATAAAAATCGGTTGAAGAAAACCAACTTGGTGAAAAAAAATACAAATGGCGTACATTGTACGCCATTTGTTCCATTGTAAAATGATTCTTCATATTTTTAGTTTGAGTAGGTATATTTTATCACAGTAGGTAGATTGGTAGTTGAAAGAAAAGTAAATTACACACCTTGCTAAAGAGAGTAATTAATGCACTCTTGTTAATTTAGTGCCAACATAACACTTGTGCATTAATAACTCGCTTTGCGATCGGTGCAACAATCTACTATTATTCAATACAATCACAAGGATCACTTTGAAACGTCTTACATACTAGGTGAATTTAGGTGCCAATTCCTCTTAACCCAAGCCCGAGAAGAACTGGCAAGAAACTCGTCCTGGTCCTATTATTATTAGCGACCCGCCCGGCTTGATAAACCTTGATCGTAAAACTATGTAGTATAACAAAACATCCAAATAAAGCAAAGAGCACAATATGGCATCTTAAAAAACCTCTCCAATGCTCCATGGTTCCTTAAGACAACTGAGCTACATAATGAACTACAAGCCACCACTGTCACCGACGAAATAAAGCAATACTCCACCAAATACAAGGAACGTCTTAAGAGCGCTATCACATTTTGACTCAGCGCAAAGTTTGGTATTCCAAATATAGGCCGAGTTCTTACTACTACACAGATACTATAGACGAAATACAAACGTCGACGAAATTCATACATGCGCAATTGTGTGCGTAAAGTTTATGGTTACGTGTTTTATGACTAATTGTTCGGTAAATAAAGAGATTTATGCTACCCTATAGCTCAAACAATGTTTGTGGATAATAAAATTAGCGCCCATTATTTAAATTAGAAGCTGACTCCAGGTGGTACGTCTTAGCGGTTAATACCTATTAGTTATTCTGTGGTAATACTATAATGTTCTTATCAGCGTTTTTACTAAAGATGTATTGTATCGATCAGGTGTAAGTACAGGAATAATAGATTTCTTTGAAAACAAAAATATTTTATTTACATTTATACATTACAACCATTCTTCTTTTGCGATATAGGGGTGGAATGGATAACACATTTTCGCTTACAATTATTGGACCATTTGACCAAGCTTTCCTCGAGTCAATAATTTCAGGGAGCACACATCTTTCGTAAAACGCCTGCAACTCCGTTAGCATCGTTTCTTGCCAAATTTTTTTCTCTTTATACACTCGTATCTTCATAACTTTTACAGGGTGATCTGGTCTAGTCCATCGGTATGTCAAATATACAAATATTTATATTTGAAATATAAAACTGGCCTTGTATTTGGTAAAACCAGTCATGGTTTTGAATGATTGTTGCACATGTAACATCATTGCATATAATTCCTTTAAATTTTTTTGTGCGCACGTCTTCTTCAAAGTCCACTATAAAAGCAGAAATTGGACATTTCACTTCCACAAGACCTTCACTGTATAAGAAATCAGGTAAAGCCTCCAAGTAACAGTGATTTGAGTCAATAAACAGGCCACATTGCATCATATAAAATGTTCGTGAAGTTTTGAATCCTAGCCTCGTCTGGGCCTCGGGCAGGGCACGGTCCAGCATGAATCATCCTTTAATAAGTCTATCAAAACGAAAATAATACCCGATTTCTCTTGCTCATGAGAGATTCAATGTTACGTCTTTTACGTTTACTGACACATTGGTACTTATATAGGTATATTTTTTCCCATTTCGTCTCGTCGTAACACACAACTAAAATAAAAATAACTAAATAATTAGGAATTGGGTAACATTGAAATAAGTAAACAATTTATATAAACTTAAGAAACATTATATATGAACGGACTATATGAACGGATACTCACAACGATCAAAACCCTGCGGTCCTAGTTTACAACTAAGCATAGCACGCACACAACAGCAGCGCTTACGCGGCTACGACGCACACATGCGCGCGAAATCAACCAACGCAGGTCCGCCCGTAGCAAGCGAGTTTTTTATTTAGTAAATAAAAAATAATATCATTGATTTAAAATAAAAAAAATTACAGTAGTAGTCTAAGTAAATGTTGAATTTTATTTTGGTATCAATATTTTGTCGATATTCAGACTTTTTTCAAAGCCTTTTTGATCGAAAATCAAATTGAAGATCATTATTTTTCATTGTTTACGTGGTTAACAATAAAAATCTATTCTATTATTATGAAAGAACAGGATGTTTTTAGTGCCATACAATTTTTTTTGTTGTTTATAGTCAACAGAATTTGCTAATTAGAGCTCTTAAATCGGGCCTCGTGTGTTTTTGCCGAAATAAGCACCAGGAGAATGATGATTAATAAATAAATAGGTAAAATTTCTAAAATTTGCTCTATTATTATTCAAGAATATGAAATAAAGGATATTATTCATGTAATAGTTAGGTATAGACTATAAGGCAATGTATAATATTTAAACGAAGAAAACCTTGCAATTGCGCATATTTTTGTGATAGCGCTCTTAATGCACACCCAAACCAACTAGCTGCACAGCTGTCCATTATAACCTATCCAAACAGGTTGCGAAGACATATCATGGAACATTATAAGCAAATAAAAGGAGAAATGCTTGCTGGAGCAAAGATCTTACAAACCAGACTGCCAACAACAAACCTGCTCATTGCAAGACTGATTGCAGATGAAAACATAACGAAAAAAAAATGTAGTATAATGGAGAACACAAAAGGGTCAAAATGTTACACTAAAATATACCCAATATTAAAGCGTAGGATACGTATGTTACATTAGTTTTTATTTCATGTGAATACATGCAGTATTACCGAAGTTATGACTGCTCGCGCGCGACGAAATAAATTGTGACGTCATCGCATGATTTAGCGTCAACTGCGTTTTTAAATAATGTCGTACGAAAATACACACTTTGATCTTAATTTTCTCAGCCATTTTTAAAGGTAGAAAAAAAGTAAAAACACAGTTATTCTTGTAATTTTTTTTAGATTACTTTTAAAAAAAAAAAAAAAAAACGTTTGTCTTCTCCATTAACAGTCTCAGATTCATGCTATTTCGCACTGTGTGAAATAGCATAAAGCTAAGACAGCTTTTTTGACAAACGCAGACTAGGTTTGGACCAGGGTGGGTACATGTACATACTCAATATGTTAAAAAATATTTTAGTATTATGTAGTTTGTTTTTTAGTTTGGTTGCTCTGTTATCTGTGTACCAGCTATGTAATTATGTTACTTGGATCCGTGTGTGTCAAAATATATTTTTTAATTTTTTTATAAGTATTTATATCATGATAATGAGCATCTTTCGATTGTACCCGTGTTTGAATTGGTTTCAGTTACTAAAGACGGTGGGATGGCGCATAGTGGCCGTGACGGGAGTAGTGTACGGCGCACTGTACGCGTACGAGCGGCTGACGTGGACGGCGAAGGCACAAGAGCGCGTCTTCAAGCGACAGTACGTCAACCACGCCAGCAAGAAACTGCGGCTCATTGTGGATCTCACCTCCGCTAACTGCAGCCATCAAGTTCAACAGTAAGTGCCATCTACAGGACTGAGATCCAAGGTTTGATAAATTAAATAAATAAATAATGCTAAATATTTCACACAGCGTCATCTAGACCCAAAGTAAGCAGAGCTTGTGATATGAGTACCGCATGAATAGAATAGAACAGTATCAAGGTTTATTTGACATACAACATGAAAAAAGTTACAAACTGATAGAAACAAACAAGTAAATGAGTAGGTACACATTGTTCAACAAAAATTTTCGCTTATGATGTCAAACGAGTCCAGTCTCAGCTTTAATGCCACTCCTATAAGAGACAGCACCGGTTTACAGATTGGGCCCTACAGGGTGACATCAGGGGCCGGACATTTATATATATTATGCTTAGAAACACTTACGACCCGAGACAAACACTTGCAGATCATACAAACATTTGTCCTGTGGCGGGAATCACCCCAGCAACCTTCTTTTTAAAAGCATTTAAAGTTATTTAATTATGTTATTAGTCATCTAGTTCTCAATGTACAAGCTTTGCTTAATTCAGGGTTTGATAGTGCTGTGTGAAAGTGTCCACTAATATTAATTTATCATTTCGGCCTCGTTATCTAAATTGTATTGTATATTACTATTTTCTTTTAATTTATTATAGAATAACCTATTTGCAACAATAATTAATGTAAATTTTCTATGTAATGCATAATGGGGGAGCGGCGATGTCTATCGGACAGGCTTTCAGCCTAGTTTAGGCATCTGAGGCTTTAAGATAATAGTTATATTATTGTTATTACATTTAAAACCAGTTTTTTAATTGTTATAATAACGTATGTTTAAATTATGATCAATAAATATTATTATTAATTAGAATGGTGATACCAGTTGTATCACCTGCTGCCTAATTATTTCACATACAATACTACTCTTCTATATTACTATTATGTTTCTAGGAATACATAAGTATATTACATATATTATTATAATATAAATATATATAAATTGTTATTTATATATATTTTTCAGAGAGCTATCGACGATGTTCGCTCGGCTATGCCGGCTGATCGACGAGGCGACGACGGAGATGGACGCAGAGCTGAGCTCGGTGCGCGAGGCCTCTGCACTTCTAGACGCGGCTTCTTCCTCCGCCAAGCGTCTCCGAAACAAGGCCAACTACCTCAGCCACGAACTCGACCTCTTCGACGACGCCTTTCTTAAACACAACTAGACACGTGAGTTTTTATACGGTCACTGGGATGAAGAACCTCTACTAGAGGTCTAGTATAGGGTTGTGTGCTATGTCCAGTATTATTTATTTATTAACAACGGTTTTAGAGCCGGGACTCGCTAGCTCGATAATGACAATGGAAAAAACAAGTAATCCTAAAAAGATTTGTTTTGGTATCATGTGACATTAATTTTCGTTAAAATCAGACATCAAATGGGTTTTGATTGGTTCACGAATAGTAGGTTTCCGTGTATAGATTTCAAAATTTCACTATTTGTCGAGTTCTACAGAGTTAACGCAGCCAAACTAGCAAACAACGGGGACACCGCTTACCTTTTCGGAATATAAAGACCAAATGTGTGACCAAAAAGTAGTTCAAAATACTGCTCTTTCTACTCTGCGGCTATTCCCAACGCATTCAGCGGAAACATCGGGAATAAATTAAAAAGTGATAAATACCTGTTGTATTTTTTACTACTACATCAGTTATCGTACCATTCCAATCCATCGCTCGCCGTCGCTCTGCCGTCAGACAGTTAACCGACACACTTGAAATTTATAAACCCTTGTATTAGTATTTCGTAGTTAAGGTAGTTATAAGATGGATCATGTAAAAAAGCGCTAGGACCAAGACGAGTTTCTTGCCAGTTCTTCTCGGGCTTGGGTTAGGATGAATTGGCACCTAAATTCACCTAGTATGTAAGACGTTTCAAAGTGATCCCTGTGATTGTATTGAATAATGTATCTTTTGACTTTGACATTATCATTTCTGCGCCGATTGCGTTTATATTTTTACCTTTATTTTATCTCTTTGGCCAAACTTAAGAACGATTGTTTGTGACTTCATAAATTGAGCCGTTATTCATTAACAGAATACGAAAACATGTCTTAGCTGTTCAAAAGCTATTTTTCAGCTTCGGTTTGATTCCAAAAACTGTCCAAAGTGTAGTATAATTACCCTGGTCATTTACATCTTCAATGACCGTTTATTAGAAAATAGCTGACCCGTGCCCACTTCGTTGGGCGGTTACAACTCACAAAAAAATATTAAAGTACTAATATAACTATTAAAAAAAGATAGCTATTCAAATTTATGTAATAATTACAGAGATTAACAAAGTTACGAATAAATATAGATAGATGGCGCTAGCTTCCACCCGCCCCGTTTCCGTTGCCGTTCCCGTTGTTTAACCGGAATAAAAAATAGCCTATATCCATATCCTCGTTACTAATTATATTCATTTCAAGTTTCATCTAAATCGGTCCAGTGGTTCTAGAGTTATAAATGGTGTAACTAACACGACATTCTTTTATATGTAGATTGTATGGATAATATTTCTCACAGTAATTTTGTGCTAACATATCCTTGTTTCAGTTGAAGGTACAAGTCAATATAAAAAGTGTCGGTCGTCCCGCCAGAAGCGTGCGAAACGAGTACATAACGTGTATTTGAGCACGTTTGTAAACAAACGAACTTTTTCACTCGCCTGTTAACTTGGCCTTGTACAGACCACACCGAAGCAGCAATATGAAGCAGCAATATGAAGCAGCAATATAAAGCAGCAATATAGCATCGTGTGTTTTTAATCGCGAAACGTAGTTTTGCGCGCAGTCTGTACGAGGTTTCACTGGCTACGAGAAGCCTCTAGTTACCCAACTCAGCTGTGAAATAGAAAAATGTAGATAACGAAACCAGAAAGCAGTGAAATGGAATATACGTTTGATGTTTATTTATTTCAATGTTGCGTGTATGTGTTTATATTTTAGTTATGTCATAGTCAGCATGAGATTACTCTGTTTCTGTTGCTGGGCGTGTTATCAGTTATCTCATGGCTCTTCAAACAGGCTTTACTTAATTTGTTGTATGTTTTCTACGAATTTCACTTTTTGCCTTACTTTAAAAACAGGTTCCTACGGTCGTTATTTAACAACACATGAACCAACAGTAACTTTACAACTTATCTAAGGAAACACCTATTTCTGAAAAAAATAACTTATTATTGATTACCTAATGCAGTTTGTGAGCTACGTATGGTTCGTCTCCTTCACAGAAAGCATTAAACACCTCGTCTATTCACCGGCTGAATTTCAAACCTGATTTCACTATTCATAAGGAACTCTAAACTGAAAAAAATAAGACATAATTGTCGCAATAGGAACGGACAGACAGACGAAACTAGAAGCTCCTTGTGGATTTACCGAAAACATAATTTCATTTCGTTACCATCTATAAATGAAATCAGCTGTCATTTTTAACAGCTGATATCAACAATTTTTACTAGTATTTGAAAGAGCCTATTCGGTGATACTGGCCTCAATTCTGTTGGCACCAACCTAACTAATTTTAGCTAAAATTCGTTTTAGAACTGTCATATTAACCTTTGGTATTCTGCTTCTACCAACTTATCCTAATTGAATTTTATCTAACTTAATTAAGCGTTCCTAATTTAGTTAGATGGTACCAACCGAATAGGTTTTACAAATGCTATGACTAACTAAACAAATTTAGACAATTCCTAATTTAGAAATGAACCAACCGAATTGCCACCACTATCTACCAGTAAAATATAACTCCGTTCTGACGTGATTTCGCCTAACTGCGGTATCGGCAAGTAGTACATCGGCTGATCATTATTATTTGTAACATTTCTTTTATAAATAGTGCGAGGGATTGTAAATTGTCTTAAAATTATTTCGCACAACCGCTGCCGAACATTTAGTTTTGTGTTCAGTGCTCTCTCGACGAACAGTACGTAACTCGCATTCTGTAGTTTTCGTTTTGTAAGCTGATGGAAATGGGCATTCTTAGCTCGGAAAAAATATCGAATTGTAAGATATTTAGCGAGGTTTAGATGTTTAACTGATTTCGTGTGTCGCTTGTATTGCAATCTCTTCAAGCTTTACGTTGACTGGCTGATCACAGTGATAGTTTCAATAACTACGGGCAAACATGTGCGGTTAACGAGTATTTATATTTATTCACGACAGATATTTACTGTTTAACCAAAGCGTTTTGACAGATTTGATAATTCTGTCCATTGATTAATTGTTAATGTGCCGGTGAATCTGGACCTTATTTTGCCTAGTTATAAATGTGTATGTCTGTACAGGCCCCGTCACGGTTTAATGGTGCTCGGCGAAAGTGGAGGGGTGCTTTACGCAAGTGTACATTCGCGCACAGAATTATTAAGTTGTCCTTGCGGAGAGATGATTGGGTGGCGGGCGGGTGAAGCTCGAACCAAATATGATCTTAAGCTTTTAATGTTGTTTTCAAGTTTTTATACAATTTAACAGTCGTTCCTGCTGTTGCGTTTTTTACCAGTTTTTAATTACAAACCATTTCAGTTACCTCATTTTAAATAACATCGTATTCACGTCGTGGATCATTTTTCTAGTTTGCCAAGTAACAATTATATGTTTCTTGCATTTGGGGATTTGCAACGCGTGAACTGAGCGAGATGGAGTATGGCGACTGATTGACCAATTTAACGTTGTCGTCTCGCCCGTCGCACCTCGCGTGCGACGGGCGAGACCGAATCCTTCCGCCAAATGGATCTAAAAATCGACCTTTTTGCGCATTCGAGGCCAGCACTATTAAACCGTGGCGCTACCTGTTCCAAAACTAGGGCCTGTTGTTTTTCCTATGGCTACACAAATTAGTGTGTGGTCGTTGTGTACAGTTGAACGATTTATACCTCTTAATCTATTTTCTGTAAATTATTTTTGTTGTTCTTTTAAAAAGTTATTTATCACTTTTGCGTTTATTTATAAATGAAATCACGCGTAGGACCCACGGTCTTAAAAATATTGTTATGTTATGACATTACATGGAATTTATTTTAGGTTTCGATGGTTCCACGTTGTTTTTTAGTGTTTAGCTTTCCGTTGTAACATCTAGGTGCTACCAAATGGATGTTTAACAAGTACACCAGTGACTTTGCTATACTCTGCATAGGTTGGTATAATAAAATGTTATGTAACTATTTTAATGTTAGGAAATTATATCTTATGAAAATTAATATGTTAACTTGTGTGAATTTCATTGTTCCATACGTAACGTAACGCTTACATATTCCATAATTAACAAGTTCTGTCCTCCACACTGGTTTCGAACCTTATATTTCTGTATCCGATTCTATCAGTGCTGAGAGTTATCCGCAATATCGATAAAGTTAAATGTTTAAACTGTGATATAAAATTGGACTTATTTTTTGCATAATTGGAATTGTTTATCGGGAAAATTGATTTTTAAAGGCTTGGGTGCAGTAGGCGGAGTTTGCGATCGAATGTTTGTCTTGACGCTTAATAGTAGGTAATGCTATTTGGAGTAAGCATTTCGTTCGTTCACAACATACTAATGTACAGACAGTGCGCTCGCAAACTTTGCCTGGTGCGTGGTAGTGAAAGATTTACTCAATATTGCGGAAAATTACTTTATGATGATAGATATAAATTCGACCAACATTCACTTTCTGGCGTTCACGCCTGAGAAAGATGGAATTGTATGGATATGCCAGTAGTCGCAATTCAATTCAGTCACGTGACAACTCATGTAATCTCCATACAATTTGACCTTGTCTAGATAGACACCGTATCGCCACTGGCGCTTTCATCTTAAACGTTTTAAAGAATCATTTTCGATGGAATTTATTTATCAGTGGGCGGTGAGTCACGAATGCTTCTTTACATACAAACATTGCTTTTATATTATCTTTATTTAGTGTTGACTTCTTATGCATGTTGAAATAATGAATTTATGCAGTCTCAAGACTCAATGGTATTTACAAATATTACATACCTACCTATTTATCAAATTTTCATAATTAACACTTCGTTGGGAGCCACGCAACCATTTGATATTAGATAGTGTTTGTTGTCTATTGTAATTAGTTCTTGCATAATTAGGAGAATTTTCTTATGTAAATAATAAATAAAGGATTCCTTTATAAATCAATTTGTTTAATTATTAGATAACGATTTTATATAAGCTATTAGGAAATGAGATCAATTAACAAATATAAAGATACAGATAATATAATAATATACATATTCAAAACCATGCCTATAAAACAATAGAAAAACATTCTCACGACTAATCCCCCGGCTACGGGATGTAGTGAGAGGCACGTCCAAACATTGCATTTAGCATATGCATATGCTCCTATTTTGAACAGTTTAGAGTATCATAACTTTAAAAACTCATGGTTTTGAACACAATTTTCACTCCAAAACGGGATATTTACTAAACAGTGAATTGGTGGTGCGGGTAATGTTCGCGGTAAAAGACAGGAAGAGGGTAGACCGTTTTGTCGGCCAATAACTTCCAACCGCAGACTTCACTTCAGTTTGACTGAAAATGCAAACGTGCCGAAATAAGGAGTCAATACTCTCCTATCATAGTAAATATCCCGTTATGAGTGAAATGAAATTTGTTTTGCGTCCGTAACAGATTAATAGGAAATATATTTCACTTAAAAGGTAAAACAGCAGTTTCTTTACTAGTTATTGTCTTGTGTGTTCTTTTATAGGACATTAAGAGAAAATTTACCTACACTCGGTAGTGTAGGTAAACACATGTGGCAGGCTGATGTCCGGTCCATCACTCAACAGGCGTATGTTTGACTCGTGCTGAAATAAAAACAAATGGGCTTCATTCGACATGCTCGTTTTATGCAATAACTATCACCATTTGCTGGTCTCTCAGCTCCAGCGCTGTAGGTTAAGGGTTCTTACAACTAGAACTAACATTTGTGTGATCAATAAAGGTGTTTGTTCTGTGTTTATTATATTTATTTAAAAATATATAAGTATTCTATCAGTCATCTGATCACCATAATACAAGCTATGTTTAGTTTGGGGCCAGATGGTGTTGTGTGCATTGTCCACCAATATATATTTATTTATCTTAATGATGTTATCTTTTACTGATTGATTCTCCTTCAAGATGTTATATAAATGTATGGTTGGCACAAAATAAAATGGTACACAATGTTTGAAACCACGACCTTCAATCGAAAGGCAGGAGTACCAGCACTACACTACCCCGGCCAGATTTGACTCAACGCCTCAAGTGTTCAGGACTGCTAGAGATTATCCCTGTCACTATTGTACAAAAAATTATGGCACTATTTTAAACAGTGATAAACACAGAAGTTGAGAGACGTTTTTAAGTACTGGAGCCAAAATAAGTTAGGTTTTTAAGTAGTGCTTGCGTAGAGTGAATTCAATTCTTGGATTATGGCTTCTGTGGCTTGTTGTCACAATTATGCCAGTGTCTGTTTCATGACGTTTCTTCGTGGACTGCAAGAGAATAAATAATATAAACAAACAATGCCGGACATTTCACACAGCATCATCTGGTCCCAAAGTAAACAGAGCTTGTGTTATTGGTACCACATGACTAACTACTTACATATTTTTTTTGTGAATACATACATATTATATATAGAAACACCCAGACTCGAGCCAAATATTTGCAGATCATACAAACTTTTGACCCGCGGCGGGAATCGAACCTGCAACCTTCTGCGTCTCAGCCGGACCTTAGCCCACTGCGCCACAGAGGTCGTCATTGTCGGGATTCATCGTATGTCATTTCATTAAGTAATATAGCACTTTTAAATTAATTATATTTTCTACTATTGCATGTTTTATTCAGTAATCTTAGCGGAATTTTAATCGATAAATTGTGCCTTCATAGGACAATCATGGACAATTGAATTATAAGTGTATTATGGTGCAATGTAATTTGAACGACGAGCATTTCCAAGAAAGTTCTAGACGGCCATTCCGCTATGACGTTATTCTTCTCATTCTTTATTAATGGCCTGTGACATACTAATGTAAATTTTGCCAATGTCAAGTGTTTATAGTCAGTTTGTTTGTTATTAGTCTTAGTCGATGGTCAATTGTCAATTCTAGACGTCACGCGTCTAGAATTTTCTTGGGATTCCTCGTCGTTCAAATCACATTGCACCACAATACACATACAATCTAATTATCCATACCCGTCCCGCAGCCACAATTTTCATTAAAATTCCGCCAAGATTACTGAATAAAACATGCAATAAAACGGGTAAAAAATATTAAATTAGCAGAACTATGTTGCTCCGTGAAATGACAGACGAAGAATCACCGCTATGACGTTTACAATAGACAAATGACGATCGACTAAAACGTTATATCCAAACAATCACTTGACACTTGCAAAATTGACAATAAGACAGATGCCAAATAATTTCAGTCAAATATTTTTTTTACAGAACTAGCGATACGCCCGGTTTCGCACGAGTTATACTATTGCAATTTCGTATTATCGTAGTAATCTCTAATTTATTATGAAAATAAAATACATGTTACTCACTGGAAATGGATAAAAGAAGTTATAAAATCAGTTTTTGAGTTTATCCATTACAAACGAAAAATATTTTCTCTTTTAGATTCTTATCAGTAAGTATAGACAATCACAAAGATACCTTTGGATCGTCTTACATAGGTACTAGTTAAAATTTAGGTGCCAGTGCTTCCTAACCCAAGTCCCAGAAGACCAAGAAAGTCGTCTTGGTCTTAGCGCTTTTTTGTATTATTTACAACAAGCTTATCTACGAAAAACGATTAAACTAATACAAGATACGCACCATTTTAACATCAGTCTTGAGCATTCCCTTTTGGAAGCTGACGGCGACGTTGGTCGCGGGCAGGCCGTAGTGCCGACAAGCCGCCAACGTCTCGGCGTCGTTGCTGAAAGCGAGCCACCGCGTCACCGCCGCGAGAGGCACGCACAGAGTCTTATTGCTGTATGCGAGAGTCAGGATACCTAATGCGTGTCTGTCAAACATTACATCAGCCGGCCGATTATTAAAGAAAGAAAGAGCAACGGAACACAAGAACCGAGCGACATACACAAACATGTTAAAACAAATATGTAATGCCGGACATTTCACACAGCGTTATCTGGTCCTAAAGTAAGCAGAGCTAGTGTTATGGGTACCTGACTGATATACTACTTACATACGATTTATTATAAATACATATTATACATAGGAACACCCAGACCCGAGACAAATACTTGCAGATCAAACCAAAATTTGTCCCGCGGCGGGAATCGAACCCGCAACCTTCTGCGTCTCAGCCGGGCCTTTAGCTCATTGCGCGATTGAGGTCGTCAAACAAGAAATAAACATAATAATAAAATTAAAGCAGCTTCAAATAACAATATTTGGATGATAGTGACACTTTACTAGTGTCACTACTGTAGTTTGCTACGGTAGTTTTACTGAATAACACAGACACAAGCACGGTTTTTTTGATTACTATGGTTACAGTCACTATAGTGGAATAGGTCAATAAGTGGCGCAGCTGATTACCTTTGCAAGTCTGGAAGATATTGACACAAGGCGCAGTACGACAGAGGGCAGAGTCTGCTCATCATTTTGGTGACTTGCACAAAGTTGCCTTTCCTATTTGCAACTGCTATTCGGAACGCCAGTTTCAATTTGGGATTACTGAAAAACAAAACAAATATTTGTCAAATTTTAGCTCAGTTGGTAGCTCTGCCTTCTGCCCTGTAGGTTGATGGTTCGATCCTACCAGGACATACATTTATGTGATGATGTTTGTTCTGGGTCTGGGTGTTATAAAGTATCTTAGGTATGTATTTAAACATATATAAGTATTCTATCAGTTGTCAAAGTCACCATAATACAAGGTATGCATAGTTTGGGACTAGATGGTGTTGTGTGCATTGTCCAGCAATATTTATTTATTTATTTACCCACATTTTCTTATAAGTACATTGTGCAGCTGTGACCCAGGCAGTGACTCTGTAGATCATGGGTTTAAGTAAAAAAAAATCCCAGACATTTCACACAGCATCATCTGGCTCCAAAGTAAGTAAGTAAATCACGTTAACCCGCTATAGGGTCACCTATTTCATTATGAAAATTTGCATGCCGACAAAAAATAATAATACAGAAAACACCAGGTTTCGCTTGGAGAATAAATCCAATGCAATGGAAGTAATTAAAGGTTGATAATTTCTGTATTTACAAAGACAGTGATATCATATTCACTTACTCTTTAATCTCTCCAGGAAGGTTTATGAAACGACGCAATGGATGCACGTCATCCAAATTGCACAGGATGTACAGACTTTCCATGAGTACCCAATCACAAGCTAGCTTGTTGCTGTTGTGGCTTATGTTCATGGTTGCCAAGAGATCACCGAGTTCTCCAGGCGGCAGGTTTTCCTTATCCTTTAAGTTCTTGGTATTGTCCCAGCAGCTTAGAAAGCCTTTGAGGCATTCCAGTAAGTACTTTTTGTGGAGGACTGGATCGAAGATGTTCAGAGGAAGACCATGCAATCTGTTAAGTAATCATAATTTTAATAAGTAACAATGCTAGAAGGTTCAAAGTTATGTAGTCGAACTACCAGTGAAAACTAAACTAATTCGACGATCTCTATGGCGCAGAGGGCTAAGCTAAGGCCCGCATGTGACACAGATGCATGTGATTGGGTTCGATTACCGCCGCGGTAATGGGTAATAAATATTTGTATGTATGTATTATGTAAGAAAAAAAGTATACAAGTAGTATATCCATAACACAAGCTCTGTTTACGTTGGGGGTAGATGATGCTGTGTAAAATGTCCAGCATTATTTAAAAAATATATAAAGTATTTATTATTTAAGTTAGGAGGTTGTATCTTAAGCCTTCTAGAGTGTATTAAGTTTGATTGAAATTAAAGGCAATTAAGAACATCAAAGCAAGTTAAGTCACAAGTGCTTCTTAAAATAGATGATTAGCCAATTGTGTCCCACTGCTGGGCAAAGACCTTTCCTTGATCTCTCTAGTCATCTCGGTTTTGAGCTAATTGTACCCAAGCTCTGTCATAGCCAATTGTGTCCCACTGCTGGGCAAAGACATTTCCTTGATCTCTCTAGTCATCTCGGTTTTGAGCTAATTGTACCCAAGCTCTGTCAAAGGTGTTTAAACCAACACGCAACCTCTTTTTGGGCCTGCCACGGGGCTTTTTCGCTGTCTCAGAATATTATCAAAATCCTTGAATACCTGTATCCATAATAAACGTAGAACCGGATCATAGGCTCCAGCAGGAGGGCACACTCATGTGGAGAAAGTCTCTGTATCGTCATGTCCTGTCTCACTGCCCTGAGCCGATCATTTATAAAGTCATACACCACTGCAGTGGGAACATCCACCCGTTTTGTCACTCTGCAAATAAATAATGTTACTGATGAGCGACAATTTGAGTTTTGTTACCGGTAAGGATTTTTTTGGTAAGCGGCAGCAATTGACTAGCCTGTCAGTACAGTTGGTGTCAGTTCAGCTCTACCATCTGCGCTGTAGGTTGAGGGTTTGAATCCTTAGAAGGTTAAACATGGTGTTTGTTCTGTGTCTGGGTGTTTAAAAGTATCTTAATTATCTATTTAAAAATATAAAAGTATTATATCAGTCATTTAGTCACCATAATACAAGCAAAGCTTAGATTGGGGCTAGATGGTGTTGTGTCTATTGTCCACAAATATTTTTTTATTTCTTTCCTTTGACGACCTCTGTGGCGCAGTGGCTAAGGCACGCCTGAGTGCTTGGCCAGACTGCAAAAGCGGGCGCGGCGCGTCTAACTCAAACATAAGAACGTCATTTGAGTGTCCTGTCCGCAGTGGACACGCGGGTGCGGGACGGACGCGGGAAGCGGGGCGGGCTACTTGATGCAACTCACGCCATAGCGCGGTAGCGGGGATCTCAAACTGGTTCGAGCTAACCGCGCGCGTTCTTGTGATGGCGTCTTCACAAATCAATGTAGAAGAATTCATATTCAAGCACGTCATATTGAAACAACTTCAATACCAAAGCATCCATAAAGATTGTAGAAATAAATAAAATCTAAAATAAGAATTTTCCGATAAAAATGAGTCTTTATTTAGACAAACATATTATATTATATTTAGACAAACACTGGACACGACAACACTCCGACAACGAAGCCGCGCTCCACTGCGGACAGGCACAAACGCGCGCGTTGCCCGCCCCGCGTTGCCAGTCTGCCCAAGCACTGTGAAGCAGGAGTTTGCGGGTTCGATTCCCGGAGCGAGACAAATGTTTATATGATCTGCAAGTAGGTATTTGTGTCTTGTCTGGGTATTTCTATGTATGATGTATGTATTTACAAAAAAAAATACCTACATAATATAAGTAGTATATCAGTCATGTGGTACCCATAACACAAGTTCTGCTTACCTTGGGGCCAGATGATGTGTGAAATAATCCGGCATTATTTATTTATTTATATTTTGTACCTCAAAGTAACCATGATTACTTTATGTTATAAACTTATGAAGCTTATTGCTAAGTCTCAATAGACAGAAATCAGAGGTATATCTTTAGATATACCTAATTATTTGTATTTTAAAATTATGTTCTTACTCAAACAGGAGATAGGCTACAGTGTCTTGAAGTATGTGAAATGGCCTCAAGTGCTCTGGCACCATCATATTGGAGTCAGCTGCGGAACGGCTGTAACTCTTCACCAACTTCCGGTCAGTCTTGCACTTCTCCAGGACATGGACCATATACTCTCGAATACGCCTTTAAATGGAAGGCATAATAGAACAACCACGTTTACATTTATTGAGAGTGAACAAGTCGATTATCTTTCCATATAAACGTCGAAGGGTGATCACGCCACCGTCTGATGATGAACAACCAAAACTAAAAGTGATATAAATTTGCCTTTTCATAATCTATGCTTGTATCAATACAGAATTGTAAAAATAATAACATGACTCAAAAAAAAACATTTTTCATCACTGATTTTAGCGCAACTTTAGGTGTGAATAAATAACAAACGAAGTACGCAAACTAAAAAAATATTCCGACACGAGCATAGATTATTTATTCAAGAGCTCAAATACCTTTTTTTTTTATAAATACATTCAGTAGTTTTTTCATGAGAACCCTTGAGCCAAAGGTCTATTCATTATTTTTACGCAATCGTTTTATCGATAAATCATAGATTAATCTGATCATATGACTCGAAATTATAATCACGCTATCTCCTTACTGCTCATCTCCATCCTTGGTGCATGTCTATCCTTTTCTCACACTAAGCTAGGTGAAATAGCATGCATTTTAGCTGCGCCCACTAACGAGTTTGTACCGCTGACTCGTGTATCCTTAACAATTCAGATTATAAAGCAAATTAGGTAGGTATTAGGTATTATTATTGACCAAATTATATTAGCTATTTCTTTGAGATTGTGAACATGTATGTATGATCTATTTATATTCCAAATAATTGTTTAGATTGACTTTTATCATCATCATTCAGCCTGATTGCACTCACTACTGGGTACAGGCTCCTCTTTCTGGTTCCTAGCCATCCTCATCCAGTTGTCCCCGACAAAGCTAACTATATTGTTCAACCATCAAGCGGGTGGTCGACCTCTTGGCCATTGACCATCTCTTGGACCAGTCCGATACTGCCTTGGTCCATCTCCCATTATCAATTCGTGCCAAGTGTCCCGCCTATTCCTCTTCAAGATTGACTTTAATTAATGTAACTGGTTTACCCGTTTTAATTAAAGTATGATATATAAATAAATAAATAAAATAAATAATAATGATTGGTATATGTAGGTAATTTGACTTACAGTTGTTCTTCATCAACTGGGCACATGGTATAGCAGGTTCCTTGGATTTTCTTCTGACCGATATCTATCACCTCTGTCATATTACTTTTGCTAAATAAAGTGAGAAATATTCATTATAAATTTTAGCTTGTTAAATTAATTAACATTTGTGTAGACTAATAAAACCAACTGATTGACATGTTACCTTATGATTATGGTCTAAAATTTTGTGAATCGTTGATATCATCGAAATAAAATAACACCAATATCACCAATATATACTGAAATACTGAAATAAAGAAACCAAAAAATCCCCTGCACAAAATATAAAACTCTACTTAAAACATGTCCATTGGTACCATTCCAGTGAGCTGAGCTATAACACGATATTTCAGCTGTATGTTGCTGAAGATTTGGATATTCTGCATACCTATTCCAGGTGATGCTGCAGCATCACATGGTAGCTAAGAACACACTCTCTATCAAATCACTTTTAAAAACAAAAAACAAAATCTAAATCGGTTCATCTGTTTGGGAGCTACGATACCACAGCAGACAGACAGACAATAACATCCCTCCCCTCTGTTTACGTCTCTGGAGTTACAAAAATGGAGTTGCAACTCAGACCGAGGAAGGGTTAGCAATTAGGGTTAGAGAGTTAGCCCTTATTACAAAAAAATATCATTTTTGCCTCCTACTTACATACAACTCTACTTTATTTGTAGTCTTTGCAGAGGTTTGATTTCTTTCCGAAAACTCTTCCGACGAGTCTTCTTTCTAGAGTTATCTTTTTCAATATTTTTCTAATCTAATAATGTAATCTAATTATGACATGGCTCCTGCGTTATATATATTACAATACTCTCGTGTGTTGTGTTGTACTTTGTATTTAACTAAATAAATGTAAACAAATAAAACACTTCTTCTTCATCGTTAATGGCATGTGTCATAATAAATAATAACGTAAATTTTGCCAGTGTCATCAATGTTTTATGTCACAAAGTGTGTTTTGTCGTTCATCATTTGTTATTTTAAGTATAATAGATGGCGTTTTTCGTATAAAATAACGATTGATTATTTTTGCTAGAATCACAAATAACACAAAAATAATCAATAGTTATTTTATACGAAAAACGCCATTTTATATACTTAAAATAACAAATGACGAACGACAAAACATACTTTGTGACATAAAACAATATAAACACGTTATAAACAATTTACTATACGTTCTTGTACGTATTATTATGTAGTTATTTAACTACATAATAATAAGAACGTATAGTAAATTTAACGTTTACTAGTAAAAATTAGGTACATATGTATATACCTAATTTTTATTTTATTTTTATTTATTTTTGTGTTATTTTTAATTTATAAGTAGTTTATTAATATTCAATCAATGTTAACTTTAAAAAAACACGCCGAAAGCAGCGAAGCTGCAAACAACCACAGGGCGCAGTCCACATCAACGGAGAAACGAAGGTAAGGGCCCTAGTGCTAGAACAATATGCAAGGTAGAATATACAAGGTATTGAAATAGATACTAGTTTATACTAATCAGAAGAAATAGCTTCACTCGGCATGAAAACTAAAGATGCCATTACAAAAACAGACTACTATTATAGTAGTATTTACGGAAACCTTATTTTTTGCCAAAAAACCCCAAGTGTTTATTCATTGGTGTGTGTAGGTATAACGGTAGGTACATCTACCCTAGGCAGGTCATAAATTCTGTCACAAACATTTAACTGAATAAATCATATAATTTTTGTTTATTGTTTTAAAGTTATACATAAAAAGAAAGATGATTAAATGTAGAATACAATTTTATTAATATCATTAAAAATGACTACCCCGATTTTGAATTACAGGCTCTTAGCTGACGCGGCCAGTCGTCGATTGCAGCACGCACCGCATTCATGTTTATTTCTGCCGCTGCTTTAACCAGAGATGCACGGAGAGATTCCAAATTTTTATGAGTCTTAGCGCAGACTTTTTCATCTAAATGCTGCCATATTTTGTAGTCCAGTGGATTTAAGTATGGGCTAGACGAAGGCCAGTCTTCGTGCCTGATAAAGTCGATTTCACGGGTGGTCAGCCAATTTTGAGTGCTTCGTGCCTATGAGCTGGTGCAGAATCTTGCTGGAAAGTGCAGGGTCTGTTTTCGAACATTTTTTGGGAAAGAGGTTCCACTATTATGTTTGTAAGCACGGTATTTTGGTAGGTACACAACAACACTAGTTTTCATACCTTTCTGACAGAAATGTCCGGTTGGATTCATTATAACATTAAGAAACCTTAATGTTAGATTCATTCATTCAAATTCCTATCCTTCCTTTAGGCAAAAATCCTACCAGCGTTGTAAGTCAGTCAAAGGTATTTACGAATTGGTATTACCGGACACTATTAATCCAGTCTAATGATATGTTTTGTATGTATTGAGTAGTGTTTGAGGGATCGCCTTATGTTGGTTTAGCGTAAAAACGTGCGTTTGACCTGTGTTTGCATAGTGTATATGACAACACAGGTCAAACGCATGCGCCCAGCCTAGCAGCGGATCTTAAAGCTCTGGTTTCTGGTTTAACGAGAAAAAAACGAAATGTATTCGTTTTATACTGCCCAACGTTAAATAGGTGAAAGCTAATGTAAAAATTAAAAACGAAAAGATAGATCTCGTTGACACCATAGTGTTCTTAGGCATTACTTTAGATAATAAGCTGCAATGGGGCCCGCACATAGATAAATTGTCGAAGAGACTCAGCTCTGCGGCATACGCTGTTAAAAAGATCCGTCATTTTACCGACGTAGATACCGCTAGACTCGTTTACTTCAGCTACTTTCATAGCATTATGTCTTATGGCATTCTGTTGTGGGGGAGTGCTGCTGATATTAACACCATATTTTTGTTGCAGAAGAGGGCTGTTCGTGCAATTTATAACATGGGCCCCAGAGAATCATTTATAAATATGTTTAAAGAAATTAATATTATGACAGTGCCTTGTCAGTATATATACGAAAATTTAATGTACACACATACATTGTAATCGTTGAATGGCCCCCACGATACAGGCATAGCCTAGTGTGGGGATCATCGGTACATATTTTAACTAAAATGCAAAATACACCTGTGACTCAACTAAATATTAGTTAATAAGTTTCTCGTTTTTGGTTAATAAACATTTTTTCTCTTATAACTTTTAAAACTATCATGGTTTTGCACATAATTTTCACTCAAAACGGGATATTTACCATGATATATGAGTTTTTCTGCTTCTGCTGCTTGAGAAAAACTCATATATCATGGTAAATATCCCGTTTTGAGTGAAAATTATATTTTTTCTCTTTTTTCTCTTTTATGTATGATAACAAAAATGTTCATTTGTTTTAAAAAAAAATTGCGATAATCATAGTATTAACACTAGAAATAAAGATAAACTCGCTGTTCCTACTGTTAGGCTCGCTAAAGTTAATAAATCTTTTATAGGGTCTCAATGTGTACGCTTCTCTAACAAGGTCCCAAGCGACGTGTTAGGTTTGTCGATTGGCAAATTTAAAAACGTAATTAAACAGAAACTGTCTATATATTATAAAATATCTGATTATTTAGATGACAGAAAAGTTTGGGATGAATTTGCTCCAACTCGATTCGGCATCCGTAGCTTAGGAGGAACCGGCACCTAGATTCACTAGCATGTAAGAAGACGATTCAAAGTGGTCCTTGTGATTTTATTGAATAAAGTTATTGAATTTTGTATTTTTGATTTTTTTCTGGTCGCATACATTGTGTAGGGTAAGTAGGGTAACAGTGAGCCAAGAGTATACAGTGAGCCACCCCCTCTATCGCGTAAATGCGACGGTGCCGATTAGTGCAATTCGCGCCAAACGATGCGCCCCGCACTACAACTTCCCCTCCCCAAGTCACCAGCGAGCTGCCGTAGGTTTTGCGTGCGTGCGGAGCGAATTTATTTTTTAATAGTGGAAAAGTTACAAAAAGAGGTGAGTAATGTTTTGTTATAACATTTTTTATAGGACGTAATAAACGTGTTAGTTTATTTGTTTACTATATTCAATCACTCAGATTCTAAGTATTCGTTTTTGTAGCTACGAGTTTTCTATTAGCCATTTTTTTTCCTCAAACATTTTGGGATGGGTATGGCACTCAGTGAACCAATTTTGGAGAGTCAACAGTGAATCATGGTTCACTGTGTACTTCACACAACATCGGCAAAAATTTAGTTATTTTTAATGTAAATATATAATTAAACACCACTAACTTGTAAAAGTAGCTGCCTAGTTCAATTATTTGTATTTATTTTTATAAGCTTTAATTTAACTAGCAAAACGGTCATGTTTCGTCTACAATTTATGGTGAGCTGATCTGATGATGGAGTCAGGATCTGTTCAATGGAACTCCTCAGGGCTCATGCTCACCTACTTATTGACAAAATATTTTTATACACAAACTTATCGTTAATTTCAGAATTGGCCGAGAAATAAAAGGAATGGCAGGTAGGAAAATGGAATGAAAAAAGCCGTAGATCTCCATATCAATAAATAATAGTTTGAAAAACTAAAAAACACGCTTTATAAAGAAAACCAAGCTAAAAAATAGAAAACAAATTTTAATAAATGTAAGTAAGAAAAATGTTTTATTTAAAAAAAAGGGTGGGGTGCATGGTGTCAATAGTTATAAATATTTCATTGACAGATATGAGAAGAAGGATTATCATTTCCATAATATCATAAAAAGCACCCCACGCTTTCTTTTAAATAAAAAATTTTTTTCTTACTTACATTTATTAAAATTTATTTTCTATTTTTTAGTTTGGTTTTCTATATAAAGCGTTTTTTTTAGTTTTTTTAACTATTATTTATTTTCTACTTTTTAGTTTTAGGATATATATTTTTTTTAATTCGAATTATTGCATTGTCATCGATCTTTGACAGGTGTGCAAAATTTTAATGAAATCTGGCCGTTTAAAGTGGGTCAAAATCGCGTCCTAAGGAGTCGGTTACAAACATACATACAAGTGAAGCTAATATAAAGCGTATAAAAATGGAGTCATCATTCGAAACGCAGCGAAAGAATGCCAAATAGCGTACCTACCTACCTACATGCAGGATGTTGAGGTGATTTTTATACAGGATGTTGTGGTTGGATCATAAGGAGGTAATGTTCCCTATAAAAAATCGGTTTAAGATATTTATTTTCTCATAAGAATAAAATTCACTTACATGAGAAAAACTAAAATTAACTTAAAGAGGGACATTTGCGTACCTATCGTTAATTCTATATAACTCTAACTATCTAATTAACAAACAAAAATATTAAAAATTTAATTGTTCGCTCGACGCACAGCGCTCAGCTTGGCAAGTTACACAGAGTAAGCTCATCTGGAAGTGGCATGGAATGCAATGGTTATTTTATCAAAGTATTTGTTACATAATGTTTTAGTAATTTTTTAAAGGTGGTCATTAATTTTACTTGTTTTAAGTCTTTTGGTAATTTATTGTAGAGAAGTGCTCCTTCGTACATAATGCTTTTTTTGCCATAATTTATTCGTGGTGCATGCAGTTTAATATCGTTTGCACTATGCAGCCTTATTTTTTGTATTTGTTGCTTTTTAGTAAAAGAGATTTGTATATGTATGTCTTTAGTTAGTATTTTTCGAATCAGAATGCATTTATAGTATAGATAGGATTGGGGAAATATACATTATTTTTGTTTCTTTAAAGATTTTAGTAGTAGATGTATAGTAGTCGTAATTCAATATTTTTTTTATAGTTTATTTTGAGCTACTTGTAAGTTGGTTTTAGCAGCTGCTTGCTCCCCATATTTCAATTAGGTAGTCAATGTGAGGTTTAACGAGAGAGTTGTATACGGTGTATCGAACCTGGCGTGGGAGGCAGCTTACAAATCCTCGCAAGGATCCTGTGAATGATGATAATGAAGTACAGTTTTCACGTCATGTTACTGTCCAAAATAAAAAAGATATACCAGTAATATCTGTTTTGTTGTTTTACATTACCCCTGATATATTATATTTCACACTAATATTTATGTTATTTTAAACGAATCACTAGTTAGAGCAGTCTTCTTATCTGGAACGCAGCTCACTAGTAGGTACACCTATGTATCAGCAAAGAGTAATGTACCACGTGCCACCTCCATCTTCACTCGCCAAACTCGCATTATTACCGCGGAAGCTAACGCATGTCATGGGTCCGGATGTATATAGGTAATAGACTTCCGAACACTATCACAAATGCTCCAAACATACATATTTTTAAAAAGAAATTGAAGTGCTGGCTTATCTAGCCGTCGAGCGTACTTTCTACACCTATGATGAGATGAGTTCATGGACAGTAATATACCTTTATACCACACCTACTGAGAACTTGCCCATTCCTTTTCCAAATATAACTTTGTAAAAGTACATCATTTCAGGCCTACTAAAATGCGGGACGGAAAAGTCTATGGAATTTCATTTCTAACGCGTTTAGCAGGAGAGAAAAGTGTATGGAAATCTATTTCTAACGTGTTATTTTTTTTTATTTCTTCATAGATCAGCCGGTAGCTATGGTTATTTTCATTATAGGTCAAACGACTAATCAAAAGAAAATCCAGCGATAATTTGTGATATCGGACTTATTTTATGATATTTGAAGAAATATACGAAACTTCGCCCACTTGACTTAATGAGCTATCGCTTTTTAGTAGGTACCTACAATACAGATAGTCCAGGATCCATGGTCCATTTTTGCTTTTGATTACTATCAAGCTAATTCTCCGTGAGTAGCAACAACAGTAGTAACAACAGGAAATTGTTGGGCGTCTCATCAAAATGAAGCTACTCACGGAAAATTAGCTTGATAGTACCTAATCAAAAGTAATAATGGACCATGGATCCTAGACTAAGAGAGAAGAAATGTACAAAACAAGTTGTTAGCGACGCCGACTTTATTAGTAGAATAAAATATTGTTAAAATAAGTCATTAAAAACTAGTCATAAAGACCGTAACAGTAAAGGTACCGACGTGAGAACTTGCCCCAAACATTAAGAATCTATTGTTAGTAATTGTAAAGAAAGGTTGTAAAAAGTAACCATCTATTGTTAGTAATTGTAAAGTAAGGTTGTAAAAGTTAAGGTTGTGCCATAGGTAATAAACCAATAAACGAAAGGCGTGAGAATGCACCCTTTGCCAAAACTCCACGAGATACAACCATATATAAGACAGGGATTTCTCGTAGTAAAATGTAGTAGTTGAACAGTGTCAGATCAGTACGGATCTCCCTGAACAATAAAGTAACATTGTACCGGCTAGAATCTTTCATTGAATATCTCATCTGATCCAGCCCCGACGTAGGTTGCAGAGGCCGAACCGAACGAAGATCAAGCCGCGCCTCTCCGCAACATTTATGGTCCTTCGAGCCGGATCGCGAGAATATTAAAGAATGGTACTAACAAGATCGCGGCATCGCGGTATACGCGGCAGCAGACGGAACTCAAGTGTACTTGAAGATGCTTCCAGTGGATGTTATGGGCCGAATGGATCGGTCAGAATCCTCGCACTGCTCGATGAAGGTTCGACAGTGTCCCTACTGGACGCAAGTATCGCTGCACGCATTGGAGCCACCGGCAAGAAAGTATCATTAACTCTCGAGACCGTCGGTGGGAAGATCATTGAAAAAAAGGATTCTCAGAAAATTAACCTGAAAATCAAAGGTGCCCATAGAAGAGACAAGCGGAATCTAGAAGGCGTACGTACTATAGAAAATTTGAAGCTGTCACCACAGTGTGTCAGCATGAAAGTGATCGAAGACTGCAATCATTTGAAGGATAAATTGAACGAGCTCCTATATAAGAATGAAAGGCCGGCACTGCTCATCGGTCAGGATAACTGGGACCTCATCATCACTCGGAAGGTCCTAAAAGGAAAGCGGAATGAACCAGTAGCGTCTCTCACCAGCCTGGGATGGGTGCTACACGGATACCACACCGGAGACGTGGCACCAGTGGAATACGTAAACCACTGTCACACGTTGAACGATGGAATAGACAACGTTAAAGAAATGATCAAACGCTATTTTGATTTGAACTTCATAGGAATTCAGCAGCAACGGCCCAGCAATGACACAGATGAAAGAGCCCTACAGATACTGCATGAATCCACTAAAGATCTGCCAGATAAAAGATACGAATCCGGCCTGCTGTGGAAGAAGGATAATGAGATATTGCCGAATAATTACGCCCAAGCACACTACAGGCTACTGGGCGTTGAGAAAAAACTGGACAGAAAGGCAACTCTCAAGAAAGAATACTGCACGCAATTGGAGCATCTGCCAATAAGTAGATTCGCCGGAACAGCGCCAGCAGAATCCACTTCAGGCCGCAAGTTCTACCTGCCACACTTTGCCGTAGTACAACCTCTAAGGAAAAGGACGCGGATCGTGTTGCCAGCGAGACAGCGTACACTGCAGCAGTGTGTTGGAGAACCTCGGCGAACAGGGTAAACAGGGAAGTACACATTGCGCTGATGGCGGTGAAGGCAAGAGTGGAACCGGTTAAAGTTTTATCAATAGCTCGCCTTGACCTACAAGCAGCGCTGCTAGGAGCAAAACCAGAGATGGCACCACTGGGGGACTTTTCTGTAGAACGACTGGCGCATCACCATCGACCGTTCGCGTGCACTGAAGTCGACAACTTTGGCCCCATGCACGTAACAATCGGTCGCCGACGAAAGAAGCGCTGGGAAGCTCTCTTCACATGTTTGACGACGGGGGCAGTCCACTTGGAGTTGGCTGCATCACTGAGCACCAGCTTAACGATAATAGCGCTTTGAAGAATGGCCGCCAGTCGAGGAAGTTCCAGAACAATCATGAGCGATAACGGAACGAATTTTGTGGGTGCGAATCACGAACTGATAGAAGAGGCAAAGAAAATCAAACGAGAGGAAATTGTTGTAGCGGCAGAAAGAGAAGGGATTGTGTGGAAATTTATACCTCCTGGAGCTCCCAACATGGGAGGAGCCTGGGAGAGGATGGTACGGTCGGTGAAGCTTGCGCTTGCCGCCGTCCTCAGAGAAAGAAGCCCATCAGAAGAGGTTCTGCACACGCTCCTGACAGAAATAGAGCACACGGTTAATTCACGGCCGTTGACCCACCTTAATACCGACCCAAAAGACGAAGAGAGCCTTACTCCCAACCATTTCTTAATGGGGAGGTCCTGCGGAACGGCCCTTCTAGGACAGTTTGAAGACTCCGACCTCATTGGAAAACCAAACTGGAAAACGGCACAGCGACTGGCAGACCACTTTTGGACAAGATGGCTGAAGGAGTATCTACCAACCCTTATGCCGCGTAAGATTAACGGCCATCATACCTTCCGATTCAATGAGAAGACGTAGTAATCATCGCAGATTCATCGCTCCCGCGCAACACTTGGCCGCGCGGGGTGATCGAGAAAACGTTCCCGGGACCAGATGGCAGAGTTCGAGTGGTTAACGTAAGAACCAATGGCGGCGTAATGAGAGACCAGTTTCAAGACTCATCCTGGTGGTGCTCAAGGCAACGTCGCATACCGAGGAAGAAGTGCCCGGATCACCGCGCACTGGCGGGGAAACTGTTAGCGACGCCGACTTTATTAGTAGAATAAATATTGTTCATTAAAAACTAGTCATAAAGACCGTAACAGTAAAGGTACCGACGTGAGAACTTGCCCCAAACATTAAGAATCTATTGTTAGTAATTGTAAAGAAAGGTTGTAAAAAGTAACCATCTATTGTTAGTACAATAGATTGTAAAGTAAGGTTGTAAAAGTTAAGGTTGTGCCATAGGTAATATACCAATAAACGAAAGGCGTGAGAATGCACCCTTTGCCAAAACTCCACGAGATACAACCATATAAAAGACAGGGATTTCTCGTAGTAAAATGTAGTAGTTGAACAGTGTCAGATCAGTACGGATCTCCCTGAACAATAAAGTAACATTGTACCGGCTAGAATCTTTCATTGGATACCTCATCCGATCCAGCCCCGACGTAGGTTGCAGAGGCCGAACCGAACGAAGATCAAGCCGCGCCTCTCCGCAACAAGTGGTTGGGAAAAATAAAGTCAGTATTGTTGCAAAGGAAATAGCTACTTATCTTAATTTACCTAAACCATAAGAATACACCGAACACTGCTTTCGCAGCACGTCAGCTACTATTTTGGCAAACACTGGTGCCGATTTAACCACAATCAAGCGTCATGGTGCAAGCGCCGATGGTTATATTGAAAATTCAGTTGAAACATTTTTTTTATAAATAATCGAATAACTGAATCGATAACTGCTCATCAAGATAATAATATATCTTCAGCCATCAATGAGCGCGGCGGCGGCGGCGGCTGTCCCATCGGGACCTCCACAGCCAGTTCCATCCTCGAGTACCTACTCGAGGATGGAACTGGCTGTGGAGGTCTGTGCCAGTTATATCATCTGCCTTGTCACAAACCTCGCAGACTAACATAAACCTCCCGGGAAAAATAGAACATTGAGTTTTAATAACTGTAATCATTTGAATATACATTTCAATTAAAAAATAATTCTCCTGTTTATTTTCCTCGTAGGTGTACTCAGTATAAAGTACTATGTATCACTCGGGAGAAAGTGCGATTCCTACCTTCTATTTCAAATGACACACTTGATAGGAATTGGGCATTTTCTCGCCTAGGTGTACAATGTACCTACTATACCAAAGGTTGTAATAATTATCCAATATTATTTTTTATATGTTGTCATTAAATCTAATTTATATATAATCTGTAATTGTCACGTAGGTAGCAATGTCGTTAGTGGTTAGCTATTTATATACTAATTTCTATGCAATTTTTTTAATTCTGACCTATAATGCAACATTATCAATAAACGACTACTATGACTATAAATAAACATTTTCTGTAAATCTTGTGTCACTATTTTTGTTCATTGTTCACTGTTACTTTAATTTATATTTCTTGTAATCGCGTCCTATGTGTTTTTCTATTACCTACTCGGACGTTTCAAAGTGATCCTTGTGATTGTAGGTAATGAATAAAATATCTTTTGACTTTTTTATTATTATTCGAATCCACTCGTTTCGACAGTCCCAGACTATCCGACTGATCCACCGACCGAATTAGTCCTCAGAGTCCGGCGATAAACGGTCCTGCATTCGTTTTTGTCTAACGTCCCGCTACTCGATCCTTATTCTGTTGAGGTTGAGAACAAGAGTAACTCTGCGAATACGTGTATGTCCATGAAATTACGCTGAAGGAGATAGACATAGTAGAGTAGAGTAGAATAAAACGCCTGAAACCTACAAGCTCCCGTGAGCCTCAACTATCTTGCGTTTATTTTGAAGCGCTGCAGTGATCACTTAAAACGACCTATCTGAAATATCCTGCATCTTGCGTCTTCTACCGCTGATTATCCACTCCAATGGAAAACCGTTACGAGATTACGAGTTACGAGACTTATTCTTAAAGCTAAAAATACAACCAAAGTTGTCAAATAGCGACCTACTACAGTACTATCCGCGCTTGCAAAGCTTTTTGAATCATTATAATTCAGTGCCACGCGCTAGCTAATTAGTGATTTTAAGATGGAGTGTAAAAGTTTTCGTTTATTTTTCCGCCACAATTTTGACAATCACAAAGTAGAACAAAAACTATTCAGAGAGCAATTATTTTCTCCGTGAGTTCCTTCAGTTCCTTCGCATGAATCCACTTGATACCGGTCGCTGAAGCGGAACTAGAGGGTCTACTGATGACTCTGAAAAAAATATCTCAATAAGTTTAATATGTAATAGGGTAGTTACATGATGAAGGATTAAAAGAGATTGTTCCTTATTTTGATTTATTTAATAAATTCTTAAAACAGATTAAAATTCATGCAGGGTTATGGGTAGGTATGTACAAATAGTTATTTATTGGCCTAGATTTTTATGTAATAAAATATGTAAATGTGATAAAATTAGTGTAAAAAGTTATGTAGTTATGTACTTTTATGTATTCAACACTGTAATTTAACCTGAATTTATGTTTTTTAACCTAAATTAGGAACCATCGTGCAAGACTAACTTTGTATTTTAGGACAAGGTTACTGTTTGGTCTAGTAGCTATGTCTTCCGGATACTTTTGTTAAACACTCATTGTTCTAATTACTTACTAAACAATGCAATAATTAAAATAATGATTTCACTTTCTCGCGGGTTGCGGTTGCGTCACGATTGACGATAAAAATATTTTTATTTGACTGCAACAGTTTAGGTGTGTACCTACCTAGTAGGTACCTACTACTTACAATTGTTTAAGTCCTACCTACCTACTTATTGAGATTGGTATTTTGTTAAAAAATTATACCTACCTACATCAATTATGGCGTCAAACTCCAGAAGAAAAACAAGCATTCTTTGGGACCATTTTAAAGAAGAAGAAGGGAAAAAAGGAAAGTGTAATT
Organism: Lampropteryx suffumata; assembly: GCA_948098915.1. Classification (NCBI taxonomy): domain Eukaryota; kingdom Metazoa; phylum Arthropoda; class Insecta; order Lepidoptera; family Geometridae; genus Lampropteryx; species Lampropteryx suffumata. The sequence goes on from OX402546.1 coordinate 19,292,220, forward strand.
ACTGTTCCGAAAAAATCTCATTCACATCCGGCAGCTTGGGAAATTTTACAAGGCACCTAAAACGCAAACACCCAACAATATCTACAACAGTTACAGCAGAGGAACGGCAACGACCTGTTGAATCTGTCCACTCACACATTGAACCCATGACCAATACAGTACCAACAACTGCAACAACATTCCCCCCAGACCCGGTTTGTTTGCCACCAAACATATCAATGCAACCCAAATTGGACGGGTTCACTCGAAGACCTTTATCACTGAAGGAAAAGTCTAAAATAGACCAGCAATTGATCACCATGATTGCCAAAGAGTATCATCCACTGAATATTGTAAATGACACAGAATTCAAAAAATTTGTAGCAATGTAAATCCTTCATATAGTTTGCCGACTAGAAAGACACTTTCAGAGAATCTTCTACCAAAAGAATACTTGCAGCTGAAACAACAAGTAAGAGATGAGAACAACAAGTATTTCCAAGGCTCACGCTATCTGCATCACTACAGATGGCTGAACTTCCGACAACAATGAGAGTTTCTTGGCTCTCACCGTACACTACATAGACCCAGAAGCGGGTCAGTTGCGTGCAAACTTACTCGGCTGTGTGGAGTATGATAAAAGCCATACAGCTGTCAATCTCTGTCAGTTTATTGAGGAAGAACTAAAAGAGTGGAAAATCGATAACAAAGTGGGTGTCATAGTGAGCGATAACGCGGCAAAAATTCTCGCAGCGGTTCAACTGGGACATTGGAGATCAGTAGGTTGTTTCGCTCACAGCCTTAATCTTACTGTACAAGCTGGGATTGGTAAAATTTGTGAAACAGTAAACAAAGTGAAAAAGGTTGTGGAGTACTTTCATCGCAGCACCACCGGCCAGAACAGACTAAAATCTGTTCAGAAACAAATGAACTTAAAGGAGCTTAAGCTTAAGCTTGATAAGTATCTTAGTGTACATTTAAACTTACACGATGCCCAGTTCGGGTGTAGGCCCGGGTCGTCCACTGAATCGGCCATACTGAGCCTCAAACACACCGTCCAGTACTATACTAGCAGGAACACACCTGTTTACGCCTGCTTCTTAGACCTTTCGAAAGCTTTTGATCTGGTGGCGTACGACAGGTTGTGGCAGAAGCTGTCAGGTGATACTGGGCTCCCGTCTGAATTGGTGGAGCTCTTTAAATATTGGTATGGCAATCAATGTAACAATGTAAGGTGGTCAGGATCGCTATCGGACACGTACAGGCTGGAGTGTGGAGTGCAGCAGGGTGGAATCACTTCGCCGCGACTCTTCAACCTGTACATGGATCGTTTGATTCGTGAGCTCAGTGGCGCTAATATTGGATGAACAGTTGACGGAGTAACTGTCAATAACATAAGTTACGCTGATGATATGGTGTTGCTGAGCCCATCGATCAGTGCCCTACGAAGACTTGTTGGAATCTGTGAGCGTTATGCGGACGCTCATGGGCTCAGATATAACGCTGGCAAGAGAAAGGTGATGGTTTTTAAAGCCCGGTCGAAAACTTATTCCCTGAAGCTATTATTCAATAATAGCTTCAGGGTGCTGTTGAGGCGGCCATACTTCTGTAGCGCATCGGGGATGTTCGCGAACGCACGCGTCGATGACTTTTATGCGATCATCCGCAAGAGAACGTCGTCCCTGATGCGTCACGTGAGGGACAGCACCAACAGATACCTGCAACTTATAGCAGGAAGGCTGGATACTGACTGCATCTTCATGAAGCACTGCACAGAGGTGCACCATTCGCACCGCTGATGTAATGATGTGGTGCATGCAGTCTATATTTTAATTTTTTTGTTTTATTTATGTTCTCTATGTTTTAAATTAATATTATGATAAATATGGCTCAAATTTGTACATATACTTATGAAGGCTGAAATAAATGAAATTGAAATTGAAATTAAACAAGATGTCTGCACGAGATGGAACTCCACATACGATATGTTGGAGCGGAAAGCTACAATAAGGGAGGCCGTTATAGCGACACTTGCACTAGTAAGACCTGATCTACTATCACCCGAAGACTGGACCTTGATTAAATCTGCGCTACCAATATTAAAAATATTTTATGAAGTAACAGTGGAGGTATCAACAGAAACATCTGTAACCCTTTCAAAAGTGATAGTTTACTGTCGTTTGCTGTAAAAGCAAATAAGCTGTCATCTGTCACAAGCTGCACATGAAACTAGCAAGATACACGACATGCTGGTAACGTTGGAGAAACAACTGCAAGACAGGTTCAGTGGCATAGAAAACAACTTGCTCCACGCGGAAGCCACTATTTTGGATCCACGCTTCAAATCGAAAGGATTCCGAGATGAACATAATTATAGAAGAGCTTTGTCTTCACTGAAGTTGAATGTTGGAGCCATGCGAACGCTTGCACCAACTTCCAACTTCAGTGAAGCATCGCAAACCACATCGCAAATGACCGAGCATAAACAAACAACGTCGTCAAAACCTGCCACAATATGGGACGATTTCGACGAAGAAGTGTCGCGTCTCGTCCCCATCAGTAACACGGCAGCAGGCATCGTCGAGCTGGATAAATATATTCAGGAGCCTATGATAAGCCGGTTAGAAGATTCCCTGCTTTGGTGCTGCTTTGCAAAGAAGATCCGTATACCCGTTCCTGTACAAATATGTACTAAAAAGGCTTAATATCGTGGAGACATCCGTGCCCTGCGAACGGGTGTTCTCCAAAGCGGGGCTGACGCTAACTAACCGGAGACGAAGGCTAAAAGCTAATAAGCTATCGATGCTACTCTTTATCGGTAGTAATCGAAAATAATTGTTTTGATAAAAAAGTACCTACCAGTGCAATGTACATAAGTAATATAAAAAAAAAGAACAAAAAAATATATAAAAAAACAATACTAAAAAATACTTATTTTAATTAATAGGCACTGTAAATAACTCGGATTTGTAACTATGTATGTAATTACCAGACTTAGCTCTGTAAATTGTAAATATGTAAATAACCTAATAATGTAGAATCATTTGATTTATACATACGCCAACCATGAAATTGCTCTACATTTACTATCTACCTACTCAGGTACTTAGCATACCTACTTCACATTATGATAATCTAGTTCTTGGTTGACTTGGTCCTATGCCTGTAAAGTATGAAGGTAAATCAATTGATTAAAAAAAATTAAACTGGGTAGGTAGGTTAAACGCAATAACTACATACCTACTTGTAGGTACCTCACGTTACCTTACCTTAGATCTAGATAGGTATGCTAATAACCTAATACCTAACTAATAAGGTACCACAATTTTGTATGAAAAAGCGGTCACTGCGCAGACAAACGGCTAACTTCACGAATGCCTAGATCCGTTGGGCGAACTGTACGTAGGGTACCTTAGCATACCTATCTAATTTTAAATACATTACATTTTGCACCTACTTTCTATAAAGTTTCATGAACATGACATCATTCCTATGAATTCATAGGATTAGGATCGCAATGTATTAGAAATGATAAGCGGAAAATAGCGGAACTAGATAGTTCCGTGAACATGTTTTTTGGACATAGTTCCTCAAAGAAAAAGAATCGTTCCATGTTCAATCCAGTTTCGAACATGTTTTGAGCATGACTCTGCAGGGTAATGCACGGGGCGAGGCGGCGAGCTGGCGGTGGGGCAGCGTTACGACTTGTTCTTGTTGACATGCACGAAGGGAACTGATTTTTACTCGGTCTCGCCGAAATATATACAATTTTTGGCCCTCCCCGCCAACGCGTCGTCGTCCAAGCGCCTTTGCGCCTTGGCGCCTAGCGCCAAGAACCAATACTTGCTATTTTCTGTCTCTGTTACCCGCTCGATATGTCTCTGTCTATTCGAGCGGACCAATTAGAATTTAGGTAACTAAAATATAGATATCACTCCGGCCAATGGTTACCTAGAGCCGTGTCCTTGCGCACGGCTCAAGGTCATCCTACACGTGCCAGAGGCTCGGAGACAGGTACCTACCTGTTGTACCTACTCACGCTACGGTGTCTACCTAGATGCTACCTAAATCGTTTATTATTTTATTTTATTGTTTGTGGGTATTGAAACAACAGACAGTTTATATTTTATTGTTTGACCTACCTACTGTAGGTATATATATGTGAAGCTTATTAGGAACTTTCCTACCTAATAGACATTTTTCCTACTATTTTTTAACTTAATAATATAACTTAATCTAGTAATTTACACAGGTCTAAATTTAAACATCGATATTATCTAATCTATTCAGTCTCTAGGGTTTTGTCGTGCACATATTAAAAGAATCGATAAAGGACTAAAGTCGTGCCTGAAATGGTTACCGTGCCTTACTTACTTCTTCCATCATTCCAACCGTCTTACCTACCTTCATGATTATTTTACAATCGGTACAATTAATAATCGAATTCAGGGCCGGCTGTCATCTATACCTCTAAAAGAGCTTAACCTGACTGACTGACAACGCGGAGCCGCTAAAGCTAGAAAGCTGAAATTTGGAAGGTAGCTTCCTTTTATAGCAAAACTACCCACTAAGGCGGGATTTTCTGGCGGGAAATTAAACCCCTAACACGGTTAACAGGGGTGAAAACGAATGTATGAAACTTTTTAACACGTGCGATTTGCTTGAAACTTGATATGAATAATTAATATTCAAAAGAAATGAACACGTGTTTCATTTTTTTAAATAACCCTTACAAAGGGGTAAAAAATGGTGTGAGTGTTTGTAAGGAAACTTTTTAATGGGTGGTGGATGTGATTGCTTTGAAATCAATCATATTTGGCAAGGAGATAAATTGCACCCTGGGAAAGGATTTAAGCTACAATTCCTTTATAAAATGCGGACGAAGTCGCGGGCAACAGCTAGTTTATTATATAAGCACTGAATATTGGATAAGTCGAATTGAAGAGCAAACTACACGCGCATCTGTTAAACATGTATTTAAATTCTAAATTATGGACAAGTAGTCAACTCCAGTGAATAAAATACGGCCAAAGTAGGTACACTGTAGGTTCTTAGGCTGTATTTATGCCGTAAATTTTGACACAAGTAACAATAAGAACACATTGGGTAGATATTCTCATTGACCCAGAATCATAACAATCATGTAAAAAAGTTCACAGCTCAGGTCAGGTCATAAGAAAAATATCCGAAAATCATTGCATTGCAGTTATTCATATTTGTTTATTTTGTGATTACAAATTTTACAATGTCACGGTTAATATACCATAAATATACATCGACATGGGTACTACCCTCTATATATGTAAAAACATTTATACCACTACAAAGTCAAGTTTGTCCCAGGACTCATACTCTCAGGACTCATCGCTCACCAGGAGCGATACGGCGCTGTACCGTAAACGCAAAGCCAGGCTCGCGCTATACACTCGTCACGAGTCACGTGTGATTCCAATTTCGAAAAAAAATATTGTGTTTTTGGTCTGGTACTGATGTATTGGTAAGGGAAAGTCTCTCTCGCATGGAATAAATATCTCTATGGTCTCGGGGAGTACGTATATTTACTTAAAATTTGGTGGTAAAGTAACCCGTTCATTTTCTAAATCATATCCGATGAACTTTTCGGATGAATATAGATTTGATTTGTTTGTATAGAATACTGTAATACTAAAAGTAATGTTTTATCAGTGCTAATAAAAAAGGATATGGATGTATTTTTGCCGTTCTTAGAGTGTGAATCAATTTAAATTTCGAATTTTTGGTAAATAAAATATTTTCTCGCTACTCAACATAATATATATGGACCCCTGGAAGCTGACTAAATAGTAGATCGCTCTCTTGTAGTTAGGTACTTACTCGATCTTCTTTCCGAACAGATTCTCCATTCTGTTTTTAACGAAAAGCCACGGTCCTTGATTTTTGTGTTCTTCTTGACAAAAGCAGACCTTGGCATTCTCGTAGCGGCAGAACTCTTTAAGCACGACGTCGTAAGGAAAGGGATACAACTGCTCAATGCGACACATCGCTATCTTATCCTCTAGTTTTTTCTCCTTGCGCAACTCGTGGATGGTAATGGCAACTTTGCCGGAGCAGAACAACAGCTTTTTTACATCTTTGGGCTTTTTACTCGCTGGTCCACTTTCTCTTATCGCTCTGCAAACATTTTTTTTTCCAAATCATTAGATGATAAATAAGGCGCAAGGCCCGCCTATTGGTTAATATATAAAAGAGCTGATAAGCCACGACCGAACATGATATGCAACGAAATTGCGTTGCTCCAAATAATTTAATCTATTCTATAAGAAAGGAGGGCGAAGCGCGAAATGCATCAGCGGAGCCAATCAATTTCCTTTTCATTCAACGTAAAATGCGCTCCGACTCACGCTGACTCACTGAATAGGTCTGAATAAGTTTTACCTCTGGAAGCTAGTGCCAGGCATAAAGTCCTTAAACGGAGAGCGATAGTAAGGGTGCTTGAGGCCGATCTTAGGGTTGAACAAGATGAGAGGCTTCCGAAACGGCATGGCGATCTGACGCCGAATCAGGTGGAAGTAGTTCGCGGGTGTAGTCACGTTCGCAACTATCCAGTTGCAGGCGCGCAGTTGTTTCACTGTGGGGCAATTCTTATTAGGAAACAAGACTATCTACCTGCATCTATATAATCTTCCCATAATATCATGGTAATGAGCGGTACGTCTGCTTGAAACGGAGATGGTAGAATAAGATCATGCAATTCCCGAGCACACTCTATGAAATAAATTCAGAACGCAAAATAAATTCTATAAAAGATCGAAAGGCAAGTAACTTTACGGCGGTGCTTGAGGCTCTGGAACTTCGGCGTTTCGTTATCGATTGGTGGATAAAAACATTTATGGCTGTCGTTTCTCTGAAGGGACGGGAAGGGGGCTGACCGACAGTAAACACAATCTAATATCGAAGTATCAGGACAACGCCATGCTATGAAATTGAAGTCTCGACGGTAGAGGTACTCACGCAACATATTCTTATCGTCTAGGTCGGGGAGGCTGTCTTCGTCATCGTCACACTGTTGCAGGTACCTCTCCACACGCGCTGATGAGTGCTCCGGACCCTGGATTATATTACACAAACGTTTGTGGGAAGGATAGCTCGGCGAGTTGGTGTCAGCGGCACAATTTTAGGGTATTTTCTTTAAAATAATGCCGTCAACCTGTGTTATAAATTTAATAAATTAAATTTATCTCGTCTACGTCCGTGGTGGTTCCGGATTAGAATAGGACCCCTACATTTCCTCCCGTGGAAATTTCCGTGTCGTAAAAGGCGACTAAGGGCACACACAACGGGGGATTGGGCAGCAGCACCCCCGAGTACTTAACACTACATCTGCGGTCACCAATCCGCCTGCTGACTATGGCAAAACCCCCCAATAAATGATAGACACAATCAGAAGACCAGTTCCCGGCAGTTCCGCTATTCCTGGCATAGGTGGCGGCCACGGTAACGGCGGAACAGAGGGTGCGAAGAATCTCCGGCAGAGGTCCAGCTACCAACCCCAACGACCCCTGGCCCTGGCAACGTACAACGCACGCACACTGAGGACCGAGGAGAAGTTGATTGAGCTGGAAGAAGTAGTAAATAAGTTGCACTGGGATATTATAGGGTTATAAGAAGTCCGAAGAGAGGGAGAGGACACGATAATCCATAATTCCGGCAACTTGTTCTACTACCGGGAGGGCGATCAACTTTCTCAGCACTCGTCGTCCACAAATCCCTCGTTAACAACATTGTAAAGATCGAAAGCGTATCGAGCAGGGTGGTATACCTTATACTCAGAATAACCAAACGGTATTCGCTTAAGCTCATACAGGTGTACGCACCTTACTCGAAACGTCGAACACGTCGACACTACACTGAAGACATTCCGGACGTCAGTCTATACGAGATCCGAACGGCTCTCAAGCAGCTTAAGAACAACAAGGCACCGGGGGAAGACGGAATAACGACAGAGCTTCTGAGAGCGGGTGGAACACCGGTACTTAAGGTCCTCCAGAAGCTGTTCAACTCCGTCATCCTCGAGGGAACTACGCCAGAGGCGTTTCGAAAAGGCTTTAACACCATAGACCACATCCATACGCTCCGGCAGGTTATACAGAAGACCGAAGAGTATAACCAGCCACTTTGTTTAGCGTTTGTGGACTATGAGAAAGCCTTTGATTCTGTCGAAACCTGGGCAGTGTTGCAGTCACTCCAGCGGTGTCAAATTGACTATCGGTATATCGAAGTGTTGAAATGTCTGTACAGTAACGCCACCATGTTTATCCAATTCCAGGACCAGAGCACGAATCCAATCCCATGGCATAAAGGGGTGAGACAGGGAGATGTCATTTCTCCGAAACTGTTCACCTCTGCATTGGAGGATGTTTTCAAGCTCTTGTACTGGCATAGACATGGTATCAACATCAATGGCGAACGCCTGACTCACCTTCGATTTGCCGACGATATAGTCCTCATGGCAGAATCGCTGGAAGACCTAGGCACAATGCTCAGCGACCTCAATATCGTCTCTCAACAGGTAGGTCTTAAAATGAACATGAGCAAGACAAAAATCATGTCAAATGCTCATGTTGCACCCGTACCGGTACATGTTGGGAGCGATAAAATCGAAGCTGTAGACCATTATGTCTATTTGGGTCAGACGATTCAACTAGGCAAGTCCAACTTGGACAAAGAGGTCAGCCGACGAATCCAACTCGCATGGGCAGCGTTCGGGAAATTAAGGGGTCCTCTCGTCACAGATACCGCAGAGCCTCAAGACAAAAGTCTACAATCAGTGCGTGTTGCCAGTGATGACATATGGAACTGAGACTTTGTCCCTGACTATTGGCCTCATACACAAGCTCAGAGTCGCGCAGCGTGTAAAAGGTGTGACAGACGTACGAGTAAGTACGCGTACTTATGGCTTGACGACCTTTTTCGCCTGTGTGTCACCGTAAGTACGCGGAGTTTAAAACCGCATGCGCAAATCGTCGGCGATCCAACCGGTTTGAAATCTTGCTCGTATCTCGTCTAGGCTCGTACGTGTAGCAGCACTGCAAGCCGCGAGCCGACATTTTCGCCATTTTCGCCAGATCGTGTGTTATGCGTAACGCTTGTAGTATTTGGCGTTTGTCTATTTTTTGTTAATTTTGGTTTACACGTCTAATTAATATAATTTATTAGAAATTATACGTAAGGTAGAAAGAGATTTAAAATGGGTTATGATATAACTCCTCAATATCACAAAGCTTCTTCTGTCGACGACATCGCAATACATTGTGCGCAAGCTTCACGTGTGTCACTGACGTCGAGCCGAGTAAGTTCGCGATCTTAAAAACTGCATACTTCGTTCGAAGTTCGTACGTCTATCACCCCTTTAATGGAGAGAGCTATGTTGGGTGTTTCACTACGTGATAAAATCCGCAACGAGGAAATCCGTAGAACCAAAGTCACCGACGTAGCGCTCAAAATTTGCAAGTTGAAGTGGCAATGGGCAGGCCATATAGCTCGCAGAACTGATAACCGCTGGGGAGTAAAAGTTCTCGAATGGCGACCAAGGACAGGAAAACGAAGCGTAGGACGACCTTCCACCTGATGGAGTGACGACATTGTAAAGATCGCAGGAAGTCGGTGGATGGAGAGGGCTCGAAATCGTTCTTCCTGGAAATCTATTGGGGAGGCCTATGTCCAGCAGTGGACTTCATAAAGGCTGTGATGATGATGATGAAATTTATCTCTGTCTCTATATGGCCTTGTAGCTCCCAAACTATTTTGATAATAATCGATAATAAGGAAACTTGATCGAGAGTTTTCCTAGCCATGACTTAAAAAAAAATCATTCATTTCCATTTGAAGAACAGTTCTTGTTCAGTTGATAAAGGAAAGGCAACTTGCACACGTTCAAGTGGTTTAAAATGTTGTATCCTGTTACACGATATTGCAAGAACAGGGTGCCTAAGACCTAGTGCTGCAGCATCAAGTAAAATATGCAGGATACCCAGATCCGCACAAACTTACATGATGTTGTGTTTGGGTTCATTGGTCGGTCTTACATTGTTTTGTGTCGGGGTTTTTAAGTGTTATTAATGCTTTTTATGGATGTAACTAACAGCGCCGTCGATGCCGTGTGGCAGTTGTACAACGATGCCGGACTGCTGCACCCATTTGCTCTCTCCGTTGGCCACGAAAACGTCAAATATGGGCTGCGCTGTGTCTGCGAAGTCTCCGTACTGCGCCTCCCACAAAGTCAGCAGGTGAGGACTCGAGTACGAGTACCCCACTTCGAACCCTAAAACACCTGAAGCCGCATACTCTGGTATAAACTGGTTGTCAAAGTACTAATCTTACTCTATAAACGCCTCTAAATTCTGTCCAAAATTAATGTTTAGATATATTTTTGTAAAATAGTGGCAGTGCGAATCTTAAGCATTTTTTAAGCAGTGTTCAAGTTGGTGTTTATAAGCAAGGCCCTTAATAGTTATTTATTGATAACTAGCTGCTGCCCGCAGCTTCGCATGTGTGTAGCTCACAACAAAAGTTGCCGGAGTCTCTAAGGTACGAATCTATATTTGTAAATTTCCGATCAATCCGTTGTCCGGTCTGTTCGGTCGCTAATTTGTCCAGTGTACCAGGAGACCATTCACGACTAAGAGGTTTTAGTTATAAAAATGGAAAAAAAGTATTGTTTAATAACTGGTTATGAAACAGTGAAAAAAAATCCTGATATATAACTAGTTATGAAATCTTAGTTAGATTTTTTTATTATTTTAATGACAAGGACAGACAAGGACAGACAGAGGTAATGAGGGTTCGCTTACCTCTCAGGATAAACATTCGTGTGATGAACATGACGTTTGTTCTGTTCCTAGGTTAAAGTATCTTAGGTATAAAGTATCTTATGTATGTATTTAAAATATACAATTATCAGTCATCTGGTCACCATAATACGAGCTATGCTTAGTCTTTCTTTATACAACGCCACACTAGCTACTATATAGACTTGTTAGATAGACGCTAGATTTTGTGCGTCAAAGATAGATAGAGTAGGTAAATAAGTAATAGTGACATACCGAACTCTGAGAGAGAGCTGTTATGCAGCGAGTAGCGCGCCTGGTCGGGGTACAGCGTGTCGAGCACGCGGTGCGTGGCACCGTCCACGCCCTGGTGGTGGTACACGTGGTGCCTGCGACATGCACAGTCTTTATTGCCTTCTCTTACTTACTCACATGATAACCTTCAGATTTACAAAAAGCGCGCATAGCAGATCGACGAAGTTAAGCATCGTGGTACACGTGGTGCCTGTTACAACCCACCATCTTTATTGTCTTCTCTTATTGTAATAAATGAAAATGAAAATGGCCTACAGGCCAGCAGGTAGATTTTCAACGGATTGGGATGAAGGATAATGCCTGTGATGCAACCCTACATTTTATTGCCTTCTACTTCCCGACCACTCTGGATATGGAATCCTTACATTTACAATAACAGATCACCGAAGTTAAGCAACGCGCGTGCTCATTCCTCAAATCAAATACCGCGCGCTACCCTGGCTTCCTGTTACACACTTCCATCTCTTTTTACGGGTATCCAATTATTATTCTATAATAATTTAATATTTCAGCTTACATGTACCTTTTTATTATTATTAAGCCTTTATTGCTGACGAACTAAACACAGGTATAATCTAATAGTATTAAAAAAAAACTTAAATCTAACACATCGGGTTTTCCGGTTTAGTGATCAGCGTGTCCTGTGACACATAGGTATCTTCCAGCTGTTTCCACTCATTCCTGTCTCTAGCTTTTCTAGACCAGGTCTCGCCTCCAATTTTTCTTATGTCGTCTATCCATCTCTTTGCCTGTCTTCCCCTTTTCCTTTTACCATCGCGTGGTTGCCACTCTGTTATAATTTTTGTCCATTTTAACTTACTATCTCTCGTCATGTGTCCTGTCCATCGCCATTTCAACTGTCTTACTTTCTTTATTATATCTTCTACTTTGGTTCTGGATCGTATTTCAACTGCTCTTAACCGATCTTTTTTGGTGACACCAATCATACTTCTCTCCATTCCCCGCTAACATGATCTCAGTTTTAAAAGATGTTTTTGATTTAGGGCCCACGTTTGGCTCCCATACGTCAGGCAAGGTAAGACACACGAGTTGAGGACTTTTCTCCCAGCTGCCATGGAAAAGTATTTGCTTTTAAGTATTTCCTTGAGTGACCAATATCGTTTCAATGCAAAAGCAACTCTTTTTTCGATTTCCATTCCATTCCATGTTTGATCTCTGAAAGATATTAACTGTCCCAGGTATGTGTAGCTTTTCACGTACTCAATGTTTTCGCCATCTATTGTTATGGCTATTTCTTCCCTGTTTGTCATTACGTTTGTTTTAGATTTATTCATGGTAAGACCTACTATTCTACTAGCTTCTGTTAACTGTTGCAGCATATGTCGCAGAGTTCTTGGGCTGTCAGTGATTAATACTAAATCATCTGCGAACCTTAAATGGTTGAGTTCTTCCCCGTTAATATTTATGCCTACATTTTCCCACTCTATGTTCCTAAATACACTTTCTAGGATTGCAGAAAAAAGTTTTGGGGATAACGGATCTCCTTGTCTTACGCCTTTTGCTATAGGGAACTCTTCACCGGTCGTTTCCAATTTTTTTGTGCCGTGCTGTTCTTGTATATATTTTTGATTATACGTATGTATTTCATGGGGATTCCTTATTGAGTTAAAGCCTTCCATAGTGACTCGTGCTTAATGGAATCGAAGGACTTACTGTAATCCACAAATGCAATATACAGTGTTTTATTGTATTCTTTTGATTTTTATATTAACTGTTTTAATACATGTATATGATCAATGGTTGAGAATCCCGCTCGGAATCCAGCTTGTTCGATTGGCGGTTGTTCGTCCATTATCCCTGTTAGTCTATTTAGAATCACTTTTGAAAATACTTTATATATATTTGACAACAAACTAATTGGCCTATAATTTTTATCCCGATCCCCTTTCTTGTGTAAAAGGATAATTGTACTCTTTGTCCACTGCGATGGTATAGATTCAGTTCTTAGGATGGTATTATATATTTCTGTGAGTTTTCTTAAGTTTTCAGGTGCAATGATTGACGATTTTATCATCTCGTTCGTTATTTGATCTCGCCCAGGTGACTTGTCGCTCTTTAGACTGTGAACAGCTTTTTCTATTTCTGATTGTAGAAAAACTGGAATATGCTCAATTTCGTCGTCTTCAAGATTTATAGTTGGAATCTGAACATTGGGGTCCGCTGCGTAGAGTGACCTGTAAAAGTCTGTTGCAATTTGGATTACAGTTCTTCTTATGGTCTCCTGCTTTCCTGCTTTATTCTTAATGTTTGGTATCCATTGTTTTGACTCCACCAGTTCTTTTAAGGCTTTTTTAACTCCACCTGTCTTTTTTATGTGATTGTTGAGTATGTCTTCTTTTCGCTCTTTCCTTCTTTATACTTTTACTTATTTTTTTACTTACTTCTAAAATTGCTCTTAAATTATGTTTATCTTTTTTATTTTTTAAAAGCTGTCTTCTTTCTTCTATTAGGGTGTACGAGCACGTACACCGATCTACTTAATTTGAGCCAAGTTAGCACTTTACGCCGTTCACTTATATCAGCGAATCAGTTCGCGATCGGTAATCAATCAAACCGCGCGTCTCATATCATTTATCATTTATCATAAGTTTAATATCAATATATCAGTAAAAATTTACTTCAGAGTTTTACTGATATTAATCTAACAACTTTCCAGGCTGTACGGACCGTACATCCTTTTTTTTTTAATTTTAAAACTGATATACAACCTCGCGAGTGACTCAGTGTATCGTAAGTACAACGTGACTCTGTGACGCAAGTGAGGAAAATCAAGTGATCATCAGCTATCAACGTGATCAACAGCTCACCCTATTAAAAGGCAGCAACAGCTACCAACTAAGAGACGTGAGCTAGGCCGGCTCGCGACCACTCTATCAGCAGCAGGGTGTCAACAGACACCACCGGACGTGAGCGCATCAACTCGCAGCCACAGTATCAAGATATCAATTAAGATCATTCAAATTTACTCTTTTAATCGTATCTAACGAGTATGGAAGACTTGCTAGCGTCTCAAGAGCAATTATCAACTGCAATTGAGCAGCTTTATTCTAACATTAAAAAGGACGGCACGGATAGAAAAACTCCGGATTACATAAAGCGAAGGCTAGACACACTAGATAGTCACTGTAATGAGTGCAGATTTGGTATTAAAACTAGTTCTAATTTTAAAAATAATTATTTCGAGAGAACTGGTGAAAGATATAATAATATCCGGGTAGCTATCCAGAACTACACTAAGCTTAAGGAGGATATCCGACCTTCCTCTCCACTTATCAGACCAGCTACCCCCCTGGGTATACCGGGAACACCGACACCCATGCAGGAAATATCTTCTCAAGCTCGGGGTAGCAATAGTAAGACGGACGAGATGCTGCGAAAGCAAAGTAGCAATTTCAGGGCATTTGAACATACTATTTCGACCATCGACTTAGAGTCAATATCAAAAAAATGGGAATTTGATCATTTGTTGCGTACCATTCAATCTCGTTGGACCGCCATCGATACTCTTCATTGGGAGCTAGATAACGAATCAGGTCAAAAAAGCTCAGATTACGAATCGCATTTTTTCCAAGCAGAGAAGAAGTTTAATGAAATTATTAAAGCTATCAATAAGAAAATGTAGGCTGTATCACACAGGAAAATGTCCACACCTACAATGGAAATTCAAACGTTTTCTGGCAACTATCATCAATGGTCCAGTTTCAAAGATCTTTTTACAGAAGCTATTCATGCAAACCCGACCTTATCTAGCGCTCATAAAATGCAATTTTTGAAAAGTAAAGTGAAGGGTGAAGCAGAGAGGTTGATCCAGCACTCGCCTATAATCATCTAACAATTATTCTATTAGCTGGGATCTACTCAATCATCGGTACAATAACAAACGGCTTATATTAAGTGCTCATTTCGATTCAATGCTCAACATTCCAGTAGTCCAGCAATTATCAATTAATCACATCAAGAAAATCCACGATGTTACTCGCGAAAGTCTAAACGCTATTAAGAACTTAGGACTTAACGTAGAATCGTAGGACTCCATTATCATACATCTCTATGTCAAAAACTTGACTCTGAGACCATCAACGAATATCTCTCATCAGTAATGGAGCCCAAGGAGGTCCCTAAACTAGAAGAGTTTTTATTATTTTTAGAGAAGACTTTTACGTCATTGGAAACTTCTCGAAGAAAGTTGGAACCAAAACCGAATCAAAATAATAATTATAAAAATCATAAAGCTTCTAAAATGAAGCAATCATTGACCGGACGTAGCGTTTCGCAACCCACAACCGTCAAAAATCTCTACACCACAAAATATTATAAATGTGCAGTTTGCAAAACTAATAACCACGCAATTTTTAATTGTAATAAGTTTAAAGGAATGACACCAATTATGAAACGTAAAACTGCAGAGAAGCTAAGATTATGCGTCTTTATTGTCACTATAGAAATGAATGTATTTCAGAAAAACGCTGCCGTGAGTGTAATCAAGAGTCGTCGGTTTCTGGCAATGCGAACATCAGCACACCTAAATCATGGCAACGGCCCGTGGTGCGTAGCTCGCACGTGTCACTGCAAACTGAAATACCTGAAATACTTCTCGCAACAGCGGTGATTAGGGTTGAAACATCAACTGGTTCCTACGTAGACATGCGCGCACTCATAGACCAGGGATCACAAACCTCCCTTATAACCGAAAACGCAGCACAGCTGTTAGGTTTGACACGAAAAAGATGTCAAGGCGTGATAACTGCAATAGGCGCAAAGCAAGCTAACTGCAAAGGATCTATCAATATCAAATGTGTATCAACTAACGTAACTTTGAGTTACGGATATTCTTATCATGAAAAATTTAACATGAAAAGTTACTCTTTTGCGAAGCCAGATTGGTCCTACCTAGAACATATCACTTTAGCAGATCCTGAATTCAACATCAGCCGTCCAGTTGATATTCTTTTCGGGGCCGATGTTTTTTCCTTGATTTTATTTGAAGAAATTTGTCGAGGTGATCATAACAATTCCCCTATTGCGCAAAACACGTGCTTAGGATGGATTCTGAGTGGATACGCAAGATCACTACAGTGTAACGTCGTTATCAACAATCTAGACGAAATCCAAAGATTTTGGGAAATTGTAGACATTGCAGAAGAATCTAATTTATCACTAGAAGATCAAGAATGCATTCAGAACTACTAAAGCACCACCACTCGACGAGAAGACGGTCGGTATGAAGTGCGATTGCCCCTAAAAAATAATTTCGAAAATAATATAGGGTTATCAAAAAATAGAGCGGTTGCTCAACTAAAATCACTAGAACGAAAATTCGCAAAAAATCGGCAAATGGAAGGGAGCTACAAATCATTTCTAAGAGAATATCAAGCGATGGGTCACATGACTCCCGCTACAAGTAGCACCAAACCCGATTTTTATCTCACCCATCACGGGGTAAAACGAACAGAATCAACAACCACTAAGTTTAGAGTCGTATTCAATGGCTCAGCCAAAACATCGTCAGGCTATAGCTTGAATGACGTCATGAAATGTGGGCCTAATCTTCAGCAAGATCTGCAGTGACTTATCATTAAATGGCGCCAATATCAAGCTTATACTGCAGATATTGAAACGATGTTTAGACAGATATATATCAGTAAACTAGATCAAAAACTTCAAAAAATTATCTGGCGAGATTCAGAGAATGAAGTTATTAAAGATTGGGAGTTAACGACCGTAACTTACGGCACAAAAGCTGCTCCATTTTTAGCAATGATGACCCTTCGACAGTTCGACAGAAAGATCAAATTACCTATAATTATTACCTATAACAGCCCAGCATCAGAGGTCCTTGAGAGGTCCTTTTATATAGATGATCTAGTTCACGGAGCTCATCAGCTACACGCCGCAAAACAGTTGCGCGATGACCTTATCAGTCTACTGAAATCAGGTGCTTTTAATCTAAGAAAATGGAAATCAAACGTCCCAGAATTATCAGACGCTATCATTAAAAATAGTAAGCAAGAAAGCTTCGATTTTAAACAATTGAAAACATCCAAAACCTTGGGCGTTAGCTGGAATCACCAACAGTTATGTTATGTTCGAATCAAAGATCATATCCACCACCGAGATAAAAACAAAACGCTCACTTTTATCAGATATATATCAAAGTTATTTGATTCACTCGGCTGGTTGGCACCTATTTCAACTAAATTAAAACAAATTTTTCAAAAGGTATGGTTGTCCGCAATTAAATGGGACGATCCACTACCCGATAACATTTTATCATAATGGATCATTATCAAAAATGATATCCATAACATAAATAAAATGCAAGTACTAAGGTGGCTATCAACAAACGTGATGTCATCGAGTTACACGGCTTTTGTGAGGCTTCGACAAAAGCTTGCGCTTGCGTTATTTATTGTAGGATCAAACGAGGTAAACAACCTATTATCACACTATAAGCAAGGATTGTACCATGTGGAAAAACCATCACTCTTCCACGGTTGGAATTAAGCGCTGCTCATCTTTTATCAAAGCTTGTACTCAAAGTGCGACAGTGCTTGAGTAGCTACATAATCAGAACATATGGATGGTCCGACTCTATGATTGTCCTAGGATGGTTTAGCGGAGATTCAACAAGGTGGAAAACTTTCGTAGCAAACAGAGCGCGAGATATAACGAGTACAATGCCATCAACATGTTGGCGTTATGTTCAATCAGAGGAGAACCCGGCGGACTGCGCCAGCCGTGGATTAACAACCTCACAATTAGCTAAACATAGCTTGTGGTGGCAGGGACCATCCTGGCTACCAGGGTTTGATGGACAAGGCAGACAGCCAGAATTTATCACCGATCAAGAAGTGAAAAAAGTTCGTCAAGTCAATGTCGTCACTGAGCTAGATGTGGTCAAAAATATAATTCATAAACTGCTTTCGTATCACAGCTCCATCCGTAAAGTTATTGGAATTATATCATGGATGTTCAGATTTATCAAAACATGTGATGTCAAACAAGCTTATCTATCAATATCAGAATTAGACAAATCGGAAAATATAATCATTAAACAAACCCAGCAGTTTCAATTCTCAAAAGAAATAAAAAATATCAAAGAGAATATCCCTGTCCACCCCAAGAGCAGAATAACACAGCTGAATCCATTTCTAGATGAAATTGGTATCCTACGAGTAGGAGGACGGCTAAGAAATACAAGATTAACTCACGACATGAAACATCCAATAATTATATCAGGGTCTAGTCGCTTGGCAGAGCTTCTAATTGATGAAGCTCATAGAGCCTCACATCACGGCGGGGCTAGACTTACATTAGCATTTCTAAGGAAGAAGTATTGGATCGTGGGAGGAAGTGAAACTGTTAAGAAACAAATACTTGGATGCGTCAAATGTAGGCGACACGACCCTGTCAAGAGTGAACAGATAATGGGTGACTTACCTGCTTCTCGAACCACGCCTGCCAGACCTTTCTTTCATACAGGCGTCGACTTCACTGGATTCGTAGACGTCAGATCAAGTAAGGGTCGAGGTATAAAATCAACTAAAGGCTATATATCAGTGTTCGTGTATATGGTGACCAAAGCTGTGCATCTCGAACTGGTGTCTGACCTTACCTCATCATCTTTTTTGGCTGCTTTACGTAGAATGGTAGCTCGGAGAGGAGCTCCTAATTATATCTACAGCGATAATGGTACGAATTTCGTAGGCGCTAATAAGATTCTCAACAGAGAATATTTAGATCGCCAAGCAACATTGGACGATAATTTTTGTATGTCAATCACTGACATGAAAATTCAGTGGCACTTCAACGCACCAGGATGGCCCAGCGCAGGTGGGCTCTGGGAGGCAGCAGTGAAGAGTCTCAAATATCACCTGAAGAGAGTCATCGGCGAACAGAAGTTGACTTTCGAGGAATACACCTTACTTATACTACTTTGCTAACTCAGTTAGAGGCGTGTTTAAATGCAAGACCACTGTGTCCTTTAACTGAAGATCCAGAAGACTTGGATTATTTAACTCCAGCGCACTTCTTAGCAAGTGGTCCCACTTTAACTATCATAGAGACCGAGAGAGACCTGCGAACAAGATGACAACTCACTCAAAAAATATTTGAAGATGTTTGGAAGAAATGGCAATCTGAATATTTATGCCAGTTGACGGCGCGCGGTAAATGGTGCCAAACTAAAGAAAACCTTAATATCGATGACGTCGTTATCATTCACGACGCTAATCTGCCTTCAGGAAAGTGGGCCTTGGGCCGAATCATATCATTGCATCCTGGCAAAGATGGCTACGTACGCGTTGTCAGATTAAAAACCAAGAGTGGTGAAGTCAAGCGACCTATCACAAAAATTTCTAAATTACCTGTAAGCCAAAGCAAACCAGTCGAGCAAGACTGTAAGTTTCAACAGAAACAAGATAAAAGCCCCGACTCGATTACTACTACTAAAAACAGATCAAAAAAGTTGTGCAACTTTGCCTTTATGCTATTCATGTTCCTTTTTATGTAAGCGACACCGGTTTACAGCAAATATCAAATATCAAGCCTTAATCAAAGCCAAGGGTTTTACTTTGACCGAATAACCAACATCCGCCTCGAAAGAGATCACTGGAATTTAGTAATTTACTACGATATGACTGACCCCCTATTGGCAAGGCACAGAACTTCTAGAAAAATATATCAATCATTTAGACGGCATTTGTAACGATCAAACTAATAAAAAGATAGCTCAATGTGACATCATCCTTCTCCAATTACATCACGGACTCAACGAACTCGAGCATTACAACAGTATTTTGCTTGGTAAGAAGTTCACACGGAGTTCCCTCACGCGATTACAACGCGGCCTTATCAACGGTGTCGGGTTCGTAGCTAATAAATTTTTCGGAGCACTCGATCAGGTATTCGCAGAACAGTATGAGTCAAAGTCAAAGTCAAAGTCAAAGTCAAAAGATGATTTATTCAATACAATCACAAGGATCACTTTGAAACGTCTTACATACTAGGTGAATTTAGGTGCCAATTCATCCTAACCCAAGCTCGAGAAGAATTGGCAAGAAACTCGTCTTGGTCCTAGCGCTTTTTTATAATGATCCATCTTATAACTACCTTAACTACGAAATACAAATACAATAGAGTTTATACATTTCAAGTGTGTCGGTTAACTGTCTGACGGCAGAGCGACATGAGGCCATGCATTCTTATCAATAATATAGTCATCTATATTATAATAAGCTTTCTTCAAAAGACTACCTTTAATGTATGCTTTAAATTTCTTAATAGGTAGTTTAGTAGCATTTTCAGGAAGCTTATTATAGAAGCGCACCGTGTTCCCCATAAATGACTTATTAACTTTTTCTAGTCGAAACCTAGGGATGTATAATTTATGTTTATTCCTAGTGTTCATTTTATGAAGGTCACTATTTTGCTGAATCCCATCTCTATTTTTATGTGTATATAACAAATTTTCATATATATATTGTGAAGCTATTGTGAGAATATTAATTTCTTTGAATATTTCTCTCAAAGATTCTCGTGGTTTCATTTTATAAATGGCACGTATTGCCCTTTTTTGAATTACAAATATTTTACCAATATCAGCTGCTTTCCCCCAGAGAATGATGCCGTATGACATAACACTATGGAAGTAACTGAAATAAACTAGTCTAGCTGTAGCTTCATCAGTAAGCCACCGTATCGCACGAACTGCATATGCAGCGGAACTAAGCCTACCAGCAAGCGTTTCAATTTGTGGTCCCCACTGTAGTTTTGAATCAATATTAAGACCTAGGAAGATCGTGGAATTTACAAGATTCATTGCCTCTCCATTTATTTCAATGTTGGACGGGCTATGAATAACATTTGGCAAAGTGAATTTGATACATTTAGTTTTTTTGGAATTAAGCAAAAGATTATTTACAGTGAACCAGTTAAGAACTAACGATAAGGATTCATTTACGTTATCGCATATACTGGTTTTACCTCTATCAACTTTAAAAATTAAAGACGTATCGTCTGCAAATAAAACTATATCACAAATATTTTTTACAAAAAAAGGTAAATCATTAACGTATACTAGGAATAAAAAAGGGCCTAGTATCGATCCCTGAGGTACCCCTATATCAATAATTGATCCCAAAGACCTCTCACCACCCACGTCTACTTTCTGGACTCTATTGGATAGATAAGACTGTATGAGGTCAATCGCCCGGTTTTTAATGCCATAATATTTTAACTTTGTGATTAGGGTTGCATGACTCACACAGTCAAAGGCCTTAGATAGATCGCAGAATACCCCAACTGCATCCTGTGACTTCTCCCAGGCCTCAAATATATGCTTTAAGAGCGCTATACCTGCATCAGCTGTTGATCGACCTTTAGTAAATCCGTATTGATTACTATGTAGCAGGCCGTTAACGTTAAAGTGGTATAATAACTGATTAAGAATTATTTTTTCAAAGATTTTACTTAAAGCAGGTAATATCGATATCGGTCTATAATTAGCGAGATCACTTTCACTTCCAGACTTAAACATAGGAATGAGTTTACTGTGTTTCATGAGATCGGGAAAAACTCCCTCGTCGATACATCTATTAAAAATATAAGCTAAACATGGTGCAATATCTAAGATAATGACACCCAGCACCTTTGTAGACATTCCCCAAAGATCTTCTGTATTTTTTATATTAATTAACTTGAATGCTTTTACAATACTAGCCTCGTTAATGTAGCTAAAACTAAACTCATTCTTACATTTTGCAACACTAGATTCTAATAGAACGGAAGCTCTGGAGGCTGAAGAGTTTAACGATTTGGTCACTATTTTTGGTATATCTGAGAAAAAACTATCAAATGCATTCGCAACATCCTGTTCCTTTGTCAAAATTGTACCATTTATATTTAATTTGAACTGTATATTGCGAGCCCTTGATTTACCTGTTTCATTATTAATTAATTTCCAAGTTGCTTTTATTTTATTTGTTGAATTTTCTATTATTTTTCTCAAAAACAGTGACTTAGCCGCATGACAAACTTTTTTGAATACTTTTGAGTAATTCCTAACATATAAGATAAAAACTGGATCATCTAACATTGTCTCTCTGGTAGCATATAATTCATACAATGTATTCCTACTTCTATAAATACCCGGTGTAGCCCAGTCGACAAATCTAGCACAATTTTTTGTTTTGCATGTTTTTACGGTAAATATATCAGCATGTTCTTTAATTATTAAATTAGACAATGTGGTGAAAAGATCATTTGGATCATCGATGCATGGTACAAGGGCGCGACATTGATAGTATCAAAGAGAACGAGAAAAATCTATCTTTACTTTGGAACATTCAACATACAGTAGTCGAGGGAGAGTTTAATTTAATTAAGAGAGTGGAAGCCTCTGTTGAGAAACAACGGAAACTTTTCAACTAGCATCTTAATGGGTTTGAAAAATCGCTTAACAGGCAGAAAGATGATCTTCTAATAGTATCAAACTCATGTGACTTCACTTTATCATCTGTTATCATACAAGGTAAACTAGTGAATTTGCAAAACATCCAAGAAACGATCATCGATTCATTAACCAACATCTACGCTGGAAAAGTCAACATCCATCTTCTTTCCCCTGAGCAACTTCGAGAAAAAATGAATATTATCACAGGATTATTATCAAGAGACATGACATTGCCGTTGAATAACCTACAATCAGATTTGTCAAAAATGTACCACCTTCTCACTGTGAAAGCAAGAGCTTCTAATAGGTTTATAATATACGAGATAAAAATACCGTTAGTTAACTACTACTATCGAAAATTAACCAGCCTATTTAGATCATCAAAAATACTTTGAGGAGATCGACAGGCAGATTAAGCAAATGAAAAATATCGCAGCAGACGGAGTGCTGACTGAGCGCGTTTCATATCATGACGTACATCATTATATCGTCATCTATTTGGGGTTGTTTGCGCCCGTCGTCGAGATCGCGATCCTGGTGTGGCGCCGCCGGCGGGCGCGAGCAGCGTCGCCGGGAGCGCCCGCCGCGGCGCCGCCTACTCTGCCTACTCCGCCAGCGCGTGCCAAGGGATCAGACATAGAGCTTCAAGTTACAAGCATAGTGTCTCCTACGGTTAGATGTGTTAGTGAGAGTGCAGTGAATCAGTGCTGTGTTCGTAGCGAGGTAGAAGACAAATCGTGTAACACGCGTTTCTTGAATAAAGCTAGCTCACCCGTATTCTATCGTAACAAGTTCGACCGCACGCTATAAATTGACAATAACATTTATCATAGTGAATCACGGACAATCATCTAGTATTTTTTTAAATCTATTGTTCTATCACCTTATAAGTCACATCATTCACATATCATTGTTAGCGGCATCCTATCATCCACATTTTGTGGCCCGGGAGAATGTACGAGCACGTACACCGCCCTACTTAATTTGAGCCAAGTTAGCACTTTACGCCGTTCACTTATATCAGCGAATCAGTTCGCGATCGGTAATCAATCAAACCGCGCGTCTCATATCATTTATCATTTATCATAAGTTTAATATCAATATCTCAATTAATATTTACTATAGAGTTTTACTGATATTAATCTAACAACTTTCCAGGCTGTAAGGACCGTACATAAGGTTTTGGTTTCATTTTCTGTATGACATGCCTTAGGGTTTGCCGATTGGGCGTATAGTGGTCCATAAATTTCGTTTATTCCTTTTTCGTATCTTTCGTCTGTTTCATTTTTGCTTCAATTGAGAGTCTACTAATATTATTTATTACATTAAATTTATTTCTGGCTTTTTTCGGCTCTGTACTATTTATTATTGCTCTGACCATTCTATGGTTAGTGTTATTAATAACACTTACGTCATAGAAAGCTTTTCTATTATTAGTTGGTATATAATCTATTTCATTTCTATATGTTCCATCTGGTGATAGCCATGTCCACTTTTTCTTTGTATATTTATTGTAAAAGCTATTCATAAATGCAAGATTGTTTTCAAAGGTCATATTGATCATTCTTTTGCCATTGTTGTTTCTTCTGCCAAAACCAAATTTGCCAATTACATTTTCTTCTCCAGTTTGTTGGGATCCAATTCTGCCATTAAAATCTCCTATCAGCATTATGTTCTTGTGTGATTACTATAGCTGTACTTAATCTGAATCTGCCATCGTACAAAAACAAATGGTCGATAATCCAAATCTACGCCCCCACAGAACAGTACGAGGAACCTGCCAAAGAACTCTTCTATAATCAACTAACATCAGTCCTACATGTACCTACTTACATTCTAATTTTATATTTTATTTATCTCCTGGCAATGTTAAATTTCTAGTGCTTCGGTACTTAGAAAGAACACATTTCTCATAGCTGTCCGTTCTAATTATGTGTATGCTAGTGTATCTTTTGTTAGTGATCCAATAAATAAATAAACTAAATGAATGGGGAGAGGTACACTGCTTTTTCATCCCGATAGATGTCGCATTATTCAAAATACCTTACCTTATATTACCTTACATTTATCTGTCAAATTGCATTAGTTTATTTGTGTTTGTGGATTTATTTAAATTGTTGGTTATTGGTAATAAAATACGCAGTGTTGCGCTACTGACTGTAAAAACAGAGGCTCGCATGTATTCCCAAAGACCAAAGACCACAAACAAAGAAAAAATGAATACAAAGAAAACACAGTTTTAGCCCAAAAATATATAACATCACGACTCAAATCTTTGAAACTTACTTATCAATAAAAAAACGTGATAAAAACGTGTTTGTTAAACGTGTTGACGTGTTTTCGCTCATTTTAAACGCCACGTAATTTGGTGTTGATTAAAACTGCGGGAAATCCTAAGAAAATCAATGGACTGTCATTGAATTTTTTTACTCCAATATGGTCTTTAGTGTAAACGAAATACGGTCGAAATATTAGGAAATTTTAGTTAGTTCAACGAAACAATAGATACACCGGCCAAGTGATTGTTTTGATAAAATATTGTCAGTTGCAGTCGATCGTCATTTGTCTAATCTAAGCCTCGTCGCTGAATGGCCATCTAGAATTTTCTTAGATTCCCCGTCCTTTAACCAAAATGCAACATAACACAATTACTCGTGTACAATTACAATTACTCGTGTAGTTAAATTGTCTACTCTTGTGCTGAGAATTCACAATTCATTGATTAAAACTCATTGATTAAAAGAAGCCATAGCACGAATGGTATTGATAATGATATATATAATTAGCCCAGGAGTATAGCGGGCATCAATAACGAAATGCGACACAAGGTGGTGCCTATTGAACAACCTTGGGGCTAGAAAAGATCTATCTGATTTCGTTGTTTAATTTATCTACAACTAGCTGACCCGTGCCCACTTCGTTGGGAGGTTACAACTTCACAAAAAATATTAAAGTACTTACTAATATCGATATTAAAAAAAGATAGCTTATTCAAATTATTGTAATAATTACAGAGATTAACAAGGTTATGAATATTGATAGATGGCGCTAGTGGTTACCCGCGGCATCGCCCGCCCGTTCCCGTTGTCCCGTTGTTTCCGGGATAAAAATAGCCTATATCCTAATCCAAGTTACTAATTTTACTAATTTTAAGTTTCATCCAAATCGGTCCAGCGGTTCTCGAGTTCGTGGTGTAACTACCACGACTTTTATATATATATAGATTAGGTTAAACTTCCAATTGTATGGAAATGACAGCAGCAATCGTTCTACCCTCTTTCGCACTCTTTTACTACGAATGATACTACTACCTGTTTCATTGTCATCAATAACTCGATCACGACACACAATACTAAAGGTATGAACTTCCACAACTAGGAGTCTGTAAGTAACTGATTAGGAGTCATCCATAAAGTGAGTCACACAAATTTTGTTTTTTTGACCCCCTCTCCCGTTCTTGTCACAGTTGGTCACATTTGTGAGACCCCCCTTGTCACACAATGTCACACTGAGTCGACCCCCCCTCCCCCTTAACGTCTGACGTACTTTATGGATAGTCCCTTACATGTAATTTCCATAAAATTTGATCTTTCCGCAGGCTTGGACATAATCAAAAACATGACCAGGTTAATACAATGGTTGCTCCAGCTGACTTTAGCGACGTGTGTACCTGTGGGCCATGGTTCCTCTCTCGACGTCTTCCCCCGAGAACCGAATGTGTATCATATCCCGCAGCAACGAGCCGAAAGCTAGCGCCTCGCCCATCGCCCAGTCCGCCACACCCTCCTTTACCTGGACCACAGAATATATAATACAACCAGAAACTTTTCTTAGTTAGTCAAGAAAATCCTTACCTCCTTACATATATTATAAACGCGAAAGTTTGTATGTATGTTTGTTACTCTTTCACGCAAAAACTACTGAATGGATTTTAATGAAACTTTACAATAATATAGCTTATACATCAGAATAACACATATGCTATAATTTATGAAGATATTGTGTGATTTATCCAAAATATAACAATAAGTGTCAAGTAAGTAGAAAAAAAATCTGCCATCTTCGAGCTATTCTGGTGTACGCTGCAAAAACCGTTAGAATTACACATATATATTGACCAATTTTGATCAATTTTGGTATAAAGATAGATCGCACCTTGGAGAAGAAAATAAGCTAATCGAAGTACTAACTAACACTAGACTAGACTAAGACTAACTGACTAGACTAACTAGACTAACACCCAAACACAGAAAAACATCTACGTTAATTACACAAATGTTTTTTTCTGAGAGGTAATAGAGCCCACAACTACAACAACAGCCTACAACGCATTAGGCATAGCTACTACAAGCTAAGCGGTGAGGCCAATAAATAAGTCAAGGACATATCAAGAAATACAAGACAGAAGTTTCGAGAACGATGATCCTGTAAAGTGAGAGACGAATGCTTACCATTTTCTCCCTATTTTGTAAGATTTTGATGACACCTTTATGCAACTCGAAGGCCCAGGGCTCCGGTCGCGTATAGAAGTGCTTTGTGATCGTGTTGATTGTCCTCTCGGATATTCCGGTCTCCTCAATCTGGTACAAACAATTTTTACAAAGACATATGTAATCAAGCGTTTTATGTAGCCCTACTTGGTGCTACGAAACGCTACATGGTTCTACGATATTCTACGCGCCGCTACGACGTTGTGCTACAATACAAACCAAAGTGGCGCTAACAAGGCTCTACGAGGAGCTACAACGAGAAAATGTCTAATTTGTTTATTTTACTTAGGTAGGTTTGACACAGGTGGTGTTAACCGCGCCGACAGTGCTAACAGTAAAATATAATAAGTTTAAAAATAGTCCTCATCTACTCTCTAAGTCGTTATTTTGTATAGACTCACAGCTTATGTAGGTAATAGTTTGAATTGAGCGACAAAGAAAATACGTCTCTCTCCCTCTCGCTCTAATGTCAAGTCAAGTAGTCTGCCAGCATTGTTTCAATCAGCCGAACCAGCCGGATTGGAGAAGCCAGAAGCCAGCAGCCAGAAGCCAGAAAAACTCAAGCAATGCCGATCGTCCGCTCCAGCTCACCGCCACCTAGGAGAGAGGACTCCACGGAGACTACCGAAACTGATTGGTCCATCAACAAGCTTGCTACCACGACGGAGACCGAGAACACCACAGCCTCCGCAAGCACGTCAACCAAGCGCAGCGTCGCCCGAGGGCCGAACGCCCGACGCATGCCGTGCCTCTGGCTCGTGTACCACAGCCACACGCTAGCACCGTCGCGCCCGCACCCGCAGCCGGAACTGCGGCCTCGCCTCACGCGCCGACTTGAAAAAAATTGTAGGGAAACCCAATGCCCCACCGTACGCGTCTTCAACTACAGTCGTTCCAAACCCTAAAGCCAGATCTACGAAATCCACAAGAAGAACTGCGCTCGAAGCCCGATTAACACTCAATTAGAATTAGAGGTACAATTAGAAGCCGCCCAGAACGCTGTAGCCCTAGCCGAAACCGAGTTAGAACTGGCGCACTGTCAATCCGAGGAGGATTTCGATGCAGAATTCGAGTGCGAGAGAGCTACGCAAGTCAAACAGTGGGTCAATCACACGACCACTTACATGGAATAACCGGCGTTAGAACGAGAGCAACCAGTCAAAACGGAAATAAAAGATCTAGCCGACGTTATCATAAGTGCAACTAGAACCACCCAACCACACCGAGTTCCCCCCAAGATATGGGATCTGCCAGATTTCAAGAGACCATTCAAGAGAGCGTTACTAGACAGCAAGCCGCTAAGCACCGACGTACACAATGTGGCCCGCCTACGGAAATCCATAAAAGGCGCGGCGAAAGAAGCAGTAAGAGGCCTATTGTTCGTCGCATCCGATCCCGACGACGTCATCGCCGCGCTTGAAAGAAGATTTGGAAGACCGGATCAACTCGCACTCTCCGAACTACAGAAAATCAAGGAACTAGCCAAGATCGGAGACAACCCACGCGATACATGCGCCTTCGCAACCGGTGCCTCGGACCGGACATTGGTGGTTCCACTATAGCGCTCTAGTTGGTGAAAATGAACCTGAACTGATGAAACTAAGAACATTCCTGGACACTGAAGCAGAAGTATGTAGTGCGTACGTGCCCCCCGAGACAACGAACAAGAAAGAAAGAGAAAGAAGATACCCGGTGCACGCAACGGAAGAGGTGGACGAACGCGAACATGAAACTGTCGCCGCCGTGAACGAACACTACAAAAGGTTCTGCTTTCAATGCCAGGGCAAACATTGGCTGACCGAATGTCCAGCCTTCAAGGAAGCTTCGACGGACGACAGATGGGAAGTAGCGAAGAAACATAAACTTTGCTTTCGCTGTCTTCGACGAAGACACATGAGATCTTCGTGCAGGGGACAGCCTTGCCGCAAGTGTAAGAGACCACATCACGCCATGCTGCAACCGGAGCCCGCACCTCGCACCCCTGCACAGCCCTCACAGCCAGATGAGGACGCACGAACGCCAGAGGATGATAAAATAAGAATAGTGAAATCCGTATACGCGACGGCAGACGGCACCAAGACCTACCTAAAAATGATTCCGGTAGATGTCTACGGCCCCCAAGGGTCAGCCCGCGTCCTGGCACTCTTTGACGAGGGGTCAACAGTGTCGATCCTGGACGCAGTCGTAGCCGCTCGCATTGGAGCCACCGCCGAGAACGATCCTCTTACACTTGAGACCGTCAGTGGAAAAATAGTGGAAAATCGAAACTCTCAACGCATGAACCTGAGCATTAAAGGGGCGCACCGCAGGGACAAAAGGACCCTCAAGAGGAGTATGCACTGTGGAAGAACTGATGCTATCGCCGCAGTACGTAAGCAGAAAAGCACTAGAAAATTGCAGCCATCTGAAGGGAATGATCGATAAACTGATTTACGAGACAGAAAAACCAGCACTGCTGATCGGCCAGGATAATCGGGACCTCGTCGTGTCCCGCAAGATCCTGAAGGGAAAACAAAACCAACCGGCTGCTTCACTTACCAGCCTGGGTTGGGTGCTACATGGGAGTACCGGAGCTGCCGCCTCGCCTGTCTGCTACGTCAACCACTGCCGTAACGTAGACAAAGATGAAGAAATATCTTAAAAATGATCAAGCAGCACTTCGACTTGGAATCACTCGGAATAAAGCAACATCGCCCCAGCAACGACGCAGACCAGCGAGCGCTCACTGTCTTACCCACGAAGCAACTCCCAGACGGGAGGTACGAGTCAGACTTGCTATGGAAGAAGGAACACGATCAGTTACCGAATAACTACGCCCAAGCATTCAACCGGCTTATGGGCATAGAGAGAAAATTAGATAAAAATGCAAGCCTGAAAGAAGAATACAGAAAACAATTAAAGAATCTGATGGACAGTGGCTACGCAGAAGAAGCCCCAACTCTACGCCGGGCGAACTTTCTACTTGCCTCACTTCGCCGTGATCCACCCACAAATGAAGAAAAAACGAATCGTGTTCGACGCCACCGCGAGATACGAAGGCCTCAACGACGCGCTACTACCGGGCCCTTCATCTAGGTCTAGATCTACTTCAATCTCGGTTTGGAGTGCTCCTACGTTTCCGAGAGGGTCTCGTAGCGATCGTAGCCGACATCAAATAAATGTTTCTCCGTATACGAATGAGAGAAGAGGACAGAGATAGCCTGCGTGTCCTGTGGCGCGACGATGAAAGGAAGACACCAGAAGGAAGGCCGAAAAAGTTCAGAATGACATAGGTTATTTTCGGCGCCGCATCATCGCCCGCCACAGCGATCTACGTCAAGAATGCTAACGCGCAGCGTCACGAAAAGGAACATCCCGAGGCAGTCAAGGCAATCGTCCGTCATCACTATATGGACGATTACCTACAAAGTTTCGCGACGGTCGACGAAGCAAAGAGCACGGCTGAACAGGTCCACAAAATCCACAGAGAAGCCGGTTTCGAACTCCGACAGTGGGCAAGTAATAGAGAGGAAACCATAGCCAACCTGAGAGGAGAAAACGCTCCAGATGAAAATAAACTGGGTGACATCGACGACATCGCGACGCTACGCGACCTGAGAATCCCACGATGCCTAGCCCCGGCTACTAGAAGATGCGAGATACATACTTTCGTCGATGCCAGCGAAAGTACCTACGCCTCCGCTACGCCGCTGATGGCAGGCAAAGCCCGCGTAGCGCCTACCAAAATGACGTCCATCCCACGCTCGAGGCGTGGGACTGACTGACTGATTTTCTATAGGTCTTCATTATTAAATGTCGGAAATCCGTAAAGCCTGACACAAAATTGACATTCAGCTACATTATCTATAAGTACGGGAATTTCGTATACATCGCCCTCGAAACAGCTCTCAATTCAACGATATACATTCTCCTTGGTGTGCGATGAAAAGGGTTTTACTGGCCACTTATGACTTTGTAATGATAAATAAATAAAATAAGTATATATAGATATAAATCGCTATAATCAATGCCGTAGAAGAGGTTTTTCCGTCCGCTGTGATCAGCGACTGTTACTATCATTACAGCAGAGCAGTATGGAAACAAGCTAAAAAAATAATGGTAGCCGCCACTATGGAAAATAGAGCATTAGTTAGAATGTGTGCTAATTTACCTTTATTACCTAAGGAAAAAATTCATAGTGCATGGGTATCTTTGGAAGCTCTGTTCCCCCAATCTCCAGAAATGATAAAATATCAAAGGTACTTTTCTAAGCAATGGATGAGTTTATGTGCGTCTTTTATTGGATGCGGAAATGAAAAGCATCGTAGGAATAATGCTGTCGAGGGCTGGCATAAGAGATTAAACGCACTTATGCCGCACAAACCTAATGAGATTTTTATATAAACTAAAAAAAGATGATGATGATGAAAAAAGCGTTTACACTAATGTAGCATCACATTAGTTTAAGGATATGTGTTTTTGTTTCGTTTGCCTATTATATGTACTATATACTATGTACTATGTACTATATTATATGTATTATAGAATGTGATTTTATTTTAGAAATATTTTAAAAATAAAGAGAGTGACTGTACATACATATGACAGTTTCATTTCCGACATTTAATAATGAAGACCTATAGAAAATCAGTCATTTCGGGAAAAGTTCTTTTTGAAGTACGTACGTTATGTAGATCAGTACATTTTGACATTCAGACCTAAACATCCGGAAACGCCTCGAGCTACAGACAGCTCTGCTGGGAGCGAAGCTCGCCGCTAGCATCTCCGAAGAGTCTGATCTGGAAGTCACATCTCGGACCTTCTGGTCGGACTCTACCACCGTACTGCAGTGGATGAAAGCCCGACCCACGACGCTTTAAAAGCTTCGTCGCTCACCGGCTGGCCGAAATAAAGGAGATAGCGGAACCGTGCGATTGGAGATGGGTACCTACGAAGGAGAACCCAGCCGACGATGCCACTAAGAACCTGCCGCGGAACTTCACGCATGAGCAAGGTGGTTCGTTGGGCCCGCATTCCTGTATCGGCCGCCGTCCGAAGAAGAATCCGATATTGAAGAAAGAAAAGTTACGTGCGCCGTAGTCACAGAAAAACGAAGCGATAAGACGCCCGATCCCAGTCGCTTCAGTACTGGGACAAAGCTT
Source organism: Lampropteryx suffumata (assembly GCA_948098915.1). Classification (NCBI taxonomy): domain Eukaryota; kingdom Metazoa; phylum Arthropoda; class Insecta; order Lepidoptera; family Geometridae; genus Lampropteryx; species Lampropteryx suffumata. The sequence continues at coordinate 19,324,423 of OX402546.1, forward strand.
TTGAGGACTATGGCGAGAGTGTTAATATTCGCCGACCGATGTCGCCTAGAGAAAACAAAAGAAACCAAAGAAAAATCGTCAAATAAGTACCCGCCGTTAGGGAACCTGCCGCCGGAACGAGAACGCCCACCCTGGACGCGATGGCAGAACCCGCATGGTGGATGTGAAAACCAGAGGAGGAGTGATGAGGCGGCCAACCTCTAGATTAATCCACCTGACGACGCAGAACCTGGAGCTCTGAGTGCCTGGATTGTCATCAGGCACTCGTGGGGAGACTGTTAACCGCGCCGACAGTGCTAACAGTAAAATACAATAAGTTTAAAAATCTCATAATCTATCAATCTATCAATCAATCTCAAAGTCCTCATCTACTCTCTAAGTCGTTATTTTGTATAGACTCACAGCTTATGTAATAGTTTGAATTGAAAGACAAAGAAAGAAAGTACGTCTCTCTCCCTCTCGCTCTTTTGTATTGAAAACGCGCTGCCTGCCTATAGTGCGTGCGGAGGGACTAAGAATAGTATAAGTATTGTGTGAAATTTGTAACATTATGTTCAGTTCAGTTTGTAATCAGCTCTTTTAAAAATAAGAAATTAAAAACAAGTCAAGTAGTCTGCCAGCATTGATTCAATTAGCCGAACCAGCCCTCCAGCCGCAACAGGTGGGTTCTAAAGGTGGTACTAATAATGATGCGAACTAAGCTATACTGTCTGTCTGTTGCCTGTTCACGGCTAAACGGCAGAACGGATCTTGATAAAAAGTGGTAAGTACAGATATTGTATCTCTGTATCTCTTGGGGATGGATATAAGCTACTTTTTATGTAGGTATTACATAAAAAGTAGCGGCAGCAGCAAGATCATACTAAGTTCAAAAACTGCTTGTAATTTATTTATAACCTTATTAGGATCCCTGGATTCCAAGAAGCCAGTCCACGGAGTGTCGATCCAGTCCATGATACTCAACCTCGTCACCTTCTTAGAGAGCTCGAAATGTGCGTTCAGTGTGTCCATGTATTCCTTCTCCCAGCCCTTGATTTCAGCATCGGTGGCTACACCCGAAGCTTTCAACTTAGCGCTGTATATTTGGTCCACTGCAACGAATAGCTAGATCTAGATTTAAGACTTCTAAACAATCAAGATTCAAAATGATCCTTGTGATTGATTTTTAACAAATGATTGACTTTGTAGGTCGAGCTTATAAATACTCATTCGAATCCAGACACCATACAAAGCATGTATCTTAAACCTATTTTTAAATGTGTTGTTTAAATCTGTTCTATCTTTATTAATTTACATTATTATGACAAGGACAGACCAATTTAAATCTTGTATAATCACAAGTAATTAACTAGCATGATTAGTTAATCACTTGTGATTACACAAGATAGGTAGGGAATTATATTTTTAATTATTGATTATATTAATCACATTATTATGTAATTATAAAATATAATCTACCAGCACTCTCAATGCTGGCGGTCAGGGCTTACCGGTCGACATAGTTTTGATCTTCTTGTACATAAAAGGCTGAGTGAACATGGGCTCGTCTTCCTCGCTGTGTCCGAAGCGGCGGTAGCACACCAGGTCCAGTACCACGTCTTTCTTGAACTTGCAGCGGTACTGGATAGCGAGGCGAGCGACGTGAGACACGGCCTCCGCGTCATCGCCATTCACGTGGAAAACCGGTGCGTCCACGCATTTCGCTAAGTCTGGTGACAAGTCAAAGTCCCCTTACACTTACATGATGATGATGATAATGATAGACGATTTACCCAATTCAATTCACATTTTGGGTTTTTTGGTTTCTATCTCAGACCAAATAAATATAAGGAACAAACAACCGCTTAAAAACCGTGCTCTTAAATGTAAATACATACACCTAATTCGACCTGGGCAACGAAATGACATGTACTAATAGCAAGGAGTATGATTTGGGTGCATGTATGAGCGTATATTTACAAAGAGAAGCACGGTTTGGAGCCTTCACTCGGCGCTCCGTCTTTATGATAATAATAATAATAATATAATAATAATGCCAGACATTTCACACAGCATCACCTGGCCCCAAAGTAAGCAGAGCTTGTGTTATGGGTACCACATGACTGATATACTACTTATATACGTATTTTTTTATAAATACATATATATTATACAAAGACCCAAACCCGAGACAAATACTTGTAGATCATACAGACATTTGTCCCGCGGCGGGAATCGAACCTGCAACCGTCTGCGTCTCAGCCGGACCTAAGCCCACTGCCTCAAATTTATAGAGATCGTCAAATTTATATTTAGTATGAGATTTCTATTCATATGACAGCATGTCTGATAATCAACATCAACTTTCCGTAATACTAATGCATCAATAGTAAATTAAAGGAGTATGTTTTTATAGAATTAGAATTCCATAATCACCCGGGTTGTACAATTATGTCAATGAGAGAATCAGTCGGCATTAATCGACCTTTGTAGAATCAATCTTCAATAATATTTCGTCAATCTTTCATCTTTTTAATCTCGTTTAAATATACTTTTAAACGAGCAATTCTTGTAGGTATATTATGTATATATATAATCTGAATCTCGGAAACGGTTCCAACGATTTTTATAAAATTTAGTATGCAGGGAGTTTCGGGGACGATACATCGATCTAGCTAGGTTTCATTTTTCGAAAACGTCGTTTAATCAGTGTTTTATATCGAGCAAAGCTCGGTCATCCAGGTACGCTAAATTCCCATAAGAAGGTAATACTCTCTCTACTCTAATACCTGAGCAATACGGCGAGGATCTTGAGAATCTCGGATCGGTGGTATATCCGATCTGATTGTTGCACACGATGTGTATGCAGCCGTGCGTGGTGTAGGCGGGTAGCTGACTCAGGTGTATGGTCTCGTATACCACGCCCTGGCCCGAAAATGCCGCGTCTCCGTGCATTATTATGGCCATCACCTAGTGGCCATTTAGACGTAGATTAGGTAAAAATCGTTCTTGAAAAGAAACAGGAAATTGACACCAGATGACGTAACCCGCGACAAATAGAAATACGTGTGTATTGCACGATCAGTGCTGTCTAACAAATTTTGCACACTTATATCTCTGCTATGAACGTATGCACGCCTGTGGGTAGGTGCTAATAATAAATACATTCGAAAATAAAATTGAATTTGAAAAAAAAAAAACGGTTTGTTGTTTGTATTTCCGGAATAGTAATGAAAAACCTGAAAGGCATAAGGCATGGGAATTGGAATTTATGAGAGCACCGGTGGTCTTCAGATCATAAGGCCGAGGGTTCGAATCCGATCGTGCACTAATGTATTTTCAAAATATGTATATGCGCTAAACCAGTTCTCTCAAACGAGAAAACATCTTCAGGAAACCGAGACTTTAGAACCACGAAAAAATACCAAGACTCTGTAGACTTGTTGCTTCGCCAAGCGCTGGAATGAAACTTTCATTTCAGCGCTCGGAGAAGCAACAAGAAAAATGTGTGGTTTGTGTGCGCTACCTTTTACTAACGATTTAAAAGGCTTTTCAATTGCGGGCGGGAGAGTGCATGCATGCGTCCACATCGTGTCTTACTCATTAGGAATAGATTTGCGAAATTGTACCTATAGTTAATAGAATATTTAAATATTTGTCTATCTGTTTAATGTTTAAGATTTTCTTTATCAATTCAGCTAGAAAGAATCAAAAATCCCGACTAACTTTGTCACCATTATTGTCACCCTTCCAATGTTGTTCTGAGCGCGTCTTGCCGACGACGACGGGCGAAACAACTTCCAAATGCGAGGGGTTGGCGCTCATCGACACTTTTATGTACTTGTTGGTGCGCCTGATAAAACGGTGGATGTACGTGCCGAGATGGTACTTGACATCTCCGGAACCCTTTGCAACGTGCAAACAAGAACATGGTTAAACCTCTAAATTAAGATGAGCCATCATCTCCCTGATCTTATTCCACGCTAAGTGAGTTCGACGCAACTTAATTTCTTCTTCCATTTTCCTATAAACTGTCATTAGTACTCAAAACCTTTCTGACCTACTCGTCCTACCTACCTATATAGTTTGTTGCACAATCTATCCTTTTTTTCTTTGGCGTAGGTATACCTATATTTACCTTTTGTGTCGTACCACATTCATATCTTCAAAACTGCACCGTGAATACCGTTTTAAACCTATAAATAATATTGCTAAGGTGATCTGCGCATGTTTCAGTATGTGAACTAAATAAAAAAAATAAGCATTCAGTCACCTGGTCACCATATTCGGTACATGGTTATACATTTTGATAAAGACTTGATTTACTCTCGTATTATTTTGTCGATGGAGGCACCGGCACTTTCGATTCATTTAGAGAATCGCGTTCACGGTACACACAGTGCGAACCGTGAACGTGAGCGAAGATTCTCTAGATGAATTGAAACAGTGTCCACGCCTCCATCGACAAAATAATACGAGTTTTACGGGTAACATGGGTATTACTCGCGAATTTTGATATACATTCTGTCAAAAAAGCATGGGGATGGATGATTTGTTAAATTATTTATTTCTGTTTTTATTTCTTGTTAGATTGGCACAACTGTTTTCCGTTTTGGCGCGGAGTTTGAGTTGCATTGGTTATTTAGAATAAATACAGTGCTAGTTTTAGTCAGATCTTTATCAAGTGTGTATTGCAAATTTCATAATGGACAAAAGCAGAATTTCGTGTTCAGAGTCCCTGAAAATGTTACAGAGGGCTTATGGTTAAACGAATTTATCAAAAACACGTGCATGAGTGGTACAAAGCGTTCAAAAGCGGTCGAGATGTGATGAAAGAGCTTCCTGATCAGAAAGTCTAATTTCCAGAATGCCTATGAAGTAAAATGTTTAAAATGTAAAATGACTATTTTGCAGAACACAGAAAAATAAATAATAGTCTAAAAAAACTAAAAAACACGCTTTATATAGAAAACCAAACTAAAATATAGAAAATAAATGTTAATAAATGTATGTAAGTAAGAAAAAATGTTTTATTTAAAAAAAAGCGTGGGGTGCATGGTGTCAATAGTTATAAATATTTCATTAACAGATATGAGAAAAAGGATTATCATTTCGATAATCGATAATATCTTAAAAAGCGTGGGGTACGCTTTTTTTTAAATAAAACATTTTTTTCTTACTTACATTTATTAAAATTTATAGTTTATTTTCTATATAAAGCGTGTATTTAGTTTTTTTAACTATTATTTATTTTCTACTTTTAAGTTTTAGGATAACCGTTTTTTTTTTCGAATTATTGCATTGTCATCGGTCTTTGACAGGTGTCCAAAATTTGAATGAAATTTGGCCGTTTAAAGTGGGTCAAAATCGCATCCTAAGGAGTCGGTTACAAACATACATACAAGTGAAGCTAATATAAAGCGTGTAAAAATGACTAAAGTATAAAAGGTCTAAAATGTGTGATGCCTAACTGTCACAGGTCTAAGAAGTACTCCTAAAAAGATTTTCGCTAAACTTATAATCGCTAAGAAGCAAAAAGCCTAATCTGCTCTATTAAGCTCTATTAAGCTCTATAACGCGTATGTTTAAGAAGTATAATAACGCCTACAATTTTTCTTCCACGGGTTATACATAAAAACGGGTTAAAACTGTAGTTACACTATCCTACTAATATTATAAATAAAGTTTGTGAGGATGTTTGTTACTCTTTCATGGCTAAACGGTTGAACCGATTTGCATGAAACTTAAAATATACATTATATACATATATACATATAAAATATACAGTTAGTGACCCAGTACAACATATAGGCTACTTGTTATCCGGGTACCAAGTGAGAAAAGTCGCGGGCGGACGCTTGTGTACACTGCAATTATTTTTAAAAATTTCTTAAACATATCTTTCTTCTTCTTCTTCGCGAAACATACGCTTCTCTAAATTAAGAACATTGCTTAGAAGTTGTGATGACGTGAATAATATAGTTATTCAATTGGTCTGCGTACCTCTTATTGAACAATATGTCACTATCGTAAGATTTAGTCATCTTCCTATGTATGTGTATTGCATTTTAGACTATTTGCTTCATAGGAAGTTACACATTTATACAATTTGCATTTTAGGCATACTACCGTTTTAGGTGTTCTGAATTTTAGGCATTTGGCTTTTTAGACATGACATTTAGGCATTTTACTTCTTAGGCAACTCAAAAATTAGACTTTATGATCAGGAAGCCTCAAAATTTGCCTTGCTCCGGTAGGCCAGCAACGTCTTCAACTGAAGTTACCATCGCAAAAGTGAAGGAAATGGTACTTAAAATCCTCATTCAAGTTTGAGAGGTATAGCCCCTTAACTTTCTGTCTCACGAGTCGATCCGTAGGTATCATTTTAATTAATCACTTGGGTATGAAACATGTTGCCGCTCGGCTAGTCCCATAAGACCCAAATTTTCTCCAAAAATTCGCATAAGAGTCGCTGAGGACATGCTAGATTAGAACGTTTTAATTCTGTCCCAACATTAATGAAACGCATTGTTACTGGTGACGAGACGAGGGTTTACGAGTTTGACATGCAAACTAGTCAATAAGCTTCGAAGTGGCGCCTTCCAACTGAACCGAAACCGAAAAAACCACGCCAAAGTCGATAAAATGTCAAAGTCACGCTGACTGTTTTCTTTGACTATCGCGGTGTTGTGCACTCGGAAATCTAGCCGGAAGGCCAAACGGTAAATAAAGAATATTATTAGAGCGTTATGCGGTGTTTGACAGAGCAAATTCGACGAAAAAGGCCAGATTTGTGGAAAGAAAATTCTTCAATTTTGCACCACGATAATGCGCCTTCGCACAAAACTATCATTGTGATTGAATTTTTGACCAAAAACTCAACAAATATCATCGAGCAAACACCTTATTCACCAGATATGGTTCCAGTCAACTTCTTTCTTTTTCCTAAACTCAAATTACCACTTCGTGGCACATGTTTCATTCAATAGAAGACATAGAGGAGAATTCGCGGCGAGAACCATTTCCGCAAAAGCGTTTACAAAATGTTTTGATGCTTGGATTATTCGTTGGCGTAAGTGTATCGTTTCTGAAAGGGCTACTTTGAAGGCGATAAAAGAAATTTGGATGAATAACTAACATTTTGTATTATTGATCGTTTCCCGGTACTTTCTTGACAGACTAGTACACTATATCAAATTTCGCGAGTAAAACCCGTGTTTATCAAAATGTATAGTTACTTTGAAATTTTTGAAAGCAACGCCTAGTTTGGCATCAGATGGTGTTGTATCCATTGTCCACCAATATTTATTGATTTATTATTTTATTTTACTTAATTTTTGTATCCAAGAGCCCCTAAGAAAATACTACTCACAGGTTCCTTCGGCTGCATGGGTTTGAACTGCGCAAAAATATCTGTCAGCTGTTTTCTACACACATTCACCAGCATATTTAAACGACCTGAAAGAAAAATCGACATAAATCTTCGTATACACTTGCCCTCGTTTGTGACCCACCTAGAAACCTATAAATCAAACTACGCCAATGAAATACGAGCATTTTGAGCATACCTCGATGTTGCATGGCCATAACAATGGATTCGACTCCATACTTAGTGCTGGTGTCAACGATTTCTTCTAGCATCACGATCATACTCTCGCCTCCTTCAAGACCAAATCTCTTCTCTGCCGGCCATTTTGTTGCAAAGTATTTTTCCAAGCTGCAATAACGATCACATGGCAGGTGTTACGCCGTAGCACCTAGGCTTCACTGTGGATGGTTTACTACGGCATAGCTACTCCATAGTGATGAATAGGGGGGGGTCTAATCTATTCAGTCAGAAACGTGGCAACACAGTAAACACATGTAGTGGAATGTTATAAGGTATATACTCCCCATATAAAGGTACAAAAACAAAAACCCACACTCATCACGCTAAGCGCCAACATTAAGAACGCTTTATTTGTTAAACGCATTCGAACACGTGTTCCAACATATAAACTTGTTTGATGACAGCCTTTAACATAATTATTTAATAATCTATGAGTATTTTCATGTTTGAATTAAGATAGCTCTTGCGTTTAGGTTACTGTAAGCATTCTGTTATTCTGAAATAAATAAATAATTCGAACGATTTAAGTTACGCACATATTCGCACATATGTGTACCTACTGTATGTAATGTTATCGTAGTTTTGTATTTTGCACGTAGTAATGTTTACTTAGTTTAATTTGTATTTTTTATAGTTTTCTTTAGTTTACTCTACTATTGCTTTATTGTTTATCTGCCCTGTAATGTGTACTTTTGTGATAGGTAATTACGTTTTGCTTGACCGATCTCCCGCGATACAAGCCTGGCCTAGTCAGCGGGAATCACCAGTAATTTGTAATATGTAGGTATGTGAAATTTATTTGGTAAATAAACATTATCTTATCTTATCTTACTAACAAAACAGCCTTAGTCAATCGACGCATAATGATCCTCTTTTCTTCCGCCGTCTTATCCAGTGCACCAGGCGTCTCCATGTGTTCCCTTATAAACTGGATGCCATCGATATCGAAGAGATGCATGAATTCCACACCGATGGAGCGGCAGTACACATTCTCCAAACGCGATATGATTTCTCTGTAGAAATAAATAAGATTAGAACTCGCAACCAGCCAATTTGGTTTCCAATGGTAGAAATGAAAAATAATATTTTTTTTTTTTACACACACACCGGAGACGTATAAGCGTGCACGGAATAATTTGTTGCTAAGAAAAAGAAAAGAAAAGAAAAGAAAACGAACAGTGCGAGTTAGTTGATATACGGGCCACGATTGACGGCGAGAATTTCCCGTCTTGTACAGAGGATCCAGAATGCCTGTTGTCGATTCTGCTATGATGTACCTCCGGAAACCCGTGATGTGGGTCCGCGGAGGGCTATGCATCTGGCAGTGTTGGTTCATGTCGTTATGAAATTTGAAGACTCGGGAGTACCTCTATGCTAAGCTCAATCGTTGACGGAGTATGTATAGTACAAGACCCACGAGGGACTTACTGCACTACTCTAAACATAAAACTGTGGCCTTTAGAGGCAGTTACCGGTACCACGCGACTAAGTGTTGGAATAACATACCGCCACCACTTCGTCTGCTTAAATCTAAGTATTCTTTTAAGAAGAATTATAAAATGTATTTATTGAAGCAGCAGAAAACTGGGTTGTCTGGTACCCACACTTATGATGCACCCTTTGCTTGTTGATGACCATTTGTATGTTACGCGTTAGTTGGCAAATTATAGTGGATATTGCGTATGTATATTGTATTGTTATTTTTTTTTGTGTATATGTAGTAAGCCATAATAACCATTTCATTTATGTACATATTTGTTTATTTATTTCTTTTATTTTAAGGTGTATTATTATAAGGTTGAGTGACTGAAGTCTGAAGACTGAAGAGTGATCGAAGGTCTCGGCAGAATAACAGCGCTGACCTGTCATCTGACAGGGAAGCATAACACTGAGCCGAGGTCTTTTTGCTGCTGTAGCACATAGCACTGTTAGGTAGGTAAGTACGCAGAATAATTTTAAGCTTTTTAAATGTCTTTTCTCCTTTTACTTTTTTTGTTACTTCCTTTTTACCTAATATTGTTTAGTCTTCTTTGTTATTATTGATGTGTATGCGTGCTTATTCAGTAAATAAACAAATGTTTATGTTTATGTATATGTCTATGTCTATATACCTGACTGGCTAGGCAGCTCAGTTGGTAGTAGTTCTCTTCTGCGCTGAAGATCGGGGTCGGGGGGGATGTTTACATTTAGCATTTAGCAGGTACACAATCAACAGGACAATAACATTAAATCAAAATAAAGTTATTTAAGATTAAGAGTATGGTAGGTATGATAGGTATTGGTAGGTGACGCAGTGGGCCAAGGCTCGGCTGAGACGTAAAATGTTGCGGGTTCGATTCCGGCCGCAGGATAAATGTTTGTATGAGCTGCAAGTATTTGTCTCGGGTCTTGGTGTTTCTATGTAGGTATAATATGTACGTATTTACAAAAAAAGTATCTAAGTAGTATATCAGTCATGTGGTACACATAACACAAGCTCTGCTTACTTTGGGGCCAGATGATGCTGTGTGAAATGTGCAGCATTATTATTATTATTATTATATAATGCCCTACAATGCATACAATGCATATGCATGCAAGTTTAGTCCATACGAAAGATGGGGCCCACCTTGAGAATGCCGAATGCTGGACTACATAGATCATGCTATGGAACTGACAGAGTAGGTATATACATATATATTGGTATAGGTATATACATAGGTAAATATATAGGTATATATATATATACAGAGTATGTATATATGATAAACAAATCTATATCACAGGTTCACCTCAGAGGCAGTTCATGTTCATTTCCACCAATACACGACCTATCAGGCAGCTCAAACACCATGTCCATGGTTTCCTCGCCTACAAAAACAAACTTAGTAGATAAGAAGAATAGAATAGAATAAAATAGAATAAGTTTTTATTTGCAATAACACATTACAATAGGCGAATAGACAAAACTACAACAAAAATAAAAATAGAATTAACGGTTGTCGCAAAATGACCCTAACTCAGCATTATGCGGATTGCAGTGTCAACAATCCGCGCTGGTCTTCCGTTAGGACCAATTCTGTTTAGCGAACGTGAAACGATACAAATAAACAAGAAATAAATAGACAAAAGTTACAAAACAGAAATAAAATAAACACAAAGAAATACATGAATAAACAGCTATAAAACATTACACATAGCCATCTAAGCAAAGCAGTCATAAAATTAGTATTTTGTGAACCAGAAGGCTATTACAACATATTCCGTACCGACTTATATCAGCATTTATACCCGTATTTATACTATATAGCACTTGTATCCAACAGAAGGCTTTCCTGCACTTTTTGCCAGACAAATAAATACATTTTAAGTTTCTTTCGGCGGCGGAAATTTCAACACTTCGACGCAGCGTAGCGGAAACTGCCTTTAAAAGCAGGTGTCTTGTGATCCTGTGTTGTGCGCTGCGCCGAGTGTTGGAGAGCTTCACAAGTATTATACAACCAAAAAAAATATCGATAGAATAGAAAATATATCAAAAATACTTTACCGCACTCCACAAATACTATTGGACTATTATAAGAAACAATGTTTAGCTACACGGAAGTACAATGGGCGGTCTTATCGCTAGATAGCGATCTCTGCCAGACAACCTTGGGATGGATAGAAATGAATGTAGCCGAATACGGGGTGATGAAAATAATATAAGTGATTTATAATAAAAATAGTATAAATAATAAATAAATAAAATAAATAATAAATACATAATATTAAATACAATATGATATACTAAATAATCGAATACATACTATATATATACCTAAATAACGTAAAGAAATAATCAATACTTAACAACAGGACAAATAGTGTTCCCTGACCATAATAGCTTTAAAAATATCATGTGTTTTGGCGCTTCCATGTACCAAGTATCGATCATGGTTCCAAAGCGGACCCTATAAAATTCATTTTAAAAAATCTAGAAATGGTAATGTTTAGGATCCAGGAGGAACTTACATAAGATACTGCCAAGCTCTCTCGCAACTACAGAGCATTCTAAGCCCGTCGTCTCATGAGTTGAATCTTCGGATTTTTTTATTGCCTTAGCCGGAAACGTCAGGCCAAGAGGGTCGATCTTAGCGAGGAGATGTCCTCGAGCCTATAATAAACTACTCGAATTTTTAAACATGTTGTGTTGCTAAATTGGTCAATTTTTAGGATTCCGAAGTCCAACAAGGAACCCGACCTCGTTGGACTTTATCAAAGTTCTGGCTTCACTCGCAGACAATTAGTTTTTATCGTGATTAAATTGAGACCGTAAAAAAATTATTAACCATTTTTAAAAAAATGTGGTGTACCTTCAAACAAGCAATTCTTGTATATATGTACATATATACACTCATGGACTTATTTAGAGGAACGCTTTATCAATCAAAAAAAAATACTAAAATATGTACAAAAAGTTCTTAGTACAAACTGGCCACATACATTAATATAGAAAAAAAAATACTTCAATAGTCCTTTGTTTCTGGCTTTCATTCGTTTTTTTCGTTTATTTGTTATTTTCAGTAGTCTATTGAAATAATTTTGCTGACGTATGCGTATTAATTTCATAAAATCTGTCTTTTTCATGTTTTTTTTTACAAAAACATTCGCAATAATGGTCCTTACACATCAATGAATACCTGAAGGCACAATGCCGGATCTTAGCGTAGCTTAGGTTTCCAAAGCTGTTGCTTTAATTAAAAATGGTCGCAGTTATAAAATGGCTCAAATATTGCGAGTTTCCAAATCAGTCAATTTTCGAATTGTTAAACGTTACCGGCAAACTGGAGAGTACACGAGATGTGCAGGGCAAGGTCACAAGAGAGTCACATCAGCGAGAGACGATCGATTTATGGCGAGCAGTGTTCTGAGAAATCGCACTTTGATTTCTTCTGTAGTCAGATCTACGCTCCAGGACGTTCCACAGGTCACAATTAGCGTCTACTCCGTCCTGTTCTGTTGAGTAGTTCTGTTGGCAGAACTATTGAGATTATTTTTACCATTAGTTCTGTGACTTATAAGACTATGCTTTACACCTGGCTTCAATCTCATCGACAGACGAACTATATTCTTCTGGCGCTTCGGCGCCCGCTGCCGCGGCACGCTCGCTTTGCTCGCTCACCTTGCGCGTTGTTTTCTATACTCTAACATAACCGAACCAACTGGTTTGATCTGAATTTCATGTCACAAGATTCGTGAACAGAACTACTGGGAATCCTTTTACCATTTGTTCTGTGAACAGAACTAATGGTAAAAAAAATCTTATAGTTCTGCCAACAAAACTATTCAATAGAACAGGTGGGAGGGAGTAGACTACAATTAGCACTAAAACCGTATGAAGAAGACTTAAACAAGCTGGAATAAATCCATACTTGCCAGCTAGAGGACCCTTACTTACCACAGATCATCGAGTCTAGGTTTTGTCATAAGCCAGATGATAGAAGGGTCAAAGTTTGGAGACGACCCGGAGAAAGATACGCTCAGTGTAACATTGTCGGAAGAGAGTTATATGGTGGAGGGTCAGTGATGGTATGGGGCGCCACTTGCATCGGCGCACGTACTGAGTTACACATCGTAGAAAATGGATCCCTGACTGCGGCTCGGTACGTAAATGACATCTTAGAACCGATTGTCATGCCCTTTGCCCCATACATCGGAGATAATTTTCAATTAATGCAGGACAATGCGCGGCCCCACACTGCAGCGATAGTTTCGGGGTATCTTCGAGAGGTCGAAATTGACGTTTTGCCGTGGCTAGCACGCTCGCCAGACTTAAATCCCATCGAACATGTTTGGGATAAGCTCGGCAAACAAGTAAAACAGCGGGATCCAACACCAACAACCATAGGAGATCTGAAAAGGGTACTGAAAGGAGTGGAATCGGACACCACAAGATTTCATTGATACCTTAATCAAAAGCATGCCGAGAAGATTGCAGGCAGTTTAAACAGCTAGAGGGGGTAACACCAAGTACGAATTTACTCAAACACTTGACAAAAAGTTTTCATAAAGTCATAACACAATCACATATTCAATGTGATGATTGCAGGGTTAATTCATAAAAACATCATTTTTAACATTTCAGTTCATTAGTTTTGTGTTTTTTACTGAAGTAAGTTTTTTTTATTAAAAATGGTAAAATTAATAAAGTACTTAATACAATTTATATAATTATATAGCTATCAGTATCGGTATGGGTCACCGCGTCTCCAGATAGCCTCACACAGCAACCTATCCAGGCAAGTACCAAGGATGTATTTTCAGCGGTTGTCTTTTAAAAATGGTTCAGCTGGAGGACCAGATGGTTTGAGCCCACAACACCTAAAAGATTAAATAAGTACGCCAGGGGAATGTGGCAAAACGCTTTTATCAGCCATAACTGCCTTGATAAACTTGCCTTGATAAAATTGCTTTCTGGAAAAGTCGACAGCAATTATAACTCACATGATATACGGTGCAAATTTATGTGCGTTTAAAAAAAAAAGACGGTGAAATCCGGCCCATTGCTGTAGGCTATACTTTTCGACGCATTGCTCAGAAAATTTGCTGTAGGAATATTCTTGCAAAACTAACTGAAGCTGTCCATGCTTTAAGAACCTACCTTAAGAGAGACGCTGGTGAAGTTTTTTTGAAAGTGGATGTAAAAAACGCCTTCAACTCGGTAAACAGAAACCTCATCCTTAATGAAATTAAAAATGTTTGCGCGAAATTTTTAACTACGTTTATCAATGTTATGGTTCGGACTCACTCACTTACAAAACCAATCACATTTAATCACCTACCGGCTGTCAACAAGGAGAAATCATTAGGACCAGCCCTGTTTAGCCTTGCCATTCATCCTATTATTAAATCACTATCTTCAAAATTTTACGTATGGTACTTGGATGATGGCACTTTAGGAGGCAGAAACAGTTCTGAATGATTTATTTGGAAAACTTTTAATTGATAAATTTCAATCCATTGGCTTAGATTAAAATTTTTGTAAATGTGAATTATTCATATCGGATTCAATACAAACAACACGAAAATATGATATTATTAAAAGTTTTAATACTCCAGCTCCTAATATCAAAATTGTTAATAAAAATACTCTCCACCTTCTAGGTGCCCCAATTTTAAATGAATCATTCCCTTCATTCATTAAAGGTTATGTTTTTTAAACCATATAGGTACCCGACTGAAATGTTGTATTTGAAATCGAATATACTTTCTGTGCGCAAATTGTACATTCTTAATTCTATACTTAAAATACATAAAACACTTGAATATAACTTTGCTAATACAAATAGAAGAAGAAAAGATATTGTAATAGATATAACTCACGTAAAATCCAATTATGCAACACGACAATATTTTAGACAGTCTGCTCTACTATACAATAGAATAAACAAGCATTTGAATATATACCCACTGAATAATTACAACTGTAAAATCAATTTGACCAAATGGCTAATGTCTCTAAGCTACGATGATGCTGAAGCACTTCTCGAAGTCATTATCTAAATTATATAAGTACTTTAATAATCTAATATTGGCATCTAACACAACACTCATACTCACACATTCACCTATACTCACATTTCACTTTACCCACTAGGCAAGCACACACACCTTCACGATTTCTCTGACACACACATACACGTAAACACACATACACATACACACACACACACACACACACACACACACACAAACACACACACACATACATACAAAGACACTTAAAACAACAAAAACACGTTACGCTACATTTTGTTTTGTATATAATTCAAGCCTACCTGTACATAACTTTCAAATGTTTAATAATTTTATCACCTTAAATATTTGTTAAATGAACCAAGGCAAGAGCGAAATCTCCTATGACAAGTATTCTTTACTTAAAAGGAGGTTTTAACATTGTTTTAATTTATGTATTTTTAGAAACGAAATAAACATTTGTATTTGTATTTGTATTATTCATTGCAGAGCAGCGTGTTAAATACAAAGAATATACTGAAAGGTTGTCCAAAATTCGTTGTCATAATGTCTTACCACATAATTCGTTTTGTCTGTTTGTGCCTCAGTTGACTTACGTCCTGAGATGGGCTGCATCTCAGGACGTATGGATATTTAATGATTATTTAACAGATTTGGATACTTACTGCA
This sequence comes from Lampropteryx suffumata, assembly GCA_948098915.1. NCBI lineage: Eukaryota > Metazoa > Arthropoda > Insecta > Lepidoptera > Geometridae > Lampropteryx > Lampropteryx suffumata. The sequence goes on from OX402546.1 coordinate 19,340,174, forward strand.
TTAAAAATTGTAATTATCAAAATTTTTAATTGTCCAATGTCTGATAATTCTTAGTGCCAGGCCTTTCTACCCATACGTTTAGGAGGTTTAGGCATTAGAAAAATTTAAAGTGTTTCTCTCCCAGCATTTTTATCTTTAGTTCATAGCACAACAACTCTGTTTTCTAAAATTATACAATCATCTTTAGATATTAATCAAACTGATGCTACAGACGAGGCAAAAATTGCTTGGGCATTGGTCTGTCCATCTGAAACGATTCCTGAAAAATCTAATTTACAGAGACATTGGGACGAGCCTATTTGTAAAAAAATACAACAAGAGCTTTTGAATTCAGTGCCTTTACAAACGGAACGGGCTCGCCTCATTGCCTCTAGAGTACGGGAATCTGGTTTTTGGCTGCATGCTCTGCCTTCAGCAAACATATGCACGCTAATGGATATTAATACATTTTCTTTGGCAGTAAGTCTCCGTGTAGGAGCCACTACCAATGAACCTCACCAGTGTCATTGCGGCATCATGGTTGACAGACAAGGTCACCACGGACTCTTCTGCCGCCGCAGCGCAGGTCGTCAAGCTCGCCACGCCAGTCTTAATGAAATCATCCGTAGGGCACTCCCCACCGTGAACGTGCCGGCCATCCTAAAGCCCAACGGTATCGCACGTGACGATGGTAAGAGGCCTGACGGCATGACATTAATTCCCTGGAGTCGTGGTAAGCCTCTGGTGTGGGATACGACTTATGTGGACACTCTGGCAGCATTTCATGTATCGTCTACGTCTAAGACCGTGGGTGCCGCTGCTGCGGTAGAAGACCTCAAGTCTAGGAAATATGCATCCATTGGCAATGGTTATATATTTCTGCCTTTTAGGGTAGAAACTTTAGGCCCGTGGGGACCTGAGGCGTGGCTCCTATTCAGAGAGTTATCAAAGAGACTGGTGGACAAGACCAATGATCAAAGGGCTGGTGCTTACCTCGGACAAAGGATTAGTATGGCTATTCAACGAGGTAACGTTGCCAGCCTTTTGGGCACTCTACCTGCGATCAGTGAACTGAACTGTATTTTTTATCTATAAATAATTGTATATTTATTAGATATATACCTGTTTGTAAATAAATAAATGTGCTAATATAAAAAAATATATATATAATACATACAAAAAAAATCCGATCTGTCATTATTTTGTTTCGTTCCTCTAATTATGACCATGAGTGCCTGAATCTTGGAAGCAGCTTCATCGATTTTCATGAAATTTAGTATGCAGAGGGTTTCGGGTGCGATAAATCAATCTAGCTAGGTTTCATTTTTAGAAAACATCTTTTATCCGTGTTTTATACCGAGCAAAGCTCGGTCATCCAGGTAGGTAGTAGGTACTATATGTAAAGTGGGGTTGACTTATTTTTCTTTCTCATCGTATGGAATACCATTAGATAGAGATATTTGTTTTTTAAATATTAAGCTTGAAGCAGTTACTTTTATACGATAGGTAGGGGGTGTAGATACTGGACACTATGTCCTGTGTCTACACCCCCTACCTATCGGCTAACCCACTGTGCGGGGTAACACAAAGAAAATTAATAGTAGCATAAAATTATAAAATTACAAAGAAAATTATCACAGCTATTTAGAAAATCTGTTGCTTGAAATTTACAATGACATTTTTTAACCGACTACAATAAAAGGAGTAGGTACTCAATTGGGTTTTTTAATGTTTTTACCTCATAACTCATAAGTCATTTCAAGATCAGACGACCTCAGTGGCGCAGTGGGCTTAGGTCCGGCTGAGACGCAAAAGGTTGCGGGTTCGATTCCCGCCGCGGGACAAATGTTTGTATGATCTGCAAGTATTTGTCTCGGGTCTGGGTGTTTCTATATATAATATGTATGTATGTATGTATTCGCAAAAAAAGTATATAAGTAGTATATCAGTCATGTGGTACCCATAACACAAGCTCTGCTTACTTTGGGGCCAGATGATGCTGTGTGAAATGTCCGGTATTATTATTATTAATATTATTTATGAACCGATTTGCAAAATGTTTTTTTTATGTGAAATCCTTTCTCGATTGGGCCCTTAAAAATTTCATAAAAATCGATTCAGTATCGGTTCAAATCGGTTAGCTTTTAAATCAAAAAAGCTGGAAAAAAATATGTCATCCAAGTAAACGAAATTTCGATATTTTACTTTCATGTGACTTTCCAGTGGCGTTAACCCACTGCAAAAAAAGAGGAAGTTCTCAATTCGGTTGTATTTTTATGGGCTTCAATTTCATTCATTGAAGTCGGTTTTCTTTTTAGTTTTTTAAACGTAATTATTGTTATGTCAACTTGAAATTAACTTTATGGTTTTTGGTGAATTGGTTTTGGACCACACGTCATTCCGAAGTCTTCTCTGTGCATGGTCATACACTAGGCCAAATCTTAACTCAATACGCCTAAAATGTTACGTTGGAATTAAATTATCCAAATTAATTACAATGTAACAAAGTATCACATCACCTGGTAGCTCCTTATCAAACTTTGAACAGCCAAATGCAATTTTATTTTTGTTTTTTCCGCTTCCTTATCCTTGGTACTTTCATTTTTTTTCGGTTCTGAAACAGACACAATTTTAATTTCTAAATTGTAATACTCAGATAATACTATTATTTCAATGTCTATGATTTTCTCGATAATTGATTGTTAATATTGGTAGACAATGCACACAACATCATCTAGCCTCTAGAACTAAGCATACCTTGTATTATGGTGACCAGATGACAGACAGAATAGTTATATGTTTATATATATAAATACATATGCTAGTTTATAACACCCAGACACAGAAAAACACTTATGCTTATTACACAAATATTTATCCTGGGAGGAATTCGAACCCTCAACCCACAGCGCAGAAGACAGAGCTACTACCAACTGAGCTGACAGGCCAGTCGAATTATCAGAGTTAACAGATCTGTGTCGGTACTTACTGACTGTCGTCGGGTTAAACTCATCGAATTCTTCGATTTGTAGCTTTGGAGCGTTGATGCTGTCGTAGAAATTATTCCAAGACTAAAAAAGTTAGATACCAATAAAATATGCAAAAACATGCCTATGATAAAACTTCAGTCTGCTAAAGACTGCAGACGTATTTACATACTACCTACATAATAAGAATGCATGGCCTCATGTTACTCCGCCCTCAGTTAATCGACTCATTTGAAATGTATAAACTCAAAATAGCGCTAGGACCAGGACAAGTTTCTTGCCGGTTCTTCTCGGGCTTGGGTTAAGAGTATACTTAGATGTTAAACAACCGATTTAAAACGATCGAAAAATTCGAAAAAAAGTTCGTATTTCGGTTTTAAACGGTTTTTTTCGTTTTAAACGGATTGGTTTAATTGGTTTTAAACCGGCCTTACATCTATAGTTAGGAGGAATTGACCTATTATGTAAGACGTTCCAAAGTGATCCTTGTGATTGTATTGAATAAAGTATCTTTTGACTTTAGACTTTGACTTTACCAACTTACGGGATCTATGGACCCTTGAGTCTTCGCCCAGTCCAAGTATTGTGCTTCAAGAAAGTTTGCATTGGCCCCGCTCAAAAAAGATTCCGCTGAATCAGACGCAAATCTTTGATTTAAGAACTGTAAAAGTAACAGTTAAGATTAAGGATTAGATAAAGCTCGTAATGCCACATAAGGCAATTCTATCGCTGCAGAGGTATGGTCTTTAGAGGACAGAATCTAAGGACGTCTAAATCGGTGCATGTACCTACAGTATTCATCCGATTAAAATTAAGTGAGAAAATATTTGCTCACCAATGGACTGCATGCAGGTAATGTTTTTTGAGCTACATTCAAGAGTTTCAAGGAACGTAGAGCCATGTTTTATATATACCTACCTATCTGAAAATAAATCATGCTTATAATTGTTACAAAAAGTTTATCCACAAGATAAGAAAATAAAATTATAAAGTTCCAATTACCAAATTTTTCTGCGCTTAAGTTACTTTTGATTTATTTATGAATAATTTAAAAATCATTTTATAAATGTATAAATAGATATTTAAAAAAATACAATAATAATGCTGAAATACTTCTAAATAAAATAATTATAGAATCATGTTTGACAGTTTGATGAAAGAGGCTTGAAAGACGTTCGTTAATTACCTAGTACAAAGAGTTTTGAAGTGAAAACTTCTTTTAGCTTGGTACGCATATTTTTAGATGAGGTAAAACCTCTGGATTCGCGACACCGTTACCGTGTGGGGCGAGACGCAGCCGGCTGCCACGCTCGCCACATTATAGTATTTTATGCTAGTAGCAACCTACTAATAGAATACCATAGATGGTGAATCTGTTTTTTCATAGGATTAAGTTTCGTGAAATACGAACGGTTTTAAATTGCTTACACTAAAGTCCAAAAATATACCAAGGCACTATAAATAATAGGTTGGGGAAAAAGTTTCTTCGCATTTTTTAAGAAAATTCTAAACATTTTTGAATATAGTTTATTTACATTTAACTAAAGTATGTAGGTACCATTTTGTTCGATAACTTTTTGCCATCTTGTAGGTGATTCCCTACAAGATTGCAAGTGATACATGATCCCATTGCTATAGAAATTTTGGGACTTTTGATCAAAATACCGCGACAAGTGGTTTTGGCAGTCCTCTCGTGATGTTAACCTGACACTGCCTAAAGAATTCCGAAGAGACCGAAACAGGTGGAAATCTGAAGGTGCAAGGTCAGGACTATACGGCGGATGCATTAACACCTCCCAGCCAAACTCTCTTAATTTTTGCTGAGTGGCTAAAGATGTGTGAGGTCTAGCGTTATCATGATGAAAAACCACACCCCTTCTGTTGATTAATTCCGGCCGCTTTCTTTCAACTTCTTGCTTTAATCTCATCAGTTGTTCGCAGTAGAGTTCAGAATCGATGGTCCTGCCTGGTGGTAACAGCTCATAATGAATAATGCCCTTCCAATCCCACCACACATACAGCATCACATTGTTGCGAGTTAACCCGGGTTTCGCCAGTCTCTGAAGCCTGACCGGCCTTTGACCACGACCTTTTTCGCACGTTCTTGTCGTACGTGATCCATTTTTCATCACCAGTTATCAGCTTCTTCAAAAATTGTTCGGTTTCATTACGTCGTAATAAAGAATCACAAATGAGTACACGGTTCATTAGGTTTCTTTCAGTGAGCTCGTGAGGTACCCAAATATCGAGCTTTTTTGTGTACCCAGTTTTTTCAAATGCGCCAAAACTGTTTTGTGGTCAATTCCCAGTTCTTCAGCTACGTCGTAACTACTGATATGCCGATCTTGCTCCAGTTTTTCAAAAATGGCATCAATTTTATCCGTAATAGGGCGACCAGAGCGACGTGCATCTTTGACATAAAAATTTCCGGATTGAAAACGCTTAAACCAAATTTGTGCTACTCTCACAGACACTGCACTAGGTCCATAAACTTCGCAATTTTTTTTCGAGGCCTGCGTTGCATTTTTACCTTTTTTGTAGTAAAATTTTAAAATGTATCGAATTTCTTCATTAGATTCACTCATCTTGACAGTACGAAAAACAAATAAAAATCACACATTTTCCTAATCTGAATTTGGAATTATGTTCTTTAAAATTTTAACAATGGAATGGAATGGAAAAGGAATGTTGAATTTGGCAAAATGTTGTATTCTTATAATGTTGAATATACCAAAACGTTGAGTCCTAAAATGTTGACATGGCAAAAAAGTTGAGTCCCAAAACGTTGAATTCTCATAACGTTAAATATAACCAAACGTTGAATCCTAAAATGTTGACATGGCAAAATGTTTCAATATGTTTCAGTACCTACTCAGAGGAAAGTACCCACGCTAGAGTTTCAGTTTCCTGAGTAGGTACTATTTCCACGAAACCTCTTTAGTTAAGAATATAATACCTAAGATACTGGCCACTTGAAATTGTCATCGATTTATTTCTTCAGGCCCGGATTGTCAGTCAATGTCGAGTTTACAATTATAAAGTCACGTTATTTTAAATATAATGTTTCAAGCTCTTGAGTTTATTAAAAATCAGAAAAACAATGATATGCTAATAATAAATGGAAAGTATACCCTAAGCAAAGATGGGAAACCAAATAAAGATGGTTCGACGCGGTGGAAGTGTACAAACCGTGATTCTTGTACGGCCACCGTGACTTTAAGTGCAGATAAAAACAAGAAGATACTACGAGAATCTGTTCATAAATGCGTGACAAGGGAAGATAAAACAATAATTATGCAACTTTTGAATGATATCAAGAAAGAAGTATGTTATAATCTTAATCCAATCGAACAAATATTTGAAGGTATGCTGAATGAATTTGTAGACCGTAACTCAGACCTTCCTGCATATAATATACCTACGTATAACTCTGTCAAAAGTTCCTTGTATAGGGCAAGAAAACTATTTTTGGAATCGGATAAACTAGTGTTCAAAAAGCCGGAAGATTTCAAGGTTCCCAAAGGGTTGTCCAAGAAAATGTTCATTTTAGAAGATGGAAATGAGGAAAAGATTATAGTAATGTGTTCTTTGAAAATGATTGAAATAATAAAATCTACCGGCAGTATTTCCTACTATGGTGATGGGACTTTTAGGACGTGTCCAAAGCCTTTCTACCAATTATATATTTTACACCTTGATGTTTATTCAGATGATAAGAGCATAAACGTTTATCCCGTTATTTATGCATTCTTGCCCAATAAATCGCAAAAAACATATACAAGGTTATTCGAGTTAATCAAAAATAAGCTCCAAGCTCGCATATTATTTTTTAAATGCGATTACGAAATTGCTCAAATTAACGCAATACGAAGCACATACGAGGATATAAAAGTATCAGGCTGCTATCAGCACTTTAACAAAGCGGTGTGGAAAAAAGCCAAAGATTATGAATTAGCAAAGAAGAGATCCAGCAACAACTTACTTTATAAATCTGGAAGAAGTATTGTAAGAATTTGCTCTTATTTTGTGCTTCTTCCGTCGACTCATATGGAACAAGCTTGGCAAGCTATTATCAACGCAGCTCCCGATTCACCAAATATGTACAGGTTTTTAGAATATTTTGAAAACCAGTGGTATAACATGGATCACAATTTGATAAGCTGTGCAAATGATGTGCACCGAACCACCAATTCCTGTGAGGGCTATCACCGAAAATTGAACTCCAGACTTCCGAAATCGCCTAATATATTTCTGGTGTTTAAAAGTTTATTAAAGGAGGCCAATTATTATGATCGGAAAATAACAAGATCATTGTTTTTCCCTTTTAAAAAAAACCGAAGAGCACAGGATACTCTTTTCGATATAAAATATAAAACTCTTTTGAATCGTCTGAATAAACAGAAAATCACTCCACTGAAATTCTTAAAAAAGATAGTGTACATAAGACTTAAGTTAGGCTTTTAAGATAATTTAACGATAGTTAGATAATTTTTAAGAAGTTGAATAAAAATTTAAGTTGGGTTTAGTATTATTTTGTTTTCACTTATGTAATGCAATGATAGGTAGCTCATTGGTGTGACAGTGACGTCGACTTCCGATCCGTGAGTCGTGGACCATGCATACAGACATACTGTGGTTGGTAGGCTGTTTTCTATAGACATGATGATGATAGCTTTCTGCTTCATTAATAAATATCGTCTCACTGAGCTCAACTTTACAACATTATGAAAATTCAACAATTTGGGACTCAACATTTTGGAAATTCAACATTAAAGGAATTGTAACTTCAACATTATGAGAATTCAACGTTTTGGGACTCAACTTGTTTGCCATGTCAACATTTTAGGACTCAACGTTTTGGTATATTCAACATTATAAGAATACAACATTTTGCCAAATTCAACATTCCGGGCCTGAAGGCAAATTACTATGGGACCAATCGGGAAGTATATTCTTTCTTCATCCTTCTAATTACTACAAAAAAAAACAAATCTGTTAAAAAATTACGGAGTTGAGGTAACAAACATTTAAAAAGAAAACTGAATTAAAAACCTCCTCCTTTACATTTTGGTAAACACGGGGTTGACTCACGTATTTTTTTGTGATGGAGGCACCGCACCGACACTGTTTCGATTCATCTAGAGAATCTTCATCGATGCAACGAGCGGACCGCTCATTGCCATTCGAGTTCACAGTTCGCACTGCGGATGAGGTATCTCGCGGCGCGAGTCGTGCGTGCAGGTAGAGGGGGAAACGTTGTCACGGCAGGCGGTAACAAATTTAGTGCTGGTACTGGACCTCCGAATTCACCACTCGTGCCCTCAACATTGGGAACCGTCCAACATACAGCACTGACACTATCTCTAACAGGCTCCACATCGTTACCATAATACGTTCCGTGCAGATAGGGTCTCCAGGCTGAAGAAAGAAACCAATCTTTGTCTCGGCTGAAGTTTGGGAGCTGGAGGGAGTAGCGATGGGTTCACCTATAGCACCTAACATCGTAGCTAACATATATCTGGAGTGGTTCGAAGCTACCGCTCTACAAAATGCATCCTGTAGGCCAACACATTGGAAAGATGATGTATTTGCAATTGTACAGGAGGATCAAATAGATAGGTTATTGACACACCTCAATACACAGCTGCCTAAAATTGCATTTACAGTAGAAAAATGGTGAGTTACCTTTTCTGGAAGTGTTGGTTAAACATGAACATACAGGTCACCTATCATCTCGGTATACTGTAAACCAACACACACAGATAGGAACCTAAGAGCCGACTCTCACCATCATCCGGCTCACCTTTCATCAGTACTGATTTTATTTAGTCCGGCTAACTAATAACCAACAGAATCATGGCCATTGTGTCTAACTTTGTCAGTCTAGCTATGGCGAACTTTGGACGAGAACTACGGATGCCAGCAGACCTACTACTCTAGTCTTCTAAACCTTCACATCTTGGGGTTTAGGTAAGGGCCTTGACATCTTTGACTGTCCCTGGGTCAGTGGGTCTCGTTGCGTTCTACAACGGTACTCTGCCATCTTGGCGTTAGCGGTGGCCTTCATAGGGGTTTAGCGCTTCCGATTACCGGCACGCAGGAGGGGCGCGCAGCGCGCCCCTATCCATATTGGAGCCTCTGTAAGGCGGCCAGTCCTCGCACCGCTGCCTCCTGGGGGTTCCCTCCAGCAGCGATGGTGGCCAAGAGTTCCGTTAGGATTGCGCGTATGACTATCGCGATCCCGGCGTCACCCGGCATGTTTGGCCCGGCCGCGGGTACCGTAGGTGTGCTGGCGGCTGGGTGGCATTCTGGTGAGGCAGGGGTGGGCGCGCTGGGCCTGCGGCTTGTTCCCCGCTGTGGTAGTGGTTGTATTGGTTGTTCAACCGCGCGAGCTAAAAGCACGGTCGGTATGAAAATGTTTTTCTTGAATGTGGGCTGTTGCGCTTGCTCCAGAGGGCGCGGGATTTCTTGGGCTGTCTCGATTGGTTTTCACGGGTACTGGCTTCGTTGTAAGTCCTTCCTGGACCGGGTTCGGAGTGGAAGAGGTCACTGGTCTCCCCTTCCTTTTTCTAGCCCTTTCTTTCCTCTTCCGGGAGGGGAGTTGGGCTCCCCGTTCGGTGGGTCCGTTGACCGCTGTGTGGGTTGAGGTTCCGCTTGGTGCGGGTTCCTGGCGGCTAGGTACTGGGGTATTGGCTGGGCCCTCGGACGCCCGGGCAGCAGCTGGGCTGGGTGCTGGGTCCCGACCTCCTGGGCGGGTGGCTGGTGAGGTTTCGCGGCCTCTGGCGATAGTTGATGTTGGTGTGGGGGGCGGAACCTGCACCCCTCGCTTGCGTGCCTCTCGTCGGTAGACTGGGCAGTGGCGGTCGTTGGCTGTGTGTGCACTGTCACAGTTCGCACAGTTGGGCTTGTCAGTGACGGGCCGCGCGCAATCCGCCGCGAAGTGCTGCCCTCCGCAGCGGACGCAGCGCTGTTGGCGGTGGCAGTTCGCAGAGGCGTGGCCGAAGGCTTGGCATCGGTGGCACTGCGCTACGCGGTTGCCCGCGCCGCGCCTGTGCTCGATGCGAACCCCCGGCAAGAACATTAGCTCTGTTGTGCCGTACAGCCGCGCCAGCTCGTCCAACGTTAGGTGCTCCAATTGCGCGTGTAAAAGGCACCCGGCGCTGCCCTTTTGTGGTCGGATTTGACGGACGAACTTTACTGGAAAGTTCAAATCCGAGGGCCGCCATGATGTCCTCGGGTGCTGTGTCGGCTGGGAGGCCGCGGATGGCAACTTTCGTAGGAAGCTCTGTTGGGACGCTATAGGAGTACCAGCTGATTGGTGGGTCCTTCTTCATAGCGTCCACGAGGTGTCTCTGGATCACCCTGTATTCCTCCGGTGAGCGCGGGGTGAAGCGAACCCCCTTGCCTAGGGGGCGAGCATTCGCGGAGTATCCAAGCTTGGCGCGGATCGTGAAGAAATGCGCCGTCCAGTTCGGCAGGCACTCCCCCACGATCGGGGGGGCTGCGGCCGCGGACGCGTAGGACGCGCGTGGCGCGGGCGATGGCATGGACATCATCGGTGGTGGTTCGATCGCTTCGATGCCCGCGTAGGAGGTGGAGTCCTCGTCAGAACTCGCTTCGACATCGCGGGCATCCATGCAGACAGAGTAGCTGCTTGCGGCACTGTCGGCGCGTATCGCCCGGTAACCTAAGGGCCGGGGAGCGCGCCGTGCATAGTGTCGCGGGGCGGTGAAGGGGACTCGGGTTGCGGCAGCCGGATAACCGCTGTGGTCCCTCGGCACAACGGGATCCGCGAGTGCTTCGCTAGTAGTCTCTGGAGGCGAGTTCTTGAGCCTCAGCCTCTTTTCATCACCCTGGATCTCCTCGCCTGAGGAGTCCCGGCGACGGGGCATTACTGCCCTTTCCCCCGTCAAGCGACCGGTTTCGGCCCGGGGCGGAATCTCAGTTCCGCTGCCGGCGAATCCCAGGCTTGTTGGGGGTTGAGGTGCAGCTTCTGCTGGTGGTGACCAGAGCCGCAGCGCTCCTTCTGGCAGCACTACGGACCGCTCAGGGTTGAGCATGTCTCGCGCAGTGATGGCCCGGTCCAGGAGTGGCACGCGGAGGCGGTCCAACCGTTTCGTTGGATATGGATGTCTCGGCATCCTGGGTGGCGTAGGTAGATCAGTTGGGCAAAGTTCGGAGTCAGGTGGGTTGCGGGCGGTGATGCTGAGTGCCACTACGCGGGATGTTTTCTCATAAAACACCGGGTAGTGGCTGGAGCACGGAGGCAGTTCGTGAAAGCGCACCCGGGTGCTCGCGACTGGCCGGTGGGGGGACTCACCCACTACCGTGCCGTGGGGGCACAGAGCAGGGATCACGCGCAGACCACCGGGGGTCGGGAGGTACGAGGGGCACTTCGCGGGGGGTTCGCACTTCACAGGACTTCTAGTGGCGCTAGTGTCGACTGTGGAGGCGTGGCTTGAACTGTCCCAGCAGACCTATAAACAGGCATTCTTCCACAGTCTCCGCGCAATATAACAGAGTAGATACCTACGCGAGTGACCTTCGCAATTAATTGAACGATGTATACAACCACGTTTGACAATCTAACAAATGCTAACAAATTTCTGAAAAAATTAAGACTATGAACGAAAATTAAACTATTTGGGCTTTAGTAAAGGATCACTGGTGTGATTGTATATTTCATATCATATATTTCATATAATTCATATTTTATTTTATTTTATTTTATAATTTTTGGAGAACTTACAGCTAGGTACATTAATAATAATTACAAATAATACATGTTTATAAAACATGTATGCAGAAGGCCAATTATAAGTTCACACTGATAGATATAACATATATATGTATGTAATGAAAAATACAGTACAAGTGAAAACCTAAACAATACAAAGTAAAACAAAAGAGAAAATAACTGGGAATAGTTTAAAAATACATAGATCAAACAACAAGATAAAACGAAATGAGTACTTGTACTATAAAAAGAATTTGTCACAGAGCAAGCGTTTTAGCTTGCTCGTTGCTGTATTAAATATATCAATATCTGCGATTGCTAAGGTGTTAAATAAGGCGCTTGCTCGAATAATAAAAGCATTTTGCCTATAATTTGCTTTAACCGTTGGAACATATAAGATGTTAGGTCTTCTAAAACTAGCAGTATTAGTACGCAGCCCCAATAGCTCCAGCAACTCAGAACAGTCCACCGTGCCATTTGCAATGCTCATCAAATATGCTATATCGGCGATATTTCTTCGTTCATAAAGTGGGAGGAAATGAAACTTGCGACATCTAGCTATGTAATCTGGAAGGAAAACACCTGTACGAAACTGCAAGTAACGCAGAAATCTTTTTTGAATGCGCTCCAAGCGCGAAGAATACACGTCGTAACATGGATTCCAGACCTGGGATGCGTATTCCAGATGACTGCGCACATATGCACAATACAATATCTTAAAGGTTTTAATATTTGTAAAGTCCTTAGACATTCTCAAAACGAATCCAAGTGCACGGGATGCTCTATTTACAATGTTATTGATGTGGCAGTCGAATAAGAGTTTATTATCAAAAGTGACACCTAAATCGCGAATTGTATCGACCCGTATGAGTGGCGAGTTGTGTATTGTGTAATCAAATTTAATAGCAACTGACTTACGAGTAAAAGAGCAAACGTTACACTTGGAAACGTTCAAGTCCAATTTATTGATCACACAATAACTTTCAAATCGAATTAAGTCTTCTTGAAGACGATATGCATCATTAATCGTTTTAATTTGATGTAGAATTTTCATATCGTCAGCGTATAATAGAATTTTAGAAGAAAGAAAACATGAAGAGATATCGCAGATGAACATAGCAAAGAGCAGCAGTCCTAATAAAGAACCCTGAGGGACTCCTGACGGGATAAACATAGACGTCGATGAATATCCACTAAGAACCACCGTCTGACATCTATTAAAAACATAAGATGTGAACCATCTAAAAAGATTACCTCGTATACCTATACTTTGCAGTTTCATTAATAAGAGCGAATGATCGATTCGATCAAAGCACTTGCTATAATCGGTGTAAACTATATCAATTTGCGAGGGTTCAGACATAAAACGAGTCAAGAACTCGGTACACAGCAAGAGATTCGATGTAGTGGACCTACCCCTCACAAAACCGTGTTGCATCGGCGCAAGATCCTGCTTAAGAGCGGAGTATAGTTGAATGTAAACAATTTTTTCCAACACTTTAGCAAATAAACACAATTTGGATATGGGCCTATAGTTCTCTATATTGTTTTTTGGTCCTTTTTTATGAACAGGAGTAATAAGAGCAGACTTCCAAATGTTAGGTACGATTCCTTCGGTTAATGAGCGGCGGTACAAAATAGAAAGCGGCAAGACTAGACTTCTCGCACACTTTACAATAAAGATTGCTGGAATACTATCTGGTCCCGCCGATTTACGTAAGTCTAAGGTCTTAAATAGTTTAAACACTTCCTCATTGACCACCTCAACCATGCCAATATCAGTAGATGACACACTTTGATGTTGATAATTAATTATATCAGATACGTCCGAGGGTGTATTATTTTGTAAAAAGGTAGAGTGGAAATATTCACCAAACATGTTGCATATAGTATCACCTTGATCAGAAGAACGTACACCATACTGCATCATAGAGGGGTACGCGTTGGACTGATTTTTACTTTTAACATAAGACCAAAAGGCCCGTGGGTTCATTTTTATGGAACTTTCAATATTTTTTATATAATCACCAAACATCTCACTTTCCATATGCCGCGCTCTGTCTCTTAAAATAACAAAAGAATCATGATCACTGACATTACCATAGGTTTTGAATTTATTATGGAATTTGGCTTTTTCCTTGAGAAGCTTTATCAAAGGTCGTCTGTACCATAACGGATACTTGCGCGATGGAACCACAGTTTTGGAGGGTATATAAGTATCACGAAGATTATAAAATTGACTATAAGCTAATTTGGTAGCCTCATCCACAGATCCGCAGCCAAGTAAAGTATCCCAGTCCGTATCATCTAGCTCAGAACAGATCGAGAAATAATCCCCATCCTCATAAACAAACTTTGTATACGGCTGTGGTTTTATCGTGTGTAGTTGAACAAAGTCTGCCGAAATATATAGTTAAGGATGGTGGGGGTCTTCGGGTACTAAAGGGTAGTGACTTTTTTCGACAGATATGTCATTGTTTGAAAAAATAAGGTCTAAAAGTCGCCCATGACTCCTATTCAAAATAGAACATATATCAGCATATCACTTTCATGTGAAAGCATATAGCTATATACCGGTTTTTATGTTATCCTAGCGACCTGCCACGTCTTTATGTCTTTTTCCACACATTATCCTATCCCACTGACATTGAAAATGTGAAATTAAAATAAATAAATAAATATTGGCGGACAATGCACACAACGCCATCTAACCCTAAACTAAGCATAGATTGTATAATGGTGACCAGATGACTGATAAACAATAACATCCACCCGCAGACTTCAGTTTATCTAGTGATCATGGCGCATGTATCTATCGAAATATCGGGAAGCAGAAAAATACAAATCATGGTAAATATCCCGTTTTGAGTAAAAATGATGTTCAAACCCATGATAGATATAAAATTTATGTTTGAGTGTTCATTTTGTTACTCAAATGCAATAATGGGCAAACCGAAATTAAGGAATGAACTAAACCTGGATTTACATATAGGCTACTTTTCATCTACGTACAACGCGGGCAAAGCCGCGTGCTGCAGCTAGGAATGTACCTATATACCTAACAGGACACCCAAGGGATAAAAGTACACAAAGTTGTATAAACACATAGATTTATTAATTTAAAGATACTGTTTATATAATATCACAATGCGTGTACCATAGCAAATGTAAGTACTTACAAGTTGGTATGGGTTTTTTATTATGTACAATAAGGAATGTAGTTAAGAATTAACATTGCAGTTGAGCAAGACATTGTAGGTACAGTCAGCTTGTCTGATTAAATACATACACGAATCTAAATTAACGGTTTTAGCATGTCTTTTTACTCACACAATTCACGAAAGCGCCATTTTAGATTCGTTTCTTTATTGAAACCTGTTATACAACTGGTCATAATACAGAACTACTTTGTAATTCGTTCTTGACCTTAAGCTCCGTTGGAGGATGCAGCTGACTGTACTATTTAATAAAAATAGAAATGTAAATTAACAATTTTTGTATTATTTCATAGATATGTTATACAAGTAGGTTATATATAAAATATTTAGAAATAAACAAACATATTACTAAACGCTCTTTTGATTTATTAAATTTATTGTACTACCCGCTTTTAATTACGAAATATAATTGGTCCATTACACAAAATAAATTACATATAAAGGTATTTATAAAAATACATTTCATGACATTTAGAAATATTATTCCTTATAGATAAATATTTTGATCCATCTAAACTTAATTATATTTATTTTAAAATATCTAATCTAAGCTTTACAAGAAATCAATGGAGAGTTTTTTATACATCTTCTTTGTTTATGGCATGTGACATAATAATGCCAATTTCGCCAGTGTCAAGTGTTTATGTTTGTTTATGGTCAATTTGTTTAATAAAGTCTTAGTCGATGGTCAATTGTCAATTTTAGACGTCACGCGGAATGGCGTCTAAAATTTTCTTGGGATTCCTCGTCGTTCATATCACATTGCATCACAACACACATTTAGTTCAATTCTCCATACCCGTCCTGTAGTCACAATTTATTCATTAAAATTCCGCCATTATTACTGAATAAAACATGCAATAAAACGAATAAAACAAAATTAAATTAGCAGAGCCGTGCTACTTCATGAAATGACAAACGAAGAATCATTTTTATACATCAAAAAAGAGATCTTTGATCTGTCGAATGCACTTTTAAAGTGAAGACTCAATAACAGTACTAAACATGTTTCCAATTTTGTATTTGACAATAATTGACAACCTCTGTGGCGCAGTGGGCGAAGATCCGGCTGAGACGCAGAAGTTTGCGGGTTCGATTCCCGGCGCAGGACAAATGTTTGTATGATCTGCAACTATTTGTCTCGGGTCTGGGTGTCTCTATGTATAATATGTATGTATTTACAAAAAATCTATAAGTTATATATATAACTATCAGCCATGTGGCACCTATAACACAAGCTCTGCTTACTTCGGGGCCAGATGATGCTGTGTGAAAAATCCGGGATTATTTATTTATTTCTTAAAAGGTATTTGTGGCAAATCTTTGTTAAGTATTCATAATCACACAATTAGCAAGAGTGGAGTTAAAGTATCGTCTGACCTTGTCTCTCACTCTAATATCAACAAATAAAGATATAAACAGATTATCTATAGATCATTTTAAACGGTCCTTAGATAGCTCAACCGGTTCACATGTACTTTATATTATTCTGTACATTTCTGTGAATAAAATTAAAGTAACAACAGATTTAAACAAACCTTACTTCCTTACTATAATATTATAAACGCGAAAGTTTGTATGAATGTTTGTTACTCTTTCACGCCAAAACTACTGAATGGATTTTAATGAAACTTTACAATAATATAGCTTACACATCAATAACACATAGGCTATAATTTATAAAGATATTGTGTGAATTGTCCAAAATATAACGATAAGTGTCAAGTAGGAAAAAAAATCTGCTCTGCAAGCTATTTTGGCGTGCGCTGCAAAAACCGTTAGAATTACACGAAGTACTAATCCTGCGTAGACGAAGTCGCGGGTACCAGCTAGTCTTAAATAAATAAACATTCGTGGACAATCCACACAACACCACCTAGCTTCAAACTAAGCATAGCTTGTAGTATGGGAACCACGTGACTAATAGAATATTTATATATTTTTAAATATAAATAAATAATAAATAATTCCGGACATTTCACACAGCATTATCTGGCCCCAAAGTAGGCAGAGCTTGTGTTATAGGTACCACATGACTGGTATACTACTTATATACTTTTTTTTGTAAATACATACATATTATACATAGAAACACCCAGACCCGAGACAAATACTTGCAGATCATACAAATATTTGTCCCGAGGTGAGAATTGAACCAGCAAACTTCTGCGTCTCAGCCGGACTTTAGCCAACTGCGCTACAGAGGTTACAAATACAGACAGAACAAAAATCAATGTTCATTACAAATATTTATCTTGGAAAGCAATCTAACCTACAGCGTAGAATGAAGAGTTACTACCAACTGAGATCAAGTAAAGAGCGAGGCCCCATTAGTGCGTTGCGCTGCGTTGCGTCGCGTCGTCGCAACGGAACAACGCATTGTATGCCACACACACACAGCGGCAGCAGCGTAACGCACTAATGGCCCCTCGCTCAGCTGTTATATTTGCTAATATGTCACTCACACCGTGACAACAGTTAGTAGTACCTCTGCCTTCTGCGCTGTAGGTTAAGGGTTTGATTTCCTCCCAGGACAAACATTTGTGTGAAGAACATAGGTGTTTGTTCTGTGTCTGGGTGTTATAAAGTATCATAAGTATGTATTTAAAAATATATAAGTATTCTATCAGTCATCTGTGGGGCGATTATGGAACTTTGATACTATCAAAACATTGATACTAATAGCTTTCAGTTACTATTGATGAATTGGTATTATGGATCGCTGCGATTTCTATCGGCTTCTATCGCTAGTTACAATGTGAAGTTGGTGTCAAACTATAACTCGACCAATTTACAAAGTACGATTGTGGTAGGAACCGTGTTTAGCGTACTAAGCATTTAAATACATCGTATATGATTGATTGAAATAATGCCTATTTTGATAGACATTGATGCCGATTGGTAGTCGAAACTGATAGACTTGATTGTATCAACAGTTCCATAATCGCCCTACTGGTCACTATAATACAAGCTATGCTTAGTTTGGGGCTAGATGGTGTTGTCTGCATTGTCCATCAATATTTATTCATAGACCCCATACCTTTGGTAAAAAAACTCTCCAAATATCCTTCAGTTTACGCTTAAACTATTCATCTAATCTGCTTTCTTAGCCTTGGCTTTAGTCTTCTCTTTCTTGGTCTTCGGCTTCGACGGATAGATCACGAATAGAGAAAGCTGGATTCCGCAGAGAACAAAAGCAACTGTGTTTTGTAGCTGAAAAAAACATTTCATTTTTATTATTATCACATCATCGATGCATCACATCCGGAGATCTCTGGGAATCCGGGGGTATCTATGAAGCCGCGGGCGGAAGGTAATATTATTGGACAACATCAACAAATATAGGTATAGTGACGGCAACCGACTGGATATATTATAATATAAAGCGGATCTCAGGCGGCGCGCGCCAGTTCTTGCCGAGACTTTGTGCCGTGCAGACGTGTTTTGCAAACCAATGCTCATTTGAATTTTTATCAATTTCGCATTGCTTTATTTTGTTTATTGAATTTAAGAATTCAATAATTTAGGCGAATGTTTCCACTTCTTTTTTTTTTAATCGGTTCAAAGTCAATTACCCAAAAGTATATTATAAATGGGATATGTGAAGTTTCGTTTGTTACTCAATCACGTTATAATAATCTGAACCTATCCGAAAGAAACAAGGTATGTATAAATATAGCATTAGATCTGCCGGCCGATTATGGAAAGCTGATATTATTAAAATATTAATACTAACATCTTTCAGTTACTTAGTTATTGATTGTAAAACTGTCACAAAAACTCGGATACCATCTGACGGCCAACTCTACCACCGCGCTCGCTCATTGGTCAAATCAAATAGCGCGCGCTTTCCCGGCTCCCTGTTACACACTTCAGTGTCTTCACGAAATCACTCCCACAAATTGCTTCAAAGCGAGTGGAAAGATGTGACACATCAATAATCACAGAACAAGCGATGCTATAAGATTACTTACGATAAGAAACTTATTCCTCAAGATGATGCCATAGAGCAGCCACATGAATGTAACGATTGTGCCCGAAAATATAATCGGGAACGGCATCCCTTCCGTGCTCTTTTTCGCTATGATGTCTTTCTGTAATTATAAAGATTACAACGTACTATTTACATACGTATAAACAGCGTAAGCTTTTTATAACGTTTTTCTATATAACGTAACAATTATTATAACGTGGAAATTCGTTCAATTTGGTTGGTTTAAAAGGACATGACATGACCAAATCATTGAAGTGCCGAAATTTCAAAGACAGACATCTAGGGCGCATGCAATAAATGTCTGTCTACGTCTACGTCTACGTCTACGTCTACGTCTACGTCTACGTCTACGTCTACGTCTACGTCTACGCCTACGTCTACGTCTACGTCTACGTCTACGTCTACGTCTACGTCTACGTCTACGTCTACGTCTACGTCTACGTCTACGTCTACGTCTACGTCTACGTCTACGTCTACGTCTACGTCTACGTCTACGTCTACGTCTACGTCTACGAGTATTATCTTTAAGTTCTTAAAGAAAGGTTGAAAAGCACTCACCAATCCGAACAGCGGCGAAGCGATCAGATAGAACATGAAAGCAGTGATAATGGTTCCAAATCGGTTTTCCACGAGCTTAGGATCCTCGTACTCTGCGTAGCCGATGAGAGCCGCTGACACTGCACCTGCTAATCCTATTTGTGCCCAAACCTAGGAAACAAAATAAACTACGATTGTATAATTCCATCTGAAGACTTCTGTGGTGCAGTGGCCCAAGGTCCGGTTGAGACGTAGAAGGTTGCAGATTTGATTCCCGCCGCAGGTCAAATGTTTGTATGATCTGCTAGTATTTGTCTCGGATCTGCTCGGATCTTTGTATAATATGTATGTATTTAAAAAAAAGTATATAAGTAGTACATCAGTTATGTGGTGCCCACAACACAAGTTCTACTTACTTTAGGGCCAGATTAAAAGAAAAAAGATATGATAAAATGTTTTATTCAAAGTTTGTGTTCTGGTACAATATAACGTAGGATTAGACTAAATTATCTAGTTACTTTTCTGCTGCAGTGCAGTCGCATAAAAAAATAAGCAAAAAGCGGGCAAAAAAAGACCTGTTCCCCACACTAGGACCGAAGAGCCTTTATTGTGATGTAAAGCCTGTTTAAGTGGGGTCACAAAAATAATTCAGTAGTAAGCACATAGAAAAATTAAAAAAAATCGGGTTGCACTCCGGGAGTGCCGACAGAAGTGAAAACTTATTTAGAGTTTAGTAATAAATCACTTCAAAATCAGTAATTATGGCGCCTGCCAATCAAATACTGAACGAACACAGATGATGCAATATTTTTTGTTCAGAATGTAGATAATATATCAAAGAACCTAACTCCGTACAAAAAAGAAAGGAAACATGTGAATTAAGTTTTATAATCAAAAGGGGCGAGCGCGGCAGCCGGCTGCGTCTATATCAAAGAACCTATCTTAGTAAACTTCTCCATACAAAAGTAGACTGTAAACATGTGAATTAAGGTTTATAACCAAATGGGGTGAGCGCGGCAGCCGGCTGCGTCTCGCCCCAGACGGTAACGGTGTCGCGAATCCAGAGGTTTTACCTCATCTAAAAATATGCGTACCGCGCTAAAAGAAGTTTTCACTTCAATAAATATATATATAAGTGGTAGGTGCAGGTTAACATGTCCTCTGTATCCTCATATTTTAGATGAAGTAGGAAATCTGTGATCAGCTTTTTTAGCTGGTTAATGGTAAGGGTCGCAATCGTTATGTCTTTGTTTAGTAGATGATGCTGTTTAAAATGTCCTATAATATTAATTTATGCACAAATATGTATTTATGTTGGTATTATTTCTTGGTAGTTTTGTTGGCAATGGCGGGCTAGTGACACGTACCTTGAATTTCTGCTGCGAGTAATTGAAGTAGATCATGACGTAGACGATGTTGAGTGCGAGACCGAACAAGTTTACTTGGATCATCGCAGGGTCACGGAGAATGTAGCCGAATTTCAAATTGAGCACGCTCCTGGAAGAGACATTCACGGATGGCAGGAGACTTGAGCAGATCTTTTAATCCTTACTAATATTATAAATGCGAAAGTAAGTCTGTCTGTCTGTCTGTCTCGCTGTCACGCCAAATCTACTGAACGGATTTAAATGAAATTTGGTACCCAGATAGCCTGAGAAAGGACATAGGCTACTTTTTAATTGGAAAAACTAAATGTAATGCTTGTAGTTCTGTATTGTCATTTTCAGAACTACAAGCATTACATTTTAGGCTGTTGATTCCTACTAATATTATAAATGTGAAAGTAACTCTGTCTGTCTGACTGCTACGTTTTCACGTCTAAACCGCTGAACCGATTTTGACGAATTTTCGAATAGAGATAGATGTGACCTTGGAGAATGACATAGGCTACTTTTTATGTGGGTAGCATGCGTGCGAAGCCGCGGGCAGCTAGTTAAAAATAAATAAAGTTCTACCATCAGTTTTAAGGAGGATCTGCTCTGATGTACTTTTAGGTACATACCTAAGTATTGATTGGATATCCTACGCAGAAGGTTGCGGGTTCGATTCCCACCGCGGGACAAATGTTATTATGATCTGAAAGTATCTGTCTCGAGTCTGGGTCATTGAGTCTGGTCTGGTCATTTCACACAGCATCATCTGGCCCGAAAGTAAGCAGAGCTTGTGTTATGGGTACCACATGACTGATATACAACTTACTTATATACTTTTTTTTGTATATATGTACATACATATTATACATAGAAACACCCAGACCCCGAGACAAATACTTGCAGATCATCAAACATTTGTGCCGTGGCGGGATTCGAACCCGCAACCTTTTGCGTTTCACCCAGACCTAAGCCCACTGCGCCACAGAGGTCGTCATATTTATATATGATATATATATATACGTATATATATATATATATATATATATATATATATACATACGTATATACAAGAATTGCTCGTTTAAGGGTATAAGATAAATAAGACATAACTAGAATTAAAGAAGTAGAACAGGAAGTAGAGCGCGGGCAAAGACTATTCGATTTTAATACTATCTTTAGTTAAAGTTTGCCTGAAAGAGATCGCTTTAAGCGATAAGGCCGCCCATTGTACAATGTTATTTCTATTATTTCTTCTGTGATTTTTTTTGTGTTTTGTATAAAGTGTAAATCTATCTATCTATTTATCTTTAGATTGTATAGTCCCATTACAATACTATTTTCGTATGAGTCGCTGACCTACTCTAGTAGTGGAAGTAATAGGCAGCCCAAAGACAAGAAACTCACATGACAATACCGCCGAGGAACGGTAAGATGCCAATGTTCTTTGTGTTCCCCTGTTTGTACACATCCCAGCATATGAAGCCGCCCGAGCCCATCTGAGCCATGGTGACGACGGCAGCCACCGTCCCCACCAGCTCCTTGTAAGGCTGGAGTACATCAGCTAGCGCGTCCATGATTACCTGATACAATGGAAAATGTTTTAATTGTTAACCCGTTGACCCTTTACCGGTACAATTTACCCGGTAGTAAAATCTTCGTTGACTCGCAACTGGCCCGAAAGTTCTAGCGCAGGAATTGTATTTAAAAGTCTAAATTTAGGCTCGCCACTCAAGGGGCTAATAATAAATATTGGTGGATAAAACCATCTAGCCCGAAACTATGCACAGCTTGTATTATGGCGACCAGATGCCTGATAGAATACTTACATATTTTTAACCGACTTAAAAAAAGGAGGAGGTTCTCAATTCGATTGTATATTTTTTTATGTTTATTATCATAACTCCGTCATTTATGAACCGATTTGAAAAAAATCTGATTTCATGTGAAAGGAAATAAATAGTTCCCGTTTGGTCCCATATATATTTCACAAAAATCGGTCATCAACTTGGATGAAACGAAATTTTGATATTTTGCTTTTTAATACATGAAGTCGGTTGTCTTTTTAGTTTTTAAAACGTTATTATTATAAAACACACTTATGATACTTTATAACACCCAGACACAGAACAAACAGATGTTCATGACAATGCACACAACACCATCCAGCCCAAAACTAAGCATAGCTTGTATTATGGTGACCAGATGACAGATAGAATACTTATATATTTTTAAATACCTACTTACGACACTTTATAACACCCAGACATAGAACTTCGTTCAACGCACAAATGTTTGCCCCGGGAAGAAATGGAATGCCCAATCTACAGCGCAGAAGGCAGAGCTACAGTTGGCAGAAGCTGACATGCCAGTTAGGTTTAAGCACCAAGACTAAATACTTGCATACTTAAGTTACCTTTATAATACTACTCTATACTAATACTAGACGGTATTACTACTCTATGCTGACCCGTTCATAAGAAGGGTGTATGTACTTATGTACATTAATTAATTAATAATACCTATTGACTTACAATATCATATCTTACTGAGTTGACTCAGTTGATAGTAGCTCTGCCTTCTGCACTGTTGGTTGAGGGTTCAATTCCCTTCCAGGACAAACACCTAACACACAATGTGTGATGATCATAAGTATGTATTTAAAAATATATAAGTATTCTACCAGTCATCTTGTCAACATAATACAAGCTATGCTTAGTTTGGGGCTAGATGCCGCTGTGTTAAAATGTCCAGCATTATTTATTTTATTTTAAGTATTTAAATAAACAAAGTTATTCCTTCTTTATTTTAATCACACATAACCGATATACTACTTACTTTTTTTTATTATACACTAGCAACCCCCCGGCTTCGCACGGGTGCAAGTGCAATGCTCATACTAAATATACTACAAAATGTTATACAACTTTATGCTAAGAGAATAACATAGACTAAGGGGTAGACATATACCATTGCGGACTTTTGTGTAGACCTTTTTAAGGTGTACACTACTGTAGTACATTATTTTGATCCATCTCGCAGGGTTCAGCCAGCGTTTGCAATGTAAGGGCAAAAACATTTTTTTATTTACGACACCACTTAAGAAACCTCTAAAATTATCAGTGTTTCTCTACTATATTATGCATGTTTTATACATATAAACTTTCCTCTTGAATTACTCTATCTATCAAAAAAAACCGCATCAAATCCGTTGCATAGTTTTAAAGATCTAAGCATACATCGGGACAGACAGACAGCGGGAGGCGACTTTGTTATATACTATGTAATGATAGAAAAACACCCAGGCCCGAGACAAATCCCACAACATTCTGCGACTCAGGCAGTCTTTCACCCACTGTGCCACAGAGGTCACCAATTTGTACCCTTTTTTATTATCTATTTGACCTCAATTCTGTTGGCACCAACCTAGGTGCCAACAGAATTGAGGCACCAACCTAGATTTTATAGACCAATTTTAGCTATAATTAGGTTTTGAACTGTCAAATTAACCTTTGGTATTCTGCTGCTACCAACTTATCCTAATTTAATTTTATGTAACTTAATTAAGCGTGCCTAATTTAGTTAGATGGTACCAACCGAATAGGTTTTACAAATGCTATGACTAACTAAATATATTTTAGACAATTCCTAATTTTAGAAATGAATGAATGTTTTATTTTTTCTTGATTTTATTATTTTTTATTATTAATATGACATAAGTAGTTTATATTATTATTGTAAACTAAAAATAATTGCACGCCCATAAAGGGTAGATTACATTGAATCTATATAAGTTGTAACATCTTTATAAACATGTAATGATGCAATAAATATACTTTGACTTTGACTTTGAACCAACCGAATTGCCAAATACCTTCCTATTTAATTATAAAAGCATGAACACACGGCTGCCGTGACTGATACGAGTACGAGAGCAAGACGTGGATTGAAACTTCTCAGCGAAGATTTAATAAATATTGCAAGGTCATCGCTTATAAATATGTTTTTATTGAAACAGGTTATTACATTGTTGACGGTAGTGGTTTTGCTAATTAGACACGCAGCGAGACCTATAGGTACCTATTTATTGCACGAATATTTTTTAATGACGCTTGTTCTTGAGTTAGCTTTGGATCATTATTGTCTGATTATGGTGGAATTGCCGTCATGCTTAGGCTTAGATTCATAGAAGCTTATTATGACTATCTACGAGTAAACGTGCTTAGTTTTTTACTCTTCCGAGTGTCAAAATTCAGTGTAGGTAGGTAGGTATATTGACATTCGAAAGGAAGATCTTGGATTTCATAGATTCTAAGTAGAAGCATACTTTTCTATTTTTTTGTCTTAGTCTTACGTCACAGAAAAATATTATAACGTACCTACCTATAATCACGTTAAGTACTTATAATATTTTTTAGTGACGTATAGATACCTACTTAGCTATTTAATAAACTGGTATTTTATCTGTATTTTGAGAAGGAACCGTGATCATGACTCAAACAGTGAATTGTCTGAAAGCGAAGACACTTTCAAGATGATGAAGTGGCTGAACAGACCAGTTCTATGGGATATTTTTACGGAAAAAATAAATTCAAATGGCTCATCAATTGATGATGTCAAATTTTTTTTCGAAGTTTTTTGTTTTTGATTTATTTTCTTTAAAAAACTTTTATAACTACTACTAACTACTTTTATAAACTTTTACTGTTTATAATAAAAGTTAATTTTCTTTTTTTATTGTGTTTTTCTATTTTATAAGATTTTATTTGAAAGCATGTTTTTAAGTTAATTAAATAATGACTGACTAAAAGAAGTGCCATTATAGATAAGATAACAGTTTGTATTGTTGATTTTGTTTGATACTACGATTGTTACTGTTGTAATGTAAAGTTTAATAAAAAAAGTGTTAAATTGTCTTTTGTTTTTATTTTATTTGAAACTAGCGACCCGCCCCGGCTTCGCACGGGTGCTATGCGGATACTAAATATACTACAGAATGTCTTATGTAATTAGAAACCTTTAAAATTATTAGTGTTTCTCTATATTATGCATGTATTATACATATAAACCTTTCTCTTGAATCACTCTATCAATTAAAAACCGCATCAAAATCCGTTGCGTAGTTTTAAAGATCTAAGCATACATAGGGACAGACAGATAGCGGGAAGCGACTTTGTTTTATACTATGTAGTGATATAAAATAGGAGGGTCCCGTGGGCCCACGACTATAGAAGTGTGACTTCTTTTCACCACTACAGTTAAGGTGGAAAAGGTACGTTGATGATGTTTTCTGTAATGTCAGAGGCAATAAACATGAGATTGAACTCCTTTTGGCATACCTAAATGGCGTACATACCAAGATGCGGTTTACGTATGAAATGGAAAGTGATCGAAGCTTGGCTTTCCTGGACGTGGTGGTACAGATTCGTGATGAGGGTAATTTAGGCTATTCGGTTTATAGGAAGCCGACCCATACGGATCGATATCTCCATGCTGATTCACACCATCACCCTCGGCAGCTTAACTCGGTTGTAATGTCTTTCACGAACCGTGCTTTCGACCTATGTGATGAGTACTCCATAAAGAGTGAGCTAGCTCATGTTCAGTATGTCCTACGTAAAAATGGATATAAGCTTCGATCTTTTCCAGTTCTTTGTCTAACTGCCTAAACCCCACAGATGTATAGTAGAACGAAAACCTGAATTTCTACCGTACATCAAAGGAGTGAAGGACAAAATTGCGAAAGCCCTGCAGAAATTGTCCATAAAAACATTTTTTACTCCTTTAAAGAAGATATCACACTACCTGCGCTCACCTAAAGATAAGATTTCTCTTCAAACACCAGGAGTGTACAAGATTGACTGCAGCTGTGGGAGCTCTTACATCGGCCAAACAAAACGTACCATAGCTTGTCGAATGACAAAGCACATCCGGGCGGTCAAAAATATGGACACACAAAAGTCGGCCATAGCTACACACCCACTAGAATCTGGCTCAAACCACTGGATCGAGTTACACAATCCACAGGTAATCTCAACTGAAAAACATTACATCCCAAGATTGGTACAAGAGGCAATAGAGATTACCAAACACAGTAATTTCAATCGAGAAGACGGTTTTCAATTGTCTGGAGCCTGGAACCCGGTGGTGAGGATGTGTGGAAATCGTAAAAGTGAGGTACCAGTCATGCGTCCAGATACCGTGAGTGTTGTGTGTCGTAATCGTGATCGAGTTGTCAGTGACAGTGAAACCGGTAGTACGGGTAATGTTCGCAGTAAAAGACTGAGAAAGAGGGTAGACCGTTTTGTCTGCCAATAACATCCACCCGCAAAGACTTCAGTTTATCTCGTGATCATGGCGCATGCAACTGTGCCGAAATATCGAGAAGCAGAAAAACTCATATATCATGGTAAATATCCCGTTTTGAGTGAAAATTATGTGCAAAACCATGATAGTTTTAAAAGTTAAACTACAGTTAAGGGTTAAAGGAATAAATCATCTATCAACCACTTAAAAGCCTACGCATCTAAAAATAAAGAATCTGTGCTGCGTGTTCATAACAACTTGACTCCTTGATAGGGTCAACGAGAAACAGTGGCGTCGTTTCTCGAGTTTATTAATACAAATGAGTTGTGAATTGAGTAGTGCGTGCGTCACCCACACACCCACCGTACGCCGCGATGAACTCCAGGGCAATGGATGACTTCCCGATAGAATTAAAGGACTCTTAACGACTATAAATAGTATTTTTTAAACTTTTGCGATCAGAATTTATATTGTTTTAATATCTCGTAAACTATTGGCCTCATACACAAGCTTAGAGTCGCGGAACGTGCTATGGAGAGAGCTATGTTGGGTGTTTCACTACGTGATAAAATCGCAATTAGGAAATCCGTAGAGGACCAAAGTCACCGACATAGCACTCAAAATTTGCAAGTTGAAGTGGCAATGGGCAGGCCATATAGCTCGCAAAACTGATAACCGTTGGGGGATAAAAGTTCTCGAATGGCGACCAAGGACCCGATGGGCTGACGACATTGTAAAGATCGCAGGAAGTCAGTGGATGAAGAGGGCTCAAAATCGTTCTTCCTGGAAATCTATTGGGGAGGCATATGTCCAGCAGTGGACTCCTTAAAGGCTGTTATGATGATCTATCTCGTATTACCTACTCAGACTGAGGTAAATATTAATCTATATCATTCCAGAGTCAGCCTGCGACCACAGTTATTGCAACATAACCAAAACATCGCAAATAAATTCATATCTGATAACTACTAAACCACAACAAAGTTATATCTATATCGATAGTTATATCGATCTCAGACACAGTTCATTATCCTTAAGCCCATTGAATTTACGAAATAAAGGACAGAAAAATATTCAGGATTATTTTATTTCTGTTTAGACACAATACTAACTACTGTGCAATGGATGAGTTTGTGCTAAAAATAATCTTTGACTATGCATCTGATTACACCCTATAAACATCAAAAGTTCTAAGTAACTAGAGATTTAAGGAGATGACTCCCAAGCCCAGAGATTACAGTTGTTAGTATTTTACCGTTGTGGTAATATCCACATCTCCGTTAATAAAATTGGGCAATTCCTACATCTTCCTCAGGGCCCAGTATTGTGGTTCAGTAGACAAAGAATGGAGGAAAAATTAATTATATGGGCAGTCATGTTCTAAGACTAGTGCTGAAATTATATTATTTTTAATCAGACTAATGCATCTCTCCTAATTAGAATAAGGCTTAGATGTATCACAGATTGATTTCTGCTTAGTTTGCTATGTTTAGCAGAAATAGTTTTAATGTTACAAAATGTAATTGCATTAAATTATAAGATAGTAATAAATAGTATTGTTATTATGTAATCATATTAGTATCATTACATATCTAAACATTAATAAATTTCAGCTATATTAAAGTAATCAGTGATTAACTGCATTTATGGATAGGTAGCTGTGCAAGTAGGGTTAGATTAGAATGGCAAATTTTATAACCAATTTAATGTTCTTGTTGTGAAGGATGGAGAGTTGATTTCTAATCTTTTGGTAGGTATTAATAGATAAAATCGTAAAGGAGGTAGGTGCATAAGTATTATATTGAAATTGTCTTTATTATAATGCACTACCCTATGGTGTTACTAAGTCAAAAAAACATCTAACTCCAAAATTTAATAGATTGTAGGGGGCATGATTTATGAGTAGGGGCTCTTACAATAGCAGTTGTAGTGGTTTATTTTAAGATGCCTGGTTCATGCAGGAAACCTACCGTGTGAGATAGGTAACTAAGTAAGTAACTGCAATAAGAACAAAAGGATTGTACTTTAGTATAACTATAAGGATAATGCGGAGGGGATCAGCTGTTATTCTAACCTCCAATTAGTACCTACAAAAATTTAGCAATAAAGAAGGTACATACGAAACAGACAAGCACTACTACGCAACAACAATAAAAACTCAGCTACACATGCAATCAAAACCAAAATAATACGTACGTTGATAAAATACGGCTGGTTACCACGGTTATTTTGTGCGAGTTAACAATTTCTGGAAATTGTGTTTCCAGCTAATCTGAAAGATTTCCCCCAATCTATAGCCCGATAAATAAAACTTTTCTTAACAAAAACGTCTAGTACACTTGTAATGCATGTAGATACTTTTATGATAGCATGAATATACATTAGTATGTTCACGGTGTAAAGCAGTTGCGGTTCAGAAGCACAACCAAACTATCCATAGAACAATACTACATAAAGGAAATAACACTATTTGTATGTTATCTATATAACATACAAATATATCTGTATATTAGACACTATTAGACACACTTAAAAAAATATCCCACTCTCCGCACGGATGGACATTTTTTTTAACGCTTTGGGACAAACGTAGTATAAGGTATCCTTATGCAGGACGTAAGTATTTTTTTTTCAAATTACTATTTTTATCTGAATTTTCAGCAGAAGATTCTCCAATACGTCAACGTTTTTTCAGTAATCTCGCTTGCTCGCTAGATAATTAATGGTGATGGTGACCTTTATTTTTCAAGGCATATTGTTTGGAAGTTTTTTTTTAATCAGGGTAAATACGTATAAACAGTGTAGGTACATAATGCAAATTATGTTAATGCTAATAAATATAAAGTAAAAAAATAAAGTAAAATAAAAGAATACATATAAAAATGTACATATAAATACATATATAAATATGTCAGGAAAAGTAGGCAGAAGGCAGAGTAGTGCAGAAATAACTTTTGATAAATACTTACTATAGAAAAAGTGTGAGAATACCTACAATAAAAATATTAAATGATTAAATATTAAATAGATTAGTTAGTTGAATTAGTTTTACGAATTTAATCTTTCTCTTTTCCTCCTTTTGTACACTTCATACCCACCCATTCGTTTTTAATATTTCCAATTCCCAAGGTTTGCTGGAAGAGAACTCTTTTTAGGGTTAAGCTCGCCTGTGTACATACCATTATTGATTAAGTTTAGATTATGTTTTTTTGTGTACAATAAAGAATAAAGAATAAAAATTAAACAGCTTAGGTTGAATAAAATAATTTATAATTACCTAGTTCTGAAAAAACTTTTTAACTGAAAAAAAATGTTCTATGGATCAAGTCTAAATATTCAATTTCGGTTGCGTCTGCAGCGTAGGGAGCCGACCGCGATGACGCGGCGGCGTTTATTTTCCTGTTAGTATTTTGTTTAGATTGACATTATAAAATCCGTAATATATTTTAAATGAAATGTCCAATTTTAATAATTAAAAAAGTAATCTACAGGTATTGAAACATTCTGAAATACGAAAGGATTTGGATTAGGATTTATTTTAATGTATTGATAACATGGACTGATTTTGGTCGACATTTCTATTAACTTTTAAAATGTAAAAATAAATAACTTCTTTTTTTACAAAACTACAATATTTGGGCATATGGTATCGCGAAGTTTTTTGTAAATATTGTTTTTTTTTCAATATTGTAGATTTTTTTTGTTTAATCATCAATAGTTTCCGCAGCGCATACGTTGAAAGACATTTTATAGCAAATATGTTTACACCTTACATTCTTTAAGTTTTAGTAGGAATCCCTATTTTTTTCAAGTTATAATAGCCTATGTTACTCAGGGATAATGTAGCATTCTAATGGTGAAAAAATGTTTTTAATCGGACTAGTAGTTTCAGAGTTTATTCGCTGCAAACATACAAACATGGAAATATTTCCTCATTATAATACGAGATATGACACATCTCTATCTCATTATATATGTAGATAGAGATGTGTAGATGAAGATGATAACAAAACCTTTGTGATCAGAACAAAACAAGATCTAGTTAGTATACTGGAAAACTAATCAAATTTTTAAAATCATCATAGATACAAACCTTCTTATTGTAGGTACAGATCATGACTAGGTAATTAACTAATCTAAAATCAGCTTATGGATCTACTTAAGTTATACTAATCTACTTAACCTACCTATATTAATGTTCGTACTTACCTACTTTTAGTACTTACTACTCTAAGTTTTCTATGATTCAATGTACTTACTTATTATTTAGAACACTAATAAAATATACACAAGCACAGATCAAATTAGATCAGAACGGAACACTGTCTATCATTTTTACAATAATTAATCGCGATAAGAACGGCATGAGGAGAGCCTATAAAACGGCAAAAAAAAAATCAGTGGAAATACTGAAAGTATGTAACTATTGTGAAAGTGACTTTAACATTTTCATTGTGTTGGCGTTTGTCTATTGACAAACTAAATTGTTGGTAGAATGGCATTTTTACCTCATGCCATGCGGACTATTATCTATAATATTGTTTAGTCTATGGTACGCCCTGGTTTTGGTTCATGTCATTTTCATTACATTTTCTTGGAGATTTTTCCCATTTCTTGAATTTTCAACTGTTCTATTTTGGGACAAATGACTGATTACAGTTATTTAGAATATCCGTGCTAGATTCGCATTGTTCAGACATGCATTCCACGCCTGAGCACGAGGCGTCGCTATGTTAGAGTTCTTGATTGGTGAATGAAGGTTTATTCCTGAGGGTTTGAAAGACACTGGTTGGTAATATGCAATGGAAATACAATGGTTGGAAAGGGCAATGGCTATGGGCGTTCCTAGTACTCGTCCTGTGCTCACTTGCGGCCGCGCAAAAGATCGGTGACCCGTACAAAATATTGGGAATCCATAGAAGGGCGAACCTGCCTGAGATTCGTAAAGCTTACAGGCAGTTGGCCAAGGAATGGTAAGTTTATTGTTCCATAAAAAACTTAAATACAGCATCACTATCACTTAGATCTTGTGTAACAATACTTTATTTATTCTAGGCACCCAGACAAAAGTGAGGATCCAAATGCTGAAACTCGTTTTGTTGAAATAAAGCAGGCATACGAGCTCCTCTCTGACACAGAGAGGCGGCAAGCTTATGACTTGTATGGAATCACAAATGAAGATGATCACCTTTATAAACCGAGGCATGACTACAGCCAATATGCTAGATTTAGGTATGATAAATGCTTTTATTTATCCAAAAATAGTTGTTTTGAAGTGCTGAAATCAGTGCCAGATGTGAGCTCATTTACCACTCTTATGTTATTCATAGAATTTCAGTTTTACCCAAGTCAACATTTGAGTCATACCCACCTGCTTGTAGTCCTGTGATGATGGAATTGTGATTATTGTGCAAATTTGTCAAAATATGCTCTTTTACTTTAGGTTTAGATTAGGATTAGATTAGGAGTAGGTTAGGTTTTAGATTAGGTTGTTGTCAGAACACAAAATATGTTTCATCAAAAATAGGTATTTATGTATGTATTTATAATATTTATACTTTCTATAACCCCTACTTCCCTACTAATATTATAAATGCGAAAGTAACTTGTGTCTGTTTGTCTGTCATGTTTTCACACCAAAACCGCTGAACCGATTTTGATGAAATTTGGTATAGAGATAGATGGGACATTGGAGAAAGACATAGGCTATTTTTATTGTAGGTACCATGCGTGCGAAGTCGCGGGCAGCAGCTAGTAACTTATATAAAAGACTTTCTTCCTGTTTCATAAGTCTAATACAAAATTGTAGTTCCTTAAATAGGTATTTGTTTATTACATTACAAGGAGGCTATTATGTATGGCCTCCTTGTTAGCTAGTCAGATATAGTTAAAATGAATGTTTTTGTTTCAGCAATGACCCATTCGAAGAGTTCTTTGGTAATCACTTCAGAACTCAGGACCAAGACATAACTTTATTCCATAAATTGAGTGTCACTGCTCGGTAAGCAAATAAAATACACATCATTTATAGGTATGAGAACTACAATTATTAGAATCAAAAGTTTATTAGTTTATTAGTATCTAGAAAAATGTTTTATTCTGTCTAGATTATTCTAAAATCATCAATCTGGGAGTCATTCACTTATATAATTAAATATTATATGAAGTTAGATAAAGGATTTAAAAAACAAGCAGCATAGAGCCATCAAAATATGGACTATTCATAATTTAGGGCTATTTATTGGTTTATTTAATTATAGACGAGCAGCTTCCGCTTATGTGTCTACATTATACAATGTTGAAATTTAGTCTTTTTTTTTTATTATGATTGGTTTACTTTTTTAAGCTTTGATTTAATTCTTCGTAGCCAGTTGTCGAGCTTGTCTTTGAGTTAGTGCAAGCAGTTACAATATTTTCCGGTAGCATTTTGTATGCAGTTGTAGCATTCCAATTGATTTGTCTTCCCTGTGGTCTTGTCTGCAAGGTTGAGAGCTTACATTAAGGCTTATCTAAGTGCACGAAAAGAGCTTCTGAGGTGCACTTTAATCCTTTCATCACACTGGTTAGAAATAACTAGTTACACAATAAGAAGAAGAATTGTAAATAACTCAATCGCTGAAGAAATGATGTGCAATGAGTGAGTAGGCAGGAACATAAAATAATTTCAATTGATGGCCACATAGCGCCCTGGTGTTGTCCTTTCTGATGAAGATCTCTTACATGCCTGCTAGATTGATATTTGGTGTGCATTGTCCATCAATATTAGTTATAAAAACTGGTTTGCTTATTCCAGACACTTTGAAAACAATATAGTAGAGAAGAGTGTTCACACGCCAGCCCTGGTGCTATTCTACACGGACTGGTGCTTCGACTGCGTCCGATCGGCGGCCGCTTGGCGACGACTAGTGGACGCATTGCAGCCTCTCGGCGTTACCATGGCAACGGTCCACGCTGGCCACGAAGCAAGCCTTGCAAGGAGAGTAGGCATTCACGAAGTACCTTGCTTGGCTTTAGTGCTTGATAAGCATGTGTACACTTATAAGGAGAGTCTGCAGTCTATGCCAAAGATTTTAGGCAAGTTATTTTATTTACACATGTTATTCTTCATCTGTTGTGTTGTGTTTCAAATCTTAGATGTGTACCTACCATACCACAGTAGTTTTGCAAAAATGGCGTCGGGAGATGTTCATCAAAAAAGTTATATTTTGTGTGATACAAGTACAAACTGCATCAATCAACATTCCAATAAACGCAAAAGAATCTCTTTGAAATTTCCTACCCTAAATATATGTGTATGTGTATATAGGTATACACATTATATAAAACATCCATTGAGTTTATAACCCGATATTTTGAAGTTATTCACTGCGGCTATTTACACCCCGAGAATGACATAATGACCTCCATATTTTATTTATTAGCACAAAGAAGACATCTGACTTAGAGTCCTATCAAGAAATCAAGAAATCAAGTTATCAAGAAATACATATATTCAATATTCACCCGTAAAGTTCATAGGCACATGTAGCACATGACTAGCCTACTTCACCATTCAATTTCGGGTAGATATCCTCCCGAGATCATAGAGTATTGTATAACAAAGGAAGCGTGACGCGGAGTACTATTCACACAATCAGGGACGGGTAATGTCGAACATTTTAGTATTCATGGCTGATGGCCAGCGCAGAACCACTAACGACTCTATGGATTTTTTATATTTTTTGTTGTGACAGCACTCAGTCATCATTGAGCCTACAGTATATGCAATCTACACACCAATGCCGGTTTGCCGGAAAATTTGTGTTTGGTTTATTATTTTAAAGGAAATATTTTCAATTATAAAAAAGCCGCCAACCACAACCCGTGTTGTCTGTCCTTGTCATTCTAATGTCAATAAATATAATTACGTTTTAGAAACTAAAAAGAAAACCGATTTTTACCGATAACCGATTAACCGATTCATTGTATAAAAAAAATACAACTGAATTGAATCCTCTTTTTTTAAAGTCGGTTAAAATGTTTTTATTTATCGCTTCTTAGTACATTATTATTTTTCAAAATTCCTAATCACCACTGGGAAAGGAAACCAAAATTCGTAAATTCTTTTACTTGAATAACATATTTTTTCCAGATTTTTTTATTACAAACTGCAATGAAATTTCTATGGGACTAATCGGAAAGTATATCCTTTCACATAATAAATATTTTTTCAGATTGGTTCATATATGACGAAGTTATGAGGTAACAAACATGAAAAAAACACTTGAATTGAAACTCTCCTCATTTTTTTTAAGTTTGTTAAAAAATAGCAACATATTTAAAGAGCTCTTTATCTTATGTGATTATAAGATTAGGCCCTTATTCTAACTTTGGAGAGCAGCCCAAAATACTTATAAGTTTTAGTAGTGCAAAATACTTATTATACGTATTACTTACTATATAAATAGTGACTCTTCCTGCTACGTAACAAAGTGCAATTCGGCTTGCACAATCGCTTAGTGCCTAAAATATATAATAACTAATGCCGAACATTTACACACATCATCATCTGGCTGCAAAGTAAGTAGCTTGTGTTATGGGTACCACATGCCTGATATACTACTTATAATACATATTTTTTGTAAGTACATACATATCATACCTAGAAACATTCACACCTAAGACAAATAATTCCAGATCATCCAAACATTTGTCCCACGGCGGGAATCGAACCCCCAACCTTCTGCATCTCAGCCGGGCCTTGGCCCACTGCGTCTCAGAGGTCGTGTATACCTACATAGTGCCTCTCTTTATATCGTATAACTCTATCTCGTCTGGCGCGGCATTTCTCTACGAATTTGCTCAACATGTTGGGTGCTCCAATGTACTCCTAACTTCGTACCTTAGGGATACACAAGTCAGCGGCACAAACTCGTTAGTGGGTGCAGCTAAAATGCATGCTATTTCACCTAGCTTAGTGTGAGAAAAGGATAGACGTGCTCCAAGGATAGAGATGAGCAGTAAGGAGATAGCGTGATTATAATTTCGAGTCATATGATCATTAATCTATGATTTCTAAATAAAACGATTGCGTCAAAATAATGAATAGACCTTTGGCTCAAGGGTTCTCATGAAAAAACTACTGAATGTAATTATAAAAAAAAAGCTCTTGAATAAATAATCTATGCTTGTATAGGAACAATTTTTTAGTTTGCGTACTCCGTTTGTTATTTATTCACACCTAAAGTTGCGCTAAAATCAGTGATGAAAAACGTTTTTTTTTGAGTCTTGTACCTTTCAAACCCATATTATTTTCACAATTCTGTATTGATACAAGCATAGATTATGACAAGACAAATTTATATCACTTTTAGTTTTGGTTGTTCATCATCAGACGGTGGTGTGATCACCCTTCGACGTTTGTATGGAAATATAATCGACTTGTTCACTCTTAAGCGGACAACTGTCTGATCAAGTGAAGTGTATGTAGTTCTCAGGAGTATGACTATGTACATCCTTAAGAGTAATAGAAAGTAACCCTTAAAACTATGCTTGTAGAGTTCATGCGCTGGCGGTTCCCTTACCGAATGGTGACGAGCATCGGAGATGGCAATGCGGATTCCTTTGTAACGGACTTTGAAGACAATAAAGTGAAAGCGCTAATATTTGAAGAGCGACCCACTATGCGGCTCAGATACCTGATCACTGCTTTCCACTACAGGGAGAGAGTTGCCTTTGGGTAAGTGACGAACTTTTAATGGTAAAATATTTATTATTTAAAAAAGGGCAATACATGCTATTTAAAAATATATACAGGGAATTCAGGAACTAGTATTTTAAGCCTGAACGAGGAGATTACGACCATGAAAATTAACAGTTGTGGGGGGTACAAATCCTAAGAATTCATATTATCAGATTTTCATACAAAAACATTCAAGAAATAAAATTGACAACCCTTTTTATTTTGTCAACAATGTTTCGTTCGTAAACAAAGTCCGTTACCTACCTACTACCTACCTAGTTTCGCGTGAGTTCAAATTGTCTGCTAAGCTAGGCTAGATACCTAGGTTGGTGTATGTAAGTATCTTTTGACGTAGGTACCTACATTACATACTGACTGCGGTATTCACACAAGCCATGTTGTTTCGTTTGTAGCACAAAACTAAGTAGATATTTATTTAGTAACTACCTACTAATTCAGCGGCCTAATTACCTATTCGTCTCTTGAAAAACGAGAAAAAAAAGATGTTTTTAATTTTATGGTAAAAGAACTACTTATGTAGATTTACATACCGTTTAATGTCTTGTTCTAGGCGGACCCATAAAATTTTGAAAATAACAAACACCACATTACACGATTAGTAGGTACCTATTCTAGGTACTACTTCCTAGGTATCCAACACAAAGCACTTATGATTGAGTTAAAAAAACACATGGTCACTCACAATGGTCACAAGAATGGTTCAATGTGCCAATCTATGGTTCATGGTTTGGCGCGACACCAACACTCAAAATCATATCGTGTCGCGTCGGTCGTATTCCGATCGACTGACTCGCGAGCAACTACTGTTCACGCGAAACCCTTCTCCACGTCAGTCCTCCAGGGCCTCGCTGGAGTATTTGCTACTACCACCAAGATCTGCACCGACGGCGGCTCCAGGCGGGCTCACATTACTGTAGGGTAGGACAGGACGTCAAGATGATCACTCGAAACGGAATGACGAAACGCTTTACAGGAACTAGGAAGTTGACCGCACGACGTACAACAAATCACTGAGCAAAAATCAATTCAAAGCAAAATAAAATCCTTTTAAAATTTCCGGCAATTTTATAGGGTTCATTTTTTATGTGAAAATTCAAACCTATCACAATGATGACAATCAATGTTGGTAAGTACTACTTTGGTTCTTGGTGAAGTTATATTGTTTAGTTTATTCTGTAGTCATGTCACTGCTTATTTCTTGGTCACTGAATCCTTTAACCACATTGGTTCTGTAACCATCAATCACTAGACTCTTTTTAAGGCTACTTACAGAAAAAAAAAACCAGTGACAAAAGAAATTAATGCAGCACAGAGTGACCAAGATAAAACCAATGACAGGATTAATAAATAAATTAATGAATAAAATAAATACATTCTTAACCGGAACAACGACAAAAAATACCTATTATAAAAATACCTGATGTATGATGATGATTTGTACCTGATTGGTTGTCGGTTTTGTTTGACACCTTCTTTGAGACGAATAAAAAGCCGCGAAGTCACTGAGTCTCACAATGAGATGGACAGATAAAACTATGAATTGAATTTATATGAAGATCTACCTACTTACGGAAAATTTTGGTTAGATACCCAATGCTTTAAATTTTTTATGAAGATCCGAATCAAGTTGTTTTAATAACGAGTTGTGAACATGTTATCATCATCATCATCATCACAAACAATTCCTGTTTATTTGCAAATTTTTCAGATTAATTGTTGTTGACACATTTGACAGAAGAACGAACAAGATTCTTTTAAAAATACCAGCTGAACTCAACAAAAAAACAAAAATTGTCTTTCCTCTCAGAGGCATCACAATGTAGGCAACTTTAATGCTTGTGTTGTTGCGTGAAATCATACTTTATTTTGAGGTCACGCTCAGAGTTCAATAAACAGCTGATTTTAAGGATGTTACCATTTATAGTAAGTGCAGTTTTGAAGCAAACTTTGCTGCTCATTTCTTCAATGAAAAACATTGAACTTATAAAAGTGGTAAAACATATGTTGTTCTCGAAAGTATCGAGAATCAGCCCACCTCGGCATAACATACTAGTTCCAGACCACTGTATATGAATATTTTTTATACACTCATAAAAATAGATGGGATACAGCAAAATAGTGACCTTCATAGAATAAATACTAAGAATAGAAACAAATTATACATCCCTAGGTTTCGACATTAATAAATTAAAAGCATACATAAAGGGTAGTCTTTTGAAGAAAGCGTATTGTAATATAAATGACTAAATTATTGATAAGAATGCAAGGCCTCATGTCGCTCTACCCTCAGATAGTTAACCGACACATTTGAAATGTATTAACTCTCTTGCATTCGTTGTTCGTAGTTAAGGTGGTTATAAGATGGATGGAGATTTACTCTCCGACAGAACAGTAGAGTAGGAGTAGCAGTAGAACAAGTACCACTGATATCGAGTCATTCTACACTAAGCTCAACAACGCCATACAAGAACATACTTATAATAACCTAATAGTTATGGGAGACTTCAACGCACAGATCGGAGGAAGACGGCACGGAGAAGAAAGAATACTGAGCCCATACTGCGAAGGAAAAAGAACACGAAACGGAGATAAACTCATAGAAATAGCGCATGAAAACAATCTAAGAATCATGAATAGCCAATATGAATAGGAAAAGAGCGCTAGGACCAAGACGAGTTTCTTGCCAGTTCTTCTCGGGCTTGGGTTAGGAGGAATTGGCACCTAAATTCACCTAGGAGATGTTTCAGTGTTCCTTGTTATTGTATTGAATAAAATATCTTTTGACTTTGACCTTACTATGCAATATTGATTATAAATATTTATCCCTAAGCCTTTGTCTCGATCCTTCTGTATCGTCCATTTCTGTTTCCTTTACAGATTCGTAGACATGACATCGCACGAAGCTCACAACGTGACTTCTCACTACAAGGTCCAACGTCACACGGACACAATGGTTCTACTGAAAGAGGACAGCATTGAACCGGCTGCTACCG
Organism: Lampropteryx suffumata; assembly: GCA_948098915.1. NCBI lineage: Eukaryota > Metazoa > Arthropoda > Insecta > Lepidoptera > Geometridae > Lampropteryx > Lampropteryx suffumata. The sequence goes on from OX402546.1 coordinate 19,380,037, forward strand.
TCAGCACGACCGAGATACCGACGGAAACTCTGCGCCAGCTTATCGAACCTAACCAGCTGCTGATTCTACCGAGGCTTTCATCCCAGGTATACCTACTTTAGTATATATGCTGTCTGTCTGTTTAAACGCGATAAACTCAAAAACTGCCGCACGGATTTTCGTACGATTTTAACCAAGAATTCCAAGAATCACTCTAGAAGCAGTAATTCATTAGGAAGGTTTAGGTGTATAGTTCACCAGTGCGAAGCGGGGACGGGTTGCCTGTCAAAATTAATAAAAATGAATCTCTATTTCCTTTGGTCACGGCATCATGAACTGCTCGACGGATTTCGCTACCGATCTTTTTTGTTGTGTTTGTTATTGTCAGGATGTTCTTATGAAAAATCTAAGAAAGTTGCGTGGAAAATAGGAAATTTAGGAAAACTTAACAATGATAAAACTTTTCTAATATAACCTTAGCGCTTTTGGCAAAATTAATTTTTCTAATTATGGCGTTTAACATAACTGTCAGTCGTCCGACAGTTATAGATTATACCAATTCGAATTAAATATTTATAGTTAAGACAGGACAGCGTCTAGTCGGGTCAGCAAGTAGATAATAAATGTGAAATATGTGTAGTACTTTTTTCTAGTAGAGCGGACTGGTTTTCACAACTAGGCTGCTCGTGGGCACTGTTTGTGTGATGGGTGCTTCTAGCTGTTTTTCCAGCCTCCAGTTTGTGTAGATGTTTTTTGGTACTCGGTCATGCAATAATAGCTAAACTGCTTTGAATGTAACTTGGTATATAAATAGGTTTCATTTTAACTACGTACCTACTCCGCGGTCTGCCGCTAATAAAGATATAAAATGTGGAGTTGTCTCGCTCGTTAGCAGGAGCTAGCGGAGATAAGAATCAGCACCTAAATTCAACTAGCTTGTAATACGATTCAAAGTAATCAACGATCACATGGCAACATCACAATCCGCGTGTGAAATTACTCGATAGTCGCAAGCGTCACCAAGTGTCGTTGCTAGCTTGTTCTTCAATACCGTGTGTTGCGACGCAACCCTCTTCCTCCCACTTGTAACCCGTGTTGTCAGATGTTGACGATAATCACGGTATAATTTATCCCAAAATCGAAGCATTAAGAACATTCTGTGGACCTTGCCCATCGAGACGAGAAACCGGGCTTGAACTGACCGACAAATTTGGAAAAAAAGATGTGTGCATTCTAAAAGTAGTCTCAGACTTCTAAATAAATAAACAAATTAATAAATGTTAGAGGACATTGCACACAACACCGACTAGCCCCAAACTAAGCATACCTTGAGTTATAGTGAACAGATGACTAATAGAATATTTATATATTTTTAAATACATACTTATGATATTTTATAACACCCACACACTGAACAAAACCTACGTTCATCACAGAAATGTTTATCCCGGTAGGGAATCAAACCCTCGACCCATAAGGCCGAGCTACTATGTGTTTGTATTCAATTTCCCCTTGGGGCTTATTTTTGGTCTGTTTTCTGCTGATGTGTTCTTTTCTGTTTCGTGTGTGCTAAATAAATGAACTGAGCTGACGGGCCTATTAGTTAATAGTTTGGAATTAGCGAATATAGTGTTATGTTGTTTGTGTTGTGCAGAGTGTGATGGAGTTGGTGTGTCCGGTGGAGTGGCGCGCGGCGCGGCGGCGGCTGTGCTGCGTGCTGCTGTGCGGCGCCGGGCCCGTCGGCAGTGCGGCGCGCGCCAGGCTCCGGGCTCTCGCCGCGCGCGCGCCCGACCGCGCGCACTACGCGTACATCTACCCGCACGCGCAACCCGCCTTCATGCAGGCCATCGCGCCCGGCGCAGGTACCCACCCACCGCGCGCACTACTGTGTACATCTACCCGCACGCGCAACCCGCCTTCATGCAGGCCATCGCGCCCGGCGCAGGTACCCACCCACCGCGCGCACTACTGTGTACATCTACCCGCACGCGCAACCCGCCTTCATGCAGGCCATCGCGCCCGGCGCAGGTACCCACCCACCGCGCGCACTACTGTGTACATCTACCCGCACAACCCGCCTTCATGCAGGCCATCGCGCCCGGCGCAGGTACCCACCCACCGCGCGCACTACTGTGTACATCTACCCGCACAACCCGGCGCCCGGCGCAGGTACCCACCCACCGCAGCGGGTACTGTTCGTACTCCACACGCCAATTCGCCATTCGTCATTGCGTAATTCCGCCACCCAGCCGTTTTTACCCCACACGTCATTCCGATATCCAGCTGTCCTTACCTCGCACGTCATTCCACCATTCTGGCATTCCGCCACCCAGACGTTCTTACCCCACACGTCATTCCGATATCCAGCTGTCCTTACCTCGCACGTCATTCCACCATTCTGGCATTCCGCCACCCAGCCGTTCTTACCCCTCACGTCATTCCGATATCCAGCTGTCCTTACCTCGCACGTCATTCCACCATTCTGGCATTCCGCCACCCAGCCGTTCTTACCCCTCACGTCATTCCGATATCCAGCTGTCCTTACCTCGCACGTCATTCCACCATTCTGGCACTCCGCCACCCAGCCGTTCTTACCCCACACGTCATTCCGATATCCAGTCATTCGTACAATATTCGAAAAACCAAGCCAGGACCTTGATAACTTTGTACACATCCGCGTACCAAGCAAATAACTGCTACGTTGCCAAGCAAATAACTGCTACGTTGGTTAGACGTTGAACGACACGACTGTTAAAAACGTCAAAATACTTAATCCCTCAGGCTCAGAACCATCATCGCTCGAGCATCGCGTGGTAGTTCTCTGGCGTCGCGAACCGTCTCGCGTCCAGTACGAGTGGCTGAATGTGTCGTGGCCCGTGTGTCCCTCGCCGCCGTGCGCGGGGGGCGAGGGAGAGAGGGGAGAGGAGCTGCGAGAGTACCAGGCGAGACTGAACGAGACGCAACGAGCACTCGACCAACTTGTCAGACGACTGCTGAAGCCGACTGAGGTGTTGGCTTATGAAGCTCATGTGCAGGTTAGTTGGTTGTACCAAATGAAAATCTGCAATCTGCGAATAAATGCGAAAGTAACTATGTCTGTCAGTCTATTACGTTTTCACGCCTAAACCGCTGAACCGATTTTGACGAATTTTGGTATAGAGATAGATGTGATCTTGGAGAAAGACCTAGACTACTTTTTATGTAGGTACTGCACGTACGAATCTGCGGGCAGCAGCTAGTATAATGTATATTCTATATCTATAAAAGAGCTTAACCTGACTGACTGGCTGATTCATCATTGCCGAGCCGAAACCGCTGAAGCTAGAAAGCTGAAATTTGGAAGGTAGCTTCCTTTTATAGCAAAACCACCCACTAAGGCGGGATTTTTTGAAATTCAACACCGAAGAGGGTAAAAATTAATGTATAAAACTCTTTAACGCGTGTTGCGATTTGCTTGAAACTTGATAAAAATAAATGGACACGTGTTTCAAGATTTTTCAAAATAACTCCCATAAAGGAGTTAAATGGGGTGTGAATGTTTGTATGGAAACTTTTTATAGGTGTGAATAGGTATAGGTCGGTTTGAAACTTGAAAAAAGTATCCTGGGGAAGGATTAAAGTTAGTATAATATATACTACATGGATGATCGAGCTTTGCTCGTTATAAAACACGGATAAAAGGACGTTTTCTAAAAATGATCGATCGATCGATCGATTTATCGCCTCCGAAACCCCCTAAATTTCGTTGTTGGAGCCGTTTCCGAGATTCAGATTATATATTTATATGAACAAAAATTGCTTGTTTAAAGGTATTAGATATAATATTATATTATTATTAGTGTAATTCTAATAATATATTTAATTTTAATTATAATATAAAGAAATAAATATATAATCTATATATTTAATACTAGCTGGTGCCCGCGACTTCGTCTGCACAGGAATAGTACTTCGTGTAATACTACCGGTTTTTGCAGCGCACGCCAGAATAGCTCGCAGATGGCAGATTTTTATCAAAAATATTTTGGACAATTCACACAATATCTTAATACATTATAGCCTATGTGTTATTCTGATGTATAAGCTATATTATTGTAAAGTTTCATTAAAATCCATTCAGTAATTTTTGCGCGAAAGAGTAACAAACATACATCCAAACTTTCGCATTTATAATATTAGTAGGATAATCTGTTTAATTTAATATCCATTTTGATAAATATAAGTGTCACGAATGAGTCGTATAATTGTGATTAAGATAGGATAACAGTTGTAGTTGGATAATGGTGTAATGGGATCGACAGGAGTTGCGCGACGAGACGGCCGTGAGCGCCGTGTGGGCCGGCGCGGCGCGGCTGTGCCAGTGGGCGGAGGCGTTAGCGCGCTCGCATCACGCGCTCTCGGCCGTCTCCGTGCTCGCCACCGTCGCACTCGTGCTCGCCGCCGGGTACCTCATGGCATACCTCATGTGAGTACCTCATGGCATACCTCATGGCATACCTCATGTGAGTACCTCATGGCATACCTCATGTGAGAGACAACATACACAACATACACAACATCCACAACATCATCTACTGTCTAACTAGCCGTACCTTCTATTGCGGTGACCCCATAACTGATCGAATACTTATATATTTATAAATACATCCTGAAACATTGTTTGTCTCGTGTGTGGGTAATTCTATGTAAAATATGTATGTATTTACAATAAAATGAAAATATGTAGTATATCGGTTGTGTGGTACCCATAACACAAACTCTGATGATGTTGTGTGTGATGTCCGGCATTATTTATTTATTTATTTATATAGCGGTCAATACACGCAACATCTTCTAGTCCCAAACTACTTTACAACATCCGGACACCGAACAAACACCCATATAAGACTGACCAGTCAGCTCAGTTGGTAGTTGGGCTTATGCAACGTAGATGTTTGTTCTGTGTCTGGGTGTTCTAAAGTATCATAAGTATGTATTGCGTAATATTTAAGTATTCTATCAATCATCTTAATATATCCTTTGCTTATATTAAGGCTATATTCATAACATAAATGATTTTTCTGGAAGGGAATCGAACCCTCAACCAACAACACAGCTGGCAGAGTTACTACTACCACCTGAGCTGACAGGCCAGTCATACATACAATACAGTAGAAAATACTTTGCACATTGGGAGAAGGCTCGCCTGAGATCCAAAAGGTTGCAAGTGCGATTCCTACCGCAAAACAAATGTTTGTATGATCCACAAAGATTTGTATTGGGTCTGGGTATTTATCTATTTATAAAATGTATGTATTTACAAAAAGTATATAAGTCATGTGATTCTCATAACTCAAACTCTGCTTGCTTTGGGACTAATTGATTCTGTGTGAAATGTCCAGCATTATTTATTTTTATTTTCAATGAAATACCATGTGGATTGCTCAAAAAAAATTTCATTTATCAGTCGAATCGAAGAAGAGACGGTGCAGCGACAGAAAGAGGAGCGGAAGACGCAAAACGGAGTCAACAAACGGAATAACAACGAGCCTCAGCCTGAGATGAGGTTACACGAACTACGAGCTGAGAAGTACAACGGACTAGTCAGGTATTACTAACACTAGTTAAGTCAGCCCGCGATCATTGTTGTTACAAAGTCAAGTCAAAAGATATTTTATTCAATACAATCACAAGGATCACAATGAAACGTCTTACTATTCTCTGCTTCTGTTCTGCGAGCTATATGGCCTGCCCATTGCCACTTCAACTTGCATATTTTGAGTGCTATGTCGGTGACTTTGGTTCTTCTATGGATTTCGTCGTTGCGGATTTTATCACGTAGTGAAATACCCAACATAGCTCTCTCCATCGCACGTTGCGCGACTCGTGAGCTTGTGTATGAGGCCAATAGTTAGCGACCAAGTCTCAGTTTCATATGTCATCACTGGCAACACGCACTGATTGTAGACTTTCGTCTTGTGGATCTGCGGTATCTGTGACGAGATGTGCTGTAATTTCCCGAACGCTGCCCATCCGAGTTGGATTAATTGGCTGACCTCTTTGTCGAAGTTGGACTTGCCTAGTTGAATCGTCTGACCCAAATAGACATAATGGTCTGGAATACCGTTTGGTTATTCTGAGTATAAGGTATACTACCCTGCTCGACACGCTTTCGATCTTTACAATGTTGTTAACGAGGGACTTGTGGACGAGAGAGCCGACACCGTGCTGAGATAGTTGATCGCCCTCCCGGTAGTAAAATAAGTTGCCTGAATTTAGGATTATCGTGTCCTCTCCCTCTCTTCGGACTTCTGATAACCCTATAATATCCCAGTGCAACTTATTTACTACTTCTTCCAGCTTTATCAACTTCTCGTCGGTCCTCAGTGTGCGTGCGTTGTATGTTGCCACGGCCAGGGGTCGTTGGGGTTGGTAGCTGGACCTCTGCCGGAGATTCTTCGCACCCCCTGTTCCGCCGTTACCGTGGCCGCCACCTATGCCAGGAATAGCGGAACTGCCGGGAACTGGGGGCCGTCTTCTGATTGTGTCTATCATATATTGGGTGGTTTTGCCATAGTAACCACGCTTGGCAGGCGGATTGGTGACCGCAGATTTAGTATTCGTAATATATATCGTAATATCGTATATCGTAATATATTTAGTATTAGTAATTTAGTATAGATTTAGTAGTAAGCACTCGGGGGATGCTGCTGCCCAATCCCTCGGTGTGTGTTCCCTTAGTCGCCTTTTACGACATCCACGGGAGGAAATGGAGTGGTCCTATTCTATTCCGGAACCTCACGGATACCACAGCGTACTTTGTAAAGTTATAGTTTGACACCAACTTCACATTGTAACTAGCGATAGAAGCCTATAGAAATCGCACCGATCCGTAATACCAGATCATCAATAGTAACTGAAAGCTATTAGTATCATTGATTTGATAGTATTAAAGTTCCATAATCGCCCCACTGTTTTTCAGTGACTGCTATGATTCACATGACATAAAATTTGTTCGTTTATTGAAGCAGATTATACTGATTCTCGAAGTTTCTGTTCAGTACACCCATCAGACAGTTAACAACTGTTGGGTTTGCGTTATGGAGCACATTAGCATGTGAAATGATTGTTGCAGACTTTTGAAGCCTGGCTGTCGAACGATCGTGCTGCTAGTGGATATGCAGAGTCGAGTGGTGTTGCTGTCCAAATTCCACAAGGTGGTGTGGCCCTATCGCAAGTAAGTAAATAAACGCGGACTGTAGAACAGCTGACTTTTTTAACAGGTTGATCCTAATCTTAATTGTAGCTGCTGTCCCTGGCTTTCCTTGTGTGATAAAAAGTAGCCTATATGTTATGACAAGTCATACAAATATTACTTACTCCAAGTTTCATCCAAATCATTTCAGCCGTTAGCCGTTTAACTTCAATCATATAAATAAATAAATATTTGTGGACAACGCACAAAACACCGGCTAGGCCCAAACTAAGCATAGCTATATAGTGACTAGAAGGCGATAGAGTATTTATATATTTTTAAATACATACATTAGATGCTTTATAACACCCAGATACAGATCAAACACCTGTGCTCATCAACCAACTGAGCTGACAGGCGAGTATAAAACAATAAGAGTCTTCATTTGATATCGTTTAGAAACAAGACGCTCCTGTTCGCTTATCTGATGGTGGAGCGGAACATCTCGTGGTTCCGTCGCGTGCTGGAACTGTCTCTGGGCGGAGGCGAACTGCGGCTCAACGCGAGCCACTGTCTCGGCACTGTGCTGGCTCTCAACCCGCATCGCAAGTACTTCTGCATCTACCACGCCAAGCATCCGGAGTGCACCAAACCGCACAAGGTACCTAACCCAACGTGTGCTGGCTCTCAACCCGCATCGCAAGTACTTCTGCATCTACCACGCCAAGCATCCGGAGTGCACCAAACCGCACAAGGTACCTAACCCAACGTGTGCTGGCTCTCAACCCGCATCGCAAGTACTTCTGCATCTACCACGCCAAGCATCCGGAGTGCGCCAAACCGCACAAGGTACCTCACGGATGTTGCCCTAGTTTTAGATCTGTCTAAGCCATTTGACTGCGTCGATCGTACAATACTTTTGGCAGAAATAGAACGCGTTGGTATCAGGGTAATGCTCTTAAGCTCTAAGAGCTTTTCAAGAAAACAGATATCGGACTACGAATACGAATACGAATCTTTTTAAGAAAACAGATATCGGACTACGGGTTTTTTTTTAATTTAACCGCAATCAACAAACAAAACAATTAAGCTCGTCAACATAAATCTCAATGGGGGTTCCGCAAGGATGTATACTAGCACCCCTGTTATTCCTTATCTACATTAATGAGTTATAGGATTAGAATCTGAAGTTAACAATACTCTGGAAATTATATTCATAATGTTGGTAAAACTACGTTCATAAAATTCTGAAACTTTTAAGTCAATCCCAATAAACATTTACATAAAAAATCGAGGCACTGCTTTAGAACAAGTCAGTGAAACAACATATTTGGAAGTGCTGGTACTATACATGGTGCTGTGTGAAATGTCCATCAATATGTCGGAAGGTTTCACCTCTACTCATGATACTACTTAGTCAAAGTAAAAATTTATATAACTTTATTACTATCAATAACTATAAAGCGTCTTTCACTCTAGGCAAATTTAGGTGCCAATTTCTTCTAATCAAAGTCCAAAAAGAAGCTTTGAAATGTCAGTAATAGTGTTGTTTGTTTAGCGCATGTCCCGTATGACGCGGTCGCTGGGCGCGGGCGGCGCGGACCCCGAGGCCGGCGCCTTCATCGGCTTCCACACCGAGCCCGACTCCTCGCAAGACGAGGGCGTCGCCCCCTCCCCGCTACTGCAAGGTATCACTACACACACACACACGTGCCTTCATCGGCTTCCACACCGAGCCCGACTCCTCGCAAGACGAGGGCGTCGCCCCCTCCCCGCTACTGCAAGGTATCACTACACACACACACACGTGCCTTCATCGGCTTCCACACCGAGCCCGACTCCTCGCAAGACGAGGGCGTCGCCCCCTCCCCGCTACTGCAAGGTATCACTACACACACACACACGTGCCTTCATCGGCTTCCACACCGAGCCCGACTCCTCGCAAGACGAGGGCGTCGCCCCCTCCCCGCTACTGCAAGGTATCACTACACACACACACACGTGCCTTCATCGGCTTCCACACCGAGCCCGACTCCTCGCAAGACGAGGGCGTCGCCCCCTCCCCGCTACTGCAAGGTATCACTACACACACACACACACGTGCCTTCATTGACTTCCACACCAAGCCCGAATCCTTGCAGGATATCCCCGCTGTGACAAGGTAACAGACACGTATACACATACGCACAAGCACATCATAAGACGCGGTCGCTAATCGCGGCGCGGGCATCTGCAATATCTGCATAATCAATCTCAAGTCGAAATAAAACTCTAGGTATTAAGTTATCTGCTGCCTATTACTCGTCTCTCGCCCACCTACAAACGATAATACGCTTAAAGCAGAGACGTAAGCGTACAGGAAGAGTGTTTGACAGTAGTGATTACTCAATTCACGCTTTTTGCCACAACGTAATGGCAGCGCAGTCATGCGTGCTCACTTCTTTGTTGCAGAAATAAAATATTGTTACTACCTACGGTATGATAAAAGAACTACAACCCCCATATCTACGCCATTTTGAAAAATTTCCAAAAACTAAATCGACAATAAATTCAATATAGCTATAGAACCTGCTCACAAAATTTCAGAAATGCGACCCGTAGAGGAAAACATCCGGACAGACATACGAAAGCATCTTCGTCTAAGCTGAAACGGGGACACTCGCGCTCGATCGGTCAATAAAATTTGAAACTTTCATGGTTTTGAATTTGATTTTCACATAAAACGGGATATTAACCGAAATATCGGGAAGAAGATATCACATATCATTGTAAAAATCCCGTTTTGAGCGAAAATCATAAACTAAGTATATTTAACTAATCATTATTGTTTTATCTACAGAGAATCTCCTGGACGGCCTCGAGAACTGGTTGGACCGTCTCTTCGAGGGCAGCACACATCGCTACTACATCAACTACTGGCCCGACATGACCACCAAGTGAACACGACTCTATTATACTTTCCGTTTTTCAGTCTTACGCATTACAACGATGCGACAGTTGCGTTCAATATGTTTGAAACTTTGTATGCGTTCAGCACTATGAGAAATGCTATAGCTGCGTTTCTTTGCTGTTTTTTAATGATAAATGGTCAGCTACAAAAAAGTGTGCTAGCGACTGATGTGTGGCAATTTATCGCTCGTCGTTACGATCAAAATGTTTTGCGATTAATTCTACGATGATTGCGTTCACAATGTTATTTGCAACATTGAAATGGCTGTTACTTTGACGAAAATTATTTTTCCTTACTTGTTATATTATATGCGGAATCTTGGATCTATTTATTATTTGACATGTTGTTGGCAATTATTATGTTTTTGACGAGGAATCTTTTGTCGTGTTTATTATGATTCTGATAAAATTGGCTATAAAAAATATTGTTTTAATTGTAATGGGTATTTATCGCGTACAAGCAGAGTCAGCCCACAATTACGGTTGTTGCAACACAGTGGAAACGTCTGGATTAACTACAAAATAGTGTATTCTGATCGTGAAAGCTTCAAAAATACTATATAAAAAGTATGCTGCACGGTAATATATTACACCGACAGAACATTACATGGTTTACTGACGAAAAATGGCTGTTTTTTTGTCTACGCTTTTTTGAATGATTATTTAGATATCTATCAGTTTCGTTGTTGGATTTTTGATGCTGAACTTTTGGTGTTACCTATATTTATCTGTTAGTTGATAATATGTAATCGTGTGTAGGTGGTAATGGGATCCAAAAGTATAATTTAGAAACGAAGAATGAAGACCAATTTCTTGTAAAATATCTAAAACAATTGCCTTGTTAGAGCGAAATAGCTGGAGACAGTGCTCGATGGTGAACGCTTAGCATCTGAAGTGCTAGAGAAAAATGTATCGTACACGTCTAATATGCTCTTATTGATATACCTATATCAAGCTATAGCTTAACTATGATACTCTCGATAGACGATTGCGCTGTCGGTCGTCGATTGAGCACTGTTTCCAGTCAAAAGCGCTTGTTCATTTTACGAAGACTTCTCCAACGACCGTTATGTCATTGATAATCAAAATCAAATTGAAATTTATTTATTTGGGAGCATTAAACAGATGGACAAAAGCTATAGCTTTATTCAAAGCAATTCTAATATTGCTTTGAATAAAGCTAAAAAGATATGGCTAGATGAATCAATTATCTATCTTTATTTGGAAGCATAAACAAGGATATACAAAAAACATGGAAAGAATGATAACATTTCGAAGAAGTTAAATAAATTGTGTCGCGAATGTTAACGCCCATATCCGAAAATAACAAAACAGAACCCCAGTTAGATACATTTTCAAAATAGGAGGATTGTAGACAAAATAAAACGTGCTTATGAGATACTAAAACCTACGTGCAAAGCAAGAAAGTAAAGTTAAATGATTCGTGAAGCGCAAGTTTTTGTGGACTCAATAACTAATAATAAACTTGTTTGTTTCGTTATTATTGGATTGAATTTTCGTGTTAACAAATTAAGCTAACAAGGAATCTACACGATACAGACCTAGGCCTGTGTTACTGCGCAGTCGTAAGTCGCAGACAATGTGTAGAAGTTTAGTGCCTACAAGGGTGTAAGAACTGATTCCCTACTTAGCTTTAGATTTAGGGGCATAGCTAATATAAGTGTTGGGACAGTTTTCATTATAGATAAGAATGTAATTTTAATGCTTGACTTGTTGATCTGTGCCTCCAGATTGTAAAGTGTACTGCGTTGTGATGTGCTGAAATCGAGTGCTTACCCACCGTCCTGAGACCACCCTGAGACGATCTGAGTGAACGGTTGAAAGTTTTTGAAGTGAAAACTTCTTTAGCATCGTTTTGATTTGAATGTCGATGAAACGAAAAAGAGACAGACACATAAAATCATAATATTTAACGTGGGAGAAAATGAGATAGGAAGCATTATACAGTGTTGCTTATATTTGTGGTTTTCCTTGTGCTCAATATTTTTGAAGGTTTCACTTTTGCACACATGTTTTTCTTACAACGGCTCACCTTTGTTCACCTGGGTGATACTTGTGAAATATTTAGTTTCCAACCTCTTTAGATTTGAAATGCATAGAGATTATGATTAAATGTTTTGTTGATATTAATTGTTCTTTCCGTATATTACTTTTTTACCAAAAAATTAACGACGCTATTTTTTTAAAAACAAACCTAAATGCCTTCGTAGCATCTGGACATATTCTCAGCTGGACAGAGTTATGTATCTAGATAGACGAACTATATTCTTCTGGTGCTTCGGCGGCCGATAATATCCACACCACAGATATTATAACGGCCAGTACCAAATTTCTGAGGTCACCAATATAAAGTTAGGCGCGTTCAAGTTTAATATGAGAGGTGAGTCATTGTAAAAAAACTTTCAACGGTTCACCCAGGTGGTCTCAGGGACGTGGACGGTGGGTAAGCACATCTGAAATCGACGTTGTGGGATTCATATTAATTACTGTGGAACTTCGGTTCCGTTCAAGCTATACTAACGTCATCAGAGCTTACGAGATGACTGTAATCGATTGTTGGGATAGCTGGATTTTTAAGCACAGTAAAAAAGGCTACTGTCATTGTTCACAACATCCATGTAACCATAAGTCTTTAAAGATGTCTTCGTTCGCGAATTTCTTTCAAAAACGAGGTAGCATAACAGTCATATTATGGAATGAACAAAGATTTCACTACAGTTTAATAGTGAACCCAAAATATGGAATAATTATAGATAAAAAATATAGTGGTCTTAAAATAAGAATTTATAAAGAATATTCACACTTTTATATGAACAAATTAGCTGTAAATTAGCCAATTTATCCTCATTATCACAATAACTAGATATAACTACGACAGTATTATGTCAACGCACCTAGGATGATATAAAAAGTGTTAACTCGAATATTTGTGGGTAAATACTTGTCTACAAGCTATGCAATGATGCCGTGTCGACTTAAAACTAAACTGTTCTGAAAATACTTTCATGATATTTCTACACAACTCTTTCTAATACAAAAACATACATCTACGAACTTCCCCACAAATACTGATCATAGTTTGTTTAAACAGATAGTACTTTTTCGGCATAGGATTATTTATATAAGTATGTTGTGTATGCGTGTCTAAACAATAAGTCAGAACCAGGCATACAGCTTATGTTAACTATAAAAAACGTATTAACTAATGTACTAGTCAAAATCTATTACCAAAAAGTAATTTTAACTCTAATTACTTAGAATTAATGTAGATAGAACAATGATTATAACATAAGGTATACCTACTTATTTATTAAACTTATTTGATATGGCATTTCATCAACATGCGTGCGAAATCACTGCCGTCATTTATAACCAAGTTGTATGCACATGATTATAAATAATAATGTATTATTCTTGCCAAATTATTTATGTATGTTAAAATGCATTTTAGATCATGTTTCATTCTAATACTTGAAAAAGACATTTTTGTAATTTATTGATTGTTTTGAAGTGTATGTTGTAGGTATGAGAATATTTTTTTCACGTAAGTTTATATTCAATATGGATCGCGAACCGATATGTAGCTCGAATTTCGTTCAGCGCCATGTCATGTATGCTTTCAGCATAGCAATGCTGAAATGCAGTAAAGCTTCAAGAAATTACATGCGCGGAGCGATCATTCTAAAACAAACATACAATATGGGAGCGCCCATATTGTAAATTTGATTTGCAATAATCACTTCACGCATGTAATTACCTTACATAATCACGCGTGCGGGTTTTAATTAATTATACCATTTAGCATATTTCAGAACAAAAGTTGACCTATTTAATTATGTTCTGAAATGCACGAATACTGAACCGATACTTAAGCATTTGAGAGCTACTGGAACGTTTGAGACCCTGTTACTCTTTATAATTGTTTGTGAAAGTCAAGTAGCCTTCAAATTTAAGTGTCGTTATTCGGGCGCATGTCTAAAATATTCTCGAACGAAGTATGTAGTACATACATGATGTTGTCTAAGTTTTGTATATTGTCATATCTAAATTGATGTTTCGCCACTTTTAGGTGTCTGTATATGGGTTGTTGTTCAGCTTTTTGTCTGTTCATTCTTAACATTTTTACTTATTTAGTCTAAAACATATTGTACTGTTAAGATTCTAAAACTAAAACTATCCTTTATCTAATTCCAGTATGAATTTGTACAATAAATTATTAAATATTGTTCTCTAAAACATTGTTTTATTTTGATTACTGATGCTACCTACGTCATTTAATGAGGGTAGGTATTTATACAATACACGCATCGCTTGCTTCACCTTTGGTGGCCTCCATGGTGTAATTAATTTCAGCTTAATGCGACGAAAATGCTTTCGTATGTCTGTCCGGATGTTCTCCTCCACAGGTCGCATTTCTCAACCGATTCTCGTGAAATATTGTAAGCCGGTTCTATAACTTCATACTTATATTTTTTTTGTCGATTCAGTTTTTGGTTTTTTTTCAAAATGGCGGAGATTTATGGGGGTTGAAAACGTAAAAAAAAATATATTTCAGTCATTCCGAAAAATGTTCGTTAGGTATACAGCTCACAGAGCCACCAGTAAATAATTAGTTATTGCTTATTTTCGTTTCTCACTCCCTTCATCTTAACGTAAAAAAAGAGATCATCAGAAAATCATGTCCTGATATTCTCAGGTTTTCTAAAAATGTTGAGCATATCTAAAGCAGAGTAATATGAATAGGAAACCTACATCTGTTCCAGTATCATCAAAAGAAAATTTAATTTAAGACGCATAGGTAGGTCTTCATGTGGTCGTAAACAACTTACAGCCTTACTTATAAATGCCTCTCAACTCCTGTCAAAAGTTAACCACTGTTTAAAATAGTGACAGGGAAAATCTTAAGTATTGTTTAGGCAGAGGCATTTATAAGTTATGTCATTAGAGTTGAGAGTTTGTCTAGGGCAGTGGAGGCAAAATGCTTTTTTATAAATTAACAGCATTTATTACATAATAATTAAATAATTATTTGTACAACAAAATTACAATATTTTCTAAACAAATGTCTACTGGACTTGATGTTTGCAATATGCGCCGGAATTATGATTGTCCTCCCATGATTTTCAATACTTGAAGTCCTTATCTGCAACAGAAGACAAAATAATACCCAGTTAGAAATATAAAATGCATACCAAGATGCTAATTAAACATGATTATTAAAATTATTCTTGTATATTAATGTTTATTGGGTAGTTTAATTAACTTTTAGACAATTTTATTATTATTATTATTTTATTATTATAACTATTATTTGTAATGAAATGACTTTAATTCATCTGTTTAGAATTTCATATGTAATTAGTTGTTTAAAAAAAAAACAACTTGAGTGTGAATAATTGGAATATGTTTTGTTTTTTGTCATTGCTGTTCTATTATTTTATATTAAAGATCGCCATATTATATTAAAAAACAAATTAATGAAAAAAAAATTTCATGCAAAAATCAATGGCTTTACATTTTTTTGTGAATGTGAGCTGCATAAAAATTAGGGATTTGAGTCATAAATAAGAGAATTAGTGTCAGTCATCTGGTCACCATAATACAAGTTGCTTAGAGCTTGTATGCTTAGTTTGGGGCTAGATGGTGTTCTGCGCATTGACCACCAATATTATGTGGCATATAAAATAGGACATATTAAAACATTAATAATTTACAAAAAAGTTCGATCTGTCCCCTTCTTTGCAACAGGGGGACAGATGAAACTTTTATTATTAAATAAAGTTTGATCTGTCCCCCTTTTTGTAACGGGGGGACACATAAAACTTATATTCATTAAAGGAGTTCTACCTGTCCCCCTGCCAAATAGAGAAGGACAGGAAGATATTCCTGCCTGTCCTCCAATTAGACTAGGGTTATTTTCTCATCAATGCTTCCACATCATCTTATACCTATGTACCTAGATAGCCTTGCCTGAAGTTGAGTCTGCTAAATGTGAACTTACCATTTGCTGAATTGAATGGTTGAATGGTTTACCATACCATTGTCTGTTATGAATATGTGAAAGTGTAAATCTCTAGAAAATCTGCATGTCAATTGAACAAATATAACTTTCACAAGTTTACCCTTTATGTAAGCTTTAAAATAATCAATAGGTAGTTTAGTTGCATTTTCAGGAAGCTTAATATAGAAGCACAGTGTTCCTGATAAAGGACTTATTTACTGATACTTAGGGATTGAAAATTTAGTTTCGGTTTCTAGTATTAATTCCATGAATATCACTATTATGCTGAAACCCATCTTTATTTTTATGAGTAAATAATATTTTTTTAAATATATATTGAGGAGCTAGTATTTCTTTGAATATTTATCTCAAAGACTCACTGTTTTATTTTGTAAATGGCATGTATTGCCCTTTTTTAGATAACAAATATTACTTTAATAACAGCTGCTTTTCCCCAGAGCATGATTCCCTATGCATATCACTATGGAAGTAGCTGAATGGCATCACTATTGAAGTAGATGACGTTGAATGGTTTAGGACCAGAGTGCTAATCATTAATATCCTTACTAAGTAAGGATACTTACTCATTTTGGATGCTTTCATTGTGCGGGCGATTAATGGATAAGAAACTAATCGACTCACCTTTTACTGTAGACCCTATTGTTCCTAAGCATTCTTCTTCTTTGGATTTAGTTCATACTCGCAATTCGCATATGCAAGGCCTATGCCCATGCCCATGCCAGCTATAATGGGCCATCTCCGCCGGCCAAGGAACAGAACTGAGGTCAATGCGCCGATCAGGACGCCACCACCTGAAATTATTATACAGATGCTATAACTTTATGGAGCTTCTACTAAATTCTGCATGAAGTAAACTACCATAGTGTAGAGGTCGAACTTACCCATTTTTACGATTCCATCAGTGAGACACATGTCCAATTTTACTGAGTAATCATTTTCTGGATTACCCTTAGCCATATTTATGGTTTACTAAGTTGTATGTACCAATAATCACTCTTTTTGAGTTTATGCACAAGGGAGGGAAAAAAATGTTTGAAAACGAAAAGTTATTACACTTTTACATAATATTTCGATTCGACAATGAAAGAAAATCTGTCCTTGTTCTTCTTCTCTTCCTTTAATCGGACTGACAGTACTATGACAGTGTGTGTCTGAAAGTGGGAACGTCAAAAACAATTCATTATACTAGGGTGACGGTAAACTTAGCAGGACCGTAAAAGTATTCTCTTTTCTGTGAAAATGATTCTGTCCTGCATTCTGTGCTGCCTATTTTTCCAAGAAATATATATTAGTTCGCACCGTTTTAGAATGGAGAAGACGAACGTTTATTAAACTGCCAAAGTAATTTTAAAAAAAGTACGAGAATAACTGTGTTTTTACTTATTTTCTTACATTAAAAATGACTGAGAAAATTACGATCAAAGTGTGAATTTTCATACGACATTATTAAAAACGTGGGTGGCCTTCGATCGTGCGATGACGTCACGATTCATTTCGCCTATTTCTATTCCTTCACCGGTCGCTCGCGCTAACACAAGGAGGGTTTCTTGCTAAACTCAATGTTTTAATTCCCATATAAAAACACTGGACAAGCTGTTTTTTAACGTGCCAAAGGACTCAAAATCCAGAAAGAAGTGGATGACAGCTAAGCTAAGTATACGAAGATTTGATTCAATAGAGCCTAACTAAATCTAAAAAAACGTTGCATTCTGCTGTGTAATATTGGTCTAATATTACTTACCGTTGTCTTATATTATTTATATATAACCTTTATGTATTATTTCATATCTACCTCTGACAACGATAACCCAAAAAAATATGCATAGATTTTTCTCCTTATATAACCTGAATACATTTTAATCCAACATTCTAATTAAAACGTAGGTAGGTATACCTATTTAAGTTTATTGATAATTACATTTTAGTTAACTTCGATCTCTTGTTAGAAAACGGTGGGACTCTTTTTTGTGTATTAACTTAGGGTTATTTCTCACGACACGAACGTTCTGTCTTCTAAGATGTAAATTGAAACCCAAAAGTAGGTAGTTACCAATAGGTACAATACGTAAGTACGATTATGTGTAAACCGTACTATCCATCCTACAGTAGTTGGCGGGTCGCAAAATATAGTAGATTGTTATAGAAATGTGGAATATACCAATATTTTAGAAATATTAAACTTACGGCCCGCATTTCATAGTACCTATTATGCCTATAATCCTCGTAAGAATAACATGCACATTATTAAGGTCCAACGGAAAGTGTAATAATACGTAAAGACTATAAGTGTTATTATAAGTATTTTGTTTATGTACCTATCCTATATTTGTATTGTATATAATATTGGTTTAGGTACCTAAACCGTTTGTTTGTATATCCGTCTGTGGCATCAACCTAGGTAATAGGTTAACACTAATAGGTATGGAAACCTATCCTTTGGATGAATCGAATTGCAATGATGTGGTTTTCACTGTGGTTTTGTTTTGAACGTGTTTTCTTTT
This sequence comes from Lampropteryx suffumata, assembly GCA_948098915.1. NCBI lineage: Eukaryota > Metazoa > Arthropoda > Insecta > Lepidoptera > Geometridae > Lampropteryx > Lampropteryx suffumata. Next base: position 19,398,683 of record OX402546.1, read on the forward strand.
TATTGTAAAAATCTCCGTAGCTCTCTCTTCCTGACCTAGAAACATATAAATATGATATTAAAATATGATTATACCATTACACCAATATTTAACTATTAGGTTATGCCTAATTTCTTCATAACTTGGTATACAAAATTGCTTAGATTTCTCCTGGAACCTTGGAAAGTGCATATTTGTAGGTAATTAAAACCAAACCTACAGTTATTTTAATAATTATTGCTTTAATAATTAGGTAATAGTTAGGTAGGTATATTAGTCCATGACGTTAATAAGTACCTACCACATTCAGTTTAAAGTTCGAAATAAGTAGGTATGTACGTAGGTATAACTTCTAAAACTATCATGATTTGAACATAATTTTCACTAAACGTTTATCTCGTGATCATGTTGAATGCAACTGTGCCGAAATATCAGGAAGTAGAAAAACTCACAAAGGAATCATGGTAAATATCCCGTTTTGAGTGAAAAGGTATGTAGGTATTTACCTATTACTATGTTACCTACTTGTAAGTGTTATAATATAATACATATGAAAAGACCTTTTCATTTTTATGCCACGAATTTCGGCAGCCCCAAAAACCTTATCATTACATAGTATAAAACAAAGTCGTTTCCCACTGTCTGTCTGTCCCTATGCATGGTTAGATCGTCAAAGATGTCGATGAAGGTTTATATGTATAATACCTACATACATAATATAGTGGAGAAACACTGATAGTTTTAGAGGTAAGCGTTTATGGGTTCAACGTATTAGAACTACTGAGCTACAGCAACGCGTGGCCGGGTCAGCTAGTTTTTTTTATAAAACATTGAGCTATCATCAAGCTATGCACTATTGGCAGATAGTCCGACTGACCTTTCTGAAATCCTTCTACCATGGCGTATAACTAAGAGGTAGGTACAGGTACCTACAGGAATTTATAAAGTGAACAACTACAACTACGGATAATTACCTATGATTTGTTATAACAATTCACAAACTAACAAACACGTACAATTTAAGCAACAAACTTTAAACAAAGCACAAGCGCGTGTTTGACAGTTCACTATCTGCCGAACAGGCGATTTCACATGTACCGTGACGTCACGCAGGAAGCGCGCCAAATCTCGTAAATTTAATAAGAACTTAATAACTTCGGTAATACTGCATGTATTCACATGAAACAAAAACTAATACAACATACGTAGTCTATGCTGTGATGTTAGGTATATATTAGTGTAACATTTTGACCCTTTTGTGTTCTCCATTATATAATTAGTAATATTCTAAGAGTAAATGCTTTCTTTCTTTCTTTCTTTCATAAGTGGTCACTAGGTATTGGTTACAAATCTATCAAGTAGGTACAGAAGTATTATCGTAAATTTTCGATATATTCGAGGTACTAAGCCCTCCTGGCTTTACCGATTAGATTTACCATAATTTCGCTACTTTCACTTACTTTATAATTATAGTATCTGAACTCTAAGATAAATAGGCACGAATACAACAGAATCGTGGGGCATAGTCAAACCAGAAAATCTTTTACCGTCCTGCTAACTCTATAGTCACAACAAATCAATCTGCATGCCCTGGCGCCTGGCCCTGCCCTGCCCAGTGTTGCCAGATTAGGCGACTTATCGCCCTTTAGGCTATCTCGACGGGTGTCGGGGCGACCAAAAAATGCGATCGACGACTGGTCGCCGTTTAGGCTATTTAAGACATAAAAAATTATGATATTAGGCTACATCCATCATATTTTTTTTTACAATTACAATAATAAGTAGGCACAAAATGGATAAACCGGAATGTTTATTTCATTCAGTTAATGTCAGTTGATGAGAATGTCATTTATTTTTAAATAGAGTGAGAAGTGAATGAAATGGTGGTGGTTAGTTGGATGCATATTTCGCGGCATTTAATCAATCAATAAATGGAGGAATCCTTGATAATGTTATTTTGTAAGCAGTCGACGAATAACATATATTTTTTTTATAATAAAAGCTTTAACCCTACATAATAGAACCATTAATGTTAACACAGTTAATAAATCTAGCCGTTTTTACTATGTTGCTTTATTGTTGTTGAAGTGAAAACTTCTTTTAGCGCGGTACGCATATTTTTATATGAGGTTAAACCTCTGGACTCGCGACACCGTTACCGAGACGTAGCCGGCTGCCGCGCTTGCCCTATTTGATTATAAACCTTAATTCACATGTTTACAGTCTACTTTTGTATGGAGAAGTTTACTGAGTTAGGTTCTTTGATATATTATCTACATTCTGAACAAAAACATAAAAAAAATATTAAATGTTTTTTAAAGTTTCTAATAACTAATAAAATACTATTCATAAATAAAATGCAATTTATAACCCAATAACCCAATAACCCTAGTACCCATCTAAAAAATGTGCAACCCGTTTTTTTTATTTTATTACTGAGACTCTACAGGAAAAATAACATTACATGCTTACAGTATTCACTTTCAATATTTTAATAACCAAGGATTAGTTATGTATGTTTTATTTCCTGTTGAGTCTAAGCAACAAATAGGTTATCATAGTATTATTACCCGTATTAGGCGTATATTACGTATCTTTGAATTAAGCAATGTAGTCTAATTTATAAAACAAACCTAAATTTTGGTATCAAAAAAATTAGGCGATTTTAGGCTACTTTTTGTATTTTTTTTGGCGATTTGGACCGAGTTTCATCTGGCAACACTTGCCGACCCAGCTGATTACAGAGTAGGTAGAGGACTTTTGTTTTGTAGTTGCAGATAGATAATGCCCGAATTAATTGTTGGGTTGTTATTAAGTTTTTGTCATCGAATCGAAATATTAGAAAAATAGTCAAGCCCGTCACAAATCAGTGATAGCCAAATAGTAAAATAAAGATAGGAAAGTGATAGCCTATCCGTCTAATTTTGTGTTGTTATTGTTGTTTGTTAGTAAATAATGATCGCTTTCCGCCAAAGTCTTGCTAAACCTAATATAAAATGCGCCACTCTACTACTACGACAAACGAGCACCACTCCTGACACGAAGGCCGCTCAGGCTCCGAATCCTAAGACCATATCTACTGACATGGTGGGACCACCAGACCCTGTATCGAACTTGAGAAGAATTGTGTTCAAACAGCCATCAAACGAAACGAAATTAGAGAAAAGGTTCAGGGAACTAAGAATAGAAGTTCAAGAATGGAACCAACATTTCTGGACTCAACATAACTCAAGATTTTTTCAGGTATTTTGTCAAATTCTCATTCTGTTCTGTAATTCTGTAAATACACTTTTTGCCTCTTTTTACCAAATTTTTATCCAAGTATTACGAGAATAATCTAGGTACTAAGCAACAACTTTTAGGCTATCTATCTACATTTGTTATAATGAATGATGCCAGGTTGACTGACAAGATGACAAAGTTTATCTCTGTTTTATGTAAGTATAAACTTTTTCTTTCTCTAGGAACGTGAGAAATATCTTAAACAGCATGTACCCGAAGGAAAACAAACCTTAACTGCTGATGAAATGAGTGTTTTCTACAAAGCATTCCTTGATAAAAACTGGAAGTCACACATTACTTATAATATTGAGTGGTACAAAAAGAATATTACCCTATTAGGACTTGCTTTACAAGTCAAATTCAGAAGATTACTTAAATTATAAAATTGATTACCATGCTTCCATCATTTAGGTTATTGTTAAATGTACCCAGCACAAACATAGGTACTAAACTGTGTCTAAATAAAAACCTAATTAAGACAAGTGTTTTATAAAATACTTTTTAACTTTGAAAACTAGTACCTACCTACTTTTATGACATTAAATTAAAAATACTTATCCATATGCCAAATGTCATGCATTTTGCTCATTTTGTATTTAGTGAATATAAATTTCAACCTGATTAAAATTTGTGGTAGGTATTTATGATAATGATGAATAAATAGTCAACCAATGAACAGTTTATTTCCAAGTTAAATATATTTTTAAAAGTATGTATATAGCGTTCAAATGGCTCGTCAGTTTGACCCTTGTAATGTGGTTGGCGATGTGCTTCACCAACATTTATATAAAAGAGAGCCAGAAAATAAGTGGTCCAGGTTGGTAACCTATCAATTATTAATTTCTTAACATAGAAGATATTTTTTTATAATGAGATTTGGTAGTTTATTTATTTAACTATACAATTTTTTAAAGGCTTATATCACAAATCAATTGTATCGACTTTCAAAAACGTTTCCGAGCCAATAGACAGTATATCTGCAGCTGAAGGAACTGTTCATTATCTAAACAGCAATGAACATAGCATAGCTGTGTTGCACCTGATGATGTTTGTTGCTGGAGCCTTTGCAGTATCTGTTTTAAATAAAAAACAAGAAATAATTAGGTGCATTAGAAGAAACATATCAAAAATAAATATTCAACACACATTCAAGAAATATATCAAAAAAATTAAAAATCCCGCCATGAATTTTTGGGTTACTGTAACAAAATGTTTTGACTACTTTTGGGAGAAACTTAAAACATATGGGCAGAAGTTGATAGAATACATCAACTTGAATGCTCTTAAAACAACTCAATCCCTCAAGCAACGTCGTTTGTATTCTACAATGGTTAACAAGGTAAAGGAAATTGGTATAGAAAGAAAAAATCTGGGCCAACTTCTAATGTCAACAATTCAAGAAAATAAAAATATAAAAATACAGTATCAACTGGAGACTATGGCAAAAAAAAGGCTTTCATTACACATTGAAAATACTAATAAGCAAATGAAAGAAAACCGATCCCGATATGCGAATTTTCAGCATTTGTATTTGGCTACACATCAAGAAAATATATTTCTTAAAGCACGGATCAGAAAACTTACGAAAGAAAAAGAAGACATCGAAAAAAATCTAATGGGATTGATTAATGAGGTTTACAAATCTAAAAATACCGAACTGATAACATACTGTAGCCGTTTTATAGTGACATCGAGAGATAACTTATTAAATTGTGATATGAGTGCAGAAATACAAAAGTTTTTGACAAAAACACATACCTCTGGATTTCGGTCTAGCTGTAATCTTAAAAGGTCAAGGGTTGAAATTACAAGTGCCAGAAGTTGGCCGTTGTGTGCAGGCACTCGTGTCTCCGAAATCTTACAAGACGATAATTTAGTGCCTCTTATATCTGACTCACCAAGGCTTAAAGGGCTTCCAGGAGAATTCGTTTGGACCGTAAAAGATAAAGACGGAATAATAGAAAAATTATACGAATATGACTATGAGACCGAATTTGATAGTAGTGATACTATTAGAAAAATCAGACAATATTCCGTTTACTACGACAAAGACTGCCTATTAGATTTTACAAAGTACGTATCTACCTAGGTTTTCCTTGTAATGTTGTTTTATAGTACCTATAGCACGTACCGTGCCAGTATTTGCATAGCGATGTTGTATTACAAAAATATTCTATAAAACGTACCTACATGTTCTGCGTTGTCTAGAAATGATAAAGCATTTTTGTTACAGCTCAATACAAGAGCGTGATATCAATCTTGATACAGCTGGAGTACATTGTCATTACCTAAATGTGGAATACCCTCTAGAAAGTCGAAGAATTGTGTCGGGATCTGAAGCATTCAAAAAGTTTATGCGTAATAGCAAATGCATTATGCCGAGTCCAAATATATCCATTAATCAGTGAAAAATTAGATTTATAGTATTTAAATTTGTTAATATGTATTTTTTAGAAATATAATTTTGTTTGTATGTGCTGCTTTTTGTAAAAAAAATCTCAAACTTTATTCTGCTCTCTAGTCAATGATGTTTTACATAATATAATTGTTTCTAGTCCCCTAAAAAACATAACACAAGTTTATCACAAAGGTCAACAGCTACGATCAGTTTGAGTGTCCAGCCAATCTACCCCAAGGTGTTCTGTGATCTACCCTGGCATGCCTCCATGATACCTACACATGCCAGCATGTTAGGTACTTTATTATATTTACCTACTTTATACATATTATACTAGGTAGGTACCTATACTAAAACCCAACTGTCTAATAACATCTTTAACATAAGTAAATATTATTTAAAAATGCCAACCATGCCAGAACTCGACAAGAAAATATTCCTCAAGTAATATTTTTATTTTAAATCTTCGTACTTATTTATAGTGACAGAATCGTCGATATTTTTAAGTTTATAAAACATGTAGCGAAGCAGACGAGCCTCGTATGTAACAGTTTGTTTTGCTTTTGTATTGGCGTCTTCTTCCTGAAAAGGACTCTCGATAACTGTGCTTACTCGTCTACCGTAAGTCTCACCACCTTCAAGAAATTGGAGACACTCCTTTATTGTGTTATCTTTAACAACAATCAAGTGTTTAGCTAAATTCTCTAGGAATGATAAGAAGCACCTCTTTGCGTAGAACCAAGTGTCAGTTCCGAGACGCTTATTGAAAGGCTCGAGAGATTTGATAACGCGAGATATCCCAAACTCGTAATTCCCTTTTGCGCAATAGAGAGTCCCAATGACTAAATTCACTATGCATAAATGATAGAACTTCTTCTGAGGGTCTTCAAATATTTGCTGCTCTTCTTCTTTTTCTATTTTGCGCATAATATCTTCGGCTTCTTCGTTTTGTGAAGTCATTATGTATGAAACACAAAGGTTAGCTAACACGGCAGCACTCACATCTAAAATATTATCATACTGCTTCTTAACAATAGGTTCGTAAAAGGTTGCAGCTTCTTTATACTTATTCTCTTGCATGAACAACACATGAGCTACGTTTAAACGCCAAACATCCGATTCGTTGCAAAACTCTACTGACTTTCGGAAAATTTTTTCAACCTGTCCGTAATTTTCCATATCCCAATAAATTTTAGCTTGTGCCATAACTACTGGTATGTAACGTTCCAATGCTTCCTCGTATTCGACAACAGCTTTCTTGACTTGATCATTATCTCCTTGAGAACGACTCTCCTGGACTACTTTCGTCAGTTTCCGCAACTGCTCGGCATGTTTTGATGCAATATCTTCGTACTTTTGAAATGCTTCTTCTGGTGAAGTCTGGCTTGTAATGATAGCATCCAAAAAGTCATACAAATACGGTGTTAAGTATTTGTAAGTAAATTGCGCGTTCTCAGCCAGCACATCAGCTGCTAAATCGTAATATTCAAATTTGCAATACAAGAGCAATAAATTCGCAAAAGTTTCAGGAGGAAAAGGATCTTGTTGAAGTAAGAAGTGGAGTTTCTCAAAACCATCCGTTGGTTTTATTTCAATTGATGTTAAAGCGATGTTATGCAATGTCACTGCATCTAACTCATGTTCATGCCTTGGCGGCATGTCACTCAATGCTTCTCTCGACGCTTCAATATTTTTCAATTGATACTCGATAGCAGCTTTGAGATTAAATACTTCTGTGAGTGCAGTTTCATGAAGTGTTAAAGTGTTACCGACAGATTTCACTTCAGAGGTCTCTGCTTGCATTCCAACTGCTAATTCTGGATGATCACGGATACCTCTCTCTATAACTAATGTAATGTGTTTCAACGCCTGAGGATATTCCTTCAACCTGAAGTAACAAAGAGCAATGTTGTAATGCAAATGTGCATTGAAACCCAGAACACTAAGACTTCTTGAGAACTTCTGTAATGCCTCCTCATATTGGTTTTCTTTAAAAAGTAAACAACCTAGATTTATGTCTTTATCCGGATCTTCTTGCGGATAAGAATCGACCAGACTTTTGGCAGTTATCGTATCCTCTTCGCCGTACTTGATTGCTGATTGTAATTTGACGACTTTCTTATCTAGCTCTGGAGATGTTATTTGCATGGTCACCTTGTAAGATTCATCGAACATAGACGCTTCATACAATGCTTGCGCGAAGTATAGTTTGTATTCTGGTATATCAGGATGCATTGCCGATAGTTGTTCGTAGCAATTCGCAGCCTCAACAAATGCTTGAGTCCTGAAGTAGCAGAAACCTAGCAAGGACAACCCAGCTCGATTCGGGTTGAAATTGATGGCATCATTAAGTGCTTTGATTGCATCTTCATATCTTGCGTCTTTAATCTGTAAACAAAATTCTATAATATAATCACGGTACTGATAAGGAATACGTAAATAGAGCGATGTAGTAGGTAACTGGGTAGGTACCTATGCAATCGGTAAAGTGGAACATCAAAGGACTTACTTACCATCACGTACTACCTACTTTGAAGTTCCACTTCACGTAGGTACCTAACTAAATAGCTAGTTAATTAAAGTGAGTCAAGACTTATACCTACTCAACGGTATCGAACGATCGAGTCGAGGTAATTAATAATCTTACACGTGGATGTCCTTTCTAAATGGAAAATAGGTTAAATAACTAACGCTCCATAACGCGGTTTGTCATGGAAAATAAATAGGTACCTATCTACTAAGAAGAGACATAAGTTAGTTACCATTAAGAACACTGAGTGCAGCTTATATGTATATATGTTTGCAATGTTCTTACCTGAGTTTAATGAATACATAAATATCGGGTAGTTTTTTCTTAATTCAGTTTGATATAGGTACCTATTATGCACCTACATAGGCACCTAACCTACCTACATAAGTATAATATAATCGAAACTTATAAGCTAGCTAATGTTGTTCTCGTTAAAACGGATTGCGATAAAATCGTAAATAATTCAGTACGTTATAGATAATCCTTACCTATGTAATCAACATCCTAGCTGATTCGTTGATAAAGGACTACCTACCTATTTTAAAATACTTAGGTACCATGAACTGCCTCTTCTTTTCTTCATTTATAATGGGATCTGCCTTCAAAGGTGGTAATTTTTTGGAGCTACCTTAGGAAAGTAGGTGGGTGGTAAATACCTACCTATACTTCTTCGTGATGAAACACAGTGTAGGTACCTAAACTTAAAAAATACTTAGTATATTTAGGTAATATCTACCTAAGTATACCTATCTATAAATGCCTGTGGTTTGCCTTAAACAATTATAACGTAGTAGAATTTATGAGTAGATATAAATAAATGTAAGTGCTTACCATTGTATAAATTGTTTTAGTATATTGCCCATCTTTGATTTGCATATAATCCATTGTGTTTCATCAAATAATTATATGTAAAATCTCACAGGAGTTATAACCCATGCACACACAGTAGGTAGGTATTGAATTCTTCTAGAGTCAAATCCCTAGTAGAGAATAGTTTGTTTAGATAATCAGTAACCATGACAACGTTATAAGAATGGTGTAGGTAAGGTAGGTACGCTGTCAACGCTTTGGAGTTTATTCCATAGTATTGTACCTATTCTCTTTGGGTTATACAGTTTCAGTTTATTACCAATTTAAAATGCTACTTATAGATTAGGTACATGCGTTTTAAGTGAACATCAAAAGAACAAAGTTACAGCTAATCATTAATATATTTAAATGTACCATCGAGATAATTAACTAGAGGAGTAAATCTCTTCACGCGTCAATAAAGTGTAAAAACATAATAATAAAAACCTAATAACTTTTTCATTTTGACGACGTAGCTCTGAAACCATAGACATTTTGAAGTAAATATTACCTACCAAAATCAATTCAACTGTTAGTTAATGGCCTTTGTGGAAGGGACCACAATTTTGACAGTCACGTTGTAAAAAGAAATACGCGTTGACTTGAAAACCTCCTCTGTTTTTTCGTCGGTTAATGGTTTAAATGGCGGGAGGTAGTAGGTAGTGGGACACAGAAATTAATGAGATACAGAAATTAATAAGTAGGTACTTAGCTTAGATCTTATAAGGGAGTAGGTACTACACCAACTCACTTAAAATTAATTGTAAAGTGAGTGGGTAGAAAAAACCTGTGATAAGTTTAGAAAATAAAATGACAGTTTTTTGCAACTTTAATCGAAAATTTTCGAGATTCTTGATATGACATGTTTTTATAAAACTTTTGATTTTAATCGTTTTTAATTGGAAGCCAATCCAGTGAGCTCATATAAAAAACGTCCATTAGTTTACAAATACTTCCATAAATTATGTATAAACTGCAAACTTTTTCGTTGGCAACCCTTAGTGAAAAACGTAGCTGCAACCTACTGCCGTAGACGAATTAAACAAAATTCGTCTATGCTACTGCTGATCTCTTTGTATAAATCTATGATACGTAGATACCTACAAAATTCTACAGGTACCTTCTTTACCTTACCTTACCTACAGCTTATGCATGATACTCCGACTGACTTTGTAACACAGACCAAATAAATATCTATACATTCCGTAGACAGAGAAACTAATAAACGACTAGATAGCCTCAGTTGCATTCATACAAGAAAGAGAACAACTTATGTGCACATACTGTAAAGAAACGAGATAGAATGGTTTGATTTTTTGTTTCATGTCGCGTGCTGGTATTTTCAAGATCAGCACCTTGAATGTGCTAAGCAACGTTTGACAGTTTGCCATTGTTTGGATGTTTTGTGCTCGCTTTGTGTAAAATAACCGGAAAAAAACAGTTAAAATAAATTGTGAACAAGCTGAATTACATGCGAATTCCTGTACCGGATTTTGTAAAGATAATAGTTCGATGTAGCGTTTTAGGGTGTAAAAGTGATAGTGAACGGAAACTCCCCGATTTGTCTTTTTACTCGTAAGTACAGGTATTTTTGAGTAGTTTAGCTCTCAAACTGTTTTTTTATTAATATACACAATAGATAACAGCATTCCGAACTGAACTTTGTTCACTACAGCATAATTCATAAATCATAACAAATAATTTATTTATTTTGGTGTTGCCTGCATTCGACCTTAACATTCCCCAGACTACATAAATTTTACTTATAAATATGTCTTACATTTCGTATGAATATAAATAATTCAATTTAACGTAAGTATCGTTTGATGTTGTGTAGATGAATATATGGAGACAAGGTAATTCATGATAGCAAGGGCAGCCACCTTAACTTTAAAAGCTGCTTAAAATCGGTCTGAGGAGTCCTTTCATAGATTATAAAGTCAATTTAATGTGAAATAATGTCATGTCAGCGAGAATAACCATACCACCATACCACTGTATAAAAAACAGATTAAAATGATTCTTAAATTGTAAAAAAAACATCTCCCTATTAATTTGTTACATTTTTTCATCAAACGATAATGTACCTACTATGCAGTAAGTTGAAGCCACAAAAAATTGGAAGGCCGAAAAAATTGGACACCCAAAAACTCTTCGAGATTTGTAGTACCCATTTTGAGAAAAATATTTGTTTAAGAAGAATAAATTAACATTATGTATCCTAATGCTGTTCCACTGGTGGTTAGTAAATATTTTATTTATGAGTTTTTATTCTGTAGGTAGGTAGATACTGATCAATACTTTTCGACTAGAAAGAGTAAATAAGTCCTTTATAGGGAACACGGTGCGCTTCTATAATAAGCTTCCTGAAGCAACTAAACTACCTATTAAGAAGTTTAAAGCTTACATAAAAGATAGTCTTTTTGAAGAAAGCTTATTATAATATAAATGACTATATTATTGATAAGAACGCATGGCGTCATCTCGCTCTGCCCTCAGACAGTTGACCGACACACTTGAAATGTATAAACTCTCTTGTATTAGTATTTCGTAGTTAAGATGGATCATGAAAAAATGCGCTAGGACCAGGACGAGTTTCTCTTTTCGGCTTGGGTTATTAATTGGCACTGAAATTCACCTAGTATGTAAGATGTTTCAAAATGATCCTTGTGATTGTATTGAATAAAGTATCTTTTGACTTTGACTTTGTATTATCTTTAAGGTTTTATCATTTCTGTAAATGCTTAAGTTAAGTACACAAATGTTGTTATATTTTTCTATATCACACATCTGTTATAAAAGATTGAGTTTTATGATAGAGAGACAAGCTCTAGAGATTTCTACTACAACACAACGTCTCTAATAAATCTAGGATTACTTAGGACTAGGGTAAAAGTTTTAATGTGGCAACACCACCCACCTATCGTTCTATCTCAAACGCGGCACGATCACCATGTGTCTATTGGTTTCTCTGTCTACGATTTATTAATATTATCTGAGTTTGCTAGTTGGTTAAGGTAGTATGTTTGATCTATGCTTGTTACTTTATTTAGATAGACGGCAGCCAAATTCTCCATGAATTTGGCTGCCGCCATAGGTAGGTACTTACTGCTTATTTCATTTTATTTATTTAATTGTTTCAACTGCGAAACGTAGGCACAAAAACAAATTATTACACACTTAAAGCACAGCAAGAAAATTCGTGCATGTAGTAGTAGTAGTAGTAGGCCCAACTGAGTAGGTAAGGTACCCCACTCTTTGAGTAAATTACTGAACTCACAACTCTACCTTCCATTCAGCCTCCTTCTGCGCTCTATTTTCCGGCTGCAGATAGGGAAATTAGGCGATTTCTGTAAATCCCTTTCCGCAGTTTCTTTCTGTAAAATTACGCGGTAGAGACAATTTGTAATTAGATACTTAGATAATCTCATCTTTGCCTCCTCTTCGTTTTCGGTCGCATAGACTACTAGGATGCTATGTAAATAAACTGAATTTGAATTTGTGATCAGTAAATAAAATGCGGCCAATATTCATGCCAAAAAGTGTAGTCTTATTCATAATAGCTTCCTCAGGTTGATTTTAATTAAGTAGGGTGGTATGGTAGCCAATGAACCAGTGGTACGCTATTAACCATCTTCATAACAACCAAACGCGACGTTGTAAGTTTGTGCAAATTCTATATTCAAACCTTTAGCCCGCGCCAATTCTTTGTACGTACGTGTTCACCGGCCAGGCCATAATGTCGCCGCGAACGCATGTTAGAAAAACGTATTTGTGACATAGGCATCGAAAACGGTGTAAAAAAAGTGAGTATACATTTTTTTATAACTCGATTTTTAGATGTCCTTTGTTCGTGTACTTTCATCGAACTTATTGATGATTTGGGCATGTCTGAGAATGATAGTTGCTTTCAAAATAAGCTTTTGTTGGCGGCAGTATATTTTTAATGTTTTGAAAGTGGGGGTGGTAGCCATTGAATCACTTGCTAAGAGTACCTAATGAATTATGGTTCACTCGGTACCAGTTGAAATGTCGTACTTCTTCATATTTTTGTACATAATATTCACAGCTATCAGCGTTGAGTCATCTATCCATACTATGAGTATTATAAATGTGAAAATAACTCTGTCTATCTACTCGTAACTCTTACCTCTTCACGCCTAAACGCTTAACAGATTTTATCTCAAAAATAATCTCTGAAGGAAGGGGGTGACCAAAAAGGACATTTTCAAATACAGGAAGGAAAAACCTACTCATCAGACGAAGGGGAAGAATATCTGTTTTATAGCGCGTCGTCATCTGGTGGACACAATTTCCTAAGTGCATCTGAAGACGAAGAAATAATGTTGGATGGTAACTTTCCTTCAATGGCACGCAACCCTTTGCGCTGAGATGTAGTAACTATGTTTGTAATCTGTATTATATACCTAATCTATGTATGAGTGTAAAAACTTATCCTAATAAACGATAGTCATAATCTAGACTTCAGTGGTTTCACTCGCTTCCGACGTCAATCCTTACATGGCGACCCTGCCAGCTCCTTACATGGTAACCCGTGCCATGTTTGAACGCGTGACGCGAATGCCTAGTGCAAATAAAGCGCGCAATGCCTTCAAATAAAATAATCATTAAGTAAATAAAAATCAATAAATTTTTCAAAAATGTGTCGTACAAATATCGATAAAGAAACGGTGTTACTCAACCAAAATGCCGCAGGCTCAAACCATGGCCATTTGGAAGAAATAAAAAGTCATATAGCGATGATGAGTATAGCGATGATCATCGTCTGCACTCTCCTGTTGATCGCTGCAATGTACTTCCTGTACAAGTAGTATAAGAAATGTCACATTGGATGGGCGCGACAGCAGTTCGAGATGTCGAATCGGGGATCGTTCCTTCAACGTTGTCGTCGTCAGCAGCAGCAGCTGTACCCGAAGCTGACTTGAAGATCGAAGAAAGTAAAGTATAAATCAGTGTTGTGATGGTGTTAAAAAATAGTGAAATCCGATCGATCGAGTTCGCGTGCGTTATGTGTAGATAAAATAAGTGTAGGTAAGACGTATGGAACTGAAACCTGATAATGTGAATGAACTTGTGCGGATCTACCTACCTACCTAATACCTACCTAAAGCTGGACGATGAACAATTAACGAAGTGTTTATTACGGTAAAATTTAAATAGGATAAGAGGTATGTGCATTATTTATCTTTTAACAGTAATTTTAATTTTAAAGATATAGAAATTATTAATGGCAGAATATTTAAATGAACTTTATAATGAACTTTTAGAAATAAGAAAATATTTAATTAAAATTGAACCTTCTCATAGACAAGTTACCACAATTTCAGAGAAAAAATTAGAAGAATGTAAAGTGATTATTAATCAATATAATACATATCTAGAAAATATAAATAAAATTGAAAGAAGTGAAGAAGAAAAAGAGTGTATTGTGAAACACTGAGAATATAAATACTTTGTATAAAAAAATAAAATTAATGACACAAAACTTAAAAGATACTTGTGTAAAAATGGAATTTGACCTGAAAGTTGCTTTGAATTTAGTACCCGTTGTATCGGATGAAATTTTTACTACACAAAAGTTAATTGATGGTATTGATTACTACAGTTGCTGATAGCCAATGAATCGTATTGTAATTTGATTAACTTCGTTCTCAAAACTAGGTTGTCTCAAGGTGCAAAATTAAAATTAGCATCTCAATATGACAGTGTAGAGTTACTTTTGAGTGACATCCGAAGATTCCAATTGCCACAAAAATCGGCTTGTGCTTTGCAAAAACAAATGCTCAGTTGTAGGCAGAATGATTTATCGGTTGATAATTTTGGTAAGAAGCTATCGGAAATGTTCGTGAGTTTGACAATTGCTCAATCTGAGGGCAATTCAACGAAATATGACGTCCTAAAATCTATAAACGAAAAACAGGCTATAAAATAATTTAATGACGGATTACGGAACCGTAGGATTAGTACAATCATTTCAGCTCAGAGGTTCGAATGCCTAAAAGACGCAGTTCAAGCTGCGATAGATGAGGACACGTCATCAATGACGTTATCGGGAGAAATGTTGTCAATGTCCCGAAACAACAATAACGGCTATAACAAAAACAATTCCAGGCAGCCGGCGTACAACGGTCATAGAGGCTACAACCGAGGTGCGTATAAAGGTGGTTTTCGAGGCTACAGAGGTGCTTTTCAAGGCTACAACCGAGGTGGTTTCCAGCAGCGTGACACGTGGGTAACCCGTGGATATCAGCCCCACGGCAGAGGTTGGCAGCCAAACGTAGAAGCTTCGCAAGGGGTAAGTCATTTCAAAACAATTATAGAGGAAATAAACCGTCCCGAGGACAGGTTCGCCTTGCTACAGAACAGCAAGAAGAGCAGCCTAATACATCACCAGCGTCAGAAAAACTACTTTCTTTCGAAAATGAGTATTTTCGAGGCTAAAGAATACAACATTTTGGCTAGTGACAGTAGTAATTGCATTTAATTATTTGTGAATCATTGTGAATCATTTAGTTGGCTCTTAGAAATAGGCGCATCGATTTCAGCCCTAAAACAGAAGTACGTGCAAGAGTTCAACATCCCAATTTGTAAGGAGAACATAATTATAAATGGAATCGGAGGTAGAGTTCAAGCAATAGTTGATATGTTGATTTACAATTATGGACTCATAACCAAATAATTGGTCATAGGTTTTATGTTTTTGACTCATTACCGTGTAAGGCACATGGAATCATAGGCAAAGACTTTTTAAGCAGGTACAGATCGGTCATTGACTTTAATAAGAACGTTTTGACATTATGTTAGAATGGAAATGAGATTGTTCTAAATATTTACAAATCTAAACAATTAATGCAATTACCTGTTAGATCTGAATCTATTCGTTATGTAAGTACGAGTTTGACAGAGGAATGCGTGGTATGTACCTACGAAAGAGATTTCGGAAGGTATTTTTTAGCAAGTACGTTAGCAGCTCCAATCAACGAAGATACCTATTCGTATTTTAAATACAACAGCTAATGAAATAGAATTATCACAGATACAAGCTTGATATTCAAAGTTCAAAAGATGTTGATGTCTGTGTTTTTGAAACAAAAGCTAATAATGCTGAACGTGTTAAATCGTTATTTTCCAAATTGAATTTGAATCATTTAATAATCATAAGGAAGAAAAAATAAATATCAAAAGTTTATGTGCGACATATTCAGATATTTTTTTATTTAGATAACTTTAACAACTACAGATATTTATCAACATTCGATTGAAGTAAAACAAGGAACTCAACCAATATATTCGAAACTTTATAGATTACCTACCTCATTCTTTAAAAAATGAAATTAAAAATGAAATTGATTATTTGTTGAAAGATGGAATCATTGAACCATGTCAAAGTGAATGGTCTAGTCAAATTTTACTTGTTCCCAAAAAATCGGACAGTAATGGAAATAAGAAATGGTGTTTAGTTATTGATTATAGGAAACTTAACAACAGCATTCACAATGATAAATTCCCACTTCCAAATATTACGGAAATATTAGAATCTTTATCAGGTTGTATGGCTTAAATTTCTGAAAATTATTATTGGATTTATTTGAAACATGCATAGATTGTTAGGTAGGTATTATAGTTTAATACTGCATTATTCTAATTATAATTTTTACTTAGAGATGCCTAAAGCGACCTCCCTTACAAGCCAAAGATCTGGCTTATTAGGCATAAGGAACTTTTCAGTGCCTGGTTTGCGTTTTAAAAATGATATGTAGTATTCCAGGTCGCTATTTATTTCTTCTAATACCTTCCCAATGTACAAAGATCGCTGTTTCTTTGTTGTTAATTCCACTATAACATATTCTCCTTCCTTGTGTGAATTTGGTATAGGATTTGTTAAGTCTTTATCCGTTATAACCATCTCATCATCATTTATGTCTTCTTGTGCTGATTCCAGCAAACCAGTGTCATCATCAGAATCTGCATCAGAATACAACTTAATCGTGCTCTTCAATTTCATCGTCGCTATCTAGTATTGTGTGTGAAATTTTTATTTTCTTTGTCTCATTTCTTCTTTTAGTCGCATTCTTTTCTTGTACTATCATAGTCTTGAAAAATGGTAAAATTCTTAAAAAAAATGAAAAATTTATATCATTGAGTAGGTACCGATCAAAAGTATTGCCTAATATTTGGTTATTCAAAAAACATTACTAATTAGGAATCAAAAATAAGTGGTACACAGTGACTCTCGAGTCACATCACGTTGTGAAACACCCAACATAGCTCTCTCCATAGCACTTTGTGCGACTCTAAGCTTGTGTAAGGGGCCAATAGTTAGCAACCAAGTCTCAGTTCCATATGTCGTTACTGGCAACCCGCACTGATAATGGTCATGAGGCATTGCTCGTATAAAAAAAAGTATATTTTTTGCATAGTATGCAAAAAATACGTGTCAGTTGTTTAATACTTTAGTAATAAATAAGTTCCTACTTAGGTTGAAGTACAAATTGTTTTCAAGTTTATTATGTACAATAAAATGTAAAAAATACCATAAATATTTTTGATTTATCAGCGAAATATCTAAAATGCACAATAAACAATACAGTGATTCATCAGGTACCGCTAGGTTAATTGAGTACCACCCCCCTTGTTCATTATGTACCACTAGTGATACATAATGAACTAATTCACATATTAAAAAAAAAAAATGGCGACTGCCAATCAAATACCTACTGAACGAACACAGATGATGCAATATTTTTTATTCAGAATGTAGATAATATATCAAAGAACCTAACTCAGTAAACTTCTCCATACAAAAGTAGACTGTAAACATGTGAATTAAGGTTTATAATCAAATGGGGCGAGCGCGTTAGCCCTGCGTCTCGCCCCAAATCCCCAACGGTGTCGCGAATCCAGAGGTTTTACCTCTTCTAAAAATATGCGTACCGCGCTAAAAGAAGTTTTCACTTCAATAATTATTGCAACGTTTTTATATATTATAGGTAAGATTTGCCACAGACTCAATTCTAGAGTCCTTCAAACTTTTAGTGGTTCAATGGCTATCCCTCCACCCTACTTCATATCAATCGAAGTATTTAAGTAGGTACATTAGAGACTCGACAGCAACGTTATCACAGAAAGTTAGTGCCTTCCGCCATTTATTGTCATCAGGGCTTTTATTATGGCTATGATAAGCCATAATAAAAGCCCTGACAGTGAAAGTAGGTTGGCACTTACAACAGCAACAACGTAGCAACGACACCGGCGGCGGCGTCATTACGGCACGCCGCGCGCCGTCGAAATGCAATGACAGACTTGGTGGTGTTATCTTAATCTACACTTCCCAATATTATAAAATGTAAAAGTTTGTGTAGATATTCATAAATTATGTTTGGATGTTTGTTTGTTACTCAATCACGCAATAATGGCTGAACCGTACTGGTATAGTTGCAATTGGATCTGGACTAACATACATGCTACGGTTTACTTCTATACAGGCTATGAGTTCGATTCCTTTCCAGCATAAATATATATGTGATAACCTGATAACCTTTGGAGAATAAAAGTTCTCGAATGGCGACCAAGGACAGAAAACGAAGCGTAGGACGACCCCTCGATGGACTGATGACATTGTAAAGATTGCAGGAAGTTGGCGGATGGAGAGGGCTCAAAATCGTTCTTCCTGGAATTCAATTCAATTCAAATCCTGGGTTATGGCTTCTGTGGCTTTTTGTCACAATTATGCCAGTGTCTGTTTCATGACGCTTCGTGAACTATTTGTGGATTGCAGGAAAATATGATCAGTTTCAGAAAATATTGCAACCAATTTGATTTAGGATGAAAAATATATATAACGTTAATATGTAGGTAAATAAATACATAGGAAACTAGTTAAATAAATTATGTTGTTATAAGGAAAAATTTTAGTAAGTTTAGGGTGGTGTAGATAAGGTATAATAATATTAAAATGTTATCTAATTCATATATATAAATTTACATAAAATATAGTTAATTTGGGGAGAAAAAGTGAGGGAAAGCAGACATTTTAGGGATAAAGGTCGGGGAATTTCAGGGGGAAGGAAATCATTTAGAGAATATCGAAGTTTAGTACAGTTAAAACAATATGTGGTCCACGTTTCCCTCTTCCAAACCACATTCACACAGAGAATGGTCCCTAATTCTAAGTTTGGCTAAAAATACAGGGGTACATGAATGACCCAATAAGGCGTATAAGGCGACATATTGTTCAGGTAATCATTTTATTAGCTGTGCGAAATTTGAAGAACCAAGGTCTGTTGGGAATTTCAGGTTGAATGTCTCTGTAGTGCTTGCCTTTAATTCTCTTAGTTTCCTGGAATTTAAAGGGTGATATGATGATGATGATGACCTATGCATTTCGAAATGTCTAAGTATTCAATCAGTCACCTGTCACTATAATACAAGCTATGCTTAGTTTGGGACTAAATGGGGTTGTGTGCATTGTCTACCAATATTTATATATTTACCTACGTTTACGCAGGCAAAGCGTAAACGTAAACGTAAAGCGGATCATTCTGTGTCCGCTTCGGTTCTCGTTAACTTTGTTTACACGATCGCTCTGTACAAATATTGTTTAATTTAAGTAAACTTCGAAACTTTCAATACTTGTACTATCTCAATCGATAGCTAAACATAAATTACTTAATTCAAGTAAGTAGTAAGTGCAAAAACACAGTGTTATAATCGTTAAAAGTAAAAATATATGAGTGAATTGGCGAAGACTTCACAAATCTACCGACATTTTGTAACCAGCCACTGCACGCGATTCTCACGGTTAAGCTTGTGGAGCACGGGTTACTTTCGCCTACCTTCCACTGCCCACCGCCGCTCACCATAGCCCTGCGTCATCTGTCACAGTGTAAGCAATACAGTGATATTACCTTACTAAAATGGTCATCGTGAAATGCTCGGGCTGCTTAAAGATCGGTAATGACCTAATAGGTATTAAATGCTCACTTCTTAATTGCGATAAACTTTACTGTTCTCAATGCATCAACATTACTGGCATCACATCGGAACGGAAGAAATCGTGGAAGTGTCCCGATTGCGGCGCTGCGAACAAAAAAGGCGGAGATAACAGCCTAACCCCGGCACGCTCGAGCAATGAATCACAAAATGTGACTTCGCGAAAGATACCGGAATCTTTGTTGGTGGCATCAGAAAACGTAACTGTTCGCAAGAAACCGGAATCTTCATTGGTGACAGAAGTTTCAGAAGTCAAAGAGCTGACCTCAGAGTTACGTCAATTAACTCAAGAAATATCCTCTTTGAAACATAGACTGGAGGAAGCTACAGAATCACTGATCCGCTGCCACTTTCGCCTCGACGAACTGGGTGCAGCTGTTGCCGCTAACGAATCTCGAATCAACAAAATTGAAGATCGAGAAAAGGAAGTGTTATCTCTTAAAACAGAAGTGACGCTCCTTCAACGGGATCTGAACTCCCAGGCTCAAGCCCATTTAAGGAACGAATTGGAGATATCTGGTATACCTGAGAGTCCCTCGGAAAATCTTCAGCATACGGTGCTGGTAATAGCTAAAAAGTTCGGGGTGGAACTGGTTGAGGGAGAAATCGACTGGGTAACTCGAGTTGGTGCTCGGCAGCTAGTAAGTAGCCTTCCAGAAAACAGAAAAGGAGTTCCCCGCCCTGTGGTGGTCCGGTTGCTCCGTCGATCAAAACGTGACATACTCGTAAAAGCGTCTAAATCTAGAAAGAACATTACAAGTGAAGATCTCGGAATCCAAGGCCCAGCCCTGAAGGTGTACTTCAATGAACGTCTAACTAAGGAGAACCGTATCTTATTTCGAGAAGCCCGAATTCGAGCAAAATCCCATGGTTACGCTTTTTGTTGGTGTAATCAAGGTTCCATTTATATACGTCAGCGCGAAGGTAAGGCTGCAATGCACGTGTTGTCTCGAGAAAATCTGGACAATATGCTTAGTCCTTGCATTGGTATTTAATATAAACGTTATCAAATGTTTAATCTTTGTCCGGCTCACATCATATTCATATAATAACCTACAATTATTATTATAGTAACAAACTCCATTATCCTTTATATTACTGTATATTTTGTTTATTAATTGAATATAACTTTATCGTATATTGTTTACTAATATTTTATTTATATAAAAATACAAATACTGTGCAGCAAAACTATACAACATTCAAATTAAAACAAATAAGTTGTACTAAAAAGTTACGAGCTTACACAACAAACGTTTACCGTAAGATTCAATCAGATGACAGCTATACATACGTTTTCATGTTACCAACATCGGTAATTAGCTGTGCTAACAATCATCTAGATTAATGGATTTAGATCACATTATATCAGAATTAGATTCTATGAATATAGCTTGTCATGCGCTCCCAGTTCCCGAAGATGTCAACACAATTATAAGTTCCAACTTTAATTTTACAGTTTTAACGTTAAATATCAGAAGTATAAACAAAAATTTCGATAATTTTCTAATAACTTTCAATCGGCTTAAAATAAGTTGCGATGTAATTGTTCTAACTGAGTGCTGGCTCAGCGACACTTCTATCATTCCTCTAATCCAAAACTATGCAGTTTTTAATACGACTAAAATAAGAAATCAAAATGGGGGTGTAGTAATTTACGTACGAGATATCTGGCAACCGAATGTCTTGGAACTCTCCATAGACGATGCAGAATGTCTGCAAATTGAAATTCCAAATGTGATAACACTCCTAGGTGTATATCGTTCTCCATCCTATAGAAATCTTGACCCATTTATTTCTTCGCTGGACAACATCCTGACCATGAATGTAAGTAAAGAAAATCTTGTGATGGCTGGTGACTTAAACATAAATATATGTACAACTAGTGAAGGTTCGAGACTTTCCCCAGAAAGTCTCGAATATTTGTGCCTTTTATCAGAACACGGTTTAATCCCAGCTATCACGATTCCTACAAGAGGTCTATCATGTCTTGATCATATTTTTATTAAGTCCAGAGCCTCTTGTGTGGGTATTGTTTGTGAGTCTGATATAACTGATCACGAGTTGTTGATGGCGGGGCTTTCATTGAGTCAACAAAAACAATATATTCCTATGAACTTTATTTACAAGAGAGATATGGAATCTATTAATAGAGACTTAGGTTCTATAGATTGGGTTTCATTGCTTTATATGGATGATGTTAACGAATTAGTTAAAGAATTTACCAGTACATTAAATAAAATAATTGGTAAACACACAAAAAAATGTCTTGTTAGTCGCAATAAACGTATCCTAAAGCCATGGATTTCGCCTGGCCTTCTACGCTGTATGCGACATCGTGACCGACTACATGTTCGATCGAGACGGAACCCTAATGATAATGTATTAAGAACGGTATACACTAGATATCGCAATTTTTGCAATAATTTACTGCGTAAACTTAAGCACGATTTTGAGAGGAAAGAACTTGAAAGTAATAAAAACAACCCAAAGAAGTTATGGAAGTCTATTAAGAATATCTGCTACTTATCGAAGACCAAACGTGAACCTATTGAGCTATTATCAGCACCAGGTACTATAAGCGCTAAGCAGTCACTAGACCGTTCCAATTTATATTTTTCGACAGTGGGCCAACAATTTGCTAATTCTATATTAACTGAACTTCATACTTCACAAGAAAATCTTGCTAGTGCAGTTAATGCCGATAATTCCTTCGTACATTCTTTTTACATGCACCCTACTGATACATCTGAAATAGAAAATCTCATCATGAATCTTCGTAATGATAAGGCTCCGGGCATAGATGAATTTTCAAATATACTTATTAAACAAATTAAAAATTATGTTATAGTACCCTTAACTCTTATATTTAATCGAAGCTTGATTACCGGCATGTTCCCTGATTCTTGGAAGCTGGCTGCGGTTAAACCAATTCATAAGACCGGCCCTAGAGACTTGCCTGATAATTATCGCCCAATCTCACTGCTGGGTGTTTTTTCTAAGCTACTTGAAAAAATTGTAAATCGAAGACTAGTTCAATACTTTGAAAAATGGAATATTATTTCCAATAGACAGTTTGGCTTTAGACTAGGTAAGTCGACGGATGACTCCTTATCACTTTTACTTAAAAACATAGTTACTAATTTGGATCAAAACAAGTGCTGCGTGGGGGTGTTTCTGGATTTAGCCAAAGCTTTTGACACTGTTTCCGTTCCCATTCTACTTACAAAACTTGAAAACTTGGGTATCAGAGGAATTGCACTTCAGTGGTTCAGTAGCTATTTAACTGAGCGGAAACAGTGTCTTTCAGTAGACGGCGTCACCAGTTCCCCCCAACTAATAAATTACGGAGTCCCCCAAGGGAGCATACTTGGGCCTACACTTTTTAATGTTTACATCAACAACATACCTAACTTAGACACAAACTCAGAGATAATTTGTTACGCTGACGATACAGCCCTTATATTTCATGGCCTCAATTGGCATGATGCTCTTGCTAATGCCGAGCAGGGTATGACTACTGTTTATCGCTGGCTTCAATCAAACCTGCTGACATTAAACACACAAAAAACTAAATTCATATGCTTTCACAAGACTCAAGCCTCCAAGCCTCCCCCATCTTTTTCCGTACTTAAAATTCATACCTGTAATAGTTTTTCCTCAAATAACTTATGTAGTTGCAAGCAAATTGAGAGAACAACAGTCATAAAATACCTTGGAATACTATTAGATGAAAACCTTAACTTTAAAAGCCATATCAGTAGCTTGGCTTCAAGAACACGTAAAATCATAAATGTCATGAGACTTCTTAGAAACTCCGCAGACTTGGACTTGTTGAGATCCATCTATGTCAGTCTGTGTCAGTCGATTCTGGCTTACTGCATTACTAATTGGGGTGGGGCCTGCAAAACCTTTATGATAGATTTAGAGATTGCCCAAAGGTCTGTATTAAAAACAATGTTAAAAAAACCATTTAGGTATCACACAGAGGACGTGTATAGGGAAAGTAAAGTTCTCAATGTTCGGCAACTATACATTTTGTACACGTCCCTTCAAGTACATAAATACGTCCTTAATTCTGACGACTATAAAAGTATGCTTGAGCGCAGAATCTTTAAACTTAATAACGTCTCGGTTAAAACTTCTTTTGCCCGGAGATTTAGTCCTTTTCTTTCAATCCTACTCTACAATAAGGTTGCAAAATTCTGCTCAATCAAACACTGCTCAATGTTTGAAGCCAAACACTCTATAACTACCTGGCTGAAAACATTATCGTATGAATGCACAGAACTTCTTATTGTCCCATCAACCTGATTAATTAGAGGTATCTAATTAGTTAGGATGATCTATTTATATAATTTTATTATAGTATATGACATTATATCTATATTATATGTTTATGTATCTTTATAATAACTATATATATAGAATATTAATATTATTATTATTATTATTATTTTCGTACTTTCATTCAATGGTTAGCTATGAACCGAAGCTACAATTATCTCGTGTAATAATGATCGTATATCAAGGTACCTGCAATACAGATATATATCTAGTGTGGGTACCACTGTCAATAATTAGAGTAAGTTCGACACTCCATGTATAGAAATAAGACGATAGGTAGCAACAACTCATTTATTTTTAATGAAACTGTATCCATTTGTTATATGTGGTGTGTAATAAATATTTTTCTATTTTCTATTTCTAAAGCCGCAGGTACCAGCTACTAATATTACTATTATATTTTGTGTCAAAGACCTGATAACGTTTACAGTGTCCAGTGTCTTGCTCGGTTCAGGCTTGTGGCTTGGGACATTGGGGTGCACCTGTCAAATAAATGGTTATTCGTGTACTTAGCTTATTTGAGTTGATGGCCACCAATATATAATTTTTTGGTGTTATTTGTTTTCCCTACTTACGTCCGATTATATTTCGAAAATTCCAACTCCAAGCTGGCAACTCTTTAAAGATTATGGTCTGACAGACAGTGACAGTAGTCCGACAGAACTGACAGTATTTTATCTCGTCAATGTCAAACGTAAAACAAAAAATGTCAACAAAACGAAATATTTTATTGCATACCTACATTGAAAATTGCTAAGAATTGATAATTAGTGTTTAATTTTAAGGTAAGATTGGTTTACGTAGTTTAATATAATTTCTTGACCCTTTCTCATTTATTTTATCTCTATTATGCACGTTTTCAGTAAGTATTACTCACAACGAATAAACTTTACTTGCGTTATCTCTATCGTCGATAGTAGAGTACGTATTCACGATAAGAATAAGCTATTTAGCGGCGGTAATTCGTTCAACGGCGGTCGTTATAGTCATAAATTGCTATGAATACGTTTCTCATCTTAGAACGCTCGTGTTGTAGTTTAGCTTTAGAACAGCTAAGAAAGTGTGCATGCAATTTTTGTGCAGCTGTTGTGAACTCTAAGCCAAGCAGCAGCCCTTTGTATAATGTTAAATTAAATAATATCATTGGTAGGTATATTTTACTCGTCAAATTTATCAACTGAAAAGTCTCACTATGTGGTATGGTCCTAATCTCCAAAGGTCTTACAAGTACATGATGTTTGCATCCAAGCTGCCCTCGCTGAGGATAGACCAGAGTGACCTGAAATGTAAGAATGGCTGCGATTACTTCGGTAACCCGCAATGGCAAGGGTACTGTTCCAAGTGTCACCGGGAGCAGATGCAGAAACAAAGGCGTGCAGGTGAGTTTTTAAATACAATAAACATTTGTTAGTAGGCAAAGACTATGAATTTTCACTTGTTATGGTCCTGAGATACTGCTCTGTTCAGACACTGCCATCTTCTTATTGTGTCACTAGTTCTTTCAAACCAATGTGAAGAAAGTTTTAAAACATAAAACATGACATGGTTTCCTCCAAATATTTCCCTTCGCTGTTCGAGAGAACTGGTATAGACCACTTACATTTTTAAATAGAAATATCTAGTAGTGGACTACTAGATTTGTACCCACCGTATATAAAATGGAAATCAAAACAGAATAATATTGTTAGAAGTTTCTTACAATGTTATTCCGTTTTGATGATATACATAATGAAAGAAATCCTGAGCGTCACTCAATGAACCAACTAGTCGACTATGAAGAATTACACAATTTTTCTTTTTGGACCACTTCAATTCCAACTTAGCTTCATTCTTTATAATACCCAATTTCGCTCACCAGCACATATCTGTATGTACGAGTAGAGCATTAGTAAACTTGTAAGCTTGTAATTAATATGTAAATTATATAAGTACTCATTTCATCTTAAAGTCCACGTGTAATGATTTAGATAAAAGATAGTAGTCTCTAAAGTTTATGTAAATAAGTATTTGATGTTGTCACTGTACTGTAGCGTGGAGGAAGTTTATCATATAATGCCTACCATTCTCAAATAAACTGACTCTATTTTTTTTAACTCTATAATAATGTAAGTGTTGCATTGTAGTGGGTGATTAATTGAAGTAGAATCTGAATATGCTGAACCAAATGGGAAGTTCAATTGCGACTGAACATAATCTGCCTTACTTAGAAACATATTTCAACTACTGTCAAAAGAATATGGTGCCATCCCTTTTTGTAAACTAAAATAAAAAATAAAAAAATAAAAAATCGTTTATTGCCTTAGTAGGTAGGTACAAATTTGGTAAATATTTTAAATATCTTAAAACACTAGGTTTACTAATAATTAACGTTAATATTTTAACGTTAAAAAGATAGTGATAAGTAGTGACAGGGTGAATCTTCAACAGTGCTTAGGTAGTGTTTAAGGTTTATAGTCTTATAAACGTCTATAAACGTAAGGCTGAATATGTACCTAGTTGGTTTATAAGTTCTGTCACAACCCTATTATTTATAAATGTCGAATACTGGTCAGAAATCTTTTATTGATTTTGAAAAAAAGAACATTTGAGCTTTCTAAAAATAAAAAATAAATTCGCTAAAGGAAGATCGAGTTGCAGTTATCGCGTTGCACCGCTGTGGTTACGCGCCAATAGAGATTTTCAACATTCTGCAAAATTTGTAAATAACATTAAGGTTTGTTCATCGAACCATCAAACGAATCAGAAAAGATTCGCGCTAAGCCTCATCTGAATTTGGAATCTCTCCGTGCATCTCTGGTTAAAGCAACGGCAGAAATGGATATAAATGTGGTGCGTGCTGCAATCTTCGACTGGCCGCGTCGGCTAAGAGCCTGTATTCAATTCGGGGTGGTCATTTTGATTAATATTAATAAAATTGTATTCTACATTTAATTATCTTTCTTTTCATGTACAACTTTAAAACAATAAACACAATTTATATGATTTATTCAGTTAAATGTTTGTGACAGAATTTATTACCTGACTAGGTATATATTTGCACATTTGGGTGTTTTAAAGTTTCATAAGTATGTATTCAAAAAAATATAAAAGCATTCTATCAGTCATCTTATTCCCATAGTACGAACTATACTAGAATTTACGAACTATGCTAGATATTGGGGCTAGGTGTTGTGTCAATTGACAAATTTATTTATACTAGTGGTCGCCCACTGGTCGAAATTAAAGAGAATTAAACGGAAGTCATTGGTATGTTGAAACTTCAATCACGAGGATACTGACAGAATATAGTACTTTAGTATATAAAAATACTTTTTTCTTTATATTACTATGATATTAAGTATTAAAGAATATATTATTTTTGCATCATATGCTTCCTTGAAATAAATTCATATTGGTGGACAATGCACACTTGGATGATGATTTGATAAGACCATCAAATCATCATGCAAGCCATCATCCATCAAATCCAACCATCAAAGCCCCAAATTAATGAAATGAAATACATACTTATGATACTTTATTACACCTAGCCACAGAACTTAGACACACATGTTTATCCTGCGAGGGAATCGAACCCTTAACCTACAATGCAGAAGGCAGAGCTACTAACAACTGAGTTGACAGACCAGTCAAATGAACAGTGAAATGTCTGTTAATAACTTTTTTTAAATTATATAGTTAAGTAGCTGTCCCGTTCGCGACTTCGTCCGTGCGTTTTAAAAAGAAAAAAATATATCTAATTGTACCGACTGCAGCTCCATCTGCCGGGCTCATTTGTGAATCTAAACCATCCAGGGCGCCACCAAAACGCATACAAAAAAAATCATTCAAATCGGTCCAGCCGTTTAGGAGGACTTCAGTGACATACACACGTGCAGTAGAATTATATATATAAAGATAATAATTATAATTTCTGGGAATGTATAGGGTCTACACAGTTTTCGTCATATATGGGTGTTAAATAAGTAAATAAACTAAATAAACTTCTGAGAGAGACTCTGATAACATTGTTAAATCTGTTTACCGCAAGTCACTGAAATGCTGTGAACTTGTCACTTGACAAAATGTCGTGTTTATTTAATGATAGTATTAAATGATATGAATCTAACAATATCCAATGGGAACTGTCGTTATTTTGATAAACTGATCTTCACCTTCGTTTAACTTATCATTTTATATGATAAATTATTATAATTTAAACCGATAGTGTTAGGTACTGTTGAACCTTCAAGGTAATTTCTAATCTTTTTTGTAACGAAAACTGACTAACGATAAAGATTTTTTACAGGAACTTAAATTAAACTGAAACATTTTTGAAACACGTAGACAAAAAAAAAACAAAATTATTAAATTTAGAACGCAAGAGATTGGGAGTCTCTTGAGTCTTGCGTTCCAAATTTAATTAAAACATGCGTGTCAGCCTAACTTAGCTAAAACATAAAGCTGGTAAAGCATTCCGAGTGAATACAACCATGCAGATTTTAGCGTTTTTGTTTGATTGACTATTTTTATTACATATATTATTTGACTTATCAGTGCTAGAGACATCCTCTATTGTCTTTTATCTAATTTAAATATGGTCATACTTGAAGACCAAAATTTTCTGTTATTCGAAAAATGTTGATTTACTTGGTCAGATTAGTCATACTACAGTAACAGCGGTGTGTACAAACGGCATAATAATTGCGTTAGACTAATGCTAAAACGTCGACGGTAACAGATATGATACAAGGCATGCGAACAGGTTAAACGCTCACACGACGATTCGCCAAAACGACGAAGTTGATACATGTAATAGGACCAGAAGTACACAACCGCATCCTGACTAGCATTACTGACGCTCCCTCGACGCTATCTTTTAAGTACTGACTTAGGAACTGGCTAATCGATATAACAATTTATGATTATAATAATTTCAGTGATGCAAATTGTACGAAATTCTATTAAATTTAAGATTGTTGATTATATATTTATCACATTAATTTTCCAATTTTATTATTACGATACGATTACAATCATATGTTAAAATGTTAATCATTATTATATTGTATAATTTACTTAGTGTATCGTTTTTTTATGACCTGTAACTTTATTGTGATTAATAAATTGTTAAAAGAAAATTTGTAAATTACAGATAGGGACACATTTTAAGCATTTGTTAAATTAAATGAATTGTAAGCAAAACGTAATTATTTGAAATAGATCTATGCTACATATGAACTAGAACAAACACTTGTGTTCATTACACTTGTCCACAAAGCGAATCCTCAACCTATGCAGAATGCTACTGCCAACTTGGCTGATGGGCCAGTAAATAACGTTAGACTGTTTGCCTTCATAGAGAAAGCATCGTCAGGATCCTCAACGCTGCCGAAGCCGGAGACACGCAAGCCCGAGCGTTCACTGAAGCTGACCTCCAATTCTTCCTTCTCCAAGTTCGAGGAGAAGCGCCTTCGGCAGAGCGAGACGCTAAAGAAAAAACTGCAGTTTTTCAAAAAGAGTAACACAGGTACAATAATCTCAATCGTCACTGATGGCGTTTATATTAAATCATTTAAGCGGCTTGTTCCTCTTCCTCACAATCATTTAGAGTTTTAAATGTATTATGTAGACACTGTCCTGACTCTGTAGTTTAATTAAACTAGCTAAAATTTCCCCCATTCACTACAGAAATGGGGCGTCCAAATACCATGTGCTGTGTCTTATTTGTATTATAGGTGAGCCCATGCTCAACAGCGTAAGCCTCGTAAACCTTTAGTAGTACTCAGCCTGTCAATGAGGTTGTTTACATGCAGACTGAAAAGCTGTGGAGAACTCGAACCCACCCTGTCTCACACCGCTCTCCAATCTGTATTATCCCGAAAAAAAATGTCACCTGCACCTCACGTAATTGGTCTGGTGGCCAATATTGATAAATATTAAATATTGATATCAATATATAAAAATATTTTGGACTGCAGCCGGAAATAACTGTTAAACCATGTAAAATTATATTCTATTCAGATCAGAGTTGCTTTGATCTCTTTGACTTCGATTTATTAATCAAAAGTGGGTCGCCCCGCGACTTTGGTGGCCAATATTGATATCAATATTTAAAAATATTTTGGACTGCAACTGTCAATAACTGTGAAACCATGTAAAATATATATTCTATTCAGATCAGGGTTGCTTTGATCTCCTTGACTTCAATTTATTAATCACAAGTGGGGTCGCCCCGCGACTTTGGTGGCCAATATTGATAAATATTAAATATTGATATCAATATTTAAAAATATTTTGGACTGCAACTGGCAATAATTGTAAAACCATGTAAAATATATATTCTATTCAGATCAGAGCTGCTTTGATCTCCTTGACTTCAATTTATTAATCACAAGTGGGGTCGCTCCTCAACTTTGTTCGCGCACAACTGTGATGTCTTAATTAACTCCTATAAAGTTGTTTTTCAATCCAGATCTACTTATACGTGTCCCACTGAGAATTTTTTGAGAAACTGAACCAACTTATATGGATAAAATAT
Organism: Lampropteryx suffumata; assembly: GCA_948098915.1. Lineage (NCBI taxonomy): Eukaryota > Metazoa > Arthropoda > Insecta > Lepidoptera > Geometridae > Lampropteryx > Lampropteryx suffumata. The sequence continues at coordinate 19,429,601 of OX402546.1, forward strand.
TTTTATAAAATCTTTTCTCTCCAAGCCTCGATACAAAGTTTCATGCGTCTGAACCAATTTTCGAAACATTATTTCCAGTCCGCCGCGGACACCTCTTCTACGGCCTTCTCAGAACGCTGTTAACATCTTCTGGCGGTGAAAACTGTATTCCCTTTCAGCTGAAAACTTAGGGAATAAAAAGAAGTCGCACAATGCCAGATCATAACTGTAACGGAGACTTAAAGCCAAGACTTTGACCGGTGTGGTGTCCAGGAAGTCCCTTGATTTGAGCCTTGAGTGCGCGGGCGGGCGCGTTGTCGTGCTGAAGCATTAGCCCGAGGAGCCCGGTGTTCGGTCGCTTGTTGCTCATTTCAGTGAACGCTTCCCGATCATAGGATCGGGAAATTCAAAATTCGAACGATGGTATTTTTCCTTGTAAATAATCTCATTTTTTCAAATAATTATAATCAGCCAGCCTTCATACATAAAAACTTTTTTTCGCACTGAGTGGCCGTGGAGTGGAGTGGAGTGGAGTGGAGTGGAGACGGAGTGGTGGAGTATACCAAATTGAATATAATTTTATCAATTTAATAACTTTGTACCAATTAACAGACGTTTAAAATTTCGTATTGATAACATTAAGGTGATGTGATGTGAAAAGTCATAGCATCATTGTTTTTTTCCCTCAATATCCTTCAATTTAAATTGAATTGATCCACTACTCGTCAGCTAAAATCGAAAGGGGTTCCGATCCACATATAAGTTCAGAGTGCTAGTTTTATTTACCTGCAATATCAGGCAATAAAATCCTCCATAACAATTCGTCTTCAGATGATCAAGATAACTCCGAGAAGCATGGTCCTGAGTTCAAGATTCCTGCGCAAGTGAACGAGCACATGAAGAAAGACTTTCGGCTCCGGTTCGCGAACCTGAGCCCGGCCATGGACCGAGACGCGAGGGTCTTTGTACATTCCTTTATCACAGACGTCATGAAATGCGCGAACGTCATGTCGGTTGATGAACTATCCGAGAGAGTGCAGAGACAGTATCAGGTATTTGCTGATTAGATTTAATATTACTGAATTTTCAAACAATATAAAAGTTTTTTAAAAACAAAATGTGACAAACTAAACTTAAACTTCTTAAACTAGTTCACAAGGCAAAGGGGATAAATTCAGCAGAAAGCTGCACTTAGGTACAGCGCTGATTTTCAATTTACCCCCCTCGAATAGTTCTTAACAGATGTTTATGTGGAGCGGGTTACAATCAAATTAAAATCACGGTATAATGCCAATGCTGTGACCAAAAACAACAGCTGATCTGGCTACATGGACTACCCGCTTTTTTTTTTCGATGGCGGTTGGCAGCAGAAAGTGAGCGTCCGCGTGTTTGCACCGATTTTTATACCCGCCGACTAATGATATTCGGCTCTCCAACATTATAATATAGACAATGCACACAACACCATCTAGCCCAAAACTAAGCATAGCTTGTATTATGGTGTCCAGATGACTGATAGAATACTTATATATATTTAAATACACACTTATGATATTTTATAACACACATACACAAAACAAACACCTATCTATATATGTTTATCACACATGTTTATCCTTAGAGGGAATCGAACCCCCAACCACAGGGCAGAAGGCAGAGCTACTACCAACTGAACTGAGGCCATATTTGTTCTAATAAACTTTAACGTCCTAAAAATATGCACTCCGGTAATATTTTGGATAATTACATCATCTAGAATTTGGAAGATATCTACTCTGGATAGAAATTATTGTAAGAAAAATGGTTACAAGCTCGTTATATAATGATACCAGCGAGCCGCCCCGGCTTCGCACGGGTGCAATGCTGATACTAATTATACTACAGAATGGTTATCCCTAAGAGATGACACATACCACCGTGGACTTTTTTGTAGGCCTATTTATGGTGTACAATACTGTAGTACATGATTTGATCTATCTCGTAGGGTTCAGCCAGCGTTTGCAATGTTTGAGCAAAAACAATTAGAAACCTAAAATTATCAGTTTTAATATATTATGCATGTATTATACATATAAACCTTCTTCTTGAATCATTCTATCTATTTAAAAAAACCGCATCAAAATCCGTTGTGTAGCTTTAAAGATCTAAGCATACATAGGGACAGACAGCGGGAAGCGACTTTGTTTTATACTATGTAGTGATAGAAGCCAAGAAGGTATCTGACTAGCCTGTCAGCTCAATTGGTAGTAGCCCTGCCTTCTGTGCTGTAGGTAGGGGGTTCGATTCCCTCCCAGGACATTTGTTTTATGAACATAAGTATTTATTGTGTCTGGGTGTTATAAAGTATCAATTAATTTGTTGTAAATTTAAGTATTCTAGTTTGTGTTGTGTAGATCGCCCACCAAAATTTATTTATTAATCTTCTAACTACTTTTTTAGCGATTTATGAAACACATGGATACGTCACATCACTTCGCGAACGTGGATGCTGACACGAAGGAACGTTTAATGGACTTTGTGGAAAAGCACGCCATGACGTATTTACATGAGTAAGTTTAAGTTTAATTAACAAATACTGTCTCATTAAGTTTCTTAAAAATATCAGATTAGTTATTACTAGCGACCCGCCCCGGCTTCGCACGGGTGCAATGCTGATACTAAATGTACTACAGAATGCCTTATATACAACACTATCTAAGAGAATAACATAACCTAAGAGATAGACAGATAGACATTGCGGACTTTTGTGTAGACCTTTTTAAGGTGTACAATACTGTAGTACATTATTTTGATCTATCTCTTAGGGCTCAGCCAGCGTTTGCAATGTAAGCGCAAAAAAATGTTTTTAGTTACGACACCACATTAGAAACCTTTAAAATTATTAGTGTTTCTCTACTATATTATGCATGTATTATATATATAAACCTTCCTCTTGAATTACTCTATCTACTAAAAAAAACCGCATCAATATCCGTTGCATAGTTTTAAAGGTCTAAGCATACATCGGGACAGACAGACAGCGGGAGGCGACTTTGTTTTATACTATGTAATGATATTCAGAGAGTTATCAAAAAGACTGGTGAACAAGACCAACAGCTGGTGCTTACCTCGGACAAAGGATTAGTATGGCTATTCAAAGAGGTAACATTGCCAGCCTTTTGGGCACTTTACCTGCGGTCACTGAACTGAATTGTGTTTTTTATCTATAAGTAATTGTGTATCTTACTTAAGTATGTATTTAAAAATATACAAGTATTCTATCAGTTATCTGGGTAGAATGACCTTGAAGCAAGATCTTACAGTACCAGTAAAAAAATCGAAAACAGCTAATAAGGTTTAGTTTACAATGACTAGTGGTCAGATCCCAAACCAATTCAACACAATCTATTCAGAATAGCAGAAATAAAATTGTATGTAAAATGTATAAATGTATATTTTTGAGAGTTGGTTTAGCGCATATACATTTTAGTTTCCGTAACCGTGTAACTATGTTGCAGTCTACCGTCCGTGGTGTTTTCCCCGAGCAGCACAGAAGACGAGCGAGCCGACCGCGCCATGTCCGAGCGCATCCAGCAGCTCAGCTGGCTGTGTGAGCGGCGACTGGACTGCAAGTTGGACCGGGACAGTGCCCGCTGCAGACAACTGCTGTACAAAGCTATCAGTGGTACGTTCCCTTCGAAAACGCTGTACCCCGGTTCAGCGCTGTGCAATTTTAATTTAAAAAGTGTTAATCTCGACTGGATTAAAGCAAGAACATGATAGCCGCCGTCGTGTCAGGAAAGGATATTCCTGGACATTTTACACCGCATCCTCTGGCCCCAAAGTAAGCAGAGCTTGTGTACATGACTGATAATCTATTTACATACTTGCTTTTTTTTGTAAATACATACATATTATACATATAAACACCGAGACCCGAGACAAATACTTGCAGAACATACAAAAATTTGTACTGCGGCGGGAATCGAACCCGCAACCTTCTGCGTCTCAGCCAGACGTTATCATCACGCTGACGTCTCACAACGTCCGCTCGTTGGAGAAGGTCTGCACTGACCTCATCAACAGAGCCAAGAAGCAGATGCTGCGTGTTAAGGGCTCAGTCCGCGCATGCCTACCAAGATCCTTCGCATCACAACCCGCAAAACACCCTTGTGGTGAGGGATCTAAGACCTGGGACCGTTGCGTATTTACAAAAGAGTCATCGACTTGCACTTACCCTCTGAGATCGTGAAGCAGATCACTTCTATCAACATCGATCCTGGTGTAGAGGTGAGATGATACCATTGCTGACTCGTAGGCTTCGTTGAATTGAGTGCGGCCGACTATGAAGATTCTCTAGATCAATCGAATCAGTGTCGGTGTTTCCATTGACAAAATAATGAGTAAAACAAATGATAGAAAATGTTTTTATTTCACCCAGCATCTAAGGCGCTAACATAGTTTTAACTAAATATTATAATAATAACTTACAACCCACGGACCCACATTTGTCCTACACAACATTTTGGGAATTGGGTCTCAGTATGATGCTGTACCAAATCAATAGAGGATCATGGCAGCGTTGATTTTCAGACGAAGCTAAGCGTGTTGTGTTACGTTACGAATACCGATACAAATATATCATACATAATAAATAATGTAGTAATTACATGCGTACATAATAAAGGAACACAGTACAACTCGCAAAAGTTCAGGAAGTTAGTTGTATCAATGAATTGCAGAGTTATTGGGCATGGACGTAGCGCTGTCTCCGGGCGGGAAGCTGGCGCGCGCGCGGCGCTGTTGCCGACACGTCCTGGCACTGTGTGGGGCGCCGGCCTCCGCGGACGATCTACTACCCGCACTCATATTCACGGTACCTACTGCCACTGCCACTGTCACTGTTGCCGACACGTCCTGGCACTGTGTGGGGCGCCGGCCTCCGCGGACGATCTACTACCCGCACTCATATTCACGGTACCTACTGCCACTGCCACTGTCACTGTTGCCGACACGTCCTGGCACTGTGTGGGGCGCCGGCCTCCGCGGACGATCTACTACCCGCACTCATATTCACGGTACCTACTGCCACTGCCACTGTCACTGTTGCCGACACGTCCTGGCACTGTGTGGGGCGCCGGCCTCCGCGGACGATCTACTACCCGCACTCATATTCACGGTACCTACTGCCACTGCCACTGTCACTGTTGCCGACACGTCCTGGCACTGTGTGGGGCGCCGGCCTCCGCGGACGATCTACTACCCGCACTCATATTCACGGTACCTACTGCCACTGCCACTGTCACTGTTGCCGACACGTCCTGGCACTGTGTGGGGCGCCGGCCTCCGCGGACGATCTACTACCCGCACTCATATTCACGGTACCTACTGCCACTGCCACTGTCACTGTCACTGTTGCCGACACGTCCTGGCACTGTGTGGGGCGCCGGCCTCCGCGGACGATCTACTACCCGCACTCATATTCACGGTACCTACTGCCACTGCCACTGTCACTGTCACTGTTGCCGACACGTCCTGGCACTGTGTGGGGCGCCGGCCTCCGCGGACGATCTACTACCCGCACTCATATTCACGGTACCTACTGCCACTGCCACTGTCACTGTCACTGTTGCCGACACGTCCTGGCACTGTGTGGGGCGCCGGCCTCCGCGGACGATCTACTACCCGCACTCATATTCACGGTACCTACTGCCACTGTCACTGTCACTGTCACTGTTGCCGACACGTCCTGGCACTGTGTGGGGCGCCGGCCTCCGCGGACGATCTACTACCCGCACTCATATTCACGGTACCTACTGCCACTGTCACTGTCACTGTTGCCGACACGTCCTGGCACTGTGTGGGGCGCCGGCCTCCGCGGACGATCTACTACCCGCACTCATATTCACGGTACCTACTGCCACTGTCACTGTCACTGTTGCCGACACGTCCTGGCACTGTGTGGGGCGCCGGCCTCCGCGGACGATCTACTACCCGCACTCATATTCACGGTACCTACTGCCACTGTCACTGTCACTGTTGCCGACACGTCCTGGCACTGTGTGGGGCGCCGGCCTCCGCGGACGATCTACTACCCGCACTCATATTCACGGTACCTACTGCCACTGTCACTGTCACTGTTGCCGACACGTCCTGGCACTGTGTGGGGCGCCGGCCTCCGCGGACGATCTACTACCCGCACTCATATTCACGGTACCTACTGCCACTGTCACTGTCACTGTCACTGTCACTGTTGCCGACACGTCCTGGCACTGTGTGGGGCGCCGGCCTCCGCGGACGATCTACTACCCGCACTCATATTCACGGTACCTACTGCCACTGTCACTGTCACTGTCACTGTTGCCGACACGTCCTGGCACTGTGTGGGGCGCCGGCCTCCGCGGACGATCTACTACCCGCACTCATATTCACGGTACCTACTGCCACTGTCACTGTCACTGTCACTGTCACTGTTGCCGACACGTCCTGGCACTGTGTGGGGCGCCGGCCTCCGCGGACGATCTACTACCCGCACTCATATTCACGGTACCTACTGCCACTGTCACTGTCACTGTCACTGTTGCCGACACGTCCTGGCACTGTGTGGGGCGCCGGCCTCCGCGGACGATCTACTACCCGCACTCATATTCACGGTACCTACTGCCACTGTCACTGTCACTGTCACTGTTGCCGACACGTCCTGGCACTGTGTGGGGCGCCGGCCTCCGCGGACGATCTACTACCCGCACTCATATTCACGGTACCTACTGCCACTGTCACTGTCACTGTTGCCGACACGTCCTGGCACTGTGTGGGGCGCCGGCCTCCGCGGACGATCTACTACCCGCACTCATATTCACGGTACCTACTGCCACTGTCACTGTCACTGTCACTGTCACTGTTGCCGACACGTCCTGGCACTGTGTGGGGCGCCGGCCTCCGCGGACGATCTACTACCCGCACTCATATTCACGGTACCTACTGCCACTGTCACTGTCACTGTCACTGTCACTGTTGCCGACACGTCCTGGCACTGTGTGGGGCGCCGGCCTCCGCGGACGATCTACTACCCGCACTCATATTCACGGTACCTACTGCCACTGTCACTGTCACTGTCACTGTTGCCGACACGTCCTGGCACTGTGTGGGGCGCCGGCCTCCGCGGACGATCTACTACCCGCACTCATATTCACGGTACCTACTGCCACTGTCACTGTCACTGTCACTGTTGCCGACACGTCCTGGCACTGTGTGGGGCGCCGGCCTCCGCGGACGATCTACTACCCGCACTCATATTCACGGTACCTACTGCCACTGTCACTGTCACTGTTGCCGACACGTCCTGGCACTGTGTGGGGCGCCGGCCTCCGCGGACGATCTACTACCCGCACTCATATTCACGGTACCTACTGCCACTGTCACTGTCACTGTCACTGTCACTGTTGCCGACACGTCCTGGCACTGTGTGGGGCGCCGGCCTCCGCGGACGATCTACTACCCGCACTCATATTCACGGTACCTACTGCCACTGTCACTGTCACTGTCACTGTCACTGTTGCCGACACGTCCTGGCACTGTGTGGGGCGCCGGCCTCCGCGGACGATCTACTACCCGCACTCATATTCACGGTACCTACTGCCACTGTCACTGTCACTGTCACTGTTGCCGACACGTCCTGGCACTGTGTGGGGCGCCGGCCTCCGCGGACGATCTACTACCCGCACTCATATTCACGGTACCTACTGCCACTGTCACTGTCACTGTCACTGTTGCCGACACGTCCTGGCACTGTGTGGGGCGCCGGCCTCCGCGGACGATCTACTACCCGCACTCATATTCACGGTACCTACTGCCACTGTCACTGTCACTGTCACTGTTGCCGACACGTCCTGGCACTGTGTGGGGCGCCGGCCTCCGCGGACGATCTACTACCCGCACTCATATTCACGGTACCTACTGCCACTGTCACTGTCACTGTCACTGTTGCCGACACGTCCTGGCACTGTGTGGGGCGCCGGCCTCCGCGGACGATCTACTACCCGCACTCATATTCACGGTACCTACTGCCACTGTCACTGTCACTGTCACTGTTGCCGACACGTCCTGGCACTGTGTGGGGCGCCGGCCTCCGCGGACGATCTACTACCCGCACTCATATTCACGGTACCTACTGCCACTGTCACTGTCACTGTCACTGTTGCCGACACGTCCTGGCACTGTGTGGGGCGCCGGCCTCCGCGGACGATCTACTACCCGCACTCATATTCACGGTACCTACTGCCACTGCCACTGTCACTGTCACTGTTGCCGACACGTCCTGGCACTGTGTGGGGCGCCGGCCTCCGCGGACGATCTACTACCCGCACTCATATTCACGGTACCTACTGCCACTGCCACTGTCACTGTTGCCGACACGTCCTGGCACTGTGTGGGGCGCCGGCCTCCGCGGACGATCTACTACCCGCACTCATATTCACGGTACCTACTGCCACTGTCACTGTCACTGTTGCCGACACGTCCTGGCACTGTGTGGGGCGCCGGCCTCCGCGGACGATCTACTACCCGCACTCATATTCACGGTACCTACTGCCACTGTCACTGTCACTGTCACTGTCACTGTTGCCGACACGTCCTGGCACTGTGTGGGGCGCCGGCCTCCGCGGACGATCTACTACCCGCACTCATATTCACGGTACCTACTGCCACTGTCACTGTCACTGTTGCCGACACGTCCTGGCACTGTGTGGGGCGCCGGCCTCCGCGGACGATCTACTACCCGCACTCATATTCACGGTACCTACTGCCACTGTCACTGTCACTGTCACTGTCACTGTGAAAGTCAAAAGATATGTTATTCAATACAATTATGATTATTTTTGAATGTTTTGCCGGAGTACACATTGCGCTTTTTATACGCTTTATATTAGCTTCACTTGTATGTATGTTTGTATGTTTATATGTTTGTAACCGACTCCTTAGGACCCACTTTAAACGGCCAGATTTCATTCAAATTTTGCACACCTGTCATGCATCGCATGATTGTCATCGCAATGCAATAATTCGAATAAAAGCTTAAAAAAAAATATCTTTTTAAAAGTTGAAAATAAATAATAGTTTAAAAAACTAAAAAACACTCTTTATATAGAAAACCAAACTAAAAAATTTAAAATATACTTTAATAATGCTTTTTAAGATATTATAGAAAAGATAATCCTTCTTCTCATATCTGTCAATGAAATATTTATAACTATTTACACCAAGCACCCCACGCTTTTTTTTAAATAAAACATTTTTTTCTTACCTACATTTATTAAAATTTATTTTAATTTTTTTTGTTTGGTTTTCTATATAAAGCGTGATATTTAGTTGTTTTTAACTATTATCTATTTTCTTTTCTATTATTCTATTATTTATTTTACGTTAATTTTGTCTGCAGGTGCTGAAGGCGAACCCTCCGCGATTGATCAGCAATATAAACTTCGTGACTCGGTTTTGCAACGCACAGCGGCTGATGACCGGAGAAGGCGGATACTACTTCACTAACTTGGTAACTAAATAAAAAAATAAAAGTACAATTTATTTCAGCATTAATAAGTATATGTACAAGTTACAGCCATATTTATCATAATAAGAATATAAAACATACTGAACAAATAAAACAAAGAAATTAAAATATAAACTGCGTGCACCACATCATTACATCACCCGGTGCCAATGTGCACCTCTGTGCTGTGCTTCATGAAGATGCAGTCAGTGTCCAGCCTTCCTGCTATAAGTTGCAGCTATCTGTTGGTGCAGTCCCTCACGTGTCGCATCAGGGAAAATATTTGTTCACACATTGCAGTTCTAGGCACTCTTGAAAGAACAATTCTCTCAGGGTTTCTTACACTTCTAAAGATATTCTGTTAGTTTTTTCAAACTTAGTTGCCTCTAAAATATGAAAGCTGGGCTATAGAACATGGTAATCTTGACCTTGTGTTGGAGCATCACCTGCAATCTGCAAGATACCCAACTCTTCACCAATTTACAGCAGATATATATCGTGTTTAGGCTCATTGGAATAGTCTCAAAAAATAGGTCTGTTTATTTTGTGACGAGGGTTTTAACCCGACGGTTAAGGAAGGGTTATGTTTTTCGCGCGTGTATCTTGTACTTATGTATTTTTGTGAAATTGTTTTATACCTCGTGCCTTCAAACCGCTGGATGGGTTTCGACAGTTAAGGTATCGTAATATTCGGCTTAAAAACCCAAGTGTCCTTAGATGGTGTTTGAAAGTAAAAAACAAAATGGCGGATTTTTGACGCGAAATTATAAAAAATAACCAAACCTATCGAGTAGGGTATCAAACTAAAGGAAACTAAAAGGGGATTACAAAAATATATTATGTTATAATTTTTAAATTTAATGAGGAAAAATAAAGTATTTTTTAAGTCATGTCAATTATTAATTTATACTTGTAAACTAAGAAAATTATGTTTAATCAAAGTAATATATTAATTAATAATAATATATTATCTTACTTTCAGTGTTGCGCCGTGTCTTTCATAGAGAACCTAAACGCAGAGTCGCTCAATATGGACAAGAAGGAGTTTGACTGCTACATGGCCATGCCAGCTTCTATTGGAGGCAGTGCTTGGGTAAGACAGAGAGATCGTAGTATAAAGAGGAGTTTGACTGCTACATGGCCATGCCAGCTTCCATTGGAGGCAGTGCTTGTGTAAGACAGAGAGATCATAGTATAAGGAAGAGTTTGACTGCTACATGGCCATGCCAGCTTCCATTGGAGGCAGTGCTTGTGTAAGACAGAGAGATCATAGTATAAGGAAGAGTTTGACTGCTACATGGCCATGCCAGCTTCCATTGGAGGCAGTGCTTGGGTAAGACAGAGAGATAATATTATAAAGAGGAGATTGACTGCTACACGGCCATGCCAGCTTCCATTGGAGGCAGTGCTTGTGTAAGACAGAGAGATCATAGTATAAGGAAGAGTTTGACTGCTACATGGCCATGCCAGCTTCCATTGGAGGCAGTGCTTGTGTAAGACAGAGAGATCATAGTATAAGGAAGAGTTTGACTGCTACATGGCCATGCCAGCTTCCATTGGAGGCAGTGCTTGGGTAAGACAGAGAGATAATATTATAAAGAGGAGATTGACTGCTACATGGCCATGCCAGCGTCCATTGGAGGCAGTGCTTGGGTAAGACAGAGATCATAGTATATGAGAGAGTGAACAGACTATACGAGAAAGAAAAAATAAATGAATGTAAATAAAACACAAAAATTACTAATAAAACTGGAAATAACTCGTGAAAATAAATAATGTAAGAGCGCAATGTTTGTTTCGCAAGACGGCCACAAATAATCCCTACCATGTATTTTATCATGCTGTAATCAAAAGTGTCAAATGTCAATTTAAAATCGTTGGAAACGTAGACAGAGAAACCAATAGACACTTGGTGATCGTGCCGCGTGTGAGATAGAACGATAGGTGGGTGGTGCTGCCACATTAAAACTCTAACCCTAGTCCTAAGTAATCCTAGATTTATTAGAGACGTTGTGTTGTACTAGAAATCTCTAGAGCTTGTCTTTCTATCACAAAACTTAAACTTTTTTAACAGATGTGTGATATAGAAAAATATAACAACATTTGTGTACTTAATTGTTTATTATTATTAAAGCTAAGCATAACATTACAGAAATAATAAAACCATAAAGATAATACAAAGTCAAAGTCAAAAGATACTTTATTCAATACAATCACAAGGATCATTTTGAAACGTCTTACATACTAGGTGAATTTAGGTGCTAATTCAAAACCCAAGCTCGAGAAGAGAAATTCGTCGTGGTCCTAGCGCATTTTTTGCATGATCTATCTTATCTTAACTACGAAATACTAATACAAGAGAGTTTATACATTTCAAGTGTGTCGGTTAACTGTCTGAAGGCAGAGCGACATGAGGCCATGCGTTCTTATCAATAATATAGTCATTTATACTATAATAAGCTTTCCTCGTAAGACTATCTTTTATCAAAGCTTTAAATTTTTTAATAGGTAGTTTAGTTGCATTTTCAGGAAGCTTATTATAGAAGCGCACCGTGTTCCCTATAAAGGACTTATTTACTTTTTCTAGTCGAAAAGTATTGATCAGTATCTACCTACCTACAGAATAAAAACTCATAAATCAAATATTTACTAACCACCAGTGGAACAGCATTAGGATACATAATGTTAATTTATTCTTTTTAAACAAGACATTTTTCTCAAAATGGGTGTTACAAATCCTCGAAGAGTTGTGTCCAATTTTTTCGGCAATTTGTGTCTTCAACCCACTGCAAACGTACATTATCGTTTGATGGAAAACTGTAACAAATTAATAGCGAGATGTTTTTTTTACAATTTAAGAATAATTTTAATCTATTTATTTATACAGGGCGGTATGGCTATTCTTGCTGACAGGACATTATTTCACATTAAATTGTCTTCAAAATCTATGAAAGGTCTCCTCAGACCGATTTTAAGCAGCTTTTAAAGTTAAGGTGGCTGCCCTTGCTATCATGAATTACCTTGTCTCCATATATTCACATATACAACATCGAACGATACTTACGTTAACTTGAGTTATTAATATTCATACGAATTGTAAGACATATTTTTATGTAATATATAATGTAGTCTAGGGAATCATAATGTTGAATGCAGGCAACACCAAAATAAATAAATTATTTGTTGATTTATGAATTAGGCTGTAGCGAACCAAGTTCAGTTCGAAATGCTGTTATCTATTGTGTATATTAATAAAAAAACAGTTTGAAAGCTAGTAACTACTCAAAAATACTTGTACTTACGAATAAAAAGACAAATCGGGGTGTTTCCGTTCACTATCACTTTTACATCCTAAAACTCTACATCGAACCATTATCTTTACAACATCCGGTAAAGGAATTTGTTAATTGCAATCCGCAAGTAATTCAGCGTGTTCACAATTTATTTTCAACTGTTTTTGTCCGGTTATTTCACACAAAGCGAGCACAAATCATCCAAACAATGGCAAACTGTCAAACGTTGCTTAGCACAGTAAGGTGCTGATCTTGAAAAAACCGGCACGCGACATGAAACAAAAAATGAAACCATTCTATCTCGTGTCTTTACAGTATGTGCACATAAGTTGTTCTCTTTCTTGTATGAATGCGACGGATGCTTTCTAGTCGTCTATTAGTTTCTCTGTCTACGGTTGGAAACCTGTAATGGTGTTATAACTATTTCTATAAATACATTTTCAGAATAGATTCCAAATTCAAATGAGGAAAGACTATTAAAACAAAATTCCGTAAAATAATATACAATTTAATATGAAATATTAATTTCTTAATTGTAAGGTTTATAAATCAGTGGAGACTTCCTTCGATTAAGTATTCTCATATAATTATTTATGAATATTTTAATGTTCTCCTTGTTCTCGCAAATAAAATCATTACATAGTATAAAACAAAGTCGCTTCCCGCTGTGTCTGTCCCGGTGTATGCTTAGATCTTCAAAACAACGCAACGGATTTTATTGCGGTTTTTTTTTGAGGTTAGCGTATATGGGTTCAACATATTAGAACTACTGAGCTACAGCAACACGTGGCCGGGTCAGCTAGTAAAATATAAATCTAAAAAATTGTGGAACCGCACGCGCCACTCGCATGTGACTGACGAGCCCTCACGAGCCGTGGGTCAGCCGTCGGTCAGCCGTGGCTATCTTTGAAGGGCACTGTAGCTGTAGCAAGTTAAATTACTGGACACAACAGATATAAAAACGTATATTAACTCGGTCGGCAACGTGCGGGTCTTGCATCCCAGTATTACAATCGTCATAGATTACAGTAAACTATTTGCCGGCTCAGTTGTATATAAAATAATATTTTATAATAGATTTAAATTATATTCTTTACTTCAGGCCGCGGCGTTGTCTCTGTGTGGCGCGGCTCGCGAAGCGGAGGAACAGAGCGAGCTCGTGCGGAAACTCTTAGAGCAAGCCAAACTAGCAAAGGAAGACGCGGACAGATTAGCAGCTCACTCTAAAACATTCGAGGTATGTAGGTACCAGTTTTAAAGTAAGTATGTATAAGTATGCAATTGCCGTTTTGTACTGACGACATGAAATATAATATGTATGAAAAAATATGTGTGTAAGTATTTTAGTTATATGTGGTACCCAACCCATTACACAAGCTCTGCTTACTTTGGAGCCAGATGATGCTGTGTGAAATGTCCGGAATTATTTATTTGATTTTCTAAGATTTTGTGTTTACCTACAATATCTAAACATTTCTGCCATATGTCCTCTGTGGCGCAGTGGGCGAAAGCCTACCTGTGACGCAAAAGGTTGCGGGTTCGATAACCGCCGCTGGACAAATGTATAATGATGATGTAAAAGTATTTGTCTCGAGTCTGGGTGTTTTTCTATGTATAATATAATATGTATTTACAATATATATATATCTTCTGTCATGTGGTTCCCATAACACTATCTCTGCTTACTTTGGGGTTAGATGACGCTGTGTGGAATGTCCGGCATTATTTATTTATTATTTATATCATAAGAATATCATTTAAACCTTTGCGATATAAATCTGGGGACCTGGAATCCCTGAGAAGATTTTTTTACCATGCCAAGCGATGTCCAAGTTGCAGAAAACATTATAGTGGGTTGGGGCAAGTCCAGCGAGTACGAATGATGATGGATGGTTTCTTTCCTTTAGTGTTAAAGTGTAGTGTTGCGGTTTTTCGATCAGTATGCGGTCTTGTGTTATTGTGGAGAAGTAATGGTGAAGATCGGTTGACGAGGCTGTTTCTCTGCGAGCTTCGCTGTCATTATTCGCAGTTCTGCACAGATGTCTACAGTTATTGCTTGACTGGGTCTGCGGATGCTATAGCGAATTAGGCCATGAAGTGACCACCAAACAGTAATCATAATCTTTCTACGGGCAAGCTTCGCTTTAGGGCATTGTTTTGTGCGGCGTTAGACCACCTGAGGTCAGCCATTGCGTTGTTCGCTAACGAGCATCCACTTTTCGTCGTACGTCACAATCCGGTCTAAAATCCCTTCATTTCTGTATCGTTTTAACAAAGTAAGACGAGCTTCAACGCGCTACCCATTGAAGACCTCTGTGGCGGAGTGGGCTAAGGTCCGGCTGAAACGCAGAAGGTTGCGGGTTCGATTCCCGCCGCGGGACAAATTTTTGTATGATCTGCAAGTATTTGATAACACAAGCTCTGCTTACTTTGGGGCCAGATGATGCTGTGTGAAATTTCCGGGATTATTTATTTATTCAAGATTTTTTACCTTACCCTTTTTGGGCAAATGGATCAATTTTGTAATATTGTGGGTAAGCTAACGTCAAACCATGCCGCTAATTCCTCGGTAGTTAGGGGCGGCTTCCACTATCATTTTCAATATATCGTTATTTACCTTAGATCTTCTTCAAGTCGAAGTTTCCACTACAAAAAAGACTAAACCAAAAAACACACAGTGCGTTCATTAGCCGTGTCCTCTCCAAACACAACATTGATGTAGCTGAATCTGCTGCGTTAGTTTCATGTCGGAACTCGTATTCAAAAATTTATCTAAAATTCGATGTGTCCATCTTTACTTAACTTATGAAAATTGAAAGGCAAATAATTAAATGACAAATTAAAAAAAAATATGATAAAACGTTTTTTTCTTCTTCTACATCATGCAGATGCAGGCTTAATTTTAATTCAAAGTATCAGTAGGTCATTAGAACGGCAATTTCATATTTAAATCCCTATTATTGTGAATTCTAGTTTCTTCGTCTGTCAGTTAGCTTTTCATTGACTGACGAAGAAGATAAGATTATATCTTGAAGGACATTATAATTTTAATGTACCAGGTGTGAGAATCCGCGGGCAGCAGCTAGTAATATTATTACTATGAAGTGTCTGTTTGTTTGTTACTTATAACTGCTGAAGGACTGTTACAATAATGTCAGCAAGGGTCTCCAAATAACAGAGCTGGATGCGTGACATTCTGTCAAAACGAATACTGAAATGTTTTTTAAATTACGCCATTCATCATTTTTTTTATGGTGTTGTAGATTATACAACACGACGACTACAATTTTGAATTGTTTTACACTTGGAAAGTTCAGGTACAAAAAATAATATTATTGTTAGGTATTTTTTGTACCTGACTTTTCCAAGCGTATTTTAGTGAAATAAATAACTTTTAAATTAGAATAGCAAGTGATTACGAATAAGGTGTTCAGTGTATCTATGTTGTTTTGTTTGCAGGAACAAATAACCAAAAAGGTACAAGACGTGCTCGCCAAGACGCCACTTATAATCGAACCGCGAAGGGAACTGCCCCGGATCGGGAAACTCAAGGAAATATCTACAGCCCCACTCATCGACATCGAAGCCAATATAGAGAAACCCACACTACTAACACGAGAAACGCCAGCAGCTCAAAGCCAACAAGACATTCCGCAGCAGAAAATGCCAGAAATACCTATACACATTCGCAAAGTATCCATGCCACAAGAAGAACCTAAATTAAACATACTTGGTTTTGAAGTAATTGAAAAAGATTCACCGTCAAAATCCCCGCAACACATGGATACGAACTGGGGTTTGAAGCAAACGAATTCACTGGAGCTTCTCACTCCCTCCCCGCTCGGATTTACGCCATTCGATTCGCGATCTATTGACGAACTCATGACCCCAGAAGAGTTCGGGCCGGACCTAGCCCCGGGCCTTAGTAATATTAACTACGATATAGACCTATCTGACTTCAGCGGCGATAACAGCATAGCGGAAGACGCACCAAAATCCCCCAAATCCAAAGACCCGTTCAGTCCGGACGGGATAAAGAAGTTCGATCCATTCGCACCGCAAAGTTCAGGCGAACTAAGAAAGACTCTGGAAACGTTTGATGAGTTTAGTCTTAATACGAATGCGGGGTCGTCGGAAGCGTTTGAAGTGGTGCATAGAACGCGAGACCCGTTTAGTCCTGTCGAGATGACAGTGAACTTGGAAGAAGACCCGTTCAGTCCTCGGCAGAAAGAATCGTCAATTCTAGACAATGCGGAGTCTCCCACCGACGCGTGCCTTCTACCCTCGCCATTGCAACCGCAAACTGGGAAACCATAGATAAAAGTTTTATTTTTAAATGGATTATATAACAAAGTATTTATGCCAAAATTTTGGTTGGTGCTAAGTTGAAGTGTTATTGGTTCGATAAATTATTAACATTATGTACAATTATTAAGTTATTTTGTTTAAGTTATCCTGAAATTACTAAAGGAAAATAAAGATCATGATAATTGTTAGAATATTTCATAATTTCTCCTGTATTTGTTTCTTTCTTCAAAGCTTCAAACTTATTTTCTCTAGAATTTTCTGCTCTCTCAAGTAATGTATCACAAGAAAGATGGCAACACTTTTTAGCATTAACGACTATGTCTGAACTACTACAAATTTACACTAACTAAACTATTTTTTCAGTATATAGGTACAGAAACTACAATGTACATTACAAAAATTTATTTCAACTATTTAGAAACCTTTAATAAACTTTACCAGCTTTACCTTAAACATGAGAAGTTAAATAATAGGTAATAATAATGCTACTGCACAGCAGCGAAGTAACCATAAAAGGACAATGCATGAGACACTCACTGACCACGCCTTAAGATAGCGTTTACGAAAGCCCTTAACCTGAATATGGTTATGGATGACATTAGCGATCGACAAACTAGTTGACCACGTCATCTCCAAAAGGTGTAACGATTCTGCGTTGCTTTCTCTAAAAGTACTTAAAAAAGCTAACCTAACGATTTCGGTCCTGTGCTTTCATTATCTTTGGCAACGCAGTTACATATCGCTGCCTAAAATTAATATTTACTATCTAACGCTTTCGCAACGCTAACTTGCGCATGGACAGTTGTCTAGCAGTGAAGATTATAAAGGCAATAATTAAATCTATATTTAAGTATCACGAGGTTGTGAAATAAAGAGTTAAATTATACTGATAAATATTATTATAATGTACAGGTACTTAATAATATGATAGAACTAATAAAGTAATTACAACAGATGTGAAACAGAAAACAAATTGAGCTATAATTCATTAGCATCCTGCCCACTCACATTTGGAAGTTGCTTACATAACTGGTTAAAAAATGTCCAATAATATGTCACTATTTGCAGGCGCAGTTACAGCTTCATTGAACCACAAACAAATTCCTTCAAACTTTCAGTTGAATTATAATATCAAAAAGCATAACAAAATGTCATATTACTACTAAAAAGTTTCGCCCACTGGGCCTTTTGCAAGTTGGACCATAGGCATTGAACCGTTAGATTAACGTGTTAACTTTTGTTCTTTTCACCAAACAGTATCATAGTGGAGACAAGACAGTTTGATAAAATAACATATCATTCTCATAACTGAAATAACAATCAATTAAATATAGATTTAGGTTTTAGTTAGATATCTAACACAGTATAATAATAAGGTTTGATCTGTCAACTTGTTACATAGTTTTCACAAATACAATAACAGGTTTTTTTAATAGCAGTTCAGCTTTTTGACAAACATTTTAATACACCAGCCAGTTAATGTTGTGTTCGGTTTCTATAACCACCTGTTATGTGTTGGTGAACAAAGGCCACAAAACATAATTATCAGTAGAATTATCACCCCAAATTGTCTAAGTTGCAGTGCATATGTACAAAATGATTAATCCTAACACAAATATTTATTTGTTCTTTGTTTGGAATACAATAATCACATTCTCCCCGAGATGTCAACATCCAATATTATATAATGTTATACATTTGACAAGGCAATCCTAAAGCGAAATAGATGTTCACTTAAAGAATTTATCTTCTGCTACTTAAATCTAAATTGAACACACATTTACAAACATAATAATGGAAACAAATTATTATTTTTGGCTTACTTTGTTATAGGTTGATAGAATTCAAAACAAAACGAGTCAAGTTAAGTTTAGTACACTTTTTAACAAAATATTGTCTTTATTTCAATGTAGTTTATGGTTGTTATTTATTATATGATATTATTATCTTGATGTGATAACTGGTCTAATTTATTAATATAAAAATATTTTTCAAGTATTAAAAAACCAATTAGTTACTCACTCTGTGATAATAATTTTGCAGGTGTAGTAATATGTGATTAGGCAATAGATATTGTGACATTGATACCGAGGTTTCCATTGTCAGCAAACAATTGTGCAAGGGAAGTGTCAAACACAAGGCAGTCAGAGTTCATGATGGCGGAAGATACTCCTTCATGTATGGACCGTGGCATTGCTTCCCACGTCAGTCTGCGGCGATGCCCATTCAGTTCCAATCTGTATGCAAAGTTCTCAGCTTCTTTACGAGAACCTATAAGCTGCACAATTGCAAAAAACTGTTGATGCCCATCAAACTTCTCCTGCTTTTCTAAAACCAACATGAAATGATGGTTAAAACAGGACTGCATCATTACCCAATCTACTGCTCCGGGAAGGTTTATATCTGTTGCCAGGAAAACAATGTCTTCACCCTGAAGAGTGGTAATGCTTTTATGTGACATCATAAGGTGCGGCATAACTTGGTCAAGGCCGCCCTGCCATTTGCAAGAGGCTCCAGGACAGGGGCAAGAGTATGGTCTAAACTCGCAAGCCTCTTCATGGTCTGCTTTCTCTGTATGAACGAGAGTCACAGTACAACCTGTGTTGGAGTGTTTGCAGGGAAACATAACATTACCTGCAACTTTTTCCATGGCCAGGTTTCTGATGTTACCGAGTGGTCCACGGCATGTCGGGCAGCAGGACAGCTTGGGTCGGCAGCTGGAGCACACCAAGTGGCCGCTCTGGCACTGTAGGATCGGAGGCAGCACATAGTCGAAGCAAACGGGGCACTCGAACAGCGAAGCGAGGTCAGCAGACATGGCGTTGGGCGCGTTGGCGATGGCAGGCACCCCGGTCACTGAACAACTGGAACCGCTAGCTCCACGCCGTTGTTTGTTTGTGCTCATGTCACCGACACGCGCACATAGAATCTATCGCTTGACGACCAGCTGAGAGAATTCTATTCACGATGCACCTACCACAATATCTGAAATCTAAATCATTTGTAACCTTCCACGCCCGCCTCTTTTCTTCTCTTGATCGTGTTGAGGTAAGCTTCCATCACAATTTCTCGGTAATGCGCTGTGATCTCTAGGGCTGTGTGATTGACGGGATCCTAATAAAACACTATGGCAAATTTGGGGTGGCTTGATAACGAATTTGCTCGTAATTGTGTTTAGCTTTTCATGACAATAACGGAGATCTAATCAAATTAAAATAAATCAAATTGCTTCTATTCCAGCTCATCTCAGATAGCACAAATTCTTGCCAAAATCCTATGACCAGCCTAGCCAAAGCAATCGAATCCTAATCCTAGACATAAACTTGACTGAGAAAAATTGAACAAAAAAATTTTGCTGACTGACTGACTGGTCCATCAGTGCTGCCAGCCCCTACCAAAACTTTTCCCCAAAAAATTATTCAAACCTATTATTGTGTGTACGTACTTTTGATTGCTGAAAAACTTGTAATTTATCAATAAATCAGTAAATAAATGAATAATGACGGACAATTCACATCTTTGGGGCAGCATCTGACCCCAGATGATGCCCCAAAGTAACCAGAGCTTGTGTTATTAGTTCCACTTGACTGATATACCTACCTACTACATATATAGGTACTTTTTGTAGAAACTCCCAGACCCGTGACAAATTCTTGTAAATCATATGATTTACATGAATTACGTGGAAGGTTACAAATGATTTAGATTTCAGATATTGTGGTAGGTGCATCGTGAATAGAATTCTCTCAGCTGGTCGTCAAGCGATAGATTCTATGTGCGCGTGTCGGTGACATGAGCACAAACAAACAACGGCGTGGAGCTAGTGTGATCCAGTTCCAGTTGTGATTTACATGAATTTGTCTTTATATTTGAAAAACATTTGTCCCGCAGCGGTAGTCGAACCCGCAAACTTATGCATCTTAGCCGGGCCTTGGCCCTCTGCGCCACAGAAGAATAATAAATAAATGTTTATTGTAGGCATTAGATACATATCATATAAACATTTTTATAAATAAAATTCCTATCCTTAAATAAATTTTCTTTTGTTATTATTATAATACCAACTACCATAATTTTACTTCCATAGCAAGTATTCGCCCTAGTAGTCCATAGTCTGGTAGATATAATGACCACAATAAGGCTGTCGATTGTAGGACAATTCTAATATAATTAGGTACATGATGTTATTTCTTTATTTTTGTTGTTGAAATAATTTATGTCGTAATATCCTTCAATTGACACTATATTTGATATATTTAATCCCTAAATATAGGGTCTAACACCCATGTGGCAAACACTGGACTGACCTGACATTATATCATTATATCATATCAGGTCCTATCTGACAGTGATCTGAATTGACTGACTGCCAAGCGCCAGCTAGCAATAAAGTGACACTGACAGAAGGGTAAACTTTTTTTTTATCAATTGGACAGGCGTTGGTCTAATGTCTGCTATCATCCATTCTATTAGTCATACAACACACTGAGACGACTAGCTGCGCGTTGAAACGCATTCCAATTCAACGATCTTAATCAGAAACCCAAAATCATTTTTTTTTGCGTTTTGGAACGCGTACCTATTTAGATTCTTAATTCAGTAAAAATAAGAATTTCCAGTGTGTAATAAAAACTTGCTATACACATTTCAACCTCTTTTTCGATCGATGAAGAGTTCCTCCACAAACTAACGCTATGGATGCTAACGCATAGTTCCTCTAAGCAAGTTCATGAGAATGTATCCTAATGCGTTAGGATCCTATAGTTTGTTGTATCCTAGTTTGGATATGTACCTAAACGTTTTGCAAATAATGTTTATGAAGGAACGAAGATATACTTTCCAATGACCCAGAATCTGATTTAACTAAATTCTTTCAGAAGAAAGGTAGGCATAAGTCTTGAACTAGGGCAGTGTCTAAATCAATAGGATACTCTTCCAAGGGCTTTCTTTCGTAAGGATTGATATTGACAATTCACTCGTTTTGATCAGAAACAGAATCTTTTCATTTTATAACCTTTTGTAGGCCTCCTGCCGTTTCTAATTTAGATAAGAGTCTATCAATGTGGATGAGAAATGTGTTAAATCCTGAAAATATCACTCGCTGACCGCTGTCATTCTCATTTCTTCTTCTTCTTTGTTTATGGCATGTGACATAATAACGTCAATTTTGCCAGTGCCAAGTGTTTAAGTTTGTATAAGTACCTAATTATATAGTCAATTTGTTTGTTAAAGTCATAATCGATGGTCAATTGTCAATTCTAGACGTCACGCGGATTGGCCGTCTAAAATTTTCTTGGGATTCCTCGTCGTTCAAATCACATTGCACCATAATACACAGTAAATTTAGTTGTTCATACTAAGATTACTGAATAAAACATGCAATAAAACGAGTAAGATATATTAAATTAGCAGAGCTATGTTACTTCATGGAATGACAAACGAATGGGATTCTTCATCCCATTCTCATTTCATCGGGTTTTTCGTTAGGTACCTATACCTTTTTTTTCCTATTTGGTTGTCTTTTTTCCATGTCATTTGTATACTGCTTTGAGACGATTAGCTCGCCTTTTTTTCGAAATACTTAAAATGTTCTCGCTGAACTATCAAAACCTTGCAAAGAGAATTGTAAAATCGGCAATATTGATCAAATCTACGGTAGAAACCTGAATTTGAACATTCACTTTTGTTTATTATTTCCAAAAAAACATATCACACAACGACCATTAGAATACAATAGAAAATATTTATTTGACGTTACATAACAGATACAGTGGGTACCTAGGTAGTGCTAATATAACATAAAGTAGTCTAGTCATTACCACTGTTTCTAGTTTTTCTAAATCGCTTCGTGCCTAAGAATTTATCAAACTTCTTTTATGCGCTCTTTCTAGCTAACCAACGTGTCAATGTGACCCTCTTTGAAGTTTTCCCATTCCCGATTTTTGCCATGATTTTTTGTCAGCGTTGCATCGAACTTTTTGTTGTAAAACTAAATGAGAGTATAGATTAAAATACTTAGAGTTTTAAGATGCTTTGAGATGATACTTTACCTACTATAATGGGTAGGTAGGTATCCTCATTATGTAGTAGTACCTACCCCTAGACCATCTCTTGACCCTGCAAGGAAGGTATGTTCTACCTACCTACTTTCCGACTCAGTTCTCTACTTACAGAAATGTACATCATAATATAAAATACATGTGAAACCGTTGAGCTATCTTAGGGCCGTTTCAAACGATCTTTCTACTCACTGATAGATCACTGCCCTCTGGCAGTGATCTACCAGACGCCGCCATGAAATTATTTTGAATACGCGGTGTTCCCCACGGGCCCAGGGTCTCGATTCCAAAAGGCTCAAATATGTAGGCCTTATCCAAACCGGCATATTTGCGCCTTTTGAGGTCCTCGGCACGTTCAGCCGCCGCACCAGCTCTAATGGAAGTCCCCGACAGATAGGATGCGGCCAGGGTGTCTACGCAAGTAGCATCCCACACTAATGGCCTACCCATCTCCTAAGGGACAAGAGTCATACCATCAGGCCTCTTATCATCATCACGTATCAGACCGTTTGGTACGAGAACAGCTGATACGTTGACGTTGGTAAGTGCCAGACGAGTGACATCGTTAAGACTGGCGTGGCGGGCAATCCTACCGGCGCGGCGGCCCTAGAACACGATAACCCGTGGAGACCAAACCGGTCGACCGCTGTACCACACTGGCACTGATGAGGGGCGCAGAATTGCGCACCCAACCGCAGACAAATTGCAATTCGAAATGTTGTAGGATCTAATAAGGCGACAATGTTAAATGATGGTAGTCTATCTACGGAGCTTGAGTATATTTCTAACAGATAATTCCATGTAAGCTCACATAGATGCCCGTCCCTTTGCAGGCAAGCACTGTTCCAAGCGTTTCTAGCTTGAACTAGCCGGAAAAGACGGAATTAGATTTTTTTTCAATTAAATCACTGGTGCTGTAGACGGAAGACAAGAACGCAGGTAGGGCAACACGAATAAGCCCAGCTAAACGCATAATCTTGCTTCTGCGGTGTTCTTCACAAGGTCAACACAAGATACTTAGCAAAATCCCGTGGTATTGCCAACTTTATTTTCAAGGCATTCCAATAAAAAAACGAACGAGCCTTACAGTAGTCGCATACGATGTGTAACATCCGACATCTCACCTTGGTAATAAGCAACATTATAATTAGTTTAGTTTAAATAGTTAGTTGATTTACTTATTAATTACCTGAGTTGATATATCAGCACACGTGATACACAACACTGTAGGTTAATCTCACAGCTGATGTGTTTTCCATTCCTCTTTCTCGTCACACACACGCACACACTGTTGGCTGACAGGACCAACCTCTCGGTAAATGGGTTGGTACCATCTGACGGCCAACTCTACCATCGCGCGCGCTCAAATAGCGCACGTTTCCCCGGCTTCCCGGTACATACGCTGTCGGTGTATTCCGTTCCTTTTCACGAAATCACTTCCACAGATTGCAGGAAAGCGAGAGGAGAGATCAAAAATTATAATGAATACCTAAGCAATTACTAAAAATAAAGACGTCCTTTTTTAATCGACCAAAAGTTTGTAAATCCGTCTGTCCACCTCCATGCTTTTTATTGTTTGATATGTGATGGTGTTGTTAAATGCCAGATATCGGGTATCTTCTACCTGTCTTGCCTAGATATTCAATAATTTTATTACCTATGCATTGAGGGACTAAGTAGTTTTCTACAAGTGAAGGAACCTTCTAAATTAAATTGGTTCAGTAGTTCAGAGATCATCCATAACAAACAATCAAAGTTTGCCTCTTTATGGTATTAGTATATAAAAACCTACCTGCTAGATACCTAGCATTTTTTAGATACCTACCATTTTGTCAACAAATTACTTGGTTATTTCTAGTACCTATCTAGTTTAAGTTTTATTGTAATTGTGAATTTTGTTTTGTTAAATCCAAGTGCTCCTCTAGACTACGGAAAAGAGGGGGCTCTTCTAACACAGGTTATTTTTAACTTTTTTATTATCTTTAACTTTCAAGAGAAGAGAGAAGAGATCCCAACACATATGTTTTTTTTAAAGTTTTTTTTTATGCTTATAGTATCTACTCCGTAAAACGTGTAAAGTGTTAGGTGAGGCAACTTAACGCAAAACTCGTAATACACTCTCAGATACATAGGTAAGTTTATGTACCTACTTAACAAACAATGTCTCGATTATCTTGATTATACGCACGCAATTTCTTAGAAGGAACATCGCCTTTCTAGCGATGCAATTGCAAACATCCAGTGGCGGCGCAGGTTCATACCTAGACCGTACCAGTAGGTAACTAAGTGGGTACCTAATATTATTCGTGGCAAAATTTTCTATACCTAACTCAGTCACAGAATTTAAATAAGTTACTAGTGCATTTTGATAAACATGGGCTTTACTCACGTATTAATTTGCCAATGAGGCACCGACAGCGTGTCGTATTTTTTAAGCATTGGCGATTCCAATTCTTATTGTTATATCATTATAATCAGAAAATTTCCTAGCGTAGTTTTAAACTATGGTTTGTCCTTGTCATTCAAATATCAATTTATATAAATAAATAAATAATGCCGGATATTTCACACAGCATCATCTGGCCCCAAAGTAAACAGAGCTTGTGTTATGGGTACCTACCACATGACTGATATATTACTTATATACACTTTTTTTTGTCAATATAAACATGTAGGAACACAGAAATGCATAGAAACACCCTAATTGAGACAAATACTTGCAGACATAAAAACATTTGTCCCGAGGCGGGAATCGACCCCGCAACCTTTTTGCGTCTAAGCCGAGCCTTGGCATACTACGCTACAGAGGTCGTCAATGAATAGAGATGACAATAAATTTAAACAAAACATTATGTACCTAATGTGCGATCATAGGCTAGCTAGACCCTTTAATTTACTTATTCTCGACGTGTCGGTTAAATAACAGTTATTGACCGGGCGAGTTTCTCCGTTTCAGCATAAGCAAACATGCTTTCGTATGTCTGTCCGGCCGGCGTCCGACCGGCGTCTGTCCGGATGTTCTCCACTACAGGTGGCATTTCTCAACCGATTCTCGTGAAATTTTGTGAGCTGGTTCTATAACTATATAGAATTTTTTTGGCGATTCAATTTTTTGAAATGTTTCATAATGGAGGAGATATGGGGGTTGAAAACGTTAAAAAAGTTATATTAAGTCATTTCGAAAATGTTCGCGAAGTCTACCTACAGCTCACAGAGCCACTAGTTTTATAGTTAGGAAGGTACTTGGGCATATCATTTACTATATAACAGTCTTCATATCGTGTCACTAGTTATTATGAACGAGTGTGGTGAAAGGATTAAAGTGCGCCTCTGAGGTTCATTTCGTGCACTTGGCACAAGTCTTTGAACTTTCAAAGGTTTCAAGGTTTCACAACTAACCGGTTTCCTTCCACGATGTTTTCTTCACTGTTTGATAGTACCTACTGCTGGTATTGAAAATACATTTTTCGAGCAGAAAAAATGGTTGTGAAAAAGGGGTGTGTATAGTCGATTTACGGATAATTTTACGTGATAACGTCATAAGAAAACATAAATGCACCGATCGTACCTATCAGCTCAACTTAGGCTCAGGCGGAACGTGACCATGAGTCATGCTTTTTCGTGCCGGCTTTCATCGGTTTATAAGACGTTATCACGTCAAAAATCCATTGGTGCACGACCAGATTCGAACCCACGACCTTTAGGATCGGAAGGCAGGGCCACTATCACTAAACCACCGATGCTGTCATGTAACAGTAGAGTAAACAAATTGAGTAATCACACTTATTTTACTCAAGTAAACACTAATGCCGGTTCCTCTAATATTAAAGCAAACATCCGATAATTCTATTAGCATTCGTCAATTAAATAGGTATGAAAAAGAAAACGGTCCGTTCTGATTTTCATAAAGAAATCATTGACGGTCTAACGAATGCTAATAACAGACGATTTTTTAGTGTAGAATGGTTTGGGCGTAGGCTATGTACCTATTCTCATTCTCACTAATCGTTTCATGTTTTTCCAGTTTGCTGTGTAGCGTCACAGAATAAACATTAGTACTCAGCTCAACGTCAAGGAAAAAATATTTAGTCTATGGAAAGTGCTATTGTTGAGCGCGCATACCGTCCTCATCAGTCGCGTCGTTTGAGCGCGAATATTTTAGCCTGGCCGCGCACTTTTAAATACAAATGGTTTTTTTGCTTAACTTTAATTTACTGTTTTTACAAATTTAATAGTTCCTAGTTAAATTAAATAAACACATATTTGTTACAATATATACTTACATAATTCTAAAGCGAAGATATTAGTTGAACCAAGCAGTGAAATGCCTATATAATAAAGTTAGTGAACGGACATAGTGGCTGACTGGATTTTACTCATATGTACTTCTGATTGTACTCGTAAGTACTTACCTATATTATAAGCACAGTTTTAACCTCAGTTAAAGAACAAGAAAACAAATAAATTCAAATTTTAAAAACTATAATTTATGAAATATATGATCCAAATTGTATAATTTCATAATTACTATTAACTAGTAACTACTAACTTATTTTATCTAGTGAGGGTGTGACTACCCTGCTAAGGTTCTTTACATATAGGTAGGACAGTCAGACTTCACTACATAATATAAAACAAAGTCGCTTCCCGCTGTCTGTCTGTTCCTATGTATGCTTAGATCTTTAAAACTACGCAACGGATTTTGATAGATAGATAGATAGATAAATAGATAGATAGATAGATAGATAAATAGATAGATAGATAGATAGATAGATAAATAGATAGATAGATAGATAGATAGATAGATAGATAGAAAACACTTTATTGACTACCACACGGAATATTACTTACAATAAAAAAACTAAACTTATTTAAGGCAATACAATGGGCGACCTTATCGCTAATAGCGATCTCTACCAGGCAGCCGTTTGATGCGGTTTTTTTAAATAGATATAGTGATTCAAGAGTAAGGTTTATATGTATAATACATGCATAATATGGTAGAGAAACACTGATAATTTTAGAGGCATCAAATCACATTAGACATTCTGTAGTGTATTTAGTATCAGCATTGCAACCGTGCGAAGCCGGGGCGGGTCGCTAGTTTATTATAAATAACACTGGTTACTGTAACTTTAGGCATGATTATAAGTTTTTGACAGATTCTCAATGGAGGTGAGTCACTGAGATCGATCGTCGAGGTGACTCGTTCAACATTAGTCGTACTTTGATTTTTTGTATGAAAATTCAGTAAACTTTCCATAGTGTCACTTAATTAATTAACAATATCTATTTGTTAACATACTTAATTAACAAACAGAGCAAATCACCAGCAAATACTGGGTTCACCTGAATACACTGATTTCAAACACAAAAGGGTAGGTGTTGTGCTCTATCAATTACAATTTAGCGAGCCATTACCGTTATCAAACCTTATCAAACGGCTGTTGTAGATTTAGGTACCTACACCTACCACCATTCTAGTTACCATTACCATTTTAGTTATATTGTTGATTTGTTTCATAGTTTGATGTGGATTCTGCGGTACAAATCAAATCAGTGAAAACAACAGTATTTTTAGTATAGGGTGCCTATACTAGAACTGTAATATCAACACGTTTTCCGAAGAAAGCAATAGCTCAAAAACTGAAGAGACTTCTTCTTCCTCGTTAATGGAATGTGTCGTAATAATAACGATTTTTCCAGTGTCAAGCTTTATGTTGTTTAAAGTATGTCACAAAGTCGTATTTTGTCGTTCGTCATTTGTTCTTTTACAATGGTGTCTTTCATATAAAATCACTTTTGCGCGAATCACAAGGGAACACAAAGTTTAATTCCAATTATTTACATCCGAGTCAATAACTCTAGCTCTATTTAAATAAAAACACCAAAATTACCAATAAAACCGGAAATAATTCGAGATAAAATATGAGCGCAGTGTTTGCTTCGCAAGAATAATCCAACTGAAGAGAGGTTATAATATAAAAATGACTAGTTCGACGTTTGTTACTAGATGGCGTAGTAGGTAAGCACAAACTTGACCTGTCAAATAAATGATCATCGTATACGAAACATGTATTTATCTACTTATACATTTAAAAAAGCCTTAGGTACAAACAAAAAAAAACAAATAGGTACATCCATTTGAGAGCTACGATACCACAGACAGACACAAACACAGGTAGGTACACAGATACACAGTATATAAATACATATGTTAAACTTATAACACTCTGGGAGTTAAAATGGAGCAGTTCTTTATATATATATATATAAGGTATAGAAGCAGAGCCATTTTACTCTCTCGATCGAAATGGAACCGCATCTGCTAAGCGATAGCTTTGGGCGTGTTTAGTATTCTGCTAATGATCAGCGGCTCAACTATTCTACGTTTACGAAGACACCCGATCGAATGTTTTATTTTGTCTGCCCATAAAGATATCAGGGCCTCTATGTACCTTGGAACCGAATTAGTCATTGAAATATAATTAAATTATCGTATCGTGTGGTATGCACGATTATTGTAAAAAGTAATATCGATCGTTCCATCGCTCAAAAGGAATCGAATCGATGTAGATATTGCACGATTATTGACCGTTCATCGAATTCGAGAGTAGGCTGCCTGAATAGGTTTTAGGGTAGGTTGGTAGTTATCGAAACGCAATCGGAGCTGAAACGTAGGATTGTAATTAATGGTAATGACCATAACTATATAGAAGTGTTACCGTTTGGAAGACCAATACTAGGTACCTAAAGTAATGTAGGTAGGTAATCATGTCGCGTCCTCGCCAGAAGTCGCTAAGTGGCGAAGAGGTGCGGCCCAGCTAGGCCATGATGGTTCGTGTTCAACGATGGCCAAATGCATTAAATAACTTTGCATAAAACTAGGTATATAATAACTTATGTACTCTGGGACAAAGTTTGCTGGGTGTGAGTAATAAGTTAAAAATGGAATGTAGACAGCTATACTAGTGTAATATTTATATATTGGATATACCCATCGAGATAATATAATTAGGTATTACATAATGTAAGGACAGGCAAAGAATATTTATTAGCGCAAGTTCAAGCGGGTTACGAGTTATTAGACATTAAAATTAAGTTTAAGTTTACTCGACGAATCGATATTAATCGATATGAACAACAAGATTAAGAAACTGTCAAGAAACTTGTAATCACCCCCCTCAGGTACGAGAATAAGACTGTACTTACTTCCGGAGTTTTGTACGTAATTGTTTTCGAGCTATGTAAGTAGGTAGGTAGATCCTTACATAACGCCTTAGGTTTTAAAAAAAGTCAAATATAAAAGTAAATATTAAAAAAATATCTCATCATAGTAGTTATAGCGAGTCCCTGTGACCCCACTATACAGGCTTTTTAGTTCTAGTGTGGGGAACAGAGTCTCAGCGGTACTACTTTTATATTTATTGGAAAATTATTATAAGAACATAAATGTGTACCAGCTCTCTGTTTTGAAAATAAATTATTATTATTATTTTATTATTATTATTATTATATTATCATAGGTAATTTTGACGACCTCTGTGGCGTAATGTTCTAAGATCCGGCTGAGACGCAGAAGGTTGCGGGTTCGATTCCCGCTGCGGGACAAATGTTTGTGTGATCTACAAGTATTTGTCTCTGGTCTGGGTGTTTCTATGTATAATCTGATATGTATTTAAAAAAAAAAGTATAAGTCATGTAACACAAGTATAACACATTACTTGGGGTCAGATGATGCTGTGTGAAATGTCCGGGATTATTTATTTAGTTATTTATTTATTTGGGCTGATTTAACAACCGAAATCAAGGCTTTGCAAATTATAATCTGTTACAGCCATACTGAGTTCTTAATTATCCCTTAAGTCACTTCTTAGTATAGATTACTCAATGAAAATCTATACTAAGGCGACTAAAGGTCCTTTTACTGTTTAAAGGACTGAGTGCGGCTATTCGTATTGAATAAAATAAAAGTTTTTTTTTATTCAATACAATCACAACGATCACTTTGTAACGTCTTACATACCTACTAGTTGAATTTAGGTGCCAATTCCTCTACTTTAACTACGAAAAACGAATTCAAGATTACTGTATTTAATACATTTCAAATCTGACAGTTCACTATCTGAGGGCAGACCAACAGGTCATATATCAGGCCCTAAAGCATAAAACAGGCCATTATTATATGCAGGCCATGCATATTATCTGTACTAGTCGATTGATAATTGATAATCAATTAACTAATTCTCATATCCGTTGAGTCAAACTTGAAATAAATATTTAGATTTATAACCATTGTTTTTATTTCTTTAACTGTTTTACTTTTCTGCACTGTAACTGTAACGTTCCAAAAGAAAAGAGGCAAATAGTTAAATGGGTCCTATTTGAAGGTCCAGTGGGTACCATGTTTTTAATAAGAGGTCGAATAGGTCCTATCGTGTAGGTGCGTTCCTATTTTGAATGTCCAGTGGGTACCATGTTTTTGATAGGAGATCGAATAGGTCCTATAGTGTAGGTAAAGTCCAATTATGAAGGTCTAGTGGGTGGGTGGGTAGATCGAATAAACTTTGTCGACCTAAATCTTCTGTCTCCTCCTTTCTCTGGTAAATTTCTAGTCGTTATTTTTTCGCCATCTGCCGTTATATAAATAAATAGATGTCGTATTCAGATTTTCAGACTGCCTTGTGGTCGCGCTCGTTTGCACGGCAAATATTTATTGAATAATCAGCTATTTTCTCCCACATAATAAACGTCAGGAATGTCTCGCGATGACTTTCATC
This sequence comes from Lampropteryx suffumata, assembly GCA_948098915.1. Taxonomy (NCBI): domain Eukaryota; kingdom Metazoa; phylum Arthropoda; class Insecta; order Lepidoptera; family Geometridae; genus Lampropteryx; species Lampropteryx suffumata. The sequence goes on from OX402546.1 coordinate 19,461,543, forward strand.
GATGAATAAACAATTGTATTGGGTTTCCTGATATTCTGCTAAGTACTTTATTGAGAGCGAAAAGATTTAAAGAGTTTCCAATGACCCATTTACGTTAAAAAAATAAATATTGAGTTAGTCAAACTCATACTTAAATAAAAATTATTGTATTGTTTTGATGGCTCGATCGTTGTGTTTGGCAAATAATTTAGAAAGCTGAGCTGAAATGGATCAAACACGTGCTATACCTAAGTACACACTACTTAGGTATAGCACGTGGTTGATCCATTATTAATGACACCAGTAGGGCGATTATGGAACTCTAATTACAATCAATGTCTATCAGTTTTCGGCGAAATTTCAATCATTCGTTTGACGAATGACATCTGACGAATAGACATTGATTGTAATTAGAGTTCCATAATCGGCCTACTGACCTTCGGGTAGCCTAGGAACTCTGCTGAATGATAGAATAGGTCACTATCTTAATCAAACTCTTTTTAATGGGTAGGGTCGTGAGCTGTCTTATTAATAAATGAACTACGACACAAAATGCAATAATGCACAATAAACATACCATGTATTTACCTAATTTAGTCGCAGGGTATATTTGGAAAACTAACAATGGTTTGTCTAGCACTAAATCTATCTGGTATATATTTGTCAAATACCACTCACTCATTCATCACACAATCTCAGAAACCACCGAACGGATTGGAATTAAATTTGGTATGCAGCTTCCTCTAGGGCCTCTAAGAAAAATTAAAAAAAAAAAATCACTCGGGATCATGGTCAAACCGCAAAAACCGTGATTATGCTTTGTAATTTTTCAGAAACATTAATTCGTTTCATTCTTATCCTGCTACTTTATATCTACCACGCGGGCAAAGCCGCGGGAAACAGCTAGTAATAAATAATTCTAAAAAAATCACATAGCATCATCATCTAGCCCCAAAGTAAGCAGAGCTTGTGTTAAGTATTGGAACCACACGACATATATTACTATAATTACTTTCTTTATAAATATATATACATAGAAAACATAGATACATATTATACATAGAAAATCACAGAACCGAGACAAATATTTGCAGAATAAACTAATACTGGTTTAGACCATTTCAAAATGGATCAAAGCAAACAAATCTGTTATATTAGGTATTCAATGGTTACATGTTTATTTGTAACGACCTAGGGTCGTAAAAGATCGTTTTACTTCTCATTATCTAGGATCTTATCTGGGCCTGGGAATTGGAGACTTTCCAATCTAAACTTGATAGAAAATTATTTATCTATCTAACCAGGCGGGAACACCCAATGCTGAGTGCGAGCTACGAGTTGGTATATATCTCTATCCGCCGGATATTATCAGGCCACTCCTAAGAGGTTTGTGACAGCTAGAACGCTACTTATGTTTTTACCAAATCTCTTCTACTTTCTGCTTTTATATACATATACACTAATATTATAAATGGAAAAGGTTTTTGGTGTTTGTTTGTAATAAACTCAAAAATAATGAGTACCTAAAAAAATAATCAGTACCTAACTGATTTTAAAATATCTTTCATTTATAGCAAGCTACATTATCAAAGACTAATTATATTATATATTATATTATTATATATATTATATATTGACTGTAATTTATTCAAAAACAATTAGGAGATAAATTGCATCCTGGGGAAGGATTCAAGCTACAATTCCTTTAAAAAAAATGCGGACGAGCAACAGCTAGTTAGTCAATAAAAACACTTTACACTTACAAACTTTATACTTACCCCTTTTTGCGAAAATTGCGCGGACGGAAGAGTATGAAATTTCGCACACATAGGTATAGTTTATATAGAAGTGCAGAATGCTAATATTTTATTAAATTATGCATTAAAAATAAAAAATAAACATGTGTGCAATTCACACGTGGTAGAAGTGAACCTTCAAAAATTATGGAGGAACTTATATAAGAAACACTGTATAATGCTTCCTATCTCATTTTCTCCCACTGTAAATCTTATGAATTTATGTGTCTGTTTCTTTTTGGTTTCATCGACTTTCAAATCACAACGATGCTAAACTAAAGACGTTTTCACTTCAAAAATACATTAATTTTAATTATGATCGAATTTCGACCGATAGGCGACTAGTATTTATAGTTTTATAATCAAGGTTGATGATTGTTTACATGTAAATTACAACTATAAATTGAACCCGTTCGAAGCCGGGGCGGGTCTCTAGTTAATTCTTAATAACTATATAATTCTTACCGATTCTTATAAAAAATAAAAACATTCGTTTTAGAATGATCAAGATACTATCGGTTGTTTTTTTAATATATTATAGAAACCCACCTGAAAGAACTATATCGTAATTTTTTTGGTGGCAGTAAAGATGTGCTTCTTCTTCTTATCGTGTCACTAGTTATTTCTAACCAGTGTGATGAAAGGATTAAAGTGCGCCTCAGAGGCTCCTTTCGTGCACTTAGGTAAGCCTTAATGTAAGCTCTCGACCATGCGGACCGGACCCGCAGGAAAGACGAATCAGTACATGCGGTGTCGGTTCGGTTGCAGCATAACGGCTGGCACCGAGCCGGGCTTGTTTCAAGTTTTCCTTCTCTATTGCTAGCTCTTCTATTAGTCAGTAGGGGGACTAATCCCCAATAATTGGAAGACTATCGCTTAAGATGTGCTAAACGTTATAGACTTCTTCTTATGGTATCACTAGTTATTTTGGACCAGTGTGGTGAAAAGATTAAAGTGCTGTTGCACTTGGCAGATGTCTTAGTATTTATAAGAACTATAGTACAGAACTATAATATTTATAGTGTGCAATGTATATTACTTTTGTATTTTGTATATATATTACTTCGTGTTCTTGATTACTTTCATTAAAACTAATTGTAGTGGAAGTTATGATGTCGCATGCCGCGCCGATGCAGCACCATAGGCAAGCACGACATGAGGCACAGTTCCGGCATGGTACGATAATCTTCAGTTTTGTTTAAACATTAAACAACGAATTTTTCAAGTAGTCAGACTGAATAGCACACCTCTATCTATTTATCGACTTAAATAAGAGAGGTTTTGGTTTTTTTTGTTTGGGAGGTTACTCTTCCAGCTTGGTCTCTTTTAAATTTGCGCTAATAATCTATACCTATAAAAGAGCTTAACCTGACTGACTGATTCATCATCGCCGAGCCGAAACCGCTGAAGCTAGAAAGCTGAAATTTGGAAGGTAGCATCCTTTTATAACAAAACCACTCACTAAGGCGAGATTTTTTGATTCAATCCCTAAGAGGGTAAAAAGGGGTGAAAACTAATCTATAAAACTTTTTAACGCGTGGTGCGATTTGCTTGAAAATTGATTTGAATAATTAAAATGCAAAATAAATGGACATGTGTTTCAGGATAACCATGAAAAAGGAGTTAAATAGGGTGTTAAAGTTTGTATGGGAACATTTTAACGGGTGGTGTGATTTCATAGAAACTTGGTTTGGAATTGGATACCTAAAACGCAAAATAAATACAAACGTGTAACAGGATTTTTCAAAATAACCCCCCCTATAAAGAGGGTGAAAAGGGGATGAAAATGATTGTATGAAACTTTTTAAAGCCTGGTGCGATTTGCTTGAAACTTGATATGTATAATACTATAAGAAGGTAACACTCGATGGTTTCTCGTACAAACGCGCGGGTGAAGGCGCGGGAGTTCCAGCTAGTTATTTATATAGGGAGAAATGTTGTATTGGACTTCTAATTGAGTAATGTAACTATGAGGAATTATAAATATATCTACTTAAATACATATAAACAAAAAAATAAGAATTCAATTTTTATAGGCTTCACTTTTATTGAATGCAGTCGGATTTCTTTTTAGTTTTTAGAACGTAAGCAGCAATATAGTCGCGTAGATCGTGTATAGTGTCGTAAAGACACGATGCAGTATTCATGAAACCTTGAATTAACCGATGTCTCCTTAATGACAGTCTTGCGTTTTTAAGAATGTATCTATGACGTCATTAACAATACCCTATGGCCGCAAAAAGAGCGCTGTGCTAATGACCCTAAGTTTTTCAACATATATGCCGATTTCCCGATAACATTGTGTAGTTTGTGATTTAGATGATAAAGAAGGTCCAAGACCAAGATCCAAGTTCGTCGTGGCTTGAATGATAGTAAAAAAATGTTTTTAGAATAATGATTCTTATGTTAAAGTTTTTCAAAATGTCATATTAAGTTTGTGCTGTCTTCATGTGTGCTTTATGACTTCATAGTGGAACTTGATACTTTCTACAAAGTGTCAAAGCAGAGTTACTAGAACACAAAACTGTACAAAACAGTAGCCACCGCTCCGTGAACTTCTCACGGAGAATGCAACTTCCCTGTGAATGTGTTGGCGAGAACAATAAAATTATACACGCCACGTTCTCTTGCTTTGTTTTGATAGGTACATAAAGTACATTTAGTTCCCTCATATATCTGCAGTTCTCGAGGCAACCGTGAACTATTCGTATAAGACGGTTCCTTACACATTATGTTTTGCTCGTCGTATACATCTAGCTAGAGTAGGTAGTACTATGTTTGTTGATTTGTTTTCTATGTTAGATATTTTTGACCTCTACCTTTCCAAATTTAAAATCGATATCAGCAAACAACTACTATCTTTAAATAATTTGTCAAATGTTTAAATTAGTTATTCTTAAAAACCAAAATATATTAAAATAAAAAGATTATTTTCATAATGTCCACTTTATCTTCGATTTTTTTAAGATTGACTTATTAGTGGAAACTTTACTGGATTATGTAATAGCTGTCTCGTTTGCGACTTCTTCCTCCCTATTTTAGAAAATCCTGAAACACGTGTCTATTCATTTTGCATTTTATTTATTCATATTAAGTTTCAAGCAAATCGCACTACGCGTTTCACACATTCGTTTTCACCCCTTTTCACCCTCTTAGGGGTTGAATCAAAAAAAATCCCGCCTTAGTTTTGCTATAAAACTCAAGCTAACTTCCAAATTTCAGCTTTCTAGCTTCAGCGGTTTTGAATCAGTCAGTCAGTCAGGTTAAGCTCTTTTATAGGTAGGTATAGATTTTAGTGATTTTGTTTTTAAGTTTTATTGTTCTGTTTGTTTATGCAAATAAATAAATAAATAATCCCGGACATTTCATACAGCATCATTTGGCCCTACAGTAAGCAGAGCTTGTGTTATGGGTACCACATGACTGATATACTAATAACATATTTTTTTTGTAAATACATACCCACATATTATACATAGAAACACTCAGACCTGAGACAAATACTTGCAGATGATACAAACAATTGTCAACATTTCTGCGTCTCAGCGTCAGCAGATGTTTTGTAACATGGACATTGTGCGTAGGTACTGCTACCATATAAACCAGCTACTTTACGCGATTAGATCGTAAAGTATATTCCAGACCCTGATTACATCGAATTTCATAGATAGGTTTTTATTGTCAGTTTAATATAAAGCAGAGAGCTAATAAACGAGTCGTAATCAAGCTGGTGTTGACTCAGCTTCCGCTTTTGTTAAGAACCGACAGTCATCACATCATTCATCAAATTCACGGTACAACGACGGTAGATATTTAAGAAATCACAAAATTTTATCGACCGACGTCATATCCGCTTTCTTGAAAAGACATTGATAAGTACATTTGGGAATTCCCGTGGCAAAGCTACATACCTGACCTTATTTTCATTTGGTGTAACGGTCCCCGGTTTTTCTTATGGCGGCTGTACACACTCTCGCGCCTCGCCTCGGTCGGCCTTGGTCTCTTGTCGGTTTTTGCAAAGGATCTCGTTGGGTCTCGCGAGGAAAACGAGACGGAGTATGTACACTCTTGTTAATTAGTAAATGTATAAAACATTATTAGCTCATAACACAAAGACAAACAGCAGCAGCAATTTCTTCGTCCATTACTGCTGGAATCTTCATAACAAATGAAAAAACGAGTGTGTACAAGTACGTCTCGGCGACTGTGTACAGCCGCCATTGAGGTACCAACATCTCTGCATCTATCGGCAAACAGACTGATTTTAAATAATGTTAGTTTTTAAAAATGTTAGTTAATCACTGACCATCTCAGTGATTTCTTCAAATGGTTGGAGTAAGGAAAGGCTTTCTTTTAGAATATCCCATTGTCTCTCTGTTATATTTTGAAAGTTTAGCGCATCACTATTGTCTGATATGTATGACGAAATAGCTTGTTTTTGGTGTCAGTAATCTCTCTATCATTTAAAAGGTATTGTTCCAACGCGTCTTGAATTATTTGATGCTTTGTATTAAGCTCAGTCTGTATTAGCTTTAGTTTTTCTTGAGCTAGTTTGGAGTGATGGAAGTGAGTTACGATGCGTCGACCTATGGCTGCTATGGTTTCGTTATCATTTTCTTGCGCTTGTAAATCATCGTGAATAACTCGCTGCAAGGTGTGGATAAACCACGGTTTTCATACAAAAGGACTGTCATTTACGGCTTTCACAATATTGCGTCCATTATTTGTGGTCACAACATGAATTTTGTGTGTAATGTAATGTTCCATGCATTAGCTATTTCTTCTAGGGCATACCGGTTTTTTCTGCTGTATGCTGTTTTGTGAACGATTTCATTTGTAGAACTCTATATTGCAGTATAAAATTGTTGTCAAGCCAGTGCACAGTAAAACTTAAAAAGCACAGCATAAATTTGATGCACGTTCACATGTCGCTTTTAACTGAAATAGTTTTAGCTCTAGATAACTCGTCGAAAATATTTATTTTCAATAGTTCGTATATCTAAGGTAAAACAGTTTCTCTCAAGTATTTCCGGCTTGGCATCTGGTATTTAGGCTTTAATACTGCCATCAACCGATGAAATCCAGCATCTTCTAGAACCGATATAGGTTAGTTATCCAACGCTATCATTTCTGCTATTGCTTTGTGAATTTGTTGAGCCCTTTATTCATCTATCCTCTTCTTAATTTCATATGAACCCCCAACAGACACTTGATGTAGGGAAGACACCGTCGTCGGTGTCGCAGTAGGTGCGACAGTTGTGTTCGATGTTGAAGCACTAGTTGAGGTGGGGCGCGCCGCCCCGTGGTGTCGTAACTTTATGGAAAAAAACGATTGTTCACGAATTTCGGGACAATATAGTGTAATTACGGGACACGGGACCACACGTAAAATTCCGGGACTTTTCCGGAAATCCCGGCCATCTGCAACCCTACCTGGAATACACAACTCAAATAAATACACTTCAGCATGGCGATTATGGAACGCTTGATACAATCAATGTCTATCACTTTCAATTAGCAATAGGTATTATCTCATGGATTGGTATTTACGTACGATTGGATTCTATCTCAGTTTCTATTCATATACAGTATGTTTTACAATAAACATCAATCTTACGTAATAACAACTCATCAATAGTAACTGAAAGCTGTTAGTATCAAAGTTTTGATAGTATCAGAATTACATAATCGTCTGGCTGGTCTATATTCTTGCGATATCATTGAAGCAACAGGATACCATATTTCGAATAAAACAGATCTGTGGATGTTGCTCACGCACGTCCCTACATCAAATAGAAAAGTGCTGAATGATCTTCACCTCTCAAACAAGAAAAACAAAATCAGAATCAATTTATATAATTGGGAGTTTGATGCCACAGACCCACAGACCTACAGACCCACATACCCACAGACCCACAGACACACACATACACAGATACACTTTAAACTTATTTGCTTTGGTGGTTAATAAAATACATGTGAAATGGTTTTGCAACCAAGGGTCGTTTTAAACAATCTTTTTAAAGTTCAACTGATCTAGTGCATTGCTAAAACGCAATAAATAAATTATCTAACAAAATTCAACTCAGAAACTTTTATCTAGGAAATTCTATCACTATGTCTTAAGTACATAAACTAAGGTAGTCTAACCAGCACTATAAATAGGTACATTACAGTACAGTACATGGATACTAAGTAGTGAAAATAACAATATTATCGCACTAAACAATAATAGTTATTGTTTCCATCTTAGAACGTGTTATTTAAACATTATGTTTACATAAAAACTTGCCAACTTTCATTAAAAAAAACGGTTATATATTTGTTAGCTAGTTTTTTTTCTTACGCAACTTTGGCGTATGCTGGTGCTTAGTGTTGAATATTTCCTCTAATCAAGCACTAATTTACTTGTTACTGTGTTCTATTTAAGTACAAACCTAGGTACTTAACTTACGTAGATACATATTATAGTTGGAAATTGAGCAAGACACGTCATATTACGTAAGTACCTATTTAGATAGTAGGCAGGTATTTCAATGATACATATCAAAACAAACGAACATTATGTTATCTCCAGGCTTGGTAGATATCTCCTCGTATAGTATGCTGGTGCCCGCGAGTTCGTCTGCGTGGGATTAGTACTTAGGAGTACTAAGATACGAGTAATTCTAACGGTTTTTGCAGCGCACGCCAGAATAGCTTGCAGATGGCAGATTTTTTTCCTACTTTCTTGACACTTATCGTTATGTTTTGGACAATTCACACAGTATCTTTATAAATTATAGCCTATGTGTTATTCTGATGTATAAGCTATATTATTGTAAAGTTTCATTAAAATCCATTCAGTAGTTTTTGCGTGAAAGAGTAACAAACATACATACAAACTTTCGCGTTTATAATATTATTAAGTAAGGATACTCTGCGGCAACTCCCTTAGCATCCAGCCAGTCAACCTGCGACCACAGTTAGTGCAATATACCCGAAACGTCGGGAATTCATTAAAATATTATATGCCTTAGATTCCCGTTAACTATTAACAATATCCCCAGTTAGGTTTATAAAATGATACCGTATAGGAGAAAATAGCTAGGTAAAAATACCTGTCTTACTAGTCAAATCACATTGGTCTTTGTCCTCCTAGTCCTAGGTTTGAAATCATTAGTCGCATTATTTAGTAATTCAATACTTTTTTATACAATAATAAAGGATCATTTTGAATAGTCTTACAGGTTAGTTAAGATTAGATGCCAATTTCTGCTATCCGTTTTTAGTTCATATTTCCTAGTCCATGGCTAAAAAATAGAGTTTGTGTTTTAGTAACTTTTTAGGATACTAGTATTAATAAATGGGTCACATACTTTCAAAAATTATATCAGGGCATACCTATTTATAAATGGGTTCATGGGGAACAGGAGCCCATCACGTTTTCAAAATGATATCGAGACGCCCGTCTCGTCTGGTAGAATCATCGCGTGACCCAAGTGCTGGCTCTTATCTGGCGCAGGGTATTGCTATTTCAACGAAGCAATGCCGCCAGTACCTTGGGGACGCTGCCCTCTGATAATGATCTAGATCGGTTGAGGTCAACTGTATTGCAATGTATTTTTTTATATTTATAACATTTGAAAATATGACATCAGCTCGCAGTTTGGATTTACGTTCCAAAGCGTCTACACGAAAATGGAAGAAGATTGGCTCATTGGATTAAATGAGTAGTAAACGCCATTTTCGTGTAGACGCCTTCAACGCTTTGATTTTTTAACCGACTTCGAAAAAAGGTGGTTACTCAATTCGACCGTATTTTTTTTTTATGTTTACGTGGATAACTTCGTCGTTTATGAACCGATTTTGATGATTTTTTGTTGGAAAGGAGGAATATCTCAAGGGTGGTACCATGATAGGAAACCAGGATCTGATATGGCATCCCAGAGAAATCGAGGGGAACCTTCGAAAAACGTAGTTGCGACTAGTGCGTTTGCAATTTTTTTTAAATGATAACAAATGTTTTATTTATAACAATTTGTAACACCAGTGTGGCAGCAGCGTTACCTAAATCTAGACTGTTATATGAAATAATGTTTATATTACTATTACTGTATAATATTCTGTACATTTATGTAAATAAATGTTAAACCTACCTAAAAAGTGTTAATTATAAATTGTTTATGCCAAAGTTCTCGCCTTTCCAGACATGTTTGTTAGATTGTTATTTGCTTGATTTTCTCTTCAAATTTGCTGTTAATAAATTTTATTAATGCCTACTATTTGGCTCTTTAAATAACCTTATACCGTTTAGTCCAAATAAAAGCTGATACTCTCTGTTATTTTCTTATGAATACGAACAAAGAATTTGGCGATTTACTTCATAGGAGTGCCTACTTGCGATGATAAGTGCTGAATCTAGCAACACTTATCAAACTCGAGATAAATGTAGATAGATACCACATTTTGCAATATTAAGTGTCCCTTGCATATTTTTCTATTTTCTTTCGAGTACTTTTCTTATCAACAAAAATATTTTTGTTGTAACACACAACAGCGCTAAATTTGTCAGCTAGTGGTTGGCAACATTTAAAAAACTAAAATTTTTATTATAAATAACAGTAAAAATAGAACAGTTAAATAATTAGTACATAGTTAGTTAATTTAATTTACCTGTTTTGGTTAAAACGATAATTGAGGGAAATACCTATTTGCGTATATTAGGCACGAGTACTTAGTATGTTAACAAAATGGGTTTTTTACCAATTCCAATGTAGTAGGTATTTGGTAATATAAATATATAAACCCGAAAATAGGTTCGAATATAGGAATATCTTGGGTTCGCTTTTTCTTGATGCGCCTTTGGTAACAATGTCCTTGACTAATAACCTATAGCTTCTACCCACGGTTTCGCATGCGTGATACAACATTCATAGTACTTAATATACTATTCCTGGTTACTGACTATATCCATACCAGTTTTCATATTTACCTACTCAGCCGTTAGAATGTGACTAAACCACGTACATACTTAGGTACCATCATACTATTATAATATTAGTAGGATAAGTAGGATTAAACAAGCTACGAGTAGGTACCTACGTCACGCCACGAATACTTCATTTATATATTTAGAAGCTCTCTTTGAGCTTATTATTTTTCTTTTGTCCTATAACCTGATATCTAATTGAAACCTTCATTTTAAGGGCAATAGGCTGGCCTATCGGTAATGAGCGTTATGGGTGCGGGCTTGGGTGCAGAACGATTGCGAATCAAGTTTACGGCATATATATCACCGAATTCAAACAAGGGAGCTAGAAGTCATGTGAAGGGAATGTCTTGGGGAAGCAGCTTATTTTCACACGCTCTTTAGTAATAAAATAGCATGGTGTTGTCAATAACTGACATATATCTTTATATATATAATTCTACTGTACGTGTGTATATGTGTGTATGTCACTGAACTCCTCCTAAACGGCTGGACCGATTTGAATGATTTTTTTTGTATGCTTTTGGGTGGCGCCCTGGATGGTTTAGATTCACAAATCAGCCCGGCAGATGGCGCTGCAGTTGGTACAATTACAAACAAACGCTATAATTATATATATTTTTTCTTTTTAAAACGTGTGGACGAAGTCGCGAACGGGATAGCTAGTTTGTATATAAAACATCATCGAGAATTTGAGGAGAGATGTCTCTACCATTCGATTCCCTACAATGATAAACATTTGTGTAATGAATTGTGAATAGCCGGGTACACACCGAACGATCCACCGCGCTCCGATCGCGCGCGGCAGGAGCGCGCTCCATAGGAGCGTTTGATGTGTACTTGCCTCGCGCGATCCAAACTGCGCGGCAGGAGCGCGCGCCCCTTGCCGCGAGCGATCCGTCAGTTGTCGGTTTTTGTTACTATCACACAGGCGCCTCAGTCTCTCGGCGCGCTCGGTGTAGACGTTTGTGTGTGGAGCGCGCGATCACACATTATGGAAAATTTTGAAAGTCGTCGTCTAATATCCCTTTACAAGGAACGTAACTGCTTATCAATATCTTTGATATTGGTTGTTTGGACACACGGAAAAGATACTGCAAACTAACGTACGAATCTCCAGTTGCTAAAAACCTTAGCGTCAACAGTAATCTTTCTCTCACAGTAATGGCATCTCGATAATTTGTATCTTGCTTTCTTATTTTGTCATCCAATAGTGAACACAACAACTCAAATTGGTTTGCTGCCATCCGTGTAAAATTGTCCTCAACTCCATCAGAAATTAACTCTTTGTAAAACCGACTGCCATATTCCAATCGGTTTTTATATAAATTTCCTACCCAGTAGCGCGTTTTTAGTTTTTGTGATTTATTTCGTAAATATCTAAGAAGAATGTAGGTTGTTGCTGCCACAGCAATTCGACGTCGTAGCTGCACGTGTGACTCCATAGCGACCGAAAGTTTAACTGTGCTATACTTAGGCGGATCAGTGTGGATCGATTGGAGCGTGTCGGTGCGACGCGGCGGGATCGCAAGAAAAGAAGCGACACGATCCATGATCCATGCCTCATGCTTTCGGATCGCGGATCGCAGGAATTGGCGATCCATTTTGGATCGTCTGGTGTGGATCCGGCTAATAGGTATTTTGTTCAGTGTCTGCGTGTTATAAAATATCATAAGTATGTATTTAAATATATATAAATATTCTATTAGTCACCTGGACACCATAATACCAAGCTACACTTTGTTTGGAGTTAGATGTTGTTGTGTGCAGTGTCCTCCAATATTGTTTTATTATTTATTCTAATACTTATTATAAATTTAAAGGTTCTGCATGGCGATTATGAAACTCTTGATACAATCAATGTCTTTCAGTTTCATAAATAGTATCTGAAAGCTGTTTTATTTTTAACCGACTTTATCAAAAAGGAGGAGGTTCTCAATTCGTCGGAATCTTTTTTTTTTTTTTTTTTTTTTTCCATTTTTTTTTGTATGTTCACCGATTACTCGAAAACGGCTGGACCGATTTGGAAAATTATTTTTTTGTTTGAAAGGGTATACTTTACAGGTGGTCCCATATAAATTTTATCAAAATCGGTCGAGCTGAAAAATCAACGAAAAACTAAAAATTGTATACATCGATGATGTTTTCATGTTCTTCGATACCTCGCTGTCTCATTGGAGCGGTGCGTTTATTTGGCCTACCCATATTATATACATACAAAATACATCTACTTTCCACTAAAAATGTATTATAGGCTCAAATTTCATTCAATGAAGTCGGTTTCTTTTTAGTTTTTAAAACGTAATTATTTTTAATGTTTTCCACGTTCACCACGTCCACCACGTCCACCACGTTATCGAAGCCGTGGGCAGAAGAACACTAATCAAATGAGAAGTTACGAACAGTGAATCCTAGGCCATAATTTAAATGTTTTTTGCAATCACGCTTCAGGTTTCTTATCTGCTTAACCGTTTTCATTTAATTACGTAGTGTTTTCAAATATTTACCTCCAACTGGCATAATTATTAACATTATCGCGATCGCGTCGCCGAAACAAGGTGACATTGGTGAACAACTACAGTACAAGGCTACTTGTTTTAAATTCTTCAGAATAATTTAAGTTTAATTTGATGATTTTGGGGCTAGATGATGATGTGTGAAATGTCCTGCATGCATTATTATTAATTATTTATTTATCATTTTAGGGTTTTATTCTTTATTACAATGTTTGTAGAGAATTTGTGAAAACATTTGTTGTTTATTCTGGTAGTTACTAGAATTTATAGAAATTCCAAAACGCATCGATAGCGCGTTCTTAGTTTTCATGTGCTGCCGTCTAGTAATTGAATGTAATAAGTTTTTCTCATTTTCATTCATGAATCATGACACTTTAGTTTCTCTTCTTATAGAAGCTAATACGGAAATCATAGCTTTATCGAGTGTTTCCTCCGATTACCTAGGGACTCGCACTCAGCCCAGTGAAGTGTCCCACCTACTTAATAAAGGATGATTCAAAATGATCCTTAGCTATTGTAATGATTGATGATGATGATAATTACCTTCAGTATGAGTTCGATGAACTTATTAATAGGTAACCTACATAGATCACATCGGAATACACAATACGAGTTCAACTACCTCTATTGTATATATTTTATAATAATATCATTAATATATCCATAAAAATGAAGTCAGATTATAGCTGCACTGTGGTCACAGATGAGGAAAAAATCTGGTAGGTACATTCTGGTATATTATTGATAAAATAAAAAAAACAGATGAATTTCAACGTAACAAACTTCATGTAACAAGGTAAATAATTATATTTGATTAGTTTGGTAACTTTGGTGTCTGAATTCGTTTTTAACCATTGCTTTTTTATAAATTTGTTTAGTGTTTATGTTTTTTAGCATAAAATAATAAATGGTCCAATTTATTCTATTCGAATTAGTTGATTACATAAATAAACCTTATTATCACAGAACATACAATTGTTATGGTTGTCACAAAACTATATTTTCGTTAACATAACACTACTCGGAAACCGAGAAAATATAAATAATATTATGAATACGAAAATGTATGTCTCCGTCTGTGCAATTGTTTTTTTAACTTTTCACGGCTAAACGATCGAACGGATCTTGATGGTATTTAGTACAACATTTTTTTTTTGGCGTAAATAGGCTACTTTATATGTAAATATCACGTGTGCGAAGCCGCAGTCAACAGATAGTTATTTATTTAATTTCCCACTAATGCCTGACAAACCATAGTCTTCCAAATTTCAACTAAGTAATTCAGTGAGATAAGTCCAAATTTCAACTAAGTAATTCAGTGAGATAAGTCCAAATTTCAACTAAGTAATTCAGTGAGATAAGTCCAAATTTCAACTAGGTAATTCAGTGAGATAAGTCCAAATTTCAACTAAGTAATTCAGTGAGATAAGTCCAAATTTCAACTAAGTAATTCAGTGAGATTGCAGGCATTGCCTTTAATAGCGAAACAGTAACGAAGTGGAACGCAGCGAAGCCTCAAATTCATCCTTTCTCCTAATAATAATTACTGATGAGACTTATGACGTCACTTAGATTTTAAAATCTTCTCAGTATAATTGGTTGTGCTATCTTATACGTCTGTCTATTTGCTAACGTACTTACAGCGCACAGTGACTTGTCTGTAACTGAGTGAGTCACACAGGTAGTTGAGATAAAACACGTAAAACAATATTGTTGTTTTTCGGATCTGTTATCAGTTTTACAGCATCTGAAATAATGGTGTAGTGTAGTGTACCTAGTGTACGTCCAGTGTACTTCATTAATTACGTACCGAGGTAATTAATTACAGTAAACTACTGTCAAGATTAGACAACTTCCTGAATTAGAAATAATAAATCCAGGAATTCCGGCGTATTGACGGGGACGTGTAGTTATTCTTGGAGTCGTCAATATATTATAGCTATTTGCTTACACCGCACCGTCTTTGATGGCAAACGGTGGGCAGATCATTTTCTTATGCAAATTGTTTCTGATCATAGAATCGATCTATACTTTTTTGTAGACTCGGGTTATCCTTATCGATTTTTGGCAATTTGGGGCTATTATATATAGATATTTTACTCGTTTGGTTACTACGAGGTAAGTATGTATCAGATTTATTTATTTGGAAAAACACAGAACAATGAAACTTATAAACAAAATCACTAAAATATTATATATCCCCACAATAATAGCCAAATCATTCACTGGATGTAAATGATTTGGCAATTATTGTGGTGATTTTCATTTTCAATTATTTACAAATCGCATTTGAATGTAAACATATCTATGAATCAATTATTTAACTTTTATTAATATTAATAAACACTAGTATTAAAAAAGGTATATAAATCAACAAAATTACAATAACATAAAATAATAACAATTCTAATAAAATCAGGATATTTCAGAATTTTAGACGTTAGGTTATAAATTCGTAAACAGTTCTCTAAGAGAAAGTTTTTTTATTTTTCGTTTATATATATGTTAGGACTGTTAATATCCTCCGTATCTGGATGTGACACCGCGTAAATATCGAGTAGTTCTAAGTACTAAGTATTAGAACTACTCTATACTTACTAAGTAACATATAAAAGGCACTCATTTTTATTTACTTACATATTATTTTTGAATACAGATACTTCCGTGAATCCAGAGTACACAACAGTGCAGAGGATAACATACTCTATTGACTAGAACACTGGGTTGTTGATGGTGTACAATGCGCGGTCACGCAGCGCAACTCTACATCTCCGTTCTGATTACTTAAGAAGTGAAGGTGAGAGTTTTTGCCCGTTTATTGTGATCTGAACCTTGTTGTATTGTCGCTGAGGCCACAATCATTAACTTTTGCTTTAATTAGCGACCGCATTAATGTTTGTCCATGAATAAATGAAATAAAACCTATCTAGTTTTACAGTTTTAAATTTGTTAACAGACGGTGTAAGATATCGTGTGGAAACCCATAACACAAGCTCTGGTTATGGGAACCTTGGGGCTAGATGATGCTGTGTAAAATGTTCAGCATGATTTATTTATCATCTACTAGGTGTCCAGTTAGCGACATCGTCCGCGCGTTTAAAAAAAAAAAATTGCAAATCTAAACCATTCTAGAATCCAGTTGAACACACAAAAAAAACATCAAAATCGGTCCAGCCGTTTAGGAAGAGTTTAATTACAAACACACGCACAGAAGATTTATATATGTATAAAAAGACTAGTTGATACCCTCGACTTCGTACGCGTTGAACCTTTTTTATATTTTTGGAAGGAATGCATTCTGTGCATCTAATGAACATCTCAAAAGTTTAATCCCCTATTTTACTCCGTTCGGGAATTATTTTGAAAAAACGTTGAAACAAATATTTATTTTCTTACTAAAAGCCTAAATATGAATTTTCAGATCCCTAACTTAAGGAAATATGAGTTGCCCAAACAAACCTTCTTTCCCTAATTTACCCCTTCAAGGTGGTTTTTGAGACAAAAAGTAGCCTATGTTCTTCCCCCGAATGCAATACATCTTCTTACCAAATTTAATCAAGATCCGTTCAGCCGTTTAGCCGTGAAAACGTTACAAACAGACAGACAGAGACCCTTTCGCATTTATAATAATAGTATAGATATACTTTACTACCTGTAGTTTTTGACATTGTTCGTACCCTAGATCGTAGACTCTTCGTACACTCTTTTCAATGTCTACTAATCGACGTGGATATTAATTCACCAAAGGTCATGAACTGTGGTTTGCTTCCTGTAACTTATCCGAGTGAATATTATTGTGTTATGGAAATTCAGTATTGTAATAAAGGTATATTTCTTAAATTGACTGTTGTATTATGGTTAACATCATTGGAGAGACCATAAATAAACTGCGTTTTTCTTAAAATACGAACTACGTGGAGCCGTGTCGTTGGAGCACGTTTTATTTTCATATTTTCATGTGTAAATAGGCGTTAGCATCCTAGTAGTTTGTAGCGTAAGTGTATTTTATTGTACATACCTACTTATTAATTATTACCTCAATATGGAGCCTTTTCTGAGAACAAATTCTCAAGACTTAACACCATAAAGAGCCGACCAACAATTTAAATTATAAATACCTATGTAGCAGAAGGGCCAGCCCAATCTAGAAAGGTCAGGCTTGCATTAGCTCGTAAGGGATAAGATTTAAGAGGCCTATTATATTACGACCGTGATTTTTGAATGAAACGCCCATCTTTGGCGTTCTTATTCAGAGAAACTGAAGCTCTTCGACGAATTTGACTTATTGCATGGTGGATAGTAGTTATTAGTATAGTTCATAACGGCCTCGCTTTTTGCATTTTTGTCTTATTCTAATATATAAAATTCTCGTGTCACAGTGTTAGTTACCATACTCCTCCGAAACGGCTTGACAGATTTTTATGAAATTTTATATGCATATTCAGTAGGTCTGAGAATCGGCTACTATCTATTTTTCATACCCCTAAGTGATAAGGGTTGTCCACCCCTAACATTTTTAATTTTTTTATAATGTGGCATTAAAAAATACATACAACCCTAAATTTTCACCCAGAAGGGTCACCAACCCCTATTTTTTAATAGTTGTTTTAGTAATTTTTTACGAAAATATCATAAGATAAGAGATCCCATTTTGTTCCCACCAAAGTCAGAATTTGTGAAAATTCATAAATGATACTTTTCTACATTAGAAATTCCCTAGAAATTATTTATATGGCAAAACAACGTTTGCCGGGTCAGCTAGTAATTTATATAAAGCCGTAATTCCGAAACAAGTGTTCAGTAAAATGTGCGACGGCACTTTAGTAAAGCTAATGTATTGAACTACTGTACTAAACAGACGAAATGAATATAATGTAATAATATCTCCTAAATAGTGGTTGAGTTGAAAGCGGCCTCGGATTTTAGAAATATGTATCGTATTGTAATGTTTAAAAACGTTCAGAGCTAGCTGTAAATTTCTCCTTACTACATTAATATTATTAAGTAGTCTGTGTACCAGAATAAATGCTAATTCATAAGAAATTAATTTTCAAACTTTTGTTTAAATTATAAAACTTTAAATAAACGTAATTACAACTGCAATAAATGCTACATATATTACATAGTATGAAGCATTAACGGAACAGACGACGTCAAGAATGCAATTTGTGATAGCCCTCTTAAGACCATACGTGTGCGTGATAGTAGTTATTAGGTTCAAATGGCTGAATGTTGCATTCTGCGTACATTTAAAACAGCTTTTAACTTTTACTTCAACATCAATATAAACGGTTTTTTCTTTGAAATTCTATGGATCATCATCTTATCTATGTGTTTTGTAAATGGTTGACACCCGATAGATTACTCGATACGCTGTATTAGGAGATTAGATACCAAATCAACAGATCAAACAACAATTGCCCTGATATTACTCATCATTTAACTTAAAGCTTGTGTTATGTTTTTTGGTCATTCTGGAAAACTATTATTATAAACACGAAAGTTTGCGTAAAGATGTTTGAATGCTCGGATGTTTGTTTGTTGTTCAACCACGAAGTAATGGCTGAAGAAGCTGGAGTCCTTTCTATCCGCCAACTTATATTAAAAACCTCAATTTCTGTTTAAATACTTGTGCGATCGTAGAGTCTACAGACTAAATACTCCTTCTGTTAAGACAAAATTTGCACAACGCGTAGGTAACTTCATAAAAATACAAGTGTATGTAAAATCAGGTTGTGAAATATTGCGACATCAAAAACCTAAACCTAGTGAAGGCCAAGCTCAGTATTCGTAAATGGCTTTCTACATTATCTTACGATGCTACAGAAGACATACTACACACCATTATATAATGATTCGATATTACATCAATATTATATGTATATATTTATTCATTATTATTTTTTATTTTATATCAAATTCCCTCTTTCCAATTAAATAAATATTTATTACATTACTATTATATTATTCCTATATTTTGTTAACTCAAACCGAAAAATTGTATTTTGTAAACTCTGACTTTGGTTTCCTCGATACAGGCGTCACCTAGTGAGGAAACCATCAGATACCTCAAAAGCTGTAACGATTTGTTTGCAAACTACATAGGTTTATTTTGGGTTAATATTAACTATTCATAGAGCAGCAGCCAGTGATGACACTTTGTTAAAGTATCATACAAATCTATATATATAAAATAAATTCGTGTTAGTTTCACACTCAAGAACCGCTGGACCGAGTTGGATGAAACTTAAAATGAATATAGTTAGTAACTTGGATTAGGCTATAGGCTATTTTTTATCCCGGAAAAAAACAAGGGGAACGGGGCGGGCGAAGCTGCGGGCCGCTAGCGCCATCAATGTTTATCAGTAACATTGTTAATCTTTGTAATTATTACAATAATATGAATAGCTATATATTTTTTTGATTATTAGTACTTTAGTACCTTAATATTTTTATGAAGTTATAGCCGCCCAACGAAGTGGGCACGGGTCAGCTAGGTTCTAATATTTTTGTGACTGTAGTAGGACCAGCAGTAAGAGTGTCATACTTAAAAGTTTTTGTCGGGCTACCAGATTCGGCTATTACTCTAACCCATTTGTTTAATTCCAGATGATTCGAACTCACCGAAACATATCCCAGGTAGTAGTGATAGTACTTCTATTCTACCTGCAATCGACATATTATCTAGAAGCAAGTAGGCTAAAAACAGCTCTGTGCCCCAAAGGTTTTAATGTAGCATACGATGTCGGTAAATCCCCGATTTGTTATCTTAAGAAAGGGCCAGAGACATTCGAGGACAAGTATGTTAATTGCACTGACAACCTCTTCACATTTCAACTACTCCAAAGTCTTAATATCAAACCATCCAAGCAAAGTATATGGACCGATTACAAAAATATATACGACGGCGGACCTTTCGTAGACTGGTCGTACACTAAAAGCACGGGGGATCTCCTACAATCGACGTACGAAGTGAACCATACCTCCTGGTATGTGGAAGAAAAACTATGTGTTGTAATAGATCCAGTGTTGAACTTCACAGCCGTTAGGTGTGACGAAATGCATCATAGGTATTGCTTCGTGCCTGTTTACGAAGAGCCTGATGATATGATTGATGAGGGCTGTGACCTCATGCAAAATTTCGATCCCGATGGCGAACTTACGGAAAGTGAAGAACTTGAGAGATTTACTTATAGATTTTGGAGTCCGACGGCCACGTGTCTGATGCAAGTGATCCCCAAGCAAGGACGAATGCGGAGTACGTGGAATGAATCGCTTAATGCGTGCAAGTTGAGAGGTGGATCGCTCCTGAACCGCGGCTGGAGATATGCCAACTACCCTGTATTCTCTAACAGTAACACGTATCCGCTATATCATGAAACAGTGAGTATTATTTTACAAATAGAATTTATGTCCTTATTTCTCATCTGGATTTACGTCGAATACTAAATATGTGTCAATCTGTATAATGTTTACCAAAAAGTACATAATAATACACAATAATATATAATACATGTGAAACAGTTGATAGCTCAACTGTTTCACATGTATTATATATTCTATAGATCATGTATTATATATTCTTAGATAGCTCTAAGGACCGTTTAAAGCGATCTATAGATAGCTCAACTGATCCAGATCACTGCAAGAGGGCAGCGTTCCCAAGATATTGGCGACATAGCCACGTTAAATGGTAATGCTAATACGCTGAGCCAACTCTTGGGCCAGACGACGTGAAATAATTTTGAAAACGCAATTTTAATTTTAATGTCTTGGAACACGTCAGTTTACCCTGGGTTTATAAATTATAAATGTTAAATGTAGTAAGTAACAAGTATACGATTTGCAGATACCTCAATCAGAATGGCAATTTGTCGGAAACATGTCAAATAGCAAAGGGCTAGGCGCAGTGCTTGGCAACTCCTGGGCTCTAGTGAACAGCACTTATAGATTCACCGATGTCATTTGTGAGAAGACTATAGCGCTTGGGAGTGTCAACTTGCATATCTCATTTGATGCGTAAGTTGATACTAAATCATTGACGAATTAAGTAATAGTTTACGATTACTTTTTGTGGTCTAGATTGTTGACATTTTATATTTTGAGAAATTGGACATATTTATTGGTATAATTAATGAACTTTATTTATTATTCTTGTATATAATTTTTTATTAAGTAATTTAATTATCTTTTAGACATTTTTCATAATTTTTTTTTAACTTTAATTACTTATTCGGTTTATAATTTCATCTGTTCTTTGAATATTATCATCCTATGTTGTTATGAATTATTGTAATTGCTTATAATTATTACCTAGTGTAATTGGTGCTAAACAAAGTGGCCGGTTATACTCTTCGGTCTTCTGTATAACCTGCCGGAGCGTATGGATGTGGTCTATGGTGTTAAAGCCTTTTCGGAACCCGGCTTGTCGTTATTCCGTCCCCCCGGTGCCTTGTTGTTCTTTAGCTGGTTGAGAGCCGTTCGAATCTCGTATAGGCTGACGTCCACAATGTCTTCAGTGTAGTGTCGGGTTAGGCGGGCTCTTGCATCGCTAGTCGTGCTTGTAGTAGGAC
The DNA here is from genome assembly GCA_948098915.1 of Lampropteryx suffumata. NCBI lineage: Eukaryota > Metazoa > Arthropoda > Insecta > Lepidoptera > Geometridae > Lampropteryx > Lampropteryx suffumata. The sequence continues at coordinate 19,483,378 of OX402546.1, forward strand.
TTTGCGATGAGGTGTACAGTTGTCCGTAGAACTTCTCGAGCTCTCGTAAAACTTCTGGCTTCGAGAAAACGACACTACCACTATCGGTCTTCTGCTTCGTCAACAGGCTTTGCCCAATAGTCAGATCTCTCGCGAATACTTTGGAGCCTTGATTGCGCTCTATTGCGTTCTTTATACTATAAGTATTAAAGAGACGCAAATCACGTCGCATAGACTTATAGATCTGTTTATTGAGCGTGCTGTATTTCGACATGTCCACTAAAGACTGCAGTTTCATTTCCCTATGTTCTGCTATGAGTTTTAGAGTGTGCTCAGAGAGTTTTTGGGTTCTATCTTTGCGCTGGGTCTTACAGAACTTTGACCCAACGGCATGGACAATTTCCACCAGCCCGTCATATAATTCATCCACGGATCCGCATTCGGCGAGGCATTGCAAGCGATCTTGGAGTTCCAACTGAAAGCTCTCGGGGTTTTGGACTTGGGCGAAGAGTAGATTTCATCAGACGGGACCTTTCTAGCTGTATGTTAAGATTTAATGAGCCTCTAACCATACGGTGATCACTGCCGGTTTTGACCTTGTTGATCACTGAGACATCATTAAATATTTGCTTTTTTGTAGTCATGATGAAATCTATCTCGCGTTTGTGTCCACCGGGGTGAAGCCACGTCCATTTCCTGGACAACCGCTTCTTGAAAAAGGAGTTCATCATAAAGAGTCCGTCCTTTTCCATGAAGTCGGCCAATCGCTGACCGCGTTGGTTCCGCTGTCCAAATCCAAATTGCTCCACTCTCAGTTCATCGCCATTCCTCACACCTAGCCGCGCGTTGAAGTCCCCCATCACAACCGTAAAGTGTGTTTTCGAGGCTTGCATGGCATTTGAAATGTCATCATACATAGCCTCCACTTAATCATCTGGACGTTTCGAGTGAGGTGCGTACACCTGTATGACCTCAAGCGAATACCGTTTGGTTATTCTGAGTATAAGGTATACCACCCTGCTCGACACGCTTTCGATCTTTACAATATTGTTAACGTGGGATTTTTGGACGAGAAATCCGACACCGTGCTGAGAAAGTTGATCGCCCTTCCGGTAGTAGAATAAGTTGCCGGAATTTAGGATTATCGTGTCCTCTCTTCTCTTCGGAATTCTGATGACCCTATAATATCCCAGTGCAACTTATTTACTACTTCTTCCAGCTCTATCAACTTCTCGTTGGTCCTCATGATCATGTCAAATGCTCATGTTGCACCCGTATCGGTACAAATTGGGAGCGATATAATCGAAGTTGTAGACCATTCAACTAGGCAAGTCCAACTTCGACAAAGAGGTCTGGGTGGAGGATGGGCAGCGTTCAGGAAATTACGTCACAGATACCGCAGAGCCTCAAGACGAAAGTCTATAATCAGTGCGTGTTGCCAGTGATGACATATGGAACTGAGACTTGGTCGCTAACTATTGGCCTCATACACAGGCTCAGAGTCGCGCAACGTGCTATGGAGAGAGCTATGTTGGGTGTTTCACTACGTGATAAAATCCGCAACGAGAAAATCCGTAGAAGAACCAAAGTCACCGACATAGCACTCAAAATTTGCAAGTTGAAGTGGCAATTGGCAGGCCATATAGCTTGCAGAACTAATAACCGTTGGGGAAGAAAAGTTCTCGAATGGCGACCAAGGACAGGAAAACGAAGCGTAGGACGACCCCCCACCCGATGGACTGACGACATTGTAAAGATCGCAGGAAGTCGGTGGTTAGAGAGGGCTCAAAATCGTTCTTCCTGGAAATCTATTGGGGAGGCCTATGTTCAGCAGTGGACTTCATAAAGGCTGCTGCTATGATGATGATGAATCTGTTATGTTTATTATCTTAAAAAAGTAATTACGAGTACGTACTGTGCAAAGCCAAACTCCATTTTATTTACTTGTAGAGTCAAAGACAAGCGGATTTTGCCTGGGTATATAGCATAATACGTTTCAAAGAGATAAAGAGATCCTTGTGATTATATTAAATAAAAATATTTACCTTACCTAATACTTTACATAGGACATTATAGGTGTAAGTATGCTCTTTTCTTCAAACAAAAAATTAGCTATAGCGTGATTATAAAATAGACGCTAGGGTTATTAAATAATTTACGGATTTCACATTCAGTGTTCACATATAACATTTAGTTATTTTTCAGTGGCGACAACATGATTCTCACCGTAGACGATAAGAGTTTAAAGAAGAAAAACATCTACTGTTTCACTGATTCTACCAGTTACTATCCGCAGCGGGTGAATATTAACCAAAGAAGAGACACGCACGACTTTATTCTGCAAAATATTAGCGATGGCTACTACTGGTGCATCCACAACAATTTGAAGAGCTTCTACATATCTGAATCTAACCGGGTTTTGTATATTAGAGTGAAGAATGAAACATTAAATCTTTATGCGGTTAAACTGACGTCACTGACTTACAATTATAATTTATCCGACATTGGACAAATGGTACAAAATAATTGGAAAATCAAGATCGCAGAGTACGTGTCTTACAGCGACAGTTATATCAAAGCATTTGGACCTTTAGATTCTTACGACAACCAGACCATATGGACGTACCGGAAGAACTACCCAGGTGATTTGATATTTAATTATTTCTTCCCATGTTGCTTCCTACTTCTACTTTTCTATAATGGCATCTGTCTGGTCAACAATTTTGCCAATGTCAAGTGATTGTTTGATAATAAAGGAGTCGATGGTCATTTGTCCATTCTAAACGTCATCGCGGAATGGCCGCCTAGAACTTTCTGCGTCGCGTCGTTCATATAACATTGCACCATAATACACTTATAATTTAACTGTCCATACATGTGCTATGAAGTGAAAATTTATTCATCAAAATTCAGCTAAGATTACTGAATAAAAATGCAATAAAATAAGAAAGCAATATTTATTTAGAAGTGCTATGTTATATCATGAAATGACAAACGAAGAATCCCCATGGGGCTTCTTTTCCTTTTCATGCGTTTATTTGGCCTACCCATATTATAATATACAAAAAACATCTACTTTCCACTTAGGCTCAAATTTCATGCAACGAAGTCGGTTTCTTTTTAGTTTTTAAAACGTAATTATATATCGTCCAACTCGGTTATATGTCAAAGATTTTTCGTTTAAATTATATAGTTTTCCTTTTCTAGTTTTATGCCTTAGCAGAATTTTAATCAATAAATTGTGAGCACTTATTTTGATATTCAATTCATATTTTTATTCAACAAGCTTACAAATAGGTATAAATTATTCTAGTTATCCTAACTAAACTAGTTATCCTATACTAAGGATAGGTAAGCACCAGTTCTTTAATTTGGTCTTGTCTACCAGTCTCTTGGATAACGTTCTTATTACATTAGATAATTGAATTATTTGTGTATTATGTTGTTTTGTGGCGATGACGTTTAGATTAGACAAATTGCGATCAACTGCAACTTTCTTAAAATATTATAACAAAACAATCATTTGAAATTGGCAAAATTTACCTAAAACGGATGCCAATATAGTAAGATAAAAATACTATTTGTAAACTAAACGAAACGAAATGTCAGTTTCACCTTAGGGCTGCGACGCGGTCTGGTCATCAGTTTTGTCTCTAAACATTTCGGAAATGGGTTTTCAGGTTTAAAAGTAGAAAGTGCGGGTGTGGTTATAAAACAGATATACTTGAACTCGCGTAGTGTGTTGCTTCACGTAAAGCTGAATCCCAAAATGAAGCCATTGAAGCCAGGCATATGGGATAATATCCAGATTGACTACATGCACCCTGTGTATTTCTGCGAACAGAAAGACCCATTACCCAACAGGCTAGCTTTAGGTGAGTGGTTGGTAAGCTCGTGCTAGCGTCGATCGGACTATTTTATTACCAGATTGACTATAGTATCTAATTAACTTCTAAGAGTGCTCAAAGGCTTTATTATTTGACCACCTCTGTGGCGCAGTGGGCTTAGGTCCGGCTGAGACGCAAAAGGTTGAGGGTTCGATTCCCGCCGCGGGACAAATGTTTATATGATCTGCAAGTATTTGTCTCGGGTCTGGGTGTTTTATGTGTAATATGTATGTACTTACAAAAAAAAAAAAAGTAAATACGTAGTATATCAGTCATGTGGTACCCATAACACAAGCTCTGCTTACTTTGGGGCCAGATGATGCTGTGTGAAATGTCCGGTATTATTATTATTATAATCTCTATAAGTCCCATGTTTTACATTGTATAAGACATATTCAATGTTCTTAAGGTTCAAGACGTGTTTAATTGCTGGACCTCTTTAAGCTTCCGTATAGTTATCATGTTGAAACAAATTTGTGGCCAATTCAGACAATGAAGGTACCTAATTATTAAATTTGTTACCGAGTGAGTCAGTTCAATTAAAGTGCTAATGACCGGAATTAACCGTAGGTATAGAACGTGTCGCAGGACATTTTGATAAATATAGATAGATAGATGGATAATGACTTTAATGACTGCAACAAGGAAAATTACTAAAACAATTATAATCCAATTAAACAAATTTACAATAATCGCTAACTAATAATCGTGCATAATAAATATAAGATGAGTGATATAATTTTTATATATATTTAAATACATACTTATGATACTTCATAAAACCCAGACACTGATCGAACACCTATGTTCATCAGACAAATGTTTGTCCTTGGAGGCAATCGAACCCTCAACCTACAGCGCAGAAAGCAGAACTACTACCAACAAAGCCGAGAGAGTCATATCAACAATACATAAATAATTAGGTATAACAGCACGATTAATAATGTTTCATGACCATGTTCTTGAAGATGGGGAGAAATTTGGCGTGGCAGTCTATGAGGCGATCGCACAACCCGCACAAGTTTACTTAGATTTTATTTTGGTTTAAATTCTGAACTACCAACAAGAAACATGCTGATTGTTTGGACTATTTACTTAATTATAATGTTTCTTGAAAGATGTAGCGTGCTGATAATTAGGTACCGAACTAAATGACGGGCTGGCTATTAGACAACAGTAGAAACAGATTGACTCCGCAGAATTAGGTCTTGATAATGATGAATGGAATTATGTTATCTAGCTCACTTAAATGCAAAGTAGGTGCTAAGCTAGTTCTATTGCTAGTATTTTTATCATCGCTCAGCGACGAGATATATTTCAATCTACTTTATTTTCAAAAATATGGTCAGTATATGATATGATAAACGTGCACTCTCAAAATCTAAAATTCAAAGTGATCTACACAAACTTATAAGTTCACCATCAGTCAACCGGCCCATTTTGTGCTAAAGATGTCAAACAATAAAAAATGGTCTAAGCGCATGTGACCACGCACAGTCACTAAGACTTCCGAAGTTATTAAGGTTAAGACCGACCAACATTGAAATTAATGGAGATGAATCTTGTAAATTCCACAATCTTCCTAGGTGCAAAAAAAAATAAAAAATTCAAAACTACAGTGAGGTCCACAAATTGAAATACTTGCTGGTAGGCTTAGTTCCGCTGCATATGCAGTTCGTGCGATACGGTGGCTTACTGATGAAGCTACAGCTAGACTAGTTTATTTCAGCTACTTCCATAGTGTTATGTCATATAGCATCATTCTCTGGGGGAAATAAGCTGACTTAAAAAATATTTGTAATTCAAAAAAGGGCAATAAAACCACGAGAGTCTTTGAGAAAAATATTCAAAGAAATTAATATTCTCACAATAGCTTCACAATATATATATGAAAATTTGTTATACACTTATAAAAATAGAGATGAAAATTCAGCGAAATAGTGACCTTTATAAAATCAATACTAGGAATAGAAACAAATTATACATCTCTAAGATTCGACTAGAAAAAGTAAATAAGTCCTTTATGGGGAACACGGTGCGCTTCTATAATAAGTTTCCTGAAAATGCAACTAAACTACCTATTAAGAAATTTAAAACATACATAAAGGGTAGTCTTTTCAAGAAAGTCTATTATAATATAAATTACTATATTATTGATAAGAATGCATGGCTCCATGTAGCTCAGCCCTCAGACAGTTAACCGACACATTTGAAATGTATAAACACTCTTGTCTTAGTTTTTCGTAGTTAAGGTCTTTTTTGCATGATCCATCTTAGAACTATAAGATGGATCATGCAAAAAAGCGTTAGGACCAGGACGAGTTTCTTGCCGGTTCTTCTCGGGCTTGGGTTAGGTGGAATTGGCACCTAAATTCACCTATTATGTCAGACGTTTCAAAGTGATCCTTGTGATTGTATTTAATAAAGTATCTTTTGACTTTGACTTAAATTTGATTTGACTAGTGGTCTCTATCAAAAATGGCCACAAATATTTGTTAAATAAATCAAATTTAATTTATTTATCAAACGAATATCTGTTTCCAAATCTGTTTAAGAAAACTAATTATATCTCTAAAAAATCTATCCAACGATATACCACATGATAGGGTAGTAAAATATAAAAAAAAACCCCAATTTCAAAATTTAATTACGATAAAACTAATAACTAATAAAAACTAATAGTCTACAAGAAAGAGCGGACAGACAGACATACGGACATAGCGAAACTATAAAGGTTCCTTGTGAACTTCGGAATCCTAACAAAAGAGATAATATTGATCTCGTATTAAATTTACCTATTTCTGTGTAGGTGAGAGCAAACGAGCGTCCGTCTGTACGATCTATAAGTGCATCGGTAACTTCAGCGAAGGCGTTCAAATCATCGAAATCCTAGAAGACACTTGCTACACCCCAAAGCCTCAAAACATCAGTATCTCGGTCAGTGTGGATAATCTCAATACTACGACTAATAAGCTTTCGAAGGGAACTGTGAGTAAACTTTATTTAAATTAATTAGTGAGGCATCTAGCCATTGATATAGATATAAATAGATAAACAGAGTAAATCACGTAGGTGGATGACCTGGTCACTGCAATGTTCAAACAAAGGTTCCAATACTAGGTTTAGCTACTCATTGATTGTATATTTAATATCAAGGAATAATAACACTTATCAGATATGTAAATATGTTTTAATACCTATATAGTTTTCCCGTTGAAGTTTATCTAAACCCTCATTATACACAGCAATAATAAAATTTCACCATCATAATATTACAGTAATGTTTGTACGTCAACTGTTTCTAACATGTTTTCCTTGCCATTCTATTGCCTCGTGCAAGAGAAACGTTTTGCAAAAGAGCAAAATGAGATCCAATAATTTATGTCAATTTATAGAAAAGCATATAAGTACCTAACACACTTCTCTATTAACACCCCATTAACCTGTTAACCTACTAACATTATAGACTCGCCATCAAAAACTCCAGCAGGCTATAAACAGCTCAGTAAGTTCAGAAGAAGCCGCTACTGATTCCTTACCTACGACCTCAACTAGCCCTCCGGATTTCATAACTGATTCTACGAGTACAACTGAATCTCTAACCACCTCAACTGAGTTTACTACGTTGCCGTCAAGTTATGGGACTTACGATATTAGTCCAACGACGACATCGACTGCCCAAACACCAGTCGTGACTGTGGAACAAACCATCCCAACGACAACATCAACGCCAGAATTGACCACGACTCCTCAACCTGTGAGTTTCATGTGTGTCAGTTCTTCCAAATATACGATTTTTTATGTTTTCGAAGTTTGTGCTTTGTTTTTTGTCCACCTATATTTATTGATATGTAACATCTTTCTTTCTTTCTTCGCTTTACTGCTATCTGTGGGAGTGATTGCTTGAAAAGGGATGGAAGTGTGTAACAGGAAGCTGGAGTAGCGCTAATTGATTTGACCAATGAGCACGTGCGGTGGTCGATTTGGCCGACGGATGGAACCAACCCTTTTCTGAAAGGTTGGTACTGTCTGGCAAAAGTGTGTGCGTTTGTTTAACGAGAAAGGGAAACAGAGAAGGAGACCGCATCAGCTGCGCGCTTAACCTACAGTGTTGTGTATAAAGTATTATATAAACTAATTTAAAAATGAAATCAAAATATCTTTATTTGAAATATAATTAAAAGTATACCAACAATTTCAAAATATAATTTGAAAATGATGATACTCACAGAAGTACAAATACTGTATCGCAAAGTAGCAGCGCCCTCCTCCATACCGAAGAGAACCAGGTTCCAATTTTATAGAACGTTTAACTCAAGTTTTAGTTTCTTCATAATGAAAAGGACACGAGCCATTCCAATGTCCATCCTCCAATTCCAATGTCCATCCATTGTCAGATATTCTTCTAGAATTTACAAAGTCAGGGTCATAAACTAATTGATAGTGTTTATAAAGAATGGTGTGTAAAACGTTTTCCAATCGAACTTGGCAAAGCGAATAGAGATCAGTATTGCGATTATGGAACTTTTGACACAATCAATATGAATCAGTTTCTATTAGCAATCGGCATAATTTCAATCATTTGTTTGATTGTAATCGGATTCAGTTTCGACAAGATGGATTACTATTACGTTCGGTTTCTATCTCAGACTAAAAAAATATAAAGACGGAGGGCCGTGAAAAACTGGAATGAAAGTTTTGTGTTTCTTTGTGATTCGAGCAAACACACTCCTTATAATTATTTTATAAAGAGACGACAAACGACGAACGACAACATACGACTTTGCGACATCTTACAATCTAAATACAACATTGGCAAAATGGTCATGATATGATACATACCATTAACGAAGAAGAAGAAAAAGAACAATACTAATTGAAAGCGACTAGTATCAAAGTTTTGATAGTATCAGAGTTCCATAATCACATGGCTGTAGTGGAAATGCAGGATATAATGTTAATGTTGCTTATTATGCAAGGTGAGAGGTTAGATGTTACACATCATATGCGGCATCTGTAAGGCGCCCACGTTTTTTTGATTCCTTGTATCGATATCGATATTAGTGTCTTTTTGTTTTTCTTACTGCTGTTGTGTTGTTGCGGCTTTTTCTAATTGGCTTATATTTCGGTGCTGGTTTTATCTGTGACTTCAGGAAATGCTGGGTAGTCCTCTTATTATTGTTTGTCTGCTGCTTGGATGATTTAAGTACTTACTTATTTTATTCTGCTTAAACATTTTTGTCAGGTACTCGATGTTGATGAATCTATGCTAATAAATGTATCTAATAATAAATATTGTATTACTACACTTTCAGCCATACTAACAAAAACTTTAACACTATGACCGATCCACTTTTCATTGTAATACCCGAAGCAGAGATCCCTTGCGTCTATATAAGTTTTAAGCTTAGTTAGAGCAAGCAGTCAATGTTTTGACCTTGCAAGGTTTACGGTTTACGGTTGCTATATTAGTTAATAGCCTCTGCCCGCAGCTTTGCCCACGTGGTAAATAGATAAAAATTAGCCTAAATGTAAATCATGGTTCTCATCTTTATTTATACCAAGATTCATCCAAACCTCTGAAACCAATGTTGCGTGATTCAGGAATAAACACACTTCCACACATCACATTTATTTTTGCCTACTTGACACTTCTCGTTATATTTTGGAAAATTCACACAATATCTTTATAAATTATGTGTTTTTCTGATGTATATATTATTGTAAAGTTTCATTAAAATCCATTTAGTAGTTTTTTTGCGTGAAAGAGTAACAAACATCCATTCATACAAACTTTCGCGTTTACCTTCTTTTTTATCTACTATATATTTGTCATATACCACTCACTCATTCATCACCGAATCTCAGAAACCACGAAACGGATTGGAGTGAAATTTGGTATGCAGCTTCCTCCGGGGCCGTAGGTGCTCGTTGAAAGGTTTTAAAAAAATCAGTAATTTCAGCAAGTAATTTTTCCGAAACATTAATTCGTTCAATTATTATCTTGCTACTTTTTATCTACCACGCAGGCAAAGCCGTGGGAAACAGCTAGTAATATTATATAGTATGTAAAGGTAGGAAAACATTAAATACTTACTACTTACTTATACTTCACTTACGCAGTTGTAAATCTTTGGGAAATAACGTGTTTTATTAATATTATTTACACTTCATTAAAATCATCGTTATACTTCCTAAAACTAGAAGGATGTTTAAATTGATATTTAATAGGTCAACGTATACTTAACCAATAGATACATTATTAACAAAAATGTATAAAATTACTGAAGTAAATAATTCATTTTGGGCTTAAAGTAAATACTCTAGTTCTTATCCTATCCTATTGATCGATTGTGCTATAATTTGTGCCCTCACATTAGCACAATATTGCTATTAGTATTAGGTATGTTATATATTATATACAAAAAAATATAAGCACGAAAGGTCATATGCAGTTCTTGGTTTCAGCCTAAGCAGCAGCTGCAACAAGTGATGGATGATTTAACCACACTGATCAACAACACTGAGCCAGTTCTGCTGGGTGATATTCAAATCGCATTTAATCAGGTACCTGAATCATTTATTTTATGCATCATTCTATTCATTAACAGCCTAAACAAATTAACTCGAGATCTCATGAACTTAAATTAGCCTTATCATGGTCATGTGTCATCCATGTGTTCCCCACTGTTGCGTCGTGACGTCATGACAAAGACGTATTTCCCCGAAACCGCTAAAAACGCATTGTTCCTACATTTATAATGCGTACAGTCAAAGATTGGAGTATTCTGCTGTCGTTTATCTTTCCTGAAAACTACCATCAGAGTCTCTTCGAATCAAGAGTGAATAGTCAAAGTCAAAAAAATACTTTATTCAATACAATCACAAGGATCACTATGAAACGTCTTACATCCTAACCCAAGCCCGAGAAGAACTGGCAAGAAACTGGTCTTGGTCCTAGCGCTTTTTTGCATGATCAATCTTATAACTACCTTAACGACGAAAAACTAAGACAAGAGAGGTTATCCATTCAAATGGTCGGTTAACTGACTGAGGGCAGAGCGACATGAGGCCATGCATTCTTATCAATAATATAGTCATTTATATTATAATACGCTTACTTCAAAAGACTACCCTTTTTGTATGCTTTAAATTTCTTAATAGGTGTCTTCTAGTTGTTTGTGACCCATCGTCGGCCGCATCATCGCTTACCAAGCGAGATCGTGGTCAAACGTAGCTAACGATGATAAAAAAAATAGTTTTAAAACAATGTTTCAGGTGGATGGATTTTTGGCTGAAAGAGACGATTTAGAAATCCCTGGAGATCTACTTCATTTGCTCGATGAGTTAGGATCAAGAATGGATCTGAATGGAACGGACGATGCTGCTACCGTCAGGAGAAATGTGGCTTTTCTAGTGGCGGATGCACAGCCTTCCGTCCCTGTGCGAGGATTGAGAATAGCTGCGAGGGACTCGGATATGTTCAACGAAAGTGCTTTCTCAATTATAAGAGGTAGGTAGTACAAGGTGGCTACTTATTCTCATACAAATCAGCAGGAACATCTTGAAGCTTAATCAGCAAACGCATTAATATCGGATAATATGTCACAGTAAGTTTTCACTAACTGTTAGGATTATGTATGGTCATAGTTTTTGTTGATACTCAGCAAAGCTTGTATTATGGGGTCCAGGTGACTGATAGAACGCATCCGTAATTAAAAACGATTTAGGACATATCCGCCAGATTCCACATTCGCCATAAATCAAATATATTTTAATTTTAGTTCAGTTTGGTCATTGATGACGAATAAGGAAAACGAATGAAGACACATTCGCCAGAGTTATGAATCTAGACAGACAAACTATGTTCTTCTAGCGCTTCGGCAGCCGCTGCAGCGGCACGCTGGCTTTGCTCGCTCGCTTTAAGCGTTGTTTTCTGTTCTAAACAAAACCTAACCAACTGATTTCGGTCTGATTAATTTCCGTATGACAAAAGCAAAATCTGTCGAATGAGAAATCATGAACAATATCGTTTCGTCAGAGGTTTTTTTAAAATCTGACGAATTCGGAGGAAATAAATGATCTGACGAATGTGGAAGCCGGCGGGTGTGTCCTAAAACGTAAAAACATACTTATGATATATCGACACAGAACAAACACCTATGAAGATCACACTAACATTTGTCCTGGATGAAGATCGATCCTACAATCTACAGCGCAGAAGATAGTTACTACCGACTGCGCTGTGAAGTCAGTCGTAAGCATCAATACTTCTGTAGAACGTCGTCGAAAGTTTTGCTCGGATGTCTATTTTATTATAACTTATCTTAAATAAATAAAGCGACTGCTTAGTACCTTCCTCTTCAGCTACAAACATTGCCCACAATATATATCACCTACCATAACCTGTAACTACTAAAAAATTGTGTGTCTACAGCTTTTTAGAAGCTAAACTACATCTGCATACAGGGAAACCTAGTTGGGAGTTAAGGTTCAGCTATGTACATCGCTACCTTACTCACTATCGCAGACCAAGCTTACAATATTTATATATTATACAATAAGTACTTAAATTATTTATTACGTTTGCGAGTCAAGTTTCGAGGATGTACTAAGAAGTGACTAGTTTATTAAGTACTAGCTGACCCGGCAAACGTTGTTTTGCCATATAAATATCTTTCGTAAAAAATATTTTTTTTTCATAAAAGTATCCTATGTTACTTTTAATACCTCCAAGAATATGTGTACAAAGTTTTATGATGATCGGTTCAGTAGTTTTTGCGTGAAAGGCTAACAAACAAACTTACATTCACATTTATTTATAATTTTAGTAGGGTAACATTATACCTAAGTATCATATACCTACTTGATGTACATGGAATGTATATCGGTAACAGGTCCAATAAAGTAATATTATTTCAGATAATATAAACTCTAGCCACCTGATGTCTGACGCTAATGAAGTGGTCGTGCAACTGCCAGAGTCCCTCGCTACTACCAGACGACGGATAAGCTTTGTGGTGTTCAGAAACGATCGGGCGTTTCGAAGCAGCCACGGACTTTACTCTGTGAACAGCAGAATCATGAGCGTCAATATAGAGAATACCACGGAGTTTGAAGGCGAAGAGGTTAGTATTTCATTGTCGTAAATACGGAAGGAATTTGAAAATCTCCTTGGGGAACGCAGTCGACCCTAGAATCGTTAATCTTAGCAACGTAAGAGCGTGCACGTCAGCACATTTAGCACGGATCAAAGAACTGCCTGACCCTTGCCTGACCCGGGCCACTAAGCGTAGTATATACCACAAACAAACACAAAAAGAAATTATATGCATCGTAAGTTGCTGTATGCACTTGTGAATGATTTTGGTGATATTAATCATAATTTCTTTGCCCAAACCATGACCGAATTCAGTTTTATAATGGTCTTATTTCTTTACACATCCCTCCTTCCTACTAATAGTTATTTTCCTCTCCTCTTTAGATTCTTGTGTATATAATTGTCTAGCTTCTTAGATCTCCCAAAATAATTATAATTTTGTTAATATATGAGATAGTTCTTTATTTTATATATTATTATGTAACTCCACATCCAATTCCTACTCTTCCATTCTAGCTCCGCGTTATTGTTTTTAGAATAAGTTTCCCTAAATTTTAAAAGTACAACTCAATGGCGAATGCGACAATGCAATTCGCTATATTCTTTTTTATTTTTCAGGTCATAGACATCTTCTTTACACCGTTAACTGAAGACCTAGAACGGAACCAAAGTCGTTCTTGCGCTTACTGGCAGTTCCTTAACGATGGCTCCGGACTCGGATATTGGTCCCAGGATGGGTGTACATTCATTAGAGCGACCAATGACAGCATGCTAGACAGGTGTCGCTGCGACCATCTCACTCACTTTGCCGAAGTGCTCATCCCACGAAGCGTATTCCACGAAAGCGACGAGATCGCCCTTGAAATTATATCCATCGTAGGTTGCTGTTTGTCGATCTTCGGGTTAATATGGGTCGGTGTCACCGCTATGATGTTCAGGTCTTGGAGACGTGATTACAGCAACAAAGTCTGGCTGCAACTCTGCATATCCATATTCATCATGTCGATCTCTTTCTTGGTGATTCTTTTCGCTCATTTTGAGGAGTATGACGTGATATGCATGTTGACTGGGATCGTTCTACACTTTAGTGTGTTATCGTCCTATTGTTGGATGTTAGTTGCTGCTGTATTGTCATATAGGAGACTGGTGACTGTGTTTACTATAGACGTTTCTCATAAATTGCTGAGAGCGTCTGCGTTTGCGTGGGGTGTTCCCTGCGCAGTGGTTGGTATACTGCTATCGGTCGCCCCGCACTCATATTCGGGCCGATTTGATGAGAAGAATCCAACAACCGCTTTCTGCTATCCTTCTGGGCTGGCGCGTTGGCTGAGCGTGTTCGCCCCTATCGTTTTAATGCTGCTCGTGAACTGGACTCTATTTGCTTTGATAGTGCGCTCCGTGTTTGCTTCTAGAAGGAACCATCCACAAAGGCAAGTCGGAAACAGGCACACGAAAGAAAGGAGCGAAGCGCTGCGTTGTGCTTCCGTCAGCTTCTTCCTAGTGTTTCTCTTCGGTCTGCCCTGGGTTTTCGGCCTGTTCGCGATGAATATAGTAATGGCCTACTTCTTCGTTATTCTATCCACCTTCCAAGGGTTTGTCTTGTTCTTGTTCTTTGTTCTCGGGAATCAAAAGACGAGAGATCTCTGGCTGAATAAGTTGAAAATCAAGCAGACCAGAAAGATACCTGTTACTACTTCATCCTATGCTAATAATAAGAGCGGTGATGGCAACGTTAACGTGAACAGGGTTGCTAAGCAAGTTCAGACGATTGAAAGTAAGATTTCCAAGCCCAGGTCGCTAACCTCTTTAGATGAATCTAGATTTTCGTGAGTGCTGGAACGTACCACACGTACCAGCACCTAATGTACCTATAGAGACCGGTTACGTTTGATGGTTCTCTTGTGTCTAGTCTATCTTATAAAGATGCACCATAATATTGTGTTCATATGTGAAACCTCGAAGGAAAAAATAGCATGCTAAAAATAAAACGACCTTTTATTATGTAACTTATATAATTATTCGTTTATGTATATTGATAGTTAATTAATACTATTTTTGATACATGCCGTGTTGTATGTGCGCAAATTACTTACATAGGTACCTGTATTTACCGGGTGTTATCGTTATTATGTAAAACATACTTATCCTTATTTATGGTATTTTTGTTATGTTTTAGTTTTTATTTATTGCTTAATTTTTATAATCAATGAGTTACCAAATAATAATGTAGGTTACTTAGAGAGTTTCAGTTTTTCGCAGTTTTTCCTAGCTGTTTTTCCTAGCTGTTTTTTTTTGTCATGTTAGTATGAATGTTTAGATAAGTGGGAATTTACAATTGTAAATATTTTTTAAGTAATATTACATACAACAAATCAATGGCAAGCTGAAATGTTTAAAATAAGTGAGAATGTTTATTGTGTACCTACATAATATATGATGCACGTGATGCAATTTGTAAATATTTATAACCAGTTAGCAATATTTGGATATCAGCAGGTAGGTAGGTATAGATTTATGTACTTGTATTAGTAGAACAAAAAATTGAGAAATCGTAACCTCGGAAAAAAATCATTAAAAGCAAAGCAGAGGCATTTAGCTGGGTTCGAAATAATTAGAAATATAATAATATGTAGGTATTAAACATAATTAAACAAAACCTGTGTTTTATTTATAACCCTAATAACCACAAAACCACAAAACGAATATATTATCATTATTTTACAAAAATATCCTTAATATTTTACAGACATGAGTTCAATAATAATTATTAATGTCTGTCCTAATACCATAATATATGTTACTGTACAAGCCCATGAGACCCATAATTCAAAATATTGTTTGTTTAACTGTTGATCGTCAGTGGTGTATCGCTGTCGACCCAGTGAAGCTTGTCGAGAACCGGCACGATTATTTTAAGCTCATGAAACAAAATCGATACAACGTTATTAACACTCGAGCGCACGTCAAGGGCTCCACTCGTATTTAATTAGCCCCAGTTAGTTGCATCGCGTCATTGAGGAGAGTCCTCGAGCGCACTCGGACTATAATACCAGTGCTTGCGGTGTTAATCACTTAGGCCGCATTCGCATAAATAGACGGTTACTTAGCAACACCCTGTGTAACCTCCAAGCTTCATCAACTGTTGACGTCGCCATGACATTGATCGGCCTGCCATTACTGTGTTGACAACCGGAGAGAATACGCGATACAATATTACGAAAATGTTTTGGGGAATCAGTCCTGCGCTCGATCTACAAGAGGAGTACCTGAAGCATGGTGACGAGAATGCTTTCGAGCTCAATTTCCTCATTATTGGCGGCTGCGATGCACGTCACCTACTCAAGACGCTCGCCCAGGCGTATCGCCATACGCGGCGGTATATGAATCTGTTTGTCGTCGACGGATGCCCTGAGCTGGTAGCCAGACAACTGCTTCTCATGTCTTTGGCTCTAGAGAAAACATCGCGCTGCGGACTGCTGGAGAAAACTAGAAGGTTCTTGGAAGTCTACGGAAACATGCTCCTTCGCCCACCCACGTCCAGGTATGTCATCGCAAAAGCTCGTCAGCTATCTGGCATGGTCACCAACCCTGACTTTATGAACTGTCTTTTACCATGCGTATCGATCGAGCAGATGAAGTATAGAGAGCGAGATTACATGGAGAATCTGCTGAACTTTTGGACGACTGGCAACACAAACCAATTCAACGCCTGCGAGTTATGGGAGCATCGCCTCAGACACAGTCTTGGATTACGCTACGATACCAGAGCTGGGGTCTACGATTGGGATTATCATATGCGACTGAAGGAAATTGCTGGACAGATATGCGCCCCGGAGTATAAGCATTTTAGGGAACACGGAATCGCGTTCACCTGGTTGGAGACCGAAGTGTGCCGCCCAAACGTGACTCTCGCAGCAGGGGTCTACAAATGTGGAGATCGGTACCTGCATAGAGGTTACTTAGGAGACATGGTGACGTCACCGTTCGTATCGTACGGTTTAGATTGCGTGGACAAGGATATGCTCAAATCTTCTCACGGGGTGTGCCACAAGCGCGCGACGGACGTGTCAGAAAGGAACGTAATGCGAATGCTGTATGAATTGGAAAACCGTCGGGAGTTTGATGTCTCAGCTATGAATTTGGATAAAGGTCACGATCTGGGAATGGTTGTTCTGAGTCAATTCGACGCGAAGCTATCCGAGAGCCACCCTGAAGCTCCGCTGCTACTTCGCAAAGACCGTGACACCTACATCGATATGGATTTCGGGAAGGTGCATTTCCTGTCTCTGTCTGCATTGGAACACTACCCGCACAAGACTCATTTCCAAGGTTTGTTTCACGGGGTATTCGTTGGAAATAATATGATATCTCGGGTAAAGCCGAGTGTATGGTCAATGGCTCGCGATGATGCTATAGTTTTGATGGAGTCTCGCAAATACATGATGGAGCTAAAGAGGGACGAAGTAAAGGCGTTTGGTGAGCAGATCCAACAGGCAGCCGCGGCGGCGCAGTGCGAGGAGATGTCTCCCTTCGATCCGCAGCTTGATGACCTCGCTAGATTTATTATTAAGAGGAGAAGCGGAAGTATCGATATTCCTAATTAATTGTATCGCTTGTATTGTATGATTGTATTTTTACTGTTAAAATATTTAAAAAATAAATAAATATTTACCTAATAACTAGGAATTCATTCTGTTTGCTAGACTGCACTTAGGAAGAATCTATGTCACGGATCAGTATTATAAAGTAAAATAAATTAGAACATAAAAAAATAATAAAACATATCATAAAATGTGTTCAATTTTTTCATCAATAATAATAATGTTACATTCATTTAGTAAATCATACATCAGCAAATATGTCTTCACATTGTTTTGGTTTAAAATTCGTATTTTATTTTACATCAAGCAAATCACTTATTTTACATTTAATTAATTAGTTAATTCGGTAGTGGTGGTTTTCCAGGCTTGTTCCTCATGGCCATACTTTTGTTTACCTAACTGATTTGGCTACGAGGACTAACATATCCTCATGGCTAAACTCGTGTCAAAATAGGCAAAGTACACTCGCCACCGCAGAGAGGATACCTTCTAATTACTTATGAATATTTTTTCCCATTAGTTATGTGATTTATAAGATTGCTTTACATAGATATTTGATTCAGGCGTGACTTTGCGGAAATCCATTACAAAACATTAAATAGATGAACAAATATTTAGTACTATTCCGCCAATCTATTCTCAAAGAGTTAGACACGATGCAGACGCAAAAACAACACGAAAAAACACTCTGCTTCGACCACAAGTCTGCAGAGCAGAGTGTTTTTTCGTCGGGGTGCGGAGTGAGTCAAGTGTTCCTGAGGATGCCTCGTGGAGAGGTGAAACACGTGTCGAATTTCTTTGGGAGGTTGCATGTGTGGATTCTGTGTGCTTGCCTTTTACTAACGCTTTGCATGGCTTTTCAATTGCGGGCGGGAGGGCGGGAAGATTGGCGGAATAGTACTAAATATTTGT
This sequence comes from Lampropteryx suffumata, assembly GCA_948098915.1. Classification (NCBI taxonomy): domain Eukaryota; kingdom Metazoa; phylum Arthropoda; class Insecta; order Lepidoptera; family Geometridae; genus Lampropteryx; species Lampropteryx suffumata. The sequence continues at coordinate 19,501,857 of OX402546.1, forward strand.
CCATCTATTTAATGTTTTTCTATGCTTTACACCTGGCTTCAATGTCAAATTATATTCTTCTGGCGCTTCGTGCAACGTCGTCTATCTTTTCTGAAAACCACAAGCTGCGACTCTTCAAGTCTCGAGTAAATAGGTGTGTTTTAGACTTGCGTGCCTCATAGTCGGCCACATCGTCGCTTAACATCAGGTGAGATCGCGGTCAAACGTAGGACGTAAGTAAATACATATATAATGTAGGTATATAAGGAGTATATCAGTCATCTGGTACCCATAACACAAGTTCTGCTTACTTTGGGGCTAGATGATGCTGTGTAAAATGTTCTGCATTATTATTATTATTATTCGCCAACACACAGATAATCTTGATAAGGCTGTATGTACTGTCAAGAGAAAAATTCTTTGTACCTCGAAAGACCCGTGAAGCAATCGAAATTGGCCGTGTTCCAAACTTCAACCGAGTCAAAGGTTGGTTTCTTTCTCTAGCCTGGAGACCCTGTCTGCACGGAACGTATTATGGTAACGATGTGGAGCCTGTTAGAGATAGTGTCAGTGCCGTATATTTGACGGTTCCCAATGTTGAGGGCACAATGTTGTTGGTTAAATAGAAGGTCCAGTACCAGTACAAAATTTGTTACCGCCTGCCATGACAAAGTTTCCCCCTCTACCTCTACGCACGACCCGCGCCTCGAGATACGTCACCCGCGAACCGTGAACTCGAGCGGCAACGAGCGGACCGCGGATCAAACTCACCCTGTTGTAGATTCTCTAGATGAATTTAAACAGTGTCGGTGCCTCCATCGACAAAATAATACGTGAGTAAAGCCCGTGTTTATCAAAATTTAGTACAACTCACGAAAGGTTTGAAAGTGAAATAGTGAACCTCTACGGGGAGGTATGTCTAAAAACTCTGAAACGGTTCGTTTATTTGAGAACAAAACATATCAATCAAACTTGAATGTGGTAATGTTTGTGAAAAAGTGTCGTGAAGCTGGAGTAACACCAAAGATCATGCGGATCAAACCTATAAAATGCATTCGGAAATATGATAAGTTCTTTAAAAAATTGAACAATGATCTGTGTGTGCGATCATTATCATTAGCGCGGGATTATTTTCGAAACATCGATATCGTTTCTGAGGAATTGTTTCGTCTGCATTTACGTCTGGCGAGTACTCTGTCACTAGAACTATGGAACATCTTGGACGCCATGTCCTTTAACAGGTCCGATAATGTGAAAAGCAGGGTTTCAAAAACCCATAACTTAAAATTTAAGCGCCTGATACTATCTATCTGCAGAGCAAAAACCATCGATACATTGCCCCAATGAATCTGAAGTGGAGCCATCCGAGCCATATATTGGTATCCTATTATGCGTTATAGTAGCCTCGACGCTTTTAATAATTGCTTCCACTGGTACTCCATGTGGTGTAGGGGCAAAATTCCGAACTTTGGCTTGTTCAAACACTTGTTGGAAAAGAGGTGGCTCTTCTAACACAGGTTATTTTTAACTTATCCCAATACATATAATGTACTTGATTTTAATAAATAAAAGATTATTATTTTTGAATTGTTTCATATCTTCAGTAAGTATTTGTGCAGATAGATTCACCACTAATCTGTAGTGTTTACGTCATGATGTGGCCTCCATGGTGCGAAAGGCTAAGTTGCCGAAGCCTAATACCACAAAACCTGAAATCCGAGCATTATTGAGTCTGAAGAAAAACCAGGATTTGTTGGTACTACAGGCTGATAAAGGCAACGCCATGGTAGCGGTAGATACGGCGTCACACAATTAAAACAATGCTTGACCAATTTGCGCACACTAGGTAGGTTTTTACGACGGTTTTTCATGACAAAACACAAGTTATCGCAGACGCTAGCCTAGTAGGTTTAAGAGCGGTTCTCATTATTCAATCTCTCGCTCCTCGGTCCGCGTATTATTGCATATGGCCATATAAGTTTGACTGATGTTAAAAGATGCTACCGAAAAAGAGGCTTTACCATTGAACATTTTAACATCTATCTTTATGGGTTAAACAAATTCGAGCAAGTCACAGATCACCAGCAAGGTACTAAAGGTAATATATTCGGGCCGCGATCCAAACCTTGTGCACGAATTGAATTTTGGGTTGTGCAAGGTTGTACAAGGAACAATATCGCTCACTATCGATTCTCTGTCTCGATTATTCCTTATCAAAATTCCCATCCGTTTCAAGATGAGCATCATATTAACATCATATTAAAGTTGTAGAGTTTGCCGTCCAATAGCCATGCCTACGACGGATATAATCAGTAAATCTCAAAATGATAATGATATTCAGCTAGTTAACTTGGCGCTATTTGGAAAGAATTGGAATTCTAAATTTAATCACTATAAACTGTTTGAACATGAGTTCTGGACTCATGAGGATATTTTACTACGCGGAAATAAAATAGTAATTTCTACATAGTTGCGGGAACAAGTCCTTGAATCAGCTCACGAGTATCACCTTGGTATTGTCGCAATGAAAAGCCGATTGCGTACTGAATTGTGGTGACCGAAAGTTAATAAAGACGCAGAAAGCATGGTAAAAAGTTGCAAAAGTTGCACTTTAGTTTTAGAGCCTAACCCTCCTTTGCCGATGACGAGAATTACCACTGAAACCATAGACATATGTATGTACATATGTACATACATATGTAGACATAGCAGTCGACTTTCTAGGTCCACTACCAAGTGGTCACTCTCTTAGATTAAGATTACTATAGTCCCTTCAAAGAAATTAACAAATAAAATTAACAAAATCCATCACATCGCAAGAAACAATTGCCGTACTAAAAGAGATACATTCAAGTTTAGACATTCTAATCAGTCTTACATCAGATAATTGAACCCAATTCACTAGTTAGGAGTGAAAATGGAGAAATGGAGAAAAAATGAAGAATGAAAATCAATGATGTACTGCTTCCGCCGCCGCCGGCACAGCCTACCTACGCCATATGAATAAAAGAGAAGTGAAAAGTGACGTGCAATGCAATATCCTAGACAGAAAAAAGGACGCTTCCTTCATATGGTGGTCGTGACGGGTACATTTGGTAAGATGGCTTTATTTAGCTAAGATTTTTGGGTGGAGATGAGAATATTAAAGTAATTTAAAAGTGAATTTAAAAGTAATAACTGTTCGATAGCAAATAGGGACGTGTATTATAAAGAAGTCTAAGCGGATGTAAACAGTTCCGCACGCATTCATTACGTAGCTTTCAAAACGGAGGCAACTATCTAATGCCAAACCCAAGCTTCTTGCCTCTAAAACACATTCAACGTCCTCCCCACCCACTCAGATGGTAAACTGTATGTTAGCCACTTTCTCTAGGCCAATTCTTGTTCTAATCCGCATATATTTGGACTTTTTAGGGTTTAGCATAAGAGCGTTAGATTCTAACCAGAGAAGAATCTGGGCTAAGTCATTATCAATTTTATTTACGTCCTTGGCCCATTCTGCAGGCACAGTTGAACATCGTCTGCATACAAATGAAACCTGCAACTGTTGACAATGTCTGCACTGTATATTATGAAAAGGATTAGACTGAGGATGGATCTTTGGGGAACGCCTCTGTACACTGGTAGGATGGACGATCTGAGCGTGCTACCATCAGCTTCCGATGTGATGGTCCTCTAAATATTGATTAAGCTGCATGCTAACCACCTTTTCAAGTAATTTTGTGGTACATGGAAGTAAGCTGATCGGCCTTAGATTACCTAGGGTGGAAGGGGTACTAGTTTTAGGTATGGGTTTCATAGCTACTGTCCTTGAATCTAGAAAAAAACACTAACTATCGATCCATTAATAATAGCAGTTAAGGCAGTCAAAGACTGTGGCATCGTCATCAGGACCATATCCAAGGAGATCTAATCTATGCCCTGAGCATTGGATTTAAAGGTCTGTAAAAATTTTAGAACTGTATAACTCGCTAACCGGTTGAAGAATGCAAATGAGAGAGTCATATTGTAATATCTTTCTTTTTTACTTAGCTCATAAACGCTCTTTTTGTACATATTATATTATTTTACTTACATGTTGATTTGGAACGGAATATACTGCGCAACTGTAAAACTTCTTTACTCAGCTCTGCAGATTACGTAAGGCAGTCTGACGCATCTATCTTACTTAAGAAAACCAATCCGATAGATATTTATAAAATAATAAACAATATAAAAACAAATAAAACACCTGGTATAGATAAGATACGACCAATAGACATAAAACTTGCATCTAAAAACATATCTTTAGCGATCACGAAACTTATTGACACTAGCTTAAAACAAGGCATATATCCTAATGATCTGAAAACTGGAATCGTACGTCCCATTTTCAAAAAAGGATCTAAGACTGAATATAACAATTACCGTCCCATTACTATATTACCAATTGTAGAAAAAATCTTTGAAAAATATGTTTGCAACCAAATCCATAAATTTTATAACAAACATCAAATCATATCAGAAACACAATATGGTTTTCAACCAAACAAAAGTACAACGCAATTACTTTCTAACCTTACAGATCACGTCAATACTAGTCTCAATACTGGCAAGCACGTGTTAATGATATTTATAGATTATAGTAAAGCGTTTGACACATTGAGACACGATACATTAATTGATAAGCTAGAGTATAATGGAATTCAAGGCCCATTACTTAAATAGTGCACTAACTATCTTGAAAACACATCATTCCGTGTAAAAGTAGGCGGAGAAATAAGTGACAGTATCCTTGTTACGGAAGGTACAGCTCAAGGCTCAGTTCTCGGTCCTCTACATTATTTAACATACGTAAACGATGTTTATAATATGATTAAGTACTGTAGTGTGTATTAATATGCAGATGACACATGTCTTATAGCAGAAGAGAGGGATATTGCAGTTGCTGAGAATAAACTAGGTACAACATGATTTTACCCACATCGTAGAGTGGTCTCACGATGCTGGCCTGAGTTTTGAATTCACAGAAAACTAAATTAATACATGTGTGCTCCTCTCAGAACAGAAGAAGAAATAATAATAACATCAAAATAATAACTCACAATCACAAATGCCTACATAGAAAGAACATTATGTGCGATTGTGAACCTATCGAACAGGTAACCTATCATACTTACCTAGGCGTAATTATTGATAATAGATTTAACTGGAGTAACCATATTAATTACGTTTCCAATAAACTTAGGGCTATACTAGCTCAATTTTATATAGCTAAATTTAAAGTCCCTTACCCGATACTTTTAAACCTATATAAATCTTTAGCAGAAGGTATAGTTTGTCCAGCTACGGCCGTACGTTTAGCACATATCTTGATAAAATCCGAAACATGCAAATAAGATTATTGAAAACAATAGTACCTAAGAAAATACGAGAACAACATAAAAATTACTACGATTACTACGACGAATTATTTAAGAATTGTCAAACAACACCAGTTCAGGACAAAGTTAAAATACAACTTCTTATGGAAAATTACTTCATGTTCAATCAGGTGGTTACACATAAGTTAAATACTAGACATGTTAACGATAAAAATCTTTGTACAATACCAGCTAAAAACTTCTATGGAGAAAGAACTACCAACTACATATTACCTAGATTAAAAAATAAAATTCCAAAAGATATACATGATAAAATTACCAAAACTAATACTTATCAAAAGTTTAATTATGAAACTATTTGATACAAATACCTGCATAGGTAAACATTATTAGCTTACCGTTAATCACTGAACAAAGTACTTTACTCATTAAAACTAAAATCAACCTGTATACGACATCGGAGATAGGAGTGTGCATTGTACTGTATGTAAGTATGTAAAGGCAGCCTAGTGTTATGGCAGACTTCTTTTTATGTACCACTTACCAATTAACCACTACCACTTTACCATTATTAATTTTACTTATCTTTATTATTAGGATTACTATTAAGTTAAGTTTATCTATCTTAAGTTTATAAGTGTAAGTGTAAGTGTAAACCTAATCGTACCCTTGCATCTTTATATTAACCTTAATTTTATTGAGGAATGTTTTTCTTTTTTGCATCTTTGTCAGACCTAACAAGGTTTTTAAGATGTTTACAGTTAAAAATATGTATTTGACGGCGTGGCGTCTTTGTTGTAAACAGCACGTGCAACGGACCGTTAAACCAGTCGCAGCGGGCCATCCCCACTCCACAACTTGTTTTGCTCGGCGCTCAGATATAAAGCGGGCGAGCGGGAGGGAGCGGGCACTCTTACCTTGGCTTCGGCCCGTTGCATATGTTGTAGCGCTCTTGGGTTGCTAATGATTGTGCGATATTGTTACTGAATTATTTCATAGTAAATGAATTTAATAAATCTGATTAACTATTAAATCAATAAAAACCTTTGGTTGAGACGGAAATATTCCTTTCTTTTAGATAATGTCGGTCCCTGAGCCTTTATCAGAAAGCCTTTATCCATCCTCACAAAGTTTCACAGCTAATACAGCTACTAGTTTAATGTCAATTTTCTCCTCGGGCATGGAAGCCATTTTTCAAAAAATTGCAGACTACGTGGTTTCTCACTCAACAGCACCTAGCTCGCGTGCTCGCGTGTTATTCGGTTTCAGTAACAAATTATTTTTTAAACCCAGTCTGTTACAGCTAAATCGGACCAATCTTAGGCAACTGTGACCTGTTACGTGTGCAACGACCAAGGACACGTGGCGACCGTCTGACTCAAAGGTTGTAAGAAAAAAACTAAGACGCCACACCGAGCCCCAGCAGCAAGCAAGTGAACCTGTGTTCCAGAGTTGCCTAAGGTGTGTCAAAGCTAAGTGGAGTTCAGTTACCTTTTATATTTGACTCTGATTTAGAATGTAGGTAGTCTCATAAGACAATGTAATTACGATTTAATATGGGTGCAAAATTTCATGAACAGATAATTTGAAGAGGTGTCGGCCCTAATACCGTAATTTGTTAATTACAAATAAAATGTCCGACAACTGTACAACGCTTCATATTCCATATTATGTTCTATGTATTGCCAGATGAATTTCTAAGCGAAGAGATTTTACGTTTTAGGTACTTTACGTGATGTTGTAAAAAAAATGGTTTATCCGTAAAAAATTACGACGAACGTATCACTTTTCCAAAATAAAGGTTTCTTGCTCAAATTAGACAAATCTGTTGATACAGATCCTACATTAAATGATAAAGAGTTTTTTTTATTGATATACTGACTAAGTACTTTGCTTACTTTAAGTAAGTACTTTAGTACTTTTAATTTCATACAAAAACTACCAACAACTCGTTTAGCTACTGCTAAAATTAATAAATTGATTCCATAGATTCTAATAAAATAGTATAAGGGCGCGCTCATATAGGCAACTGAATTAAAAATAGTAGACGATAGATGTCAACAGTTACTTGATGCCATGGCCGGCAATCATTGAACTTTAAATCCTGGCCGATTTATAGTCTATAGGGAACGATAGTACTAACATAGTTAACAGTTCCTCTCCCCCTTCTTTCATACTTCTTTCCTGCCCAATCAAGGCGTGTTTGTTTCCTATTTTGCTATCGACATCAAATCATTCCAAACAAACCAACCAACCAAACTAACAAGCAACAGCTGTTGTAGTTTCAAAGCTAAATGACGTTGATTTTTAAATTCTGGAAGTAATTTATATTTATCCTCTGAATTCCTGAACCTGTTATTTAATCTCGCAGTAATGTACAAGTGCTGTGTTGTGAGCTGTGCTAGTAAACGAAAGAACGTCAGTTTTTTTATGCTTCCGAAAAGAGAGATTGGACTCTTGGACTGGACTTCGATTGGAATAAAAGACTTCTAGACCTGAAGTTTTCAAGATATTCGCAAGCAGTATGACTGTGTGTCGAAAGCATTTTTAGAAAAGATTTCTCGCTTCAACTCGAGAGCACATGCCTATCCAACGTAATCTGCTGTTACCGAAATGTCTGTCTATTGGTGTTCTTCTGCTATAATTACCAGTAAGTACTTATTGTACCTACTTATCTTACCAAAATCATTAAATAATAATTATAATAATAATAATGATAATGTAAGCAGAGCTTGTGTTATAGGAACCAAGTGACTGTTAAACTCCAGTCGACTGGCCTGTCAGGCCAGTCGAATGGAGTTTAACAGTCACTTTCAACAGTTTAGCAGTCACAGTCAACACTACTACGCTCAGTTGGTAGTAGCCTTCAGTGCTCTAAGTTGAGGGTTTGATTCCCTCCCAAGATAAACAATTGTGTGAAAAGCATAGGTGTTTGTTCTGTATCTGGGTGTTATAAAGTATCATAAATGTATGTATTTAAAAATATACTTTTATAAGTATTCTATCGGTCATCTTGTCACCATAAATAGATGATGTTGTGGGCATTGTCCAGCAATATTTTTCATTTATACCTTTATTTGTAAATACATGCATATTATACATAGAAACACCAATAGAAACAACATAGAATGTTAAACATCAACATTATTGCATTTGGTTATGTGTGCTTAAATTTCTTTTTTTCTAGATAGTACTGTGATCATCATGTGATTACACACCATGAAACTACAACATTTGGCTCACACCTACTCCAAAGCAGATTACACCTAATTCAAATGTCAACATCAACATACCAGCTGTTCTCGGCTTGTACAGTCTGATAAGTGATGATGGTAAGAAGCCTGATGACTCTTGTCCCTTAAGAGATGGGTGGGCCATTGATATGAGATGCTACTTGTGTCAGACATCCTTGCCGCATCGCATTACAGTCTGGGATTTCTCTTAGAGCTGGTGAGGACAGCTGCATGTGGGGAGGTGCTGAGAACCTGATAAGATGCAAATATGCCTTTCTTTCTTGAATTCAAGGCCGCTTCCGTGAAATAATCAAATTTTCTGGACCAGTTTGGCTATCTATAGATTGTTTTACGCAATTTAGATAGCTCAACTGTTTGACTTGTATTTTGTATTATTGTGTATTATTCTGTATATTTCTGTAAATAAATGTCTAATTGTATAATCAATGTGTTTATTATGATTATCAGGGTCTTTCCTTTGTAGATCAATAAAATATTTTAAAATAGTAAGCAATTGTATGCAAGCAAGCAAAAAAAATATACTTGGTAGAATGAATACCTTGCTGATGCTAAAAGGTTCATTCAAAATAAAAAAAGTTATCTGTCATATGGGATAAGGTGAACAGGTATTGGACAGGATTTCGTCTATGGGAGTGCCCCGTCTGATGCGTTAGCATCCTATAGTTTGTGCTTGATGCAAATATCATTAGAGTTTGTTTATCCCCGTTTGCAAGTCTAGTTCTGTTAGTAAAAATATTGATGGTTCCAATCGTATGTATCGTAATCTACGCGATTATAGAAAACTTAACAGTAACACGCGTCCAGATAGTTATCCACCATTGATTAATGATCAAATTGAGAAATTCCACGGGACACATTACTTTTCTAGCATAGATATGGCTTCTGCATTTTATTAGATCAAGGTTTATGATGATTCAATATAATAAACTGCTTTTGTGACACTATCAACTCAATTTGAGTGGTTAACTATGCCGCTTGCTCTAGAAAATGCCCTCAGGTTTTTCAAATGGCTATAAATTCTGCCCCTTTATGATAGTAGAATTCTGGTGTATATGGAAGACGTTATTTATGCATCGGAAAAATGGAGAAGGGTTGTTTCGTCTTAACCGATTGTTAGATACCTTTTAAAAAGGTGAGGTTTTCATTTAATTTAAAAGTGGTGAAAGATTTATGGACTGCTGAGCATGACAAAATTCACAAAGACAATAAATAGTAAGTTACCTTATTACACAGCCAGTACTGAATATTTTTGAACCATCTTTGCCTATAGAACTACATACAGACGCAAGTAGCGCTGTGTATGGGGCTGTTCTTACTCAAAGAAGCTATAACCTGCCTCATTCGGTCGCTTATTTTAGCCACAAAACACTGATGCAAAGTGCCGGTATCACTCTTATAAATTAGAGACGCTATAGTCAAATCTGTAGGATATTTTAAGCATTAGCCTCTCATTCCAAGAATGGTCTTCGAGGACCCATTGGTTGTGGGTTATCTTACAGCCTTATGATTTTGATATATTTTACAAAGAGGGAAAAACTATGACACATGCTGGTTTATTTTCACGTAACCCAATTCAAAATGTGAAAAGTGAGCAATGTGTTTCAAAGGTAGTATCAAACAATTTAAAGATACAACAATTTAAAGATACAACTTGACGGAACTGGATAAGGGATGGCTATTTGTAGAACAACTGCGTGACACTGAAATATAAGATATTATTTCGAAACTTCGTTCTAACGAGTAACCTGTTGATGTATTACATACCTACGATGTTATGCAGAGTATACTCTACCGCAATATTTAACGTATCAAAACAACAAAATGGTTGCCCTTTTTACCCTGATCTGTTCTCTAATTAATCACGTGCATAATTTGCATAGTTAATAAAACATCTAGGCTATGACAAAACTCTTGACAAATTTTATGATAAATATGGGTTAAAAAACATGTCAAAATTTGTAAAAAAAAGTTTGTAGGCTCTTGTAAAGCTTCGAATGGTCCATCAGGTGCTCAGCAAATGCGCCTCTATTTCAAAGTTAGCTAATCTATGGCACACGATTCACTTAGATCTTAGAAGCAAAATTCGAGGTATAAGCGAACGTCATTATAGATGCTTTCACCAAATATGTCCTATTAAAACACACTTTTACTTTGAATTCATCCACCGCTATAAAAGCTGTTAAAACACTGTTCATTTGTTTGGTATTTCGAAACGGATAATAGCCGACCGTGGACGCTCGTATGATAATTTAGATTTCAAGATATTTTGCAAAGATAAAGATAAGAAACCCTTAAGAGTTTGCTTACCATCGTAGAATGCGATTCTGATAGCCTGTGGCAAGATCATTTAGGAGACACTCAACTGGCTCATAATAGTACACGCTGCATAGTAACAGGTTTCACACCTAAAGAACTAATGTTCGGAATTCAGGGAAACTCATTAGAATTATCTAAAATAGCTGTTAGCTCACACGACACTAATAGGTTGATACAGCTCGATCAAATGCAACAAGTAACATTCAAAGACTATCTCAATCTGACACAATCCGGTTCAACAGAGGCAAAGCTAAAATACGACTATTTTCTATGGGCGATTTTGTTTTTGTCTTCTCAAACACTAAGCGGTAGCCGGCTACCGCGCTCGCCCGATTGATTAAAAACCTTATTTCACACGTTTACAGTATACTTTTGTATGGAGAAGTTTACTGAGTTACGTTCTTTGATATATTATCTACATTCTGAGTCAAAAATATTACGTAGTCTGTCATCGTTCAGTCTTTCATCGTCAGTTGAATTCACAAGTTGAATTTCGCGTTGCTCGGCGGCAGGTCCGTGAACCGTGTGTGAGAGAAATAGTGAGTTTTACTGGGTTTATCGATAGTAAGGGGTGTTTATTATTACAAAAACTGTTTATTATGCTCATTATAAGTATTTTTGGATAATAAAATACATAGTCAATACATAGTAATAACTTTTAGATATGGCGCGTAAACTCCCGTAAACTCCCGAGCGGTCACGGGCGGCCGATCTCGCCCCATTTGATTATAAAAATAAATTTACATGTTTACAGTCTACTTTTGTATGGAGATGTTTACTAAGTTACGTTCTTTGATATATTATCTACATTCTGAACAACAAACATAGCATAATCAGTGTTCGTTTAGTATTTTATGTGTTTTCGCGTTTCGCGCCCGGTCTGTGTGAGTGCAGTGACATTTGATTGTGATTCGACTGTCATTTGATGGTGGATTTACTGGATTTATCGATGGTAAGGGGTGTATATTATTACAAAACTGTTTATTCTGCTCATTATAAGTATTTTTGGATAATCAATTGTAAGAAATACATAGTAATAACTTCTAGATAAGGCGGGAAAAAGTTCGTTGCCATGCTACTGATTTCGTAGTGATTTATTACTAAACTATTTATTATAAAATATAGTATTTGACTAAACACGTTATTTTTATGCCTGATAGATAGGTAATATATCTATTAGTACATTGTTTTTTACAAAATGATAAAATATGGTTTGATTGTAGAGTTATTACATATTTTGTACAATGCAGTATTTTTGCCGCCACTTTAGTCTAGTCTAGTCTAGTCTAGACTCTAGTGCCTAGTGCTGCTAAAATTTTGAACAAAAATTTTTTCGGGGTTGAAGAGTTAAAGTGAAGAAAGACGTCAAACTAAATTTAGACCGTAAATATAAGGGCCCCTTTAAAATTACTGCAGTTTTGGAAAATGATCTGTATGAGCTTATGCATATTAACGAAACTAATAGAGTTTACAAGTATTCTCATGAAAATTTAAGGAAACTACTTCGCGGTCAACTAGGGTAAACAGAAGTTGCTGAATATTATAGCGATAACGATGATGGCGTGACGGCAAGAAATGATAATCTTGTTCATGAAACCAGCCATGAAAACTATGATGGTCCTGTCATTCTAGATTCTAAAATGACGATACCATCTCTGTTAAAAGTGGTACTATGTCTGCTGATTCTCATACCCTAACAGCTAGTAGCAATCATGTAAGACGTAGTAATTCACGGACAGTATCAGTAGAATCACTTGACTTAGAGTTTGAGTTAGTGCAGTGTAACAGTGAAAGAAAGTGAAAATGACAATACAATATATTCATAAAGAACACATTAACAAAGTGTCTCCCCTTAACTAGAGACAATAAGAAAAGTGCTATTGGACACATTCTTAGGCATAGTTTACGTTATAAAAATAAGTCATAGTTAAATTACTCATTGGCCTACTTGGCTAGATTGTAATAATATTAGAGTATAATTTTTAAGAATTATACACTAATTAAAAAAAAAAAAAAAAAACTTGACTTAGAAGTAATATAGATTATTATAAGCGCAGTAGTACAACGAGAAATTTAATAAAATGTAAATTAAAAAAAGTTAGTGTCATGGTTAATAATTTGAGGGCATATCCGGACCAATGATAGAGGTGACATAAGTCTAGAATAAAATAATCCGGGCCAGTTTAAAAAAATAGTAGACTGAAGGGTTCCATAATCCGGACCAGTTTAAAAAAAATAGTAAACTGAAGGGATCTTGAAGGATCAGTATGAGTGGGACCAAGAGTTTTATGCTTTTGAAGGGTTAAACGACTGGACCAGGCTTTAACGTAAGCCTGAAGGGTGAATGCATACTGGGCCAGCCTCTAGTAACTAAGCTGAAGAGTTGACAGACCGGTCCAGACCCGGTTTTAAGATTTTCTTGTCAGGATGAACGAACTTAAGCCCTGTCATTTTGTTTCCTTCTCAGATAACACCCAGTTAACAGCGCGTACGCCAGTCAGCATGGCCGTGACGGCGTGGTGTCTTTGTTGTAAACAGCACGTGCAACGGGCCGCTAAACTAGTCGCAGCGGGCCATCCCCACTCCACACATTGTTTTGCTCGGCGCTCAGATATAAAGCGAGCAAGCGGGAAGGAGCGGGCACTCTTACCTTGGCTTCGGCGCGATGCACATGTTGTAGCGCTCTTGGGTTGCTAATTATTGTGCGATATTGTTACTGAATTATTTCATAGTAGATGAATTTAATAAATCTGATTAACTATTAAATCAATAAAAATCTTTGGTTGAGACGGAAATATTCCTTTCTTTTAGATAATGTCGGTCCCTAAGCCTTTATATTTACTTTAAAATAATCAATAAAAAAAAAAACATAAACATGCTCAATGATATTATATATAAACTGAGGTAGATACGTTCTACCGAGATCTTCGTTAATGGCCTGTGACATACTAATGTCAATTCTTCCAATGTCAAGTGTTTATAGTTTATAGTCAGTTTGTTTGACTGACAACATATTGATGAACACAATTGACCATAGACTAAGACTTATAAAGTCTTAGTCTATGATCAATTTCAATTGTCGTCGATTCTAGACGACACGCGGAATGGCGTCTAGAATTTTCTTGGGATTACTCGTCGTTCAAATCATATTGCACCACAGTACACATACAATCCAATTATTCATACCCGTCCCGCAGCCACAATTTATTCATTAAAATTCCGCGAAGATTACTGAATAAAACATGCAATAAAACGGGTAAAAAATATTAAACATATATATGAATCAAACCATATTTTATTTGAATCAAATTGAATGGTTGAAGAAAGCTGTCATGTCATATAAATGAAGTTGTCAATATATTTCATAAATCTTCAAATTAGCGAGAGGTCTGCTAACAATGGAAACTTTCACAACACTGTCTAGCTAAAACTTTGAATTCGAAATCCTAGAACATGGTTTGGAAATGCGCAGAATGCGCACAATGTTTTCTTTAATGGAAACCCGCTGGAAAAATGGCAGTCTGATCCAGTTCTCAGCAGAGAAATATGCCAAAGTATTACTAGTGGACAAGTGGTGTACGAGTACAATATATTGCTGAATGGGGACGTCCCTGCCTACCAGAATAAACCAGGGACGGAGATAAGCTTGAAAATCGATGTGTTGAACTATTACTCCGGTTAGTGATACCATTATAAACAGCCAAGTAAAATATTCATAAACTTTTAAAAATAACAAAGTAAAGAACTCTAAAATATATATAACAGCAACTTTTTATATATTATAGATGTTTTTTTATTAAATGTAATATAAATAATATAGTATCTGTGTTATAAATTTTATTTATATTTAACAGATAGCTTCCCTAGATAACAGTTCTAACCATCTCTAAATTAATTGCTTTGCTAATAAGTTCTTTTTTTTATAAAAGGGGATTGTAATGCTACAATATCGATTGCGCTTAAAGAAGGTAATCTGCCAGTTGTTGTTCTTACCATCCCCGGGTATAATAAGAAAATTGGAGTTAATTAAATTGGGATCGTTAAATTGAACTTGCAGCTCCAGTGCTTGCGTTTTATTGGTAGAATAATGTAATTTTTTAGGTTTCTACATAGTAATTTTGAATTATTTAGATTTTTATTGATACTGGGATTGAAAAAAGCTCACTCCGAATGGCTGCCATAACTATCTGCTTCATTGATTTGTGAGATATTTTATGACATTCAGATTAAGGGTGATTAAGGGTCAGATTGGATAAAGGGTGTGTAAGAACTGCTGAAGTAATGGGAGTCTAGCGTTTTTTGGATTAAGCATATCCATATTAAAGTCATCCGCAACAATGATTACACCTAACATTACTACTTTGTGAAGAAGGTTCCAAAAAAAATATAAGTCGGATAAACATGTAATGAGAAAAATAGTTAGTGGGGAGGTAAATAATAAAAAAATTGGTTGACTGCAAAGTCGGTTTGCGGACGATAGTATAACGTGACAACGTCAACGCGCTCTCGCTACGATCGTAACGGGACAATGAGTCATCCTTTTTCGTACGTGCAGCCGGCGTTCATCGATTTATTAGACGCAGTGACGTCAAAAGCTTTCGGCTAGCTTCCAATATGCTTTACAGTAGTGTTAAAAGTATAAGCACCTAAAAATAATACAAAAGTACAACTTAAAATAATAAGACGTACAGATTACAATAACAATATATCGATAAACACCTTTAATAGACACATCTAATAAGTTACAGATAGTGAACAAATCAAACGGGACCCAAAAACCCCGACTCACATCCGTCTACGCCTATATACTATATACGCCTGTTTGCCATCTCCTTGCCGAGCGTATACTCTTCCGCAGTTGGTCCACGCGAATTTCCAATGCGCCTACCGACGCTCCTCGCGGACGCGGTAGATCAGCTAGCGGTTGGCGCGCGTCAATCGTTCGTTAACAAATAATTAATTTAATTAACTGGAATATGTATCATTATGATGTCATTTCAGTGTCAGATGTTTGTACTAGATATGGCCCTGAAAATAGCTGAGTGTTGTATCAAAAATACAGCGCAATACACTGCGATTGTTTTACGCACAATCGGAGACATCATCGAAAATCACGGAAAACGAGGTAAATACTCGTACTTACAAATGTTCATGTTTTTAGGTTTAAACAGGACACAGAATAAAGTAGACTTACATATTTCTTTTACTGAGGCTTATATAAAAATTACATAGAGAAAGAAGTTTTAACTCGGCGAGGATGTGGCAATCTGAACCTGCAAATTTTTTTTTGCACAGTTTTTTTCCTGCAACTTCCTCTCCCAGCGCTATAACTCAGTCGATCGGAACCTGCCGCAAGTAAGTAGAAATGCGCAAACGAAATAAATATACCCAATTATGAACGGCTTGCCATTACATAATTATGAACGGCTTGCCATTACATAATTATGAACGGCTTGCCATTACATAATTATGAACGGCTTGCCATTACATAATTATGTAATGAAACGATCTACTAAAAATTATTACTGATAAAGTTTTCGTCTGATTGAAATAATGAACATTATTGATGTTGTTTATTTTAAGAATATCCTTTTATTATTTACTAATACAATACTTCTCATTTGTTAATAAGAACGAATAAATAATTAGAAAACGAAAAACTAGGTCATCTGGATCCTCCATTTTATTTTTATTTTATTTTATTTTCTTAGGAAAACAAACAGTCTCTTAATACTATAACTATGAACTAAATAGATAACTAAAGACTAATTAATAGTTTTCGCATATCGAGTCTAAAGCTTGCTTACATTAAAAAAAACCAAAATATGACTTAAACAAAAAAGAAAATGAAAATGAAAATGTTTACATCTAAATAAAATAATATAACAGATAAAGAGAAAATGTCAAAATTATCGTAAAAAGAGTTAAGAAGACATGCCAAACCAGCGTTCCGCTAAGACATTTTTTATTTTGGGTGGTTTACTGTTGAATAGGTCAAGTTCAGGGATGTCAGCCAGGTAGTTATATGCGATTACTGCTCTGCTAAAGTATGAATTTTGTCTATAATTAGTTGAACTAAATGGCACTGCTAGGGGACAAGGGAGTCTAACTGATCTGCTTGGAATTTTCAAATTGAAATTTTGAAGTAGCTGTGGGGAGTCTATTTTACTTTGCGCTATTTTACTAAGGAATATTATATCAGCTACTTTACGTCTCTCTAGTAGTGGCAACATGTGGTGTCTCCTACACCTAGCGGCGTAGTCAACAACATGGAACTTACATTTATATTGTAAAAACCTTAAGAATCGACGTTGGATGGACTCTATTCTTTTTATATAAATATCATACTGTGGGTTCCACACCTGAGAACATTACTCGAGGATACTACGCACTTAGGCACAACATAATATTTTTACTACCTTTGTGCAGGAGAACTGTGAACTAACTCTTATGACAAAACCTAGTGCTTTATTTGCTCTGGTGGAAACATTGCCGATGTGTTTGTCAAAGGACAGCTTAGAGTCCTGTAAAACACCCAGGTCCCGTATTTCATGTACTTCTTTAAGGGTGGTTCCTTTCAACACGTAGGTGAATTTAGTGGGTTTTTGCTCGCGGGTGAATGTTATGGTGAAACACTTAGCGACGTTGAGATCTAACTTGTTTTGTAGGCAGTATTGTTCAACCGAGTTAGATCTTCCTGTAGTAAATAACAATCATCAATGCAATTTATGTGCTTGAAGAAAACCTTCATATCGTCGGCGTATAATAAAAAGCGAGAGTGTATAAAACATGGGTCTATATCGTTAAGAAATATTGGGAAAAGTAGGGGTCCGAGCAAGGATCCTTGAGGTACACCAGAGGGAACACAGGTCTAAGTGGAAGAACAGAAACCATTGACTACTACCTTCTGAGAACGATTTTCGATGTATGATTTGAACCATCTGAACAAGTTACCATGAATTCCAGCGTATAAGAGCTTCTGTAAAAACAATTGGTGGTCTATTCGATAAAATGCTTTACTATAATCACTGTATACAGCATCCACCTGTCCCCCTGAGTCCATGTTTACAGAAGTATAGTCATTAAATAAGAGTAAATTAGACGTGGTTGAGCGGTTCTTCAGAAATCCATGCTGCTCAGGAATAAAACAAGCAGAAAGCGTTGAGTATACCCGAGCATAAACCATCCTTTCAAAAACCTTGGCAAAAATACATAATTTTGATATAGCATTTATCTATCCACAAAAGTGGATAGGAGAGATAAATGCCGATTTCCACATTTTTGGCTCAACCCCTTCCCTAATAGACCTTTTAAAAAGTATAGTTAGCGGCTTAGTTAGGCTTGCAGCACATTTAACTATAAATGAGGGGACAATATTATCGGGCCCGGCTCGATTTGACACGTCAAGGGACTTAAGATTTTTTTAAATAGAAGCTGAATCAATTTCAATGTCACCAATAGAGCAAGGATATTTGCCAGATGAATATTCCTTATCAAAATCAGTGAGACCGACTTGGGAGGACTGAGACAAAGACAGAAAAGTTGATTGAAAATAATCCGAGAAGAGATTACAGATACCTTCTCCATCGTCAGCCTCCTGTCCCTCAAAAATTAGAGAAGAGGGTAAAGAGTTGTTACCCTTTTTGAGAGATTTAACATACGACCAAAAAACTTTACTATTTCTCAGAATAGAGTCTTAAGTGGTTTTTATAAAAGCTGTATAGCACTATTCTTCAAGAGTCTTAGCTCTCTGTCTAAGAAGAGAAAAAGACTCGTAATCTGAGACGTTGCCTTAAGTGTAATATTTACATAGGTACTTGTATTTTTCTTTCAGCATTTTCTTAAGAGGAACATTATACCATGGTGGAAAACTTGACGAATTAATAATTTTTTGAGGTATGAAATGTCACGGATTTCATATAAATGGTCATAAAACAAATTAACAGCGGTTTCTAAACTCTCATTCTTCAATAGTGTGTTCCAATTAGTGTCCATTAAGTTAGAATTAATACCGTCATAATCTCCAGAATGATATAAATATTTGGAATTTTGGTGAATTTTGTGCGAGGGGCATAGATGCTTGTTGATCTAGAACAACTACTAAGGATTTATGGTGCCCATTTTCAGGCACCAGTGGATCGTCCCAAACTGATACGGAAACATCAGCATTACACAAAACGTAATCTAGAATAATTTTATTATTATTTTGATATATATTAAATTGAATTAAATTGCACACTGAAAATGTGTCAAAAAAGTAAATCTGACTATCCCCTGCAATTTCAGTAGGTTGTGGCAACCCTCGGTTACAGAGCCAGTCAACGTTACTTAAGTTAAAATCACCTAATATAATAAAAGTATCGTGGCGAACCCAATGTTTTCCAGTTAAAGCTGTTTGCTCTTGTGAGATGTTGCTATGAATTCTTCTTTGGTATATCGCTTATTAAACGATATAATGATCGGTTTTTCAGCATTCGGTACTCGAGTAGGAATACGAGCAATATAATTGGTCTCATCTTTTCTGATCTTCATTTTTCCAATCTCAAAAATTTTCCCTGCTATTTCGTAGAGATTCTCGGTCTTCTTAGCCGGGATTCCCCTTATCTCGACGTTATTTGCCCTGGCCCACTGGTCACGATCTTGAAGCTCCTGATTTAATCTAGACACCTTTGTTTGAAGAGAAGTTACTTCGTTCACCAGCTTCTCTATTTTTGAAACTCGACTGTTTAGGGCCTTTACCGTGACAGAAAATTTCCCCAACAGCTCATGCGCCATTTCTAGAGACTCATGAAGGTTAGTTAGCTCTGATTTAATTGACTTCACATCGTTTACCAAGGATGCCAGTGAGGTAAGTTGGAAGACGATATTGTTTAGCTGTTCCTGCATCTTGTCTAATTGACTAGGTGACGGGGATGGAGAAGAGGCAGCAGCAGCCCGAGATGGTGACGAGCTCGACTTGCACTGCGGGCAGCGCCAAGTATTCTTCCTTTCTCCTAGCCTGCGGTAACCAGTCTCTGTAACTCCAGAGCACTGGAAGTCATAGTGGCGTTTACAGACACTACAGACCGTACCGTCCGTGAATTGAGAATCGCAACTTGCACACAAGAACATTTCGGAAAAAAACTTTTAGAAACTTTGGATTTTATAAAACAAGCAAGCGTGCGCTCCGGTTGAGCTTTAGAGAGTGACTCTGACCATATCCTCGCGGGTTAGTTAGGGGGTAACACAAAAAGTAGGATTCACAAGGCATGCATAACAAACCGTGAATTACACAATTTGAAATGCATACGACGATACCAGCGATGGCCAGTGCTTAATAAATTTTCCAAGAAATGTAAATGCTTTGAACAACTAAGGTATATAAGCACCTAGTATCTACTTACATATAACACAGAATAAACTAGTAGTTCACCCCAAACTAAGATCTTGGGATGTCCGTATCATATCGATTGATAAGAAAATAGATAGTTATATAAAAGACATAAAATTACACGGGTATTTTACCATATTGACTCCATCATCAGATCTTTCTATCACCTTAAAAAGCACTGTCATTCTTAAAAGGTACGGTTCAATCTTTGTTGTTGCGGAGTTATTGTTGCGGAGTTCCTTTGAACAACACCCTGGCTTCATCATCAGATCAGCTCGCTGTCACTATAATTACATACCTACCTACATGGTGTACACCGTTCAAAGATTCAAAGATATTTATTTGCCAGAAAACATGTGT
Source organism: Lampropteryx suffumata (assembly GCA_948098915.1). Lineage (NCBI taxonomy): Eukaryota > Metazoa > Arthropoda > Insecta > Lepidoptera > Geometridae > Lampropteryx > Lampropteryx suffumata. The sequence goes on from OX402546.1 coordinate 19,522,499, forward strand.
ACAGAAGATGACAAAACTGTCACAATGTGATACAACATGCTTGACCGGTTTACGGTATGCAAATTAGGTAGAGAGATGGCATGCAAGTTTAAAAATAATTATATTTTATCACTGAAAAATTCGTCAAGATTAACATAGTTAACACTTTGCAATTAACGTTCAGGTCTCTATACAGTGTAGGTAATTTGTTATAAATTTTAGGAGCAACATCAACAACACATTTTTGCATTAGTGTTGTTTTTACAGGGTGTAATTTTAACCTAGTATTTTCCCGTCTGCTTCGAATTACAAAATCAGATAGCCGGAGGAACAGATGGGCATTGTTTTTTTTACAAAAAGAGCTACTTCTAAAAACTGAACTTGTACTTTTAGAGGGACAGAAGTGTCAGAATTTTGTGTTTAGAAAATAATGGTAATTTTTATTTGAAACATGGCTCTCACACATCTTTTTTGTAGCCTAAAAATGATGTCTTTATTAGTATAGTTGCCCCAAAATATTAAACCATATCTCAGAACAGACTCTACCATACCGTGATATGCAATCAATAAGGCATATAGTTGAACTTTCAATTCATCCAAAAGATTTTTGGAACTATGTTAAAAGTCTGCGAACAAAAGGTGGATTCGATCCAGTATCACATACGAAGGACAAAAACACACCGGTCAGGCAGCAGCCACAGCATTTTACTAACTATTTTAGTAGTGTATTGAAAGCGTTTGACGAAGTTGATAATGACATCCTTCTTACCAAATTAAGTGCTTTTGGCTTCTCTCCAAAATTACTTAAGCTATTTGCTGATTATTTACGGGACCGCAAGCAGTTTGTCTTCTTGTCTTGGCTGTTACGACTCTGCTCCTTATCACACTAGATCTTGTGTAAGTCAGGGCTCATCCTTAGGACCTCTCTTATTTACAATGATGGTTGATGATCTGGCTAAACACCTTGTATTTGCTAAATGTCTAATATATATGCAGATGATTTTAAACTATACAGTGAAATAAAAACTATATACGACTGTTACGCGCTGCAACGGGACCTCATTGCGATACAAATGTGGAGTGAAGAAAATCGACTGTACCTAAATATTAATAAATGTCAAGTTATGTCCTTCAGTAGATCCGCGAAACCTTAATTAATGTCATAGCAACTAAATGGGGATTTGATAAAACGAACGCAGATCGTCAAATACTTAGGGGTAATATTCGATCCGGGCATAACATTTCATGACCACATATATAAATTCGTAATAGACTGTTTTAAAAGGCTGGGGTTTGTAAGAAACTGCAGAGATTTCTAAAATATAAATGCTATCAAACTTCTTTACACCGCCCTTATTAGATCTAAGCTGGAACATAGTGCATGTGTTTGGAACCCTCACCAGGTACACCTCCATACACCTTGATACTAGAATAAGTGCAAAAAAGGTTTCTCCGGTTTTTCTACCGCAAGGTGCATGGCTACTACCCGTTTATGTACCCTATCAATATCTCCAGGGTACATTAGGATTTAACTCCCTTCAAACGCGACGAATGCATGTTCAAATACTAACTGTGTGTCATATATTACGTGGATTGCTAAACTGCCCTGAGGTGTTGAGCGAGGTCACGCGACTCTATGTCCCGGAGAACCGCATAAGGTTTCGCCTGGGCCGGGTACCACTATTTGCAATAACTCCCGCTCGCACATTGGCTCGCCAACAGTCCCCCATTTGTAGAGTCCAACGACACGTTAATATCCTAGCCGCCTCGCATGTTGCCGGCGCAGCACATTTAGACGTATTTGCTGATAAATGGCCCGTTATTGATAGACTGAGTATGTGCTACTATGAAAAGCTTGAGTAAGTTAGTATTTTTAATTGTTAGTGTTTATTGTTATGTTTAGTATTAACAAAATTAGCATTAGATAGGTATATTTGTATGTCCAAATAATTCGTGTTTCTTTATTTTATTTTATTGTGAAGCCAATTAAGTTGGTAAATTATTTTAGGGTAGTTCTTAAGATAGATAATAATTTAATAATATATGTTTTGTAGGTTGTCTTTTTCCATTCCTTCATCTTTTATATTGTTTAATAAAACATAGATGTAACGCATTGGATTTTTCTGTAATGTTACTCTTTAAATAAATAAACTTGAATAAACTTGAAGGCTCAGTATTGACTGTTGATGACAGTTTATGCAAGGCATATGCTAGACTACTAACACGCTTACTTAGTCCTTCTAAATGAGTTTCCAATTAAGTTTTTTGTCAATTATTCTTATAGCATCAACTTGATTAATTAATTATTAAATTTTATTTTGTTATTATGAATGGAGAGAATGGGGAGAGGCCTTTGCCCAGCAGTGGGACACTGTGGGCTGATAATAATAATAATAATTTTGTTATTAAATTATATTTATGTTAGATGGGGTTTGGGATCTATGGTCAAAATGCATAATCATGGTCTTACTTCGATAAATTTTTATATTATTTTTGTCAAGCCATTTTATTATTGATTCCATTGATTCATTTATGTCGGTTTCATAAGATTTAATGTCATTGCAAGAAATTGTTATTGTGCTATGATCAGCAAATAATGTCATGGGATTAGTTGTTGCTCTTGGCAGGTCGTTAATATATCTCTGTGATTTGCTTTCTGTCACTAAGATATAATATAAGATAAGATTTAATTAAGTCTAATACGTTTCCTCTAATTCCATAAAACTCAAGTGTTTTTAGTAGGATGTTATGGTCCTCATAGTCAAACGCCTGTGTCATGTCACAAAATATACTACAGTTAGGTGTTTTTTGTCAACTTTAGAAATAATACTATAGAAGAAGTCATATATAGCCATGTTTACTGTTTTCTTTTCACGAAAACCTTTTTGTTCTTCACAAAGTAAATAGATTTTTTCCAGGTATGTGTTTATTTCAGCGTAGATTTATTTTTCAAATATTTTATATATAGAAATGAAAGCATTGCGTCTGTAACATTCCACCAGTTCTCTATTTTCTATCTTAAATACTGGTTTAAGAAAATATACCGTATTCATGAAAATACTAAAGAAAATTGTCGAACTGAAATATTTAATATTAAATCAGAAAATTACAAGATTGTTCAAAATTCAGACCTAAGATTCAATGAAACTCTAGCGAATTGTATCTTTAAAATTGTACATCCTAGAATAAAAAGAAACGTTTTGGAATGTACAAACAAAGCACATTCATATGATACCCCGCACTTGATACATTAGTATAACTTTAATTGTATATCCTCCCCTTTGGAAGCCATATCTTGACAATGTTCCCTAGTCCGATAAGGTTCAATAAGTTACAATAAGATCGGATCAATGGTTCGAATGTCATCATCGAACAAAGCCAATTCGCCCAAGTTACCATTTGGTGATCATTGGACTAAACTGTCTTATTTCATCCGAGGATTATACGGACTATGTACGCGGTAATTTTTTTTATGAATTATACCGTTGTACTTTATTTGGGTGAGTGTCGCAATAACAATATTCGGCCCTAGATAAAACTTTAGAAATAGCTGTTCTCACAGTATCTATATTTATGTCAAAAAACGAGTTGAGCGTAGAATTTGGTTCACTAACGAACTGATAAGCAAGTAATTTACCTTATTATGTACGAGGATCATTTTTTTCGGATATATTTTTCCCTTGATTTGAGTAATACTAGTAATAATTCTAATAATACCGAAAATTTCACTCAGCATTATCTGGCCCCAAAGTAAGCAGCATTATGAGGTTTTGCAATATTAAGAATAAACATATATGTATTTAAAGCTTCCATTTTATATGGAACTTGATTTTCCCTTTTATTATACGCTTTATATTAGCTTCACTTGTATGTTTGTAACCGACTCTTTAGGACGCGATTTTGACCCACTTTAAACGGCCAGATTTCATTCAAATTTTGCACACCTGTCAAAGATTAAAGACAATGCAATAAAAAAAATATATCTGATTATCCTAAAACTAAAAAGTAGAAAATAAAAATAGTTAATAAACTAAAAAAATTGAAAATATATTTTAATAAATGCAGGTAAGAAAAAAATGTTTTATTAAAAAAAAAAGCATGGGGTGCACGGTCTATTATGTATAACTTTATCTACTGCTGAGAAATACCAAACTGGACATCTTAAATTATCATATACAAATTTAGTTGGAACAAAGTAGATATTATTACTTCATCTTAGATAGCGTGAAACGAAGAGACAGCTGATTCTGCACAACTACTCGAAAATTGCTTGTTCGAGTCTACCTTAGATAAAGCTTTATTTATAAAAGAGTATTCAGCTTTATGGAATAGACGTAGGAGACGTAAGTCGCTTGAAATTGAGGTCATATCTACGTCAAGGGCAGGATGATGATCGTCTTCATCAACCAACGGAAGATACGAGCGATAAACAACAAATTGAACATTCGTAATCTTGTTCTCTATTATTTTTATTGCCGTGTAAATTAAATTGATTAAAATCATTAAAACATAAAAAGTTTGATAATACCTAAGGTAACAAGATTATTAACATTAAAGTCTCCTACGATGAGATAGTCACTATCAGAAAATCTTAATAAGGTTTCTGAGCCTAGATCATAAAATCCACCTGATCCACTTGAGCATCGAGGGAAATAACAAAAAAAACCGGCTTAGCTTAAGTTTATTTCCAAGGATAAAAGAGACTGCGATTCACCACGATACTCCACTCTGCGACTGGACTGCGATACATCGGTAACAACCACTGCGCGTAGCAATGACCAATCTATTAAAACAGGAACTCTATAACATGACACTCTTAATAACTTCTTATAAATAATATAATATAATATAAAATACAAATTAACCAAATTAACAACAACTTTAATACTATAAAAAATATATACGGAACAAACAAAGCTAAGCAGATGAAAACCGAAGCTCATAAGTGTATTTTTAAATCAGTCAAGCTGCTGATGTTTATCACTGGACTAGGGTCGCCCTTCCGAATCAGGGCAGAAGGGCGACATTCCGCATCAGGGCCCTTTCCTCATTTCCGCACCATGAACAGTTTTGCACCCAAACATATTTAGAAAGCTTTTCTTGAGCTAACTTTTTCACACTTTGTAGAAGTATCTTTTTAGTCTTCGTTAGGTGCTCATTAAAGTAGGGCCTAGAAAAGTCTCTAGATAGAGGACTATCCTACATCAGAGGCCTTGAAGTCACACACAGCACGCACAGCAAATGTTGCTGCTGTGCGTGCTGTGTTTGCTAGATGTGAATCGTACAATTATTGGCTTAGGCTTCTTGATGCTCTTATCCATGGGCGTGACGCGAGTTACGAAGTCAATATCAGTTACACAATCTATGTTGATTACCAATTTTATATGTGCTGTGTTGCTGAAGAATCTCGATCTGTTTAGGGTGCTACCTAAGTAGTAGGATGCGTTATACGTTATACAGATAAACAACCAATCACTGTAACTAATTGTATTGATATAAAAAGTTTAAAGGTACAAATAACAATAAAGTTTCTGTGGTGAATGTACCGCGTATGGTATGGAGTGAACTGAATTTTAAATATTTTAAAAATGATGAATCGCCAAACGCTATTTACTATTTTACACGTTACACAAGAGTTACGCGCAAGTGTATCGCCAGCCTCAGCCGCTGCAACCGGTGCCCTGAGCCGAGACTCAACGAATGAGTTAGGCACGGCCGAAGAAGCCCAGCGGTGGCTTGCATAAGGTCGACGATGAAGGCTCCACTATTGTGAGGAAGAAACGTCTACCGAAATCGGCAAGGTTCCGTTCCGCTATTTGCTGGACTCACTGTGCAGACGGTGGAGTCTACCGTGTCGATTTATGCGTCTCGGCTAGTGCATGGCTTGAAGCGGTTAGAACCAAACAGAGAGACCAACTTTAAGTCGTACGTGCTCTGGGTAGCTGCCAAGTACAAGGACGTATTCCTCGCACCCCGACTTCTGGTCAGCAGGACCAGAAGTCGGGGTGCGAGGTCTGTTGTCTACCGACGGTATAGGAAAGCATTGCTAACGAAGAAAGTGCCCTGACTTTTTGTGTAGTTCATAAGTTTATATGTGTGTATGTTAGTCTATAAGGTATTTATTTTCTATGGGCCCTTATTATTATTTTTTTTTTTTTTTTTGGTGAAATATCCCAAGGAAATCCCAAGGAAATGAAATATATTGGAGAGATATCCCAAGGGTGGTACCATGATAAGGAAACCAGGTGATGATGGAATCCCAGAGAAATCGAGGGGAACCTTCGAAAATCGTAGTGGCGACTTGTGCGTTTGTTTAATTTGTTCATTAAGTATTTTAATGCACTACTATTTATTGAAGGTCTGGAGTCAACCTGCTGATGGAGCCGAAAGACAGTCGAGAGAACTCCTCAACGATTTACAGAATTACCTCGTGCTTCATTCATTTGTATTGATAAGAACTTTACCTAGATGGCTTGTGACTGTCATTAGGTCATTATTACTTATTAGTTTCCTGTTTGAAGTCGGTTTTTATATGTTAAAAATTGTTATCCATTCAAATTATCGTATTGTGTGGTATGGACGAATACGACATCCAGTTTCAAAAGTAATATCGATCGTTCCATCACTCAAAAGGAGTCAAAACGATGTATAAAAGATAAGATAAGATAATGTTAATTTACCAAAATAAATTACACACTCATAATATAAGTTACTGGTGATCCCCGCAACTGTGTCGGTGCTTCTATCGACAGAGTAATACGTGAGTAAAACAATCAAAATATATTGTGATAATCGTGAGTACAACTCACGAATGTTTTGAATGTAAAAGATGTCGGTATGTTATTGCACAAGTATTAACCCAATATATAGATTTTCGATTTCAAAAGTAGGATCCCAGAATAGGTTTTGAGAATGTTTATTTAATCCTTTATTGCACAAACATATATGTATAGATGTACACTAGGTGGACTTAATGCTAGTAGCATTTTCTACCAGCCAAACTGCAAGGTAGAGAGAATAAAAAGTAGGCGTGCTAACATAATCTAAGAATAAAGAAATAAAAAAGTATAACAGTACATAATAGACAATATATATAAAATTAAACTCCTAAAAAATAAAATTAATATACTTACTTAAATAGATATTATATACATAGTAAAATATAGCAATAAATAAAATACATTAAAAAAAACATACAATAACGGTTGTCTGGTAGAAATCGTAAACACGATAAGACCGCCGATTGCAGGACACTATTAATTTATGTATATGCACTAATGCTTTAATTTCTTATTTCCTTTTGTAGTGTTCTCGATAGTTTTTTTTATTAATATTATTATTATTTTTCAATGTATAATATGTATGTATTTACGAAAAAAAAAAGATGTATGTAAGTAGTATATCAGTCATGTGGTACACAAGCTCTGCTTACTTTAGGGCCAGATGATGCTGTGTGAAATGTCCGGTATTATTATTATTATTATTTTAATAACAATACAGGACGTATTGTAGATATTTAAAATAGTATGAGTGACGAGTTCAGTAGTGAAATCATGTATCGAGCAAGCGCTCGGCTGAGAAACAAGGGGATGAGGGACATTTTGGTGTATACCTATAAGATTAAACTAGAACCAGAATGAGCTACTGGTTTTAAACTTTGCTCAGCAAGTATTCGTAAACGAGTTTTTAAACACTGGTTTACTGGGTGCAGATTTTATTTTAGAGAGGAGAGAATTCCAACGGCAACCACTTCAAAATATTTAGCACGGTAAGAGGTTGAGGGATTTGGAGTTGCCAGAAAAAGAGTATCGGTAGGTCTATAGGACGAACTTCCTCGGGACGAATATGGCATAAATCGTCTTAGGTTACGGTTATAGGTGTCAGAGAAGAAGGACAATTTAGATTTCAGTTAGTTACGGTTGGTAATTATCGAAACGCAATCGAAGCTGAAACGTAGACGGATTATTTTGAATGTGATTAAAGCAATTCAAAGACCAGTACTAGGTAGCTAAAGTAGTGTGGGTAGTTACCTACCATGTCGCGTCCTCGGCAGAAGTCGCTAAGTAGCGAAGAGGTGCGGCCCTGCTAGGCAATGATGGTTTGTGTTCAACGATGGCCAAATGTATTAAATAACTGCATAAAATCAGATATAATAGATAAGGTATCTCTCTGGTACCTAAGAGTATTCTGACCCTGACAAAGTTTGCTGGGTGTGAGTAATATAATAAGCTACCAATGGAAGGTAGACAGCTATGCTTACCATTGTAATATTTATAGATTGGCAATCATTAGTTTGTAAAGTTTATATTAGTTTGGTAGTTCATTTGTTCATTATGTATGGTAGTTTTTAAGGTATTTATTTTCAATGGCCTTTGTTATTGTATTTTATACATGATTTTCTTGCTTGAAATAAAGATTATATGTATATTACTGACTAATATTCTCCAAATTTCTGTAAATAAATATTATACCTAAAACGTGTTAATTATAAATTGTTTATGCCAAAGTTCTTGGCTTTCAAGACATGTTTGCTAGATGGTTCTTTGGTTGATTTTCTCTGCAAATTTGTTGTTCATACATTTTATGAATGCCTAACATTTTGTCTCTGTAAATAATGTTGTAACGATTAGTTCAAATAAAAGCTGATATTCTCTGTTCTTTTTTTATCAATACGAACAAAGACTTCGGCGATTTACTTCATAGGAGTGCCTACTTGGGATGATAAGTGCTGAATCTCGCAACACTTGTCAAACTCGAGATAAAAACAATGTAGGTAGGTAGACACCATATTTTTCACTAATATGTGTCCCTTGCTAATGTTTCTATTTTCATTCGAGTACTTTTCTTAACAACAAAAATATTTTTTGTTGTAACACACAACAACGCTAACTTTGTCTGCTTGTGGAAGGTTTTTGTTTTTTAACAAAAATTGAAATTATATAGGTATAACATCATTTTATCATCAAAAATTATTAGTCTATTTGATAGTAGTTGGTTAATTTAATTTACCTGTTTTGGTTGAAACGAGAATCGAGGGAAAAACTAACATGTACCTATATTAGGTATTTAGTATGTTAACAAAATGAGTTTATTTTACCAAATTAGTATTGGGTAAAAAAGGAGCGGGTTTTTTAAATATTATTTATTACTCGACAGGTGCGAAATGGGTCAACATTTTCTTGATGCTGCCTTGGGAATAATGCCGTTATTAATAATTAATATTGACTAATGGCGGCTTCGCATGCATGATACTACATTCATGGTAATTTGTTGCTATTTCTGGCTACTGACCAAGTTTTATCTTTACCTACTCAGCTGTTGCCACGTGATTGAACCACTTACCAACGTACTATTATAATATTAGAAGCATAAGTAGGATTGAAAAAGGTACGAGTAGGTACATCACGCCACGAATACTTGATTTATACAAGCTTATCTTTGAACTTATTATTTTTTCTATCTTATAAGATAGGTTAAAACCTTTATTTTAAGAGCTTGTCTATCGGCAATGAGCGTTATGTGTGCGGGCTTGGGTGCAGAGTGATTGTGAATCAAGTTTACAGCATATTTAACACTGAAGGAAATGTCACAATTACACGGACTCCTTTTATCTCCTATATCGAGTCCAAGACCAACCCAAGAAACACATAAAATAAACTAGTCTAGCTGTAGCTTCATCAGTAAGCCACCGTATCGCGCGAACTGCATATGCAGCAGAACTAAGCCTACCAGCAAGTGTTTCAATCAATATTAAGACCTAGGAATATCGTTGTGTCTACAAGATTAATTGCCTCTCCATTCATTATGAATAACATTTTTGGCAAAGTGAATTTGATACATTTCGTTTCTTTAGAATTAAGTAAATATTATTTACAGTGAACCAGTTAAAATAACATAACGGTAAGGATTAATTTACGTTATAGCAAATACTGGTTTTACCTCTATCAACTTTAAAATTTATAGACGTATCGTCTACAATTAAAACTATACTTATCACATATTTTTTTACAAAAAAAGGTAAATCATTAACGTATACTAGGAATAAAAAAAGGGCCTAGAATCGAACCCTGTGGTACCCCTATATCAATAATTGATCCTGAATACCTCTCACCACCCACGTCAACTTTCTGAACTCTATTGGATAGATAAGACTATTGAGGTCAATCGCCCGGTTTTGAATGCCACAATAATATTTATTTTGAGATGACTAACACAGTCAAAGGCCTTAGATAGATCACAGAATAACCCAATTACATCATGTGACTTCTCGCAGGCGTCAAATATATGCTTTAAGAGCGCTATACCTGCATCAGCTGTTGATCGACCTTTAGTAAATCCGTATTGATTACTATGTAGCAGGCCGTTTACAATGTAGCAGGCCATTAAAGTGAGATAATAACTGATTTAGAATGGGTACTAATTAAACAAGCTTCTTTTTAATAGCATTATTCGCCTCAGAAAATATAAGTTACCTTCTTAATTACTAAGTCGGCCACAACCAACGCACGTCAGAATAATAGTATCTCAGCCACTAGTTATCTCCTATGTAAGCCACTGTAAATATAACTCAGCATGCTGGTTCTTTCTTAGCATCATTTAGAGGCAAAGATGTGGCATGCATTCAAATAGCAAACTTCTAAAATATTAATATATGACACCAAATTAGTAATTCTATTAGCTTCTAATTGTATAATTTAGTATGTTTAAAATGTAAGTCATCCTACATTAATCGATCGTTAAATTTACCTAAAATTGTCATCAAATTGTATATTAAAGCCACTGTTATTTGGGGACAATTTAACATTTAAAACAAACACACGCAAACACGCACATGCTTTCACAAAAGACGACTCGTCACTATAACAATAAAGAGCAAACTTTTCAATGTTTGCATTCTACCAATTCTAATGTATGGAAGCCAAACATGGGCCATAATAAAAAACGTAACTTATAAAATTTATATTTGCTAACGAGCAATGGAGAGAAGCATGATAGGAGTAAAGAGTGGAGATAGAATAAGAAACATCAACAATAGGAAAATGACCAAGATACAGGACGTTACCCTAATAATAAAAAGTCTAAATGGAAAAGGTCGGGACACATGGTCGGAGGAAAGGACCAATGGAGCAAAGTAATCACACATTGGTACCCAAGAGAAGGTAAAAGGAAAAAAGGCAGACAACAACAAAGATGGGACGATGATATAAGGCAGGTTGCATTCACAACCTGGAGTAGAGTAGCCAGAGAGAGATCAGAATGGAGTAGGTCGGAGAAGGCCTTTGCCAACTGGAAAACGGACTTACAGAAAGTAAAGAAGCACGAACAACTTTAATTGTGTAAAATACATAAATAACAACGCAGTAGTATAAGAAACACTATTGTATATTTCTTGTCCGAATATAAGTCTTTATTATTATTATTATTATTATTACTAAATCAGTCATGTGGTATCCATAACACAAGCTCTGCTTACTTTGGAGCCAGATGATGCTGTGTGAGATGTCCGGCATTGTTTATTTATTTATATCTTATCTTATCATCTTATCTTATTGTATATAATTTGGTAACGTACTTACAGCGCACAGTGACTTGTGTGTACTGTGGTCACACAGGTCGTCGAGATTAAACACGTGGAACAACATTGCTGTTTTTCGGATCTGTTATCAGTTTTACAGCATCTATAATAATGGTGTAGTGTGTAGTGTACCTAGTGCCTCCACTCAGTGTATCTCATTAAGTAGGTACCGAGGTAATTAATTATTGTCAACGACTGTCAAGATTAGACAACTTCCTGAATTAGAAATAATAAATCCAGGAATTCCGGCGTATTGACGGGGACGTGTAGTTATTCTTGGAGTGATCAATATATTATAGCTACCTATTTGCTTACACCGCACCGTCTTTGATGGCAAACGGTGGGCAGATCATTTTCATTCGGCAAATTGTTTCTGATCACGACTAATCTATCAATACTTTTTTGAAGACTCAGGTTACCCTTATCGATTTTTGGCAATTTAGGGCTCTTAAATATAAATACTTTACGCGTTTGGTTACTACGAGGAACGTAGGTGTATTATATATTTATTTGGAAAAACAAACTGAACAATGAAACTCATAAACAATATCACTAAAATATAACATATCACCAGAATAATTGCCACATCATTTACTGGATGTAATAGATTTGGCAATGATTGTGGTGATTTTCATTTCATTTAATTTATTCAGTAACAATTATTTACAAATCGTAATTGAATGTAAGTAGGTACATATCAATGAATGAATTACAATTAATAAACACAACAAATTTAGAATTACTTTAAAAAGAGGTATATAAATCAACAAAATTACAATAACTAAAAATAATAATAATACCTACTAATAAAATCAGGATATTTTAGAATTTTAGACGCTAGGCTGAAACACTTTCTCCAACAGAAAGTTTTTTATTTTTGTTTATATATGATTGGACTGTTAATTATCCTCCATATCTGTATGTGACACCGCGTAAATATCGAGTAGTTAGCTAAGTACTAAGTAACTTATTCAAATGAGTGCTTACTTACATATTGTTTTTGAATACAGGTGATACTTCAGGGAATCCAGAGTACACCACGGTGCAGAGGATAACATACTCTATTGACTAAAACACTGGGTCGTTGATGGTGTACAATGCGCGGTCACGCAGCGCAACTCTACATCTCCGTTCTGATTACTTAAGAAGTGAAGGTGAGAGTTTTTGCCTGTTTATTGTGATCTGTATGGCGATTCTGACACATCAATGACTATTAGTTTCGATTAGCAATAGGCATAATTTCAATCAGAAGTTTGTACGTTCTATCTCTATCTCAGACCAAATAAATATATAGACGGGGACGGCTATAAATAACTAAAACGAAGTCTCAAAACCATGCTCATCTGTGTAAATACACGCACCCACGCACACACATCTACCCAAACCGTGCTCATTGCTCTTAGTATATGACATAAGTATGTCATATAGTAAGGGCAATGAGTACAAGTGTACTATTAAATATTCTGTCACGTCGTGATAAAATATATTTCAAAATAAAAAGTTACATAATCCGTGGCAAAGTAACTTGACTAAAAGTGTCGCAGACACACGTTTTAGTTGAAATAACACCATTTATTTAATATAAATATAAATAATGTAAAGTTTTTAGGTTATTTCGTAAGCCGTCATCAAACACACATATCACCTAGAGCACGAGGGTTTCAAAGGGTCTTTATTGAAGACGACGTGACATGTACTAAGCGCAAGGGCCACGATTACGTTGTATGTGTGTGCGTGGGTGCGGGTATTTACACAAAAGAGTACGGTTTTGAGACCTTATTTTGGTTGATTGCGAGGCTCCGTCTTCATATATATTTTGAGAATCTGATTAGATCTGAGGATTCTTTTTATATGACAGCATGTATGAAAATCAACATCAACCTTCCGTAATACCAATTCATCAATAGTAACTGAAAGCGATTAGTATCAAAGTTTTGATAGTAGAGTTCCATAATCTCTCCACTGAACCTCGTTGTATTGAAAAAAAATTATATAAAATAAAAAATTAAAATTAAATTAAAAATAAAATACACCAATGTAGTAATATGAAGGACCTAACTAATTTGTTAAAGGTCAACCAGACCTGCATCAGCTCATAAGAGATAAGATTTATATTACGACCGTGATTTATGAATTAAATCCTTAAATTAAATTAAATGAATTAAATTTAACCCATCTTTGGCGTTCTTATTCAGAGAAACTGAAACTCTTCGACAATTTTGACTTATTGCATGGTGGAGAATAATTATTAGTATAGACCATAGCGGCATCGCATGTTTTCTTATCTATTTATGCAACGTCAAAATTCTGAAACAAGTGTATAATATTTTTTTTTCAAAGCTCATGGATTGAACTACTGTACTAAGCAGACGAGCTGAAAGTTTATAATAATATCTCTTAAATAGGGGTTGAGTTAAAAGCGGTCTCAGAATTCAGAAACATGTATGTATATCTACAAAAAAAAAAACATTCAAAACAATAAAAATAAATTAATATTATTTAGTAGATTGTATACCAGAATAAATGGTAATTAATAAGAAATTGAATTTAAATTTCTTACAAAACATTGTATATATTACAAAACATTAAATAAACGTTTAAAAAACTTATAAAACTTTTTTAAAATTATATATTATAAAACTTTAAACGAACGAACGATCATTAAACGAATATTTTTGCCAACGTTTGCATGATCAGTATGGCGATTATGGAACTTTTGACATAACCAATGTCTATCAGTTTCGATTAGCAATCGGCATAATTTCAATCATTAGTTTGATTGTAATCAGAGCCAGTTTTGACAAGATGGATTAGGTACTATTATGTACGTTTGGTTTCTATCTCAGACCAAATAAAGATTTAGACACGAGGGCCGTGAATAACCTAAGTGAAGTCTCAACACCGTGTTCCTCTGTGTAAATACACGCACCCACACATACACATCCAACAAATCTGTGCTCTTTCTTCTTAATATACCCATAAATACTTGTACTATTAAGTATTCTCTCATGTCGTCTCATGTAAAAAATGTCACAGAGTTTATTTATTGTGGGTTGATCGAGGTGCTTTGTCTTAATATTTATTTGGTCTGAGATTCTTATTCATATGACAGCATGTATGACAATCGACATCAACCTTCCGTAATGCCAATTCATTAATAGTAACTGAAAGCGATGTTTTGATATTATCAGAATTTCATAATCGCCCCGCTAATGGTAGGTATTAGGTTATAACATTATCAACGTTTTTTTCTCCGAAACCCCATGGATCACAATCTTATCTATGTGTTAGTAAATGGTTGACAACCAACAGATTACTCGATACGCTGTATTTAGCAGTGATTAGATACCAAATCAACAGATCAAACCACAGTTGCCCAGATATTAGTCATCATTTTATTTAAGGCTTGTTTATGTTTTATTTGCTCAACCACAAATAACGATTTGGATAGTACTTGGTATGTGTAGATCTGGATTAACATAATAGTACTTTTTACCTACGTACCGGTCATGCATATTGAAAATTAATATTTAATATTCAATATTAAAATATTTAATATTGAAATGGTCATGCATGGTCATTTCAATATTTACCAAAAAAAGGAACTCTTATGATATTTTAACAAAATACCATATATTATCATTACAAGACCGGTTTTAAGAGTTTTACCAGGGTGTGCTACTTACCCATTTATTTCATTCCAGATGATTCGAACTCACCGAAACATATCCAAGGTAGCAGTGATTGTACTTCTATTCTACCTGCAATCGACATATCTAGCAGCAAGTAGACCAAAAAAAGCATTGTGTCCTAAAGGTTTTAATGTAGCATACGATGTCGGTAAAACCCCGATTTGCTTACGTAAGAAAGGTCCAGAGACATTTGCGGACAAGTTTGTTAATTGCACTGGCAACCTCTTCACATTTCAACTACTCCAAAGTTTCAATATCAAACCATCCGAAGAAAGTATATGGACAGATTACAAAAATATATACGACGGTGGACCTTTTGTAGACTGGTCGTACACTAAAAGCACGGGGGATCTTCTACTATCGACGTACGAAGTGAACCATACCTCCTGGTATGTCGACGAAAAACTATGTGTTGTGATAGATCCAGTGTTGAACTTCACAGCCGTTAGGTGTGACGAAATGCATCATAGGTATTGCTTCGTGCCTGTTTACGAAGACCCTGAAGATATGAATGATGAGGGCTGTGACTTCATGCAAAATTTCGATCCCCATGGCAAACTTACGGGTAGTGAAGAACTTGAGAGAAATACTTATAGATTTTGGAGTCCGTCGGCAACGTGTCTGATGCAAGTGATCCCTATGCAAGGACGAATGCGGAGTACGTGGAATGAATCGCATAATGCGTGCAAGTTGAGAGGTGGATCGCTCCTGAACCGTGGCTGGAGATATGCCAACTACCCTATATTCTCTAACAGTAACACGTATCCGTTATATCATGAAACTGTAAGTATCATTTAAAAAGTCGAAATTTGGGTTTGTGTCCCAGACGAAGATAAGTGCATAAAACACGTTTACGATTTGTAAAATCTTTCCTATCACTTTACTGCAATCTGTGGGAGTGATTTCGTGAAAAGGGACCGAAGTGTGTAACGGGAAGCCGGGGAAGCGCGCGTTATGTGATTTGACTAATGTGCGTGCGCATAGTAGAATTGGCCGTGAGATATAAACGCCGTTATTTTAAACTAATTTAGGATATAATGCTAATGTTGCTTATTACCAAGGTGAGATGTCAGATATTACACACCATAATTATGTGACTACTGAAAGGCTATCTCGTTTTTTTTATTTATGAATTAAAATCATACTTGTGACGTGGTACGGATGCATTGTAACAAATCGAAAACAGCCGTGGATACACACACAAAGATATGTCTGTGGCTGTGCTATGTTAATGCGCATACATTATTCAAATAGGGCTTATAAAACATTGGATGAACTAAAAATATATATTATGTTTGTTTTGATATACACACGCACTTATATAAATATAGCACAGCAGGTACAGAATCAATAGGACAATAACATAAATCATAATTACGTTTTAAAAACTAAAAAGAAACAAACTTCATTGAATGAAATTTGAGCCTATAATAAATTTTTAGTAGAAAGTAGATGTATGTTGTATATATATAATATGGGTAGGCCAAATAAACGCACCGCTCCAGTGAGATAGTGAGGTATCGGAGTACATGAAAACATCATCGATGTATACAGTTTTTAGATTTTCGTTGATTTTTCAGCTCGACCGATTTTGATAAAATTTATATGGGACCACCTGTGAAGTATACCCTTTCAAATAAAAAAAAGAATTTTCGAAATCGGTCAGCTGTTTTCGAGTAATCGGTGAACATACATAAAAAAAAAGATTCCGACGAATTGAAAACCTCCTCCTTTTTGATAAAGTCGGTTAAAAAGGACTAGATTTAAAGGTAGATAGATCTCTTTCTGCCTAATAGAATACGTCAGATAGGTAGATGACATTTTCATTGGAGCGCTGTTTCAATCCAGTGCTCGGCGAAGCAATAAGAGCAGTCTTGGTTTTTTTTCGTTACAGTGCGGATCCAGTGAATTGTTCAGGGTGCCTCGTAGAGAGGCAAAACACGTGTCGAATTTCTTTTAATTCAAATTCAAATATTTATTTTTCCTTTTGATACATTTTGTACACTAGGAAAAGTCACATTAAACAATAAATATAAATAATTGAGATCCATTGATTGATAGATTGTAGCTAGTACATACAATAATAATACCTAGTCATTTTTGACTCTTATAATTACATACAAAATTCATCAGCCAGAGCTTCGTCAATAACATAATAAGATTTATATAATAGAAATGTCCTTATTTTGCTAGTAAAGTCTATATCTAATCTATCTATATCTAAGTTTCTTATGTCCATTTGTAATTTATTATAAAAAGTTATGCCCATGCTTAAAAAGCTTTTATCTACTTTAGCAAGTCTATGTGTCGGAATAACTATGTTGTTTTTAATCCGTGTATTGTAATTATGTATGTCACTATGTAAATAATAATTGCCGAGGTGTAATTTTGCATAAATTAGATTTTGAATAATATATTCGCCTGTAAATGTCATTATATCTAATTCCTTAAATTTATTTCTGCATGATTCCATTTTGTTCATTTGCAATATGAACCGTATCGCTCGTTTCTGAAGTATAAACACTCTATTTGATTGAGACGCATTTCCCCATGCTAGAATGCCATAGGTCATGAGCGAGTGAAAATAAGCATGATATACAGCCTTAGCCGAATGTATATCGCTTAACTGTCTTATGGTTTTTATTGCAAAAGCGGCTGATTTAAGTTTACCTACGAGGGAGTCAATATGGCTGATCCATGTCAGTTTACTGTAAATTTTTACTCCTAAGAATTTAACTTCATTTATTGCATTGATTGAATATTTAATAATTGTATTATGAACTGAGTCAGCACTTACAACACTTCCCAGAAAGAACCTAACGATATTAGTTTTTTCGACATTCAAAAGAAGATTATTGGCCTTGAACCATTCATTAATGCTTGAGATTAGTTTGTCTAGTTTCTTACATACGTTTGTTTTATTTTTGTCGCTTTCTATGACAGTCGTGTCGTCGGCAAAGAGAACCATGTCTGATTCCTTTTCCACACATACTGCCAGATCATTTATATAAATTATAAATAATAAAAGCGCAAGATAGACCCTTGAGGTACTCCCATTTCTATTTTGTTAGATTCTGATTTATGCCCGTTAACTTCCGTTATTTGTGTTCTATTATGAAGGTAAGATAAGACAATAGATAGCTCATTATTGCGTACCCCATAATGTGCTAGTTTTGCCACTAGGATGTCATGACATACACAATCAAATGCCTTGGACAGGTCACAAAACAAGCCATATGTGTTTTTGGAGCTGTCTAGATACCACAGGACTCTTTCTAACATAGCTGTAATTGCATGAGTCGTGCTTTTTATTTTTTGGAATCCAAATTGTTAATTGTTAATTATTAATTATATTATTAGTCTCTACAAACTCGTATAACTCATTTGCTAAATACGGGCAAAATAGAGATTTTCGCTACCTTGAGCAAATCGGGAAAGTATCCCTTATGAATGCACTCATTAATAACGCTTGCCAGAGGAACAGCTACTTTATCTTTTTTAATAATAATGTGGATACACCCCATAAGTCGCATGAACTCTTGTGTTTTAGACCGTCAATTATTTTTATAATGCAAAGAGGAGTGATATCTCTTAATAAAAATGGTATGACATTAGGCGTTGTATATTTGTGTAGAAAAGATAAAGCTTCTACCTCTGATTTCATCAGATCTTTTGTCAACACGGTTGCGATCTGGGCAACGAAGTCATTAAAATAACTAACAATTTCAGAAGGTGATGCTAATAGATCGTTATTAAGACCTTTAATTTTCTGAATTTGATTGGGACATACATTCGTTTTCCCTGTTTCTTTTTTGATAATATTCCATGTTACTTTTATCACATTGTCAGAGGCTAAGATTTTCATACGGATATAATTATTTTTGGCCAATAAAGCGTATTTTTTTAATATCTTACCATACTTTGAAATGTATACTCTGATGTTTTCATTGTTCGTTAACGTAAGTTTTTGATATAATTTTTTCAAGTTTGTTTATGATATTTTTAAGCCTGGCGTAGCCCAATCGTTAAATGAATTCTTTGTTTCTTTGTTTTCCTGAAAACTGTTTTAACTTGCATAACTGCTTCCAACTGCATCATAAAAGTAGAAAAAAATTAATGAAAACTAGTTGGACTTCTGTTTCCGAATTCATCTAGTAGGTTCGATTTTAACAGCTTCATAGAAGCGTCATTAGCTATACGCTTTTTTAGGCGCATATTAATATATGGTTCTCTCACCGCATTGACAACTATTACTTGTGCAAAATGATCCGATTTTACACCATACGTCACATTTGAATTTACAACATCTAAGGTATAAAATATACTGTCGATGCAGGTGGCACTATGGCTAGTTAACCTTGTAATGTCAAATATTTTTCGTGTCAAACTATAACATCCTAATAGGTCTAATAAAATATTACATTGGTTGGAGTCAACTTGAAAATTAATATTAAAGTCACCACAAAGTACGATGTCCCTGTAAATATTCGACTTAGTCTTTGTCAAAATCGATAAACATAATTCCAGTTTGTTTTTTCTATAGTTCGCACTTGCTATTCTATGGTTATTAAACGAACAAACATTTATTTCTTCTTCTTTCAGCCACGTTTCTGTAATGCAAAATATATCCATCTTTTCTTGCTCTAAAAATAAGTCAACTAATAATCTCTTTGCGTTCATGCCTCCTACATTTTGATGTCATATTGTTACTAAATTTCTAGATTCTTTTTCTTTTTCTTTTTCTATGTGTTTTTTTGTGTTTATCTTGCACGTGGAAAATTTTGAGGAATAGTGGCTGAATAGTACTACTTTTATTATTTATTTATTTATTAAAGCAAAAATACATATAATAAAATCAATGAAATATGTTAATAAAAAAATAATAACAATAGAATATACTTAATGCACAATTAGAATATTAAAGCAAATAAAATGCTTGTCACTATAAACAACAAATAGTAAATCATAGATAAATTATAATGTTAACATAATGAATATAATACAATAGGTACATTGACGTCAATAAAGACATAGTCTTACAAAATTTGCGACATGCCACCATAAAAGTAGCCCAACTCTCTACAAAAATGTCAGTCTAGGTTTATTATATATAAATTATTGCGAGCCGTGAGCCAACGGGGAGTTTGCAGGTGCGACGCGTGCGCGTGTGACTCGATTGAACTGAGAGAAGCATAGCAGTTCTGATAATCAAGCCCTTCTGGTTTTAGTGGAATTATAGTCGACACCCTTGCAAAAATCTTGTGGGATTTAAAATATAATAGTAGTCTTGGACGCGTTTATAAAGCGCTCTTAGAAATGCCTTCTGGACTTATTCAAGTAAATAATACATATTTCTCTATCTGTTTAATGTTTTCGAATACGTCAGTTTACCCTCGGTTTACTATGGATGAATCTATACACCTATTTTATTTATTTATTATATATATTTTATAATATAGTAGGTAACGAAAATGATTTGCAGATACCTCAATCAGAATGGCGATTTGCCGGAAACATGTCGAACAGCACGGGTTTAAGCGCAGTGCTTGGCAACTCCTGGGCTCAAGTGAACAGCTCTTATAGATTCACTGATGTCATCTGTGAGAAGAGCATAGCGCTTGAGAGTGTCAACTTGCATATCTCAATTGATACGTAAGTTGATTCAATAGTTTACGATTAGTACATGTAGTCTAAATTGTTGACATTTTATAATATGATCAATTTGAGGACATATTTATTAATATTATTAATGTAATTTATTTATTATTTTTGTATATGAATTTTTATTACGTAATTTCATTAACTTTTAGGCATTTTCTTATAGTTTCATCTGTTCTTATCATCCTATGTAAGTTATTGTAATTACTCATAATATTTTGTGTAATTGGTTAATCCGCTCAAATTATTATCACCATTTAAAGTAATTTGTAAGTACTACTTGTACATGAGTGAGGTAGTTCAAGTTCTTTAGACTTTAGATACTTTAGACTGGAAATTATTCTATAATCCCATATTTAGCTAGCGTAGCGTTTAAGTATGCTCTTTCCTTCAAACAATAAATTAGCTATAGCGTGATTATAAGATAGACGAGGGTTATAAAATAACAAACTGATTTTACAACATTTAGCTATTTTTCAGTGACGACAATATGATTCTCACCGTAGACGATAAGAGTTTAAGCAAGAAAAACATCTACTGTTTCACTGATTCTACCAGTTACTATCCGCAGCGGGTGAAAATTGACCAAAGAAGAGACACGCGAGACTACATTCTGCAAAATGTTGGCGATGGCTATTATTGGTGCATCCACAACAATTTGAAGAACTATTCCGTATCTGAATCTAACCGGGTTTTGTATATTAGAGTGAAGAATGATACATTAAATCTTTATGCAATTAAACTGACTTCACTGAATTACAACTATAATTTAACAAACATTGGCCAAGTAGTGCAAAATAATTGGAAAAGGATGATTGAAGAGTACTTGTCTTACAGCAACAGCTATATCAAAGCGTTTGGACCTTTAGATTCTTACTACAACCAGACCATATGGACGTACCGGAAGAACAACCCAGGTGATTTGATTTTGTCTCTTTCCTCTTCATCGGGCTTCCTTTTCTTTTCATTAAATATATCAGAGATTTCTCGTTTGCTATATAGCTCATATAAATTCATTAGTTTTTCTAATGTTGTTTCATGCCTTAGCGGAATTTTAATCAATAAATTGTGAGCTCTTATTTGCATATTCAATTTATATTTTTATTCAACAAGCTTACAAAGAAGGGCTAACAATTAATAAATAATGCAATTAAAAAATAATTTACGTTATCGCAAATACTGGTTTTACATCTATCAACTTTAAAAATTAAAGACGTATCGTCTGCAAATAAAACTATACATATTAATACATACAACTATTTTTTACAAAAAGGTAAATCGTTTACGTACACTAGGAATAAAAAAGGGCCTAGTATCGAACCCTGAGGTACCCCTATACCAATAATTACTTTCACCACTCACGTCTACTTTCTGAACTCTATTGGATAGATTAGACTGTATGAGGTCAATCACCCGGTTTTTAATGCAATACTATTTTATCTTTGTGATTAGGGTTGCATGACTTAAACTATCTAAGGCCAGTCAAAGGCCTTAGATAGATCACAAAAAACCCTAGCTGCATCCTGTGACTTCTCCCAGGCGTCAAATATATGCTTTAAGAGCGCTATACCTACATCAGCTGTTGACCGACCTTTAGTGAATCCGTATTAGTTACTATGTAGCAGGCCTTTAACGTTAAAGTGATATAATAACTAATTTAAAATGATTATTTCAAAAATTTTACTTAACGCAGTCAATATCGATATCGGTCTATAACTAGCGAGATCACTTTCACTTCCAGACTTAAACATAGGAATGAGTTTACTGTGTTTCATAAGATCAGGAAAAACTCCCTCGTCGATACATCTATTAAATATATAAGCTAAACATGGTGCAATATCTAAGACACCCAGCACCTTTGTAGGCATTCCTCAAAAATCTTCTGTATTTTTCATATTAATTAACTTGAATGCTTTTACAATACTGGTCTCGTTAATATAGCTAAAACTAAACTCATTCTTATATTTAGCAACACTAGCTTCTAATAGAACGGTAGCTCTGGAGGCTGAAGAGTTTAAAGATTTGGTCACAATTTTAGGTAAATGTATCTGAGAAAAAACTATCAAATGCATTCGCAACCTCCAGTTGCTGTAATGTAATCTGAATCTATACTGAGGATAAGCACCAGCCCTTTGACCATTCTCTTGGTCTTGTCCAGTCTCTTGGAGAACGCTCTTATTACAATAGATAATTGCATTTTTTGTGTATTATGTAGTAAAGTATTATGGCGATGACGTTAAGAGTAGACAAATTACCATCGACTACGATTTTGTGAGTTTCAATGTAAGGCTGCGACGCGGTCTTGTCATCAGTTATCTACTTGAACGTCCAAACGCGGCAGCTGTCTCCCTCTAAACGTTTCGGAATTTGGTTTAATTTGCAGGTTTGGACGTAAAAAGTGCGGGCGTGGTTATAAAACAGATTTACTTGAACTCGCGCAGTGTGTTGCTTCACGTAATGCTGTATCCCAATATGCCGCCTCTGAAGCCTGGCATATGGGATGATATCCAGATTGACTACATGCAACCTGTGTATTTCTGCGAACAGAAGGACCCATTACCCAACAGGCTGGCTTTAGGTAAGTGGTTGGTAAGGTCGTGCTAGCGCCGATCGGTTACCACATTGATTATTGTATCTGAATAACTTCTAGGAGTACTCTACTAGTAGTACTCTATCAATCTGTGTTAGTATTGTGTTTAAACAGGCTCTATCTGTAAAGTAAGACATGTATAAGAACAAGAACGAGAATGTGACACCTTATTTTTAAATATATTGTCAAAATGACAGATGATATCCGCATACTTACTATCTGAAATTCAAAGTGATCGACCCACAGTTATAAGTTCACCATCATACGGCCCGTTTTGTACTAAATCAAACAAACAAACATCAAAAAATTTCCTAAGCACATGGTGACCACGCTCAGCGAAGGCTTCCGAAGTTAGTAAGGTTGACTTGACTTATGACAGGCCCCAAACAAATTAAACACCATTATTAGCATAGCAAAAATAGATATGTTTTTTTTAAGATTTACAAATCGGGCCGGTACTTAAATTCTAGTAAAATTGCCTAACTATCTGTGATAATTATCCATGTATTTTCATTATACTCGTATATCCAACTATGTTGTAAAACATTTTGGGTTTATCCAAACAGCAGTTTAGCCGGTAGGGACCACGACGACGACACTGACCTCTGCCAAAAAAGGCCACTTCAAATCTTAACATTTATCAAACGAATATCTGTATCGAAAAATGTTAAAAAAAACTAGTTACTTTAAAATACCTATCCAACGATACACCACACGATGGTATAGTGAAATATAAAAAAAAAACAATCCCACTTTACATGTATCCCTAAAAACGGTTTATTTTTCGTCACTTTGTAGGGGTCACTAATAAGTATTTCCGTGCAAAATTTCATCACGATAAAGTGCAGAAATCACAAATAGTCTGCGTGCAAGAGCAAGATTAAGGGCGGACAGACAGACAAATAGACATAGCGAAACTATAATGGTTCCTTGTGGACTTCGGAATCTTAACAAAAAAGTTAATATTAAACTCGTATTAAGTACGTAACTATTTATGTGTAGGTGAGAGCAAACGAGCGTCCGTCTGTACGATCTATAAGTGCATCGGTAACTTCAGCGAAGGCGTTCAAATCATCGAAATCCTTGAAGACACTTGCTACACCCCAAAGCCTCAAAACATCAGTATCTCGGTCAGTGTGGATAATCTCAATACTACGACTAATAAGCTTTCGAAGGGAACTGTGAGTAAACTTTATTTAAATTAATTAGTGAGGCATCTAGCCATTGATATATAGATAAATAATCAGCGTAAAGCAACGTAGGTGGTTACGGCAATGTTCAACCAAAAGTCTTCATCACCAGATTTAGCTACTCATTCATTGTGTATAATCAAGGACTAATAACAATTTTATCAGATATGTAAATATGTTTTAATACCCTTTGTAGTTTACCCGTTAAAGTTTATCTAAGCCCTCATTTTAAACTTACGCGATCAGAACACATTATTATAAATATTTACGGGTATTTATCGCGTTTATTTACCAATTTTTCCCAACGTTTCGACAGGTTTACACTCTGTCGTGGTCACGGGATGACTGAAAAATAGTTAAATAAATGCGATAAATACCCGTAAATATTTATAATAAGTTTCGAAGTTTGTGCTGTGCTGTGTGAATTGTCTACCTGTATTAATTGATCTGTAACATCTTTCCTCTCATTGTACCTACTGTAATCTGTGAGAGTGATTTCATGGAAACGGACAGAAGTGTGGAACAGGAACCCGGGGTAACGCGCGCTATTTGATTTGAGAACCGGGTTCCAATTTTACAGGACGTTAAACTCTTAAGATTATACTATTACATATGTGTGTGTATCTGTATGTGTGTATGTGTGTGTGTGTGTGTGTGTGTGTGTGTGTGTGTGTGTGTGTGTGTGTGTCTGGAAAGTTGTGTGGTGTTGTGTGTGATACATTAGAACATAATTATTCAGAAAACTGTAAGAGAGTTTCAGTTTCTTCATAATGAAAAAAATAGGAGCCATTCTCCTAACACTTTAATTTACATTTTAAGTGCGGCAGCGGATAAATGTTTAATTTTTGATTTATTCTGTTATATAACGACGGACTGAGGTAATAATAATATCGACTCGCTAGAGCTGTGCGGCTATTTTCAATAATACAAACAATGTCAGAGTTTACAAAGTCAGGGTCATAAAATAATTGAGAGTGTTTATAAAGAATGGTGTGTAGAATAAATCAGAAGTTGGAATTCAGGATATAATGTTAATGTTGCTATTACCAAGTTGAGATGTCAGATGTTACACATCGTACTTACTGTAAGGCGCCCTCGTTTTTAGGGTTCCAAATTACCAAAAAGGCAAAAAACGGAACTCTTATGGATTCGTCATGTCTGTCTGTCTGTCCGTCCGTCCGTATGTCACAGCCACTTTTTTCCTTAAGATTTTTACACAAAAAAGAAAAAAACAATAAATTTTGGGGGGTTCCCCATACTTAAAACTGAAACTCAAAATTTTTTTTTCATCAAACCAAAAAATGATATTGAGGTTTTGAATATCATTTTTTTCTAAACTGAATAGTTTGCGCGAGAGACACTTTCAAAGTGGTAAAATGTGTCCCCCCCGTCCCCCCCCTGTAACTTCTAAAATAAGAGAATGATAAAACTAAATAAAATATATGATGTAATTACCAGGCAAACTTCCACCGAAAATTAGTTTGAACGAGATCAAGTAAGTAGTTTTTTTTAATAACCTTTCATTCTATCAACTCAAATATAAAATGTTACTTGCTGCTACGGAACCCTTCATGGGCGAGTCCGACTCGCACGTGGTCGCTTTATTTTAATTTCGTGTATCGATATTAGTATCTTTTTGTTTTTCTTTCTGCTATTCAGTGTTGTTGTGGCGTTTTTTAATTGGATGGACTGATAATATTTCGATGGTGGTTTTATCTTTGACTTCAGGAAATGCTGGGTAGTGTTTTTATTATTGTTTGCCTGAAGCTTGGTGTTGGATTTAAGTACCTACTTACTCATTTGAATCTAAGCATGCAATTATTCATTAAAATCATCAAAATAAAATCTTTTTATTTTAACCGACTTTATCAAAAAGGAGGAGGTTCATTTTTTTTTTATTGTGTATGTTCACCGATTACTCGAAAACGGCAGAACCGATTTAGAAAATTCTTTATTTGTTTGAAAGGGTGGTCACAGGTCTCATATACATTTTATCAAAATCGGTCGAGCTGAAAAATCAACGAAAATCTAAAAATTGTATATCGATGATGTTTTCATGTACTTCGATACCTCGCTGTCTCATTGGAGCGGTGCTTTTATTTGGCCTACCCATATTATATATATAGAAAATACATCTACTTTCCACTAAATATGTATTATAGGCTCAATTTTCATTCAATGAAGTCGGTTTCTTTTTAGTTTTTAAAACTTAATTATATGCTTCCTAAAACTAGGAGGATGCTTAAATTAAGGTATGTAATTACCTACGTTGACCTATAGATACTTTAGATACTTTTTTGTGCTCTTTCATTAGCATAATATGTTATATTGTGCTAATGAAATGGCTATTATGTTATGTTGCTACTATGTTAAGTTACTATATAAGTTACATAGGTACAACAAAATATAAGCACGAAAGATGGTCATTCTTGCTTTCAGGCTAAGCAGCAGCTACAACAAGTGATGGATGATTTGACCACACTGATAAACAACACTGAGCCAGTTCTGCTGGGAGATATCCAAAGCACATTAAATCAGGTACCTGAATCACATATTTCATGCATCTGTCCACCCACAAACAGCCTAAATGAAACAACTCGTGATCTCATGAACTCAAACTTGCAAATAGGTCATCAGCCATGTGTTCCCTTCCACTGTCGTCTTGACGTTGTGACAAAGACGTATTTTACTGATATAGCTAAAACGTCAAGGACTAGCACTAAAGGACAAGCAGATGTACGGCTCTGAACCACCATACTTTGTAAGTTTACCACCTTTACGAACGCTATGCTTCTACATTTATAATGTGTACAGCCAAGTATTGGAGTACTTTGCCGTCGTCTTTCCTGAAAATTACAATCTATTTCAATCTCATTAAATCAAGGGTGTATAGGTGCCTTCTTGAACTTCGTGCCCCATAGTCCGCTGCATCGTCTCTTACCACCAGCAAACGTAGGTAACGATGATAAAACGTTTTAAAAAAATGTTTTAGGTGGACGGATTTTTGGCTCAAGAAGACGATTTAGAAATTCCGGGAGATTTACTTCATTTGCTCGATGAGTTAGGATCAAAAATTTATCTGAATGGAACAGACGATGCTGCTGCCGTCTGGGGAAATGTGGCTTTCCTAGTGGCGGATGCACAGCCTTCCACCCCTGTTCGTGGATTGAGGATAGCTGCGAGGGACTCGGATATGTTTATAGAAAGTGCTTTCTCAATTTTAAGAGGTAGGTATTACAAGGTGGCGACTTGTTCTAATACAAATAAGTGGCCGCTTGTTACTCTACAAATCTAAGGATAAACATTACAAGAAGCTATTATGTCACAGTAGGTTTCACTAAGAAAAATAGCAGTTAAGATTAAGAATGATCATAGTTTTTGTTGATACTCAGCAAAGCTTGTACTATGGGGTCCAGGTTACTGATAGAATGCATCCGTATTTGTAAAAACAGGATACTTTTGATATATCGACACAGAACAAATATCTATGAAGACAATATTTGTCCTGGATGAAGATCGAGCCTACAATCTACAGCGCAGAAAGGATAGTACCAACTGAGCTGAGACAGTCATACCATCAATATTTCTGTGTAATGTCCTCGAACGTTGTGCAAGGGTGTCTATTTTATCATAATTTTGTTGTGTGTCGACAGCTTTTTAGAAGCTAAACTATATCTGCCTTTAAAATGCTTACACTGATATCACAAATACAGGCAAACTTAGTTGGGAGCTAGCTATGTACATTGTCTACGCAATTATCGCAGATCAAGCTATAATGCCTGTATACCTATATAATACAATAAGTATTTGTTTATTTACGTTTGTGAGTCAAGTTTCAATTATGTACTAAGAAGTGATTATTTTATTATACACTATACATAAATATTTTACTCCTAATTGACGTACATGGAATGTATATCTGTAATATTTAAAGGTCAAATATATATTATTATTATTATTACTATTATTATTTTAGATAATATAAACTCTAGTCACTTGATGTCTGACGCTAATGAAGTGGTCATCCAACTGCCAGAGTCCCTCGCTACTACCAGTCGACGGATAAGCTTTGTGGTGTTCAGACACGATCGGGCGTTTCGAAGCAGCCACGGACTTTACTCCGTAAACAGCAGAATCTTGAGCATCAATGTAGAGAATACCACGGAGTTTGAAGGCGAAGAGGTTAGTATTGCATTGTGGTATATTCAAAGAATTTGAAAATCTCCTTGGGGATCGCATTCGACCCTAGATTTGTTTTGTATGTTATGGTATTTACATGCCGAATCGTTACTCTAACCAACGATAGACCGTGCACATTAGCACATTTAGCACGGATCAGAGAAGATTTTGGTGATATAAATCATATTTTTTTTGCCCCAACTATGACCAATGTCAGATTTATAATGATCTTATTTCCTTACACATCATTCTCGTGCTTACTTAAATTGTTTTTTTTCCTTTCCTTTTTAGATTAAATTTGCCATAATAATATAATATTGTAATATATATGAGATAACCCTTTATGTAGCTCCACATTCATTTCCTATTCTCCCATTGATTTGCGTTATTGTTTAGAAAATAAGATTCCCTAAATTTCAAAAAATACAACTCGATATATGGCAAATACGATAATGCTATAATTGCTCTAATTTGCTATGATGCTTGCTATGATGCTATAACTTTTTACATTATTTTTCAGGTGATTGACATCTTCCTTACACCGTTAACTGAAGACCTAGAACGGAACCAAAGTCGTTCTGGCGCTTACTGGAAGTTCCTCAACGATGGCTCCGGGCTCGGATACTGGTCCCAGGATGGGTGTACTTTCATTAGAGCAATCAATAACGGCATGCTAGACGCGTGTCGCTGTGACCATCTTTCTCACTTTGCCGAAGTGCTTATCCCACGAAGCGTGTTCTACGAACGCGACAAGATCGCCCTTGAAATGATATCCATCGTAGGTTGCTGTTTGTCAATCTTCGGATTAATATGGGTCGGTATCACCGCGCTGATGTTCAAGTCTTGGAGACGTGATTACACCAACAAAGTCTGGCTGCAACTCTGCATATCCATATTCATCATGTCGATCTGTTTCTTGGTGTTTATTTTTGCTCATTTCGAGGAGCATGACGTGATATGCATGCTGACTGGGATCGTTCTACACTTTAGTGTGTTATCGTCTTATTGTTGGATGTTAGTGGCCGCTATCTTGTCATATAGGAGACTGGTGACTGTGTTTTCTATAGACGCATCTCATAAATTGCTGAAAGCGTCTGCGTTTGCGTGGGGTGTGCCCTGTGCAGTGGTTTGTATACTGCTATCGGTCGACCCGCACTCCTATTCGGGTGTATATGATGAGAATAATCCAATAACCGCTTTCTGCTATCCTTCTGGGCTGGCGCGTTGGCTGAGCGTGTTCGCCCCTGTTGTTTTAATGCTGCTCGTAAACTGGACTCTATTTGCTTTGATAGTGCGCTCCGTGTTTGCATCTAGAAGGAACCATTCAAACCGGCAAGTCGGTAACAGTCACACCGGAGAAAAGAACGAAGCGCTGCGCTGTGCTTCCGTCAGCTTCTTCTTAGTGTTTCTCTTCGGTCTGCCATGGGTTTTTGGCCTGTATGCGTTTAATATAGTCATGGTCTATTTCTTCTTTATTTTATCTACCTTCCAGGGGTTCGTCTTGTTCTTGTTTTTTGTTCTCGGGAATCAAAAGACGAGAGATCTCTGGCTGAATAAGTTAAAAATCAAGCGGACCAGAAAGATACAGGTTGCTTCTTCGTCCCATGCTAATAATTAGAGCGGTGACGCTAACCTTAACGTGAACAGGCTTGAAACGAAGAATGTCAATCCCAGATCGCTAACCTCTTAAGATGAATCTAGGTTTTCGTGGTGGAAACGTGTGGTACCTAATGTACTTTACTAGAGGCCATCGGATACGTTTGATGGTTGTCTTGATTCTAGTCTATCTTACTAAAGATGCACTATACTGTTGTGTTTATATGTGAAACCTACGAAGAAAAAAATAGCAAGCTAAAAATAAAATGACCTCTTATCATGTCATAGCGCAAAATATTTACATAGGTATTTGACATAGTAGTATGAATGTTTAATAAGTGGGAATTTACACTTTTGAAGCACTTTTAAGTAATATTACTTAAAACAAATCAATGGCAATCTCAAATGAGTAAAATAAGTGAATGTTCATTGTGTACCTACATACATATGTATATATAATGCACGTGATTCATTTTTGTAAATATTTATAAACAGTTGGCAATATTTGGATATCAGCAGGTAGGTAGGTATAGATTAATGTACTTGTATTAGTAGAATAAAAAATTGGTGAAATGATCAACTTAACTTAATCTCTGACAAAAATAATTAAAAGCAAAGCAGAGGCATTTAGCCGAATGCGATATAATTCAATTCAAAATTCTATATTTATTTATTCAATAAAATCACAAGGACCACTTTGAATCGTCTTCTTACATGCTAGTGAATCTAGGTGCCGGTTCCTCCTAACCCCAGTTCAAGAAGAATCCGGCAAGAAACTTGTCTGGTCTTAACACTTTTTTGTATGATCCTTGACAATTTTGTTACGGATGCCGAGTCGAGTTGGAGCTGATTCGTCCCAAGCTTAGAATTAGAAATATAATAATATGTATGCAGGTATTGAACATAATTAAACAAATCTGTTTTATTTATAGTTATAGTATTATAATTATTTTGCAATAATATTCTGAATATTTCACTGACAAGTTCAATAATCTATACATTAATACGTGAAACAAATACTTTGTGCCCCTTTTTACGAAAATTGCGCGGACGAAAGAGTAAGAAATTTCACACACTTTTAGTTTATTTAGAGAAGGAGTGCAGAATGCTAATATTTTTTGAATTATGCATAAAAATACATTAATTATTAATTGATTATGGTCGAATTTCGACCAGTAGGCCACCGCTAGTAATTATGATTATCTGTTTCTCAGTAACATTATATATAGTATGTTACTGTATAAACCCATGAGACCCATAATTCAAAATATTGTTTGTTTAACTGTTAGTCGTCTAGAGAAAATATCTCGCTGCGGACTGCTGGAGAAAACTAGAAGGTTGATCGGTACCTGCAGTCTCAGCTATGAATTTAGACAAAAGTCACGATCTGGGAATGGTTGTTTTGAGTCAATTCGACGCAATGCTATCCGAGAGCCACCCTGAAACTCTGCTGCTACCGTGACACCTACGGTCGATTTCTAGAAAGTGCATTTCCTGTCTCTGTCTGCATTGGAGCACAAGACTCATTTCCAAGGTTAATTTCACGGGGTATTCGTTGGGAACAATATGATATCTTGGGTAAAGCCGAGTGTATGGTCAATGGCTCGCGATGATGCGAAAGTTTTGATGGAGTCTCGCAAGTACATGGTGGAGCTAAAGAGGGACGAAGTCAAGGCGTTTGGTGAGCAGATCCAACAGGCAGCCGCGGCGGCGCAGTGCGAGATGTCTCCCTTCAATCCGCAGCTTGATGACCTTGCTAGGTTTATTATCAAGAGGAGCATCGATATTCATAATTGTTTAATTATTTGTTTCGCATAATTTTTACTGTTTAAATATTTACAAATTAAATATATATCTAACTAATTACTAGTAACTCATTATGTTTGCTAGACTGCACTTAGGAAGTATCTATGCCACGGGCTGGAAAAATAATATAAAATATGTTAGAACATAAAAAATAACAATAAAACAAATTATAAAATGTGTTCATCTATTTTTTCATTAATAATAATATGTTACATTCATTTAGTAAATCATATAGCAAATATGTATTTACAAGGTCAAATGAAACAGAAAATTACAACGTCTTCACATTGTTTTCGTTTAAAATTCGTATTTTATTTTACATTAAGTACATAAATCACTTAATTTTAACATTTCTAAATTAGTTAATTCGGTAGTGGTGGTTTGTACAAATTGTCGTAACTTTATGTACGACGAAGA
This sequence comes from Lampropteryx suffumata, assembly GCA_948098915.1. Classification (NCBI taxonomy): domain Eukaryota; kingdom Metazoa; phylum Arthropoda; class Insecta; order Lepidoptera; family Geometridae; genus Lampropteryx; species Lampropteryx suffumata. The sequence goes on from OX402546.1 coordinate 19,555,181, forward strand.
TAAATTATTTGGTATTGAGCAAAACATTCCCCATACACACACATTCGATATTTTCATGTTTTCAGTGGATTTTCGATCAGACTACAAAATTTTATCAATTCCCAAAATACACAGGCAGCAAGATTTACAATTTCATATAACACCATTCATAGACTTTATAATATAACGCCACATTACTTCCTCGGATTCCTCAGACCTTGGTTAAACAAGAAATAACAAATTCTAATAGGACTAAGTGATTTTCCAGTTGGTGCATTACATATGGTACAGGTTTACTTTATGTGGCGCTACATATAGTAAAGTCAGATGACCAGGATCAAGCATTCACACAAGGGCTTCCATCCATCTCGTATCACACGTCAGAACCCTTGACTGCATGTCTGTAGGCCTGTAATCACCTTCATGATTATTTCAATAAGATTTTTATATGTTTATCTTATTCTTCGTCAGTAAGTCAGGTTACGAAAATTCGTATAAAGTTCAGAGCACTACCGTGAGCAATGTTGTAATCTGGCGCCGGTCGCAATTGACGTGTTAGGCCTACGCGTACTAACTAAACCCGCGCAGTCGACTCAACAAATAGTGCTTGCACCCCGAGGCGGGCTCGGGGCGCGTCGACCGCGCACAGTTCGGCGGATAACGCGCACGCGACGCCTACTGGGCGACGGACACTCGCAAGTACGCGTAATAACATAGTTATTTTCTTAATACACCTGTTACTTTTTAAATTCTAAACATAAAGTTTAACATTATTCAGTAACAAACGATCAGACGTTTATCTGATTCCAATGGAATTGCACGTACGGCGTGACATGTGGTTCCGAGCGGGCGGAGTCGGGCGCGCGGTCCCGGGGCTCTGCGACGGAGCGAGCGAGCGAGCTAGCGAGCCCGCTGTGCGTTAGAGGCGCGAGCGAGCGAGCCCGCATGCGTTAGCATCCTAGTAGTACCGCGCCCAGCCACAGAGTACGCGATCACATCTACCCTGTACGTGTTTATACCTATATAGACTTAACGAATATCTATGAATTACCATGAATTGGCGCAATAGCCTCACAGCGCCAGTGAACGAGGTGCCAGAATAATTGTGGCAGTCTGTACTTAACTAACCGATTTACTTTATTCAATAATTTAACTGTAATATTTATTCTACCAGTATATTCATGGCCGCGCCACCTAACCTAGCGTAAACGCGAATGAAACAATAACTTTCTAGATTGTCACAATAAATAAACTTAAAAACTATAACATATTTTAATAACACTCCTTTCAACTTCAGTTTATGACGTAAATTCGTTTAAAGTCAATACAATAATAATAAATATTCTGATATAATCGAAATAACTTTTTATATACATAAGTTTTAGAATATGTTTACGTCGGACTAAAAACCAAATGATTTAAATGCACGGTGGTGCGAGATCGCCGGTTACACCAATTCACCTTTATAAAACAACAACCATTTATATTTATTACTTTTTCACTATAATAACACATTTAGGTACTTATATCAATCAAATAAAGTTGGCTAATAAGTAAGGTAATATTATTGGCGTTCCTGATGTCAAAGTGCTTATCTAACTAAACATTATCACTGCCTTGTAGACCCAGAAAAGGTTTAATTACACGAAGAGAAATACAATAGTGCTAGTTGGTAATGAGAAACGAAGCTGGGCGTTTATCGGAGAGGTGATACAGAATGAAAACGATTGTGTTGCTCTCCGGGGACGGTTGCTTGTCGCCCACCTTCTACGAGTGAAACGTCATCGTAGCACAATAACAAAGAAATAATAACGAATCACGCGAACGGCGAAACCACTTAAATGATACCGTATGTAAGTATGTACTATAAAATATGAGTCGATGTAACGAGACACCGAATCCCGCCGGTCGATCCCGCGACAGCTCTCGAACTAACACATGTTACATTAAAGCTTCTTTTACGATAACTTTAGCTCTGAATTTGTTAATCGCCTATCTAATTGAAAGCTACTGGAGCGTGACCGCGGGCCGGCGGCCGGGCTCGGCGCTCGCAGTCTTGGGACCTCGACACCGTACAACGTCACCTTAGCTCTATCCATAAAACGACGATTCACTTATGGGTATTTTAGACATACAAACCGCCGCGCCAGCGCCGGGAAGCTTCACTCGAACAGATATAAGAGATATAAAGCGTATCGTTTTAATCAAACTAATAATATTCATTTAATATTTCAAACACAACGGACGCGTCCTAGCCGTGGCGCGGCGGGCTACACTCCATCGAATCGAAACTTACATTCAACATTTAATCTAAATCGTTCCAATACTTATAATTCAGTCATATCGTATTTATAAATGTGCAATTAATATTCATAGTCGATAATATTTACAGTTCACCGAATTCGCTAACGATAACTACTTATTCACAAGCGGCGGCCGCGAGCCGCGCCCGACGATCGAATCCACTAGGTATACCTTTAATAGATCAACTACACGTGTAAAGATTTTATCGTGTTCATACTAACGGTCAAACTAGTCGTTAACGTGATTATCCTAAGTGTGCATGCGGAGGTCGAACGTCGAATGGCGGGAGGGTGGTCAGTGCTTGTACTCGGGCGGCCCCGCGCCAGTGCCAGCGCCAGTGCCAGCGCCAGCGCCAGTGCCAGAGCCAATGGGCGGCAGGCGTGCGCGCAGCGTGCTCGTGGCCTCGCTGCTGGTGGAGCCGGCCGGCGAGGGAAAGTACTCGCGCTGCCCCCCCGCCCCCCTCACCGCCTCCTCACTCGCCCACCGGGCTAACTGTTGTTGAGCTTGAATAAATTCATCACTAGAAAATGATAGAGAAGAGGTACGGAGAGTCGAGCGGCGAGCTCGCGGCCTCGCGCGTCGCGGGCCCGCGAGCGCGCCCACTGATACTAGCTAGGCACAGGTAAGTGAAAACAGGGGTTAGTTTCCGAGTCAGGCATTTGCCCTCAGCGGCGCATTTAACTTGTGCTATTTCATACTGCAGCTGTTAGATGTTTGTTCGATCAAACCGTTCGACTTCCTATCGAATTCTTAGAATCTATTGAGGCATTGAGCTACAGGACGAATAACAAGCATAATTAAGCAATAAGCAAACCTTAAGCAAAGCAATAACAAAGCAATAGACTGATTTTCACTTGCTCAACGATCCTCAAATATTTCTTTTGCACCATTGACTTCTAAGTCTAAGAGACTCTAAGTGAGTAAGCCGAGGCCTTCCCCTTCCAGCTTTCCCATTCACACTCGCCTATCGCCTAAGATGCAACAGATGCATCTGTTTCATCTTCTTTCATCCAAGCATAAGCATGTCTATCAATTGGTAAAGATTATGGTGCAGCAGGCTCCCTGCTGCTTCCAACAATCTGCTAGCACTAGACTATTTTTCTTATTCGACAGTTCCAGTGCGGGTAAAATGTGTTAACGCCCTCACCTCTCACTATCAGGCGCGTCCCTGAGTCGCTCCGCGTCGGCGGTCTCGTAGAGCGCGTCGTCATCCGGCAGGCGCGCGTGCGGCGAGTGCGCAGTGAGCGGTGCGTGCGGCGCGTGCACAGGCACGCCCCCCGGACCCCCCGCCAGTGCCCCCGCGAGACCCCCTGCCAGGCCCCCCGCGCCGTGGTGTCGCGCGCTGCCACGGAACCGAGGGTACCCGAACCGGGACTCCTCTTCGCTCCCACTGATGCGTCCTCGACATCGACTGAAATACCACCAGTGATTATAATAATACTCCCAGCGCGCGTGGGATGGAAAATGAGCCGTGAGAGATTGCATAATTGGTCATGAAACATTTCAAAGTGATGCATTCTGTTACAATGACCGGTTCTGAGTCTGCTGGTCTGGAAGACTAGCCTACGATGCTAGGTTTCTAAATGAAGCAAGTGAAAGCTGTTGTAAAGCCAGAATATGAGCAGGGCCATATCTCCTGGACACGACGGACTGAGTATCGATTATTTAAGTTATGTCGGAGTCCACTTGCCGAGTTTTATGCGTTGTCTTAGCCTTTCCTACCAGCTGCTTAATGAAAACTATAGTACTGATAGTTAAGGACAGTTTTGTCATTTCAGATAGGGGAAACTATCATATAGCTAAGGTATTGACTGTTTTGCTAGATTGCTCAGTTCGAGTTTCAGTCTTGACTTTCTGCTGAAAATGCAACCGTAGTGCTCAAGCACACTGTTTAATCACACAGTCACAGGCAACGCCGGTGTACGTCTGTTTTTTAAACCACTGTATGCCATTTAATTTCGTGTCGTATGATGTACTTTGAGTTAACGGAATGAACATGGAGTGTAGCGTTGGAATTCCATAAAATATTAGTTTCTGGTATTTTGTTAGTATGCAAACCAGTTATATGGTTATATGGTCTAGTCTAGTACATTACCAGGACCATATAGATTGAAGAGCGGAGTGAGACAAGCGGATTTTATATCTCCCAAGCTCTTCAACCTTGATGTTAACGAGCACATAGTCGAGCTCAGCAGCATGCGTGGCGGATGCCTCATGAAATAAACACCATTAGTGTCAATAACATTAGCCACGGGGATCATCCCGTGGCAAGCCAGTCACCAGCGAACCGTCACAAACCGTGGGACGGCCGGAGATTGGGTTAAAATCATGATAGTGTGTTACGCGGGGTATCGTGCGGTAGGTACACGTACGGTGGGATATCAGTAGGCTCGACCCTGTAGCGACGATCGACTTCGGTCTCCGATAGAGGTATGGTGCGGTAGGTATACTCACGGTGGTATATCAGCGGGCTCGATCCTGTAGTGGCGGTCGGCTTCGGTCTCAGACATGCGGATGTCCTCGGAGCCGGAGGGGCTCATGTGGCGCGAAGAGTGGTGCTCCAGCTGACGGATTAGGTCCTCCAAGTTCCGGATGCGGATGGGTCCGCATGCGGGGGGCTCCTCCTCCTCGTCGGGACGACCGCGGTCGCGCTCGCGCTCGCGTTGCCGCCGCAGTTCCGCCTCGTGGAGGTTCTCTGCGCTCGGCGCGCGTCGCTGATCGCGTTCGCGTTCGCGCTTGTACTCGTACTCCTGGAACGTCTTCATATATCTATCTATCTATCTATTCAGCTCGCATTCATTTACAGATGAGTGTCAACATATCTATCTATTACACCTTTTAATTCCTTTTTCGTCGCATAGCTACTGACATTTTGTCTTTTATTGAGTAATCTAACTTATTAATAATTTTACTGTAAATTTTGACTTATTTTTTTACATTTGTTGATGTTGATTAATATTTATCTCTGTCTGTATAAGTCTATATCTATGTCTCTTTTAAATTAACGCAATTGGATTTGTGTCGTGTTAATAAAAGCAAACTAAATAAGTGTCGCCGCTAACTCAGCTAACACATTGAAGGCAATCGTAATGGTTTACTTTACTTGTCCTCAAAAATACGAACGCTCCAAGGACTGACCTAGTAGAAGGCTTCTTAACATTGTTCATGTTAGGAATGACTTACTACTTACTATGACAAATCGTAGTTAGCTATGCTACGAGCGCTATCATTGCCGGTCCTGCCAATTGCAAATAGATGGAGCGAAGAGATGATTGAACAATCAACTAATAGGGTCGGCTCTAAATTGTGGGAAGATGACGTTATGCTTTATTTTGTTTGATTTTAGACATCTCTGTTCCGCTCTTAGTCTGGTATATAGCTCTATTAGCACTATTAGTTACAAACTATATTTCATTTTCATTTATATAAATAAATAAATTAATAATCCCGGACATTTCACACAGCATCACCTGGCCCCAAAGTAAGCAGAGCTTGTGTCATGGGTACCACATGACTGATGTACTACTTATATACTTTTTTTTTTAGTAAATACTTACTTATTATATATAGAAACACCCAGATCCGAGACAAATACTTGCAGATCGTACAAAAATTTGGGAATCGAACCCGCAACCTTCTGCGGCTCAGCCGGACCTTAGCCTACTGCGCCACAGAGGTTGTCAAATTTTCATTTATTCTTTTAACAATTTCGTTACATTAACACAACATTGGTAAATATAGTGAAATGGTACTTCGTAGCATTTAGACATTTGTCTAGGACTACCGTAGCACTCTGTTGCTACTATTTTTCTATCTGATAGAACGGAGTCGAAAACCAATAAGATTAGGAAGATCTGGGGTATTATAAAAGAGTTTTCTGATGTCGAGCACCGCTGATGCTGAGACGCACCGCACGCTCGCAAAATGTGGAGGGTATTCCGCATTTATTACTTTTAAAGTAAAAATGTCGATGAAATCGCTAAAAAAGATAGTACGAAACCTCCAGAAGACTATTTTCGTTATAGTGAATATAGAGGCTTTGAGATTGCACCCAGCACTAGTATTGCAAGCTCAGGACAATGCGTCTACGACCTCTAAAGGAGACGGCAAGGAACGTTATCTATCCATGTCATCGAACATTGAATCACTTAAGAACAAAACGACAAAATTATTATTTTTGGACTTTCGGCACTTTCGATTTTGAGATTCGGTTAAAGTCCATGTTTGTGCATCAAATTTGTTTGTGTCTGTCTGTTCTTACCTATGGTATGGCATGGTATAGTGTAATACATATATCAGTGAGTTTTCGCTTCAGAGACAGAGAAAGGTTTCCCTTCATTATCGGTTTCATGGATCAGAAATAATATCTTGCAAGATAAAGATGTCTTGTTTGTTTTGCGTCATTCGACTCCAAAACATAAAAGACTCTTGTATGTTTTGGAGTCAAATGAAATTAAAAATGCAAGCATTAAAAATATCCTGCAGGAGTTTCTGATACATGAAATCGATAATGAAGGGAAACCTTTCTCTGTCTCTGAAGCGAAAACTCAAGACTTGGAAGGAGACTGCTTGGCCCATCTATCTTTAACTTATGTTAGGTGCTATTGGTCATTAGTTGTATCTTAACCGATTCATTATTAGTCCAACCAACTTCTAGGCTCGCTCTACTAAGATCTTGAAGCATAGTTTAGACTTCTGATGCAGTTGGGGCAAATCAAAGAACAGTATCATCGGCAAAGCGCAAGTTTGTAGCCTTCTTGTTTCCTTTATTAGACCAAGATCGAGTTAGTGTTTTGAAAATCTCTTTTAAAGTGATTGCGTTGTAAAGTAAAGTAAAGTCCTTACTAAAGAGGTAAGGACAGGTATTTATATTTATATCGCATATTTATATCAAAACGCTGTATAATTTAATAATGCGAGATATCTGCAGTTGAGCTCATTGGCCTTAACTGCATAGCTATTTGTGTATATAGGTCAAATTTGATATCGACGTAATTAAATAATGTAAAGGAAAAAAATGTTTTTTTTCCTGTAATGTCATATTTATTTGAGGATATAAAAGACTGCAAATAACTGCATCTTTCTAAGCAATTTAAAACTGTTTGTTTATGCCCATTATAAAGCGATCAAAACAAATTCGTTTTAATTAAATGACTTATTATCTATTGCAATATATTTTGCAATTTCTGCAATATTATGTATAGATAGATTTTAGATAGATAGATATCTAGATAGATTTTACAACTGTAGTGACGGAGACTACATGGACTAGTGTATAATATATAGAGTACAAGGCAGCCGACGCAACCCCAACAACTCTAATCGACACCCAGTTAAGTGACCTCTCAAAAGCATTCGATGTCCTCGCCTACAAAATAAGGCAATATACATCATTAATGGCCCAGCCCTTAAACCGTTAGATCTTAGGTCATAAAGAAGCCAAGTTGTAGTGCAGAGAATTCGGTGGTGAGATCCAAACGACTTACCACAAAAATTGGCCTTACACAGGGTTCCTCTCGCTTTCTAATAATATTTTTCAGTTCAAGTTTAAAAATCTATTAAAAAGTATCAACCCAGGGCTCGTCTTCGTGTACGCTGATGACTTTGCAGCAATAGCTGCGACAACAACTGACCAACTGAAAGCAAACTTAACTGCAGTAGCCGACCAGTTAGGCCAATGGTTCAAGTCCAATGGACTGGTACTAATCGTCAGTAAATCCAATTTATCCACATTACCCTAGCAGGTAGCACATATGGACACCTAGTCGTGGTAATTTAGAAACAATTGATTGAACAGGTAAGCAAATTAGTCTTTCTTACCTGTTCAATCAGCTGGTTTTTGGTTTTCAACTGGACAGTAGACTAACGTGAATTGAAATGAAACATTGTTTATTTGCTTGAATATATATTGTGATAAAATTTGGTTTTAGCGTAGTTTTGAGTGGGAGATTATCAGAATTATCAAATGAGGTAATAATTCAGTTGTTTCGCTAGAGTAACTAAAATATCCTAAAACAAAAACGATTTATTTTATTTTTATTCTTATTTTGTTGACTTGTTGTTGTTTGACTTATTTTGTTTGCATTAAAGTCTGAATTAGAATAACATTTTTCGCGACACTTCCTAAATTAACGTATAACTGACGTGTTTTAGCTCAATTTAGTCATCATGTAAGGAGGTGTTGATTAAAATTGAGGTTATTTTTCGCAGTTTTTATCAACACCTCTATACATTATTTTCAATAAAGGAATTAATTGGAATAAAAATTATACCAATAAAATAAAAAAAAAATACCTATATTAGAACTGTGATTTTATTTATTTATTTAAACAAAATCTACAGCTCTCTTAAAATATATGCTTAAACTTATAAATAATTAGCGACCAGCCCCGGCTTCTCACGGGTGCAATGCTGGTACTAATTATACTACAGAATGGTTATCCCTAAGAGATAGACATATACCATCAGACAGCGTTTGCAATTTAAGCGCAAAAAAAAGAGTTTATTTACGACATCACATTAGAAACATCTAAAATTATCAATGTTTATCTACTATATTATGCATGTATTATACGTATAAACCTTCCTATTAAATTACTCTGTCTATTAAAAAGACCAGCCAATAAAGGATTTTCATTTTTTAGTTGTAACATAATATAAAGCGACCGTTTTACTAAGTATAAGTACATGTAGGTACTTTAATCTAACTTAATAAATATAAATACAATCACACTAATATTAGAAGTGCGAAAGTCTTGTATGTATGCGTGTGTGTAATATATGTTTGCAATGCTTTTATGCAAAAAACTATACATCAAAATAACAAAACTAAATAAATAATACTTACTTTTACTTTACTTTTAACTTACTTACTTTTTATCAACATACCACGCGGGCGAAGCCACGGTACATAAATAAAAATAATACGAAAATACAAATAACATATACAAATGATTTTAAATGGGTACTCTAATTTGAACTTTATTGGTAACAAAATAAGGTCGTCCATATTTAGAAATTTTAGCTAGTCCGCGAACAACAGAATTGCCAGCAATGTCATTCTTTTTAATTAAAAATAAAATAAAAATCAATTAAATATTGATATTATCTATTAATTTATTTATGAATTTATGCACACAACACCATCTAGTAAGCATAGTTTGTATCATGATTTATTTTAATTGCTCATCCTTGTTATTAATATGATGATACATTTATAGATTGTATTGATATACTAGCTTTTGCCCGCGACTTCTTCCGCGTAGAAGTCGAAAATCTGTTTGGTTCTAAAAGGATTTTTAATTGGTTTTATATGTTATAACTTTTGTTATAACATATAAATTATTATATTATAATGTTTGAATACTTATAAAATATAACAATATTTATTGTAGGGGTTTAAAGGTTACATGAAAATAAAATAAGCATATTTTTTACATTTTATGAACACGGAGCTCGCTCGGCCTTTGATCTGGTGAAAGTGACACGGTGATATCATCTAAAAGTAAGAATAAAAGTAAAAGTAAAAATTTATTTATTTGTACCTAGATAGGGATATGTACAGTATTACTTATACAGATGGAACAATAAACAATAGTACCTACCTAGTACATTTATTAGATAGGTACGAGTAGTAAGTAACAAGGTTTACTAACCCCCACACTAGGATTCCCTGTGTTGTGGGTGGCTAGAAGCAAATTATTAAAAAATGGTTTGGTGAGGGTAGGACGGACCTACGCTTCTTGAATGCTAGGTAAGGTTGTTGCATGTGTGAGTGTGTCGGTGTGGCTGAGTAGTTACGCAGTGTATGGGTAAGGAATGCGCAAAGTGTGTGCGTGATTTTAGTAAGGATGGGTACACAATAAGATCTTTGATTTGTTTGTAGTTTGTTTTCTATATGTTTTTGTTATTTTGTTTTTTTGTTTTTACATTTTTTTTGTTTCTATTTCGTTTTAAAGATTATTTACTCATTCACTCCGCAACTATTAGGCTAACGAAATTGGACATCAATGTACTAGTACTTATAAACTTAAAATAATTTTAATTCTAGCATGCAATTTTTTTTAATTTAGTTTTTTATTTTATTCATTTATCTATATTTGTTTTAATTTAATTCTCAATCTATTTAATTCAAGTACTTCATCGATTTCGTTATGCTATTCATGCATGTTATTCTATAAATAATGTGGAATGCATAACTGTAAATAGGTTGGTAATACAAAGTTAAACATTTAGTAAATAATTAGGTCTTATTAATCTTAACGTAGATTTTATACTACTACGCTTATGAAATTTTCAGTTTCCGTGTAGTTGAAAGCATACAACCATACTTTAACCAGACGCTTACATTGTCCTTTGAGACAGTGAAGAATGTCAAGTTCTTTATTGGCTCTGGTGTACAGGAGTGGCGCTAAAAAAATAAGAGATCTTTGTGCGAATTTTGTTCTGTTGTTAGGTGTTGACCAAGAGGTGTTTCTACTCGATCTTATAGTAATTTTTATACAAAATAAGGCTATTCTGTGAAACCGCATTATCGACGCCTCAATAAATATTTGCCTAACTCGCGGAAGGTGGCATTCACTGTAAAGAGAATCCGTGGAATAGCGAAACGGTTTTTTATAGCCAATTTTCAGGATGGCTCTAGTTTTATTAAATATGTACTACATGCAGCACCCCATACAACGACGCAGTATGATAGGATGGACTAGCAGAGGGCCATATAAATAACACGTATCAAGTCTTTGTCAGCGATGTTCCTAAGTTTTGAAAACAGGTATTCAAGTTTTCTTACATTGATATGGAAGACATGGAAGAAACACATAGAGGCTATGTGTTTCTTCCATGTTAGTCTATCATCAATGTAAACCCCTAAATATTTAATGTGACGCAATAGATGGACATAAACAGAAGTTAGAAAATCGGCTACATTCGTGGAGTTTAATTAACAAAGGTCTCGTAGGTGCGGTACGTTGTGAGATATTAAAGCACATGTACTTTGTCTTAGATGTATTCAGTGAGAGCAGATTATTGTTTAGCCACTGTGAGACTTGACCTAGCCCGCGATTGGTAATACTAGCTACTTCGTCCCAGGTATCTCCGTGAAAAATAAGCACTGTGTTTTCCGCAAAAGCTAGCCTGCTTTGTCTCAGCTTGCTTTAGGCTTAGTTTACACAAGTCATTAATATAGATCAAAAAAAGTGTCGGCCCGAGCACACTTCCCTGCGGAGCACCAAATGTCGATTCAGTCGCTCAGTCACTACGTGAGCCTTCGACACAAACCCTTTGCCTTCGATTAGTAAAATACGAAATAAACCAGTTTAATGGTATGCCACGTATGCCCAGGCAGTGCATTTTCTCTAAAAGAAGCTGTCGTGATACGGTGTCGAACGCTTTGGCAAGGTCCAGAAAGTCTTCGATGCACTTTTTCCCTGAGTCTAATTTGGAAATTATATGATTTGTCATGTGGACAACGGCGTCCTCCGTGGACCTGCCAGACCTAAATCCAAATTGGTTAACAGCTAGCACTTTGTTAGTCTCGAGAAAAGATAGAAGTCTTGAATTGACAATCTTTTCTAATATCTTTGAGAAGTATGAGAGCAAAGATATTGGCCTATAACTGGCCATATCATGAGGGTCGCCAGCTTTAAAAATTGGTGTAATATAATCCATTTTAAGGCAATCAGGTACAATTCCTGTTGATAAGCTTAGGTTATATAGGTGAGTCAGTGGGGGAGCTAAAATATGTTGAGCTTGTTTTATTAAGTTATTACTTACATTATCGTAGCCAGAAGCTGATTGGGTTTTCAGACTATTGATTATTTTCAAGACCTCAATAACAGTAGTCGGGTTGAAGAAGATTGATTTTTCGATTTGTTCTAGATGTTTTTTAGCAATTGATGCTAATTCTTGCTCAGTCTTATTAAACATTTTGACAAACACGGGCTTTACTCACTTATTATTTTGTCGATGGAGGCACCGACATTGTTTCGATTCATCTAGAGAATCTTCATCAGGGTGAGTTTGATCCGCGGTCCGCTCGTTGCCACTCGAGCTCACGGTTCGTACTGCGGGTGAGGTATCTTGCGGCGCGAGTCGTACGTGCGGGTAGAGGTGGAAACGCTGTCACGGCAGGCGGTAACAAATTTGGTGCTAGTACTGGCTCTTCGACTTCGCCACTCGTGCCCACAACATTGGGAACCGTCAAACATACAACACTGACACTATCACTAACCGGTTCCAAATCGTTACTATAGTACGTTCCGTGCAGACAAGGTTTCCAGGCTGGAGAAAGAAGCCTACCTTTGTCTCGGTTGATGTTTGGAACACGGCCGATTTCGATTGCTACACGGATCTTTCGAGGTACAAATAATCTTTCTCTTGATAGTACCTGAGCCTTATCAAATCGAATGTAATGTGTAAAGCCAGAGGTTAGCGAGTGCTCTGCAATTGCTGACTTTTCAATGTCAGCATTCTTCACGGCACGAATATGTTCAGTCAGCCTGGTAGAAATGTTCCTCTTAGTTTCACCTACGTAGGAGCTTCCGCAATCTCAAGGAATCTTGTAAACGCCAGGTACACTCAAAGGGTCTTTGTCTTAAGGAGAGCGTATCAATTGTCTAAGTTGAGTAAGTGGTCGGAATATTGTCTTGATGCCATATTTCCTTCGCAACAAGTGTCCAATTTTATCCGTCACCCCTTTCACAAACGGTAGGTAAGCTGCAGCTCTCTCTACTGACATCTGACGTTTTCTTGAGGATGAATTGGCAATGCGAAAACTTTGTTTCCATCCGTAGCCATTCTTCTTCAGTGCAATCCTGACGTGTGATAACTCTGCATCTAGATATTGAGGGTAGCATAGTCTCAAAGCCCTATTAATAAGTGTCCTAGGTACTGATGAAAGGTGGGCTGGATGATGGTGAGAGTCGGCTCTTAGGTACCTATCTGTGTGTGTTGGTTTACGGTATACCGAGTGGGATAGGCGACCTGTATGTTCACGTTTAACCAACACGTCCAGAAAAGGTAACTCACCATTTTGCTCGTGCTCTACTGTAAATGCAATTTTAGGGTGCTGTGTATTTAGGTGTGTCAATAACCTATCTATTTGATCCTCCTGTACAATTGCAAATACATCATCTACATACCGCCACCAATGTGTTGGCTTACAGGGTGCATCTTGTAGCGCGGTAGCTTTGAACCACTCCATATATATGTTAGCTACGACAGGTGCTATGGGTGAACCCATCGTTACTCCCTCCAGCTGCAGAAAATAATCCCCTCGCCAGGAGAAATAACCACTCGTCAAGATATACTTTATCACTGTCATGTACTCGATGGGTAAGTCTGTGGTCTTTAACAAATCTTCAATAATAAGGATGGTGTCCGCTATCGGTACATTAGTGAATAAAGAAGTGACATCAAAACTCACCATTAGCTCTCCATTGTCAACTACCACATCTTCTAACAACTGTGTAAAATGCGTAGAATCTCTCACGAAGCTCGCAGTTTTTCATTTTTTTTGGAATATGATAAATTCTTTAAAAAAGTGAACGATGACCTGTGTGTGCGGGTAGCGCGGGATTATTTTCGCAACATCGCTATCTTATCGGAGGAATTGTTTCGTCTGCATTTACGTCTGGCGAGTATTTTGTCACTAGATTTATGGAACATCTTGGACGCCATGTCCTTTAACAGGTCGGATAATGTAAAAAACAGGGTTTCAAGAACGCATAACTCGAAATTTAAGCGCCTAATACCATTTGCAGAGCAATATAGATAAAATAGATAGGTTATTGACACACCTAAATACATAGCACCCTAAAATTGCATTTGCAGTAGAGCACGAGCAAAATGGTGAGTTACCTTTTCTGGACGTGTTGGTTAAACGTGAACATACAGGTCGCCTATCCCACTCGGTATACCGTAAACCAACACACACAGATAGGTACTAAGAGCCGACTCTCACCATCATCCAGCCCACCTTTCATCAGTACCTAGGACACTAATTAATAGGGCTTTGAGACTATGCCACCCTCAATATCTAGATGCAGAGTTATCACACGTCAGGATTGCACTGGAGAAGAATGGCTACGGATGGAAACAAAGTTTTCGCATTACCAATTCATCCTCAAGAAAACGTCAGATGTCAGTAGAGAGAGCTGCAGCTTACCTACCGTTTGTGAAAGGGGTGACGGATAAAATTGGACACTTGTTGCGAAGAAAATATGGCATCAAGACAATATTCCGACCACTTACTCAACTTAGACAATTGATACGCTCTCCTAAAGACAAAGACCCTTTGAGTGTACCTGGCGTTTACAAAATTCCTTGAGATTGCGGAAGCTCCTACGTAGGTGAAACTAAGAGGAACATTTCTACCAGGCTGACTGAACATATTCGTGCCGTGAAGAATGCTGACATTGAAAAGTCAGCAATTGCAGAGCACTCGCTAACCTCTGGCTCTACACATAACATTCGATTTGATAAGGCTCAGGTACTATCAAGAGAAAGATTCTTTGTACATCGAAAGATCCGTGAAGCAATCGAAATCTGCCGTGTTCCAAATTTCAACCGAGACAAAGATTGGTTTCTTTCTCCAGCCTGGAAACCTTGTCTCCACGGAACGTACTATAGTAACGATTTGGAACCGGTTAGTGATAGTGTCAGTGTTGTATGTTTGACGGTTCCCAATGTTGTGGGCACGAGTGGCGAAGTCGAAGAGCCAGTACTAGCACCAAATTTGTTACCGCCTGCCGTGACAACGTTTCCATCTCTACCCGCACGTACGACTCGCGCCGCAAGATACCTCACCCGCAGTACGAACCGTGAGCTCGAGCGGCAACGAGCGGACCGCGGATCAAACTCACCCTGATTCTCTAGATGAATCGAAACAATGTCGGTGCCTCATCGACAAAATAATACGTGAGTAAAGCCCGTGTTTGTCAAAATGTACAGTCTTATTAAGTTTATGGAGAATTTTATTAGCAAGATTATCGCCTACTGTGGAGAAGAAGATGTTGACATTATTTAGGGATTCACTAGGAGTGGTTGATGTTTCCAAGAGAACAGAGTTTTGTGAATTGTTAGTAGAAATGTTACAAGCGCATTTGACAGCATTCCATGTTTTTCTGCTATCGCCTTTACTCTCAGCAAGCTTCGATCGGTCGTATTCATTTTTTATATTCTGTAGAACATTGTTGCAGTAGTTACGGTATTTTTTATATTTTCTAAATAGGGTTTTGTCATGGGGATTTTTTCTTGTCTTCATATGGAGATGATCTCTATGCCTAATGCATTTCATGAGTCCGGGGGTAATCCACGGTCTACGAGTTAGTTTTGAATTAGATATGGATCTAGAGTTTTTGTTGATTTCAATAGACTGAGTGATAGTTTTATAAAAATAAAAAGGATTGTGTGGTTTTATGAAACCACGGTAAAAGTGAAACTTATTTTCACATTATGGACATTTAACTAAACATTTTTGGAATAATATTCCATTAAGGGTATAAAAATCGCTTTATCAATCTTAATTTTATACTTGGAAAATTGGAATGATAATGGGAAATAATAAAAGTAGACTAAGTCTCCAACTAATATTTTGATTGAACTCTGTGTCTTAGTAGAGTACGACAGACATAATACTTAACAATTATTTAGATTATATACACATATTAAATCGTGGAGTCATATTGATCCGTTTTTTTATTATTTTCAATCATTCTATTAGCAATTCCATCTTCATTATGAGTTTCACAGTTTATAAATGTAACCAATATTTTATGGTAACTAAAATACGTGAACAGTGACTTACATTCGATTTTTTCAATGTTTCTAGTAAAAACCGCATCGATCGTTGTACCATATCTCGTGGTGGGTATATTTCTATCATATAATTCCCAAATAGTAGGTACGTACGTAATACCTACATACAAGTACCCAACATACTTTAATAATGATTGATAGGTTTGCACTAACCTATCATATATTCTTGAAATTACACCACAGATAGATTTTACGAAATGCGTCGCTCCGGCCCAGACAGTGACAGAGTTATATGTAAGAAGCGTATGGCTATGTTATAGAGGATATGCGAGCTGAATTGAACTTTGTTGCGTCGCCGCAAGAGTCGCTATTTATAGTAGCGGGGCCGACCGTCACGCGACATGCAACACACAGACGAAAAAATTTGAGACGATGTAATAAAAGTTTCACTTTAATAATCAAAAGCTATAGATGCATCTGTCATGGTGTAAAGTTCGTCCCAGTTTGCTTCTGCAAGTTCGTGTGCAATTTGTTGATAATTATATTTGTGCAGGATAGAAGGCTGATTGCTTTCGTCAGGTATATTGTTAGGTTTATTTTCAATGCCTAGTATAACAGTGTCGTGGTCACTCAAATCTGCTCCACACACCACTACTTTAGACTTATGTCCGGATTTTACAAGTGCGTGTGTGTGAAATACAGACATTTATTGTAGATTTCATCTGCTAGATGTACATTTATAATGCCAGAAAGCCTTTCCACTTGTCGTTTGTAGTCTTCTGATAGGCTATCCCTGTATTTTACCCAAAGACTAAGTCCGTCTGTAATCTGACAGAATGCTAGCATTATAAAAAAAGTTTACGCATTTTAAATGGCTACTCGCATGAGGCTGCTTCCTCTAGGGCAGAATCCCAATGTAAGTCGTCCTCTAGCAAGCCAGCTTTCATGCAAGATAATTGTTTTTTTTTTGCCAATGTTTTGCCATACAAAATATGAAGGCACTTCCGCATATAAAAGGGTTTTAGAAAATCATCTGTTTGACATAAATCAATTTGACATTCTAATTTTAAAAAGTTGCATTGCACCAAGCTTTTATATGAGTTCAACCTTTTTTGAATCGATTTTATTCAAAAAAGGTTGAACTTGGTTGAGTTTTCAAACATGTGTCAAAATAAAATGATATTAAAATCAAAAGCACGACGGAGTATTGATATCAACTTCGATGCAAATCACCCTCAAAATAACTTTCTACCCCTTTTTAACCCCTTTAGGCGATGAGTTTCAATAAAATATGAAACACATCTTCCATATATTCTGTTAAATAATGTTAATGCCAAATTTGAAGTAGATTGGACCAAGGAATCACGTTGTCCCATACAAACTTTGCCCCCGTTTTTCATTACCTTAAAGAGTAGAATTTTGCTAAATCCTTCTTTATCGGATGCCTACGTCATACAAAGAACACACCCTCCAATTTTCAGGTCTCTACGATCAGCGGTTTAAATAAATAATAAATTAATTAATAATCCCGGACATTTCACACAGCAACATCTGGCCCCAAAGTAAGCAGAGCTTGTGTTATAGGCACCACATGACTGATGTACTACTTATATGCTTTTTTTTTGTAAATACTTACATATTATACATAGAAACACCCAGACCCGAAACAAATACATGCAGATCATACAAACATTTGTTCCGCGGCGGGAATCGAACCAGCAACCTTCTGCGTCTCGGCCAGAACTTAGCCTACTACGCCACAGAGGTCGTCAGTTTCCCTAACTACTTCTCCCAACTCTCTCAACTTCTGTTCAAAAGTTAATCACGGTTCTTTGCGAACCGAGAACTCGCGGCAACTCACGGACTGTCTATCAAACTCAACCTGATAAAGGTTCTCTAGATGAATCGAAACATTGTCGGTGACAGAATAATACGTGAGTAAAACCCGTGTTTATCAAAATGTATACAACACACGAAAGTTTTAAAAGTGGAAGAGTTAATCACTGTTTAAAATATTGCCATCCTTTTTTGTGTTCAAGTTTATTAGTAAGACGATAATCTATAAGTAAATGTCCATTTATGATGATGATGATTACCTGTAGGGCTCGGAGGTCCCCGGAGCCGCCGCCTGTCGCGGCGCGGCTCAGGGCAGCAGTCTTTAATGCCACGATTATATTCTCGTGGTACCCGTTCAGGTCCTGAAAAATTTACAAATTCTAATATACTAACAAGTATCGAGTTTATATAAATCATTGCCTAAGAGTAAGTTAGGATTGAAACTCGGCTTCGGGCGTTATATCACATTGATATGCGACGGGGAAGGCGCGGGACGGACCCGAGTATTAGAATTGTCACCTCCTTTTCTTCGTTGCTACGGCACAACATACAGACCAACTTAGATTTGTAATCGCTTGATAGGGCATTAAAATCCTTTATGTTAATATTTAAACATAAGTAATGATACTTAGCCGAGCGCCCTGAGCATTGCAGAACAGGAATGTCTTTCAATTTATTCTGACAGCCAGCACATTGCACATATTATTACAGCACATGTTATTATTATTTATTAATAATTTTCAGTTAAGAAAGAAGAATATGTTTATTGTTTTTACAGTGTAAGGTATAAAAATACAAACGATAGAGCAACCCTCCTACTTTTATATGTATCACAGTATCTTAATGCTAGCCTTTTGTCTGTCACTCTAAAACCTGTCTGTTTTGTATACACTCTACTTGTTCATAATTTTCACTCAACGGGATATTTACCATGATATATGAGTTTTTCTGCTTCTCGATATTTCGACATGAGTTTATCTCGTGATCATGGCGCATGCAACTGTGCCGAAATATTGAGAAGCAGAAAAACTCATATATCATGGTAGATATCCCGTTTTGAGTGAAAATTATGTGCAAAACCATGATAGTTTTAAAAGTTATAACTCTACTTGTTTTTATGTATAATATGTATGTATTAAAAAAAATATATAAGTAGTATATCAGTCATGTGGTACCCATAACATAAGCTCTGCTTACTTTAGAACCAGATGAACTGTGAAAATCTAGTAGATTCGGAGAGAGGGTAACGTGAAAATCACTGTGTTTACACAGTAATTATGCTATTCTTATATTGTGACATTTATTGAATACAATTTGGCATTGGAACTTTGATGTTACTCGTAACTAGGATGAGCCTTAGTGTGCCAGAATCGTTTTTACAAAAAAAATCGTCTGTAAAGTCGGCTTACAGACGATAACTTTACGTGATAACGTCATAAGAAAACAATGATGAAAACATGCATACTTTTAACCTATTAAGATGCATCACAGGCCAAACGCTTAGGCCGATCGTGCCTCTTTATGGCTTGTTTCGCGCTCTCGTTGCACGCTCGGCTCAGGCGGAACGTGACAATTTTTCGTGCGTGCAGCCGGGCGGCGTTCATAGATTTATAAGACATTATCAAGTGACACTTTCGTCTTCTTCTTAACGCGTCACTGGTTATTTCGAACCAGCGTGGTGGATAAAAAGTTCGCCTCAAAGCCACCTTTCATGCACTTGGCAGATGTCTTCTAACTTTTTTGGTTCTACGACATGCCGGTTTCCTCACAATGTTTTTCTTCATCATTTGAGAGTACTGGTATATCGCACTTAAAACACTCCGATTGGAAATCCATTGGTGCACGACTGGATTCAAATTATTACTATTACTAGACAATTAGTGCTCTCAAAAATAAATAAATAATGAATAAATCAAAAATGCTGGACACAACATCATCTAGCCCCAAACTAAGCATAGCTAGTATTAATAAATGTTTTATGATCTGCAAGTATTTGTCTCGTGTTTCTTTATATAATAAGTATATATTTAAAAAAAGTGTATATAAGTTGTATATCAGTCATGTAGTATATAATTAGTATACCCATAACACAAGCTCTGCTTACTTTGAAGCCAGATGATGCTGTGTGAAATGTTCTGCATTATTTATTTATTTATTATGGTGACAAGATGAGTATAAAACTGATATGTATTGAATACATTGGTACTTATGATACTTTATCACACCCAGACACTTAATAAACATCTTTGTTCATCACACAAATGTTTGTCACGGGAAGGTATAGAACCTCCATCTTACAGTGTAGAAGGATGGTGTTGTGTAAAAAAACCGATCCAAATGCGACTGACCTTAAATTTATACTCCATATCGGCAACAGCTCCAGAAGGCTCCTGTCCATCGGACTGCGAGCCAACCTCAAGCTGCTCGGACTGCGAGTCGTCTCCCCACTTGTCTTTGCCGTCGACTGCGCCGTACCCGTGCTTCTTGAGGATGCCCTTCTCTGGCAGCTTTGCCATCGAGTTAGGAGCAACGTCTATGAACGCTATGTCCTCTTCACCTGCAAATTGAAGAAGTGACTTAAGATCTGAAATGTCTATTAGGTACTCTTTAAACAAGCAAAATTGTTATCAAGAAACGTTATTAGTTGAGAACTGATTTATACGAAAGCAATAGTTGTATTTTTGTAATTACACTTAAAAACTAAAAAGAAAACCATATCGTATATGTATCAAAATACAAATTTTCGTTTACTTGGATTCATATTAGGTTGGGGAAAAAAGTCTTTTCGCATTATAGTATGTATGAACTTGTAATAAAATCTCTTTGGCTATTTGTATCTGGCTGGTTTTGATATCATTAAAAGTATAAATTTTAAAGAACATAATTCCAAATTCAAATTAAGAAAATTTTATTTGTTTTTCGTACTGTCAATATGAGTGAATCTAATGAAGAAATTCGATACATTTTAAAATTTTACTACATAAAAGGTAAAAATGCAAAGCAAGCCTCGAAAAAAATTTGCGATGTTTATGGACCTAGTGCAGTGTCTGTGAGAGTAGCACAAATTTGGTTTAAGCGTTTTCAATCCTGAAATTTTTATGTCAAAGATGCACGTCGCTCTGGTCGACCTATTACGGATAAAATGGATGCCATTTTTGAAAAAGTGGAGCAAGATCGGCATATCAGTAGTTGCGACGTAGCTGAGGAACTGGGAATTGACCACAAAACAGTTTTGGCGCATTTGAAAAAAACTGGGTACACAAAAAAGCTCGATATTTGGGTACCTCACGAGCTCACTGAAAGAAACCTAATGAACCGTGTACTCATTTGTGATTCCTTATTACGACGTAATGAAACCGAACCATTTTTGAAGAAGCTGATAACTGGTGATGAAAAGTGGATCACGTATGACAAGAACGTGCGAAAAAGGTCGTGGTCAAAGGCCGGTCAGGCTTCACAGACTGTGGCGAAACCCGGGTTAACTCGCAACAAGGTGATGCTGTGTGTGTGGTGGGATTGGAAGGGCATTATTCATTATGAGCTGTTACCACCAGGCAGGACCATCGATTCTGAACTCTTCTCTACTATTCTCTACAGCTGATGAGATTAAAGCAAGAAGTTGAGAGAAAGCGGCCGGAATTAATCAACAGAACGGGTGTGGTTTTTCATCATGATAACGCTAGACCTCACACATCTTTAGCCACTCAGCAAAAATTAAGAGAGTTTGGCTGGGAGGTGTTAATGCATCCGTCGTATAGTCCTGACCTTGCACCTTCAAATTTTCACCTATTTCGGTCTCTTTAGAATTCTTTAGGCAGTGTCAGGTTAACATCACGAGAGGACTGCCAAAACCACTTGTCGCGGTATTTTGATCAGAAGTCCCAAATTTTCTATAGCAATGGGATCATGTCCCTACCTACAAGATGGCAAAAAGTTATCGAACAAAATGGTACCTACATACTTCAGTTAAATGTAAATAAACTATATTAAAAAATGTTTGAATTTTCTTAAAAAATGCGAAGAAACATTTTCCCCAACCTATTATTTTATGTAGCTATTTTGATTTTGATAAAATGTCTATGGGACTAATCGGAAAGTATGTATATCCTTTTTATACAATTTTTTTTTTTTCAATTCTGTTCATAAATGACATGACAGTTATGACAGTTATGAGGTAACAAACATAAAAACAATTCAACCGAATCAAGAACCTCCTTTTTTTTAAAGTCGGATAAAAACAATATCGGCCTTATTTATGAACGCCTCTGAACTTGAACACGGTCAAAACACTACTTAAGATTCGTTTAATAATTGTCTATAAACTTTTGATGTGTTCATATCTCACCTGAATGGTTAGGCTCGTCTTCACTACCCGAATGCACCCTTTTCATTTTCTGATGATCTCTGAAATATGAAAAAGATGAAATTAACATAATATAAGTACAGACGAGTCTTATTGACCTGAAAAGTACTCTGAATATTCAAGAACTGTTTTTTCGCGAAGTTTTATTGCATATCTTTGATTTACTTTGTTAAGAGTGGGTTAGTAAATGA
Source organism: Lampropteryx suffumata (assembly GCA_948098915.1). Classification (NCBI taxonomy): domain Eukaryota; kingdom Metazoa; phylum Arthropoda; class Insecta; order Lepidoptera; family Geometridae; genus Lampropteryx; species Lampropteryx suffumata. Next base: position 19,577,612 of record OX402546.1, read on the forward strand.
GTGGATCAACTTACGGATATCTACTAGCGTTCCCGGATCCACCCATGTGGTTCCCATGCTTGAATATAACGCGTTGCGAATCCCCTCGACTGAAAAAAGAGCATTTGAATTTCATAGTCTGAGCTGGCACGAAAGTGTGACAGTATCTACCTACTTGATAGTGAATCTATTATTAGTGAATCCTACTCAACTCAAGTGTAAGTGTTGCAAATTAAAAAAATGTGGTTCCACTTCAACCTTATAAAGCTTGGCACTGTATAATCTACATGTTAGAAAATGTTAAAATGTAATGGAACCTAATTATTACGGGATTGTCCAGTTTGCTACCTACTTCAGCTATTTCAAAATCCTACCGCGACAAAAACCTTTTAAGATATATAAGGATTCAAAATAGGTTGATATAATATTAAGAATAGATAGATATAATATAAAAATCTAAATAAAGATCAAAAAGCGTGTCCTCGAAGATCGGATAGTGCTTGTTCACGCATCACACAAAGACATAGGCAAGTAAGTGTCCGCTTCTGTCAAAATATTGTAGAAACTCAAGCTTAGTGAATAAAAGCTAAAACCGAGTGGCACAAACAAAACTAAGCGTGGAGACTCGCCAAGCTGCCGACGTACCTCAACAGGTTTCTGATTCAGAACACCAGATCCGATATAGAAGAAAGAAAAAATATATAAATAATATTAAATAGGTAGATACCTAAAGGTTTTAACATAAAACAATCACTTCATTAACGCGGGCAGGGTATTTCTGGCAGGATACAAGGAAAATAAAATAAGACACAGATATCAGCACTGATATTAGTTGAAAGTAAAGTAGAAAAATCTGAAAAGAATGCGTAAGAATACCATTTTCAACTTAAATTAATAAAAACACAGATTGATAGAACATCCAATCGTCGTTAGTGGAGATATTATACCTGAAAGTGTTATTGAAGGAATGCATCTTTCCCCCATCCATAGAGATGTCCTCCTGGGAGTTGTTGGTGGTGGAACCTCCGGCGAAGTTCTTGGCGATGGGTTTCACGTACGGAGGGTCGTACTTCCGTGACGTGCTCTTTTTCCTGGAGCAGGCGTGGCGTGGCGCGGGAACGCACACTCAGATCAATCGATTACGTTTACAAGATCGAATTGAAAGAAATTGATAGCGAGATTGAGCAAACTTTTGAATACACGTGGAACGAATGATGACAATTTTTGTGTGCAAGTTGAAATTCTTGCAATATTCTGAAATATATAGGTATCTAATATGATGAATGCAAAAACAACGCAACCGAAAGCTTTATGTTTTAAATAATTAATTTCATCGTTTGTTCCACTTCATACAATCGAATTGATTTGCAAAGCACTAGGCTTTTGGATATTTAACAGTTCATCAATTAAAATTTAGAATTTTGGACTTTAGTTAACTTTTCGTTTCATTCCTCATGGGAATTTGATGTTGTATGGAAATTAATAATAAAAGATTGATCTTAGCTTAATGGTAGGTAAGTTAGGTTCTTTCCAGTCTTTGTGAAGTGACCTTTGAATAGCCAAAAAGCAACATTTTCAAAGCTAGATGAGGTTATTTCGACCCTTGCTGATAAACAACAATATATCGAATGTGTAGCGTAAGTAAATGATTTTGAATATTTTATCGGTGAATCTGTCTGTTAGAATAACGCAATTAAATTGTTTAAAGTGATATAGTTGGAGTAAATCAGCGAGTATTCAATAAGCTCCCTGTATCATTGTCATCAATCACACTGTGAGTTGTGAACTAGAAAGAACCGGATGTCTTAATTGTACTTATAACATGAGGCGTTGCTAACTAGATAGACAGCGGCTTGAAAGAAGAAACCGTGCAACGCACATTCGCTTCTCGTGCAAATAAGAGTTCAGTGGTAGTGATAGTGAGTGGTGACTAGTCGAGCGATCTATATCTTCTTCAGTTAACAACATTGTTGGTCTAAGCACCTCGAATGTGACGCGTTACAAGTTACTGATTGTAATGATAAATAGGTTGTTCGTGTAAACGAGTGTAAGGAGTTATCTGGTTGCGCGACGAGTGAAGCTAGTGGTGGTGACGGAAGATATAGACGCGGCAGCAGCAGCGGGGCGCGGCCGCTGACGCGCCGGCCCGCCGGTGCTGCGACCAAAGAAAGGAAACGAAAACGAGTCACAGTTCACATAAGCCAATGCATACATCCAAGAGCCCAGAATCTTAAGGGTTTGAGTCGAGATGTCTCGAGTTAAAACGAGGAAAGCCTTCCCGGCATGCAGCGAGGCGTCGGACGGCGAGGCCTCGCGGCGCGGTCACAGAACCACAGATCAAATGCAGTTGTCAAACCCGCCAACTCTAGCGCTACGACCACAAACGTATAAAAGAACTTTCAAAAAGGTAACAACGAAATAAAAACCAATCGCCGACGTAACGAAACGAACAGAATACCAACGCTAACGTCTAAAATAAATATACAAAGTAATACGAAGGTGACGATTTAAATTTCTTCTCAAGACTACCTTTGGTCTGTTTTCTGCTCACTAACCTTATTAGGCACATGGAGAAGTTTTTGTGTACTACGACTGACCTGTAGCAGAGAGCGCTCAGGGCAAATACTATGAATACCCCCCCTACCACAGACATGAGCACCGCCACGAGGAACACCGTGTTCGAGCCGTGGTAGTTCTCTGCGCCCAAAGAGAAGGGTGTGAGTCGCGGTCCGGCGCGGCGTGACGTCACCGCGCGCCCGCTCTCACGAGGCAGGCGGTGACGTCAGCGGGCCGGCGCCGGCGCACCGCGGCCGGGACACTACGCATAGACACAGACACGACACGGATACACGTACGACATACAGGCACGAGCGACAGACACAGTGCAACAACACCGAGTTACCGGCCGTTACCTGAAGCAGTACGCCATCCAGGCGAACCCCACGAACACCGAGAGCACGACCGCGAGCAACAATATCACCATGTTCACTGTGCTCATCTTATTCCTCGAGTGCTCACCTGCAAGAGAGGGTCCCGCGCGTTAGTGCGCCGGCGCCGTCCGCGCATTGCCACGCCCTTCCGAGCAATGCTTCATCCACGCACGCGCTAGTGCAGTACTTTACGCGCGATACATGCACTACTACTGCCGACTCCCGCCCGGCTACGTTACTGACCGTGACGTACGTCCGACCTGCGCCTAGGCCGACCTAAAGCGCGGTTCCTTTAGCGGTACGAGTCGCGTTCGCGGCGATACTAAACGATTTTGGATTTTGAGAGCAGTGCTCGGATTTTAGGGCCAATTAGTACATTTTATAGTAGGGGGAATATTTATAGAGGATTTATAAGATACCTGTAATCATAAGAAAGTGGTTAAGTTAAAATGTAACAATGTAAAATAATAAGTCGTGTGTATGTTGTGTTGGTGTGTATTAATGTTTCATTGTCTTGTGCATAGGAGTCAAGTATTTGCCAACTTATAAAGATATAAGAAGAGTAACCAATACCATGGAAGATGTTACAGTATTATTAACAAAACCAGAAGTGTTCATATAAAAATTACACGGAAGAGAAAAATCACTTTTTCACACTTAACAAAATAAAATAGGATCCTTTTCTCTTCGATATAAAAAAAATGCAGAATACATGATATCTTTAATCATTTAACGATGCGAATAACTCAAGCGAGAAAATTTACTTATCTCTCAACATTTTTACTCATTAGACAAAAAATATGATCGCCCTTAATTATTTATAAATACAATTAGAGCTTCACGCGAATTCACGAGGCGAAAGTTCTTGTGTTTTGTGTAAAATGTCACTTGTGCCCCAGTCGCTTAACCGATGGTGCTACGACGTCTACGTTGCTACGTCGTAGCCTCTGGGAATAGACGTCAAGAAACGATATTTTAGGTTGAGCACAATTTGGGGACATTTATTATTAAGAGTGTGTATGTACTTATTGGGTCTTTCAATTCCCAGTTACCACACTACGAGCTACGGTGCTACGGCGTAGCACTAGGGATTTCCCGTCAAACAAGTTATAATAGACGAGGTTTTCGGGCTTTTCTATTTATTTTATACACGACTCCTTCAACTATCCAATCAATAATGTAAAGTTTTTGTAATTTCGTAAACAAAAAATAACATCAAAGGTAGCTTCAATTTAATTACAGTTCTCGATCTTACATTAAGTAACTTATATATTCTTACGTGTAAACTGGCTTTGACTCACCATACGGTGTTTCCTTTTTGGTCATGTTGTAGGCAGCTTTGGTAGTGTTATCGGGTACGTAGGGCGTAGGGGAGGGAGGCAGGGTGTCTTGCTGCGAGCAGTCTGGCCCGGTCCAGCCGCGCTCGCAAGCGCACTTGTTCAAATTTGAACAAACCTGGAATTGATTAGAAGATTTGATTAATTTAAAAGTCTGCATGGTTATCATGACTATGAAAAACAGTTATTATCGGCGTTTTATTTTGCTATAGAATTAATAGCCTACTAACATTTAATTTAAGAATTTACTATTAAATAAATAATGCCGGATATTTCAAACCCTCGTCCCAAACTAAGCAGAGCATGTATTAATAAATTAAAGTGATCCAATATTGATTTAAATAAATAAATGAATGAATAGTTTCAGATAAAAATTAAATTGTTGATGTTTTTTTATATTTGTCCTCTCGTCTTTTCGTTTTTTACTCTTTTATTTTTCTGGATTTATCCTTCTTCTGTTTTGCCTTGCTTGTTTTAATGTTATTTGTAGAAATCATTTTTTTCTGCCCCTGGCCTCCCTGGCTTGTTCTAGTCCGGGAGTGCCTTTTTTTATAAACCTGATTTATCTTGAATGAATTTATCTTAAATTAAGTAAGATATTTGTATAAATATATTACTATATTGGTGGTCAATACACACAACACCATCTAGCCCCAAACTAAGCATAGCTTGTACTATGATGACCAGATGACTGATAGAATACTTATATATTTTTGAGTACATCCATAAGATAGAGCTACTACCAACTGAGCTGACAGGCCAGTCAAAATATATGTAATATATGTAATAATGACTTTAAATTTTTTTAAAGGGCTTTATAGATTTAATAAAAAAATTATCAATATATTAATATATGAGGCACAGTAATAGTGTGGCGTTTATTTTAGTATATCTTTTGAGCTATAAATAAATAATAGTATAAAAATATTGATAGACAATTGATAGTTAATAGTTTGGGACTAGTGATGTTGTGTGCGAAACTTGTACTATGAAAACCAGATGTCTGAATACTTATACACGCGTAAATATATATTTATAAAACATTAAACAGATGGACAAATATTAAGTACTGTTCCGCCTATCTATTCTTAAAGAGTTACCTCCAAAAGAAATTCGACACGTGTTTCGCCCCTCCTTCTTTTGGAGGTAACTCTTTAGGAATAGATTGGCGGAATAGTACTAAATATTTGTTCATCTGTTTAATGTTTTGTAATGGATTTCCGCAAGGTCACGCCTGAATCAATTATCTATATATTTATGTTACTTTATAACACCCCGACCAGAAAAAACACCCTGTATTCATCACTAAAATAATTGTCCACGGTGAGAATCGAACCCACAAAAACTATAGCGCAGAAGGTAGAGCTACTATCAATTGAGCTGTGAGGCAAGTCAAACGTATACAAAAAGAACCAGCTCTCTTCTATTATATAAGAGAACTAACCAAGTACAAATTAGTACGACGTACTTATGTCGATAAAAAATAAAAAATGGTTGCCTAAATATTGAGCGTAAAAGTAGGTACGGTCGAGTTGACTGATATAAAAGTCAAAACCAACATCCTCGCTCACATGCTCAAACAGTCTAGGAACTAATCTACAGACCGGCTCAAATCCATTCCGACTCAGAACGAGTTTCAACGATATTACGGGAATTAATTTCGTAGTTGTGAATCGAATCGTATTACCTAACTGCCACAAATTGGACTCGGAAGCTGCTACTATTGTTAGTCTGATTCGATGCCGATGTAAAGCCAAATGAGATCGAGAGAATGGTAATTGTATGGTATCGGAATGTATACGCGTTCTGTAGTGGAGTCGATTCGCGGTACGAGTATTGTACTTTATGTATCAATCAATGTAGGCTAGGTAGGTAGGTAGCGATTAGCCGCATGTGAATCAAGTAATTGTATGCTCGGCTTTTAGAAACCGAACAGTAAGAGCAGGTACCTACATTTTTGAATATCACTAGATATTTGGAACCAGCGTATTCGAACTAATAAACTATAAATCTATTGAATTCAGTTTATTATCTGATCATTATATCCAAATAAAAATGTAACTCACTTTATTTTATTGAGTTTTACTCAGATTAAGTCTCGTGAGTAAAAACATTATTTAAAATATCACAATAATCTCTATATGTGAGAGTTTTCATAGTAGCTCGCACAGAAATAGATCGAGTTAGCTTAAAATTGATGATTTCTAGTCTGAACCATCGAATTAATCCTCAGCTCAGTCCTCAGTCGAGACACACCAATGTAGTTGAATTAATTAATAACTGTTTAAAATTATTCGTTAAATTTGGCAGGTGCTTCAAAGTTTTGAGACAAGGATTAGCGAAACGAAGGCTTATATTGATTTTGAAGATGAAACAAGATTAACAAACATTATCATCAGATTACTGTGTAGATTATTCTATCTTTAGATTATTATTTTGCTGGAACCCACGAGAAACTCGAGTTTACTATATAAGTGCAATCAAATTTTATATCTTAAAATCCTATGTATATAATGATTTTAAATCAAAAGTTGTTATGGAAAACTGCCATAATCACAGCATAGATAGTTATGTGTGAAGTAATATTGTAATAAAAGGAACGCTGCGTACAGTAATCTAGATTTGTAAAGAAGTGCTGTGTTATGCAGTCGCAGTGCTCAAAATTCAATCAAATCTAAATAAAGTTTTTGTATCTCGTGTTCGCGGGCAACAACAATAGTGCTCCAAGCGAGCCGAGGCCACAGCACAAGTAGTAACGCAGAAACAGACGAAATGATACGTCCGCATCACATCAGAAATTTCATTCAAAGCGGAGTAGTCGTTGAGAGTTGAAACGCAAAAGTAGGTAAGTGCTGCATAGTGTTACAGATCTCGGATGTTGCTGTGGCACATAGGGATTGTAATCGCCGGGTTCAGTAGAGATACCTCCTCAGATCTATAGGCAAGTACTAAACATTATATTTGGTATATACATATGCTTTGCACATTATTTAGTATTCCTTACGCGACAGGTTGCAAGTACGTCGCTGCTTATAGGAATACCAGCCAAAGACACACACCTATGTTTTTTTTTAGATTCAAGAGTTTTCTGGATTCCACCTGGAAACATATTTCGACAGGAAAAATCTATTGATGCATCAAGGCAAAGGTACACTATATTTCAAATTGTAGAAAACTGAAGTTGACGTAAATAGGTGCTTAAATTCAAATTCAACAGCCAGCTATTTAGTTTTAGGCGTTTGAAGCGATGAATGATCCGTGCCATAACAAGTATGGGTTATTTGGACGTTGATTTTCAATTGGATACAATGTGATAAAGTCGCAGCGGTGAACTGTATCACAGCTCGTAGGTTTGTTCGCAAGTTTGCATACGACAGATGTAAAATCCAACTGGATAAGCCGAGTTTATGCAGTCACGCGTTCACGCTAGTTTAGTAGTTCTAGTGCCTGTAAGGAGTTGAAATGATATAGGGAGTTAGTTTTATAGAACAATGTTAAGGCAAGTTGTTAATTATGAGACGCGAAATGCTTGCGGATACGGTGCTGGCTTGCTTACAGCCAGCACCGTACAGTTAGAATTAGATGTATGTATACATACAGTCTAGTGATTACATACGTAATTTCAACAGTGCAATTATAAGTTAGAAAGCTGTATTTAGAGCACTGTATTTGGTGTTTTGTACTTTAATAATCAACATAGAAGATGAAGAGTCACATGTAAAAAAAGGAACTACATACTTTTTATTGATCTTGAAAGAATATTCCACTAATATAAAAAAAGATTTATTTTTAAATAATTACAAAAGTGTACAGAATGATATACAATAATATAAAATACATGTTGAGCTATCTAATGACCGATTAAAACGATCTAAAGATAGCTGATCACGAATGACAACACTAATATGCTGGGCCAGATAGGAGCTAGCTCTTGGGTTACGCGATGTTTCTACCAGACGCCATGAAATAATCAGGGTCAGGGTCTCGACTCCAAAGGGGTAAAATATGTAAGCCCAATCAAGAGCGGCATGCATGCGCCTTTCAGTCGCAGTACCAGCTCTAACTGAATATAATAACTTATAACTTACCTCTATCTTGTAATTAGATACTTATTAAGCTTGCAAGGAGTTAAAATACTGTCTGTCCTTGGGTATTTTATTGATTGGCATTACAATGCCAATCAATAAAATAATAACAATAATAATATAATTTTTCTATCTACCTAATAATCTTTATTTCAGGCAAATTTATAAGTACGGATGCGATTATAAGATGGAAATTGAATCTTTTAGAGACAGCGGACAAGTGTCAAGTGACAAGCAAGCATACCACTTGAGTTGGTAATTGAAATACTGAGACTTTTATTCCCAACTCTTTGCACAATTATTGAACAGTTCAAGTAATCATGACTGATTGAACTACTCAGTACTTTCATCAATTGTACTGGTAATGATCCTAAAGATGGAATTTTCCAGTGATTATCCGTTATCTAAACCCAAAAGCAGCATTGACCAAAACAACCAGGTACTAAATGTACAGCTCGGTCGTGTAACTGAATTCTGGCCGTAGCTTACGTGCGCGGGCACAATTCGATTTGCGACACCGAGAGTTGCGCTCGTCTGCCACAGATTCAGTTAAGGCACGTACTGTAGAGCTTAAACTTGCCCTGTGACGGTGATTTTGAGTTCGCCTGACATCAAAAACACTACCTTTCCTTCTGGGCAGTCGAGTTGACTGCCCAGTATATAGTTGTAAAGGTAATTCGCAATGTAGGATTTTCGCGTTATATTTGGTGCATGCGCATACGAATAGAAAGCAAACGTTCACCCGAATAAAAGCCTATTAGGAAACAACATTAGGTATAAACTATAAAAGAGCTTAACCTGACTGACTGACTGACTGATTCATCATTGCCAAGCCAAAACCGTTTAAGCTAGAAAGCTGAAATTTGGAAGGTAGCTTCCTGTTATAGCAAACTAAGGCGGGATTTTTTTTAAATTCAACCCATAAAAGGGGTGAAAATTAAATGTATGAACGAAACTTCTTAACGCGTGGAGCGATTTGCTTGAAACTTGATATGAATAATACTATACTAAAAACTCAATGGTTTCTCATACAAACGAGCTAGCAAAGTCGCGGGGGTTCCAGCTAGTTAGGTATAAACATCATTACCAGTATGTACTGTTTTCAAACAAAGATAGTACAATTTTAATTTAAACCAGCACGCAGCAATAAACTTAATTTTAACAATGCACCAATTATACTCTAGCAATGAAACAAAACGAATATCTTTACAAGCAAGAGTTATTATCCATGTGGGTGTTGTATCGCGTTATTTAAAACTGTATAGTTCTACTGCCGGGTAATGTAGTTAGCAGGCAGGCTTGTTGCGAGATGCTAATTACATAAAGGAAATCCAAAGACACTGCAGCGTGGAAAGAGATTGTGTTATAAGTCGCATGAAGTCAAATGAAGTTGGCAATGAGTCTACCAGATGCTACACGATAATGTCCAAAGAAAATATAACGTCAATCTCGTACTCCAAACCCATCTATAGATTATATCGTAGAATATTGCAAAGATATTTTAGTTCCATAGGTCGTCGGGGCTACAACGGACTTTTAAAGGTTTAGATAGCGGAATTTATGTGGACAGTTTAATTAAGGCCTTTACAGGTGAAACATTGTTGCACGGATATTGACAGTGATGAGAAAACGCTATGCGAAAATTATTAAAATCTTTATGTATGTAGATTGAACAGGTTTTTTTTAGACTTATCAGAAATAAGAAATAAAGGCATTTCGTTTTATAAAGCTCATATTAAACTGGATTTCAGGATTGAATAACGGAATGATTTATAAAGGTAAGCGCGTACGAGGCAATGACAGGTGGAGCAGTTGAACTGTCTACTGTCTACTGGCAGCGAGATGGGTGGACGACAAGTCGCGGGCTGTTGTTGGTTGAGATTAGCGTTAAATCGAGGTAGATTACTATCTACCATCGAAGAAATGGAGATCTATACTCAGAACTGGGTGCATCACCTGATCATGAAGAATCGCATATATTGTTGAGTTGGAGCTATCGACGCCACTAGCAAAGTTGGTCGGTACGAGACGGGTCAAACTATTGTGTTTAATATTCTGTTATGCGATGCGGCTCGCTCGCTCTACGTACTGCGTTGCGTCCTGTGTTCTATGTACACGCAAGTGACTATTGGGTGTTAATAATGTGCCGACTCAACATGCACTAATGTGCGAAATACGTACGCTTTTTCGCTGCGATGCGTCCTGTTTCTCCTCGTTTCAACCCGACGTATTAACAAGTAAGCTTACATTGACATCCCAATTAATTAGAACCGATGAAACGTACATAATCCTGGTTGTCTGCCCCTGCCTCTGTAACGGATCCTTTTGTTGAATGGGCGTGTACAGTTGACAAATGAATACGAACGAGTTTTAAATCAACGGATTTAATTACCAATTATACTAACGTATCCCCGCGCGTAGACGGTGTTGTAGCAGATTGTCTAGGACAGCTGGTATACAACACAAAACAGATATAGTTTTATCTGAAACATCTGAGCCATATCAAATGATGTTGAAATCGAGTTGAAATTAATAAATTTCAACTCAATTTCAACATCAGTTAGATATCGGTCAATGTTGTCAAAAAAGTCCTGCTTACACAACCTGATACATCTTAGTAAGTGGTCAAACTGGTAAATGCCAAAATGCCAAAATAATAGAAATAATAAATATTATTTATTTGCTTGAACATATGTGATACAATTAGGTATTATAATAGTAAGTCTATTGTATGTCCTATGTCCTATATAGTATATGTTCTTTAGCATGCAAATTTCCCTTTCCTGCAAGTATTCCTAAACCTAGTTCTTAGCTTTAGTTTATTTGCTCGGGAGATATATTAGAATGAATTAATAAATGGTGTAATAATATTAATTAATAAGTCAGAAACATTTTAATATGTTAATATTAATGTTACAGTTTAGATGTCCCTATAATTAAAATATTCACTAATTAAAATTTCAAAATGTACGATATTCTTCTTTGTATGTTGTGCCTACTTCTAGAAGGATGTACACCGTCTATGTCTCGTTTGTTGTCATTATTACTGTAATTTTGTTTTGTTAATAACAACAGTTGTTTCTGTTGAGTTAAGTCTACATTATCCCGATGATGCTCATAATGGATGCATTAATCCAGCTATTCCATTTAGTCTATGTTATTGCAATGCAATGAAATTAAACAGTGCCTCTGATTACCCGGCGGCCGCACATTGGAAACACATTACTATTCTCATTTCGTGTCGGTTTACTGTGGTACCTACTGGTGTACAAATAAAGAGTACTCATTATTAATTACTTATAATGCATATTAGTTTATTTATAAAATGCACATCTTCAATTTACCATTATAATCAATTACTATTGAAGCGCTTATAGCGCGTGCCTTAACAGTTCAGCAATGTTCAGCGTTGTATGGATGAGTACCGTTAGTGGATTTTACAAGTGAGCGCTTTCGTAGTTCGATCTCTGCTTCATTGAACAAAAAAACTCGAAACTTGGCGAAGCAGGCCATAAGTTTATGAGGTTCAGAAACTGGAGGTTATTGATAACGTAATAAAACGTAGGCAGGCAAAGTCTGTTCCAGACTTGTAAAACTAAAAATGTAGTAACAGGCGCCACTCAAACTATTAAAAACTGACTGCACCACTTTCCGCCGGTCAATTTGATAAAACAAGCAATCTGTGCATCGTGAGGAGAGAGCATACCTAACTTTTTAACTAGGATTGAAAACTACCTGCCGTTTTACTTATTTATTTAACCTAACGATCTAAGATATATAGGTATAGGTAGATATTTCACAAAGTAAAATCTAGCCTAAAACTAAGCAAAGCTTGTGCTATGTTTTTGGCTATATGAAACAGTTATTTATGGAAAGTAAATATTTTGACGTCACACACATACGATAATTAATGCTCTGTAAACATTTTAATTTATCTCTCTTGAGTTTCGAACCTAATGCATACCTAAACATTGCTGGTGATTTCGTAAAATTCATACAATCTTGATTTTGCCTACACCTAAGTCCAAATTAGTTTGGACTTAAGTGTAGGCAAAATGAGTGACATTTTGAAATGAGAATTTTTAATCTATATATTAATACGTGAAACAAAAACTTTGTACCCCTTTTTACGAAAATTGCGTGGACGGAGGAGTATGAAATATCGCTCACTTATAGTTTATTATATAGAAGAAGTGCAGAATGCTAATTTTTTTTAAATAATGCGTAAAAAATACATTACCTACTAATTAACTATGGTCGAATTTCGACCTGTGGGCGACCACTAGTAAGTTGAAATTGATATTTAGTTTTTTTATTGTATATTTTTTCTAAGATATTCCGCGGTTTTAATCAACACCTCTTTACATTGTGAATGAGCTTTAAAATTACCTTAAACACATCAATCACACAACAATTTATGAAGTGTTATTAAAAAAATTATGGCCTTAAACGTCTTTCGACTTCTGTCAAAAGTTAATTACTATTTTAAAAAGTCAAATAATTTTTGGTTGCGAAACAAGTATTGCGCTCATATTTTATTTATTTTTCTAGAGTTATTTCCGGTTTTATTAGTAATTTAGTTCTGTTTTTATTTAAAGCTAGAGTTATTGACTAGGTTGTGAATAATTAGAATGAAATCTTTGTGTTTCTTTGTGATTCGAGCAAAAATAACTACGGGTTATTTTTTAAAAGCACCATTTTATATTAAATAACAAATACGACAAGATACGACTTTGTGCATACTATAAACAATATAAACACTTGGCACTGGCAAAATTGACAATATTCAAAGTGATCCTTGTGATTGTATTGAATAAGGTATATTTTGACTTTGACTTGACTGTGACACATGCCAGTAACAAAGAAGAAATAGTGCTATCCCATTTTGCTTTTTTTAACTATGTTATTCTAATTCAGACTTTGATTTTAGGATAACAAGATCGTTCGCGTTTTACGAAATTTCTGTTAGTCCGAAAAACAGAATCAGTGCCATTGTGTCTGATTGCGCAGTAGTGTAATTTGCACTGCAGTGCCCTGTCAAGTGCAGGGTACAATTACCTTTAGAGTCAAAAACAGTAATGTTAAAACCACTGAGGGCAGAGTCACTAACACTGCTCTATCAACTCTGGCTGAATACTTCTAACACTAGGATCCGTTAGTAGATTTCATAATAAATTTACAAGTTAACATTATCAGTTTATCTCGTGATCATGGCGTATGCAACTGTGCCGAAATATCGAGAAGCAGAAAAACTCATATATCATGGTAAATATCCCGTTTTGAGTGAAAATTATGTGCAAAACCATGATAGTTTTAAAAGTTATAACATTATAGGTGTTTTGAATACATATTAACTTTTATTATAAACTAAAATTAGTTTACGGAAATGTACAGGATAATAAACAATGATACATGTGAGCTATAAATCCGTTTGAAACGATCTATATTTTAGCCCACGACTCTTATCCTCGGGCTCGGTAGACACATCCTCAGATCTCTGTTTACTTAGTTCTTTGATGATATCTAAGAGGGATGCTTCACAGGCGTCCAAACATTACACATAACTGCTCCAAATCACTGTCAGCATGATCTTATCTAACTAATATAATTAATCCGAAAGTAACTCTGTCTGTCTGTCTGTTACGATTTCACGCTTAAGCCGCTGAACCGATTTTGATGAATTTTGGTATAGAGTTAAATGGGACATTGGAGAAGGACATAGGCTACTTTTTATGTAGGTGCCTCGCGTGCGAAACCGCGGGAAGCAGCTAGTTTAAAATAAGCCCCTTGTAAATTAATCTGTTAACAATTATATCTGTAAAGAAAATAGTGTGATCTGAGAAGAAGCTTGCTTACCCCTTTAGCAGAGCACTCGTTGTTGTTCTGGTCGGTGGGGCACTTGGTGTGATCGATGAACGGGAATATGGAGGTGCAGCTCTGGTTGACGCACACCAGGTTGTCTCCGCAGGGCGTGCCGTCGCGGACCACGCCCAGCGGAGCTATCTCCGAGTGCTGGAGCAGACCGGTGGTGATCCTGGACGGATGGAGAAGGTTCTAGAATTTTAGAGGTTCTGGTTGCACAATAGTGTTCATGCTCTCACCGTTGTTGGGGAGATTTTAGAAGCCAGAGGCTATTTTTTGTCCCAGGGTGATGCGGGCGTGATGTCTTAATATATGTTGGTTTAATAGAAATGTATTTAAATATTTTGTTTCTAGGATATTATATGCTTAACAAATGAGTTTATCATCACATGGTGCTACAGTAGTAATGAGCTCTGCAATGCTGGTATTTTGAGCCGCTTAAGGCACGTCCTGAGCGGTCGTGTTTAATAACCTGGTGGAATATTTAAGTTGAAATTTGTAAATGTATACCACATCCGACCAAGTAGGTCTTTACCTAAATCTGTGACAAACGTGTTTAAATATATAACAGTGTTTAAACAACATCAAACCACGCTGTTGTTGACTTACTTGCACTCATACTCGTTTCCCTTGATATTGAACACAGTCCTGGTGAAGTATTCGTCCAGCCCCGATACAATGGGATACCGATTCCCGAGCTGACACTGCAGAGAGCCGCACCTCACGTTCCTGCGAGAAAGCAATGTCATTCGTACTGCGGTATTATCATTGTGATAAGGGCGACATTATTTCATAGTAATCTACTCTGAAAGGATTTCGAGTAGTAAATACGAAGTCACGCCTACGTTACTATCCTTGCTTCAACAGTGACAGCCTTAACACAATTTGTTAATCTAATTCGGCCTTACTCTAGTAAATTGCCACATAATGTGGAGCTTAGACACAAAATCAGTTAGGATTTGGAAAATGCTTTAGGCATTTGGGTAGCGATGAAAATAACTTAATTAGTGGATAATAACAGCACCATGTAGCCCAAAACTAAGCATAGTTTACAGTATAGGAACTAGATGACTGGATATACTCGTAAACACATACTTTTGACGACCTCTGTGGCGCAGTGAGCCGGCATTGTATTTGTATGATCGGCAAGACAAATAGTCTTGGGTCAGGGTGTTTCTATGTATAACATGAATGTATTTACAAAATAAAAGTATATCAGCAGTCATGTGGTACCCATAACACAAGCTCTGCTTTTTTTGGGGCCAGATGATTCTGTCGTAAAATGTACAACATAAATTTATGTATTATTTATTTTATATACTCTATAACACCTAGATGCAAAACAAACAAACTACCTTATGTTGTAGTTTTAGGAGTATAGGTGTTTTCAATATGTTTGAAGTTGTTCTCATAGTAATTCGTCCCGCAATGTTCTGTACTAGTCTCTTTTGAATTAAACTTTACGTAGTAGATATTTTTATAATAGTGTAACCAATTACCAAAAGTCTAAATTTTCTTATTATCGCATAATTCATTAGCGCGGTGTTTGAGTATAGTCCTTGTTGTTATAATATCCTTTTTGTTATAATATCAATGTATAAGGACGACCTCTGTGGCGTAGTGGGCGTAGGACCGACTGAAACGCAGAACGAATGCGGGACGAATGCTTGTATGTCTACAAATATCTGTTTTGGGTCTGGGTGTTTTTCTATTTATATGTGTGTAATAAACAAAAAAGTAGCGAACGGGGCAACTAGTAATTACTAAACCGAAATCTGTAAAATTATTTATGGTTAAAACAAGTCACTCACTCCAATTCGCACTTGATGTAGTTCCCGCTGTTATCCTTTCCGCAATGTCCCGTACTAGTGCCTTTAGAATTGAACTCTTCGTAGCAGACTTTATCAGCTCCCAATGTCCCTGGACCCCAAACCCGCTCGCACTGCCGGCTGAGTGTGGGGCACTGGCCGGCAAAGCAGTAGCCCTTGCCATCCTCACAGGGCTCGCCATTCTTGCGATGCGAGTCTGGAGGGCAGGTACCGGACTGACCGTTGCATGTCTCCTCGAGGTCACATTCGTTGGTCGCGTCTCGACAAGTCACACCGCGGGGTTTCAGCTGAAATAGAAAAGAGCTTGAAAACATGCTAGTAGGTTCCAGATCTTGATCTGCGCTGTTAGCGCGTGTCTGGTATCAAGATTGTATATCTGAGTGCTTCCGTGCTTTGAAAGATCTGATGATTTCGGCTTTATGAAGTATTTAGTTATTTATCCATTATGGAGGATTTTGGGTAACCTATCAACCAACAGAGATGGGCACCTAAACATCACGGTGAAAAAATCAATATAAAATTTTTATTAGAAAATACTATATCACCTATCTACTATATCACTTCTATCAGCTCGTCCCTATACAACAAAACTAACAAGGATTTAAACAGGTATCCCCTACCTCTTTACAAATGCAGGTACACTCCTGCAGTTTATTGTACTGTTACCCTTTTCCTAATAAAGCATTTGTTTTAATTCGATTTGTTACAAATATACAAATATGTTGGTAAACGATAACTGATGAAGCTGTTAAACTGTGTCACGACTATCAACGCCAGCCAAATGTTTGTTTCTAAAATTTATTATATGTCCAAATATGTAAGTTTAGTGTCTCACCTGACACCTTTCGCAGCATTCTCCGGTAGCACAGCGAGCTTCCTTCGTGAGGCGGCAGGTGAAGGGGTCGCAGCATGGGTTGGTGTTCTGGCACTCATTGATGGTCCCGCAGTCACACTCTTCGCCCTCGTCCAATCGCCCGTTACCACATTGATGGTGAATCACCAACTGACAAAGACATACCTAGTTTCAACTTTCATCTCATTGAGATAGAAATAAAATTCTTAAATAGCTTTTCACAATTGTAATATCAAATTATTCACACGAACGACTGAACATCAAACAAGATAACGAGTAAACTACGAACATTTCCTCGCTCACCTACTATTATAATGGCTTCAAAATAAGGTGGCATTTGATATTATAACCTCCAACTACATTGTTGGGAAACAGGGGATGTTCGCGTAACTCACTAGCCAACTTCAGGAAAACAATTTTTGTTCTACGACTTTCATGCGAAAAAATACTCCAGTTTATCGGATGCTCATCTAGTTACCTCCCGCTTTGCGCACGGGAAAGTTGAAAACTTTATTTACCGCGCCGTCTATTTTTCTTCTGATTAAATTCATTGCGAGTTTCAGGATAATTTACTTCTTCGGACACGAACGTCTTTATCGCTCGTTGCGGCCAGTTGCCTAGAATTAATTTATCTTACGTGAGCCTGTACTTTCGTGAACTGAACTCGAAAAACTGGGCAGATAAATACGAGGAAATGACTGCCATACTCGTAGCTTTGCGCTCCGTTTCCCGAATAAATAAACAAGGCCGGTCCCGGCTTTCGAAAACAAGAACGAGTCTAAAGTAAAGAAATAGGATACACTCGATGGAGGCAGACAAGCCTCGCTATCGAACCGTACTAATAAAAGATGCACAATGAAACACGAAGATCATTTGAGCGCACTCTGTAACTCAAGGCAACGCCGTTACTCGTTCGCGGACCACATCGAGTTTATAGCGGGAATCGCGACAGCGGGACCCAAACAGGGGTATAGCGCAAATACATCAATGACGTCACAATCATCTCGCCGATAAATATGTAAACGTAGAGAATCGAAGTGAGAGAAGCAAGGAGCATTATCATTCGGCAGTATGTAAATTTATTCCAATAAACCGTCGGGACTCTCGTTCCTGTTATTATATATTCGCAAACGAAGAGATAATTCCGCGCGCGGGCAGCCCGCATTACCATAACTTTTATTAAAGGAGTGGGCCTCAGAAGCGAGAACAATACGCCGGCTCTGATTAATTTCCAACGTGAAAATCTGTTTTGCATTCGGATGAACTGAGCGTGTTAATAAGGAGAGCGTGCCAATGTCGCCGGTCGCATCCCCCTGGTCGTCGCTCGCGAGCCTTCGCCGACCGCGCCTAGCGTTCCAGCCGGATGCCAGGTTCGGGAATGGGGTTAACTTGTATCAATAAAGTTATTTAGAAGTGGTATTGATACTCAATTAATGTTTTGTTCAATATAACTCTAAGCTAGGCTGAATTTGAATAATTGATTTAAATTATGTATCTACCCACAGAACAATGCAATTTTTAAATTAACGTTAGTGATGAAAAAGTTGACGAGAGTGATTACTTTTACCTTAAGCGTGAAGTAGACATGTAAGGGATTTGTCATAAGGTAGGTACATACACGATTGAAGCAAAGTAGATGACATGTGTGGTATGAGGGTGTAAATCGATGGAAACACGAGTATAAGACTAAAAAAGCGCGGCTATAAAACACGTGCTATGTCTACCATACTGTGGGATAAAAGTATGTATGTTATTAGTTTTATATTTATAGGAATTTTAATATGAGTAAAATACGTAATTGTAACTATCTGTTCAAAATAAACCTAACCAGCAATTAATTGAAATATTTCTACAAGCAATTCATTATTAGTTTCTGTAATCCTAAACTCGCATTTACTTATTTATTATAAGGGTGCTTCAACGTGTATGTTTACATGAATCCGGCTTGATGTGTTTGAAGTTTCGAAACTCAAACCATTGTTAGTAGCTCAATGGCCCTCGTGGCAAGTCGATCTGAATAGCAGCGAATTTGTTTGACAAACTACACGTTATTCGCTAAATGCCTAATTAAGCAAAATATTTGAATGTTTAGTTTGTTTGAGAGCTGTTGAATGTTGGATGCAATGCTCGGACAAAAAGCTCATGGAATTCAAAATATAAGGGAAACTGTTACTTACAACTCAATGTCGACGACATGAACGCGTAAAACGTATGATGTTGATATTAAAAATACTACTGTATATAATAATATATAATACGTAACAAACAATATATAAATGGGATAAACACATTCTCTTTCACAGAATTGCTTAATTTCATCAGCGAGTGAAAACGTTTTTCCGTCCGACCCCATATTTTACTTCAAGAGGTCTATGAGTCAGGCGCGGGTTCAACTAATTCTATTATCCACAAACTAAACAAAGTATCAGTAGGAAGGAAGATTCAAATGCAAATGTAGAGAGTATTACAAGAGAGGCGGGTACAAGGTCAATATCACCCGCTGGAGCGTATCCTATGGAAATGAGATGTATTACTACCCGAGCACAGAATCGTTGATTTTAATACCTACATGCAGTAGATAGAAATTGACTGCCAATACTCTGGAAATGTCAGCACTTGTAGACATAATGATTTGACTGGGTTTTGTCAATACAATCGGCTACCGTACAACGCAAAAGTATGTGACAGTAAGCTATCGATATTTGGTAGATCTATGGTAATTTTCACGATGTCACGTCGCATTTGTACAGGAATAATTTACCTAACAGTGCAGAAAACTTGTCTAACCGCGCAAATTGGTAATGTGTTGTTATCTTATATACTGCTTATCGTCTATATCTATAATGTGTCGGGTATATGATTGAGGCATTCGGAGTAAGTGTTCCGGCATTAGATAATACTGAGGATGTTTGCTGGCACAGAGGAAGTAATGACGAACTCTGTCTATCACAATGAGAATCAGAATTTCGTTTATTCCTGGCAGTCAATATTTGCGGCACGGTGTGAGTTTGAATTCCGCGGAGTTGATTTAGAACTAAGCTGATTTTAGCTACATGGTTTGTTTTGAAGTAAATTTGGCCAGTTCATTTCTGATGTTTATATGACAGAATAATTAGAATAATCAATTTATTGGTACTAGTGGTCGCCCACTGGTCGAAATTTGACCATAATTAATTAATAATAAATGTATTTTTTATGCATAGTTTTTAAAAAATATTAGCATTCTGCACTCCTTCTCTATATAAACTACAAGTGTTCGAAATATGATACTCATCCGTCCGCGTAATTTTCGTAAAAAAGGGTACAAAGTATTTGCTTCACGTGTTTATATATAGATATTGGCAAGTTACATGTCAGTTATGTTAAAAAATATTAAATAAAAGTTATGCTTACCCAAGTTATAATAATTAATGAGTTCATAGCATTTCTTAAATATAAACAATGTCAAAATAAAATAAAATTATTGCAGTTTGTAAGTAAATCCTTCGACATTATAGAACGCCATGTCGACGAGCCATGTTTTAAGTTTACTGTTGAAAGATTTTAGGCTTGTACAATATGCAATTAAACTATCTTGTTTAAAACCTTGTCCTAAGTAAAGGCACAAAATAAGTACTTATTAGTATTAGGGTAAAGGTTTACCTCGTTCGGTTTGTTGAGTAAGCAAAGCCCCTGCCCAAGCCTAAGCTCGTTGATATAATCGTTCTTGGAGCAGTCGGAGAACTTGTACGGCTGCACATTATCAGATCCAACGATGGACTGTGCCATGATGCAGCCGTGCCAGTCTCTGCAGAAGCATTGCTCTCTTCCATCATCGTGTCCCATCCCTGTACAAAATAATTTCGCATCTCTTTAAAGTAAGTTTTAGAGCTATATTACAATAACAAATACAGTATTTAATTTGAATTCATAGTGCAAATCCACTGTTAGAGATATAGCTACTTTATAATTCAAAAACAATGAAATACTATCATAACGACTTAACGATCAACGTGTTCTTACCAATGTTATGCCCGATCATGTGCGCCATAGTCCCGGCTAGTAGATGAGGCTCGTATGTGTTAGTGTCCACGGATATGCCCACTGATTTGGGCGTACAAAGCGTGTCAGGTACCGATATACCCGACTCGCCTCCGGGAAAGGTTAATCCTCTGCAAAACAAAGATATATTTAATACTTATAGCAATTACTTTTTGAGTAATATGTACAAAGTGGTTAGTTTAATAATACGACCTGTGATTTTCATAATAGCCATAGTAAATTTTAGAAAATTCAGATATTTATGCGAGCAAAGCCCATGTTTTGAATGACTTAGTTAAACCTTGTTGAAAATTAAATTAGTGTCGAAATATAGGAGAAATCCTGAAAGCAGAATTATATTCAAGCAGGGACCTTTTAAAACAATTAGTCGGCGCGTTGGTCATAAAAATTATAATATCTGCCCTCTGCGGAGGCATTACTTTGTCGTGAAGAGATTAAAAACATATGCGGGCGGCGAGACCTCTGCTAATGTTTCGCGTTATACCGTTTGCTCGTTGGCGTCATTTAATTACTTCAAAAAACCATTTCTTAATTGTTTATTAGTTATGAATATCAGATAGGTAAACCCGGTGGCCCAAGAGTCTCAAAACGTCCAGCTAATAAGAGGTATCAGATAAAATATATTGTATTGTCTACTGCATATACGTTTTCAAGCTATTTCATGATCCAATAGGAGGTCTAAGTGGAACCGGAGTAAATAGAAGGCAGGCTTTTTTTGGCTCAGCAAGCAATGAGTTGCGAAACGTGGAAAGCGGTGCCATTGACAAAAATACTTTCTTTGAGAGCTTTTCGGTTAAATTGGGAAATACAATTTTAGCTACATTGCGTTACTTTGAAGATAGACAGAGTATAGGTACGTGATATACGTAATACGTAGGTATATGTTGTGTTCAAACGTTTTAGTGGATCCAGGATTTGAATCCTTATATTGAAAGAGCGAAAGTACCTATAGGGTACCATACTCGTACTTATACATTTTTTGTATTCTGTATGCTTACTTACTAAAAGCAGGAAACACAGACAATATATTATAACACAAACTTAAATAAAAAGTATAAAATACAGTAAAACATAGTTATCCTCTATTCAGAATAAATCTCTTTTATCTTCAAGGGATATTATTATCTGAAAGGAATGCAAAATTATGTTAAAGTTATTCTAGCCAAACAATACGCAAGAACTTGTACAAAGCCTTCACAGTTTCAGTACTTTTGTTTGTGCTAACTAGTTAAAAAGCTATTTGCACAATATCCTTAGACAAGGGTGTCAAACTATTGAACAGTTAGCTGGGCCAAGATATATATTTTAAAACTTAGAAAACTTTAGCGTCAACATAGAAACATACAACAAAAACTTAAAATTCAAAAAAAATGGTGATGATTGCATATATTTTTGGAATGTTTGTTCTGTAAATCTGTAGATCTGTGTTCTCTTAATGATGTGACATCATTTTTAAATTTGTGATAAGTAAACGGGCATGTGTAGCCGACTGCCCTCGTATATCTGATCTGTTCTAAAGTAAGTCAGGAAAGCTACTAAATTTCGTGACGAAATGTGTAGTCAAGTGGTGCAAAAAGCAGATCACGGGGAAACTTAACTCTCCACCTGTAAAAGCCACCAAAAAACCTGATAATCGATCTATCCGAGCTCATAATCTATCGACCGGGGCTCGGAAATTTCGACAAACTCGGTAACAAGTCGCGATAAAGCCGGAACCCGAGTTATTGCAAAGATCGCAACTTCGACTCGATACCAACGAGTATCGATTACAGGATATCCGAGATTATACTCGCATTAGTTCGCTTGATGGATAATCATTCGGAACTTTGCTCGATGTCGTTACGAAAGCGATGAATATAATAAAATACTTACGTTACTTTCGTAGGACGTTTGATTTTTTGTGTAAATTGATTAATATGCTTTATGTTGCATGTGCTTGTTTTGTAAAGTCAAAATCGATTCCAAATATTTCTACTAGCTGTAGGTACTGAATCATAAAGAAATTAGGAAGTTACGTAAACTATATCCTATTCAAATATATGTAAATCAAATGATTAAAATCTATAGAACTTATAGAAAAAGGTTCAACGTTAACAAAAAACGTCAAAGTCATAGTTATTGTGCGTGATAGACAATGGCTTTAGTTTACCTACTTAATAATGATGTTGTGGTTTTATTGAATATAAATAGGTATATAAAAATATAACAACTTATTTTCCGTTACATAAACAAAACTGGGAAACGTTAGAAATTGGATAAAATTCTCGTGTTTGCAGACAAGGCGCCTCCGGCAGAAGGGTTGGCCGTCTATTTAATTTCTCTGCTGAAGGCTATTACATTAGGCTTGTTTGTTTAAGTTGTCTCTATCGAGGGTTCCTGACCAAACATAAATATATATTGTGAAATAAATTATCTAAAGGTCACAAGCCTATAAATACGTTCTGAGTGATCGTATATAGGATGTCATATTAGTTTAAACTAATAAATGTATATCATATACCTTAGCCAAATATTGATATTTCGAATTGCGACATAACATGGAGCTTAAGACAACATGTATAATATCTCAGTCGATTATTATGTGGTACGGTGGGCACCTTAAACTGTTACTCCCAGCTTAAGCAGGTATTTGATCATGATAGAAGCCTTAGAGTGGGCTAAGAACTACATCACTCGAATTTGCTAGCATACGAACAATATATGTATCTATATTTGTACCTTTTATGGGTTGTGGCATGGCAAAGGCATATGTAGCAGTAATATAACTTAAAAGAACTCTGAACAACTACTGCTACTGTTAAACAAACAAGCACATGAAAGAATAAATTGCTAAACTTTCGCATACAAACATAAACAGGGGGTCACATTACGTGTCACGAAGTTTGACACCGCCAGCCTAGTATCGACTTACGAAAGCAATGCATACAAGTTACCCTGGAGGACTCGATCCGGGTCAACTCAGAGTACAAATTCAAAGAGAATATAGAAAAAAATATAGGAAGGACTAGAAGAAATTCCCATACATATTCGAATGACGAATCTACGGCCAAAGTAGTCTTTATTGAAAATTCTAAGGTTTTACACACGGTTTGACCATGGACAATATGTTTCAATATGTTTTTGAGGAGGAGGAGGATCAGAAACCTTTGGTTAATTTACGACATGATCCGAAACACGCACAGTTACGTTTTATGCGCCATAGATACATGCAATAAGGTGTACTTTCGTCTAAGTACTTCTTAGACCCAATGTGGAATCAATCATTCAGTATATTACTGATACAACTCGAAGTTCACGGGAATCGCGAACACGGCGTTTAAACAGGTTTCACAGAAGCCGTTGTGAATTTATTATTATGACTGGTTGAAGAGAAGTAATTATCTCTAAGCTGAGAACTTGCAATCTGCAGGATGATCGCTGATAATCGAGAAGCAGTGGCTTCGCAGCAGATGGAAGTTTTGAAACAGATTTCTATAAAGATTTTGGTTGCTGGATCTTTTTGAGCAATTTTTTTAGATTAGGCAACAAATTATAATAATCGATCAAAAGATTTCTTCCTTACAAAGCAATAACATATTTTTTGATTTAGAAAGTACTGTAAATGAAGATATATATTTGTTTCAAACCTAATTTCAGTCTGAACTTACCTATTTCCTTTCAACAACGTTTCTATTGATGCTCTGTGAAAGCATTTCCCACCGTCTGTATAACCGAATATCTCTCGAAGCGAAAACGCAGCGAAGACGTTTAAAGCAGAATTTAATTTGTATCCCAGGTTAAGATACAAGCTGTTTAGTGTCCCGGGTCTCAGAGACTGCCTGTTTCAAAGTAAAAGGGATGAGTAAACAGATTTCAAGAACCGAGCGTTCTAGATAAATATTTGTAGGGAGTAAATGCGATCAGATGAATTCTGAATAAGTGCGTAGTGGTAAAATAAAGTAAATGAACATCAAAGCTCTTTGTTTAGTTTTATAAATATATTGGTTTAAAAAAGTGTCAATATAATTCGGTTTAAACAGTTTATTCTCATGAGAACAAAGATACAGTTCACTTATAATGAAAATTAAATTACTTAATTAACTGGTACATAACTAATGTACCTAAGTAGGTTTTTTGTTAAACTAGTGGCAAAGCATGCAGTACTTAAAAACTATAACTTAATAACTAGGTAGGTAGCAAGGTTTTTGTTTGCAAAAGAAACATAATTTCAAAAGATGGGAATATATCGACACACTCAAACCATAACAGAATTAATAGGGTAGTTGAATAGTTTATGAAGCGGAAGTTTTTTTACTACGATCACTTTACTCGTTATTATAAACTTGTGTGTTTACTTGTTATTATAAATAGACTGCGATTGAATGCAGAGTGCAGAGCTGTGTGTGTTTGTGTGTATGTAAGCACCGAGCGCGTAAGGTGCTGTGAAAACAGTGCTGTTTGCGAGCCCACTATGCTTTAGTATTATAGTTTGAGAGTGAGTGTGTGAGAGTTTTTTTTTTGTTGATTATGTACAGTTTAAATGTAAATTTATTTATTATTAATAATCCTATAGAAAACAAGCATAAGTAAATATTTTAGAAATGAGCCTTATTATTAATATTTAAGTAGTATTTTATTAGTGTTATATTTAGGAATTTTAGATTGAGAATTTTTAATTGTGAATTGAAATCTTCTTCTTTTTCTACTTCGTCGTTTAATGGTCATAATAATATAAATTTTGCCCGTGTCAAGTGTTTATATTGTTTATACTATGTCGCAAAGTCGTATCTTGTCGTTTGTCATTTGTTATTTTATATAAAACTAGCTGTCCCGGCAAACGTTGTTTTGCCATTTTAGCCATTTTTAGGAAACATTTTTATAGGTAAATATGATGTTTAAAAAATAAGGGTTGATCGTAGAGGGGTGAAAATTTAGGGTTGCATGTATTTTTGTATGATGTATCATAAAAAAATAAAAACAAAAAATTTTGTCTGAAAAATAAAAAAAAATAATTAAGGGGTAATAATTAATACCCCCTTAACATTTAGGGGGATGAAAAATAGATGTTTTTCGATTCTCTCCCCTGACTAATATCCTCGCTAAGGATCACGAAAATCGGTCGAGCCGTTTCGGAGGAGTTCGATTACGCACCCCGTGACAGAAGAATTTTATATATTAGATGGTGCATGGTATAAAATAAATAACTAACTATCCTGGGAAGGCTGCCCTCTGGTAGTGATCTGGACCAGTTGAGCTATCTATAGATCGTATTAAACGGTCCTTAGATAGCTCAACTGTTTCACGTGTATTTTATATAATTTTGTACATTACTGTAATTATTTCTGTAAATAAACCACTATGGATTATTTTTCTCGAATCACAAAGAAGCACAACGCTTTTATCCCAATCATTTACACCAAAACACCTAAATTACTCATAAAACCGGAAATAACTGGAGAAAAATAAATAATAAGAGCGCAATGTTTGTTTCGCAAGACGGCCAAAGATAATGCCGAACTGAAATCTAATCTATAATATAAAAATGAATAGCTGAATGTGTTGCTAAGCGCAAATCTCGAGAGCAGCTGAACCGATTTCGCTAATTCATTATTTTAGAATATTTCTTGAAGTACGAGGATGGTTCTTACGAAGAGAAAAATTTAAAAAATTGCCTGCAAAGGTCTAAAAACAACTGTTTTTTATACTCCCATACAATCGATTCGTAATAATACTTAAAAGTCAATTTATACTTTAATACCATACCATAAAGTTTAAGTGTTAGTGAAGAGGTTCTGGGAAGGCAAAACCATTGAGTGACGTTAGTATCGTATAAATATGACGGCGCCATAGCGAATTTTCAACGACAAGAGTGACAGGCGGCTGCGAATGTCACTCTAGTGAAGCGTTGTGATGGTAGCAAGGCATCCATCTGGTTTTTGACACTTCTTGGACGAGAAGGGGCCAGCGCACCACGTTTGCGACGAATCGCTTATATTAGCCTTATATTTGATTGGCTAGCCTTATATTTAGCCAATCAAAGTTAATCGGGAATAAACTAGTGTTGATTTCAGTACAAAAAATTATGATTAGGGGTATTCTATCCCTCTTCTTGCAATATAGATTACTTTTCCTCTCTAGAAACGAAACTTGAATTTCTTACTCCTCTGTATGATCACACCCTGCTTCTTGGGGATTTTAATACGCGCTTGATAAAATGTGATTCACGTAGTAAGAAACTCAATTCTTTAATAACCTCCGTCAACTTGCACATTCTTCCGCTATCTGCTACTCATCATGCTCCCCATTCCACTCCCTCTCTTCTTGATCTTATTATTGTTTCTGATCCTGACCGTGTCTACATATGGTAATTGAATGCTTCATTTTCCTACCATGACCTTGTGTACCTATCCTATAAAATCCGTTGTCCGAAACCTAAGCCTAAATTCCTTTTACTCCGCAGTTTCAAAGATATAGATCTTGATCGCTTGAAACAGGATGCGGATGGTATTGATTGGTCGCCCGTCATTGATGCGGTTTGTATTGATGACAAGGTCTCTGCTTTCAATTCAATTGTGCTTAATCTTTATGACATTCACGCACCGCTCAAACGTGTTAAAGTTAAGCATCCACCTGCTCCCTGGTTGACTAAGTCTATTAAAAGGGTTATGTCTAAGCGGAATAAAGCAAAGAGACTATATAAGCTGACTCCAACTGACAAAAACCTGGCTACCTACAAAAAGCTTCGCAACCGCTGCTCCAAGATGTGCAGGGACGCAAAAAGACACCACATACACAACTCCATTCAAAACTATAGTCCTCCCCTTATGTGGAAATTTCTGAACTCTTTGGGCATTGGAAAAGACTCCACTGAAACCCCTATTTCTTTCGACTTAAATTCAATTAATACTCATTTTTCTTGTTCTCCTACGTCTTTGGATGCTGGAACAAAGCTCTCTACTATTGATCACTTATCTCGCCTATCTAAACCCAATTGTCCTGGATTCTGCTTTGCGGAGGTTTCCGAGGGGGATGTATTAAAATTAATTCAATCCATTTCCACTAAAGCTATTGGTGTGGATGGTATTTCTGTCCATATGCTAAAAATCCTGTCCTCCAAACTCGTTTCAGCAATCACTCATATTATCAACTTTTCCCTTGAAATGAGCTCATACCCGTCCACGTGGAAAAAAGCTTTCGTTATTCACCTAACTAAAACCTCTAACCCCTCCACTGCATCCCAATTTAGACCAATATCTATCTTACCCATTTTATCTAAAATCCTGGAGCAGGTTGTTCACAATCAGCTTTCTCTCTTCCTTCACAAAAATAAACTCCTCAGTCCTTTTCAATCTGGCTTCCGCCCGGGCCACAGTACCGTCAGTACCCTGATCAAGGTATCTGATGATATTCAGTGGGCAATGGATAACCAGCTTCTTACTGTCTTAGTGCTTCTTGATTTTAGCAGTGCATTTAATTCGGTTGACTTTGACTTTCTTCTCTCCATCCTTTCCTCTCTTAATGTTTCCCCCGAGGCAATCTCTTGGTTTGATTCATATCTTTCAGGCCGTTCACAGTGTGTGCGCTCTGAAGAGTCTTTTTCTGACTGGTGTGATATCACTGGGGGCGTGCCCCAAGGTGGTGTTCTTTCACCTCTCCTCTTCTCAGTTTTCATTAAGGGCATCACTCAAGTCATTTCTTCTAATCATCATCTTTATGCTGATGACTTGCAAATTTATAACCATTTTAAAGTTAATGAGTTCTCTGTTAGTATTAACCAAATAAACGCTGACCTGAATAGTATCTACTCATGGGCGAAGGCTTTTGGCCTTCTGGTTAATCCATCCAAGTCTCAGACGTTAATTTTTGGAAGCTCTTATATGCTGAGTTTCATACATAAATCTTCCCTGCCTCCTCTAATTTACGCTAACTCTCCCATTTGTTTTACAGCTAACGCTAAGAACCTGAGTATCATTTTTGATTCTCAGTTGTCTTGGGTAAACCATATCAATGAAATTAGTAATAGAGTCCATTTTTCATTCCAGTCCCTCAAGCGATTCCAGAAATTTTTACCTCATGAGACCAAAGTCATTCTAGCACAAACTTTGTTACTTCTTCTTATTGATTATGCCAACTGCTGTTTCATTGATGCCACGGAGGAGTACCTTAATAAACTGGAACGTCTTCAGAACTTGTGCATCCGATTTATATTTGGACTGCGGAAGTTTGACCATGTTTCATTGCTCAGAGCCCAGTTAAAATGGCTACCCATTCGTCGGCGCCGAGATTTGCATGTGGTATCTCTTCTTTTTAACATTCTCAACAACTCTCTCTCTCCTTATCTTTATGAGCGTTTCGATTTCCTTGTTCCCCGTGGTGAGTCCTGCAGAACTGCAAAATCTCTTATTCTTAAAATACCTGCCCACTCTTCTAGTCGCTATGGTGGTTCATTCACGGTCCACTCTGTGAAGTTGTGGATTTCTCTCCCTCACGTTATCCGCGCTAGTCCCTCGCTTGGCATTTTCTAGCGAAAAGTCAAAGAGCACTATCTCTCCTTGTAAGTATTTAGGTATATTTATTTGTGTATTATTTTATGTAGGTTTATTAATTTTAGGTAGATTAGGTTTATTATATTTAATAATTATATATAATATAGGTAATATATTTAGCAATAATCTTTAGGTAATTATATTTAGTTTATATTATATATTTAATCTTTCTCTTTTCCTCCTATTGTACACTTCATACCCATTCGTTTTTAATATCTCAAATTCCCAAGGTTTGCTGGAAGAGAACTCTTTTTAGGGTTAAGCTCGCCTGTGTACATGCCATTATTGATTAAGTTTAGATTATGTTTTTTTGTGTACAATAAAGAATAAAGAATAAAGAATGAATCTTTAGGTAGATT
The DNA here is from genome assembly GCA_948098915.1 of Lampropteryx suffumata. Lineage (NCBI taxonomy): Eukaryota > Metazoa > Arthropoda > Insecta > Lepidoptera > Geometridae > Lampropteryx > Lampropteryx suffumata. The sequence continues at coordinate 19,607,412 of OX402546.1, forward strand.
TATATTCTATGAGTAAGAGTAATTGAAAGAATTACACCATTTCTGTTACAAGGAGAATAATGATTTAGTTTTGCTTCTTTACCTGCGTCCACGACAAGTATAATGAATTCTGATCTGATTCTGATCTTCTGTGCGTGTGTTTGTAATTAAACTCCTCCTAAACGGCTGGACCTATTTTGGTATTTTTTTTTGTGTGTGTTCAGTGGTTTCGAGAATGGTTAAGATTTACAATTCGATTTTTTTTAAAACAAACGGACGAAGTCGTGAACGGGACAGCTAGTTAAGGTATAAAAACCTTTCAGAATTAATTTGCTTGTCTTTGTAAACCTGAAAAAATATTGATAAAAAGAGGTTCGCTTACGTAAGCAACTGCGTGGTATCCTTCTCGACATTGAACAGTTTCCTGGCCGTGTAGTCGCTGAACTTGTGGATTGCTCTCGTGATGTCCTGTTTCCGTTCGATGTCCGCCTGGTTCGCACTCTGCCACGACTCGATGTACACAAGAGATACTCGTGTGTTGAGAGTGCGGAAATACTGTGGAAGAAAAAGCATGTCACACTCTAGATGTATGTATGTATGTATGTATGTATGCACATACACATTGTGACCTAAAAATCGTTATAACTGGTACATTAATGCCGCGAGCGACTCTAGTTCCGCTCATGTTGAGCTCAGTACTCTTGATTTGTTATCATGTGCAGTAATAATAACAAACGCTGCCGATTGGTCGTTGACTTTGCGTAAACGCGCTAGAACTTCGTTTCATTGTTACTGCAGTTAGCATATTATGTAGTGTTCAACGACAAATGGATAGCCGCAGTTGTAAGTTGTTATCACATATAAGTAATTTTTTTTCAGTGGGAGTAAAATAAAGTGCAAGACTGTCGCAGAGCTGTTTCCCATGTGATTCGGAATCCAGGTGCAAGCGAGCTTTTCAACGACCCCAGACTTTAAATTTTCTGCAAAAACATCGTCCACTAATTTGCAAAGCTTCGGATAATACCAAGTGTAGCCTAAAAACCTAATTGGAAGCGCGCACACCCAATTTATACCGTAACGAACTTAATCATATCGCCGCTAGGTATACCGGACCAAACCCGCAGCTGCATCATAAGCTGGTGTCATATTATCGTATTTTCGAGATTTTACGAAATTTCCGAACGTTGGAGAATGTGTTTGTGAAAACAGGACTGAAAATATTTGTGCTGCTGCTGCTGCTGAAATTGTTTAATTCTGTCCAAACCCAAAAAAAAAACAGTTCGTCGGTTATATTGACTTCTACTCGTAAAACGCTCAGATCAATTTCATTGACAACGAAATACTGAAGGTTTAAAACCGACCGAGCTGCTTGAATGTCCTCGTTTATTGCTCCGCAAGCTCTTAGATTGCAATACGATACCAGAAGAACACAAAAACCAAACGCTTCTCAATCAGTTCAAAATATATCTGCACTCATAAAACGTTAAAAGATTTTATGTGCCAAATTAAACCAGCAATACGACCATCTGCAATAAAATAACTAAGGAAACAGTTTGTTTATAACGCTTTTAGCACTTCGGTCCGAGTGTCATCCCTCGTTATTACATAAGTGTAATTTCCGCTTTTTATCGGCACCGCGCAAGCTGCCGGCCGGCCATAGAATTGAGGACATAATAGGACCGGAGTAAATTGTTTCGACAATGTCTGCGGCCCGCAATTTCGGCGGCTCGCGTTTTAGTTTCATATCAGTTTTAGAAGTGAAGGAAAAGGTTGAGGATGCTTTCTGTAAATCGGAAATAAGATTGAGTTTGTTTGATAAACCGAGGGCAGAATACCAAGGCTTAGCACTTAGCGCGATCAGGAGTTGAATCATATATGACCTATCAGAATAATCAGGATTGGAGTATGAATACTAACAACATTAGGGTGCAAAGATTGTGGGACTTACCAGATCTGCAATATTAGCAACTTGTATAGCATCATGAACCACTTCAGCTCGCGTGCTCCCGTTTCTCCTATCGAACATCGCCTTGTCGATCACCAAGGCAGTCTCGATGTATTTGGTGGTCTCTCTGACGTCACGCCTTCTTCGGTTCAATCCCCGTAAGGTGCTGTCTTGCCACCATCGCCAGCCTTGTTCATTTTTTGCATGATTGGTATTTGCGTTCCTGCGAATAAAATAAGTCAGAATAAACTAAACTAAATTACGACTACAGCTGGTTTAAACTAGGAAGAATAACATAAGTACATACCTAGTAAAATATCAGCGTTTACAGTAGGTAAGAAATAAGTCATTCTTACCCTAGAGATTAAATTTTTAAGTAGCCAATGTAAATCAAAAAAACCCATACATTGTTCGTATCATTAAATTATACAACTTTTCCTATCTCGAAAACTCTTACCTTCAAGCGGAAGAGCTCCATTTATAATGTAACAAAAAACCGTTTAAAAGCTATTAAGGCTGAGACCCTTCCGCCCTTAATTCAAAGATGGGTTCTAATCAAGTTTATCTTGAGACCATCATTCAGGGCTGCCATTATCAGTAACCAGGCTTCCTTGGAAAGCTTCCGGGAAGTTCCCATAGCTGGTATAAATAGAAATGTGATTATGTTGCCCGCTGATGCGGAGTTGGCAAATGAGCGGTGGCCTTGTATCCTATACACAGTAATTAGGGATCCTTGATATTATGATATCTTCCTTATCATGCGTAACATTGGTTAGTTTTGCCATGAGTGATGATTATTGCGAAAAATTGTACCAGTTTTAGCGTTCTCCAAACGGTGATTATAGCGAGTCGATCGGCGGGGATGTTTTCGACGATGAATAACAATAAAATTAACTGCTCATTTTCCAATAATAATAAATCAGAATCATAAAATTGAGTCGTGTTAATTTTATTTGATTTTGTACTTCCCTGAAATCCTGCCCTGTGGATATTTATAATCCCGATCGGAAATTACTTCGGGAAAATAAAAAGCTATCCCAGTGGATAACGAGCAAATCTCCGGGACACACTTCAGAATTCCAAAGATTAGGATATTATAATTTAGACTGGAAACACCGTGGAAACACACTGCTCGACCGTGAGTGCGTAGCATTATCGTAGCAAAAGTCAAAGTCAAGTCAAATTATACTTTATTCAATACAATCACAAGCATCACTTTGAAACGTCTTACATACTAGGTAAATTTAGGTGCCAGCATTATATTATATACGAGCCTAATAATAATAGATAGTCGTGTAATGATTTGCTCTTCTGACGATGTAAATAAAATCTCTAGAATTGAAATCGTTCTCTAGATACGGGGCCAATAAAATATTCACTGGACCAAGGTTCACAGTTCAAAAAATAAAATGACGTGCAAAGTCTCATCAGTGGCTTCCAGCCTTTCTCAAGCCACAATACGTTTCTACGATGGAGTTTGGAAAAAAGGGACTCGACATAATTTAATTGGTGGAGTTTATCCCGTTGGGATTATATTCGTCCAGGCAGGATTATTTTCATGAAAACGGTAAGGTATGTAGGTATGTGCTTAGCTGTCTTTGTTGTTTTGTTGGAAAATTAACTGCTAGAGCTGCAGATGATATTAATTGTGTTTAAAAAGATATTTCTGCGGACTATCAGAAGTTTCAAAAGAGTCAAAGACAACTTTAATAAAATATTAATTGAATCCATTTTTCAACTAAAGTACTTTAACAGCCAAAAAAGCAATACATTGTATCAGACATACACGTCGGCTACTATTACTAAATTCAATGTATTATTTATTATGTAGTATTTACAGGAATATTTAATAGTCAGAGTTCCAAAACGTAAATTATTCTCTAAGCTGACACTTACCAAATTATCTGTATCAAAACGTTCGATCCAACGAGACAAGTAAACCGGCTGTGGTCCTGGCTTTACTGGTAAAAAGCCATCTGTCTTGGCTTTAGGTGTGCGTGAGCAAAGCAGATTTGTCAAGAGGGAACCGTTATATTTGTCAGGGGTTCCGTACCGTTATAAATGTCCCGATAAACATTCCTGCGTTTGTTCGCTGTCTAAACAACGCGGTTAATTGATGCCGCGGCATTCTTCAAATATTTACGAACCATTAAGTGGTAGCTACTGGTAGCTTGGAATAGTCCGAATTCTGTGATGGTTGTTATATTGCGGAGATAGTTTTATATTGCGGAGATAGTTTGCTTTGAGTAAAAATGAAAAAAAATATAGTTTTAGATAGGGCGCAATGGCGCGCAACGAAGAAGAGGTACAGAGCCAGTAGACTGCCACAGATTGATGATGATAATGTAAGTAGTTTGTTTGTATGCAGTATTTTCTCATGCTTGTTAAACAACCTTCAAACTTTTTGTATTTATGACATGATGATTGCCTCAAAGTTTTCTTTTACTGAGTGGTTTATTTATTACGCACATCAATTCACCAAAGGGAAAATCTTGTAGTGCTCGATCAGGATTCGAACTAATTGTTTTATCAAGATATCAATACTCTAAAAGTAGGCTCTTCCGTACTTCAAGGGTTAAATTAAGACTAACTCGACTTAGTTTACGTTAATTATTCCCGTTTCAGTAAGGAGGTAAATTAATCTGTCCGAATAAACATTGTATCAATTAAAAGCGATTATAAACTTGAGAGACGTTCATTAACTTTTCAATATCAAATCACGACTTAAACGGCACTTTCTGAAATGTCAATGGCCTCATTAAAATATTCCAAAGAGATATCAAAGTCAAATGAAATGAATGAAAGAGCACCCTTATCTTTGAAGTTAGGTTTTCATTGGTTTCTGCAGGTCGCTCGATTTTGTGCTACGGCAATGGAAAAATAGCTGATGGCGAATAACGCTCGTTTTATGCGCTAATGATACTTGATTTACTTGCGACTTGATACCGTGGTTTATCTCCTGTTGGCTTATTATCACTGTAATTAGGTAAGAGATTTGCTCTCACCGTTATTAAAAGGTTAAAGCTCCTTTATCTGCCGCTTTCGACTTCTAATACAATATCGTCATCGGTCCATTGTGTGGAACCTATTATTGTTCGTGGACCACCATCTATATTATAAATTATTGGATAAATTAATAACAATAAACAAACGCAAACAAACAAACATTCATTGCATCTTCAATTAATCTACACATTAATACGTGAAGCAAAAACTTTGTACCCCTTTTTACGCAAATTGCGCGGACGGAGGAGTATGACACTTCGCACACTTATAGTTTACTAGCTGCTGCCCGCGGCTTCGCACGCATAGTACCTACATAAAAAGTAGCCTATAACCTTTTCCAAAGTCCCATCTACCTCTATACCAAAATTCATCAAAATCGGTTCACCGGTTTAGGCGTGAAAGACAGACAGACAGATAAACTTTCTTTGTTCTCTAAACTTTTTAGCTTTTTTTCTGATAATATTAGTAGGGATAGTAGGGAAAGAAAAAAAAAATCACATTCCTTCTCATTTATCCTTATAAATGAGAAGGAATGCGATTTTTTTTTTAAATTTTGCATAAAAAATACATTCATTATTAATTAATTATGGTCGAATATCGACCAGTGGGCGACCACTAGTTTCATTTAATACGTACATACAAATCGTTTTCAGCTATAGATAATCTTCCATAGACAATGATTTTTTACTGAATTCAAATACCAAGCATTTATATTCACTGGCCAGATGCAATTATTTCATAAACAAAATCATGAACAAAAGAGGATTTTCATTTTTTCTGACAGCTAATTTTGTTTAATGGAGAATGCCTTCATAGCTTTTACAGGTAATTTTCCATGCATATTCATTTAAGAGTATTGTAAAATATTACAACTAAGCCACGTTATTTTTCCATTAGTTATATTTTCAGCGTGTCCCGCGGGCATGACGTTCTGTTACACGAGACTAGAATTCCAGGCATACGTGAAGGAATTGTTATGTTAGCCACGTACAGAGAAACATAGGGAATGCCCACCGTTGTGCATCGGGAACGTGTTATTAAAATTGTATCAATGACTTAGCAAGAATAATAACAGCATTTTGCAAGTTATTTTAAATCGTTAGAAAACTTTGAACTAATTTATAAATTTTAATGATTGGATAAACTTTCAAAACTTTCGTGAGTTGTACTATACATTTTGATAAACACGGGCTTTACTCACGTATTATTTTGTCGATGGAGGCACCGACAATGTTTCGATTCATCTAGAGAATCTTCAACAGGGTGAGTTTGATCCGCGGTCCGCTCGTTGCCGCTCGAGTTCACGGTTCGCACTGAGTGCGAACCGTCAACGTTACCGTTGTCGGTGCCTAATACCAAAATGTATTGGATAAACTGTCTATCTTCTATATATTATATATATAAAAAATGATCCGTATTTTCCTTAGTCTTGCTATAACTTCAGAACGACTTGACCGTTTGTTTTTGTTTTTTTATACTTTGAAGAAGATTCTCACCGAAATAAATAAAGAAAATCGCAACATAAGTTACTTTTTATGCAGGTATCACGCATGTGAAGCCGCGGGCAACTCTTACTCCTTATGCATAAAATGCACTGTCACTGTCTCTTAGAAACAGTGCACGTGAGACGTCCAGGGAAATATAACATTCCCAAAATGTGTATTGTTAGTATAGTAATAATAATAAAAAAAATCGGGTTGCACTCCGGGAGTGCCGACAGAAGTGAAAACTTATTTTGGCGCGTTAGAGTTTAGTAATAAATCACTTCAAAATCAGTAATTATGGCGACTACCAATCAAATACTGAACGAACACAGATGATGCAATATTTTTTGTTCAGAATGTAGATAATATATCAAAGAACCAAAGAACTCAGTAAACTTATCCATACAAAAGTAGACTGTAAACATGTGAGTTAAGGTTTATAATCCAATAGGGCGAGCGCGGCAGCCGGCTGCGTCTCGCCCAAGACGGTAACGTTGTCGCGAATCCAGAGGTTTTACCTCATCTAAAAATATGCGTACCGCGCTAAAAGAAGTTTTCACTTCAAAAACTTGAACGACCTCATTCTATTGAAAATATTTTTTAACTTAAGAATGTGTTTATGATGTTCGTGACCGAATAAATGCATTTTCTGATATTTTCAGTCACCATTTCAGAGAGTATAGATTTTTCATAAAACGTCGTTATGGAGCTTCAATGTACTTGAAGTCTCGTTAGGACCTTTTGCGACGAGCCAACGAACTCGTAACAATAATATGTCGTCCACATATGCTGCGTGACTTGCTCATAAAGAATAATAATGTTTTTTTATATTTGCACTCTGACGATGACAGCAAAGATTATATGACAATCATATGCATAAACATGGCAAATTGACAGATAACTGACGTTAGTTTTAGTATGATGCGTATAATGTGACCCCGCTTCAAATTCATAAAAAAAAAACGTGTGCGTCTCGGGACGCCCGACAGCTTAACTTAAACTAATCTAACTAGCGCTGTGGGTTAGAGTAAGAGAGGAGAAGCCTGCCTACCGCTACCGTATGCGTGAGAGAAAGGGAAGTCAGACAGACTGGCACCGTAACGCGTTACGTAACGAAGCGGTTTACCCTCCCATAAGAAGTTATCACTTCAAAAACATATCTGTAATAAGTCAGTGATGATTTATATTTTATGCGAATCTCTGTTTTGTCTGCGAATTCAAGCTACTTGTTTCGAAGTCAAATTAAAACTACTTACTTGGTTTCTAAGTTAAACGGTTCGTATGAGCGTGAACGTAGGTACGTGCTCTACTAATTCTCGTAAGGACGTACCCTTCAACCAGTGACCTCATGACCCCGTCTCTCGCATAACCGTGTCGTGTAAATCCACGAATCGATAGAATAAAATCCTTACATTCCTTCGGGAATCCGGAATATTAAGAGGGCGCCTTTTCATCAGTCGACGCCAACAAATTGGGACCGACTGAATGATTTATGAGGCATAAGTGGTGGGGATGGCTACAATGCTCTAGTAGGTTACGACTGTAATGTTCTGTTGTATCTTAAAATACTTTGGAAAAACACAACACATTGTAATACAAACCTTCGCTATCTGGATGACTTCATTATTATGGAATAGAAATTCATGGTCTGACGTTTTAGTAGAACACTAGATGGCCCGGTGAACTTTATACTACCTAAAATTGATTTGATTGTCTAACGATAGTTCCGCCAGCAACCCTATCGATTTAAAGTAATTCGAAGTGCCAATTCTCATACAAATTACCGATTTTTTTTTCTATTAAGACGTTATTTTGAGTTTTTTATGTTATTTTTTCTAAACCTTCAAAAAATATATATATTCAAATCGAGTGGTCGAGCTATTTTCATGTTTACGAGACAAACGCATGTCAACTGATTTTTATATATAGAAATAAATCTTTTACGATGATTTGAATATACACATGTCAATCTACGATCTTTCTTACGAGAATGTCACAATTATTATTTATACCGCTGTTTTATTTATCTACGAATTTACATAAAACAATTATTTTCATCCAATTATGAAATGAGATCAATCAGGAGCGTAGGTAATCGAACTTGAGTAATCAATGCTATCAAACCATGTCGTATGAAATAGGTCATGAGCTCCATTGACACTATATGCATACATATAGCTAATACGAAAAATTTAACACAAATACTAGCTTAATCGCCATGCCTGCTCACGTGCATGTTCGCACATAATCAATTTTAATTAACGAGTGGTGCAGTCGTACACATGGTACACTATTTTTTAAAATAATTACTTATTTTTGAAAACCAACTTAAAAAACGCACTTACGCCAACACGATAAGCTCTTCAGCCAAAAAGTAAAAAACTATTTGCTAAGAAAAAGTTTGCATTGTCGACAAACTTTTAAAATGATTTTCTCTCAAAAATTCAAATGAAATTCAAACTTGCTACTCGTTGCGCGGACTCAAGAGCTAAACTAAAAATAAACAAGTAAAGACTGACTACTACTAAATACTTCGTATGAATAAATAATGCTGGACATTTAACACAGTATCATCTATCCCCAGAGTAAGCAAAACTTGTGTTATGGGGACCACATGACTGATATGACTTACATACGCTTTTTTTGTAAATAGAAAAATACCCAGAACCGTAACAATCTGGGGGCATCGAACCGAACCAAACCGAACCCCCAAGCGTCTGCGTCTCAGTCGTGCCTTTACCCGCTGCGCCACAGAGATCGTCGATCATCGTTGAATCAGTGGATAACTCTGATGGAGTTATTAGGGTGACTAAAAATCACCGTTAGGGCTTAACAACTAAAGCCAGGACCACAGATAACATAATACTATACTAGCAAGACCAGCAGTTTAGTAGCACAGCAGAGCGCTCAGATTGAAATGCAACTGCCTACTTACCTATCTAAGGACTGATACTGAATGGTATATCGGGTCAAATAAGAACCACGAGAGCGAGCGCACAAAGAACGAAGTCCAGCTCAAGTTTTTTGCATTATTCACTTCTTCCAGCGAGTTGGGACAAACCCCGTGATTAATAACTTGGAAAGTTCGTTTTTATATGTATGATGTGAAATAATAGTCTTTGTTTGTAGTTCACAATGTTTCTTCGCGGAGTTAATAAACAATCTTTTTTGCTTGTATCCTTAATGTTTCAGTTTACTTCCTGAGCTCAAATTTAGATTTAGCAACAACAGACATATTGTAAAAATATAAGTCTATTTACTTTTGTGGTAGTTGTGGTTTCGTCGAATTAATTACTACAAAAAATACGAACGATCTTATTTTGTTTGCACCAAAGTCTAATTAAGAGTAACATTTTTAAAATGACACTTCTAAAATCTAATAAATTGACGTGTTTTAGGTCATTTTAGAAGCCATGTGATTTAGTGTTGATTAAAGTTCTGGAAAACCCTACGAAAATCAATTTAATGATTTAATAAAACTCTAGTTTAGACTTTGGCTTAAACGAAATATGGTCGCTTATATTTCATGAAACTTTAACTAGTCCGACGAAACAACATAATCACGAGCAATATTTACATGAATGAATAAATGAATGCCATTATGTACCTACTAGGAACAAAGCTGTTATACGGATTAAATATTTTAAAATCGAATAAAAGACACTTGTTTGGTCTTCCTCCACTTCTACTCTAACATATTGATGCTCCAATATCTCTGTCACATCTATTTCAATGTTCTTAATAATAATGCACTCACGTGGTCGCAGGATCATCAGCCATCGGTTGTTCGATGAAAGACACGTGTTTCGTCCTCCTGCTCTTCGGCCGAAACTCTAGCTTGTTGGCGCATCCCTTGTTCGCTTTAGTCCGCGCCTCAAATATCACATGTGGGTGCTTCTGCTGAAACGAATCGGAAAACACGTGTGCTGGTTAAGATAGAGCATTTTTTTTTAAATTGTCATAGAGAACTCTGTGGTACAGTGGGCGAAGGTCCGCCTGACATGCAGAAGGTATAGGGTTCGATTCCAATAAGACAAATGTTTGTATGATCTGCAAATAACATCTCGGGTCTGGGTGTTTTTTTATGTATAATATGTATATAATTCCAAAATATGTGTTACAGGTCTATATTCATACAGTCTATGTCTACATTGTTTTAAAATCCATTACTACTTTATATAAACAGGAACAACAGTCAGTCTTCTAGAAGGTACAAAAGGCGTTTCTTAGATACTGTTTTGAACATGATACACGTGATATTATTAGAATAGTGGAGTGTACTCTGACGTTATCTTAATAATATTGACATGTACACTACATGTAATATTTTTCATTCTGTGACATTTAATTAGAATTTTTATCATTGTTTATCTTGGCGTTCTAGACTTAATTAGAATAATTGGTAGTGCTGTTCTTATTGATAACTAAATAAAATAAATAAATAAACATCCAATGGTTGTCTGGAAGAAATCGCTCCCTTAGCGACAAGACCGTCCATTGTACATATATTTTTAGCTATTCTTAGTTGTCAAATTGTTTATGTGCTAGTTTTAACGTGTACAATAAAGTGTTTTCATTCATTCATTAATTCAGTAAGTACGTATAACATGCTACGACGTTGCTTAGTATAACAGAATTGCTCTATATATTTATTATACAAACAAAAACAATTACATAGTAATATCAATTCTATTGACGAGCACACAATACAAATGAAATAAGTATTTGATTGATCCCCGGCCGACAAACAATAACAGTTATGAGTAAATCGCACACGAATCGCTAACCAAACATTGTTTCGATAAAATAAACATCGTTTGTCTATGTAAAACTATTTCATTTATAAAGTCAAAACATTTTTTTATTCAATAAAACACAATGATAACTTAGAATCGTCTTCTTACATGCTCATGAATCTAGGTGCCGGTTAAATCTAACTCCAGTTCAAGAAGAATCCGGCAAGAAACTCGTCTGGTCTTAACACTTTTTTGTATGATCCTAGACAATTATTACGAATGCCGTAGTTAGAGCAGATTCAACCCAGATTCAGTTATTTTGTAATATGTTTTAGGAGACAGTTTCTGTTATATCGAGCCTAATATATATTTTTTATTATCAGCCCACACTGTCCCACTGCTGGGCAAAGGCCTCTCCGCTTGTCCAATCGGCGCGGAATTTGATGAGCTCGTCCCTTCACCTGGTTCGCGGTCTGCCGCGACGTCGTCGTACCGTATCAAGGCACCACTCCATGGTCAGTTTGGCTCACTGGTCTCCCGACATGCAACAGACATGACCAGCCCAGTCCAATTTGAGCTTGGCGGCTTTTGTCGCTATATCTTATATATTATTTGTTAAAGTTTAATTATAATTAATTTATATTAGCTGGAAGACAAGAGGTAGTAATTTGAGGAGTCAGCAGGAAGGAATACTGTTTCACATTCAATAAACAGCCAATCAATACAAAACTTGCGCGTGAACTTGTTCCATTAGCAATCGCTTCAGACTATTCGGATCTCAGAGCCGTACTTGGAATTCCAAGGTTGTGATATTTTAAATTACTAAACCAACAATTAAATTATTATAGTTTTCAATTGACTGGCCTGTCAGCTCTGTTGGCAGTATAAAGGTTACCTATAGGTTGGATTTCTTCTCAGGCCAAACATTTGTGTGATAAACACATATATTTATTACATGTCTAGGTAATATAAGGTATCATAAGAATTCTATCAATCATCTAGTCACCATGATGATGTTGTGTGCATTGTTTACAGATATTTATTTATTTAATAATAATAGGCTGCCCTCTGGCAGTGATCTGGATCAGTTGAGCTATCTATAGATCGTTTTAAACATTCTGTTTTTTGAATTATTTCTGTAAATAAAAAGTTATTTAATTACCGAAACTATAAACGTAAGATGCAACATTTTTACTTTTACTATTTGTTTTAAAATAACATCATCTAGCCCTAAACTAAGTATGGCTTAAATTATGATGACCAGATGACTGGTTAAATATTAATTCTTATTTTTAATTCCATTTTGAAATACAAACTTATGATACTTTATAACACCCAGATACAGAACAAACACCTGTGTTCATCGCACAAATGTTTGTCTTGGGAGGGAATCGAGTTCCCAACCTACAGCGCAGAAGACAGAGCAACTATCTTCTAAGCTGACAGGCCAGTCCTGTCAGCTCATACTTAAAATATTTTTCATGATTCTTAACATTTTTTTGATTGATTCTTAACATTCTTAACCTTTAACATAATTTACATTGATTACTATGCCAAGCATATACAATAACTTTCAATGTATAATAATAACTAGTGCCATGAACTTCCTAGCTCCGACCCTGCCTTCTCTGCTCTCAGGTCACGTGCTTCGAAGCAGTCGTATTTTATTAGATCATTAAGCTTCACAACGTGTCCTGCCCACTCCATCAATACACTATTCAATGGTCTTGTCCGTGGTCGAACTGAATTAAGTTTGGTGCTTTCACTGTGTTTATTAAAAGGTTGTTTATCCAAGTAGTTTTAATTAATTCCACTAAGTTCGTCTCTGGCTTTATGTGTGATAGTTAATTCAGTAAGTGGCGTGTGTATAATGTATTTCGTATATACTTGAGCTATCAGATTTGCCATTTACAATAAATAAATAAATAACTCCGGACATTTCACACAGCATCATCTGGCCCCAAAGTAAGCAAAGCTTGTGTTATGGTTACGAAATGACTAATATACTACTTATATACTTTTTTTTTGTAAATACATACTCGTGCATATTATACATAGAACACCCAGACCCGAGATAAATAACTTGCAGATCATACAAACATTTGTCCCGCAGCGGGAATCGAACCCGCAACCATCTGCGTCTTAGCCGGGCCTTGGCTCACTGTGCCTCAGAGGTCGTCATTTATACAATGAAGTCTAAATGGTCATGTGGTCAAAAAGTAAAAAGTTTACTTATAAGTTTTTACAAGCTGTGCTTACTTTGGAGCCGGATGATGCTGTGTGAAATGTCCGGGATTATTTATTTATTTGTTATTTATTAAATAGCTATTCGAAGGTGCTATTCTGCTAGCTTTAGATAACAACCAAAGCGATTTTTAAATAAACTATTTGTTTGAAGCAAACTGAATGACATGACGTCCTGTACAAGTTTAAATTTCCCACATTTTCAACAATCATTGTCATATTACAGTTAATTTACTCTTTAACCTTCCTCACGAAACACTCTTTTCATTGATGAAAACCGTATAATAATCCGTTCAGTAGTTTTTGAGTTTATCGCGTTCATCGCGACAGACATAAAAACGCGACAGGGAAATTTTGTTTTATTAGGTTGGGGAAAAAGTCTTTCGCATTATAGTATGTATGAACTTGTAATAAAATCTATTTGGCTATTTGTATCTGGCTGGTTTTGGTATCATTAAAAGTTTACATTTTAAAGAACATAATTCCAAATTCAAATTAGGAAAATGTGTGATTTTTATTTGTTTTTCGTACTGTCAAGATGAGTGAATCTAATGAATAATGATTTTAAAATTTTACAACAAAAAAGGTAAAAATGCAACGCAAGCCTCGAAAAAAAATTGCGATGTTTATGGACCTAGTGCAGTGTCTGTGAGAGTACCACAAATTTGGTTTAAGCGTTTTCAATCCGGAAATTTTGATGTCAAAGATGCACGTCGTTCTGGTCGCCCTATTACGGATAAAATGGATGCCATTTTTGAAAAAGTGAAGCAAGATCGGCGACGTAATGAAACCGAACCATTTTTGAAGAAGCTGATAACTGGTGATGAAAAGTGGATCACGTACGACAAGAACGTGCGAAAAAGGTCGTGGTCAAAGGCCTGTCAGGCTTCACAGACTGTGGCGAAACCCGGGTTAACTCGCAACAAGGTGATGCTGTGTGTGTGGTGGGATTGGAAGGGCATTATTCATTATGAGCTGTTACCACCAGGCAGGACCATCGATTCTGAACTCTACTGCGAACAACTGATGAGATTAAAGCAAGAAGTTGAGAGAAAGCGGCCGGAATTAATCAACAGAACGGGTGTGGTTTTTCATCATGATAACGCTAGACCTCACACATCTTTAGCCACTCAGCAAAAATTCAGAGAGTTTGGCTGGGAGGTGTTAATGCATCCGCCGTATAGTCCTGATCTTGCACCTTCAGATTTGCACCTGTTTCGGTCTCTTCAGAATTCTTTAGGCAGTGTCAGGTTAACATCACGAGAGGACTGCCAAACCACTTGTCGCGGTATTTTGATCAGAAGTCCCAAAATTTCTATAGCAATGGAATCATGTCCCTACCTACAAGATGGCAAAAAGTTATCGAACAAAATGGTACCTACATACTTCAGTTAAATGTAAATAAACTATATTAAAAAATGTTTTGAATTTTCTTAAAAAATGCGAAGAAACTTTTTCCCCAACCTATTATAATATGTAAACGTAAACCAAACGTATATCTACCTAAATCTAAAACATTCAATCATAAGACGAACTATAATCACGCTTACTCTCGATATGACAGAAACTGTTACGAATGAAAGTGAAGCTTTCAGATCTGAAAAAAGGTTTACCGACCTACTCGTTATAAATAAAGCATATTACCGTTAAGGGAGATATGAGAAAATGGAAATATATGTGAAAGAGTGCGGTATATTATTCAGAATGGTAGACAAATTGAGTTACAGAACCAATCACGTTCGCACTTATAGAGACTCAGAGTAATGGTGGTTTCGAAGTTTAGCCATTATGTAGGTGACAATGAAATAACACAGAAAAATGTGCCACGCTTTGTATTAGTAGTATGCTATGCCTGTGTTCAAAAGGTTAAGGCACGCGCTAGAACCAAAATCTTGAAGGTCTGTGTGTCATCAGTTGAACGTGCCTCTGATTACCTCTGTCGTGAACAAATTTAATTTTTCAAAAAACATTGATGTTTGTAAGTCACCATAAACCTGGCATTTCCTTCCTGTGACCAACAAAACGTTTCAAGAAATATATTACAAAACTGTGTAAGATCTCAGTCACAAAGTTTTCTCATTAGGTAAGTTAGACGTTTATTGAAGTTCGCTAATTGGTGCACTCACCTCACTCTTAGCGAAGCCAATCGAACCGAGCGACGAATGCGAACTTCCAAGGATTATGTACACCTATCGTGCACTTCCAATTGAATAGTGACACATGACCTATTTTAAACAGATCTGTATAATGCCGCTGACTACCACCATTGATAAGAATGCATGGCGTCATGTCGCTCTGCCGTCAGACAGATAACCGACACACTTGAAATGTATAAACTCTCTTGTATTAGTATTTCGTAGTTAAGGTAGTTATAAGATGAATCATGTAAAAAAGCGATAGGACCAAGACGAGTTTCTTGTCAGTTCTTCTCGGGCTTGGGTTAGGATGAATTGGCACCGAAATTCACCTATTATGTAAGACGTTTCAAAGTGATCCTTGTGATTGTATTGAATAAAGTATCTTTTGACTTGCCTTGACCACTTCTACTAGGTAGAATATTTCTATCCATCGTAAGTTGTTAGAGCAACTTATATTATTCCGAGAATCAGACTTCTGACTTTGTTGCATAACTTACTTGTGTACACAGGCCTAATGCCTTACAATAAAAACGATGTAAAGCAAACCGGAATAGCAAAAACATTGAAAACAACCCGCTGGAGGATCAGGCTGTGAGAAATATCCAATTTAGCCGCGTTTGCCCGGTAAATTGACGCCATTTTTCATTTAGAGCCGCCATGTTGCAACAGTGGCGCCGCCGCCACTGCGGTTTGAAAATATGCATTAACAAATGCTAACGAGGAAAAAAAACGAAGTTGGACAGTAGCCTGTTTCCCGTACTCTATGACAAGTAGGTGACGCATATTAGTAAAAAAAAAGAGAAAATTCGTCACTCGCTCATACGAAATTAAACCAGTGAAAATTATGGTACAGACATCAATTTACACAGTTCCCCCTAACGAGACAACTTGTAAGACAATAAGTTTCAAGACTTTCATGTAACAGCATACGTAGAGAGATTATACGGAATACGGTAAGTAAATAGTAACAAGCAGTCGCTATGAGTTGTAACTCACGTGCAAGTTTGAAGCCTTGCTTGGAGTTCCACTTGTACTCCGAATCTAACATTAAATTTGTGTTTTGGAATCTTCTCCTTTATTTCAGGATCGATATTTTAAATATGATCGAGTGTACGATCGCTTGAAATCTCTACAGTGAAATCAAAAGATTTCGGTTTGACTATGATAATTAGATATTCCCAAATTATCATAGATATAATCAAAGATATCAGTTTATTTCATGATTGGTGTCCACAATTATTAAATATACTGAAAATAAATAGGCACATGTATGGAGTTTAAAGTTTTGATCCTATTCTTCAGATTCGGAATGTTTCCAACCAACCAACCATATTCTAAATATGTCTTCATACCTTTATAATTCAGGTAAGGGTATACAAAGCTCGTAGCTTAAAATCAGAGCCTCCTATAAATAGAATGATGACGCCATTATGAAAACAAAGAAGGGAGGAATATTTATTTTAAGGAATAATCTGTTGAATGAAAGAAATCCCGGGTGTCTGCTTCAACCATAGATTTTTAATTTTTTTAAAGTTACGTATTTGCTGTGTACTGATTGAGAGACGTAACATATACATAAGGGATGTAACAATGTTTAAACAGAAACTTCTATTACAAGTACCGTTTAGACAAACAGACAGCTAAATTGCATTTGCGTCAAAGAGACCGGGAAGCAGCAAACTGTATCAAAGGTTTATGTTTAAGAGAATCAAAAGCAGCTAGTAGGATGTGAATAAAATTCAGGGTATTTTACGTTCTAAACAAGAAACAAATACGAGAAAAATACAATTTTCATGTACCAGAAGAAAATTGATGCAACCAACTTACTCAGTTATCTTAAATTGTTACGTTCCTGTTAAACTGACGATCAACACATTAAAACAGAGAGTTCTAAAGACCCGTATAGTTTCTTCTCATGAAAGAATGAAAGTTTTATTGACGTGATAACGCCTTATAAGTCGATGAACGCTGGTTGCACGCACGAAATATTGTCATGTTTTGTCTGAGACGAGCGTGCAAGCGAGAGCGCGGAACAAGCGATAGAGAGACACGATCGGCCTAAGCGTTCGGCTTGTGACGCGTCTTGATAGGTTAAAAGTATTCAATTTTTAATCAATGTTTCAAATGGTTCGATTCCCGCCGCGGGACAAATTTTAGTATGATGTGCAAGTATTTGTCTGGGTATTTTTATGTTTAAATAATTTGTTGTTATTACAAGTATATAAGTAGTGTATCAGTCATGTGGTACCCATAACACAAGCTCTGCTTACTTTGGGGTCAGATGATGCTGTGTGAAATGTCTGGGATATAAATAATATAAAAAAAATGTTTTCTTATGACGTTATCACGTAAAATTGTCGTCCGTAAACCGACTTTAGAGACAACCATTTTTTTAAATAAAATTACATGGAACAATTTGAACCGTCTTCTTATATACTAGGTGAATCTAGAAAGCTGGATAGGAGTATCCCTAGTTCAAGAAGACTCCGGCATGAAAGTCGTCTTGTCTTAAAGCTTATAATCCTTGCTAATTTTGTTATGGATGCAGAGTTGAAGCAGATTCGTTCTAAGTTTTTTTGTCATCTAATAAGTCTCTTATTTAGCAATATGCTTTTGTGACAGTTTTCGCTTAAATTTGCCAATTAACAAATCTAGCACGACACTTGGAGGTTTCAAAATTTTTTATGTTATAATAAAAACATTTAATTTCAAAATTAAGAAAATCTATACCTATAAAAGAGCTTAACCTGACTGACTGACTGACTGATTCATCATCGCCGAGCCTAAACCGCTGAAGCTATAAAGCTGAAATTTGGAAGGTAGCTTCTTTTTACACCAAAACCACCCACTAAGGCGGGATTTTTTGAAATTCAACTCCTAAGAGGCTGAAGAAAAGAGGTGAAAACGAATGTATGAAATGAATGTATATTGTGATTTACTTGAAACTTGATATGAATAAATAAAATGCCAAATAAATGGACACGTGTTTCAAGATTTTTCAAAATAAGCCTAACAAAGGGGTAAAATGGGTTGTCATAGTTTGTATGGGAACTTTTTAACGGGTTATTTCTTTGAAACTTAGAAACTTTGTTCGAAAACTTAAAATGCCAAATAAATGGACACGTGTTTCTGGATTTTTTTAAATAATGGAGTAAAATGGAGTGTGAATGTTTATATGGAAAAAAATATTTGGTGATGGGTGTGATTGGTTTTGAAACTTATCAATAAAATTTGGTAAGGAGATAAAAAACATCCTGGGGAAGGATTTAAGCTACAACTCCTTTCAAAAAAAATGCGGACGAAGTCGCAAGCAACAGCTAGTATTGATTCAATAATGTTTCCACTAATAAGTAAAGCTTTAAAAATGAGAAGTTAAAAGAGCATTCTGAAAAAGAAAAAGGTTTTTAAAAAAATAGCTGATTTAAAAATAGGCGTTGTTCTCTGATAGCGTGTTAAAATTTGGAGAGGTAGAGGTCAAAAATATCTAACATCTAACAAATCATTATTAAAGTTCATGGAAAAGTTATTAAAGCGTACAGATTACCATAATGATTTACTAACTTTAGTAAATAAATAATAAAATAATAATAATCCCGGACATTTCACACAGTATCATCTGGCCCCAAAGTAAGCAGAGCTTGTGTTATGGGTACCACATGACTGATATACTACTTATATATATATATATATATATATATATATATATATTTCGTAAACACATACATATTATACATAGAATCACTCAGACCCGAAACAAATACTTGCAGATTATACAAAAATTTGTCCCGCGGCGGGAATCGACCCCGCAACCTTCTGCTTCTCAGCCGGACCTTAGCTCACTGCGCAAAAGTTTAGAGATACTCGTAATATAAAAACATAACAAGATTAATTTCCGAAGCTGTTGAACTTCAATTATTCGATGATAGATAAACGTTATTCAACTGAGATTGCTTTTAGCCACACCACTAGGGTTATCCGAGTTACAGTCAGCAACTTTATTTCCAGTTAGAACTTGGCAGACTCGGTAGCACGAGCGCGGGACATTACTGTCCCGAACTTGAGCACGTGCTAATTAGCATAGTGCAGTCACGTCCCGCGAGCTGCTGAGTGGGCTCATGCAATGGATGCCGAATTTCAACTTAGTTTGTTGAGCTGAGCCATTGTTGTGTGCTTCTTAGTTCCAACGGAACTCAACCGAGTAGTTTACATGTTTTTGGTCTCTTAATTGCCAAGCATTTGTAACCAAAACCGAAAGGTCGATCTCATAATCTGGTATAGGGGCGTTGAAACCTGTTGTCTTTATTAATTTATATTAAAATGAAAAGAATAGACCATATGTAATAACTAACGCCGCATTAGTTAACATTGCGATGATAAGATAGACTTTGATTCGTCTTTACTATTCCATCGTGTAGCATATCGTCTGATAGGTCTTTCAACGATTTAAAGTTCCTTGAACAAAAATTAAGCCTAGGAATATTAGTTTTTCTATTTTCCAGTGAGAGTTCTGCCACACGCTCCCCCACAATGAATGTCCATTTTTTTTGTCACTTGTCTTATTTATTTATTTGTTAAACTTATAAAGTATAATAAATAAAATCAAATAAATAAAAATAAAGTATAATAATAAATAAATCAGTGTTAACATAGATAAACCAATTACATTAATTTAAGTCAGTCTAAACAATTATTTGAAATATAAATATAGTATAAATACTTATTTACAATGACAAAGAAATTGTCAATATAATTCGGTCAATAATAATACCTAGCCATCAATGTCGAGCCAAAACATAAATAGAAAATAAAAATAGTACGTAACACGCAATCATACATCACGCTCACAGAAACTCAAACAATCCGATAAAATGTTCACCCATCCATCCGCAAATAAATCGTACTCAGGACTAATATCTAGGAGCGCGTTTAACGCGGCGAGGATGCGCGGAATAGGTGACGAAGATCTAGTCACAGTGGGTGTTGGTGGTTCGGCAATCAACCTATGATTCCGACCCCGACAATAGTTGTTTGGGACAAACAATCGACATAGCTCGTTGCTTCTTATATGTCTTTACTGATTTCGGAAACATCCACTGTACAATGTACACGTGCATGGTCAACTTATTATATTAATTAATACCTGGACGGACTGATCAAGTCCGTCCAGGTATCATTAATTTATATGTTAAAATGTCAAAAAACAAAACGGAAACAAAAAGTCGACGAACTGCTCTAGACGAAACACAATTGTAAAAAAGCATTGTACCGACCTTACTGGGTTTTATAGTTAACAAAATCTGCAAAACTCCTGGTTTTGATATTCGAAAATAGATTATTCAAAGAATACGTTACCTGAGGCAATATATAAGCCACAGGTGGAGTCGGAGCAAATGCATCTCTTAAATCTACTTCTTTCTAAATTACGTCTAGTGTATCTTACGACAGGGCTGCACTGAAGAAAAGATAAGTGGGCTCAATTCTCTCGCTTGTACAAAAGTGTTGAAATATTTTTAAAACAAATAATATTATATATTATTCATTTAGACAGTACACAGCTCGTGTTATACATTACATGCACACTGTTATCGTATGCCACAGATAGCTTTACAGTTGATTTCAGCAATAGTGTGTATACTAGCAACAACATTATAAGCCATATATAATTGGATAATTGATTCGGCTACCTCGCTTCAGCCTAGAGCTATTATTACGAAGCCAATTGCGAGCTAATTCAATTAATCAAATGCATCAGCGATATATTTCGCGGGATAATTATGCATGGTCCGATTAATGTATGCGATAACTTCTAATGTACAACTATCATGAGTCTCGTTTTTGGCACGAGTTATTAGGCTAGCAATTGATTGAATAAAGTGGACTAAGCTGAGCGGACGAACTATATTTTGAATAATGATATTGTTCAGTTCATTGTCATGCTGTTTGAAATAATACCACCAAGATTCCACGATTAATCGAGGGGAATTCTCGCAAGTTTTTTAGATACAATCATCACAGACGATTACTGCATTGGTCCTTATATAACTACTAAAGAGAGACAGCTATCCGAGGTCTCAATCTAGTTCTTGATCCGTATCTGCTTTCACGGGGTCCATTTCGATACCTTTCCACTTTACCTTTTTGTCGCGAACATATTGGAAACACATAAATCGGAATGATTTTAAGAAATGCATTCGCCTTCTTGCCGTTTGTTTTGCGGACGTCAGGTTTGTTTTATATTGTGTATGGATTTCAGAGATATTAATCTATCTGTTTTAGAAACAAGTGCTCAAGTTTCTCTTTTTTTATACGTAACAGAAAGAGATAAAGAGATGTTACGATAATATTGAAGGTAAACTTTGAGTTACTCCTAATTGTAAACCGATAGTGAGACACTGACCTCAATTCTGTTGGCACCAACCTAGCTAATTTAAGCCAAAATTAGGATTTGAACTGTCAAATGAAACTTTGGTATTCTGCTGCTACCAACATATCCTAATTTAATTTTATCTAACTTATTTAAGCGTTCCTAAT
Source organism: Lampropteryx suffumata (assembly GCA_948098915.1). Lineage (NCBI taxonomy): Eukaryota > Metazoa > Arthropoda > Insecta > Lepidoptera > Geometridae > Lampropteryx > Lampropteryx suffumata. The sequence goes on from OX402546.1 coordinate 19,629,475, forward strand.
TAAGTTAGATGGTACCAACCGAATAGGTTTTACAAATGCTATTAGTCATACTAAATATATTTTAGACAATTCCTAATTTTAGAAATGAACCAACCGAATTGCCACCACTAATAAGTAAATTAAATATATAATTTACTTATTAAAAAGTTATAACTTTAAATCAGTAGTGGACCGACTAGATTAGAAATCATTAAGTAGGGAAAATTAGAGAAACCGTATGTTTAATTCAAATGTAAATACAATGCACATAATTTAGATTAGATTCCCAAAGTCTGTTCATTAGGCAATACATTGTATGTCTGATCCGGGTCACAATTCGATGTGTCCCCTTTTTGTCATTGTCAGTATGAGGAATTAGGCCCATTTGCGGGACTTTCAAAGACCGTTCTGGGGTGATAGAGGTGGAATGTCTGACAGTTACGAAAGATTAGAAATATGTTGCCGAAGTAAAAAAAAACATTGTGTTTTTATAAAAATATGAATGAACTGAGTACCCTATTATTGAAACCAAAGTGGCAAAATGTATAAAATAAAGTGTAGTAAAACTTGGTGTTCTCTGTAGTGGATCAAGGTAACTTCGAGTAGTCAAATACTGTAAGGCTATAATTAAGTCAACGAGCTCACGTTCAAATTTCGCATAATTCTCGCTAAAGATATATATATATAGAGCTATTCCACGGGGCGAGACTGATTTTGAATAGTTTGAGATATTCCGCTCGATTTATCGTTTTGGGAGCGAAATTTCACTTGTTATAGCCATTCAAATATTATACAAAAGAATGGGCTGCGTCGGATACGGCAAATTGAATCATAAATTCATAAAAATATAGAATTGTACGTATGCTAAACATTCCGCCGTTTTGTGCGTTTTTGCGAGTATATTTTTATGGAATCTGCTTAGTTTTATGATCACAAATAGTTTCAACCCCGTTTATCTGTGTTTTATCACCACATCAACACGAGACAAATCTGGATCAAAGCTAGAATATTGAACTAAATTGATTGTGAATCAGGGTGTCCTAAATCAGATCTACATAGACAAGGTAAATCGTAGATGAATCAATGTCTGGGAGACAAATTTATCCAGAACATTTATTGATGTGTCCATCGCAATCACTACTAACGAGGTAGTTATTGAACATTTTAGTGAACGTGAACCGGGCACGTCCACATCGCTGCTGGGCACTGATGCACCCCATCCCGAGCTCGTCCCGCGCCCGTCCCGCACCTGCCACGCACTCGCCCCGCTCCCTAATTGGAACACAATCCCGGTGCGGGGTTGCGATGCAAATTAGTTTCGGGCTTTCGGGTGCTTTCGGCCCCTAAAGTCGATCGGTGAATGCTGAATAGAGTTTGGAAAATTCGGCGTACATTCCATGAATACAGGTTTCTTATGAAATGTGATATTCTATACAATGGTCGGATTGTTTGATGCCATCCAATTTGTGCCTGAGCTGAATTTTGATCGCGGGAATTGATGGAACGGTGCTTACGTTTCCATAACGCGGGAGTATTGAGTATAGTGCTTATTTTACATACAGATACTTTACATTACGTGCCTCTTTATCCATATTTAACACTGTGTTGTAGAGCTCTTATGATGACAATTTGTCACAACTATAAACGTCTAATAAAATTCAAAACTGCTTTATGCAATTGAAATTCAAATTTAGTTTATTACCAATATAAAACCCAATGCGTTCGATATGGACATTTTACAATATAAAAAATATGAGTATTAGAAAAATACTCACACGCTACGAATACACTATGAGTACCAGAACATAAAGAATTCTATACTATTAAAATAATTACAATACAAGAAAATAAAAAAATAAAAAAACATTATGTAGCTATTTTACACATCTTATTAAATAATAACATTTAAACGTCTCGTAACAAAAATATTTTATCACTAATAGAAATAACATTACCAATTTGCGCTACCTAGGCTAACATTTCAATGTTTACCACATAATAGAACCTACGTACTACAAAGTTTCACAGAAACTGAGACATATAATTTCAATCTTCTTTCCGTCAAACTGAGGATGCTTGGTGACAAACTGGTTTAGATTTTGCTTTACTCTGGAGATACGTAGGTGATTGTTGTTGCGGCAATGTGCGCGCCCAGGTATTTGCAAATAACGGCACGCATCCTGAACGGAACCTTGTTCCATATTACAATTACTAGGACGACTTAGAATCGTCGTCTATTCCACATGCTAGTGGAATTAGGTGTTGATTCCAAATTCAAGAATATAAGAAGCAGATAATTCATCCACCTTTGAATTAGGTGTTGAAAAACATGACGAAAATCCATGACGAAGTAAGAATAAAACTTCCAAATCGTTTTCCCAAATCGCCGCGTCGACGATTTATCGGGCGAGAATGAAGAGACTTTGGCACCGGTCACCGGTCACCACGTGTAAATTACAGTCTGACTAGATGGGAGAATCACTCAGCTTTCTAACGCGGTGTGAATAGTAATGCAGTTACGTGATGCATGGCCTGATTCTATATTGAATCTAGTCGAGGATTTGAGTAATGGGGGACGAAGTTTGTCGTAGGTGTATTAAATAGGCCCTAGAGTATTGTTTTTCGAAGATAGGGAATTAATTTGCTCCACGGTTTGATGTAGAGATTCTGTTTGGGAATATAATACAAAATGCTAGGATGTTAACATAACCACTAGAAAACTATGCACTCCAACTCTTGCTCATAACGCAACCTTATACTCATTAAAACTTCTATCGTCCCAACTTGAGCGTCAAAACGATTCGTAATAACTATGCAATAATCTGTCGTTAACTGTGACTGAGTGACTATGTGCCGATCTGTGGTTCTATAGTAACTATGTTATACTCTGCGTGGTATCTGCGCGCCATAGATAGCGTTGAAGCGACCACAGAGTGGAAACGCTTACACGGCTTTCATACTCGTACCTGCTAAGCCTTAGTTGCCGAACTTTGCAGCGTGTCCGCGGATTTGAACACTAGCTCTCGCCAGGCACGTATGTAGGACGCTGAGTGGCATTTCCAACAAAGTTTGGTAGTTGAGAGTCAGTTATTTACCGACTCTCAATAGGTATTTGAGGTACGAACAGAAATGATATTAAAGAAATCGCTCATTGTCCTCTAAAAACTGTGATTATAAGGATATAACTTTTGTTTAATCCGGTTTTAATGGCTCAAATATTTATTTATCAAAGCTCTGCCAAAAATGCATTGATTGAATTTTGTTTTTTATTTTAGCTGCAAGAACTAAAAAAACTCTGCACGATGACGAACCATCCTAAATACATCTCTGTGTGTAATAATCCCATGAGCTGAGTAATGAGTCTCAGAGTTTGTCCTCGGATCTTTCCCACCACCGAATTCATATTTTGACAAGCGCCAACCCTACCCATAGATATGCTGACTCATCAGTGCGGGGATTATAAAGCACCTATTTAGTATTTTGGTATTTTTCTAAACTCTTTTGTCATTATGAACGTTTAAGAGGATGCTTCCACTGTTATTTGTATCTCAGTTACCTAATTTTACTGAAGTCTATCATTATCATTTACAGCTTGATTTTACCCGCTGCTGGGTATAGGCCTCCGTAAGTTTGTAGCATAGGCAGCGTTGCGTGCTTTTCTTCTCCTTCCACGTATCTAACTTTTGCAACATTGTAACATCAAAGATCATAAAAAACATGAATAGCTGCATAACATTGAATGTCTAATATTATATAAAATCATGAAAAAAATACTTATATTATAGACGGCTCTGGCATATCATGAAACAGTTAGTTCATCCAGTTTCTGTTTCCCGCAAGCCAGCACCGAGTAATTAAAGTTCCCAATAGAAAAGGCTATTCAAATTCTTCCCGCCACAGCGTAAGAAACTTCAAACCGTACGCCAACTCAGTATTCAATTGTTCGCCTAATAAACGTTGGCTGGAACTTATTCCGGCAGTGTCGGTGGCGTTTAGCGCAAATTAGTTTAGTTCGTAGAGTCAGACCGCCGACGGTAATGAACGCAAAATCAAACTTTGGGAAGCGCAGGATAGGCACAGTATAAAACTTACCGTGACCCAGGCACTAACTACTTGTATTATTTCCTAGAAACAAAACATTTTTTTTGGTAAAATAATATACAATCATAGTTTCAAAACTCACCATTCAAAAAAATATGAAATTAATAACTTGACGTGCTGTTTTCTACTGCAACATGTCTATAATACTTCATTTATTCGCTTCGTTTGAACAAAATCAAAACGTTAAAACAAGATTTGGATCTCTTCCAAACAATTACTTCAGCATTTGACCGATTGGGTTTTATCGGGCCAATTTATGGTTCTCAGTGTGATTACTAGAAGCGAAAATGTCAACTGCAGAAAACATCGATTGCTGAAGCTGCGAGTATAACTGTAGTTAAAAAATATATATAGCTTACTGCGTAACACTGCACTGTGGCATGATACGATAGGACAGCTAATCCAAAATGCATGCATGAACTATTTGACCAACTAAACACATAGTCTGCATAGTTTTTGTCAGTTTGTTTGCAGGTAGGGTTTTACTAACGAGATCTCAGTCCGCAGAGTTTATTGAAAAGTATTTGAGCTTGGCTTATTGATATTGTAACATCATGTTTATAATAATGTGTGCATTATATTTTAAAGTTAATTGAATTAAATTACTAATTGAAATATATTTCAAGTACACTGTATGTGTTACTTTTCTATTTCCTTATTTGTTAGTTTGTATAAATATTTCTTGTTGACTCTTTCTCATTCCTCCCTTTTGTAAGTCATACCTACCATTCGTTTATAATATCTGTTCTTCCCCATGTTTGCTCCAAGAAACCTCTTTTTAGGCTTAAGCTTTACATGCAAGCCTATAAAGAGGTTTATTGCACGCAATATAATATTTTTTGTAAATATGTCCAATGTGTGTATAATAAAGAATAAAGGATAAAATAACCATTAAAAGTTTTTTTATATATTTCATAACATATTTCCTTTCAGTTTTCAGACTAGGTTTGGTAGTTGGTTTAGGTTTGCTCCAATAAGCATATTCTTTTTATAACAAGAATGTAAAAAATAAAATGAACCGGGTCCGAGCAGGGTCTACGCAGCGCTACGCCGTAGCTCCACCGTAGCACCCGTGTATAGAGCTTTTTTATACCTTCTAAGCCTGCTCACTTTTAACCTAAATAATAGCAATTTTATTATTATTTAGGCGTACCGTAATAATAATTGTAACTGGAATAGATATAAATAAATTACTTTTAATATTATAGCAAAATACATATTCCATATAAGTATTGTAATTACTCATTTTTACGTTATTATGTATCAAAATATTTTTTTGGAATTTAAGCAAAAATAATAATAAGAACATAATATCGTGGTGTACGATAATGATCATCCCATTAAGTAGGTATATTTATAGCTCGACTTAAGCATCAAATAATTAAGGTCGCGTCAAGGGATTACATTGTAATAATTACCTTGGATGCTTGAATCGTACGGCTTACACGGTAATTACCCGTCCTCTGTCACTTACTGAATGTTCATTATAATTAACGAATCATATATAGATAATTGTACTTCAGAGGCTCACATAATCCATGTGATGTATATACACAAATGTATAAACAATTCCTAAGCTGGCTTTTTGGCTTTTTATTAAAACTTTTAAAAAGGTTTTAAAGTAACAAGTCATTTGCTTTTAGATATTTTTGGAATCCATCCGTTATTTTGAAGGCAAGTGTTTTTAACATAAATAATACTCACCCTATTATTTAATCGATTAAGCCACAAGGGTTATCATTTAGTGTGAATCGCGAACGCTAGTGAGAGTCAGCGAACTGCAGTTTAAACGCACCTTGATGATGATTTTCTAAATTAATGAAAATAGTACCTTCGTCGATCAAATAACAGATACGCGAGTATGAATCCGTGCTTTTTAAAGTATTTTACAACTAGTTAGAAAAAGTCTTGAAAGTAAAATGGATAGCTCATTTGATCGTAAATTTGTTAACTATTTATACTAAAGTATTTTCTAAAAACAGAACTGCCGCTCTGACAATGTCGTATCCAGTTGGTAGATATCCCAATTTTCAAACCTAAAACGGCGACGTGGCAATATCTCACACTAACACGTCGAATACTATCAGTTTGATTAAAACGACGCAACCCAGCGGCACCGAATTTATTTGATGGGTAATTTAGCAGCCGTGTTTTACCTTTATTTATGTGACACTGCATTGATTGTTGGCAACACCGGGGCATTCTCACGTTTTTTTGCGTTGATGACTGCGGAAGTAAATAAAGTTCACTTCGATTTACAAAAACGAGTTTACGACTGCTATAATATACCTAACACTTTAAAGTCTAACCATAGAAAGCCGGTAAATTCAGGACGCTGCTTGTGGATTTAGAAATTGTGTCTAAAACCCACTTAAAAATATTGTACGTTTTTGTTTAATGAAATTCAGTCTGTTTTCCTAACTATTGAGGCTACAAAACGACATGGCAGTAAAGATTCTCCCGCATTATATCAAGCTATTTCGCTAGTTTGGTTCCATACGTTTACGTAAAATCATTTAGTGAATAAATTAAAACGAATCATTCGCTTCCCCTCCCAAGAAATGTTACTATAAATTAGAATAAGTTTATTCAGCATCCTAAAATAAGTGAATAATGTTGAAACTTCGCTTCAAAACTCGGGGTCCATAAAGCCATTTAGGAACTTTATAAACGTCAATCGTCCGTCGCGATGGAGGGTTAATCCCGCGAGGCACAAAGACGTAAAGGCGCATTCACACGTCCGAAATCTTCACGCAATAAATCACGAGCGACAATGTGTACGTAAATCTGGCGAACAAATATTTGAGCTTCATGGATACTCGCACGCCGTTTCTTGAGTTTCAAGCCTAGCCAAGCGCCCATCCAAACACGCCAGCCTAATGGATATGAAAATAGATGTCCTTATGTGCAAATAGTTTTAGCTTTTTCTATATATTAATGTTTTCGGTTTTTAATGTTGATGTGTATTGGATTGACTTATTTATTAAATTGAATTATTTCAATGACACACTCATACCATTAAAAATACTTTAATTTAATGCATTGTTATTAATGCTTGGTACATATTATGGTATATTTAATCTTGACGGAGTTTTTCGATCGCAGAAAACTATTCTATAATAAACGCTAATACTTGGAAGGTTTTTGTCTACGGGTCAGGACTCTTTGGACTCTCAATCCAGTGCGGGTAAATGTTGGGTCAAATGTTTGTTGAATTTAATTTAAATTACTTCTGAGTTTAATTAAAGTGTGTCAAAGATAAAGTGGATTTGTTTGCTTAACCGAAATCAAAGTGCCTGAAATGTTCGTTAAGTTGGAACTTGTACGTACTCTAACAGTCCATATCTATATTGCAAGTATAGTATTACTTATTATATATTATCTAAACGATATTTATTATCTTTGTATACTAATATTATAACACGAAACATTTCATGTTTGTTTATATTATGTTTATAACCTCAATTTTTTTTATGTAAGCCCATAATAAATACATAAATAATCATCTAAAAGTAGTTTTTGGCGGGCGCAGCAAAAACTTTTGATGATACATTATATAAAGTAGTACATGTTTATAGTACTCATTAATAAGCACAAAAAAATCCGCGAGGCTAATGTCTAGCTTTTCTAATTAAGTCACAATAACCGCTGTTTGTAATTAGCCCATCAGTAAAACGAAATATAAACATTACTTTTTAAATTTAACCCAATTTATGAAAACTTACATCTAGCTCTCGAATGCTTCGATGGGCGTATACTTAATTATAAACGTTTATTAGCTGGTAAATAAATATTGGTAGACGATGCACACACACAATCTAGCCCAAACATAGCATAGCTTGTATTGAGGCGAACAGATGACTGATATGATACTTATATATTTGAAGTCATATTTATGATACTTTATAACACTCAGACACAGAACAAACACCTATGTTGATCACATAAATGCTTGTTCTGGGAAGGACGAACCTTCAGCCCACGCTACAGAATACAGAGCTACTATCATATTATGTATAAAATAAATGCTATAAATGCTGATTTATTAAATCACATAAAATGTTGTCAACCAGAACGTAAGCTGCCGAAATGTAAACGTGTGCTGAGTCGAGACCTTTAGTTACTGTAGCACACAGATATATACTATCTGTATTCTTTACTTTTATTTATTATACAATATATTTTTCTGTTTGTACTGATTGAGTGTGCTTGAGTAACAAATAAATAAATGGCTATGTCTATGTCTAAGCTTAGTACGCCTCTGAATCTTAGCCTTACAAATACATAGCGCTTGTTTATGTCGAGTTGCCGCTCAACAATGCCCTTAAACTCGTGGAAAACTAAGAAATCAACAATTTACTAAAAGGCTCGCGCCGCCCAAAGTTTCTTGTAAATGTTTACCGTAAGATTGCCGAGGATTAGGACGGGCGTCGTTTGTCAAAACTTACCTGAACCTCCCTGAACTTCGACTAAGACCTAGAATTTGCACCTTCTCAACTTTACAGGAATTATTCATGTGTGTTTACAATCCTACTCCTTTTAATATAATTGTGAATTTTCGTGTATATATAATATGTCTGTTTGTTATTTAATCTAGCGATAAGAAATGAACCGATTTGAATAAAACTTCAAAAGTCTTTAAGAGGCATTGTAAGCTAGTTAATAATATTTATTAATTGACGACCTCTGTGGCGTTGTGGGCAAAGGTCCGCTTGAGATTTGCATGTTGGTCTCGGATCTGGTTGCTTTCTTATATATAATATGTATGTAAAAAAAACATATGTCGTATATTAGTCATGTGGTTCCTATAACAAAAGCTCTGCTTACATTAGGTGTGATATGTCCAGCATTATTTATGTAATATGAAAAGAAATGTTAGATGTAAATATTACAGGATTTGTTCGTACCAAATTATTTACATCTCAAATTATTTTTAAGATCAATGAATTTTCCTATAATCTTTAATTAGTTCTACAAAATTCACATCACATGATAATATCCTATAACATCAGCAATGGGATCCTCACACGTAAGTACTGGCGACAGCCTTTACCCTTAATACAGCACATTGTCATGTTGACCCAAACGAATTACTGGGTATATACTAATATTATAGGTAACAAGAAACAAATAAGAAACCGTGCTCCACAAATAAGTATTTTACAGTTAGGTAAAAACATTGAAATAAATATTAATCAATACAAATTTTTTCCCCTATTTTCCCCCTTAGTAGTGGTATTTTTTTTTCAAATTTAGGTGGCACCAAACGGGAAGTGCACCCCTCCTAAACATAAAAATACTTTTTCAAATTAGTTCATAAGTGACAGAGTTCTGAGGTGAGGCGCGTTAGACATTTTTTAGATAGGTACTAGGGTTATTGGGTTATTGGGTTGTGAATTGCATTTTATTTATGAATTGTATTTTATTAGTTATTAGAAAATTTAAAATACATATAATATTATTTTATGTTTTTATTTACAATGTAGATAGTATATCAAAAACCCTAACTCAGTAAACTTCTCCATACAAAAGTAGACTGTAAACATTGTGAATATAGGTTTATAATCAAATGGGGCGAGCGCGGCAGCCCTGCGTCTCGTAACGGTGTCGCGAGTCCAGAGGTTTTACCTCATCTAAAAATATGCGTACCACGCTAAAAGAAGTTTTCACTTCAAAAAACTTCTTCAAATAAGCATAATATGCAACATTAAGCCAATCCTTATTAACCCAACCAATATTCAACACAGTAACTGAGAGTCCACGTGGAATATACTGCTGCCATCTGGCCGATGCATCTGTATAATGATGTTAAAACAATGGAAATCTGATAAGACAAGGTGTAGTACTCTATCAATCCAGTCCACTCTGTTCATATCCAGCCCGAGACACAGGTTTTCCTAGTTCGGGCATATTATAATCAGTTACCTAAGTATAGTTACATAATAAGTATTATACTGTAATAATAAATATTATTTTACCTGTTGTAACCCTTAGCTCTTAGATAATGAATAAAGATTTATTATTATTTATTATAGTACTGATGTGTCGTGGCTGATAAGCTGAGATCTTGTTGCATTTATGCAAACTGATGACTGTGTTATCTTTACAAAAACCAAAGTACTGACTGACAGACAACAGTCGACAACTCACAGTGAGTCTAACATTACGTGTACAATACCCTGGAAATATTAACTACTAATCTGTGACGCAGTGGGCCAAGGTCCGGCTGTGATGCAGAAGGTTGCGGGTTCAATTCCCGCCGCGGGACAAATGTTTGTATGATCTGCAAGTATTTATCTCGGGTCTGGGTGTTTCTATGTATAATATGTATGTATTTACAAAAAAAAAAATAAGTAGTATATCAGTCATGTGGTACCCATAACACAAGCTCTGCTTACTTTGGGGCCAGATGATGTTGTGTGAAATGTCCGGGATTATTATTATTATTATCATTATTATTATAATCTAAGATGATTCTATGTCATCTGGTTTCCCAAGCTTTACTTTGTTTAGACCTGAATCCCGTGTCAAAATGTCCTCCAATATTTTAATTGTATTTTATAGATAACACATATTGGTCTTACAAAATGAATTCATCTGAATACAGGCTGATGTTTTGCTGGGCCAATGCATACATTGCAAACCCATTGCTATCAATATGTACAAGAAAATGAATACAAGCTCTAGGCGGAAAATGTGCACTCGATGTGCACTCGATGTGCATCGAAGCTGCATAAGATGGAATATGCAAAATAAGTAGAGGCTTCGTAGTATCTTGTATAGTCTCTCAAGACAGAAAATATTTTATCTAAGAGCTTCAAACCACTACGTTAGCTACGACTTTAATAGAAGCCGCATCAAAACACTAACCAATAACGAACAGTCATTGACTACCTACACTATTGCTCAATACCCTATAGCACCAGTTATTGGCGGTAACAAGGCAAGTGGATAATAACGCATTTTAATCATGTATATCTTTCGTATCTTTAACTACCTATACACTCCCAAATCATGTCAGATTTTTAATTATTATGTAGGTAATACTTCTATTCTGTACTCCGTAGTGAAGTAACATCTATTAAACGCAGAAGATTGGGTAGCCCTAACAGTCTACTTAGGGGCTTTGATCAGCATGACAGAAGCCTTCAAGGGTACTGGAGGTCGGCTCTAATGAATCCATTCAATAAACAAATATATTATATTTTATTATAGGTATCGTGTGTTGATTGCTGTACCTATTCAATATTTTAATTTCTTTTGTGTTTTTGTGTACATCATGAATGGACCTAAATTGTAGTCTGAAAAATCAATTTCTGATTTGATTACGTCTTGTAAGTGAGTAAAGTGCCATTTCACAATGTATACATCATTTAAGATTCAAAATGCCGTTAATTATTTATCTAATAAGATAATTTTAAATATTATCTAAACCAGTGACTTGAGCACGCAAAGTGCTTTATCGATGTTTGTGGTTGAATATGAATATTGAAAACCGTCAAAAGCTAGTGCTAGAGGCACTGCAAATGAACGCAGCAAGCGCCAGCGATGACACCGCTCGAAATGTCACGCGCACGACATGTTTAATTTCGCAATATCAAACGATAGAACATTTGCCGAGCTCGTATAAATTAGGATTTAAATTAGAATGTGCAATAACCATATTTTACTTACCCATAATAATTATAGCCAGAATTATAGCTACCCTTTTACTGTTGTTTCGCCAGAGTAAGTAAAATTTTGTCGAAAGACAAGCGCTCTTATTTTGTTGAAAATATAAGCGAATAAATATACATACTCCTGTATCAAAATAACTTTCAAATCTCGGAGTCCGATATAATAGTTTCAACGATAAATCGTTGAACCCATTTCCGTCTAAACATTCTTCGATAAACAAACGTTTCTATCGACCGCATTCGGCTCCGTCGGCATCGTGACGTGACAATGACGATATTTTACGTCGCGATGTGGGAATTTAAATAAAGGTTTGTCTAATCTTTACGTGTGGTGTCAATGCATTTATTGATACTTCAATTAGAGACAACATGTTATCCATTGATTGTAATATCTATGAATTTCGTCTAAAGGGGAGAATAGTGAAAACCTGTTGTGCCGAACGCACTAGCGGTATTTGGTTAGCCAAAGCGTAAAGCCATCGAAATATAAATTTATCAAAATATTAATCGGACGGTTTGTTCAACCAATGTTTTTTGAATTATGACATTTATTATTAGTGTTATTGATCAACCAATAAAAATCCATTCTTCTTGGATCTTCGATCGGGTCGGAAGCCTCACTCCCTCAACACTGCCTGAAGATGATGAATATGAATGGAGTTGCTTTTATCCCGTAGCATGGCATCATAGATATATATTAGCCTAGCTGCTAATGGCTTTGTGTTTGTATTTTAAAAATGCGTAGACCTCTTTACTAGGGTATGTATTTTATTATACTTCAGACGAATAGGCAATGCCTGTTAGTGTTAGTGATATAAAGGTTGTTCAAAAATGTTTAGACTGGTTTAACATTAGAAGTTCAAGTACATAACTAAATTTTATTTTGCTCAGGAAAGATCAGAATAGAAAATGTAAGAGGAGACCTTTGCCGATTGGCAAACAGATCTACAGAAAACAAGCAAGCAGCAAATATTAGAATAAGTTCTTTAAGTTTTTAAGTAATTATGTGTGTATTAGAATATTGTTATTAGGTTAAATTGATTTGAATAAAAGGATATATTATTATTAAGTCTGTGTTGGTCTGCTGCAACATTTTTACTGAGTAGTACACAACGTTATTGAGTAACACTGTGTACACAGTGTCGTGTGAAATGGATGGTCCATGTTTCTGAGTAAGTACACTGTTTCTGAATTAAGTTGAATACAGTGTTAATTCTGCTGGGTTTCGTATCTAGTAATATATCTGGTTATTTGACCCTAGGGAGTGCTAGCACACTGTTCTATAATAATCGGTGCAAGCCTGAAAGAGCAAAACTTACTAGCAAAAGCTAAAGGTTTTCTATTGTACTCTAATTCTTTTTTCTATCTAATAGTGAACGAACATACTTTTTGTATCAAGTTATCATAAGTATTGTAAAGGTAAAACCAAAAATTTTACTAGTTACAAGAAATGTATGTGTTTTTGTTTATGGCGCATTAGCGATTCGAAACAAAATGATGGTAGACAATGAAATATTCGCAGGCTTAAAGGTCAAGTTTATCGAAGTCTAGACATCGCCTTATAATAACAGCCCTTTCCCGAGACAAAACAACAGACAATTAATATTCAAATTCGTTGTTGTAACAGTCTTAGACTTACGAACAGTAAATTCACAAGTAGAGTAATAAAATCAACAAAAACTAGACAAACAGCCGAACTTACATCGACCCGAGTTTAAATACTGAAAGTTTTCCAGTAAAATTTTATCTCCATCTCGAAGCAATTTAAGGGGAAGTCATAAATAGGGATGGAGCTGGTTATCGAAATAGGGGTCGAAGTCGGTTACTCAGATACCCTGAGTTGGTTCGGTTTATCAGAGCGCTATGCATAGTTTCTGTCTGATAACCTAAAAACCGGTTTGTCTTTTTTCACGGGCTCTTCGACGTATGCTACCTTGAGTAACAATTACCATTGAACTAACCGTAAAGCGACAGCTGCGACGAACGTATCCCACTCCTAGGGAGGTACCTGGTAGGGATGATTCCCTACCAGGTCAAACATTTATGTAATGAACAAAGGTATTAGTTCTCTGTCTGGGTGTTATAAAGTATCATTGGTATTTATACAAATGATATTTAAGTATTATATCGGTCATCTGCATGGCGATTATAGAACTTTTGATACAATCACTTTCTACCAGTTTCGATTAGTAGTAGGATGGATGGACAAGATGGATTAGTATTACTGTTTCTGTTTATATCTCAGACCAAATAAATAGTGTCGTGAACAACCAAAGTGAAGCCTCAAAACCGTGCTCTTTTATGTAAATACACGCATCCACCCAAACCATGCTCCTTGTTCTAAGCTTTTTATTTATATGTTAGATTTTTTTACAATTAACATTCACCTTCCGTAATACCAATTCATCTATAGTAACTGAAATCTGTTAGTATCAACATTTTGATCGTATCAGAATTCTATTTATAATAATATTTATTTATTTACCTTACGGGAGCGAGTCTGCTTTTGCACATATCTAGAGCGTCGATTCGCTGTCTCGCTGTCAAACGAAAAACAACAAGAAGTAACAGTCACAGATGTCAAAGCTGCGGACGTCCTTAGATGTGAAAAAAGCCGGTATTTACCATCCCTAGTCATAAATACTGACTGGGGCGTAAATAAAATGTAATTTTGACGCGGATATTTACTGCGGGTCAATGTTGCCGCGAATCTAACGTAATGGACCGGCAACCAGCTGCTGCAGAGGTATTGCCGCGAGGAAGTGTTTTTCTTCGAGTAATGTTTACTTTTATAACAATATTTTCAAAGAAAAATAAGAAAATTCTCTGATTTTTACGTATTTATACGCAGATTCTTTGAATATTTCGGATAAAGTGTAGTTTCAAAAGTATGTTGACCATTTATATGACTCAATCACAGTGCGTACCTTAAAGATATTTTTAGATTAAATAGATCTTTGAATAGCAAGGATCATACAAAAAAGCGTTTTGATCGTATAAACTTTTGTCGGATTCATCTTGGACTGGGGTTAGGAGTAACCAGCACCTCTTTCATACAAATAGCATTTAAGTCGAATTATATAGTACTTGTATTTATATTTTAAATAAAAAACACGGATCGGTGAAAATAGCTCGAGCATTTATCTGAGGCTTGTATCATGTAGAAACATTAATACCTATTGATAATATACTCGTATGTAACTGTCACTATGAGTCGCAGCTGATGTCGCTTAAACCGCAATTCGTAAAGCTATACAAAAGGTAGCAAGTAACCCAATTCAGAATTATGCGAAAGGTAACCAGCAGCCGTGCCATACCTATGTATCATTCGACCCTGAAACCACAGCTTAAGGGGAGAGCTACTTTACACTGCGTTAGGTTTTGTTGCAAAAAAGTTAGCTCTTGCACTTTGCAAGTAATAGTTACATAGCTCCTGTAGTGCTGTAACCTACCTATTATGAAACCTACATAATAATTATATAAGTACCTACATATTTCAGTTAGATAGTACTACAGATTGTTGTTAAACTTTTAGAAACCCATTGAGGTACCAAGTATCCATAGTAGAAATAATAAAAAACCTATTTAACCTAATTTTAAATACTTACCTATTATTATGTGTACTTGTGTAACTTAAGTTATTATTGTTATTAATATATTTATTCCTGTATTTTTTATGTTACAATTTAAAGACCACAGAATAGAGGGGACTCTTCGAACACAGGTGTAAACTTAAAAATTGTCAAGGATCATACAATAAAGTGTTAAGATCTGACAAGTTTCTTGCTGGATTCTTCTTGAACTAGGGTTAGGAGGAACCGGCACCTAGATTCACTAGCATGTAAGAAAACGATTCAAAATGGTCCTCGTGATTTTATTGAATAAAGATGTATTTTATTGATTTGAAAAAAAAAGAAGATATCCTAACTCTACCATTTATGTATATATAACTAAAATAAAAAGATTTTTGTTTTTTTTTGTTTTGTTTTGAACAGTTGCATAGAAGTCTAACTAAAAAGTAATTACGTGACTGATAATTTACGAACTAGTAAAACCACAAGTCTATGGAAGTTGTCTTTCTATAAGGTATTAGAGGTCTAGAGAGAGAGGAAAGAGATAGATTACGTTTGTTTACCGTGATACTACGAGTATTAGATATTTACATTTATCTGGCACTTTAAAGGTCGCTGTTGTGGCATGCTCGCCTTGCTCGCTCGCCTTGACCGTTGTTTTCTATTTAAGCTAACCAACTGGTTACAACTTATGTTTTACTAATATAATGAAATTATATTTGATAATAACTTCTTGTATAAATAATAAATAAATAGCTTCTTCTTATATCTTCTAGGAGTTTCGATGTATGTATATAATAAAAAGTATATAAGTAGTATTAAGTCATGTGCCCATAACACAAGCTCTAATTACTTTGGGGCTAGATGATGCTGTGTGAAATGTCCGGCATTATTTATTTATCTGGCCCAGCGTATCGGAATTGTAATTCCACGTGGCCATGCCGATTATTTGAGCTATCTATAGATCGTTTTAAATAGTCCTTAGATAGCTCAACGGTTTTACCAGTATTTTATATTATTTTATATATTGTAATTATTTAAAATCACAGTATTTGCCGTGCCACAATTGACGTGATGGAACCACGACATAATTACCTTGGTTTCAACAATGTTGTAACTCGAATGGTACAACGGTAAAAAAACTGTCTAGTATTGTATATGTTAGCGGGATATGGACATGTTATGAGGGATAAGGGTAAACCTAATGTGACGAGGAGAGTATTAGAAGAATGTCGATGGACACAGTAGTAGAGGTAGGCCAAAGAAAATATCAGTATGGATTGTGTGAAGCAATCTAACTACAATAGCAAAAAAAATTTTTTAATTTCGACCCATTCTAGTTAAAGGTTAAAAAAGGATATTGTTTTTATACAAGAGTTGGCTATAAATATTGAGTAGTAGTAGTAATATTGAGTAGAGAAGACATTTTAATCACGGATAGTATGGCTTTACTAGATTTTGAGTAACGGCCTGATTTGTTAACCTTATACAGCTCAATGAGTTATCAAAAACTAACTCGGTGCTGGATATTTTTAACTTGAAATTACATCAATATATTGTAACAATTTAAGACATCCTCCATTTTAACGGGGTCTTTGACGCTAATATTAGGAATAAATACCCCTAGGTATTTAGTCTACATATCCTTAATTTAAATGTTATCGATTTAATTTAATATTTCTTACTCTTTGTTTTTGTGTAATTTGGTCCTCAAACATAGTTTGTGTATGCATTTGTTCGCTCACACTGTACTGTTTTGCTGTGCGCTGAAAAGTTATGTTTCAAACCAGATCAAAACTGTATTCTTATTTGCATTTTTTATTTGTTAGTTACGTGTATTGTGTGCCTAAATAATTAAATAAATAAAGAAGAAAAAACTTGTTATGTTGACCCTACTTAGAGTGGAATGGAAGGGCACGGAAATGATGGTAGAGGTCTAGACTAGTCTAAGGAATTCTCGGTTAACAATTACTGTTACCGCGGTGTTAAAAAAAATCATAAAAAAAGTACGCAATTGAAATCAGGAGAATTTTCACTAGTTCTTATTTATTGAATTGACTGAGCTATTACATTTCTTAGCTATGCGATACGGTGTTTAGCACGGGCACCGTACGCATTAATTCAACCCGCTTCATCCAGGAATTTATCGGCGAAACGGGCTCAGGAGGTCCCCCAAACCCTTAGCATGAGTTTTAAACATTATCATCATAATAATAAAGATACCGGACGTTTCACACAGCATCATCTAGCTCCAAAGTAAGCAGAGCTTGTGTTATGAAAACCACATGACTGATATACTACTTATATACTTTTTTTGTAAATATTATACATAGAAACACGAGACTAAAAATAAATACTATCAGATCATACAAACATTTGTCCAGCGGCGGGAATCGAATCTGCAACCTTTTGCGTCTCAGCTGGACCTTGGCCTAATGCGCCAAGAGAAGTTGTCATCATCATCATCATGTGCAGCCTGCCAACAGTGTCGCATCCCACTACTGACCATATCCCTCTCTTCGTGCCATCCACCTTGGTCTTGCGCCAATCATACCCATGTACGACTTTTGACGTTGATTATGTCGTCGACCCATCTTGCCGGCGGATGTTAAAAACACCTAATATTATTTTACTACTTGCTTGGTTAGACTACATCATTAACTCGCTGAAGTCTCTAAATCATTAAGTAGTAAAGTTATTTGAACAATGTGAAAGCTAAGTCTCGGGCAGTAGCACATAATCAGTTGCTGCTCCAACTCGACAAAAAGTTTTAAGACCAGATGACCAGTTACTTACCGGATTCTTCTTGAACTGGGGTTAGGAGGAACCGGCACCGGCAGTAGCATTTAAGAAGACGATTCAAAGTGATCCTTGTGATTTTATTGAATAAATAATGTTTTGTTTATTTCTTAATTTGTTCGTTGAAAAAAGTGTTATTATCTGTCATTTATAAACAAAACAAACATTAATATAATTTTCTAACAAGCACACAGTTCAGAGATGTAAGAGAAATAAATTATTCTCCCATTAAACAAAATTAATATTCTCCTGTTCACGTCCCTGTTGACTTAGGTCTCAATATCGCGTCTGGCCTCTTTTATACAAGCCAGGGCTTAATCAAATTTATTTTTGAATACCGGGAGACACTTTAAAATTTAAATATTAAGAACCTACCTTCTTCAAAAATAGGTTTTCTTTGAGCTTTTAATTTTGTTTGTTCGCGTATGGTTTCTGTATCCTTGTAATCTTTATATGTATAAATCTTCTGTACGTGTGTTTTTAATTAACTTCTCCTTTAGGAGAAGTTAATTAAACGACTGGACCGATTTTGATGGTGAATGGTGTTTAAGTGGATTCGAGAATGGTTTAGATTGACAATTAGATAATTTTTTTCTTTTTAAAACGCGTGGACGAAGTCGCGAACGGACAGCTAGTATAATAAGTTATAAGTCCGGTTAAATCTTGTCAGTTGAAGTACTAGAAACTATCTACTTATTTTTTTTTAATTCAGGAATCTTTGAAATTTAGAGAAGATGAAATCAAACTAAGTCGAATTTTCATAAAATTTTATCAAATTTGATGCAATGCTACGCCAAACAAAAGATACAGCATAAAATATATATTCATTCAAGATGTATCCCTGTAATCGCTAAAGCGAGCTCTATATTTTTTGCAATAGCTTATTCACTATAAGCGCTTTCACGATACAATGAAGCGCCCTTTCGCTAAAGAATAAAGCCCTTAAAGAAAAACACGAGTATATTTCTTTCCAATCATGATGGTGCAAAAAATCGACATTGAGGGTTAACCCGTGGACGCCGACCGGGAGTTATGGAGCACTTCATAAAAGGGCGCAAACACGGCAATAATTTGTACGGCACCGGACCGGACCGCCGAACCGGTCGTAAGTCACACGTACACACTTATTTATCGCGTTATGATTGGATGACCCTCTTTTAGATTTAGTGGTTTAGATAATTTGTCATTATATGGGTGATATAAATTGGTGAATCCTATTATAATATGCTTGAACATAAGATTAGTTAAAAGAAGGAGATAATATTTATATAATTTAACGATTTCCTGCAACAGAAAAGTTTATCCACTCCAATCAATTAACTCTACAACTTTTTATAGTCCCAGTAAAATAAAGGCTATAAAGTAGAACGTGCAAACACGGCTTTACCGGACGTGTCCGCATAACATCTGGCCGGGGAGACCTTCCGAACTCATTTTGCAGATAAACTCCCCGGAGCGGGTTGAATTAATGCGTGCGGTGGACTTGCTAAATAGTGTTAGTGGGTCAAAACGATCACAACATCTTTGTATACTGCCTTCTACTAATAAGCGCGACAAGTGTTGAATACTTGCTTGTTGATTAATCACGCTGTAGTTATTAAATATATTTAATGAAATTTTAATACACCCAGGTCTAACACCCGTATAAAATTGTGGGTTTACTCTTTAGGACGATACTCACAGCTCTAATAGTTTTTTTAATAGTATTTATTGGCTATCTGCTCGTTAATTGAAAGTGTAATAGTTATAAAAGAAATAATGTATGTATTTTTAATATTTGACCTCGTATTTCCTCGTTTCAAATGGTTTGTTAAGTAACAGTTAGTTTTATTTTTCAAATAAGAAACAATGTCTAAAATATTCAATATCATATCATCTTTTTCTATAAAGTTTTCAGAAAGTAAGCTAATTAATATATTACCAGTTAATATTTTTTTTACACAATTCAAATATTTTTTAATAAAAAAACCGCGATTTGAACGTCGTGAATTCGCGTTAAGATCATTTGATCTGGCATACGCCCTAATTAAACAGATATGTACTTTATCAGCAGTGACTGCTATGGCAAGCTATGGCAAAAATGTGTATATGTTTAATATGTTTTAACTAAAACCATAAAATATGTGAGCCCATGAGCCTTGAAACTCCTACAACATCGTCTTGGTCATGTCGAATACGTTTTTATATAAAAGAATAATATAATTATATAACAACAAGCATTATCCTTATGTAGTGACCCTTTACTAGGGTACAAAGAAAAACATGCTGAAAGACAAGAATGAACTACATTCATCGAAATAATTACATTTATACCATTGTGTCGAGTCAACATAACATTACAAAGTTCAAACGTTCACAATAATATTCACAAAAGCAAGCAAATGAAAACAGTAATATGTTTTTAATAGAAAGTAAGTGCTAAAAATGTCTATTCTAGCAACAATGTTGTAACAAAAAAGGTATATTTAATTCAAGCAATTCAGTGATTCTAATGCAGACTGGGTTAGTATGCGGCCAGTAGAGAGCCCTGTAATAATGGATATGTGTATTCCGAACTAGTTTACTTGCGTGGTGCTTGTAGGTCAGTTATAAAGCTTGTATGAGCTGGTGACAGTCGTAGTGACCGAGTTTATAGGCTGCGATCGACATAATGTGCGCAGAAGAACTCAAAAACGGCTAGTGGTCATCTAGATATTGCTGCCTGTTAATCAGCCTAGACACACATAAATGGCTCCTATAAAGGCGCTGAGCAAACGAAGACACTTTTTTTAGCGACACGGCACACCGACACAGGGAACCGTAGTTGCTGTATCATGTGGCGGTGATCCGACACAGTCGCCCGTTGCTACTACTGGCCACTTGTACAATTCG
The DNA here is from genome assembly GCA_948098915.1 of Lampropteryx suffumata. Lineage (NCBI taxonomy): Eukaryota > Metazoa > Arthropoda > Insecta > Lepidoptera > Geometridae > Lampropteryx > Lampropteryx suffumata. The sequence continues at coordinate 19,650,473 of OX402546.1, forward strand.
TTGCGTGTTCTCCGTCAGTCTCACGATGGATGTCAGTGCAATTGTAAGAAAGTTTGTGCTTGTGTCTTCAACTGACGATTTTTAGTTTCCAGTTACCGTACACCAAAGACTTTTTGATCGTCGATGAGTATGTGTTAAGTGGAAGCAACTGGACACAAAAAATGTTTACGTATGCGCAGGGAGTGGATGATTACATACTGTTTCTATAGAAATCAAATATTCATCGGTAGCTTGTATCTGAAACAAGACACAAAAGTGTCCACGTTTGCGCCCTGCCTTACTAAGGCAGGGCGTGTACTATATCAATACAGTTTGAACCATCGAAGATGGTGGACGTCTCTAATGTCTAAATTATCTTCACGTTGTTTTAAGTTTTACTTAGTAACGTAAACGTTACTAGATTATCTGATATTATTTTTGATTCCTTTTCATTAATTATGCTGTGTGTATGATTTAAATAATGTTGTAAGGATTTATATCTGAAATAATTTTATACTAATTATGTAATACTTTAGTAATTATTTAATTAAATAAATCTAAAAATGATACTTGACATAATAAATAAGCCGTTCTAATTGAAATGGACTGTGAACGTCTGTATCAGACTTCTAAAATTCGTTCAATAAACAGTCTAAAAGCTCCTAAAACTTTGCCAAAACCTTGCCGACGGAAACTTTTTCAATCAGAAAACGGACCAAAGCAATTTTTTTTATCAAGCAGAGTCGTTCCGTATTATCTGCGGACATAAATCTCGATACGGAACCCCAAAAACGGAAATAACCGATACCGCGACGCAATTGCTCGCGCCCCGAGACTTATTGCTTAAAATTGGGTGAAATGCTCTTAAATATTGACGATACTCGCATATTTTAGGGCGAAATGGAAAACCCCTAAGGGTATCCAGAACCTTTTACTTTCCAAGTTTAGGGATTTTGTATTAAAACAACTAGAGCAGCCATAATTTCTTAAAATGCTAAAATCTGACAGTTCTGCTGAGAAATCGAAATTATTAAGTACTATAAGTATGTATTTTATAAAAGTTTCCAAGGCTCAATACGAGTACAACATCATAATCTTATAAGGACAGGCTGATTATGCGCAGTTATGATCTGTGAAAATTAATTTTCAAATTAAGAACTTCAACTTGGGTGTCAAAGCCCACCTGCCGTCTGATCACGTTTCGGAAGTGTTCCAAAGTTGGCGCGTTTACCACAAACTCGTGATTACTGTTAGGCCAAACGCGCACCAGTTTGCGGCCTCCCGAAAGTTCTCCGCCGAGGCCGCCGACGTGAGTGCCTAACGAGTCGCTTACATTTTTGCTTTTGATACGCACTCGGGGACAAGATTGTTTTTTGGTCCTGTTTCGAGTTAAAGGCAGTTTAATTAAATTTCAGTACTTTAAGCGCTGTTCCGGCCAGCTTTTTGGTGTTTTCACGCCGGTTTTTAGAAAATGTTTTTAGCTTTATAAAAATTCAATCGCTGCCTGCTATCTGCCTGCTGCTATCTAAAATTACAAAGATACATTACAAAAACCATTACGGTTCCATCAGAAAATTAAGGTTCTACTCGAAATTTTTATCACGTCAAACATAACATAATCATAAAAACCCGCCATTGAGCTTTGCAACCCACTTCAGCATATCTGGTGACATAATCACAGCGATATAACCTCAAAACTCTACGTGACACCCCACAAATTCAGCCCCACACGCGTACTCGGGTAATTCAAATCAAACATACCACATCTCAGTGCCGAATCTAATTTCCCACTCGGATTAAAAGCCGTCGCGTTTCCGACGGATTGGATTAGCGTTATGGTAAACATTGGTACGTTTACCTTCGCATGCAGATCAGGTAGGTTATCTTTAACATAACTGTATTTCAAGATTTTATAATGGTGCGAGGACTTCAAACCGCCTCAATCTTGTTTTATTTGAGGCATACAAATTGGTTGGGTTATTCTCGCTCCGGCACAGCTGTGTGAACATTCCTGCTGTATGTGGGTCAGCGTGGTTCACGAAGTAGGTTTTGCGAAAATGTCACTCAAACAGACACTACTCTATTGGCCTTTGATATTTTATAACGAAAATTTCCATGACTCTACCAGTGAAATGTTTTTCGAGTAGATGAACATCATATAAAGTTGTATAAAAAATACTAAAGAACTAGTTTGAAGCATAAAGCGTTTTAAAAATAAATTGGTATCGAAAATATCAGTGCAAATTCAACTACCTACATTTCTTGGCGTAGCTGGATAAAATACACCGCGCACTTATACATATTTCAACTAGTCCCATATATTCACAAAATTTACGAAGCATCTAAAGCTAAATAGTTGCAGAAACCTAACCCGCGGTATTTTATACAGAACCTGTAATTTATCTGAGTGTGCCGGCTCTCATTATCCAAAGTGCTTACTGACTCGTCCGTTTTTTTGTTTCAAAACCAATTTGTTTAATGTCTGAAGTAGAGCGATTGGTTCAGTACTCACAAATGCTTCAGGGCACATTCGTCAACGATACTGCATAAGATGCGTCTTTATAAAATGCGGAATTTATGCATTTGAAAGTTTATCATTTTAATCCCAAAACAAAATACTAGTCAAAAACAATAATTATGAATATTCAATTCAATCATCTGAAAAAATCTCGACAAATTTTCATGTCAAAGAATAGTATATTTATAAGGTTTTAGTTTAAGTCATGTGCAATTCACCAGCACTCTAGTTAAGTTTTCTCTAGATTTCTTACATAGAACTGTATACTTATTAAAAATATAGCAGTAACTCAAATAAAAGATGCAGCGTACTGCGCCCTCATTAATCCGTCTCCACAGAGAGCACACGCCGAAAAGGGGTTCGTAAAAAAATTAAAACACGCGAAAACTTCCCGAATGAAAAGTCAACTGGGTAAATTCGCAAAAATTGCTTCGGGACCTTGGGATTACAATGCGTCGGCATGCGAAAGTTTTCGGGCACATTTAGGGCTTCCAAATAATGAATGGAACATGCTCAGGTTGCAGAGGAAGGAAGCGCCTCTCAGATAGAAACGGAAGTCATATTTTTGCGAGTAACGACGTGAAAAGGGCGCGTGATGCAAAATGTCATACGTCATAGACTAAGTGTGCTATAGCATACTAAGGTTTTAACTGTTTACACTTAGTAAAGCAGCAACAAATACCGGACATTTTATACAGCATCATCTGGCCCCAAAGTAAGCTTGTGTTATGGTGACCAAATGACTGATATACTACTTATATACTTTTATATGTTGTAAATCAATAAATATTACACCGAGACCCGAGACTGCGCACACAGAGGTTGTCAATAGTTGAAAACTTTATATTGAACATCAACAACATCATACAGACACAAACAAACCTATCAGATGCTGGGTATTCTTAATGCTGAGAGTGACTATTGTTGGCTCCTATCTGGCTCAGTGTATTAGCATTGCCATTCAACGTGGCAATGCCGCCAGTGTCTTGAGAACACTGCCCTCTGGCAGAGATCTGGATCAGTTGAGCTGTCTATAGATCGTCGGTCCTTAGATAGCTCAACTGTTTCACGTGTATTTTATATTATTATGTACATTTCTATAATTATTTCTGTATATAACAACATGATATTTAGTCTTAAGCTGAAAATGCACACGACGGAGCTGACCGCGACGAAAATCGGGTTGCACTGCGGGAGTGCCGAGAGATAGTAATAAATCACTTCAAAATCAGTAATTATGGCGACTGCCAATCAAATACTGAACAATAAATCAAGAACTGAACAAAAAATATTGCATCATCTGTGTTCAGATGATGCAGTATTTTTTGTTCAGAATGTAGATAATATATCAAAGAACCTAACTCAATAAACTTCTTACAAAAGTAGACTGTAAACATGTGAATTAAGGTTTATCTGCGTCTCGCCCCAAACGGTAACGGTGTCGCGAATCCAGAGGTTTTACCTCATCTAAAAATATGGGTATCGCGCTAAAAGAAGTTTTCACTTCAAAAATATATAAGTAGTATATCAGTCATGTGGTACCCATAACACAGGCTCTGCTTGCTTTGGGGCCTGAAGATGTTATGTGAAATGTCCGACATTATTTATTTATTATTTATTTATAGTATGAGGCTAGATGGTGTTTTGTGCGTTGTCCACCAATATTTATTTATACTCTTCTTCTACTTTGTTAATGGCCTGTGACATACTAATGTCAATTTTGCCAATGTCAAGTGTTTATGGTTTATAGTCAGTTTGTTTGTTATTAGAGTGTTAGTCGATGGTCAATTGTGCGGATGATGCGGAATGGCGTCTAGAATTCTCTTGGGATTCCTCGTCGTTCAAATCACATTGCACCACAATACACATATAATTCAATTATCCATACCAGTCCTGAAGTCACAATTTTTTCTTTAAAATTCCGCCAAGATTACTGAATAAAACATGCAACAAAACGGGTAAAAAATATTAAATTAGCAGAACTATGTTACTCCATGAAATGACAGAATCCCAATATTTATTTATACAGCAATAATTTTAATGAAGTTGTCATTGGTAACGATAAATCACGAAAGACAGGTACATTAGGGATACCTACTAACTACTAATAATCTGTGTCAATACCTTCGATTCGCTCTTAATGCCCGCAGCCTTGACCTTCAACAAGAGAACGCTCCTGATTTATGAACCAAACCTTATTAACGTTTGGAATAAGTTGGGCTTCTACTTACAAGTTTTATAAAAAAGTATCTCAAATTTTACTAAAATATTAAAAGTGAAATAAAAAATCCTGTCATTATTATTAATATACAAAATCCACAGCCCTTATTTAATTATAATAACAACAAATAAAGCCGGACATTTCACACAGCATCATCTGGCCCCAAAGTAAGTAGAGCTTATGTTATAGGTACCACATCACTGATATACTATTAAAATATATTTTTTGTAAATATTTTTTTTTTTCTAACATAGCTTATCTCACAGCCAATAAAGTGATCAATACATTATTAATATTACTCAATTTAGAGAACTGGTGGTCTAGTGGAAGTAGCCCCAAAATCCGATCCTAAGATCGTGGGTTCGAACCCAGTCGTGCACAATTGAGTTTTACTGATCTAAAATTTATGTGCGTTATATCAGTACTCTCAAACGTTAAAATGACTTTATCAAAATGGAGGAGCTTCTCAATTCGTCGGAATCTTTTTTTTTTTTTATGTCTGTTCACCGAGTATGAAAAATCAACGAAAATCTAAAATTATATACATCGATGATGTTTTCATATACTTCGATACCTCGATGTCTCATTGGAGCGGTGCGTTTATTTGGCCTACCCATATTATATATACAAAATACATCTACTTTCCACTAAAAATGTATTATAGGCTCAAATTTAATTCAATGAAGTCGGTTTCTTTTTATTTTTTAAAACGTAATTATTGTAAATACATACATTTATACATAGAAATTATCTTGAGGAAACCGGCATGTCTTAGACCCCTAAAAAGTTGGATGGAGCCTCTAAGTACGCATACACAAACCCACTTTAACCCTTTCATCACACTTGTTCGAAATTAGTGACACGATAAGACGGAGAAGAATAACTTACTTTGATAGTTCAATTGAGAAATTCTATTTTAAAATCCCGTGAGCGAGTCTAAATACTGGGTACATACTTAATGAAGAAAGTTATAGTTGGTATTCGAGTAATGATTTTCCAATAAATCCACTCAAATAGAATATTAAAACTTTTCTCGAAAGTTATTGAAATATGATATCTGGCCATCCACTCGCAACGCCTAACCCTTTCGAAGGCTCGAAGCCTACGTAAATTAAATTTCTATTACCTATAAATGTGTTGATCGAAAATATTTTAAATCCCTTCAAGGATCCAATTTGTTTGAGTTCAAAATAGATTTTCAAATGAAGAGTTGGAATAAAACGCTGGATTTTTTATTTAATCCGCTGAATAAACACACTTATATAAATGCAAAATACTTTCAAATACTTTCAATAGCTTTGGTTAACGATACCAAGACCAATTTTGTGAGGGTTTTCTGTTTTATTTACGTTTATTTAAACAAAATTTAATATCACTTATTTATTTAAGCATTTATTTAAAGAAATTCATACACGATGTTTTCTAAGCTAGCCTATCTAAACTAGTAAGATCTGTTCAATATGAGTAGAATCGTAAAATCCCTGATTTTTTTACGTTATGACATTGACATAAATGCTATCGGTATATTTCTTTGATAATGCGGTCGTATTATGACTTGCCTTCCATCATGATTTAATTCAATGATTCAATTGATTGTTTGCAACTGGTTCAGAAAATAATGATAATAAATTGTTTTCTTATTACGGCCTATATTGACGCAGAAGGGTGCGGGTGCGATTACCGCTGCAGGATAAATGCTTGTATGATCTGCAAATGTTTGTCTCAGGCTTTTCTATGTATAATTGTTGTACAAATATATACTATTTACAAAAAGTATATAAGTAGTATATTAGTTATATGGTCAGAACACAAGCTCTGCTAGTTTGTGTTCTGTATCCTGCAGCGGTAATCGCACCCGCACTCTTCTGCGTCAATATAGGTCGTAATAAGAAAACAATTTATTATCATTATTTTCTGAACCAGTAGCAAACAATCAATTTCCGCTGCTCCCATTCAAATAATACCCACAACCCTTCCACTCAATTGGTCTCAACGCTTTAACATTAAAACGTAAATTATAATCAATCTCCATCTACCACCAGAGACAGTTCTGTCGGTGATTCGGTTATCAAACCCCACAAATCAAGTTGCAAGACAAAGACTTGGAACAATGGTTTATCTGCACAAAGAAACTCTCATTACTTGAGAAAGGATACGACTATTATATTTTGAGCTTTGAAACTTCATTTGGCTTCAACAGAGATACAGCGTGCCTAGCAGAGTTAAAGGCTTTTATAACACTTTCAAATATAGCTGCAATTGTTACGACATATCATAATAAATGATAATATTTAAAAATTTTGCGCAAAGATTCAGCTTTTAATATTAATATTCTGACAATAGCTTCACAATATATGTATCATATAAAAAAATTATACACTCATAAAGATAGAGATGGGTTTCAGCAAAATAGTGATCTTCATAGAAACAGATAAACAGAAATACTAGGAACAGAAACTATTAATATATCCTTATGTTTCGAATAGAAAAAGTAAATAAGTCCTTTATGCAGAATTTTAAGCTTACATAAAGGGTAGTCTTTTGAAGAAAGCATATTATAATATAAATGACCATTATTACTGATAAGAATGTATGGACTCATATTGCTCTGCCCTCTGACAGTTAAGTGACACATTTGAAATGTATAAACTCTCTTGTACTCGTATTTCGTAGTTAAGGTATGTAGTTATAAGATGGATAATGAAAAAAGCGCTAGGACCAAGACGAGTTTATTTGCTAGTTCTTGTCGGGCTTGGGTTAGGAGGAATTGGCACCTAAATTCACCTAGAATGTAAGACGTTTCAAAGTGATCCTTGTGATTATATTGAATTGTATTAAATAAAATATCTTTTAACTTTGACTTTGACTTGATTTAAAAGTTTATGTTGTCGACTCAATAACTCTATTTTTGACATGCAGTTAAAGAATAATATAAAATAGTAAAGATTTAACAATTACATTTTTTTTTACGTTTTTGCATTAGTTGGTCATTTCGTGCCATGAATTATTCTCGTAGATGTTAACTCAAGAATATAATACTTATTTTCAGCTTCAGACTATTCGCAGATATAAAAGCCAACAATTTCTTTTCTGAAAAACTAGTACATTAAGTGAGCATAACATAAAGATTTCGTCTCGCGACTCTTTACCTACTACCTTACAGTGTCTTCCGAAGCCTTCATTCTGTTCATTCTTGTCATACTATAGTGAATTTTCTTAATTCGAGTAATAGATATGCATTATATTTGTATACCTTCGTAATTTGTAATTTGTTTACGGCACTATTTCTTTTATATATATATTACTAGCTGTACTCGGCATGCGTTGCATTGCGACAAATTTTCTCACCGTTTAAACCTTCCCTGGACTACGACAAACATTTCAACACCAAAATCAACTAAATCAGTCCAGCCGTTCTTGAGTTTTAGCGAGACTAACGAACAGCAATTGATTTTTATTATATAGATACTATTATGTCATAGAGGAATACCACACCTTAGACAAACCACATTTAGGTTTTTAAGGTGTTTTTTATTTAAGTGTAATGTACATTTTAGTTTTTGTTAAATAAAAAAAAAAGCGCAGAGAGCACTCAGTTATAAAACGCCATACCACAAGCAATATCACAACTAATCTACACTTGTAATGTCTGAAAGAAAGATAGGTCTTGATACTTTGGCCAAAGCTAGATTTAGATAGTTAATAGAATTCTCTAGTAAACAAAAGAGTTTAGCTTTAAGTCGGAAGTTGATTTGATTCGGTATTAACTACTTGTATTTTTATCTGCGAAATATTCTGAAGCTGAAAATAAGTTTTGTCTTCTTGAGTTAACATCTCTAAGTATAATTAAATACCTCGTTTAAACCCAAGTCGCAGTAGAAAGAATAATAATAAACACGTAAATAAAAGCAGGAAACGAAATGAAGAGAAATAACCACCCTATTTCGTTATCCTTTAGAAGAATAAATGAGAATACCTTATGAAAAATGCACGGGAATATATAATTTTCTAACGAGCAATGAACTTTCTTCTTAAATGACCTACCAAAGTCTGGAAATTCTATAAAGTTTCCACACGCTCGTAGTACTAATATTTGGCAAGGTAACGTGCCGCTGCTTCCGACCGATGGATTAATGATGCATTTGATATACGGATAATGCAGTTTAACGCAAACATTGCTGCTAATTGATGCGGTGAATTTGATTTGGGTGGAATTTGTCACTAGAGACTTGTTTAGGGGTTCCAAAATTCAACATTTCCAAAATAAATTGTACTACTTTCGTCGGAGTCGGAGGCTCTCTCGTAACGGAGTTAATAATTAACAAGTTCAGAGAGCCGGGACAGACAGCTTCACGTGTTCGGAGGGCACGGAAACTCTCTGATAAAAATGCTACTTTGCTCACCCATCCAGATACTGACCACGCACACCGCTGCTTAACTTTGTTGATCGTATATTAAAAACTAAGGTAAAATGCCAATTCTAATGAGACGTTTTATGTTTTAATTTTCCTGGTTTGCCTGAAAGAATCAGTCTAATACGTTTAGATTAAAAGATGTTGAAAGAAATAAGTGTTGGAGAAAAGTCGTCATCAAATTTTAATGACTTTTACGATGTATGCTTAGATCTTTAAAACTACGCAACTGATTTTAATGCGGTTTTTTTAATAGATAGAGTAATTCAAGAGGAAGGTTTATATGTATAATACATGCATAGTATAGTAAATAAACACTGATAGTTTTATAGGTTTCCAATGTGGTGTCGTAAATAATTTCATATTTTTGCGCTTACATTGCAAACGCTGTCTGAACCCTACGAGATAGATCAAAATAATGTACTACAGTATTGTACGCCCTCAAAAGGTCTACAAAAAAGTCTGCGATGGTATATGGCATTGCACCCGTGCGAAGCCGGGGTGGGTCGCTAGTGATGAATAAAATAACATTATATTTGGTTACAATCGATTGCCTCATTTAGAATGCTAGTTACTTGATTATAAGAAATTAGTAATTACTTTTCCTTCTCTTGTGGGAACGAAAAAGGGATCTCTCTGGGCCGAGTACGTCGTGTAAGCTAATATTTTATAAATGTGTGTTTGCTGAACATCGAAACTCCATTAGCATGTTGAGACAAAACTTTGTTAATTTATGCGTATATTCAAACAACAACGCGTGTTGTTCTGTTTTCGTAATGATCGTACAGATATGATTTTACAGCATGAATTACTTACCTATTTAAATAAGGCATTCTCAAAATAATCCTTGTCTTTTTATTGACTTTGTATTTTATAATTCTTTAAAAACTGTTCCTGCAAAATTGTTTTAGCTGTTTTAACCCATATTATCAAATAAATAAATATAAGTAGACAATGTACACAACACCATCTAGCCCCAAACTAAGCAGAGCTTGTGTTATGGTGACCAGATGACTGATAGATTACTTATATATTTTAAATACATACTTATCATTATATGTCTGGGTCTGGGTGTTTCTATGTATAATATGTATGTATTTACAAAAAAAAGTATGTAAGTAGTATATCAGTCATATGGTACCCATAACACAAGCTCTGCTTACTTTGAGGCTTTGAGATGACGCTGTGTTAAATGTCCGGCATTATTATAAATAAATCTTTTATGCGTCTGTTTTAATTAAACTCCTCCTAAACGGCTGGAATGATTTTGATGATTTTTTTTGTGTGTGTTCAAGTGAATTCGAGAATGGTATAGATTTACAATTGGATATATATATATATATATATATGTATATATTTAATTATTTTTCTTATAAAACCGCGCGGACGAGGTCGCGATCGGGACAATTTGTGATAGGTACTATATAATACTCAGACACAACAAACACCTATGTTCACCACACAGAACTTGTTCCTAGGAGAGAATCTAACCCTCAATCTATAGCGCAGAAGGCAGAGCGTCTAGGTACCAACCGAGATAACAAGCCAGTTATAATAGCTAAAACAATTTATATTTTGACGTGCAATGTTTCATTTTCCACGACTAAAATTGCACGCCAATCATTTACACAAGCGTGCTCAAGAGAAAATAAATAACAACGGTTAACAGGAGGAGGGCTTCACGGCGACGCGACCTGGTACAACACGTGTGCTTGTCACGGACGAGACGCATTTGTCACGGCGCACCAATATCTCGCAAAACGTCCTACAAGATGCTGCTGTAACATTAAAGTGGGATATAATTTAGCGCATTAGATCGTGTAGCAACCCCTATAGGTTTTTATAGATACGAGTAATACAAGAAATCAAAGTCATGAATGACTTTGTGGATTTTGTATAAGGATGTTTATTATTCCTTGTATCATAACTATTTAATTAAATATGTGTTAGATTTTGTGTATATCGTTTACGTAATATAATAATATTATAATCATCAGCCCACACTGTCCCACTGCTGTGCAAAGGCCTCTCCCCATTCTTTTCATTCTTCCCTCTTTCGCGCTAAGATTGTCCAGTCGGCGCGGAATTTGGTGAGTTCATCCCTCCACCTAGTTCGTGGTCTCCCGCGACGTCGTCGTACCGTATCAGGGCACCACTCCATGATCAGATTGAAACACTGGTCTCCCGACATACGGCAGACATGACCAGCCTATTTGAGCTTGGCGGCTTTTGTCGCTATATCGGCAATCTGTGTTCTTGAGCGCAGCTCGGTGTTGCGAATCCTATCTTTTCGCTTTTCTCCATCGCACAATATTAACCGCCCACCCTTTTTAAGTGGCAAATTTTGATGTTATCGCAGTTGTAAGTTATTGTACTTAAATTAGTCAAGTGTGAAAGATATTTAGGGACAAAAAATAACAAAACTACCCTCTTAACTTTGTTTTTTCATACGCATAAGTTGTGAATATGGTAAATATCGAACTTCATCTCATTGACGTTCTAGTTGCCATACTGCTTACATTGTTTCATTAGCATTGAAAGTAAGAGTAGGTACCGAGTACCTGGAAACTGTCGTTATTCAAAAATTACAATGGCCATCCCGGAGTCCAGACTTAATTCCCATTGAACACATATGGGACAATTTAAAAAGACGTGTTTGAAGCCGTATATCAGCTCCAACCACCATAGATGAATTAAAACAATCCGTGATTGAGGAGTGGCACAACATTCCACAACAACAGATTAAAGATGTAATCGACAGCATGCCAAACCGTTTAATGGAACTTATAAGAGCTAGAGGTGGAAATACGCACTATTGGACTTTATTAATTTATGTGTTTTTTTATTTTTACGCCATTTTGTTACATTTGCTAATTTACTGTAATTTCAGGTCAAAGTGTTTTTTAAGATTTTTTCATTAAAACAGCAATAACTAAAAACATATCATCTTTTATTTTACTTCAAAATACCTACGCAATAAGACATCATGCAAAAGTATTGGCAAATTTTTTTTTTTACACTAAAAACATAAAAAATCTAGAAGGGCGGTTAATTGTGCCTGTGAGCGTATATATAAATATCAATAATATTGTGTAAGTTTGTTGCGTTTATTTGTTTTATATAAGTAAGTTAAATTTATTACACCCCGACCAATCTTCCAAATAATATAAGCTTCTATTCATACAAAGGTTGTCTGGAAGAAATCACTTTGTTAGCGATAATACCGCCCATCGTACATTTTTTTTATCAAATTGTTATATTTAGTTTTAACGTGTACAATAAAGAATTTCCATCCATTCATTCATTTATCAGCGCACACCTTAATCCTTTCATTTTGAAAAACATGTTTTCATAATGAACGTTTTCAAAATGGTTTTACTCACGTATCAAACAAATCAAACTCACCCTGATGAAGATTCTCTAGATGAATCGAAACAATTTCGGTGCCTCCATCGACAAAATAATACGTGAGTAAAACCCGTGTTTATCAAAATGTATAGTTTGAAAATCTCAAATCTTGTCAAAGAAACCTCCAATTTGGAGTGTGTTCTACACATTCAAAACATTTGTGATTTCTACTGTACATTTTAAAGTAAAACCCGTGTTTTCTCTAAATCTATCGTCAATTGTTAGAACTTCGATATTATTAGCCTAGTTTAGCTAAGTCATGCACTTCCTATATATCATCTCGAATTGCCCCAAAACTAAGCGATTGCATTCCCTGGAGCACCAGTAAATCCTTTTGTCCGTATGTAACAATGTGCTAGGATGCATCGTTTACACAAAGGGAATTACATCTTAATAATAGGTACTTCCCTTAGACTTTGCGTTCACTGCCTCAGACAGAATAATTTTGTGTAACTCTACGTAGATTTCATCTTTGACTTCTTTGGACACATAACCCGAAATGAAGACTGAATGGAGCGTCGTGTAGTCCAAGGCTGAATGGAGGGCAAGAGATGCCGTGGCTGCTCTCCGACCAGATCTGATAAAATCTCTCACCAAATCCACGATGATCGACTGCTCCCACAATGCCTCCAATAGAGCCGAATGGAGACGCATAGCAATAGCCGCCATTCATCAGGACTCACTCATAACCACGACCACTCTGCCAAGAGTGCCCGACTGAGAAGAGACGTAGAATTCATCTGAGAGGATTACTCAATATACCTACTAAGCACGCAATACTATTGCTCTGAACTTTCACTTCCGTTTGTCTAATTCAGATTCAAATTCAAAATTGCCATTCGAAAGACCATCTCACACAGCGTATTTTTTTGTCTCTGAAACAGCAATGACTTACTGCAATGCCGTACTTAAGTACATACGTACCTAACAACATTTCGAGAACTGCACCAACAAAAAAAAAACATAACTTTTATAACCAGAACATAGATGCTTGGGAATTTATCGCGTAATACCATGTTAATGTCTTGTTTAGATTCAGCACTTCTAACCATTGAACAACCTTACTCTTATTCTGTTGAGGTTGCGTCTATAAAATAGTGGGCATTTCTAATATATTTATGCCAATACTATAAATATTATAAATTCTAAAGTGTAGCTGCCTGTCTGTTTGTTTTCTTTTCATAGCTAAACGACTGGATGGATCTTGATAAAATTTGGTATGGAGATAGACTGTATTATGGGGATGGACATACACTTCAGAGCAATAAAATCGCACATGCATGATTTTTTACAATAAATAATCAAAAAAATATATATAAAGCTATTTTTTGAATGCATTTAAAGTATTTAAAGTATGCATTTAAAGTATATTTCAATAAATGAATCTTGTCAAAAAAGTGTTTTTGGAGGTCAGTAACCAAAGTGCACGATTTTTTATGAATTTGGTAGCTCCAGAATTTGGGACAGAAAAGGAATTAAAAATTAAAGATTTTTATTAATACGAAGTGTTTCCTCCCCTAGCCTGAATCACTGACTCCATCCGGGTTTTCATTGATTTAACAAGAGTTTTAATTAAATCTTGAGGTATCGCCTCCCATTCCTCTGCAATCGCCTCTTGAAGCTCCTGTAGACATTTAATGTAGGCTACTTTTAATATATGTACGCGTGCGAATCCGTAGGCAGAAGCTTGTACTTAGTAAAAATGTTTAATAATATTTGTGGGCATTTAGACACAACACCAGCTATTCAGATTCAGATTCAGATATTTTATTGATAACATATAAGTTGTCCATTATCATAACTAATTAGAGTTAATAAATTAAAATATAAAAATCAATATAGTCAATTATACTAACATTGAATTAAGTACATTAAAAATAAATTGTAAAAGTATTCACATTTTAAAAATTATAAATAAAATAATATATTAAGAATTTTCAAATGTTATAATGTCATGTCGTAAAAAACAATTATCAAAGAACTCGTCAACCCTATAAAAGTTTTGCTCGATAAGCCAGTTTTTTAGCTTGTGTTTTAAGGATTGCGTTGATAGCGCAGCTGTAATACACTCCGGTAGACGGTTGTAGATAGTAGGCCCCATGGCGTGAACCTAGCCCCATTACAAAGTAAAGCTTGTACAATGGAAACCATAATTACTGAAAGAATACATATAAACTTGTAATTGTATACTTTATGATACAACACTACCGTTCTGTGTCTACAGAACACAATCTAATTTGATGTTCATCATTAAAATATTTGAACTGGAAGGGATCGAGCCGACAACCACACAGAGGTTATTCATGTCAGTATATCATGGCACATTGCTGTAAAATATAATAAGTACAAAACATGATTCCACCGTCCAATCATAAAAGCCTTATTTGCATATCTAGATCGGTATGGTTCAGAAAGTTGGCGATCCACGAGCTAGTGGAGTTGTTCCAACTTTGTGCCAGTTATTAAAATCGTGCTCACGGCAAAGTTTGCTTAGTCGCTTACAGTTCAACTAAGCATGTGTAAATATAAAATAAATTATTATAAGGAGAGTATAATATTTAGATTAGAATTAAGAATCATATAATATTATATAAGTTATTATAAAGGAAGTATATTATTATATTAATTATTGATTAATATATATTATTATTAATATATATTAATTTACGCATCTGGGAAAGTCTGAAAACCAGCGCTATTTTACAATATGTGAAGTAGCATAGAGCTGAGCTTTTTTTTTTTTAATATTTATGATA
Source organism: Lampropteryx suffumata (assembly GCA_948098915.1). Classification (NCBI taxonomy): domain Eukaryota; kingdom Metazoa; phylum Arthropoda; class Insecta; order Lepidoptera; family Geometridae; genus Lampropteryx; species Lampropteryx suffumata. The sequence goes on from OX402546.1 coordinate 19,665,767, forward strand.
TTGTCCTTTTCATTGTGTACCTGCTTGCTATTTCATGTTATTTTTAATATAAAATATCTGTATGTGTGTGTGTGTCAAAATATTTTCATTTTATTTCATTTTTTTTTTTGTATAAATGTCTAAAGTTAAAGTAAAATTGTATTCAATACAGTCACAAGGATCACTTTGAGTTGTCTTATTTGCTAGGTGAATTTTGGTGCAAATTACCAAGAAGTCTCGAGAAGAATTGGCCAGGAACTCTAGGACCGACACGGTCCTAGCACTTTTTTGTAAAGGCAAAGCTACATGAGGCCATGCATACCAGTTGTTCAAATGATTATACCCTTAGACTAACCTTTGTGTAACCATTATTTTTTTATAAGCTTCTAGGTATAATATGTATATGTTCAACAAAAAAAATTTTTGTATATACATAGGTAAAGTTAAAAATGCGGTACCTACCCTTAACACAAGCGCTACTATGGGGCCAAATGATGCTGTGTGAAATGTCCGGCATCATTTATTAATATAATCATTTATTATATGAACAATGCACACAACACCATCTAGCCCCAAACTAAGCATAGCTTGTATAATGGTGACCAGCCGGGCAATTATGGAATTCTGATACTATCAAAACTTTGATACTAATCGCTTTCAGTTACTATGATGAATTGGTATTACGGAATGTAGATGTTGATTGTCATACATATGAATAGAAACCTCAGACCAAATAAATATTAAGACGGAGCACCGCGATCACGTATGAATAGATATACTAAGAGGAAGGAGCACAGTTTGGTTGGATATGTGTACGTGGGTGCATGTACAGATTACTGATATACTAATATATATTTAAATAATAAATATAAATATATATATACATCTTTTTTTGTAAGATCCTTGTTATATACATAAAGTATATAGCAAGGATCATACAAAAATGTGTTGAGACCAGACGAATTTCTAGTCAGATTCTTCTAAGAAGACGATTCAAAGTAGTCCTAGTGATTTTATTGAAATAAATAATAGTTAAAAAAAACTAAAAGACACGCTTTATATAGAAAACCAAACTAAAAAATTGAAAATAAATTTTAATAAGAATGTAAGAAAAATATGTTAATTTAAAAAAAAGCGTAGGGTGCATGGTATCAATAGTAATAAATATTTCGTTGACAGATATGAGAAGAAGGATTATCATTTCGATAATATCTTAAAAAGCACCCCACGTTTTTTTTTTAAATAAAACATTTTTTCTTACTTACATTTATTAAAATTTATTTTAAATTTTTTAGTTTGGTTTTCTATATAAAGCGTGTTTTTTAGATTTTTAAAATTATTATTTATTTTCTACTTTTTAGTTTTAGGATAATAGTTTTTTTTTTTTTTTTTTTTTTAATTTTTATTCGAATTATTACATTGTCATCGGTCTTTGACAGGTGTGCAAAATTTTAATGAAATCTGGCCGTTTAAAGTGGGTCAAAATCGCGTCCTAAGGCGTCGGTTACAAACATACAAACATACATACAAGTGAAGCTAATATAAAGCGTATAAAAAGAATGATTTGTTGTTAATCAGAATAATTCCGTGCTGCTGAATGTGCTATGGCATAAATAATGTTTATTAATTTATGCTATGGCATATGCAGGCATTAAAAAAAACATAAGTCTCTTGCAATATGTTTTTAATGTAGTCAAATAATTACGTTATAAAAACTAAAAAGAAAACCGACTCCATTTGAGACCATAAAATTATTTTATTTTGAAATTTTTAGTGGAAAGTAGATGTATTTTGTTGATATATAATATGGGTAGACCAACTAAATACACCGCTCCACACTGCACGTAACAAAAATATCTTCAATGTATACAATTTTTAGATGATTGTTTAAAAACCGTTCGACTGATTTCGATAAAATTTAAATGGGACCACCTATGAAGTATACCCTTTAAAACAAAAAAATAATTTTCTAAATCGGTTAAGGCGTCTTTGAGTAATCGGTGAACATACATAAAAAAAAGATTCCGACGAATTGAGAACCTCCTCCTTTTTGATGAAATCGGTTAAAAATAATTTGTGGAATTTTTTTTTAAGTTCAAACTATTTTCAAATTAGAATCGGATTCTTCTTGACATAATCAGTCTAAAAATCCTGTTACCAACTTCGCTTTAAGCAAAATGCTTCGAAAACCTATGTAATAAACTGTTAAGCTGTATTTTTATATATAAAAAAATAATAAATATTAATGGACAATGCACACAACACCAACTAGCCCCAAACTAAGCATAGCTTGTAATATGGTGACTAGATGGCTGATAGAATACTTGAATATTTTTAAATACATAAGATACATAAGATACTTTATAGCACCCAGAAAAAGAACAAACACCTATGTTCGTCATACAAACGTTTGTCCTGGGAGGGAACCGAACCCTCAACCTACAGCGCAGAAGGCAGAGCTACTACCAAGTGAACTGACAGGCCAGTCAAATGTATACCTGTTTTTTTATGAACCAACTCACAGTAATATCAAAATATACGAGCGGGTTATATAAATACGGAAAGATCTAATCAAATATAATTTTCCCAATAAAATTTTACTGTAGCACACCTACAGTAAAAGTTATATAAAAACCATATTTTATTTCATATAATAATAAAATGATGTGTAAAATAAAATCATATAATCCTACAACGCGCAAAACATTTCATTTGCGCCAAATAAATGATACCAATTTCCTCGGAGAGTATGAGAGAAGTCACGCGTATCATAATACCGTACCCTTAGCATTGGTTTATGACCATACAAAACCGCAAGCTAAAGTAAAATAAAATATTGACCTATGAAATATATACAATCTGGATTTAGGAAGTTAAGTGTTTATTTCGTAATTTAACTGACTAGTGTTTATCTATAACTAGCGACCCGCCCCGGCTTCGCACGGGTGCAATGCTGATACTAAATATACTACAGAATGTCTAATGTGATTAGAAACCTCTAAAATTATCAGTGTTCCTCTACTATATTATGCATGTATTATACATATAAACCTTCCTCTTGAATCACTCTATCTAATAAAAAGCGCATCAAAATCTGTTGCATAGTTTTATAGATCTAAGCATACATCAGGACAGACAGACAGCGGGAGGCGACTTTGTTTTATACCATGTAATGATAAAATCGTAATTACATAATTAGGAAATGTAGCGGGATCAAGGGTTGCTTTGACCTTGTCTTTCTAATGTCAATAGATAAAGATGGCTGCAGATTTTAACCACAGATTAGCTAATAGTAAATGTGTGATAGATCCCATGTCGTTCCTGTAGATGTAGCCGATGTTGCGAGGATAGGTCAGCAGCTAAAATACCCTCTGGGCTTAGTCGGTTGCAGAAATCATGTATATATTCATTATTGACTGAGCGAGCGCGAAGCGCGAACGTGTGTCTCCGTTTCAGCTTAGGAAAAAATACTTTCGTATGTCTGGTGAATTTTTTTGGCGATTCAGTTTTTAGAAAATTTTCAAAATGGCGGAGAGTTAAAAACAAAAAAAACTTATATATCAGTCATTTCGAAAAATATTCGTGAGGTCTACAGCTCACAGAGCCACAGTATTTAAATGAAGACATCATGAGACAAGACTATCATGCATTTAAATACTGCTCCATGGGATGGTCCTGTGAATGGCCGACCAGGCTGAGAGAATAATTTATGTAATAGCATATTGACCTATACCACATTCTCAGGTTAGTCAGTCGTGGACATCATCCGTATTTATTTATCATCAGTATGGACTGGCCTGTCAGCTGGTAGTGACAGCTGGTAGCTCTGCCTTCTGCGCTGTAGTTTGAGATTTCAATTCCCTCCCAGGATAACATTTGAGTGATGAACACAGGTGTTCATTTATATTATTCATATTTAAATACAAACTATCATTAATTTGTATATAAAAAAAAAACGGACTTTTCACACATCATCATCTGGCCCCAAAGTAAGCAGAGCTTGTGTTATGGGTACCACATGACTGATATACTACTTATATACTTGTTGTTTTTTGCAACGAAGTTCTTTATCGCACGTTACGGACTTAGCGGACTTAGCGGGGCTAGACGAAAAAAAGTGTAATATTTTTCCGTCACAAATTTTCGTCACGACCCTTTCTTTAGTGTAGACGGTTATCCATAGGGTGAACGAATGAATTAATTAGATGAACGAACGATTTAGATAATTTTAATGATGTACAATGAAATATTTATTTTTACAACTAGAAAAAATCAAATAATTACGAAATTTTTCTTCAATTCATTAGTTATTTCAGCGTTTCATTTAATTGCTCGCAGACGCTAGTAATTCATTCATTTGTATTTCTTAATCAATAATATAATACGTTATTCAATAATAATATACTACGATAGGAGCTTCGTTCCAACCGAGTATTTCACCAGTATTTCATGTGTAATAATGAGTTCTATACACGTGTAGTACATCATTTGGTGTATCATCAATAGTTTCCGCAGCGCACGCTTTATATTATTGCAGGTATATTATTGCATTTGCAGTTTTATATAGTTTTATATTTTATACAGTCCACGTTACTCATTGATAATGTAGATTTATATATGTGAATGTATTTTTAAGACCAGTTAAGTAGTTTTTGAGTTTATCTGCGACTTCGTTTGCGCTTAGTACTTCGTGTAATACTTCGTGTAATCTTCGTGTATACTTCGTGTAACGGTTTTTTCAGCGCACGCCAGAATAGCTCGCAGATGGCAGATTTTTTTCCTACTTACTACTCGCTTATCGTTATATTTTGGAAAATTCACACAATATCTTTTTAAATTATAGCCTATATGTTATTCTGATGTAAAAGCTTCATTAAAGTTTCATTAAAATCCATTTAGTAGTTTTTGCGTGAAAGATTAACAAACATACATACAAACTTTCGCGTTTATAATAATATAAGTATAAGTTATAATATTAGGTTAAATAATATGGTTATAAATGCACGGGTCTGTTTATTATTAGTGCCCGTCTAAAAACTCAACAACCTCTGACAACGTCTGTGGCACAGTGGGCTAAGGTCTGGCTGATACGCAGAAGGTTGCGGGTTCGATTCCCGCCGCGGGACAAATGTTTGAATGATCTGCAAGTATTTGTCTCGGGTCTGGGTGTTTCTATGTATAATATGTATGTATTTACAAATAAAATATACAAGTAGTAAATCAGTCATACCACCATATGGGTGCCACACCCATAACACAAGCTCTGCTTACTTTGGGGCCAGATGATGCTGTTGTGAAATGTCCGGGTTTATTTATTTTAACTTGTCCCAAGCACTAAAGAGTCTTGTAAGTGAGTAAAAGTTCCACTTAATTCGTATTAACAGTGTGTGTAGGAACAAATAAACGCCTACGATAAATAAATTATGTTAATCAACCATCAAGCAATTACGTAGGTAATGTAGGTACCTAATTCTCAGCGGCAGTGAGTTCTAATTAATAATGTATCACACTTCATACGCATTCAACTGAATTATACTGATTTCGTAATAACAAGTCGACTATGCTTTAGTTTGCTAAGAAGACGCCCGCCGGCGCCGTCATTATAATTAATAATGTTATTTTTTAAACTTTCTCGATCAGAATTTCATATTGTTCTAGTAGTTAACAGGTAGTTATCGAGTATTATTTTTTGAATAACAATAATAATTAAATAATGCCGGATATTTCACACAGCGTCATCTGGCCCCAAAGTAAGCCGAGCTTATGTTATGGGTACCACATGACTGAACTTCCTTTTTTTTTAAAAAACATGGTATAGGTAGGTACATAGAAACACCCAAGCCCGAGACAAGTACTTGCAGATCATACCAACATTTGTCCCGCGGTGGGAATCGAACCCTAAACTTCTTAAGGTAGATTGTGTCTGGGGACAGACATAGATTTGGACTTGCTATGTAGGTACCACGTGTTCGCTTGGCTTTATCACTCCCTCGTTTTTTTAGGAAACCAAAACTCCGCATTAATACCTCGTTCTCCACGAGGCTTAGCGGTTATTTATGAGTTTTAAATAGAGAAATAAGTACATTACAGTACACGGCAGCTAATATGACACTGCGCAGTCACTCCAATAGTGTATGCGTTTGTCAATCTAGTGTCAAAAACAGTTTTTCAATACAGATATTCGTTTAATAAATATTAAACTTTAAATGGCCATTTTTAGAAACAGGCCCTTGACATACATAAAGACAGACATACAGACAAACAAACGGACTACGAAGCGATTTTAAAGGAGGTCATTTTTGCCCTTTGAGGTACGGAACCTAAAAAACTATTTTTTTTGTTACCATCGTTTGAATTAAGAATCATTCCAATAGGTTTCTGTTATTTATCTATTTAAAATAAATTAATATAACAACCTTGTGTTTGCTTCTCAAGAAAACATTTAAAGCTATGGCGAGTTTTAAGATTCTAAATTATGGTCCTAAGGTAATTAATTTATCATTGTAATAAATTGAATTATTTTATTATTATGTATTAGTGCTATCTTAATAACATTTTATGCGTGTTTACTTTTGGATATACTTTTTACTTATAATAATATCTATATATATAAAAATGTTATGTTGGTTTGTGTACGCTTCAAAAACTCAAAAAGTTCTGCACCGATCGAGCTGAAATTTTAGTATGATATATAATCCGCATCGAGGATTGTTTTATCTATTTTTTTTTGTACCACAGCGAAGCGTGGCGGGGTACAGCTAGTTATAAATAAAAATGTGAGCCGTCACATGCCGCTAGAGTCGCTATTCATATATATAGCGTGGCGATGCGTCGCCACCGCTTGTATCGCCACGCCAACAATTAGTTTTACCCCTAGCCTATAGATGTTTCTCATCAAAAAATAACTAATAATAAAAATAATAATTTATTTCAAGTACATAAGATGTACATATTATACAAATACACATGATCTGTTACTAGGAGGTACAACGTTATGTAGTAGAACTACCAGCGAAAACCAAACTAAGCGAGGAGCTTGTATCATGGCCTTCTAGAGTGCATGTTACCATAAAATGAGTACCTGACACTTGTGTTTGAAGGAAATATATGTTACCCGTGCATACAAACTATTATGACTATTATTATTATTGGCATTAACGCAATCTGGAAATCCCTCAACAGACTGCGAGCACAAGATATGAGCACAATCATGCAGATATGATTTGTGTAAGTTGGGAATGCTAGACAAGTCACGTGTACAGTGCGACTGTGGTGCTCCCTTCCAAACTATGCCTCATCTACTTGATTGCCTCATTTACTTATCCCTCCTCCTGCACAAGAGCTGACCTCAACACCGCCTCGGACGCCGCTATAGCGGCAGCAACATTTTGGTCGAGGCAAATTTAATTTTTATGAGAGAAAATTGACACGTGTTTCGTGTCAATTTTCTCTCAGAAGAAGAATGGAAACTTTTTTCTGACATCGCGGACCTAAATGCCGAGCACTGTACTGCTACAGAGCGGTGATAATGGTTGGTTAATATAATGGACGTAAGATTATGTTTTCATGTACGCCTAATGACGGTTGTACGAGAATTTATAGCATTCTTAGTTTGCGTGTGTGTAAGCTAGTAAAAAATTAGTACAGTAATGCCATTTTTTGTAGGAAAATTTGTAGCATTATTGAAGCAGTTATCTTCTATGATGTTGTACTTTATTAATTTATATTTTGTTAAACCAACAGATGCAAAATAAAAGATAAAACTAGAAAAATAACAAAGACAATTATCGGTTTCCACCAATGGAAACATGTTAGGTAGTCAAAGATGTTATAAGATAGATCATGCAACATAACGCTAGGACCAGAACGAGTTTCTAGCCAGTTCTTCTCGGGCTTCGGTTAGGAGGAATTGGCACCTAAATTCACATAGTATGGTAAGACGTTTCAAAGTTAATCTTTGTGATTGTATTGAATAAAATATCTTTTTACTTTGAGTTTGACTAACTGTAATCCCCAGGCTTTGAAGTTACTTAATTCTTTAAGGATGTCTTAGGAGGTAGTCAAAGGCATGTCCAAACAATATATTTAAGCACATGCCTACGCTTTGCACCGAAGTTAGTATACCGTATGTAACAGGTTGCAAGCCCATCATCCATGCAGGAATACTAACACCGACACACACTTTTTTCGGCTTTTGTTTAATAGTAATTTAATATAACAATTTATTTATTTCAAGTCCATACAAAAAATAACAACTTCTTAATACCTATCGTACATTAATCACAGCGGGTTTGGAAGTCATATGTAAGGCATTCCATTTGCGTACGACGGGACAGCCAACCCTGTCCAGTATGGTAACGAAGAGGCTATTGGTGCTACCTCGCACGCGGTGCATCAAGGATGCCTCCTTGATTCAGCATGATAGGATTCTCTGCACATTTCTAATGTGCTCCAGAAACGAGGCATCCCCAGAAACATCCTTAATCCATTATTGTACTGAATAGAAATAATAGAAAAAAAATATTGTGACAAAAGACTTTGTTGTTTGGAGAAATAGGGGGAGAACTCCACTTTACTGGGTAGATAGGAAGTACCGCTGCTTCCGGTTTAAATAATGACTGTGTCTACCCTAATTTCAGTAGCAACTTATCAAACCCCCTTAACAACCATAGACATTAACAGTCGCAAGCAGGTGATAGAGGCGCAATGCACCCAATGCCACAGACCGAACAAAACAGCTACACATATAATCACAAAATATTTGTTTTGTGAGTTTTAAGGCATTGCTTTTTATACTAGTAATTTAATGTTGAAATATTAGCTATTAGCAAACGCCCAGAATTCAAACCCATGAGCTTCACAGACTTTGTAAGAATGCCTCTGGGTAAAATTCTTTCCAATAAGCTATCGTGCCGTCAGTGTCGCGTGTTTATGCATTGATTAAATAATGGTCCTATTTTTGTAATTAAATAAACTTTATTAGAATACGAATAATGAATATAAGTATGTATTTTAAAATATATAAATATTCCTTCAATCAACTATGATTTTAGATTCTATTTCGGCTCTTTTCATCTGAAAACAGGATAACGTTTTTTTTGTTTTTATATGAAATTTATTTACAATTATAATTACAGAAATGTACAGAATAATATACAATGATATAAAATACATGTGAAACAGTTGAGCTATCTAAGGACTGTCTAAAACGATCTATAGATAGCTCAACTGATCCAGATCACTGCCAGAGGGCGGCGTTCCCAAGATACTGGTGGCATTGCCACGTTGAATGGCAATGCTAAAACGCTGAGCCAGATCGGATTACTTAGTCTAATTACCTTTATCTAATTAAGATTTTGTTTTGTTATTATTATTGTTCTAAATGCATTTTAAATATTTATATAAATAGATAATAGATATTGATTCAGGCGTAACTTTGCGGAAATCCATTACAAAACATTAAATAGAAGGACAATTTTTTTTTGAGGCAACCTCGAAAAAAATGTCCTTATGTGTGGATTGTGTGCCTTACCTGTTACTAACGTTTTGCATGGCTTTTCAATTGTGGGCGGGATGGAGGTGCATATTGGCGGAATAAATATTTGTCCATCTATTTAGTGTTTTATTTATGTAAATATTGTTATTATACACATTATTTTTACAAACTGCATAACAAATATGTACAGAATAATATACAATTAGGTACTTATAGTTAAAAAAAAAAAAAAAAATTCACTGACCGCAGGTAAAGTGCCCATAAGGCTAGCAACGTTACCTCGTTGAATAGCCATACTAATCCTATTATATTATTATTATTATTGTCTGACCACCATAAGATTTGCTTAGTTTGGGGCCAGGTGGTGTTGTTTGTTGTGTGTATTATCCACGAATATTTATTTGTTCATTTTATGACTATGATATTACTGATATCTAAATATCACAACACCAAAGTGGGCTTCTGGTTCACACGATGAAAGAAGAAATGGCGACTAACGACCTAACTAGCGGCTTCTCCAAATGCGTTTCACCATAAATCAACTTTATATATTTCTTAGTGAGTTGTATATTTTGACAAACACGGATTTTACTCACGTATTGTTGTGTTGTTGAAGTGACCGACACTGTTTCGATTCATCTAGAGAATCTTCATCAGGTTGAGGTTGATGCGCGGTTCGCGTTCACTCAGTGTGAACCGTATTTTAACTGACTATTTCTTAGGTTCAATTAAGAAATCATTTTGTAATCTTTAACTCCATTGTAGACATCTTTTATGTAGTCAGGTTGTTTTTACTTGGTGTTACGACAATCGTGATGGCTAGCCGTTTAGAGGAAAGCTAGGACTTTTACACAACGTACGTGTACGTATACTGTTTCCAAGGTGTCCTTATAGCGCTGTGTCGTCGAGTGTCGATTAATCTCGCCCCTCGGTACCCGCAGCGGGCATTGTTCGCTCGGGTCACGGGTACAAGATAAGAGTGCCATTGTTTGGCAAGCCGTCGATGTCTTTAGATTAATGTGTACTTGCCCTTATAAATTCAGCGTTAGCGCAGCAAATTGGGAACTCGGAGGAAAATTTTTAATTAGGTGTTTACCCGTACTTTGGAGCTGATACGAATATATAAATGTCTTACTAGAAAAAATCAAGGCAGGTCTATAGTTATAGTAGTGATGTTACAAGTATCGAGGTCGATAGTTTTACTAAGGGTAATGGTTGAAAATTCAGCAGTCAGCAAATTTTGGATAGTTCTTCTCGAATAATAAATAAATATATAAATAAACTAGCTGACCCGGCAAACGTTGTTTTGCCGTATAAATTATTTCAAAGTAAATTTTTCTCTTTTAATTGAAAATGGTGCTGACACCGGTAAAAATAGGGGTTGGTGGTAGAAGGGTGAAAATTTAGGGTTGTATGTCAAAGTCAAAGTCAAAGTATATTTATTGCATCATTACATGTTTACAAAGATGTTACAACTTATATAGGTTCAATGTAATCTACCCTTTATGGGCGTGCAATTATTTAACGTTTACAATAATAGAAATAAAATAATAAGCAATAATAAGGATAGGAAAAAATAAATATTAAACTCAAACTAATAATAAAAAATAATAAAATCAAGAGTATGTATTGTTTAATGCCAAAACATAAAAAATAAAATAAAAAACTGTCCAAAAAACTAAAAAAAAATGTTATGGACCACCCTTATTACTTAAGGGTATGAAAAATTGTTTACGTCTTATAGACCTACTGAATATACACACAACATTTCATAAGAATTGCTCAATCCGTTCCGGAAAATTTATATTACAAATACTGTGATACGAGATTTTTATATATAAGATAATACCGGACATTATTATAATACTATTACGTGAGTAATTGACTAACTATATATATTTAACATTTTTAGACTTATTCTATTATGTTTGAGTCAAACAACGTTCAGTTCAGAGACCAATGGGTAAGTGATCTGAAATCATTTAAAATTTTGTGTTTCGTGGGGCAATTTTAGATTTCGTAGTCAATCTGTCGTTTCCAGGCTTTCAGCTAAGTTTACAATATTTCAGCGAGACGGGCATTTGCTTTGTTTTATAAACTTAGACATATCAAAGCCAACCATTTTTCAACCTCTCTTTAAACATACCTTTTGTTCCAGACCAAAATTAATGAACATTGTAACCCGTACTTACCCTCAAGCGAAATTCAATCCAGGTTTACTAAAAAAGTAACCTTTTTACCGAATCTTGACTTAATTAGAAGGTCTCTCAGAGTTATATTAAAGAGATAGAGTGTATCCTCATGATGTAACTTTGTTTAGCGAAGGGAAAACGTACGTACCCGACCCGACGTTGCGTATGTGTGACAAAGTTGAAGTTAGCATTTATATTTAAATCACGCAAACCATCTGTCAATTCAATTTAATTCAAATATGTTATTTATTTTCATACTTTTTGTACATTAGGAAGGGTCACATTTTTATCATTAAATAGTATAAAACAATGTCAATTTCCGCTGTCTGTCTGTCCCTATGTATTGCTTAGATCTTTAAAACTACTCAACTGATTTTAATGCGGTTTTTTTAATAGATAGAGTGATTCAAAGGGAAGGTTTATATGTGTAATACATGCATACTATAGTAGATAAACACTGATAAATGTAAATGTTTCCAGTGTGGTGTCGTAAATAAACTCATATTTTTGCGCTTACATTGCAAACGCTGTCTGAACCCTACGAGATAGATCAAAATAATGTACTACAGTATTGTACACCCTCAAAAGGTCTACAAAAAAGTCCGCGATGGTATATTGTTATCTCTTTGGGATAACCATTCTGTAGTATTTTTAGTATCAGCATTGCACCCGTGCGAAGCCGGGGCGGGTCGCTAGTAATCTATATATTAATACGTGAAGCAAAAACTTTGTACTCCTTTTTACGAAAATTGCGCGGACGGAAGAGTGTGAAATTTCGCACACTTATAGTTTATATAGAGAAGGAGCGCAGAATGCTAATATTTTTAATTATGCATAAAAAATACATTAATTATTCATTAATTATGGTCGAATTTAGACCAGAGGGCCAATAGTAAAGATAAATAAATTAGATTCATTGATTATGTAGCCTGCATACAGTAAAATATTAGTCATTTTTGACTCCATAGGCTAAATAACTTTTAATTATGTAACAAATTCATCAGCCAGAGCTTTGTCAATAACATCTTAACATACTACGATTTAGAATAGAAAATTTAGATTAGAAGTGAAACTTTCAAAAAACAAACGTATAATACGTACACGTATACAAAACACCACGGTTGTTGCCTTTTCTCTAGCTTTGTACTACGCATGCGCGCACAAACACGTAATAATATACACGTATAATGCTTCCTATCTCATTTTCTCCTACGATTTATGTATCTATCTCTTTTTACAGTCGCTTTTTCGTTTCATCGACTTCTAAATCACAACGATGCTAAAGAAGTTTTCTCTTCAAAATCTTTAATTTGCTAGTAAAGTTCTTAATAATCTAAGTTTCTTTTGATTTTGTAATTTATTAAAATCAGGTACAAAATGGCTTTTATTTAACTTAGCAAGTCTGTGTTAGAATAACTATGTTGTTTTTATGGCATGTATTGTAATTATGTATGCCACTATGTAATTTATAATTGTCAAGTTGTCATTTTGAATAATAATAATAATACCGGACATTCCACACAGCATCATCTGGCCCCAAAGTAAGCAGAGCTTGTGTTATGGGTACCACATGACTGGTATACTACTTATATTCTTTTTTTTTTGTAAATACATACATATTATACATAGAAACATCCAGACCCGAGACAAATACTTGCAGATCATACAAACATTTGTCCCGCGGCGGGAATCGAACCCGCAACCTTTTGCGTCTCAGCCGGACCTAAGCCCACTGCGCCACAAAAGTCGTCAAATGAATTAGCTTTTGAAAAATATAATCGCCTGTAATTATCATATACATCTAATTCCTTAAATGTATTAACGTATGATTCCATTATATTAATTAGCAATATTAACAGTATCGCTTGCTTCTGCAATCGTGAATAAGCACTCTTTTAATTGTATTAAAGTACTTACTGGTGGAGAAATTTTAAGCGTCATCAAAAAGTGACATGAAGCACGGAGTCTAATCTAAATCGTTCTAATATTTTAGTTTTTTATATTGTGTGGTGATATAACAAGCAATATAAAAATAATATCAAACCATATCTATACTTCCATTGCTGATATTATAAATTCAAGAGTATCTCCATCTGTTTGTACTTTTTTACGTTTTTCGGCTAAACGGCTAAATGGATCATAATTAAATTTGGTAAGGAGATTGTATCTTGGAAAAGACCTAAACTAATTATTATTATTAAAAATATTATCTAATACCTTTAAACGAGCAATTCTTGTAGGTATATAATAACAATATAAATAAATAATAATCCCGAACATTTCATTTCATTTCAAGAAACACATTAATGTATATATATCATCTGAATCTCGGAAACGGCTCCAACGATTTTCGGGGAGGGGGTTTCGGGGGCGATAAATAGATCTAGCTACCTTTAATTTTTAGAAAACGTCGTTTTATTAGTGTTTTATACCGTGGTCATCTAGGTACTTAATATGTGAGAACCACGCGTGCGGAGCCGCGGGAAAAAGCTAGTTGGTATTAGACTGAATTAAATTATATCCGTGATCGAGAAAAAACTAAAAAACTAGATAAATCCTTCATGTTTGTGCTCTACTCTCTATTTATACTCTGAGGCCGAGCTGTAAGCAGACACTGTTATTAACGGTCCTAATTTGAAGATATTATAAGAGAAAAAGTTATATTTTTTGACCAGCGCTAATGAGAGGGTAATTCTTATAATTACGAGTCGGCGAGTTGTCTCCTCGCGAAAATACTGTCCACTTTTCGAAACATTTTACTTGATTTAACGTGGAAGAAAATGAGATAGGAAGCATTATACAGTGTTTCTTATATTCGTGGTTCTCTTTGTGCTCAAAATTTTTGAAGGTTCCACGTGTGAATTGCACACATGTTTTATTTTTAATTACACGTAGGCGCATACAATAGCGCAAAAAATCCGTGTTGAAAATAACATACTGCCGAATAGCGGTTTCGAACCGCACGGATTAATCCGCTAGTACGTGTTAGGCTTATATGCGTGATGGGCAACAGATAGCTACATAGAGTTCCCCAAACAATATTTTAACGCAGTTTTGTACTCCGACCATCAGCAAAGCTGTCATACTCCCAACTCTAAAGGAATTTCTAGCTTAGTCTTTTATTCATAGATCCTTATTGATGCGGGTTTTTATTATACTATGGAATTGAAAGAAAATGGAGAATTATCTGTAGCGCAGTGGGCCAAGGCCCGACGCAAAAGGTTACGGGTTCGATTCCTGCCGCGAGACAAATGTTTGTATAATCTACAAATATTTTAGTCAGGTCTGAGCGTTTCTATGTAGAATATTTATGTATTTAAAACAAAGTATATAATTGGGATATCAGTCATGTGGTATAATACAATCTCTGATTACTTTGGGACCAGATGATGCTGTGTGAAATGTCCGTCATTATTTATTTATTATCTACAACCAAGTGAGTTTAGTCACTTTAAAATTATATTCGTTAACAAAAGTATTAGTAAATGGTCTAAACAATTTTTATAATCCTTTTTTTATAATCCCGGACATTTCACACAACATCATCTGGCCCCAAAGTAAGCAGAGCTTGTGTTATGGGTACCACATGACTGATATACCTTTTTACTTATATGCTTTTTTTTTTTTGTAAATACATACTTATTATACATAGAAACACCCAGACCCGAGACAAATACTTGCAGGTCGTACAAACATTTGTCCCGCGGCGAGAATCGAACCCGCAACCTTCTGCATCTCAGCCGGGTCTTGGCCAACTGCGCCACAGAGGTCGTCAACAATAAAACAATGGTATGACATAGATAAAACAATGGTTTATCTATGTCATATTAATTATTCAACTTGCCGTAAAAATATTCAAACTCAGTTACAAAACAACTTTCACCATAAAAGCCTATTCTGTAATGTATAGACTTCTACTCCGCAGTAATCTTTGTTTGCAATAATTATGTTTTAACGTCTTGCCCATAAAACATTTTATGCGGGAACTTAATTAAGGGTAAGCACGGGTTAAAATACGACCTGCGATGGTAACGCAGCTGATGAAGACTACAGATAACTCACTACAAACATGAAGACAACGGAAAAGTTAGAAGTAAGACAAACAATTTTACAGCAAAATAAAGTTATCGTCAGCCACAACGTCACTTGTTGAAACGTCACAAGTGAAACAGATTGTTTCACTTTAAAAATATTTTTACATTATATATTTTTAGTATAGTTCTATGCTAAAAATGTATATAATAATATTATACATTTTTAAATACACGGGTTTAAACTAACGCATTATTTTGTCGATAAGGGTACCGATCAACACTTTTTCGATTCATCTAGAGAATCTTTATCAGGGTGAGTTTTATCAGTGGTTCGGTGGGACCGAATCAAAAAAGTCTCGGTGCCTTTGACAAAATAGTACGTTTAAAAAACCAGTCTCTAAATTGTGAGGTTGCGTCAAATGAAAGGTTACTGTTTTATTTTCGAGTGAGAGAGATGATTAATGTAGGTTGTATTTGTCAGGCAGATATAAATAAAATAGAGTGTATTTGAATCAGCACAGAACAAAGAGGTAGACAGGTACAATGATAACCTAAATTAACATAAATTGTTTACAGAGAAGATATTCTTACAGGAATCTAAAAAACAAACAAACACAACACATTACCTATCCCCAACTACTTAGGGAAGGACATTCATTGGCCCAACTAGTACCGCTCAGCATGTGCAGCCAAACTGGTCCAGCAGCAAAGGTTTGGATATGGCTAATCTAAATGTCAAAATGGTACCGCGCTTTCTGAACGATTTATTCGTTGATTTTACCAATCGAACAAATTTATATATGGAATTACTCTATGCAGACTACTAGGACGTACTAAATCAAAAACGTTCGTTTGAAAGCACTGTCATAAATAACGCAATCCCGCAACGTATAATCCCAATCAGAGCGCGGTACGAAATATATCAAATATAACGTTTTGACTTGTGTTTAGCTTTGGTTCAGACGTTTCAAATTACCGCGGTTGGCCCCCTGAACTCAGCATAATGCTGCTTTAATGTCTTCTAGACCTGCGTGCCCCATCGTCGGCCACATCGTCGCATAACATCAGGCGAGGTCATCGACAAACGTAGGTTAATCGATGATAAAAAATAAATATAATTAAATTACAGACTTAATTGTGAATTTACCTACAAATGTTATTCACGTAATTACTGTAATATAAAGGTCTTAATGTCGTGGGACAATTTTAACTGAGCTTGCTGTTTTCTCGCCGCTGTGGTTTTACGGCTTATAAAATGCAGATTTACGAGGGTTATGAATGAACTATGATAAAACTAATAATTTAATTTGTAGACTCAAGTGGCCCTTTGTGCGATACTTTCGTTTCTTAGATAGGCTTTACGCAAAATTTGATAAACATAAAGACTAAGAAATGGAAACCTATTTTAATAAAATCTTTTTGATATCTTGAAGGTGGCCTTTGAGCGGTCTTTAACCGCTCAATTTAAGTTCAGTTGCTCAGTTTCAAATTTATTTTATACTAGCTGCTGCCCGCGGCTTCGCACGCATGGTCCTTACATAAAAAGCAGCATATGTCCGTCTCCAAGGTCCCATCTATCTTTAAAATTCATCAAAATCGGTTCAGCAATCGGTTTAGGCGTGAAAACGTAACAGATAGACAGACAGACAGCCAGAAGGAGTTACATTCGCATTTATAATATAAGTAGGGAAGTAGGAATTATTGTATATTATTCTGTACATTTCTTTAAATAAATGTATTTTTAACCGACTTCAAAAAAGTAAAAGGTTCTCAATTCGGTTGTATTGTTTCTTTTTAAAGTGTTTCTCATAGAATTTCACTATAAGCGATTTGATAGTTGGATTTTACATTAAAATAGCTGAAAATATGTGAATATCAGTAGGTATGTTAACGAATTTCGAAAAATAAAAAATGACTAAAAGAAGTCAAATAAAAACCTTTTAACCAACCTTAAAAAAGAAGGAAGTTCTCAATTCGGTTGTATTCTTTTTTATATTCAATGAAGTCGATTTTCTGTTTAGTTTTTAATTATAATTATTATAGAAACCTTCGACATCTTATTAACTCTGTTACTAGAGTTAGCTACAAATGAACATGCCTCTGACTACTCCCATTAAACATCTTCAAAGATCTAAGATAATACTGAGCCCGGTTGTTACAGTCATGTTTGCTTTGTGGTTTTGTATTGTATATATTTCTCGACGCGAGTTCCTGAGAGGCGAACGCGTAGGAAATCCAGTAGGTACTACGAACGTAAGTAATCATTGTAATAATTTGCATTGAAGAGTAAATTAATGCGTGATTATAGAAACAAACACATCAGTATAATATCCCATTAAACATAATGTTTAATGTATACGAGCATGTCGCTAATTAGGGCGCCAACGATAGAATTAGCGGTTTTGACAAAACAGACCAAATTAATTTTGTTAATAATTCAAACTCAGAGACACCTGAGTTTTTGAATGAAAATCATAATAATAAACTCATTTTATGCAAAATTTTATATTACTGCTATTTGACGATATCTGTGGCGCAGTAGGCCTGACACGCAGAAAGTTGCGGGTTGGACTCCCGCCGCGAACAATTGTTTGTATGGTCTGCAAGTATTTGTCTCGGGTCTTGGCGTTATTCCATGTATAATATGGACATAGACATAGACACTTATTTATTTGTTACTCAAGCACACACAATCAGTACAAATAGAAACAAATTGGAGATTACAGAGACCAAGACGAGTTTCTTGCAAATTCTTCTCGAGCTTGGGTTAGGATGAATTGGCACCTAAATTCACCTAGTATGTAAGACGTTTCAAAGTGATCCTTGTGATTGTATTGAATAAATCATCTTTTGACTTTGACTTTGACTATGTCATGTATCTGTGTGCCACAGTAACAAAAAGGTCTCGACTCAGCATAATACGCCTCGCCACTTGGAGGTAGCTAGGCGCTGGTATTCTGTCGAAATATGTTTGTATTTACAAAAAAGTATAAAAGTAGTAAGTACATCGGTCATGTAGCCCTGGTGATCTAGTGGTAGAGTATCGAACCATAGGATCGTAAGGCGGGTTCGAATGCGGTTTGCAGAATTGCCGGATTCTTCTTGAACTGGGGTTAGGAGGAACCGGCATCTACATTCACTAGCATGTAAGAGGACGATTCAAAGTGGTCCTTGAGATTTTATTGAATAAAGAAAGTTAAGTATCTGTATTTGGTCGTCCAATGAGTTTTCTGATCGAAAAATATACTAAAATGTATTCATGTCTTCCCTGATTACGAAATTATGGTAATATTTTAGAACACTGAACACTTAAAAATCGTCGGCATTCAAATATTTCATTTATAAAAAATCTGGGACACTAGCAGTCTACCCTCATAAGTTACACGTCACGCTTTTCTTTCTATCTTTTCTTCTTTCGTGTTAATAACTCAACTCATCAAAATTAAATAAATAAATATAGGGCAAATCACACGACACTATCTAGTCCCAAACTAAGCATAGCTTGTATTATGGTGTATTCTAGCAGATGACTGCTAGAATACTTATATAAATTTAAATATATACTGTTACTATATGGCTCGATACTCTTGCGTGAATCTACTCGTATATAATATAAAATCGTATTAATTACACCACTTATAACTCAAGAACCGCTGGACCGATATGAATGAAACTTAAAAGGAATATAGTTAGTAACTTGGATAAGGATACAAGCTATTTTTAATCCCGGAAAAACAACGGGAACGGAAACAGGGCGGGCGAAGCCACGGGTAGCCGCTAGCGCCATCTATCAATATTTATCCATAAGTTTGTTGATCTCTGTTATAGAACAATATTTGGAATAGTCATCTTTTTTTAAAAGAGATATTAGTACTTTAATATTTTTTGTGAAGTTGTAACGGCCCAAAGAAGTAGGCACGGGTCAGCTGGTTGTATTTAAAACCAATACTTATTTATAACAGACACAGAACAAACATTTATGTTCACCTATGTTCTGGGAGGGAATGGAACCTCCAAAATACAGCGCAGTAGGTAGAGCTACTACCAACTGAGCCGACAGGCCTGTCAAATCAAATAATATTTGACCAAACGCACTCCACTTCAATATGGCGTCTAATAGATCTTCTCTTGTGCAGGTAACCGGACACAGTGGGCATGAAAGTAATAACTTACGTAATTAGGTTAATTAAAGAACTGTTAATTAAGTACTACTATTTCTTATGTCAGTGCCTATTTTTGGTGCCATAGTTATTACGGCAAACAAGCAAACACAACTTACCTGATTGTAAGTTTTGTGTCAAGAGTCAATCGTCTTCTGTAACTATTTCAAACAAGTGTGATCAAAGAATTAAAGTGGATTATTCTGAGCCGTCTTGCAAAGCAAAACTTATATTAAAATAAATACTTTTTTCCAGTTATTTGCGGTTTTATCAGTAATTTGTGTATTGTTTTTAAATAGCGCTGGAGTTATTAACTCGGGTGTGAATAATTGGAATAAAAGCATTGTGTTTTTTATGATTCGAGCAAAAACAATCCTTTACCCTATGTGAAAGACACCTTCTATATATGTATATATAGGTAAAAAACAAATTCATGTTAGTTACACCGCTTATAACTCTAGAATGGTTGGACCGATTTTCAATACTTTTGTTGAAAAAAAAAATATAAATTTGGTATAAAAAAATTTGACGACGTTCAGTTTGTTAGGTTATGACAGTGGTCATTATACTTTCATTAATAACTGCGCCATAAGAAGCAAAATAAAGTGTTTTTCTTTCAACTACGTAGTAATGTTATCATTAATCACTACAAAACCGATCACAAAGGACGTATTTTTTGCTTAGAACCAAAACAGTGCAGTAATGTTATATGTAATCTCATTATTGCACTGTTTTTTACTTTTTATTTGGATATAAATTAACCACAGAAGTTTAATATCTCCCATTAAGTTTAATATGAAATGTTTTCATTAGATCAAAAAGATACTGGCTGATAATAAAAATCGGCTGAATAAAACCGACTTGGTGAAAAAAAAACAAATGGCACGCATTTTGTACCATTGTAAGACTTTGATTCTGCATATTTTTAGTTAGAGTAGGTATATTTTATCACAGTAGGAGTAGGTAGATTGGTAGTTGAAAGAAAAGTAAATTACGCACCTTGCTAAAGAGAGTAATTAATGCACTCGTGTTAATTCAGTGCCCTCGCATGCGCTCGGGCACCAACATAACACTCGTTAATAACTCACTTTGCGCTCGGTGCAACAATCTACTATTAATGTGTTATTTTTTTTAAACGCCCGGATGTCGCAAAGTAGCAGGCGGGACAGCTAGTTTTATATAGAATAACAAATGACGAACGTCATGATAACGTAAGATAACGTAAGATATAAAAAAAATGTATAATGTAATGTGAATTATCATGGAATATCGGGAAGCAGAAAACTCATATATCATAGTATATATCCCGATTTGAGTGAAAATTATGTTTAAAACCATGATAGTTTTAGAATTAAAAACAATATAAACACTTGACACTGGCAAAATTTACATTACTATAACACATGCCAATAACGAAGAAGAAAATGAAGAGTTAAAGTGCGCCTCAGAGACTCCTTTCGAGCACTTGGCACATGCACTTAAACTTTTTAAGTTTTACGATGTTTTGACAATGAATTATGGGATTCTACTTATGGCTCAGTAAAAAAGCGACACTGACCGAAAGATCGCCACCGTAGAAGGGGTGTATCACGAAGGTCTCGTTCCCGATGTGAATCACCCCCGACACTCCGTTGCACGTGTGGAAGGCGGCTGAGGCCCCCGGGTAGTCTTTGACCGTCCCGTGGTAGTAGCAGTGTTCGATTTCCTGTGGACAAATAAACATATTTATAACCATTAATTTATATTGGTTTGATAGCAATAAATGTTGGAAGATATTTACATATCTAGCTTCTAACTAAGCAAAGCTTAAAGCCAGATGACTGATAGAATATTTATACCTTTGAGTACATATATTACTTAGGACTAGTGGTCGCCCACTGGTCGAAATTCGACCATAATTCAATTTAATGTAATATTTTTATGCATAGTTTATAAAAAATATTAAAATTCTGCACTCCTTCTCTATATAAACTGTAAGTGTGCAAAATTTCATACTCCTCCGTTCGCGCAATTTTCGTTAAAAGGCGTACAAATTTTTTGCTTCACGTATTAATATATAGATATACACCAAGACACAGAACAAACATCCATATCTATCAAAGTTCAAAGTTCAAAGTTCATTTATTGCTTGAAGTACATTGTGTAATATATGTAGTTATAATTAAATAGTAGATCAATGTATTCTACCCCATTGAGGCATGCAATGTCTTGCAATGTTTACAAACAAATAAATACAACAATAACTTATAAATAATTAAATTAAATAAATGGTCATGCATGCTAAATAATTATAAACTAAAACTAAATGATTATATTTTTATCGGTCATAAATTCATCTAATGTATAATAACATTTGTTTGCTAGTATGGTTTTGAGCTTTCTTTGAAACATTATATTCGGTAATTCTCTTACAGACTTAGGGATCTTATTATAAATGAAAGGAGCCGTACAGAAAATACTATTGCGCATCATTGTAGTTTTGTTAGTTATCACAAAGCCCTTCTATTTTTTTAATTAACTCCTTGAGAATGTATTTAAGTATTAATTTAAAACATATAATAGGTTGGGGAAAAAGTTTCTTCGCATTTTTTAAGAAAATTAAAAACGTTTTTTAATATAGTTTATTCACATTTAACTAAAGTATGTAGGAACAATTTTGTTCAATAACTTTTTGCCATCTTGTAGGCAGGGACATGATCCCATTGCTATAGAAATTTTGGGACTTCTGATCAAAACACCGCGACAATTGGTTTTGGCAGTCCTCTCGTGATGTTAACCTGACACTGCCTAAAGAATTCTGAAGAGACCGAAACAGGTGGAAATCTGAAGGTGCAAGGTCAGGACTATACGGCGGATGCATTTACACCTCCCAGCCAAACTCTCTTAATTTTTTTGCTGAGTGGCTAAAGATGTGTGAGGTCTAGCGTTATCATGATGAAAAACCACACCCCTTCTGTTGATTAATTCCGGCCGCTTTCTCTCAACTTCTTGCTTTAATCTCATCAGTTGTTCGCAGTAGAGTTCAGAATCGATGGTCCTGCCTGGTGGTAACAGCTCATAATGAATAATGCCCTTCCAATCCCACCACACACACAGCATCACCTTGTTGCGAGTTAACCCGGGTTTCGCCACAGTCTCTGAAGCCTGACCGGCCTTTGACCACGACCTTTTTCGCACGTTCTTGTCGTACGTGATCCATTTTTCATCACCAGTTATCAGCTTCTTCAAAAATGGTTCGGTTTCATTACGTCGTAATAAAGAATCACAAATGAGTACACGGTTCATTAGATTTATTTCAGTGAGCTCGTGAGGTACCCAAATATCGAGCTAATTAATAATTAATTTAACAACTAATTATTACTAATTAATAAAGCTAATTTTTGTGTACCCCGTTTTTTTCAAATGCGCCAAAACTGTGTCGTGGTCAATTCCCAGTTCTTCAGCTACGTCGTAACTACTGATATGCCGAGCTTGCTCCACTTCTTCATAAATGGCATACATTTTATCCGTAATAGGGTGATCAGAGCGACGTGCATCTTTGACATCGAAATTTCCAGATTGAAAACGCTTAAACCAAATTTGTGCTACTCTCGCAGACACTGCACTAGGTCCATAAACATCGCAAATTATTTTCGAGGCTTGCGTTGCATTTTTACCTTTTTTGTAGTAAAATTTTAAAATGTATCGAATTTCTTCATTAGATTCACTCATCTTGACAGTACGAAAAACAAATAAAAATCACACATTTTCCTAATTTGAATTTGGAATTATGTTCTTTAAAATTTAAACTTTTAATGATACCAAAACCAGCCAGATACAAATAGTATAGCCAAAGAGATTTTATTACAAGTTCATACATACTATAATGCGAAAAGACTTTTTCCCCAACCTAATATCACTTGGTTTTAACTGTAAGCTCTCATGACTGTATTAAATAATTAAAATAAATAAACACAAACATTTGCCCTGGGAGGAGGAATCGAGCCCACAACCAACGGCGTGCAAAGCAGAGCTATTACCTACTAACTGAGCTGATTTTAGGATCTTTAAAAACAGATAAGTTCAAACATACTGAAGTGCTACACCTTACATACAGTGCAACATTTGCATTAACTTTTCAGTCCCGGCGTCAAAATTTCATAAAAAATGGAACAGCACTAGCGCCTTAAACAAGATAGCGGCTAAAATACTGCATTGTACAAAATATGTAATAACTCTACAACCCAACCATATTTTATCATTCTGTAAACAACAATGTACTAATAGATATATTACCTATCTATCAGGCATGGCAAAATAAAGTGCTTAGTCAAATACTATATTCGTATTACAAGTTTAGTAATAGTAGTACTAAATCAATTCGAAATCAGTAACATGGCAATGAACTTTTTCGGGCCGTATCTAGAAGTTATTACTATGTCTTTCTTATAATCGATTATCCAAAAATACTTATAATGAGCAGAATAAACAGTTTTTGTAATAATAAACACCCCTTACTATCGATAAATCCAGTAAATCCACTATCACAATCACAATCAAATCGATGGTTAATATTATAAACCTACACTATCACTCAAAGTCACGTACCTACATCGTTTTCGCGATAAAACTTTCGTATGCCCACTAAGCACTCTGTTTTTATGTAAATAAATTCAAATAAAACATTCTCTGCTTTGTGAGATCTCCTAATTTGTCATTCACAAGTATCGTTTGCAACGGAACGAAGAAAAAGAAGCGTTGTACGTGTGTGGCTTCGTAATCAGCGTGTGAGGGTAATATATACTGAATTCATATTATCTATGGATGTATGATGTCTTTGAATTCAAAGTAAGATGTAGTGTAGTGAAGAATAGCAGCCCATCTGGTTATATTCTATTACATCTTCATGGCCGTTCTTCTTACCGCGTAACTAGTAATTTTGATAGCGGCTTAAAGTTTAGAGTGTTCTAGGGTTTTTTCGTGCACTTAGCACATGTTTTCGAATTTTTTAGATTCTATTCTGGTCACAACATTTTGCTGCACCGCTTGAACTGGTAAGTACTGGTATAGCGCACGTAGATTTTTCAGAAGAGAAAAGTGTATTGGTGTACGGTTTAGAACCGTAGGGTAGGATTAGAAGATAACTTGCCAATAGACAACAAACGCTCTTTTTATTCTGAGCCTCAGAGAAAACACATCATCAATCCAGAGTCCAGACCATACACGGATCTCTATACCTACCTATAGATACGTACTAGGATACCAAAACACCCTGACATGGAGAGAATATGATCTCAAGTCAAGATGAATTTATTAAGAGTTTCTATAACATGGCAGGTACCAGACATCAAAGAACTATTCAGTGATGGTACTGCGTACCGTCACTTGTATTTTCCAAGCTTCAGACTCGCAATTAGGGGTGTACTTTTTTCCGCTGTGAATAGCGCCCGGCGGGTGGCAAGAAATCGAAAAGGTTTCTTTCATTCGCTCTGAAAGGACGAAATATTAATTTAGGCCTTCTTTCAGCCATTATTTAATTAAAACGGTGGATTCTTATAATAATATCATGTTTGTTTTTCAACTACATCTCTACATATTATGTTGTATTTTGTGCAAATATTTTGTACCTACTATTATTTTTGGTAATTGAATTGAACTTAACGAATCTTACGTTCATTCAAACACATTTTTGTGACATTAGTGTTCATTCTCCACGCGCTATATATTCATCAGCCAGGAGTACAAAAGTAGGTTAAAGACTTTCCTAATGGCAACATACCCTCATAATTTAATTCATAGGCTAATTTCCTTTACACAAATTGCCGAAGCACAAAAAGCACTCATTGAGTCGCACTTTCGCTCCGTCACGGCCGCCATGATGAATCAGCTGCGTTCCCGCCAAAATTGTTGACACATAAATTACCGCCAAGAATTTTTGCGGTTACATTGTGCGAGACGTCGATTAATTTTGTTAATAAATGCGAGATGTGAAGTTTTTCGGCAATTTGTACGGAATGCGAGTGTTGATTTGACAGATTGAGAAACTTTTGTTAAGGAGTTTTAAAAAGTCATAAAATTTCCAGAGGCTTTCTTTTTTATAGAAATAAAATATTGTTCGGAAAGTTTATTAATTGGACACTGCTAAATCCTAATAAGCTTACTACTTATATTATTAAGATGTTTGGATGTCCGATGAACCGATTAGAGTGACACTTGTAAATTTCATCCTTTTTATAACGAAATATATATCCATTTTATCTACGTACCACGCAGAGAAAGCAGCTGGCAGGGCTAGACTGTAATAATATTGAAAATAAATTCCTTTCCCGCCCAGTGATTCCAAATATATTACGCCAGACGTCTTTGCGAGGTGACTATGCTTGCGTTTAACTGTTGTATGGTCCTAAGTTGAGGGCAAAAGCGACCACAAACCACTTAGTGGGGTAACCCATTTTACTCGTACCGATTTTGACCCACAACTTCAAGGTTGCCTAAAAGGTTTTGTGGTTTTCTTAATGCTGACGACCTCAATTTATCTTGGAATAATCTTACTCACATGATTAGTTCGTGGGTTAGTATTTATAAAGTCGTGGGCCGTATATGGATGAACTAGCGCTGGATGGAGGTAGAAGATAGGAACAGAGAGGTTTATAAATAAATAAAAAAGTCGGACATTTCACACAGAATCATCTGGCCCCAAAATAAGCAGATCTTTTGTTATGGGTACCACATGACTGATATACTGTAATAAATACTTCTTTTCTTTGTATTTTTTTCATACATATTATACATAGAAAAACACCCAGACCTGAGATGAATACTTGTAGATACTTGCAGATTTCACAAACATTTGTCCTGCAGCGGGAATCGAACCCATAACCCTCTGCGACTCAGGCGGGCGCAGGCCCACTGCAACACAGAGGTCATCTGTCTGTGGATGATGATGAGGTATTTATAAATCAACTAGCTGTAGCCACGACTTCGTCCGCATATTTTTTTTAAGAATTGTACTTTAAATCTTTCCCCTGGATGCAATTTATCTTCATGCCAAACTATAAGTTTCAAACCAATCACACCCATCAACCATTAAAAAGTTTTCATACAAACATTCACACCTCATTTTACTCCTTTATGAGGGTTATTTTGAAAAATCCTGAAACACGTATCCGTTTATTTTGCATTTTAATTATCCAAACCAAGTTTCCAAGAAATCACACCAGCTGCACCCGTTAAAAAAATCCCATACATAAAATCAAGTTTTAAGCAAATCGCACAATGCGTTAAAATGTTTCATACATTCGTTTTCACACCTTTTCACCCTCTTAGGGGTTGAATTACAAAAATCCCGCCTTAGTGGGTGGTTTTGCTTTAAAAGAAAGCTACCTTCCAAATTTCAGCTTTCAGGCTTTAGCAGTTTCGGCTTGGCGATGATGAATTAGTCGGTCAGTCAAGTTAAGCTCTTTTATAGGTATAGATAGATAGATAATCACAGTACTTATTATATTGACTGGTCTGTCTGCTCACTGCTCTTCCTTCTGCGCTGTAGGTTGGGAGTCGTATCCCTACCAGGACATACATATTTTGTATTATGAACATAGGTGTTTGTTCTGTGTCTAGGTGATATAAGTACACATTTTAACGATATTATTATATTATTCGACAGTATTCTATCAGTCATATAGTCACCATAATACAAGCTATGTTTAATTTAGGGCTAGATGGTGTTGATATTTATATATTTATTATCAGTGAATTTATGTGTGCAATAAAGTATTTTCTACCTATTTAGGTACTATCTATTCTGCCTATCTTGGTCGTTTGCACCGCTGAAGTATCCTCGTTTAACTCATTATGTTCTTTCTTAGCTAGAGCATAATGTCTTTATATTTATGCTCGTTTCCTGGCAGCACCACACGTCCTGCACACTCTGTGTAATTTATACCAGTGCGAAGTGGTACTAATAAATCAGGCACTTTTCACACGAGAATAGAAAACCCCCGTAATTTCAGATTACCGTCACTAGTCTGATACATCGAGAGAGAACTCTCCATCCGGTTTTATAGGTGATTTTTAGAGCTGATCGGTCGCATTGTGGTTTTATTAGCCGATCGGAGGAATTAGATCGTTTTAAGCTTCGTATCGTTTAATTCAAGGGATTAAAGCTTTTTAGAATTGTTGAATGTGATTGTACGTGAAATAAATTTATATATATTTTTATGAATCAATGGCCGATATTGGTGATGGAGTGCAAAGTAACTAGAGGAGTAAGGAGTCAATATTGCTGGTAATTCTGCTGTTGCATTACTAAACTAAGCCAAACTAAAACTGCTGCTGTTCTTTTTTTACTGCACTGGAATGAAAGGGAACGCGATAGTCTAAGTAAGACTCGTTCGTAAACTGACATCGCAAAATTTCGTACTACGAGTATATACTGTGCTTTGATACAAAAATAATATTATTTCCGATTTCAACTCATAAATTTTTTTTGACGTGATAACGTCTTATAAATCGCTGAACGCCGGCTGCACGCACGAAAAATTGTCACGTTCCGCCTTAGCCGAGGCACGATCGTTCTGAGCGTTCGGTTTGTGACGCATCTTAATAGGTTAAAAGTACGCAATTTTTCATCAATGTTTACTTATGACGTTACCATGTCAAATTATCGTCCTTAAACCGACTTTACAGACAAACATTTTTTGGATTGAAATTTTCATCAAGGGATACCTAGTACTAAACCTATAGGTAGGTATGTAGCACCCTATAGGTGGGATGTAGGAATACTTTACTTATCTAAAATTGCTATGTAGAAAACATAGCAATTTTGAATTCTTCTTCTTATCGTGTCACAAGTTATTTCTAACCAGTGTGGTGAAAGGAATTAAGTGCGCCTCAGAGGCTCCTTTCGTGCACATAGCAATTTTGAATTAATTTTAGTTAACTTTTCTAAGAATATGTACTAGGAACTCAGACCCACCAAGGGGTCATCTCAATGTTGGGTTTACTAATATGTACTTACTGCGTCGATACTATGCTTGTATTGAATTGTTAAACTTTTATAGGTATGTATACATATATACTAGGACATGGCCCGTCGACAGAGCGTTCTATAATGTTGAAGAATTTACTTGCAAACTGCAATGATTTTATTTTATTTTTACATTTTTTTATATTTAAGAAATGCTATGTAATCCCCATAACCTTGTTTAGCATAACTGTTATTAAATATTTTTTAATAAATCCACCGACATGTCAATTGCCAATGTAAATTGTCAACTTACCAATAAATTGATTATTCTGATTATTCTGGACCAATGAACAGCGAACGGGTCTCCTAAAAGTTGAAATTACTAAATAGACTGAATGTAGTAGGTGGGTATGTCCGGATTGTAAAGTACCAGATGAGCAGCAGCTAACAAGAGATTGGTATATGGTTATACGCCTACGGCTTTGCACGCGTGGTACCTACTTTAAAATTAGCCTATGTCCTTCTCCTAGGCCCCATCTATCTCCATACCAAAATTCTTTAAAATCGGTTCATTAGTTTTGGCGTGAAATCGTGACAAACAGACAGACAGACAGAGTTACTTTCACATTTATAATATTAGTATAGATTTAGAAGGTAAGTACATACAACTGATTTAAAAAAATTGCAACACCAGAAAGGCTATGGAAAGTCTGAAAACCAGCGCTATTTCGCACTTTATAAAGTAGCATAGAGCTGAGACTTGTCCTCTTTGCAAAACGCAGACTGGCTTGGTACAGGGTAGGTACACATACTCCCATTACACATTATACATAGGATAATTCGATAATTTTTTGTGTTTGTCCTGTTGATTATGTATGCTTTTTACTTGCCTTGTGTATGTGTGTCAAAATAAATTTATGTCATTTCAATTTTCATGGAGTTTAGTCTCCATGAAATTTTAATCTTGATAGACTCATGGCTTTTATGGAACTTACAGCTATTCTGTGGAATTACTTTGAAAATTTAACAACATAACATACTTTTTTTATATCGCATCTATGTTTGTCAGATGTGTAACTACGAATATGTTACTTACAATACATATTTGCGTAATAACATTTGTCTTATAATTTGTATTTTATTGAAACTACAAATCAGGAGTGCCACATGCTGTCACCCATCTATATTGTACATAACAAGCTCTTTTACAAGTCTGGTGACATGTTAAAGAATTTGCAGGTTAGTTCACCTACGTAGTGGATAAAATAAAGCATAGTTTACTAGCACAAAAAACGGGCAAAAGAAAATGGCCGATAAAATCAGTCCCTTCCTATCGCTGCGCCGACAACTTGCCTTGTTTATGCTATTCTTGCGTCTCGAATCCGCGCTCCGATTGACGCGCCTACACCTTCGGAGAACGAAATAAATTGTACGGATGGAACATGGAACATAACCAGGGATGGAGCTAGGCAACTGAGTCACAGGTTACATAATAATGCCGGACGTTTTACTCAGCATCATCTAGCCCCAAAGAAATCAGACTTTGTGTTATGGATATCACATGACTGATATACTACTTTAATTAAAAAAAATCCTGTGAATACACACATAGTATACATAGAAACACCCAGAACCGAGACAAATACTTGCAGACCATACCTACAAGTATTTGACAGCCGGGCCTTGGCCCACTACGCTACAGAGGTCGTCCAAATACAATGTACTTGTTACTACGACTGAGACACCATTGTTTATCCATAATGTAATTACAGAAATGTACAGAATAATATAAAACACATGCGATACAGTTGAGCTATCTAAGGGCCGTATAAAACAATTTATGGATCTATGGATGGACGCTCTTGCTCAACTGCTAGAGCGTCCCCAAGCCACTGGTGGCATGCCACGTTGAAAGGCATTGCTAACACGCTGGGCCAGATAGGAACCAGCTCTTGGGTCACGCGATGTATCTGCCAGACGACGTGAAGTTATTTTGAGAACGCGATGGGCTTCTGTTCTCCATGGGCCTTGGGTAACGAAAAGAAGTTTAATTCATATTCTATGGGCTTCATACTTTTGATTGGTATGGAATTTGTCTATTAACTAAACCAGTGAAATGTTGAATATATAATAGTTTAAAAAACTAAAAAAACACGCTTTATATAGAAAACCAAACTAAAAAATTTTTTTTATTTAACTATTATTTATTTTCTACTTTTTAGTTTTAGGATAATCTGATATTTTTATTTTTATTCGAATTATTGCATTGTCATCCGTCTTTGACAGGTGTGCATAATTTGAATGAAATCTGGCCGTTTAAAGTGGGTCAAAATCGCGTCATAAGGAGTCGGTTACAAACATACATACAAGTGAAGCTAATATGAAGCGTATATAAAAATTTGTTAGTTAATCATATTCTGGACTGATTTTTTTTTGCCAACCCATTTGGAATATATTTATTGATATATTTAATCTATACCTATAAAAGAGCTTAAAATGACTGACTGACTAATTCATCATCACCGAGCCGAAACCGTTGAAGCTAGAAAGCTGAAATTTGGAAGGTAGCTCCCTTTTATAGCAAAACCACCCACTAAGACGGGATTTTTGGAAATTCAAGATCAAGATAGAGAATCTTGATCTTGAAGAGGGCGAAAAGAGGTGAAAACCAATGTATGAAACTTTTTAACGCGTTGAGCGATTTGCTTGAAACTTGATTTGAATAATTAAAATGCAAAATAAATGGACACTTATTTCAGGATTTTTCAAAATAACATTAACAAAGGGATAAAATGGAGTGTCAAAGTTTGTATGGGAACTTTTTAACGGGTAGTGGGTGTGATAAGTTTGAAACTTATCAATAAAATTTGGCAAGGAGATAAATTGTATCCTGGGGAAGGATTAAGCTACAACTCTATTCAAAAAAAATGCGGAGGAAGTCGCGAGCAACAGCTAGTTTAATATAAAATACTTATCATCAATTAACCAGCTCGGTGAAGGTCGTTCTATGGTGGGATCCTATACTATTCTGCTGCGCTTCTATAATAAGTTTCCTGAAAATGCAACATAACTACAAATAAAGAAATTAAAAGCTTACATAAAGGGTAGTCTTGTGAAGAAAGTGTGTTATAATAATATAAATTATATATAATAATATAATATAAATTACTATATTATTGCATGGCCTCATGTTGCTCTGCCCTTAGACAGTTAACTGATAGATTTTAAATGTAAATGTAAACTTTGGTTACCTTGTCAGTACCTATCTGGACGAGTTTCTTCATTCTTCTCGGGCTTGGGTTAGAATCAACTAGAATTTAAATTCACCTAGTATGTAAGACGTTTAAAAAAGATCCTTGTCATTGTATTGCATTTTAATTTTAATTTGGTAAAAACCTTCATTTTATTTTCACATCTGTTAATTTAGAATCCTCAATAAAATATTTTCGATTTCAATCTCAGGCTTCATTAAAAAAGTAGGTCTAACAAGGCGTGAATGATGTAAGCTGTGAGTTCCCTATTCGTCCTACTTCGTCTCTGTACGGAGACCATCGAGAGGCGGAGCGGGCCAGGGGAGCAAGGAAATTCAAATTGGATTGACGGAAGTTTAGATTAGATTGAATTTACCCTGCCACCTTGTTTAATTTGGTACGGGTGAACGAATGCCTGATGCCCTGACAATCCTGTGACTCTTCAAATGTACTATCAACGTGAAATATGCTTTATTGCATTGTATTTAGTAAGCCTCAACGCGTTCGATTATCAATTTCTTGTACGCGGCGATCAATTTTTGATAATTTGAATTCGAGTTTATATCCGATTATGTTAGGGTTCAATATTGAGCGTGGTTTTCATAGATTCTGGTGAGGATGGGAATGAATCTTCAGGTTTAAAGATGCTGTTTCTTCTGTGGCCTGATCTCCTGGTAAAATGCTTTGTTCGTATTTGATCCCTATTATATTTTTATGAGATTTTATGTGAAATCAAGCTTATAATGTGTTTGAACGGATTTGTATGTAATTTATCAATAATATGAATTTGGAGAACGTTTATGTGATAAAGGAAGAGACAGATTTAACAGGTTTTTTATGCAAAGGAAATGGTATTTTAAACCTCCGCGATTAGAATTTACATTGCTCTAGTACTTAACGGGTATTTATCACGTATTATCTTTTAATTTATTTCCGACGCTCTGATTATGTTGCAATAACTGTGGTCGCGGGCTAACTGGATGCTTTGGTAGCTGCCGTCGAGTAGCATGGGCAGTTTTACGAAATTACCCAAACTTGGTCTTTACATTCCGAAATATCCACATTCACATTACTATACACCACACTAACACCATTCACGCAGTAATATGATAAGATTTAACGATTAAAAAAAAAATACGGTTTGTACTCCGGGAGTGCCGACAGAAGTGAAAACTTATTTTGGCACGTTAGACATTTTTTAGATGGGTACTAGGGTGGGTTATTGGGTTATGAATTGCATTTTATTTATGAATTGTATTTTATTAGTTATTAGAAACTATAAAATACATTTAATATTCTTTTATGTTTTGTTCAGAATGTAGATCATATATCAAAGAACCTAACTCAGTAAACTTCTCCATACAAAAGTAGACTGTAAACATGTGAATTAAGGTTTATAATCAAATGGGGCGAGTGCGGCAGCCCTGCGTCTTGGTAACGGTGTCGCGAGTCCAGAGGTTTTAGCTCATCTAAAAATATGCGTACCGCGCTAAAAGAAGTTTTCACTTCAAAAAGTCTACAACCGTCTTCTCAATTGAAATTTGCATACTTCTTAATATGAATTTAGGAAATGGAGCATTGCCAAAATTATGTAAGCAGTATATGCATTGCTTATATAATTCCTCCAGACTATAATAGCACACTGGGAATACATCATCGTCGTCGATTCATTGCAGTTCACTGCTGGACGCAAGACTCTCCAAAAGTACGCTACTGAATTTGCTCATCAACATCCTTCTACATTGCGAAAATCATCGCTAGACGGAGTTCTACTCCTGTGATTTACGCAAGTTGAAACAAATCCATTGCCAAAATTATGTAAGCAGTATATGCATTGCTTATATAATTCCTCCAGACTATAATAGCACACTGGGAATACATCATCGTCGTCGATTCATTGCAGTTCACTGCTGGACGCAAGACTCTCCAAAAGTACGCTATTGAATTTGCTCATCAACATCCTTCTACATTGCGAAAATCATCGCTAGACGGAGTTCTACTCCCGTGATTTACGCAAGTTGAAACAAATCCATGTATGTTGAAACAAAATATACTGATGCATACACGTATAAAGTTTAAAGCAAAAAACATAGGGTTACCTTTAGTTACGCAGTTCTACGCAAGCAAACCCACCGGCAATCTAGTTAAACATAATTCATCGTCAAAAAACGTATTATCGCAAAACTTACTTGAAATATGAGCTCATAAAAGAGCAGTGCTAGGTCGCAGGTCCAGTAAAAATGTAATAACACAAGCCCCTACATAACAAATTGGAAACCTAATCGTATAGTGAAATTGCCTCTATAACTCATGTCTGGTGTCCAGATTCAAGTAGGTGTGTTTTATCTTGTGACGCAAAGCCTGTTACATTACGTGGAATAGTTTCTAGCGTTGGATGAAACTGGAAATATGGGTTTTTACCTACACTTAGGGCACGAAGCTTAAATGCCCTTCGCACATTTAACTCAAGTCTCTTGCGTGGACTTTTCCTTACACAACAATATTTGAATGTAGCTTCTGTCCGCAGTATGTGGCTAAGGTACAGGCTAATTCTTTGCTTCTTGATCCAAGGTACAAACATTGAACACCACTTAAGGTATAATTCTCATTTACACAAAAGCACACCATAAGAAAGAATGGTTTTATTTAAGCTCTTTTCACAAAACCCTTTTCAATGAGCAGTACCCGAAAAGGGAGACCTATGTTAGGGCATGATTGATGATGCCCTGGGGATGCTAAGAGTGAAAAAGCATTGGGGTACTTAACTACACTAGTAGACAAGAACAAAAGTTGTGGATGAAGTGTGGTCGATGGCAGAAGCGACTTGGAGATGCATGCAAAGATGTAAATAAAATAAAAAATATACTGAAAGTTACTTCTAAGATATACTCATAGTTGCTTCCGTGCCCGGGCCCAGAAGCTGGCTCATTAATAAGCTACATTCCAAAAAGGTTGCATTTATTTTTAAAAATCTATACTTAACGTTTTTATCTACGTTGAAATGAGTAAACTGAGTTATTGTGATAGCAAATTTTGTCCAACACCAGCATTTTATAAAAAATCGGAGGGGTTCTAATTTCTTTAGGATAAGTTCTACAATAAAAAATTTGAAATATTTTTAAACTGTTTGTATTTATTTTCTTGCTTTCAAAATTAAGTACAGTACTACGACAAAAGCTTGGCGTCTCGGAGACGTTCGTGTTTCCGAATGTACGATGTTGCAACTAATGTGCAGCCGGCTCTAGGCTGACGGGTGACGGCTGGTCCGTCACCTGCGAGCGATAGAGGCGAGATCACGTGCGGTTCCAGAATTTGAATGTATATTAACACCTCCAATTGTCACATTTCATAGCAGTACGAGTTTTTTCATCCCATTTTGAAGTCAATTTAGTGATTGATTTTGTTTTCAGATTTCAAAAATTATAATGTGAAATGTTTATTAAGTTAGAATTATTTGAAATAAACTGCATCTACAATATTTATTTTTTATGTAAATGCTTCTTAAAAAACTGAAAATTTATATTTCAATAAAGTCCACTAAATTCAATGATCTGCGGTCTTTTAAGACCACTGGTAAATCTAGACGATTTCTGCAAAGATTATAAAAAAATACAAAAACGGCAGCTCTGCGTTTAAGTCGCCAAAGAATATAATTTTAACTTGAGAATTTTAATTTTCAAGGAAATAGGAGCTTTCTGGAAAATGAAAAGCCATTAAGGAATAAACTAGTTGACGCGGTTGAGTTTGTTGTTTTTATTTTATTTTGAGAACTGTTGTAATAGCTCTAAATAAATCTAACTAAGAATGCGTTCGAATTTCCGATGATAGACGAAATTTTCTGAAGCGCGTAGCTCAAATAGTAGTACTATTCGTACGTGCAATAGTAAAAATATAAATTCCGTTATGCTGAGAACAGATATCATGAAACTAAAAAAAAGATATTTGGATATAAATTGAGATGAGTTCATGTGTTTGGGAAATGGGTTTAGCAATCGTTGGTGCAATCAAAATATATTGATTGCACCAACGATACTACTACGAGTATATCGTTTGTACTGTTTGTTTGCAATATCAAAAATAAACTGATTCATATACATTCACTTAAGTTTACTCAGTAACTGAACATGAATTACTATAGCGATGGTTGATAAAATATTTTCCCTGCATTTTATAGATAAACTAGTTTCTGTCCGTGGCTTCGCACGCATAGTACATACATAAAAAGTGTCCGTTTCTAAGATACAATCTATATCCATACAAAATTTGATTGATACAAAATCGAGTTAAAAAAAAAAAATTAATCCGATCGCTACCAATCTTCACAGGATCACCCAATCTAGGCCCAATCTAGGCTAGGCCAATCTGAAGATTTCCTAAAAAAATCATCGAAATCGGTCTGGCCGTTTCGTTGTCAATAGGGAACATACACACACATCGCCTTTTATATATATAGGTGTCGATAGATTTTTATCGATATTATTGTTGGAATTCACTTTTATGGATGCACTAGTGATCTTTGGATAATATGTTCAGTACGAAAATTTTATTGAGTTTTAAGGCAGGATATTGGATAACAAAAAGTTCTATTCCTTATATTAGTTTAGTGTTAGGCTTTTATAAATAATCATTATTTATATTAATATTTATTTATTTTAGTATCAAATTAAGCAAACTATGGAACTTGTACTATGGAACGCAGATGACTGACAGTATACTTACCTATATAATGAAAATATATACTTATTACACCCAGGCACAGAACAAGCACCTACAATCTTCACACAAATGTTTATCCTGGCTAGGAATCAAGCCCACAACATACAAAGCAGAAGGTAGAGATACTACCAATTGATCTGGGAATTAAGATGCATGTCTGTATATTATCATAATAGAAGTAAAAGATAACTGAAAAGACTGATTTCCATAATAACCTTTTAAGTTCGGTCCCAAAAACTAAAAAGCTCATAAAGGACCAACCAAACAATAAGGCCCATAGTGAGGTGTCGATATCGATACAATTTTACGAGCAGCTCACAAGACCTTATCTTCAAACGTTTGCATACCCTAATGCGAGTTTCTAAACCATTTCTGGTCTATTGACAGGGCTGCTTCTTTGTAGCGTATTTTAAACTTTTATACAACCTATGCCTAATATGGGACTTGATCGTCTCGTGTCAATATTTTTTATTTGAAGTTGTTTGTTTTCAAAACTAATGTTATACCAAACAGTGCATGAGGATCAAAAATAGTTTAAATATATTATTAAGTCATTTAGCATTGTTCAAAGTCACCTTGTTAAAGAAAAATATATCAAGTTGTTATTGTTTTAAGGAAATTACGTTTTAGCTTAATACTCAGTTTTAACTTAACCCTTAAATCAAAACAAACCTAAATCCGACAACCTGACAAAAAGTCTGAAGGCTACAAAAAGTGCAAATCTCTGCGTCAAATAAGAGCACCAGACAGGTCGGGTAGAATCCTGACGGATGGCAGCCCTACCCGCTAATGCGTAGTGAGCGGGAAAAGGAAATTGATCGCACGCACGGTGGCGGGTGTCGATAGATTTTTATCGATATTATTGTTGGAATTCACTTTTATGGATGCATAGTGATTTTTGGATAATATGTTCAGTACGAAAATTTTATTGAGTTTTAAGGCAGGATATTGGATAACAAAAACTTCTATTCCTTATATTAGTTTAGTCTTAGACTTTTAAAAAGACGCAGTGATTTTATTATACAGTAACTCAGTGGAGAATTTACTTCAATA
The DNA here is from genome assembly GCA_948098915.1 of Lampropteryx suffumata. Lineage (NCBI taxonomy): Eukaryota > Metazoa > Arthropoda > Insecta > Lepidoptera > Geometridae > Lampropteryx > Lampropteryx suffumata. The sequence continues at coordinate 19,703,592 of OX402546.1, forward strand.
AGTTTACTTAATTTTTTCTAAGGTTTCCTAAGATTGGATAGTCGATCCGATTTATCCTGGCCGGACGGGTCTATTACTGCCAGGAGAACTTTAATTAAGCTGGATAAGTTGCAGCATTGCCTACTCCGGTAATTGCACTACTTTCGCGATATATCAGTTTGCTTTGTTTAGATGAACTTACAAAGCCGGTTTTACACCTTATTAGCAACATGACGTCATTTGCTAGTTGGAATCGTTTTATAAGTAACTAGCTGTTTCCCGCGGCTTTGCCCACGTGGTAGATGAAAAGTAGCAAGATAATCGTGGTTTTCGCGCTTTGATCATGATCCCGAGTGTTTTTTTTGAAAACCTTTCTTAGTGAGCACCTACGGCCTTAGAGGAAGCTGCATATCAAATTTCATTCCAATCCGTTAGGCGGTTTCTGAGATTTCGTTATGAATGAGTTAGTGGTATTTGATAAATATATAAGTAACTAGCTGTACCCCGCCACTCTTTGCTGTGGTACAAAAAAAAAGATAAAAACAATCCTCGATGCGGATTTTATATCATACTAAAATTTCAGCTCGATCAGTGCAGAACTTTCGAGTTTTTGAAGCGTACACAAACTAACATAACATTTATATATATAGATATATTTCTGTTTTGATCTAAATATGTAAAATCGTTAAAGGGCTGGCTATACTGGTCTGGTAAAAATATCGCGTGATGTTTGAGAGCTAGCTAGAGAGCTGGCTCCTATCTAGCCCAGTGTATTAGCATTGCTTTCTACGTGGCAATGCCATTAGTGTCTTGGGGACGCTACTCTCTGGCAGTGATCTGGATCGTTTTAAACGGTCCTTAGATAGCTCAAGTTTCACATATATTTATATTATTGTATATTATTCTGTATATTACTGGCAAAATAATTGAATAAATAGGTGATACATAAATACATACACAATTAGAGGTAGGTATAAAAAAGGGAGATAGATAGATTAACGCTTTACACAGAGAGAACATACAAAAAAACAATTGGCAATAAAGTTGTACAATGGGCAGACATATCGCTAAAAGCGATCTTTTCCAGGCAACCTTTGAATGGCCAGGAAAGACAAAAACAAAAATACGGCGGTGAACAAAAAGTTAAATAACATTATCTACTAATCAAATAAAAATATGTATTTTGATAATGATAATAATTAAAACCTACAAAACAAATATTACACAATAAAGAAAGCATACCAAAAAGGTAACAAACAACTTGAGCTCCACAGTGAGCTACGAACCAGTAAGCAGTTTCCAAATAAGGCCAGATAATGATTATGGACTTTGACTTTAAATACCTATATAAATAGACTAGCTGGTGCCCGCGACTTCTTCGATTATACTTCGTGTAATTCTAATGGTTTTTGCAGCGCATGCCAGAATAACTCGGAGATGGCAGATTTGTTTCCTACTTACTTGACACTTATCGTTATATTTTTGACAATTCACACAATTCCTACTAACATTATAAATGCGAAAGTAGAGTTACATTCGCATTGATAATGGCTGTCTGTCACGTTTTCACGCCTAAACCGCTGAACCGATATTGATGAATTTTGTATGAATTTTAAAGATAGATGGGACCTTGGAGAAGGACGTAGGCTACTTTTTATATAGGTACCACGCGTGCGAAGTCGCGGGCAGCAGCTACTATCTTTATAATATATAGCCTATGTGTTATTCTGATGTATAAGCTATATTATTGTAAAGTTTCATTAAAATCCATTCAGTAGTTTTTGCGTGAAAAAGTAACAAACATACATACACACATTCGCGTTCATAATATTAGTAAGGATTTTGATGAGCGAAATGATACAGGTAAAGAGTTCCATAGTTGTACAGCTTGAACAATTGAAAAAGATAAATGGATTGTGTGAAAAATGGTAGGAGTGAGAAAGACCAGAAAATTACGGTTGGTGGTAGAGGGAAGTGGAAGAAGGAAACATGTTGATGATGATGATTGATTGACTAATTATCTAAAAGTACGTTATATACAGGAATTCGCGATTTTCTTGCTCAATGGATGTCATCGAAGTGTCGAACTGTTTAACAGTAAATTAGAATAGAATAAAACAACTCGTTTGTTTCTTAGCTAAATAACCATTGGAAAATATTCCTATTATCAGTATTCTTCGGAAGAGATTGAAAAACGTTAGAAAATACTTTCAAGATCTAAAAGGAACTTCCTAGTTTAATCACTGCGCTTCCTATAGATAATCTGTGCCAGCCCGCCCGGGAACGAATGGGCTCGGTGCCTGTCTAAGGAGCTTTGGTTTTCTGCTCGATAGGCAAAAATAATGTGTCTTAGGTATTACGGTTTCTCTCGTTTCTTAAGTCATTGCTTTTTTGGTCCGATGGTGATTGTCCAATGATATGAAAGGACTTTAGGATAATATTTTACGACTATATTTTAAGATTGACTTAATCTTAATGTAGACTTAACTTTTTGTTACTTCGGTTTTAAGTCACAGTTGTTTAATTTTATAAGTTCTAAATTGTTTTATTTCTCTGTTATACCGTACATAAGTCAAACGCATTAAAGTTCAATTTTGATTGGCCTGTCAGCTCAGTTGGTAGTAGATAAGATAAGATAAGATAAGATATTTATTGATCTCAGGTAATTTAGTTTACAATGATAAAAACATTGTCATTTAAACTAGGAAATCCTGTGCTATAAATGACAGTTTCGACTCGCAGATTGTCAATTTTCACCTATGTTACTGGTCGATTACAATTTTACAGTGAGATTTCGATTAGAATCTATGATAAAAATTAAACAAGTTAAACAGAAACAATATATTTATAAAAAAATTACTAATACTAAATAAACTACTTACATAATAAAAGTATCAATACTAATACCAAAAAGTTTCTAAAGTACTTAAAAATTAATATGTACGAGAGTAGCTATAACAGGTGTGTAGAGAAAGAATGTAGTCGTCTTCTGCGCTGTAGGTAGAGGGTTCGATTCCCTCTCAGAACAAACATTTGTCTGATGAAATAGGTGTTTGGCCTGTGTCTGTGTGTTTCAAAGTATAGTATGTATGTATGTATGTTTGGAAATGAGACGGCGACTTACTGCTAGCGACTAATACAATATGCTGCCTAGACTGTTATTATATTGTTTAATGGTAGCTAGTTAACTGTTATTTATCGCATGTTACCATTTAATTTCTATCAGTTAGCTTTTTTATGGTTCAAAATTTAAACAGTAAAACTGTGAAATTCTAACGTTTTTTTCAGCGCACCCCAGAATAGCTCGGAGATGGCAGATATGTTTCCTACTTACTTGACACTTATCGGTATATTTTGGACATTTCACACAATCCCTACTAATATTATAAATGCGAAAGTAACTCTGTCTGTCATGTTTTCACGCCTAAACCGCAGAGATTTTGATGAATTTTAGAGATAGATGGGACCTTGGAGAAGGACATAGGCTACTTTTTATGTAAGTACCACGCGTGCGAAGTCGCGGGCAGCAGCTACTATCTTTATAAATTATAGCCTATGTGTTATTCTGATGTATAAGCTATTTGTTTATATTGTTTAAAAGTAGCTAGTTAACTGTTATTTATCGCATGTTACCATTTAATTTCTATCAGTTCGCTTTTTTATGGTTCAAAATTTAAACAGTAAAACTGTGAACCTATGTTATTTTAATCAATTAAAACAAACACGAAAATAATTCACAAAATATTCGTTACGCAACCCACAAGCTCCACTAAATCAAAGCATTAATTGACAGGTAAAGGGTTCACGAGTCTCATGCCAATCCCAAGACGCCAATTAATTTTCAACAAACTTAAATTACATCGAATTCCTTTCCTAGTTAATACCTACATAATAAGCGTGAAACTAACTTAGCCGGGGATTATTCGCGTTACGGCACTCCGAAACCTCCTTACACACCGACAACTTTGACAATATCTAATCAGTTTTCTTCATTAATTATTATTTCGCTATGACACGGACTCTAATCTGTCAGAACTTTGCTATCAGCACTAGTTTTTGACATTTTAGAGACAACTTCATCACATACTAATACGAAAATGGAAGTCGTTTTTCTTCTTCTTCGTTGTTACATCCTATTTAACCTGTAGGTAGCAATATCTACGGCATTATCCGAGCAGGACATCAGATCACCGAGAGTGCATGAGTTTTGGCAAGATGGACACACAAGTAGGTACATGTGACATGGACTGCACCTGGTCACCACAATGACACCTCGTGTCGTTTTCGCTAATGATGCCCCATTTGTCAAGGTTACTCTTACAACGCCCAAACTGAATTCTCATTCGGTTGAGGCACTTCCACACTGGAGTTCATGACCAAGAGGAAGCTGAGGAATGGAATTTGTTGATATTTTATGAAGTAACATATTTGTCGCTCGTAATATTGAATAAGTTTTTCTTGTCATATCATAATTTGTTAGGAAATCCTAACGGAATTTCAATAAATCAATTATGTTATAACTATTGTTGTTTAGTTTGTACGACGAGAAATCCAAGAAAACTCTAGAACATTCCGCGATGTCGTTTAGAATAAACAAATGATGGTCGAATGCAAATTTGTAGCGATATATATAATACCATTTTAACCGCATTGGCCAATAAATGGGATAGCCCGTTCCCCAAGCACTGTAGTCGAGTAATGATGAAATAATTTAATAATTATTCGATTAAAGTGTTTGAAATTTTTATCAAAATGTTTAAACCTGCTACTTACATGGAGTAAGACCAAAACTAACAAACTATGGACCTAAAATACATTTTTATGTTGTCTGAAATAAATTATTTTTATTTATTTATTTTATTTAAAACAGAACAAAATCACTTGACATTGGCAAAGCTGTCATTATGATGCGATACAGGAAAAAGAAAAAGAAGTAGTGAGAATCTGTCAAAATGTTCACACCATTGTCATCAAATTTGCACTATTTTAACGGGCTCGTTACTGAATTGATTATATCAGAAGTTCGTGTTAAAAGTGCAAAAACTTAGGCTATTCATAAGCAAACAATCGTGCTGAAAGATTTTAATTAGTTTTAGAGCGAATCTTTTTGAAGTCGGATTAAGATTGCGCCGGGTCTCTGAACGGATGATTGTTTTTCGATAATTCAAGAGCTTACTTTTTAAGCTTGGCTTGATGAGAAACGATTGTGTTATGACAACTGTAGCAGAGACGATGGGAAAATCGCCATTGTCGCGTTTTAATTTGTATTTTACATGCGTAATAAATTCTACTGCAGATCAAGTTTTGAATAATTTATTCAAATTCAAATTAAAATCTTTTTATTCAATACAATTGATGAATTTAGTCAAAGATTGAAAAGGTTCTGTCAATCAAAGTCATGGCGCTAGGAAAACGCAGTGGTTCCTGTTTATTGTTAGTAGGCTTTAGCTTTCCTTGAAGTGTATGAATTCCGTCAGTGTGTCTCAGGGGGCGCAGCGCTTTGCGCGTATCCTCGCGTGTCCTGAGGGAGTACCACGGCAGGCTTTATAGTCTGCGCGAGGCAGGAGTATATCCTCCCTTAGCATGAGCTTATGACACATCGTACATTTTTATTCAGTTGGAAACTGTTTTTAGTATAGTTATTACGGAGTTTTTGATACGACCATTTAGTTTTGTTAGCAATAGGTGTTGTTTCAATCGTTAGTTTAATTGTATATAGACCCAGTTTTGACAAGATGGATTGGTATAACTTAAGTTCGGTTTCGTCAACCTCTGTGATGACGCAGTGGACGAATGTTTGTATGATCTGCAAGTATTTATCTCGGCACTGGGTTTTTCTTTGTATAAAATGTAAGGCGTGTGTGATCTGCAAGTATTTATCTCAGGACTGGGTGTTTCTATGTATAAATGTAAGTATTAAAAAAACAGTATCTAAGTTGTTTATCAGCAGTGGGGGCTTACTTTGGGGTTAGATGATGCTGTGTGAAATGTCTGACATTATTATTATTACACATTAAGAAGTTATGATGTTATCATAGTATCAGAATTACGTAATTCTCCAGAAGTTCTCGAAAGAGTATCTGTTTGACACAAGTGACTGTATCACGCAATTACTACCTGGGTCAAACCACTTTTGAAAAACCAGGACAGACAGCTTAATTATCCTAAGCTAACAAAAAGGCTTGCTGAAATTTTGTTAAAAAAAATTGCTTTTATTGTTCAATTTTGCAGGTGATGCTAGAGACTAGTGCTAAAGGTACTAGATTGAAATCTGACAATACGAGCTAGACAACCGAGAAATAGAAACAAAAGCCGAAAAAAGATACTGTATTTTCGGAATATTTACTAAAATATCAGACCTGATACTTCACGAACGATTTGAGGCAGAGTTCATAATCTAACAAAATTCACATTTAACATTGAAATAAGATTCAAAATACACTAACTCACAAAATTTCGTAACCGAATAACAATACCTTAATTTATCAGAATAAAAGTAAATAGGTCCGTGAATTTGTAATGAATATACGGTAATATTATTGGATTTTGATAAAAATCGATGTAAAACAAGCCCCGCAATTCATAATTGAAGAACAACGAAACACGAAACCTGAGAGAGCATAGTCATTGAAATTAAGCGGTAAGTGCCGGTCTTAAATAGGCATCGTTAAACAAAGAGTTGGAATATAAGTAAGTCCGCACTGTGAAAACAAAATCATGCTGAAGGAAAAAACACAAAAAGCTCGGGTCATGGGTGATATAACTACATAAATACTTTCTTTTTTGAAAATACGTATGTATTGTGTATATACATGGAAACACTCAGACCCGAGACAAATATTTGCAGATCATACCAACATTTGTTTCCCTGCGGAAATCGAACCCGCAACCATTTACGTCTCAGCCGGGCCGTGGCCCATTGCGTTACAGAGTTCGTCAAAGATCCGTTTAGCTGTGAAAAGGTAACAAGCAAATAGGCAGATGACATAAACAGACAAAGATACTTTAGAAATTGTAATATTAGTATGGATTTATAAAACCCAAGTGTTCGGTGGTTGGGTAAAAAAAAACTGGTCTTCATAATGTCTTAAATAGCAGTTACCGTTTCATGCCATCTTTCATTTCATTTTCTACCATATTTCAAAAACTGAGACTTTTGTCCACTACATATCTGTTAATAGATACCAAGTAGCACCTTCATTAAGAATTTGCCGGTTCTGCAGGCTTTAATAACCTGCCCTGCCCAGTGAGTCAAAAACAAACAAATGGGCAATTACTCAACTTCAATTGCAATATTATACGCTGTTGATATATTATGTAACAATCGTCGCAGATTAATACGAACGCACATTGTGCGAACGGCTAACGTTTGCAAACTCTCGGACCGCGGATGAATCTCACCCTAATAAAGATTCTCTAGATGAAACGAAACAGTGTCAGTTTCTCCATCGACAAAATAATACGTTGCAAACTCTCGGACCGCGGATGAATCTCACCCTGATAAAGATTCTCTAGATGAATCGAAACAGTGTCAGTTTCTCCATCGACAAAATAATACGTGAGTAAAACCCGTGTTTATCAAAATGTATAGTACAACTCACGAAAGTATCGAAACCGAAAAATGCGTGAGAGTCGTGGAACATTCGGTTGGAACGAAGTTCCTATCGTAGTATATTATTATTTATAAACGTTATTATATTATTGATTAACAAATACAAATGAAGGAATTACTAGCGTCTGAGAGCAATTAAATGAAACGCAGAAATAACTAATAAATTGAAGGAAAATGGTAGGAAATTTCATAATATTTTTATTTTTTCGAGTTGTGAAAACGAACATTTTATTGTACATCATTCAATTCATCTAATTCATTCATTCGTTTAACTAATTAATTTAACCGTACACTAAAGAAAGGGTCGTGACGGAAATTCGTGACGGAAAAATCTTACACATTTTTCGCCTAGCCTCCATCCCATTCTTTTACGCAGTGCTGGTTTACATTAACTTGCCACTTAACTACCAACTAGCAGTAGTAAAGGCGCTAGTTCTATTCGTGCTTAAAATCCGTGAAGCTTTGGACTTTTTTGTTTTATTGTTATGCACCAGTGACTTTTATCCTAGGACCGTTTTGTAACAGCATTTAACTTTAACTTACTTTGTAACCTATTATGTATTTGACACCCTCTGTGGCGTAGTGGGCGAAGGCCCGCCTGAGACGCAGAAGATTGCGGGTTCGATTCAAGCCGCGGGATATATGTTTGTTTGATTTGCAAATATTTGTCCTGGGTCTTGGTGTTTTTATGTGTATTTGTAATATATACGTGTTTACAAAAAAAGGTATATAAGTAGTATATGAGTCATGTAGCCTAACACAAGCTCTGCTTACTTTGGGGCTAGATAATGATGTCTGAAGAATAGCATTAATTATACCTATTCACTTATATTTGGACGGATTTCTGGACGGATGAACGGACTGAAAACGCCTGTCGAAGCTATTGGTCATTGGTTGGTATTTGGCTATCATGGACGTTTGTATCCACCCAATTCTAACTTGCTCAAACTTGGTCCCTTACTGGTGTTCAGAGGACTAAACTCGAGGTTTGTCAAAGGGCAATAAAGCAAAGCATCCTCGGCATCAAACTAACCAACCGAATAAAAAATGCTACTATTCGCTCCAAAACAAAGGTCCTCGACGTGGCTGAAGAAGCTGCGAAACAGAAGTGGTACCGGGCCGTCTGCCGCATGCCGGAAGAACTGTGGGCCAAAGCTACCACTGAGTGGAGCCCTGAGACAGACGGCGCGGTAGACCACGCAAACGATGGCGCGACGAGCTGGATACCTTTAGCGAATTTAGACTTTCGGTGGCAGACAATTGCGTTAGACCGAAATAAATGGAAAACTTTAGGGGAGGCCTTTGCCCAGCAGTGAGACAGTATGGGCTAAAAACAATAAACAACATCATATTTTATATTTAGTTTTACTGTACTGTTTTTAACAATAAAATAAAATAATTTACGAGTATATATACATGCTGAAAGAAAAAATTAAAAGCTCACGACAAAGCAAGATATAAGTCTCTTCAGACTTCTATTTAATTCGACGAATAAATATTAAATTGCAAACCTTTTACACTGTAGCTAGTCTTATTTAAAAGAGTACTCTAGTCTACAATCGCACTTAAATTATAAATGGAAAGTGAACAATGTGCACTATGCCAGTAGTCTAGAACGGGGAAGAAAAACACCGTAAGGGAACAGGCATGTCGTTAAACCTAATAAGTTAAAAGACATGTGTCAACTACACGAAATGAGCCGCACTTTATTCCTTTGACCACACTGTTTCAAAATAAATAGTGACACAACAAAAAGAAGAATATAGTTCAGATAGATACTCTATTATGTCGTTTCTATTGAACCGGTTACGATGAAATTAGGTTTACAGATAGATTTGAACCTGAACAGCTGATTTTATACCGATAAACTATTTTTATTGGACGTCAAAGTTTATTCTTAATAACCATATTTTTATTGATAATTGATTCAGGCGTGACTTTGCGGAAATCCACTACAAAACATTAAACAGATAGACAAATATCATGAATCATTCATAGATCTGTTTGTATGTATAATATTAATTTTAATACATATTTTTTTACGTGACAACGTCTAATAAATCGATAAACACCGGCTGCACGCAGGAAAAAGGATGACTCATTATCCCGCTACGCTCATTGTAACGTTACGATCGGAGCGAGAGCGCCTAAGAAAACAGATAGATATAGTTGTCACGTTAAACTATCGTCCGTAAACCGACTTTACAGACAACCAATATGTTTTTGTATATATTTTCTATGTATTATTTGTATTTGTGTATATCGTCTATGTAAGTATCAATAATGTTGTGTAAGTTTATTGCGTTTATCGAATATAAAAATATTTAATCATAATTTAGTTCATAATTTAGTGCACCCCGAACAATCTTTCATTCAAGTTAGGCTCCTCTTCATCTAAAGGTTGTTTGGAAGATATCACTCCCTTAACGATAAGACCGCCCATTGTTCATATATTTTTAGTTATTCATAGTTGTCAAATTGTTTATGTGCTTCGCTAGTTTTAAGGTGTACAATAAAGTGTTTTCATTCATTCATTCATTCATTCAAATATATCAGTTTCAATCCAGCGCTCTGCGAAGCAACAACTCATCGTTTTCGTTACAGTGCGGAGCGAGTCAATTGTTCCTGAGGATGCGTCGTGGAGGCGAAACACGAGTCGAATTTATTTTTGGGGAATATATTGGCGGAATAGTAGTAAATATATTCTATCTTTTTAATGTTTTATATTTTTATTCGCCATCGAAGTCGCGGGGCGTTCTACTTGTTCTAAAAAAAAACTAAGTTGTAAGGTTCAAAGATTGTGTTTACATTTCTCACTTATTAAAGAGATTGTTGTTCTAACGAGTGGAACATTTCGAGAAACATTCTTACAATTCAGAAGTTTGTTATAAACACAATTGTATATACAGCTTGCCAAGTTTAGAGTTATTTTATGGTAACATGTGTATTTGTTTTAAGTTCAATTCAGTCAAAGCTGGGATTTACGAGAGTATTGAGAAATGCGTAAGATTAAGCGTACTGGTAATTATTAGACAAAGATTCAATTAAACGATGGACAAATAAGTCATGACTATAATTATATACACAGCATCATCTACCCCTAAAGAAAGCAGAGCTTGTGTTTTTTTTCTTTTACAATATTGTGGACAGTTCACACAACATTATCGAGTCCCACGTTTGTACGTAGAACGTTTGTTCTGGGAGGGAATCAAACCCTCAACCACAATGCAGAAGGTTTGAGGTTTATAGAAGGTCACTTTTCTCTGTAAATACATACATATTTTAGGAGATTACGATCTATTAAAATGAAACGGTCAGTTCAGAATATATAACGGGAATGAATTTATTTTGAACGCTCACAAATATTTATAATAATGCACCGAGCTCGCGGGCAGAGGTGCGGGCGGTGAGCGCGAGGAGTGTGCGGTGCGCGCGAGGGGAGTGCGGTGCGCGGGGTGCAGAGGTAATATAAATATTTCCTCCGCGCTGCACTGTCGTCATTCGGCTGGCTGGGAGCTGCGAGCGCGCCGCTACACATATTATGCCAAGAAACACCCAGACCCGAGACAGATACTTGCAGATCATACAAACATTTGTCTTACGACGGGATTTGAACCTGCAACCTTCTGCGTCTCAGGGGGCCTTAGCCCACTGCGACACAGAGGTCGTCTATGTCTATATGTGACTCGTGGCGATATAACTTCGCAAGGATTGCTTTGAAAACCATATTATTATGACCTAAAAATAAAGAAGCTCACACTAGTGCTTACAACAAGGCCCGTTCTTCTTCTTATCGTGTCACTAGTTATTTCTAACCAGTGTGGTGAAAGGATCAAAGTGCGCCTCAGAGGCGTACACGTCCTTTTGTGCACTTTGTAAGAGAGCTTACTGAGCTTCGCTTGCCGACAGGACCCGCAGGAAAGACAAATCAGTACATGCGGTGTCGGTTCGGTTGCAGGTGCATAACGGCTGGCACCGAGCCGGGCTTGTTTTAAGTTTTCCTTCTCTATCACTCGCTCTTTTGTTAGTCAGCAGGGGGACTAATCCTCAATAATTTGAAGACTATCTCAGTCGTCTCCATCATCAGTCTCCAAGCAGCACTCATCTGGGATCAGTTCCACGTAGAAATCCTCACTCAAAGTCTTATATAATTCAGCGAAAGTTACCAACCCGATTTTACAATCAGATGCGGGTGCTGAGACATTGACGATCCTCAGCTGATTGTTATAAAGTACAGCGGATGGTAAAAGTAAAACAATTATAAAATAAAAATTATTTTTGTTAAAAATCGTCTGAATCAAATACATACCCGTGTAACTATGTAATGCGATTATACTCTAGGCAACTCTTAAGCTTATCACCGAACTCAAACAAAGAAACAGAGACACCGACCAAGAAAATACAAAAGACTTTAAAACAGTCAGTCAGATATCTTCGCTCTCTCTCCGCTCGTCCGAACCTTCCAGAAGAAGCAATTAATATGAACTGCAGTCTTGCAGTTTGTTGCTGAAACAATTCGTCCGGTGCCCACTTAATCTTGAACTTGCTGCTGTCTGAAGTAGTGTGGACTATTTAAAAGTTTCCGAATAAATCCTACGTTCGTGTACGATGTAGGGATGTTCAGTTGATGGATTAATAATAATAATAATCCCAGACATTTCACACAGCATCATCAGGCCCCAAAGTAAGCAGAGCTTGTGTTATGGGTACCACATGAATGATATACTAATTATATTCTTTTTTTGTAAATGCATACCTGTTATACATAGAAACACCCACACCCTAGACAAATACTTGCAGATCATACAAACATTTGTCCCGGCGTGGGAATCGAACTTGCAACCTTCTGCGTCTCAGCCGGACCTTAGCCATTGTTCCACAGAGGTCGTCGATTGAGATGTATTTGTCGATTGTTTTTAAATTTATTGGTAAAGCACATGTGATCAGGCACAGTTAAGACTTCCCAAGATAATAAGGTTAAGAATGGCTAGTGGTTAGGTCCCAAATAAAGCTTTAATATCATTACCTCTGTGACGCAGTGGGCTATGGCCTGGCAGATACGCAAATGTTGCGGGTTCGATTCCCGCCGCGGGACAAATGTTTGAATTAAATGATCTGCAAGTATTTGTCTTGGATCTGGGTGTTTCTATGTGTAATATGAATGTATTTACAAAAAAAGTAAGTATATAAGTAGTATGTCAGTTATGTGGTACCCATAACACAAGCTCTGCTTACTCTGGGGCCGGATGCTGCTGTGTGAAATGTTCGGTATTATTATTATTATTTTTTGTGTTATACTTTTTGTACTCAGTTTTACGATTAAACCGGGAGTTAACCGAGATGCACGGGCCTAAGCTAAGTGCACATCAGTACCTATTAAGGTTGGGAGTTCCTTGATCCTGCAGGTCAGTCTGCAGGAATTTCCTAACTATTCTGCAGGTGTTCAATATAATAGCCTTCTGGAGAAGATCATATGTATGTTTTGGGAGATTTAACTGGTCAAGAGATTGAAATAGTTGTTTTGGGACTACACCTGTAGTAGACAAGACTATCGGGACTATAGAGACATTTTGGAGACGCCACATGCAGGTGATTTCATTTTTTAAATCAACATATATATATAGCTAGTTTTACGGCAATTTCTGCAATTATTATTATTAAAACAATTTTTTAAAGGAGTTTAGTCGAGTTAAGTCGACACTGACCTCTATCAAAGCTACTTCAAAGCTTAACATTTAACAAATGAATATCTGTACCGAAAAACATCTACTACTTTTAAAATAACTATTTAACGATATGGTACACGATGCGGTAGTAGAATATAGAAAAACAATCCCACTTTACATGTAGAAGAGGTATCCCTGAAACGTTTTTTATTGTTTTATTTCATAACTTTGTAAGGTATAATACGTATAACCGTGCAAAACATCATCAAGATAGATCTTATAATATGTGGCGGACACAGACAGACGGACATAGCAAAACTATAAGGGTTCCTCGTGGACTTCGGAACTCTTAATAGGCAAATGTCAAATTGAGAAATCTTCTTTTAAAGTCAGAATTTAAAACCTCACTATGTTTCTCCTTTTTTGTTCAAAAATAACGTTATCTTAAACTATGATAGCAAAAGAAAATGTTCGTGACGTAAACAGCATGATAGCGAGATACACGGGCGCTATACTGACGAAACCGGCATATTTATGGGCAAATAATGCGCCATAATGCACAGCGCCCACGTTTCGGATTATGACCCGAGCCCATTACTCGGGAATAGACATTCAAGGCAGGGATCAGTTTACAAGATATTATGCTAATGAGTATATCTACTAAGGCCAGCAATTTGTGAAGTGTGCTTTTTCAGTCACCTTTTCTTTTTTTTGACAGAGACTAGACTTAAATACATATCCTTGTTTAAAGTATCTGTCTCTGATACAATTCATGTAAAGCTCGGTTTGTTATAAATATAATTTACCGATATTAATTACTTACCACATTAGGTATTTGTTGATTTGGAATTCACCGGGAGGACGCTAATGACTGTGCTACAGTTTTGTGTTTTTGTCGTTAGTATCGTTTTTATATATTTAAATGTTACCTTGTTAGTGTTGCTGATAATAAATAATACTGTATTTGCTTACATTAAATATTTTGAAAATAAATGGTAAACTTTATTCTGTCACAATATTGATACTCGTAACATATCGACAGCACAAAACTACAAAGGAAATACGAAGTAAAAATGAGGTCTATGCGACGAGAAAAAAGCAAAATGGCCGTCGGGCAGAGGGCGGAAAATTGGTCGTGTGTTCCGTAAAATCTACGTATTGCACGGAATGCGACAAAGGGAGGTTCGCACTGGATACTGATTTCAGCGAGGCTGTGGAATCTGATACAATTTGGTCGGCTCTTGTGTTTAAAAAGGTTTTATGTTAAAAATACTTCTTCACGACTTCACACACAAAGAGATATCTTACTAGTATGTATTACACATCGTCCCAAGTACTTGACCGTTCTTGAATAAAATAATGCTCTTTAGAAAATGAAAAAGGGTCTGCATACATTTGGGTACTTTACAAAGTACTTAGAACCTAGATTTAAAACATAAACTTAAAATTTAATACTTACTGTGCGAATGTCGCTTTCAGCTCCATTTGCGAGGTATTGCGTTTGCTTGAGGTTAGGTGCCAGCAATTGCCTGAAACAAACAACAAAACATATACCTCACGAGCCCACAACTAAGACTTTCGTTTTTGAGTGAATATATAGATAGACAGATAGATATTTATTTCTTTAAACTTGTAACAATCATTGGTTAATATTGTTACTAAACCTATATGAGGTTTGTCTAAATACTAGGTCCTTGATAACAAAAGTACTAAAAATAAAAGACCAATAAGCATCAAACACTTCCAGCATTATTAAACAAAGTAGGTAGGTAACTATAATAACAAGTGGAACCGCGACCGTACAAATGTGAATAGATAGATGGAATAGAGTTTATTTGACAACACAGAACAAAACGGTAAACAGGTTAATATAAGTACTATAACCTAACTTAACGTAAATTGTTTAAAGTGAAGACAGGTAGATACATAACGAAACCTAAAAAAAAGTGTAATAGATTTCCTATCCACAATTACTTAGGAAATGCCATTTTTTGGCTCAATTAGTGCCACTCCGTATGTACAAACAGGTCCTGAACAAAATCATGCTGCCTTACATGATACAGTTTACCATGCTAAGCACCGCTAGTTTTCTGTCAGGGCTTAGGTAATTGATGACGTTACAAAAATATAAAAGGAAATAAATAGTTGGTAGGTACATTCAGGATAGGACTTATACATTTTGATAAACATAGGTCACTTTAGTCACGTATTATTTTGTCGATGGAGGCACCGACACTGTTTCGATTCATCTAGAGAATCTTCATCAACGGCAACCAACTCAGCAACAACAAGCGGACCGCGGATCAAACTGACCCTGATGAAGATTCTCTAGATGAATCGAAACAATGTCAGTGCCTCCATCGACTAATGAATACGTGAGTTAAGCCCGTGTATATTAAAATGTACAATTCACGAATGGTTTTAAATTGAAATAGGATAGAATTTGTTTACATATGTACAAAGTAAATGAAATAAAACACATAAGAATAAAAATAACTTTATTGGGCAAAAATAACTAATAGCAGTAGGTATACCTAATTGTAACTTAACTTTTACTTATAAGAATATTTTTGAAAACCTCTACAAAATACTTACAACGAAAACTTTGGTAATAGACATTATGGTTGGATAAACAACGCAAAACCATTTTTTAAATGATAAATTAATATGTTTACCATATTTTATAGTGTAAAGGAGGCCTGTTTAAACCAACTACCTGAGCTGTGAAGCCAGCAAGTAATTGTACCTTTTGCACTACAGCTAGTGAATACAACTCCTAGCCATATTTGTTCTCTGAGAGTTAAAAATCGTAATTATTTGTTTAAAAGTAACAGCCATGTTGTTGTCCATAGTTTTTTCCATGCTTTGCTTAGTTAGGGGACTAAAGACAAACAAAGATGTTTGTTCTGTCTGGATATTATCTTTATTCTATATATATAAAACAAAGTCGTATTACTTACAACATTTATAACGTGAGAGCGGCTGGACCGATATAAATGATTTTAGATTTTTTGGATTTGTCTCAGCCCCAAAGGCACAATATCAAAAAAAAAAAAAAAGATTTAAGTTTAACGACCTTTGACCATGTTCAGTTTGTTAGGTTATGCCAGCAAAGTCGACCAAAATGTTTTATTCTGATATATTTTTATTTTATAAAACCGCGGATGAAGTCGCAAACGGGACAGCTAGTAAAGTATAATTATTATGTGATTAAATGTATACAAATCAAACATCAAATTAAATCAAATCAAATCAAAACATTATTTATTAAATAAAATCACTTGGACAACTTTGAATCGTCTTCTTACATGCTAGTGAATCTAGGTGCCGGTTCCTCCTAAGTTCTAGAAGAATCCGGTAAGAAACACGTCTGGTCTGAACACTTTTTTGTATTATCTTTACCAATTTAGTTACGGATGCCGAGTTGAGTTAGAGCAGAATTATTGGTAATTTTATCAGTCATCTAGTTCCTAGTTAGGTACTAGATATACTCGTACTGTGTAGAATGTAAACTAATTTATTTTTCAATTTACGATGTCTTGGTACAAGTAAAAGTTAACAAGGTAAAAGTTAACACAAAAAAGGTTTTTCTTGTTAAAAGTCTAATTGAGTGAACTCGTCATAAACCTTAGCTCGGAGGCAGAATCTAAAACTTCACATTCTGCGCACAAACAAAAACCCACGGTTCTATTAAATCACCAAAATTACTTTTTCAAGAATCGTACTCCGAGTTTCATGATTACTTTAATTTGCCTGCAAACACTCGCTCTTATAATTTGTTGTCGGAAAGCGAAACTTTAACGTTTTGCTCCGCGATTTTCGGTCGTTTATTGCCCGTTTTAAACGAACTGAGATCGCGTTTTGTACATCTTTCTTAGGTAAGTATTTGCTAGGGGTTGGCATTTTGCTTGCTATGGTAGTTGAGCCACAGAAGTTCAATTATGAATGTATTTCAGTCTTGTATGAATACCTAGAGTAGGTTGAGAAATGCGACCTGAAGAGAAAAACATCCGGACAGATGGACATACGAAAGAATTTTCGCCTAAGCTGAAACGGAGACACTCGCTCGCGCTTCGAGCTTGATCGATCTACAAAGAATAATACGTATTAAAAAATCTTATTTATCACACAGACACATCAATACAGTAGGTACTTAATTTGTTTATTACCTTAAAGTTGCAAAGTTCTAAAAGATAACGAATTATTTAAGACATTGGAAAAAACTGTTCCAAATTTTCTGGATATTGCGTTTCGTCAAGGTGCTACGGCGTAGATGTCTGCGTAGCACTTCTACCTGATAATGTTTAATACCATAAAATACAGTGAAGTGTTTTTGATATAAAGCTGTTTGTGATCTGCTGTTTAATGTGAATGTTGAGTCCAAGGTGTTTGCATGCTGCTCTCAACCTTAGACAAAGATTAATAAGACTCAAAATGCAATACAATGAAACTAAATTGATAGGATATTGGATGCTTGGTCTCAGCGCTTTCAAATCAGTTTAGCTGACAATGGCCGTCAGAGGCCTTCAGTATCACATTCTCAAAGAACAATACCCTTCCTGTATCCATGAACAATAAATTGTGAACAAAGCGTAATAACCGTTTTAAATTTTATATAGTAATAGGCACCGGCAGCGCATTTTTTTACATGTGTTTCTACACACTGTAATAATAATAATAATAATAATAATGCCGGACATTGCACACAACATCATCTGGCCCCAAAGTAAGCAGAGTTTGTGTTATGGGTACCACATGACTGATATACTACTTATATACATTTTTTTTTGCTTTCTGTAAATACATACATATTATACATAGAGACACCTAGACCCGAGATAAATATTTGCAGATCATGGAAACATTGGTCCCGCTGCGGGAATCGAACCCGCAACCTTCTGCTTCTCAGCCAGACCTTAGCCCACTGCGCCACAGAGGTCGCCAATTTTACATTATAATTTTAGTGTAATGCTATATAATTTTGATAGCCAAGAGTTTCTCGTCTGTTTGATCACAGCCTTAATAAATATTTTACATTTTATAAAGCTGCTTACTAGCTGTCCCGTCCGCGACTTCATCTGCGCGTTTTAAAAAGAAAAATAAAAAGAATATATCTAATTTTAAATCTAAACCATTCCGAATCCACTTGGGCACACACAAAACATTTCATCAAAATAGGTCCAGCAGTTTAGGATGAGTGAAGACAACACACGCACAGAGGATTTATATATATAAATATATAGGCACCGTATTTTTACTTATATAATTTTATTTGACTGATCTACTACTAGAAAAAATTACATTGAGTAAACTCAATTAACATAGAAACAGCCAATTATAGGTATCTGTTGATAGTACAATATATACAATAATCCTACAATATTAATATTATTATTATATGATACTTATTACATAAGCCGAAAGGTGCATAGATAATGTTCACTATTTATTTAAAGAAAACTGAAGCTTATGTATGTAGCACGTAAGAAGGTTCAAAGTAGTCCTTGTGATTGTATCAAATAAAGTTCAAATTTGTATGAAACTAGCAATTTGGATTGTCGTCACTAATTAGGAATCATTAATTTGCCTTCGGTATTTGTCACGTGTTATTTGTATTTAACAAATTCCATTGACAACGTAACGAAAATATCCTGCTGACCCATTTTTCTTCAGTTAAGTAATACCAATCGTAATCCTATGGACATAGCGTACAAATTCCAAATTATTTCAGTACACGTCAATTTTCACAGCTATTAGTGGCCTAGGGGTCGGTAAGGCGCCGCTTATACAGTACAAGTAAACGTGCGAGTGGAAAAGTATGCTGCAATATTATATAAGAACAACATAATCTGAAAACTTCAAATGAAATCTAATAATAATTAGAAAAAAATCTTAAATTTACACGACTAGTACAGTCGTGTTAATTTAAGATTTTTAGAGTTTGTTTGGTAGAGTTCTTTTCAGATCTTTAACTGCTTAGATCTTTGAAGATGTTTAAAGAAGATAGTCATATATGCAGGTCCCAACAGTTACAGGTACACTGCATAGGTATAGTAATCTTGTGTCTTAATTAATATCATTATTATTATTATATGTCTTAAAACCTTAAAACCTATATATTTTTTAACATATATATATCATATCATATGTAAATTTTGCGATTATACACATAAAATTTTAATGCTTAAACTTTTGCGATCAGAAATCATGCTGTTTCCATTATCAAGGTATTTATAAACTTTTAATTATTCCCGAAGTTTCATTGACATTTCGGGAAGTAAGTTTTATCATGCCAGCAGCTCGCACTACGTAGAGCAGGCTTTAGCCCCGTCACGGCCCAGAGGTCGGCAAGGCCCGTCAAATGCGATTATTGAAGGCCATTGTTTTCATATCGACAAGGGTTCATTGTTCAGATATAATATGTAAAATTATATAGGCTTACAGTCGAAAATATTATATACATAGATCAGTTACTCGATCTGCTGGGAATAATGCGTCTTAAGTAGCATGTTTATGTCCGTTTTCACAAAAACGAGACTGATAAATCAAGTTCCCAAATTATTAGAAGTAGCCAAAAGCGAATACACGTTTTAATAATCGTTAGGCGCTATTTTTACTACACCGAATAAACAGTGTATACTGGGCAACTAATAAGCTGACTGAAGTGACAATTGTAATAAAACGTTACTACGCTAGGCATTAGGATAGTGGAAACGGGTATGAGAATAAGCTAAAAGCCATAATTACTTATCAGTAAGAAATTACGAGTATATATTAGAGTATCATTAATATTATTATAAAGAGTATTTTTGTTATCATCACCCTTTTTTCAGCTACATTTAATTCAATCCATCCCAAGGTTGTCTGGCAGAGATCGCTACATAGCGATAAGACCACCCATTGTACTACCGACTAACAAAATATTGTTATTTTTTATACTTGTCCTTTGTATTTATGGTGTGCAATAAAGTATTTTCTATCTTTTATCATTTATTAAACTTTTCAATTATCTGTTACGCCAGCAGAGCAAAAGTTCTGCATCGACGACCTCTGTGGCGCAGTGGGCTTAGGCCGGCTGAGACGCAAAAGGTTGCGGGTTCGATTCCCGCCGCGGGACAAATGTTTGTATGATCTGCAAGTATTTGTCTCGGGTCTGGATGTTTCTATGTATAATATTACATTACATTTTACATTTTTTATTAGAATTTATAAAAAAATATATATATAAGTAGTATATCAGTCACAACATCATCTGGCCCCAAAGTAAACAGAGCTTGTGTTATGGGTACCACATGACTGATATACTACTTATATATATATTTTTGTAAATACATACATATTATACATAGAAACACCCACACCCGAGACAAATACTTGCAGATCGTACAACATTTATACCGCGGCGGGAATCGAACCCGCAACCTTCTGCGTCTCAGCCAGGTCTTAGCCAACTGCGCCACAGAGGTCGTCGGTCGTGTTGACCTAGGCTGCTTTAAAAAAATCATTTTTTTTATACGTCGATGATATTTTCGTATACCTCGCTGTCTCATAGGAGCAGAGCGTTTAGTTGGCCTGCCCATATTATATAAAAACAAAATACATCTACTTTCCACTAAAAAAAAGTATGTTTAATGAAGTCGGTTTTCTGTTTAGTTTTAAAAACGTAATTATTTATACTCTAGCTAGTATAAAGTGTTTCTGTTAAAACCGGTAAAATGTCAGCCACAAATAATATTTGAACAATGACCAGTGTTTCAAATCTTTCTGACTTTAGAGACTGAAGTCTATGGGCCGGCTTTAAAGTGTGTAGTCCAAGATTGGAAGGTGCGGAAAGATGAATGTTTCCCGCAAATGGAAGCGAGCGCCGGCGCCGCTCGCCGTCTCATAATCTTGGATTTATGTCCAGTACGGTCCCGCCGATGTTTATGCAGCTTCCCGAGCGTGCTTTACGATATATCTGTGGCTTTTCATCAGATTCTAAAACATGGAAAACTCCTTAGCTGACATAAACAACACACGTTTTCAAGCGATGATCGAAAATTTTCGTTTATAAAACTTACTAAATACCTGGACGCTAAAACCACATATTTAAATATATAGGAAATATATTTAATGAATGCCCAGCAAAAATAATAGCAGAAAAATAGTACATTAATTCCATAGATTATGGAGGTGCCTAAGAATGCCTATGGTAGCATAATTTAAAATATTTCTAGTGTCGGTTCCAAAGCATGTAAAAAATGAGACAGTAATCGATCACGATGCTACCCTACTGATCTTAGATTGTAAGTCAACTTAAATAAACAACGTTTGCACGTTTTTTGAGTTAAATAATTACATACACGTAATAACTAGAACTATACTTACGTATCATTACTTTGTTTACAATAACCAGTTTACAATTCAGCTGACTCGCAGTTTGTTTATCATTTGTTTTGTGTTTATATTTTTATATAGTTTGCATTAATTGTAGTTTTAAGCTTAGTTAAGATTTTAAATACTTCTATACATCTAACTGAAAATAAAATGTCTATGTAGGTGATTATTTTAGAATCTATGTAAGTAAGCTCTTCACGCCTGAGATACAGGATTACCTAGTTCAGGCTCGTATTATGCAAACCTTTAATTAAATAAGTTTTAGAATTTTGTTATTAGATAATATTATTGTACCATGTAAATTTTGAATATATGTATTATTATTAATTCAACAATAGCTTCTGCCCACGGTTTCGCTGCCGTTGTATCTACATAAAAAATGATCTTATACACTATATCAGATCATTGACTATAGAGCTAGTCAACGGAGTCCTATATGCCAAATATGTTTGTGTGGATGTTAGAATATTTTATTTACAAGAACAAATTTGGCTTATTAGTAGGATTCCTTTTGTTTGACTACCGTTTGTAGATTAAGTGTTCGATTCCCTTGCAGATTAAACATTTGTGTGATGCACATAGGTGTTTGTTCTGTGTCTTGGTGTTATAAAGTATCATAAGTATGTATTTCAAAAGTCTAAAGTTAAAAGTCAAAATATACTTTATTCAATACAATCACAAGGATCACTTTGAAACGTCTTACATATTAGTTGAATTTAGGTGCCAATTCCTTCTAACCCAAGCGCGAGAAGAACCGGCAAGAAACTCGTCCTGGTCCTAGCGCTTTTTTGCACGATCCATCTTATAATATACCTTAACTACAAAAAACTAGTACAAGAGAGTTTATACATTTCAAATGTGTCCGTTAACTGTCTGAGGGCAGAGCGAAATGCATGCATTCTTGTCAATAATATAGTAATTTATATTATAATACGCTTTCTTGAAAAGACTACTTTTCATGGATGCTTTAAATATCTTAATAGGTAGTTTAGTTGCCAAAAATATATTAGTATTTCATCAGGCATCTGGTCACAATAATACAGGCTATGCTTAGTTTCAGCGCTAGATGGTGTTGTGTGCATTGTCCAGCAAAATTTATTTATTTATTTTTTACAAAATAAACAAAGCTACCATTGTTTAAATCTTCTAACGAGATCCCATTGCTTCGTAATATCACTCATTTATTATTTTCAGCTGTTTGGTTAGCAACATAAATTGACCATTATTTAAGTATTTATTTGTTTCGGGCCGCTCGCTTTCGTTCGGATCAAATTGCTAAAAGCTTTTTTCAAATGGGTCGTTTCAGTACGCACTTTTCAAAGTACATTACCATACTCGTAGAGCCTCAAGTCCCACGTAGCACACATAAAGCATGTACACAAGTGAGGCTATTAGAACAACAGCTAACAAGAACAGAGCGGACCACACGTGCGCCTAATATTCTAAGTTCGCGGCTTTTAAATTTGTGACCCAAAACACGTGCATGTATGGAATGAGTATATGGATCGTCCAGGTGGGAAAAACTTCACAACCCGCTTTTCCTGGTTTTGTGATTTGCCCTACACTCTAAACAAAAATATTACGTACTTATCTTTGACAGTAAGTAGTAGTGTGAGATGACACCTGTCATCCCGTCAGATGATTTTTTTTACAAAAATAAATTTGATTTTAGAAGATTTTTACTTTTACTATCCGCTGTTTTCCATAACGATCAGCTGAGGATCATCAAAAATTGCTCAGCATCCGCATCTGACTGTAACATCGGGTTTGTATTTAACACTTCGAGTAAGGATTTCGTTTACGTGAAACTGAACCCAGATGAGTGCTGCTTGGAGACTGCTGATGGAGACGATTGCGATAGTCTTCAAATTATTGGGGGTTAGACCCCCTGCTGACTAAAAGAAGAGCTATCAATAGAGAAGGAAAACTTGGAACAAGCCGGGCTCGGTTATTGTGGGTACTTAGGGAGGCCTGCGCTATCAAACAGAATCCCAGGCGTCAGTGGAGTGGAAACTTCACCCACCTCAGCTTGCTGTAGTGGATCCATGAACGAATGGTTTCAATTACAATTAACAGCTGACGCCGTCTTAATCATCTTCAACAGATGAACAAAGGCCAATGATGAAGTATTACATTGTTTAAAAAATACAATAGTATCAGTTAGTGTCAAAATATATAAAAAAAATATTAATTCGTAAAAGTGTGCGTTTGTTTGTTGCCATTTCACAACTAAATTGCTACACCGGTTTTTGTGCAGACTGTATCTCGTCAATAGAGTATTTTTTTACCTAGATACGACGCGTGAAAAGCCGCGGGCAACAACTAGTACCAATAATATAAATTTGAAAGTCACTCTTTTTGTTTGTATGTTAGATTTTCTGAATGGCTGAATGAATTTTTATGATATTTGGTGCAAAGATAGATTGTATCTTGGAGACAGACATGAGCAGCTAGCATTTAATAAACAACGCAATGATCAGCAAAGTACCATTCGGCCATCAATACCTAAGTGGTTTTACGTCTCCCAGGTATTTAGAGGGCTTAAAAATTCACCAGGGTCACAATAAAGTGAAGGAATTGATGGTAAGCCAACCACTTGCCCTCCTGATACCCTGCGTCTTATCATTATTCAAAAGGCCGCAAACGGAGGGTGTGCGGCAAAAATCCCTCCGAGGTCTGCAGCCATACATCTCATCAAGCCCTCCGACTCGGCACTCTCATTTACAAGGGACACACGGGACCCAGTTTGCTGGATTTTAGTATCACGCTGTGATACACGGTTAAGAAACTTCTTAACCGTGTATCACAGCGTGATACTAAAAAATCCGGTAAAATAAGAGAATCACCACCATTAACTAATGGTGGTGATTCTCTTATTTTACCGGACTAGCTAAAATTACGTAAAATGATCTTATTTTATTTACACCTAGGTTCGTTAAAAATATTTTTATATGACAATTGTATTTATATATTGCATTGGTTTTCTTTGGATATACGCAGTTTACTAAATTAACAGTTCTGAATTTACTAAATTAACGTGTGACTGACGTGAAATTGGTGCTGAATACCAATTTCACGTCAGTCACACGTTAATTTAGTAAATTCAGAACTGGCTTTCAAAATGTTTTTGTGTATTTCGAATTTAGACTGTTAGACGTTCGTATTTTACAAAATTTTAGCTAGCCCAGGAAAATAACTACCACTATCTGTGGACATTTTAGACATTCGAATATTTGGTAAAAATTATAACATGCTATTCAAAAGTGCTTAAGTTATATATTAACAAATGATTGTCTATTGACACTAAAAACTCTTTTATTACACGCTATTTTAGATTTGTCGCATGTCGTTGGCGTGGCGTTGTGTAGCGAGGGGTTCTCGGAACACTAACTATGTAAGAAAACCCAAATAAGTACTACAATAATAAAAACATTCAATAATTCATGCTGGACATATCACGCAGCTTCATCTAGTCCCAAAGTAAGCAGAGCTTGTGTTTGGCGAACCACATGGCTAATATATATTTTTTGTGTTTTGGCTCGACATTGATTGCGCCAGGTATTGTATTGACCGAATTTTGACTATTTCTTTGACATTGTGAATAAGTATCTATTTATAATTTATTTTTATTTCAAATAATTGTTTAGTTAGACTTTAATTAATGTATTTGATTTATCTGTGTTAATTAAAGTACAATAGATAAATAAATGAATAAACAAATTATACTTAAAAGAACCCCAAGACCCGAGACATATGTGGGAATGAAAACTGTGTCTCAGGCAGCTCTTAGCCCACTGCACCACAGAGGTCTCGTAAAAAAACATTGTTGACATCGTCCGCATCTTATAAAATCTATAATGGAATTGCGACTTTGTAATTGTCGCACGTCGTCGTCGCTCGTTTTACACTGTTTGGAACTCAACCTCTACACGCACAAACTTCCCAACACGTTTCCCACTTTAAGCCATATACGACATAAAACTCCCATCGCTGAGTCACATCGTCTCCTAAGCTCATTAAAACCCATGTATTTGAACTGGTAATGGCTTGATTATCATACTAAGCGGTGACCTCTGTTAAGGTAGACCCGGGTATCTCTAATCTTGGGCGTAAGAATCGCGCGTTTGCGAGTGACTAAAATTAATACAATGAGTTTTACACACGATTATGACCTACTTGGAAGCCTCAAAATTGAGTACTTAGATGAAGAAAGTTTTTCGGTTTTGAATAAACCATTCTATTTAGAAACGATAATCAACTTCTATGAAAAGTTAATCAATGTTTATAATCGTGCTATCACTTTTTGCTAGATAGTTTCAAGTAGTGACAGGGCGAATTGTAAGCAGTCAAAGGCAAGTCAAAAGATATTTTATTCAATACAATCACAAGTAGTCCATTGAAAAGTTACATTTGGGTATGCATTTGTCAGAGGACGCAATTTTATTTTTTTAATGTGTAGGGGGGGTCAGTAGAAGCTTAAGTTCAAGTTTGTGGGGTCGGCACCCTTGTCCCCCGGCCGCCATCTTGGAAAAGGGGGTGCAAAGGGTTTTCGCGCTGTATCTCGTAAACTAGTTACCTTACAGAAAATTTAATCAAACATAAAATGTAGCAAATTAAATTTCCTACAATTTTATTTCTATTACTTTTTATCGTCAAGTGACCAACAAAAAAGTTATAAACAAAAATAAATGAAAATTTTGTTTGTTTGTTCTAGGTTTTACAGCGCTCCAAACTTAAACGGATTCTCGAATGCTCATAGGGATGCAATAAAAACTAAAAATTAGGCTTACTTTTCTATCTATATTTTTTTTATTCATACAATTTATTATGATCTTAACATTCCTATGCTATTATTGAACTATGTTTGACCCTTTTACCCACCACCTATGAGGTATAACATGGGCAAAGTCAAATTTATAAAAATTTTGCAGAAGCATCCAGAGTTAGCAAGTGGAACTAAATTATTTATGAGTGAGAAAGTCGAGTCATCGTTACTCAGTGTTGTTGGCGAACGTTTTTTCGTCTTTTTATATGGCGGAAATAAAGACGATACTCTAGACACTCTGCGATACAAACGATTTGCTAAGACAGTGACAAAAAATGCATTAAAAAATGCATTAAATTTTTATAAATTTGACTTTGCCCATGTTATACCTCATAGGTGGTGGGTAAAAGGGTCAAACATAGTTCAATAATAGCATAGGAATGTTAAGATCATAATAAATTGTATAAATAAAAAAAATATAGATAGAAAAGTAAGCCTAATTTTTAGTTTTTATTGCATCCCTATGAGCATTCGAGAATCCGTTTAAGTTTGGAGCGCTGTAAAACCTAGAACAAACAAACAAAATTTTCATTTATTTTTGTTTATAACTTTTTTGTTGGTCACTTGACGATAAAAAGTAATAGAAATAAAATTGTAGGAAATTTAATTTGCTACATTTTATGTTAGATTAAATTTTCTGTAAGGTAACTAGTTTACGAGATACAGCGCGAAAACCCTTTGCACCCCCTTTTCCAAGATGGCGGCCGGGGGACAAGGGTGCCGACCCCACAAACTTGAACTTAAGCTTCTACTGACCCCCCCTACACATTAAAAAAATAAAATTGCGTCCTCTGACAAATGCACACTAAGGCCTAAAAAATGTAACATTTTAATGGACTAAAGGACCACTTCGAATCGTCTAACATACTAGGTGAATTAAGATGCCAATTCCTCCTAACCCAAGCTCAAAAAGAACTGACAAGAAACTCGTCCTGGTCCTAGCGCTTTTTTGCCTTATCCATCTTATGACTACGAAAAACTAATACAAAAGAGTTTATACATTTCAAATATTTCGCTTAATTTTCTGAGTGCAGAGCAACATGAGGCCATACATTCTTATCAGTAATATAGTCATATATATTATAATACGCTTTCTTCCAAAGCCTACCCTTTATGTAAGATTTTATTGGTCAGGCAGTTCACAAGTTGTGAGGTATTTCTAAATAGAAGGCTATGTAGCTAAGCGTGGATGTATAAGGAGATCTTAGTATATAAATTAGTTAAAAGGTTATAAATCTGTTATTGTAACGATTTCATTTACGATTATATTGTATAGAAATGTATGTAATACAGATTTTTTTTATATAATTTAACATCATAAACGGTATTTGTCTAATTCTTGTCATAGTAATTACACTTATATTGTAGGTCACCACCAAGGATAAACTCCGTCAAAACTGGCCAATGCCTCACAAAAGTGGCACCAAGTAGATTAAAAAAATAATGCCTAAAGCTTATAGGTCGCGTAAGGTACGTTTGGTATTTGACACGTTTTTATATATTGCCCGCCGTTCCTGCAAAGGAATAGCAGGAAATGACGTCATAACTTTTAAAAATTGTCGGTTTCTTCGCATTTGGCATAAATTTACCGCGGCCCGTGACCTCGTGGGAAGACGTACACCATAAACCATGTACCATTACACCATATACTTACACCTACCAGAGGTCGCGTTTAAAAGAGTCAGATAAAACAAAAACAAGACTAGATAAATAAGAAAGTAATAGAAATATACACACTACTATCATTTCCAGGGTACAGAGACTCTCTTTAGACTCCTAAGCTCTAGTATAATCTACTCCAGTCTTTAGGTCTTTAGTTTGCTTTAACCAAATTAACTCAATATTACTTATAAGATTACTTCGGATATGGAAATAACATTAAATAATGACAGAAATGTACAAAATATTATACTATATTACATGTGAAACAGTTGTGCTATCTAAGGACCGTTTAAAACGATCTATAAGCTCAACTGATCCAGATCACTGTCAAAGGACACCGCCCCCAAGACATTACGACATTACCACTTTGAATGGCTAATACGCTGGGATAGATAGGAACCATATTATATTATGATATAATATTAGAACTCGCGTATTATTAAATTCAACTTTTTTGACGTGATAACGTCTTATAAAATGATGAACGCCGGCTACACGCACGAAAAAGTGACATGACTCATTGTCATGTTCCGCCTGAGCCGAGCGTGCATATAGAGCGCGAATCAAGCGATAGAGGCACGATTGGTTCATCAATGTTCGCTTATGACGTAATCACGTAAAATTATCGTCCGTAAACGGACTTTACAGACAACCATTTTTTTTAGGACTAATAAATAAATTAATATCGGTAGACAATTCACCAACACCATCTAAACTAAGCATACCTTATTGTAATATATTTCATAATTTGCATTGTATGAATATTTCATACTTATGCCTCACTTTATGATAAATTCGACTCGTTTCATCTGCCCTCCTTTAGATCTCAGTATAATAGAAATAAATTTATTTTCAGAAATAATTACAGAATAATATAAAATAAATGTGATGCAGACAGCTATCTAAGGACCGTTAAAAGTGATCTATAGATAGCTCAACTACAACATCAATAGAAATAAAATTTATACCACATAGCCTGTTTATACTATGTTAGACAGAAGTTATTTGGTACCCCAATAGAAAATATTCTATAGTTTTAAGCGTTCAATGTTTATAAGCAAATCGTTCCCTCAACAAAATCTCACTAATTTAAATTCTAAACAAAATATTTGCAAGCCAGAACCGAGGCGAACCACATCGTTCACATAAATTTTCGTTATAAAAGAAAAATATGTTCGAATATTGTTTACCGGCGCCGTGTCGTGCCGTAAACCAAAATGTTTATATTTTATTTTACTTATGGATGCTACAGGGATGGAGCTAGGCAGTATTCACTATTGGCTCTGAGCCTGTTGTTTTGCTACATTTATGAAAATTTAGAAAAATACGAACGATTTTCTTCTCTTCTTCCTAAAATGAAATCTGTCTTGAAGACAGTTTTGTCAATGTCAAGTATTTTTGTATAATATCGTTACAAAGTACCAATAAATAACTAATCCCGGACATTTCACACAACATCATCTGACCCCTAAGTAAGGAGAGCTTGTGTTATGGGTACCACATGACTGATATACTACTCATAAACTTTTTTTTTGTAAATACAAGCATATTATACATAGACACACCCAGACTCGAGACAAATTACTTGCAAATCATACAAAAATTTGTCCCATGGCGGGAATCGAACCCGCAACCTCCTGTGTCTCAGCCGGACCTTAGCCCACTGCGCAACCAATTCACCGGTCCTCGTTTAATTTTGTCTATTCTAAACGTCATCGCGGAATGGCCATCTAAAATTTTCTTGAGATTCTTCGTCATATAAATCACATTGCAACATAATATACTTGTAATTCAATTGTTTACACTAGTGCTAAGATATTTTAGATTAAAATTCCGCAAAAATTACTCAAAAAACTAACTAGCCTTACAGTAGTCGCTTACGATGTGTAACGTTTGACATCACTGGAAAATGAGTTGGTACCATCTGACGGCCAACTCTACCACCGCGCGCGTTCATTGGTCAAATCATATAGCGTGCGCTTTCTCACACAGGTTTAATAGCGAAAGGAAAGATGTTACACATCAATTAAATCATGAAAATAACATGTTACTTCATAGAATGTCAAATGAATCACAAACAATCATATTTTGCTTGAGTTCGTATGTCCGGTCGGCAAAAAGTTACGTTAGTAACTTTTTGCAGTGAAAACTTCTTATGGGAGGGTAACCCGCATCGTTACGTAACGCGTTACGGCGCCAGTCTGCCTAGCTTCCCTTTCTCTCACGCATACGGCAGCGGTAGGCAGGCTCCTCCTCTCTAACCCACAGCTCTAGTAACATAAGTTTAAGTTATCACTTCTGTCGGGCGTCCCGAGACACACACTTTTTTTACTTGATATATTGTTTGTTTATTCACATTTAATTAGTTTATATTATTAAACGTTGTTTTCTATTGATTTGGTTTTCTTATGAGTTGCATAGTTTTATTCGATATCAATTAACATGGCAACTAAAATGAGTTAAAATACGTCAATCGGATTTTAAAATCTACTGCGGGTAATCTAAGGAAAATCAATTTAACAAAGTACTTGACTACTAAAGTAATATGTCTGTTTTCATTTGAAAATCCATTTGCTGTTTCAGCTTATGTGTTTGTTTTTTCAAATATAGAATAGAATAGAATAGAATAGAAATTATTTATTAAACGTCACATATCAAATACATTGCGAATATAATATAAACTAGTCTATGTACAGTGACGAAAAAAGGCTACCACTCAGCATATGATACAGAACTGTGAAGGCTGCTGTATCGAGAAAGTAAGTGCAGCTAAGCCGTACAACATTATATTCATGCCTCTTCTCTATAACTTCTCTTGGAAGTACGTTTTGTGGTTGCAAAGATACATTCTGGATATCAGGTAAATGGTTTCTTTCAAGTTTATGGAGTTGTTACTACTGTATGGTGAATTCGTAAGTATATGGAAATTGTTTGATGTTTGCCTGCTCGTTGTTATTGAATACTACTAAGGTGGCAAGCGTACGGCCCACCTGTTCATATATAGTTACATCCTATTGAGTTTTATTAAATGACCCGTCAGCTCAGTTAGTAGTAGCTCTGCCTTCTGCGCTATAAGTTGAAGGTTCGATTCCGTTACAGGACAAACGTTTGTATTTTAAATTTATGTATTTTGATTTGATTTGTGTGATGAAAGTGTTGGTGTGATGTTTGGTGTTTGTCCTGTGTTTGGGTGTTATAAAGTATCTTATGTATGTATTTATAAATAAATAAGTATTCCATCAGTCATCTAGTAACCATAATACAAGCTATGCTTAGTTTAGGGCTAGATGGCGTTCTGTGCATTATCAACCAATATTTATTATGATTTTTTTATTCAATTTCCAGGATCGTTGTTATACTTTAAAAAATCTTTTTGCCCCGGAACCTATTGCTTCTTTAGATATGAATCGTCTATCTTATAATTACTTTAGCTAGCGTGGTTTTAATACTAATAATAATAATAATGCCGAACATTTCACACAACATAATCTGGCCCCAAAGTAAGCAGAGCTTGTGTTATGGGTACCACATGACTGATATACTACTTATATACTTTTTTTAAATGCATACATATTATATATAGAAACACCCAGACCCGAGACAAATACTTGCGTATCATATAAACATTTATCCCTGCTGCGGCGGGAACCCGCAACCTTTTGCATCTCAGCCGGGCCTTGGCCCACTGCGTTGAGACATTGACGACCTCTGTGACCTCTGTGATGTAGTAAGGTATGGTTTTTTCTTGTCATTTGTCAATAAATAAATAAACCAACAGATTTACACGCCACATCAAATAATGAAGGAGTATGAGTTAGATATATACTTATATTAAATTATAAAAAACACGTATTGTGTTGAGATCTATGATGACAGTTTATTTATTTATTAAAAATATTTACAAGAATTTTATTTGTTACAAGATGTCACTACAGGAAAAATGAGAACGCGCTTATCACAAAATGGTCTCCTAAAGATTCGTTTACGTCCTAACTACTTACGTTTAAACTTGCAGCTTATACTAATAGGTGGAAGATAAGCTAATTGATGCATTACCCGTTAAACTTTGCACATCATTAAAATCAAGATTTACAGTAGAAATATGTACTTGAAAAAATATGTGCAACTATCATTTAATTAAATGATTTTTTAGTTTTTGTTGTAGACATACAATATAATTGACGACCTCTTTGGCGCAGTAGGCGAATCTGCCTCGGACGCAGATGATTGCGGGTACGTTATCCGCCGCGGGATAAATGTTTGTATGATCTGCAAGTATTTATCTCGGGTGTTTCTGTGTATCTATTTAGAAAATAAAAAAGTATATAACTAGTTTAACAGTTATGTGTAACCCATAACACAAGCTCTGCTTACTGTGATGATGAGGATGATGCTGTGTGAAATGTCCGGCATTATTTTTATTATTAATGTAATTGACGACCTTTGTGGCACAGTACGCGAAGGCCCGCCTGAGACAAAGAAGGTTGCGGGTTCGATTCCCGCCGCAGGACCAAAGTTTGTGTCTTCTGAAAATATTTGTCACGTGTGTGGTTGTTTTTCTATGTATAATTTGTATGTATTTAAACAAAAAGTATGAGTTATGGGTACATGACTGTTATACTACTTATAGTATAACAGTCATGTACCACAATCAACAACACAATAACACAAGCTCTGCTTACTTTGGGGCTAGATGATTTAATATTTGTATGTTTATATATAAATTGTATGTATTTCATTAATACATACAATTTATCGACATAAAACTTACGCCTTTACCTTGGAGCAAACTCAATAAATCTCTACTTTTATAATTACTGATAAGTAACTCTACCCGCACTGTATGCTCGACATGACGTCGATAATGATGTGAATCGACGTCATATCGAGCATACACCACCTATATCATCTTCAACAGATGAATAAAGTCCAATTATGATGATGTATATTTCTTTATGACTGTGACGCTGTTTTCAAAGTTTAAAAAATTGTTTAATAAATTCAGAAAAACATTCACACATAGAACCTTCTAGTGAAGTCGACTGTACATTTCACATGAATTTATGTCTGTTCCTGAAAATTCTCACAAATGCTTAGTCGCCACTGGCGCAGCACGACTCACGTAAGCAACAATTCGTTCGATGACGTCACAGCATTCAATCGCTCGTGATGACGCAGCGCGCCGCAATCGCATAGCGCTGTTCGTGCTACTATTCCACGGAATGGCTTAAGGTAAAAGCTTCCGCGATATGCAAATAACATTTAGGCTGCGCAGTTGTATCACAATCTACCCTCAATTGATAAAAATATCAACTCATATAACTAATATTATGGCATCTGGAAGATCGAGTGACCTAGAACTGGCTCCATCTGGCCCAACGTATTTGCATCGCCCTTCAATATGGAAAAGCCGCTAGTTTCTTGAGGAAGCTGGCAATTTGGATCAGTTGAGTTATCTGTATATCTGTATATTTTAAACGATCCTTAGATAGCTCAACTGTTTCACATGTATTTAATTGTTCTGTACGTTTCTGTGATTATTTTAAAATAAATGTGAGTATTGACTAATATAAACATATACTAGCTGCTGCCCGCAGCTTCGCACACGTGGTACCTACATAAAAAGTAGCTACTTTTTATGTCGATACCAAAATTCATCAAAATTGGTTTAGCGGTTTAGGCGTGAAAATGTTACAGACAGATAGACAGACAGAGTTACTTTCAAATTTATAATATGAGTATAGACTACTAAACGGATTTTGATGCGGTTTAGTTAATAGATAGAGTGATTCAAGAGAAAGGTTTATATGTATAATACATGCATAATATAGTAGAGAAACACTGATAATTTTAGAGGTTTCTAATCACATTAGACATTCTGTAGTATATTTGGTATAAACATTGCACACGTGCGAAGCCGGGGCGGGTCGCTAGTTCTTTATAAAACATGTTGGCAGTAGGTGTGATTTGACGATTTGACTTGGTGTAATTGACACATTCGTCTTAATATTTGTGTTAAAACGCATAAACAAACCCGCTACCTCCTATGACTTGTTCGCTTTAACCATTTCAACGTTCGCTCCGCTAATGAGTTATGCATGCGCCGCATGTTAAAGGATTCCGCCCAATTCTTACACATTCATCAGTTTAAGTTTCTGATGAGCTAGTTTTAGTCAGTGGTTTTGCTTGCGTAGTCTTTCGATTACAAGTATCAACTACACACACATACACATCTACCTTCTCCTTATCGTGCCACTAGTTGTTTAGAACCAGTGTGGTGAGAGGATTAAAGTGCACCTCAGAGGCTCCTTTCCTCACCGTTTGAGTACCATACCATAAAATGCATAGATAGATAGATAAATACATGTACTTATTTTCTTAAAAAATGTAACAAACATTGGTTAATAGTATTTCAGAGCCTATGGTTAGGTTTGTCTTAACACTAGGTACTCATTTAAAAACAAAGGTAACATATGCGAGTATAAAAAACACGTTCAATATTATTATTTAAGTAAGTAACAATAACAAGTAAGAATGATGAGCGACCGGGTACAGCAATAACAATACTGGTTGCACACATTCACACAACACAATTGCACAACATCTTTACAATTAGGTACCTGCTCCAGATAAAAAGTGATAAAGCATTGCATAGAGAAACATAGAACTTGATCTACGTTTTTTTATTATGTATGCGTGTGTAGCAAACGAGCTATGGAGCGTAGTGTGCTAGGGGTGAAGAGGACAGGCAGAGTCCGCAACATCTGCGATCTTTGCGCGGTTGTACTTGCGCGCAAAGACCGTGATCGCAGACGTCGGAGACAAGACTGCCAAATTAAAATAGAGTTAGAATAGAGAACACGTCAGCCATATGGGTGAAGATAGTTGGGCAGAGGTCGACACACAATGGGTGCCTGCAGATGAACGACGTAGCTGGGGCAGGCCGAAGAAACGTTGGCGTGACGAATTGATGCCTTCGAGAAAAGCTCGTGGGAAGTGGCGGGGGACAGAGACAAATAGAAGGAATTGGGGGAGACCTTTGCACAGCATTGGGAAGTATAGGTTTATAAAAAAAAAAACTATGTGTGTATGGCTAAGATATAAATTATAAGATTAATAGAGTTTTTTTTTATATTTTCAGAGATGGGCGTTAACAGTCACAAAACAGTTTATCGACCTGCGTAATATTATCGTTCTGTCTATGTTATTAAATATAATTACTACTCCGAAATAAATAAAAAAAATTGTCAAATATAATTCATAATTTCTGGAACAACACAAGAAGTCCTAATGTGACGTAAGCACATTAAAAGTGTCTCTAGTGTTGATTACACACTGACTGTGTTAGGTTTTTATTTAATCAACACCATTATAAAGTAATATGACAGCTGATATATCCATTAGAAGACCTTTGCCCGAATACTGAAATGCCACATAAATTTCAAGTAAACTTCGATGATGTTTCTTTCTTCAACAAACAATTATGAAGGAAGACGGGGAAAAACAGTGAACGATCGTCGTTTGACATTTTACGAAGAAATATATAACTCATATAAGTTAATTGGTTTTTCTCTTGTATTTCATGTTTTATTACAACATATCTGCGGAATCCTAATCTATATAATTATGAATTAGCACAAATGTCAACAATTAAGTGTAATATGTTGCAATGTGATTTGTACAATTCTAGGCGGCCATTCCGTCATGACATTAAGAATAGATAAATAATAATAAATAATATATAATGTCAAACATTTCACTCAGCATCATCTGGCCCCAAAGTAAACAAATCTTGTGTTATGGTATATCACAATAACTGATATACTACTTACATTCTTTTTGTTTTGGAAATGCATACATATTATACATAGGAACACCCAGACCCGAGACAAATACTTGCAGATCATACAAACATTTGACTCGCGGCGGGAAACGAACCCGCAACCTTCTGCGTCTCAGCCAGACGTTAGTCCGCTATGCCAGAGGTCGTCAAAGATTAAATGAGTACATAAATATAATCGTAATAACCAAATTGACATTTTGCGGAAACAGGAAATTTAATATCTCCAGATCTATTCCTGCGAATGTGACCTCACCTACGGCTAAATTCACGAGCGAATGGGTCCAAAGAGGCCGTTGCTTAGCAACGTGAGCGACTTTGATATCTAACCAACTGCGAACAAGTAGGTATTATTAAATTAGCACAGAATATAATCAAGTTAAAAGGGTAAGAGGTGTACTTGGATTTGAAGCTTTAATGCGAAGGTAATAGAACTCAACAGGCTTATATGCTATATGTTCACCGCTTACTTAATAGATACGCCTGTGCTGATTTAAATTTAATAAAATTTAAATTTTTTTGTTTTAAAGTGTATACTTCCCAGGTGGTCCCAAATTAATTTTATCGAAATCGGTCAAGCAGTTTCTAAAAAATCAACAAAAATCTAAAAGCGCGTACACTGGTTTGAAATAACTAGTGAAATAATTAGAGGAAAATTATGATGTGCAACTATTTTTAATGTTCTTGAGATCGATAACAGACATTTTAGAAAAAAAAATTGTAGAAAAAAATAAGTGAATGTCTTGGAGTTCGGAGTTCCTATCGTAAAATATTATTGATAAATGTATTATATTACTGACTAGCTGACCCGGCCACGCGTTGCTGTAGCTCAGTAGTTCTAATACGTTGAACCCATATACGCTAACCTCTAAAATTATCAGTGTTTCTCTACTATATTATGTATGTTTTATATATATAAAACTTTCTTTTGAATCACTCTATCTTTTAATAAAAACCGCATCAAAATCCGTTACGTAGTTTTGAAGATCTAAGCATACATAGGGACAGACAGACAGCGGGAAGCGACTTTGTTTTATACTATGTAATGATTAACATATATGTTTAAATACAAATGAATGAATTACTATAGTCTGATAGGAATGGTAGGAAATTTTGTAATTAATAAATTTTTCCGAGTTGTGAAAATAATCATTTTATTGTACTATGAATAACCGTCTACTCTAAAGAAAGGGTCGTGATGGAAATTCGTGACGGAAAATTCTTACACATTTTGTCGCTTAGCCCCATCCGCCAAGTCCGTACCGTGCGATAAGGAACCTTGCTCCAAAATGTAGAAACATTTAAGTTTAATTTCAATTAGAAAAACCTATTTCAATTTAAAAGGTAATATGGAGTAGTGCATCACAAAAGAGCCATTAGTATACGAGAAAACAGAGTATATAAAGTTTGTGCCATTACAAACTTCCGAAGCATAAACGATAACAAACAAAATCTTAAACTAACAAACACAATGCACGAAATAATAAACAGACATTTACTCCGTATAACGGAACACAAACGCTCACCTAAAGACATTCGTTAGGGCTGTCAAACATAACATAACATTAATACACTATATATTTTACAGTAAGTCTCTGCTTGACTAACCGCTGAAAAAATACAGGTTCAAAATTTCGATATAAATAGTAAATAGTAGTGTATTTAAAACTAATTTCTGCCTACTTTTGTATATTATATCAAGTCACAGACTGCATCTATCCAAAGTTTCACCAAGCAGAAATAAACAAAAATCCAAACATACATACATACAAAACATACAAAATAAGTGGAATTAACAAGAATATATCAATTAAATATGCTTCGTATTATTATGGCAGGAAAGATTAATTATCTTTAGCTCTAGTTTAATAGCGTAAATTTGTAGCACTAAAAAACCTAGCAACCCTACTTCCGTTCTGTTCCGTTCCATTTTAATAATGTTTACCGTTTGCAAACTGAGCGAAACTGAAAAGCGGGTTATGCAAAAAACTAAAACTTCGATGGGACCATCCGTGTTTGAATTTAGAACTGCAAATTTTCGTTTCTAATGTTGCCGGGACAAAATTTACTAAACTATATTAAAAAAGAGTTGCAACTTGGAAATAATTTGTATCTACAAACGTGTACATACATACATCTTTATAAAAAAAAACGTGTGCGTCTCGGGACGCCTGACAGAAGTGATAACTTAAACTAATCTAACTAGCGATGCGGGTCTCACTCTAGTGAGAGAGGAAGAGCCTGCATACCGCCCAGCGGTACATAACGCGCTTACGTATCGCGTTACGTAACGAAGCGGTTTGTCCTCCCATAAGAAGATATCACTTAAAAAATATATTCAAAAAGATCTTAGACAACAAAAGCAACATAAATTATATATAATGGTATTGTTAGCACGTAAGCTTTTTATGAAGGCTTCTCATTAGCAGGAAATTCTACTCATCACCGAGTTTGAAAAATCTATGATATTTCTAGAATAATCCATTAGGAAGATCTCACTAATGCTTTTGGCTTGAAAACCTCTAGTTGAGAATAAAAATAAACAGAAATGAATAGTTCTCGTATTAATCATGGCTTCGCGGAAAAATATATTTTTAGGATAGCTTAAAAAACAAATAATAAAAATATCTACAATATATTTGACATCTTATCTATTTCTGTAGAAAGAAACTGAATTGGTATGAGCATTAAAAAAAACAAATACTTATTGGTGGACAATACAAACAGATGCCAGGGATGTTCAATACAACAGATGTTTGGGGCCAGATGGTCTATCTGGCCCCAAACTAACAATATTTTGTATTAAGGTGGCCAGATGACTATTAGAATACTTATATATTTTTAAATATATACATATGATACCTTATAACACGGAGGAAATCGAACCCTCAACCTACAGTGCAGAAGGCAGAGCTACCAACTTAGCTGACAGGCTAGTCAATTTAAATAAATAAATAAATAAAGAATCCCGTACATTTCACACAACATCAGAGTAAGAAGAGCTTGTGTTATGGGTACCACATGATAGATATACTACTTATATACTTTTTTTATGTAAATACATACATATATACATAGAAACACCCAGACCCGAGAAAAATACTTGCAGATCATACAAACATTTGTCCCGCGGCTGGTATCGAACCCGCAACCTTCTGCGTCTCCGCCGGACCTAAGCCCACTGCGCTACAGAGGTCGTCGAATTTTGCAAGTAAAACTCGCTTTTCGATGATAGGCACATATTTCCATTCTTTTGAAAGTACCTCATAACATTAGAACTCGGGATTTCAATTCTAAATTATTCACGCTCACATTTGGAATTAGATTAGATCAATATTGGACGAGGCTCGATTGTAGAACCAACCATGCGGGATTAAAACCGAAGCGATTCTGCGGTTTGCGTCGGTCAAACAAACTACCACAGCACAGATAACAGTAGTATATCTACACACTGTATCTAAAGCTTCATTTTTTGACGATATTACAATGTTAAATTGTAATGTGCTTTGGCTGATGCTGCATCACATT
Organism: Lampropteryx suffumata; assembly: GCA_948098915.1. Classification (NCBI taxonomy): domain Eukaryota; kingdom Metazoa; phylum Arthropoda; class Insecta; order Lepidoptera; family Geometridae; genus Lampropteryx; species Lampropteryx suffumata. The sequence continues at coordinate 19,743,080 of OX402546.1, forward strand.
ACACTTTTGCTGTACAAAGATTTGATAGACACCTGGCTACTGCTGTCTCACTACTATATGGAGCGAACCTTCGAAATGCGAATAGAATAATACACAATACGACTTACGAGTAAATCCAAAAAATATTATATATGCAAAATATTGTGTTGACGTTTGGACGTTCGTTTATTACGCAACTAGCGATGTAATAGTGATTGCAAAAGATACAGATTTTGATTTTCATCTATCTCGTAGTGTTCAGCCAGCGTTTGCAATGTACCTTAGCGTTAGCGTAAAAAATGAGTTTATTTACGACATCACATTAGAAACCTTTAAAATTATCAGTATTTCTTTACTATATTATGCATGTTTTATACATATAAACCTTCCTCTTTAATCACTCTATCTATTAAAACCGCATCAAAATCCGTTGCGTAGTTTTAAAATTCTAAGCATACATAGGGACAGACTGACAGTGGGAAGCGACTTTGTTTTATACTATGTAGTGATAACAGCTGTGATTTGAATGAATTTGGTACAGATTGGTTATGAATAATATATAGGACAAATTTTAAGGTCCCGAAGTCCACAAGGAACTACAGCATCGTCGTGTCTGCCTGTCTGTTTGTTCACCCCTAATTAGAGCCTGCAACTATTTGGCACCGTGATACATGTTCCGAAATAAAAACATTATTAAATGATTTTTAGGGATACCTCTACATGTAAAATGGGACTGATTTTGTTCTTCGCAATTCTAAACTCGAATTTTAAACCAAGATATAGGAAGCGGGTGTCATTGAATAATGGAAGTGCCGGATCGGTTCTTGCCATTCATAATTCGCGACCGTCAGTCGCAGGAACTTGGTGCTTAAGCTCTTTAATGGTTCACTGGTGAAAAGCACACGATTTTGTGTAAAGATAATATTCTTTTGCTGCTTCATAATATAAGAAAAATTACATTTATGGTTTTAAGTTTGTGTGACATATATATTCCACATCAAAATTAGACAAAAACATGTTAAAACAGTGTCGAGTGTCGTCAAGATCCAGTCTGACACGTCAGAGTCTTTCCGTACGTTCAATGGTCTTCGCCAGGGCGACGCTCATTCATGTCTACTGTTCAATATAGCGCTTGATAAGTGCATATCGGACTCGAAGATAGAGACAAATGGTACCATCCTATTTAAATCAGTCCAAGTTCTAGGCTATGCTGACGATTTGGACTTGATCGGGCGCAATATATCTGTCATGAAGAGTACCTTCCTTGCTCTGAAAGATACGGTAAGGTCTGCTGGATTGCAAGTTAACGTGGACAAAACAAAATACCTGAGAGCCACCCGAAACCAAACTACCTCACAACCACCAGTCACTACAGGCAATGACATTTTCGACACGGTTAGCGACTTTGTGTACCTCGGCTCCTTGGTGACCGATAAGAACGAGATGACTGCGGAAATTGGTAAAATAATTTTCGCAACCAATAAATGTTACTTCGGTCTACTAAAGCATTTCCGTTCTAAACTAGTGCCTAGGAAAACCAAGGTCCTACTTTATAAAACCCTACTAAGGCCGGTTCTAACGTACGGATCTGAATGCTGGGTATTGAGTAAGCAAAATGAACACACTCTGCTCGCGTTCGAGAGGAAAATATTCAGGCGTATGTTTGGTGCTGTAATGGATGGCGACTGCTGGCGCTCACACTACAACCATTAACTGTACAGTATCTTCCAAGAGCAAAACATTGTAAAGTTTATCAAAGTGGGTCGCCTGCGATGGGCAGGCCACGTAGAGATAATGGAGGACGCCAGAACACCAAAACGTTTTCTAAGTGGCAAACCCGACGGCCGCAGACCCCCTGGTAGACCAAAGCTCAGATGGCTGGATGGAGTGGAGCAGGACTTAAGAGCAATTGGAGTGAGAGGCTGGAAAGAAAAAGCCAGAAACCGAATCGGATGGCGGAACTTACTTGACCAGGCCAAGGCCCACCCGCGGCTGTAGCGCCCAAGATGATGATGATGATGTTAAAACAGAAAAAGCAAGTTATCTAGCAAGTCTCACTGTCAAGTTAAGCCTCAACTTATTAATATTAGGATTGAAAAAGCGTTGCTTAAAGCACCTACTTACCACAAAATGTCATCGAAATTTAAATATCCCCTGAATTTTCGCTGTCACGTCATCAGTTCGCCTGATTGGGCTTCGTTCAGTCGTCAAACGTCGTTACACTAATCCTGTACCTGAAGGGACTAGGGCACTGTTGATTTCGCGGCTCGTTGGATTTGCGCGAGAATTTTACGTCCTCTTTTTGTGAGGTGCTACCCCACAGGGCGTTGCAAGCATGTTGAGTTCGATCGGGTCACTGGGTGAGTGATAATTGATAAGGGTGGAGACTGACTTGGCTACCCGACAGATGTCAGCAATGTCGAATCGAAGATGTTGGTGTTTCAACGGAAAAACCGGAAAGTTTTCCTATTCACCCCATTACGCACTCAGTAGATTGGCAGTTGGGATGATGTGACCTAATATTTTATGCGGGAATATATCTTGATGCCTCGTTGGAATTTGATAACGTATTTTTTTAATAAACCAATGTTTTGTGATCAATTACTTGCAGTTTTTGCAAACAACCATCTAATTATCAAATTCACACAAGCTTTTAGAATTATAAATAGTAAGATTAATTACATATTTAACTTGTTACAACATATTATTTTTGTTTCATTAAAAAATCATAAACTAGTTTGATTAAAATATATCTACTAGGCTCTCCCGCAATACAGGCTTGCTCTAATGCGGGGACGACAAGTATTTTATGTAGTTATTGTATTTTTCTCCATTTTTAATATTAATTTGTATTTTATAACATCCAGACACAGAACAAAAATCGATGTTCACCACACAAATGTGTGTACTGGTACAGAATTGAACCCTACAGCGCAGAAGGCAGCCTACAACCAACGTTAATCCGTTTCTATAAAATGTGATCTAACACAATGCCTTTTTTTTATTTATTTCGTAAACTATTGTTGACTAACTTGTAGACCAAATAAAATAAACGAAAAGAAACGAACGGTAAAATTTACAACACTTCAGCACAACACAGAGAAATCGCCTCAATCTTGATTATTGTTTATCTCTGATCACATTCGCTATATTGAAAGCCCACCACACGCCTGACAAACCGCACTATCAGCCACTGTATCGCACTGCTTAGCAAATGTTGACTCAGTCTCAACATAAATTAACTTGTTACTGCTCACCCCTTGGCGCGAACGCGACATGCCAAAGACAACTTGGCTAATTATTTTAGTTTGAGGGGTAGCTGACACTATTTACAAGGCAACTTGTACCAAGTTATATTACTTTGTTACAGGGTTCGAAGGGCAAATGCTTGGCCTAGATTGGAAACGCTACGTCAAAACATGCCCACGGGATTTGAGGTCTATGGCGTTTTATTTTATAAACAATAGACCAGTTTGTACGGACTCTACCAGACATAGACAGCTACAAAAATGTTCACTATGGATAGAGTCAAAGTCAAAATATATTTTATTCAATACACATATCACAAGGATCACTTTGAAACGTCTTACATGCTAGGTGAATTTAAATCCAAGCCCGAGAAGAACTGGGAAAAAACTCGTCCTTGTCTTCTTATAACTCTTATAAATCTTATCTTATAACTACTTTAACTACGAAAAACGAATACAAGAGAGTTTATACATTTCAAATTTGCCGGTTAAGTGCCTGAAAACAGAGTAACATGAAGCCCATGCATTCTTATCAATAATATAGGAATTTATATTATAATACGTTTTTTACAAAAGACTACCCTTTATGTATGCTTTTAATTTCTTAATAATAATTTCTTAATTTTCAATTAGCTTGATATAGAAGCGCACCGTATTCTCCATAAAGGACTTATTTACTTTTTCAAGTCCAAGCCTATATAGTTTGTTTCTGTTCCTAGTATTGATTCTATGAAGGTCACTATTTTGCTGAAACCCATCGATATTTTTATGAGTGAACATATATATTGTGAAGCTATTGTGAGAATTTTGATTTCTCTCAAAGACTCTCGCGGTTTCATTTTATAAATGGCACGTTTTGCCCTTTTTTGAAGAACAAATCTTTTTTTCCATTTCAGCAGTTCCCCTAGAGAATGATGCCATATGACATATAACTATGGAAGTAGCTGAATTACTTGACACTTGATCAAAGCATTTACATATTCCAATGCCGGTAAAACTCATGTTTATTTGTGAATTGATCGGTGTGATGAAAAATAGAGCAAACGCAAAACCTCCTTAATAATAGACATTTGCATACGAGCATCATTCAGTTTGAATATAATATTGCAACCTTGCTCAGCTCTCTGTTATTTAAAATTCGCACTTCACCGTACGTCACTGAAAATAAATTGTACGTTTCATATTCTGATATTAAAAATGTGCAACATTATTCTGCTATTTGTCCAAAGTATTTTTTGAATATTTCTATGACAATTTGTTTACGGGAACTAGTAATATAAATGCGGTTCTTACTGATACACATGTTGGTACTATCGTCAATATTAATACCACATGCCTCTATCGACAAATTAAATCTTAACGGCAATACGTAACCGGTATTACGATAAATAACAACGGCGCGATAGTCGACGTTACAAATGAATTATAACGTCATATATCTCGATATTTGATAATTTCACGTATTTGCTCAGCTAATACGGCAATGAAAATTCATTTCATTTATAATCTTTATTTAAACTAAGCACGAATTAAGGACGGTTTCTTATTAAACGTCAAAATAAAGATGGAAGCAGATTTTACATTTAATATGGATTATACGTTGATCGAACGTTGCGGGATCGCGTTATTTCTGACAGTGCTTTCAAACGAACGTTTTTGATTTAGTACATCCTAGTAATTTGTGCAATAGAGTAATACTAGGTAGGTCTATATACACATTTGTTCGATTGGTAAAATCAACGATGAAATCGTTCAGGAAGAATAGCGCGGTACTATTTTCACATTCAGATTAATTCAGATCCAAACCTTTGCCAAATCCAAACCGTTTAATGGCAATTACGTTGACAAATAGCGCGATCGCCCTACAGATAAAGAAGTATATATATTATTTCACGGCGTTGGGTAGAAACATCCCGTGACCTTAGAGCTGGCTCCAATATTGCCAAGCGTTTATGCATTGCCATTCAATCTGGGAATGCCGCCAGTATCTAGAGACGATCTGGATCAATTAACTTATCTAAAGATCGTTTTAAGTGATCCTTGAAATACTCGGTTTACATGTATTTAATTTAATTAAATAAATAAGTATTATAATGCCGGACATTTCATCTGGCCCCAAAGTAAGCAGAGCTCGTATTATGGGTACCACACGACTGATATACTACTTATATACTTTTTTTTGTAAGTAGGTATATTTTTCAATTCAATTTAATTTAATTCAATTTATTCATACAAATTATAACATAACAGTACATTAACCAAAGCGTTATAAATAAATTAGTCAAGGTTATTTACAGAATTTCATCAATTGTATAGGTAAAAAAAGTATTTATAATTTTATAATTATTTATAATTTTAAGAAAATATATCGGCATAAGATTATACGGTAATGTCAATCTATGCTAGGTTAGAAACTTATACTAGACTTCCTAGCCCACACTTCAAACATCCTCTTACACTCGTGCATCAAGCCAGTCATCCCACTCCCGAATAGATCACAGTGTGGAGCCCCGGTGAGGACGGATTCGAGCAGAGAGAGCGCGCGCTCCACGGGGCTCTGGCGACGGTGGAGAGTTCGTCCTGAGGCGCACGCCAGGGTCCGCGGGGCACGCGCTCGCAGGTAACTCTGTGTGTGGACATTTGGTACAGACAATCTCAGAAACACTCCGACGAGTGCTACGCAGTCTATTTTGCCTTTCAATATGTCAAGAGTAAATTTAGCTAGTGCGAGAGACCTTCTGATCTCCAGTGACTCACAACCTAATTGTCTCTAGATAAAGAGAGTTTGGTACATATAGGGGTAAAATATTCTTTTTATATAGGTTACGCAGGAACTTTTTTTGAATTCTCTCTAGCATAAGAATGTGTGTATCTTCGTGTGGGCTCCATACCACCGTATTTGTTTCGAGGATACTTCGAACTAGGGCCGCGTAAAGTGTCCGGGTCGCCGCGAATGATAGCGGCGCGGCATTCCGGAGCACGAAGCCCAACGCGTCATCTCGGGATCACACAATACGCCGAGGTCGCTGAAGTGCATCATGGTCTTCCGGTGCTTTACACGCCTTCACCAGCTTGACGTCATCGGCAAAAATCTGCATTGTTGACTCGCGCACTATCTCAGGAAGATCGTTTATCAGGAGCACAAGCAGAAACGGTCCTAAATTTGATCCCTGACTAATTCCTGACCGTGTATTGTAGTACTCCGATAAATGAGTTCCGTATTTGACAAACTGCTGCCTATCCGATAGGTAGTTTGCAAAAAGTTTTAAGAGTACTGGAGTGAAACCCATTAAGCCCAGCTTTAGTAACAGTGTATCATTGTCAACTCTATCGAATGCTTTTTGAAAGTCTAGGTAAATGACATCTACCTGGATTACACGATCCATCTCCGATGAAACAAGGTCCACCATTGTCACTAGGTTGGTAGCTACTGAGCGCCGCGGCATGAAAGCGTGTTGTGCATCCGTTATATAGGGGCGGCACTGAGGAAGCAGACACTTGTTTCGAACACCTTGGCTAAAGCAGACAGTATTGCCACCGGGCGGTAATTTTCGATCTTTGATTTAGGTCCCGATTTAGGTATGGGTGTTACCCTAGATTTTTTCCATATAGATGGATAATAGCCGGTGGCAAGCGTGAGATTAAAAATATAGGTTAGCGGTGCTACTATTTCGTCAATACACCCTTTAATGACGTAAGCCGGTACTACGTCGGGTCCGGGTGATGTGCACGGTTTCAACCTCTTTACCGCCGCACGCACGTCGGCTTCTCGGAACACTTGTAGGTGTACGTGGCGGCAGTCGGCGGGCGGCGCGGCAGAGGTGGCTGCGGGGTCGAGTGTATATACATATTATACATAGAATCACACAGACCCGAGACAAATACTTGCAGATCATACAATCATTTGTCCTTAGGTGGGAATCGAACCCCCATCCTTCAGCGTCTGAGTAGGACCTTGGCCCATTGCACCACAGAGGTCGTCTAACTATATAATATTATTCGGTAATTCATTCATGTAACAATAAACATTTAATTACTTCGGATAAACGAGTATGTGCTCACATGATAGCAAAGTTCACATGGAACATTGTCACAATCCAAAATCAGTTTTTTCTTGAGCTCTTTGTTTAAAAGAAACAGCGATAAACAGAGCTGTTGTAAGAATGCCATTCGCAATCCATTCGCGTATTTGAAAACCGAGTTTTAGTCGCAAATTTATTCTAACGAGTTGAACCATCCCTTAATACCCCTGTTACGAAATTACCAAATCTAACAAGCAAATGCTTTCAGAAAAAACAATTTTCATCACTCCACGCCACATACACATTGCACCGACCTGAATAACCGAAATCTGTAGTCTCAGTGGCGTTGCTCCATACATTAATTAGTAGGCCCTGTTTAGCTTCCTTGAACACGCCCAGCAGTGATTAACGATCGGAAGGCAACAAGCGGTGTGGGAGTGACATCGAGAGGGAACGCGGACCCGAAAAACCATTTCATGAGTTATGTTTTCTACCTAAATTGGCGTTGAGGCATTGGCTGAGCTGATGGAGAAGGAAATCATTAGAAACACGGTAATAAATAATTTTAAATAATGTGTGGTTCGGAGTACCTTATCATCGTGATACGAAATTCCTACTAATTTCAAAATACGAATGTTTGTGTTGATGTTTATAAGTTTGCTTGTGGTTGAGCTAAGAAGATTTAAATTAAACTTGGTATATATAGTCAATGACCGGGAATAAACATTTGATACAGGCTACTTTTTATCAATTAAACAATAACCCCTCTACTTAAAAACATCCTTCAACTTTTGTCAAATAAGACTGTTTAAAATGGTGTCATCCCTTTTTGTAAGATAGTGAAAAATTTTGACAGGGCGAATCTCAGAGGCGAGAGTTTATAAGTTAGGTTGTAACTGTGTAAAAATAATTTCAACTTGTTAGTAAACTGTTAAAAAAAATTCTTTCTGATCTTGGTCTTGCCTGATGTTGAGCGACGATGTGACCGACGATGGGGCATGCAGGTCTAGAAGACATTTAGTCGAGACTTGAAGAGACCCAGATAGTAGTTTTCAGGAAAGACAGACGACGGCAAATCATTCCAATCCTTAGCTGTACCCATTATAAATATGGAAGCAAAGGGCATTGTCGTAAGGGTGGTAGACTGTCAAGGTATAATTTACACTATATCCAGAGAAACCTTAAATACACCTTGTTAGTTCGGCCTTAAATCATTTAAAGGCTGTTTTAGCCACAGGTGCGTGGGTGTCAAGCCCAATGACCCACAGAATCAGTCCCGACCTCAGGATTTAATTCTCTGACAGACTTGAATGGCATGTGGTCCAAAACATAGAGAAAACTTAAACAATAGCACACACAAATATAACAATGGGTATTATACACATAGTGTTTGGAGACTACCTTTTCATAAAAGTAGAGTTCTGTCAATTTTACTACACAACTATTGTGTATAACGCAATAAAATCGGCATTCTTGCAAGTCGATTGATCAATAACTACAGTGGCATTGAGTAGAGGCGAAATTAAGTACGAGCGGCCTGGGGCCATACTGTGAGCCTCGGAATAGTGAGACAAATGTCATTGGAAGAAAAAACGTCAAAGTTAAGACCAAAGATTTGACGTAGAATTGACGTCATCTCACCTAACGATATAATTTCTGAGGTCATAATATTTGACTTAGAATGGTGAGGCAAATGTCATTGGGAGAAACGTCAAATCTGAGACCTAAATTTGGCGCAAATTTGACGTCAACTTTCCCAACGATATTATCACTGTGGTTATAATATTGAGGCTCAGATTAATAAGACTATTATTATGGGAGATATAACGTCAGATCCGTCAAGGATTAAACGTCTTCTCACCCAATGACATTATCTCCCTACGAACATGAAGCCTTGGCATCATTATAACACTAATTTCAGACTTGAGAAAAGTGTGTCAGTTACTAACTTGTACCATATTGAGAAACATAGCTGCGGTGGAGGTATATTGACGCACTGGAACGATATAATTACCAACGGTAGAATTACCTATTACTAACGACACCCACCTGTTTATATTGTGGTTTTAATCTATTAGGAGCTATTTTAAGAACGGATTGGTTGACCTATTTTATGGTCCGATGTTAAGGCGACTCCTGGATCAAATGATCTCAACAAGTATTTACGGCGCTCAAATAGCGTTTTTCTTATTATTAAACATTCAAAGCAAAACAATCAAATGAAAAAAGCTTAACGGGTAACATTTTAATTAGTTTACTTTCCACCTTAAAGTATAAGCTGTCAGTTAAAACGACTTCAACTTTAGGAATAGATGATCGTTAATAAATAGTACCTGGATGACTCAGATTCAGATTATATATATACATATATTATATACATACAAGTATTGCTCGTTTAAAGGTATTAGATAGACACATTGTACTAGCTTCATTAACTATTGAATTATTATTTAACGTCAAAGCAGCAAAGTGTCCGCGACATAATTTTCGAATAATATCATCATTCAAAATGAATGATCGTATTGCAAATTACGCGTATATGGATTTCATACATTATAAAATTTTACATTTTAAACAGTTACTTTAGAATTATTATTTTATTTATTTATAACTATTATTCTATCAGTTAACGAGCAGATAGCATTAAAATAACTGTAAGATGGGGCACCGTCTTAAGGTAGCTTTAAGGTGGTTTTAAGCAAATGAAAATGTAAAGGGTCTTCCAATAGGCACGTCCGAACTTTGACAGTTGGTAGCGGCCATCTTGTTGAAGCTACATCTGTCAAATTGGTTGTAATTTATTCATTCTGTTTTGCCAAATCATCATGGATAGCTATAGCATTCAACAACACGTGCAAATATTAAATTGTTTTATCATGTTCTGTTCGGGCAACGCACCGCGCGCACCGCGCGCACCGCCCATTTTACGGTCGCCATAATCGTCCTACCGAGAGGACTATTCGTCGTGTGGTGGATAAATTTGAGTCCACTGGTTCGGTAAATGATCGACCAACACCCGTACGTCAACGAAACGCAAGGTCTGCCGAAAACATCGCCGCTGTCCGTGAGAGTGTGCAGGAGAATCCGAGGCAGTCGATTTCGCGTCGCTCACAAGAACTCGGCCTTTCACAGACCACAACTTGCCGAATTTTGCGTCGTGACTTGGGTCTGCACCAGTATAAAATTCAACTCACCCAGGAATTGAAGGTAAACGACCATAGACAACGACGTGTGTTCGCTGAATGGGCACTGGAGCAGTTAGCAACTGACCGTAATTTTCATAGAAAAATTATCTTCAGCGATGAGGCCCATTTCTGGATGAATGGGTACGTAAACAAACAAAATTGTCGAATTTGGGACGATACCAATCCACATGAGATCCAAGAGCGTCCAATGCATCCCGAAAAAGTTACAGTTTGGTGTGGGTTTTGGGCTGGCGGCATCATCGGGCCATATTTCTTGAGAACAACATTGGCCAGGCCATCACTGTCAACGGCGAGCGCTATAGGTCGATGATTACCAATCCACATGAGATCCAAGAGCGTCCAATGCATCCCGAAAAAGTTACAGTTTGGTGTGGGTTTTGGGCTGGCGGCGTCATCGGGCCATATTTCTTTGAGAACAACATTGGCCAGGCCATCACTGTCAACGGCGAGCGCTATAGGTCGATGATTACCTACTTTTTTTGGCATGAACTGGATCATCTGAACACCAACGACATGTGGTTTCAACAAGACGGCGCTACGTGCCACACAGCTCATGCCACATTGAATATTCTGCATGAGAGATTTGAGGGCATGGTCATCTCACGTGGAGCTGATGTGAACTGGCCACCGAGATCTTGTGACTTAACCCCGCTAGACTTTTTCTTGTGGGGTTTTCTTAAGTCGCAGGTCTATGTGAATAAACCACAAATCACAGCGGCCCTGAAAGCCAACATAACCTATGCCATAAGTCAAATTCAGCCTGATTTATGCGCAAAAGTCATGGAAAATTGGATATCTCGCATGCGCTCCACCCAGAGAAGCCGTGGCGGACATTTAAATGATGTCATATTCCACACATAATGGCATCACTACATCTTTAAAATAAATAAATAATTTCGATAATATATCACACACACTTTGTTTTATTTAAATTTAAAGATAGGACACGCTTAATGAAAGACCCTATACTTACTATTACATTTTCATTTGCTATACTAAAACAAAAGCCTGAACCATCGTATAGACATAGATTTATACTTGGAATATGTTATAGGCAACTATCTATTTACGTAGAACAGAATAGAATAGAAAATACTTTGTTGCACACCACAAATACATTGGACTGTTATAAGAAACTATGTTTAGCTACACGGTAGTACAGGGCGGTCTTATCGCTATACGTACCACGCTGGCAAAGCCGCTGACTGAACCTAGTAGATAAAAAAAGTTCATATTCATATTCATATTCATTTATTGTTTGTGATTTCAGGTGTTACAAAAAGCAGATGTTTCTTAAAATTAGGTATCTCTGAATCCTGCATACAGCATACAAACATTTAGTAGGTAGGTAGGTTAAACATTATCAAAATCATTTAAACAAAATTAAAAATATTAAGTGTTCAAACTATACAAATATTGTCACAAAGTTACATACTAAAAAAGGTCACTAAATTCTAAATAATATTGCGGTCATTCAAAAATTCATTAAGATTATAGTACGCTTTTCTTAAAAGTATTTCATTTAGCTCCCTTTTGAAAGCATTTTTTGGTAATGATCGAATCGATGGCGGTATCTTATTGTATATACTTGGTGCCATGCAAAATACACTAGTACGTAGCAGATGTGTCCTGCATGCCACATGCATTTTACCTTCTAGTCGGCTTCCAACTGCAAACCATTCAAACTGGTCTGGGTATGTTTTAATAAAAACAGCAACTTCGCTTATATATAATGAAGCTAAGGTTAATATTTTTAAATATGTAAAGTGTGGCTTGCATGAGTCTCTCTTTTTTGAATTACATATGGCTCTAATACAACGCTTTTGAGCTCTAAAAAGCTTAAACTTATTTGTTGAGTTGCCCCAGAATATTATGCCATATCGCAGAGTCGAAGCAACCTGGCCATGGTAGGCTGTTAATACGGCTGATTTGTTTGAAACTCTACTGAGTTTAAAAAGAGCGTAAGCGAACTGGTGCAGCTTGCTACATATATTGTCAATGTGAAGTTTCCAGTTTAATTTATTGTCAATAGTTAGTCCCAAGAACTTAATGCTATTGACCTCATTTACCTTAGTACCCAAGTAATTAATATACATGTCAGGATTAGTGTTATTTCTTTGTTTAAAATTCATTATAAATGTTTTAGTCAAGTTAATATTTAAATTATTCAATGTCAACCAGTTAATAATAGATGTCAGTGTAAAATTAATGTCAAATTCAAAGTCATGAGATTTTTCATTTATAAACAAAACCGTACTATCATCAGCAATTAAGGTCATGGCATGGTCAGTGACTTGAGGTAGATCATTTATGTAAATGAGGAATAGTAGTGGTCCCAAAACACTTCCCTGAGGAACACCATGCCTTACAACCCTAATGTCAGACTCAAAGTCAATATCCATTTGTGTTTTTATACATATCTTATTTATTCTCGTCATCTGAGTCCTGTTGCTAAAGATATGATTCCATAAGTTTATTAGCCGTGCCCCGGACTCCATAGCAGTTCAGCTTGTGAAGCAACATTTCGTGGTTCACATGGTCGAAGGCCTTTGTCATGTCCATGTACAAGGCAATTGCTATTTTGTTTCTGTCCCTACTTGTCATGACCATAGATAAATAATCGTAGACTGCCTTATTAATAGACAGATTTTTCTGAAACCATACTGATTACAGCTTAGTACTTTATGATCTTCAAAGAATTTGTATAGTTTATTGTACAATACTTTTTCAATTACCTTAGCTAATACAGGTATAAGAGCTACAGGCCTATAATCTGTCATTATATTTGTATGGTGTACTCGTATGTTTATCTGTTTACTCAGATAGTTTCTAAAAAAGTATCCTGAGAAGCGTCTTAAGTATTATTTATAAAAAAATACTGTCAAGGTTTCATGCTACGATAAAATTACGAGAACCTACGTATCTCAGGTGCAAATATGTCACATCCATCACTTAACGTGAGGGCACCCCTATTTTCACCTGTGAAATTACTTGATTTAATTTACTTTGTTAAAATTGATACAGGGACATGAAGCGCCGTGTAATTGGCCTCGTAAAAGGTAAAATTTAAATGATTATTCATAAAAATTCGTAACAGTTCTATAGTACACGGCAATTATGCAAATTTTGGGTATAAAAAACCATTCTGAGTGAAGCGCTGTGGTATCACCGATTGGATTGTGCAATTTTATCTCAAAATTTAATGAATTCATAATAATTATCGCGCAAATTATGGGCTTGGTTTTATAAAACGTTCTGTGAAAATTATTTCTCCATTTTATTTGTAGTGCTTTATAAAGCTTAGTATACATTACTTTCACTTGATAAATACTCGTATGAGTATATTACATTTAAGATGGATAATTTCGTAGACTCGTACATTTTATCCGCCTCTGTCATTATACATATATCTACATTATACATCCCTAGGTTTCGACTAGAAAAAGTAGATAAGTCCTTCATGAGGAGCATGGTGCGCTTCTATAATAAGCTTCCTGAAAATGCAACTAAACTACCTATTAATAAATTTAAGGCATACATAAAAGGTAGTCCTTTGGTAAGCTTATAATAATATAAATGACTATATTATTGATAACAATGCATGTCTCATGTCGCTCTGCCCTCAGACAGTTAGCTAACACCCTTGATATGTATAAATTGTATTAGTATTTCAAATTAAGACAGTTGTAAGAGGATCATGCAAAAACACGCTAGGACCAGGACGAGTTTCTTGCCAGTTCTTCGCGGGCTTGGGTTAGGATAAATTGACACCTTTATTCACCTAGTATGTAAGACGTTTCAAAGTGATCCTTGTGATTGTATTGAATCTTTGATCTTTCTATCTTTTGACTTTGACTTTGACTTTGCTTGATAACTTATTCTTTTTCATGAGTGGATTACTCTAGTGAGTGAGTTAATATGTCACCTAAAGGCATCCGTCATACCCTGATAACGTTTGTAAAACCGGGACCGACTGCTTTAAATACCTACTCTCCGAAATTTGGAAGCCACTGAAAATGCTACTACCCATTCAAATACTGACATCGCAGACCGCTGCTTATTAACTAAGTTGATCTGGGAACGACTAGATTTGCCATCCGGCTAACTGACAAATTTACAATATATACCTTGTATTAGAATAGCGCTAAAAAACGCTAGACCGACCAGCCGAAAATCAATTATCGTTTTTAAATAGATGTATATTCATTTTGAATACAATTAGCAATGAAACATTCACCACGGAAACCTTCGGATGGAATGACACGCACGTAATGAGCGGCCAAACCGATTGGCCGATAAAGCATTTTGTAACTTAATTTCACCGTCGAAATAAACTATTCTACAAAGAATAAAGTCGCAATAAATCAATATAGGTTCTGGATTCGCAATACATTGTTAACTATATTATGCTAACGGCGAACCCTAACATAACACCAACCCTAATTTCAGCATAAGATTTGTGTTACAAAAGACCGCGTTCTTTCTTAAAATTATCATTTCCATTAATCCAATGAAATCCAATGAAATCCATATACGCGTAATTGCCAATACGATCATTCATTTTGAATTATGATATTATTCGAAAATTATGTCGCGGACACTGTGCTGCTTTGACGTTAAATAATAATTCAATTGTTAATGAAGCGAGTACAATGATTAATGCGTTTTCGCGATCATATTGTAACTACTTAATATAGTCCATTAAAATGTTACATTTTTTAGGCCTTAGTGTGCATTTGTCAGAGGACGCAATTTTATTTTTTTAATGTGTAGGGGGGGTCAGTAGAAGCTTAAGTTCAAGTTTGTGGGGTCGGCACCCTTGTCCCCCGGCCGCCATCTTGGAAAAGGGGGTGCAAAGGGTTTTCGCGCTGTATCTCGTAAACTAGTTACCTTACAGAAAATTTAATCAAACATAAAATGTAGCAAATTAAATTTCCTACAATTTTATTTCTATTACTTTTTATCGTCAAGTGACCAACAAAAAAGTTATAAACAAAAATAAATGAAAATTTTGTTTGTTTGTTCTAGGTTTTACAGCGCTCCAAACTTAAACGGATTCTCGAATGCTCATAGGGATGCAATAAAAACTAAAAATTAGGCTTACTTTTCTATCTATATTTTTTTTATTCATACAATTTATTATGATCTTAACATTCCTATGCTATTATTGAACTATGTTTGACCCTTTTACCCACCACCTATGAGGTATAACATGGGCAAAGTCAAATTTATAAAAATTTAATGCATTTTTTAATGCATTTTTTGTCACTGTCTTAGCAAATCGTTTGTATCGCAGAGTGTCTAGAGTATCGTCTTTATTTCCGCCATATAAAAAGACGAAAAAACGTTCGCCAACAACACTGAGTAACGATGACTCGACTTTCTCACTCATAAATAATTTAGTTCCACTTGCTAACTCTGGATGCTTCTGCAAAATTTTTATAAATTTGACTTTGCCCATGTTATACCTCATAGGTGGTGGGTAAAAGGGTCAAACATAGTTCAATAATAGCATAGGAATGTTAAGATCATAATAAATTGTATGAATAAAAAAAATATAGATAGAAAAGTAAGCCTAATTTTTAGTTTTTATTGCATCCCTATGAGCATTCGAGAATCCGTTTAAGTTTGGAGCGCTGTAAAACCTAGAACAAACAAACAAAATTTTCATTTATTTTTGTTTATAACTTTTTTGTTGGTCACTTGACGATAAAAAGTAATAGAAATAAAATTGTAGGAAATTTAATTTGCTACATTTTATGTTTGATTAAATTTTCTGTAAGGTAACTAGTTTACGAGATACAGCGCGAAAACCCTTTGCACCCCCTTTTCCAAGATGGCGGCCGGGGGACAAGGGTGCCGACCCCACAAACTTGAACTTAAGCTTCTACTGACCCCCCCTACACATTAAAAAAATAAAATTGCGTCCTCTGACAAATGCATACCCAAATGTAACTTTTCAATGGACTAATATGTTTTCAATACATTTAGATTATTAGCTACTGTCAATTCTGATTATTATGAATATGCATTTAATAATATTATTTTTTTAGACAACTTATTTAACAAATTTACAATACCTTAGGTAAACATCATACGTGCTCGTAGGCACGTTTACCATAGAGCTCTTCTCTGCCAGGTAAAACCATCTTCCTGCTTGGGTGTTAATATTATAGTATTTCATGGAACGCAACATAATACCCTCATTGCTTATACCTCGTTGGTATTATTTACCCACAGGAAAAATACCTAAAATACGGCCGGTGATAACATTTCACGACGTGCTTTATTTATTATTTCCTAGTTGTTAAGGCGACGTATTCGTATGTGTGGTAGAGAAAGGTGACAAAGTTGACACAACTCACCAAAATTCAAGTGGTCGTTTGCGCTAGTAGGTACATTTTGGACGTGTCTCAAAAACTAGTATTGTACTATAGCTTATACATATGTATTTTGAGATGGTTAACACGGTCCAGTCGTAAATTCAACTTAGAGGAACCTGCCAATGGAGACACCGACAGTGTTTCGATTCATCGAGAGAATCTTCATCTGGGTGAGTTTGATCCGCGATCCGCTCGTTCAACACGCGTTCATGGTTTGCTCTGACATCCATGACTTCGTAAACATCCGTAAACAAAGCCTGATCTAAGGCTACCTTACAAATCACTGACTCAAAGAAGTTTGAGAAAAAAACAATGAGAAACAAAGAACAATAACGAACAATCGTTTCGGACGAACTTCACGTCACTCGTCACAGCTTCATACCTCAGCTGCGAGAATCGGAACTCAACCTTAACCCAGAATAGTCCGGGTAAATCCACTTGAGTTTCGGGTATTACATTTTTCGGGTAACACCCAGGAAGAGAATAACTCTTGGCCGGCAGATGAATTGCGCTGTGTACGGAACTGACGTTTTTAACCTTTGAAGGTTACATATCCTGAGAGGAATATACATTTTGTTAATACAAATATTGTTTATTGGACTTTGCAGTAATTTTCGCAAATAGTTAAAACTAGAGAAGTTTAGCTATCGATTATGCTTGGAAAATGAATAACAGAGAGAGCTGTTAAGCTTTTTGCATTTTATTAAATTTAAAACTCAAAATACTTACTATTTAAAAAAACATGCCAAATTATTATTTGCTTAATTTTCAACTAAAAATTAAGTGCTCGTTATTATTTTTACCATGTTTATGAGAGTTTTATTTTTGTTTACCTAGAAATCTTGTAACTGGTTTCATTTGCTTAATTTGAATAGCGCCTCCAGCCGCGCAAGTTTACAAAAACGTCTTCACACTCAAATCTCTTCGTGTTTCCCCGCGAATAAATTCTCATTTTCCAAGCAAAATATAATCCTCGTCTTGTTAGAGATAAGGAGTGGCATTAATTTGAATTCATCTCATTACCGACTACCCGACGACCACTTGTTCAGAATATATTATGAACGCTGAGACAGACGAAAATGTTTTATTATTAAAGATTATCTATCTCAGCTTTGCCCGCAACGAGGTGGGTTAGGGTGAGAGTGACGGCTATATTTTTATAGAAACATATCAACGTCTTTTTATTGTGGTATTTTGAGTGAATCGCGTCTGCAGATTACAGCTGAGACAGCACATTGTCATTCGTCTAATCTCAAATCTCGATTTATTCATTTCGTGTGAGCGCCTTCAAATTCCAGCTTCTGTGCAATCGTATCTTGCAACAACGCAACTTCGATATTTCAAAATACATTCGAATAGCGTATGTCAAAGTTTCTGACAGGCCATTAAATTTCAAATACGTTCGATATTTGGTGGCGCCGCCGGGAGATGTTTCCGCGAATGTGATGTAACTCGCATGAGAGCCATGACGAGTTGGGTCAAAAACACGTTACCAATAAAATGAGCCGGGTCGAGTTTATCATTCTTAAAACATAATTTACATAAAACGCTCATGTTTGTTTTATTGAGCCGTATTGTTTTTCAATCGGTCCCTGAATGACGTCACAACATGGCCGCGCTTGTTTCACGCTTTTTATTTGAATGGTAAACTCAAGTCGGAACGTTGGAAATCTGAAATGTTGGAAAACTGATTCAGGGTTTCCAGCATTAGTTTCTGACTAACTAGTGATACTGTTCCAATAACTTTTAATACTGTAATCACTTTAGATTTATGCAATTTAGTTTTATGTATTATTGTTCGAGTGTAAGCACTGCTGTAACTGGTGGAATGGGAGCTAGTCATGATGATATCGATTCTACAACGCCAGGAACTGGTGCTAGAAAAGAATACTCGAACGAACTGGTTCAGGTTCAAATATTATTCCGCAGTGCTGAATCTAACCGGTTTGTGGAATACTAGCATGGATTTTAATTGGTTCATGTTTGTCAGGTTCTATTTCGTCGTGTTAATATTTAGTATTATGGAGGTAGGAGTTTTAGCAAAGAAACGGAAAAAATATTATAAAAAGCTATAAAGGAGGGTACCATTCATGATAAATGAAATATTTTTTTATATGTAAGTAGGTACTTGGAAATTTACTTCAGCCAACTTTAGCTTAGCCTGTACTCAAAGCTTTTGTTTTGGTCTATGGTCGATAAATTTTCAGAATTACGAGCGTTTGAGTTTTTATCACAATTTCAGTTATGCTATCAAAAACTCTGTTCAATTTCCGTTTGGTCAGCACAAAAAGATCCGTGTTTACGGTGGAGCAAAGACTGAATAGTAATTACTACGGTTAGGTTTGTTTGTACGTTGGTTTTAATGATATTGTCGCCAAGCGCGCGGTGAAAGCGCGCAAGGTGTGGACGATGAGCGATGTAGACGATCTCGGTAGACGCAGTTTAGCCATGATATAGTTAGGGTAAGGTTAAGGTTACCAAGGTACTGCAATGTCCATAAAACTATTAGCATATACAAATATACAACACTCCAGCAGAGTTAATTCTTCTGACCGAACGCAATCATGAACGCAATGTTGGGAGCATTACTGTTAGGTGGGAGGAATGGTATGGTGTGAGACATGATGTGATATCGAGATGGTCAAATTATATTTCGAACCTGGATGAGACTGGCACAAACAAATAAAATAAAATGGAAAGAATGGCACATACAAATATATACACCCAGCGGTGGGTGAGGTCAAGCTGTACTGTCAAGGTTCTATCAAGAGCTATACTTAGTAGGTTATGAGGTGAAAGTGAAAATTTTAAGCAGTGAAGTTGCAATACTATGGCTTACACCACACGCAAACCTAGATGAGAGTCTAGCTCGCTCGGCGCCGGCAAAGGAAAGACTCAGAACGGGACCCGAATCAGAAAATGACGGCAATGCACATTGCCTCACACAATGGCATTAAACCCGGATCGATCGGGTTCAATCGGAACATAAATTAGCAAGTAGGATTCGTGTAATCTGAGGACAAAAAGATTTATTCACAGAAGTTCGCAGGGTAATGATGTGAAGTGGATTTACACGTCTATTGAGCTTAGTCATTTCTGAGTTATACTTTGATAAATTGTAGAAGTTATTCCAAAATATACTTCTTGGCTATGCACTATTTAACACTTATTAAAAAGTATTTTCCGTGGAAAACTACACCATACAGATAGGGCTATTAAAAAGGCGCCAATTTATCTTTTTTTCGAAACACGTCGACTAAAATTTGAAGGCTTTTAACGAGTGTTGCAAATGACTGGTCTTGCTTGTCGCTCCATCGCTTTGTGCGAATGATAAATGAATAAATACGAGTTATAAAACTGAATTAACAATCTCATGCTCGCAGTTTTTAATGTTTTTCAATTGTTAACATCTCCGAAATTAGTAAATTTTTACGTTATGATTGAGTAAATATTAAATATAAAATGTACCATGTAGAAAATCGGTTCTTAATAAGATAACAAATCATTTTCGAGCACCTGGCATAAGGACGTCGTAACAGCATTTTGAGAGTCGATTGGCAAGCAAAATTACAATAAATGCATGCGTAAAATAGATCCAACCCTTTTCCAGCAACCGACAAAACAATCCCCGGCCACCCAACAAAGGTAAAACAATTTACATTTCAAGCTGGCGAAATAGAATATCTGTTCTGACCCCGAAGGTTCAGCTCCGACTAAGCCACGAAAACAAATCGATGAAACTTTACAAAGAAAGTTGGAAACACTTTCGGAGTACCATAAATGAAATATAAAACGCTGGGGTATCAGCACAATAATATCCCGACTTGAGAAAGTGGGATAACAAAGTGGGATGAACGCATACGTTGTACGTTCATCTATATCTGTGAAATGAGAGAAAGTAACGCCTGTAAAATTGGTTTGCTAAAAGCGGCGAGCGTTATATCACAGCTATAAGACATGGAAAACATCGATCTTCGTATACATAAGGTTAAAAATACGTTAGTTAATCTTGACATGAGATCTCCCGTGATTAACGGTTTTTTGTCGTAATAAAAACCACGCATACATAATACTCGCTTACTTAACAACATTACCTGACGGAAGGTGGGTGAAAGTTATATACAAAAATGAAATTATTAATTATAGTGTTTTTTCTTTGATAAAACTTTGGTGTTTACCTAAATCTACATTGTTGTGTATACAATAATAATAATCAAATTAATGCCAGACATTTCAGACAGCATCATCTAGCCCCAACGTAAGCAGAGCTTGTGTTTTGGGTACCACATGACTGATATACTACTTATATATATTTTTTTGTAAATACATGTTATACATACATACATATTATACATAGAAACACCCAGACTCAAAACAAATATTTGCAGATTACACAAACATTTGATCCGCAGCGGGAATCAAACCCGCAACCTTCTTGGTCATCCGGCCCTTGGCCCACTGCGCCACAGAGGTCGTCAAACAATGAAAATATACTTATTTGCTTTAGTTATCTTAATCTCTAGTGCAAACTGATAATATTTGGTTATACATACTACATTTTTTAGCTTTCAACTGTTCCAATCTTTGCCATCATTCTCTGTGCAAAGACGCCAATATTGCGATTGGGGAAATCATTCGGTTGGGATTTCGCTCGCGTTTTATATAGGTAGGTACCTAAGCTTTTTGTAATATGAGAGGGAAGCGCTTGTTTGATAAGTGTTCCTTTCATCTTTGTGATTTATTATTATTATTGCGTGATTGTTGGATGTTGAATCACGCCGCTGACAGTGATGTAGCTGTCTTGTAATTTCTAAAGTAAACTACATTAGTATATTTTTATATTATATTAATATCACTACTACTCTATCTGATTCAGAGGCCGAAAAAGATCTTTATAATCGCCTAACAGCTTTAGAAATGCTGGTTTTATGTACATATTTGTAGTGTCACATAGCTGGGTTAGGATTGCAAGTTTTGTAAGTTAGTAAGTTTTTTATAGCGCAAAGTGTACACTTCTATAATAAGCTCCCAAGTGACGTGTTAGATTTGTCGATTGGCAAATTTAAAAACGTAATAAAACAGAAACTGTCTATTAAATCATATCAGATTATTTAGATGACAAATAAGGCTTAGGATGAATCTGCTCCAACTCGATTCGGCATCCGTAACAAAATTAGCAAGGATCATAGAAAATAGTTTTAAGACCAGACGAGTTTCTTGCCGGATTCTTTTTGAACTAGGGTTAGGAGGAAACGGCACCTAGATTCACTAGCATTTAAGAAGACGATTCAAAGTGGTCTTTGTGATTTTATTGAATAAATAATGTTTTTATTTGATTTGATTTGTAAATAACTCCTGTAAGATGTAATGCGTTTATTTGTTTCTTTTATCTGTAATTTGTAATACTAGATCACCATTTTGTCGTGCAAACTCTAAAACCAGTAGAGCCGGTACAAAAATAATAGCAACAAATATCATTAAAACTTCGAGATATCTCTGAAAAGGCAAAACACTTACCGTCCTTTTAACACTGATGGCGTTATAACACTCTCATGTTATATCGCTAAATACACTTTTAAGCGAGGTGTTATTCCCTTATAATTTTATCAGCAAGATATAATCCCACCAAAGTCGTTAGCAATGAGTTTTCCATGAGAAAGCTATGATAAGAACTCATTATTTTATCTTTATAAAAACTGACGTTATTTTTATTTAATGGAAATATTTTGGAACTAATAAAACGCGTATTCAGAAAATATAATTTCAGATTTCTCTGCCTTCGATCAACACGCACTTTTATGAACTTGGGGAGGACCGCCTTGAGTAATTTTGAACCCACGAACGCTCATCCCGTTTTATTCGGAGATGAGGATAACGATATTTTTAATCAGCTTTGAGAATATTTTTGAAATGCTATAAAATATGAGGGTGCTTTCGTTTTGCAATTACCCCGAAATTTAGTTAGTAAATCGCAATAAGCAAACCTTTACTGCTTTTTCCTTTGGTTAGCTTTAAGGTGTCGGTTATTATAGGTCATGATGATGACCTATTTATTACCTCCGTCATCAGATTAAGCTACTGACTCATATAAAGTAGCAACATAGCATTGTGTATAAGAAATATCTTACTTTCTAAAAAAATGCTACTGAGGTAAGTAATTTTATTTTTAGCTTTATTGAATCTATTATGCTTATTGGCATTCTATTATGAACTATGCTATAATATTATGGGGAAATGCTACCCAAATTGAAAATGTTCTTATTTGCCAGAAGTGATCAATTAGAATTATACATGGATTACATAGATTAACTTTTGTTAGAGTATATTTAAAGGATTCAAACATTATACTTATATTATAACTAATATTATATATGCAAAAGTAACTGTGTCTGTCTATCTGTTGGTACGTTTTCACGCCTGAGCTGCTAAACCGATTTTAATGAATTTTGGTATATAGATATATAGGACTTTGGAGAAGGACATAGGCTACTTTTTAAGTAGGTACCACGCGTGGAAAGCCGCGGGCAGCAGCTAAGTTTAATTATTTCTTTTACTGAAGTACATTTGCAAATAATGATTTACCAATGACCAACAAAAACCAAAGAAATTATTTAAATGTTACCCATTCTAATAAATTTGAGCTACCTATGGACCGTTTAAAACAATGTATGCATTGATAGCTCAACTGATCCAGATCACTTCACCGTCTCCATGACACTGGTGGTGTTGTCACGATGAATGGCAATGACCACTAATATGAAGTTTTTTAAACCACTAATATGCTTATACTAATAATATATATAAATGGTATATCATAGATATTCTTAGCAAACGTGCAGACTTCATACGGGTGTCTGTTAGAAACAGTAAGCACGATAAGACCACCGATTGCAGGACACTATTAATTTATGTATATACACTTATTATTGTATTTTGTATATTAAAGAACTGTCTTGTGACTCGGTTTGAGGCTTAGATAGGTACTTACGTGTTAAGCTCTAGGTCCAGTCTGAACTTGTGGTTGAAAGCTTTGATGAGGAGTGATGTCCGATGAAAGTGTTTGCCAGTCTGTAACAAAACAAAAGCATTGTAACTTACGATTCTACACATTTTTATACAAAAAGCTTGCAAAAGTAGGAATTAAGAGAAGAAAGTCTCCTCGTATAGATATTCGCCGGACGATAATAGACTTCTGATACAATCATAACATTGATTCTAACAGTTTTTAGTTACTATATAACTCAGTTTAACACAGCTACCGTACTATTTTGTTATTGTACTGTACTGTATTCCTTGTGTTTTCTTTTTTTTACGGACACCTTATTTTAATTACCTAACTAACTGCTTGTTTCTACTGTCTTTTTAATTTTAATAATAATAAAAAAAGTTTATTTCGTGTAAAAGTTAAACTTATGAGGTTATTAAATAATACTTAGTAAATGACAGTAAAAGAGGAAACCACTCAGCATAATTTCACAGTAGCGTTTACGCCACTGCGACGCTAATCTTTTGTGTCGTCACACGAAAATGTCACTTACTTTCGTTAGTATGTATGTACCAAATAAACGTTTATTCTATTCTACTATTGATGAATTGGTATTACGGAGGTGATGATGTGGATGATGTTGATTGTAAAATATACTGTCATAGGAATAAAAACCAAAATCACGTACCGAATAAACGAATGACCGAATATCAACCCATGAAACAATTTCTTTTGATAATGGAAACTGAGACATTGATTGTGATAGTCAATCAATATGAAGTTTTAGATTTTTGTACATTGTAACATAATCACATCGCTGATATCACATCATCAATCTCATCACATATATAGACAGTACATTTTGATAACATTTTACTCATGTATTAATTCACGGTTCGCACTGATCTTCAGTGCGAATCGTGAACGCTAAGGGGAACGAGCAAACTGCATATCAAACTCACACTAATGAAGATTCTCTAAATGAACTGTTTCGATTCATCCATTCATCGAAACAGTGTCGGTGACATGGACAAAATGACACGTGATTAAAATCAGTGTTTATCAAAATGTACAACTCACTCTAAGTTTGATTCCTGGTCCGCTAGTTACCATTCGCGGTCACGGTTCGCACAGAACTTCAGTGTGAATACGAGCAAAATAAAACGTGAATAAAACCTAATTTTAACAAAATGTAGTCTAAATATGTGATGAGATTGATGATGTGATTGAGATACAATATACAAACATTAAAACCTTAAATTGATTTCGTCAAACAAAAAGGGACGCTCTTAAGGTTGCGGCACGTTCTATATACAGTTACTTCGTAACAGTTAGAGGCAAATTCTGATAAAAGAGTTAACAGGTTGTCCAAGCCTCCGTCAAGCCCTAAAAACTTTTGAAAAGCCGGGACCGAAAGCTTAACGTACTTTGCAAAGCACGAACGCGCTTAGATGCAAACGCACCTGTGGTCACCTGTTCAAATACTGAACAGTCACAGCGTTGCATAATTTAGTTGATCATAATTCATAATTCAAAACAAGTTTTATATATTTACTAAGTTCGCTATGCATTTGGAAAATGGTGTAGGTACAACATATTCTAATCAAAATTTTGGTCATTTATAGAAGAAAAGCATCATAACACAATAATAATTCAACATAAACGTTATTGTAGAATATTAATTAATTAAATTTATGTTTTTATTAATTAAGATATACTCATATGTTTTATAAAAACATTTTGCTTGTAACCAGGACTTAAGGTCCTAAATACATTGATTAAATGGTAATATAATCAGGTATCGCGACTTTCCCGTATATAGCATTCGTTTTATATATTTACATAAACATCCTTAGATAGGAACACCACGAATGTTTTACTCGGATTAGTATCTTTTAAGCCGTACTGAATCTAAAATCGCATATCACTAAACGCGCTGTCCCTCCCATTAATACCCATGTACATAAATTCTGTCCGTACAATAGCCGAGGTAAACAATAGGCTGACGATCTGCTAATGTGGCGCCAGATAAGGGTCCAATACAAGAAGGTATGGTTCGTAAACTGAGAACAAAATTGTGGACCATTTTGTTTAAAGTCTATGAAGCTTGCGTAACTTTGGGAAAATGGAACGTTTATATCTGAATCCAGTGGAACGCTCTGCGACTTATTCACAAATATTTTGACGTCCCATTTAATTCCTATAGTTTTTCGGGATTATAAGTATGTCTCAGTCTGGATTATATAATATATGGTACTTGCTGCAGCCCGTGGCTTCACACGTATGTATGTTACGTTCATAAAAAGAAGTCTATAATTTATCCCCAAGTTAAAATCGATCTTCTAACTAAATTTCGAGCAGACCATGGATCAAACTTTGATGAAGATTTTCTAGATGAATAGAAACAGTGTCAGTGCCTCTATCGTCAAAATAATACGCGGATAAAATCCGTGTTTATCAAAATGTAAAGTACAACTATAGACAATTTCATATGTGAAACATGTACAGTACCTATATGCAAAGTAGTCTATGTTCATCCCCAAGTTACAATCGATCTCCTTAAAGAATTTCAACAAGATCCTTTCAGCTGTTGAGCTGTGAAAAGGTAACAAACAGACAAGACAAACAGACAAAATCTCTTTTAAATTTAATATAAATTTGATAAATAGCATTAGCCAACAATTTGATCAATTCGATATCGATTAGATATATATAAATGTGAACTGTCCAGCACTATTTATTTGTCATTATATTTGGATACGAGCACGTGCCTCTTTTCATGAAGGTGTGTTAAAATAGTGTTCACATCATTGAGTAACATGTTTAAATCAGTGTAAACCTATAATTGGCATATACATTTTATAGGTTTTATAAACCTCTAAAACCTATGATATGATATAAATATAAATAAATTATATAGACATAGACATAGACAGACATTTATTTGCTTCTTAGCACACAACACACAGAATACAAGAATAAAATAAAAAAAAAATAAAAAAAAGGCACATGGTACTAATAATGCTTACAATTATTATGTACTATTATGTAAAAATTGGTACAATTATGCTTAGGTATGTGTATGTGTATGCTACAGCAGCAAATTGACCCCGACTCAGCATGATGGCTACTGTTTTTGCAGTAGACGATGTTATTCTGCCGAGACCATAGCCGTCACAAGACCTTATATATATCTTTAGGTTAAGGACAAGGATAAAATATATCTGTAGGCTTAAGAAAAGAATATATATAGGTCTCGAAACTGATATTATTTAGAACATGCTATTGCCCGTAACTTCGTACGCTTAGAACCTTTTTTTATTTTTGGAAGCAATGCATTCTGTGCATCTAAAGAACATGTCATAAGTTTAATCCCCTAACCCCTTTCGGGAATTATTTTTTTAAAACGTTGTTTTAACAAAATAATTCTATTATAATTCTATAAAATTTTCATAAAACACATATTTCTTACCAAAAGCCTAAATTTGAATTTTCAGATCCCTAATGAGTTGCCCAAACAAACTTTCATCCCCTATTTTATCCCTTCAAGGTGGTTCATTGAGACAAAAATTAGTATAGACGTATAGATTAAGTTATTTTGATAACTCTCAAACGGTGATGAAAAACATCGTGAGGAATCCGGTGAGTCGTAGACCCTAAATAAAATTGAAGGCACGAAAGTGCATGAAATTAGCTATTGAGGCACATTTTAATCCTTTCACCACACTAGTTACTTTCCTTGTTTTTGATTAGATATGATTTATTCAACTCTGTTTATTGTACAATGTAAATATTTTATATCTATCTTTTAATGAATTCAATCAGTAAGTATTTGTAATCAAAAACACAGTTTGAGTAATCTGAATTGAATATTCGGGTGATTAGAATGTTTGTTATATAAGAGCTTGCCACTACACTGAATTTTTTCTCCCGAAATAGCCGCACGAGCTCAAAACGGTGAGATCTTTTTGTGACTTTATGTCAAACGAAACGAAAAATATAAAGTTATATGTTACTTCTTTATATATCAAACGAAGAGATGAAAAATCGTTTGCTTTTCTTGTCTTCTTAAGCAGACTGTTTGCTAAGAGAAGAGTGCTGGGATGACCTTTATATCAAAGACACAAGAAACAAGTTGTAGTGAATCATGACTCTACCTAGCCATTTTTATAGAAACATGATCAAAAGCACGTAAGCTACTTACGGTAATGTAAATAAGACGTTTAAAATATGCCTCTCTAATGTATTTTGCCGAGCGATTTATTTTTAAGAAAGTTGGCTTGAAGGTGTAAGATTTTCCACTGAAACATCGCTGCGCGATGTTTTACCGTAAGAGCCCTTTCTGTTTTTGTTTTTTTAAGTAACCCTACTTTGAAATGCGGATAATGTTATTAACTATACGGGTACGATTATACGAGACACGTATACACATAAAGGTGTGGTACATTGTGGATACAGCTTAATTAATTTTAAAGGTAGCATTGGTTAATTTGCAAAACCAACCGCAAACTGCTGACAAATTCACGCGTGACCATCTAGCCCCAAACTAGGCCAAGCTGTTAATATGGATACAAAGTTAAAAACATACTTAATGATACTTGATAACAACTAGACAGAACAAATACCTATGTTATATGTTTACCAATTACCAAACCAATGTTTGTTCCGAGTGGGAATCGAACCCATAACCTACAGCGCAGAAGGTAGAGCTAGCACAAACTGCGCTGTGAAATAAGATTAACCAATATCAATTTCAATAAGGCTTATTGTTTTACAGCGTGTGGTTTGATAACAATAACAAAAAATATTGGATTGGACAATAATTCGGAAGTAGACCGTTTTACGAAACTAGACTATGTATGTTGAATTCAATCAAATCAATTTAATTTATTACTTAATATGGTTTTGTTACATATTTTTGCACAGTTTCTGTTCAGCCATAATCAGCAATCAAACAGAAGTTATTTTGGTATCAGCATAGCGGGTATGTAGCACTTACGTAGCGGGTTTGTAGCACTAGCTTGCATCGCGTAGCAGTAACTGCTACGCAAGCTACGGGTATTGTTTATGGCTTCAGTATAACAATGTTATGGTGGATAGGAACCCAATAACATCAAGACCCATTGAGTTAAATAATATTTTGTTTGACTTACAAACCATATTGGTAGGAAGTCTGGACGAAAACATAATTGTGTTTCGGTAGCTTTTTGATCGAATTCTGCCGGTCCGATTAATATTTTTGATTTAGATTCGTTATAGCGTTATTTTTTGCAATATTTCTGTTTGTATAAACAGAACGTTTCTCAAAACGTCTGTTCGGCGAATCGATTTTGATATCTCGGAATGATAACGCCTTTAAAATATTCGTCGAAATCAGTCAAATTGACTGTTATTTCATCGTCAAAATATAATTATTGTCGTCTGTTGTGGAAGATTACGGCACCGATTGTTAAAAGTAATGTCGGTCATTGTATCTAAGGTAGATTTTGCACAATTATTAAATAAATAATGCAGGACATTTCACACAGCGTCAACCAGCCCTCAAGTAAGCAGAGCTTGTGTTACAAACATTATACAAACATTTACACAATTTATACAAACATTTGTCAAAAGGCAGAAATTAAACCCGCATCCTTCTGCGTTGCAGGCGAGTCTGGCCCACTGCGCCATAGAGGTCATCATTACTATCCCGATCTATCGTGTATCGTTTTGCCGAGTAGACTGGGTTCTTTGTAATGTCACGTAAAATATTAGGTATCTAATTAATTTATTAAAAACCATTATTTAATTCATAAATGATTCATTATTGTTTTTTCTGTAAAAAACCTATACTCCTTCTTTTTAACAAAATGTTTTTTTTCTATGTTCCTCAATCAGCGTCATCTCAATACTCTCGCCTTTGTTACACATATCGTTTTTTATAAATTCCATAATATTATTTTCCAAGGATCTTTATTATGAGTACCAAGTGTAGCTTACATAATTATTTCTAACAGATCGACTTAGTTAAATCCAGGAGTAAAAAGCCGAACAAAACCATGTCAAGGAATTTTTGAAGAGTTCACTAATGATGTAATCTCACGTGTGGCACGCTTCAAACAATAGACAAAAGAGCCGACACAAAGGGATAACGATTCTTTATTATCAAATATGTAAGGAATAAAAGGTAAGAGTCATAGAATGATAATAATATTTTGCTTTTCATGAGCCTAGCTCCATTTTCAGATTGGATCTTAAGCGGGAATCCGCAAAGTAAGACATCAAAGTGAGGTTTTTCCTGAGAAACAATTTCGTAAGCGGAATATTTTTATTTTTACAGTTCCGCACAAAAGGGAATAACGAAACGCTTATAGGATCACTTTGCTATGCGTTCAACTGTGTGTCAATATATTTTTTCTCGGTCTTTGAACTACTTAAACTAACCACCGTATAAATATGTGTGATTGTGTGAAATATAATGTTTCGATGCCTTTGACTCCCTCATTTAGACACATCATTAATGATTTAAGTTGCAAGATTTTATTTTATACGAGTATCTAATAAGCCCAGAGATAACACTACTGTTTGTGTGTTTGCCTTCAAATTAATTTAATTTAAATAAAAAATACAACATTTATTTAAGGAAATAATTACAGAAATGTACAAAATAATATACTATAATATAAAATACACGTGAAACAGTTGAGCTATCTAAGGACCGTTTAAAATGATCTATAGATAGCTCAACTGATCCAGATCACTGCCAGAGGGCAGCGTTCCCAAGATACTGGCGGCATTACCACGTTGAATGGCATTGCTAATACGCTGAGCCAGATAGGAGCCAGCTCATGCAACGTATCTACCAGACTCAGTGAAATAATTTTGAAAACGCATTTAAATTAATAACTTACACTCAAGAGTACATAATAGCTTTGCGTCAGCGCTCTGAAAACAGAATGCTAAAATTAAGTTTATATACGAGCGTAAACATATTCTTATTTATAGTTATGCATTGCGTGTTGATCATCGAACGTAATTGAAGGGCTAGAGTTAAAAACGGCAATGTCTGAAATTCCTGCTAATTAGCAGTCGAAGCTGTGTAATATAATGTTATTAAAAGACGCAATATTTTCGCGTATCTCGTCTATGAAATGCTAGGTCCATGTATATGGATTGATTTAAATCAAAAACTAAGTTTTAATTTTTAATGTTATGAAGTTTCTAGATTAACGCGTTTAAAAAAAAGGCATGTTGTTGCATTCTTTGAACTTTTATGTAACTTTTATTAAAGTTTCTAAACCAACGAATAAAAGTAAACTACGTGCCAGAAATCCTGAAAAAACATTAAAATGGGTCAAAAACATTTCCTGCCACAGGCGTGCCGTCACAAGTATTAAACTGAATTTTTCACCAAAAATAAAACCGCAGATAACGAATTTATATAGAGCACTGTTATAAATGAATAAATGGATTTCATGTGGCGAGCGCAGCTGGTATTCAGTAATATCGTTATTAATGTCACTGTTGAGGAATTCAAAAAGACAAAATTATAAAAAAACATCTGGGAAATATTAAAACAGCAAACAGTTTTAAATAAGTTTAAATTTACATCTTGCTTTCTTATTGAATAGATTTTTTGCACCAAATTGCACGTGTACCTTTATCATTCTATATTAGTATATCAGTCATGTGGTACATGGCACTGGATACTGGGGGCTAAATGATGCTGTGAGAAATAGCTGGCAACATTATAATTATTATAATATAATGTGCAGGAAAAGATGGCGAGACGATCTAGATGCATTCGAGCCGAATTGGATAACTGTGGCCTTGGAGCACAATGAGTGGAAGGTAAAGGGGGAGACCTTTGCCCAGTGGGACAATATAGGTTAAAGAAAAAAAATATGCTGTTGAAACTTCAAGAACTTTTTTTTTGCAATGATGATTAAAATAAAATCAAATCTCATTAATTAGTAAATCACAAGGACCACATCAATCGTTTTCTTACATGCTAGTGAATCTAGGTGCTGGTTCCTACTAACCCCAATTCAAGAAGAATCCGGCAAGAAACTCCTCTAGTCACTTTTTTGTATGATCCTTGCTAATTTTGTAACAGATGCTGATTTGAGTAGAAGCAGATTCATCCCAAGCTTTTTTGTCATCTAACTAAACTGTTTGTGCTTATATGCTAATTTACGGCAACTTACCCCACTGGCATCCTTGGTAAACGATGTGAAGTCAATCAAATCAGAGCTAACTAACCTTCGTGAGTCTCTAGAAATGGCGCATGAGCTGCTGGGGAAATTTTCTAGCACGGTTAAGGCCCTAGACAGTCCAGTTTCAAAAATAGAGAAGCTGGTGAACGAAGTACCTTCTCTTCAAACAGAAGTGTCTAGATTAAATCAGGAGCTTCAAGATCGTGACCAGTGGGCCAGGGCAAACAACGTCGAGATAAGGAGAATCTCGGCTAAGAAGAACGAGAATCTATACGAAATAGCGGGGAAAATTGGTGAGATTGGAAAAATGAAGATCAGAAAGGAGTAGATCAATTATATTGCTCGTATTCCTACTCGAGTACTGAATGCTGAAATACCAATCATTATATCGTTTAATAACCGATATACCAAAGAAGAATTCATAGCAACATCTCGCAAGAGCAAACAGCTCAAACTGGAAAACATTGGGTTCGCCACAGAAGGCATATTCTATGTCAATGATCACTTGACGCAACATAATAAGAGCCTTCTGAGCAAAGCGAGGTCTCTTGCAAAATATAGCAATTTCCAGTATGTTTGGGTAAAACACTGTAAGATCATGGCAAGGAAATCTGACACCACCCCAATATTTTTTATCAGAAGCGAGAAAGATCTTGCAAGGATCTCGTAAGCATCATGTTCCTGCCCCTCACTATTGAAGAAAAAGTGTTTTTATTAATGCTCTTTGAGAATATACATAGTTTATTTTGTACAATATCTTTACACAGTTTGAGAAATGCATGCAAAACCGGTGTCCTTTGTCCACTGGTTTGGTTTGGTTTTGTAGCTGTAAATCATCGTGCCCGGTTCACAGATGCCAGCCGGATAGGCGTAAGTACTATGATATGCACACCAATTGCATGCGCCTGCGCGCCCTGCGTAGTGCGCAATATCGCTTGCACTCTTTACTGCTGTTACGAATGCTGCTTAAAACAACTCATTACAAAGTGCGAGGTAATTTATGCTTGTACCCTATTTTTTGTGTATATGTTCTGCTCCATTTTTTACAAACAATTTGAAGCACAGCTCATTAATTTATACTTAATTTTCACTATTACGCAAAATTTATTTTTCTTGCGATTTTCGTTATTATTAGTCAAACATATTTTGCTTTGGTATGTATTAGGCGATCTTATTTTTTATCTATTTATTCCACAACTTTCTGCTTGTTTTATTCCTGAGCAGCATGGATTTCTGAAGAACCGCTCAACCACGTCTAATTTACTCTTATTTAATGACTATACTTCTGTAAAAATGGACTCAGGCGGACAGGTGGATGCTGTATACAGTGATTATAGTAAAGCATTTGATCGAATAGACCACCATTTGCTTTTACAGAAGCTCTTATACGCTGGAATTCATGGTAACTTGTTCAGATGGTTCAAATCATACGAAAAATCATCGAAAATCGTTCTCAGAAGGTTTCTGTTCTTCCACTTTGACCTGTGTTCCCTCTGGTGTACCTCAAGGATCCTTGCTCGGACCCCTACTTTTCTCAATATTTCTTAACGATATAGACTCCTGTTTTATACGCTTTTTATTATACGCTGACGATATGAAGGTTTTCAAGCACATAAATTGCATTGATGATTGTTATTTACTACAGGAAGATCTAACTCGGTTTGAACAATACTGCCTACAAAACAAGTTAGATCTGAACGTCGCTAAGTGTTTCACCATAACATTCACCCGCAAGCAAAAACCCACTAAATTCACCTACGTATTGAAAGGAACCACCCTTAAAGAAGTAGATGAAATATGGGACCTGGGTGTTTTACAGGACTCTCAGCTGTTCTTTAACAAACACATCGACAATGTTTCCACCAGAGCAAATAAAACACTAAGTTTTGTCATAAGAGTTAGCTCACAGTTCTCCTGCATAAAGGTAGTAAAAATATTATGTTGTGCCTATGTGCGTAGTATCCTCGAGTACTGTTCTCAGGTGTGGAACCCACAGTATGATATTTATATAAAAAGAATAGAGTCCATCCAACGTCGATTCTTAAGGTTTTTACAATATAAATGTAAGTGCCATGATGTTGAATACGCCACTAGGTGTAGGAGACACCACATGTTGCCACTACTAGAGAGAAGTAAATAGCTGATATAATATTCCTTAGTAAAATAGCGCAAAGTAAAATAGACTCCCCACAGCTACTTCAAAATTTAAATTTGTAAATCCCAAGCAGATCAGTTAGACTCCCTTGTCCCCTAGCAGTGCCATTTAGTTCAACTAATTATAGACAAAATTCATACTATAGCAGAGCAGTAATCGCATATAACAACCAGGGATGTCTCCCTGAACTTGACCTATTCAACAGTAAACCACCCAAAATAAAAAATGTCTTAGCGGAACGCTGGTTTGGCATGTCTTCTTAACTATTTTTATGATAATTTTGGCATTTTCTCTTTATCTGTTATATTATTTTATTTAGATGTAAACATTTTCATTTTCATTTTCTTTTTTGTTTAAGTCATATTTTGGTTTTTTTTAATGTAGCAAGCTTTAGGCTCGATATGCAAAAACTATTAATTGGTCTTTAGTTATCTATTTAGTTCATAATTATAGTATTAAGATACTGTTTGTTTTCCTAAGAAAAAAAATAAAAAAAAAATGTCTGTCTGTCTCGTTTTCACGCCAAAACTACTAAACCGATTTAAATGAAATTTTGTATACAGATAATCTAAATATAATTTTCACTCAAAACGGGATATTTATCATGGTAAATATCCCGTTTTGAGTGAAAATTATGTGCAAAACCATGATAGTTTTAAAAGTTAGATAATCTAAAGCCTGAGAAAAGACATAGGCTACTTTTTAATTGGAAAAAAGTATTGTAAATGGTTGAAAAGGGGAATGAAAGAACAATCTTTCACCTATTCAATCACTTTCATACAAATGAAAGTGATTGAATAGGTGTTATTTCTCCTAAACTGTTCACCTCTGCATTGGAGGATGTTTTCAAGCTCTTGTATTGGCATAGTCATGGTATCAACATCAATGGCGAACGCCTCACTTAACTTCGATTTGCCGACGATATAGTCCTCATGGCAGAATCGCTGGAAGACCTAGGCACAATGCTCAGCGACCTCAATATCGTCTTCCAACAGGTGGGTCTTAAAATGAACATAAGCAAGACAAAAATCATGACAAATGCTCATGTTGCACCCGTACCGGTACATGTTGGGAGCGATATAATCGAAGTTGTAGACCATTATGTATATTTGGGTCAGACGATTCAACTAGGCAAGTCTAACTTCGACAAAGAAGTCAGCCGACGAATCCAACTCGGATGGGCAGCGTTCGGGAAATTAAGGCACATCTTCTCGTCACAGATACCGCAGAGCCTCAAGACCAAAGTTCACAATCAGTGCGTGTTGCCAGTGATGACATATGGAACTGAGACTTGGTCGCTGCCTATTGGCCTTATACACAAGCTCAGAGTCGCGCAGCGTGCAATGGAGAGATCAATGTTGGGTGTTTCACTACGTGATAAAATCCGCAACGAGGAAATCCGTAGAAGAACCAAAGTCGCCGACGTAGCGCTCAAAATTTGCATGTTGAAGTGGCAATGGGCAGGCCATATAGCTCGCAGAACTGATAACCGTTGGGGAGTAAAAGTTCTCGAATGGCGACCAAGGACAGGAAAACGAAGAGTAGGATGACCCCCCACCCGATGGACTGACGACATTGTAAAGATCGCAGGAAGTCGGTGGATGGAGAGGGCTCAAAATCGTTCTTCCTGAAAATCTATTGAGGAGGCCTATGTCCAGCAGTGGACTTCATAAAGGCTGATATGATGATGATTATCATTGAACAAGAAGCATAACATTTTAGGCTGTTGATTCCTACTAATATTATAAATGTGAAAGTAACTCTGTCTGTCTGTCTGTTAGGTTTTCACGCCTAAACCGCTGAACCGATTTTGGTATAGATGGGACCTTGGAGAAGTACATAGGCTACTTTTTATGTAGGTATCATGCGTGCTAAGCCGCGAGCAGTAGTTAATTACCTATATATCTGCTTGTTTCTATTGTCTTAGTAATTGTTTTGTGTTTGTTTGTACAAAATTAACGTATACTCTTTTCCATACATAATATTTTAATAGCACTGCGGTAAATATTGTAAAATTGTAAAAACAACTTGTCAGACACAAAATGAATTTTGAAACACATCACGGTATATTTTCGTGCAAAATACGTTTGTGAGAGCGGTGCCGAGGGTGATGCGTCAGGTTATTGCAACTGGCGCGACTGAAATTTAATAATCTGCTGCTTTAGGCGTTTTGCCGCTCGCGCGTCGATGTGAAATGAAAAACAGCCACGTGCACCTGTATTAATACTTTTACCTTGGCACGAAATTGACGCGTAAATTTTCTAAGCATGTTTTCTCAAAATACTAATCAAATTATTCAATCAATTCTATAACGCACCCTTATTATTATACGCTTTATATTAGCTTCACTTGTATGTATGTAACCGACTCCTTAGGACGCGATTTTGACCCACTTTAAAGACCAGATTTCATTCAAATTTTGCACACCTGTTCATTCAAATTTTGCAGATCGATGACAATGCAATAGTTCGAATAAAAATAAAAAAATATAAAAAATAAAACGATTATCCTAAAACTAAAAAGTAGAAAATAAATAATAGTTTAAAAAAACTAAAAAAGCGTTTTCACAATTATTTCTCGGCGTCTGGTAGATACGTTGCATGACCCAAGAGCTGGCTCCTATCTGGCTCAGCGATGAATTAAAAAGCATTCTACAATCTATACCAACTACTGTGCATATAATCTTGCTAACTGAAACCTGGATTGCAACTGAAACTCAAGCCCAAAACCTGCGACTGCCCAACTATACACACTATTATAACTATCGCACCGATTCCAGAGGAGGAGGTGTATCAGTTTTCGTACACAACAACCTACAACACAGCTTATCCGAGTCCACTTACTTAGATGGGAACAATTATCTCTGGATAAGGCTAGAAAAATATGCCCTAGAGGTGGGAGTAGTATACAATCCAGGCGACACCAACTACAAGAAATTTCTCGAAGCTTACGACTTACAACTGCAACAAAGAAAACGAGCTATTATATTTGGAGACTTCAACATCAACCTCTTGATAAAAAGTAAAAAGTTAAACAATACAAAGACATTCTAAATGAAGCTGGTTACAGACTACTGAACAAGATCAACAAAAAATATAGTACTCGTGATTCTGACACTATAAAATCAATTATAGATCATGTATGTACTAACATGAAAAACAATGAATTCCATATGGCCATCATCAATTCATCAATGACCGACCACAAACAAATATATTTTGAGATGAAGAAATTTAAACCAGCACCAAAGATCCGAATGCAATACGAATCTATTAACTTCACAAAGCTATATACGTCAGTTGAAAGCGCTAGACTCGACACATCAAATTATACCAACTACAAATCACTCGAAAATAAAATTAAACAGCATGTAAACAACAGCAAGGAAACGAAAATAAAAGTAATCAACCCACCACAAAAAGAATGGATCAACAATGATATACTCTCTGAAATAAACAAAAGGAACGAAATGTGGGCAGAACTTCAGGAGCATCCAGAAAATGAAACCCTGGAATCAGACTTCAAAAAAAAGAAAGACTACACTTCAAAATTGATTCAGAACACAAAAAATGCCTACCATTACAAAGAATTTACAAATTGCACTAAAAACCCAAAGAAAATGTGGAGACTTATAAATAATTTGGCAAACAATAAAATAAAACAAAGCGTTGCGCCTTCAAAGCTTATTGTAGACGATAAACATATAAATGACGCAATTAGTATACGTGAGACATTTAACCAATACTTCTCTATTGGCTAATCAAATACCTAGATATTTTCATGACAACTTCGTACAAGCCTTACCTAAAATAGCCCCAGACAGTGAACTGACCAAATTCGATACGTGTACAATTGACGAAGTTAACAAAATAATTAAAACCCTTGATCCTAACTCAAGTGCAGGTCTCGATGGAATAAATACTAAAATAATAAAATGCATTCAAAATTTAATAATTACTAACCTTACAAACTGCTTTAATAAACTACTTACTGATGGGCATTTCCCTAAATCGCTTAAAATTGCAAAAGTATCACCTATTTACAAATCTGGAGCAAAAACAGACCCCGGTAATTACCGACCTATTTCAGTTCTACCAATACTATCAAAAATTCTAGAGAAAATTACACACAAGCGACTAGAAAATTATTTAAACTCAAATAACATTATTTTTAAACACCAATATGGATTCCGTCCAAAAAGTAACACTCTTGCTGCAACAGTATACCTAGTTACGAAGATAAAAACTAATATAGATAAGAAAAACGTTGTTCTGGGAATATTTATCGACCTTAAAAAAGCATTCGATACTGTCAGCCACAAATTGCTTTTAAAAAAACTCGAATTTATCGGTATAAAAGAAACTGCTCTTAAAATGTTCAAATCATACTTATGCAATAGATCCCAGATTGTTAAAATCGATAACATTCAGAGTACAACTGCGTCGGTAACATATGGAGTCCCCCAAGGATCAATACTAGGTCCGTTGCTCTTTTTAATTTATATTAATAACATGCACCAACTAGAGTTAAATGGAGAAATAACTTTGTACGCCAATGATACGTGTCTATTTTATTACGGCCCTTCTATCCACGACATCCTACCGCGTGCACAAGAAGATTTAGACATCCTTTTTACCTGGTTCCAACACAACCTTCTGACAATCAATATTTCTAAAACCTGTTTTACAATCTTCAAAGCAAAAAACAAAAAAATCCCCCCCTTTGACCCCCCTAAAATTAATAATCTAGTCCTAAAGGAAAAAATAAGTGAAAAATATTTAGGTTTACACATGGATAGTAGTTTGTCATGGAGCACACATATCGAACACATTAAAAACAAACTCTCATCACTCACAGGGTCACTTCGCAGTATAATCCATTGGGTTCCACGGCAAATACGCTACACTATTTATAATTCCCTAGTCAAAC
Source organism: Lampropteryx suffumata (assembly GCA_948098915.1). Lineage (NCBI taxonomy): Eukaryota > Metazoa > Arthropoda > Insecta > Lepidoptera > Geometridae > Lampropteryx > Lampropteryx suffumata. The sequence goes on from OX402546.1 coordinate 19,782,182, forward strand.
CGCATTTACTTTACCTGATAGAAATCTGGGGCAGCGCCGTTAAAACTAAATTATCTGATCTTCAAGTGTTACAAAATAAAATCATTAAATTACTTTTCAAATACCCGTACTTAACATCAACTTCTAAAATATACAAAGAGACGAAACTAATGAACTTAAACCAGCTGTACAAATACAATACATGCATATTAGTAAGAAAAATAATTAATAAAACAATACATAGTAACATATCATTTGTAAAAAAAATCAGAAACAACAAAGCGAAGTATGCGACGAGCCAGCTATCTTGTTTTACCTAGACCGCGGACAAACTATGGCAAACAAATTATTACCTTCGAAGGCGCAAAGCTTTACAACAATCTACCCTCGGAAATTAAAAATGTACACCTATTTAACGCATTCAAAAATAAACTCACAAAACACGTAATGCAAGACCACTCTTTACTTGAAAAATGATTGCGTTAAGTAGGTACCTATTGATAAGTTAAGTCGACGACATATACCTAATGTCTATTTTAATCTTAAGATCATGCTATTCATAAGTAAGTGACTTGTAATTGTCTTTTTATGAATAAATGTATTAAACCAAAAAAAAATATTATTTTGTATATTTCTGTAATTATTTCTGTAAATAAATATTATATACTCGTATTAACCCTCTATCCAAGTCCCCTAACTATTTAGCGTGGACTTAAGTATGATCTGACCTTGTCAATTATAAGGATGACAACGGATTTAATCAACACATTTACTAAAGAGTTATTATAAGATACACCCTAAATGTTGTAGTTGTAGTTGTAGTAGTTGTAGTTGTAGTTGTAGTTGTTGTAGTTGTAGTTGTAGTTGTAGTTGTAGTTGTAGTTGTAGTTGTAGTTGTAGTTGTAGTTGTAGTTGTAGTTGTAGTTGTAGTTGTAGTTGTAGTTGTAGTTGTAGTTGTAGTTGTAGTTGTAGTTGTAGTTGTAGTTGTAGTTGTAGTTGTAGTTGTAGTTGTAGTTGTAGTTGTAGTTGTAGTTGTAGTTGTAGTTGTAGTTGTAGTTGTAGTTGTAGTTGTAGTTGTAGTTGTAGTTGTAGTTGTAGTTGTAGTTGTAGTTGTAGTTGTAGTTGTAGTTGTAGTTGTAGTTGTAGTTGTTGTAGTTGTAGTTTTAGTTGTTGTAGTTGTAGTTGTAAATAGTACAATTAAATCAATAAATTAAGTATTTTAATAGTAATGTAAAATACTTTATTGATTACATTAACTATTTAATTATCCGCTGGTTTAGTTTTGTCAAAATTAAACAGTTTTCATTTACTAACAAGTTTCTAGCAAATAATTTGCATCAAACCGGCTCTGCCTATAAAACCCTCAAACCTTTAAAACTAATATTTGCTTTGGTACCCGTATGTATACCAAACCCAATTATTTGAGTACAGTCGCCGACAGTGTTTCATAACACAGAGAATTTAAAATTTATTTTTAAAATAGAATTAAAGCACTAGTCTTATTAATCATCTGATCAGTACATTTGCATACGTTGAATTTTGGGAACGTTTTATAATTAAGAAAATCTAGAGACGCACTACGGATTCTCATCCCTATAGATACTTTATTCAATACAATCGGAAGGATCACTTTGAAACGTCTTACATACTAGGTGAATTTAGGTGCCAATTTATCCTAACCCAAGCCTGAGAAGAACTGGCAAGAAATTCTTCTTGTTCCTAGGTCTTTTTTACATTATCCATCTTATAATATATAATATAACTATAATATATATATATACTATATACATATAACTACCTTACTACGAAATACTAATCCAAGAGAGTTTATACATTTCAAGTGTGTCGGTTAACTGTCTGAGGGCAGAGCGACATGAGGCCATGCATTCGTATCAATAATATGGTCATATATATACTATAAAAATATAGTCATTTATATATTATATTATTAGTGTTAGTGGTTTAGAATCATTGATACGTCCTTTGTTGTTCACAAATAAAGAACTCTCTTGTTGTGGTTGACTGCCAGCACCTCATGGAGCTGTCAATACGCGTTATGGACGCGTGGACGAGGGTCCCTAATTTAATATACAATTAACTTGGGTTAATTAGTGTGCCACTTGTCCCCTTTGATGTGGGAAATGATGGAATAATTGAATCAATGAAAAATGTATGTATGTCATATTAGCATATTCGTGTAAAAACGCATGAAATTTCAATATATTTTCTAAATATAACAAGTTATACTTAGTTTAAGGCTAGGTGTTTTTTTTTATCATCAATAAGTCATGTTTGACCCTGATCTCTTCTGATGTTAAGCGACGATGTGGCCGTCGATGGAGCACGCAGATCTAGAAGACACCTATTTACTCGAGAATTGAAGAGTCCTAGATTTTAATTTTCAGGAAAGACAGACGACGGCAAAGCATTCCAATCCTTGGCTGTACGCAATATAAATGTGGCACCAATGCGAAGCTGCTGGTAATGATGATAACACAAGCTTGTATAAATTGCTAGTATTTGTAAAAAAGTTCACAAAATGACCTTCGTCGTTGTTTGAATATGTAATTCAAATAAAAATAAGATCATGTGTCTGCTTAGCCTTTTATATTCTAATACAAAAATATACCGAAGAATGCTATACTAACAAAGATACGAATATTTTACTTTCAAACCTTTCAGTTGTACCATACATTTTGAGAAACGCGGCCTTTTACTCACGTATTATTTTGTCGATGGAGGAACCGATACTGCACGTTTTCGTGCCAATTGCAAGCTCGAACGTGAGCAAGCGAACCGTGGATCATACTCTCCCTGATGAAGATTCTCCAGATGAATCGAAAGTGTCTATGCCTCCATGAACAATTTTACGTAAATAAAATCTCGTGTTTCATAAAAGGTATTTAAATATTATAAAAACGATTGAACTAAGTGATTTGTCGTTACAAATAGAATAGTGAACAGACAAGACAAGTAGTATTTAAGCTGTCAAGTTTACTTTCAAATCATAAACTGTTCAGATTTGGATCAAACCATAATCCAGAATACGTCAGTACCAAATCCAAAGACGTCAAGCCGACGCAAAGTTGGGATCCTTTCCTTTCCGTCAGAGGCGGATGCTATGGGCAGTGACGCAATCATAATCTGATATCTAAATGTATAAAATCGTGACGCTGTCTGACTATAATAAATATTGTAAATAATCCATCTACTGTTTAAAGATATTGATTCTCAAAATAAATTTACATTTCACATGAGATAGAGATGAGATATTCTAATCTAACATAATAATAACAGTTAACTTTTAAGCTAAACAGTGAGCATGCAAAACGTTAGTGTATCATTTAAATTAATTATAATGCGTTTTATACCAAAGCACTTCAGGTTGCAGTACATTTTTAGATACTGAGCAAGAACAGAAAATTGAAAAGGAGTTTTATGTTTTTATGTTAAACGTAATATTGTTATAGACATAGGTATCTACATAGGTAAGTATTTACCATATTTGATGTATTGTATTCTATGTAAGTGGCAACTTTCTGTTTCAATTTGTATTGTATTGTTCGTGTGTTTTCTTTGTGATTAAGCCTATTACTTATTTGTTTTAATACCTTCTAATATGTTTGTTTTAACTGTCATATTTATTTTCTAAAAAATAGTATATGTAGTATTTCAGTCATATAGTTCTCATAACATAAGCTCTGCTTACTTTGGGGCTATATGATGCTGTGTGTAATTTTCTTGTGTGGTTATATACCAAATAAACGTACTCTTTATAATATACTAGGCATAAACTATGGAAACCAAATTGTTTTAGTAGTTGACGGGTATTTATCGCACATTACCTCTTAATTTTTGAGTCAGCTCGCGACTACGGTTATTGCAACATAACTGAAACATCATCATCAGCATTTTGACTCGCCTGTCAGCTCAGTTGGTAGTAGCTCTGCCTTCTGCGCTATAGGTTGAGGGTTGGATTCCCTCCCAGGATAAACATTTGTGTGAAGAGCATAGGTGTTTGTTCTGTGTCTGGGTGTTATAAAGTATCAGCGATACAGCAGCCTTCACACTTCTGTATCATATGCTGAGTGGTAGCCTTTTTTCGTCACTGTACATAGACTAGTTTATATTATATTCGCACTGTATTTGATATGTGACGTTTAATAAATATTTTCTATTCTATTATATTCTATTATAAGTGTGTATTTCAAAATATGTAAGTATTCTATCATCTAGACATCTACTCATCGTAATACAATTAGTTTGGGATTAGAAGGTGTTGAGTGCATTATCCAGCAATATTTATTTATTATTTATTTATTAATCATCAGCCCGTGTCAGTCCACTGCTGAACATATGCCTCTCCCATGGCACGCCACTTAGCTCGATCTTCAGCTCTCCTCCTCCAATCCTTATCCGTTGCCTTACGAATATCATCGCCCCACCTAGCTACAGGGCGCCCTACACTACGTCTGCCGACACGCAGCCTCCACACAAGAAGCAGTCTACCCCAACGGCCATCGATTCTGCGGCATATGTGACCTGCCCACTGCCACTTCAGCTTGCTAATTCACTGAGTTATGTCGATGACCTTAGTTCTCTAACTTCGGTAGCTTCGTTTCAGATTCGAGCCCTAAGAGAAACTCCGAGCATAGTTCTCTCCATAGCTCGCTGAGCGACCTTGAACTGGTGGACAAGTCGCACGGTGAGTGGCCACGTTTCGGCTCCGTATGTCATTACTAGTAGGACTCACTGATTCAAAACATTCGTTTTTAAATTTTCTCATCCCCATACTTCAAAATTAAACTGAACCGTCGGGACGAAATCATAAGGTAAAACGCGATACATACCCAATAATGACTAAAACAATTTTAAATCTAACCGCTTATGTTAGAAAATATTATGTAACTTATGACTGATGATTTAAAAATAAAATAATCAGTCTTAGGACTCATAATTTCCTGGCTTATTATAAACCTCCTCAGATGTTTAGTTACTTCAATCTTTTTAGTACTAAGAGGGGTAGTCAAACATTAACGAGCTTACATAGAAACAACTCTCAATTTCTGTCAAGAGTTGAAATAGTCCCATCCCTTTTTGTGACAAATAGTGACAGGGTGAATATTAACCAGAGACATTTATAAGTTAGTCCGTATATTTGACACTTCCCACATTTATACTTATAAAGATAAAGATAAAGATTAATTTATTTGCTCCAACATAATGTAGGTTAAAGTTGTAGGCCTTAAATATGTTAAATGTTTCAATTATGTTCTACCTTAAAATTAGGCATGCAAATATTTACGTAAATTATTTATAAATTAAATGGTCAAAGTTTCAGATCATCAACTAAAAAGTCATTAATATTGTAGTAGTACTTACTTACTTAATAATCGTATTTTAACTTCAAACATAATCTCATTAAGATTTTAAAAGGACTTCGTTATCTTATTATAGTATATTTATAAATACATACATAATGATACTTAAGAACAACCAGAGACAAAACAACTGTGTTCATCACACAAAATGTTTGTACTGGATGGGGATATAATTTCATCTTCTTATTGTGTCATAAGTTATGTGCCGAACCAGTGAGGTGATATCAGTAAAGTGCATAGTTTTTGCAAATTAAAGTGCATCAAAAGCTCTTTTCGATCACTTGGTACATATCTTACAACTTAAAATTTTATTTAAATCTTTTCAGGGTTTAGAAGAGCACAATGCATTCGATACTTTCTTTTTCTTAGATTTAGATTCCTTAAAACGCCGGGATGTCAAAGTTTGAAATATGAATGAAATCGCCGGGATTACACTAGTCAATAATAACTCCAGCGAAGTTGTACAATTTATTAATCTCGGCCTCAGTATCGACGTCTTTCCTGTTTTGCTTCTGATAACTTGAAACTTGTTAGTCTCGCGATAGTTTTGTCAAACAGCTGTTCAGGGATGAATCACTTTGTTCCGGTACCTGTCTGAAGTTTCTGATGGGCACATTGTTAAGCCTCGATGTTTCTAACAGATTAAATGGCCTAGCACGCATAGCGACTTAATCCGGGTTGAAGCCGCGCTTTTCTTTAGTAAATAAGTATAAACGCGGTTTTGTTCGCTACAACTACGTCAAGTTTCATGTTGCTACAGACTAGCACGGTTTGTAGTGTATGCTAGGCCTTAAAAACTCTATAGCACGATTTTGATAGTTTACCACTTCCATCCTTGGTTCTAGCGCATGTTTTTGCTTTTCTGCAGATTTCCTTAATATAAAGCCTTAGTACATAGTTTGTTATAGTAAATAATTCATAATTCATAATTCATAATTCATTTATTGTGGAACATAGGTATAATACAGGTTTTATTATTTGGTAAGTTCGCTATGCTACCATTTGATAAATGGTGTACAATATTTTCTAACAATGTGAGACATTTATAAAAAAATAACTAGGTAACATAATAATAATTCAATATAAACGTCACTTAGGAATATTACATAATTAAATTTATGTCATTTTATTAATTCAGATACGTTATAAAAACATTTAGCTTGTAACCAGGTCTTGAGTTCCTTAATAAATTAATTTAATGGTAATTTTTTTATATAGTCAGGTATGGAATTATATACATTTCCGCATATTGCATAGCTACTATTTATATACATACTCGTCTTTGGAACTTTAGGCAATACAATTTTGTCCTGGTTTCTTGTGCTTCTATGATATACCTCACTAGCTTTAACAAACAGTTGATTGTGCTTTCTAACAAACAAAGCAGACTCCAGGATATACATACAAGGTAGTGTGAGAATATTTAATTGTTTAAAGAGTGGTTTGCATGATTCCCAGGGCGGTATCCCGCCAATGGCCCTTACACATTTTTTTTGTGCGATAAATGCTCTTTTTAAGTCTGTTGAGTTTCCCCAAAGAATTAAACCGTATGTGAGTACCGATGCTACATAACCATAATAGCTACAGACTAGCTCGGTTTGTAGTGTACGCTAGGCCTTAGAACTCTATAGCACGATTTTGATAGTTGACCACTTCCGTCCTTGGTTTTAGCGCATGTTTTCGCTTTTTTGCAGATTTCCTTAATAAAGGGTCTTCCAATAGGCACGTCCGAACTTTGACAGTTGGTAGCGGCCATTTTGTTGAAGCTACATCTGTCAAATTGGTTGTAATTTATTCATTCTGTTTTGCCAAATCATTATGGATAGCTATAGCATTCAACAACACGTGCAAATGATAAAATTGTTTTATCAAAATAAGTGTTCTGTTCGGGCAACGCACCGCGCGCTTCGCCCATTTTACGGTCGCCATAATCGTCCTACCGAGAGGACTATTCGTCCTGTGGTGGATAAATTTGAGTCCACTGGTCCGGTAAATGATCAACCAACACCCGTACGTCAACGAAACGCAAGGTCTGCCGAAAACATCCATTCGATTTCGCGTCGCTCACAAGAACTCGGCCTTTCACAGACCACAACTTGGCGAATTTTGCGTCGTGACTTGGGCCTGCACCCGTATAAAATTCAACTCACCCAGGAATTGAAGGTAAATGACCATAGACAACGACGTGTGTTCGCTGAATGGGCACTGGAGCAGTTAGCAACTGACCGTAATTTTCACAGAAAAATTATCTTCAGCGATGAGGCCTATTTCTGGATGAATGGGTACGTAAACAAACAAAATTGTCGAATTTGGGACGATACCAATCCACATGAGATCCAAGAGCGTCCAATGCATCCCGAAAAAGTTAAAGTTTGGTATGGGTTTTGGGCTGGCGGCGTCATCGGGCCATATTTCTTTGAGAACAACATTGGCCAGGCCATCACTGTCAACGGCGAGCGCTATAGGTCGATGATTACCAACTTTTTTTGGCATGAACTGGATCATTTGAACACCAACGACATGTGGTTTCAACAAGACGGCGCTACGTGCCACACAGCTCATGCCACATTGAATATTCTGCATGAGAGATTTGAGGGCATGGTCATCTCACGTGGAGCTGATGAACTGGCCACCGAGATCTTGTGACTTAACCCGCTAGACTTTTTCTTGTGGGGTTTTCTTAAGTCGCAGAATAAACCACAAATCACAGCGGCCCTCAAAGCCAACACAACCTATGCCATAAGTCAAATTCAGCCTGATTTATGCGCAAAAGTCATGGAAAATTGGATATCTCGCATGTGCTCCACCCAGAGAAGCCGTGGCGGACATTTGAATGATGTCATATTCCACACATAATGGCATCACTACATCTTTCAAATAAATAAATAATTTCGATAATATATCACACACACTTTGTTTTATTTAAATTTAAAGATAGGACACGCTTAAATGAAAGACCCTATATAAAGCCATAGTACATAGTTTGTTATAGTAAATAGCTATATATATAGCATATTAAGCAGCCGTTGCGAGATGTACAAGTTGTGCCTGTTGAAAGTTTTGATGGTGTAATACCGGCTTTACGGTTGGCTTGGGAACTCTTTACGAGGAGATTTATGTGAGTTTTCTATCAGCTGATACGCGGAAGTTGTTCAACTACCTATAAAACATTTGTTTTAGAGCTGGCTCAAGAGATTTGTCGTTTCGAGAGACTTTAAACTACCTATTCTGCTCGTTTTATACGTATATACATAGCGCTGGCGTAGCATATGTCCTCTTCTACTATTTATTAGTAATAAATCTGATATCCTTACACAACTAAGTGACTGGTTTTTTTATAACAAGGATTCGAAACACGTTTTATTCATGTATTCGTTTTGTCGATAAAGGCACCGACACTGTTTCAATTCATCTATTCATCTTATCTAATAAAAAATGTACGTATTCGAGATTTTTTTACTTCCTCTTTATTAAAATGTACTCTCTCTGTATCTCGTTATATATTTCAATTTCAATTTCTTTATTAACTTTAGAAACACTTTGTTTCGTTATATATAAACACATAGTGTACACATAGGGACACATTTTTTGACGTCATAACGTCTTACAAATCGATAAACGCCTGCACGAACGAAAAAATGGTCACGTTCCGCCTGAGCCGAGCGTGCAAGTGAGAGCGCGCAACAAGCGATAGAGAGGTACGATCGGCCTAAGCGTTCGGATTGTGACGCATCTTAATGGGTTAAAAGTATGCAATTTTTCATCAATGTTTTCTTATCACTTCAAACTTTCGTTCGTAAACCGACTTTAGAGGCAACCATTTTTTTTATTTAAAAGACGCCGTAGTACACAAAAAGCGAAACCTAAAATATAATAAAATATTTATTCAACACTCCAAAGACTTATTTGCCGCGCCCTGGCAAAGTGATACAACAGCAGATACGGGATCGTATCTCTGCCATTATTTACGCAGATACGCCTACTTTAAATGCCCCTCTAACGGCCTGGGTACCTACATTCACATACAAATAGACCTACAGAAGACCCAAAGGGTCGAATGCACGATTTCCTGAAAAAATTGCGAAGAGAGAATAAAATCAGGCTAGGTTTTGGAGACCTTTCGCTTTTACTCCACGTGATTTGATATAAACAGATTAGGTACGAATGTTTTAGGAATGGAAGTAACGAGGTTAAGTTTAATGTTATGTTTTCTATGTCACACTGTCACACCACACTACTTTTGTTTATGTATAAGTTTGTTACTCAATCACGTTATAAAAACTAAAACGATTTAAATGAATTTTTGATTTGGAAATATATAATTGTTTAAGATCCGGATTAAAGAGATATAGGATTGTATCCCTAAAAAATACGAAACCAAAGTCGCCTTCCACTTGAAATAAATAAAAGTTAAAATAAATAAATAGATCTCTTAAAACGAAGGCCCACTGCAGATTAAATCGCGAATTATTTGACGCTTATCTATGGAACACAGAATCAGACGTAGGCGCACGTATTAGAGGAAATTTCCGAGGCGAAAACAATCGCGGAAAAAACTTTTGGGCGTGCCGGACAAAATACGCGGTTGTCAGAAAAACGAGCCACACCACATCGTGTGGCAGGAAAACTTGCGGGTGGCGGAAATGGTAGAGCATGCTACCAAGAATTCGTAGGCCGCTGCAGAATAATCCGCAGTGCGCTCTTACCCTAAAAACATAGTAGTCAGACAACCACAACTACTCTAATTAACCGAATATTTTTAAAATTTCCTTTTATAATAAATACCTCGTACTGAAAAGTGTGTTGCCAAGCATAACGTTCAATTAGCTATGTACGTGCTTCTCTCTTGTGAATTTTTAATGCACCATTAGTTTTTAAATGGGTTTTTTAGGTTTGTATAAAATACCGTTAAAGCTAAAGCCATCATTTTATTTAGACGACAGCACGATTGCGAATTTAAATTTCATTTTAAACTGATGTGAAGCACTTTCTTCAGACGCGTACATAAAAAAAAATACCTATGTCCGTCCCCGAGGTACAATGTATCCCCTTACAAATTTCATCAAGATCGGTTCAGTGGTTTAGCCGTGAAGAGGTAACAAATAAATACACACACAGACAAACAGACAGACACTTTCGAATTTATAATAATAGGTATGAATATTTACACCAGTTCTGTCAAGTACTAGAATACTAAACTTCTGTACAAAATCTAGGTAAAAATGTGCCATAAATTATACCTAATGCACTGGAGGTCTAGTGGTAGTGGGCTCGCCTTCCGTTTTTGAGGTCGTGGGTTCGAATGAGGTCGTGCACCAATGGCTTTTTCTGTTCGAAAAGTAATTATGCGCTATACTACTTAAAGGTAAACATTGTGTAACAGGCATGGCTTAGAACATAAAAAGTTTGTCGTTATGTGTCAACTGCACGAAAGGAAAGGTGCCCTTAAGCCTTTCAACACACTGGTTCTAAATAACTAGTGACACTATAATAACGATTTTAAAACTAAAAAGAAAACCGTCTTTATTTAATGAAATTTGAGCCTATAAAAATACAACCGTATTGAGAACCTCCTACTTTTGAAGCCGGTTAAAAAGTTTTTTTTTTACTATTTTTACTACTTAATCAATTTTCTAAATTCGTAAACACCACAGGAGAGCAAAATATCTATAGATAAAATATAATATAGATATTTTGCAAGTGGATGACATTTTTTTTTCAGTTTTTTTGATTTAAAACCCTAACTACTGAATCAATTTAAAAAAAGTGATATGGGACCAATATAAGAAGTATATGAAATATGTTTTTTTTTAATCGGTTCTTAAATGACGGAGTTATGAGGTAACAAACATAAAAAAAATTTAGTCGAATTGAGAACCTCCTCCTTTTTTGAAGTTGGTTAATATGAAGAAGAAGAAAAAGATAATGCTTGGATATCCCACTGAATACCTCTTTTAGCTATCTTCAATTAGAGATCTGAAGAGGCGTATCCCGAGCCTAAGAGTTACAGTCTTGTCCATGTTTAGTTTTGTTTCAATTTCTGCAACATTCCACAACGATCGTCATATAACGGCCAACGCTTCTAAACCAGAGCGTAATCCACTCGAACGTAGATTTATTCAAAGGCACATCTCACAGACCTCGCACTGGGTCAGAACGGTATACCTACGATCTTTTTAATTAGCAAAAGAGGTCTGTGTATCAAGACTACATCCCCATTGTTCGCCCACCGCTTGCAGTTAAGAGCCCGGTTTTCTCAGAAGTGTTGGGCGTTATTTGACTATTGTCTTTTTAGCGGTAAGCGCTAATTTTTTATGACCTCTATGGCGCAGTGGGCTGAAGCCCGGAGGTTCAATTCTCGCCTCGGGACTAACGTTTGTATGATCTGCATGTATTTTTCTCGGTTCTGGGTGTTTTTCTATGTATAATTTTACGTATTCGCAAAAAAAACTGTATGTGAGTAAATATATCAGTCATGTGGTATCCATAACACAAGCTCTGCTTACTTTGGGGCTAGGTGATGCTTTCTAAAATGTCCGGCATTATTTATTTATTTTTATACAATATTACAATACCGTCTTATTGAAAAGGCTCTTTAAGAAAGAGAGAAAGAAACATCATTTAATCAAACCAACTCTATGAACATTAATATAATAAAAACCCAAAGACATCACCACAGACACAAGTAATAATGTACCTAAGTACCGAGATGATAAGATATTAATTATTTGACTTGATTATGTAATAAACTTAGATATCAATTAGAAATAGTAATAATTTATTAAAAGAAATATAGTAAAAGATATTGAGTCATATTTCACCAAAGAACATTGGCATGCAAATTTTATTTTTTTTACAAAAAGCCTTTATTGGCAAGCATTATTTCGGCAGGAGTTTTATTAAATTTTAATCCACAGATTGCAAAATAACTTATTTTATTTAAGGCAGTTCTAGGCACTCTTGAAAAAAATATCTCAGGGTTTCTTATACATCTATGATATATATGTCACGGGCTCTTGTAAAGAAATTCGATTGTTCTTTAACAAACTAAGCTGCCTCTAAAATTTACAAGCTGGGCAATGTCAACAGTTTTAGCTTCCAAAAGATTGGCTTACATGATTTATAATAATAATAATAAGCAGAGCTTGTGTTATGGGAACCAAATGACTGATCTACTACTTGTATACTTTTTTTTGCAAATACATACATAATGTTGTTAGAGCTAAATAAATGTTTTTCTTTTTTCCTTCATATTATACATAGAAGGAGCTCTTTTCACGTCCGTTGATTACCCCAGAGAATAATACCATACTTTAACCCTTAATAAGGCAAGGGAAAATAATTTTCCACCAAGACTACCTACCAGAAATGTTTTTTTTTACATGACATGAGTTTTGCGAATGGCCGCAACTATAGCGTACACTTTTGTTGTTGATTTTTAAATATTTAGCTACAAACAATTTTCAAAATATGACAACCAGAAACTGATAAGTCAATGTCAAAGTAAAGTTTCGAGGTAAAAGGTGAAAAAATACGGTGGTTTTTCGATTGTTGCTGACCAAAAATAAAAAATTGTTCTACAAATAATCTTGTAAGTGGAAAATGTTTTTATCTCATATAAAATTACTATCCTAGCGCTGTTTTGTCTTTTTTTATGTGTTGGTTATTGATCAATACCCTCAAAATGTTCAATTTACAAAGTGGGAAAATAATTCCCATAGCCCGATTGGGACATTGAAATTAGTTCATAATATACATATAAAAATTTCAGATTGCGATTGGCTCGGGAGGTGATTTCAAATTACTCAATCAAGAGAAATCGCCAAGTTGTTTTCATAAACAAAAAGGGCTCGAATTTCGGCGTACCAGATGATCGGGATCCGCCTGCTCAATGTAGGGATCCATCTTCCTGAGGAAGGCAACTCATACAAGAGGTGTCGTTTTTGCAGCACGAAAAAAGAACAAAAATGAACAAAAATTCTGTGCTCCACCTGTCATTATTATGTGCAAAGAAATATTTCAAAACATATCATGAGGCTTCTCCTTAGGAATAGTTTTATTTGTAATAAAATGTACCTTAATAACTTAAATCCTGCTTTGTTTATTGACTAATATAATTAGGAAGTTTCTAAATGATATCGTGATGAATAATCGCATGACTTATCTACATTAGGCAGGTATTTTGGAAAAAAAAAAAACATAATCAACTACAGATTTCATATTAAAAATTATATAGGTCACATTGAAAGCCAAGAACAGGCACTAGTATCTGATGAGCAACAAAAGTACGGAAAAAATCATTACCTAAACAGGCAAGGGGAATTATTTTCCCACTTCGAAACATAGTGCGCATACATTATCGGGCAAGGGGAATTTATTTCCCACCGAAAAAAAGGGGGTTTCCCCCCTTTTCAGCCTTTTTAAAATATTTTTTAATTCTGCATTATTCAATTACCCTAAATCCACTTAAACTAACTTTCTAGCTTTCACACAGGCTGGCGCCTTATTAAGGGTTATAGTTGAAGCCGTCAAAATAGTTTTAATTGTTGCAGTCTTACGTAGCTTATAAAGGACAATTAGTATTGATATTACACAAAATATACCTCTGATGCGAACTTAAATACTTTCACCACCCTGGTTAATAATTACAAGTGACAGTATAAGAAGAATTACCTATTCCATGCGTTCACGCTGATTATTGCTGAGATGAAGAACGCAAAATACGCTGTTCCTTACCCATTTTACGCAATAACTCACTCTTATTTGATTTCATTTAAACGTCCGCAACACGCCTATGATACCTTTGGTAATGCTATATTGTAGTATTGCCCATTGCAGTAGCCATAAGGTGGGCCGTATGGTTATTTACCAGGACGATTGTATAATAATTATGTTTTAAAAACTAAAAATAAAACCGACTTCATTGAATGAAATTTGAGCCCATAAAAATACATCCGACTTGAGAACCTCCCACTTTAAGAATACGATAAGAAGACTGAAAAAAGGCTCTACTACAAACAGTTTATTAATTTTTATGAATTAAATTAGGATTTTTTTGTGAACTTGATTGTTTGGATTTAGATATACGAGTACAAAAGTTACATAAAGCTATGCTTAATTTGAAGCTTCAACTCCAATTGAGAAATACTTGTATGTACTTAGGGTACGGAGTTACTACAGAAGCAATAAACTTGAGTCTCAACCATAAGCATTACTGCCGAAAGACTGCCGAATCGGCATCTCAGAGCCCTTAGCACTAACACCGACATTATTGAATACATATATTGTTATACATGTTTTGTTTTTGTTACATCAAACAGAATCCCAGGCAGAGTGACGTCAGTGGAAAGAAAACTTCACCCACCTCAGCTTGCTGGAGTGGATCCATGAACGAAAGTTTTCAATTACAAATAACTGCTTTGTAACTTGACTGTTTACCAACAGATGAACGAAAGCCAATGATGATTTTGTTACAAATAATTACGTTTTTAAAACTAAAAAGAAAACCTTCATTGAATGGAATTTGAGCCCTTCAAAATACAACCTAATTGAGATCCTCCTCCTTTTTTTGGTCGGTAAAGAAAGTTTTAATACTTTTAGTACTTATACTTACTTATAATTTTTACGAAATTTGTTAACTTAGCGATAAGACCGCCCACTGTACATATATTTTTAATTGTCAGGTTGGTGTACAATACAGTGTTTTCATTCATTCATTTATTCAATAATTATTATTTTTCAATCTATTGCAAAACCTCAAATAAACGCTTGAACAAAACTCTCGAGAACGAAAAATCGAGTCTTCTTAATACTAAAAGATATAAATACACATACTTGTATGAACATACTTTGATATTTTATAACATCTGTGTTCACCAAACATCGATGGAACATCATCAATGAAACTGAACCCACAATCTCCCAAACGTTTCTCAACATTGTTAACTGGTTCATCACATTGCTTTGAAATAATAAGAAGAAAAATATTTTTATTTCCAGGACATTTTCACATATCGAACAACATTACGACGCTACATTGCTCAGTAAGATTGATACAAATGTTTGACAACTCGTTAGCCTGTTTGTTAATAAGAGAGTGATCGGGTGACATTCATATCATCGAAATGAGTTAGATAATGCAATGATTCAAGACTGTACTCATATTGAATGGCCTGTCAGCTAAGTTGGTAGTAGCTCTGTCTTCTGCGTTAGAGATTGGGAGTTCGATTCCAACCCAGGGCACACATTTGTGCGATAGGTGTTTTTTCTGTGTCTGAATGTTAAAAAAAAAATAGTAAGTATTTAAAAAATGTCGAAATATTCTATCACTCATCTGGTCACCATACAAGCTATGCTTAGTTTGGAGCTCGATGATGTGTGTATTGTACACCAATATGTATTTATTGTCAGAACATAGTTATTCTATAACTAGTGCTCACCCCATTCGTCTGTTTCAACAAGACAGTATAAATAGCTAAATACTAAATCCACGTTCGTGTACAGTCAGCAAAACATGTGAACACTTAGTGTAATATATTGCTCGGCGCTAATGCGAGCTGTACACTGCCGACCGCGATAGCGTCTTATAACGTTTTTCGGAGAAAAATGTGGGTGATAGTTGAAATGGAGTGAAATATTGTAAGCATTTGCCTCTTTCTTTTTTAGTGTAATGGTTAAATGCTAACCCAGACAACAAAGCCTTTGTTTATTTATGTATTTAACGAAAGGTTTTGCTCACATATATGTTAAACTAGCGTTGAAATGGAAACAAATTCTTTTATCATCAATGTACCTACGTTTGACTATGATCTCGCCTGGTGGTAAGCGACGATGCGGCCGACGATGGGGCATGAAGGTCTAGTTCAATAGGTGTCCTATTCACTCTTGAATTAAGGAGACCTAGATTGTAGTTTTCAGGAAAGACAGATGACGGCAACGTATTCCAATCAGTGACCGTACGCTTTATAAGTGTGGAAGTAAAGCGCTTGGTTCGTGGGGGATGTAGACTTTCAAGGTATGAATGGTATTGAGCGGCGGAAATTGTGGGATTTTATCATACAATTCCTGGGCATGCAATTCTTTTAACTACAAGTGTGACCAGAATGCTGGTTTTTATTTCGGTCAGTAAATAAGCATTGCCATACAACGTGACAATGCTGCCTAGAACTCTGAACACGCATTCATCTGTTGACCACCGCGACCTAGTACATTGTTGATATCTGTATTTAATTTACACAAGTGCTAATTGAGTGTACGAATCGCGAACGTGAACGAGAGCAAACTCACCCTGAAGAATATTCTCTAGATGAATCGAAACAGTGTCGGTGTATATAAAAACTAGATATATCTAGAAATTTACTTAATTTTTACAATATGTATAAAAATAGTTGTTACTTGTTTTAGAAATAGGTATGTTGGTAAGTATAAAGTAGGTAGGTAAGCAAGGAAGGAAAACTTACGAGTTCAAAAGGTAATTATACATTTTAATAGAGGTTTAATATCGGCCTTAACAAAATGTGTATTCCATCGTAGTTAACAAAGATAATTTCTTGCTATCCACGTCACAAGTATAATTTGTCGTTGTCTTACAACAATAATTTACTATTGCAACTAAATTGCAATATCCTGTGGGATAATATATCATCGTGAAAATACCCGCCGCTGACGTTAAGGAAAACAATAAACGTCTCGTGCTCAGATACTCTCGATGAGGGCAACACTCATTTTTTATATGTTCTGTTTGCGTGGCCGGCAGTGTACACGTAAAATGTTGCGCGTTTTAGCCAAAACGCCTTCTATGGCCATCTTGGGCCAGATTTGGGTCCGGCTCCAACATAACGCATCTCCAGGGCCCAAGCGTTTTTATTTACCTACCCTCGTTTTCGGAAATAATTTTGATTGTTTGCGGCCAAATTTTTTGTTTAACTTTCCCCTCGGAAAAGTCGAGTTTATTAATTTGCGCCTCGTGGCCTCGTTGATAATACGTATTTTATTAATTAAAACCTTTTTTGCGACTTTGGTGTTGAAAACTTGGCGGGAGTTTTTCACGGTTACCGAAGCGTATGGAAAATGAATTGAATAATTATTTCAGCGATCCTTGTGGCGCGGCGGGCGATAAATAATCTGAGAGGCGATAAGTACGGGTTCGATTCACACGGCGTAACACATATATACTACGCAGAATACTTTTGTTTCAATTGTAAATAGTGATTTAATATTTTTGTAGTTATAAATAATATTATTATGGTAAAGTTGTCAAGCCTATAGTTCCAGTGACCAGCCAAAGCGATGGTTTTTAATTATAGAGTGCTGTCTAGAAGCGGCTTTATTAAATTGCCAATACCGAACGACAAAGAAAAACAATAGGGAGCGTACTCACTGAAGCAAATTATCGGTCCTGTGTATTTATCCGGATCCAACCGGTCACTGGTATTGTTATTATTGTTTCGCCTTTGTTTTTTTGTGTGAAAGGTCTTTTGAACATAATTATGTTTAATATGAATATATGAATATTATATAACACGTAAAAAGAACAACTATTAAACATTAAACACTATTGTGTTGCCAACTTCCTGGAAACATGGTACGCTAAAAAAGTAAGTTAAGTAATAACGGAAACTTATTTTAATTTGTTATAGTGCTGACATGAGCTGCAAGGTTGCAAAATTAATAGAACTATGCATACTAAGTAAATTTGTTAATAATTACGACCTCTGTGCAATGGGCCAAGGCTCGCCTGAGACTCGGAAGGTTGCGGGTTCGATTCCCGTCGTAGAACAAATGTTTGTGTGATACAAGTATTGGTTTCGGGTCTGGGTATTCTTCTATGTATAATATTCATGTATTTACAAAAGAAAAAGTATATCAGTCATGTGGTGCCCATAAAACAAGCTCTGCTTACATTGGGGCCAGATGATGATGTGTGAAATATGCAGCATTATAATATTCTAGTGGACGCCCACTGGTCGAAATTCGAACAAATTTAATTAATAATTACTGTATTTTTAATGCATGATTTTAAAAAATAGCATTCTGCACTCTCTATATAAACTATAAGTCTGCGAAATTTCATACTCCGCGCAATTTTCGTAAAAAGGGGTACAAAGTTTTTGCTTCACATATTAATATATACGTGAGATATTCATAGAAAGTCTATGTTGTCTATGTAAGTCTTTAAATTGTAAGGATAGTAAATGAATGTATTATATTGTATTTTAAGGATATTACGAAAATAACCCTGCAAAAAACTATATTAATTTGTGATTGTTAACGTTATTTAAGCAAAATTCGGTTTAAGAATCAACACGATATAAGATGTTTGATGTGTAACAACTTTTCTTTCCTTGCTTTCCTGCAATTAATAGGAGTGATTTCGTGAAAAGAAACGAAAATTTGTAACTGGAAATCGGAGAAACGCGCGCTATTTGATTTGAGCAACAAGCGCGCGCGGTGGTAGTGTTACCAGTTAGATATAAACGGCGTTATATAAACAAATTCATGATATAATGTTAATGTAGCTTACTATTAAAGAGAACTGGTTAAATATTACAAATCATATGTGACTACTGTAAGGCACGGTCGTTTTTAGGGTTCCGTACCTCGAAAGGAAAAAACGGAACCCATATAGGATCACTTTGTTGTCCGTCCGTCTGTCTGTCCGTCCGTCCGTCCGTCCGTCTGTCTGTCAAGACCCTTTTTCTCAGGAACGCGTGGAGCTATCAAGCTGAAATTTATATCAATACTCAAGTCTACTGTCCCTTAAAGCTGTAAAAAAAACAAACTTTTAAGCCAACGCCATCAAAAGATACAGCCGTTTATGCCGCAAATTTCCGCAAATTTTCGACACTCGCAAGGGAATCATAACCTACAAGGTACCACCCGTGAAGGGTGGTACCCGTGGTACCCAAGGTACCAACTCAGAATCATGAAATTTGGTACGAAGCAACGTCTTATAGCACAGATAAAGGAAAAATTGCAAAACCCGTAAATTTTTAGTTACATCATATTAAAGAAAAATATTTAATAATTTTAAACCCCTTTCTTGAGGTCTAGAAGAACATTTTTTTGCAAATTATTTTTTTTGCTATAACAATGATTCGATTGTCGTGGGTGAACTTTTACTTATATACCTAAAGGTTTGTACGGAACTCTCGGTGCGCGAGTCCAACTCGCACTTGGCCAGTTTTTTTTTATTAATAAACGGCTGCCTTTATCTTTTTTACTGGTTTAAATTAAATTTAGCAGGAATAATATTTGTCCGTTACTGTGCTCCTAGATAACCGTGAACAGAAACTTTTTGTAGATTTGCAGATTAACGGTTATGTCTAATTTCATCATCATCAGTTTATCTTAGTCTTAGTTCATCGGTTAAGATGATTTAGGTGATGTTAGTTAAGTTAGAGCAGTTATTTGTAATTGAAAACTTTCGTTATTGGATCCACTCGAACAAGATGAAGTTCCCTCGCCACTGACGCCACTCTGCCTGGAATTCTGTTTGATAGCGCAAACCTTCCCAGGTAACCACACTAACCTCTCGACCTTGCCGACAGGACCCGCAGGACCGCGGTGTCTGTTCGATTGCAGGTGCTTAACGGTGCTTAACGGCACCGTGTCAAACAGCTGGGTTTGTTTCAAGTTTTCCTCCTCTGTTGCTAGCTCTTCTGTTAGTCAGCATAGGGACTTACCTAATTTCAACAGTTTGGTAATAGACCTGCCAAGTTGGCCATTCATACTAGCTTACCTTACCAATCTTTTGCGTAAATTCCTTTAAAAATCAATCGCTACCCTTTCGCGCGTTGTCGTTTGCCGATTATGAGCAATATGTTTACCGGGTCCTTTGCAAACACCCGTGTGGACTCAGTGTAAACACGGTTTTATGACGTGCTTCAAATGTCACCGGTGTGCACTCGGCCGTATATTGGGGTACACTTGACGTGTTCTCACGGCAAACAGTACTTGTCAAGTTTTTATTGAACTTTTGATATGAAGCCAAGGCTTTGGGGGCTTACCTTTTTGCGTTGATACACATTTTTAGGGTTACAAAATGAAAAAAAAAACTAAACCCGTTTAAATTGACTTTGATGTCCGTCTGGTGGTATTGCCAGCTGTCTAAAAGTATTTAGTTCAAATAATGATTATTATTTGATTTAGTAGCTAGGTGAAGCGAAGATATTCGTAAAGCAGCGGGCAAGGATTGGAGGAAGAGAGCTGAAGATCAAGCTAAGTGGCGTGCCATGGGAGAGGCATATGTCCAGCAGTGGACTGACACGGGCTGATGATGATGATGAATGATTATTATAAAGAATACAATAACTTTATGTCCTCCCCCTAACTAAAGACATTGGAAACATTCTTAGACACGGTTTACTTTCTAAAATTAAGTCCAAGTTAAATTACTCATTGGCCACTTGGCTAGATTGTATTAAAATTAGAATATAATTTTAGTAATAAAACTTATTGCATATTCAGTGACGCGCTCTAGATGCCTCGGTTATGGCCCTAATTCCTTAATTTTACCAGAATAATTAGACAAAAGTCGTCGTATTAAAAAAAAAATTCAATACGACCAACTGGGAAGTATACCCTTTGAAACAAAAAAATATTTTTTAATCGGTTTAGGTGTCTTTGAGTAATCGGTGAACATACATAAAAAAGAGATTCCAACAAATTGAGAACCTCCTCCTTTTTTGAAGTCCGTTAATGACTTAAAATTGTATTTTTTAATTGAGTTTCCTAGGGTTTTCCGCAGCTTTAAACAACACCTCCTTAGATGATGACTAAAACACGCTTAAATACGTCAATCACACGTCAATTTAGAAAATTTAAAAAGTGTAATTAAGGAGTTTGTCTAATTTGGACTTTGGTGCAATCAAGATAAGCTCGTTCGATTATTAAGAAATTTTAGCTGGTTGAAAATACAGAATCAGAGCTATTGACAATGTTTAGCGACACATTATTTCAATGCGAAAGCAGGCGTATTCTCTTATATTTTTCCAATAAGAACGCGCTCGCTCAAGCGTGCCGTCCAACAGAGGATGCTCCAATGAATCCGTATAGCGACACACCTGCTCAGTGCGTCTCCACCTTTATACATAAATTGAGTACACGCAAAAATACGCTCTTTTTACACTAAGTTACGGCTGATTATCCTATCACGTATGTGTACGATTGATTAGGCAATTCGAATCGAAAACTGAATCTTGTTACGCTCGGGGAAAATAAGGATGCAAGATTTAAGTTATCTGATTTTGCGATGCAAGCGAAATTGAATTGTGCGTTGAGACGTGAACGGTTCTTTTTAGAACACCTCATTTTTCATCCGTTTTCTCAAGGATTTATATGTCAACTAGCTTCAGCCCACTACTTCGCACGCATGGCGCCCACATTAAAAGTTCCATATAGGTATGCTATTCAATGTTACATACCACCATTCTTACTTATAAACCTCTATTAACTGTCAAAAGTGAATTCGAAATAGTGCCATCCCTTTTTAACCGACTTTACAAAAATATGAGGAGGTTCTCAATTCGTCAGTTTTTTTAATGTATGTTCACCGAAAACTCTACTCTACTACTAATTTACCAAATCGGTTTGGGCGTCTAACCGATTTGGTAAATTAGTATTTGGTTTCACAGGGTATAACTTTCCAGGTGGTCCCATTTAAATTTTATCGAAATTGAGTGGTTTTAAAAAATGAACAAATCCCCAAAAACATTTTAACCGACTTCAAAAAAGGAGGAGGTTCTCAGTTCATTTTGAATTTTAAAAGGCTTAAATTTTATTTAATGAAGTCGGATTTCTTTTTAGTTTTTAAAACGTAAGATATCGATAAATAGTGAAGTTTCATCTATATGCATTCAGCCGTTATTGAGCCACAAACACATAAAAACATCGAATGATGCTCTCGCATTTATAATATTAGTTGAATGCGTACAAAAAATACCTTATGCTCGTCTAGTAGTATTGTAGAAGAAATCGGCATGTTGTAGAACCTTAATTTCTTCATACGTTTTAAAAACTAAAAAGAAAACCGACTTATTTGAATATAATTATTTTTAGTGGATAGTAGATGTATTTTGTTGATATTATAATATTGGTAGTTCAACTAAACGCACTGCTCCAATGTGAAATGAGTGAAAATGAGACAGCGAGGTTTCGTCGTAAACGAAAGTATCATCGATGTATGTTTTTACCTTTTTGTTGATTTTTTAAAAACCGCTCAACCGATTTCGATAACATTTGAATGGGGAAGTATTTATATACCCTTTGAAACAAAAAAAAGAAAATCCCAAATTGGTTCAGGCGTCTTTGAGTAATCGGTGAACATAATGTACGTTAAAAAAAAGATTCCGACAAATTGAGAACCTCCTTTTTTGAAATCGGTTGAAAAGCTCAAAGATATATGCCAAGTGCACGAAAGGAACCGCTGAGGCACTTTAATCCTTTCACCACACTGATTCAAAATAACGAAAGACACGATAATAAGAAGAAGAAGTGTTTTAGAATCTAAAAATTTCAAAGATATAGTGCCAAGTGCAAATGCTGTGCATATCAGTATGGCCATTATGGTACATTTGACACAACCAATGCCTATCAGTTTCAATTAGCAATTAGGCGTTATTTAAATCATTGACCAAACCAACATGATTTAGGCGTATGTGGGTGCGCGTATTAACACAGACGAGCACGGTTATGAGCCTTCACTTAAGATGATCGCGGCACTACGTCTATATATTTATTTGACCTAAGGTTTTTATTCATATGACAGCATGTCTGACAATCAACATCAATCATCCGTAATGCCAATTCATCAATGGTAACTAAAAATTTTAAGTATCCATTTTTTGATACCCGAATTCCATAGTCGTCCTACATTATGGCTATTATGGAACTTTAGACACAATCAATATCTATTTGTTTCGATTAGCAATCAGCATAATTTTAATCATTAGTTTAATTGCAATTGCTACTAGTTTTGACAAGATGGATTACTATTACGTATTTCGGTTTCTATCTCAGGCCAAATAAATATTTAGATCTGTCTAAATATTTATTTGTGAATTGCTCGTGAATAATCTAAGTGAAGGCTCAAAACCATGCTCCCCTGTGTAAATACAGGCACCCACGCATACACACCCAACCAAACTGTGCTCCTTGCTGATAATAAATGCATACATACTTATACTATTAGGTATTCTCTCTAGTCGTCGTCTAGAAAACATCTTACATTAAAATATGCCGTGACAAAAGAAGTGTAACAGAATTTATTTATTCTAGTTGATCGCGGTGCTCCGTATTTATATTAATTTGTTCTGAGGTTTTTATTTATACGACAGCATGTTTGAAAATCAACATCAACCTTCCGTAATTCATCAATAATAACTGAAAGCGATTACTATCAAAGTTTTGATAGTATCAGAATTCCATAATCGTACGGCTGTTGGTGCACATTCCATAAAATGTTAATGTTTAATAATTATTAAACATTACCATTTTACCATTTAAAGTACCATTATAAGTTTAACTTAATAACTACATTGTATAAAACAAAGTCGCTTCCGCTGTATGTCTGTCCCTATGTATGCTTAGATCTATAAAACTACGCAACGGAGTTTGATGCGATTTATTTTAATATATAGAGTGATTCGAGAAGAAGGTTTATATGTATAATACATGCATAATATAGTAGAGAAACACTAATCATTTTAGAGGTTTCTAATGTGATGTCGTAAATAAACACATTTTTTTGCGCTTACATTGCAAACGCTGGCTGAACCCTACGAGATAGATCAAAAAAATGTACTACAGTATTGCACACCTTTAGAAGTTCTACAAAAAAGTCCGCGATGATATATGTCTATCTCTTAGGTTATGTTATTCTCTTAGATAACGTTGTATATAAATACATTTTCTAGTATATTTAGTATCAGCATTGCAACCGTGCGAAGCCGGGATGGGTCGCTAGTACTAGACTGAAATCATAAATCAGTTTTCCTTTACAGCAATCGGTTATAAACTCTACACATTCGTTGAAAGGCTTCTTAAAGTTGCTAAAATTGTTGAAGAACTCTGGCCTTTCGTTCTTTGACTACAGAGAATAACTACGTACGCAGTATTTCAAGTATAATAAGTACGTACTCGTACACTGCATTCTGCCGGGCAACTTCGTGCGCCCGCGGGCACCGAGCTCACGTAAGTATAAAACTTTACTTCGGCATGGTGGCTCTCGCGATGTTCTTACAAGTCGTTTATTATATCGAGATATACGAGACATATTCATAGGTGCAGCTATCTCTTTTGTGCTACAAGTTCAGTCATATGCTGGTAATTCAAGTCGTTTCTTATCTTTACCTCAATTTACTCAGATCAGTATACCACAGAGCGATGGCATAAATATTTATTGGGTGTTGTGTCAAAAGAAAATAGGAACCCTTATTATGATCACTCATCTGTCTGTCTATCTTTCTGCCAAGACTTTTTTCTCGGGAACGCGTAACAATCTCTCCTCTCAATCTCAACAATCTCTCATTAAATGGGTTGGTACAATCTGAATGCTAACTCTACCACCGCGCGCGCTCATTGATCAAATCGAATAGCAATAGAATACAATTACAATACAAAACTTTCTTTATTGAATAAAATCACAAGGACCACTTTGAATCGTTCTAGGTGCCGGTTTCTCCTAACCCCAGTTCAAGAAGAATCCGACAAGAAACTCGTTTGGTCTTAACACTTTTTTGTATGATTCTTGCCAATTATTTTACGGATGCCGAGTTGAGTTGGAGCAGATTCATCCCAAGCTTTTTGTCATCGAAATAATCAGATATTTTATAATATACTTTAATAGACAGTTTCTGTTTATTTATGTTTTTAAATTTGCAAATCGACAAATCTAACACGTCGCTTGGGACCTTGTTATAGAAGCGTAAACTTTGCCATAAAAAGCGTGTGCTCCCTTGCCTTCCTGTTACACATTTTCACGAAATTACTCCTACAGATTACAGAAAAGCGAGAAAAGATGTAACACATCAATTAAAATAAAATAAGACTACTAAAATCATTAGTTCTTTCTTTTACCGCAGTCGGTTAGAAACACATTCGTTTGTGCTAAAAGTAAGCAGTTATATGCTGGTATTTCAAATTGTTTCTTAAATTTATCTTACCCTACTCAGATCAAAACACCACAGTTAAGGAGTAATTATATTTTTTTAGGGTGTTGTACCTCAACTCAAAAGAAAATATAGACCCATACATGGTTGTCCATCTGTCTATCTATTTGTCCTTTTTCTCGGGAATGCGTAAGGCAGGGCGCAAACGTGGACACTTTTGTGTCTTTAACGGATACAAAAAATCGATGAATATTTAATTTCTATAGAACCAGTATGAAATCATCCACTTCCTACGCACACGTAAATATTTTTTGTGTCCGGTTGTATCCACTTAACACATACTCATTGACGATCAAAAAGTGTTCAGTGTCGGCAACTGGAAACGAAAAGTTTTCAGTTGAAGACACAGGCAACATTAACCAATTACTTTACAATTGTACTGACGGAAAACAAGCAACGAGTTTTACCAGTGGCCAGTAGTAGCAACAGGCGACTGTGTCCGATCAAAGCCACAAGTTACAGCTACTACTTCCCTGTGATGGTGTGCCGTGTCGGTAACAAAAATTGACTTCGTTTGCGCAGTGCCTAAAAGTATCTAGTTGAAATGAATATAAAATAGGTCTACGATTCTTGAAGCTGTAAAAAAATATGTTTTTCTATTACGAACATTACGAACTTTCCTTAATATAAAACGTTTAGAAAAGTGTAAAATATTAAGATGTCTTAGATGTTATTATGTAAACACGTAATTACTGAATAAACGAAATTATTACTATTCGTATATAAGTTTATATAAATCTTAGTCAATTCTATAATATTATGCGGCCTTAATTTGGTTATTTTTAATAACCTTATTAAATAAGAGAATTATTGTAGGGTAGGTAGGTTCAGTACATATAACCTGTAACAACTTACCTAGAGTACCTAGAATATGAGTAGGCACATGAGTTGTTTGTTCTCCGATTTGCAAATGTGAGTAGTAAGAAAGCAAGGTTAGAATAATAGCTATTATTAATAATAACTAATGGTCGCCCACTGGTCGAAATTTAACCATAATTAATTAATTATTATGTATTTTATTGCATAATTAAAAAAAAAAATAGCATTCACTAAAAAAATATAACACTCCTTCCGCGTAATTTTCGTAAAAAGGGGTACAAAGTTTTAGCTTCACGTATAATAATAATTCTAATTGTACAATTTGACATGCCAATGTTATGTTAATGTAACAAAATGGTTAAATAAATAAATGAAATGAAATATATAGGCTATGTTCACTGTAGAATATAGACATAATGTACTTATAGCCCTGACTCTACACAAGGATTCTTACGTGTGAAAAACTGAACAAAAACTGAACACTCATATAAATTAATTAAGTTCATAGTCATTATTTTTGCAGCAAATCCATAGCCGACCGCGAACACCGCAGCATAATGAATATAAAATTTAACGTTCATTTAATTGTGGTATCCGAACGTAGGTATTTAAAAGAACTCACCTACTTTTGCGAAACATTATTGAAATCGGTTTAATATTAATATTAAAACGGGGAAAAATAACTATGTGTATGGTTAAACGCGGTTTAGCGTTTAGTGTAGCCTAGATACATGCCAGTGTTGAATAACAGTTTGTGGTTTTAATTACAACTTACAATTTACAGAAATAAATAAATAAATAATGTCGGACATTTCACACTACATGATCTTGCCACAAAGTGAGCAGAGCTTGTGTTATGGGTACCACATGACTGATAATTTATTTTTAAATTGGTGGACAATCACACAACACTATCTAGCCCCAAACTAGGTATAGCTTGTACTATGTCAAGTCAAGTCAAAAGTCAAAATATACTTATTCAATACAATCACAAGGATCACTTAGGTGCCAATTCCTCCCAACCCAAGCTCGAGAAGAACCGGCAAAAAGTCCTAGCGCTTTTTTTCATGATTCATCTTATAACTACCTTAACTACGAAAAAATTATCAAAGACTCTCTTGGTTTAATTTATAAATCAAAGTCAAAGTCAAGTCAAAAGATACTTTATTCAATACAATCACAAGGATCACTTTGAAACGTCTTACGTACTAGGTGGATTTAGGTGCCAATTCATCCTTACCCAAGCCCGAGAAGAATTGGGTAGAAACTCGCCTTGGTCCTAGCGCTTTTTGGCACGTGTTACCCTTTTTTATGGTCTTTATGGTATTTTTAAATATATGCATAAGATACCTTATAACACGCAGACAGTACAAACATCTATGTTCATCACAAATGTTTATCCTAGGAGAGAATCAAACCCCCAACCTACAGCGCAGAAGGCAGAGCTACTACCAACTGAGCTGACAGGCCAGTCTGTATTAACCGTAAAAAATTGGTTCTCTTTAAAGTCGGTTAACGGACGATAGTTTAACGTGACAACGTCATAACAAAACATTGATGAAATGAAGTGAAGTGCAAGGAGAGATAGATGTTTTGTAGAGATAGCGTGCCTTTCGCTCGTTCGTGCAGCGCTGTCGCTCCGATCGTAACGTTATAATGAGCGTTACGTTACAATGAGTCATCCTTTTTCATGCGTGCAG
Source organism: Lampropteryx suffumata (assembly GCA_948098915.1). Classification (NCBI taxonomy): domain Eukaryota; kingdom Metazoa; phylum Arthropoda; class Insecta; order Lepidoptera; family Geometridae; genus Lampropteryx; species Lampropteryx suffumata. Next base: position 19,810,229 of record OX402546.1, read on the forward strand.
CCGGCGTTCATCGATTTATTAGACGTTGTCATGTCAAAACGTAACAAATAAACAAATATACATTTTTAAATTAATAATATTAGTACGTATGACTTTACGCATTATACCATGAGCACGAACCGAACATTTGAATTATGTAATAATACGTTAACCCCGAAACGTTCCAAAAATCGTAAATCGACCGACCAACATTTTACTTTTGGCAATAATATTAAAATTTATCGCCGAAACATAAACCCGGGGTTAACGTAAATAATCCTTAAGCTACGGCTTAAGCTATTTACTGATCGCGATGCAATGTTGAACTGGAAATTAATAGTGGGGAGTCACTTAAAGATACGTACCATGATATAAAGGTACTTTGCCTTATTCTATACTAGCTGTGCCCGCGACTTCACACGCGTGGTACCTTTAAAAAAAGTAGCCTATATCTTTCTCCAAGGTCCCATCTATCTCTATACCAAAATTTATCAAAATAGATTCGGCGGTTTTGGCGTGAAAACGTGACAGACAGACAGACAGAGTTACTTTCGCATTTATAATGTTAGTAGGGATAGTAGGGATAACTGCATTTTTTTAGTCAAAAGTCAAAGTCAAAACATTTATGATTCAATAAAATCACAAGGACCACTTTAAATCATCTTCTTACATGCCAGTGAATCTAGGTGCAGGTTCCTCCTAACCCCAGTTCAAGAAGAATCCGGCAAGAAACTCGTCTGTTCTTAACGCTTTTTTGTGTGATCCTTTCCAATTTTGTTACGGATGTCGATTCGAGTTGAAGCAGATTCATCCCAAGCTTTTTTGTCATCTAAATAATCTTATATTTTTTTTGCTTTATTAGACAGTTTCTGTTTAATTACGTTTTTAAATTTGCCAATCGACAAATCTAACACGTCGCTTGGGACCTTGTTATAGAAGCGTACACTTTGACCTATAAAATACATATTAACGTGTACGTTTGTCAGTAACATTCAAAAGATTTTATTCCACTTTGATACAACTCAGCCAGCGAATAAGCATACGGCCCACCTGGCGGTAAGTGGTTGCCGTAATCTATGACCCTTGTTCCCTCGCCCAGTAATTTCACTTTCATTTTTCTTTAAATCTAACCTCAATAATGTTTGCAGATTAGTCTGCAAAAAAAAGTGCCAGTACAGTGTACATTGTCAGATATTCTACCTCCAAGGTACTCTTTGGAGGTAGAATATCTGGCACTGTATCCACCAAGATTGACTCTTGCTGTAGATGCACCTAAGGTAACCGGTGGTAAAAAACATAAAAAACTATTTACTGACTTCGAAAGGAGGAGCATCTCAACTCGGTTGTTTATTTTCATAAATGTATATGTTACTTAATAACTTTGTCATATATGAACTGAGTATTTTTGACGTGACAGCGTCTAATAAATCGATGAACGCCGGCTGCACGCACCAAAAAGGACGACTGATTGTCCCGGTACGCTCTTTGTCCCGTTACGATCGTAGCGAGAGCGCATAACGCATAATTGTTATGACGCTGTCACGTTATACTATCGTCTGTAAACCGACTTTACAGACAACCAATTTTTTTTTATGTGCATGATGTACGCGAGTACTTTCCGATTGGTCCCATAGAACTTTTAAAATCGGTTTAGTAGTTTGGTTGTTAATTTACAATAGCTGGAAAAATTGGTCATCCAAGTAATCGAAATTTTGTGTTTTGCTTTCTTGTGACTCTCCAGTAGTGTTTATGAAATGTGTAAATTTTATTTATTCAATTAGAATTTCATATCGGCTCAAAATTTTATTTAATTAAGTCGGTTTTCTTTTTAGTTTTTTAAACTTAATTATTTTTAGGGGTAAACAAACCAGGGGTCCGACCGCGGTAATTTTGAACGTTTGAACTAAAGTTATATTAAAGTCAAAACGTTATTTCTGACATATTTCAAACCGATATAAGATTTAGCTCCAAATTGGTTTATACGTCGATTAAACGTTGCGGGATCGCGTTATATTATACACTGCGTTTTTGACAAACGTTCTACATTACCGCGTTTGGCCTCAGGTTATGTCAAAGCCGTAGATAAGTCTTGACAACAAACAACAACTTGACGAAATCAATGATAATCGACTTAACTGACTATTAATCATTTCCTTTTATTCAAATTCAGCTGACATTTTAGTACAGTCAGACAGACGAGAGAGAGTTTTATAAGATTTGTCAGTTTTAGACATTTTATATGTCAATAATAGAAATGGCATCAGATCAGAATGGCAAAGTGTCTCTGTACGACTGTTTGTATATATGATTGTATATTTGTGTGAAAAACGTGGGAGTTTGTTCCATGTCTGGGTGTTATAAAGTATCATAGAATAGATACTGTATTTAAAAATATATGACTATTCTATCAGTCAGAATGATATCCGATTATCCGTGAGAATGGTAGGACAGAGACGCATTCGAATGTATAATATTTGTATGGAAGTATGGGAGTATGTATGCAAGTATAATATTCATAGAATCATATAATTAGATCATATAATTTCTGTTTTTTTTTATATAAAAATGCAAAAATGGCAGTAATTCCTAGACTTGGAAGACACTTGCTCAGACCTCTTGAACTTATAACTTTATGAGGACATGAAAGGGGATAGCCAGAGACACGTCGAAATGTATTTAGAACATTTTTTCTAATTAAATGAACAAAACAAGTCCAAACCAAACGGGCAGTTTTTAGCCCTTTGTTAAGAAGTATTCTGTTTGTACTCGTACCATAGATCTTTATCCAAGTCCCATTTAGTCCAAACTGTTATTGGTTCACATTTTTGTGCTGGTATGCTATTGTTTTAATGTATTTTATGAATGTAAATCACTTTCCGAACGATTAAACTTTTCGGATATTCGGAGCTTGTAAATATTCGGGATATTACAAGTTTTCACAAAATATTGGATAAATAAATGAGTTTACAGTAAAGAATATGTAAGGTTAAATACATAAATGGTGTTTCCGTTCTAAATTCGTGTTTTTTTTAATAGGTGTTGGTATTTAAATATTTAAATAAATCTCGATCAAAATATATATATAGAAATGTACAAAATTATATATAAAAATTTAATATACATGGGAAACAGTTGAGCTTTCTAAGGACCGTTTAAAACTATCTAAAGATTGTACAACTGATCTGATTTAAAGATTAGATGACAAAAAAGCTTGGGATGAATCTGCCCCAAATCGACTCGGCATCCGTAACCGGCACCTAGAGTCACTAGCATGTAAGACGACGATTCAAGGTGGTCCTTGTGATTTTGTTGAAAAAATAATGTTATGAACTAATTTATCTTCTACAATCATCCTTAGCCACGTATACCATAAGTTTGATAGATAACGCATATAAAATATAAAAAAAAATGAATTCCTTTTGCTCGAATCACAAAGAAACACGTAGAACAAAAGAAGAGTATTTATCCAATTATTCAAAGTCAAAGTATATTTATTGCATCATTACATGTTTTAAAAGATGTCACAATTTGTATAGATTCAATCTACCCTTTATGGGCGTGCAATTATTTATAGTTTACACTATTACTATAATAATAGATATATGATAATTTAGAAAAATAACATAATAAGGAAGAAATATTGCATGACAAAAGTTGATAATATGTCTCACTAATAATAACAAAAAATAAAATCAAGAAAAAATAAAACGATAAATATAACAATAAATCAAAAAAAATGCAGAAAATTCAATGATATGAAATTAATACAAATGTCACATACATTACAATTTCTGGTCGAAGGGAATTAAATAAATCAGGAATTGCATTATTTTGTCATTGTATCAATAGAATTATCGGTCATAAACTCATTAGTTGTATAATAACATTTATTATTTAATATTATTTTCAACGAAGTTGGTAATACTCACAATGATAGAGGTATCTTATTGTAGATGAATGGAGCCATACTGAAGATACTTTTGCGCACACCCGTGTCAATATTTCTGGCTTTTTTTAAAGTACCTGGACGGCCGAGCTTAGCTCGGTATAAAATACAGATAAAACGACGTTTTCTAAATGAAACCAAGCTAGATCGATTTATCGCCCCCGAAACCCCCTGCAAACTAAATTTCATGAAAATTGTTTGAGCCGTTTCCGAGATTCAGATTATATATATATTACAAAAATTGTTTGTCTAAAGGTATTAGATAAAAACACCAAAAATTACTAATAAAACCGGAAATAAATCGAGAAAAATAAATAATATAACAGCGTAATTGTTGCATGGCAAGACGGCCATAAATAATCCTACACACTTTTAATATCTATCATGCTAATTGTAATGTCATGTCAACGTCATTTCAGAACGCCAAAGTACCGTTGACGGCTTCATTTTATTCCGTAATTCCCGATGAGCGAAATCGCAAAGTACTACAACAGTAAAATTCACGTACAATTTTATAACCTATATGTTGTACAACCCAAAATTATGGCATCATTGGCATTAAAGTTCCATAAAGTGGCAAATTCAGCTTTATCAGAGGGAGGAAAGGTTTCATTTCACGTGTTTGTGTTGGATAGTTGATCCGAGCGAAGTTGTCAGGATGATTTAGTGATGGCAGGGTAGATGAAAAATTGTTAGCAACAGGCCACCAATCATTGGCGCGCCTAGTCGACGGACGGGTAATAATTTAGTGTTTATCGATGTTTATCCGCCATTGATTTAGAATGGTAATTGTTTATTGATTTATGAAAATTGGTTTATGCAAGTTGGTAATGTTATCACACACCTGGGTACGGAAAAATCAAAGAAATGATTGAATGCATTGCTAATTTCCGAAAATTTTATGAATTTAAAGACATTATATACATCATCACTTGTTAAATATGTGTTATCTGTATTTATGTACATCATTTATGTAAATATATATAGGAATCAATAACATTGTGAAAGTATTTTGGGTTTATTTGCTTTACATAAGTAAGTTAAACTCCATAATTTTGTGCACCCCGGCCAATCTTCCAATAAGGTAAAGCTCAGAGAAGCTTAACTTGATTGAAAGATTGGCCGGGGTCAAGGAAACGATTTCTTCCGGACAACCTTTGGATGGCTCTCCATCCAAAGGTTGTCTGGAAGAAATCGTTTCCTTGGCTATAAGACCGCACATTGTACATAATATTTTATAAGTCATTTTCTTTAGTATATTAAGTTATCAAATTGTTATTTTAAGTTTTAAGGTGTACAATAAAGAATTTTCTATTATTTATTTATTCATTCATTCATTCTTCGATATTCTCTTCTCTGTGATAATAATAAAGTTTAATAAATTGACAATGTCATACAATTGGGGCCAAAGTCGTGTGGAGGATATGCTACAGGTCGAGTGGGGAGCCTACGTGTCCATTACTCTTTTATTAGTCTATTTATATAACAATACTGGTTTCGCAAAGATTCTAAGAGCTCAAAAAAATTTAGTGGCTTTCTGAAAGTGGTTTTCAAACTTATTGAACCCAAGAGAAACCTCTATCGGATAAACCTCAGAATACTCGTAGAGTTTACGGATTACTTCTGGTATCTCAATAAATCCTTATTTCCTAAGTATGTACCTTAACGAGGTTCATTATTATCAATCAAAAGATAGCTCTGCGGTCAATAAACTGAGGCAAGTCGTAACGGACACAATAATATTTGGTACGATGAATGCTAATGAAATTCTCGAGGTATCCATAGATAATAATCGTAAGTAGAGATTGCAGAATATAAATAGGTATTTATTTAAGCCTTGTGTTATTAACCAAAGGTCTTCTTTTGCCTAACGATGACTCAGCTTACAGGTACTAACAGCTGTATGCATACAAAGCTTAAGAGCGCTCAGTTACTGGAAAAAACATCATTCACTCTCCAGAAACAAAGTTTACTAACCTAATTCTGAAAATCTTTTAACTAACTTTAACCTTTTTTTTCGGACATTTCACACACTTCATCTAGCCTTCAATTATGCAGAGCTTGTGTTATCGGTACCACATGACACTGATTTGCTATTTATATACTTATTTTTTTTTGTAAATAGATACATATTATACATAGATAAAACCAATTCCTGAGATATATACGTGCAGATAATACAAACGTTTGGCGGCGGGAATGGAACCTGCAACCTTCTGCGGTTCAGACAGGCTATCGCCCACTGCGATACAGGTCGTCATTCGGACGTTCATTCTACAAAATCCGTCTTGTAACCTATTGCCAATGTCTATCGTTAAACATTTTTTCTCTGTGAATCTTTTTTCTGAAATACTTTGATATGTAGTTCGTCAATTTTAAGGCTTTAGGCGAAGATTGCTTTGCTATCGGTACGCCATAAATAGGAGATTGTCCCTGCCGGCACTATGCGTTCTGACAGAGTCCTTTCCTTATTATGTAACTCGCGACAAGTAGCAATAGGCGTCAACTCCGCGACCACTGCTGTCAAACACAGTTTTCATATGCTAATATCTGCGCATTAAGCGCATTAAGCGCAGCTCAGTTGGCAGTGAATCTGCCTACTGCAGTGCAGGTTGGGGGTTCGAATGTCCTGCAGGTCGAACTCCATCTAGCCCCAAAGTATGCTTAGTTTAGGGCTAGATGGTGATTTGTGCATTGTCCACCTATATTTATTAAAAGTTGAGCGACAGGCGCCTTACAAGCAGCGGCTTGCTTCCGAATAAAAGTTTTTTAATATGAATTTTGTTGCAGATATTGCTAATGCTGTCTTCACTACTACTTTTACGTAATAACCCGGCGGATCAATTGCTCCGTCATCGCTCACTCATATCATAACACACTGAATCTCGAGCCTAATCTAATCGAATCCGATAAAAAAAAATTCAGCCAAAATAACAATCCATAGGACTAATAATTGCCATTTATAAAATGAAACCACTAGAATCTTTGAGAGAAATATTCAAAGAAATTAATATTCTCACAATAGCTTCACAATATATATATGAAAATTTGTTATAACCACATAAAAATAGAGATGGGATTCAGCAAAATAGTGACCTTCATAGAATCAACACTAGGAATAGACATTAATTATACATCCCTAGAGTTCGACTAGAAAAAGTAAATAAGTCATTTATGGGGAACACGGTGCGCTTCTATAATAAGCTTCCTGAAAATGCTACTAAACTACCTATTAAGAAATTTAAAGCATACTTTAAATGTCCGACACACTTGAAATGTATAAACTCTCTTGTATTAGTATTTCGTTGTTAATGTAGTTATAAGATGGATCATATAAAAAAGCGCTAGAACCAAGACAAGTTTCTTGCCAATTCTTCTCGGGCTTGGGTTAGAATGAATTGGCACCTAAATTCACCTAGTATATAAGACGTTTCAAAGTGATCCTTGCGATTGTATTGAATAAAGTATTTTTTGACTTTGACTTGATTGGCCAGCAGAAATGTGGTAATTTAACACTGTAAAACTTTTAAAACATTTTTAAACGAGAGATGCTTATCAAATAAATATTGTATAGATATTACTAGTAGATCACCCTCCGTTCAAGATGTCTCGAAGACAGGAGAGAGGTGCACCGTTTTGCAACTGTTAGGATACTGTTGGAACTTATTATATTATTATTACAAAATTATATAGTAAAAATAAAGCCAAACATTTTCACACTTCATCATCTGGCCTCAAAGCAATTGATCTTGGGTTATGGGTACCGCATGACTGCTACTTATTTTTTTTTGTAAATACATACATATTATACATAGAAACACACAGACCCGAGACAGGAACGCGGCAGGAATCGAACTCGCAACCTTGTGTGTCTCAGCCTGACCTTAGCCCACTGCGCCACAGAGGTCATCAATCTTCATACAGTTCTAACAACTGTGATGATAGTAATATCGAAACCAAAATCATATCGAATCAGCGGTAGAACTGGCTCAAACACGAACATAATATCAACGGCCGGAGATCCATCGCATAACGAAATACACTCATGAATATTATTGGATTTTTAATTATGAGGCGATGGCCTCTTGGTTAGTAAGTACCAGGTAGTGCACGAAAGAGGCTCCTCTGAGGTGCCTTGTAATCTTTTCACCACACTTCTTCAAATTACACCTGTTTACACATTTCACACACGTGATCAAGTCGCGAGTAAGATGATATTTTCTGACGATATAGTGATGTCTCGGGCTGCGGATGGAGAAGATCAGTACAGGATCGGCGGATGGTACATACTTTGGCAGGCCTACAGTGGTTGAAGTAAGGTTGTGGATGATGATACAGCTCAGTTGGTAGCTCTGTCTTCTGCGCTGTAGGTTGAGGGCTCAATTTTCTCCCAGTAGAATAATTCTTATGATGAACATAGATGTTTGGTTATGTGACTAGGTGTTCTGAGGTATCATATGTTACATGCTCAACCCACTTGCAGGGATTGCTCTTCTATCTGTACCACGAGATGTTGCCTGTGCAATGGAAAAGTTGAAGCAGGAACATGATTACCGACATCAACTCTACGGAAAGCAGCCTCCAAAATCTCGATTAAAAAGCCTTAGATTTTTTTTTCATACAGCGGCCGATGAACACATAGCCACTCTTAAGATCACAATCTGGAAGAAGAACCACTCAGCACCACCCGACTTTCGATCGCAGGAACACCTGCCCTCCGGACGTGATCTTTCATGGTCAGTGTGGAAGTCTATAAACCGACTGCAGACCCAAGTCAGCCGCTGTAGAGAAAGCATGTGCAAATGGGGCTATCGCGACTCTGCTTGTAGCATGCGACTGCGGAGTTCCCATCTAAACGATATCAGATCTACTCGTCTGCCCCTTGTACACACCTAACAACACCTGCACAAGGGTTGACCTGATGAATGCCACGGACAATGGAGTGAGGGTGGCAGTATTTTATTCAAAACTAATACTACACTAACTACACGCAAGAAAAAGAAGATATGTTACAAGGTAATATAAGGTATGTATAATATAAGACATAAGCCCTGGGTGGTCTAGTTGTAGTAGCCCCGCCTTGCGAACCTAAGATCCTTGGTTTGAATTCAGTGCGCCAATAGATTTCTGATCGAAAAAATGATATGCTATACAAGTACTCTCAAACGATGAAAACATCGTGAGTAAGCCTTGAAGTTCTGAGACATGTGCCAAGTGCACGAAAGGAGCCTCTGAGGCGCACTTTAATGCTTTCTCATTTGAAATAAGAATTAGAATAAGAGTTTATTCACTAACAATTTTTACATTGTGTCTGAAATACTTAAGCATAAAAACATTATAATAATATAAAAAAAGTAGCATGTATGTCAAGTAATTAAAAATAATCAAATTTTTCTTAATTTATAGTCATCAACTGTTTAGAAGCACCCCTCCAGCAAAAGCTTTATCAATGCAGACTTAAATGTAGTGGGACTTTCTGTGATTTTCATAGCCTCAGGAAGAGTTGTTGTAGAGTGTAACGGCCTGATATCTACAACCATGCCTAACAATATTTAACTTCGGACACAGTGAGGTCGCAAGATCTTTTCTCCTTATATTTAGTCTTGTAGCTTTTTGTTCTAATAACTAGTCACACGATAATTAGAAGAAGAAGGTATGAGAAGTACTTACAAGCCAAGGCTGTGTTATGTAAATTTTTCACCAATATTTTTTTTTTTTTTTATGATGATGACCAAGTCGCGGGCGGTATGTTTTGGCATAAAAACTACGTTATAACGAGGTAATTTTCTAGAAATACAGAACCCTTAATGTCAATAAGGAGCTGAGCTAGACATTGCACAAAGACCGCTAATTGGAAGGCTGTCGCAGGCAGCTGAATCGGCGGTTGTAGACCCTTATAATAATGTTGTCTGACGCGACTTTACTTGGTTTTGTTCACGATTTGTCAACGTAAATACCTATGCTATGGTGTAGGTAGAGTTTAGTTTATGGTGCACGTGCACATACATTAACTAACTGAGAAAAATCATTGTTGTTGATCAAATATTTTACAGGATTTTTTAGGTTAATTTCGACATAAATCTTTCAGTGTGGCTCGTTTTGCTTTCAGCCTAAATCATCATAATCCTAATAAAATATTGTAATAGTTTAAATATGCGATACATACCCGTTATCTATTTAAAAAATATGCTAAAATTACTATAACCCTTATCTTCCCACGGTTGAGATATTGGCCTTAATAAGCTTTAAGTAATTATTTACGCATACACAATGTTTTTTGTTGTTTTTCTGCACCGTTTTAAGCTTATGATGTGCACAACTTAAGTAATTGAACTTACGCTTTTCGTATCGTACATAGCCCATGTGCACTATATAGCACATGGGCTACCAGTAAATTGTCACATCTTCATAGTGAAGGTTATTATGTACCTTTTTGACTCATCCAAAGTTGACGATGTTAAAATTGGGTTACGAGGTTTTGCACATAACAGTAAAATATTATGTCCTTTATGAGGAATTGGGATTAATGATGATTTAAAGTGATCCCTATGATTGCATTGCATAATAATTACTTTTTAAATACTAAAAAGAAAACCAACTTAATTTATACGAAAATACGAAATTTCGTTTACTTGGATGACATATTTTTTCTTGCTATTTTGATTAAAAAACCAAGCTACTGAACGGATTTTGATAAAACTTCTATGGGACCAATCGGAGAGATACACATTTTTTTTAACTAACAAAATAATTCTAATCTTTCATATAATGACAGAGTTATGAGGTAACATATATAAAAAAATACAACCGAATTGAGAACCTCCTCCTTCTTTGAAGTCGGTTAAAATGATTTGAATTAAAATAAATTATAGTAAGCTGAGTAGGTGAGCTTAGTAAGGCTAATGTTGAGGCTGAGTGTAGAAAGAAGTGGAGGTTTTTTGTCAAGATAAAGCCTGGAGCACACATCTCGCGAGCTGGTGACGGCTAATGCCGTCAATTACACGAACTAACGGAGCGTGTGGGGAACGTCCGTGCTTCATTACACAACCGCTCTCTGCCTCCTCGGGCGTAATGTCCTAGAAAATGACGCTCCGTGACGATCTTTGACGTTTGTTTACGCGTCGAATTGACGTTTTGAGGCTTAATTTTTGATGTTTGGGTTCATTCTGTTTTGGGTGAACTCCGTGGCATTATCTTACTCGGAATTTCATTCTTGTGGGATTTCTCGGTCTCAATTCAATATACAGAGTGCACTATTTGTTCTAGTACACAATAAAACACGGTTGGAGATATGTAATGCTATATAGCTATATATTTCCCATTTTTGTTGTAAAAAGTAAGACTCGTACCAAAATCGCCTAATGATAATCTACGGAAACCAATAAAGCGTGAATAGTGATGGAAAATAAGTCAAATAAAAAACCTTTATTATCGATTTTTAGAACATAAATATCATTTTAAATATGTGATCAGGACAGCATCATCTGACGTGCAGCTGCATGTAAATGCGGATCATTTTCGGGAGAGATACTTAATATAAATGAATGCAAGTTCCATATTCATATTCATTTATTGTTTGTGAATTCAGGTTTTACAAAAGACAGGTGTTTCTTAAAATTAGGTATCTCTGAATCCTGCATACAGCATACAAACATTTAGTAGGTAGGTAGATAGGTAAAACAGTATCAAAATCATTTAAACAAAAATAAAAATATTACGTGGTCAAACTATACAAATTGTCACAAAGTTACATACTAAAAACGGTCACTAAATTCTAAATAATATTGCGGTCATTCAAAAATTCATTAAGATTATAGTACGCTTTTCTCAAAAGTATTTCATTAAGCTCCCTTTTGAAAGCATTTTTTGGTAATGATCGAATCGATGGCGGTATCTTATTGTATATATGTACATGGTGCCATGCAAAATACACTTCCTATCAAATGAAGTTCAAATTAAAGCATATCTATTGTATTTTCTAAATGTACCTATGGATCCACAATTTTTATCACAAGCAAAAATTCATGTTGCTATATTAAAAATATTTCATTTCAAATACAAAGCAATTTAGACAGAAAATTACACTGATTCAGTCAAGCATTTCGCAGTGAAAAATATATCTCAGTTCCGGCAAGCTATATCTTTAATTAAAAAACATCGCAGAGAAATTACTCGGGCACATTTTTATGCACAATATTTGCATTTTCTTTTCGACAGGATTTCAATCAAAAAGGAGAAATAATATCAGTGTACCCCCCTATTCACAAAAGCTTTTTGTACAAGTTTTTATAGCACTTACTATAATTTGGTGCCAGAGTGATCTATAAAAGACGAGCGATCGGTGATATTTACGTCAATGACTAAAGATATTATAAAATGCAACATCTACCTATTATAATCAAATCCATACTCTCTACTAATATTATATGAAACTCGTGACTCTCTTTGTTTGTTTGTTACCCTTTCTCGGCTTTTGTCACATTGATAAATTTGACACAGATAAATTATATCATATGGCCGGACCTGGGCAATTTTTTAATGTTTTTTTAACACGCGTGCAAAGCTGCTGACAGCAGCTAGTAGACTCTATAACAGTTTTGGTCATTAATTTTTCGAGCTTTAATTGAAACCAAATCTGTGACAATATCTTACATCTAGACTCGTAATCGCCTGTAATCTCTAGTGTTTCTCGTATTGTGTGGTAGATGAGGAACGTTTGAGAATAAGACTGCAAAGAAACGAAACGCCTAGAAGACAGTCAATTCCAATCCGCCATTGGATACCAGATAAGTTCGTAGTTCATTTTTCTCCACAATGGTTACAGTAAAACGATCCACGGGGTCTTTTGTCAGGGGCTTCTGGTTGAAATAGGTTTTATGATTTTCTTTAATATACTTATATTTGTGTTGTAGTAAATAATTGGCCATAATATATTATAACTTGCCCATTTTTTGGTTCTGTGTCGAGGTATTATAAATAATATACTCGAATATTAGACGCTGCGCAAACTCAGACACTTTTTGTTGCCGGCACGGCACACCATCAAAGGGAACCGTAGTTGCTGTGTCTTGTGACGGTGATCGGACACAGTCGCCCGTTGCTACTACTGGCCACTGGTACAATTCGTTGCTTGTTTTCCGTTAGTACAGTTGTAAGGAAATTTGTTAATGTTGCGTTTGTCTTCAATTGACGACTTTTCGTTTTCAGTTGCCGACACCGAACACTTTTTGGTCGTCAATGAGTATGTGTCAATGAGTATGTGTAAGGGAAGCAACTGGACACAATAATATTTATCATGTGCGCAGGGAGTGATGATTTCGTACTGGTTCTATAGAAAATAAATATTCATCGGTTGCTTGTATCTGACATAAAACACAAAAATGTCCACGTTTAAGCCCTGCCTCAGTGGACAATTTACACAGAATTTCCAACCCTAAAACTAAGCATCGCTTGTACTATCAATGGGAATAAGGTCGCTTAAGCGCTTAGCCTCTAATATTAGATATACATATATATGTACCTCTCTTTTTATCACGTAACTCTATCTCGTCTGCTACGCTAACACTTCTCTACGAAATTTGCCCAGTAAGGTGGGCCTGCCGATATTTATTTTAAAGTTACTGATAGAACTTGATTACATAGTATATTCAATATTTTATTGACACGTCGATGTTTAAAAACCAATGCTTTGTATATTTTATGCAAAATTTAAAAAAAATATTAGCATTCTGCACTCTTCTATATAAACTATAAGTGTGCAAAATTTCATACTCTTCCGTCCGCGCAATTTTCGTAAAAAGTTTTTGCTTCACGTATTAATATATAGATATTGTTTATCCAAATTTGTATTCAAGCATTTATTATCAAATTATTAACACTGTTTAATTTAAATTAGTTTAAGTAGCCTACCGTTAATTTAATATAATTCTTTCCTACTTATTTACAAATGTATCTATGTAAACAACAATCAATGTATACAACGTTTGTAATCCACAAACAAATCTGTACAAAACCAAGATATGGCCAAACTCGAGGGTTTTCGGAGTTCTCAGAAGGTGCTCCTGGGGGAAATGCTTTGAATCCACCCCCCTTCTATCCCCAGTTTAATTACACCCCTACGTGATCGGGGCAAAGCCTTACCGTAATTATTTCCTTTACGTATTTTCCCGTGGAAAAAGAGAATTGAATGGGATTCAATCATAGTGGGGAACGATCTCCATCGGAGGCTGATACGGGTTATTAATAAATAATTTGGGGGTTATGTTAGTCTAATGATAGGCTTAGATGAGGTGAAGAACCTTTCGTTAGTATTGGTTTTATTACTTTTAGTGCCTCCATTAATATTGCTAGACAAGTAATTTTTTTCGTTTTACTGTTACAAAATATCGTAATTGGGTTTAAAATTAGTTGAGAATTACGACGACCTTTGTAGCGCAGTGGGCCAAGGCTCGGCTGAGACTTAGAAGGTTGCGGGTTCGATTCTCATCGCGGGACAAATGTATTTGTTTCGGATGTTTCTATAATATGTATGTATTTACAATAAAAAGTATCTAAATCAGCCGTCAGTCATGTGGTACCCATAACACAAGCTCTGCTTACTTTGTGGTGATGCTTTGGTATAATCTGTCTGAAATGTCCGGCATTATTTATTTATAATTGACAAGGTGTCTAAAAATAACTTAATAATATTTATTTTTTATTTTACTGATATCATAGTAAAAACTTTATGGGTTGCTCACACAGAAACAGGCATAATAAGTTTATTTTACCTAAAATTTAAGACGATTCATGATCCATATGATTTTATTGAATTTTGTTTTACCCTTTAAGATAGTAGAAAATTGCAAACTTCAATTTAATCAAAAAAGCTTTCAAACCCCTGACTCATATGTAATTATTTTGGAGTTTGTGAATAATATACTAAAAACATTATACCTATTAACGTTATTTTTTCTATAAGGTCATGTGTATTAAAATTTTCTAGTTACCCAGTGTCTTGGGGACGCTGCCCTTTGGTAGTGATCTGGATCAGTTAAGCTATCTATAGAAGGTTTTAATAATAGTTTTTTATTATTGCTTATTAATAAACTTCCTGTAAAATCGTTGTTTTGTTATTATGTGAGCCTTTATTCGCTGGATACGAAGAAATATTTAATGAACAAAACAACTATACCTACATACCTACAAATCACGATAAACTATATCACGGATATACTCTTATCTATAGGTCCGTATACTTATAGGTACCTACTTATCGCAATACCACAAACGCGTGTTCGTACGAGAGGCGCGCGGGCGAGAGGGCGCGGGGATGCCGGGCAGGCTTGCACGTAGGGGAGGCAATTTCGTCACCGACCTACCTATTGTTTGTACGTCAAGTGTAGCAATTTACTAGGTGATCCCTAGTAACACCTTCAATATGATTCAATACTAACATGGGGGCGATATTGACACATGATACCTAAGCTATGGTTTGTCAAAAAATATTTTGATAATTTCGATGAAATGCTTACTTAATTGATAAGAATGCATGTTCTCATGTTGCTCTGCCCTCAGACAGTTAACCGACACATTTAAAATGTATTAAATGTTGAATTGTATGAATTTTTCGTAGTTAGGATAGTTATAAGATGGATCATGTAAAAAAGCGCCACGACCAGGACAAGTTTCTTGCCAGTTCTTCTCGGGCTTGGTTTAGGAGAATTTGGCTCCCAAATTCATCTAATATGTATGACGTTTCAAAGTGATCCTTGTATTGAATATAAAATAACTTTTGACTTTTGGTTTCACCTACTTCTAGTAAAATAATACCTATTTATTAGTATTGTGAACTATCACTAGTTTTATTATAAATATTAATTAAATGTGTTTTGAAAAAACACTCATAAAAATGAAATAATTATAAAAAAATACTTAATCCACAAAATTAATAGATGATTAATTTGCTACTAAGGACATTTTTTAGTTGTCTATTGTATTATTTGTAATAATAAAAATATACCTCAGGATACTTACTATGACGGAGCATTTTCTTAATTTTTTAAAGAATAGCTTTCATCATAAAGAAGAAAATAAGTTGCTGACAAAGATATATCTATATTAATTGGCCTATCTATAACATCAGATAATCTTGTCACTATTATTAATGTCCTTAATTTTGTAAAAGACTAGACCAGACGAGTTTCTTGCCGGATTCTTCTTGAACTGGGGTTACGAGGAACCGGCACCTAGATTCACTAGCATGTAAGAAGACGATTCAAAGTGGTTTATGTGATTTTATTAAATAAAGAATGTTTTGTTTCCTTGTTAATAAATAAATAAACGAAAAGGTAAAGATGACAATGTTTCTAATATAACAACACTTCTTCCTATCGTGGTACCGTGATATTACTAACCAAATTAAAGTGCGATTGAACAACAAATATAATTAAAATAATACATATTAATATACAACTTTTTTTGCACAAGTGCTATTCACGAAAGACCGTAACATTTTTATAACCTAAGTGTTATTTCAGCATATTTCGTACAAGCACATCATAACGTGAAAAATAACAAATTTGCCTGCGTCAACGATACGTGATTCGAAGAGACACTACGAAAAGTGATAGCTTGACCGTTTTGAACAGCCATTGAACAACTTTTTCGTCCAGTTATATTTACGTGTCAAAAATACCAGATCTTCACACAGGACATATTGTTCAATCTACCGATTACTCTATCAATCAGTCGCATGTTTTTTACAAAACATTATACAATTTAACGTAACATTGCAGTCCGTTACGAATCATCTAGTCAGTAATCTCTAGGCCACTACGAAGTGATACCTACAGAGCTTTCATTTTTCAGTACTTCACAAACATGAGTCACGAGGCGCATAAAGGAAGTAATAGGATATAATAATTCAGGTACTTACCCGAGCACGTGATCTCGTCCCCTGCTGGTAGTCGTAGCCCCGACCCTGTCGACAAAACACTCGTTTAAACTACGGTCTTCTACGAAACGATGGCCGCCAAATGGTAAATGATAATGTGTTAAATATCGGATCTGTATTTACGAGCGCAATTTTGTAGTTATACATATTAGCTGCTAGCTGCTAGCTTGTCGTGCTTGCTAACAGTTTAGTGGTATATAAAGCTTATAGAAGTGTACATTTTAAACTTGAAAATCTATATACATGACTGGCCTGTCAGCCCAGTTGGTAGCTCTGCCTTCTGCGCTGTAGGTTAAGAGTTCAATTACCTCCCAGGATATTGATTTGTGTGACGAACTTGTGTGTTTCTTCTGTGTCTGGGTGTTATTAAGTATCATAAGTATGTATTTGAAAATATCTTGGTATTCAATTAGTCATCTGGTCACCATAGTACAAGCTATGCTTAGTTTGGGGCTAGATGGTGTTGTGTGCATTGTCCATCAATATTTAAACCTAACGCCAGGTTAGGTTAGGTTTGAAAGTGCTAAATTTTCTCAAGATTTAAGACAATTGTCTTACTCAAAACTGCAGCCAAATTTATATTCATAAGTTAAAAAATACGCCCTTTTATATAAAATTGATTGGCAAACAGTCCTGTTTAAGAAACGGCGATTGTAAATCCGTGGAAATTTGCCTCCCAGATGGAATTTATTTCGCCCGAGGGGAGTAATGGCCTAAATCATACACTTAGGAGGCTTTGTCCTGTCCTGATATCTAAAAAGACGAATTGGTATATTGAGTAGCTTTAGTCTACATATTTAATAAGACAGTCGTCTCGTCTCGTTATTTTTTTAACCGACATAAAAAAGAAGAGGTTCTCAATTCGTCGGAATCTTTTATTTATGTATGTTCACCGATTACTCAAAGAACACTGACCCGATTAAAAAAATTTTTTTTTCTATACCTCTCAGTTGGCCACCATTTAAATTTTATTGAAATCGGTCGAGCTAAAAATTCAACTAAAACCTAAAATGTATATATATTGATGAAACCTTCGTTAGCACCAATATCTCGCATTGTCACTCTCCAGTATGTCACATTAGAGCAGTACGTTTATTTGACGTACCCATGTAATATATACAAAATACATCTTCTTTCTACTAAAAATGTATAGGTAAAAATTAAAAAATTGTAGGCTCAAATGAATCTGGTGAGTTCAATGTGGCTGTAGGTTTGCACCAGGGTCGGTTTTAAGCCCTAATTTGTTCCTCCTGATAATGGATGCTCTGACATCGGACATACAGGAGGAGGCACCCTGGTGCATGCTTTTTGCCGACGACATTGTTCTCATCAGAGAAGACGCAACCGAAGTCCAGAACAGTCTGGGAGGGCAAATTGGAGAGTGTCAGACTGAAGATAAGCAGGACAAAAACCGAACACATGTTCTGCGACTTCGGTGGTCCATCCAGTTTTGCCCATATTGCCTTAGATGGTGTACACCTACCAGTCTGTTCCGATTTTCGGTACCTCGGTTCAGTAGTACAGAATGATGGTGAGATAGAGAAGGATGTAAGAAGTCGAATAAATACGGAATGGTTTAAATGTCGAAAGGTCTCAGGAAAAATTTGCGATCCACGTATGCCCCTTAAGCTTAGTTTAGAAATAGTAATGTCATTTCATATGTCATTTCATATGTCATTTCCTATGTCATTTCATATGTCATTTCATCTGTCATTTCATAAGTCATTTCATATTAACTAATAATAAATAAATCCCGGACATTTCACACAACATCATCTGGCCCCAAAGTAAGCAGAGCTTGTGTTATGGGTACCACATGACTGATATACTACTTATATACTTTTTTTTTGTAAACACATACATATTATACTTAAAAACACACAGACCCGAGACAAATACTTGCAGATTATACAAACATTTGTCCCGCGGCGGGACTCGAACCCGCAACCTTCTGCGTCTCAGCCGGACTTAAGCCCACTGCGCTACAGAGGTCGTCAATAATAGTTAAAGTAGCAAAAAATTATAATAATGTTACAGCTTAGATGTCTACATAATTAAAATAATCATTAATTGTATTAAAACAGATGGCAAATTGTCACTTTTTCAATTTTACAAAATATATGTACCTATATTAAACGGTTAGACAAATATTTAGTACTTACTATGTTTTATGTTTTGTAAAAGATTTCCGCAAGGTCACGCTTGAATCAATTATTTATATTTAATGTTGTCAGGAAGTCTATTATGAATTTCAACACATCATGTAGTGGGCATAATCTTTTATTGGATTAACTTCATACGCTTATATAAATTACGAGTGATCATATTTAAATAGTCTATTGATAGTTTTAAGATATAAATAAACTGAACCTAATGTTAATCACATCATAAATCACAATCACTTAAAAACAAGTGTAAAAAAAACGCTTCCACTTGTACCATGCGAAGAAATCTACATACTAGCGATCCAGACATTAGGTAAACAAAATTAGTCGCCGGCAAACGGAACGTACCGCCTTGTTTATCCAGAGCATGTAATTACTTGCTAGATCACGGGAAAATCCCATAAAAATACTCTATTGCCATTGAGCAGCAAGAAAGAATCACTCGTTTATGTGATTCCATTCGATAGGAATAAGAAATAGCTCGTGAGGTTTTTTGTGAATGTATTGGGAATGGATAAAATGGTTACATTTAAGATATACGATTGTCTGAGAGCTGTTATATTTTCAAGCTATTTACTGTGGAAGCTTGAGTTAATATTATTTTATATAATATTTGTTTTACAACCCCTAAAATCTATTATACTGAAAGAGAAATGTATAGAATAATATACAGTAATAATAATATACAATTTTACAGTAATAAAATACACGTGGAATAGTTAAGTTATATAAGAATCGTTTAATACGATCTATATATAATTGATCCAAATCAGTGCCAGAGGAGTGTCATTATTAGACTTTGTTTATAATTTATCTTTCAACTGGAAAAACGCCTACAGTAATTAACTTAAGTTAAATGTATTGGTGAACATTGATTTAATCAATGATTATTCCTAGGTACGGTATACCTTTTTTATTTTATTTTTTATAATCTTAATTAACAAATATAGTTATTATAACACTAATAGTTTTTTAGTAAAATCAGTCTTTACCTTATAGACTGATTTTTGTAGTTACTTATTAGTATAAATATATATAATTAAAATACATATTGTTTACTTTGATTAAATCTTAGAAAAGTACTTACATAATTATGTATTTATTCTCTGTTATTAAATTTTAGAAATAAGGGCGGTACGGACTTGGCATATGGGGGCTCAGCAAAAACATGTGTAAGATTTTTCCGTCAAGAATATTCGTCACGATCCTTTCTTTAGTGTAGACGGTTATCCATAGAGTAAAACGAATGAATTAAATGAATTGAATGATGTACAATAATAATATATGTTTATTTTCACAACTTGAAAAAATATAAATTATGACAAACACGGGCTTAACTCACGTATTATTTAGTCGATGAAGGCACCGACATTGTTTCGATTCAATTCTGAGTACGAACCGTGAGCTCGAGCGGCAACGAGCGGACCGCGGATCAAACTCACCCTGATGAAGATTCTCTAGATGAATCGAAACAATGTCGGTGCCTCCATCGACAAAATAATACGTGAGTAAAGCCTTTGTTTGTCAAAATGTTATAGTACAACTCACGAAAGTTTTGAAATTGAAAAAATATATTAATTACAAAATTTCCTTCAATTCATTATTAATTTTTAAGTTTCATTTAATTGCTCTCAAACGCTAGTAATTCATTCATTTGTGTTTGCTAATCAATAATATAATACGTTTATCAATAATAATATACTACGATAGGAACTTCGTTCCAACCGAGTGTTCCACGACCCTCACGCATTTTTAAATTTGTAATTTTTCTGTCTATTATTTTACATAAGCACTAGATTAGTAATGTTGAAGTTAAAAGAGTTTTATATCATTATAATATAAACCGACTAGCAGTCGGTGTGACGTGATAAGTTAGTAAAGATCATCCCACACTCACAAAATATTCTGAACCAATTTAACTTGCTCGAAACTTCCTGCTCGAACCTTCTTCGATCGGGTCTACCTTTTAAAGGCATTGAAGTAATTATTCAAACATCTCTTGAGCGCTGAAACTTCATAGTAATGAAGTTACACTGATTGCGTTTGATTTAGCTCTAACAAGGTTGTATCAGTATCTTTGACTGATTCTTTTTGATCACTCTGCGATAAGGTATTGTATAAAACAGGTAAACTGTGTGATAACTATCGAGTTACATTCTTAGTAAGCTTTGAAAACAACCATCAAAAAATTTAGTAAGACTGTCACCAATTGACGACTTCTGAGGCGCATTGGGCCAAGGGAAACCTGATGCGCAGTAAGTTCGATTTGATTCCCGCAGCGAAACAAATTGTTGTATGATCTGCAAGTATTTGTCTCGGGTCTGGGTGTTTCTATGTAAATTATGTATGTATTTACAAAAAGTATATCAGTCATGTGGTACCCATAACACAAGATCTACATACTTTGGAGGCAGATGGTGCTGTTTGAAATTTACGAAACAAAACAAAAATTACTAAACGTTAAGTAAATTGGAAGCAGCTAAAACTCTATAAATATAATACATAACAAATAAGGAGATATAATAACGAAATACAAAAACTACGGTTAAATAAAAATAGCGATGAGAAACCGTTATTTTAGCAGATTCCTTTTATTATTCGTAACAAGGTTTTCTTTTCACACTGTCAATCGAGGTGACAAGGCTGCTTACCAAAAATAATACTATACGTCTCCAGCCAATCACAATTTACCCTAAATTTCTGGACATACATTATGCATTAGACTCTAGGATTATTATGTTAAGAGTCGTATATTCAGAAAATAACGACCCCTTGACCAAAGAAAACAGAAAGCTGAAGGTCGCACGATGGAGAGTAAAGATATACCACAAAGAATACGGGTATCCTGGCTATTTAAGGTCATCTTTATTAATCGCCATGTGTCATTTCATAGTTTGATGTTCGAGCCCTGGATAAATAGGGTTTCTTAAACACAATTATGTGACAGGAAATACAATACAATATATACAATATAAACATAAACATTGACGACCTCTGTAGCACAGTGGGCTGGTCCGGCTGAGACGCACAAGGTTGCGGGTTCGATTCCCGCCGCGGGACAAATGTTTGTATGATCTGCAAGTATTTGTCACGGGTCTGGGTGTTTCTCTGTATAATATGTATGTATTTACAAAAAAAAAGTATATAAGTAGTATATCAGTCATGTGGTACCCATAACACAAGCTCTGCTTACTTTGGGGCCAGATGATGCTGTGTGAAATGTCCGGCATTATTTATTTATTTATTTAAAGAACACACTACAATTCGTCAATCTAGTGACATAACTACTACGATATAACTACGAGTTAACAGGTAAAATACATATATTTTTTATCTTCTGAGTTCATAGCTCTCGTGACAAAACTAAATATCAGAACAGAGAAACCTTTTCCAAGTATTATTAACCGACATCAAAAAAAGGAGGTTTTCAATTCGGTTGTTATTTTTTATGTTAGTTACTTCATAACTCAGTCATTTATGAACGGATTTTTCATGTGGTCCATATAAACGTTAACAAAATCGGTTCAGTTGTTAGGTTTTAAAATCAAAATAGTTGTAAAAATCGACATATTGCTTTCCCGTGACTTTCCAGTGGTGTTTACAAATTTCTAAAAATTATAAGGTACTAAAATACGAAAGATAAAAACTTTTTTCTTAAAAAAAAGGAGGCTTGTTTTCCCAATTAGATTGTATTTCTATAGGCTCAAATTTCATTAAATGAAGTCGGTTTTCTTTTCAGTTTTTAAAACGTAATTATCATCTGAGCGCTTCTGTGTTTTAAAAGGCACGTAAAGGTGTTGAACCTAGCTTTTCAAAAGCATAGGGCACAATAAAGACCTTTGTCTAATGACTCATACAAGTGGTAGTAGTACTGTTTTGCACAGTAAGTAGCAAATATCTATTGATACGGTTCATACTTCTTCTCGTGTCACTAGTTATTTAGAACCAGAGTGGTGAATGGATTAAAGTGCTCCTCAATGGCTCCTTTTGTCACTTGTCACTTTTGTCACTTGTCATATGTCTAAGAACTTTTTAGGTTGTACGAAATGCCGGATTGCTCACGATGTTTTTTATATTAATCATTTAAGAGTACTAGTACAGCACACATACATTTTTTGAACAGAAAAATCAATTTGTGCACGACCGGATTCGAAGCTACTATATTAGGATCGGAAAGCGGGGCTACCACTACTAGAGCACCCCAGTACTCTGTAATATAAAAGTCAATTAGTCTTTATCGTATCTATATTTTATTTTATTGGAAATACCAATAAAATAGGAAATGGTGATTGGGATAGCCAAACTAGTACAAATAAAACTTGGCTCAGAATAATATTGCATATCTGGCAGTGAGTCTATTGCTCCTCGAAAGTTGGATGACAAAGTATAAAGTGAACCTTACGTCAAACCACAACAACTTTTTGGGCTGTGACATTAATAAATCTTGAATTATGACTTTTAAAATGCAAAGCTTACATTCAATTCTATTTATTCTATTTTATATCATGTTGAAACGACATTATTCATAATTTAACGTTCGGTGATATATATGGAACTGATGGGACAGTAGAAGGCCAAGGAAGGCCGATAGAGTCGAGTTGAACAAGTAGATGTTTGAAATCAAGCAAGTACTCATCAAAGTAAGACAAATATTTAGTACTATCCAGCCAATTCTGATGAGTAAGACGGAATAAGTTAGACTCGTGTATTATTTCGACACGAGATATCCACAGGAACAATTTTGACAGGAGGATGCTACGTGGAGAGACGACACTTTTGCGAATTTCTTTTCTCTAACTTATTAGAATAGATGACGGGTACTAAATATTTATCTACTTATTCAATATTTTGTAATGGATTTCCGCAAAGGCACGCCTGAATAAAATATCTATCTCGTCGAAGTGTTTATAATGACTGAAAACTCGACCTACGGTAAAGTCTCGCCACTGTACTTGTTTCGTGTAATCAACCCATGAACACCGGTTTTAACGTGCCTGATCTATTTATAAGATAATAGGACCGAAAGGCAGGGGATGCTACCAGTAATACTAACTAAACTACCTATTAAGAAATTTAAAGCTTACATAAAGGATAGTCTTGTGAAGAAATATTATAAAATAAATGATTATATTGTTAATAAGAATGCATGGCCTCATGTTGTTCAGCTCTCAAACAGATTTGCAATGTAAAAAGTACTGTGATCGTGTATTAGTATTCGTAGTTAAGCTAGTTATAAGAAGGATTATACAAAAAAGCCCTAGGAGGACGAGTTTCTTGCCAGTTCTTCTCGGACTTGGGTTAGGAACATTTGAATTAGAATAGTACCAGTGCTTTACAGACACTACGATTGATAGTTCAACAAATACAATTGTATTGCACTAGATACTAAACAATGTAATACTCTGAACAGAAAACAATTCGAAGATACCAATAAATTTTCTAACGTCGTTACTAAAAGATTAGTGTCCAACATGATTACTGCAAACGATGAACCATTGAATTCAACTGGAACGAGCGGGATGGAACATAGAGCTTAGACTGCAGATAGTAAGAGACAGCATAGGTCGTAAAACGGTGAATGCCACTAGTAAATCTGATCTAATGCAAGCGATCCTCCGATTGCGGTCTTGAGCTAAATCTTGGGTTTTATAAAAAACGGATTCAGCTTGTGACGGGCGTAAAATGAAAACGTTCATTCCTTTGTGTCTGACAAGCTAAATTTCAAGCGTTTTTTATTACAAAACAAATTAGTAATCATGTTTAATAAAGTATCTACAGTCTGGTGCCAAAGGCAGAAGATGTGAAAGTGAAATCGACAATTTACTCGTAAAATGTCAAAATTATTTTATCCCGTTGCTTGTTTCTTGGAAATATAAATTCCTGCGTAATAAAATCGTGGCTAGCGGGTATAGTTATGAATGGCATTATTGGAAACTCGACTTTTATTCTTTGAATGAGAATTCATTTTTGTAGTACGTGCTATATGGAATTGCATTGGTGCAAACATTTTGATATAATAAGATTCTGGATTCCTCGGTGTTATTGTCTTTTTTACGTCATTAATCCAATGGTTAGATATAACTAGTTACTAGTAATGCATCTAGTCATTCGACCAATGCCGTAATTAACTAAATTATGCAGAAAGATACATGAATTGCTTTGTAATCCAATTCGCTTCTTTTTGAATTCAAATATTTTTTCTCGTTACACGCACGTGCTCACGGCTTTTGTAAATTTGAAGCAACACCTACTCAACTTGAAATTACAACTCGATTTATGTAAGTCTGGAAACTTTCCAAGGCTTGTGCAACAACAACACTCGCAGAAATCACCCTGAATTTTAGAGCGGAGAAGACATGTTTAAGATGTTAGTTTCCGTAAAAACGTCCGTAATTATAATGTATCGAGCGAGATATGATAGTTGTCAATTGTTTTCTTGGTTATTTGTTGCAAAAAGCAACATATATATTTGAATGAACGAAACATACAACACGCACAATTGTTATTTTCACAATATCGTGAGTACCAATATAGGCGTGTGAATACAAGATAGCGATTTATTTTTTGGACACTGGCGCAAGTGTGGCGTTTATGTACGACCATCATTTGACATTCGTCGTTTTTTATAAAGCCAGCTTTAGAATCGACGCTGTTTAAGACACCCCGAGTTGTTCCAATCATTTTAAAAGGACTTTATTCTCGAGTTTTAAAGTTCTGCGTACAAGTTTTATCAGATTGATGCATTGTTTGGTCGGTTATTGTTTCTGTTTTGAAAAATACGAGTATTATGTAGGTGAAAATGCGACGACAAGTCAGAAGTGAACTTTTTATTTTATCATCAAACTAGATATTTATTGGTCTCCATCGCCCGATTAAACCCGAGTGCTCACTGACATGATTGTTTGCTCGATGTGAGTGTGAGACCAGTTTTCTTCTTCTTATAGTGTCAGTGCTCTCTGAAGCGCACTTTAATCCTTTTTCTCTTCTTTCGTTTTACCAGTCGAATATTCGGCATGTCAGTAGGTACGGCGAGCCGAATAGCACGATGGCGAGTGTTGAGTACCTGAGACTGCCGGTTGAGTTTTAGGAACATCTATTTGAATTTTACATTACAAGTCTTACAAGTTTGCGGAGATAATACAAATGGATAGATGGATAGCACAAAGCCGAGCATATATTCAAGACAAACATTCAGGTGTGAGCATTTGCTCACAATAAATATATACTAGATGTAGATGTATACATTTACAGCTTAATGACTCCAGCGGTACATTGTTTAAGTAAAATACGTCCCGACTTGACATATACAATCGTACCTAGATATGTATACCTAAACGTTGACAAGTACGAGGAATAGTCTCATTCTAAATTGCGCTGTATTATGCGTTAAACTTGTTAGATTTGAAAAACTTGTTTAGAATGTTTATGAAGTGAGATTTTATATCGGACGCGATTACTGAACGTATGTTACTGGCCTTAACCCACGTTTTGTACACATTGCTATCGCAGTTATCCTTACTAATATTATAAATGCGAAAGTAACTCTGTCTGTCTGTTTGTCTCGCTTTCACACCAAAACTACTGAACCGATTTAAATGAAATTTGGTACACAGATAGGCTAAAGCCTTAGAAAGGACATAGGTTACTTTTTAATTGAAAAAAAGTGTTGTAAAGATTTGAAAAGAGGGATGAAAATATTGCCATTTTCAGAACTAGAAGCATAAAATTTTAGGCTGTTGATCCTTCCTAATATATATTTATATATTTTATATCTATACTAATGTTATATATGTGAAAGTAACTCTGTCTGTCTGTTTGTAACGTTTTCACGCCTAAGTCACTGAACCGATTTTGATGTGGTATTTTGGTATAGAGATAGGTGGGACCTTGGAGAAGGACATAGGCTACTTTTTATGTAGGTACCACGCGTGCAAAGCCGCGGGCAGCAGGTAGTTTATATATATATTATAGTAAGCGGTGATCTACACCCCACACTGTTGATAAAACACTATCTATTTACCTGAGAGGTTTATAGCTTACGTAGGAGCATTTTCCTGCCTAGTATCAAATAAATATATTTGCTTTCTTTTTTGTTTGTTTAAAAGAAACCTATGACTACTCTTCAGATATATCTTCACAGACCTAAACCTATCTGAAGAGTTGTCTAACAAGCTGTTACGTAAGTTATTTTTTTTTTAACGTAATAACGTCTTATAAATCGATGAACGCCGGCTGCACGCACGAAAAAGCATGACTCATTGTCACGTTCCACCTGAGCCGAAAGTGCAAGCGAGAGCGCGGAACAAGCGATAAAGAGGTACGATCTGCCTTAGCGTTCCGCTTGTGACGCTGGTTTTCTTATGACGTTATCACGTAAAATTATCGTTCGTAAATCGAATTTACAAACAGTTTTTCCTCGTTTTTTTGACGTACCTTCTGCGTGTTGACCTCTCTGGTGGAAATACCCATCTTCTCGTGATGCCGCAGCTGCACTGGGTATATGATCTGGTAGTAATGCGCGCCGATGTTCCGGACCAGCTCCTGGTTCTGTCTGTATTCGCGCAGTAACCGCTCCACTTCACCTAAAACAAACACAATATTCAAAATTAAAATCATATCATGATTTATTCAATAAAATCGCAAGGACTACTTTGAATCGTCTTCTTACATGCTAGTGAATCTAGGTGCCTGTTCCTCCTAACCCCAGTTCAAGAAGATTCCAGCAAAAAACTCAACTGGTTTTAGCATTTTTTTATTAACATGTATGATCCTTGCAAAGAAAAGAAAAGAAAAAAAAAATTGTGGACCTAGTCGAGTTGGAGCAAATTCATCCCAAGCTTTTTAGTCATTTAAATAATCTGTTATTTTTTTATAAGCTTTAAGTGAGGCAGTTTATGTTTTATTACGTTTTGAAATTTGCCAATCGACAAATCTAGTACGTACAACAAATCAAGTACGTCGCTTTGGTATTAGATACACAATATAGGCCATATCCATAGCAAAGAGGCAACTTTCTTGCATGCATGCATGGAAACCGTCTGTGCGATCCTCCGCGAACATGCCGGACGCGCTGCAGAACCGCGGGAGCCCCAGCACCATCCTGAACGCATTATTATACTGGACGCGAAGGGTGTTGATCGCTTTTTGTGTATAAGTGATATGTGGTCTCGTGGTAGTGGATCCTAAGATCCGTGGCGGAAATAAAATCCGCAACTTCTGCATCTTTTATTTACTGAAGAGGTCGTCTGTACAGATCAAAACAAGTTAAATAAATCAAAGACTAATGAAATGAAGTTCAAAATTTTAGACATCTCTGAAAGGAATGGTAAAATTTGTGACCACTCCTACTTTGAAATTGTACAAACGTAATCATAATTTCATACAACAATCAATATTTGAATACATGATTATATATGACTATATGCAGAACAGCAGCAGTTTTAAAGATTAAAAACGGATCCTGGTATATTACTTTAGATACTGCAAAAGCATTTCTTGAGATTGAATAGTTATTCAATCTCAAAATCTGCTCGTGCTCTGTAAAAATGACATACAATTGCAATTTTAAAATCTATAATATACAACGATCCGTCGCTTAAGACATAAACCCTGGTTTAACGATGGCCTTAAACCCAACAATGGCCGTCTAGATTGAAACTCATTTAGGTCACGAGTGTTACACTTACGCGGTCCAGCTTACGTTTATATGACGCTGAAAAATGACGTTAAGGTAGCGTTTTAGTGCCGAGGTAGTAAAATGTGTGTCGTCAACGGGTGGTTTAAAACGTCAGGTAAAATCGTTCAATAAAAAACGTTTGACGATTTGATTGCCCATGTAGACTAGACTACAGCAAAATACTACATAGTTTCATTTTCGTGTTTTACATTGTAATTTAGAAGATAACGCTTTAAGGGTTTCAACCAACAAGGAACACTTATTTTTGTTGTGCCCGGTCGTCCGTCTGTCTGTCTGTCTATCTGTCCGCCCCTGATCAGAGTTCTAGCTCACAGACTATTCGTTTTATCGTTATTAAATTTTCGCACGGTAATATGTACTTAAGTACCTAGGTACCAGAGTACCTATTCGTTCGTAATTAGTACCTAAAACCGAACCGACACCGCATGTACTGATTCGTCTTTCCTGCGGGTCCGGTCCGCATGGTCGAGAGCTTACATTAAGGCTTACCTAAGTGCACGAAAGGAGCCTCTGAGGCGCAATTTAATCCTTTCACCACACTGCTTAGAAATAACTAGTGACACTATAAGTGGAAAAAGTACCTACATAAGTTCGTTTGATAAAATATTAAGGTTTAAAATTGACATTTTTGATGGAGCTCGGAGTGTGTAAAGTTTTTAAAATTATAAATTATAAGAAAAAAACATAATTAAAAATCTGTTTAAGCTTGTGCCAATGAAGCCCTTTCATACGATACCCCACATGACACGGTTAACTAAATTCAAAATTTGGACCGCCGTTCCTTGAATAAAGACCCTGTTTTTTATGATTTAATTACAAATGTATAGTTTTCAGATGTTTCCCTATACTTGTATTATATGACGGTATAACTTGTCCATAGTTCTAGGGCAACGGAAAGTACCCTATAAATTTTGATTCCCTTGAGTGTCAATATTTAAGTTTTTTGCGGCATAAACGGCCGTATCATTTTTTAACATTAACTTAGAAGTTTGATTTTTTAACAGACTTGAGTATATCGTTTCTCGATACTTTTACGCGTTCCCGAGATAAATGGTCTTGACAGACAGACAGACGGACAGACGGTCGGACAACAAAGTGATCCTGGAAGGGTTCCGTTTTTTTCCTTTAGAGGTAGGTACGTAACCCTAATTATCACGGCTAGTAAGGCTTCATTCGATTTTGAGTAACATCCTGATTTGAAAATCTTAAAATAATAATAATGATAATAAAAAGGAACTTGCTAGTGAAGCCCAACACAAAAATACTGGGGCGCACTTGGCCTAGGCCCGTGCGCTCGCGTAGAACAAGTCGTTATAAAAATAATATTAATATTAATTATAATAATAATAATATTCTTTATTCAGACACAATATAACCTATCTTCTTAGTATAAGAAAACACATTATAAGACACAAAAATAGAATAAAAAATAATAATAATTAGGTATCTACTGTACCTATCAGAATGCGATTTGCACCCATCGTCTATACATATTGGTCAAGAAGACTCTTTCAGCTAAACTTGCAACAATGGAGTTCTTACACCTGTCGACCCTGGACATGAATTTGGCCACCCGGCTCCTCTGGATGGCGTTAAATGAATCTATTCGCGCCTCCAGGTACATACCCGAGGCGCTGCAATAGCGATCTAATCCCATAAGCTGTCTAATGAATAATGAAAACCCCAACCAAATTCTTTTATTTTGCTAAATACATGGTGTTGGATTGGTATAGGACCTGACGAATAGTGACTCTTATCCTCTCTGATTTCAGAATCTTTCTAATTTTATTATTTGGAGGTTGGTTTTTTTACTATGCTTTTTAAAGTGGTATAATTTACTATTAATTTGTAACACTGATTATATTAATTAAAACCTTGGGTCATTTCCTGGTAGAAAATATGTTTGATCATGCATCGTCTGGTTTTTTAGACGTTCTGAATCCTAATACCTTAAAGAGCAAAGCAGACTTGAAGGCCACAAGTCTTCTCTTTTACAAAGACTGACTTCGTATCATTAGGTATTTTCTATACTGACATAAAATTGATATCGGCTATTCACAAAAAAACTATTCAGCTGATAAACCAGCTTCAATAACAATCTTATAGCGCAAGGTGGTTTCAACTTAGAGACGACGCTTTAAAATTTTATCCCTAGAACCTTCGATTTTATGGCTATCGATCAACGTCTCAATGGGCGCGATAGTGGCTGCCTTCAATGCAACCGGGGATAGTGACCACCGCATTAAGGATATCTTTGTGCCCGTTTGAGCGTGGATAGTTTGCTTCTTTTGAGCATGCTTCTTTGTGATATTTTGTTTGAAAAGTCTTTATAAAGTACCGTTTTTGAAATTTTAAGCCCTAGTTGCTCAAATTACCTCATCGGGGCACCTGAAGATCAGCTTGTGCACCATCGCTGGGTTAACCCTCAAGATCTTTTTGCTCAGTCGGTTGTAGCACTGTAGGTTGTTGGTTCGATTCCCCCCAGGACCAAAATTTGTGTGATGAACATGGATGTATGTTCTGTTCACCCAGAGGTGTTATAAAAAATATTATGTGTGTATTTTAAATATTTAAGTATTCTACAAGTCAAGTTCCCGTTTAGTTTGGGGCTAGATGGTATTGTGTGTCCATCAATATTTATTTAATTATCTTTATAGTAATTCCAGTCTTGTGTTAGGAAGAGCTAAGATCAACATGACATCTCTCTTGTGTTTGCCACAACGCGCGCTTTCCAGTCTCAGATGGATTGATCCAAACAATACAATCTACAAACTATTTACGATACACAAATCTTCATTAAAACTACTACAATCACATGCAAACAATAATATATTCTCAGCTCATATATTCAGGCAATCGAACGGCTTTTGGGAAAACTTAGGTTATATTAATTAATGTTTCGTACTAATTTAACAACGATGATTATTTGCCGTGATTAATTCGTGTGATTGGCAGCGCATGATATGCCCTTTCAATGAGTGGCATGACTGATAAATAGCTTTAGGATTATTGAATACGTCGCTGTGGTGAAGTATGGATTGCACATTGCTACCAACACGTTTTGACTGAATAATATATTTGAAATACATGACACATAAATTTACGACAATTTCTATTGGGTCCATTTCCAGTATAATAGAGGAAATGCGACTAAAACTCATTAATCCATTGGTCGCCATTAATAGGACAAATGAGACTTTCATTTGTCGCATAACCAACTTAAGTGCTCTTGCTTGTATAGCAACGTGTACTAGGTATGCAGGACCGCCGAGAGGTCTTCTAAAGCTCGGATTTACTTAATGTGTAGACAAGTATTTGGTACACTGTTTTCTATGAGAAAAGTGCTGGGGTTAATTTATATGAATAACATATGATAAAAATTGCAATGATTCACAACTCTATTGAAAAGGTAAAGGTAAAGGTAAAGGTAAGGTAAGGTAAATATCCCGTTTTGAGTGAAAATTATGTGCAAAACCATGATAGTTTTAAAAGTTATATCTATTGAAAAGACTCCTAATGCATAAAATTGGTCAGTTATTAACCTAGCTTTATCCTATTTATATATATTGGACTTTTGATTTGTGTATAAAATCACATGTGAAAGAATTGAGATAAATCAAAAGTCCCAGATTCTCTTTAAGTTAAAATGGAAGTGGTCAGGAAATTTAGCACAATACAAATTAAAAAAAATACTATAGATGCAACTAGATGGACAGGATAGGACTGGCAAAAGAAGACTTAAAGGAGAGCTAAGACAAGATCTACTTTCTATTGGCTTTCACGGCTGTGGAAAGAACACTAAGGATTTGACATTAGTTTAAGATAAGTAACGTGATAGTTACTGTCATTTTCGCACGATTTTCTATAAAGGCGTTAGCGTCAAGGGAAACTAACCGTTATGTATTTGTTGACATTCCTAGGTCGACAAAAGAAACAATATACTGATGACACAAAAAAAACTGCTGAGAAATAGAGGATGAAAATAACTGGAGACCCTCTGTCTTTATGTCATCCAATGTTCACGGTAATATGAAGTAAATTGAAGGAGACCTATATTCAAAGAGGAGTTATTATATTCAACCATGAACCAAATATCTAAAACATAAAAGAAATAAATTTTAAAAGGCTATTATGGTAATAATATATCTGACTATCGTAGTTTAAAACGGTTTTAAATTTTTAGTCACAAAACTCGAGAATTCTAAATTTGTGTAGGACTCACTAGTAGTTAAATTTCCATGAGCAAACCCGTATTCTTAACATCAATCTGATTACACAGCACAAGATGCTAGCACGCTCTAGATCCAAGCCACAATGTTCCAGCCACTGTCCCGAATTGCGATCCCAGACTTTACTCACGCCCTGATTGTTTACACTGTGCCTTTCAAACTCGCGTTTTTGATGACTTGTTATTGTAGCACCGATGTTTTTTGATATTATAATCTTTTGGAGCATTTCATTTTTGAGATTATACCGCTGGTGCTTTTGTTTGGCTAAAACATGGTTGTTTTATTTGTGTAAATGGAGTTCTATTCGGATTAAAATGATTCAACAAAAATGTGAAACCGAATTCTAGAAAAACAAACGCCGCATTTTAATTATGTTTAAACGTTTTACCAGTGTTTCGTTTATAAACTATTTGAAGTCTTGAAATTTCATCACTAAAACCCGTAAATGCGTAGATCAAAAAGCTATATATCTTTTAATACGAGTATCAACAATATCGATTACTCTAGAACTAATTCTGACGACGCATTCGGTAATTATCAAACAGCAAACTTCCCAAGTTAGTACAGTTTGCGCGTACCAGCTATTAATCATTACTTATGAACACTGTTAATTTATAGCTCTTAGTTGATATTGGAAATCAAATGTCATATCAGGGCAGAAGTAGAGTTTCAAAACGCTTTTAGTGTTTATAGCTGCTGTGTAAAAGAGTCTTCATCTTCTTTGTTTATGGCATGTGACATAATAATGTAAATTTTATCAGTGTCAAGTGTTTATATTTGTATATAGTCAATTTGTTTGTTGAAGTCTTAGTTGATGGTCAATTGTCAATTTTAGGCGTCATCGCGGAATGGCCGTCTAAAATTTTCTCGGGATTCCTTGTCGTTCAAATCACATTACACCATAATACACATTTAATTCAATTGTTCATACTTGTCCCGTGTAGTCACAACTTTTTCATTAAAATTCCGCTAAGATTACTGAATAAAACATGCAATAAAACGAGTAAGTAATATTAAATTAGCAGAGCTATGTTACATCATGAAATTACAAACCAAGAACGCCGTGTAGGAGAGTCTATTAGCAAGAGAGATATTCACCAATGTAGACTTTACCAATAGAGACGGGTTGGTTCTGACAGTTCATGGTGGCCATGTTGTTTCGCCTTTTGTGTTACTAACGTAATACAATATTCATAAAATATTATTTAAAGCATGTAACAGCATCGAACAACACGTGCAGATGGTAAAATTTAATTAATAAAATTGGATGTTAGTAATTAACACAATGGGTTCTTTTGTGGCAACGATACGCGCGTTGCGAATATAAAAACATCGTCAGCGACGAGGCCCATTTTTAACCGACTTCAGTTACTGTCACTTTCATCGTTTATGAACCGAAAAAATAACCGAGGTTCTTTTTTGTGTGAAGTGATATATTTTTCCATTAGACTCATATAAATTTCATCAAAATGGATCCAGGCATTTTGGTTTAATATATCATCCATTTAAACGAAACATAGTATAATGCTTTCCAGTGGTGTTTACGAATTTAGATAAATGATAAACTAAAGTACTAAAAATCGTAATATTATAACTTTTTTAACTGACTTCAAAGTTTATATTTAATATTTAGTTTGTTTACTTGTTAGTTTTTAAAACGTAATTATGTATGAAAGCAAAATTGAGTTTTGGAGATCAATCTACACGAGGTCCACCAACTGGCAATGCTACCGTATTAAGTTGTTTGGTGTGGAAGGCGACACTAATGGTGAGTACTTCGTGGAAAAAGATTTGGAATGGCCATCACCCTGTTCCCTATAATGCGTAGAATTACCTCTATTGAGATACTATAATGATTTATTGATTATTAAAGTCCCTTGAGCAAGATGTAATTAATACCTATCCTATTTTTGGGCTCTCTAATACTTAATAGATCAAATACCTATTTAAGCAGAGCAAGTATTGGAGCCCACGATTTACGCGTGGGCGGAACAGCTTATTACTTTGTTGTGTATATTTACGTTTATATGAAACGAAGTCTTTGTGTGACTTATAATTTAAGTTTTAAAAACTAAAAAGAAATCTGAGTTAGGTACTTAATATAAAAATACGAAATTTCTTTTACTTAGATGTCTTATTATGACGACCTCTGTAGCGCAGTGGGATTAGGTCCGGCTGCGATGCAGAAGGTTGCGGGTTCGATTCCCGCCACGGGACAAATATTTGTATGATCTGCAAGTATTTGTCTTGGGTCTGGGTGTTTCTATGTACAATATGTATGTATTTACAAAAAAAAGGTATATAAGTAGTATATCAGTCATGTGGTACCCATAACACAAGCTCTGCTTACTTTGGGGCCAGATGATGTTGTGTGAAATGTCCGGGATTATTTATTTATTTATTTTTTCCAGCTATTTTGATTTAAAAACCAAACTACTGAACTGGTTTTGATGACATTTCTTTGGAACTAATCCAAAAGTATCTACTATACTCAGAAACCACCGAACAGATTGCAATGAAATTTGGTAGGGATTGGAATGAAATTTCCTCTAAGGCCGTAGGTGCTCGCTAAGAAAGATTTTCAAAAAAAAAACTCGGGATCATGATCAAACCGTGAAAACCGCAATTAAATTTTTCCGAAATATTTATTCGTTCAATTATTATCTTACTATTTTTTATCTACCATGCGGCCAAAGCCGCGGGAAACAGCTAGTTAATTTATAAATGACGGAATTATGAGGTTGCAAACATAAAAAAATAAATAAAAAAATACCCGAATTGAGTATCGCCTCCTTTTTTTGAAGTCGTTTCATGAGTTTCTTTTGTAAAAATGTAGGCTTTATAGATTTGTACCTAACGATTTATGAATGTTAGTAAGTTAGAAAATCTCATACTGCTCCAGGTTCATTGCAAAACACAAAGTATTTCTGTAAAACTTTGATAACTTTTCCAGTTGTTTTTGAAGCTACAGTTTGTTTAGAATTAGGGACCGAACTTGATGATTAGTTTGGGCTGTAACGTGAAGGGTTGTGTTTACTGAATTCGTTTGGGCTTCACCCAAAACGGTGAAACTTTTACTATTACGTAAGCAATTAGCGAACGTTTAGCGCGGCAATTTAAATGTTCGCATTGTAACATTTATTTTAATGAGAAATGATTTATTTTTTAAACTTTTTACAAACAAAAATGACGATAAATTTAAAAAGTATTAACTCTCAAATACACTTCATCTCAGATGATTATATCTTTTGTGATGTGAGTTAGCTAAGAGGGTTAAAGGGGGATGAAAAGGGCGAAGTGGGAGTAAAACGGGGTAATAGCATGGATGAGGCTCTGGTAATTATTTCTATTGTTAGCTAATTGAGCTTTAGGCTTAATTATGACGCTAGTGTCACTTATGCATTATTGAAATTTTACAAGCGTCTTTTGGGAGAACTTAAGATTGTTGGTTTGTAGTTTTGGTAAGGCAGAAAGTTCTCGTGGAATACTTCTGTACATATTTATTTTAATTGTAATATTTTTTTCTTAACTCATGTCTCGCTGCAAGGCAAAGGTCAAACCTTTGGAGACCTTTGCCTAGCAGCGGGCCTTGGAGCGCAGAGAGTGGATGTTTAAGGGTAAACATCAACTCTTTGCGCTCCAAGGTCACACTTTGTCAGTTTGGCTCGAATGCATCCAGATCGTCTCGTTATCTATTCCTGGGTTTGCCGTGTCGTCTCCGACTATCGGGCATCCACTGAGTGTCGAGCTTTGCCCAACGTTCTGGATGCATTCGAGTCACGTGACCTGCCCAGTCCCCTTTTCAAACGTTCAACGCTCGTACCTATTTATATCCTATATTGACACCCTCTATGGTACAGTGGGCTAAGGTCTGGCAAAGACGCAGAAGGTTGCAGGTTCGATTCCCGCCGCGGGACAAATTTTTATATGATCTGCAAGTATTTGTCTCGGGTGTTTCTATCATTACATAGTATAAAACAAAGTCGCCTGCCGCTGTCTGTCTGTCCTGATGTATGCTTAGATCTTTAAAACTATGCAACGGATATTGATGCAGGTTTTTTTAATAGATAGAGAAATTCAAGAGGAAGGTTTATATGTATAAAACATGCATAATATAGAGATATATATATTTTAGAGGTTTCTAATGTAATGTCGTAAATAAACTCATTTTTTTGCGCTTACATTGCAAACGCTGGCTGAACCCTACGAGATAGATCAAAATAATGTACTACAGTATTGTACACCTTAAAGAGGTCTACACAAAAGTCCGCAATGGTATATGTCTATCTCTTCGTCTATATTACTCTCTTAGATTATTAGATTATTTCTTTTATTATATTTAGTATCAGCATTCCACCCGTGCGAAGCCGGGGCGGGTCGCTAGTGTATAATATGTATGTATTCACAAAAAAAAAGTATATAAGTAGTATATCAGTCATGTGGTACCCATAACACAAGCTCTGCTTACTTTGGGGCCAAAATGATGTTGTGTGAAATGTCCGGGATTCTTTATTTATTTATTATTTATATATTAAATGTTTTTGATAAAAATGAATTACGAATTGTTTATATAATTACGAACTGTAATATTTATTCAAGCATTTCACCATTGAGGATAACATTGTAATAATATTATGTAAGGAACAAATTTAACATAAATGAAAATACATCAAAGAGGTTCAACTCCATTACTCTTAAATAAACCCACACATTGAAAGTTGTTTCAAATTCACCTGCCTATCGTTAATTACGCAATATATCAAAAGCTACAACCACCAAAAGCCATTGAAGTTAAGTTTCTAAAGATACCTAGAACAGCCATTTTCACGTGACCTCCTATAACCCTCTGAACGAAGGAAAATGAAGAGCATTCGGTTACATCGGTTGATCCTAATAGCTCTGTGTAAGCTGGTGGCTGAAAACGCAAAGATACGCATGTATTTTATTCACCATCTGTTTTACAT
Organism: Lampropteryx suffumata; assembly: GCA_948098915.1. Lineage (NCBI taxonomy): Eukaryota > Metazoa > Arthropoda > Insecta > Lepidoptera > Geometridae > Lampropteryx > Lampropteryx suffumata. The sequence goes on from OX402546.1 coordinate 19,848,143, forward strand.
AATTAAGTAGTGTAAGGGTTTTTGCTTGTTTTGCAAGCTTGCTTCTAAATGCATGTTCCATAATGATGCTCGTTTGATGAATGTTTTAAGATGAGCTTGTGGATAAAGACACAAGCTAATCATAAAGGTAATAAGTGGAAATCTTCACAACGCCCTTTGATGTGATTCAAGCCCGCCTTGCTAGCGGATTGGGCTTCACGTTCAGAGGCTCATTCACGAACCAGACCCGGGCCGCAACTTAATTCCAGTGTGAATTTGAATCTTATTATGTTTAAAAACAAAGCTGGGAATTGCTTTTCGTGAAATAACATGAAGACGGCCTGGACATAGACAGCATTAACCAAATGCCGATAGTTCAATTGTTTGACAAACATAGTTCAAATTCCCAGTGCAAGTGACGTGCGGCCAGATCCCTGCCTGGAGTAGCATCAATCTTGGTTTACATATATAGACACGAAAAATAGAGGCGTTAAAACACGTCACTGTAACGAATACCAGCCGGTGCTATGCTGTGGTGTCTTTTGCTGTGGTAACGAGTAGAATAGATATTATAAGCCAGGCGCAATTAGTATGAAATTTAAACGCTATGCGAGCAATGTGGCGGTTTTCCACGGTTGTACCTAAAATTGTGTAATAGAGTAATTTACTGTAGCGTTCGCTCACCACTGACCATGTGTGATTTAATTTGCGGTACCAATTGCGTCATCAATTTTATCAGTAATATATATATTTATTAGCCTAAAATACATGGACGCTACATAGCTTTTGTACTTATTTGTTTTTTTTATGTACTTTTTGTTATAAATCACTTATCAATCAAGCTATTTGAAGTAGGAAACACTCTAACCGCGAATTTTCGTAAGGCTTCCCTATTTTGGGTTCCGAATTCCACAAGGAACCTTTATAGTTTCGCAATTATCGTGTGTCTGTCTGCCAGTCGGTTTGACTGTAATAAGTGTTTTGATTCGCAGATTTTAGTCATATAATAAATTTTGTACTGAATGTACAAAATTTATTATATCTAAAATATATCTAAAAATAATAATAATAATAAGCCTCTCAAAGCCCAACCCTGCGTCCGCGCTGACCATCTAAGCCACGTGAGAGGCGAACACCCGCAATAAAATAACCTAGCGGGTGACTAAAAAGGGCAATGGCAAACCCATCATGATGGAGCCTAATAAAAAAGTAAGTATATGGTCGCTTCCCGGGGGTGATCGCCGGGGCAAGTCTGGAGCCGATGCTGGACGTCACAGCATGCAAGCCATCGGTGGCGAGGGTAATGGACGACCCTCTACCGGGGAACCCGAAAAAGGTGAGTCCAACAGAAGGTACAACCTACGACCGCTAACTAGAAGCCGGAGCACATCTAGACCCGGAACCGAAAGTCCCAGCAGTACAAGAGTAGCTGGCGTGGGAACAGCGCAGCTTGCCTCTATTGAAGAGAGGGGCCCGAGCTGAATATATTGGGCTGAAAAAGATCAGGAAGCCCGATCACTTTCATCTTCACCTAAATCTCTTTTTTCTTCAATTCCTTCCTCTCCACCTTCATTTCTTGACTTAAACTCTAAAACTTCTTCATCATCTCCTTCATTATCAATAGTCGAAGACGTTGTGCAGGCAACTACAGTCGAAAATCCTGCACCCGCTAAGACTAAACAGCGTGCGCGAAGAAAATGGACAATGGAAATGAATATCTCCATCCTGCGCACATACTTCATTATCACCAAATTAGAATTAGAGACTAGATCTTACTTAGCAGAACCTCACAGTCAGTTCATCGAAAAATTTCCCGAAATGGACGTTAGCAAACAAAGGCTAAGTGATCAACGTAGAGCAATCTTTCGAAATAATTTACTAACAACAACTTGCATACACGAAATAAGAACTGAGGTAGGGACCCATTTAGCAACACAACATCAAGCAGAAGAACCCAGTAGTCAGGCATCGTTTACACACCAACGCATGAGTTGGACGACAGAACACAACGAGTCTATCGTCAGAGCATACTACAAAATTACTCAACTCGAAAAAAACAAAACGGCATACAGAAAGCCTTTACACTAGTGTTTTATAACCGCCTTCCCAAATCTTGCTTACATAAGTGAACAAAGAATCACGGACCAACGGAGGTACCAAATATATACCCACGGACCGACTTAACATCATAAGACAGGAAGTAGCTGATGAGATACGTACTCTGACAATGACTAACACAACTGAAATTCCTTATAATAGTAACACCTTAAATGACACAATCGAATTAGGAACTCAACTGTTATCAGCTAACCAAGAAACGTCTACAAGTAACAGTCACACACAAATTACCTTAGAGACAGTTCAAGAAATAGATGAAACATTTAGTCAAGCATTTGAGCATTTTAAAACCACCCGACCAGAAGAAAGACCCTGCATCCCTAAGCAAAGGGCCTCCAAAAAATCCGCGAAGTTTGTTAATTATCTAAACGAGAAAACTCTACCTACTCACATTAATATACTAACAGACTTTGAAAACTTACAAACATCAATATACTGTGCCGCATGGACAGCTGCAAAAACGAATGGGACAAAGTTTAAACTACCACCAGAAAGCCTACAAAACCGAACACAGGTAGAGTATAAACCCTAATGGCAGATACGGATTGAGCGTAAAGTGGACGATTTACGATTTATTTATTATGGAAACAGAAATAGGGCCTTAACTCAGCAAGTAAACAAAATTTTAGAACAACACAAAATACACAGTACACACGAAGAACCTAATTCGCAATTGACTCACTTCCTTGATACCTTAAAACAAAAACTCACAGTTATCAGCAGTCGCCTAAGACGATACAAAGCATGCACTCACCGTAAAACCCAAAATAATCAGTTCATTAGCAATGAGAAGAAATTCTATCAAAACTTATCTAAAACGACAATGAACCACACAACACCGCTTGGGTCAAATAACAACCAAAACAACACGCCAGACCCGGTAGAATTAAGACAGTTTTGGGCTAATATTTGGGAGAATCCTGTAGAGTATAAAAACGACGCTGTATGGGTAAAGAGAGAGCAGATAAAGTATTCTGACATGGTATCTATGGAGTACGAGAGCGTCCCCATTGAAGTATTCCAAAATGTATTGAGAGCTACGCATAATTGGAAGGCACCAGGGTCTGACCACATTCACAACTACTGGTATAAAAAATTTACAGCGACACATCCATATCTTTATAATCATGTCAATTACTTTATAAAAAACCCCCAATCAATGCCTCTATATATCACATCTGGAACTACGCACATGATCCCTAAAGATAAAAACGATTTAGGCAACCCAGCAAAATATAGACCTATTACTTGCCTCCAAACCTTATATAAAGTTATTACAGCCTGCTTGTCTCAACTGATCTACAACCACGTTGATGTACACGGCATACTTACAGAGCAACAAAAAGGCTGTAGAAAGTTTAGCCAAAGATGCAAAGAACAACTGGTTGTAGATTCGGTTGTTTTAAAGCAAGTACAGCGTAAAAAAGAAGATCTGTATACGGTTTATATTGACTACAAAAAGGCATACGACTCGGTACCGCACGCGTGGCTAATCAAAATCCTAGAAATATATAAAATACACCCTGAAATAATATTCTTTTTAAACGGAACTATGACCAAGTGGACGACACGACTCTACGCGCAAACCACCGACAGCGTAATAGAAACAAGTCCTATCAAAATTCAAAGGGGTATTTCCCTTTGTGGTTTTGCCTTGCCCTCAACCCTCTTTCTAATAGTCTTAACTCATCCGATACAGGCTATATACTAGACATGAAACAAGGACTTGACAGACAAGCTGACAACCCGCTATGTAAACTCAATCACCTGCTTTACATGGACGATATAAAAATGTATGCAGCAACTCAGGCTGATCTGGAACATCTAATGCTGATTACCAAGCAGTTCTCTAACGATTTCTCCATGCAATTTGGTATTGATAAGTGCAAAATAAACTCAATCAAAGCAGGTGAAACCAACCAACACGTTTACCAGATGCAAACTGGCGAGTCGATAGATCCTTTAGACGAAAATGAAGCATATAAATATTTAGGATATCATCAATCAAAGCAAATACATCGCAAAGAAATTAAAGCTAAGCTTAGTCAAAGTTTGAAACATAGACTTAACTCCATTTTAAAGACACAATTACACTCAAGAAATACAATCAAAGCCATTAACTCATATGCCATCCCAGTGCTCACTTATTCCCTCGTTATTATAAATAGGACCCAACAGGAGATAAAAACCTTCCAACGCGTAATAAATGTTACCATGACCAAACATAGAAAACACCACCCACGTTCAGGTATACAGAGGCAAATCTTACCAAGGTTAGAAGGAGGCAGGGGCATTGTCGACATACACAATCTACATAACCGTCAAATATCAACGCTAAGAGCTTATTTTCATGCCAAAGCTGAAACATCCATCGTTCACAAAGCAATAGTCATATTAGATAACAAACTAACACCTCTTAATTTACAAGATCAAAACAGACAGAAGAATGAAGAACAAACAGACAGACAGACGTTAATAACTGAAAAGACCCGGAAATCTCTACACGGAAGACATCGCCACGACTTGAGTCAACCCAACGTCGACAAAGAAGCGTCGAACGAGTGGTTTAGACGAGGGGACTCTTTCCAGAGACTGAAGGGTTTATGATTGCAATTCAGGACCAGGTGATCGAAACCAGGAACTATCAAAAGCACATCATGAAAGTACGCAGTCTACCATCAGACCTATGCCGCAGATGCAACAACTCCTCGGAAACCATACAGCACATCACAGGAGCTTGCAGGGCGATAGTACAGTCCGACTATAAGTTCAGACATGATCAGGTGGCTAACATCATACACCAAAGACTAGCTGCTAAGTATGAACTCATTGATGTTTCTTTAGGACCAACGCCATACTACAAGTACACACCTGAAACTGTTTTAGAAAACGCTTTCTATAATCTATATTTTGACAGAGCTATTTTAACTGACAAAACAACACATTACAATAGACCAGACCTTCTACTCATCAACAAAATAGAAAAAACAGCACTCATTATTGACATAGCTATCCCAAACACACATAACATTCAGAACACAATCGCGGAGAAATTAGCCAAATACATCGACCTTAAAGACGAAATTACAAGGATGTGGCGTTTGGACATGGTTTCAACAGTCCCAATTTTCCTGTCTTCAACAGGCGTAATACCCAAAAGATTATTCCAGTCTCTTAGTCATTTAGATTTGCCTAAACAAACATTTGCTTTATTGCAGAAAGCAGTTATTTTAAACACCTGTAGGATTTTAGAAATTTTTTGCAAACCGACATGTCAGCAGGTACTACAGAAACAACATCAAACCAAAACACTGAGTTGCACTTGGCTTAGGCCCGTGTTTCTTAGTTATTTTACCGGTTCTTCCGAACCGAGTTAATGAAAGTCAAAATCAAATAATAATAATAATGCCGGACATTTTACACAACATCATCTGGCCCCAAAGTAAGCAGAGCTTGTGTTAAGGGTACCTCATGACTGATATACTACTTTTAAAAATATATCTAAAATATATTATATCATATATTATATAGAGGCCTTGATTAAAAACCTTGATTAATCCGCCATATTAGATTCATTTCTCTATGAGTATGAGTGCTGTTTTGAGACTGATGATGGAGACGACTGCGATAGGCTTTTAATTTTTGGGGGTTAGTCCCCCTGCTGACTAACAGAGTCAGAGCTAGCAACAGAGAAGGAAAACTTGAAACAAACCCGGCTCATTGGCGGCCGTTATGCACCCGCCACTCGTCTTTCCTGCGGGTCCTGTCAGCAAGGTCGAGAGGTTAGTGTAGGTACCTGGGATGGCCTTCGCTATCAAACAGAATCCCAAGGAGTGGCATCGGTGAAGAGGAAACTTCACCCACCTCAGCTTACTGAAGTGGATCCATGAACAAAAGTTTTCAATTACAAATAACTGCTCTGTAACATGACTGACGCCACCTAACCGCCACCTAACAACGTAATTAAACAGAAACTGTCTATTAAAGCATATTATAAAATATCTAATTATGTATTTAGATGACAAAAAAGCTTGGGATGAATCTGCTCCAACTCGACTCGGCATCCGTAAAAAAATTGTCAAGGATCATACAAAAAAGTTTTAAGACCAGACGAGTTTCTTGCCGGATTCTTCTTGAACTGGGGTTAGGAGGAACCGGCACCTAGATTCACTAGCATGTAAGAAGATAATTCAAAGTGGTCCTTGTGATTTTATTGAATAAAGATTTATTGAATTGAATTGAATTGAATAAATCATCTTCAACAGATGATTTAAGGCGAATGATGTAGTTTAGTTTCTTTATTAAATCAAGTTTTACAATCTAGTTTGATTGATAATAATATGTGACCCCAAGCAAGCATTGGCTGATTCTGCTGAAGCTGCAGCTAGTATTATATTACTGGTGTGAGTACCTTTCGCGTCAGTACCCTGTTATAATGACGTCACTACACCCGTTTGCAATAACCCGAGCGGTCTTGTATGCAGAGGTATGGAAGTGTGAAACGAGTAAATTGCAATATCGTATTAACTAAACTGAACTAAGTTTGCGAATAGTGTCTATTTGAGCAATATTCAGACCAACATACATACCAACAACATTATTCAGTAAATAAATAACATGATTTACAATATGTATATAAACAATAATTGGAAATACATTTGAAACAGTAAAACATTCTGTTGACTCTTTCAAACTGTATAATGATAGCTTAAATGATCCCGAACATTATAACAGCAGCGTCCTCATGACATAAACACCGGGTCAGATAAGAGCCGGTTCTTGGACACGCGGTGTTTCAATCAGATGCCGCAAAGTAATTTTGCCTTCATTTGAAGAAAATCAGACAGGATCAAATTACGAAATGGTGTCATAAAATGCACATATTTTTTTAAACATACAACCTTTGTAACAATTAGGAAGATTTTAGTACATTATCTACAATGACCTTGATTTTGGTCCAAGGCCAAACTCGTAAATAGGTAAAGGTTAAACAAAAAAGTGTTTAAAGTCTCAAAGATTGTTTCTCTTCAGTTTCTTTTGAACTTTTTGTATGCCAGCCATGCCAGTTTCCTTACAATTTTCATGCGCATGGTTTGCACATTAATATTCCACTGACAGAGCTTTAAACCGTATAAAGATTGATAGACTGTGTAACAGATGAGAATAATACAAATGATAATGACACGGAAGGAATGAACCAGTTATGCCAATCCTATCTAGTGTGGTAAAGATGTAAATATCTAGTGTGTAAATATCATTAAATTTTGGTAGAAAATCTACATATCACCATCTTTACCTGAATGCTAGATGGTGATTCACAAATTTTTGGGATCCAGATGACTTATAGAATATTTATATACCTTTACCTAGAATATTTAATTTTGCCTTAATATTGATTACATTAAAACATCTTTATGAATTACAACATAGCACATGTTACTCCGGAATAATGTAGCATTCCATTTGTGAAAGAAGTTTTTAATTCGGTTTTAAATTGGTTTTTAAGTTTATCCATTACAATCAATTTTATGAACTTACAAACAATCAAATCTTTTTCATTTATAATGTAAGTATAGATTAAATGGTACTTATTATGATACTTTATAGCACCCAGACACAGAACAAACAACTATGTTTATCACAAAAATTATACTGGCATGGCACCCATACCCTACAGTCTAAAAGGCAGACCCATTACTAAGCTGAAAGATCAGTTATGAGATGATGAGATTCAAAAAAATGCTCAAACTCAAAAATGACGAAAATTTGAAACCAATGATTCTAGAATATAATTAATGATGTCAAAGTCAAAGTCAAAGTCAAAAAACTTTAAATATTTTATTCAATACAATCACAAGGATCACTTTAGAACGTCTTACATACTAGGTGAATTTAGGTGCCAATTCATCCTAACCCAAGCCCGAGAAGAACTGGCAAGAAACTCGTCTTGGTCCTAGCGCTTTTTCCACATTACCACCACGATTTCCACCATAACTAAATGCAATGTAATAGAAATATTTGACCCATTGTGAATAGCTTGTAATCTTTCAGCGCTTTCACGACAATTCGAGTAAGTAATCAAGTGCTAACCGCTCATAAAATGGCGAGATTGGACGAAACACGAACGAGACCAACAACAAATCATTCGGCTCGGAGTTAGACTTACTGGACTACTGAACTGGAAATGAATAGGAGTGGATACATGCCCAAGCTCATCCAATTCAATTGAAAAAGTAGCAGCTCGTGATCTAGATGTTGCTTGCAAAGTAGTACCAATAGGTCTGAATCAATTATCTACCAATAGGTCAACTAAGAATATACAGCGTGACTACACCACTGGTGATTTCGTTCTGGTGGTGTCGAGTAGAATGAACAATGGTGACATGCAGTAGCATTATGCTGGCCATTTCACCACCACTCATTCCTAACTCACTTGTTTTTCTTCTTGGTTTAGTAATCATTTTGTATTTCCATCTAATATATAAAAATCAATTGCTGTTCGTTAGTCTCGCTAAAACTTGAGAACGGCTGGATTGATTTGGCTAATTTTGGTCTTGAATTATTTGTGGAAGTCCAGGGAAGGTTTAAAAGGTAAGTAAATATGAAAAAAATATTTGGAATATAGTAAAAACAACAATTTCGCTTTCCCTTAGAAACTATTCCAAGCTGTCAAACATTTTATTATATTTAAAAGTCGTTCAGAAATCAAACAATGCCATCATTCAGCTTTTTTATTTTCTTTCAACTAAGTAGTAATGTTATATGAAATCTCATTATTGCACTGTTTTTTACTTTTTATTTAGATATAAAATTACCACAGCGGTTTAATATCTCCTATTAAGTTAAATATAAAATGTTTGCATTAGATCAAAAAGATACTGGCTGAAAATAAAAATTGGCTGAGGCTTGGGCACCAACATAACAGTCGTGCATTAATAACTCACTTTGCGCTCAGTGCAACTATCTACTATTTCTTTCAACTACGTAGTAATGTTATCATTAATCACTACAAAACTGATCACAAAGGGCGTATTTTTTGCTTAGAACCAAAACAGTGCAGTAATGTTATATGAAATCTCATTATTGCACTGTTTTTCATTATTGCACTGTTTTTTACTTTTTATTTTAGATGTAAATTTACCACAGAGGTTTAATATATCCTATTAAGTTTAAATAAAATGATTGCATTAAATCAAAAAGATACTGGTTGATAATAAAAATCGGCTAAATAAAACCGACTTGGTGAAAAAAAAAACAAATGGCGTGTATTTTGTACCATTGTAAAACTTTGATTCTTCATATTTTTAGTTTGAGTAGGTATATTTTAACACAGAAGGTAGATTGATACTTGAAGAAAAAGTAAATTACGCACCTCGCTAAAGAGAGTAATTAATGCACTCGTGTTAATTCAGTGCCCACGCTTGCGCTTGGGCACCAACATAACACTCGTGCATTAATAACTCACTTTGCGCTCGGTGCAACAATCTACTATTATTGATTCTAAGGCGGTACGAAGTTTGCCGGGTCAGTTAGTTATATAATAAAATCATGGTGATGCTTTGAATATCTGATTTTTCTTTCTTTCCTTCAGTATGACGATTTGTTTACTACTTCAAACTACTAGATAGAAGCGAACGTTTAGAATACTGGCTGCTTTATGTAAAGAAAGTGTTGTTTTAGTGCTGGTTAATAAATTAAATAAAGGTAAGACAGGAAAAAAGGAGGTAGGCGCTCGTGGCATTACTAAGTCTTCCCTAACAGATCTGCGAAGTGGTTTCATCTGAAAGCTTCGTTAAACTATCAGTCCTTTTTAAAAAGATGTAACGTCACGACGAAGGCTTTTGGTGGACCTATTAACTCTGTCCCCAAAGTTTGCCAAGGTACGAAAATATTAGAACATACTATGAGATGGCCCTGGTTTCAGTGTTTGCTTAAAGTTAAGGGTAATTTGGCTCTCGGATGTACTAAAAACAGATACGACCTACTGACTAACTCCAGTTGAGACGCAAAAGATTGCTGATTCGATTCCCGCCAAAAGACAAATATTTGTAAGATCTGCAATTTGTCTTTGGGTGTTTTTAAGAATAATATGTATTTACAATAACGTGTATAAATGTAGTATGAAAGTCATGTCGTACCCATAACACAAGCTCTGCTTACATCGGGGCCAGATGATGTATGACATAAAATCATCTGTCCGGTATTATTGGTATTAATTAATTTATTAAATATGACAGCCGGGTAAAAAAACACTTATGTCACAGCTCCGATAATTCTATTGATAGCTAACTTCAGTTTGTTGAATTTAAGATGAGCATATTATTTGATACAAAGAGTAGGTATAGTATTTAAATCCGGTCTGCTACCATCCCCGCTGCAACTAGCGCCCCAGATTCTTAACGCCCGAGGCAGCACGTAGTTGACAGGTGCATTATGCATGCCACTGCATTTAGATGCTGGGAACTGAGTTGAGTAACCACAGCCTGATAAAATAATGTTTTCCAACGCGTGGCTACTGGGCAACAATCGTGCAACATGTGCCGGCAACATTGCCAACTTGCTTCGTATATTACTTACAAGCGACCCGCCCCGGCTTCGCACGGGTGCAATGCTGATACTAAATATACCACAGACTGTCTTTATATAAAACGTTATCTAAGAGAATAACATAACCTAAGAAATAGACATATACCACCGTGGACTTTTTTGTAGACCTTTTTAAGGTGTACAATACTGTAGTACATTATTTTGATATATCTCGTAGGGTTCAGCCAGCAATTGCAATATAAGCGCAAAAATGAGTTTATTTACGACATCACATTAGAAACCTCTAAAATTATCAGTGTTTCTTTACTATATTATACAATCTATCTATTAAAAAAACCCGAATCAAAGTTCGTTGCGTAGTTTTAAAGATCTAAGCATACATAGGGACAGACAGACAGCGGGAAGCGACTTTGTTTTATACCATGTAGTGATTCTACACGACAACATTCAGGTGGAAGTTACACAAAAGTTGATCGCAATCATCATTGACGAACATTATTCAGAGTAATGTGTAGATCTCTATTTGGCAAGAAACACATGTGGCACATTGCTGAGTTTCATTAGTAAAAGAGCTTCTAGAGCGATAGACCAGTACTCTCAAATTAGGAAGGAAAACATCGTGAGGTAACCGGCATGCCTTAGAACCTAAACAGTTTGAAGACAAGTACCACGTGCATGAAAGAAGCCTTTTACCACACTGGTTTGAAATAATTAGTGACACGATAAGAAGTGGCAACCTGGGTTCAGTCTGTTTAAATTGGAACTATATATCTTTCAGAATGGACGGGAAGACAGTGACAGGATGCACCAGCGGCAAAGATGATAACAAAATGGCTTCTAAATATCCGAAAATTACTAAAGACTGCTGTTTTAGTATCGTGGTTTTGCTATGGGGATATATCGGTACAATAATGCTGTAAAAAACTTCAGAGTACTGAATTATCGTTTTGATTCGTTTTTAAATGATAGAACGAGCAGCATTACTTTTGACAATCAATTTCGTAATCCTCCACAACAGACGATACTGTAACTGACAAACGAAATAACTTTCAATTCTACTGTATTTGACGATCATTTCAATGACATTATAGTCCGATATATCGTTGAATTTAGTTTACCGAGTAGACGCTCAGGGTCGAGTATTTACGCTAAGGTTAAGATTGTAGGGTGACATAAAATACATGATAAAAATCCAATATATGTGTATTATATGTACTAATAATATATGTAATATATGTATATACAAGTATATTATATATAACCTAGCTGTCCCGTTCGAAACTTTGTCCGAGCGTTAAAAAAAAGAACTAATTTTAAATCTAAACCATTTTGAAACACACAAAAAAAATCATTAAAATCGGTTTAGCCGTTTAGGCGGAATTTAATTACAAACACACGCATAACAGATTTATATACTAGTATATAAAGATAGGAATAACAAAAAAATAACAGACTAGATAAAGATAAGCGTATCTTTTACGGCGTAACTGGATAACAAAATTCCTCGCATAGTTAATACAAGAGTAGCTCGATTTATTTGACTAAATATGCACATTCTGATAGGTTACATATAAAATCGCTCCGCTGTAACTCCGACCGCGCCCTACTCGCCCGAAGCAGCGCGCAGATGACGCGTGCATAATGCATGTGCTGCATTTAGCGATAGAGGAATGAGCAGGGCTGCCGGTCACGAAGGAATTTACTATGCAAGCTCAACCAGCCGATGATTATATTATTATGATAGTCCTACGTTTGTGGCTCACTCTGGTGGCGGAGCTAAGACGACTCCCAGATCAATAAATGATCTTGACACACAGGGTACACACAGGGTACACACAGCGCTCAAACTGAGATTTTTTGATCTAAAAACATTGAAATAGGTTTGGTAATGTTTTATTTAATAATAATAATACTGCCGGACTTTTCACACAGCATCATCTGACTCAAAGTAAGCAAAGCTTGTTTATGGGTACCATATGACTGATATACTATTTTTTTTTTGTAAATACATACATATTATACATAGAAACACCCAGACCCGAGACAAATACTTGTAAATCATACAAACATTTGTCCCGCGGAATCGAACCCGCAACCTTCTGCGTCTCACTAGGCTCTTGGTTTACTGCGCCACAGAGAAAATTTGCTAGCTAATAGGCGGTATTAGTGTGAGCTGCAAAATAAAATGATGCCAATTTTAGAAGAAGAAAATTATGATTCTTTATTTTAGACATTATATCAATGAGCTTATAAAACTAACAATTACTTTAAAAGTAATTTTAAACGAAGAAGAAGAAGAAGAAGTAGGAGGCAAAATATTTAAAATACGTACCTCATATTATGTATAACTATGTAGTATTCCTTGTATTATCGAGCAGGTAGCTACTAAATAGCAGTTAACTATTTTTTTTCATACATTTTTTTATTTTTTTTTTATACAAAAGTTGATTTGCTAAAGGGCACCGATTTAATATAATAATAATAATTACGTTTTAAAAACTAAAAAGAAAACCGACCTTCCATTCGATACAATTTGAGACCATAAAATTATTTTATTTTGAAATTTATAGTGGAAAGTACATGTATTTTGTTTATATATAATATGGGTAGACCAACTAAACGGACTGCTCTGCACTGCACGTAACACAAATATAATCGATGTATACAATTTTTAGATTTTTGATGATGGTTTAAAAACCGCTCGCCTGATTTCGATAAAATTTAAATAGGAATTTACCTGGGAAAAAAAATACCTGGGAACCCTTTAAAACTAAAGAAGATTTTTTTAATCGTCTTTGAGTAATCGGTGAACATACATAAAAAAAAAGATTACGACGAATTGAGAACCTCCTCCTTTTTGATGAAGTCGGTTAATAATAAATAAGATCTAAGTTATGGTCTAACTTTTGGAAAACCACGACTGGCAGCTTAATGTCCCCTCCCAAGCACAGGAGCGCTCATATGAAAATTTCACTGCGGTCAAGGATAAATAAATAAATATTGGTTCATAATGCACAGAACACTATCTATCTCCGAACTAAGCTTGTATTGTTATAACCAGATGACTGATATAAAACATATATTTTTAAATAGATATGTACATAATGATACTATATAATGCCTAGAACAAAAGTGTTTGATCTGTGATCAAACACTTGTTCATCAAATGTTTGTTCTGGGAATCGAACCAACCTATAGCGCATAAGGCATAGGCAATTCTCAAGCTTATTCTATAATGTAAGAAGTATCAACCCTATGCAAAGCCGCGACACAACAGAGGCAGGCACGCATGAAACCTGATATTGTTGTGGATGCGCCTCTCCGGTTAGAAAATGACGCTAATGTATTTCTATGACAGATGTGTCCATGCAATTTCCGGTATATAATAGGGTACCTACTTGTATTTGGTGCCAAAATTTAACGGCTGTGTAATAATAGAAGTAAAGAAAACTACATTTCTAACATTACTGCTCTAAAGTTAACAGACGCAATATTATCCAAAAATGGTTTGTAAGTTTAATAATTAAAAACCCAAAAATATACACAATAGAAAACTAGAAAGAATTGATATTTATATTGGTTACATATGAGTATAATCGAGTTAATTACGTGACCCAAGGGAACGCTGCACTTTGGCAGTGATTTGGATCAGTTGAGCTATCTATAGATCGTTTTAGACGGTCCTTTGATAGCTCAACTGTTTCACATGTATATTATTCTGTACATTTCTGTAAATACATGTTTATATATACCTCCATAAAACTTTTACCATTTAAAATTTATTGACTAAGTACTCTAGTTTCTGCCCGAGACTTTGCACGCGTTATACCTAAATAAAATATAACTTATATGTTATTTAAATTTAAATTCAATATAACTTTATTCAATAAAATCACAAGGACCACTTTGAATCGTCTTCTTACACGCTAGTGAATCTAGGTGCCGGTTCCTCCTAACGCCAGTTCAAGAAGAATCCGGCAAGAAACTTGTCTGGTCTTAATACTTTTTTGAATGATTCTTGACAATTTTGTTACGGATGCCGAGTCGAGTTGGAGCAGATTCATCCCAAGTTTTTTTGTCATCAAAATAATCAGATATTTTATAATATGCTTTAATAGACAGTTGCTGTTTAATTACGTTTTTAAATTAGCCAATCGACAAATCTAACACGTTAGATTCGTCTTGGGACCTCGTTATAGAAGCGTACACATTGCCCTATAAAAGACTTATTAACTTTAACGAGCCTTACAGTGGGAACAGCGAGTTTATCTTTATTTATAGTGTTAATACTATGATTATCGCATTTTTTTTATATAAATGAACATTTTTGTGCACATACATTAAATTTTCGTATATATACAGACAAGGCACTGTCATAATATTAATTTCTTTAAACTTATTCAACAAAATGCCATAAGACATAATGCTATGAAAGTAGCTGAAGTAAACGAGTCTAGCGGTATCTACGTCGGTAAAATTACGGATCTTTTTAACAGCGTATGCCGCAGAGCTGAGTCTCTTCGACAATTTATCTATGTGCCCCATTGCAGCTTATTATCTAAAGTAATGCCTAAGAACACTGTGGTGTTAAAGAGATCTATCTTTTCGTTTTTAATTTTTACATTAGCTTTCACCTGTTTAACGTTGAGCAGTATAAAACGAATGTATTAAGTCCATATATCGGTTATACACATTTTCGTTTTATTATAGCGCCTTCTTCTTATCGTGCCACTATTTATTTATAACCCGTATGGTGAAAGGATTAACGTGCGCCTCAGCGTGCTCTTTTCGTGCACGAAACTTTGTGTAATTGAGTAACGGACAAAGAAACATTTAAGTCTGCACACAAAGATTCATATTTATAATTAGAAAGGATATATATACAAACCAGTAATGCACCTGCGTGAAGTTTTGTCTTTTATTACTAAGCTTTGTTTTGTGATTTGAACTAAATAGGTAAGATAAATAATGCTGGACATTTTACACATCTGGTCCTAAAGTAAGCAGAGCTTGTGGTATGACTGATATACCACTTTTTTTTGTAAATACATACATAGAAATATCCAAACCCGAGACAAATAATTGCAAATCATAAAACATTTATCCCTCGGCGGGTTTGAACCCACTGCCTTTTGCGTCTCAGGCGGGTGTTCGACTACTGCGCCACAGAGGTTGCCAATAACTTCTCTATTACCCTTATCCATTTTCCTAAACAATTTATTTCAAACACAGCCGCTAACCCCATTCCCGCAAATTATTGAGCATTTTCTGCCCGTGACAGGCTTTGTGAGTGACAAGTTAAAAACGCCCTAACAAGTAAGAAAGTTGAAGCGCGGCCGCGTTTCAAAGTAATGCGGTGACTTGCCCTGTTTAAAGTTGAATTGCCGGCGGTGTGTGTTTTTATTCGAGTTTAATGAGGTGTTTATAATATTTGAAAGAAATATTTAAGTTCCTAAAGTTGCCCCTAGGCGTTGTTTGACGACACAATTATTTTCAAACGATTTTGTTTAATAATTCATAACATATTTAAGCCTTTTAGAAGTGAGACCCTAAGCTTGTGGGGAATAAGAGCCTATCGCGTTTTTTTTAAATTATTTCACAGCGTCTGGTACTAACATTACGTGACCGAGCCGGTTCCTATCTGGCCCAGCGTTTTAGCGTTGACTTTGAACGTGGCAATTTAGCCAGTATCTTGGCGACGTTGCCCTCTGGTAGTGGATCAGTTGAGCTATTTAGATATCATTTCAATCAGTCTTTAGATAAATAGATAATATCTATTTCAAATGTATTTATGTATTCGAGTATTTTATATTAATGTTTATTATTCTGTACATGTCCATAACACATAACTTGCATATAATTTTTATATTTTGACACTTAGATTAATAAATGTAATTATAACAATTTTATCCAATTATTTTTGCGCTCTTAAGTGTACACGCTAGTTCAATACTAAATTTAGACAAAACCATCTGAAACTCTCTGACCTCAATAAAGACGCGGAAATATTTAAAAGTTTCGACTTTTGGATTCAACACGTAAATTACAAAACTCTTTTTAAAATGAAACGTGCATTTAGTTGGGTAAGGTTGAGGTTTTGCTTCGAAGTCGTGTGTTTGACTTTGCCATAATTGCTTTTTTAGGATGCCGTAGCTCGAGATGAAAACCAAAAAGGTCTTGGTTTGGCCTAACGCTTCAGTATCGTCGATTTGAATAGTAATTAATATTCAGACGTTAATAGTAGCTATTACTACGCAATAAGGCTTCAAATTGAATCCAATTTAATTATTACGTACATAAACCTCAAACTGTTAATAAATTACTGAAACATTAGCGGTGGAACAAATGATAGCTCGTAGAAGGTCTACAGCGTAGTACAAGTCGTAGCACAGGCGTAGCAACTAAATCACGCAGGGTGTTCGGATTTATTGATTTCGTGAGCGCTCCCCTAAGCTATTGAGATGCTAATACAGATCCCCGTGTAGAATAAACAACTCTATCGCGGCAGAATAACGTCTGAATTTGATTGTAGCGGCGTGATGAGTCAATGAAAGCTTGCTGAATAAATTGTTGTGTATTTACCACGTGACATGACAGCCCCTCATTACAATTTATGATGAGTCGGTATGTAAGTAAATGATGTTAAGGATAACAAGAAAATATATTTTTCTGTGAATAGGTCGGCAGTCTAATCCATTTTGGGAACTGATGCGGAAGTTATAAAATTGGGCCTTTATTACACAAAGAACCCTATTTGTGGAATAAAAGACTTAGACGGGATAGCTATCTTAAATATTATTTATGGTTTGTTTTTTTTTTTGCAATTTATATTTTTAAATAAAAATAACTCGAAAAGTTATTACCATGCGTAGAAATAACAGTTTCTTTTTGCTAAGAAATCGGGGTTAAAAGGTCCTGAAACCCATATCACTGACACATTATGAGACGACGGATTGTCATTTTTCAGTTTAGTTACTAATAATAAAAGAAATCAGAATATTCTTTATGTTAAAAGCACAAGGACAAATTTGAATCGTATACTTACATGCTAGTGAATCTAGGTACCGGTTCCTTCTAACTCCAGTTCAAGAATCCGGCAAGAAGCTCGTCCGTTCTGAACACTATGATCTTTGCTAATTTTGTTACTGTTGCCGAGTTGAGTTAGAGCAGATTTTTCTCAAGCTTTTTTATTATCTAAATAATCTTTTTCTTTATTATATTCTTTATGAAAGTTTCAGTTTTATTACATTTTTAACTAGCTCGTCACATGTGACCTTATTATAAAAGCGTACACATTGCTCTATAAAACATTTACGAACTAAAATATCAGTCACCCATCGATATTACATTGACTGTTCCAAAAATAACACAACTGATTTCAAAAATATACACAACTAGCTGTCCGCGCGCAGCTTCGCCCGCATTATTTTCCCGGGACAAACCAATTTTTCAGGTAAAAAGTAGCCTATGTCAACCGAGGATAATGTAGCTTTCCAACAGTAAAATGGTCTTTCAAATCGACCAGTCCAGTAATTTCAGAGCTTATTAAATTCATACAAGCAAATCTTTTCTCTTTATAATATTAGTATATATACGTATCCTTTTATACACAATAAGGTAATTCATAAATTAATGAATAGAAAATACTGCATAGCTGTTTTGTGATCCTCATGTTTAACAAAAAATACATTACAAATACATATTTTGGTAAATTGGCCAAGCGAATTAGCATTGCTATTCAACGTGTCCATGCCGCAAGCGTTGTCGACGTTGCTCTCAACAGGCATCTGGATCAGCTGAGTTATATATAGATTGATTTAAAAAGTAAATATCTATAGATCGTTCAAATCAATTCAGCTCTCTTATCAGTTCAGATTTACTGTTTTTCATGAATTTTGTATCACACTGATATTAGAAATAAAGAGAGAAATAAAATTATTTAGCACACACATAAAACAAAAGAGTAAACATAAATGCGAATGTCTCAACGTGTTTGTTAGTTTTTTTGGTTGGAAAAATGTTTTTTCTTTCAATTAACTAGCAGGTAGCCACAGCATAACGACAAAAAACTAATATATTTCAAACAAAAAGTTATTTGACGGTGCCATAGTATAGTTTATAGGTATTTGTTTATTTAGTTTATCATATTGTACTTAATATTATTTATTTATTATATATTATTATTATAAATATTATGTAATATTAGGTATTGCTATATTTAACTTTTTGTTATCCTGTCAATAGTATGTACTTACATATTATTTTAATCATAAAACACTTATATTATTATTCAGCTGTATTGATTTCTATCCACCCCAAGGTTGTCTGGCAGAGGTCGCTATCTAGCGATAAGACTGCCCATTGTACTACCGTGTAGCTAAATATTGTTTGTTATAAGAGTCCAATTTATTTGTGGTGTGCAATAAAGTATTATCTATCTGTCTATAGTTTTGAGTTAAGTTCTACGACAAAGCATTTTCTGTATATTTCAAGTGATAACGTCAGTGGCTTTATCGGAAGTACTATAGCACAGTATGTACATTGCTTTGCACAGTATGTACACAGGGTAGCACAGTGGCAGCCACCGGAGCATGGCAATCAAGAGGCGTGATATCCAAGCATGCGTGGTGAACCCTTTACGACGTTCAGGCATACAGTGCCAGTCGTTCCGAGACACCGAAATAGCATTTGAACTTTAAACATTTTGTTGAAACGCTTTAACAACTTACGCTTGTTTTTTTAGCGTATGAAAACGGAGTTTGGGTTATTAGAATAATGGTTTATTAGAATTATACTATGTAAATACGTCTTGTATTTTTACAACCGAGCTAGTAAATAAAGATACCAGCATCCGTAGTACTTTTCATTCGAGAAATTAAATAAACGCTTAATAGAATGTATTATTTTCTATACGCATACCGCGGTGTTATGGAAGATCAGCGATAGGTTTGCGACTATTAATAGTTTTAGGGATAACAATCCTAGATGTAAAGTGAGTTTTTGTTAAATGAAGTTTTTTGAAGTTTTTCGATCCAAATATTTGTTTGATATATAAAAATCTTTAAGCGGCCATTTTTATAGAAGTCAGAGTCATCTTCGCCTAGCGACTAAACTACTGTTTAGGGAAACCTGAAATGTTTTCAAAATATTTTAAAATATAATGAAATAAACACGGCTAGTAAAGTTTCACTAGATTATGAGCCTGATATGTAAACCTAAAAACGATCTTTAAAATTCCATACTAATGAGCGCTTTTAATAGAAGAGGTAACACAGATTGACTGGCCTGCCAGTTCAGTAGTTCACTGTCTGCGAATCAAACTCACTCTGATATAGATTTCCTAGATGAATCGAAGCAGTGACCGTGCTAGTGACAGTGACAGTGAAAACCAGTGTTTATCAAAATGTTCTATAACATGTTTTAAACCACACTGTATAACAGTGTCGCCTGGCTCCGCTCGAAGCGTCTTGTACTCTCGATGTGAATGCACGCGACATGTATATTCAAACATTCGTACACGCTTGTGGACGTGACCTGTCGACTAATCGATCACAAGTCGATGTGAAGCAATACAAACGAAGAGAAGCAATTTGGCCGATTTATGCCAAGTTTCTATGCAAACATCTCATAGAGAATTTGTCAGTATTTTTTTTATGTTTACTTGACAAGTTTTCCATAGAGTGGGGCTAGAACTCATCAAGAGACAATTATTTAATCAAGATTCACATAGCCGTTTTAGCCGTGAAAATGTAACAGAGACACCTTCAAATTTATAATTGACTAGCTGCTGCCCGCGAACGCAAACGCAGGCTTGGTACTCATGTAAAAAGTAATCTATGTATTTCCGAATGTAACAATCGAAATAGATTGTAAAATTTATTTATTATCATCATCATCACAATTCAGCCCGATTGCACCGACTGCTGGGTATAGGCCTCCTCTTTATTTTGCCACTCTTTTCGGTCCCTAGCAAGTCTCATCCAGTGGTGGACGAGGGTATGCAGATCGCCAGGTTGAAGTAGAAATGGGCGGGACATTTGGCAAGAATGGATAACGGGAGATGGACAAAGGCGTTAACGGAGTAGTGGCCAAGGGATGCTCAACGGCCAAGAGGCAGACCACCCGCTCGATGGTCGAACGATATAGTCAGCGTTGGCGGGAACCACTGGATGAGTCTTGCTATTTATTATAGTCTATTTTTTTTTTTACGACTATTTACTATCCATCCAGCTACCTACCTTACAATATTATTAACATGGAAATATGGATTATAGTAAATAAATGTTTTTATACATAAAAAAATGTCGTGCGTTAGTCTCTCAAAAACAAGAAAACGACTCGAGCGATTTGATTTTTTTCTTTTGTTTTATTTGCCTCAATGCTATAATTGTTTCCAATTAAATTATTTTTTCGGTGGTACAGAATTCAATAGGTCATCTAGTTATATAATAGAAAATGTTTATTGCGGACAATCGTAAAGATCCTTAAACTGAAAAATAATGTAACATTAGTTCCACTAGTATACTATAGAGTACTGGTGTTATAGTGGTAGTGGCCTTGGCCTTCCGATCCTAAGATCGTGAGTTCGAAGTTAATCGTGCACCAATTAATTCTAATCAAAAAATGTATGCGCGCTATATCAGTACTCTCAAAAGGTAAACAACTGTAGAATATTAAAACTTGGAAGACATGCCAAGTGCAAGAAAGGAACCTCTGAGTTGCACTTTAAAGCTATCAGCACACTGGTTCAATAACTAGGGACACTATAATAAAACTTCCATTGTATTTGTTATAGGATAGAAGCAATATAATAAATAAGGTAATAGCTCGATTATGTGTTGGTATCGGTCCTCGGAGCTATCATGTAGATAATTTGCGTAAGATTGGATTCTGAGCAACCAGCGGTTCAATTTGGACGTTTGAACTATATTGCAGATTGGATTTCAAGGTTCAGTTGATACTGACATCGTCTGTATGATGAGATTCCTGATTTTCCTCATTGATCTGTTCCTTCGTAATGGTTTTTATTAAAAAAATGTAAAACTAGAAAAAAAAGCTTAATAAAAACGAAACAGTTTACAATTGGACTATTTTAGTTCACAAAAGAAACCTATGATCTTTTTAACAGTTTTATGACACTGATTTGACAAGAAAAAAACTGGACTATTTTTATTACTATTCTAAGATTTCTTTGTACAACAAATCAGTTTGTAAGTAATTTAGCTCCGTCACAAGAGTTGTCGTTGAACGTTCGGCTGAATGTTCCGAGACAAAACGACAGTCTAGTCATGAAGACCTGATAAATAATAAAACAGCGCTTCATAAAACGCACCCCACGTTCAAACAACACACACTGGATAGTAGGTACTCACTACTTCTGCGGAGGAAAACTTTTGTTCCCTCAAAGGGTTCTGCGTATGGAATCGCTTTGGATTTTTATGTGCATGAAAAAGACCGCAATTTGTTACCTCTTTGTTCAACCGCAGAGCTGAGGTTCGAATAGTTCTGAACAAATTAGAAATTGTGTTGTTAGAAAATTAGTTTATAAATAACAACTTATTTTACATGAGATTAGAGGGAATATATTATGTAGAATGCAAATAAATAAACGAACATAAATAATACCGTAGATTTAACACAGCATCATCTAGCCTCAAAGTAAGCTGAGCTTGTGTTATGAGTACCACATGATTGATATACTACTTAGGTATAAACATTTATTTGTCAATACATAAATATTAGTACGTGGATGTCCAAGCTTTGCTCGGTATACATCACGGGTAAAACTAGTTTTTCTAAATATTAAACCTAGCTAGATAAATTGATCGCCCCCAAAACCTCCTCATAGTAAAATTCATGGAGAGTTTCCAAGATTCAGATAATATATTTACATATATACAAGAATTAGTATTGGTCTCGGGTCCAGGTATATATATATATATATATATATATATATATATATATATATATATATATATATATATATAGGTATCTATATATATATACCCGAGATATATGGACCCGAGACAAATACTAGCAGATCACACAAATATTTGTCCCGTAGAGGGAATCGAACTCGCAACCTTGCGTCTCAGGCCTTCGCCCACTTGCTACAGAGGTAGTCGTTATTCTTATCGTATAATTAGTTATTTTGGACAAGTGTGGCAAAAAGATTAAAGTGCACCTGAGAGGCTCCTTTCGTGCACTTGGTACATGTATTAGAGCTTTTTAAGTTCTAAAAGACGCCGGTATCCCCACGATGTTTTCCTTCATCGGTTGAGAGTACACTTATTTTCTTTATTTCTTTATTTTTATTCTTATTTTATTTTCTTTCCTTTATCTAATGTTTTTTTAGTGTTAGTAGTGAGTTTATTATTTTATTTTGTACCTTTTTGTGTCTGTGTAATGTTATTTCAAATAAAACTTTTATCTATTATCTTACCATAGTGGAAAGTTTGGCCTATCTAGGTTTACTGTTTTTTTTGCGTAGCAAAAGCATTTGTTATTTCAAAATGTGAGAACTCAAAGTACTTTCAATATTAAAATTGTTCTCTTCCATTTCTTTTTCGCAATTTCACGCGACTTAATCTAAAAATTGCTAAAATAATTTTACCAGAATAAGAAAAAAACAATTTCCCTAATGCCACACGCAGCCCGCAACAATTCATAAACAAGCTCCCTGAACTCCTTACCTCTAATAAAAATACTCCTTACCTGTTACAATAAAGAGCCGGTTAAAAAATTCATAATAACGTCCCGCTATGGCCCGTTCAGTTATGGCCCGTTTCCCGGTTTCGCCTGTGATAAACGACGGGCCCGCGTCCGGTAGATGTTTTTACAACCCGCTGGCGATAATGCTCGGGGTATTATGGTTTTGCGAATTTTAAAAATGTAGGTCCCATATGTACGGTTAGATAGTTTTCGCCTAAGCTCACGCTTTTTGGTAAAAGCTTGTCTGTGGCAGTGGATCGATCGTTACTGTCTGTATTAAATACTAAACGAATTCTTCTTTTTATTATCGTGACATTAGTTATGTGAACCAGTGTGCCGAAAGATTAAGGTGCACTTTAGAGGCTCCGTTCGTGCACTTGGCACATGTCGTCGAACTCACGATATTTTCCTTTGTCGTTTTAAATTAATAGTATGTATTATATTTTATTGCGGATTTATGCCGCATATTTTGACATTCGTTTTTTTTACTGCGTTTCTATAGCTTTTTTTTTTATATGAGACCGTAGATCTCATACATACTATACATACTATGGGTATGTATAGTATGTGTAGTACTTACGTAATAAGAGAAGTGTTTTTCATCGAGAAAATGTTGGTTATAAATAAGGTGCGTAATCTTTATAACATTAGAACTTTGAAAGACTAAGAGTAAAAATACATTCTAAAATTAGGTATTTTTAAATATTTTGTATGTATAAATATTTGTACTTATAAGTAGTCCTTTCGGTTTTATCTAGAACTGAATAAATTAAGTCAGAGTGAATCATCCAGTCAAATAACTGAATCGGACAATTGAGGAGTCGCACCTAAGCGGGTACCGTACCTACTAGTACTTACCTTCATTTTTCGCCATCATAATACTATTACCTACCATTAGTTTCAATTACAAGACCTTCATATCTACAAATAAACGATATCGGGTGTGTTCCTTTATTTGTGCTCTGAGACATGCTTCTTGCCGATTTTCATGATTCTAGGTCAACGAAAAGTATCCATTCGATTAAGATTTACTAGCGAAAAAGTAATGAAATGCGACACAGATAGCCATATTTTTGATTTTGTTGATTTGATTTTTGACAACTCTAAGTCAAAACACACGTTAGGTACACGTTTGTACACGTTAGGTACAAAACCCTACACGAAACTACGTATAATACCAGGAAGAAGCTACACGCGTAGGCGTTCGTTCCGTATCAGTTTTTGCTACACTTGTTGGAAGAACGCCATTCAACGTTGATTAATGGTAGGATGACTAGATGGTTAATAAAATATCGGTGAGCATGAATATCTACTGAGGGATTTCGATCGTAAAATATTCATTTATCACTCACCAACTGGGCTTTCTTCATTCCAAAATGAGTCGTCCAGTGTATAATCGGCTTCTGCGACAATAGAAAAATATCTCGTCAGTTTCACTAATAGGGGTTTCGTGAAAATTCAAATGATACTCGTAGACGCTATTTATTAGACCGAAAGTCTTATTTTAGTGAAAGTTTCAGTTATAAAACCTTTATACTGGTAACTCTTTACACAATCTAGGTTCTTTGCTTAATGATAATGAAAATCACTTATAATCGCCAGGCTAAATGAAAAATAGTTTGAGACTCCGTCAAATCCGTCAAAGCTATTGAAATCATTTCAACCGAAAACAAATTAATCAAAATCCTCAACAAAAAGCAGGGGCGTGCAAAAAAAGAAACAATAATTACCGGTAGTGACATTGCCACAATAAATTACACAATGGGGTTGTTCGCGATGGAATGACGGGTTTTTTTTTACCCCATTCATCGCGGGGTGGGTACCGTGGATACCGCTATTGTTATTGTAATTACCTCGTTACCCGGCAGTGGATTCGAAACAAAAGCGACTGAAAAATTTACGTGTGAAAGTGTATAAATTAAAACGTAATTATGTTTGATGGCCGAAGGGCACAGGTAATTTCAACCTGATGGTAATGGCCCCATGTTTTAATTAGCAAGTTCTATATTGGCTTAAAAAGAAATATTTTCTATGGAAATGGCCACGGTAAGTCAAAGTCATAATACTAATTGAAGATTGAGGAAAAGATACTTGGCAGGCTCATTAAAGGCATTCTTGTTCTTATAAGCGTCATTGTATCGCACATAACACGTTATAACCTCGCGTTATAAAGAGCAGCCCTAAAAACAATATGATACAGAAATGTTGCCGTTAACTTTTACGACACAATAAAGGTTTTGCTATAGTAGTCGACTTGAAGAAAATAAACTGAGGTACAAATGACGCGAAGCCTTTAAACTCAAGTCTATTCTCATTTCTGATTCCGACATGTATGAGTATAAGGTAGTAAATGGTAAAGTAAATGTGGGCCGTTATTATAAGAATATGTATAACATGTGTTTATATTGCTACAACATAAATACAATCAAATAAGTTTTGTGGAAAAGTTAATACGCGATAAATACTCGTTAACAATTAACAATTTAAATTAAGTTATTAGGTCCCGCATTTGGGACCTAACCACTGGATCGATATTTACGATCCAAAAGTTCTTTCCAATGAACGTGGAGAATGATTCGTTAAAATGAAAAGGCAATTAAAATGAAGAAGTACGTAAATATAAATTGAGAACACGGTTTTAGACTTTCTTCGTCAATGAATACAATTTATAGTGTGCGCTTCGCGTTCTGTATCAATTCGTGGATACAGTTAGTGTGGTGTGTCGTAACGCGAACGTAGATTTGTCAGAATGTAAAGACAGTGAGCACCTATAACACATCCATAAGCACCCAGTTAGCCTGCGACCACGGTTATTGCAACATAACTAAAACATCGGGACTAATTTAAAAGCTAAAACGCAATATTATTGTTTAGTACAATATACAATACAATATATATATACAATATAAACAATAATATCATAAGAGGACAATTTTATACCTGCAATGCTTGAAAACATGACCTGAAAGTCAAATTTTCTATGTTTTTACGCATGTTATTGAGTTACAAAGTTATACAAATTAAAGTTACATGTATGTAATTTTTGCTTACCCAAAACGGTATTTCATGACATGCTCTAGAAACAATTGCATATCAAGAAGTAACGATCTCTGTGGCGCAATGGGTCAAAGTTTAGCTGAGACACAGAGGGTGCGTTTAATTCCCGTCGCGGGACAAAATGTTTGTATGATCTGCAAGTATTTTTCTCGGGTCTTTGTGTCTCTATGTATAATATGTAGGTATTTATATTTACTACTACAAATAATATTTACTACTATAAATATCATTTATGTGGTACTCATTACACAAGCTCTGATTCCTTTGGGGTCAGATGATGCTGAGTAAAAGTCCGGCATCCTTTATTTATTTAAGTAACACGATCAGCATTGTTGGTATACTAAAGAACTTTAGGCTCACTAGTCATAAAAACATATTGTATTCAGTTGTATCTACATCTACAGGATAAAACACTTGGATAATTACATGATACATTTTGTGATAAACAGTAAGTGTGAGATGTGCAATTTCCCATATAAGATCAGTCAGCTGTAAGAATTTCCTATTCAACAGCTCTCCAAGGCATTAACCACGAGATGCATCGTAGTGCGATCATAAGTCAACGATGTAATTACTAATTAGGTTGAGATTAACTGGGATTGTACTAATGAAATTCATATCAACGGTTGAATGACATTTGATGAGATTCCTCAAGTCCTTCCCCAATTCCTTCCTCAATTCCTAGGCTTAGATTTGAATTGTCATTACATATTTACGTATTCTGGTGTATTTAAATGTTAAAATTATTTCAAAATGGTGTCTATAATCCTGAAAACAAAAAGTCTATAGTTTATTATCACCGAGTTTATACTAATATTATTTAATGTGATGTCGTGTGCCGTTCAGAACTCAAGTTACTCAAGAACTCAATTAATAGCAAGTACATTATTCCCAGGTCAGTTGGGTCAAAGCGGAAGTACTCTCGCCATTACTGCTGGACACCGGAAGTGATTTAGAGCATGCCTTGTATTGGTGCCCCAACGTGGGGTTCAGGTTATTGGTAACCTATCAACTAAAATTACGTACTCGATTTAAAAAAACAGTTATGAAACACATTTTTGTAATAACTCCTGTAAATATTTAACATTGCATTTTATGGTTTAAAAATATTTAATAATAATATATTATAATAATAATGCCGGTATTATGTAATTCTGCGTCTCAGCCAGGTCAAGACCTGGCTGAGACGCAGAATTATATTATACTATATTATGGAATTATATTATATTGGGCCAAGGCCCACTGCGCCACAGAGGTCACAAATTAAATTAATATTATGGTTGTCGCTGTCTACACTCAAACCATAGCTTGTACTATTGGAATTACATGACTAATATATCGTATTTTAATTTTAATGCATACATGAGAACACTTTATAACACCCAGACACTGAAAAAACATCTGTGAAACTTTTCCTAAATAGTAAGAAAAAAATAGAAATAGTATTCCAATCACGCTAGCATAAAAAATATATTTAAACATTACCTTAAAACTATGACATACATAAAATTTAACGACCTTATATTATACGTAGCTTAGTAACTGGAATACTACAAGAGATTTAAACTAAACTCAATTATCTAGTCTTCCAGGTCATGGCAGAAGAATTTCACTGGTTGTAAGTAATTGTACTATAATGGCGCCCAACGTGGTATCAATATATTTTTATATGTAAGCTAAGATAGGGTTTTTTACTACATTGCAAGAGGTTTTTAATTCAATAATATGAAATCATAGAGAAATAACTTGAAAGCAATTCCTACTGCATGCATTTAATTGTATAACTTTAAAATTTCTTCAGAGCGGATAAGTATCACGGTGACTTTTGTTGAAACGTTTTTTCTCCTGTCTCAAGTATTTCTAATTAAAATTAATTGTGTTGTTAACTGTAAAAATAATTAATATAAAATGGCGTTAACCGTGAATTGCCGAATGGAGCAATCGTATTATTATTTTGTTAGTATTTTTGACCAATAATTATACTTTGTTTTAAAAACCATGTTGTTTCGTAGAATAATAGTTTGGCTCAGATCATTTTCGGTTATTATTTCTAGGCTTTTTCTTTTGCCAATGCTTAATATTTGTTTATTTAAAATTGTTTTTTCAACATTATTTTAGTTATTTCCAAACGAACGGAACGCTGTCTTTTGGCAGTGATCTGGATCAGTTGAGCTATCTATAGATCATTTTAAATGGTCCTTAAATCATCTGTTAAATGTTTCACATGTATTTTTTATTATTCTGTACATTTCTGAAATTATTTTTGTAAATACTTCGTTATATAGATGGACAAATATTTAGTACTATTCCGCCAATCTAGTCCCAAAGAGTTAGACACGATGCAGACGCATGCACAGGAGGTCCCGCCCGTAATTGAAAAGCCATGCAAAGCGTTAGTAAATAGCAAATACCACACATTTCAAGAACAATCAAGAAATTCGACACGTGTTTCGCCTCTCAATTATCAATTAACTAAATACTTCGTTCTATGAAAGAAGGTTCCCATACCACAGTTCCCATATCCCATATCCAGTACCACAAAATTACAATTTACTGATATACACAATTTTGAATTTTGAGTTATGTAAATTTAAAAATTGTAAAACACGCTGCTCTACAATTTAAATTTTTAATGTAAATGCCTCGTATTATTACTCGTCAAGACACCGCTACTTCAGCTCCACCTAATCCCGCCAAGCCGCTTATCTCCACACAGCATTTTATAAAATGCACCTAAAACGCAGTACCCACATCATTTAAGCTTTTCGTTCTGAATACAGATGAGCTTTTGAGTTTACTGAACAATTACTAATCTACCCTGGTTCTCCAAACCGGAAGGATTTTATTATGATGTAAAAAAATTTTTCCTGTCAAAAAAATATCTCTTACAAACGTAAGAATCGCTGCGTTTGTCATATAACTATATAATATATAAAAACTAGTGGCTCTGAGAGCTGTAGACCTCGTTAATATTTTTCGAAATGACTGATATATAACTTTGTTATGTTTTCTCAGCTGGCAATTTAAAAAAAAAACCAAAAACTGAATCGGCAAAAATATACTATATAGTTATAGAAGGAAAATCAGAGGAGGAGAATCGAGAATCGGTTGAGAAATGCGACCTGTAAAGGAGAACATCCGGACAGACGCTGGCCGGACAGACAGATATACGAAAGCATTTTTGCCTAAGCTGAAACGGAGCCACTCGTTTGCGTTTCGCGCTCGCTTAGCCAATAAACCCCTATTTCCCTAAGAAAGATGCGTGGAAAATTAAGAAAACATATCGACATATTTGACATAACTGTCAGTCGCGAATTAATTATACCAACTCGAATTCAAAGGACAACGTCTGTCGGGCCAGCTAGTATAATAATAATATAATAAGGATCATAAGATCATATAAGATCAAGGAGGCTGCGCTGAAGAGTAACAGGTAGAAGGAGCTGCATCATTCTCCGACAAGAACACAGCTCTTAATATAAAAGAAAGTAGTTGGGTACTACAAAATCATCCAACAAAGTCTAGAAGTAACGAATATTGAAAACAACAACATTCGTTACAGTTAATGTGTCTACAGTTACCAACAAGATGCAACAGAAAATGCACGAACGTTTTGCACGAGTTTTATTTATTATGAGGCCACAATCAAGTCTAGAAGATTGTTCTTCAAGTTAAACAAGCAGCGGATTTAAAGTGTGATCTTATAAATATTAAATGAAGTGAAAGTGTTGAAAGAATAAGTTTTCTTTATTTTCTTGAGATAAGAAACCTGTTGGACGTGGATTGGTTATGTTTTTTAACATATTATGAATTATAGAGTTTGGATTTATCTAGACAATAGATGACCCAGTGAAATTTGTAATGCCTAAAATTGATATTTTTATAAGATATCGCAGTGTAGGGGGGAAGCAAATAAAAAATAATATTGAGATTAATATTGAACCTCGAATATGGCTCTACCGATATTCGAGGTTGTTCAGACTTACGTATGGCAATTGATTTTTATTTAAAAATGGCATATTATACTGTAAACAGAAGACCACCTATTATCATACATACAAGTATAAAAATCTACTAGAAATAAAATGTTGTTGCATAATAAAAGCAGCAGGAATAGTTTTAGTTGTAGTTTCAAGACGACAAAAAAAAACCTGACAAACAATGAATAGGCGACACTATTCGCAGTCAAATTGCGTGTCGCAATGAAATTCTTTCTCTGTGCGCAGCTCCAAGAAGTATCGTCTAGAAATCAAATTACCAACCTTCCCGTAGTTATGTTGGGTTCGTTTTGTTGGTACAATTGTATCAATATTGGACATCGTAACTCGATTTCAGAACGGAGTGCTGTCAAGTCACGCTTGAAGCCGGCCGGCAAAATGGCGCGAACCAAATGTCTGTTTTTTTCTTTGCCAGTTAACAGTAATTTGAGTTGAGACACTGATTTAAGTCAGATTTGTGCATTGTCAGAGATTATTATTTATTTTTGGGCAGCATATTAACTCGATCCCCAGAGTCAGAGTGAGAGCTAATGACTCGTGAAAGTAGAAGCAGTATTTATGTCGTACCAATGTTCATAAATATGTTACAGCGCTAAGGCGTAGATACATAATAGGTCTATTTTTAATCGTCTAAATCCAGTGTAATCACGTATAATCACTTTAAACTCTGTAGAGTTTATTACACCGTGCCGACATTACCGTGTTATAACATATTTTTTATGTTTCTTGCCTCATAACTCTGTCATTTATGAACAGTTTTGTTTTTTTTACAATAAATAAATAAATAAGTCCCGTAGAAATTACATCAGAATCGGTTCTCTAGTTTGGTTTTAAAAACCAACATAGCCGTAAATAATATGCATCCAAGTAAACAAAATTTCTTATTCTTATGTAAATGAAGTCGGTTTTCGTTTTTGTTTTTAAAACGTAGGTAATTATTATATTACTAGTTTTCCTCCTCGTGCAAATGTTTGTTTATTTCTACTGATTTATTAAATAAAATTAGGTTCAACGCATTAATGACGGCGCGTAATTATCTGCTACGGACATTAACAAATTGCCGCAAAACTACTTTTACTTCGACTACAGCGCAAAAACGAAGGGCTGGTGAAATTAAGAACTTTAATATTTAGTTTACAGTAAAGAAAGCTAGTTCACTCCAAACAAAATAGAAGTGTAAATGTAACGCTACCTACACTTCCATTTATTCCTATAATGGCATGTCTTGATGAAAGTTTTGCTAATGTCAAATGGCCGTCAAGTGGCCAGGCTTTCCCAGGTACCCACACTAACCTCTCGACCTTGCCGACAGGACCCGCAGGAAAAACAAGTCAGTAAATGCGGTGTCGGTTCGATTGCAGGTGCATAACGGCTGGCACCGAACCGGGTTTGTTTCATGTTTTCCTTCTCTGTTGCTAGCTCTTCTGTTAGTCAGCAGGGGGACTAACCCCCAATAATTTAGAGACTATCGCAGTCGTCTCCTGACGGAGATGACTCCCAGGTGAGTGCTGCTTTGAGACTGATGATTCAGTCTCCAAGCAGCACTCATCTGGGCCAGTTCCACGTAGAAATCCTCACTTTAAGTGTTATTCAGCTCAGAGAAAAATACCAACTCGATTTTACAGTCAGATGCGGGTGCTGAGCCATTTTTGATTATCTTCAGCTGATAGTTATAGAAAAAACACTAATAATTCAATTGTCTACACTTGTGTCAAGGAGTTCCAACTTATTGATCGAAATTACGCTAAGATTAAGATTATAAAACATAAAAAAAATCGGGTTGCACTCCGGGAGTGCCGACAGAAGTGAAACCTTATTTTGGCGCGTTAGAGTTTAGTAATAAATCACTTCAAAATCAGTAATTATGGCGACAGCCAATCAAATACTAAACGAACACAGATGATGCAATATTTTTTGTTCAGAATGTAGATAATATATCAAAGAACCTAACTAAATCACTTCAAAATCAGTAATTATGGCGACTGCCAACCAAATACTAAACGAACACAGATGATGCAATATTTTTTGTTCAGAATGTAGATAATATATCAAAGAACCTAACTCAGTAAACTTCTCCATACAAAAGTAGACTGTAAACATATGAATTAAGGTTTATAATCAAATAGGGCGAGCGCGACAGCCGGCTGCATCTATATCAAAGAACCTAACTCAGTAAACTTCTCCATACAAAAGTAGACTGTAAACATGTGAATTAAGGTTTATAATCAAATGGGGTGAGCGCGGCTGCCGGCTGCGTCTCGCCCCAGACGGTAACGGTGTCGGTAATCCAGAGGTTTTACCTCATATAAAAATATGCGTACAGCGCTAAAAGAAGTTTTCACTTCAAAAAAAACATTTAAACATTTAAAAAAAACCTTTGTGTTACTTGATTATATGTCAAAAAAATAATCCTGAAAGTTACCTTCATAAAGTTACTACATGATATGTACTATACTACATATCAAAAAGACTATTCCACTTGTCGTAGCTGACGAGTAAAGTGGACACCCGTCTAGTTCAATGTTCAGAAAACATAAAAGAACAACAATACAGAATATCTCAAATTAAACTTAGTATTTGTGAAGTACCTTGAAGTTGTTGGTCTGGTGTGGTTTTGAGTGAGTGAACCAGCTCTTCTTGTTCAACCATGACCTTTGAATTTTGCGGCATGGCCCATGTGTGAAAGTCACGTTGCTATTTAATTAATAATTTTAACATGCTTGCCGGACGGCCGGTAAATCGTAATTTGATTGGCGAGTTTTGGCGGCTGTGTTGACGCACCGGCTTTTTATGTTTGACGAAAGTTTTTTGTGGAAACAGACCCTCTTTTTTGTAAGATTTGTATTACTAACGTTTTTATCACGACCACTGGAGACGGAGTTTCATCATCATCATCATCATTCAGCCTGATTACGTCCACTGGTGGGTTTAAGCCACCCCTTTGTTACGTCGCTCTATCCAGTCAATAACAAGTCTCATCCAGTCTCATCCAGTGGCTTCCCCCTACGCTGAATATGTCATTTGAACATCGGGCTACCCACCCAGTCTCTTGGTCAATGAGCATCCTTTGACCAACACTA
This sequence comes from Lampropteryx suffumata, assembly GCA_948098915.1. NCBI lineage: Eukaryota > Metazoa > Arthropoda > Insecta > Lepidoptera > Geometridae > Lampropteryx > Lampropteryx suffumata. Next base: position 19,881,633 of record OX402546.1, read on the forward strand.
CGTTACCGCGTTTGTCCATATCTCGACGTTCTTTCATGCCAAGTGTTTCGCCGATATCCACTTCAATCTGGTGATCTGCATAACAACAACCCTTGGTGCAACATCGGATTTCAACATTGGGTTTGTGATGCAGAAGTAATATTTGGAGTGTGGCGCGCTACATTGCCCGTTACGCTACTCTGATCTTTTGTTTTATTTTGTGATGTCTCAGATCCTTAAGTAAATCTTTATGTTAAAGCGCAGGTAACATTGGTTGAATACCTTTGTTTTCTGGCATTGAGGAGTTCACGCTTTTATAATAATTTTACCCTTAATCAAAACTTGCCTATGTTCAAGTCCACTCTATCTTTATTACCGAAAATATTATCTGCAAAAACAGTTCCAAGGCATGTGTTTTGAGTTTAGAGTCTAAATACCAGTGTAAACACAAGTCGAGCAACTTACAGTGCCACAAACTAATATATTCCGGTGATTTAAAACGGGAATCAATCTCATATCAGTCATGTGGTACCCATAACATAAGCTCAGCTTACTTTGGGGCCAGATGATGCTGTGTGAAATGTCCGGTATTATTATTATTATTATTATCGTTTTCAATAGACGGTTCCACGAACCTTAACTGAACAGATACTCGGGTACAAAAATCACATCCCATCTGACAGATGTCATCTAAGAGGCACTTTGTCACTCCACAGAAACAGCATAGCATTTGCCCCCACAATCAATCAAGCCTGTTTAACCCTATCGGAGGTCAGGTGTCAAAACAACCTAGCGTACATGGCACAGCAGCGCGATTGAAAGCCGCTGGGCGCAGTTAGCAAATCACTGAGAGTACCGCCCACTACCACAGAAGTAATAGCAGTCAGTCTCATTTACTGGGCTCTTGGTAAACACTCAATGGTAATTGATTTGTCACTATGCAGTGAGTGTGTAGTAACAGTTATAATCTAATGGCATAATTTTGACAAGTATAACCCTTTTAGCTTTCTGAAAGGGCGTCAGAGATGGAAGATTTCGACAACCTCTGTGGCGCAGTGGGCTAACATCCGGCTGAGACGCAGAAGGTTGCGGGTTTGATTCCCGCCGCGGGACAAATGTTTGTATGATCTGCAAGCATTTGTCTCGGGTCTGGGTGTTTCTATGTATAATATGTATGTATTTACAAAAAAAAAAGTATTTAAGTAGTATATCAGTCATCTGGTAACCCATAACACAAGCTCTGCTTACTTTGGACCTAGATGATGCTGTGTGAAATGTCCGGCATTATTATTATTATTATATTTGTGTTATACTTTTCGTACTCAGTTTTACGATTAAACCGGGAGTTAACCAAGATGCACGGGCAAGATGCCAAGTGCACATCAGTGCCTATTAAGGTTGGGAGTTCCTTTATCCTGCAGGTCAGTCTGCAGGAATTTCCTAACTATTCTGCAGGTGTTTAATTTAACAGCCTTCTAGAGAAGAGCATATGTATGTTTTGGGAGATTTAACCGGTCAAGGGATTGAAATAGTTGTTTTGGGACTACACCTGTAGAAGACAAGACTATCGGGACTATAGAGACATTCTGGAGACGCCACATGCGGGTGATTTCATTTTTTAAATCAACATATTTAGCTAGTTTTTCGGCAATAGTATTCTGCAGGTTGTGGGTGTTGGGGATAGGAATGTCAATTAGGAGAGCTGTGTTGTTACTTTTATCCAAGAGAGTTAAGTCGGGTCTATTATAATGTGTGGTCTTGTCGGTCAGGATAGCTCTGTCGAAATAGCGTTTATATTATCATTATTATTCTTATGATCCTTATGATTGTTTTCAATAAAAAAAAATGCTTATAGACTTTCGTAAACATCGCATCACTGCAGAAAACTCTAAATAAAATGTCCTGTTATATACTATTAGACATAAAAAAAGATGCTAAATCTCAATTGAGTTATTAAGCGACAAACAAAATGGCGAAAAAAAAACTCATTTAAGCGTCTGGGTCCAATGACGATGCATTATTTGAGCATTGTTTGCATTGTTTGAGGTCCAATGTTTGAGCTTTAGAATAAGGTACCTACCTACAGGTACCTTATTCTAAATTTAAGTATGTACCTTGAATAAAGCTATGTCATATTGCAAGTGTGTTAGTTTGACTAATCTAAACATTAAAAAGGCGATAATACTGGCACTGTTAGCAGATTTATAGAACGTTTTTTCTGTTATAGTCATTATTATACCTAATGCAAGGACGTTAAAGAACATTTTTAATTGAAAGCTGATTAGCAGAGACGCAGGCTGCCCTACTACCTACCCTCTCTCCACCCCCCACTCATTTGCCACAGAATCGCGTCACGTCCGTAAAAGCCTCCGTGTAATTACAAAAACGGATTTGAATTTTGTTTTATGTGTACGTAAATGTGGCCTATGATTATGCTATAATTATGTTTATTTAGGTTTATATGCGTTATATTTGATTAAACTTGCAAGTAGTTACTTAAATATACTAGTCAATAATATCAAGTATACTTTTGATTCTATTAAGAATCACATTTTGACAGTTTTACAAATATATAAAACATTTTTTACGGGACTGAACCAGTAGGGCGATCGCGATATTTGTCAACGCAATTGCCATTGCATGGGTTGGTATTGGCAAATATTTGGATATCGCTAATCCGAATGTCAAAATGGTAATGCGCTATTCATTCTGAATGATTTAATCGTTGTTTTTTCCAATCGAACAAATTTATATATAGTATTACTCGATGCACAGACTACTAGGATGTACTAATCACTATCACTAAAAGCACTATCAAAAATAACGTAATTCCGGAGCGATTGATCAACGTATAATCTAAATTAGAGCTAAATCGTTTCCGTTATAGTACTTAGCGCGGTACGAAATATGTCAAAAATGACGTTTTCACTTTGGTTTAGCTTTGGTTCAAACTTTTGCGGGCTTGATTCCCGCTACTGGATAAATATTTGCATGTCAGATCTCCACATAATTATCTCCAAAAAAAAGGATATAAGTAGTATATCAGTCATGTGGTATAACACAAGCTCTGCTTAATTTGGGCTTGATGATGCTGTGTGAAATGTCTGGCATAAATCGACACATTTGAAATGTATAAACTCTCTTGTATTAGTTTTTCATAATTAAGGTAGTTATAATATGGATCATGTAAAAAAGCGCTAGGACCAGGACGAGTTTCTTGCCAGTTCTTCTTGGGCTTAGGTTAGGAGGAATTGGCACCTAAATTTCAAGTATGAAATAAGTTTTAAAGTGATCCTTGTGATTGTATTAAATAAAATATCTTTTCACATTTGACTTTGATTATTTATTTATTTATTGGATATGGTTTGTGACTTACTAGACTTAGTCATCGAAAAAAATGTCATTTGAATATGGTATTCAAAATTACATCCCTAGGATTAAAATTTAAGGCATAAAATTCATTGTTTGCTTAGAGTGAGTTATTTATTAAAACACATACCCACGTTTATTGAAAAGGTCAACCCAGGAATGTATTCGACGAAACATGAAGTTGAATTCAACAATCCCAACCCCACAACTTCGCCACCATAACTTTGTTTTCAAATTAAAGTGAACAGTTAACACTTTGGAAGCTCAACCTCAGAAATGTTACCTCGTGACTCGGGTGAAATTGCGCTAAAACCGGGTAAACCGGGTTACTCCGTAACAAGTCAGCAGACCGCATGGGCTGACCCGGATATGGGCACTAAATGAATAACCGGACCGAACGTCTTAGCATGAAACGGAGTTGTGGGAAATATACGAGTATATTCATGTTTGTTACTTAGATGTACTTAGATAATAATAAAAATACGTGAGTGTCGTAGAACATTCGGTTGGTACGAAGTTCCTATCGTAGAAAATTATTATTGATAAACGTATTAAATTATTGATTAACATATACAAATGAATGAATTTCTAGCGTCATTTACAAAATTGTCTACCATTCCTTCAATTAATTCGTTATTTCTGCGTTTCATTTAATTGCTCTAGTTTTTAAAATAGTATTAAATTTTATACATTTTTTTTTATATATTAAAATAATATTCATATATTTTTTCGAGTTGTGAAAATATATAATTTATTGTACATCATTCAATTAATCTAATTCATTCGTTGATTCGTTCTTCTAATTCATTCATTCGTGTCATCCTATGGATAACCACCTACACTTAATAAAGGGTTGTGACGGAAATTCGTGACGGATAAATCTTACTCTTTTATACACCAAGTCCGTACCGTGCGATAAATAACTTCGTTCCAATATAAGCTTTTATTGATCATTTCACAAAAGTTTAACTATTAACTTAATCTAATCACAATATTGTATACGTGTAATGACCATTTTAAGCGGCAAAAGCCTCTTCCAGCTCTTTCCATCTTGCTCTATCTCTAGTGACTCTGCTCCACTCTTTGCCTACTATTTTTACAATGTCGTCTATTTAATACAGTCTTCCTTTATACGTTTTTAAGGAAGGTGCCAATTTGTTATTGTTTTGAACCATCTCTCATCATTCAGTCTCTGAATGTGTCTGAATGTGAATGAGAATAACATCTGTTGGTTTGGTTATTTTCCTAATATTTTAGTTTAAGGTTCAAAAAAGTCAAGTCAAGTCAAAAGATACTTTATTTAATACGATTGTATTACAAGGATGATTTTGAAACGTCTTACATACTAGGTGAATTTAGGTGCCAATTCGTCCTAACCCAAGCCCGAGAAGAACTGGCAAGAAACTCGTCGTGGTCTTAGCGCTTTTTTTACATGATCCATTTTATAACTACCTTAACTACGAAATACTAATACAAGAGAGTTTATAAATTTCAAGAGTGTCGGTTAACTGTCTGACGGCAGAGCGACATGAGGCCATGCATTCTTATCAATAATATAGTCATTTATATTATAATAAGCTTTCTTCAAAAGACTACCTTTTATGTATGCTTTACTAAAACTCCTTTCTATTCCTCTTTGACATATCCCTATACGTCCAAGGTTCTGCACAGTTAAAGACCATCTCTGCACCTATGCGCATAAGTAAGCCATGTTTTAATGATTTTGGCTTTTACTGATAGACAGTTTTAAAGATTTCTTTTTTGGTTAATGAAGAAGTGTTTATGATCAAGGATTAAAATTTAAATTTGTCATTAATACTTCTTTACAAACCAAAAACAATAATAATCTAATGGCTCGACGATGCAATTCACAAATTACTTAGTTATCACTTCTATCAGCACTCCCAAAATAATGTTTAGGGAATAATTTCGCATGAATTGTTTTATTTATCAGTAGAAAGTACTATATGGTGAAATACAATTTTCATTTATTATTTATTTATATTATTATTGCAATTGTTTTACATAAATTATTAGGGAGCATTATTATTTTTATTATATAAATATAAACGATTTACCTTTAATCACTAAATGTCAATGTGTTTTATTTGCAGATGATATTTCAATAGTTGTTTCTGATAATAGTAAAAATATAAGTTATGTAGAGTCAATTAATGCTGAGATTGAATTAATTCTTAATTGGTTAGAATGTATCAATTTGCGAGCTAATATATCTTAAACAAAATTTATTCATTTTCAAAATTACAATACATAATAAAAGTAATATTAACATTAAATTGACATGTCGTGATGAATTCGTAGATAATGAAATAAAAATTTGAGGTTTAAAGTTAGACAAAAACTGTAACTGGAAGGCACGTATTGACATCACATGCAAAAAAATGAATCGTTTTGTTTTTGTAATAAAGACATTGCGCCGAACATCAGGTCAAAAAACGGCTTTGACTGCGTACCATGGTTATGTTGCTTCGGTATTGAGGTATGGTTTGGTACTTTGGGGTAATTCGACTCACATCAGTAGGGCCTTCATTGTCCAAAAAAAATGCATTAGAGCTGTGTGTGGTGCTGGTCTACTCGACTCATGCAAACCATTATTTATAAAGTTAAAGTTGCTTACGTTGTTCACTCTATATATATTTCAGGTATGCTGTTTTGTTGTTGAGCACAACAAATTCTTTGACAAATATGAGGATCAAATAAATTCAAAAATAAAATTGAGGGACCCCACTAGACTATTAGTTCCAGTTCGAAAAACAACTTTAAGTCATAAAAATAGCTACATAATGTGTATAAAAATATTTAATAGAATACCTCGATCTATAAGAGAATTACCATACAATAAATTTAAAACAAAAATGCTTACCTGGCTTGTTGACAAATGTCTTTATAGTGTCAAAGAATTTCTTAATTAACGTTCCGTTTGCTATGGTAAAAACTATTATGTAATTCAAACCTTAATTCAATTATTCGAGATTGTAATAATTATTGTAATGTTTATTTAATTTGTTTAATGTAGTCTTTAATTTTATTATCATAAATGTACCTTCTTAATTTTTGCATGCTGGGTTTCCTAGCGAAATGTGTGAATCTAATTATGTATTTAAGTTCTCTGTGTACCACATTTCACGCAAATAAATCATTTCATTTCATTTCATAAAAAAGTTTATACCTCAGAATTATTACAATTAACTTTATAATATATAAAGTGTTTTATATTTTTTTATAATTATTTATAAGCAAAAGGAAGAATATAAATAACAGTCTGTATAAAAACACGTGCGGGAAGCGTACGGTGACGATGACGCGAGTTTCACGTTTTTTGTTTACCCAAAAAGTAATGTACATACACATATATACACAGTATGTATATAGCTCATGGAAAGCGTGACGATGACACGAGTTCCTTGACTTTTATTCACCCGAAAAGTGCTCAAAGCGAAGAAGTTTTCACATGCACTTGCAATTCTCATGACGTTATTTCCTAGGTTTGGAAGACGTCTCAGAACTCCAATTTAGATCTTTGAGAATACCCAAAGGTTATAGGCAAGTTATTCTTCTTATAGTGCTTTCGAACCAGTTCGGTCAAAGGATGAATGTGCTCTGCAGAGGTTCCTTTCATGCATTTCCTGGATGTTTTCGAACTTTGTATGTTCTACGACATGCCGGTTTTCTCACAATGTTTTCCTTCCCCAGGCACGTTAAAATTTACATTAAACTTGGATAAACATAGATAATAAAACTATGGTATATTATTTCGCTGAAATACGTTCTTGATGTGTTCTTTTTGAATGTTGCTGCGCAAGACGTTATGTCTGATTTGTCCTCCATTCTAATATATTGTTGATAGGGGAACATGTTTTTGTAAAGGAAGATCCGTTTTCCTCATTTTTTCATGTTTAGGATTCCGAAGTCCATAAGAAGCCCTTAAAGTTTCACTATGCCTAACTGTCCGTCTGTATGCCTGTTTGCCCTCTATCAGAGCATTTATTTATTGCGATTCAATTTTGAACGTTAATGGTAATATTAGTGACCTCCAAAAAGAATAAAAACTTTGAAATAGTAAAGTGGTTTTTTTTAATTATTTTGTTTTAATACGTGTGGTATTTTTGGATAACGTGTAACGTGTTGTTGTATTTTAGAGATATTTTTGTATTGCTAACTAGATGGTTTTAAATTTGGGATCTGCCCACTAGTCGTTCTGATCCGCGCTGACTTTGGAAGTCTTTTGAAGTCTTTACATGTGTTTGACCAATTTATTGTTTATTAGTTTTCACCCATTTTCACCCTTTTATGGGTTGAATTTCATAAAATCCCGCCTTAGTAGTAGATTGTTTTGCTATAACAGGAAAATACCTTCCAAATTTCAGCTTTCTAGCTTCAGCGGTTTCGGCTCGGCGATGATGAATCAGTCAGTCAGGTTAAGCTATTTTATAGGTACAGATGTACCTTTTGCGATTTTTTTTTGTTTTATTTGCCTTGTTTTTGCTATACTACAGGCATCATGTAGGTCACAGGTTTTTTATAACAAAAAGCCTGGTTCGTATTACATTGTTTGGTAAAGGTCCCCATCTAACCCTCATTACGGTAATTTTAAGCTTATTTATAAAAGGATTAAACGGCTATCCATGTCCTTAACACCTTTGTCTAATTAAGTTAACATTTATTTTTTAGTATTGTACGAAATCTTATCAAAATATTTATAAAAATGTTTGTAATTGTAGGTGTAAATATTTTAAATGTGTCTATCATATGAATAATAATAATAAATTTCGATTTTAACCGATACTTAGTTAGGATAGCTCTCTGTGGCGCAGTGGGCACCTGAGACATAGAAGGTTGCCGGTTCGATTCCCGCCGCGGGAAATATGTTGTATGTTGTATGATGTTTGTATGATCTGCGTTTGTGTAATTTAATTGTATTTTTTATTATTGTTTTATTAAAGTTATTTAATATTTTTATTTTTGTTTTTATATTTGCAAGTAAATGTGTGTCTATGAATAATAATGATTATAATTACCAAAAAAAATTATAAATAAATAATAAATAATGTCGAACATATCCACCACATGACTGATATAAATTCTATTTATATTATATATTTGAGAATCGAACCTTCAACCAGCAACCTTCTGCGTCACAGCCAGACCTAGGCCTACTGCGTCACAGAGGTCGTCAAATAGAAGTAGTATATCAGTCATGTAATTCCCATAACACAAGATCTGCATACTTTGGGGCTTGATGATGGTGTGTGATATGTCCAGTATTTTAATTATTAAAAACACAAAGATCTAGTCACATTCAAAGTCTAAATCAAACCAGTTCTAAATAATGTTAAAAAAGATTGTATATTTCAGAAACACACCTAAAAGATACCTACAATTTAGTTAAGCACATTTTGGTTAATATTGGAGGCAGCAAAGTTTATAATTAGATCAATGATAGCTCTCAGGTTAATTGAATACATATAATTTTCTCGGTACGAATAAAAACCTACTGAATAATTTTATTTTACATTATCGTTTCGGTAACATTACAATCCAAAGAATAAACGAGTTTATTATCCAACAGATCATTTTGAATCATACGATCGTTACAATAAAGCATATTTTCGCCTGCGCCATTATTCGGGGTGGTTATCATATAGATAGTATATTGAAATAGGGGGATGATTCGAACGGTCGTAAGCAATTTCTAAATTGGATTTTGCTAGGGCAGGAGTACCCCGGCGAGCTAAATGTGATGTTTCATTAAAACTTCAGGAGGCCCTTACATATTTCGGCCATTTAGACTGTCATAATCATAAGTACTTACCACTTAAGACAATTTAGTAAAAAAGGTATAGAAAACTTTTGAAAATGGCAGTTTCATAAAAATATAGATGACTATAAAAGATATGTAATATGCACATTAAATTAAATTCGCCAAGAGCGTGCCGGACCGCACAGTCAAGGTTTTCAAAGTAACTATAATATATATATATAATACCAGACATTTCACACAGCATCATTTAGCCCCAAATTATGCAGAGCTTGTGTTATGGGTACCACATGATTAATATACTACTTTTCTAAATACATACATATTATACACCCAGACCCGAGACGAATACCTTCAGACCATACAAACATTTGTTCCGCAATACAATACAATTCGCAACCTTCTGTGTCTCACCCGGGCCTTGGCCCACTGCGACACAGAGCTATATTAATGTCGAATATCTTTATCGAAAACTGTTCAGCAAACCTCGTAGTATTTTTATAATACGTATCCAACGAAACGCTTCACGATGAGATAGTAATATAAAAAAACAAAGCCCTACTCTAATCAGTTTATATTTAGAGGACTTTGTAGAGGCCACTAATACGTATTAAGTGAGAATTTATATCACAATAAGACTAATAGTCTGTGAGAAGGAGCCCAGATAAAGGGCAGACAGACAGACATGTTGAAAATATAAGGGTTTCTAGTAGATAATAATAAAAATAATGCCGGACATTTCACACAGCATCATTAGGCCGCAAAGTAAGCAGAGCTTGTGTAATTGTACCTTCCCATGACTGATATACTACTTAAATACCTTATTTTTGTAAATACATACATAGAAACACCCAAACCAGAAACAAATACTTGCAGATCCTACAAATATTAGTCCTGCGGCGGGAATCGAACCCGCAACCTTTTGCGTCTGAGCCGGGCCTTAGCACACTGCGCCACAGAAGTCGTTGAGATTTCAGAATCCCAAAAATAATACTACAACAACACTGGGAACATTAGTGTTTGCAGTATATAAAAACATTGGCTGACCGCGGGTCAATGAGTGAAATGAGTGTCACACTTCTATTATCTCGGAACCATAATTTCACCCACTCTCCAATATACTACACCCACAGACGATGTTAATATTCTTATATTTATTCTCCTTTATTTTAATTTATAGTGGACGGTATGCCTATCAAGAGACGGCTGCCATCTCCAGCTAATCTCTAAAAGGTTTCTGTAATGAACAAAATGAGTTTTTTTCATCAAATCCGATTCAAACGCGTAATGAGTCCAATTATACTGATTACCAAGGACCTAATGTCACCTTGATTGGCTCGGAGACAGGTTCAAGAACTCCTCAGCGAAGGTCACTCGAGATTGAGTTTATATTTACTGAGCCAGAACGAAAACCTTTAGAACAAAATTCTTGTCATCATTAAGTTAAACTTATTGGACCCCTTGTGACTTCTTCAATGATTTTGGAGGAAGCTTTGATGTCATTAAACATTACTTTTATAAAAAGTGAGGTTTTCTGGCTATTTTGCTTGCATAGACCCTTATCTCGCATCCTATGAAGACAGATTAATGGGATAAATATTTGTGTGTGTGTTTCTGAGTGTCTCTATGTATGTATTTACCAGATAAACGATCGAACCACATATGATACTTTTACATTTTCACTGTACTTTTTTATTTACTCATATTTTTATTTCCTGCTGTTTAAGAAAAGCAGGAAAACTTTTTTTTTTATATAAGGAACTAAGGTGCCTATTTTTAGGCATTAGATAGTATCTCCCTTGATCGTGGATCGGAGGTTAGAAACATGGCTTGCAAACATCGTAATGGAGGGCGCGCCAAGCACAGCCGTGGCCACGTCAAAGCCGTGAGATGCACTGACTGTGCGCGATGCGTGCCCAAAGACAAAGCCATCAAAAAGTTTGTCATCAGGAACATTGTTGAAGAGGCTGCCTTCAGGGATATCAACAAAGTCTCCGTCTACTTTTCATTCCAACTGCCCAAATTGTATGCAAAGCTCCACTACTGTGTCTCATGCGCAAACCACAGCAAAGTAGTCCATAACAGGTCTAAGAAGGACAGACGTATTCGCACACCACCCAAGAGCAACGCCCCGAACAGAATGTGCAGAGAAAGTAACTTTAACAATAAAGTGTAAATTAAATTATCTGTTATGTTAAAATAAGGTGCAAATAAACTGAATTAAATTGAATGGAACATGTAGTCGCGTATCGAATATGTAGTCGAACACTCGACATCCACACTCTACATGATAGGTACAAGTACATGCAGAAACGCATGTAATATAAATAGTTATATAAAGACAGTATTAAATGCTCCTGGAATAATAATTATCTAAGTTCACTTCTTCTATACTATTACTTGTTTTTACTCTTATTTTTATTTTAAGTCTTTTATTGCTGTTTTTTATTTTAATTTTAGTTTAACCTTTTATAATTAATTATTATAATTACTTAAGGGTATTTAAGGTATTAAGCTGTATACATTGCTGAAAGTTTTTGTGAACAGTACCTATTGGCACTAGCGGAAGCAGTGATCCCTCGCGTCTACAAGTGCAAACTTAGTTAGAGCGAGGTACCCAGCAAAACTGGTCCAAGGGTTTTATCACAGAACTGTACTTTGCGCTAACAGGAATAACTGTAAATTCATTTAAGACCTTTTTGAATAAATATTTTTATTATTATATGATGACACCTTTGACATCTGACTACGCTTGTAATACAAGGAAGTATCACACGCAAGCTAAGACATAAGATATTTTCTTTTTTGGTTCAAATGCCTATTCGCCCACTAGCGAGCCTTGCTGTTTGAGTAGCTCCGCCTTCCAATCCTAAGTTCGTAGGTTCGAATCCGGTCATGCACACAATATATTTTTCTGTTCGAAAAATTTATATGCGCTATATCAGTACTCTCAAACGCTAATGGAAAAGATTGTGAAGAAGCCGGCTTATCGTAAAACTTAAAACTTTAAAGGCACGTGCAAGTGCACTAAAATAGCATCTGAGGAGCACTTTAATTCTTTCACCACACTGGTTAGAAATAAATAGTGACACGATAAGAAGAAGAAAATGTCCATTCTTTCAATAATTTCACATGCTCCATTGCCCTTTATCAGTAATCTTTTAGCATTTTTGGCAGATTTGGATTCTAAAAAAATGGTTATCTGTAAAGTTGGTTTACGGACAATAATTTTACGTGATAACGTCATATGAAAACATTGAACAACCGATCGTGTCTCTCTATCGCATGTTCCGCACTCTCGCTTGCAAGCTCGGCTCAGGTGGAACGTGACAATTTTTCGTGCGTGCAGTCGGCGTTTATCGATTTATAGAACGTTATCACGTAAAAAAGACGCTGCAAAATCCTTATTTAATAGGTACGCTTAATGTGTGCATGTAAGTAAACATTCCACTCAACTCAAACATGGCTCCAACATCTTAACTTGGTGCAAACACTTGTTTACTCAGAAACACGCAAAATGGCGTGTCGCAGTAAATTTCACCTTATTTGGAGCTAAAAGACTAAATTACGTCGTAATTGTGTTATTTGTAAGATTAAATCGGTAGGAATGTTTGTTTGATTTGTTTTGTTGTTAAGTTGTAAAGGCTCTGGCTTACCAATAGCAAGTACCGCTAAAGATTGCTACACACTAAACTTCTTAACGCAACTCCCTGATCATAATTAATTATGATCTTGGAGCATGTTAACGACGTTCAAATCAATTATTTTTAATAAAAACATTTTTTTTTATTATAAACTATTGCCGGACACTTTACATAGAGTTATTGAGTCCCTAAGTAAGCAGAACTTGTATATGGGTAGGTACTACATGATTGGTATACTACCTATATCTTTATATATATAATTCTACTGTACGTGTGTATGTCACTGAACTCCTCCTAAACGGCTGGACCGATTTGAATTATTTTTTTTGTATGCGTATGGGTGGCGCCCTGGATAGTTTAGATTCATAAATAAGCCCGGCAGATGGAGCTGTAGTCGGTACAATTAGATATATTTTTTTCTTTTTAAAACGCGCGGACGAAGTCGTAAACGGGACAGCTAGTACATATATATATATATATATATATAAATGTTTGTATGCTGTATGCAGGATTCAGAGATACCTAATTTTATGAAACACCTATTTTTGTAACACCTGAATTCACAAACAATAAATGAATTTGAATATATTTTGTGAATAAATACATATTATAAATAGAAAAACATTTGGACCGGACCAGAGACAAATACTTGCAGATCATACAAACATTTGTCCCTTGGAGAAAATTCATCCCGTATAGTACATTAGTACATTAGTATAAAAAAAAGTGACGGTCACAGTAATACATTAAAAAATTTGATCACTGGTTTTTACGCATAAGTATAAATAAAATAAACCAACACGCATCGTTTCAAAAGGAGTATAGATCTATTCCAATCAACTCGAGTGAATAATCACTGTGAAATAAAACACGAACGAGTGAAATTAATCTCGACCGAATGAGTGAATGGGAAAAATAGAGTTGTTATGTGCACCTTACCCATTCATGTGCACTTTGCAACTACATTACAACAGAACGAACGCACTAATGACGTACGTATAGTGTGTGACATCACAGGCGTAGCAGTCGGTACAACGAGCTTCGACAAACAGGATGCTTTGAGAAATATTCGGTGGGGGGAAAGGGACCCCGATCAGATAAAGATGTATGGTAAATATTATTATGAAAACCTAAATACTTGTGATAGTTTTAAGTATACTTGTAACTGTGATATTCCTATGACATGCCCACATTTAAATGATTATTTTACATATATTAATTGTTATTATGACCGTATTGTTAAAGCATTACAAAATGCAGCCGTGAAAAGCTCTCGTTTGACGCAATGTAAAAAGCGTCAAAAGGTAATTGGGTGGAACCACCATGTCAGGGACAGCCATCAGGCAGCAAGGTTGTACTTCGGATGTTGGGTGATGGCTGGCAAACCGTCGGGAGGTGAAATATACAATAGAATGCGTAGTAGTCGATCTGAATATAAAAACAAAGTTAAATGGTGTCAGAAGAATGAAGAAATTATTAAAATTAATTTATTAGCAACACACAGATGTAATAAACAATTTTCAAAATTTTGGAACGCAAAAAAAAAAATGAGCTATATACAAAACTTGCCAGTATCTGTGGACGGTTTGCATGAGCCGTCACTCATTGCTGAAATGTTTGCTAGGAGATTTATAGTTAGTCCACAGCCGGTGAAGGATTTGCCCTCTGCTAAGACAGCTTTTAATGAATATCCAGAAATAACTCTTAAATCGGTGAGGATGGCAGTCAAAGGAATGAAGCGTGGCAAGTCACCTGGTCACGACGGTCTTAGTATAGAGCACATTCTATGGGCTAGCGACAACTTGTATATACATTTACGTGCCTTTTACAATTTATGCATAAAATATAGCTACCTTCCTGATGATCTTATGAGGACATCAGTCGTACCTATCGTTAAAAATAAAACTGGCGATCTAAGCTCACCTTCTAACGATCGCCCTATATCGCTAGGTAAAGTCGTGGGTAAAGTGTTGGAGCGAATTATTTATCCCGATTTAATAAATAACATTAAAATTGATGATGCACAATTTGAATTCTGTGCCGGTCTCTCAACGGACTCTGCTATTATGAGTTTAAAAAGCACCGTGCATTACTACACTTCACAGCACACATCAGTGTATGCTTGTTTCCTCGACTTGAGCCGTGCATTTGATCTAGTGAATTATGAATGTATGTATGTACACCTGCCAACTTTGGTCCAACTTCACGAGAAAATCTATCAGCACCATAAGAGTACAGTACAACAATGCGTACCGAGCTCTTATGAGGCTGCCAAGATATGTCAGCGTCGAGTATGTCAGCGCGTCGAGTATGAGTAACTCGCGTCGAGTATGAGTATGAGTAGTTCCGGATTTCTTCGCTATCATAAGAACGCGTATAGCGGCTTTTTGGAATAGATTAAGTCGCTCCAACAATACCATCCTAAAGGCTGTTTTTGACTACCTAGCGAATCCAATCTACAGGCACTGGATTTCTGTCCACCTGGACGGAAATAAAAAATGACACCATACCAATATGGTAAATGGGTACTATGGATTTTTATTCATATACTTTGTATTAAGGTATTCTGTGTGTATGTTTTATTCTTTTGTATAGTTTAGTATTTTTTGTGATATGGGTGTCAATGAAATAAACGAATTTAGTTATTTATTATTATTATAATTGATGATCTTTTTCTGCGTTTTTAATGATTTTACGAGTGCTATGCTAAGTAGCTTTCAATTCAATTCAATTCAAACAATACAGAACATAACAGTTTATTAACCAGAGCGTTTTAAATAAATTAAAAAATAAGGTCAAGATTATTTACAGAATTTCATCAATTCAAATTTTTATTAATATATAAAACATTGTTATTTAATACAATGACGTTGAATCATCTTGACTTTTGGTGGGAATTCCTTTTATTCCTAAGTCCAAAAAGAAATACCTAAATACAAGTAGTTTATTATAATATTCTTAAATCATCCAATGTTTTAGTTTCTGAGTACATTTTTAAACACACAAATTTAACCTTTATACAAACTGAATAAAAGCACAAATTAAGATGAAACTTTAGCAGGCCCAAGGTGACAGAGTGGTATTAAAAAACCGGATGAAACCTAACCCAGTGAGCTTTAATCCGGTCGCAGCCGAATTTAAAATTCGCGTGAAATGACCGGAACCACTTATATCCGGTGACAGCTTAATAAGTCAGTTTTTTAAGCGAAAACACAGTTTTGCCACTTATGCCATGGAAAGCAATTTGGTTAGCCACAGTTATTTTCTTTTTATTATTCAATTACCAAAAAGAACATGGTCCTATTCTGGAATATCAGTTCAAGTCTACAAGGCTATATGTCTAAATGACAGTCTTTTTGTTCAAACCAGTCAATAAAATTACGGGTAGAATCGAAAGATGATTGCTTCCGTATCATGATATTAATCCTTATCCAACTAAATAGTTTCATATTGAGAGTTATTCATGTACATGTTATTACTCTAAATAGTAACAGTGCGAAGCCTGGGCAAGATCTATCAATGAAATAACCGGACATTTACACAACATCATATCGCCCCTAAGTTAGCAGAGCTTGTGTTACGGGTTACCACATAACTGATATACTACCTATATCTAATACCTCTAAACGAGTGATTCTTGTCTATATGTATATATATAATCTGAATCTCGGAAACGGCTCCAACGATTTTCATGAAATTTAGTATGCAGGGGGTTTCGGGGGCGATAAATCGATCTAGTTAGGTTTAATTTTTAGGAAACGTCGTTTTATCCGTGTTTTAACATCCAGGTACTTCTTATTATACATGAATAAATATCCACACCGAGACATATGTGCAGATCATACAAACATTTAACCCGAGAAGCGAAACCCAAAACTTTCTACGTTTCTACGTTTCAGGTCTTCGCCCACTGGCACACAGAGGTCGTAAAAAACAAATAATAAATATTGCCGGACATTTTACACAACGTAGAAGAGTAAGGTATCTAGAAAACATTGCTGTAAAACATTCGGAATATATAAATAAATATTATTTTAACAATTTATATAACATCATCTAATCCCAAACTAAGCATAGCTTGTATTATGGCGACCAGATAACTGATGAAATACTTATATATTTTTAAATACATACATATTATACTTATAACACCCAGATACAGAACAAACACTTTTTATCATCGCACAAATATGTTTGTTCTGGGAGGCTATCGAACCCTCAACCTACAATGCAGAAGGTAGAGTTATTACCAACTGAGCTGATAGGCCAATAAGAAACCGATTTGCTTTCGCCTTGTCTGGAATTCAGTTGCTTCAAAAACTATATAACACTACTTGTACTGAATCGGCAAATACAGAGTGTGTCGATAAAACTTTTAACCGCCATCGTGAACTGTTGAATGTCACTTCGCTTTGTTCGAACGTTTCCATTCCGACTTTGCACTTTTATTCCTAGAATAGTTGGCATCAGTTTCAATATTCTTGTTGCGAAAATTTATTTTAAATAATTACAGAAATGTAGAGAATAATCATCATCATCATCATCATTGGCCTTAGTTCATCTGTTTAAGATGATTTAGGTGGCGTCAGTAAAGTTACAGAGCAGTTATTTGTATTTGTAGTTATTGTAAACTTTCGTTTATGGATCCACTCCAGCAAGCTGAGGTGGGTGAAATTTCCTCTCCACCGGGGCCACTATGCCTGGGATTCTGTTTGATAGCACAGGTTTTCCCAGGTACTCATACTAACCTTGCTGACAAAACCCGTAGGAAAGAAGAGTCAGTACATGCGGTGTCGGTGCGGTTGCAAGTGCATAACGGCTGGCACCGAGCCGGGTTTATTTCAAGTGTTCCTTGGGGGACTAACCCTCAATAATTGGGAAGACTATCGCAGTCGTCTCCATCATCAGTCTCCAAGCAGCACTCAGCTGGGATCAGTTCCACGTAGAAATCCTCACTCGAAGTGTTATTCAGTATTCAGCGAAATATACCAACCCGATTTTACAGTCAGATTTGGGTGCTGAACCATTTTTTATGATATAATATAATAATAGTTTAATAATAATATACAATAATATAAAATACATGTGAACAGTTGAGCTATCCATGGACCGTTTAAAACTATCTATAGATAGCTCAACTGATTTAGATTACTACCAAAAAGCATCGTTCCCAAGACACTGGCAGCGTTGTCACGTTAGATGGCAATGCTAACGTGGGGCCAGATAGGTGCCAGATAAACTTAAAATTCAACTCAAAAATTATGTTTTTGTGCTGCAACAGTAATTGCTTAAATAGGGTTTCAAAGACGTTTTTAATACAAAGTTGGTGCTAGTTCAGAATCACAGAGTTTTCTTCATGAACTCATTTCATATAAAAACTTTATAAAGGTAGCTTCTCAGCTGCTTTAATTACGGCCTGAGTTTATGGACAATTGAAAAGTTTGTTAGTGGGTCATTCTCAACTTGAGGTTTTGAGAAAAAAATCGGCCAAGTTAGTGTAGAACTTTAATATTTCTTTACCTATATTTAGTCATATTTTTTATATTAATTAATATTAATAGACAGTCCACATTATGCACTTCGCATAGCATGTACTATGGAACGAGAAGATTGATATATTTATTGAAGTGAAAACTTCTTTTAGCACGTTACGCATATTTTTAGATGAGGTAAATCCTCTGGATTCGCGACACCGTTACCGTCTGTAGCGAGACGCAGCCGGCTGCCGCGCTCGCCCCATTTGATTATAAACCTTAATTCACATGTTTACAGTCTACTTTTGTATGGAAAAGTTTACTGAGTTAGGTTCTTTGATATATTATCTACATTCTGAACAAAAAATATTGCATCATCTGTGTTCGTTTAGTATTTGATTGGCAGTCGCCATAATTACTGATTTTGAAGTGATTTATTACTAAACTCTAACGCGCCAAAATAAGTTTTCACTTCTGTCGGCACACCCGGAGTGCAACCCGGGAGTGCCGGGAGAGAATTTTTTTTTTTGTATATTTTTAAATATATACTTCAGATACTTTATAACACCCAGAGACAGAACAAACACTATGTTCCTCGACAATTCTTTGCCCTGGGAGGGATCCAACCCCCAACCTACAGAGAAGGCAGAGTTACTACCAACTGAGCTGACAGGCGTGTGTGTATGTCAAATGTGTATGTGTTCGTGTATCATAGGATAGCGATTGTAGCATGCGCGTAAAATGTGCAGCATTATAGCCATTTATGGCATTTGAGTTTACAGTTGTTCTATGTTCCTCATGCAAAGAATAAATACAGAAATGTACAATTTAATATACGATAATCCTTACTAATATTATAAATGTGAAAGTAACTCTGTCTGTCTGTCTGTCTCGCTTTCACGCCGAAACTACTGAACCGATTTAAATGAAATTTGGTACACAGATAGTTTAAAACCTGAGAAAAGACATAGGCTACTTTTTAATCGAAAAAAAGTGTTGTAAAGGGTTGAAAAGGGGGATGAAAGGTTGTATAGAAGTATTGTCATTTTAAGAACTAGAAGCATAACATTTTAGGCTGTTGATCCCTACTAATATTGTGAAATTAAATAAATGTGAAAGTAACTCTGCACGTTTTCACGTCTAAACCGCTGAACCTATTTTGATGAATTTTGGTAAAGAGATAGATAGGACCTTGGAGACAGACATAGGTTACTTTTTATGTAGGTACCATGCGTGCAAAGCGGCGGGCAGCAGCTAGTATAAAATAAATGTTTAACCTGAGAACCGTTTATAACGATCTATAGATAGCTCAACTGATTCAGTTTACTGCCACAGGGCAGCGTATCCAAGACAATGGTGGCATTGCTACGTTAAATAGTAATACTAATAGTATGCCAGATAGGAGCCAGCTCTTGGGTCACGCTATGTTTCTACCAGGCGCGGTGAAATCATTTTGCAAACGCGATGGGCTCCTGTTCCCCAATATGTAGGCCCCATCAAGACCTGCATATTTGCGCTTTTTAAGGTCCTCGTCACATTCAGCCGCCGCTCCAGTTCTAACGGAAGTCCCCAACAGAAGGGATGCGGCTAGGGAGTCTACGCAAGTAGCATCCCATAACAATGGTTTAGTCATCTCCCAAGACCAGAGTTATACCATTAGACCTCTTACTATCATCACGTATCAAAAAGTTTATTTTGGGAAGGAATTGATCCCACAACCTGGTCAAACCAAATTGTTAACTGACTGACAGAACCGTTACAGACTTTGGCGCTGTGCAAACGTAGACACTTTTTGTTGCCGAGACGGCACACCATCACATGGAACCGTAGTCTGTGTCTTGTGGCAGTGATCGGACACTGTCGCCCGTTGCTATGGCCACTGCTACAATTCGTTGCTTGTTTTCTGTCAGTCTCACGATGGATGTCGTTGAAGAAAGTCAGTACAATTGTAAGGAAATTTGTTAATGTTGCTTGTGTCTTTAACTGAAGGCTTTTAATTTGCAGTTACTGACACTGAACACTTTTCGATCGTCAATGAGTAAGTGTTAATTGGGAGCAACTGGAAACAAATACGTTTACGTATGCGCAGGGAGTGGATGATTTCTATAGATATCAAATATTCATCGGTAGCTTGTATCTGACACAAGCCACAGAAGTGTCCACGTTTGCGCCCTGCCTTAATGACAAGTTATGACATCGCTGATTCGGATAATGCGTAGACAGAAAAACTAATAGACGACTAGATAGCATCCGTCGCTTTCATACAAGAAAGAGAACAACTTATGTGCAGATACTGTAAAGAAACGAGAATGGTTTGATTTTTTGTTTCATGTCGCGTGCCGATTTTTTTAAGATCAGCACACTACTTTGCTAAGCAAATGAATTGCAAATAACAAATTCCTTTACCGGATTTATGAAGATAATGGTTCGATGTAGCGTTTTAGGATGTAAAAGTGATAGTGAACGGAAACTCCCCGATTTGTCTTTTTACTCGCAAGTATAAGTATTTTTGAGAAGTTATTAGCTTTCAAACTGTTTTTATTATTAATATACGCAATAGATAACAGCATTTTGAACTGAACTTTGTTCGCTACAGCATAATTTATAAATCATAACAAATTATTTATTTATTTTGGTGTTGCCTGCATTCGACCTTAACATTCCCCAGACTACATAAATTTCACATAAAAATATGTCTTACATTTCGTATGAATATTAATAATTCAATTTATCATAAGTATCGTTCGATGTTGTCTATGTGGATATGAATATGTGGAGGCAAGGTAATTCATGATAGCAAGGGCAGCCACCTTAACTTTAAAAGCTGCTTAAAATCGGTCTGAGGAGACCTTTCATAGATTATGAAGTTAATTTAATGTGAAATAATGTCCTGTCAGCGAGAATAACCATACGCCCTGCATTAATAAATAGATTATGATTAGATAAAATAGATTATAAATGATTTCATAAATTGTAAACTAAAACATCTCGCTATTAATTTGTTACAGTTTTCCATCACACGATAATGTACTTTGCAGTGGGTTGAAGCCACAGGCCGAAAAATCTGGACACCCAAAAACTCTTCGAGGGTTTGTAGTACCTATTTTGAGAAAAATTTCTTGTTTAAGAAGAATAAATTAACTATTCTGTATCGTAATGCTGTTCCACTGGTGGTTAGTAAATATTTGATTTATGAGTTTTTATTCTGTAGGTAGGTAGATACTGATCAATACTTTTCGATTAGAAAAAGTAAATAAGTCCTTTATGGGGAACACTGTGCGCTTCTATAATAAGCTTCCTGAAATTGCAACTAAACTTCCTATTATGAAATTAAAGCTTACATAAAAGACACGTCTCTTGAAGAAAGCTTATTATAATATAAATTACTATATTATTGATAAGAACGCATGGCCTCATGTTGCTCTGCCCTCAGATAGTTAACCGACACACTTAAAATGTATAAACTCTCTTGTATTCGTATTTCGTAGTTAAGGTAGTTATAAGATGGATCATACAAAAATGCGCTAGGACCAGGACGAGTTTTTTTTCTCGGGCTTAGGTTATGAATTGGCACCTAAATTCACCTAGTATGTAAGACGTTTCAAAGTGATCCTTGTGATTGTAATGAAAAAAGTATCTAATGAATTTGACTTTGACTTTGTGTTACCTTTATGGTTTTATTATTTCTGTAATGATATGCAATGACACAAATGTTGTTATATTTTTTCTATATCAGACATCTGTTATAAAAGTTTGAGTTTTGTGATAGAAAGACAAGCTCTAAAGATTTCTACAACACAACGTCTCTAATAAATCTAAGATTACTTAGGACTAGGGTAAAAATTTTAATGTGGCATCACCACCCACCTATCGTTCTATCTCACACGCGGCACGATCACCATGTATCTATTGGTTTCTCTGTCTACGGGATAATGGGGTTATAAATACGAGTTTAATAATCAGCCATCATTGTTTAACATTTTGAAAAACAGAAACCGACGTGTCTTCCGAATCTCTAAGACTAAATGACCAACGTAAATACTCATACCTACAGTTGTCAAAATGAAAAATGTTTTCACTATCAATATTTTATGATATCAGTTCAAATCAACTTACCTGAATAATATTACTGCTGAGGGAATAAAATATATATAACATTTTTTTTCTGACTCTTCCAATCCATTACCCGAAAATCATGAACCAAACTGCGACATATCACTACATATTTATGAGGAGAAAATCCCCAAACATGCCTTTGGAAAGCCGACTGTAAGCCGATGAGGTAAGGTAGTGATTTAGATTGAAACTTACATGAGACAATACGTTCTATAGTAATCTTTATGAGAAGCATTTTTATCCTATTGGAAGGTATTAGGCATTTTACTGACTTAGCGTAGTGGGGAAATAGTCGCCTGTGTATAATGCGGTTTCAATCTTTAAATCTGGCAAACATATTTTGAACTCTCATAACATATTATAAAATACTAGCTTCTTTCCGCGGCTTCGCACGCATAGTACATAAAAAGTAGCCCATGTCCGTTCCTAAGATACAATCTATATCCATACCAAATTTTATTGATGCAAAAAAAAGTTCTGTTGATCCGATCGCAACCAAACTTCAAAGGATCACCCACTAAGCTAATTTGAAGATTTCCTAAAATATTTATCAAAATCGGTCTAGCCATTTCGGAGTTTATAGAGAAAATACATACACACACACATCGCCATTAATATAATTATATAGATCAGATGATTTAGATGACACAACAACTACGGATGAATCTTGGGGACGGACACAGGCTAATTTTTATGTACCTAGGTAAGCCGCGGGCAGCAGCAAGTATGTTATAAGTGGAACGCCCCTTGACCTTGTTCGCGTATGACTATGACTTTCGTTCCCATTTTATGTAGTTTTTTAAGGATTTTAAAGTATCCTGTATCTAAACCCAGGTTAAAGTCTATATATATACTAAATTTCATCTGCTTATATTACGTGATTGAGTAACAAATATCAAAAATACATATTTTCACATTAAAAAAAACTGCACTTTTCACACCGTAAAATCGGCTTTTGTTATGGGTACCACATGACTGATATACTACTTGTATACTTTTTTGTATAAACAGACATTATATTTACATAGAAACACCCAGGAACTCGGGTTCGATTCCTGACGCGCCGATTCCTGAATCTTCTGCGTGTCCGACGGGCCTTTGCCCATTCCGTTACAGAGTTCGTCCAATATTAGAGTGAAATGATCCATCGTATTAAAATATGTTGTATGTTAAATTATATTAGTGGACACACAACACCATCTAGCTTAAGTTCCATAACTCAATGCAGCGTAGTGATTTGATCATATCGGGTATCGTATTTACACATACATTTATTAGTTATGGTCTCTATCGACTGGTGAGAATGTGGAGGAATCCTCACCCTGGTGAGTATTACTGAAATAATTTTCCTCAAAATATTCCAGTTATCTATTAATAACTAACAATGTGAACGTTCGGAAACAATGTGTTTGGATACTCACAAACAATAGACCTGACCTGATTACTCTGTTGTCTGTCACCACGTGTTCCAGACACGTCTTCACGATACCAGACGGTGTACTTCACTAATACAAGCTACCCATCCAAAAACCAACTTCATAAGCTCAATTTGTGCACATTCATAATCACTTGTCTATTTTAAATAAATAAATAATCCCGGACATTTCACACAGCATCATCTGGCCCCAAAGTAAGCAGAGCTTGTGTTATGGGTACCAGATGACTGATTTACTTCTTATATTTTTTTTTTGTTAATTCATACATATTATACATAGATAAATCGCTATATTAATGTGACTTCTTTATCATTCAAGTGTGTTATAGTATATAATTAAATTGCAGATATACACATGTGAAGAAGTTGAGCTATCTAAGGACCATTTAACTGATCCTGGGCCCGTGAGGAACATCGCAATCAATTTTCAAAATTGTTTCACAGCTTCTGGTAGAAAGATCGCTTGACCCAAGAACTGGATTATATCTGGCCCAGCGTGATAGCATTGCCATTCAACGTGGCCTTGGCGCCAGTGTCTTGGGGATACTGCTTTTGGCAGTAATCTGGATCAGTTCAGGTATCTATAGAATAGTTAGCTGATATAGAAGAAGTTTTAGCTATCTGCTGTTTATAAAATGTAAATAAACAAATCATTTTTAGTGACAGCAGCCTAATGACGAATCAATATCGTTTGTAATAAAATAAAGTGAAACGAATTGTCTGCCGATCATTTTTACTAGGTAACCAAATATATTTTTTTCTGTGATCATCGCGCATGTAATTATGCCGAAATATCAGAAACCAACAAAACTCATAATTCATAAATTATATTAATGAAGTTATACTGTAACTATAGTTGATAAATTAATAAATTAATAATAAAATAAAAATATTGCTAGATAACTCACAAAATACTATATAGACGTAAATTACGCAAAGAGTGTGCTCTGGAAACCAGATAAATAAAAAATAAATTATACCAGACATTTCACACAGCATCACTAGCTCCAAAGTAAGCAGAGCTTGTGTTATGGGTACCACATGACTGATATACTACTTAAAAACATTTTTTTTATAAATACATCTATATTATACATAGAAACACCAAACCCGAGACAAAGACTTGCTTGCGGGAATCCAACCCGCAACCACCTGCGTCTCCAGATGTCTGATAGAATACTAATACTATACACCTTGTAATTATATACTTATTATACTTTATAACACCAAGACATGGCACCTTTGATCATCACACACATCACACACAAGTTTGGTTATTGGTATCGAGCACACTACCTACATCGTAGATGTCAGAGTTACTCCCAACCGCAGGTCAACCATGAAGCATGACTTCTGTAGTCACGGACCGTGATTTCGTCCTATTTGTACCATGAAATACATTCATTCCACAATCGGTCCCGAAGACAGCACGTGACAATCCGTCATTGATAATTCCTGATGCGTCCATTTTAATGCACTTTCGTGCATTTGGATCACGTTGATTTGAGTTGAGCTTTCGTTCAAGACCTAACTTTTTACTATCGTAAGTATCAATTTTAGTGTTTAAAGTGCTCTAATCTTAAGTTAGTATAAATGAACTATTTGATGTTATTATTATTTATTAATTTTCTACGACAAGCCTACCTAGTTACGGTTAATTCTCTGTTTGATATTTATTCTAGTGGCAATGGCGAGATTGGCATTGATTCTTGAAGCATTAGACGAAGAACGGCATGAACGCAATATGTGTATAGACATCTTCATAATATGTGTATAGACAGAGGCATAAATGCTCCCAACTTCTCACCAGCTCTCTGAGCTGTGAGGCCAGTCGTGAGTATAATATCTGCGCACTGGAGCTCGGTGTACACAGCACACGTCGTCCGCCTCATTACGGACACAATAAAGAACCTTCGTCGCAACTTCAAACAATGAACGGTCCAGAATTCATTTTAGTCCTGTCCTGTCTCGGTTACCGTCTAGGGTTGCCAGACTTATAGTTTTTACATTAATTGTACTGTTTGTATCGATAAAAAAAACAAAACCATGCTCGCGTTCTTAATTCTTAGGCTTCGTAGACATCTCTTCCTTAGGTCTCTAGTTAATTACGTGTTTGAGAATATCTCAGAGAGTTAAAGTTTTTTAAACTTACGCGATCAGAACACATTATTATAAATATTAACGGGTATTTATCGCGTTTATTTACCTATTTTTCCCGACGTTTCGACAGGTTTACACTCTGTCGTGGTCACGGGATGACTCTGACTAACTCAGAGAGTTAGTCAGAGACATGTTATTTTTGGTACATGTCCAAATTTTGGCCCATCGTTGCTTATATTAATATTGACCGATGACACAGACCTTCGATTTTTTTTATTCGACGATGTTTGCTATCAATGTTTTTCTTCAACGTTAAAGTGCGAGAATAAATTGGATATTTCCGTGAATACTATATAATATATTTTATAATATACTATAGACATGCAGACCTACAAGACTTTCACATTTTTTATTTAAGTGTGATTGTATTTCTATTTATTAAGTTGAATTAAAGTACATTGTACATTGTGACAACTACAAAATTAGAATTCCTTTTTTTGGCTGTTAGGATTATTTAAGCATAGATTTATTAACATATAAGTTTATACATATATTTTAAGAACTGTGGATTTTCTTTAAATTAATAAATACATGTAAGTTTTGACGCACGTTCCGATATTAATATAATTTACGGTATTTTCGCCTGGGTATAATATGCAAAGTAAAAAATAAATTGAATAATAACAACTCGCCGATTTTAACAAACGTACTCGTAGCAACCCTAAATTCGTTTTATTTTCCGACGTCCTTTTCCTCAGTTGCATTTTTCAAAAGCTTTCGAATGTAGTTCTTCTGGAGACTAATACTTCTAAGCTGTAGAATTCCAGGTCTCTTCAGGTCTTTGACATTGTTGAGTCTGTTGCTAATATCAACGGCAAGCAAACATTCAGGGAATTGCTTTAAGCCCTAACTTCTATCATTAAAAATAAACATAAATGAATATTGCTTAATATTGCTAATTGCACACATTAAAAATGTTAGATCCACGAATAAAAGAAACACTGTATACTGCTTCTATCTCATTTTCTCCCACGTTAAATCTTATGAACTTATGTGTCTGTCTCTTTTTCGTTTCATCGACTTTCAAATCTCAACGATTCTAAAGAAGTTTTTACTTCAATAATGTCGAAATTATTTTTGATCAAACTCAACTGAGACCTTTTGTTGCGATAATATCGTTTGTCTAAAATTAAAATCATTTGAAATGTACTAAATCGTCATCGCAATAAATCAGATGTCATTAAAGTAGGAGACGCAGAAAAACACACTTTACAAGTGTACGGTTTCTTGACAGATCTTCTCGGAATTATTTTTAGGTTGGCACCAAAATTCACCTAGTATGTAAGACATTTCAAAGTGATCCTTGTGGTTGTATTGAATACAATTTTGTTGACTTTTGTCTTTTGATTAAGTGACGTCAAATCCGAAAGTCTTGAATACATCTTTAACAGGTAATATTCCTGATTCTGTTAGTTCGACAGAGTAACTAGACTTTTGTAATATACGAGTACGAAGGATATTGTAATGCTTACAACAAAGTCCAAATTGGAGTAAATTTTTGAATAGTAGTTATATAAGTATTTAAATTGACATTTCGTTCTTTTAAAGGTTCCGAAGTCAAACAAGGAACTGTCTGTCTGTCTGTCAGCCCTTAATAAGATCGCTTATCTCGCAAACGATTCGTTTGATCCCAATCTATATCTATTAGTGCTCCCTACAATGTTATGTTATAAAAACTTGGAAAAAATGATTTTTTACATGTAATGTCCGGTTATTTTTTTTTTATTCTTTTTCCCCATCATGATGCGTATCGTTGGATAGATCTTTCAAAGATATAAATAAGGTTTGGTTTGTAAACAATTTTGTATTAGTATAAGTATTAGTAATATTTGATAGAGATAAGTGCCCAGTTTAATATAATGTTCGTTTAAATGTTTTACCTATTCTCTAAATTATTAACAAAAGGACACTTTTTAATTGATTTTTAAATTCGAACTAGTGTATTAATAAAAATAAATAAAAATAAATAATTAAAATTTGTTTATTTCAGGCATTGACACCCATATCACAAAAATACTAAACAAAAATACTACTTAATATAATTATTAATCACTATAAAAGACACGTTACACTAAAAAAGTGTCCTATTGTTAATAATTTAGAGAATAGGTAAAACATTTAAACGAACAGTGTATTAAACTAATAGCACAGCGATACCCCTATTATCATGCGTGCAAGCTATTAAAGCGTTTACAGAACAAACAGGTTGAACATAATTATGTGGGCATAAGCATTGTACACACACCTTTATAGTACGGTCAGCCGCAAACTAGTTTGAACCGTGAACAAAAAGGATAAGGTTTCAATTTAGTTGAAATTATAATACGCGTAAGAGAATAGAGATATAATTATTTATAGAATATTTTGGTATATTTAAACTATTCCTTTTTCTAAATCTTACTCAAAATATGACATAATATTTATAGCATTTAGAAAATTAATCACAACATAATTTATAAGATATTACCTGGTTTATTCTAAGCGTAGGTACAATAAAAGAAATCACTAAATAATTGCACAGCAATTGCATATACCAAAACGACGTGCCTTTTTCAGGGTAGTTCAAGCATTCTAAAAGGCTTTTAAAACTCTTATACACTTTAATAAACACAGGTTTTACTCACGTATTGTTTTGTCGATGCAATGACACTCATTCGATTCAACTACAGAATCTTCATCAGGGCGAGTTTCATCCGTTTCTTGCTCGTTGCTCGCGTTCACGGTTCGTACTAAATGAATCGAAACAGTGTCGGTGCCTCCATCGACGAAATGATACGAGATTAAAACCCGTTTTTATTAAAATATATTCTTAAATACTTAATTAACTAGATATCTGAAATCGTCATGAAGGGTCAATGAAACTATACTTCCTGATTATGAAACTATAGTTCCTGATTAATATCAGAATCTTAAAATTATGGTTACATTTTTATGTTTATAAGCCAATGTTTAATAAATTTCAAAGCACTACATTTTGTATCTAATGTAATTGATATTAAAGTTCTTTTAGCATTCTACTCTTAAGTGAACAGACTACACACCTGACTGACACTCCGTTCTTATTCCCAGTGCTTCTTATTATAACGTTCATTTATTTTTGTCCCATTCTCAGCCCTTCTTCGTCATTGTCCAGTAACATAGACCTCTGCCTATCTCAACATTTGTCATATTTAAGGTTTATTTCGTCCTATCCAAAGGTCCGGCATAGATGGTCAATATTTCTGCTATATCCCTCTTCATCATAGCGATGTAATGTTAATAGCCCTGAATAGGGTACTTTATAATATAGTATTTATTAGAATTAGACCTTTGTACTTACTACCTTTGGTCTTATTACTATTGGGCAGTCAATATCTCTTTCCGAAGGTTATTATGTTACGGAAATACAACACTTGACCTCTTTCAAAGGCTTTGCGTTAAGACTTCTTTGAGCTTATTTCCTGTTTCAGAAAATAATTGAATTGCTCAACTATTTTCTTGAAAACATTTTGTAGAAAAATAAAGATAATGTTATTATTTTGTTGAAATGTAGCCTATATGATTTTATTTTATTTTCTTGACCTTTATTTCATCTATTATCATTCAAAACAGTGCCTAGACCATAATATTTTCAGAACCTATTTTCACACACCTCAAATTGTACGATATAATAATATGTTATTTCCAAAACGTAGGTAAAGTAGGTATGCAGTTAGGTTTCAAAAGATTTTGCCCATTTTGGACGTTTAGGTATTTACAAAAATATTGTTACATTTTCTAAATAGATTCACCGTGGATATAGTTAGCTATAGGTCTATAATATATAACGATTATAAGAGTATCAATATGTTGTAAAGCAATCGTTCGAAGTTTTTAGGCAGATCAAACAATACAATTACTATTAACAATTTTCTTAATATGTTCTTCCATAACTTACCTAGTTTTCAGAGAGATAGATTAACTTTTACCCCAACAACTTCAAGAATTTTATGGGTCATATATACTTTTTATTATCCAAAGTTTCAACCTGCATGAAGTTATTTTATAATTTTATTTAATAACACTTTTCTGTAAAATATCAGTTTTTAATTTGAAACTATTTTTGAAATAACGCCAGGGGGCGTGATGCCTGAGAAAATACTATTCTTAAAGCATTCGTAAAATATTTTGTAACATCAGATGGCACTCGTAGATTCTACAGAAATTTCAAAGCGCCCAAACGTTGGTTTTTGGTTGATTCAATACGAATGGTTCTCAAAGCATACGATAAAATATCGCACGATTTTTATTCGTAACTCATAACGTTTATGGCTTAGTGAACTGTGTGGCGTGGTTTATAGGTGTCGCTTTTCATATTTTGTGACGAGATGGTCGTAAATCTACGCCGTATGATGGAGGTGTCGTTTTGTTAACGAGTTGCCTGTGATTTTGTCGACAACATCAGAGATTTTTGATGTGGCTCAAGTTTGTAAACTTTTGTAAGACTGATTAATTTATGATGGCGAAAGGTCTGCAAGCAAAAACGGTCCTTAAATTATCTCTGCGTCCCTCCTAAGGCCTGTCTCTCTTCCCTTATTATAAGGAAGTAAGCACAAAGGTAGCGCATCTTAAAAACACAGTATTTAGATACTTCATAAGCATTCTTAAGTAACAATTTGTATGCGAGCTATCGAGTGCTTTGTAAATACCGCCCGGGGCCATGGTCCCGCTAGAGTCTAGAATAGGTTGTGCATAACGCGTACGTGTGACCGGGATTTAACCAAAACTTTATTAAGTAATGGAATTTTAAGAAGAAAGTAAGTTTCCTTCACAACCTCATAAAAAGATAATATATATAGTTTTGAATAAGGAAAATTAATTGACCTTAATTAAAAAATCTTAATAAACAAAACTCGTATCGTTTTTCATTGCCAACCCTTTTGATATAGCTTGGTGTCCTCTATCGAAACAAATACGTTATCTATCTTGTTCGGTCTGTTGGATAAAAAATACTCCCTTTCCCCAGAGCGTCCATCAAATTGTTATGCTGAATTACATAAATATTTTTTCTTTGTAAATGAAATGTAGGGCCCATTCTGAAGTTATCAATATTCGACTAAATGTAAGGAAAATATGGTTGTCTGGTATTATAGTTTTAGTGTTTTATCTCAATCGAAACTTATAACATTTATGAACTATCACTATAGCAGTCACTTTGTATGTCCCCAAGACTCCAAGAGAAGAACAATAATAATGAAAAATATCAAACCAGCTTTATATTTTCGGATTAGGTCTACCTAAACAAACGAGCCAGCAAACAAGCAAACGGCCCACCTATATAAAAGTGATAACCGTAACCCATCATTTAACCAAACCATCCCTTGAGGCATTGGTATCATATTGACAATTTGACGACCTCTGTGGCGCAGTGGGAGAAGGCCGGCCTGAGACACAGAAGGAGGTTGGATCGATTCCAGCCGCGATCAAATGTGTTAATGATCTGCAAGTATTTGTATCGGGTCTGCTTGTTTTTTCTATGTATAATATATATGATTTTACAAAACAAAAGTATGTAAGTAGTATATCAGTCATGTGGTGCCCATAACACAAGCTCTGCTTACTGAGGTTAGATGTGGTTAGATGAAGCTGTGTGAAAGGTCCGGCATTATTATTATTGTTATTATGTCATGTCATGGTCAAACATCAAAAAGATCATCGAACGCTGCTTACTGGGGAGTGGAGAGCTCCTCAGGCGCGGCGCACTTCAGAAACGGGGCCTGGCGCGACGCCAGCTCCCTTATATCAATTTGAAATCCCCCCTTGTATGCTGCTTTGTTTTTCTCTATAAAATGGCCGAGGTTCTGTTTTTAAAGTGTGGACTTGGTTTGCCTGTACTCGTTTCTTATCTTTATCTTTGGGTTTTACATACTTTTGTTAAAATTAATGTCAATCCGTATTTTAAATCGGTATTCTTTTGCTTATACTGTAACTAGTTATTTCGAACCAGAAGCTGCTTTTGTGCACTTGGCACTGTTTTAGTTCTACGAAATGCTGGTTTTCTCACGATATTTTCCTTCAACGTTTGAGAATTCTACATTATTTGAACACAAAATCAATTGGTGTACGATCGAACTCACGATGCAATCACTGGTTGTGAAATAAATCAGTATATATAACTTTTTGAATCTGTCGTTAGGAACGCTATATTTGCCTATTTCTTGCCAGTTTTAAATAGAATTTTAATTTAATTTATTGTTACAGAAGTAATTTTACCACTAGTAGCATTATCGTTCTTTGCGTAGATTTATTCGCTCTGAAATCGCTGCATCGTTTGGTAGTCGCGGTATTTCTTTTTAAGAAGCAGTTCTTTTAAAAGAGAAATCAACGAATTTCCACACCTTATGCTTTGTTAGAACTATTTGCTTTAGAGTATTTAAACTTACAAAAGTTAAAATAACTGTGAAAATGTTGCTTAAAATCCGTAAAAACTAGTTTTTTGCTAAAAAGTTTGTGCAAAAGCCAGTCACACTCCGGCTTTTTAGCAATGAGTGCAACGACACCTAAATTATTATACAAATTAGCACCAACCATAATGCACTAATAACTCCACATGTTTACTACATTTCTACAGCTGTTAGTTTTTATAAACACAACGCCAAAACGCTACCCTTAAATTAGAGATGCTTTAAAATGGCTGCTCTGAGCGCGTTTACAATGCAAAATGAGCTATAAAGATTGGAGATAGGGGTGAGAATCGTGTGTTATGTGTCACACATGTCATCATTGTCTTCGTGCGTTTATTAACGAAATACGTAAATGTCTTTTTCCTGCGCTGGGATTAGTGAGCGAGGCTAACGAGCCTCATTAGAGCTAAGTCGGTGTGCGCGCTGCCTTATATTGTACGAACGTTTTTGGGACTTTGTTTCCCATTTTGTGAAAGTCAGACATGACGATGTTTGCTGTAACCTTAGCTTTTATTCTGGCATCATAGAATTATCGTTTAGATAAATTTATTACATCTATAATAATCATTTGTTTTGTGAACATAGATGATTGTTCTATCTGGGTGTTACAAAGTATGAATATGTTTATATATACACTAGCGACCCGCCCCGGCTTCGCACGGGTGCAATGCTGTCTAGAATGTCTAATGTGATTAGAAACCTCTAAAATTATCAGTGTTTCTCTACAATATTATGCATGTGTTATACATATAATCCTTCCTCTTGAATCACTCTAACTATTTATAAAACCATGTCAAAATCTGTTGCGTAGTTTTAAAGATCTAAGCATACATAGAGACAGACAGACAGCGGGAAGCGACTTTGTTTTATACTATGTAGTGAAGTGTATAAGAATGTTATCAGTTATTTAGTTTCAATAATACAAGCTCTGCTTAGTTTAGGATAGTTCTATGTGCACTAATAGTTGTAACTATACAAAAAAAATAACTGTACTTAATTCACGTAATCCGGTAAGATTTCCTCTCTTTCATGGTTAATTATTTAGCTTTCAACCTTTCTTGTGTCATACAACCCTCGACCGACCCTGCAGAGAGAATCAAATACACATTACGGCCCACATCGCCATCAACCGATGTTATGGCCCAACTTGTCCCATAAAAGAACCTTCTGCTTTTTTCTCCGAATTTATTTTATTTCAAAGTCGTGAATCGAAATGACTGGTTGGAGGAGGTGGGATTGTATTTGCAAATTAACAACACATTAAGCACCGGTTTCTGATATATACGATGAAAGCTTAATTTGGCAGACCTTACACAGAAACAGAATAAAGTACTAAAAAAATAACTTATCTAGGTAATAAACTATAAGAAAAAATCTACAAAAATATATAAAAGACATGAGTTACAAGAAACACACGAAGTAGCTAAGAAAAAAGGTAGATAGGAGGTCTGTGTGGTATGCAAAAATGGACCAGTCTCAGCTTATTGTTACTCTGCGCCATGAGGAGTAGGACAACGCTAGTTTTCAGACTGGGCCTGTATATAGTTGTAACTTCACGAGCACAGAGCAAGAACAACACAACTGCAACTGAATAAAAATACATTATATACATAATACAGCAAAAAAATAAATTAATTAATCAAAGTAATAAATCAGTACAATAATAAGTCGTAAAATCAGACGACCTCTGTGGTGCAGTGGGCTTAGGTCCGGCTGAGACGCAAAAGGTCGCGGGTTCGATTCCCGCCGCGGGACAAATGTTTGTATGATCTGCAAGTATTTGTCTCGGGACTGGGTGTTTTTATGTATAATATGTATGTATGAATTTACAAAAAAAATAAGTATATACGTAGTATATCAGTCATGTGGTACCCATAACACAAGCTCTGCTTACTTTGGGGCCAGATGATGCTGTATGAAATGTCCGGTATTATTATTATTATTATAAAATGAGATTCGTGAGACAGTGATCAGCTAGAAGACCATGTACTGATAATTTCAATCAAGTACTCCATCCAGGTATTGATTATTTGATTGAAGTAAATTGGTGCCCTTCTCAATCCTAAAGGTATCTTGTTGAACTCATACTGCTTTACTTAAAAACGTCTCTCAACTTTTGTCAATGGTTAACCACTGTTTAAAATAGTGCCATCCCCTTTTGTAAGATAGTGGCAAATAGTGACAGGGCGAATCTTTAGCAGTGTTTGGACAGTGTTCAAATTCAAAGGCATTTATAAGTGAGACCGATAACAAATGTAGCTGTCAGCTGTCAAATTATATCAGGCATTGGCCAACAACACTGCTGATTTGATAGCGCTCGAAAATCATGCTACCCTACCATACCTTACCCTACCTTAAATGTTTTGCATAAAAATACAAGACAATGGTAAAAATATACAATCATAAAAATCTATTACAATTTTAAATTAAATATTCGTTCTGTAAAAATAAAGTAATTACAAAAAAAACAATGACCCGGGTTTTATGCAAGTTAAAATTGTATGGCTTCTGTAATGAGATCTATGAAGTCGTATGGGGTTTTAATTTAAGAGAGCTTTTGATAGACAACAATCCAATCAACATAAAGAAAGAAGCTATAGAATACAATAATTAGTGGTAGTAGTGGTATAGAAAAGACTCGAAATTTATGTCAAGTTTTAGGACATTACTAGTTTGACATTTCAGAATGTGAGTGAAACCGTCGGCGAAAGTTAGTATAGTATAAGTGTAGTGCTGGCAAGCCGCCAAGTAGTGCTGATATGATGATGATGCTTCACAGTGTTTTACAGATATTGCTGTCGATACGATACGTTATTGAAAATGTTATTTCAGTGGAACATGGAGGAGAATATCAGCTTGAAAAGGTATGGAACTTAAGAGTTAGGAGTAAGATCAGTTGTAAGAGAGGGTCAGAGAATAAATTGGAGGGTCAAAAATAATACGTTTAACAAATAATTTTAACGAATTGCTAGTCGTACTCATGCCAAATAGGTATCTAAATTATATGTAAGACTTCAAATCAAATCAAAGAAATTTATTACGTAATTGCATTTGTAATTATAATACATTTTAAGTAGCCATAATCAGCTACGTAAAATGAATGAAATGTATGGTCCTTGAATGAATCCAAGCTCAGATACTTACCCTTACTGCATGATAGTTTTTTAACTGATGAATCGTTGTATTTCTTACCTTCACTGTACCTACTAAATTATTTACTATACCTATGTAGTTAGTTCAATATTATTTATACAAGTGTTTCTCACCGACCACAGAAAAGAGGGGACTCTTCTAACACAGGTTACTGCAACTTAACAGAAGATATCCCAACCCTTATGTACACCCTTATGTATACATCATACTTGTAATCTAAATAGTAATCTTTTTTTTGGCCCGCATGCAATATTATATTATACAGTAAAATTTAAATTAAGTACGTACAAACACGCTTTCAATTAAATTCGAATTATGTAAGTCAAAGCTAGCAATGTTGTAATAATGCTTTATCACATTTATATAATATACCATCTTTGGCCGCGGTTTTACCCGTTTATAGATAAAAAAAGCATACCTATATATTTTTCCAGGTCTAAATCAGTATCGCTACTAAGTTTCATCCAAATCAATCTAATTTTGATTACGTGATTCAGTTTCGAACAAACATCCACAAATAGTATTATATTTATAATATCAGCAAGATAAAATGATTAATACATCACTAGATGGCGCCACAGGAACAATCAGAACGCGTTATCGTCGCGCTTTGTAAATTCTATATTTGTCTTGCGATAATTAACCTGATTAAGAAACTACAAGAGACGACCTCTGTGGCACAGTTTGGCCAAGGACCACTTGGGTCGCAGATAGTTGCGGTATCGATTCCCGCCGTGGGACAACTGCTACAACTGTTTGTATGATCTGCAAGAGCTGGGTCTTCGGTTTGTGTGTTTTTCTGTGTATGATATATGTATGTAAAAATGTATATAAATAGTATATCAGACATGTATTCATTACACAAGCTTTGCTCCAGCATTATTTATTTATTTTATTATAAAAGTTGGGTTAGGTTAAACACTTTTTACATATTTTACAATATTCTTCTTATCCAGCACATCTAAGGTGCAACAACAATTGCTTAGTAGCATGATATATGTTACAGCAATTAGTAACAAAGCGTTCGTAAAAAGATTATAAATGGATTTCGTAACGAAATCTATTGGAGCGAGTATTAGTATTGCAAGTGATTATAAGTTACGACAAGCATTCTATCGAGTGAGACGTATCTTTTCCCCGGCTCTGTTGTCAAAGGAAATTTTATAACAAACGTTGATACTTCATGGATTTTCAGACTTAAGGATAAGAACCTAATTGTTTTCCCACCTTCTTGGAAGACAAGCGAAATTTCTTTACTGAGATCCAGTGCACTAACTGAGTTGCACTCCGATTGGTGGCCGCGCATAAAAGGCGAACTCCCGTTGGCGCCGCGCCAGAACTTTTCTCGACATACATTGAAAATTTTCTCTAGCCACAACGTAACTGTTACGCAATCGGTATGTCTCTTTGTTCTTAGTTTCGATGTTAATGGATTTGTGGTAATACCTTTTTTGTTATTGAAATTTTGCTACAAAGCCCCGATTTCCATTTGAGACAAGATTAGATAGATCGACATTTATAACTAAATCTAGATAGATCCAGATTCATTTAATGATTTAATTTGTTTTGACTTCACAATTTATTTCACAAAATATTATATAAAAGTCCTTTCATAAATTTTGTTAGCACCAAATCCAAAATATTAAATTTTTATGTTTCGTTTTTTAAACTAGTTGTTTAATAAATACTCAGATTTGCGGCCTGTTTTTTTCTGGTTTTCCTTCACGAGTCCTTGAATATACCAAATATTTTGTCTATGACTATAAAATATCTTCATAGATTGACAATAAAACGTAACAAGCAGTAGTTACAATACAATATGACCTCCGGAAATGGTATCTACTA
This sequence comes from Lampropteryx suffumata, assembly GCA_948098915.1. Classification (NCBI taxonomy): domain Eukaryota; kingdom Metazoa; phylum Arthropoda; class Insecta; order Lepidoptera; family Geometridae; genus Lampropteryx; species Lampropteryx suffumata. Next base: position 19,919,009 of record OX402546.1, read on the forward strand.
TTTTTATGTCAAAACATGCCTTCATGGAAGCTTATTTCCGGCAATGATTCGGTATTTTGGATTTTATGTGAACAGGAAATGATCTAAATCTGAAAGATTGAGGAACGATAAAAATAAAAATGATTATCCTGATACACCGTCAGGACACTTAACATTACAGTAAAATATCCTTGATATATAAGTTATTGAGTATTCTAATTATCATTTATCTATAAAAGGTGCCAGACCATGAATAGATGTATACTCAATTCAAAATGTCTAAATTGTTTATTTCAATAGCCAAAAATTACAATTAATAGCCGTGGTACAAACCTTCTTTTAAGTAAGATAAGATAGATAAATCATTTATATGATAAACCAGCACACACGTACAATCAATGATACCATTGTACATAGGTAATGGTAACAACATGAAACATTAGACACTAGATACTTAAAACAAAAACTGCGTGTGTGTTTCAATTATAAAACGATGATATTGCTTAAAAAGCAAACAGTGATTTTCAGCTATTACCCTTGAGATGACGAGCGAACGGCTTTGGGTGGCCAGCGGAATCTCTTTCTCCAAAGTTTTTTTCAAATATTTTATACAACTGAGTTACCAAATAAGTATACGACAGATGTTATACTACTGGTGATAGTAGTCTAACCGCTTGCAATACCAAGTGGTATTACACGCACGTTGCCAGCCCAAGACATGAGTTCTTTTGTATGTTTTCCCGGTGACTTCGCTTGCTTCAGTGCTCTTGCAGTGCAAACTTAAACATAGTAATGTTTTCACACTGCTTGGATGCAAAATTAGGCTGCGGTAGTAAGTAGGTAACTTAGTTACACCACTTAGAAATCAAGAACCACTGGACCGATTTGGATGAAACTTAAAATGAATATTGTTAGTAATTGGATGAGGGTATTGGCTATTTTTTATCACGGAAAAACAACGGGCGGATGAAGCCAGAGTGGCCGCTAGCGCCATCTATCCATATTTATCCGTAACTTTGTTAATCTCTGTTATTATATTATTACAATAATTTGAAAAGCTATCTATTTTTAATAGTGATATTAGTACTTCAATATTTTTGTGAAGTTGTATATACACGAAGTGGGCACGGGTCAGCTAGTAATTACATATATTTGGCAGGCAAGCTATCTAGGTATTAACTTGTATGTTATCAATATGTAATGCTCAACTAAAGATTACACATCACTTAATTCTTGTAGAATAGTTTAATATAATAATACTACTAGCGATCCGCCCCGGCTTCGCACGCCTACAATACTGTAGTATATTATTTTGATCTATCCCGTAGTGTTCACCCAGCATTTGCAATGTAAGCGCAAAAAATGTGTTTATTTACGACATCACATTAGAAACCTCCAAAATTATTAGTGTTTCTCTAAAACCTCATGAAAATCCGTTGCGTAATTTTAAAGATCTAAGCATACATAGGGACAGACAGACAGCGGGAAATTTTATACTATATATATATATATATATATATATATATATATATATATACATATATATATATATATATATATATATATATATATATATATATATATATATATATATATATATATATATATAAATATATATATAGATATATATTTATATATGTGATGTATGTTTCGTAATTGTGTGCCGATAAAAATGTATATGTTTTGACAAGCGTTTTTAGCTTAATTAACGAGTACAATATAGGATTGACGCTTTCTAGGATTACTACTTACTCTGGAAATTTAAAAGTATAGATTTGCTTAATAAACTAAATGACCTTTAAAAAAAAACCTTTGAAATGTACGAGAATTACTTATTACAGCTTACACGTCTTATCACGATATCCCAAATATGTATCAAATAGTTGAAATCCACCAAAAATCCAGTCACAATTACGCTAGTTCTAACATGGTCCATAAATATTATCAGATCAAAACAAAGCCCGTGCTATATATCAGTCGGCGGACACGCGTTCTGTCAAAGATACTGCTTTTTATTTATGTTCTTTGTTGCCCGCGGACCATTGGTTATACACACCGTTAGAAACATCCTTTCCTTTATATACATACATCGGTATACAACCTTTCCTTTCAATTGCGCAACCTACTGTAATACATACCTAACTAACAAGACCTCGACAAACTTGTTTATTATTGGTCATCGCGAGGAAATCGGCATATCGTAAAACCAAAAAAGTTTAAAGACATGTACAAAGTGCACAAACGGAGCCTCTGAGGCGCACTTAGATCCTTTCACCACACTGGTTCGATATAAAAAGTGACATGATAAGAAAAAAAAACTTTTCTAAAATTTCCCGATATTTTTTTTTTATTTTATTTTATTTGTCCAGTGAATGTCTAATACGAACAAACTACGAGTCGCAACTGTCATTTATCTTATAGGTGGTATTTTAAAGGGTTATTTAACTATTTCACTTTCAAAACTTTCGTGAGTTGTAATGTACATTTTTATAAACACGGGCTTTACTCACGTACTATTTTGAAATCTAGAGAATATTCATCAGGATGAGTTGGATCAAACTCACCATATAAAGATTGCCTCCATCTCCTGGTGCCTCCATCGACAAAATAATGCGTGAGTAAAGCCCGTTTTATCAAAATAGTTTAATTGATCTTTGTAAACTAAACTAAATTATCTATGTAATTTAAATTATCTAAGATTGTAGGGTGTAGGTACATTACGAGTACGTACTAGGTAGTTAGTTAGTTTATTAGTTTATTATCTGTAAGAGTGTCACATCACTAGTGAGTTGGCACATCTCTAGTTGGGCGGAGCGGGTCATGTCTGTGACCGTTACGTTTGACAGTTTTACTCAAAAGTTTTACTCAAGAACGACACACGTCGTTTACTACAAGCTCAATATATATATTATCTTATCTCTATCTGAAAACAACAGTATACAAGTAGCTACGTTACAGCGTTAAAGTGTTACTAGAATAATTTCACTTAGTGCTCTCTGTTTTTACCCACAAATTAACTGGTTTTTACGACTTTGTTATTCTCTATTTTAACGCGTACTTACGATTGTTTCAACGCGCTTGGCTCGTGACTTGTTTTTTATCCTATCATTTAAAACATGCTTTGTATACCCTTAATTTCAACGTTTAGTTAAAAACAAATATTCGAGTGTAAAATAAATGTTATATAAGAGCATCTTAATAATGTTAATAATAATAATATCAACATTAACATAATACGTATTTTATTCTATGGGTGCTGTGGTCATCTGTAATTGAAAGAGCACAATTCTCGTATCTTTCCGGTCTAATTATCTGTAGTTTTTTTTTATTCTTGGTAATCAAATAAATAAAGTTTTATAAAGAAAATAGTTGATTGCCATGAATTTTAACAAAATAGAAATAGATAAAGGAATAATACTCGAATTTGAACATCATATTTCAGTATACATTCCACGTGTATTAGTAAATTTTTATAATAGTAGAAAAACATATGGATGAAATAAATTTAAATATATTTTTGATATCATTGATATATAATTTAAAATGTATTGACACACGCGGTTGCATGTGGCCTATGTTTTTTAACCCTCCCGAAACTCTGACACAAACAAATACACAAGTATTTGTTTATTTTAGAGCATTCCAGAGATCAAAGAACCCCTATCTCTATCGGTAAATACCACGTTTCAAATAGCTACAGTAAAACATTCAGCGGTGGTTTGGATATAGATTAAAAATAAACTACAAACAATTTTTTTACGACTTATTCGTACATCAAAATCCTCAGATATTATTAATAAAACTCATTACGTGGTATCAACAACTTCCTTAGTTCAGTTTTTACAAAATATAAGCTAGCTTCCTTACAAAAATAGGCAGTCCTTGAGCATACATATCCCCTCGAACATGTCTGACAACAGTTCGAAATGAAAATGTTTCCGGTGTTGTTATTTCAGGAAATAATATTCGTTATACATCAGTCGTTCTATCCGCGTAAGCCGCGCGATCCCTCAATCAGAGAGGATTATACACGGCACTGCAACGGTACGGTTACCTCCACAATTGCTATGAATGAAATAACCGGAGAATGTTGGATTATAAGAAACTTCTAGAAAACAAATATTTCTTACCATTTCTGATCATAAAAGCGCTTTGATGTAGGTATTCCTTGTAACTTGTACGACTATGTCGAAATTAATTCGTAGAAAATATCAAAAGTTAACAAAACTGTAACTGGAAGTCGCATAGTTACATACACATGCAAAAAACGGATTCGTAATGTTTTTTTAATAAAAAGATTGCACCGAACATCAGGCCACAAGCTTTGACTGCGTACCATGGTTAAGTTGCTTCGGTATTGTGGTATATTTTCCTACTTTGGGGTAATTCGACTGTCTTTGGGGTAATTCTTTCGGGTAATTTGACATCAATAGTACCTTCATACTTCAATCGTATTAGAGCTGTATGTGATGCTGCGGTCTACATGACTCATGAAAACAATTATTGAAAAAATAAAGCTGCTTACGTTGCCTCGTCTATAAATATTTTAGCTGTGTTGTTTTGTTGTTGAGCACAGCAAACTTGACACATATGAGGATATTTCTTGTTCGAAAAACTGCCCTAATTCATAAAAATACTTACATAATGTGTATAAAAATATTTCATGAAATACATATATCAAAAATAGAATAAATAAATAAATATTGATGGATAATGCACACAACACCATCTAGCCCCAAACTAAGCATAGCTTGTATTGTATTATATTACTTTTTAACACCCAGACACAGAACAAACACCTGTGTTCATCACACAAATGTTAATCCTGGGAAGGAATCGAACCCTCAACTTACAGCGCATAAGGCAGAGCTACTAATCTGACAGGCCAGTAATTAGCATATTATTAAATATTAATAAAATGTTTACCTGGCTGGCTGACAAATGTTTTTATAGCGTCAAAGATTGACTTAGTTAACTTTGGTACATAATCTACATCTACAAAACATTTATTATTAAAATGATTTTAATTAGTCTGTCGTACATACAGAATCCACTGGTGTCTTTTGTTGTAAATAAACTTATATATATATATTTAATTTTTATTTTATATAAATCATATTATTAAAAAAATATCTGTTTGTTAAAAAAACATTTCATTAATAAAATAAATTTGAGCCTATTTTTAAATCTTTCCAACCAACCTTTGTACGGTTTTTAAACTCCAAGTAATTGAGTTGATAAGTTCAGTGAAACGATTTTTTATTTTGCCTTTGATGTAAGTTAACTCAAACGCTTTTATTAAACTAATTTAATTATACAACATGCAACATGTTAAATACGTAAAAAGAAAAATGTTATTGTTTTTGAAAAAAAAACGTTTTTTTATACGTAACATCTTTCCCTTGCTTTTCTGCAATCTGTGAGAGTGATCCATGAAAAGGGATGAAAGTGTGTTACAGGAACCCGGGGAAACGTGTGCTATTATTTATGATCAATGAGCGCGCGTGATATTTAATTCGACTAAGGAGTACACTGTGTATAGTTGGTCGTCAGATGGTACCGACCCATTTTTCAGGAGGTTAGTACTGTTAGCCAACAGTGTGTGCGTGTGTGTGACGAGAAAAAGAAATTGAAATAGAGGAAAACGCATCAGCTGTGCGTTTAACCTACAGTGTTGTGTATAAGGTGTGCTGTTATATTCACATATGTGACTTTTGTAAGGCTCGCTCGTTTTTTTTTATAAAATTTAGTTTTTCCAGCGGCTTCGCACTTAAAAAACCTGCATAAAATTTGGTTTTTTTAAGATATAATCTATATCCTTACTGGGTTTCATCCTTTGCTTTAAGATCCCTTAAGTCATGTCATATTTAGTCATGAAATGGTAACGAACATTTCGAAGTTATATTTTTGAAATAGATTAAATTATTAGCAATATTTATAGAAGCAGTCTCGGGGCTTTTACAACTGTAGTACGGGCTTCATCACTTTTTAACCCTTTCGCTATTTGAAGGTACAATTTGACCAGTAGTACGACCGCCGTAGACTCGCAACTGGCCCAAAAGTGCCAGCGCGCTAAATGTTACACATAAAGTAGTTTTTTCAAAATAGTTGTTTTTCTGAAAATACATCTTACGCCGCCATTTTGCCGCCACCACCACTTAACGCCATATTTACAAGTCTAGATTTAAGTTCGCCACTCAACAGGTTAAGACTGTTTCATATAACTAGACCTCAGGGGTAAAATTAACAAAGTTTTACAGTTTTGACCAGTTTTCAAACCATCTTAAAACAAGGCTTAAAATTAACACATTACCAGCAAACCGGCGGAAGAAAGTAAACCTAAGCTCAACTCAAACTACTTAGAAGTAATCACATTTCATTACAAGAAACTACAAAATTTGTACAACTAAGCCTAAGATTCAATGGTTTCAAACGTTTTTTTAGCGAGTTTTGGTTTTTCGATTTCTTTTGACATTATTGAAAAGATTTTAACCTGTAGCTGCCTTGTTTACGGACCAGACGAAATGCAATAATTTAACCTTATAGATTTTTAGAAAAAATAAGTTTTACAGAAATGTACAGAATACTTAACCTAATATTAAATACATGTCAAACAGATGCGCTATCGAAGGATCGTTTAATTGACTTCATACCTTTGAAGTAAAAAGTACACATATGTAATAAATCTATCATAAACTTACCTAAATCGTTCAACGCCACCATAAAGCCTTCTAACGAGCGCAGTAATCCCGCTCGCGATCGGACGCGCCATAAAAACGGAATGTCCCGCGAATAATCGACTAGGTGGGCTTTAATGCATTTAAATGTCTCGCAGTCAATGACTTTTCAAACGTTTGGGTTTAAAAAGTCTATTGGTCATTTTTATAAAAGAACTAGCTACATAAAAAGCAGCCAATGTCTGTCTTGAAGATACAATCTACCTCATTACCAAATTTCATTATGATCCGTTCGACCGTTTACCAGTGAAAAGGTAACAAACATAGAAAGAGACAAAAACACATTTTAATCCATAGTATTCAGTAAGCTAACTAATTAAATTAAATTAAATTAAATTACTACCCTTATTCTGCCCTCGGCTCTGTCTCTTTCTATATGCGATCCCATCATGGCAATTTTGTAACTCTTATATAATAATACTAGTTGCTGCCCGCGGCTTCGCACGCGTGGTACCTACACAAAAAGTGGCCTATGTCCTTTTCCAAGGGCCCATCTATCTCTATATCAAAATTCATCAAAATCAGTTCAGCGGTTTATGCGTGAAACGTGACAGACAGACAGACAGACAGAGTTACTTTCAAATTCATAATATTATATATAGTAAGGATTATAATATTAATAATAATAATATATAATAAGTATCATCCTAACCCGTAAAACTGTTACAGTGTGAGTATTCCACAAACAAAAATAAAAACATACAAACATTACACATACTTTAGTAATGTAGAAATATACTTAGTTGTCAAATTGTTAAAATGCTAGTTTTAAGGTGTACAAAGTGTAAAGTGTTTTCATTAATTCATTCATACTGTTGATTCATTATGCAAGCTTTGAACATAACAAATAACACAGGCTCCCCAGCATTTGTTTTAAAAAGAGCTCAAAGCTCTTTTAAGAACTTAAAAGCTCCAGATTATTTTACTGCTGTCGTGAGTTTTTCATGGTGACTTTATTCTCGCACAGATTCGAGAAAGTAAGAAATAGAAGAGCGAAGTCTTTGTTCAATTAACGCATTAGCATGTTACTGGAACGAAAGATTTTAAAATGGGTCTGGCAGTTTTCTCAAAGTAATTTTTAAATAGTTTTATTTCATTTTGCTAACGCGTTGAATACCTAGTTCATTTTACGTACTATAGCGGCATTGTAATTGATCGCGTATAAAATAACGGCTTATTAAACAGCTTGAGATATTGTCAATACAAAAGTGTAAGCATTGCTTTGTTTGGGGCTGGTGCTGTGTGAATCTTCTATCAATAAAAAAAGGTGTCCTCGAACTAGTTTGTTACCCCGACAGGGGCCTATTCCTGACATTCTCAGTTTTATAACTATTGCGAATTCGATGTTTTATTAACCGACTTTATAAAAAAGGAGGAGGTTCTCAATTCACCGATTACTCAAAAACGGCTGAACCGATTTAGAAAATTCTTTTTTTGTTTGAAAAGGTATACTTCACAGGTGGTCCCATATAAATTTTATCAAAATCGGTCGAGCTGAAATATCAACGAAAATCAAAAAATTGTATACATCGATGATGTTTTCATGTACTTTGATACCTCGTTGTCTCATTGGAGCGGTGCGTTTATTTGCCCTGCCCGTATTATATTTATACAAAATACATCTACTTTCCACTAAAAATGTATTATAGGCTCAAATTTCATGCAATGAAGTCGGTTTCTTTTTAGTTTTTAAAACGTAATTATTAAAGAAATGCAGCAAAGTATGCTTTAAAACTGTCGCAAGAATCCAATACTTATATCAGAAAAAATAATTTGATCAATGTACTCATAGGTAGGTCTCTCAGCTCAATTAGTAGTAGCTCTGCGCTGTAGGTCATCTAGTCCCCATAGTACAAGCTTTATTTCGTTTGAGAATAGATGGTGTTGTATATACCACTAATATTTATTTATTTATTCATTGTTGATAAACTAGGATTGTCAGTTTAATCATTTAAAATAAAATATTTTTTAGATGGAAATCTAAGTAACTATTCTTAGAAATGGTAGTTCGGTTGGGCTTATAATAATAGTTATGAGACACCTTGTATATGTGATCTACACTATACTAGCAAGTTAATACAAAAAATACAGTTTTTCTTCTTCAAACTCGGGTTGTCCTCTCTATAAGATGCGTAGCACCTCGTAGCTTCGTAGATCTTCGTAGCTCCGTAGCACCGTTCCGTAGACTAGCAGTTATTTTGTTTTAGAATCCAAACGCTTTGCCCAACAACTTGGCAACGGTAAAGCGTAGGAATTCTAAAGCGAAAATACTGCATTTCTGCTTTCTTCGTCTTCTTGACGACGTAATTAGGACCTGCTTTGTACATTAAAGGAACGGTTTGTCTGACTCGATGCTTATTGAGTTGAGTGAAGATGACTCTTGTACAAATAAGGCCTGTTTAGACTTTTTGAGAATTTCATTCGAGCTTCCTATAATGAGGCGACTGTCAAAAGAAAAAAGGCATGCTCGAATACACTTCTTCAAACGTCATAACACAGTCATAGTCATAATGCTTCACAATAAAAACCTTAATAGATGATTTATAAAATATTATTTAAAAACAAAAAACCTGTGGTTTATTGTGTATGCATTGTATAGAATATTATTTTTAATTACATTGATGTCACCCCTTTTCATTTATGATGGAAATTCTATCGTTTGATGTTCGATATGTTGGTAAATTTGGGTATTTTAAATTAACTCATTAAATCTCTGAATGTATTTTAATGAAATTTTTCAATAATATAGCTTATACATCAGAATAACACATAGGCTATAATTTTATAATTTATAAATATATTGTGTGAATTGTCTAAAATATAACATTAAGTGTCAAGTAGGAAAAAAATCTGCCATCTGCGAGCTATTCTGGCGTGCGCTACATAAAACGTTAGTATTACACGAAGTATGCGCAGACGAAATCGCCGGCACCAGCTAGTTAAAAATATATCTAAAAATATCTCCCCCCACCCGATGGACTGACGACATTGTAAAGATTGCAGGAAGTCGGTGGATGGAGAGGGCTCAAAATCGTTCTTCCTGGAAATCTATTGGGGAGGCCAATGTTAAGCAGTGGACATAAGTATAATATACAAACTATGTTTTGTTTAGCACCAGATGGTGTTGGTGTTGTTCTCCAATATTTGTTATATATTTTGTGGTTTTACGAAAAAAATAACCATTTCTCTAGATAGTATTAATTTAGACGTGGGTAGACAGTAATCAATTTAGTATTAGTAATAGTTTAGTAACAAAATAATGTATTATATCATCAATTAGAACGGCACAACCAATTAATCGAATTAAATCAATAGAACGCAAAGATAATAAATGATAAAAAATTACACGGAATTTGTTAAATGTAGTTTACATGTCAGTATTAATAAAATAATAAAGTGTAAAAAATATTAGAGGTAAAAAAAAAGGTTCCAAAAAAAAAAATCTATTTTAGGTACTAATCATTATAAATTCAAATGTGTCTCTGTTTGTATGTTTGATTTTAACCTTTTAACCGCATCGTTTAACGGATCTTAATGAAATTTACTATAGATTGACGGATATAATGTATTTTGCAGAAGGACATAGGTATTTTCTAAATGGGTATAACGCGTGGGTAACCGCAGCCAGCAGTTTGATTTAAGTATTGTATTTAGTATTGAATTACAAAAGGCCACTGACCACTTCACCATCCGCAATTATGCTGCTAAACGAACATTAATTTATAATTATAACTGGCTGTGTTTCCAACTCAGATAACATCGGGATCGTAAGACATTGCTCAAAGCGAAATAAGCTAAATCACTTCAAAGACAAATTTATATTATGTTAAACAGAAGATCAAGAGCCGTTTTTCATTTAAAAATATAGAATATTTTTAATGCTGATGTTGTCTATTATTATGATACAACATTGCAGCTTGACTCAAATAGAGGGAGAAGACCTGTAATCCATCAAGCTGAAATGCCTTATTTATATGAGCGCAGACAGGCTGTTCTGGCGTATAGCAGCGAGACCTGGAGCACCACACAACGCCATACACCTTCTATCTAGGTAGCGGAGATGAAAATGTTTCAGTGGATGTGCGGAATCACGAGAAGCAACATGATCCGCAACGAATACGGCGTGGGAGTCTCGGTGTGCGTGACATCGCCGATCTGCTCCAAAAAACTCAGCTGGCTCAGCTGGTTTGGACACATCCAAATACCGTCAGAACTATAACTCAGAAAATGATCATGCTGAACATTCCTAGGCCCAGGCGAATATGTCCTGAGCCTTTTGGATGTCCTTTTGGATTACTTATCTAAGCTAGCGGGAGATCTCGAGGGAAAGTTGGAAAGATTAGAAATTAGGTTAAATAAAAGCAAAAATCACCGAACCAAGGTAATATTATTTCTGCTTCAGTGTTTTTTTTGTTTTTTTTATCAAATTAAAAAATGATAAGAATATATCATTTTTTCAAAATAGGTTTCTCATGGCCACAAAGTCTTGTAAATGCTCATAGCAGTGTTATATTTTCGTTTGCGTCATTAATCTTTCCTCGGAATTCTGAAGAAAACCAGCTAGCACTCTATGGTCTGTGATAAACCCAGCAAGTCTGCAAACGGCTTCTTTTATGAAGGAGCTATAAATTTAAGTGTCTATAGAGATAATTCGCGTCAACCGTGACGAGTTTAAAATTTTATGCCGCGTTTGAGGCCCTAAAGGGCTACAATTTACGTGGACGTTTTATAATACCTATTTAGGACGATGCTCTCAGTTGACCTAGATCAGTTGAGCTATCTTTTTATCGTTTTAAACGGTCCATATATATATTTTGATAAACACAGGCACACAGGTGAGTTAACTCACGTATTATTTTGTCGATGAAGGCACCGATATTGTTTCGATTCATTTAGAGAATCTTCATCAGTGTGAGTTGGATCCGCTGTTCGCTTGTTGCCGCTCGTGCTCGTGCACAAAGCGTGTCGCACGTCATAGCTTGCGGTGATAGATCTGATGCTAGTGCTGATTCCACGTCTTCACCACTCGTACCTTCAACATCGGCATTCAGCAAACAGACAACTAACAGGATCTACACAAGACTCCGCATTGTAACTACAGTTGGTTCCTTGCAGACAAGGTCTCTGAGATGGTGTTAAAAACCAACCCTTGCTTCGGTTGAAGTTCGGAACTCGGCCTTTTTCAGTCTCGGTTTTTAGATTAACAATTATACGTTTAGGTTATATTATTGTACATTATTATACTGTTTATTTTTGTTATTCAGTATTTACGGAATTTAATGTGGATTCCTTCCGTATATTAAGCTATTTATGTTTAAGCATTTATAAACTTTTAGCAGATTCCCAACCTCATTTTAAGAAACTACAATGCTAACATTGGTATTGATTTTGTTGTTGATAACTAAAACATTATTTCACTATCACAAGGCCTGTGACCCTGATTTTATGGTTTCGTTGTACCATTTTTTTTTATAATACGAGCAATCTTATTACCAATGTCTGAGTTAAAGTAAGATTTTGAAATAACATTTCTGAAATTAAGTGGCCATGTAAATTGTTGGACATGTAAAACCACAGGAAATTTTAGAAAAATCAATTCATTAGGTGAACTAAATGTCTTCTTCTCCTTCGGTAATAGCATGTGTCATGTGATGACAATTTTGCCAATGTCAAGTGTATAGATTGTAGTAAGACGTCACAAAGTCATATGTTGTCTTTCGTCGTTTGGTGTATATAAAAATATGTCTCTTTATAAAATAATTATATGGATTATTTTTGCTCGAATCACAAAGAAACCTGGGTCAATAACAACTCTAGCTTGATTTGAATAAAATTACCAAAATTACAAATAAAACCCGAAATAACTCTGAATAATATATAATATAATAACGCAATGTTTACTCCGCAAAACGGGCCAAAAATAATCCGAACTAAATGTCAATTTTAACTTTAAAACTGTAATTTAAATATGTTACTTATTTTACAAAGACCTCTGTGACGCAATGGGGCAAAGCCTAGCTGAGACACAGAAGGCTACGGGTTTGATTGCGAGACTTTGTCCCGCGGCGGGACAAATGGATGACCTGCAAGTATTTGACTCGGGTCTGAATATTTCCATTTATAATATGTATGTATTTAAAAAGTAAACAAGTAGTATATCAGTCATGTGGTACCCATAAAACAAGCTCTATTTTGGAGCTATATGATGTTGTGTGAAATGTCAGCCATTATTTTTATTTATTTTTTATTTTTTGGGTTTTGTATCAAAATTAGATCGTTCGGATTTAACAAAACCTTAGCTAGTTCGGTAAAACAACAGAATCACTACCACTGTCTCTTTATTTTACGAAGAGGACATCAACTATTTGAGATTGTTTTCATTTAGAAATGCAATAACAGAGTAACTAACACTGCTCCTCAATGTAAACCAAACTTGAATTTAAAAACGTAATTTAACAAAAAAAGTAATATCGCAATAAGTTTATTATAAAATATAATAAATAACTTTTTTTTATAGTGACAAACTTTTTATATTCTAATTTTATTGTATTTTCTATAGTTATTAATGTTTTTTTACCATATTATTGATTTTTTAATATGTATTATTGCTTTTTTTGTGATTTATTACTGACTCAATTATTAGACTAATTATTTGTATAAAATAAAATCTAATAAATTATTGAAAGTCGTCCTCGACCATTCTTATAATAATAATAAATAAATAAATTTATCAGATTAGTTAGATGACAAAAATGACAAAAACCTTGGGATAAATCTGCTCTAACTCGACTCGACTCTTTAGTAAAATTAGCAAGAATCATCATCAAAAAAGCAAGGAAGGACCACACGAGTTTCTTGCCGGATTCTTCTTGAACTAGTTTTCGAAGAACCGGCACCTAGATTTACCTAGGAAGTATAAATACTATTCAAAATGGTCTTTATGATTTTAATAAATAAAAACCATTTCAATTTTGATATTATCGCAACCTTTAGAGCATTTACTACACACGAATCGGACCGCAGTGCCGAAATAAAATGAAGCCGGCACCATTTAGAGTAATTATTTGTATATTAATTATGCGTGCAAACGTGAAATCCATCTCCTTGTTATTTCTGTGCTCTTGGTGCTTTTGCATTTAAAACATACACAATCAAGAACCTAACATACCGACTAATACCTATAATTACAGAAATGTACAGAAAAATATACAATAATATAAAATACATGTGAAACAGTTAAGCTATGTAAGGACCGTTAAAAACGATCTATAGATAACTCAACTGATCCAGATCACTGCCAGAAGGCGTTCCCAAGACATTTGCGGCATTGCCACGTAGAATGGCAATGCTAAAACGCTGAGCCAGATAGGAGCCAGCTTCTTGGTCAAAGTATCTACCAGACGCTGTGAAATAATTTAAAAAACGCGGCGGGCTCTCTACTCCAAAAGGCTCAAATATGTAGATCAAGACCGGCATATTTGCACGTTTTGAGGTCCTCGGCACATTCATACCTATTATATATTTTCAGTAACCTACCAGTATTCAAATCTCTAATTATTTATTATTTACTAGCTGTCCCATTTGCGACTTCGTCCGCGTGTTTTAAAAAGAAAAATATATCACAATAGTTCCGATAACCGATATTTGCAGCGATCGCGTCATCTGTCAAACGACCGACAGTTATGTCAAACTCCTTATGGTTACATTATAAAAGTTAATATCGTCGTTAAGTTTTCTGAAATTTTCTAATTTTCCACGCAATTTTCTTAATTTTTTTCTTTCATAAGAACATTCTCCAGACAGTAACAAACACAACAAAAAAATAATTAACGAAATCGGTCTAGTCGTTCACGCGTGATGACGTGACAAAGAAAAATAGGGATTCATTAATATATATACCAGCTGTTGCCCGCGACTTCGTCCGCAAATCCTTCCCTAGGATTCAATTTATCTCCTTGCCAAATTTTATTGATACGTTTAAAACCAATTACACCCACCACCCATTAAAAAGTTTCCACACAAACAGTCACACCCCATTTAACTCCTTTATGAGAGTTATGTTAAAAAATCCTGAAACATCTGTCTATTTATTTTGCATTTTAGGTATCTAAACCTAGTTTCTAAGAAATCACACCACCCGTTAAAAAGTTCCCATACAAACATTGACACCCCATTTTACCCCTTTGTTAGGGTTATTTAGAAAAATCCTGAAACACTTGTCACGTTTATTTTGCATTTTATTTATTCATCAATTTCATCCACGCTTTAAAAAGTTTCATACTTTCGTTTTCACCCCTTTCCAGCCTTTTAGTGGTGTGGGTAGTTTTGCTGTAAAAGTAAGCTACCTTCCAAATTTCAGCTTTCCAGCTTCAGCGGTTTCGGCTCTGCGATGATGAATCGGTCAGCCAGGTTAAGCTCTTTTATAGGTATACATAGTTGCACCAATTCTGTGTCTGCGACTCAAATTAAATCCCGGCATACATCCACCATAACAAATCAAGACAAGCACTGACTGTCGTGCAACACAAGCTTCTTAGATAAAGTCAGGGAGTAAGAGGACGGCTTAAAATCATAAGCATCATTCACCACTAAGATGGAGCTTAATGCTTATTATAACTTGCAGAGTTTAACCCGCGCGAACTTCGACCTGTTAAACCCGAGACAAACCCGACCATTAACGTCTTGCTATATACATACATACTCACTGTAATTTCACAGTGTTTGTGGATATGCCCACAAAACGTTATTGCTCTATACGCAGCAAATAAAGATGTATATTGTATTATGAGTCGCAATAATCTTCGCAATGAGTTGGAATGGAGCTATAACCTGCTCCGTGCACTATCACGAGAGTAGTAATAATAAAATGTGATTTAGAATACTGATAGAATACTTAGTTATTACTGGTAAAACATACTTACGTTAATTAATGACAAAATGGCTGCTGCCCAAATTTCATTAGAACTGTACAGCTGTTTAGTCGAGAAAATGTTACACCTTAAAAAACAGACATTATCATTTTCGAATTTGTAAAATTAATATTGATAGTATGGCAATTTAATACCAACAATTTACTTGACAGTAAATCATTCGGATTTACAAAGGGACGCTCAACGAGTGATGCCGGTGTTGAGTTAATATCACATATTTTTTATATCTGGGAAGAATCACGCGATGCCTTTGGTGTTTTTTGTGGTCTGTCGAAAGCTTTTGATTGCGTTCATCATGAAACTCTAATCAGCAAACTATATCACTATGGTGTTAAGGGAGTTTCACTTAAGCTTCTTACATCCTACTTAAGTGACCGAACACAACGGGTAGATGTAAATGGAAAGCATTCTCCGGGTTCAATGGTAAAAATGGGTATACCACAAGGATTAATACTCGGGCCATTCTTGTTTTTAATTTATATAAATGATCTACCTAAACTTGTAAAGGATGATCACGAGATTGTACTGTTTGCTGATGACACGTCACTTTTATTTAAATTAAAGCGATGACTTACTAATCTTGACGATGTAAACAATTCAATCTCTAAAGTTGTAACATAGTTTAATGTAAAGAACTTATTACTTAACGAGAAAAAAACTAAATGCATTCGTTTTATACTGCCCAACGTTAAACAGGTGAAAGCTAATGTAAAAATTAAAAACGAAAAGATAGATCTCGTCGACACCACAGTGTTTTTAGGCATTACTTTAGATAATAAGCTGCAATGGGGCCCACACATAGATAAATTGTCAAAAAGACTCAGCTCTGCGGCATACGCTGTTAAAAAGATCCGTCATTTTACCGACGTAGATACCGCTAGACTCGTTTAC
Source organism: Lampropteryx suffumata (assembly GCA_948098915.1). Taxonomy (NCBI): domain Eukaryota; kingdom Metazoa; phylum Arthropoda; class Insecta; order Lepidoptera; family Geometridae; genus Lampropteryx; species Lampropteryx suffumata. The sequence continues at coordinate 19,935,546 of OX402546.1, forward strand.
TTCAGCTACTTCCATATCATTATGTCGTATGGCATTCTGTTGTGGGGGAGTGCTGCTGATATTAACACCATATTTGTGTTGCAGAAGAGGGCTGTTCGTGCAATTTATAACATGGGCCCTAGAGAATCACTTAGAAATAAGTTTAAAGAAATTAATATTATGACAGTGCCTTGTCAGTATATATAGGAAAATTTTATGTATGAGCACAAAAATGTACATCTATTTAAAAAAAATTGAGATAATCATAGCATTAACACTAGAAATAAAGATAAACTCGCTGTTCCCACTGTTGGGCTCGCTAAAGTTAATAAATCTTTTATAGGGCAATGTGTACGCTTCTATAACAAGGTCCCAAGCGACGTGTTAGATTTGTCGATTGGCAAATTTAAAAACGTAATTAAACAGAAACTGTCTATTAAAGCGTATGATAAAATATCTGATTATTTAGATGAAAAAAAAGCTTGGGATGAATCAGCTCCAACTCGACTCGGCATCCGTAACAAAATTGTCAAGGATCAATCATACAAAAAAGTGTTAAGACCAGACAAGTTTCTTGCCGGATTCTTCTTGAACTGGGGTTAGGAGGAACCGGCACCTAGATTCACTAGCATGTAAGAAGATGATTCAAAGTGGTCCTTGTGATTTTATTGAATAAATAAATATTGAATTTTTTTGAATTGATTACTAACTTCCTAAGTTAGACGACCTTTGTGGCTGAGGTTGCGGGTTCGATTCCCGGCGCGGGACAAATGTTTGTATGATCTGCAGGTATTTGTATCGGGTTTGGATGTTTCTATGTATAATATCTATATATTTATAAAAAAAGTATATAATTAGTATATTAGTCATGTTGTACCCATAACACAAGCTCTGCTTACTTTGGGGCTAGATGATGCTGTGTGTAGTGTCTGGGATTATTTATTTATGACAAAAAGGCTGCTGCCCAAATTTCATTAAGATCTGTACAGCCGTTTAACCGATAAATTTTCGAATTTGTAAAGTTAATATTAATGGTATGGATTTATTGTTAACTAGCTTTCTTAGTACCTATAATATATAATAAGTAACCTGTGTGATATTCGAGGTCACAGACTAAATAAAAATTTAAGCTATTAAATAATAAAAATAATAATAACAGGACATGTGTGATAACACAGCGTCATCTGGCCCCATAGTAAGCAGAGCTTGTGTTATGTGTATATACCATACGACTGATATACTACATTTACACTGTTGTAAATACATATATATAATACATGGAAAAACACATAGACTCGTTACAAATACTTGCAGATCGTACAAACATGACGTATCCTGCGGTGGGAATCATACCCGCAACCTCTTGCGTTTGAAGTCTTCAAACACTGCGTCAGAGACGTCGCTCCAAACGAACATATAAACATTCGCATTTATTATATTTGTGGAACAGAATAGGGAGATATAGTCAAAAGCACTGATAATTTCTGTCGTGGTTAAATTCGCAAGTAGAGAAATATAGTAATGACGAACTTGTTTAAACTGCTTAGCTCTCAATTTTTGGATTCAAAATCCTAAAGTCTATTTGTTTCTTATACAAAAGTTTATAATCTAGACGTGCCTGCTTTAACAAACGAAGAAACGATGCCGAATAATAAGAATTTCTATAAAAACAAGAGAAACACTGCGCTGCTTAATCATTACCCCTCTATCCCTTAAAGGTTAAAATTCGGGTATTATTTTCATAGCGTGTAGCGTCAACACACTGTAACAAATACCACTTTAAATTTACAGTATCCTGTGTGTTGTCAGATACCTCGTCAAGACTTTAATAATTAAAAATTAAAACTAACTCATTCGCCTACATTCGAGCCTTTTAGAGTGGAGAACATGAGCCTATAGCGTTATCAAAATTATTTCACGGTATCTCGTAGAAAAATCACTCGACCCAAGAGTTGGCTCTTTTTTTTTATAACACGATGGTGGCAAATAAGCTTACGGACCCCTTGATGGTAAGCGATCATCGAAGCCTATGGACGCTGCAACACCAGGAGCATCACATGCGCGTTGCTGAACTTTGAGAAACCTATTAACTCCCCTTTTGAAGTACAACTACAAATTCCCCATTTACAAATTTGTCACCGTAATACAATCTATGCTTAGTTTGTATTTTCATGGCTAGATGGCTGATAGAATACCTTAATATTTTTATATATATATACATAAAAAACTTTAAATCACCAAGACACAGAACTAACATCTGCGTTCGTCACACAACTGTGGCCTGGGAGGGAACTAAACCTCAACCTTCAGCGCAGAAGGCAAGCAACTACCAGCTGAGTAGACAGTCTAGTGCAAAAAAAGGTTCAACCATGTTGAATCTGTCCTGCTGTTCTGCTTCATATTGTGTGAAATTAATGTATTAAATTATAAAGAATCTTAAGTATTTACAAGGTCTACTAAAAATGGATGAGTCAGGTTAAGTGGCTTGAGCCCCTTACCCACACCGCATTAGTAAATGAACACGTACAGAAAGCATCCTCCAATGTTATGAAGTAAGATAATAAGGTAGAATAGCATTTTCATACATAAAACTCCGACATCTCAGAAAAATGTGGTCGTCATTGCGGACGTAATAAAGCGGGGAAAGCGCACTAAGTAGTAAAAATACGTACTGTATTTTTAGTGAAAGAAATAAGTGGATAAAATTGTTAGCAAACTAATTCTTCTTGTGGCATATGTCTAGATGTCAACTTTCCAATGTCAAGTGATTTTGTTTTGTTATATCGTTACAACGTCGCAGTCCATTGTCATTTGTTTCTTAGATAAAAGTTTATTCTAAACGTTATTGTAGAATGATCATGCAAATCACAAAACTACATATTTTTATTATGTAATTTTCTATACTATTCTTATTCTAGTCACAGTCAAAGTATAATAATTAAAATTGCGCTACGATTACCTAATAATGTAAAATAACATGAGAATAATCAATTTGTCTTTTTTTTTGCATTGAGTTACGTTTTAAAAACTAAAAGAAAACCGACTTCTTTGAATGAAGTTAAACCACAAAACATTTCTGCTTCAATATATAAATTATACCGAACTGAATTGAGAACCAAATCTTTTTTTTTTAAGTCAGTTAAAAAATCACAAGGATTTTATATAACCGGATTTCCGTTATTATCCGGCCGTCATGTGAAGGTAGGCGCTATATTTAAAACGAACCCGTAACCGTAGGTGGGTCCGCACGTGCCTGTAATACCAAGGCTCTCAAAGGCTCTTGGGGAAATAAAATTAAGGCAGTTAATAGGGTTTGAAACGGTATTTTGGTAAAGTTTGGATAGTATTGGCGCAATTAGGCTTCTATATTGATTTGGTTTAGTTTCAGTACGGTTGAGCAGCGATGTAATGTTATGTTCTTTGATAATCGACTGCCTGGCTTTTAGTCGACTGGATTTAATCAAAAGGTAGGTTATGATTTCAGCAATTTGGATATTATTGTTTTTTCTAAAGGTCTTAGAAACTTCACGCATCTTCTGTCAAAAGCAAATACCTGTTTAAAACAGTGCCATCCCTTTTTGTAAGATAGTGACACATAGAGACAGAGCGAATCTTAAGCAGGGTTAAAGCAATCCGTTTATCATTAACTAGCTTTCGATTGGTACATTAAATGTAGCCTTTCATGTCACAGACTACACTATAATACGATTCATCTAGCTACATCCTCATAAAATAGTGCGTTTGTAATATTTGTATGATTGTGATCATAGCTTGTGTCTGAATAGGTATCACATTTCCGTATGTTATCTATATATATAAAAGGCGATGTAGACTCCAAAACGGCTGGACCGATTTCAATGACTGTATAAAATATTTTTAAGGAAATCTTCAGATTGGCCTACCGGGTGTTTAAAATTACCAGCATTATTTAATTATTTTGTTTATTCAAAATTATTTTACTGCATCTGGTAGAGACTAGAGACTAGAAACTTTGCGTGATCCAAGAGCTGGCTCCTATCTGAGCAAGCGTGTTAGCATTGCCATTCAACGTAGCAATGTCGTTAGTTTCTTAGGGATACTCTGGTAGTTGTCTGGATCAGTTAAGCAATCCATAGATCATTTTAAACGGTCGTTAGCTCAACTGGTCACATTTATTTTATATTATTCCGTACCTTTCTGTAAATATTAAAAAAAAATATATGATGTCAACATTTTATTTTATTATGTAATATCTCAACTTTAGTGGATTCTCGCCCTAAAGTTACGTCGTCGTTTTTCGAGTCAAATCTAACAAAATGCTTGACACACGGTAATAAGGAAACGCTTTAAATTGAGGAGGAAAAAATCGTGAAATGTCTTCAGGCCCTGAGCCACATTTACACTGAAAGCACGTTACCAGCGACTATTACTGGTAGACACCAAAAGGACAGTATATATAAGTAATTATACATTATTACATAGTCCTAATATACTGTTATTGGGAGGGACTATTGTTGGTAGACACTAACAGGACTATACATTTAAATAAAAAGTGCCTGGATGACCAAGCTTTGCTCGGTATAAAACACGGGTACAACGACGTTTAAAAATGAAACCACGCTAGATTTTCGATAGCTAGATCGGTTTATGGCCCCTGAAACCCCCTGCATACTAGATTACATGAAAATCGTTGGAACCGTTTCCGAGATTCAGTAAAAGTTCAGTTAAAGTTTTAAAAAAGTATGCATAGAACTACATTGGTAAACGTTAGTCTGTACAATACAATTACATTGTTTGTTTCACCCCGACTGGCAGCTCTCTCTGTCCTAGTTTCATTAAAGCAAGTTCTAATTCAAATCTGTTCTCTACAATACAATGATCACTGAGTCGTCTTAGATGTAAAATTCAACTTTTGATTATTAATTTAAGTGCGAGAAGCAAGCGCCGGTAGTCCTGCTTCACACGTGAACGTGTCCAAGTTCCCTCCGCCAGCGGTCCGAGGCAATTTGAACGAGATTAAATCCCCGGCCCATCCGAGCGTGCTTGGCCTAGGACCCGTCTCCGGCGCCACGAAGCACAAGTAATATTACTTAGCAGAAAGGCATGCTTATTTATAACCAATCTTGATTTTCAGAGAAATTTGCCCTTAGCTGCCCATGAGGTATCAGAATTTTTAAGAATATAGTGGTATTGCGTAAAATAAAGCTATACGAGTATCTCGAGGAATAAAAGTGTAAGATTCTGCATGCGGCATAGCCCGTGTTTAAACTTCGACATGCACATGGGGACAGATTAGGAAGAACGGCGTGAGGAAGTAACATTATATAATTACAAAGTCACAAACTTTCGCTTTTAAAATATGAATAGTAGATAGGAGAATAGACAGAACATCGTGAGATAGATAAACACATGCGTCAGGATAAGTCAGCACTTTTTGATGTGTAACATCTTTTTTTTTCCGCGCTCTTGCAATCTGTAGGAGTGGTTTCGTGAAAAGGAACGGAAGTGTGTGACGGAAGCCGAAACCCGCGCTGTTTGATTTGACCAATAAACTTGCGTTGTATTAGATTTGACTAATGAGCGCGAGCGGTGGTAGTTGGCCATTAGATGGTATCAACTCATTTTCTGAAAAGTTGGTACTGTTAGTCAACAGTGTTTGCGTGTGTGTGACGAGAAATAGAAAAAGAAACAGAGAAAGAGAACACATCAGCTGTGATTTTTACCTTTTTACCAATAGTATTGTGTATAAGGTGTGCAGTTATATAAACTAATTCAGGATATCATATTAATGTTGCTTATTACGAAGCTCAGATGTCAGATATTACACATCATATGCGTCTGCTGTAATGCTCGCTCGGTTTTGTAATCATATTACTGTTCAATTTGAATAAAAATAAAGGAAATATATTTAGATTTAGCATTTATAAAACTTTTATATTATTACATTGTTTAAATAGTACGAAACTCGTAAACTATGGTTTTACAATAAACAAAATAAACTTTAAGTTACGTTTTCTACAAGAAGTAAAAGCTTGCCGAAACCCGATATCTTGAGTAAATCTCTAGAAATGCACAACTTACTAAAGCTTAAGTTCTACTTAATAGATTTCATCGGAAACCAACAATGGGCTAAGTTTAAAGCGGAAACAGGCTTTTGAATAACTTTTCAAATACTTGTAGATTTTTTTCGGCATAAACAGTATTATTATTTACTCGTATTTCAAAAAAAATATACAGAATAATTATTCTTACAACAGTATTATGTGTGAGACAGCTGGACCGTTAAAAACGATTTATAGATAGCTTAACTGATCCAGATCACTGCCAGAAGGCAACGACGTTAAGACACTGGCGGCATTGCTATGAATCACAATTGAAAGAGATAAGGCCAGAAAGGAACCAGCGTCTTGTTCGCGATGTTTCTTCCAGATGACCCGAAATCATTTTGATAACGCGATAAGTTTCCGTTCCCGTGGGTCTTGACTCCAAAAAGCTAAAATCCTGTCCTGTGGACAACCACAGGATAAGAGAACTAGTTATCATGTTCACGGCAGATGGATGCGGCCAGGGAGTCGACATAAGTAGTTGAGATCAATAGAATGATAGATTATTTGATAGATTACTATCATACAAACAAAAAAGTAAACCGACTTCATTGAATATAAAAAACCACCCACAGCTGAATTGAGAACCTCCTCCTTTTTTAAAGTCTGTTTAAAACAGTTTTTATTAAACGCTTTTTTTTCGAAATTCGTACACACCAATGGAATGGAAAGCCAAATTTATATATTAAATAGATATTATTTATTTAGATATTATTAGATATTATTTACAGTTAAATGGAAAGGAAATGTATATAAAATTTCCTTTATTTGGATGTGATATTTTTTCCAGGTATTTTGGTTTAAAACCCAAACTACTGAATCGAATTTGATGAATTTTCTATGGGACCAATCGGAAAGTAAGACATATCACATAAAAAATATTTTTTCAAATCAGTTCAAGAATGACGGGCTTATAAGGAATATAAAAAAAACATTCTCTTTTTTTGAGGTCGATTAAAAATGAAAACACAGAAAACGAAATAGATATAAAATTGTACAATAGTTGGCATTATCGCTAAAACAATCTCATTCAGGAACATTTGTATGGAACTAAAACAGAAAGACAGCGGTGTACAAAAAGTTACATAATACATATACTAATACATCAATATGCATAATATAATGTTAATTATGCCTACCTACCTACAGAACACCAGTACTACACCAGTAGTCGTCGAAATCAAGGTCACAAAAACATGATTTTGCTAAAAAAAAAATATTTTTGCTTATATTTTATTTTTGTTTTTGTTTTTTGCAATTATTGTAGTACTTAGTTTTAATTATTGGTATTTCTTTTGTTTTTTAATTTACCTATTCATACATAAACTATCCATGAGTTTTAAGCGAGTTGAATATGTGGATTCAAATTGGTTAAAGATAGGCATATCTACACCTTATTATATAAAACTAATTTAATAACTGTGAATCCTAGATTACGATAAATAAATAAATAAATAATTTAATTAATTCTGGCCTCTCAGCTTAGTTTGTAGTAGCCCTTACCTTCTGCGCTATGTAGGTTGAGAGCTTGAATATAGGTGTTTATTCTTTGTCTGGGTGTTGTAAAGTATTATAAGTTTGTACTTCATAATATATATGTATTTTATCAGTCATGTTGCCACCACAGTACAAGGAATGCTTAATTTGGGGCTAGATGGTGTTGTGTGTATAGTCCACATATATTTATTTATTAATTAATTCAACCAACCGAAGTGGTTGCCAGAATAAAACAGCTTCAGAAAGGATTTAATAAAAAATCAGTTAGATAAATATATTCAGTCTTGTGATTTTTGAGTAAAATATATCTGCTTCGATGCTTTCTATTTCGACTTACTCCAAAGTTTTAAAACATCTGCTTTGAAACATAATAACAAGTGCGGGATCTAGTATTTTCGTCGATCAACTTTAGTTGAAGCTTTGTTTATTTTCTATCGCATCGAACGAAAACAAAGTGGAGGTAAACCGTGAAAACAGACGACATATTTCGTAGGACAACATAGTCTATTAGTAATAGATACTTTAATGCTAGATAGTTAGTTGGTGCCCGTGACTTCGTCTGCGCAAGAGTACTTCGTTTAATTCTAACGGTTTTTGCAGCGCACGCCAGAATAGCTTGCAGATTGCAGATTTTTTTCCTGCTGACTTGACACTTATATTTTGGACAATTCACACAATATCTTTATACATTATAGCTTATGTGTTATTCTAATGTATAAGCTATATTATTGTAAAGTTTCAATAAAATCCATTCGGTAGTTTTTGCGTGAAAGAGTAACAAACATACATACAAACTTTCGCGTTTATAATATTAGTAAGGTAATGCTAGATAGTTAGATGTTAGCAAAATCGTGATCTTCATTGAATCAATACTAGGAACAGAAACAAATTATACATCCCTATGTTTCGATTAGAAAAAGTAAATATGTCCTTTATGGGGAACACGGTGCGATTATAGGTTCATCTTATAATACGCAAAGCGCCAAGGTCTGTATTAGATGTTTTTAAATTACACATCATAAATTTAAAAAATTGACGTGTGACTGACGTGTAATTTTAGACACATAATTGTTGTTTAGTATTATATAATTGTAGAACTGCAGAAAAACTTTTACAGATCATACAAACATTTGTCCCGCGGTGGAAATCGAACCCGCGTCTTTCTGTGTCTCAGCCGGATTTTAGTCCACTGCACCAATATAAAGATCGTCAATATATAGAATACTAGCTGTTTTCCGCGACTTCGTACGCGTATGCTTAGAACCTTTATGTTTATTTTTGTAAGGAATGCATTCTGTGCATCTAATGAATATCTTATAAGTTTAATTCTTTATTTTATCCATTTTTAAATTTTTAAATTTTATTAAAACACGTATTTCTTTATTTCTTACCAAAACCCAAAATATGAATTTTTAGTTCCCCAACTTAAGAAAATATGAGTTGCCCAAACAAACTTTCATTCCCTATTTTACCCTCTTCAAGGTTGTTTTTTGAGACGAAAAGTAGCTTATGTGCTTATGCTTAAGGAGCCCCGAATGCAATACATCTTCTTACTAAATTTCATCAAGATCCGTTCAGCCGTGAAACGTAACAAACAGACAGACAGAGACACTTTCGCATTTATTAGTATGGATATACAATATATAGAGGTATTATGACAGAATAGTACATAAGGTAGCTTAAATCCCGATAACCCACTCTATGGTAATGCTGTGAAACGTTAATGTTCGAGAACGAAGTCACATAATTAACTAACATGGCGTTAAAGTATCGTCTGTCTATTTCATTCCCACGTCAATGTATAATGATGGCAACAGGTATAAACAACAAATTTACTAATGTGTGGTTATAAAAAAGACCGCTAGGGTGTTTATGTGGGCAGCTTTTCACATATGGGCAACTTTTAACAGTGGAGTGGAGTTATTGTACTGTTATTGATATTGTGCAAATATACAAATAGCAACCCGAACTCAAAGTTTTCATTTTAATTTTTATCCGAGAAACTGCGGCAAAACTTTGCTTAATTATAAACTTGCTAACAAAGACTATTATCACCACGAACTTACGACTCACTAGCAAGTCACTAGACTTGCTATCTTCAGAAAACCTGATGTAGCGCAAGGATATAATGAAAATATCCAGAAATGTACACGCATTACGCGCACAGACAAATGGGATGAGTTTCTCTCAGCATCTCATAGTCTATTGAATAATAAGATGATTAATATGATTCATCTTTTCTAATGACATTTCAATGAGATCAATAGTAGATTGTTGCACCGAGCGCAAAGTGAGTTATTAATGCACGAGTGTTATGTTGGTGCCCGAGCGCAAGCGAGGGCACTGAATTAACACGAGTGCATTAATTACTCTCTTTAGCAAGGTGCGTTATTTACTTTTCATTCAACTACCAATCTACCTACTGTGATAAAATATACCTACTCAAACTAAAAATATGAAGAATCAAAGTTTTACAATGATACAAGATGCACGCCATTTGTTAATTTTTTCACCAAGTCAGTTTTATTCAGCCGATTTTTATTATCAGCCAGTCAGTATCTTTTTGATCTAATGCAAACATTTTATATTAAACTTAATGGGAGATATTAAACCTCTGTGGTAAATGTATATCTAAATAAAAAGTAAAAAACAGTGCAACAATGAAAAACAGTGCAATAATGAGATTTCATAAAACATTACTGCACTGTTTTGGTTCTAAGCAAAAAAGACGTCCTTTGTGATCGGTTTTGTTGTGATTAATTAGTAGTTGAAAGAAAAACACATTGATTTATGAGTGTGCGAGTATGACTTTTTTTTAACTGAAATAAAAAAAGGATGTCCTCAATTCGGTTTTTTGTTATGTTTGTTACTTCAAAACTCCTCAACTTATAAACTGATTTAGATTTTTTTTTATTTGGGAAGATTGGTTTGGATAGTTTTGTTTTTAAATCAAAAAAGCTTGAAATAGGATCCAAGTAAACGATATTTTGTATAAAAAATTGTATATTGTAATATAAACAATTTTTTATCCGACTTCAAAAAAAAGTAGGAAGCTCGGTTTCGGTTGTTTTTTTTTAATATTCAATGAAGTCGGTTTTCTTTTTAGTTTTTAAAACGTAATTATTAATAAACAAACTATACAACTGACAACACAATTTGAAAAATACCAGTCATTACTCACGTCTTAATCTGATGAAGATACCGACACTGTTTCGATTCCTATAGAGAATCTTTATCGCGGTGAGTTTTAAGCGCAGTTCGCTTGCTCACGTTCGCGTTCGCTATTTCCCCTCCAAATGTACAGTAGAACTCACGAATGTTTTGAAAGGAAAAAAACTAATATAAAAAAACCTAGCTGTACAAACCCATGGAACTATTTAAAAGCGTTCACGCATCATGAAAACTAACAAACTTCGTTACAAATAGTTGATAACGCAGAGAATCATTTGCATCGAGCGAGCCGGCTGAGCAAGCTAAGCCGCTTACGATAATGTAAGCCGCACGGAGTCGAACGTTACCATAACTTTGTGTTGCAACAAGCGTAGCGCGCTCAAATTGTTTGCGTCGTATTTGTGTTGATATAATATCGGATGCACTTTGTTTAATAAAGGTACGTTTAACTAAACTAGTGATTTACCTATGTATGAAGATAATGACCTCTGTGACGCATTGGGTCACGGCCCGGCTAAGACGGGGAAGGTTCTTGCCGCAGGACAAATGTTTGCATGATCTGCAAGTATTTTTCTCAAATCGGGGTGTTTCTATGTATTATATGTGTTTATTAACATTAAAAAATGTATATGAGTAGTAAATCAGTCATGTGGTATCCGTAACACAAGCTCCACTTACTTTAGAGCCAGATGATGTTGTGTGAAATGCATGGCATTATTTATTATTATTATAAGCAAATCAAAAGAAGTTGAGTAACTTTCTTCTTACTTTTGGAAAAAGCATGAATCAAAACGTGCAGAAGATTACCAGTCTTCATCACCCTATGACTCACGTAGGTACGGTGTAGGTAACATCCATCATATTTATTTTGCACAAGCGTATTCAGTTATTTCAAAACACACATACTCCATTTATTTGTATTTTATTTTCCTTTCACGGGTTACAGCCATTACTTGAACAAATATTTGTCGTGTTGAAAGCCCACCGCGTTTGTTGTGTGTATTTTTACGTTATTATGATGTTATGTTTTATGTCACGGCTACGAAAAATAGCGAGAATCGCTCATAAAAATCGCTTGTTTACGAAAAGCGCTGCTTCTTAGCAAGAGCAGCCCTGGTGTAAAAACGAAGCAGAGTACTGATGAAAATTCAAACTTGAGTCACCTGTAGAATACTTAATTTCATTCAGCAAACCCTACACCGCTTTTAATACGTAACCTTTTTTACCTATATCTATATCTACTTATTACCTTCACTTTACATTTTTATCTATCGAATAGTTTATTCATAAACAATAAATACATAATTGATGACCTGTGTGGCGCAGTGGGCCAAGACCCGGCTGAGAGGCATAACGTTCCGTGTTTGATTGCTACCACGGGATAAATGTTTGTATGATCTGCAAGTATTTATTTTCGGGCTGGGTGTTTGTGTGCAAGAATTTACAATAAAAATACTCTGGGGCCAGATTTTGTTGTGTGAATACATACATACATACATTCACACAACATTAACGCGTGTGAGTTACCCTCTGTGATAACCACTTTTAAGAGATTGGGGGAAAGAAGAAATCTTAACACTCACACATTCACACACACACACACACATTGCAACCTTTTTTATGTTAGGTATTTATCTACTAAGATAATTATAATAGAATAGAATAGAATAATGGTTTATATTTAACACATAACACGAAAAAAAGTTACAGGCAGAGAGAAACAAACAAGTAGGTAGAGTAGGATTAGAGTAGGTAGCCCAAATTGTACATGTTTATAGTTTACAGTTTTCGCTTGTGGTGCAACAATGTAAACAATCTCAGCTTTAATGCCATTCCTATGGGAGACAGCGCTGGTTCAGACTAGGCCTTACAGGGCTTCACGGGCGGGACATTTAAACATTAGAGCCCCCATTCATCTACAGTTAGGCCCTACATCATGCTATACTTTCCAGTCCAGCACCAATTGCAGAATAATAAATAACTTGTAAATATTAAGCTTTGCTGCATTCTTTATTTGATAGCCAAGAAAGAGCTATAACATGAGCGATGTAGATCAAACTACGTCAGTGGTTTTGTGGCCACGGCGCAAGCGTTACGAAGAATGGCTCTTTTATATGTGGTTGAAGGACAGTAAAGTTTTGTGACCTTTTGATACGAGCAACAAAAAGCTCAATCGATTATGGGCCGTGTAAAGTATGCCATCAAATCGGGTTTAGAACTGGTATTAATATATAATTCTACATAAAATATACCATAAAATTCATGAACTTTCGTAAAATCAATGCTGTTTTATGTCGTCAAAATATTCAAATTAATTAATATTTAGCGAAGATGATCAAGAACAACAAATTAATAGGACGCTCCATCGAAATTGGAAAACTTTAATTAAATTGAAGCCTTCTTAAACAACTTCTCAAATATATCACTTCCGAGTCCGCATACAAATTTAATGAAAGCGTCGGTAGTGTCAAATACACGCTGGTACCTTAACAGTCATAAATTTACATCACGACACCCATTTGACTATTTCCAGCACACATTTTTAACTGACAATGAAAGGGACCTGGAAATTACCCAGAAAATTGAGAAAACCCGGTCTTAAAAACTTTTCCAACGGCACGTTCCAGAGTGGCTCGGCTCCAAATTAGATGAGGATAAAAACGGTCTTAGGCGGTGGGTAATAAAGTGCAATTTGGGTTGATCTAGGGATGTGACTTGTGCATTGCCGTGGGGAAAGCTCTTCTTAAGTCGTCTCACGTCTTGTGCCATATTCAGGGTTGTCGCAACGTTTATTATTCAATAGATAAATGTAAATGTCTGGGAATACCTTAGACGATGCATGTTGGAAATATTTTGTAAGGGGATTTGTAAAGTTGAGGACACGAAACCCGGTTTCAATGACTTTGATCTTCTATTGTTGGCTACGGTTTGACGTTATTATTGGTATGATTGTTATGCAAGTGAACTGATCTTTTTAAAATGTATTTGAAATCTTCCTTATTTCTTTTGAATAGCTGACCTGCATGTCGTGACTTGTGACATTAATGTAGAATGAGTGAGGTTGATGACAAATCTGGTCAAAGATCGGTCGCTTCTGATAGGACTGTTTACGCTTTATGGACATGGACATTTGACACGAAAACTTCTTACAAAAATATTGGGTCTGTGCTTTACGCTGATGTATCTTTTTTTAAGTCCCCGTGAAGTATACACTTTCTGAAGCGAGAGTGAATAGTAGTTTATTTTGAAGAGGCGTTCTTAAAATGGGCAACGCAAATAGGTTACTTATTGCCTTTGCTTTCTAGAATCAGTATGAAAATGAAAGTAAGTTCAAAGTACTTCTGTCTGTTTGTCTATCTGTTTGTATGTTACCTTTTCACAACTTCATCGTTAAAATGATACTAGTTACATTGCGTAGCTACATTGCGTGTACAACAGCAAGCAACAGCAGGTATAGAATAAATTCGATAAGCTTGGTTATTCTTCTTTTTATGAGTGTCCAAAATTAAGCAGTAATGGTGGAAAACTTTTTATTTCCTTCATCAATATTGAGAGGATTCAGGGTAAAAGTGGAAACATCTCTAGTCATTCACTCGTTCCCGAGGAAGAATATAATTTTCTATAAATGTCTCACAGTCTGTGATCAATATTTCAAAAAGTTATAAAATAAAATAAATAAAATAAATATTTCTCGTACTGTTTTTTTTTTGAATAAACCTTATCTGAAAACATGTGATCTCTCTCTAATACGTCTTTAAATGAAATATACATTCTAAAATTAACAAGGCAACTAAAACTGGCAGCTTGGCAGCAAAGTTACCTGCGAGAACTTTTAAATTTTTAGATTTACAAACTTTCAACTGATAATGACACTAACCCCAATACCAATTAGCTTTAAACCAAAACTAACCACTTTGGGACTTTCCACTAAATAAGGTGCTTCAGTGCCTCGGTCTCATTCAACTTTATCTTTGTACTCAATTAAGGTTGCACCTAGTGTTGTCCCAAGTTCTGCAACCACCTTCGGCTTTAGCTATGGCCAACTTGACTATAATCTGTTGGTAATCATTTTTGTCTCGATTTGGGTCATCGATTTTAATACTACTTGCTACTACTTTACTTGTTTTGGTTAAAATCTCGGCTTCTGCCACCACCTTTGGCTTTAGTTGTGACAGCTGAAGTTATGGCCAACTTGACCATAATCTGTTGTTAAGAATTCCTGTCTCGATTTTAATACTAGGTATTTGCTAAATGCTTCTATCTCTCTTTGCGTTATAATTGGGAAAAGGTGAGAAACCAATTACTATTTATTAATCTAACCTCCATTCGTTCTTACTTTAAACTCATTATTTAAAAAAAAATGTTACTATAATTCTTTTTCTTAGTTAGGATAAGACAATTTTCATATTTATTACATAGTTTTAACAAATTTGCGGCTATAAACTCAGCTCAACCAGCTTCAGCTCAGACTTTAAATATAATTCTCTTCAGAGTTTTTTGGTTTGGCTGTATCAGTTTACGTAATTTTAAAACAATGCGCAAATTTTAAAAACAATTTTAACTAATTTTCGGCAAAAATTTCGGCTTCTAAATTCAGATATCCAATAGAACTCTACTCAGAGCTTGTTTGGTGTTTTGCACACTATCTGTAATTGTTGGAGTGCCAGTTAATAATTGCCACATCGGGACCGGCCGTGATTGTGTTTAGTTTTGGGGCCTAAATGTTTTGCTCTCAACCTCTCGATGTTGGGGAAAGTTGGGGTGGGAATTCAATTTGATAAATATTTTTTATCTAACAGGGCATGATATTGTGACATTATTTGTTAACTGGTTGAATATACACCAGTTGGTTTACTTGGAAATATACAGTACTGATTTTTTTGTACCTAAATCTTCTGCAAACGTCTTATAATAGTGTACTGAAATATATTGCACTACTTAGTAAGGTAGGTTATTTTTGTCAATATCTGAAAATGTTTGATCTAAAGATGCTATTTGGAGTTTTAATATTGAGAAAAATAAGCTTGCTACACCTAAGATTATAATAAATAAATAATGCCGGACATTTCACACAGCATCATTTGGCCCCAAAGTGAGCAGAGCTTGTGGTATGGGTACCACATGACTAATATACTATATTTATAACTAATACTATAGTTTTTGTAAATACATACATAATATACATTGACACACCTAGATCCGAGACAAATATTTGCAGATCATACAAAACACATACAAGAAACGTAATTTATATCCCACCATTTGATTAGAATCTCTGAGGATGTTTATACATAAATGCAAAGGGGACCATGAGGTTCTCTGTGCAAATACAAGCAATCAGGATTGTAAAGCAAATTTTCTCTTATTGGCTGTACTTTGATGAAACCATTATTTCTATTTTCTATAACATTTCTTTTTACGTTATTTCGCCTTTTAGCAGCTATACATCGCTTTAGAGATGATTTCCCCGGAGCTCCGCCGCGATTAGGAGAGAATCGCATCCAATTTTTATCATCCACTTACGTATCTGTTTAGGCTTTTTGGTAAATTGCCTCATTGCGGAAAGCTCGTAGCTTAACGCCAATCATTCGGAGGTTATAGCATTATGAAACGAAGTGTGTAAGTACTCCTAGTATGCTGTACGATTAATATATAGAAATTTTATTAGTTCTTAATATTTTGGCTTATAAATTCTTAGTAACTAAGTTCCTTGGGTTAGTGAATAGTAAAAGACACTAGGAAAAAAAAACTTTGATAAAAAAAATCAGACAAAACTTGTAAAAAAATATTAAATCAAGTGTCGATACAACTAAAAGGTTTTGAAAGATTCTAATGCTTACAAACCATTTCAAATGGTTCCTGTAAACAGACGTAAGGACACTATAATAATACAGAAACCTTTATGACAATCTCCTAGCGCTCCGCAGTATAGAAAGTCATTCCCTTTGATTTCCCCTGGCACAAGTTTTCTCTTCTCTTATATGCTCGCTTCAAAAACTTAGTCACAAAAAACTTCGTTACTTATCTCGATGACCTTCTCATTTCTATAATGACTGCATTAAATTCAAAAGTTTCCGAGCACCCACAACTTAGTTTCGATGAAGAAAGTTTTGATTCCAAAATGCACAAGTTATGTAATGAAACCCAAACTTATTAACTATTAATATCAATTAATATTAATTTATTTTTTTATTTTTAGAAACTCTCTGATACGTTTTGGCAAACAGTCGGAAAGTCAAGGCAATACAATTGCTTGCAATATCTCAAAACAATAAACCAGCAGTTGGATTATATGCTGCATTTATAATGAATCCAGACCCAATTTCGGCTGACACAGAGTGAAACCAATCGAAAGGCCAGCGGAATAGAGCTGGCGAATCGTCCCGCAAATCGTATGGAAGGGAGATCGGATAGGCGTCAGTGGAAACAGCTTGGCTTGCCGCCAAAATGTATTACGTGCTTACCACGTGCCGAACGTGACGTTACACCAACTGTAAATACGCTTTAAGTATATAGTGGAACCGCCAAGATGCTCATTTGGTTCGAACGCGTCGGGGGAGTCCAAATTTTAAAATATTTTTGGAGATGTAAATCGGACATGTTAAAATGTACGTATGGCTGCATTCAAATACAAAATATGTATTTATAACTATTGTAGTTTTTTGTACATTGTATCTTACATGTAGAAATTAAAACCGTTGTATAAAATTATATTGAAATATCAGCTTATCTAACTAATATTATATATCCGAAAGTAAATCTGTCTGTCTTTTTATTTGTTACGTTTTTACGCCTAAACCGCTGAACCGATTTTAATGAATATTGGTATAAAGACAGGTGGAACCTTGGAGAAGAACATAGGGTCCTTTTTATGTAGGTATTACGCGTGCGAAGCCGTGGCCAGCAGCTAGTAATGAATAAGATGAACATAAACCCTACGAAAACTTTCTTATATAAGTACATCGTTCTAAGTTCCTCATAGGGTTGGTTGATGGAAACTATGATGTCACCGGCACCAGCCTCGGGCGCTCAATCTTCTATGTTAGTTTGCCCCCTTTCGCTCAAAGTACGAGAACCGAAGGATACTTTTAGAATTACATACAGCTGAATCGCTGTTTTATGACGTGATCGTATGAATATTTTATTAGTACAAACTATTGAAAGAGTATTAAAACTATAGAATACCTACATTTTTAGGAGTACTTATATGGTGCTTAATTCAAATTAAACAAAGTGCAGTTGCAGAAACTTGTAAACTAACAAACATAGACAAAACAATTTTAAGCAAATATAAAATTATTTTAGTAATTATAACCACAAATTTTATGATAATCAATAAGAGCTGTTTGTACAGCTCAAAATTAGTTTTGCATATTTATTGCGTGAATGTATACAAAATTGTATAGGCAAATCATGTTTCACCTAAATTGTGTTGTGACCATTAGCAAAAACGTTTATAAATTAAAATCAGGTTTGAAACTCATTGCGAAATCAGACTCGTTGAGGCTCTAAATACTTTTTAATTACGAGCCGAGCCAATTTCAGTTTTATTAATAATAGCTTAAGTTCATTTTTCAGTGAGGCTTAGGGAATGCCTAGGTGCTGTCTGCAATTTTCTCATTACGTCTTTATAATTACTTAATCCTGTTTCGGTGCTTGGTTTAATCTCGAGCTTATTTGACATTTTTTGTTCATTTGAAGTTGTTTTTCAGAAGATAAAATGATATATCTAAAATTAAATGGTTAAAATAAAGTTCGTTCATGTCAAACGTAGGTAGAAACGAAAATGAAAAACCGTTATATTTTCTGTATAAACACAAAACCAGTTAGATTTATATGTACAGATCTCCACACTAGGCACGCCTGTATCGTAGAGATCTGATGTACAATTATACAAAACTGATAAGATTAATTAATCGTCCGATTACCACAATGGGTACATACAAGATTGAAAAGAAAAGAAAAACAATAATAATAAAAAAATAAACTACAAATAAAAAATACATACATAAATAATTACGTTTTAAAAACTAAAAAGAAAACTGACTTAATTAATTGCACATTTGAGCCCAAAAAAAACCACTCGATTATGAACCTCAGCCTTTTTTGAAGTTGTAAAAAAAAATTTTAATTTTAAAAAGTATTTTATAATTTTTCGAAATTCGTAAACACCACTGAAAGTCACAGGTAAGCAAAAAAATACAACCAACTTGAGAAACTCCCCCTTTTTTTGAAGTTGGTTAAAAATTAAAAATAATATAACTATACAATACGAGCGAGAATGTCCTCAGTGACAGAATAGTATAATAACAATAGCCATTTCCTTACTATAAATTTCAGTTCAGAGGGGGGCTTGTCCCTTATGTCACAGAGTCACAGATACCTATTGTATCATCACAAGGGCCTAGACTGTATAGATTTGACACAGTTTGTGATTGATAAAAATGGAGATGGGTTTCAGCAAAATTGTGACCTTCAAAGAATCAATACTAGGAATAGAAATAAATTATACGTCCCTAGATTTCCACTAGAAAAAGTTAATAAGTCCTTTATGGGGAACACGGTGCGCTTCTATAATAAACTTTCTGAAAATGCTACTAAACAACCTATTAAGAAATTTAAAGCATACAGACAGTTAACTGACACATTTGAAATGTATAAACTCTCTTGTATTCGTTTTTCAGTTATAAGATGGATCCTGCAAAAAAGCGCTAGGACCATGACGAGTTTCTTGTCGGTTCTTCTTGAGCTTGGGTTAGGAGGAATTGGCACCTAAATTCACCTAGTATGTAAGACGTTTCAACGTGATCTTTGTGATTGTATTGAATAAAGTATCTTTTGACTTTGACTTTGATAAGTCACGCGAGTGAAGCATGACTGCTGCGTCATGTCAATTCCATACAATTTTATCTCTCTGCAAAGGCGTTAACGTTAAGAAAATCTAAGTGAGAAGTATTTGTTTACACTCCCTAAAATGAATCCTTATAATCCTTATTCTTATAGGTTTTAAAGCTATGTCTAGCTAGTCGCAGTAGTAGTGATGTCAAGCTACAACGTTTTGTTCTTACCTCGAAACTAAATTTATTACGTGCGTAGAAAGATACGAATATTATTATAATTCCCTTATGTCTAGAAGCTACTCATTCTAAACAAATTTAGGTTTGATAAGGTAGGTAGGTTAGGTAGGTATCCTTGGGCACTAGTTTCATATATACAATAATTACGTCTAAAAAACTAAAAAGAAAACTTCATTTATATAGAAATACGAAATATCGTTTTCTTGGATAACTTTTTACCAGCTATTATGATTTAAAACAAAACTACTGAACCGATTTTGATAAAATTTTAATGGGACTAATCGGAAAGTATAAATAAAGGAGTAAAGAGATAGCAAACATAAAACAAAATAAAATTGAGAACCTTTTTTTGAAGTCGTCGGTTAAAAATTATATAATTTAAAAATCACAAAATCAAATATTTTAGTATCGTGAGTGTTTTGAATTAGTTGAATAGAGAAGTTCAAGCTATGCCAATATTACTACACATTAAGAGACTTGCTAGTGAGTCAACAATGGTAGACCCAGTGCTAAAGGCACACAACTCAAAGCGGAGCACAGAAATTAATTTGAAACTCATTTGTTGGTGGTAATTGTGTTGCGAGTAGATTTTGTTGATTCCATTACGGCACTATTACTTATTCTGCTTCAAGGACTTTGAACTATGTTCCATTCACTGAGGAATTTCGGAGGGTAATGGGGGCAGGGGCTAATGCTCAAAAATAGTTCGCTTGAAAACATTACAACGATGAATATACAACAATATCATTTACAATAAGATACCGCCATCCATTCGATCATTACCAAATGCTTTTAATAGGGAGTTAAATGAAAAACTGTTGAGAAAAGCGTACTATAAAGTCAATGATTTGGTTTGACGACCTCTGTGGCGCAGTGGGCGAAAGCCTGCCTGAGACGCAGAAGGTTGCGGTTTCGATTCCCGCTGCGGGACAAATGTTTGTATGATCTGCAACTATTTGTCTCGGGTCTGGGTGTTTCTATGTATGATATGTATGTATTTACAAAAAAAAGTATATAAGTAGTATATCAGTCATGTGGTACCCATAACACAAGCTCTGCTTACTTTGGGGCCAGTTGATGCTGTGTGAAATGTCCGGCATTATTTATTTATTTATTAATTAATTTGTATGACCGCACAATTATTTAGAATTTAGTGAATTTAGTCAAAGTCAAATTCAAAAGATACTTTTTTCAATACAATCACAAGGATCACTTTGAAACGTCTTACATACTAGGTGAATTTAGGTGCCAATTCACCCTAACCCGAGCCCGAGAAGAATTGGCAAGAAACTCGTCTTGGTTCTAGCGCTTTTTTATATATAGGTACTAAACTACCTATTAAGAAATTTAAAGCATACATAGAAGGTATTCTTTTGAAGAAAGCTTATTATAATATAAATTACTATATTATTGATAAGAATGCATGGCCCCATGTAGCTCAGCCGTCAGACAGTTAACCGACACACTTAGAATGTATAAACTCTCTTGTATTAGTATTTCGTAGTTAAGGTTAAGTTATGCGATGGATCATATAAAAAGTGCTAGGACCAAGACGAGTTTCTTGCCAATTCTTCTGGGGCTTGGGTTAGGATGAATTGGCACCTAAATTCACCAAGTCTGTAAGACGTTTCAAAGTGATCCTTGTGACTGTATTGAATAAAGTATCTTTTGACTTTGACTTTGACCATGTTATTTTTTTTAATAATGATTTCGTTAATGTTTACCCACCTACCTACTAAACGTTTGTATGTTGTATGCGAGATCCAGAGATTCCTAATATTAAGAAAAAACTGTCATTTGTAATACCTGGATTCACAAACAATAAATGATTATGATGAAAAATACTAATGGAATTCAACGTGTCGAACAACTGAATATAATCAAACTCTTAATAACCATCTTCAGAGGTCTGCGCGGTGCTCCTACTCAGATTATAAATAAGACGCTTGATAGTAAGCGCAGTAAAAAAAAATAAGTTACATCCTATCATCTCGGGTTTGGGTGATTCTATGTATAATATGTATGTATTTACAAAAAAAAATATTTAAAGTAGTATATAAGTCATGTGGTACCCATTACACAAGCTCTGCTTACTTTGGGGCCAAAATGATGTGTGAAATGTCCGGGATTATTTATAATTTATTATTATTTATTTATTATTATGTTAGGATATATTAATAATAAGTATTTTCTTTTCTCGAAACATAGTTTGTTTTCGCCATACTACGGGTACTGGTTTCGTATGACTTATTATGTGGATTAACCTGTACATTATAGATAAGTAAAATACGTATATTTAATACAAATTCATACAGGTTTTCACTATTGGAAACATATTAAAAAAACAACCGAGATGTTAAAGAACAACCGAATTTCTTTACAAGAGCTCGTGACATATATCATAGATGTAAGAAACCCTGAGAGAATTGTTCTTTCAAGAGTGCCTAGAACTGCCATAAATAAAAAAGTTCTTTTGCAATTTGTGGTCAAATATTTAATAAAATTCCTGCCGAAATAAAGGACTTGCCAAAAAGGCTTTTTGTAAAAAAAATTGTGTTTTTATGACAGAACTTTTTATACTGTTAACGAATTTCTTGGAAACTAATGAATATAATTGATTAATGCTAAAATAGAATACTATAATTTAATGTAATGTAATATAGTATAATTTAATTAAATTTTTGAAAACATATAACTTGCACGCCATAGTTCTTTGGTGAAATATGCGAACATATTGTATGACTCAATATCTGTTACCTACCATATTTCTTGCAAATAAATTATTTATATTTCTATTTCTATTTGTCCATCAGTGAAAACCTGTAATTGGCTCTCTGTTTCTTTTTAAGTATTATGTTGTTTTTTCAGCTGTTGGTTTTCCAAATATAAATAAATAAATAACTAAATAAATAGTAAACATTAATATATATATATATTGGTGGACAATGCACACAACGCTACCTAGCCCTAAACTGAGCATAGCTTGTATTATGATACTGCTAGAAAACTTATATATTTTTAAATACATAAATTATGATACTTTATAACACCTAGACAAAGAACCAACACCTATGTTCATCACACAATTGTTTGTCCTGGATGGGAATTGATCTCTCAACTTTCTCAACTCTCAACAGTGCAGAAAGCAGAACTACTAATCACTGAGCTGACAGGCCAGTTAAAGCAAAAACACAAACATGTACATACAATGTATATTTAATACATAAACACAAACTTCTCAACAAAACGCAAAGCCCAGTATTTAAAACGAGTTCGGCGTGTAAATATCGAAAGTTCAGGATTTCATTTCCTCTTATCCACCCTTTTCCTGAAGTAGGGGGAGGGGGGTGAACTCATTATATCGCCCAGTATTGTCCGGTTCTAGCCGGCTGTTCACTAATACGGAAAATCTTAGCTGAACAATGGCTGTTTTAATCTGTTGCGTAGAGCACAGAGTGTGAGCAATAACTATTTACCTAATCTTTTTAAAGAATTTAATGACTTTTTAGATTAAAGTCAGTTAACAAAAGCTAAATAGTCTATAGTACATACAAGAAAAATACTTCATGACTACGAAGGATTCTACGACTACTTATTACGAGTGTCTCTTGCTATAAGCAGAACATAAGTGACATCGATTACACCAAAACTGCTATGACTTCTAATGCGAGCAGTGAAAACACACTTGTAAGAACTAGAAAGGTCTGTAAGACTGTCCATTGTCTGTAAGGCTAAGATTTTTTTTGTCGTGACAACGTCTAATAAATCGATGAACGCCGGCTGCACGCACAAAAAAGGATGACTCATTGTAACGTTACGATCGGAGTGAGAGCGCTGCACGAGCGAGCGAAAGGCACGATCGGCTTGCGCCGACTCCTTCTTTATATCCATACAAAATAGTGATGATTCAATAAAAATGATTCAATTTTATTTATAAAAGTATGGAATCATTTCATCAATGTTTTGTTATGACGTTGTCACGTTAAACTATCATCCGTAAACCGATTTTACAGACAAACAATTTTTTTTTATACCGGAAAAATCACACAGCATCATCTGACCCAAAGTAAGTAGAGCTTCTGTTATGGGTACCACATGACTGATATACTACTTATATACTTTTTTTTTGTAAATACATAGATATTATACATAGAAACATTCAGACCCGAGACAAATACTTGCAGAACATACAAAAATTTGTACCGCGGCAGGACCCGAACCCGCAACCTTTTGTGTCTCAGATAGATATTATTACATAGACATAGATATTATACATAGAAACATTCAGACCCGAGACAAATACTTGCAGATCATGCAAACAATTGTACCGCGGCAGGACCCGAACCCGCAACCTTTTGTGTCTCAGCCGGACCTAAGCCCACTGCGCCACAGAGGTCGTCAAATTCAGAGAAATAACTAAGCGCGAACATACAGTAATAATAATAATCAGTATTAATTATTTTAGTGGTAAATTGTATGTTTACAGGTCAGCTAAAATTAAAAATACAGGATAACAATATTATAATAAATTATCTAGTCGTGTATTATAATGTCTGGATGTTCAGTTTTATTTATGTAGCTTATTATGTATGTTACGTATGAGCTTACAAAATTCAAAACAAAAAAAAACAAATTTACAAAATTTAAGTGCCTTTTGACATACGGAGAAAAAAGTCTAGCGTAAGTTTTTTATACCTTTGACTACACGTTAATTGAGACTGGTAATCTGAATCTCGAAGCTTGATATGCCAATTTTTACCTAGAAAGATTAACAATAATAATAAATAACATGCAATTATTATGCTACAACACTAAGGTAACTTTAAAAAAACAAAATTAAAGGAGGTAAATTACTATAAAAATAGCCTCCACTGATCGTGTGCCTAGTGATGTGCCAGAGCACTGGTTTCCGATAGTCGCACGAAAGAACAAAGCTTAACGAAGGACAAAAAGCATACGAGCTCTAAAATAAGCTATGCAAGGGCCAAGAAAGACTTCTCGATACCGTATTCGCCGGTCTAAAAGAAAACACCTCAGACAGCCTAAGCGGCGATAAATTACATTAAATCACCGAATTACTTCTCACGAATCTATTTTAACCGTCCACTAATCCTAGCTCTTTTTGATCCTCATTAACGTTCGCCGATTATCCGCCCACCCAGGAAACTGCACTTTGGGCGGATAAAGTAATCATCAACGGGCCACCACCTCGGCAGAATAATATAACGATTAACGTTTTTCTGCAAACGAAGGGCCACCTGCCTGATTTTTCGTATATACAACTGTTAGGCACAAAATTTCGTAAGCACGAATCAGAATATCACACTATTGCGCGCGTCTGTGTGTTAACTTGTTAGATTTTCGCACTCAAACGTCTGGACGGATTTGGACCAATTTTGTGTAGATGTACGACCCTAAAACAACATATATCCTAGGTACCACGCGGGTAACATCTAGTGCCATAAAACAACTTACATTCTAGTAAAAACTGCAAAAAAAGCAAATAAGTTATCTGTTTGTACAAAATCAAATATTCTATGAATGAATATATCCAAAAAAAATACTTTCAAGTATGGTACTTACAAAAACACGTGATACATTGCATTTTGTACTTTTAATTATTGACACAATGTTCCAGAGTCTTCGTAAAAACATGACCTGTATGTGGTAACTAAACAGTTTAACAGTTCGTCGGACCCGATGCCAAGTTAGTACTTACGGGATTTTCTGTTGAATTTTTAATGTATTCGCCAAGGCTTCGACGCCTTCAGTGGTTGGATTTTCTAATGGTTATATTTTTACACGAATATTTAAGAGGTAAATTTTCGTTCACTTAACATTTTCTCGAGGGGGCGATGCTGCGGTGAATATTTTCAATGCTATGGTCAGATTTATTTATAAAATTAATTTAACCTGTTGAAACACTTTATTACAATATTTGTTTCAACAGGTCAAAACAATTGCACGTAAAACGAATGGACGGGTCGCTACTCGTACCAGGAATTATTACTACCCACTCGGGGTTGTGTAGAGGGAATAGTTTATGCTCTATTTGGCTATTTTAGTGTCCCAATTATTTTTTAATGTATAAATGAAATAAAAAATAATATTATATGTTCTATATCTTATAAATATTAAACAATTTGACAGCAATGAGAAAAAAATGTACATGGTATTATCAGGAAGATGTGATTTCTTATAGAAAACTTTAAACAGTAATGCCGCACGTAAATCAGTATTTATTCTAAATTTTAACGGCAGTTAACACAATATCTTTCAGGAAAATGACTTACAAACATTCTTTGTTGCTTTTGTTGTTATAAAAACCTAAAACCATAAAAATATTAACAAAACTGCCGCATTATCGTTAACCGCCAAGAGTGATGCCATAACAGACGTCTTCAACACAAACTGTCAAATAAAAATACACTCGTCGGTATAAGACGGCCATTTGCGAGGGGAGCCACGTGGAATGGTAGTATTACGTTTATAACTGCCATCAAAAGTATGCTTCAAGATGCAAGCACCTCTTACGACAGATTAAAAGAGTCTTTAGATGACAGATATATTATTTTGATAATTGATACTTTGTCTTTACTTTTATTTATAATGAAGAATTTGAAATATTAATTAAAGAAATATGACAATAGTCGTAGTGAATGTTGTTTAGTACGTCGATCTGTTAGGAAAACCTTGACCTTTTACGAGAGCATTAGGAAGTTAGTACACATAAAATACAGCAAAACTTAAGTTTCCCAGCTTGGCATCACAATATCAATTATGTCGGCCATTCAAAAACTCCAACAATTACAACAAAACTATGTACATCTTAGTGTTCGGATTGGCGTTCCGCCAACAGCCTTCGTTAGAGCCTATAACGATGACATCCTCGAAAGGTCGTTACTAGTATCGTATCGTTAGGTATCGAACTCGCGACTCGCAATTGTTATGTAAAATGTTTTTGTTCGTTAGCTGGTGTAGCTGGCAATCAGAATTGGCGTGAAAACACAAACTTTTGTTGAGTTGTTTGGTGATATTGATAACGATGAATGTTTAATTTAATTTGTTGGTTTTATTTATAAACTGACCTCACAGTACTGTTAGTATATACTCTGCCTTCTGCACTGTTTTGTTGTTGACTTGTGTTGTGTTGTTGTTGCGGTAAGTTGTTGTCGGTTCGTACCCTAATCCAGGACGAGCATTTGTATAGTGAACTTAGATGTTTGTTCTGTGTTTTTGAATGTATTAATAATATTTGATCAGTCATTTGGTTAACATAAATTTGCTTAGTTTATAACTAAATATTTTTTTCTAAAATTATCATGGTTTAAAATATTTTCACTCAAAGCGGGATATTTACCATTATATATGAGTTTTTCTGCTTTCTGATATTTCGGCACAGTCGCGTGCAAGATTCAGAAAGAGGGTAGACTGTTTTGTCTGCGAATAACATTCACCCGGAAAGACTTCAATTTATCTCGTTATCATGGCGCATGCAACTGTGCTGAATTATTGGGAAGCAGAAAAACTCATATATTATCATGGAAAATATCCCGTTTAAAGTGATTTGTTTATTTTTTCTCGTTGGATCAAAATCTCAAAATCCAGATGAGTGACTAGCTGAGGCGATACCAGAATTAAATTCTAGCTGGTATGTATGTGTTTGTCATATAAAAGACTTTCATTCAGTAGTTTACAGCTTGAACGAGCATACTTAATTTCTATCATTATTTTGGTAATTGAGCGGTGCTGGCACGACGCCAATACCGTAGGCTTTTCACTTCATCAGGATTATACACGGGACGCGATTATTGATTATGAAGGTGGTAAAAGTGTATGGGAAATGCTATAAACATTGAAGATATATCAGATCTGTTTAATTTGACAACCTCTGGTGCAGTGGACGAATGCATGCCTGAGACGTAGAAGGATGCGGGTTAAATTCCCACGGCGAATATTTGTCTCGGGACTGGGTGTTTATTTTTTGTAAATGTATATGTATGTAATAATAAAAATAATTATATAAGTAGTATTTCTGTCATGTGGTTCTTCCTCATAACACAAGCTCTGTTTGCATTTGGGCTAGATGACGCTATGTGAAATATCTAGCTTTATAATTTACTTAATTAGGGTGTACCTCTGATATCCGTAGTAGAAATATATGTTACCCAGCAAATGCTGAGTTTGAGCTTTTTTGTGAGGGCTTAATTTAACTTTAATCTGTAGAATGAGACCGGTGGCTGGGCAGATGGGACCCTCTTGATGTAAGCCTAGGAAGATTTGGCGCTCCACTGGTGTTATTTATATTTAAAAAAAAAGATTAGGACCAGGACAAGTTTTTTGCTTGATTCCTCTCGGATATAGCCTATAAGGATTCGTCACCTAAATTTACCTAGCACCTCCTAAATTCACCTAGCGTCACCTAAATTCACCTAGCGTGATTCAAAGTGGTTTTTGTGATTGTAATAAATAAAATTGTAAAACTGATTGGACACGTGTTTGTCCGATCAGCAAGAGGTACAAAATGATCATCATCCGTTTCATTTGTTTTATCCACTGCTATCCTCTGCTAACCTTTTTCATCTGTGGCTATATTTACTATATGTTCGACCTAATAACATATCAAGTATCAATTATAAAATAGATCCTTTATGAGAACTATGGTGCGCTTCTTTAATAAACATCCTGAAATGCAACTAAACTATCTGTTAAAAATATAAAGGTTACATAAAAGATAGTGTTTTGAAGAAAGCGTATTAATATAAATGACTACATGGTTGATAAGAATGCTTGGCCTCGTGTTGCTCTGCCCTTTGATGATTAACTGACAAATTCGCAATGTATAACTATTACACTGTAACGACTATTATCTAGTATTAATTTTTCTGAAGGGGAGTTATAAAAATCATACAAAAAAGCTCTAGGTTAGGAGGAATTGGCACTTAAATTCACCTGGTACTGGTATATAAGAAATTTTCAAAGTGATCCTAAGAATTGTATCGAATACATCATTTAAAATTATTAACGAAAACTTAAAAGGTGTACAAAAGGCAATAAACTTCCAGCACATTTAGTTTATCAGCAAAACGAAAGCAGCAAGAATCAGCACTCAGTCAAAGAACGGACAGGACACCGACTTCATAATGGAATAATTTAAATTATAAACCCCTCGAAAGCACAGAGCTTTAGAAAACGCAATAAAACAGAATGAGAAGAAAGAATTTATCCGTCTTGGAGCTGACGAGGCTAATCCTGCTATGGTTATGCCGCGAAAATTTATTATAAAATGCGGTTTTGCATAATTCCCGGTTAATATCTGAAGCGATGGACGGATCTTCTAAGGACTTGTGCTGCTTTATTAGTTGAGAGGATCTTGAACTCAACATTAATAACTTTGGTTCTTTTCACTCTTTAGTCCGTAGATGTCTGGTATTTGGTAGATTCTAACGCAGATATTCTGTATTAGTATTCTAAAATTCGTCACCTAACTCGCTTCCAAAATTAAAAACAACAAACTTTTAATTGTGAACGAATTTTTTACGAGCATGATCGGGTTTTGACAACGACTCAAATTGGTAGGTAAAAGTAAATAGATCCTATGGGGAACACGGTGCGCTTACAGTAAGCATCTTGAAATGCAACCAATCAACCTTTAGAAATTTGAATCTTACATAAAGGGTAGTATTTTAAAGAGAGTGTATTATAATATAGAATACTATATTGTTGATTAGAATGCATGGACTCATGATGCTCTGCTCACTAACAGTTAACAGACAGATTTGCAATGTATAACCTACTATTACTCTGTATTAGTTTTTGTAGATAAGCTAGTTATATAAGAAGGTCACTAAAACACTGGATAAGAACGAGTTTCTTGCGTTAGGGGGAATTGGCACCTAAATTTACCTAGTATGTAAGAAATTCGAAGTGATCCTTGTTGTTGTATTGCGCTTCGCTTTGTTATGATTTGAATATACAAAAAATGATATACATTTTTAAACTTTTTTTTAGACAAATAATTTACTAAATAATAAAATCACATCAGTAAACATGTTACTGCAATCATTTGAAATTCAATCAAAACTTAGTAGTTACATTATAATGCGTATACCGCAGCGATAAAATGTTTTATTCATATTATGGCATTGCATTATCTAAACATAAACAGGCTTAGCAGGAAATTTGCGGCTGAATCATGCCCAATTGCACTGTTATTACCTGCCTAATTTTGTTTCATCAGTGCGGTTTCGTGTTTTCAACATCATGGCGCTGTTGATGTCTAGTAGCGCAATCAGTAAATAAAAAAAATGCGGTCCGGACGCCCGACAGAAATGATAACTTAAACTAATCTTACTAGCGCTGTGGGTTAGAGTGAGAGAGAAGGAGCCTGCCTACTGCTGCCGTTTGCGTGAGAGAAAGGGAAGCTAGACAGACACAAATTGCAGGAATGTGAAAGAAAAGATCTTGAACATCAAAAAAAAATTAACGAATTATATTGCGCTACGTTCTAATGTTTTTATATTCGTTTAGCTAACTAGTAAAACAATGAGAATTGAAACACGCATGTATTAAAATACGCTGCTTCAATAAAAAGTTTACTATGCCATAGCTTTGAAAAGTTCTGAAAATCCCCGTTAACAATTCATGCATAAAAAGAGAGAGTTTAGTATATCTGGAACAAAACTTTGGAATGTGAATGTGAACTGTACATTTTGATTCATAATATCGCTTTAAATTTGAAATACTGTGTTAGGTATACTATGTAACGGTCGCGTGGTCCTGATTACAGAATCAGCCTTGCTTTGTGTCCAGTTTGTACAATTAATATTTTATCACTTGTTCACGTCCGCGTCACTGTGCTAAATTAGGTCCGTATTTTGTGTTGTAATTAGCAAAAGAGCAAGTTTACACGTCACTAAGCACTGACGCACAGTAGTGACTGACTTAACTACTGGCGTGTAAACCTGCCATAGATAGAGTTAGATTAATTTTATGTTACAACACTATAATATTTAAAATTATCAACTATGCTAGATACTCGTAATTAGTGGCGATTCTGAATGTTTTGTAATAAAAAACAATAAAAAAAAAACGGGTTGCACTCCGGGAGTGCTGACAGAAGTGAAAACTTATTTTGGCGCGTTAGAGTTTAGTAATATATCACTTCAAAATCAGTAATTATGGCGACTGCCAATCAAATACTGAACGAACACAGATGATACAATATTTTTTGTTCAGAATGTAGATAATAATATCAAAGAACCTAACCTAAACTTATCCATACAAGAGTAGACTGTAAAGATGTGAATTAAGGTTTATAATCAAATGGGGCGAGCGCGGCAGCCGGCTGCGTCTCGCCCCAGACGGTAACGGTGTCGCGAATCTAGAGGTTTACCTCATCTAAAAATATTCGCTCCGCGCTAAAAGCAGTTTTCACTTCAAAATATTAAATGACTGCAACCAATTTGATAAGCAATTAGGTGCTGGAATTACATTCCCCGGCCTCTTCGACTTTTGAAATCTAAATATTTTTTTTAAATATGAATTAGCAAATACCCGGGTTGCTTGGTACGGATGCCCATATTAAATGTTAGCATTTATTTATTTTATATAAGTATTTACTTTTATTTACTTTTATCTTTATTTCATTTTTCGTTTTTTTTTCTATTATTTTGGCTACTTATTTTGAATAGAACTTGTTCTTAACCTCTCAGCTATTCATTTAAAAAAAACTTAGCTATTAATTAATCCTCACTGGGTATTATGACAGCTATGGTCTCGGCAGAATAACAACGTCTACTACGAAAACAGTAGCCAT
Organism: Lampropteryx suffumata; assembly: GCA_948098915.1. Lineage (NCBI taxonomy): Eukaryota > Metazoa > Arthropoda > Insecta > Lepidoptera > Geometridae > Lampropteryx > Lampropteryx suffumata. The sequence goes on from OX402546.1 coordinate 19,967,171, forward strand.
CATGCTGAGTCGGGGGCAATTTGCTGCTGTAGCATACACATACCAATTTGCTGCTGTAGCATACACATATCAATTTGCTGCTGTAGCATACACATACCAATTTGCTGCTGTAGCATACACATACCAATTTGCTGCTGTAGCATACACATACCTAGGCATAATTGTATTATTAGTACCATGTGCCTTGTTCTTTTCTTGTATTATGTGTGTTGTGTGCTAAGAAGCAAATAAATGTCTATCTATGTCAATGTTCATATCCATAACAGTTTAAGAATACGAGTAGATTAAAATAGATTTGTATTCCTTTATTTAATTAATTATTCTAGGATTTTCCGCAGTTTTAATCAACATTTATTTTAAAGAGCCAAATTATTATTAACAAATATTAATTTTTATTAACAAATGTTTTCAAAATGACTTTATGACAAAATAAGATCGTTTGTAATTAACGAAATTTTAATTAGTCCGTGAACCTACAGAATTTAGGCCACAGTCATCAAAATTGCATGTGACCATAATCTTATCAAGTCATCAGTTATTTTGTGGTGAAAGGATTAAAGTCCACCTCAGAGGCTCTTTTTTTGGACTTGACACATGTTTTCGAACTTTTTGGGTTTAACGACATGCCGGCTTCTTCACAATGTTTAAAACAATTAAGCCAAAGCCAAATAAGCATATGGCTTAAAGGAAATAAGGTAGATATTTCCTTTAAGCCATATGCATATATATGTAGGTTCAGGTTTTTCGGCACTGCCGGTCACGCGCCGGCTGTCTACCCGCGTCAATCTCAACAGCCTCTCGACAAGCGTTGCGTTTTCGTATGCGGATCTTCTAACGCTTTGTGCGAAGGTTTTTAATAAGACGTATTTCTAAATGGTTCAAAAAATCTTAGAATTCCTAAAAATGTAATTCTGTAAGGATGCTTTTAGAGACGTGAGCGGTCGAAAATGTTTGTTTAATTCTTATTTACCGTCACGTAGCGCTTTCAGCATGTAAGTGGCAAAACCACTGCTGGCCAGGTGTCGGACGTGTCTGTACGAAAACACTACGCTCGCGCAATTTATGATATAATTTACGTTTTTCATGACATGCCGGCTACATGACGGTCAATGAATATTTTTGAAGGTAACCAAGACTGGAGATAAATTATGAACAATTATGATTTGAAATCAAGCTACGAATTCCGGGAAATTAAGAAATATCCAAAGCATACGTAACAAAGGAGGCACTCGGCCGAAAAAATGGCGCATAAAACCAAACAGAAACTAATTCACATTATCACTGAACTTAAGGGGTGGTCGTTTTTCTTCATTACCATCATTAAGGGGCCGCTCACCGCCGAGAAAGAGAGCTTAATTCAGCCTGTTATTGCCTGTTCAATGCTTAATGAAGTTGGATTTAATATATGTTCGCTGGAAATTAGTTGCTGTGGACCTTTACGATCGTTGAAGGGAGATAGAGATATGAAAGCTATGTTTTAGAATGAGACAGTTGTTTATATGAAGTTAAAGCGTGTCTACTAACTGAAACTAAAAACATAAATATTTTATGAGTATGTCACCGGCCTCTATACGTAATATTAAAAATGAATTGGTAATAATTTGAGGAGACTAAATTTATTAAATATTTCGTGCCATAATTTAATGATGGCTAAAATAAAACCAGGGGGGATTTTATGTTTAACAAATAAAAGGTCAATATTCTCTAAACGGAACATTCAAAGGTTGACCTTCATAAAGAGTTCAAAAGAACCCTAATTGAAAGAAAGAGGAAGTAATGAAACGGGACATTTATTTTTTGACTCATATATTAAGTTCTCGCAATTTCCGTAGCAAAGTACAATGAAATGAATTTATGGCGTTCAAAGGCCGATCGGTACTGGAGTCGGGAACAAAATAAATTTCGCCCGTATATCATTTAACAAGTTAATTTCCCTACTTGATGGTCCCAAGCCTTATGTAATTTCGGATATGATTCTTAGGCTTACTGAAAAACTTACTAATTAATTCGGTAGAGGTTTTTATTATTATTGTTTTTTTTAAGTGAAAACTTCTTTAGCATCGGTGTGATTTAAAAGTCGATATAACGAAAAAGCGACAGTAAAAAGAGACAGACACATACATTCATAAGATTTAACGTGGGAGAAAATGAGATAGGATACGGTGTTTCTTATATGCGTCGTTCTAAAATTTTTGAAGGTTTCACTTCTAACACGTGTGAATTTGCACACATGTTTTTTTTCTGCTAATTTTGTATGTGAGCTAGTTATTTAATAACTTTATTTACCATTAAATGTTCACTTTCTTTTACCATAAACTTTTATACTAACTGTGGAAATTTCACTGGAAAACTGCTTATAATCTTTTTGTTATAAAAATAATATAAGTAGTAAATTATGTGGTACCCATAACATAAAATCTGCTTACTTTTGGGCCAGCTGATGCTGTGTAAAATGAAATAAAAATTATAGTATTTTTTGGTAAATTAACTTGATTGCGTAGTACCAAAAAGAGCCACAAACTATATTTTGCACCCAAATAATCAAGTCACACATATATATGATTTAAATTTATATGAAATATTGTTCATCTATTTCTACCACAATGATCTTTTTGGCATTTGGCTGAGAGTCATGTGATAAGATAATCATTTTTATCTCGGAACTCCACTCATCTCAGAGTCTCAAAAAAGGATTTTGAAAACTGAGTAGCTGAAGCCAACAAAATAATACCCAAAAGATCTAAGTAACTTTATGACTGAAGATTAGAGTCACGGACTTTTATTTCAATTAAAACCCCCAATATAACTCAAATCAAAAGACTCTTTGGTCCGTTTTTTTCTAAAATGGCCGACCTCTATACGCAGACAACAAAACTCACTCCAATTACCCTTTTTCTAAGGAGTACTATTAATTAAAATCCTTCGTTCTCAAGAAAGCTCTCCTGGCAGAGTCACTTGCAATAATCGCTGAAAATTATCCTCTTTGGAGGTCTAGGTAATGGTTTTGGCCTAGGCTTCTAAAAAACGACCGTGATAAAGCAAAGATGTGGGAGTTTTCACTTATAAGTAAAAACTGGGATTCAAAGACCAGCTTCACAGCTCTACCTATTACGCTGTCAGTTGTGGGAACGATCATAAATAGATAGATGGATAAAATATTTTTTGATAAACTAGCGAACACGTACAATCATATAATGATAATATAAAACTTAAATTAGACACCAGATATTTAAAAGTAAGAGTGCGTGTATGTTGTAGCTTAAGAAGCAAACACTGATTTTCAGCTATTACCCTCGAGATGACGAGCCGAAATCGAGCTCAATACAACATTGAGTGTACCTACAGTTCTAGTGTGTGTCAGTAAAAATATTTGAAATGAAAACTTCTTTTAGCGCGGTACGCATATTTTTAGATGAGGTAAAACCTCTGGATTCGCGACACCGCTACCGTCTGGGGCGAGACGTAGCCGGCTGTAGCGCTTGCCCCATTTGATTATAAACCTTAATTCACATGTTTACAGTCTATTTTTGTATGGAGAAGTTTACTGAGTTAGGTTCTTTGATATAGACGCAGCCGGCTGCCGCGCTCGCCACATTTGATTATAAACCTTAATTCACATGTTTACAGTCTACTTTTGTATGGAGAAGTTTACTGAGTTAGGTTCTTTGATATATTATCTACATTCTGAACAAAAAATATTGCATCATCTGTGTTCGTTACGTATTTCATTGGCAGTCTCCATAATTACTGATTTTAAAGTGATTTATTACTAAACTCTAACGCCCCAAAATAAGTTTTCACTTCTGTCGGCACTCCCGGAGTGCAACCCGATTTTTTTTTTGTTATTTTAGTGCACAATATTGATCATACGCTAAATAACATTACAATCTAGTCAAATAAGCTTATGAGTAATTTAGCTTTGACATAGTTTTATAAAATAAATTATACCTAAGAGAGTCCAATTTTAGCACTTTCTTTCTCTAGTTCACTTTTTTCTTGTATTTTTTTGAAATGTAAAGAGTGAGATGATGATGATGATGAAGGTGCATGCTTAAATATAGATGAACATAGATGTTTCTTTTAAGTCTGTGTGTCATAAAATATCACAAGTATGTATTAACAAGAACGAGTGTATAAGTTTTATATCTTACATCTGGTTTTCATAGTACAAATACAAAAATGTACAAAAAAGCTTTGCTTATTTTGGGATAAGATGATATTTTGTTAATTGTCCAGCAATATAGATTTATCTATATATATAAAAGAAAGTCGTGTTAGTTACACCACTTATACCTCGAGAACCGCTGGACGGATTTGGATGAAACTTAAAATGAATATAGTTAGTAACTTGGATAAGGATATAGGCTATTTTTTATCCCGGAAAAACCACGGGAACGGGCGGATGAAGGCTCGAAGCCGCGGGAGGCCGCTAGCGCCATCTATCAATATTTATCCGTAACTTGGTTAATCTCTGTAATTTTTACAATAATTTGAATAGCTATTTTTTTTAACAGCGATATTAGTAGATACTTTATTTTTTTTTGTAAAATTGTGTAACCGCCCAACGACGACGTGGGCACGGGTCAGCTAGTTTTAAATAAAAAAGGAGACGAAACTAGGAGTGTGCCTACGTTTTCGTATGTCAAACTCATACAATGATTTGTGACTTAAGAAAACGAGAACATAGCGTTATGTAAGTGTATCATGGCTTCAGAGCACGTAGTATAAGTATCTAACCTAGCATAGATTGACATTACCTTGTAATTTTGTGTAATTTTATATTGATATAGTTTCTTATAATTATAATTATTGACTTTTAAATACTTTTTGACATTACCAATACAATATATGAGATTCTGTAAATAATCTTGACTAATTCATTATAACGATGTGGGTTGTTGTATTGTCATGTTATAAATTTTATGAATGAATAAATGAAATGAAAAAAAAAAGCGTTGGCGGCAAATATTGCTTCTTAGATTTCTCACTGATTGTTTGTGTGGATATTTGAATGTTAATGTTTATTTGTGGCTCAACCACAATGTAATAGCTGACTGGATTTTCGTCATGGAATAAAATACAGGCTACTTTATGCATTATAATAAAAGTGCAAATAGTGTTTGATAAATAAATTTAAATCATCTTTGGTATAGCTAAAAACATGTTGAATACAAATATTGAATTTGTCTTTCCTGTAAATACGGCAGACTAAGTTGGGAAGATGTTGCTGAGCAGAGTAGCTGAGTCTAATTCCATCTCAAAGTTATCTTAGGTATTATGGCGTCCTAAGCGAGTAAAAAGTTTTACTTGATTGTGTTTAAATGATTTGATTTAAAATACTGTACTTAATTAAATGATGGAGGCAAACATCGTGAGGATATTTTTTTCTGGATATAATTTCTTTTGGAAAAATGTCTCTATTCGCTGGATAAACTATGAACCGTTTTAAATTATTGATTGTCTTGATTGATCACATTAAAATGTTCTGATTATTTATAGTTACGTTAGGTTTTGACATTATAATATATTGCATGATTACCATAATTTATCAATATTAATTTTATGTTTTATAATTTATATTTACGCATACAATGTAATTTGTCAATGGAATAATTAACTATGAACTATGATACCGGAATGTCGTAGAACCAAAAAATTCAAAGAGGTACGAACAGATGTACGAATGTACAAATAGAGCCTTTGAAGCGCACTTTAATCCTTTCACCACATTAATTAAAAAGAACTAGTGACACGGGAAGAAGAAGACGATTAAAATATGCAGCGCTCTCACAGGGAACAATGCAACTAAACCTGCAGCAATAAAGATCCGTTTTTTTTTTGTTGATAATGCAGATTTTTAGAGCTAAGATTTCCATAATATACAGTGCAAAAATTTTAATAGATAAAAAATTGACGAAGTTATGACGAAATGACTAGCGAAGTTCACTGAGTGTTTGCCGCGCTAGCTGTGACGTCACAAGGACGGTCACTGCCAGTTATCGAATGTTGAAGTAAGAGGGCCGGCAGCGCTCGGACCGTCCCAGTGACGTCACACGCACCCACGTACATTGATTTTACCAGCAGGAACGGCATAACGTTGATTTCTTAATATCTTCGTAACTAGTCCGACTAGTCCTTCGTAAGTCCGATTTGGATAATTCAAAGAGACATATCATTTTTATGTTATAAAGAATAACGTGAATTCTATTAAAGTAGCATGAAGACATGAATAATAGTAAATAAATAATAATGCAGTAAGCAGAGCTTGTGTTATGGGTAGCACATGGCTGATATAGATACTAGACAATTACTTGCAGATCGTACAAACATTTATCCTGCGGCAGGAATCAAACCCGCCACCTTCTGCGTCTCAGCAAGACCTTGGCCCACTGGGCCACAGAGGTCGTCTGTATATTTTGATTCCGTTGACTTAGAAGCTTTATTTTTTTACAGCTCCAGGGGATTGTAGACCTCAGTATTTGATATTAGTTAGATCTTAATACAATGCGTTTCTGAAAAAAGGATTTAAACATACTGACAGACCGACGGACTACATAATATTTATATAAGGGTTTATTTTTCCCCGAGAACAACCCTAAAAAAATTGATGCTTGTTTAATAGGTATTATTATTTCACGAGAAACCTGTTACACAGATTTATCCGCGTCTCTGAAATCATAAAGCCAAGCCTCCAGTACTCCAAGACCGTCAAAAGACGTTTGCAGCGTTTCAGGAAATGTTACGCCCAGATTCATAATTGCGCACATTACAAGTGATTACCGCCATGCTGCTGGATCAAAGTATGCGACAGTCGGCTTGAGATCAAACGGGTTTCTAATGACTTTGTAATTGTAATTTCGCTCATTAGAAATATCAGTATGCCAACGATTTTAAAACGGGAAAATAAAAATATAAAATTGGAGTATACCAATGCAAAATGGAAAAAAAAAATAACTCTCAAGCTGTGCGTGGGTTCGGCACTTTATTTATCCATGGATTCAAAATTAAGCTCGTTTGAAAGCAATGATTGTTCTATGGAAAACAATGGCTGATGAAATACTTTTTATTTTTATATAATAAATATTGGTGTAAAAATGCACACACCAGTATCTACCCGTACTAAGCATAGCTTGTACTATGGTGCCCAAAGGACTGATAGAATATTTATATATTTTAAAAACATAATCATGATACACAATCATCATTTTATAAGACCCAAACTCAAATGAGACTGGGCTGGTCATGTCTGCTGCATGTCAGGAGACCAGTGGGCCAAACTGAGCACGGTGTGGTGCGATACGGTACGACGACGTCGCGGCAGACCGCGAACCAGGTGGAGGGACGAGTTCACCAAATTCCGCGTCGACTGGACAATCTTAGCGCGGAAGAGGTATGAATGGAGAGAATGGGGAGAGGCCTTTTCCCAGCAGTGGGACAGTGTGGGCTGATAATAATAATAATAAAAAAGACCCAAACAAAACCTACCACTCAGAAGGCTATTACGAAGCTATTACCAACTAAGCTATGAGACCAGATTATTTTGATTATATTTCGTTATATTACGATGTCTCGATTGTTTTATGCCTGAAAGAAGTAGGGAGCTGATGTTTGGAAAGTGAGATAAATTTCTGAGGTGAGGTACATCAAATTTTCTGTGCATAACCTATCAGTACTTACGAATACCTTAAACATCACCCCTAACGCTCGCTTAATTGAAATATAACTATAAATTTCATTGTCTGAAAGTTGCAATAAAATACATTTCTAGATTACAACAAACTCGCAAAACAGACAGCTCATTACTCGTGCTTAGAGAACCATTAACAATGCCCACATCAAAGCGACCAGCGAACATATTTATTCATGAAAATGCACCCACAACAGCACACCTAGTACGCATAAAGGCTGTTTATATCAGTAAGCTTGCTTTTACTGGCTTTTTTTCTGTTTACCTACTGTCTTGCAGCCAAATATCTCTTATATTTATAACTAGCGTTTCCCTACAGTTTTGTATACGTCCTTGATAAAGTAGCTTTTACGTTAACTCAGGTTCAATATGATATCTACTAGCTGAACGCGCGCAGCTTCGCCTGCGTTGAAGATTTTTCTCAGGATAAACCAATTTTCCCGGGATAAAAAGTAGCGTTTGTCAACCGGGGATAGTGAATTGTACTATACATTTTGATAAACACGGGCTATGCTCACGTTCACGTTTACCCGTGGACTCGAGCGGCAACGAGCGGACCGCGGATCAAACTCACCCTGATGAAGATTCTCTAGATGAATCAAAATAGTGTCGGTGCCTCCATCGACAAAATAATACGTGAGTAAAGCCGGTGTTTGTCAAAATGTACGGAGATAGTGAATTTTTCAAATCGGTACACTAGTTTTGGAGCCTATTCAATACAAACAAACATACAATAAAATCTTTCCTCTGTAAAATATTAGTATAGATATAGAGATCACTTATAGCGATAAGGCCGCCCATTGTACAATTTTATTTCTATTGACTGGCCTGTAAGCTCAGTTGGTAGTAGCTCTACCTTCTACCTTCTGCACTGTAGGTTGAGGGTTCGATTCCCTCCCAGGATAATTATTTGTGTGAAGAACATAGTATTTGTTCTGTATCTGGGTGTTATAAAGTGTCATTGGTATGTATTTACATAATATATAAATATTCTATCAGTCATCTAGTCACCGTAATACAAGGTATGCTTAGTTTGGGACTAGATGGTAGTGTGCATTGTCTAGCATTATTTATTTATTTATAATTTTTCTGTGTTCGTTTAGGATACTTTAAAATTGGTAATCTATCTATCTATCTATACCAAGATTCAGTAAAGTGGCTTCAGTCTTTATTGCGTGTTTGAAAATCAATCGTACATGCAAACTTTTGCCTTAAATGTATTCTAGGAACACTCGTCATTTCAAAATGCTTCAATAAAGTACATTCTGTCCTTGTTATTCTGACGTCAATAAAAAGAGATGGCAATACACACAAATTTGAAACACATTGCCTTAGTGAGTTGTATAACATGAATAAGAAAAATGAGTTTCTTCGTTTCGTTCATATATAGGCCGTTAGCCCTTTTTGGAATACTTGTGGATTTTACTGAGGATCATGAAAAATGGCACCCGCACCCGCATCTGACTGTGAAATCGGGTTGGTAATTTTCGCTGAATTATATAATACTTCGATTGAGGATTTCTACGTGGAACTGATCCCAGATGAATGCTGCTTGGAGACTGATGATGGAGACGAACGCGATAGTCTTCAAATTATTGGGAATTAGTCCCCCCTGCTGACTAACAGTAGAGCTAGCAATAAAGAAGGAAAAATTTAAACAAGCCCGGCTCGGTGCCAGCCGTTATGCACCTGCAACCGAACCGACACCGCATGTACTGATTCGTCTTTCCTGCGGGTCCTGTCGGCAAGCGAGAGAGCTTACATTAAGGCTTACCTAAGTGCACGAAAGGAGCCTCTGAGGCGCACTTTAATCCTTTCAACACACTCGTTAGAAATAACTGGTGACACGATAGGAAGAAGAAGGTGGATTTTATATGGCTATATAAAGGTAATCATTACAGGTAATCTAGCGTATTAAAAATTCTGTGGAAGCTGTATATTATGTAGCATCTAGCCCGCGTGGTACGAAGATAAAAAATAAATCTTGTGTAAATCAAATAAAATAAAGAGACAAATAGTTGCAGAAGAAAAAAATTGTCCCACGGCGGGAATCGAACGTATGATGTGTTATTGTGATTCAATATGAATTTACCATGGGTTAATCATTGACAAGGTATTAGTAATGAGTTATTTCGTTTTAGAGTATAGTCAATAGTCATGTAAAATGTTCCTACTGACCCGTTAACAAAGTTAACGGCCACAGTATAACAGAACGTAGCAGGGAAAGGGGAAACGGAAGCCGTCGCCGCGCACTCTGCGTTTCCGCTCTCTATCTACAGCTTTTATGAATGCCTTTACATTGTACTGAGAAATTGAATGACTGTTTATTGAATCATCTTTTTGGTTTCACGAATACGTGGACTATGAGAGACAAACCCTATTTGCTTATTATTTCTCCGAAGTTTTAAAGACTCGTGTTGTAACATTTATGTCAATGGCTTTAGATACAAATTGTAATGTGTAATGCAATCCCATGACTCTTCTTTTAATGCACACTTATATAGATAATTGGTTTAGACGTGACCTTGCGGAAACCCATTACAAAATATTAAATAGATGTATAAATGGTGCATTTTGGTGCAATTTGATTTGAACGACAAAGAATCCCAAGAAAATTCTAGACGCCATTCCGCGTGACGTCTATAATTGACAATTGACCATCGACTAAGACTAATAACAAACAAACTGACCATAAACTATAAACACTTGACATTGGCAGAATTGACATTAGTATGTCACAGGCATTAACAAAGAAGAAGAAGAAGAAAAGACATGCAAAGCGTTAGTAAAAGGTAAGCGCACATAATCCACACATGCAACCTCAAAAATATGTAGCATTTCTCTTTGAGGTTGCATGTTTTTCTATCGTCTGTACTGTATTGTATAATATGTATTGTCTATCTATCTGTTTAATGTTGGTTAACACTTATATAGTTAAACTCTTTCTTTTACTCAAAGGTAATGTTCAGGTTTACACCGAACACAGCAGTTATGCATTTTTGTCTTACAAGCAAATATACACAATTGCCCAAGCAAACCAGTACGCTACCATCTGCCGGCCCGGCAGCGCGTTACTCATAACCATCTCACACTCTTCTTGAACTGGGATTAGGAGGAACCGGCACCTAGATTAATTAGCATTTATGAAGACGATTCAAAGTGGTCCTTGTAATTGTATTGAATTTTATATTGAATTTTGAATTTTGAACACTACAGTCCATTTTATACCATTTATTACCAATAGTCTTAGTACCATTAGTCTTTTATACTATTTTAATATATTTTTCTGATTATTTAGTGTTCTAGTGTGAAGTCCGATAAATACAACTATCTTCTCATTTCGTCACCATACCAACTACCAACAACACCAATAACTAGGAAAACTAGGACTCCCACCATAAAGAGTCCAAGCCTTTTACAGGTAAAAACCGTTTTGCTATTGAAGAGTTAAGTTTGTGGCTTCACAGCCACACTAACACTCGACAACACTAACACTGAGACTCCACTTAAGCATATATGTTATCCTTTAAAATTGTATTAGAAAAGTGAAGGATAAATCAGCTTGGTAGCCTTCAAATTTACTTGACGTTTCAGTATCCGAGCGTCAGAGTAATTAATGGTTACTTAAGTCACTTTTTCGTATTGTTTTTGTTTTTGTCAAAAGAAGCTACATCAGCAAACACCAATGAGTGTGTGTGGTATTCTGAGTGTGGTAGATAGACGACAGTGCCGAGTGATAAATTAACAGATTATGCCTTCCGAAGCATGGAGAGTAATCTAAATGCCCTCTAGCAGTCACCCATCTACATTCTACTAAGCTAATCAGAGGATCTAACAAAAACTCACGCCTAGTTTTCCTCACACTAACGCCTTTGCGGAAAAATCTGATTGTATGGAAATGACAGTAGCTGTTACGCTTCATTCACGTGACTTATCGCAAGCTAGTGTCAAACAACAAAGTAGATCTTGGCTAGGACTCTTCGTTTGTCATTTCATGAATTAACACAGCACTTCTAAATTAATTATTATGAAGTTATAACTTCTTATGGGAGGGTAAACCGCTTCTTCGGCCCGCTTCGCTAAACCACACGGCACCAGTCTGTTTGTCTTCCCTTTCTCTCACGCATATGGCAGCGGTAGGCAGGTTCCGCCTTTCTCACTCTAACCCACAGCGTTAGTTAGATTAGTTTAAATTATCACTTCTGTCAGGCGTCCCGAGATGCATACGTTTTTTTTTCTCCTGTTATTGCATGTTTTATTCAGTAAATTTAGCGGAATTTAAATCAATAAACTGTAACTGAATAGCACGAGTTAACACAATTTAATTATAAGTATATTAACATTGCGACCTACGCTGTGGATGTCGAAACAACGTCAATACAAAAACATAATAATAACAATAATAATACCGGACATTTCACACAGCATCATCTGGCCCCAAAGTAAGCAGAGCTTGTGTTATGGGTACCACATGACTGATATACTACTTATATACTTTTTTTTGTAAATACATACATATTATACATAAAAGTTAATTTAAGATAGTAGAATAAAATAAATCAAAAAACTTTGGAGGTTTTGAATGTAAGAACTTTTCAGTAAAAATAAGTCTTCGTCATCCATATTATATTTTTACAAATACTGGAAAAGACAACACGCGGAACGAAGCCGCGCTCCACTGCGGACAAGCACAAACGCGCGCGTTGCTTGCACCCGCGCCGCTGCCCGCCCCGCGCTTCCAGTCTGGCCGAGCACTTAGACTTTATAACCAAACTATCACTTGATAGTGGCAAAATTTACAACAAGATAGATGCCATAATAGGATCTTGTCTAGAGGCTCTAAGAACGAGTGCATACTATGGAGTACCAGCTATGGTTGGTAACTGATAACGCACACATTATTCATGTAACGCAAATGAAAACTTACCACCCCTTGGATCTGTTTGAATATCCCTAAAAAATCGCGATATTACCCCCGAAACCAATAAATTTTTGTGGCTCTGTAAAATCCGTGCGATAATTCACTGCTAATCATTATTCTGTGTCACGGGCAGCCGTTTGCGACTGTCATTACAGAACGTGAATATATTACAGACCTTAAAAATTTTTTTTTTTAGATCGTATTAAGAGTGATGAAACAGAAAGGTGAAACTTGAAGATATATGATTAAAAAAAACATGTGCGTCTCGGGACGCCCGACAGAAGTGATAACTTAAACTTATCTAACTAGCGCTCTGGGTTAGAGAAGAGGAGCCTACCCAAGAGAAGCCACACAGACTGGCACCGTAACGCGTTATGTAACGATGCGGTTTACCCTCCCATAAGAAGTTATCACTTCAATAAACTTAACACCACTGTTGACATTCATAGAAGCAAAAAAACGGATTATACTCGAACTAATGACGATCGATTGCGACTTTGGAAAAATTACTTGACGTTGGCCAAATTGTCATAAAGATAGTTACCATTACACGAAGAAAATAACGGTTGTATTATTAAATAAATTGTCCAAGTACTTTGGAGGCTTTCGAAGTCAGTAAAGATACGAATGACTAGTGGTCCAGGCCTTAATTCTGTAATTTACAATGGTTATCATTTTCAATGTATCTACGTTTCGGTTCCAATTACTCTTCCATAATTACAAAAAAACCTATTTTGATATCTCTATGACCAAACAAAAGAAAACATTCGATCGATCGTTGACGACTTCGTAAATAGCGTAGCTGAGCCGTTGTTTATAAGCATAATACGAAAACATGTAAAAACCTATCATTCGGCTGTGGTCCGATTCTTATCGAACTTACAAAAATTTACAGAATTATCCCTCAGGTTCCAAACCTATTCAAAATCATCGAATTAACATAGCAAATGTACGATGGACAAAGCGATACTATAAAGAATTGAAATACACTTATGTATGTACGTAAAGTTTAATAACTTAAATACATATATATATAAACGAGGTCGCGGTTAAAAACATCGGTGAAAATGGAGAGACGATGTTTATTTATAAGTTTAAAAACTAAAATTTAACAAACTAAACGAAAATAGATTTATCTGAGTAAAGTTTAAAATATTTGTAGGAAACAATTCGTTGAAACATGCAACGAACATAAACAGGTAAGTAGGAATAGAAAACTCGAGTAAAATTCTTGTTTCGTTTGAAACTGAGGGTCGAGATAAAAATAATATTATGTTTCAGAGAAATGTTCTATTATTTAGTTTGTTTATTGATTTATCAAAGGAATGTTTCAGTAAAATTGATGCCGGGTCACATTAGGAGATTAGAATATAAAAATACTAGCTGCTGCACACGGCTTTGCATGCGTGGTGCCTACATAAAAAATGTCCTATTTCCGTTCCCAAGGTATAATCTATCTTTGTATTAAACTTTATCAAGATCCGATCAGCAGTTTAGCGGCAAAACGGTAACAAACAAACAAACAGACTGACAAACAGAGTTACCATCGTTTATACAATATTTGTGTAGATTATTAACTGTCAGTTATGTTTTGTATGAGAAAGAAAGCGGTCCGTTACAATTATCAGAAGAATCTGTTACGGCTAGAACTACATTATAGTCGATACCATTTAGTACGTAGCACTAAAATAATCGCCTAGCGTAGCACTTTTCGTAGCACATAGCGTAGCTGTTTGCGTAGCGCCATAGAGTTATTTTTTTCCAAAAATGACGGCGGTTCTCAACTCGGCTGTAAATTTTGTATACGTATTTTTGTGTATGTATGTTACCTGTTATCTCTGACAATTATTTTAATAAACTTTTTATATCCTATATGGTAAAACATCATAAAACCCGAAACTATTCAACGCATTAGTTTTTTGGAAAATATAAGTAAGGGAATACTTATTTGGGTACCTTCCAGTGATTCATTAAATTGACAATGGACTTTAAAGATACTCTACAAAACTCGTTAACGAAAAACAGCTCATGTGTCGCAATTAAAGCCCTGTATTGGGGATTTTACGCAATAACTTTACGCAGACTTATCAGTTGTTCACACCTTGAGCTTTGAAAGCAACGGAATGCATTTCATGACGAATATATGATTTATCGCAATTAAAGTACTATTTGTATTGGTTATCTGATCACAGGTTTTGATATTCTGATTTTTGTAAAAATATATTATTGAAATGCATCTTGCACGATCCGCTATTGATGCGTAGAATTTTTTGTGTGTCAAATAAACACTCGTTTTTTGATTAAAGACCTCTGTGGCGCAGTTGGCCCGACCAAGACCCGAACAAGACGCAGAATGTTGTGGGTTTTATTCCCAACGCAGCGCAGAGCAAACGTTTGTATGATCTGCAAGTACTTGTCTTAGGTCTGAGTGTTTTTATATATAATTTGTATGTACACAAAAAAGTATAACAGTTTGGTGGTACCCATAACACAAGCTCTGCCTACTTTGGGAACTGATGATGCTGTCTGAAATGTCCGGCATTTTTTTTTATTTATGGTGCATATTATTATCATAACATAATAAGAGAAATGATCTTGACAACTTTTAGAGAGGATGGTGGGTGATCTCGAAGGAAAGAGCAAGTTAAAAGGATTTGAAGGAGACCTATAGCCAGCAGTGGGACGATATAGGTTAAATAAATATATATGTATCCTATTTCTTTTGGTTAGGGCATCACGTGTGAACGGCTAAACCGATTTCGCTAATTCTTTTTTTGTCGTGTTTGTTATTGTCAAGAGAAGGTTCTTATGAAGAAAAAAAATAAGAAAGGTGCGTGGAAAATTCAAAATTTAAAATACTTGACAATGATATTAACTTTTATAGTCTAACCTTATGGCGTTTGACATAACTGTCAGTCGTTTGAAAGATTGTACTAATTCGAATTCAATATTCAATATTCATGGATAAGACAGAACAACGTCTGTGGGGTCAGCTAGTATATATATTTTATTTATATTGCCTTTTACTGGTTAATTTTAGGCACTCAACCCAGACGTTTTGCAAAATTGTCTAAAAAGCACCTGATTGCCCGCATCTGTTCGATCGAACTAAATCGCTTCATCACCATAACGTTACGTTTCAGTAATACCTTGATTCAATAAGGTGCCACCTTCGGCATAACAAGATCCCCTTTTTTATAATACTTACAAGTTTTTGTCCATTTTTTGATTTGAACTTAAAGTAAATAAATATTATTGGACAATGCACACAACACCATCGTGCCTCAAACTAAGCATAGCTTGTATTATGGTGACCAGATGACTGATAAATCCCTACTTCCCTACTTAATATTAAAAATGTGAATGTAACCCTGTCTGTCTTGACTGTTTGTTACGTTTTCAAGCCTAAACTGATGAACCAATTTTGATGAATTTTGATATAGAGATACATGAAACCTTGGAGACGGACATAGGCTACTTTTTACGTAGGTACGACGCATATAAAGTTGCGGGCAGCAGCTAGTACTTATATTTATTTTTTAAAACATACTTATGATACTATATAACACCCAGATACAGAACTAACATACACTTATATTCATCACACACACACGATTCCTGGGAGAGAACCGAACACATACAGAAGTTAGACCTACTTCCAACTGACAGGCCAATTATAGTGCTTGTAAATATTGGTTTTTGATGTTATTTTACTTGATATAATCTATCATATAATTAGCTAGCATTGCGACTGACATTGACATTATGGAATTATAGTCTGTCCTTATCTTATGTCAATTAATAAAGATGGCAATGTGGATATGACACATTAGACCTCTCCCATTAGCACACGTTAACGAATGCATTCGTCAAATACGTTTCCAAATATATTCATTGATTGACTTTAAAATGTTAAGGACACAGAACTAATTATTTGATAATAAGTTAAAGGAGTTGTCTTTAAAGAATGTAGTTAATTGTAACATTTTGATGTGTTTTATGTGTATGTGTATGACCTTACGTCACGCTTTCCTGCAGTCTGAGAGTGTCAGAGAGTGATTTCGTGAAAGTCAGAAGTGTGTAATAGTAACACGGAGAAGCGCGTGCTATCTGACCAATGAACGCGCGCGGTGGTAGAGTTGGTCGTCAGACTCATTTTCTGAGATGTTGGTACAATCAGCCAACAGTGTGTGCGTGTGTGTAACGAGTAAGAGAAAGAGAAATAGATAAAGAGAAAGCATTAGTTGTACGCTTAACCTACAGTTTTGTTTATACTGTATAAAAAACAATGTGCTGATAAATAAAATAATTCAGAATATAATGTTAATGTTGCTTATTATGAAATGAAATGAAATAATGAAATGAAATGAAATGAAATGAAATGAAAAATGAAATGAAATGAAATAAATTTATTTTGACACACACACACTGATAAAAGTTACGATAATATAGTAGGTACACAGATCCAACCAATACTAACTAACTAACTAATACTAAACCTACGTGTACCCACCTTGTTCCAAACCTAGTCTGCGTTTGTCAAAAAAGCACAGTCTCAGCTTTATGCTATTTCACACAGTGCGAAATAGCGCTGGTTTTCAGACTGCGCCGAATAAGGAGGGTGACATCATGCCGTGACAAAACGAACAATTTTAAAATTAGAACAGGAGTAAACAAAAAAAAAAAATAAGAAAACTTAAAATATTACTTAGTTAAAAGGATAACAATACATATATAAATAGCAAAATACATTTATACTCACACAACTAAAATAATTAACTAAAATGACTGGGAACAAACTGGACTAGGTACATAAAATTATCAAGGTGAGGTGTCAGATGTTAGACATTATATGCGACTACTGTAAGGCTTGCTCATTTTTTAATTCTGCGTCTTTGCATTAACCGTCTGTCAGTCGCTCCTCTGTCCATTCGGACGGGAAGGCATCGCCGGCATAACAAGATTCCCGGGGGCCTTTTTATAATAAAATCGGGACACCAAAGGGCCGGATATCCGGACCTTCATCGAAGTTTGTTGCTCAATTAAACAAAGAGCGAGACAAGTACTCCTTGGAAACATTAAACCTTTGATGTTAAGGTTTTTGGCGTTTGAATTTTTCATTAGCGTGCAGTATTCTCTTTTGTTTCGCGTTTTTATCTGAAAGGGTTGGGAATTATTAATATTTTCCGCCATATTGTTTTCCGAGAAGCTTTAGACAGCCGTTACAAATAAAATAAATTAGGGTAAATATTTTTTATAACAGTTATTAGAGTTTTGTAATATTAAGTGGAACAACTAAACCCATATCACAGTGTAATATTACATTGTTCTCCTGTCAAGGTTCAAAGCTCTTTTTTTTACTAATACTTGGCAGTAATTTTTCAAAAACTTTAAAGAAATGGCTACATTAATACACGACGAAATAACCCCTAATAAACTTTTTAATATTTATACTTTCTAATGTTCCAAAAACAATATCTAAGCTAAGGGCATTTTGAGCTATTGGGTTCGGGGTATGGGTCGTTAAACTTATACCCTAGTTAACTTTACACAGGTTGACCTTTAAACAACTGTTCGCAAGCAAAGCACCGACTGGCAGCGACTAAAACGTGGTATTGCGACGAGCCCTTATAATGCCCTACTACCCTCAATCACCCCCTCCAATTCCCCCTACCCGTGTTGATATTTGACAACTTTATTGGATCAGTAATTGAATTTTCACAAGCTTTTATAAGTACTGATAAAAAATTGTATTGAAAAAATGCTTCGCCTAATTTCGGGGCAAATTGAAATACTGACAGAAGCTCTATGGATAACTAATTTGTTTTTTATTATTATTTTTAATATTTTTTGATGGAGTATAAAGTTTACCATCGCACCGTTTACTCTGAGGGTTCTGAGAATTGCACTTTGAGCTTGCTTCGAGCTCGTTTACGGGATTTTCCCGTTGCCAATCTCGTCATAGAAGCAAATTAACACAGCACTGAGGACAAGCCTGTAGGTTTTTTTTTAATTTAGAGAGACCTTTATCCAGCAATTGTATTATTTTATCTTATACAGGATAATGATTGGCAGTACTCTCAAACTGGAAGGAAAACATTACGGGTACCGGCACATCCTAGTACCAAAAAAAGTCGTGTCATTGATTAATTTTCCTCAAGCAGCAATGGGCTTGCAATCTATTACGTATGAAATAAACCAAATATAATGCATTGACGTACCTCTGAATACCATTTCATAGAGATCTAGGGTGTCTCGAGGAAAACAGTCGTATGCTTGTTTTGTTTTGATTGCCACAGAAAGGACTTAAACTCGTCATCGACATAATTTTCACTCAAAACGGGATATTTACCATGATATATGAAATTTTCTGCTTCCCGATATTTTGGCTACGTTGCATGTGCCATGATCACGAGATAAACTATCTCGTGAGATACACGAGATAGTTTATCTCGTGATCATGGCGCATGGAACTATGCTGAAATTTCGGGAAGCTGAAAAACTCATATATCATGGTAAATATCCCGTTTTGAGTAAAAATTATGTTCAAAACCATGGTAGTCTTAAAAGTTATATCCTCATCTATATTTTGACTGCTCGCTGCATCA
Organism: Lampropteryx suffumata; assembly: GCA_948098915.1. NCBI lineage: Eukaryota > Metazoa > Arthropoda > Insecta > Lepidoptera > Geometridae > Lampropteryx > Lampropteryx suffumata. Next base: position 19,986,387 of record OX402546.1, read on the forward strand.
CTACATTAAGCTTACTCGTAGCTGCATAATTTAACTAACAGCCTTGTTCTTCACTACAATTTAACTCCCTAAAAGCTCAACAGCCCTCTGCAGATTGAAGCTAAGTAAAGTCAAAGTTATTCAAGCTGGGCGTGTCTACTACTCGGCCGGCTAATAAAATAGACTAGGTAACGTAGAGATTTTAAGTGCAACTGAATTCGTAATCTGACTAGTTCAACTTGGATTTATAGGTGTTGTATAATTATAATAGACCTACAGGAACTACAAAGCTTCAAAACATTCTATGGATTTTGTACATAAACATGACGCAAATGAATATAAGATAATATGTAACTAGTATTCTCATGCTATCTAAATAGGTTATATAAATAAATAATGCCGAACATTTAAAACAGCATCATGTAACTCCAAAGTAAGCAGAGCTTATGTTATGGGTACATGACTACCATTTTATACATAGAAACACGTAGAACTGAGACTGTACTTGCAGATGCAGATGCGAACTCGGAACCTGCGTCTGGCCTGGCCAGCCTGGCCTTAGCCCTTTGCACTACATAGGTCTTCGAAATGATAAGGTATCATAAATTTAGTAGTATATTATAAAAGTAATCTATGAGTCATCTTGTTTCCATAGTACAAGCTATGCTTAGTGTAAATTGTCCACTAGTGTTTATATATTATGATTTATTATTATTATTGACACCAGTGAAATAAGACTGAATGAGTGCGAATCGCGATTGCAAGCGTGAGCAAGCTAATCGCGGATCAAACTTATACCTGATGAAGATTCTCTAGATTCTCTAGAATCGAAATCGGTGCCTCCGTGGAGACTGTTTATCGACATTGGTGTTTATGTTTCTCTAAATATATAAGACTGAATCATATAATAACTAAAGCAATAATGACAATATAACGTAACATATTAAATACCAATCCAGTTAAGTTAGTTGCTAATTTAACTTAAAAAATGTTCAGCCTTACAAAACCTGTATTCGTTGTAATGCCGTTCGGGCATTTGGGCCTAGTACTACAATAGGTCATAATAATCAGATCCGGCTTGACCAGGATTTGGTGTGTCCACAGCTTTATATAATGTGGTTTTAATGTAAATATTGGATATGAATTTATATAACACGACCCGAATTTCAAAATAATGTTATCCAGGGACTATTTGAAATGGTATTGTTTAACTCGGGTTAGTTAGACCGCGATTAAAGTATAAAAGGATTGTGGAGGATTCCACATTCCAAATTAGTTAAATATAATTATAAAATGGCTTTGCAGCTAGGTGGGGCGATGACATTCGTAAGGCAGGAGAATAGCTATAGATCGAGCTCAGTAGCTTTGAGAGAGACCTATGTGGACTGACATGGGCATCTAATGATAATGGTGAATCATTAAATACAATTCATACTTTCGTTATAAACTTGAAAGTGTTTGTTTGTTAATTTGTTATCTTTCCACGTCTGCGCAGACTTGATAAAATTTGGTAAGGACAAAGTAAGATGAGAAAATAGATTGTATTTAAGGGAAGATATAGGCTGCTTTTTGTGTAGGTACCACACGTGCAAAGTGGCAGAAGCTAGTGTTTATATAAAAAAAACAAGCAACCCATACAGTAGTGGCATATGATGTGTAACATCTGACATCTCACCTTAGTAATAAGCAACATTCATATTATATTATATCTTTATTAATATATTATATGGTTCGTTTAATATTATATCTCTCCCGTCACACACACACACACTGATAGCTGACATTACCAACCTCTCGTAAACCAACCTCTAGGTTTGAACCATCTGACGGCCAACTCTACAAGCGGGCTCATTGGTCTATCAAATACCACACGCGCTCAAATTTAATAGCGCGCGCTTTCCAGGCTTCCTATTACATACATCCGTTCCATTTTACTAAATCATTCCCACAGATTGTAGGAACAGAAAAGTGAAAGAAAAGATGTTACACATCAATAATTATTAGAGAACGAAGTGGTGCGGCGTTTTGCTTGTTTTAAATAAGATTCAGTTGTCGACCGAGTAGTACGAGTACGCCCTTAAATCACAAATTCAACCAAGTCTTCCATTAACTAGAGGCAGGACGAGAGGATGTCCTAAGCGTAGGTTGTCCTTTAACGGTCTTGATGGCCCATTAGCAGGTCGAGTTATCGTAAGTGACACTTTGTACAAATTGGGTGTGGACCCGCTTTATGGGTGGCACTAGCCGATGGTGCTTTAATATATAAAATCGTTATATGTACATATATACTGAGTCCGATCACAGAGTACTGCAAATCTCTATTCTAAATCGAGCACTTAAATTAGATAAAAAAAACTTTAAAACTTGCTGGCCACTGTAGGGTTAATTCAAAATTAGGAAAGATATCAAGATATAATCTATCTCCGTACCAAATTTCATCAAACTCCGTTCAGCTGTTTAATCATTAAGGGGTATCAAACAAATGGAGATACTTTTTAATTTACAATATTAGTATAGAAGTATGGATGGCTCACCGGTTGGGCCATTTAGAAATATGATATTTATTTAAATTTCAAGTCTCTATGATCATCGGTTTAGGCTGCGCGTTTTCTCTATGTAAGTCAATCAAGACTTTGATTATTATTATACTTGAACTATAAATTGTATAGAAAATATCAAACAAAGTGTTGATTACGACATTTTCATAGATTAATAGAATTCCAAACCTTACACGCATTTAAGGGTTAAATGACATAGCATGACTCATTAGACAAGAGAACGGATGAAAGGGGATGAAAGAAAGTAGTCTTTACAACAGCAAAGTGCAGAATAATGTTACCTCCTGTGGAGAAAGGTATGCTTTCGGGATATTTATTATATGGTAGCATGAGAATATGTTAAGAAGATTATCATGAACTGAACGTAACTGTGGTTATTGAACCGTTTAAACTAGTATAAACCAGTTATTTGTTATTCCAAACTACAGACATTTTTTTTTACATTTTGATAAATACGGGCTTTACTTACTTATTATTTTGTCGATGGAGGCATCGGCACTGTTTCGATTCATCTAGAGAATCTTCATCAGGGTAAGTTTGATCCGCGGTCCGAGAGTTGTCGAGTTCACGGTTCGCACTATTCACGGTTTTTTTTACCATATTTTTCTTTTATTTTCCTGTTTGTGGGTTACTAAGTAACAAATAAATGAGTGTCTGTATCTAAGTCTATTTATATTGAACTATAAACCTAGTGAAATAAACATTATTTACTATTTGTTTAGCCTTGATTCTTTAGTTTTGCGGAAATTACTGAAATACGAACGATTTTGGATTAAAAACCAAACTAAACCAATTGTGATGAAATTTCTATGCGAACAATCGGAAAGTATATCCAAGAATTTTTACAATAAAAATAAAATACCACTGAATTGAGAACGTCCTCCTTTTTTTAAGTCAGTAAATTATGCATGATTAATTACTACTTACTGCATGGTTACTTTCCCTACTTTATATCTAAAACAAAGTTGACAAATAAAACGTTTCTTTCAACGTTCAAGTAATTTGAAAAAGTAATCACCTGCAAACAAAGTTAACAAAAAAAATCTATCAACGTTCATGAATTTGAATGTAATATATCTGTATAGTGATTATTAAAGTACCTCCGGATAATACAATATTGTCATTTTACAATACAATTTAATTTAATACGATAAGCTCAAAAACACCACAGCAAAGAAACGAAAACACTTCCCAAGAAGCCTTAATTGTTTTTCCCGAATTGGATGGCCGCCAAAAAACAAGAATGGGCCGAGACAACGCTATCCGGGCCCATCGAGCCTGTAACGATTAAATTGTTTTTCTGCCGCTCAAATAATTACAAAGTTCTCTTTCATATTTCAAAAAAGGTTTGAAGCGATGACGCTTCAAGGTTACTGTAAGTAATTGATAGCACTTTTATAAAAGTCTTCATTGTTTTGAGGCTCATATTTTAGCAACTTGAAAGGTTTTTTGGATATACTATTGAATATTCATATAAATATGTATTACCATAGAAATACGATTGTAAAAACATGTGTTTTCTTCGGAAGACACCGTTAACCGTGTGTCAAGAGGTTATCTGATAGGAAAAACGATACACTAACGCAACAAAAGTTATAATTTTAAAGAACATTCCTGAGTGTCTGCTAAGGTGACAGTAAACGTGAATGCTTCTTTACTCACGCTGCACATCGCTAAATGCTGTTTGCACACGTGTTGGGAGATATCTTATTTTGCCCGTGTCAACAGTTCTGTAAATTGACTGATAAATCCATTGAAATCTGTTTGGCATACAACCAGCTGACAGCATAATAAAACATGCAGGCTCCTGGCGTACCTGCCCCCGAGGACCGAGCCAGTCTAGATTGATTTAGAATTTATTGGCAAAACGCTATGCCAAGGCTTTCGTCTAAGATCGACGATTTATCTCGCTTGCTAAAGGAAAATAAAATGTACACGGCGCCATTTGGAATCGATGCGTTCGTTCTGTAAAGTTAGATGCATTTTGATTAATGGATTCGGGAATGGAATCCGGAATAGAGCCAAGCTTTTTGTTGTTATAAGAAACCCATTTATTATAAACATTCTAATACTTACCTCCCATACGCTCGTTTGTCATTCTTTCATTATATTTATTTATGTATTTATATTCATCTAACTTATCATGACATTTTTTTTATATACTTTAACATTTTACAGAGTGTATTTTTGAGACAGGACAATTATTTTTATGGAATTTTTGACATGCCTAGTACTCTAACCTCAGTTTGTCCGATAGACTATTTTAATTCCTATAAGAAACAGGATCAATTGGCATTAAGGTTTATGTAATTTCCCATTTTCTCGTTGACTGTGCTTTTTGAAAATCTTGAAATTAAATTCAAAAAGTCAAAAGACAAAAGTCAAAAGATACTTTATCAATACAATCACAAAGATCACTTTGAAACGTCGTACATACTAGGTTAATTTAGGTGCCAATTCCTTCTAACCCAAGCTCGAGAAGAATCGGCAAGAAACTTGTCCTGGTCCTAACGCTTTTTTGAATGATCCATCTTATAACTACCAAAAATAATACAAGAGAGTGTGTTTCATATCATTTCAAATGTGTCAATTAACTATCTGAAGGCAGAGCGACATGAAACCATGCATTGTTATCAATTATATAGTCATTTATATTATAATACGCATTCTTCAAAAGACTACCCTTTATGCATGTTTTAAATTTCTTTAAAAACAACATTAATAACGCTTTCCATTACAATATTTAATGTCTGCCTTAACGGCTTCGTCTCAAAAATCCAACCTATTTTAAACCAACTTATATTTAATGTATCAAATGTATTAAATTTGTTTGAAATACTACAGTTTTGATAAATACAATCAATTACTGCCATACAAGGACATTTCAGGTGCCGATTCCGTCAAAGCTCATGTGCAATGGCATACCTATAGTTTTTATGTTTACATACCCTTACTCGTATACCTTTACTCATACCTCGTTGAGCTCCAATTATGATTGTATCGATAATTTACATACCTGGAACAATATAGATTAAATTAATAACCTACTCATTAAAAATACTGTTTTTCTATGTTCGATATAAGCAACACTGGTTTTCTTTATTGTTCAAACTTTTTATTTATTTTCTTCGTTATGTTTGAACGGGGGACATCGGCATGCAATGCTTCTCATATCTAATCACAGAAGAATCTACTTATGAAAAATATCTTACCCGACATATTGAGGCTAAAGTATTTTCTCTTTTAAAGGTTGGAGCATCACAAGAACTAGGATGGGATAGCTGGAATTTAAAAATGTTTTCTAGAACCTCTGCACCCGACCGCAGTCTCCATCAAATCGTAATCCTAAAGACGTCTGCCCGCCGCATCCGTTTCCGGGTATACGTATTACATAACCTTGCATTTTCTTTATTTTAAAAAGTTAAATGTAGTGCATTTTCATAACATTTACGATTTATTATGTTTGCATTGCAACGAGTTTAAAACCGTTTCATTTATCTAGAATATATTATTTTCAAATTAATTATTTACATACATACAGAATAATATACAATAATACAAAATACATATGAATCAGTTGACTTATCTGTGGACCGTTTTAACGATCTATAGATAGCCAACTGATCCAGATCACTGAGGGCAGTCCCCAAGACACTGGCGGCATTGCCACGTTGGTTGAATGGCAATGCTTTCTGCAAGACACCGTGAAATAACTTTGACAACTCGATGGAATCCTGTTCCCCACTGGCTTAGGGTCTCGACATCATAAGGTCCATATACTCGTATGTCGACCCTATCGTGACCGGCATATATTGTTAGTTAGGTAATATATAGGTATGGAAAATACCAACAAACTAAAAAAAAACAAGCTAACGACCAATTTCCCTGCAGACTTGGTAGACACTTCCTCAGATATCTGGCTACTTAGGTTTTAAGGGATATCTAAGAGGGGGTAGTCAAGGGCACGACCAAACAAATTATTTTTTGTACAAACCCACATGTTTGCTTAATATTTAGTATTCCGTACGTGAGCCCACTGCTGCTTTTGACCGATGACCGATGACCGATGACCGATGATACTCCTTAATTTTTTTTGTGGCGGTTTTTTAATACTCTAAAATCTGTTACTGTAATGTGAATCATTTACCGTAAAGAAAATTAATACACTGAGGGCTTTAAATAATTTATGCGTGTTTAATTTGTAAACGAATTAGAACAACCCTTCATTTATTTACATTTAGGTACTTTATATTAACAACAAACTAATTAACCAACTTGGTGGTCCATGGCAAGACAGAAATTTAGTCAAATGGCTATAAGGTTACTATAAGGTTAAGAACCACTGCTCTTAAGCAATATATATAGTAGAAGCTACACATCTTGCTTTATGTAAGCTTGAAACAGCAACAGGTAGCTAACCAGGATCTAAAATCCCAGAAAACGAAACACTGTGTGCACTGCAAGCTATGTGATTTTCCGACCCACTGACCACAATATTTTGCGTCCGTGTGAAACGCGACTACTGGAATTCAAAGCCCAGTAAAGTATTCAGGACAATCGTAGAAGACAAAAGAAGCTATTTCTCTGCATCACGTTGTACCTATATTGGTTTTTGATAACCTCTATCACAGTCGAGCAAGGTCTAAATTTGCAAGTACTCTCCACATGACCACAAGTACTCTTCACTTGCAAATTTAAACCTTGCTCGACTGTTAATGGATGTTATCAAAAGCCAATACAGGTACAATACACGCAATACTCTCTGTCCTTGCTTTTTAGTTTATTTTAGTGGGTTTTCAAAATTGATTTTATTTTGTATAATTTGATCTATTTAAGTTTTTTGTGTTAGGACATTATGAGTGACGAATAAATTAATAAACGAATATATAATAACGTTTTAAAAATAAAAAAGATAACCAACTTCATTGAATAAAAAAATGCAACTGATTTGAGAACCTCCTATTTAGAAATTTCGTTTACTTGGATAACATTATTTTTCCAGCTATTTTGATTTAAAACAAACTTCTGAACCGATTTTGATGAAATTTCTGTGACCAATCGAAAAGTTGAACCTCATTCTTTTTTTGAAGTCGGTTAAAAATACACGTTCATAAGTAGACCCGTTCTATGGACCCATTGAAAACTATCTATATACAGACACTATAAACTATATACAGTTGTAGCTCAACTAATCATATTAAAACAAATATATAAGGTGTAATTATGATGTTGTTAAATATATGTTTAAAAGTGTAAAATATTATTTTTTAGGTTTATTTTATTATGTTGATGTTTCAAAATCTAAGAAATCCTTTGAATCCTGTATATTACTTTGCAGAAATCCAAAAACGTGTCCTTTTTTATCAGTTATTAGCTGCTGCCTGGGACTTTGAACGCGTGGTTCCTACATAAAAGTAGCCTATGTCCTTCTCCAAATTACAATCTTCTTAGGTAATTTCATCAAGAGATATTCACCCGTGAAAACATAACAAACAAACAAAGAAAGACACTCGTGAATTTATTATCTTTTTATAGTGTCACCAGTTGTTTCACTAGTGTGATAAAAGGATCAAAATGCGCCTCAGAGGTTTCTTTCCTGTACTACATAGTGAATGAATGAATGAATGAATGAATGAATGAATGAATGAAACGTTTATTTGGCACACACACAAAAAATAAAACATCTTAACTAAAACACTTCAAAATTAAATAAAAATAGGCATACAAATCAGTTAATAATATTATAAGTGCCAAAAAGGCGTCCAGATCAGCATGGGTTGGATGGAAGCAACTGATGCTTACACTCAACGCTGATTTTCAGCGTTGATTTTATTTAGTGAATTTTTATTAATACATTTTAAACAGTCCTGAGATCAATCTAGTGTTTCACATGTTTTTTATATAAACAAATTGAATTAATTCTGTTTCTCGCTGAAACATCATGAATTATTGATAAATCTATTTGTATGTCTAATATTCATTTTTAATATACATAATTTTTTTCGTGCTTTTTCTATGTATTATCTGTATTTGTGCATATCGCCTGTGTAAATATACATAAGTATCAATAATGTTGTGTAAGTTTATTGCGTTTATTGAATACAAAGATTATATAAATCATAGCTCATAATTAAGTGCACCCCGAACAATCTACCATTCAAGTTAGGCTCCTCGCCATCTGAAGGTTGTCTGGAAGAAATAGCTCCCTTAGCGATAAGACTGCCCATTGTACATATATTTTTAGGTATTCTTAGTTGTCAAATTGTTTATTTGCTAGTATTAAAGTTTACAATAATGTGTTTTTATTCATTCATTCATTCATTTATATTATTGTATATTATTCTTTACATTTCTGTTATTAATTTATTTACTATTTATAATATTAGCATGAATATTTGAAAATCTAAATAGGGCAATGAACGCAACCTAGCTTACGGTAAGTTGGTAATATAATAGGACCAAACTACTATCAAGATTGTTACTTGGACATCACGACCCGACACCAAATCATCTATCTAAAGGCATGCCAATATCGGATGACAAAGGCTGCATAATGCATCATCACTAAGATATGCAGCACCTAATTTGATAGGTCAAGTTGACAGACATTTTAAGAGCCACTTAATATCATGACGACGATGTAATTATTTCAGAAATAGGCATTAATACGATTCATTTTTATACGAAATGACGGCTGATTGAGATGATTGAAAGATAAATAAATGCTGTAAAATTCATAAGAAAGTACCTAGCCCCAAAGCAAAGCTTGTGTTATGGGTGCCTGATATTACTACTGATACAACTGATATTCCTACTTATATACTTTTTTTGTAAATACATATTATTTGGGAATAATATGTATGTAGTATGTATTTACAATGTAAAAAACCTAGACTCGAGACAAATATGTGAGTTCATCCTAACATTTTTCCCGCGGCAGAAATTGAACCCGCAATCTTCTATGTCTCGAACGGAGCTTCGTCTTCTGCGTCACAGTTAGGTTCTCAAATAAACTATTACATCGTGTTGACCCTACACGCTTAAGATTGGTATAACACGGTACTTTGATCGAGTTCATCCTTGTCGTATATCACCTAGCATATCCATTCACTTCATTGGTTTGTGAGTATGTGCTACTGTGAAAAGCTTGAGTAAGTAAGTATTTTTAATTGTTAGTGTTTTTAATATTTAATTTTTAATTGATAGTGTTTATTGCTCTGTTTATTATTAAAAAAATTACAATTAGATAGTTAGATAGGTATATTTGTATGTCCAAATAATTCGTGTTCTTTTATTTTTATTTTAATGTGTAGCCAATTGATTTGGTAAATAATTTTAGGGTAGGTCTTAAGATAGATAATAATTTAATAATATATGTTTTGTAGGTTGTCTTTTTCTATTTCTTCATCTTTTATATTGTTTAATGAAACATAGATGTAACGCTTTGGATATTTCTGTAATGTTACTATCTAAATAAATAAACTTGAACTTGAACTTGAACTTGAATGACACTAGTGACGACAAGAGAATAAAAAAATAAGTTTTTTTACACGGACTATAAAAACACTTTAAAAAACTAATAATAAAAAAATCTGTTGGAGAATTGTTTCTTTTTTGATGTCGAATTAACTGACATCATAAATTACTAAACATCCTGACTTTATTAATGTTGTCATTATTTTATGTTATTGTGTAATTTTGTTGAACTATTTTTTAATAGTATTTTTGAAATGAATTAATGAATTAATGAATGAAATTTCTTTAATGTACACCTTAAAACTAAATATACCAATTTTATAACAAAATTTATTTACGAAAAATTATGTACAATGGGCGGTCTTACCGCTAAGGAAGCGATTTCTTCCAGACAACCTTTGGATGGAAAGTTCATTCTGATATGTACATTCAAATACGTTTTGTAAATAATTGTATCTGAATAATTGATATAAAAGAACTCTGGCTTCGTTCGCTAGAAAGGCTTTCTGTCGTATATTAATTAAGCATCCTAGACCCGTGTCCGACTAATTATTTCAGCTTTATCAACTTAGTCTATCAGAGTGCAACTGTCTGATTCTACTCGTACCCTTGTTAAACTATTAATATCTTTTTCTTTTCTTTCAAAGCATCTATTTTGATGACAAAGGACTATGGGAATAAATGTCCCCACCATCCAACAGATTTGAAACATGTGTCCTTTAATACATCTATTAGAACAGAGAACTTTTTAATATAGCGACATATTTTAAATGGGGCTTAGGTTTTATACAACTTCTGATGCTACCATTATGCAGTTATTAATGAAAATTATTTGCATTGGTTTTTAAACAGTGGCGACGTTTTTATAGTAGACAGGAGCTTTAGAGATAGCATTGGTGATATCCAGTCCTGTGGCAATGAAGTCCACATGCCACCTACAAAGGACCGGAACGCTAGTCAGCTGAAAAGGCCAGGCAAATAAGTCCTGATAGATTACGATTTGCAGATGGATTGTTGAGGTAGTCAACGGCAAGATTAAAAATAGGTTCAGGTTGTTGCGACAGACGTATATTAACCAAGCATTAGGTCATTTATGTTCTGTGATATTAAAATCTCAGCAGCCATAATAAATTATTTTAAACTATTATCATGTCTAGGTATTGTAGTGCTATATAATGTTTGGCTAGTCTGAGTACGGATTTAGTCACGCCATGTCCATTCCCGTATTTATAATAGTTATATTTGAATAGACCGGGATGTGGCTGATAGACATGCTATTGCGCATTGGTACTGCACTTGCCTTACAGGCAATCGCACTGTGAGAAGTTGTGCGCTCATAATATCCATTGTATGGTATATGGGGTTAGGGCATCATACTGACTTTAATGCACCAGCACAAATGCTTGATAATATTTTAATAGACGACATAATGTAATTGTTAGTACAGTCAAGTGTTTGTCAAGTACTAGCCCTGTTTTTTTGCCATGCAGTATACTAATCAGAGCTTAACTTAACCTAGTAGTGTACCGTTTGACATGATTTTGGCTGTACTAATGGGTTAATAGGATATACAATCGACATTAGTTTACGTGAAATATACATTTTAGTTTGTGAAAAAAAAATATTTTTGCCGAAAGGTTTTTTTTTTATTAAAAAAAACCCCAATGGTTTTTTCAACTAATACTGGTACTTTCTACATATTTGGGTCCCAATGAACAAATTGACACGTATCCCTTGACTGTTGCATTCATACAAAATCCCCCATTGTCCTTTGCCAATGTCAAATGTTTTTGATTTGTTATAACAACTTTTAAAACTATCATTGTTTTGAACATAATATTAACTCATAACTGATTTTTTACCATAGGTTTTTTGCTTTCCGACATTTTGGCAAATTAGCATGCGCCATGATCACGAAACTAATAAACGAAATATCTTTTAGAAATTGGCTATAATAACGTCACAAAGTCGATCGTCATTTCTCTGTTGATGCTGACATTTAGGAACTTCATCGCGGAGACGTTTAAAACTTTCTCAGGATTCCTCGTCGTTCAAATCATGTAGCCACATACTACACTTATGTTTTAATTTTCTACACTGTTTATTTATTAAAATTCTGCAAAGATTACTCAAACACGAGAAAAAAATATTGATTTAGAAGTGCTATTATATATACTATAATGTTATCTCATGAATTGACAAATGCAGAATCTACTATTCATATTATCCTTACTCATGGCGAACTCTGGCGAAGTTGTCATCATAATGAAGACAGGTGCCAAAAAACGAAGAAGAAAATTTACCATATCTCTGTCAGGCGCTTTACGGAAAATATAACAGGATTCAAACTTGCAATTTACTGCGCATCAATTCAGTGGCAGTACCAGCGGCGGTAGATAAGCCGCGCGTCAATGGCATAGCTGCATTGAGACGTCAGCAAATATTGTGGATGCCGCGCTGGCGCTGTATCAACGGAATGGGATCAACCGCTCCACAGCTCATTGTTTGCTAGAACTTTCTATTGATATCCTTGTAATATCCACAGTAATAGGTTCGTAAAACAATAAAACGTTTTTTTCTAAGACTTTCGACTTATTGTTGTAATAGCTACCGATACCGAGACATGGATGGAAATTCGATTTGGGTATTGGGTTTCGTAAAACAAGTCAATTTTATGTTTATAAACTTGATCTAATTGGTATTCCTTTAGTTGTTTATGAGCGTAAGAAAATGTTATTTATAGACTGTATACATCACCAATTTTGAGTAGGTGCAGTGCAGGTGGTGCAGTAGGTAGCGGGTTCGGGACAAACGATGTATATTCTATAAATACGTGTCTAAAGTCTGGGTGTTTTTTATTGTACAATATGTACGTATTACAGATTCGAAATGTGTTCGAATATGTAATTCAACAGCACACCACAAATGTGTCTATTCTGCGTGAATTGGGAATCACCGTAAAGCTATCAACGATCTGCCTTTGAAGGATTTTCAACTTCTTCGGGCACATAGCCAGAAGGAAGAATGACAGCCTAGAAAAGCTCCTGGTGGCAGGAAAGATACGGGGAAGGCGACCAAGTTGAAGGAGTCCGATGCGGTGGACAGACCAGATCCAGGACACTACCAACAAGAACGTCCACGAAAGCCTACACACTGCCCAAAACCGAAGCAAGTGAAAAGCGATCGTTCAAGGAATGATACGCGGAGGTCACGACCTTCAGCAATGAGGAACACTACACAAGGAGGAGGTATGTATGTATTAACAAACAAAAGAATTTAAGTAAAATATCAGTCATAGCACAAGCTCGGCTTACTTTGGGGCTAGATGATGATGTGTGAAATGTCCAGCAATATTTCTTTTATTTTTAACTATTTAGCAAATAGACCAAATCTCACTGTTCTGACCCTGCACAGCCAGACACAGACAAATCGACGTAGCAAAACTAAAAGAACCGTTTAACAGGCTTCAGAACCCTAAAAGAGCAAAGCAACAACAAAAACCCCAAAACACAAATTTGCAGCAGTAAATTGGAGCAACGAGCACTGGACTGCAAGCTGAGGAACTCGTGCTTCACTAATCTGGGTAGTTATTACGCAGATCCGATTAAGCGACACCCTGCTACATGAAGGATTATCCACCAAGCCATTGCTATCTTTTAGCATGCGCTTTGGGATTTAATATTAAATACGATATTTGTAGCGATGTGCTATCTATCATGGGTAGATAATACATAACCCATTATAAACGTCCTCTAACTTTTGTAAAAAAAGAATTACTGTTAATAATAGGGGAACACGGTGCGCTTCTATAATAAGCTTCCTGAAAATGCTACTAAACTACCTATTAAGAAATTTAAAGCATACATAAAAGGTAGTCTTTTGAAGATAGCTTATTATAATATAAATGATAAGAAATGATAAGAATGCATGGCCTCATGTCGCTCTGCCGTCAGACAGTTAACCGACACACTTGAAATGAATAAACACTCTTGTATTAGTATTTCGTAGTTAGGGTAGTTATAAGATGGATCATATAAAAAAGCGCTAGAACCAAGACGAGTTTCTTGCCAATTCTTCTCGGGCTTGGGTTAGGATGAATTGGCACCTAAATTCACCTAGTATGTAAGACGTTTCAAAGTGATCCTTGTGATTGTATTGAATAAAGTATCTTTTGACTTTGACTTTGAGTGCCATATTTTTGTAAGATTCAGTACAAATCATAAGCAGTGTTCAAGTTGGAGGCTTGATAAGTAAATGTCAAGAAATTGAGATAAATAATATGAATAAGAATTGTTATAACACTTCATGAGTATGTATATAAAAATATATTAATATTCTATCAGTCATCTAGTCACCATAATACGAGCTATGCTTAGTTTGGGACAAGATGGTGTTGTGTGCATTTTCTAGCTTTGGATACAAGTGGATAAAAGTGGATACATATCAAGTGGAGTACACAGCCTTAAGTAGGTATGCAGTTTTAACAGTTTTACCCATTTTTGTGTACATTGTCGTAAAAACGAGTTTCTAAGTAAGTTGATAAAAGTAGACATAATGTTTATAACCAGTTTTAAACATATTTTAAGCAATTTTTAAGATTATCAACAGCAGCAACAGCTAATACTATTAAATAATTATTTAGATATTTAGATTAGTATTGGAATAAGTATTTAGATCAGCTCTTACGACGTGATTGAATAAAAAACATCCAAACATTCATTGATCCAAACTTTTGCATTTCAAATATTACCCTGTAATTCTATAATCTAAAAATAGTAGAGTAAATAATTGGCAATGAAGGAAATCTTCAAAAGCAAACTGTCTACGAAACTTAGAACAAAAAACAGAAAAATGCCTACTCTCATGTCTCACCTATGCATGTCAGACTACTACGCAGAGCCTAAGACGTATAAGGATATGATAAAAAGGAATGTAAAGCAGTTTTTTGAACCTTGAACTAAAACATTCCTAAGAAATTAGGAAAATAACCAAAGCAACAGATGTTACTCAAAAAGTTTTATCCCTGAAATGGAAATGAGCAAGACACCTTCAGAGACTGAACGATGTGAGATGGTCCAAAACAATAACAAATTGTCACCCAATCCATACTTAAAAATGGAACACTGTATCTGCTCTGGACTGGTCGATATTGTAAAAATAACAGGCAAAGAGTGAAGCAGAGTTGATCTCTATCAACTCTGCTGAATAGAGCAAGATGGAAAAAACTGGAGGAGGCTTTCTCCGCTTAAAGTGGTCCGTCCTTACGCGTATACAATATAGTGATTAGGTTATGTTAATATTTAATTGTTTGTGTAAGGAACAATCAAATATTATTATTTACTAGTGGCTCTGTGAAATGACGACATCGAAGCATTTTTAGAAATAACTGAAAGATACTTTTTTACGTTTTCAATCTCCCCCGTATCTCTGGCACTTTAGTCAACTCAGGCCGCTCCAAACTTATCCCGCGGACTGAGTTGACCAAATAATAAGTTTTATTATTATTGCTTAGTCAACTCATCTCGCTGTAAAAAAAAGTCAACTCATCCCGCTGTAAAAAAAAGATAAACTGTATTTAATTATTTGAAATATATGTACACTAGTGAACACACGTATAAATTAAACAATCAAAAATCTGTTATATTGGTTGTGTTAATACAAAATCAATAAATAAAACGAAAGAATCTAGAAATCAGTCATTTGATTAATGTTTAGTTAAAACTACTTACACAAAATCACAGTTTGATTAAAAGCCATTTATTCGCCATTTTTAAAATTTTCCAAAAACTGAATCGAAATCAAACTAACTGAAAAAAAAACTATATAATTTATAGAACCTGCTCACAAAATTTCACGAGAATCGGTTGAGAGCTTGAGAGTTCTCCTCTACAGCTCGCAACCTGTACAAGGAGAACATCCAGACATACGCCGGACAAACGAAAGCATTTCGCCTAAGCTGAAACGGAATTATTATTATGAAGTGCTCCGATGAAAATGCCTCTGCGAGCACAAATCAAAGTACTGACAACGCACAACGCTCGGTAAAATTTGTTAATCTGCTACGAACGACTTAGTTGAGCCACAAGTGAATCCATCGATTGAAGTAAATAACGCAGTTTTGTTCACTATCCACTGATGTGTTACTTTTGTTTATAGAAACGATTTATGCTCCTCATAAAACTCTTTCTACATTAATCTAGACCGACATGTCAGATAAACAGATCTCAAGTAAATCTCTCAGGCATTTGTGGTAGTTTAGGGCCCGTCTGGGCCTAGATAAAGGGTGATCTTGTTTAATGGCCGACGGTTTGGCTGGGCTGTCGGATTCGAACCCTATTACTGGGATCGTCCATTGCTTTAAGCGACCTTTGGGTCACTTTACATCATTAGTGAGGTGATTGCTTAGATTTTGTGTTACCACTACAGTTCCTAATGTGTACCTTTGTATCCATAACGATTATAGGTTCAAATAGTAAGAGAAATATAATTTATAGGAGCGCTCGTGGCATTCGAACTTAACTTAAATTCTAACAGATTAACGAAGAAGCAGCGTTGTGCGCGATGTCAGTACCTGGATGGGTGACGAATGACATTTCTACTGACCACTCGGAGAAATGCCATTCGTACTTCGGAAGGCACTGAGAAGCCTCTTTGTGGCAAATAACGAGAACTGTGTTACTATAGTTGTGGATTTATTTAGAACTTTGTCATTTTACGGCACAAAGGACCAGCTACCTGCAATCTCAAGAGCTCTCGAAGGCCGCGCAAAGATAACCCCTTTTCATTAAGGGTGCTTGTACACGTCTGATGCGAGTGCCACTTACGATATACTTTCGTGAGCTCCATTTCTGCCGCCATTTTATCGACGATTTAAGAAGGCGGGAGCGATACATGGTATTTTTTTAGTTTTATTTCTTTATAAAATACAGTTCATTAACTATGTAAGAAAAATACGCCAACGGATATTCGTTCATGTAACAACATTTTAAGAAATCATACTATGTTATTTATGTTATGTAATTGTAAAAAAAATATAGGTATAAGCCGAATACGAGGATAATGTTTCAACGTGCCTCTCAGATAGATACCGCGCAGATAGTACGCGTTAGATATCCTCAATGGCCTAAATAATAATATTAATACTAAGCATATCTTGTACTATGGGAAACAGATGACTGGTAGAATAAGTACATAAATACCTAGAGATTAAAAAAAAACAGAACATCAACCAAGCCTGGGCGTCTCGACTATAACCGATTTTTGTATATTGAAACGATAAAGTTGTTGAAATGTACTTCGAATTCAGTCAAGTTCACACTTGTTTCGTGGTCAATCACAAATTATGGTATCGTCTATTATGGAGGATTACGACATCGATTGTCAATCGTAATGCCAGCCGTACCATTGTCCAAAATGAGTTAAAACAAGATTCTTGTTTGTCATTTCATGAAGTACGAGTAACATAGCTCTGCTAATTTAATATTTCTTACTCATTTTATTGCATGTTTTATTCAGTAATCTTAGCGGATTTTAATAAATAAGTTGTGACTACACGGGACCAGTATGAACAAGTGAATCAACTGTATATTATGGTGCAATGTGATTTGAACAACGAGGAACATTTTAGACGCCATTCCGCGTGACGTCTGGAATTGACAATTGACCATCGACTAAGACGTTCACAAACAAATCACTACATAAAACAAAGTCGCTTCCTGCTGTCTGTCTGTCCCTATGTATGCTTAGATCTTTAAAACTACGTATCGGACTTTGATGCAGGTATTTAATCGATAGAATGATTCAAGAGGAAGGTTTATATGCATAAAACACGCATAATATAGTAGAGAAACACTAATAATTTTAGAGGTTTCTAACCACATTAGACATTCTGTACAATATTTAGTATACGCATTACACCCGTGCGAAGCCGGGACGAGTCGCTAGTTGACTATAAACAAACACTTGACACTGGCAAAATTGACATTAGTAAGTCACATGCCATAAACAAAGAAGAAGAAGAAGAAGAGTCAGTCGTAGCTAACATTAGGGTTTAGAGTAAGGTTTTGCAAGATTATTGACTCGATATATAGTTTATCGATTTCAAATGCGGCCCCTTGGGTACAATAATTAAATAAATAAATATTGTTGGACAATGCACACAACACTATCTAGCCCGAAACTAAGCATCGCTTGTATTATGGTGACCAGATGACTTATATATTTTTAAAGACATACATATGATATTTTATTACACCCAGACACAGAACAAACATTTGTTCATCACACAAATATTTGTCCAGGTTAGGAAACGAACCTTCAACCTACAGCAAAGAAGGCAGAGTTACTACCGACTGAGCTATGAGGCGAGTTAAAAACAATCACGTAATCGAAAGATTTAACTTACCTCGCCACTTGCTCTACTACTAACAGTTTGTACTTTGAGCTTATTCTCACTCTACTAGTTCTAAACATAAACCGGTTAAAGCAACGATTCAGTAATAAAAGCAAAACTGCATTAAAAATTAAAATAAAATCAATTTTCAATTACCAATCGAATCATATTACGGAAAAGGCGATAGTAATTACAGTAACATTTTACCGTGAGGGTAAAACAGCCACTACCTTGCACCAATATTGGTCATGCCGGTTATATTGGCTATGCCGGTAATATTGGCCATGCTGGTTGGTAATATTGCCCGTCCTGGTAATAAGGCCTTCTGGGTTAAGGTGCCTACAGATTTGCTTTAATATCATGGAAAAATTGGGGTATACGATGTATTCTAGGTTTAAAATAATTTGATTCTTGCAGAGACCATATCAGGGAACTGTCGACGACAATGATAGGTGATATTGATATTGATATATCAAAATCGAATTTATGTAAGAGAGAACTTCACCGGAATATTTTTGGTATTTGTTAGCAACTCTTGCGAAGTAAACATAGCGCTCTTATATTATATATTACTCTCGAGTTATTTCCGGTTTTATTAGTAATTTTTGTGTTTTAATTTAAATGGAGTTAGAGTTATTGACTCGGGTGTAAATAATTGGAATAAAAGCTTTGTTTCTTTGTTATTCGAGCAAAAATAATCCGTATAGTTATTTAATATGAAAAGACACCATTTTATTTAGAATGACATCATTTAAACAATATAAACACTTGGCATTGGCAAAATTGACAATGTTAGGACACGTGCCATTAACATAGAAGAAGAAGAGAATTTTTATATTTTTTTATAAAATTTAAAGAAATACTTAACCAACAACCAACTAATACAAGACACAAAATATGTTAGTTTCTTGAAAAACTCTGCAAACAAAAATATTCCAAAATTACTTCTGCACGTCAATAAACTGTATAAATAATAAATATGTATGACTGTTACATTAAAAAGAGGTATTACAACTTCATTAAACAATTTAGCTAAGGCGGATGATGGTATTGATGTATTTAATACCTCAGTAACTGCATTAAAACGCATATTAAATGAACATTTCTTTAAAGGATAAGTTAGCAATATCCTTTTAATAATATCACTAGACCTATCTTTTTTTATTAACTAACTAATTTGTTTAATTTTTTTTTTCTTTTAATCTAAATTCTGAATTATAATAGTCGCGTACTCTCACTGTTTTTAATCAATCTTTACGTAAATTTATATGTGGAAACTTGTAATTAGCTATCAACTATATATGTACTTTCAGTAAGTATGTATAATTATATATTAGTCCTTTATGTACCTAGCTGTAAGTTTTCTTAAAAGTTATAAAATAAAATGACAGACAAATATATATTTTAAAGTAAAAATAATGTCAATGTAAAAACTAAGTTGCTAAGTAGGTACATTAAAGTTAGTGTACTTGACAATGACAAATGTCAATTGACGTTATCGTCATAAATGTCAGCATTAATCTCTTATCGAACGGCTCCATTGAATTGGATGCGAAATTAGATATTAGAAACCCTCTTACAAGTCTGAATGCACCTGAATGCCGAGCACGAATATCCTTTCCACGAAGCGCCGCTATTAGACGGAATACCGATAATTACCAGTCGCCAATTTATAATCGGTTTATATAGTTTAGTCTAACGGGTTTGTAGCATATTCTATGAAACTAATGTGAAGTTTTAATAATCTTTGATAAACACGAGTTTAACTCATATATTATTGTGTCGGTGAAGTCATCGACACTGTTTCGATATCTTATTTTATCACTATAACTATTAGTTATTTTATTATATATCAAAGTGATCCTTGTGGTTGTATTGAATAAAGTATCTTTGACTTTGACTTTGATTCATATTTAAGCCTACTTAGGTATGAAAACAATATTTCCTTTTTTAATCCTCTAACACATTTTTATGTGTCCATATCTCTATGAGTTACCAAAACTAATTCGGAGCTAGATATTTTAAACTCAAAATTAAATAAATTTACATTTTATCGGAGGATTTGACGCTAGTAGTAGCGTCTTGAACCCCAAAGTTCATTAACTGGCTAGATAATCTAAATATTTTTAAGTTATATGTTCTCAATTTAATTTGTTACATCTTAAACTTTGTTTTTGAGTAATTTGGTCCTCAAACATTTTTTGTGTATGCATTTCGTTCGCTCACATATCGTTTTGCTGTGCGCTCAAAAGTTACGTTCCGAACCAGATCAAAACAGTATTCTAGTGCGCTTAAATAAATAAATGATAATATAGAGTACTTTTAGAAATATTTTTAGTGTAGTGGCTCAGGAGAATCTTTTCGGCTTGTGAGTTCAAACTCTGACCACAAGCGTGCAGCAATGGTTATTTCGCACTCAAGTCTTTATAAAACTACGAAATGTTTACACAAAAAGAAAACCTTAATAAAAGTTCGTTGGGCTTAACAAAGTTACCCAAACACGCTACATTTTCACCTTGGAACGTTTCTCTAAATCCAATTCAACTCTGAAAAAACATGAAAGGAAATGCTAGCAACCTCGTATGAAAGCTTTCAGTATACATTTTAATTCCCAGCACATAATGTTTTTAATACGTATGAACCCCACGTGCTTGCTGAATAAAAATCTGGAACTAGAATAAATTAGTTCAAACGTTTTTATATCACAGGCTAGTCGATCTTAGTGATATTTTGTGTAATTTTTAACTGACTTCAATAAAAGGAGAAGGTTCTTCATTCATATTTTTATTTATCTTTTCATGTTTGTAACCTCATAACTCCGTCATTTATGAACATATATATATATATCAAAAACTATTCAAGGAATACCCTCATATCTTTGAAAAATATCCAACAATATGATATACTATAAGGTATTCAAAAAAACCGGCCAAGTGCGAGTCAGACTCGTGCACGGAGGGTTCCGTACAAACCTGTAAGTATGTAAGTTCACTCAGTTGGATGATGTAGCAAAAAATTGACGGTTTTCGCTATTTTTCCTTTATCTGTGCTATAAGACGTTGCTTCGTACCAAATTTCAAGATTCTGAGTTCACGGGAAATACCATGTAGGTTTTGATTTCCTTACGAGTGTCGAAAATGTCCGGCATAAACGGCTGTATCTTTTGATTGCGTTGGCTTAGAAGTTAGATTTTGCACAGTTTTAAGGGACAATAGACCTGAGTATTTGATATAAATTTCAGCTTGATACCTCAGCGCGTTGAGAAAAAGGGTCTTGACAGACAGACGGACGGACGGAAAACAAAGTGATCCTATAAGGGTTCCATTTTTTCCTTTCGAGGTACGGAACCCTAAAAACCAACTTACATGTTGGAAGGAACCCCTGAAAACCCCATAAAATATTTTGAAGTCTTAACTTTGTAGGGGTTTCTAATATTTTTTTATTAAACCACGGTTAGCTAATAGTCTGCAAGAAAGAGCTCTGATTAAAGGTGGACAGACAGACAGACAGACAAACGGACGGATGACCGGACTGGTACCCTAAAAAGTGGTACATAGGCAAGTTACGCCCTCTTAAGGGTCAAAAATGAAAAAAATATCATTATTTTTGTACACAACAGTCCAAACGCTATTTTGAAAATCGGTCCGTAAAGTCCAAGTCTAGCGTCCTTCAAACTTTACTACTAATTCATTTGGGGAGTTTCCTCACTGCGCTAAATAATGTTATACATTTTTGATTCAGTTACTCCAGTTGGGAAAAATCTGCAGAAGAGAGATAAACTAACCAAGTGGCCTAACTTCGCGAAAAGTTTTAGCGTTTGAATAGTTTGAACATAATTCTATCTAAATCTAGTTGCAGCCCGCCGCTTTGCACGCGTTATACGTAAAAATAATCTTCGTTTTTTATAAATAAAAACAAAATATTAAAGTCCGTTCAGCCGTTAAACTGTGAGAACGTAACGAATAAACAAACAACTAGACAGACTGACACTTTCAAATTAATAGAAATTAGTAATTAGTATAGCGCGTTTTTCTTAAAAGCTTTACCTACAGTTAATTATTATTATACTGTGTAGAATATACGCAAAATGTTGGCTGTCAAGAAAATAAAGAGAACCAAAAATCATTAAATAAATAATGCCGGACATTTCACACAACATCATCTGGCCCCAAAGTAAGCAGAGCTTGTGTTATGGGTATCTTATGACTGATATACTACTGACAACTATTTTATACATACTTAGAGAAAAACCATAACAACAAACATTTGTAAAGCAGATGATACAAACATTTGACCCGTGGCGGAAATCAAACCCGCAACCTTCTGCGTATCAGGCGGGTCTTCGCCCACTACGCCACAGAGTTTGTCAAACTTTTATGAATAAAAAACATTAATGATATTGACAATATTTAGAATCCACGACCTGTAAAGCTGGAAATACCAGATGTATTTCCACTTTGAGCAACTATTTCATTTTTGAAAACAATTCAATATTCGAGTCATTGTACATTTCCACTTCGAGCACTAACTAAATTAATTTGATATATACGAGTATGCCTTGCTATTGGACTCATTGTTTTCGTTGATTCAACACACAGTGCGGTTCTAAAATGATTGATAGTACTCTAGTACTTTTTGTTACCAGTAGGGTAACATTGAAGCAGTGTTAATAAAAATCGAAATCTGCCCAGAATGTTCTGTTAAATCAATGTTGATTCAAGACACGAGGCCCACAAACGGCGCGGCGTGTTGCAAAACCAAACATCGACCACAACCACATGTTGCGCTGCTATTCTTGGCACCTTTGTCTGGTAGGTATCCCTGGTATACCACTAGTTACCAGGTATATGACCAATATAATGACACTAATTCTCTCTGGTTTTCATACATAATTAATTGTGTGGCAGTCAGCATGAATTTTCTTGAGTTGTACTATCTATACATTACTAGCTGTTGCTCGCGACTTTGTAGTTATTTTTAAAAAAAATTGTAGCTTAAATCCTTCCCCATGATGCAATTTATCTCCTTGGTAAATTGTATTGATAAGTTTCAAACCAGTCACACCCACCACCCATTAAAATTTTACTCCCTTAAGAGAGTTATTTTGAAAAATCCATTTATTTTGCATTTTAAGTATCCAAACCAGTGTTTCAGAAATCACACCACATGCACCCGTTAAAAAATTCCCATACAAACTTTGACACTCCATTTTACCCCTTTGTTAGGGGTATTTTGAAATATCCTATATCACGTGTCCATTTATTTTGCATTTTATATATTCATATCAAGTTTCAAGCAAATCGCACCACGCGTTAAAAAGTTTCATACATTCATTTTCACCCCTTTTCAAATCTCTTAGGGGCTGAATTTCAAAAACTATTTCGAACCGCGAATCTAGAATTAGTTGTTATAGACAGTGCGAGCGTGTCCGTGTGCAGCAACCTTACCGTGGATCAAACTCACCCTGATGAAGATTCTCTAGAATCGAAACAGTGCCGGTACCTCAAAAAATAATACGTGAGACAAAACACCATGTTTCTCTTAATATAGTGATGAGTTTATGATTCCAGCAAAACATTAATCGACAGAGCCTAGTCTTTTTATGGTCGATTTAGGTGTATTTTCTGCAAAAGGAAAAAAGATGTTATGCCCATAATACTTCTTCACAGAACATTAGGTCGCTATCCAACTTTGTTGATGCAATGTTTTTGGTCAACATCAAAAAACGGGTAAATATAGTATCAGTCAACACTACACTGTTTTTCCAGAGCCGTATTTAATTATTATTTATTTTACTTTATAAATTCAATCTTCTTACCACAGTTTTGCACGCACGGTACCTACATAAAAAAACATGTGTGCAATTCACACGTGGTAGAAGTGAATCCTTCAAAAAACAAACGTATAATACGTACACGTATACAAAACACCACGGTTGTTGTGATGCCTTTTCTCAAGCTTTGTACTACGCATGCGCGCATAAAAATGTAATAATAAACACATATAATGCTTCCTATCTCATTTTCTACCTCGTTAAATCTTATGAATTTATGTGTGTGTCTCTTTTTACTGTCGCTTTTTCGTTTCATCGACTTTCAAATCACAACGATGCTAAAGAAGTTTTCACTTCAAAATCATCTACGTCCTCCCTAAAATACAATCCATCTTCTTACTAAATTTCATCAAGATCCATTCAGCCGTTTAGCTATAAGCAAACAGACACTCAGACATTTAGATACACTTTTCAATTTATAATAATTAGTGTATTGCGGTATGGAAACGGATTCCGAGTAATTATGTTTACACAATGTAGCTTTAAAGTATATAAACAAAGTAACCTCACTTTCCCAGTTACCTGATTCTCGTATAATCTTGAACAAAAAATAGAAACAACTGAAAAAAGCTGTTACAAGCTTGAAGTAGACTGTTCACTAATATTGTACGTAGGGTTGGCTACACGGGTTGTTTATGGAGCAGCCAGCTAACCATGAACCCTGTACACCTATACTGAACGATTTCTTCCCCGCGAGAATAGACTTTTTTATATTATAAAATTTATATCAGCTAGCTTGTAAGACGACTTAATGTGATCCTAATGATTATAATAATAATAATGCCGGACATTTCACACAGCGTCATCTAGCCCTAAAGTAAGCAGAGCTTGTGTTATGCGTACCACACGACTGATATACTACTTTTTTATGTAAACGACTTTCCGATGACTTTTTTATGTAAATACATACATTTATACATAGAAAAATACCTAGACCCAAGACAAATACTTGCAGATCAGACAAACAATTATCTCGCAGAGGGAATCAAACCTTCTGCGTTTCAGGCAGGCCGGCCTGCATCACAGAGGTCGTCAAATAAAACTGAAACAGAAATAAAATGTCTTGAACAAAACTGATATGAATTTAGGGATGTATAGAATGAATTCTTCATCGAGAAAATAGATAAACATTTCATCGGCGTATAGAAATTAAAATCTTGTAGAGATATAGAATTTGTTCCTATTTTCAGAAAGAAATTTCATAGTCGCAATACTACTGGTACTGTATAAGTGAGTTTCTTTTTCTAATGAGACACAATATTATTAGATTTTTTAATAATTATTTGTATGCACGGAACATAAGACGAACACAAGAAAGTATATGCTATCTCGCCGTAACACAGTTACAAACTAGCACGGGAGGTTTGTTCCATACTGCATAGTGCATTATTACAAATGTTTTAACGTGACCTAATTTATATATAATTTAAGCACTACTTAAGTTTTATTGTAATATATTTATTCTTATTCTTATTATTCTTATAAGATAGATATAGATAAATTTATTATTCTAGAGTTGGTTTGTTAATAGAATAATTTATAATTATCTATAAGAAACCATATCCATATTTATTTACAAAAATATTTATAGATATGTACAGAATAATATAAAATACATGTGAAACAGTTGAGCAATCTAAGAACCGTTTGAAGCGATCTATAGATAGCTCAACTGATCCAAATTTACTATTAGTAGTATCTTACATGATGTAATATACAGGCTTTCAATTTTTTTCTGATGTCAATGGAGGACACCGACACTGAGCCTTCACAGACAAAATAATACGTGAGTTAATAAGCCTGAGTTTTTCAGAATGTATAGTACAACTCACGAATGTTTTGAAACTTTCAGAATTTAGTCCGAAAATTAAACTTCGACTTTTAGTTTTTGATAATTTATGATTTTTATTAATTGTTTCTTATAAAGCTTCTTACATGGCAACCCTAGTTCTAAGGTCTTAAGAACCCCTTAATTAAAAAATAAACGACTTTCCGATGGCTATGTTTTGCGAGCGGGTGGAATTGAACGCGTGAGTTGCATATTTTTTGCTGCCAGCCCTTTTAATCTCGATGAAAATTACTCTTTTTGACATTTTCGTTAAATTATATTGTAAAACTTTTATGAAATACTGCGTAAATTGTTTTGTAATGAAAAAAAAGGAGGTTTTATTAGTAGCAGATTATAAAATTTCACAAAATATTGTAAAGATGTAACGGCCTTACTCACTCTCAACTTCTGTCAATAGTTAAAAATTTTACGAGAAGTGCCTTCCCGTAAAGAGACACATAGTGACAGGCAGGGCGAATCTTATGCAGTGTTTAGACAGTGTTTTATTTGAGAGGCGTTTATAAGTAAAGCCGTAAAATTACAACATTGTTTACATTTAATATCACCGTTGAATTCGAAGTTAATTTAAAAAAAATCTGTGAGTGTCGTGGAACACTCGGTTGGATCGAAGTTCCTATCGTAGTATATTATTATTAATAAGCATATTAGATTATTGATTAACAAATACAAATGAATAAATTACTAGCTTCTAAGAGCAATTAAATGAAACGCAGAAATAACTAATGAGTTGAAGAAATAATATACTTTTTCGAGTTGTGAAAATAAACATTTTATTGTACATCATAATTAATTCATTATTGTCACTCTATGCATAACCGTGTACACTAAAGACAGAGTCGTAACGGAAATTCGTGACGGAAAAATCTTACACTTATTTTCGCTTAGCCCCCATCGGCGAAGTCCGTACTGTGCGATAAAGAACTTTGTTCCAAAAAACATGAGTTAGTCAGGACTTGGTACTACTACAATATTAACTGTGAGAACCATGAAAACTGTCTCTGCATAGAATGCCTATGCAGAGACAGTTTTCATTCCAGAGGCACGCTATCCAAAATCTGCCGCCTCTGTACTATCAGCATAATCTTTGCCCGTTCGGAGTGAGTTGTTGCAAATTCATTTCACAGTAATCCTCATATGCGCGATCCGTTGAGGTTCTCTATTTGTCTGTATACACGTGGCTTTGTTTTTTATTCGCCCGTGAGTGCGCCGCTTTATTTTCTACGTCGGCGCTCGCGGCTTATTTGTGACGATTCACCGTCAAATCTTTTAAAATAGGTCGTGCGTGAGTTTTACGGGGTATGCTGTAGAGATTGTTACTTAAGCTTACGTATTTTTCTTATCATTTATGAGGTTGATGTACTGTACTGACTAATAGGGTATTCACTGGGACTATTAAATGTATAACGCTGCTCTGTACAGTTTCTGAAAGTATTTTTGACGTGTAACGTATTTCATTTCGCTTCCCTATAATCTGTGGAAGTGATTAGGATGGAAGTGTGTAACAGTAAGCCGGATAAGCGCGTGCTGTTTGATTTGACTAATAAGCGTGCGCGGTGGTAGAGTTGGATATCAGATGGTACCACCCATTTTCCAAGAGGTTGGTACTGTCAGCCAACAGTGTGTGCGTGTGTGTGACGAGAATGATAAAGGGAAATAGAGAAGGAGAATGCATCAGCAGTGCGCTTATTGTGTCTAAAGTGTGCTGTTATATAAACTAATTCAGTATAATGTTAATGTTGCTTATTACCTAGGTGAGGTGTCAAATGTTACACATCATTTTTTTTGTAATTTTTATACACGCTAATGACTTTTGAGTTCTCATTAGCAAGAGCCTAAGAGGCGGCACACTTGAATCGTTTCACCAAATAACTGGTAGATAGGTACATTGCGTGACCCAAGAGCTGGTTCCTATCTGGCTCAGTGTATTAGCATTGCCATTCAACGTGGCAACGCCGCCAGTGTCTTTGGAACGCTGCCCTCTAGCAGTGATCTGGATCAGTTGAACTATCTATTGATCGTTTTAATCGGTCCTTAGATAGCTCAACTGTTTCACATGTATTTTATATTATTCTATATTATTCTGTACATTCCGTAATTATTTTTGTAAATAAATGTGTTATTTCTCTATAAAAAATAACAAGTTACACGAAATGAAGAAGAATTGGCGATTGACAAAAGTACAAATGCTGTATACTATTGGGTTGAAAAGAGCAGCTTGAATGTCAGTTCGCACGAAAATTTTACATTATCGAATCAGGAAACACACTCAAAGAAAGGTGCTTCGGCGTGCACGCCTAGCGATAAAAGTGAATTATTCTCAGCAGATCCTTTTCCATCTCCGCGTAGATAACATGTTTTTCCTGCAATTTGTTAAACGTACCTTTCTTCTAAGCCCCTTAAGTATCGTATCCTCAGCATTATGTATGGAGCGCTTACAAAAATAACAAATTTACCCCACCGCAAGGGCGCTAAGGGACAACTGTAAACCGTTTAGGGGGTGTGTGTCCCGTGAATAAATGAAACCGGATCAGTATAGGTAAATTTATAGTAAAAAGCATTTTTGTCGTTGGTCAGGATGTTTCTATATCCTTACTAATATTATTAACGCAAAAGTTTGTATGTATAATAAATAATAAATAAATAAGGCCGGACATTTCACATAGCATCATATGGCCCCAAAGTAAGCAGAGCTTGTGTTATGACTGATATAGGTACCTACTACTTATATACTTTTTTTGTACACACATATTATAGATAGAAACACCCAGATCCGAGAAAATACTTGTAGATTATACAAATATTTGTCCCGAAGCGGGAATTGAACCCAACCTTTTGCGTCTCAGCCGCGCTTTGGCCCACTGCGTCACAGAGGTATGTATGGATGTATAGATGTATGGATGTATGGATGTTTGTTACTCTTTCTCGCAAAAAGTACTGAATGGATTTAAATGAAACTTTATAATTAAGCTTTTACACCAGAATAACACATAGGCTATCTTTTTACTATAATAATAATATAATCACACTAATATTATAAAGGCGAAAGTTTGTGAGTGTGTTTGTTACTCTTTCACGCAAAAACTACTGAATGGATTTTAATGAAATTTTACAATAATACATCAGCTTATACATCAGAATAACACATAGGCTATAATTTATAAAGATATTGTGTGAATTGTCCAAAATATAACGATTAGTGTCAAGTAACTAGGACAAAAATCTGCCATCTGCAAGCTATTCTGGCGTAGGTACGCTGCAAAAACCGTTAGAATTACACGAAGTTCTAACCCTGCGCAGACGAAGTTGCCGGCACCAGCTAGTATTTAATCATTTTAAACATAGCATGTCACTAACGTTTTATAATAATAATATTATGTATACACCCCGCAAACGTTGTTTTGTATTATTTCTAGTGAATATTTTGTTAGTAATATAAAAAATAACTATGGTGGTAGAAGGGTGAAAATTTATGGTTGTATTTTTTTTAATGCCAAATCATAAAAAAATTACAACAAAAAATGTTGTCCAAACAATCAAAATTTGTGGTGGACCACCCTTATCACTAAGGGGTATGAAAAGTAGGTTACGTCCTATTCTCAGACCTACTTAATATACACGCAATAAAATAAAAAAAATATGTTATACATCAGTATAATAGAAAATATGTATGTAAGTAGTATATCAGTCATGTGGAACCCATCAAAACACAAGCTCTGCATATTTTGGGGCCAGATGATGCTGTGTGAAATGTCCGGCATTATTTATTTATATCATCACATTGAAAGTATTTTTTTTTGCATTGAGTTTTTAATAAATTTTGTATCTTTATATATACCAGTTACTGTTTTCACGAAAATGAAAATTGAAATCTATTTTGTACAATAACCAAGGCCTGATACAATCGCAATTCGCAGTAAATTAAATCTAAACTCAAAGCGATAACGCTTATTTTGCATTGAGATCAGATTCACAGAGACACAAGCCTGAAACAAAGAAAGTTATTAATGTTTGCGCCCATTGTCTTCAATTCTGACACATACCAGTATAGTAAGACACTGCGACTGTGAAAGAAATGGACTAGAAAGGGATACAGTGGAGGTCTACCTGACTGGTATGTGTTGTCTGCTAAAATAAAACAGTTCTATTGTCCGCCTTGAGAGGAAAGATTCTTGGTACAGTTTATTTTGTTCAGTTTCAATTGCAACGCTTTGCCAGATAAATCACGTTGATTGACGATGGTGGAGTATTCTAGAACATTATTGATAGCTTTTAATATTGATAAGATCGGGTTTATTTCAATAAAAATATATGTAGGTACGCTATATTCTACTCAATTTTATTTTTGAAGTGAAAACTTTTAGCGCGGTACGCATATTTTTAGATGAGGCAAAACCTCTGGATTCGCGTCACTGTTACCGTTTGGGCGAGACGCAGGGCTGCCGCGCTCGCCATTTGATTATAAACATTAATTCACATGCTTACAGTCTAATTTTGTAAGTAGAAGTTTACTGAGTTAGGTTCTTTGATATATTATCTACATTCTGAACAAAAAATATTGCATCATCTGTGTTTATTTATATATTTAGGTACACCAACAACTTCCTCGTGCCAAGAAACTAGATTAAACAGCTAGGCTATTTCTATAGAATTAATTTAATAATGGGATACTGTTTTCATTCATATTTCAATCTGTTTAGGTAGGCTAATTATTATCGAATTGTCTGACTATTGACAAAGCGGCCCTAATGTAGGTCAATGTTTTTGATTAAAGCAGTTCACTGAGCAAATGATCTTGATGCGATTTGACGGCGCTCAAATCGTGTTCATAAAAAAAATATATGATATATTGTTAAAGGTTATTAAATAAATAATTAATATTGGTGGACAATGCACATACAATTTATTTAGCCCCAAACAAAGCATAGCTTGTATTATGGTGACCAGATGACGGATAGAATACATAGATTTATGTTCTCGGTTCTGGACCCGAGACATATACTTGGAGCTCATACAAACATTTGTCCCGCGGCGGGAATCGAACCCGCAACCTTCTGCGTCTCCGCTGGACCTTGACCTACTGCTTTACAGAGGTTGTCACTGAAATATGAACGTTTCTGTGGATATTGGATGTTTAATTCGTTTAGATGTTCGTTCGTTAATCAAACACTCAATAATGACAGGAGCAGTTTTAAATTAAACTTGGGTCCTAAAGCAACGAATAGGTAACATTTTATTTGTTAACTGCGTTTACAATAATTTACTTGTTTCCACATCAAAGTGCTGTATACTGCCCCAATAACCAAAGAAAACCCGAAGACCGCGGCTCCAATAAGCCCAAGGCTCTAAAGCCGAAGCGCCCTCAAAGTTAAAACGTCGGTTAAGGATAACACACGGTTCACGTAACGAGTTAACGTAAACCGTTACATTTAGAGGGTAGGGTGACAATGTTAACTGTAAACCCGATTTGACCGGTTTAAGGTCGGTATTGCGACAGCGTACTGAATGTCATGTCAAAGTACTTGCTTATAGCAGCGTAACTGTTTACAAGATTCCTGTGACATTTTGATGTGGTCCGCCATTTTTGTTAATTTATGTAACACACATGTATTTCATAGGTATGTGTATATGTTATTACTTTTTGAAATTGTATGTATCGGTCCACTTTCCAGATATTTCTATTCACATATTTACTGATAATGTTTGCAGAACTCCATATTCGCTTGGTGAAAAATAATTTATTGGGACACAACATTTTTAGAACAACTATATGGCTTGATAAATAACTTTTATATAATATTTATTGCATCTATCTATATTTCAAGAACTGCAGAGAAATTTCTATGAAATTGACTATTATAATCTGATAGAATTCGAATCTTGTTACATATGTGCAAAGGATAACAGGATAGGATTCGAATTCTCCATTGAGTTATTACGCGTGATATAAAAGATTGCGGTCAAATTACATAAAACTTGCCTGTATAAATTACTTATAAACGACAT
Organism: Lampropteryx suffumata; assembly: GCA_948098915.1. Taxonomy (NCBI): domain Eukaryota; kingdom Metazoa; phylum Arthropoda; class Insecta; order Lepidoptera; family Geometridae; genus Lampropteryx; species Lampropteryx suffumata. The sequence continues at coordinate 20,018,477 of OX402546.1, forward strand.
TCAACTTGAACACAGCCTTAACACTGCTTAAGATTCGCCGTCTCTGTTTATTCAATCTTACAGAAAGGGATCACATTATTTTATATAGTGGTTAACTTTTGACAGAAGTTGAGAGACATTTATTTATTTAGTAAGGCCGTGTTTACAAAAACAACAAATTCAAACTGTTATTGTAGCTAATTACACTTCAAAAATGGCAAAACCTTCTAGAACTTTTTTATTAGTGGACAAAAAGAAAATCTGATTAAAAAAAAGTGTTTCTTCTGTTTATGTTTTGCAGTTCTTTTAAGACCCAAGGTTTTCAAAGTCCCAGTAAGTGCTTGGTCGTGGTCACCGGATAGGATCTTTGGCCTATTATACGGTCATTTTACCGAAACGGCTCACGTTTATGATGCACTAAAACGTTTCCTCTGGCGCCCTGTTTGAGTGAAATACTTTGTTTACTTCGTCTCAGAAAGTATAAATCTTGACTACATAAAGTTTTGCTGTAAAATCGACAATGGCATTTGAAATGTTGGAGTATACACTTTTATTCTTGATACAAAGAAGATTATTATAGTTTGTGTGATCCTATCAAATAGTTTAGAGGCAATTTATTATCAGAACTTTAAAGTTCCAGTATAATCATGCAATAATTATAGATCTTATTTTATTTATGTAACAAAATCCACAGCTCAAAAAAACAATAATACTTAATCTTACATATTTATCCAAAAGCCAATACGGATCTATATTTTTTGTTTAATTAATCCTTACATAATATTATAAATGCGAAAGTTTTTATGTATGTTTGTAACTCTTTCACGCAAAGACTACTAAATGGATTTTAAGGAAACTTTACAATAATATAGCTTATACATCAGAATAACACATAGGCTATAACTTGTGCGAACCGTGAACTCGAGCGGCAACGAGCGGACCGCGGATCAAACTCACCCTGATGGAGATTCTCTAGATGAATCGAAACAATGTCGGTGCTTCCATCGACAAAATAATACGTGAGTAAAGCCCGTGTTTATCAAAATGTACAGGCTATAACTTATAAAGATATTGCGTGAATTGTTAGAAATATAACGATAAGTGTCAAGTAAGTAGGAAAAAAATCTGCCATCTGCAAGCTATTCTGGCATGCGCTGCAAAAACCGTTAGAATTAAAAGTACTAATCCTGCGCAGACGAAGTCGCGGGCACCAGCTAGTAACTTATAATTTAGAAGAGTAACATACAAAACATTATAAATTTTATTTATATGAGTGTATGAGGGATGTGTTGTGTGAAAGTGTGTGTGTGTGTGTGCGTAAGAATGTACAGTATGCAAAATATAACTGATACAAACTTATACATTTTCACAAAGAATTCAGAGTATTTCTCGTTTTAACACCTGCTTGCTACAATAGAAAATATCAGTTTAAATTGTTTCTTGTAGTTTCTGTGTAGTCGACTGAGTGAGTTTTGGGCGTATTTTAGATATGTATTGTTAAATAGGTAATTATGTTGTAACGTTTATTTACGTTTGTAGATCGTAACAAGTTTGCAAATGAAAAGTCTTCCACGAGCCAATTTAGACAATTATGATTGTTTTGTAGGTAATAAATTACAGTTAAAATGTCCCTACTTTTTCTTAAGCATAGAATCATTACTGTTGTCTAGTAGAAGTCGTACCGAGATAAGACCACTGATTGTAGGGCACTTTCCATTACTCAAAACAAAAATAATGAAATGTGAACCTGAATAAGTTTACATTTAATTATTTTTGATTTGTAAGGTATTATCACTAAAGTTGTATTATTATTAAAAGCAACCGCGGGCATGGGCTGACTGGAGTAGTTACCGCAGCATTAGCAGCTTTGGAAACTACCCTCACTCGTGAATACAGTATGTGTGGCATGTCGTAATGTGAACGCGAATATTTCTGAGCCTAAACCTAAAGACTAGCTAATGACTAAGTGAGGGTACTTTCCAAAACTGCCATTGCTTTTCAGCCAAAATTTTGGCCGAAAATAAACATAAGCTCATACCTACGCAATAAATACGTATAAGTATGTATTTAAAAACAAACATTACTATTATAAGTCATCTGTGGGGCGATTATGGAATATTTTTGATACTATCAAAACATTGATACTAATAGCTTTCAGTTACTATTGATGAATTGGTATTACGGATCGCTGCGGTTCCTATCGGCTTCTATCGCTAGTTACAATGTGAAGTTGGTGTCAAACTATAACTCGACCAATTTACAAAGTACGATTGTGGTAGGAACCGTGTTTAGCGTACTAAGCATTTAAATACATCGTATATGATTGATTGAAATAATGCCTATTTCTAATCGAAATTGATAGACATTGATGCCGATTGCTAATCGTAACTGATAGACATTGATTGTATCAAGAGTTCCATAATTGCCCTAACATTGATTGTATCAAGATTTCCATAATCGGAAATCTACTGATTCCCATACGATAAATTTCATGAGAACTAGCATAAAAAGCCTTTTAACTCTCGGAAAAGAAAAATAAACTAAGGAAAGAGATTGTTTACTATTTTCTGTAACGAAATTGATATTACACTGATACCCTAGTTACGAATTTTCGCTTGAAAACTGAATTAATCAACATAGAATGGATTCGAACTCCATCCCTAATGACTATACAATGTCATAATATAAAAGTGCATTACTCCATCCGTTTCTAGTTTCATAATGTTTTTGAAATTTGATTTAAAATCGCTAGAGACAGCATCAGAACTAATGCTAAAGGTAAAGGTAGCTTAGTAACCACAGCTCAAACGGTTGGATTGCGATGCTCTAACCAGACACAGCTCCACCGCATCCAACAACGCTGATTGAACTGGCCTTTACCTAACAAACATAGTTACAGAAAGCTGATGCTTAGAAACATGAATATGACATGAACATCTCACGCAGATAACATCATCACCTCACCCTAAATATACATTCTACAAATGATACCAGAGACTCGTAACTACCAGAAAGTGATACTACATACTTAAAAATTTAAACAATCTTTTTTGATAATAAATATTGCTGGACAGTGCACACAACACCATTTAGTCCCAAACTAAGCATAACTTGTATTATGGTGACCAGATGACTGATGGAATACAAATTTATACTTTAAAACACCCAGACACAGAACAAACACCTATGTTCTTGACACAAATGTTTATCCTGGGAGGGAATCGAACCCTCAACCTACAGCGCAGAAGGCAGAGCCACTGAGCTGAGAGGCCAGTCATAAAAATACTATTAGATAATATTTTTAATTTTATTTCAACGGCGACTATTTGTAAAGTTTTGTTAAAAAAACGACTGATATGAAGCAAAAACTAATATTGCAACGCCCGAACGGTATTTATATTAACATACGTAATATAATTTTATTTATAATTTATTCATTAAAATTAAAATTGATTCTTTGCTTCTATGTTCAAGAATAATAAATAATTAATTAATAATAATTGTAAAAGAATAAATAAATAATGCTGGACATTTCACACAGCATCATCTGGCCCTAAAGTAAGCAGAGCTTATGTTATAGCGTACCACATGACTGATATACAACTTAAATACTTATTTTTGTAAATACATACATATTATACTTGTAATAAAACAACGTTGCTCGTAAAGGCAGATTACAGACTAATTTTTATTTTATAAACTATAGTTGATACATAAGACAACATAGATGGCGACACTTGTCTCATATTGAAGATATCATTACAACACCCCCACTATATCTAACAATATAAAATTACTTGAATATTAAACAATTTGTACACCTAATTTATCTAAAAAATTATAATGTTTAATAGAACATAAACTCTTAGTGAATAAATCAGCAGGCATTTCGGCCGTTGGCAAATACCTGACACTCACAACTTTATTTTCTACACATTGTCTACAAAAATGATATTTTATATCAATATGCTTAGTTCTTTTGTGATAAGCTGGATTTATGGTTAACTTTTGTGCACTCTGGTTGTCATTGAAAAGGTCAATAGTATACATTTCTTGAGTTATTTCATACTGTAAATTACGCAAATAAACCGCTTCTTTACAGGCTTCGGTAATCGCCATGTATTCGGCTTCGCTACTCGATAAAGCAACAGTTTTCTGTTTTTTTTTGTTTCCCAAGATATTACACAACCAGACAAAGTGAAACAAATTCCAGTGTATGATCTTCTATCGATGATATTTCCACCCCAATCAGCATCAACAAACCCTTCTAATATTGAGCTTCCATTACCAGAATACTTCAGGCCATAATCTCTGGTACATTTTAAATATCTTAACAACCGCTTTACGTATGCACAATGTTCTTTAGAATAACAATTATTAAATTGGCTTAAATAACTAACTGTATATGCAATGTCTGGTCTCGTTAAAACTGCTAAATACATAAGACATCCAATTATTTGTTGATATGGGAAATTACCTACACTATGTTCATTGTTAGATACATTCAACTTATTTTCCATTGGAGTCTGAATTGGTTTACATTCGTTCATATTAAACTTTTGCAACAGCTGATCAATATAATCTCTCTGACTTAATGTTAATGTTTGCTGAGATTTATTAATAGTTATGTTTACACCTAGACATTTCTTTATTTCACCTAAATCTTTAATTTTGAATTGGCTAGCTAGTACCTGCTTTAAATGTTTAATTTCATTAGTATTATTTGAAAAAATAAAGAAATCGTCCACAAATAATGTAACAATAGTTTTCAATTGATCTTGCATTTTTGTATACATACATGGCTCTATTTTAGATCTAATATAGCCCATGTTTAATAAACATTCGTCTACTCTCTTGTACCATGCTCTAGAGGACTGTTTGAGCCCATAAATAGCCTTTTTTAATTTAAGTACCTGACCATTTTTTGTTCTTTCAGGAAAACCTTTTGGTATCCGCATATAAATAGTTTCCTCTAGAGTGCCATTCAAGAAAGCAGTCGTTACATCAAGATGGGCTGTATTCAAACCCAGTTGTACTGATAATGCAAAAAGTAACCTCAAAGTTGTATGTCTCACCACAGGTGAAAAGGTTTCTGTAAAGTCCACACCTTTAACTTGTGAAAAACCTTTAGCTACTAAGCGCGCACGAAAACGGACTTTGTTTTCACTATCATACTTTTTACGAAGCACCCACTTGCACTGTACAACTCTATCATCTTTTGGAGCGTCACTCAACTCCCACGCATCATTGTCCTTGAAACACTGTAGCTCCTCTCTGACAGCTGATTCCCACTGCTCCTTTTCCGGTCCGTTCAAAGCATCATGAAAAGACAAGCCAGCCCCTTCATCATATGTTTCACTGTCGACACAGAGGTTTGAAAGTCCATACCTCTCCGGAATTTGCCTTATCCGTTTGGGTCGACACTGCGGTGTTCCATCTTCAACATCATTTAGTGTGTTGTCAGAGTCTTCATAGTCGCTAGGAACATATGTCTCATCATCTTGAAAACAGTCTACAAAAGTTTCAGAAATATTTTGACTAGACATTGATTCTTGTTGTTGTGTATCATCAGGTTTCTTATTATCCCCCACTGAATCAAAATTCTGATCATGCACTTCAATGAGATGTTCAGATTTTGATTCTTTCTCAATGATGATCACGTCTCTACTAGTCGACATTTTCTTTGTTTCTGGATTGTAGATCTTGTATCCTTTTATATTATCTGGGTATCCTATGAGAATATTTTTGTTCGCCTTCTTGTCCCACTTCTTTCGCTTTTCTTTCGCTACATGGACCATAACAGTGCTACCAAATATTCTTATATGACTTATATCCGGCTTGGAGCCAGTCCACAACTCATATGGAGTTTTATTATCCAATGCTGCTGCTATAATTCGATTTTGCAGGTACACTGCCGTATTCGTGGCTTCACCCCAGAACTCTTTCCCTAAATTTGCATCAAAAAGAAGACACTTTGCCTTTTCTACAATTGTACGATTGAATCGTTCACATAATCCATTTTGTTGTGGTGTGTATGGATTGGTCTTCTGATGAATCACACCAGCACTGCACAGACAATCTTCAAATTCTTTATTGCAATATTCCAGCCCGTTATCACTTCTTAATACTTTGATTGTTCTCTTGGTTTGATTTTCCACCTGAGCTTTGAAAATTTTGAAGTACTTCAAAGTCTCATTTTTGTGTTTTAAAAAATAAACAAATGTCATCCTACTATGATCATCAACAAACAACAAGAAGTATCTCGAGCCACCTATAGACACAGTCTCCATAGGTCCACAGATGTCTGTATGAACAATATCTAGAAGATTACTGCTTCGCTGGCCAGTACTGTAAAACGGCAACCGGCACTGCTTCCCTTCACAGCATGTCATACATGAGGACTTGCTTATATCAACTTTTTCGTCAAGTGACATACCCTGCACAGCATTCTTCATGTGATTCAAATAATCTTTATTTATGTGTCCTAGTCTGCGATGCCATGTTAGTCCTGACACGACCGATGCTGCTAAACATTCTTGTTTTGACAAATTCACTTTGTATACTCCGTTGGCCAACACTGCCTTAGCAACTAACTCATTCTTCTGATTATAAACTGAACAACCATCTTTCGTGAAAGAGACACTGTTGCCTTTCAAAATCAATTGGCTAACAGATAATAAGTTTGTGGTTAGGGTTGATACACAAAACACGTTTTTCACTATGATGTCATAATCACAGTTATCTGTTGTAGTCGTGATATTTACATCGCCAGAACACAATACTGACACCTTTTCACTGTTAGCAACAACAATTTCTTTGTCTTGTTCATACTGTGCATTCATAACCCAACTTTCATTTGCTGTAAGGTGTACACTTGCGCCCGAGTCGATATACCAGTCATCTTTACTAAAGTTTCCACTTAGAAACACTGCGCTAAAAGCATTAGACTGCATTCTTTCCTTATTTTTCTGATTTGACGAGTTGTTTTCGTTATTTGTACACTGACTTTTGTAATGACCGATTTGTTTACATCGATAACACTTTATTTGCTTGAGGTTTGACCCTGATGAACCAGTGCTACCAACATCATTTTTTCGTGCCATAGACGAATTAGTGATTGGTTTTCCCTTGAACTTTGAACGAATGGTAAAAGCACCGCTAACTTCACTCTCGTCGTGACTTGGCAAATCCATGTCCAGCAATTTTGTTTTGATGGAATCTGCCGATATAGGAATTCCAGAATGCTCGATTGCCATGATCATAGGGGAGAAACGATCTGGCAATCCCGCCAACAGCAATGATCCTGTCCACTGATCATTTATTTCGAACCCTGTTCCACTGAGTTTCTGTGCTGTATCGATAATCTGCGTCACATAAGACGTCATCGAACTGCAATTCTCTCGGCGAATCGAAATCAAATTCCGCAGTAGACTTATCCTTCGTGAAAAGCCGTTGTCATCAAATAACTGTTTTAGCTTATCCCATAATTGTTTTGAAGTTTTAACATTCTTCACGTGTACGTATAAAGACGGGTCGATTGTCATTATCAATTTTGCTTTAGTTTTTTCGTCGTCAGTATTTTTTATTTCTTTTCCGGCATCTTGCACGCAATGCTTCATGCCCTCCAGGATTAAGAAATTTTCTGCCGCGAAACACCATTCGCTGTAATTATCGCGTCCCGTTAACTTGGGAACGTTAACTAGATAGTTCGTTGACATTTTAACTACGATACACTAAACTAGTCCACTGCGATTCCAATAACAATCCGTCACGACACAGTTCAATCGCGTCTCAAAATTGTATTTTTATTTAACACTTGCTAATACTGCAAAATACTGGTTAAAAACAAAACGCGATTAGGTACTTATGAGCTATCGGCCCATAACCTGTAATAAAACAACGTTGCTCGTAAAGGCAGATTACAGACTAATTTTTATTTTATAAACTATAGTTGATACATAAGACAACATAGATGGCGACACTTGTCTCATATTGAAGATATCATTACAACAATACTTAAAAACACCCAGACCCGAGACAAATACTTGCAGTTCATACAAACAGTCCCGCGGCGAGAATCGAACCCTCAACCTTATGCTCTCAGCTGGACCTTGGCCTAATAAATAGAAATGTGAAGCAAAACGATCCTTAGAAATTACAAATGTCAAATCTATATTTAGAATATTTAATATATCTAGTTTTAAGGTTGTTAATAAAGGTTATGTGACATTGAAATTCTTAAACCTTACACACGAGGCCAGCGGGGCGATTATGGAATTCTGATACCATCAAAACTTTGATACTAATCGGTTTCAATTACTATTGATGAATTGGTATTACGGAAGGTTGATGTTGATTTTCATACATGCTATCATATTAATAGAAAACCGAACGTAGGTTATAGTAATCCATCTTGTCAAAACTGGTTCTAATTACAATCACACTAATGATTGAAATTATGCCGATTGCTAATCGAAACTGATAGACATTGGTTGTGTCAAACAAAAGTTCCATAAACGCCATACATGTAAAGATATTGACAATTTACACACAAGGTAAAGTACATAGTAGCAAAGAGAAACTCATGTACCTACGTGATATTTCACTGTTAACAAACCTGATCTCTCACGAACAGTAAACCTTGGGTTTAAAACAAACCACCATCCTTCCCGTAGTTGGTCTTACGTTGACACTTCGCTCTGGTTTCTTAAGAAACGGTAAACGACAGATAACGGGTTGTTTTACGGTTAATAACCTCTACAGCCTAGTTCGTTTTCTTTCCTTACTTTCCAACACAGAGAATCCTAGTGTGGGGTTAGTAAACCTTGTTACTTATTACTCATACCTATCTAATAAATGTACTAGGTAGGTATTATTGTTTATTTTTTATTGCTCCATCTGTATAAGCAATACTGTACCTATCCCTATCTTGATACAAATAAATAAATTTTTACTCATACTTTTTTTTTCTAGGATCTATAGGCAAACATCGTAATGGCAGTAAAACACATTAATATAAGCTGTCATTTTATAAGTTACCTGTTTCAGTAAAAAAGCGAAACTTATTTTTTTTTTTGTTATTTAGTGCACAATATTGATCATGTTCTAAATAATATTACAATCTAGCCAAATAAGCTAATGAGTAATTTTGTTTTGACATAGTTTAATAAAATAAATTATACTAAGAATGTGTCCAATAGCACTTTTCTTACAGTCTCTAGTTAAGGGGAAGACACTCTTTTCTTGTGTTTTTTAACCGACTTTATCAAAAAGGAGGAGGTTCTCAATTCGTCGGAATCTTTTTTTTTTATGTATGTTCACCGATTACTCGAAAACGGCTGTACCGATTTGGAAAATTCTTTTTTCGTTTGAAAGGGTATACTTCACAGGTGGTCCCATATAAATTTTATCAAAATCGGTCGAGCTGAAAAATAAACTAAAATATAAAAATACATCGATGATGTTTTCATGTAGTTTCATACCTCGCTGTCTCTGTTAAACTTGGCGGTTAAATGGCGGTTTTTGTCAGTCTCACTCTCACAATATTTCACAATATTTGACTAACTAAAACGAACATTCAAAAAGGCGTCTATATATTTTAGACGATGTATGCTATGACGTTTGTTTATCTATATTATTTAATAAAAAAAAGAACGAGCCTTACAGTAGTCGCATATGATGTAACATCTGACATCTCAGTATAATGGATTGGTATCATCTGACGGCCAACTCTACCACCGCGCGCGCTTATTGATCAAATCAAATAGCGCGCGCTTTCTCGGCTTTCTGTTACACAAACCCGTCTCTTTTCACGAAATTACGAGAGGAAAGATATAACACATCAATAAGTTGACAAATATTTTTATTATTAACAATGTACAATTTTATTAACAGGTTATGTCATTTGTTTATGTACATATAAAAAGATATCTTAAATATTTTTGAATATATATTTGGATAAGATAAGGATAAAACAAAATTTGTTTGTTTACCAAAATTTATTTCACACATGTAACAAAATAATTTATTTATTTTTTAGCCTAGGCCTGTATCGCCGGAGATCGGTCAAACAAAACGTGATTACCTATTCCAAAAATACATAGTGGTATATATAGCGACTTAAGTAAATCTTAAATAATATCATTATATTGCTCATAATATTAAAGACGTTACTAATTGTTCCATAATGTCCCTATGGTTATACTAAACTGAAATTTAAATAGCTTTTCAACACACTTGCTCATAAAGTGGCTCTATGGTCACCGCAATTAGGCACAGAATGACACCCATAATCAAACTGTGACTTTTTCATTGCTATAACCCACTAGTGAGTTATAGTTTTTTTTTTTAATTTTATTGGTTGAGGTGCTTTGTTCTTAAAAAAGTTTTTATTCAAAAAAAGATCGTGTTTAATAGAACAAATAAATTAATGATCCTATTGCTTGCTCATTTCATGCAACTTCTTATTTAAATAGATAATTTTAACTCGTACGTGTTTAATAAATAAAACTTTCACTCATATATAAATTTTGTTTTCTCTGTAATAAAAGAAAACTTTAAATTGTACGTGGCAGAATAGGCGCAAACCCTATCCGCGGAAAATAAAAAAAAACCCTAACTGCACATTTACTAATTGTTTCTCTAAATAAACTTTTTATCTACTAAATAAAATGAGTTTTTATTGTTATTTTATTCACAAGTGTGTTGAAAAACGTCGTATGATACACGTGTGTATTGATGATTACCGTCCTCGGCTCTCTTAAGACCCTCACCTAACGGCTCGGGTCTCGATGGCGCCTCAGCGGTAATCACCAACATTACACACTAGTACCATAATGTACTATTAATCTAGCACAAAGTGACGGCCGCTTTTTAGAAGACCAAGGCAGGGAAACAAGTGTGACCCCGCGGATTGCTCAAATTGGAAAGTTCCCGGCAAAACTCCGGGAACGTTGTTAAAACTTTGACGAGCCATCCGCCGCTGCATCAGCTGATAACAATTGTCTTAGATTTATGGAAAAGTTTGCGAGGAGGTAAATGGAATAATTTGTTGGTGTACAGACAATCTATTTGTATTTTAAGTGGGAAGTTGAAATGGTCCTTTTAGAAACGGGGAGGAGGAAAAGGGGAAAGTTGGTGGACAGCATTATGGTGACGTGGTTCTCAGACCACGACAGTATAACGATAGGTATAGCTAGGCAAAACATGTGTCTGGTTGGCACATGAGAGATACAGGATTAAAAACCAAGTAGGAGCATTTAAATTCCAAGGGGAGGAAGTACTAACAAGTAGTATGCATACCAATCAGGCAAATAATATTGTGGATGTCTTCCACAGGACACCTTTTAGGCTAGTTTGTCATAGACGTAATATAGAGCTAATAAAATTACGACTCATACGAATTCGTGACTTTGACTTCTCTCATTACTAAGGACATTTCTGTACGAATTGTTTTAGGCTGCACGCTATCTCTACGTTATTCAATTAGGACTTGTATTGTATACTTGTTACTTGTATAGTCAATTTTATTCATATTATTTGTAAATAGGCTGGTTCATTTTTAACCGACTTTATCAAAAAGGAGGAGATTCTCAAATCGTCGGAATCTTTTTTTTTTTTATGTATGTTCACCGATTACTCAAAAACAGCTGAACCGATTTGGAAAATTCTTTTTTTGTTTGAAAGGGTATACTTCGCAGGTGGTCCCATATAAATTTTATCAAAATCGGTCGAGCTGAAAAATCAACGAAAATCTAAAAATTGTATACATCGATGATGTTTTCATGTACTTCGATACCTCGCTGTCTCATTAGAGCGGTGCGTTTATTTGACCTACCCATATTATATATATACAAAATACATGTACTTTCCACAAAAAATGTATTATAGGCTCAAATTTCATTCAATGAAGTCGGTTTCTTTTTAGTTATTAAAACGTAATTATTACATGTAATTTTGTGTCAGTCGCACTGTAACTGGTAATCCCTTTTCAGCGAAGTAATAAAAAGTTACCCACTCTCTCTCAGCGGGAACTAAATTCGTAAAATAAGAACTGAAATTATTCTATCTTTGAAATATTCATAGAAGGCTCATTATTCAGAGATTGCTGCTAACCAAAAATTTATAAGGTAATTTTGGAACGAAATTCATTTTGAATATTCCTTTCAGTCGTATCGCTATTTGAATAGAAAATTAATAAATTGTAGTAAGAGGTTACCTATGATAATATCAGATTCAATTAAGAAATACTTGAAATACTTTTACTTTCCTAATTTGATGTTTGTTTGCTTTATGATCTAAATACTTAATTTAAGAGTTTTCATTTGTTGAAATTGACTGCATTTTAACCTAAATCAGGTACAGGAGTATTTATTTTATAAATCCCAAGAAACACAGTTCACAAGCAGTAAAGTTAGAATAAATAAAACAAGTTGCAAAAATTGCGTTAGAATGGAAACAGTACCCATAAAATCAAAGTAAGATATATTCGATGTTAGAAATTCAATTTTGGCAAACATGAGCTTTACGTATATTTCTCTTAAATTTTTTGCCTAATCGTCTATTATTTACGTTATTTGCACTTCAAACTGAATTTTACCATGATTTGTTTATCCTATGATCATAGCGCATGCAACACAAACACACAAATCCAGTTTTTAAAGTAATTTTATTTACGTAAGAAAATTATTATTTCACTATCAATCAAAACAATCACTTCATTAAATAATTATTAACGAAACATTGATATTTTAAACTTAGTACAAATAGGGACGCCGTCCTAAAAATACACAGGAAAATCTCCAAAACAACTTTCGCAACACGATAATAACATGATAAAATTAATTTAAATCCTAATTAAAAGTAACAATGGACCAAAACTGGCATTATTTCCGAAAATTTTCAATTTGGGCAGCACAAAAGTGGCAATTCACAGGGAGTTAATTCCAAGAGTTGTTATAATGATTATAATTCGAAACACGTGCCTTTCGGTCTTATTAGGGACCAGAGTTGTTCAGCCAATTATGAACTCTATACCTGCCATTAAGGACTCGATCTCGCCTAATCAAAGACTATTTCTGGCTTACCATGGCTATTTTTGGCACTTACTTCTCCCATTAAAAAGACACGTGGACTAATTTTATTTAAATATATATTATTAAATTTCGTTATTAGCTTTTCGTTTTTTGTTTTCCTTAACATTAATTATTATTTTTAACCGGCTTCTACAAAAAGACAGAAGTTTTCAATTTGGCTGTTTATTTAATATATATGTATTTTCTTGTATGTATGTTATGTACAAGAAAATATGTCCTCATGTCTCCAACCAATTATTAGCCAATTTTCATAATTATTTTCTTTTCTTGTAGGATTTACCTCCAAAATGGCCGCAATGGTCCCAAGCTTGGTGAGGATCTGATGATGAAAAACATTAAAAAAAAATCGAAATCGAAACGCATAAGAATAAATTCATTGCAAATTAGTAATTCATATGGTATATATAGTAAGGGAATACCATTACTATAGTATATACCTTTCAGTGGTCAAGTGCCTTGGCAATGGACTTTGAAGAAACTCTATAGAACTCTTCTTCGATAAATAACTCATGTATCTCAATCAAAGCATTATATTGCTGATATCAGGCAATACCATTATGCATACATGTCAGTTCATCAGACATTAGACTTTGAAGATACCCTGTGGAACTATTTAACGACAAACAGCTCATGTATTACCATCAAGGCATTGCGTGGGTGATCACAGACAATAATTTAATAGGAAATCAAAGTCAAAATATACTTTATTCAATACAAGGATCACTTTGAAACGTCTTACATACTAGCTGAATTTAGGTGCCAATTCCTCCTAACTCAAGCTCGAGAAGAACCGACAAGAAACTCGTCTTAGTCCTAGCGCTTTTTTGCATGATCCATCTTATAACTACCTTAACTACGAAAAACTATATACAGGAGAGTTAATACATTTCAAATGTGTCGGTTAACTGTCTGAGGGCAGAGTGACACGAGGCTATGCATTCTTATCAATAATATAGTAATTTATATTATAATACGCTTTCTTCAATACTACCCTTTATGTATGCTTTAAATTTCAAATTGTCAATTGATCTGACAAAATGCTTGACCTTGACCATGACGGTATAAACGGAACGCATCGATGACAAATATTTATCGCAATTAGAGTTGAAAATTATTTTGGTTATTTGATACCACATCGTATATCGTTATACTCAGTTATACCCAGGGTTAAGAAGCCGGTTTTCAGTTTTTTATAAAAATATAGTATCTTAAGCTCATCGCAATTCTTGTGAGATACTTTTACAATAAACAGTAAGTGATGTTGCATCTGGCAAGCCAATCACAAATTAACGTATCGACCCCCTGCCACGCTCCAATCCATTAATCAACTGATAGGATGTAGCCAGCAATGTAGGTCGTCCATTACTTTATTGTCTGCCAGGTGCAATGCTCGTGAGACGCGGGTTAAATGTACTACATTTATCAATGTTTTAACGTAATGGCATTGGGACTAACGTGATTTTGGCTAAAAACTTTAAATAAGAGAATTGGCTATAAAAGATATCCACTACTTAGGTAATTGGATATCGGGATAACCAGACATTTTAAAATACACAATTTACTGATGAATAGAATCATTTAATTTGATTTAAGGTACATAAAGAATGGCGAATTTGAGCTAGCTCTTTATCAATAAATAAATAATGCCAGACATTTCACACAGCATCATCTGGCCCCAAAGTAAGCAGAGCTTGTGTTATGGCACCACATATGGTACTGTTGTTTTATAGGTTTCCGTACCTCAAAGGGATAAAGAAACACTTATCACACGTTAGGATCACATATTGACTGGCCTGTCAGCTCAGTTAGTAGTAGCTCTGCCTTCTGCGCTGTAGGTTGAAGATTCGATTCCCTCCCAGGATAATCATTTGTGTGGTGCACATAGGTGTTTGTTCTGTGTGGGTGTTATAAAGTATCATAAGTATGTATTTAAAAATATATATGTGTCATAATAATGTAAATTTTGCCTGTGTCAAATGTTTATATTGTTTATAGTTAGTCACAAATTCGTATATTGTCTCGTCATTTATTATTTTACTAGCTGACCCGGCCACGCGTTGCTGTAGCTCAGTAGTTCTAATACGTTGAACCCATATACGCTAACCTCTAAAATCATCAGAGTTTCTCTACTATATTATGCATGTATTATACATATAAACCTTCCTCTTAAATCACTCTATCTATTAAAAAAACCGCATCTAAATCCGTTGCATAGTTTTGAAGATCTCAGCATACATAGGGACAGACAGACAGCGGGAAGCGACTTTGTTTTATACTATGTAGTCATATAAAATGGTGCCTTTCATATAAAATAACTACGAATTATTTAAGCTCGAATCACAAAGAAACACAAAGCTTTTATTCCAATTATTCACACACACCCGAGTCAATAATTCTAATTATATTTAAATAAAAACACCAAAATTACTATTAAAACTGGATGTAACTCGAGAAAAATAAGTAAAATATGAGCGCAATGTTCATTAATTAAATGAATTCATTAATTAAATCAGAAGACATTGAAATGACAGTGACGTATATGGGTGCATGAAAACATGTTTTTACAAAGTTAAATGATGATGATGATGATGACGCACACAACACCATCTAGCTGCAAACTAAGCATAGCTAGTATTCTGGTGACCAGATGACTGGATTCACCAATATTCAATACACAAATGTCTGTCATGGGAGGGAATCGAACCTTCAACCTACAATGCATGTTCGATGCTTTGATAGTTTGTCACGGTGTAGTAGCCCTGAATTATATCGATGGTAAAATAACCATTCAGTGCGAACCGTGAACTCGAGTGGCAACGAGCGGACCGCGGATCAAAACTCACCCTGATGAAGATCCTCTAGATGAATCGAAACAGTGTCGGTGCCTCCATCGACAAAATAATACGTGAGTAATGCCCGTGTTTATCAAAATGTATGGTAAAATACCCATGTTGGTAAACAAGTAGATAAGAATAGGTCGATAGGTATGGTAACCGTCTCAGGTGCGACTTTCACAGTTGACCATTTAACTTCATTGTGTCTATGACTGTCTTTTTTATCGGTATTGTGACAGTCGAATTATGTAGTGTATGTATGTATGTTTTCAATAAAAGTATAATCTCAGAAATGTAAAGAATAATATAAATACGTGTTAAACAGTTGAGCTATCTAAGGACCGTTTAAAACAATCTAAAGATCACAGCTAGAGGGCAGCGTCCCTAATTTCATTTATACGTACCTATACATTTATTCAATTATTTATTTTTATTTTATTTCATTTTTTTTTAAATTTAAATTCTCTCTTTTCAATTAAATTAATATTTATTGCATTACTATTATATTATATTTCCTTATATTATTATAAGCAAATGTTACTTGTTCCTAAATAAACATTTTGAATTTGAATTTTGAACTTTGGTTTCCCCGATACAGGCGTCGCCTAGTGAGGAAATCACCAGATACCTCAAAAACTGTAACGATTTGTCTGCAAACTACATGGGTTTTTTTTTGAGTTAATATTAATTATTCTTAGATAAGCTTTTGTATGTTTTGCTGTAATAAATATATTTTTCATTTTTCATTTTCATCATTTAATTTTTAAGGTTAATGAAAAATAAACGCTGTTATCAATTGAATATTCTGAGCGCAAACATTGCAGTTTGCATTGCCACAACACCTGTATTTTCATCGCTTAATTATATTATTTGTTAATTTCGTTCTATGGAACTTTATTTATCCAATATAGGTATGACCTTATGGTACAATATATGTTATAATATATGTATATATGTATACATACTCGTACAATAATAATGCGTATAGTACAGCGGCCGCGGCGTGCTACTGGTAAGCTGAGATGAGAGAGTATAAGTTCAAGGTCAATGGCGTAGAGGTCAAACTAAATTTAAATATTTAGGCATTTACATGAATAGATAACTCTTTATGGTATACCACATGGAAAAGTAAAAAAAACCTTTGGATGGACTTAACTATAAATAAACAGAGACGGGGCATGTCTAACCAAAACATTCTTTATTCAATAAAATCACAAAAACTACTTCGAATCATCTTCTTACATGCTAGTTAATCTAGGTGCCGTTTCCTCCTAATCCCAGTTCAAAAATAATCTTACAAGAAACTCGTCTTAACACTTTTTTGTATGATCCTTGCCAATTTTCTTACGGGTGCCGAGTCGAGTCATGTTGGTGTAATGTTTATAATAATTAATAAATAAACTAAATAAATACTGATTAAAACTTTGTAGCTTCACTCAAACTGTAGTCTAAAATGTTATTATTATTGTTATCTCTTCATTTTTTATTTTATATGGATGCTCGTTTTGTGCATCTGCCTCGCATTAGGTTTCCCACTGAGTAACTTTATGTTTTGGATAAATATAGTTAGGGTTTCCGATACAGGCTCGACCTAGTGCGAATTTGTAAAAGATTGTAATTTTGGGGAAATAAAACATTTTACATAACTACACACAATCGGTATAATAAGAAAACAAATACAATCATAGCACAAATGTGAGTATTATATAAAATACTAGCTGACCGGGCCACGCGTTGCTGTAGTTCAGTAGTTCTAATACATAGAACCAATATACGCTAACCTCTAAAATTATCAGTGTTTCTGTACTATATTATGCGTGTATTATACATATAAACCTTCCTCTTGAATCACTCTATCAATTTAAAAAACCGCATCAAAATCTGTTACGTAGTTTTAAAGATATAAGCATAAATAGGGACAGACAGACAGCGGGAAGAGACTTTGTTTTATACTATGTAGTGATTAATAATACATAAATAATCAGGTATATCCCGACAAATAAAGTTTCATGACCATGGTCTTAAAGATCGGGAGATACTAGGCCTTTTTAATATTATCTACAGGCAACGCGTTTCTCAAGCGGACAACTTGCACTTTAAACGACTTTGAATAGAAGGTAGACAAGTGAACGGGAATTTTGAGTTGATTGTTATCTGAGGAGCGCAAGAATAATACGCGAGTATAACCTGTGTTTACCAAAATGTATATATATGTACAAGTAGAACATTGCATGAGAGTTTTGAAAGTGAAATAGATTTAAAAAGATTCAATTATCAACTCCAGAACCATAAGTTTTACTCTGTTCTAATGTTACCAGCTGAAGGTAACCAAAAAGTTCCTAGACATACGAACACCGGAACAAAAATGTCATAAATTTGGACACGCAGCTACACATTTAAAAGTTTTTACATTGATTTTTTTAGCTGAGCTATGCTCGGAATCCATTTTGGCATGCCAATGTACACTCTCGCGCTGGCAAGAGGCCAGGCCGTCTCCGAGGTGTTCCGCTGTGGTGCAAGTAACGACCTTAACGAGTCCTCAAATGCACTGGCTTCTCCACTCAATAGAATTTCATTCATTGAAATAACAAAGATTATTTTAAATTGTCCAAATGCATCGCTTATTCCTCGCTCTCTTTAAGTTCAATCAACCTGCAGAATAAATAGTTGCGATGTTATTTATTGATATAATGTAAACAATTTAAACTAGTTAATTATGTAGGTATTTATTCTACTGTAGGTATATTCGTTTCTTATAATATTAACGTTTAACCTTTAACTTAATCCATACAGAGAGAGCAGGTTGCGACATAACCCATAAAATATAATTCTTTTTTGGGAAAAAACCCCGAAATGTTTCACTCCTTTTTTTACACAATTATTTTTACCATTTTAGTGTTTCGTTCCATGTTTTGTAAAATTGACGTATTTTTTTTAATAAAATCTCTTCTACTATTGCGAGTACATGAGTAGATAGTAAATCATTACATTCTGTATCTTGATTTATTAAAATAAATATCACCTCCACGTTATTCGAGTTTATATAAATATATATAAAAAATCTATTTGAGTAGATACATATTTAGAACGGAACGATCCTAGTTTGCTAAAATAAGTTGCTAGTAAAACTCAGTGGTAAACTTAAAATTACTACCTATTAAATTAAAAGGCTTCTTGTTACGAACTCCTTAAATGAGATTTATGATTGGACATATCCATAACTAATCCCGTAACAATGCTCCATCCCGGTCTAAGAAAGCGATGATAATAAAATAGGTCTTTGTCCTACGAGGGTCGAATCTTACGAACTAATTTACATACTTTCTCCACTTGAAGTTTTTCATTATCTTTTAATTAGAGACTGAAACATCTTGAGAGTCTCTATTCAGTCCTCGGGGCGATTGGATAAAGACTCTGGTAACTGAGAAAGTTGGAGTTTTACCCACTTGTTAGATGTTCCGTACGTTATTTGGGGCGCTTTTAGACTTTTCATTTATAAAGTGTCTTTTGTTGCTGAGTTTTTTGTCCAGGAAATAAACTTTTGCTTTCACGGGTTTGTATGCCGTGGTCGCAGTTTTGTTGTCATTAGTATATTATTTTTATTTGACTGTAGGAATGCCAGAAAGAAAGGGACAATAAGAATGTATTGCGATGTAAAACAGATTTTACTTGGAAATGGAAGACAATCAGATTTTGGGTAAGATGGGACAAGTAGGGTTGTGAAGGATAATTTAGACAGACCTTCCAGATTTCGATTTTACCCAAATTTCGGAGGCAATATTACTGATTTAACGTAGAGATTTTTACATACCTAGTGAATATAATTATATAGTTGATGTATATTATGCCTTTTTTTTAAGAAACCTTATTGAAGACCTAGTAAGACTTATGGGTCGGTCGAGGTTTCTTCCAAACGTAAATATTACAGTCGTGAGCTTGTGTTTTGTATGTTACTTTTTTCAAAGTAAGTAGATACCTGCGGTATTTGAATTAGAGAAGGCATAAAGAACTGTTTCACATAATATGTTTATGTCTTAGGTACAATATGTACGAGAGATGATCTCGACATCTTTGGCAGAGCTTGTGCCTAATTCACTTTCAAAACTTTCGTGAGTTGTACTATACATTTTGATTTTGATTTTGATATTTTGCTCGTTGCCACTCGTTGATTCTCTAGATGAATTGAAACAGTGCGGTGCCTCCATCGACAAAATAATACGTGAGTAAAGCCCGTGTTTATCAGAATGTATTGGGCTGAATAATTGCCAAAACCAAGATGACTGGAGAGATCAAGGGGAGGCCTTTGCCCAGCAGTGGGACACAATGGGCTATTTGTAATCGTTACATCTAAGTACAAGCTTTGCTTATTTTGGCATAAGAAAGTGCTGTGTAAATTGTCCACCAATATGAATTGATCGAGCGAAGCAAGTGAAAATATCAATGTAACTAGAATGATTGTTTTTTTTTTCTAAATTGTTGTATGTTCGTTGTATATTTTAATCTGATTGTATGGGTGAATTAAAGGGAAAACATACTCTTAAAACAATAACCTGTACCCAATTCTATTTCATCGACTTACTTACGCGGACTTTAGG
The DNA here is from genome assembly GCA_948098915.1 of Lampropteryx suffumata. Lineage (NCBI taxonomy): Eukaryota > Metazoa > Arthropoda > Insecta > Lepidoptera > Geometridae > Lampropteryx > Lampropteryx suffumata. Next base: position 20,038,979 of record OX402546.1, read on the forward strand.
GGTAACAGGAAAATACTTTTTTTTTTTATATCTTTTAAGGAAAATACTTGTAAATGTAATACGGACATCGCGGGATTTACGTTCGGGGCAAACTACTAGCTTATTTATTTAAGATTTTGCTCGAATCGTTTGAAACGGAACCCCAAAAGTATTCCTTTCATCATCAACATTTTTCCACCTTGTTTGCAGTTCCATGAAATATGTTTATTGGTACAATGTAAATATCAATTTACTATGTGGTAGCACCTTTCGGAAAATATAAAATACGGGACTGGAGGGATTTATTAAGGTGAGGCGCAATTTGGAGCCTTATTTATAGCGCGGCTACATAAGGCGTGACGCACACTTTGATTTGTGTTGGCATTACTTTTTTTTGTGATGTTTATTGAGAGCTTGGGAGTAAGTAGGTACCTATTTATATCATAGAATATTTTAGCGTCTTATCTAGTAACTATGAGATGTAGTTGTGAGATCTGATAGGTCGTTAGGTAATCTGTACGATGCATCATCGTTATTTACCAGTGAAAACATTAATACGTTTGGATTTTTTAAAGCTCATTTTTAGCATGTAAATAAATGTTTTTACGGAAGCCACGAAAATACGCAAGGTTCAACAGTGTAAGTAAGACCAAGGAAATAATGTCTGCATTTTTTTTGTTGTTTCCAATTACACGAAGGGAGTATGATATACCAGAAGATATGTCAGCCAACTGTTGTCAGCAGCAATCTATTCAGCAGTCTTCCTAATCAACAACACGGCAACGCCGTCCAGCTATTTGTCACCGCTCGACCCTCCGCATACGCGATTCTGCACCTAAAAATCCTATTCACAACAGCCAGATTCGCTTGAACCCTGCAAGTTTACAATGCATTGGGATTCTGAACCGTAGACTTAAGTCATACAGTCAAAATTCGAGTGCACTGCATTATAGTGCTGAATAAAACGATAAAGTGTATCCACTTTGGACGTTAGTGAATTGGGTTTAAAGTTGAAAGTTGGTTGTTATTGTGGAGAGTGATGAAAGCCTGTTGTAGATGGGTGGCAGCACTGGGCCTACCGCACATTCGTTTGATTACAGAGACGGATGGTGGACGTATTATTTTTCTCCAGGTTAGATAGAACTGGTGTGTTTATTTGGAGTATTTGAACCAGAACTGGGTATTTTTATGCAAACAAGCGGAAAAAACAGCCGTAGCGGATAGTTTTTAACTGACTTCAAAAAGATGAAGGTTCTAAATTCGTCTGTTTTTTTATTTTTATATATGTTACCTCACATAACTCTGTCATTTATGGACCGATTTGAATAAATATTTCATGTGAAAGGATATACTTCCCGATTGGTCCCATATAAGTTTCATAAAAATCGGTTCAATAGTTAGGTTTTTAAATAAAAAAACTGAAAAAATATGTCATCCACTTGGATGATACGAAATTTTGATATTTTGCTTTTTCATACATGAAGTTGTTTGTCTGTTTAGTTTTTAAAACGTAATTATTTAGGGTTGTGATGCCCACAAGAAACCTTTACAATTTCGCTATGTCGCTATGTCTATGCCTCTCCATAAAAAGAGCTCCAGCTTGCAGACTAGCTTTTTGTTTTATCGAAATCAAGATTTTCACTGTAAAACGTATTAGTGGCTTATACAAAGTTATTAAATAAAAACATAAAAAACAGTTACCCTCCGTACATGTAGTGTTCGAATTTTTCTATTTTACTACTTCATCGTGTCGTACATAATTATCACGGCTGGTAAGGCTCTACTAGATTATATATTCAGTCTGATTTCCCTACCTTAAAAATAACATGAAATTTCCTTACAAAATTCTTATAGTTTACTAACTAGATGATGAACATCTTCATAATGAGAATCCGTATCGTTTTTAGTCGAGAATGATTTATAGAGCTAAAAAATTCTTAATATACAGTGCAAAAATGTGTGTTCTACGACAAACAGTTACGAAATTATGACAAAATGACTAGAGAAGTTCACTCAGTGGTCGCCGCAGTAGCTGTGACGTCACAGGGACGGTCTGTCGAATAGTGGCCTGGGTCGGCCGGCTGCGCTCGGACCGACCCAGTGACGTCACACGCACCCGCTTACATTGATTTTTCCGGCAGGAACGGCATAATGTTTATTACTTAATATCTTCGTAAGTAATAGTCCGATTTGAATAATTAGAAAATATATATCATTCTTATGCCATAAAGAATAAAATGCTAATTCTATTGAATTTGCTATATCTTTACTGATCCTCATTGGATTGATACCTGATTACTGGTCATTCTCGTCCTTGCTGACTAATGAGTGAACTGAATGTTTCTTTTTGCGCTCTGTCAGAAAATAAATCGACACCTTCGAGTTCACTGACGCCGTTGGTCTCAATACCTAAGACAGTGTTGCTATCGATTCAACTAGTTCAAACTAGTGCTAGCCTCACACAGCAGTCGACTACTAATCCCACTCATGACGCGGGCTTAACAGATGGATATCGAGGGATTACATTTTAGGAATTATCAGAGATTATGCGATTTCCTAATTGGTTGATAGTTAAATATAGATCTAGGTCGATGGACGATTGTCTATCGGAATATCAATTAATTGATACTTGCCTAGTCCGTCATATGTTCAATATTTAACATTTTCTTCTCAAATTTTAGAGTGAGGAATAGAGGACCGATGCCGTCTTGTATTGGGAGTGTATTGCTTACCTGCTTAGGTTCATATAAGTCGGTAATGCACATGTTTATGTGTCTTCAAAGTTTGGTATTTCAATAAAATGTTCAAAATAATTTAAAAGTCAAAAATGTCTTCACCCTCTTCAATCTAAGTTAAAGACAAGAACGTATTAAGTTATTGAAGATTTGTTGTATTTATCGTGTTTAGTGTTTGGTTGAATCCAAGCTCGGATATTTACCCTTACCTACTCTCTCTCTCTCTGTTATACATACTCTCTTAAGAAAACTATTAGTACAGTTTTATTACTCTTACTTTTTTTATATTTGAAACTAACTTTTATTTACAGAAATAATTACAGAAATGTACAAAATAATATACAATAATATAAAATACACGTAAAATAGTTGAGCTATCTAAGGACCGTTTAAAACGATCTATAGATAGCTCAACTGATCCAGATCACTACCATAGGGCATCGTTCCCAAGATACTGGCGGCATTACCACGTTGAATGGCAATGCTAATACGGTGAGCCAGAGAGAAGCCAGCTCTTGGGCCATGCAACGTATCTACCAGACGCCGTGAAATAATTTTGATAACGCGAAAAAAAACTCTTACTTACATTGTACCTACTCAACTACTTAGAATAATATAAAATTCAAGACCATTTAAAACGGTCTATAGAACGCTCAACTGATCCAGATCACTACGGGCAGCGTCTCCGAGTCACTGGTGGCTTTGCCACGTACCATGACAATGCTGATACGCTGCGCCAGATAGGAGCCAGTTCTTGGGTCACGCGATATTTCTAACAGACGGACGCCCTGAAATATTGCTGTAAAAACGCGTAAGGTAACGTAACGCGACTCCATAAGGCTCAAATCTACATCATATCAAGCCTATCAAGACTGGCATATTCAGTGTATTTAGTAATATAAACTATGTTATAATATAAATTTTGAAAAAAAAAAAAGTTATATAAAGTAATATAACATGTGTCACGTGTACCCATAACACAAGCCCTGCTTACTTTAGAGCCAGGTGATTCTATGTGAAAATGTCCGGCATTATTTAAAATTAATTTATATATGTTATTATACAAGTGTTTTCATCTACTACGGAAAATAGAGAACTCTTCTAATACAGGTTTCTGCAACTTAACAAATGAGGTCCCAACCCTATAATACTACATGAAAACAAAAAAAAACCTTTAATACTCTTCATCTAATAATAATAATTGTTCTGTGAGAAACGAGTAAGTTATATACATACTCATTTCTGACATACCAATTTAGTTAACATTAGTCGGATAGGTGATCGTAGTGGCATTTTCATCTAGGCACTTCAGTGCTTTGGAGGCCTAACGTGACTTGCTGTTTGTCCCAGCTTTTCAAAAGTCAGGCTGTGATGACAGGTAGACCTTCATCAGCGCAGCCTATTAACCTCTTCATCAGAGAACACTGACTCTGAACACAAGGAGTAGTACCACAATATATATCTTTGCAATGTCGTCGACCCATCTATTTATTTATTTATCTGGAAGGTTGTCTGCCGATGCTGCGTTTGTCCATGCCAGTCATTCTGTCAAGGGATCCCCAACAGCCAAGAGACTGACTATCCACCCGATGATCGAATGACCTCATCAGCGTAGTCGAGAATCACTAAATGGGACCGGAAAAGTGGCACAATAAAGAGGAGTTAGGTGCAATCGGTCTGCATGACGAAGAGTACATTTATGTAAATAGTGTGGAATACTCATTCTGTAATTTTATCCACATAAATAAAAACCAGCAGCTACACACAATTCATTAAAATTGATAAATAAAGCCAGATAGCGGGGCTATCGCGCTTTTTGTCGCGCTTTTTGTGTATTATGTATATACCACTGAAATAGAAACGTTTTGTCTTCGGTTCGTACAAATCCAAATCGGTCGTTTGACAGAGCTGCCAAAAAATACGCTGTTGAAATGATACGAAATGTGCTAAGCATAACGCTGTCGGCCCCCAGGTTTCCGCTGATAGAAACATAACAGACATAAAAATGTGAACACAAGCTTAAATAATGCTTGGATACCTAATAGCACAAGATTCATAAGAATGTATTTATATATGTTACCTCCGGAGGCGGCGAGCAGGCCGTGGTCGCGCAGCAACGCCAGCAGCAGCAGCAGCGACAGCAGCGGACGGCGCCGCATGCCGCGCGACACCGCTGCGCCCGCGCCGCGTCGCCGCTCGCCCTCGCGGTCGCCCTCACCTGTTAACCAAAATAATAGCTCTTCAACTGTTTGACTACATCTGTAGCGCACTAGGCAGAAATCCAGCTGAGACGCAGCAGTTTCGTTTGATTCCCGTCGCGGGACAAATGTTTGTATGATCTGCAAGTATTTGCCTCGGGTATGGGTGTTTCTATAAACGAGTATAACTACCTGGATGACGGAGCTTTGCTCGGTATAAAACACGGATAAAACGACGTTTTGTAAAAATGAAACTTAGCTAGATCGATTTATCGCCCTCGAAACACGCTGCATACTAAATTTCATGAAAATCGTTGGAGCCGTTTCCGAGATTTAGATTATATATATAGGTATATGTATATACAAGAATTGCTCGTTTAAAGGTATTAGATAGATAATGTATTTAAAAAAATATATATATTAAGTAGTATAACAGTCATGTGGGGATAACACAAGCTCTGCTCACTTTGGGGCCAGATGATGCTGTGTGAAATGTCCGTCAATATCAATTTATTTATTATTTATTAAGTTGCCAGTTGTACTTAGAACCAAAGCAAATTGATTTTGATACATCGGAACGTCGTTAAAATGGTCGTCGAAGTCTGTCGAGTTGACTGTTGTCAAAAGTAACGTCAGATGTTACATCGTTCTAAACAAGTTGAAACAAGGATTCTTCGTTTGTCATTTTATGTAGTAACATAGCACTTCTAAACTAATTATTTGTTCTCGTGCTATTTTATTCAGTAATCTTAGCGGAGTTTCAATCAATAAATTGTGACTTCATAGCTCAAGTATATACAATTTAATTGTAAGTGTATTACGGTGCAATATAATTTGAACGACGAGGAAGCCCGAAAAAGTTCTAGACGGCCAATCCGCGATGACGTTTATAATAGACAAATGACGATCGACATTCGACTAAGACTTTATAATCAAACAATCACTTTACACTGGCAAAATTGAGTTTATGAAACGTACATACAATTATCTACATAAGTAAGTCTACATTGTAAATTGTATTTAAGTAATAATAAATAAATAACTCTTGAGATTGAATTAAAAAGGTAAACTGAAAGGAAATAGTAAAGTCATTAAAAGTTGTATCAGAAATTGCTCGGGACTCTACTCCTTCATAAATATATATTATATTTTTAGTTCCACCTGTTTAAATATAGCTATGCCCTTTCACTCCCATCTCTATTTCAACCATTCCAACGGTTGTCTGGTAGAGACCGCTATTATTATAGAGATAAGGCCGCCAATTGTATTGCCTTTAATAAGTAAAGTTATTCTTATTGTAATATTCCGTGTGGTGGTCGATAAATAATTATCTATCTATTTATCTATCTCTCCCACAATACAATACAATGTATTCAAGTAGGATGCAAAAAATAATAGAAAATGCTTATTGTGGTACAAAATAATAATTACGAAAATAACATCATGACAAAAACCACAATTTATGATTTCTTTCTTCATAGAAACAGAAAATATTTATTATAATTTTTTGGTAATGACAGAAGTCCAAGGAAAATTATTATTCGAATTTACTTCGGCGTAAAAAAATATGATCGCAAATTTTACACTTGTAAAATCCACGTTTCAGAATGTCTGATATTCAGTTCTGATTTCGGAGCATGGTAAATCAAGAAAGTTAGAAAACAAAGATTCCTAGAATCGTGTTTAACGTAGGTATGGATAAAACAGAGCCAGTCGCACATTTACAATTGAAGTCCGTAAAAAACAACTCTTCGCATTTCGCATTTATTAGGCTCGGCTCGGAGCAGACAGTGCACGAATCAATCTGACAGCGTCCAATAACGTCCGTGCGTTTCGTGCCTTGCCTTTGTAATTGAATTGTCGCTTTATAGGTCCCGAGTGTACAACTGCCTTTACGCACAGAATAAATACAATTTACAGAAGCTTCACTTCACTAGTTTGCATCACACGAGAGAGTATATAGGTAACATTTCTGTTGAAAATCTTCCAGCGCGCACATATCTCCAATAATTTAACATCAATGGCCTTACTTATAAACGTCTTCTGTCAAAAGATAATCACTGTTAAAATAGTGCCATTCAGTATGAGTGACAAATAGTGACAGGGCGAATCTATAGCAGTGTTTAGGCTGTATTGAAGTTTAGAGGTCTTTGTAAGTAAGACCGCAATTGTATAGTAAATTATATTGCATCTAAAACGAAAACAGTAAAGTTTAATTTACTTTGACTGTCAAACTGAAGTGATAGCCTTCATTGATTAGGATTTGAGGGAAGTGTTTGTGTTCAGATAGTGCAGGCTGTGAAGTGAAAGGCAGGTTTGAGACCACATCGTAAAGCCCTGTGGTGGTATTGACCGCTTACGGTTATTGGGAAGAGAAAAGCAGCTCAGAAAGCAGTTACCTATCCAGAGTTTGTGCGCGTGAACGATTTTGCTCAGAAAAGCATTAAAATCGATACTGAGCCACGTTTTTGACACTTTAATTAACAAACTGCAAATACACCGAAAAAGGTTTATTCTTCTTTGTTGAATACATAAATATATGCTTTAATTAAAAAGAGTTCAACTATAAATGTAGGCTAGGTATATAAAGCTGTATCAGTTTTTTACAATAAATACTACTTAATGTTCCTCTCAAGTGACATAAGCAAAATCATTACATAGTAAAGTTTTTTAAACTTACGCGATCAGAACACATTATCACACATATCATTACATAATATAAAACAAAGTCGCCTCTCGCTGTCTGTCTGTCCCGATGTATGCTTAGATCTTTAAAAATATGCAACGGATTTTGATGCGGTTTTTAATAGATAGAATAATTCAAGAGGAAGGTTTATAAGTATAAAACATGTACAATATAGTAGAGAAACACTGATAATTTTAGAGGTTTCTAATGTGGTGTCGTAAATAAACACATTTTTTTTGCACTTACATTTCAATCGCTGGCTGAACCCTACGAGATAGATCAAAATAATGTACTACAGTATTGTACAACGTAAAAAGGTCTACCTAAAAGTCCGCGATGGTATATGTCTATCTCTTAGTCCATGTTATTCTCTAAGATAACGACATTCTGTAGTATATTTAGTATCAGCATTGCACCCGTGCGAAGCCGGGGCGGGTCGCTAGTAAAAGATAAAACAGTGATTTGTCTATTACCTAATACTATATTACTTACGTTTGCTGAATTCAGAACGTTACTAAGAAAAGCTGATCTTATGAGAATAAGCCCAGACTCATCGCAAGTAATGAATTAATCATAAATTCGTCTAGCCAGACCGACATTTAGATACCCTAGGATATCTAAGTGTAAATGGAAGCGAAAGTACTTACTGCTACCGAAGGTCTCGTCAGACGAATTTGGAAAATTCTATTTTAAAGTTTATTTTCGTCGCTGGAGTATATTTTATAGCGCGTTTGTGAGTCTGCGGGTGAAATAGTCACGAAGAAATTGCTCTTTTCAACATTACTTTCTTAATTTTATTTTGCTGTTGGAGTTGTCATTGTGAATGGCACCGATAAAAAATATTCAGCGGAACCAGTTTTGTGGAATAGGACAACATTTACAATGATTCAAAAGTAAATGCATAAATGCAGAGCTCTAAGATCTCCTGCGTGATACTAAGCCGTGATTTTAATAACCTACAAATTACACAAAAAAAAAAATACGTTTTTAAATCTAAGAAAATCACTTCATATGATATAAAAAAAATACAAACGATTTGCGAACTATCTTCTTGTTTTGAAGTCGGTTAGAAACGTTTTTATTATACGCTTTTTTCAATTTTCGAAATTCGTAAACATTACTCAGTAAAGGCACAGGCAAGCAAAATGTGAAATTTCGTTTACTTGAATGACATAGTTTTTTCAGCAATTTTGATTTAAAAACCACACTACCAAACCGATTTTGATTAAATTTCTATGAGACCAATCTATGAGGAAAGTATATTAATTTCACATAAAAAAAAACATAAATGACTGAGTTTTGAGGTAACAATCAAACAAAAAAAATACAAAATACAACATGAACTGAGAACCTCCTCCTATTTTAGGAGTCGGTAAAAAATATATTTATCACAGCAAAATACAAGTTATGGTATCAAACTTTAAAGAACATAATAATATACTACCTAACGCTTATTTTATTTGATACACATTGTTGTAATGCTAAGAACGAATCTAAAAAGAGTTACTGCTGACTTCCTCACTAGGCTAAGCAGTATCGAGGGAGCCTAAGTATGAAACATATATTTCTATGATCTGCAAGTATTTGAATCGGGTATGGAAGTTTCTATGTATATATTAACAAGCGAAAAAAAATATATATAAGTAGTATATCAGTTATATGTCTCTCACTCTCTCTCACTTTTGCCCTTCTAAAGTCCCTCGTTTGCATTCCCCCTACTCCGCACATATTCGCACATATTTCTATTGTATGTAATGTTATCGTAGTTTTGGTTTTTGCACGTAGTAATGTTTACATAGTTTAATTTTTAATTTGTATTTTTTATAGTTTTCTTTAGTTTACTGTACTATTGATTTATTGTTTATCTGCCCTGTAATGTGTACTTTTGTGATAGGTAATTACGTTTTACTTGACCGATCTCCCGCAATACAGGCCTGGCCTAGTGAGGGGATCACCAGTAACTTGTAATATGTATGTGAAATTTTTTCGGTAATAAACATTATCTTATCTTATCTTATATGGTACCCATATCACAAGCTCGCTTACTTTGATGCTAGATGATGCTGTGTGAAATGTCTGGTATTATCACAGAACAGAACGTATTATTATTATATTTTTTGATCAGATGATAGTTTTAGATAAACAGTAAAGGCACCAACGGCATACGAGACGTACACATGTATTACATTTTAAATTGTCTTGAATTTTAGGCTTTATGCATTAGCCCTTATCACACCAGCTGATAAGACAATAAAATTATACTAACTGAGCCGGCATAACATACAATATAACGGTATAAAAAGCCAGTATTACGGGACAATGTCGTATAATTTGCTAATAACACTCTGATCCTCATTTTATTTGGCTTTCGTAAGAAAACCATTGAGTCGTATTAAGATAATTTAAATAGCCCATAGTGTACATAAAATAGAAAATAAAATTGTCAATTTCACTTGTCAACAATGAGAATACTAAACTAACAACTTATTACCAGTATCCCAGTGCTCAAAGTTTGTTCAAATTCGGAACAAAAACAAATCTGACGAATCAGCCATCGATTTGCAACAAAACTTGGTCCGAAGCCGAACGATAAAACGGCTCTTAAGTGACAAGTGGTCGACACCCAAAGTTTGGGGAGTAGGACAAGGCGAAGAAAGACTTTCTGCACTTCCTTGTGTTTTATGCTGTCCTAGTACTTTTTAAACGTTTAGCTAAAAATGTCTGTCTTTTGTCGCGAACCGTGCCAGTTTCGCGTACCTAATAAATTTCTGCTGAGATTCACAGCTTACGAAAGAAAGAAAGAAGGAAAGAAAAAACTTTTATATAGCACAAACACAAAACAAAAGAGACAACACAAGCGGAAAAAAGACAAAAAATAAGCCCTAAGGGGAAATTTATACAAACACAAAAAAACAGATATGCGTAAAAATTAGCCCTTCCAATACCAATCAACATTATAATGTGGACAAAAAGATTCAATCTTAGCATGTGCTACTTGCATGCACAGAAGTAGCGCTGGTTTTCAGATTAAACCAATTATCAGAGTGTCCTCACAAGGCAAACACAACACGAAAAAATAAATAAATAGGTATTTTCTAACAGTGTACCTAAGTTATGATAGGCCAGTCAAGTCTGTTTATTTTCGTAAGTCGTGTCATGACCGAAGGACGGTGCTTGACTGACGTCAGTATATACAATCGAATGAACAATATTCATTAAAATCGCAAGGAACGATGTTGCAGGTAAACGAAGTAATCATGAACATTTCATTATGAAATTAAACAACTTAACTTCACGTTTCGAAGTCTTCCCATTTCACCCCTTTAAACCTAGTTTCCTTAAAAGCAGCAACCGCGAGTTAACGACCGTAAAAGCGTAAACGCTTGTTTCTTGGTTTCAATCACTTTGCATTTCGAGTTTTCGGTAAACAGATAAATTTATCCCGGCTATTTTGTTTTTCGTTTAATAACTCAATAAAGTTTAATAATATTTTTATGTGTAAATAGTTTTTAAAAGGAAATTTTATTCAAATTATTCTACAGTGCTGCAAACTAAAAAGATCCAAATAGGTATATTATAAAATTGAACTTTTTTGACGAACTATCTTTGACGAGATTTTTTCAAATCAGCTTTGGTAATTTAAAGAACGTCAAAGTTTTCGAAAATCGCAGACGAACAGCAGGGCGATCGCGCTCTTTGTCAACATAATTGCCATTGAACGGATTGGTTTTGGCAATGGTTTGGATATGGCTAATCTGAATGTCAAAATGGACCCCGCTATTCTTGCTGAACGATTTAATCGTTGATTTTACCAATCGAACAAAATTATATATAGAACTAGCTAGTATTACTCTATTGGGACAGACTATTGGGATGTACTAGATCAAAAACTTTCGTTAGAAAGCACCGTCAAAAATGTCGCGATCCCGGAACGTTTGATCAACGTATAATCCAAATTAGAGCTAAATCATTTCCGTTATAGTGATAATCGCGGTACGAAATATGTTAAAAATAACGTTTTGACTTGGTTTAGCTTTGGTTCAAACGTTCAAAATAACCGCGGTCGGGCCCCAGGTTAATATCGACCGCCACGTGCCGGTCGCTTTTATCAAAACAAATTATTTATAAGCACAGGTAAAGTTATTTCAATACGTGTGCTCCAAACATAATTATGTTTTTGAGACACAAACTTCGCCTGCAAATGTGATTCAGACAGGTCGTTTCAAAATTCCCTTTCAAAGTTTTATCTGAAAGTTTTCAAATAAGCTACGACATAGTCTAGGACTTTTCTTGACTTGACGTGAAGCTGGTAATTTTGGGAGATTTATAAATAAACAGTTGAGTGATTTCTGTGACTGTTTGTAACAAAATAATATATAGGATATTCCTACATAGAATTTTTAATAAATTTGACTATTCATTTTAATAATAATAATGCATGCGGACATTTCACACAGCATCATCTGGCCCCAAAGTAAGCAGAGTATGTGTTATGGGTCCTACATGACTGATATACTACTTACATACTTTGTTTTATAAATACACACATACATAGAAACACCCAGACCCATATGAGTAGAGATGCTTTGTACATTTTGTATTTGTATCTATACATTTTGAACTATTTATTTATAGGTAAAACGACGTTTCCTAAATTTCACAAAAATCATTGGAGCAGTTTCCGAGATTCAGATTATATATATATACATAATATGTATATAACAAGAATTGCTCGTTTAAAGGTGTTAGATTTATTTTCAAAATTACGTAATCCAAAAAAAACCTTAACTAATATAAACCTAGTCTAATATGTTATATATTAGACCTCTGTGGCGCAAAGTTGGCGAAGGCCCACCTGAGACGCAGAAAGTTGCGGGTTCAATTTCCAGCGCGGGACAAATCTTTAAATATTTGTCTCGGGTCTTAGTGTTTAAAAATGTTCAAAATAAAAAAACAGTAATAAAATATATTAGTCAATCATGTCGTTTTCACAATACAAGTTCTGCTTACTTTGAGGTAAGATGATGGTGTGTGAAATGTTCATAAAAGTTCATAAATATATAACACAGCATCATCTATGTTTTATCTATCTCAGTCATGACTAAAACCTCCGTTTAAAATTCGTTACTTTATTTATACAAGTTACAATCTTCACAGTGTTGTGCTCAAGGTAAAAAAATAAGAAAGTAAGCTTCCAACAAATAATAAATAGCTCGGTGGAGTACAACACAAACTCAAGTAACTTGCAACAATTAAATTTATCTATCAGTTACCGCACAAGCACTCCGCCAGGCCATCAATACGCGTCGGGGTTATTAATTAAAGGGCCCAGGTGTGGAGAGAACTTCTAAATAAATGTGGAGCTCGGCGGATATAGAACCGCCTTCTGACGTTGTTGCTGCAAACCTTTAGCCAAGTTTGCTTTCTATATTCTAGATCGTCTGCCTTGATGACAATTTAGCCAATTTCAAGTGATTTTCTTTTAATATCGTCACAAAAATACATTCGATCGTCATTTGTCATTTGATCGATGCTCCCGATCTCCATGATGACTTGGCGAGGCTCTACGTCCACAACAACTATTGCAGTAACAGAAAGCACCGGCTGTTCCAGGAACCTTCTCGCACGGTTGCGTACACAGTCTCCCATTGCACGTACTCTTTCTGCGCTAAATGCCCTCTTGAATTAGAACCCAGAATGTGATGTGTTTGCGGACGGATGGAAGGTGATTCTATCTGAATGTCTGAGGTTCTGTGAGAAGTCTGTTTGAGTGTGTAGGTAGATGCTTACTTTACAACCAGTTAATATTTTTATTGGTATTAACATTTAAGGTTTCTATTATTGTTCTTTTTTAATTAGTGTTATTGACATGTTCGTACTAATTAATATATAAATAAATTTGTCTATTCTAAACGTCATCTCGGCCGTCTAGAATTCGCAAGACACCGCGCCGCAAGTCTCATATTGCAAAATAATACACTTATAAATTAATTGTCTACAATTTATAAATTATTAATTACAATTCCGCTAGTATTACCCAAAAAATGAAGAAACACGAGAAAAACTAATTAATTTATAATATACTTCATAAAATTACAAACGAAGAATCTTTAGACCATAAAAAAAATATTATTTTAACAGTTCTAATTGAATAACTGTCATATAATTCATGTTTACGTCTTGATTTGATTTTCAAACAGTCAAAGAGGTTATGTTAGTTATTACAGTAAACAATTAGACAAACCGACAAATAAGCATGATTTCTTAGTCAAGCCGGCAAGGTTCCCATCTCTGTTAAACTAATAGTTTCAAAATGGCAATAGCGTCGATATTCAAATAAAATTTAGAAGCAACTCAATCACCTGCTCTCAACTAGTCGCTTTCAAATTACAGTGGCCATCATCATCATCATTGAACCTAGTTCATCTGTTGAAGATGATTGAGGTGGCGTCAGTCTAGTTACAGAGCAGATATTTGTAATTGAATACTTTCGTTCATGGATCAACTCCAGCAAGCTGAGGTGGGTAAAGTTTCCTCTCCACTTACGGCACTCTGCCTGGGATTCTGTTTGATAGCGCAGACCTCTCTAGGTACCCACGTTAGTGTGGGTACCTAGAGAGGTCTGCGCTCTCAACCTTGCTCCTGTGAGCAAGGTTGAGAGCGCACACAGGTCACGTCCTGTGACCTGCAGGAAATACAGTAGCCATACCTTTACGATAAATTAAATAGAAGAGATAAAATAATTGGCCACTTTTACTGCATTACAGTTTCATAAACACTATCATAGAAAGGATAGAAAAGAAGGGGAAAGCCATGAATCAGCTACATGAGCCCAATAAAGAAGAAGATGCTGTCGTGTAGTAAAAAAATATCAAGGAGGCAGCGCTGGACCGAGCTGGCGCTGGCGCTGGACCGCTGCACCGACTTGAAATTCAAGAAAGTGATGGATTTACTATTGTGTTTACTCTCCTAATTAAAACCCGCAAAATGTTCGTATTGTCGCGCGTATTTTTCGATGAATTGCCATTTAAACTTCTAGCGTGTAAATTGACAATTCTTTTTATATATTGTTTATAATTCTGTTGTTTTGCCGGACTATCTAACATTTCGTAAAACACGAACGATCTTATTTCATTCTTAAAAATTTACATTCAGATTTCAGATATTTATTTCACAACTAGCTGTACCCGCATGCGGTGCAATGCCACAAATTTTCTCATCGTTTAAACCTTCCCTGGACTACGACAAACATTTCATCACCAAAATCAGCTAAATCAGTCCAGCCGTTCTCGAGTTTTAGCGAGACTAACGAACAGCAATTGATTTTTATTATATAGATATTCGTTACTTTGCACATTGATATGTCAAAAAAGTCACGTATAAAAACACAATCAACAAATCATCAAACCATTAGATGGATAAAAGTAGTTGGCACAGCTATATTTTACAGGCCATAAACAGAAGGCACTATGAATGCAAATCAGAAAATGTACAGCTCGCGTATTCGCAAATGTGGTCCATGGGTTAGGAACATTTAAAAATCATATTTTATTTTACATTTTGTTTCATTGTTGAATTGATTTTCCTAATAATATCCAATTACAATCACTTCTAGTTTAGTAAATTAACTAAACTAGAAGTGATTGTAATTGGATGAAGTATTATTTTAAAATGTTACTCGAATTCAGACTTTATTGCAAAAAAGTAAGAAAGTTCGTATTCATTTTAAAATAAAACAACTGAATCAGTGCCCTTAATGGTTTACCAAAGGGTGCAGAATTTGATGTTATTAAAGATTTGATTCTAGTAGAATAATTCTAGATTAGAGGTTAGTATTTGATGTTGTCCTCGTGAAGGACTAAAATAGTAGGCAAGGCACCACTGACGCGGACCATACAAGTCCTAAATCTGGTGGCGGTGACCATTGACATATTCCACTGTCCAAAGAGCGAGTTCCTAGGAGCTACATTATTTAATTTAAGTTATTGTAGGTAATTATTATTATTTTGCTTCAAATTATATTAAGATTATAATTTTGACATTATGAGGATTTCAATGTAATTATTTTGTTATTATTTGCTATTATTGTGTGATAAAGTTATTTTATTTGATTATTTGCTCTATGACATGTATTAATTATATTGTGACTACTCTATTTTATTAGATCTAACCTGTTAAGGTTAGATCTAATATTGTTTGAAATAAATAAATAAAATATATGTTAGAATGTTACTATCAACTATTGCAATTGCGGGTGAGGGTAGGTACAAGGCGTTTTAAGCTTACACGATTTTATTAGATTAGGTTAATACGGATAGTGTTAAAATTAGGGGTTAAAGTTTGTTGGTGCAGAAGTCACAGGAAATTTAAGGTTCTTGCTTATTTTAGAAAAAAAGGTTTAACAGTTATTTAGTGTTATACATTTTACAACATTTTGTTTTCTTCAGTAGAGCTTTATTATTATACTAATTAGAGACGAAAATACCTACTACTTTTACCTTTTATGCTTACATTACAGAAAGACAGAAAGACTCCGAAAGGCTAACAAACTTTTTATCAATTATGCAACGAACAAGATCCATCGCGTTACAATCGCGAAAAGGGGTAAACTTTTTTGCAAGTCAAAGACGCGACAAGATGCTAAAAACGTACAACAACTCTAACAAATTGCAACCCAATTAAAACATCAACGTCCAACGTTCCAAAGAAAATGCTAAATTACATTGTGCAGCAGTTTAAATAATGCCGGTAGTGTATTCTAATTACTTGCGCGAATTTCTCACCGGCTCGCATGTTGGAAGTAGTGCTACTGTGTTGATTTACTCGTTGTGTGACTTCGGGCAAAGGTATGGTGAAACTAGCAGCGATTGAATTTTTTAATGCTGGAATTCATTCCTTTATATTATAAAGTCCTGGTAGTTTTTGATAAAGCACTTCTATTGCTTGCAAAGTTAAGTTACAATTATTTATGACGGAGTTCATTTGTTACGGGAATTTTTACCGCACTATGAACTATTTTCTAGCCATAATTAGAATCATCTGAACGCAGTAAACTGCCTAAAAGGCTAGCAACATTACTTCGCTGAATAGCTTTTGTCCAAGGCACCAGCCCTTTGATCATTGGTCTCGTCCACCAATCTCATAGATAACTCTCTGAATAGGTGCCACGCCTCAGGTCCCACAGGACTAAAGTTTCTACTCCAAAAGGCAGAAATATATAGCTTTTGCCAATGGATGCATATTTCCACCTCTTAAGATCTTCTGCCGCAGCAGCAGCGGCACCAACGGTTTTAGACGTAGACGATACGTGGGATGCCAGCGTATCCATTATCCACAAATCGCATCCCACACTAGAGGCTTACCACGGTTCCAGGGAATTAACGACTCGACTCCAGGGATCCGCTGTCGCTTATACCTCTATTCTCGCCCGTAACATTTAATTTAAATATACGTGTGAATTCCGCGAGACTGGGGCCCTGTGTTACTTACAAATAATTAACAAGACTAACAAACACTGCGTCATGCATGTTGCAAAGGATTTCTTCGTTATGATGTGCATGCGGCGTAATTTGAGGTGCGAGTCTAATTAGTCTGAGTACTATGTCATATTTTAAACCTCATTGTTTGGTATTTTATTTTGGAAGAAAGATTAAAAAGTATGCTTATCATATAGATATACTATATCCAATCGCTTAGCTTAAAGAGATACGCAGTGTTTTAAATCTGAGTTTTCAGCTCAGTTGGTAGAAGTTTTACCTTCTGCGCTGTAAATTGCGTTCGATTCTCTCCCAGGCCTAACATTTGTGTGATGAGCATACGTGTTTGTTCTGTGTTTGGGGGAGAAAAATAAATAACAAGTGGCTCTGTAGGCTGTAGACCTCGCGAACATTTTTCAAAATGAAATATATATTTTTTTACGTTTTTTATCTTAATTTTCAAAATGGCGGAGCATTTTGAAAATTTCTAATAAAAATAAGCACTCGCTCAGTCAATTAATAAATATTTGTGAACAACGCACACAAAACCATCCGGTCCCAAACTAAGCATATAGTTTGTGTAATGGTGATCAGATGACTGATAGAACACTAATATATTTTAAAATAAAATAAAGACATACGATATTTTACAACACCCAAATAAAGAAAATATAGTTTTTCCTGGGAGGGAATTGAATCCTCAAACATAAAGCTTAGAAGGCAGAACTATAAGGTATCATAAATATGTACTAAATATATATAAGTACTAGGTGCTGCCCGCGGCTTCGCGCGCGTGGTACCTACATAAAAAGTAGCCTATGTCCTTTTCCAAGGTCCCATCTATCTCTATACCAAAATTCATCAAAATCGGTTCTGCGGCTTAGGCGTGACAGACATACAGACAGACAGAGACTTTTGCATTTATAATATTATATATAGTAAGGATTATATCAGTCATCTGGTCACGATAATACAAGCTGTGCTTAGTTTGGACTAGATGATGCTCTGTGCATTGTCCACCAATATGTATTTATTATTTATCTATAGACCTTTTAAAAGGGTGGTCCATAGACAGCTTATATAAAATTTATAATCTGTACTTTTGTGTAAATAAAATGTGTTTCTCTGTATCAAATTGATTATATACAATTACGGAACCAACTTACGTACTATATCTGAACTACAACTAAATTGAAGTTAGAGTTCATTGCGCGTTCATCACGCACAACCTGCAAACCGACATCCACGAATAATCTACGAATTTAATATTCACGCTCAAGGAATGGTAATGGAGCTATACACAAAGCTGAAAGTGCAAATTCTGAATCTTGAACCCAGGCGATTCAGAACAGCTGATCCTCTCTATACAAACATTGACGACCTCTGTGGCGCGGTGGGCTAAGGTCCGGCTGAGAGATAGAAGGATAAATAAATAAATAAATAAATAAAAATAAATAATCCCGGACATTTCACACAACATCATCTGGCCCAAAGTAAGCAGAGCTTGTGTTATAGGTGCCACATGACTGATATACTATTTATATAACTTTT
This sequence comes from Lampropteryx suffumata, assembly GCA_948098915.1. NCBI lineage: Eukaryota > Metazoa > Arthropoda > Insecta > Lepidoptera > Geometridae > Lampropteryx > Lampropteryx suffumata. Next base: position 20,057,604 of record OX402546.1, read on the forward strand.
TTTTTTAAATACATACATATTATACATAGAAACACCCAGACCCGAGACAAATACTTGCAGGTCATACAAATATTTGTCCCGCGGCGGGAATCGAATCCGCAACCATCTGCGTCTCAGCCGGACCTAAGCCCACTGCGCTACAGAGGTCGTCGTTGCGGAGAGGTTGCGGGTTCAATTCCCGCCGCGAGACAAATGTTTGTATGATCTGCAAGTATATGTCTCGGGTCAGTGTTTCTATGTATAGTATGTAGGTATGTATTTACAAAAAAAAAGTATTTAAGTAGTATATCAGTCATGTGGTACCCATAACACAAGCTCTGCTTACTTTGGGGCTAGATGATGCTGTGTGAAATGTCCGGCATTATTATTATTATTATTATTTTTTTGAAAACTACTGATTATCATTTAATTAATGTTTCTATGTAATATATATATGAATCTACAAAAATATAAATTATACAAGTAATATCAGTCATGTGGTACCCATAACTCAGTTCTGCTTACTTTGATGGGCCAGATGAATTGTTAAATATAATAAAACTAATTATACATTTTGATAAACACCGGTTTTACTTACGTATTATTTGGCAACACAACTTAATTTGAGTGCGAACCGTGAACGCTCATGGCAACTCACCGACCGCGGATCAAACTCACCCTGATGAAGATTATCTAGATGAATCATAACAGTGTCGATGCCATCAATTAAATAATACGTGTCTACATACATAAAATATCTTATTACACACCTATGTTCATCACATATTTTTTTGTCCTGGGAGGAAATCGAACCCCAACCTATAGCGCAGAAGGCAGACCAAATGATCTGCTGTACCAGTCGAACAAAAAAAATGGATTTACTATAGAAATAAAACCGCGCTCTTCAAATTGAACCAGCTGTTTAAACTCTAGTCTATACCAGTTTTAGTCTGTTTTAAGCATGGAATTCAATACACGAATTCCTGACGAGAACACAAAAGCGAAGTTAATCTCACTGACTTCATTACTGGTTCGAGACGATCACGTAATTTTGTGTTTGACTATACCCACTCACAAACTAGGGTAGGCTTAAAGTTAGAACATTTATGTGCTGAAATAATGAGCACATTAAAATGTAACTAGGATTACTATATACCAGTGTATGTATAAAATAATATACAATAATATAAATTACATGTGAAATAGGTGAGCTTTTTAAGGACCGTTTACAACGACCTATAGATAGCTCAACTGATCCAGATCATGTATAGTTGATTGTTAAATGCGCCGTCACTGTTTCGATTTATATAAATAATCTTCATTAAGAAATTACATACACATGACCAATATTTCATTAAATTAAATAAAAATTGGTTGTCTGTAAAGTCAGTTTACGGACGATAGTTTAACGTGACAACGTTATAACAAAACAGATAGATGCGGCTTACGCTGCATCTATCTGTTTTGATGTGCGCTCTCGCTCCGATCCTAACGTTACAATGAGCGTAAGGAGACAATGATTCATCCTTTTTCGTGCGTGCAGCCGGCGTTCATCGATTTATTAGACGTTGTCACGTCAAAAGTTTGAGATTTTTGCCATAATGTATCCCGTGCACCCGTGCGTAGTCGTGGTGGATTGTTAGTGTAATATATAAAGGCTCTTGTTAGTTCCTCTCGCTACGTTACATTTTATTTACAGTATTACTTCCGTTTGTAATGTTATCTACGACTTTGTTCGTAACAGAATCTATGCGTTACCTTTGAGTTGTAATTAATACGCAGTAGTGAGAACTTTTTCTTTGCACAAACCTCGAAACGTAAGGCTATGTCACAAAAAGTCAAGCTCGCCCACCTTTACGGCTGACATAACGATTATATATTCAACCTTTTTAGGATTTTCAGGGAAGTTCACAAAGAACGCTTATAGTTAGTTACCTCAGATTTATTGAGTTGAAAAAAAAATTTTTTCGTTCAATCAATCAATTGTTAGAATTCAATTCGTCAGTTTTTAAAATGACGCATGTATATTGATTTCGAAAAATTGCCGAAAAAGCTGGTCAATCTGGTGTGACGTGGCGGGTAAAATTCCAACGGCTCAGTCGGATTTAACCCAACTATTCGCACAAAGCCTTTCTGATCGGATGGGGCTGAATAATTTGCGAAACGCGGCCCATGTTATGTTAGGCTTCGTTCAGATGATCGCGATATGACGCGCGTTTAGTACAAGGCGCCGTGCGTGTCTTTTTTTGAACAAGCAAGGACTATCGTTAGCTGAAGCGATAATCGGACAAACGATAAGTAGCTCTGGGCGTCTACTCTGCGATCCGACTTCGATATATCGAAACGATAAAGTCGTGGAATTGCTCTTCGAATTCAGTCGAATGGACAGTTATTTCGTTGTCAAATCACGACACCGATTGTAAAAGTAATGTCTGTCGTTTTATTGCTCAAAACAAGTCGAAAAGATGTAGCTAAGAGTAGGGTTTTGCACGATTATTGACCCGATATATCGTTAATCGATTTCAAGAGTAGGCCCCTGGACTGCTTATAGTTATCGTCAATAACTTTGACTGTGATTAATACATCGGCTTATCAAAGATTATATCAAAACTAACTGTTTATACGTACGTATCTAAAAAGTTGCCTAAAGATATTCAATGTCCAAATCCATATCTATCTATCTAGTTTATTCAAATCCATTCAGCCGTTGAAAGAAACATCTAAAAATTGTAAATGTCCACACAAAATTTAATTTATAATATCATGTAGGGTTGTGTCAGTAAACGATTGTAACAAGGGTTTTTAACCCTGATATTCACAGGTGGCCTGGATACCATTGTTTCCAACGATGCCGTTAAGATTTGCACGAGGGATGTATCGCAATGCATGGCTCAAAGATGCATTCTGTAAAGTTCAACGGTTCACTGTTCTTAGAATCGTGGGCATTACTTAAACATACCACTTTCGCCGTCAGTAACGTTTTAAAAAGCAATACGTGCGTTATGCGATTACCTGAACCTAACCTTATTTGTTTGGGTAACAGGTATTTGACTGACGGATTTTGTGGCTGTGATTTATTCGAAAATACGACTAAGGTAAATAAATAAATAATAAATAAATAATCCTGGACACTTCACACAGCATCATCTGGCCCCAAAGTAAGCAGAGCTTGTGGTATGGGTAACATGCACCATACATGCCATACATGCATGATTGATATTATACTACTTATATACATTTTCTTTGGAAATACACACATATTATACCCATAGAAACACCCAAACCCGAGACCAATACTCGCAGATCATACAAACATTTTTCCCGCGGCGGGAACCGACCCCGCAACCTTCTGCGTCTCAGTCAGACCTTAGCCCACTGCGTCACAGAGGTTGTTTGGCGTGGCAAGTAACAGGCTTGCTGTTACGCGAGATATTTGGGTTTAATTTCTTCTATGATTGTTAATTTGCATGACATCTTTTATTTCCATAAACTTCTTTCTCATTTTATGTAATAAAAAATAAAATAAATATTGGTGAACAACACAACACCATCTAGCCCCAAATCAAGCATAGCCTTGTTTTATCGTGACTAGATGATGAACATATTTTAAAAATATTACGTGTTTCTTAATATTTGAGTATATTAATATGATACCTTATAACACCAATATACTGAACAAACTCCTATACCCATCACACAAATGTTTGTCCTGTGATGGAATCGACCCTCGATCTACAGTACCTCTAACTTCTTCTCCAGCCATCAGGGGTAGATTTCATTATGTAGCGACACAGTGCTGGAATAATATTCCACCACCCATCAAGGACTTGAACCAAATAAGTTTAAAATAAAATTAAAACGGTTTCTTCTTGATGCAAAGAAGGAGGGTATTTTTACGTTGAACAAATTTAGTCTTAAGATATAACGTATGTAGTAGTTTTAAGGATAAATAAAAACATTTTCTCTTCTTGCAGCGCAGAAAGGAGAACTACTACTAATTGAGCTGACAGGCCAGTTAAACTGTATATTTAACTGTATAAGTCTTACAGGAATCCCTGCGACTACCGCCTTGAGACTGATTGAAAACCACTATACAGTAATGGAATATACTTATTAATCAATCAAGACGAACAATTGGATTAGCGACACATTAGTTCTCAGTGAGTTGGACACAGTTTAGTATTATGTATAGAAGACAAAGTTAAGAGCAGAAGCTCTCTTAGATTACACAAAATGCTTGTTTTCAGATGCTCAGTGGTATTATCATGATGTAGTCATAGTTATATTAAATTGTTTATCTAATAATATTTTGGATAACATCGCAGACAATAAAATTCTTATTACAATTTGAACCATTAAGACGTAAAATTCCGAGTCCAATTACCAGCTTGAACAGGAACATAGGATTTAATTCTTTGTCATCACAACGCAAGGAGGTTTATTAGTTATTTTTAACAGACTTCGAAAAAAGAAGGTTTCTTAATTCGATCGTATATTTTTTTTATGTGTGTTCGCGGATAACTTAGTTATTTATGAACCGATTTAAATGATTCTTTTTTTGTTGGAAAGGATAGGTTGGATAAGGGTGGTATCGTGATAAAGAATACAGCATCTGATGATGGCATCCCAAAGAAATCGAGAGGAACCTTCAAAAATCGTAGTCGCGACAGTTCGTTTGTATACATTTTTAATTAAGTATTTTAAAGCACTACTATTTGAAGGTGATGAGATTTGATGATGGAGCCGAAAGACAGTCGAGGGAACTCCTCAACGATTCACAGCAATTACCTGGTGTTTGGGCTTGAATAATTTGTATTGATGAGAACATTACACCTAGATGTGTTGTGACTGTCATTAGTGGTCTGATGATGAAGACGAATAACAGTCAAGGGATTTTTTACTTTTTAGTTTCCTGTTTGAAGTCGGTTTTTTTGTTAAAAATTATTGTACTTTAGTACATTTTTAAATGAAAATTTCACACATTCAACAAGTCTACAATACCTTTGACGGATACCCATCATAAATTAACAATGCCGTCATCACCACTTATCACCCCAGAGGTCATGAAATCGTAATTTGAAGCACGACTCAAAATTGATTTACTGCGTGCTGCACTGTGCCGGGCTCGGTTTGACCGATCTAACCCTTGACGAGGGTACCCTAGAAGGGATGAAGCAGGGATAAATTTGTCCCAATAGGTTCTATGCATACACGTATCTCTATGTCGGCTTAGGTAATGATGATAAATACACGGTAGGATTATGTGTGACCGAAATATGAGAAGCTTGAGTATTCGGAGGTTTAAGACAAGCTCGACATTACAGAGTTGGCAACTATGCATGGTATGAATATATATAGGAATACCCTACATCCGCAAACTTAACTACGACCTGCACTAGGGTTCTACTTCTATGTGCTAGTAGTCAAAAAAAAATATTTATTTGGGAGCATAAACAAGTATATACAAGAACATGGAAAGTACGATAATATTACGCAGAAGTTAGAGTAACTGTGTCGCGAATGTTAACGCCCACATCCGAATATAATAAAACAGAACCCAAGTTAGATATAATAGCAAAATTAGGGGGTTGTTAAGACCCCTTTAAAATAAAAGTAGTAAGTGTGTAGTGTGTGAAGTGTGTGTGTGTGAAGTGTATACACACATACTCATATACGAACACAAACACACAGTAAAAAAAACAGTAAAGAAAAGTGTGTGAGTGTGTTCGTGTATGAGTATGTGTGTGTGTGGATAGTAGTACTTGTCACTAGAACGTTAGGTATACCTTAACGAGGAAATCAGTGACCAGTCTTTCGCAACTTAAAAGCTCCGTCATTGTATTGTAACTATAAACATAATATACAAAACAGACAATAAAAACTGTTTGTCGGTGATAAAAGTAAACGACAAATAGTCGACAGGATAATACATTTCAGTTCAAAAACATTACTTTACCAAGTTTATCCATTAAGCAAATGAGACTTCCACATTATCCTCCTCTTAGTTTTGAAATAATAGTTGGAGTAAACTTAAGAAAAACGCTCAAGGTAAACGGTTTAGTTGACGGAGTCCTTGTAAATTGAAACGTAGGTTTACAGAAAAAAGGTTTTCTTTAGAAACCGTTAAATAAAATAGCCTTCTATCTTATTTACATAATTAACTATTGTAGCGTTAAAGCTGTCCTTGTCGTTCTAATGTGAAATAATAAGGATGGAAACAGATTTTGATTACACATTAGCTCATATGTTAGCGGAGTCGTTTGATTTTTTTTCTAAGCTGCCGCTGCTCTCCCTGCAAGTACCTACCGAATTATCCATTAAAAACACCCTGTATAATCTGGTGGGTGACTACTGATTACTGAATCGCCGGAGGGGGGCAATGCGGGGAATGGGGGGGTGCGTCCTACAAACACGGATTGAGATGACTGGGCCTGACGCCCGCGGCGGAGAGCCTGTGTTCTAAGTCAAGAGATGACACTCCTATTCATGGTGTTTAATTAGTCTTCTTTTAGATTCAAAGTCTTGGAATAATTAATGATCTGGGCTTAGGTGATTCAGAAAAATTGCTATTAGTTTTTATAGCTAGAAGGCTTCAAAAAATAATGTTGAAAAATGTTACATTCGTTAGTTTGTAAAATTGCTATTAAATTTTGCAGCAAGAACTCTTCATATAAGACCTATCAGTCTATTATTTAATTTTATGATTCAAGCTGCAGCGTTTAATGAAAATAATAATAAGAGATACATTTTGGAGGACAATTTACACAACATCAGCAAGTCCTAAACTAAGCACAGCTTGTATAATAGCGATTAGATGACTGATAGAACTTATATGTTTATAAATACATACCAATGATACTTTATAACACTCAGATACAGAACAAACACCTATGTTCAGCACACAAAAGATTTTACTGAGAGGGAATCGCAACCTTAGTAACTCCAAACCTATGGGGTTTTGACAAATTAAGAAGAGGTAGCTATCGTGTCGTATAAAGAGATCAAGGATACTTTACTGAGAAGAAAATGCTTTATCATTCCCGGACAATGGTAGCCAGATGACTGATAGAATACTTACATATATTGAAATAAATAAAATACTTTATAACATCCAGACACAGAACAAACATCTATGTTCATCAAACTAACGTTGGTCCAGGGAGGGAATCAAACCCACAACCTACAGCGCAGAAGGCAGAGGAACTACCCACTATGCTTAGAGACCATACAGTTTTATTCATCCACTAGTTGTCCCGCTCGTGACTTCGTCCGCGCGTTTTAAAAAAAACATTATATCATATTAAAACACAACATTAACCAAACAATCTATCAGTGAGAATTTTTTTATGAATCGGTTTCCCGTTCGCGATTTAGGCCGCGCGGGTTGAAAAATAAAAATATACCACTATAAAACACTTTGCTTGACTTTGCTTATTAATGTCACAATGGATCATGCAAGCACAATGACAACTGTCATAACCTAACATACCGAATGTCGTCAAAAGTTGTATCAAACTAAATCTACCAAGCGCTAGCGCTTGGTAGATTTAGTTTCTAAGTCAGAACTGTAAGTAAGAACTGTAAGAACTGTAAGTTCTAGTAAGAACTGGCAAGAAACTCGTCCTGGTCCTAGGTTAGGAGGAATTGGTCCGGGCTTAGGTTAGGAGGAATTTGCACCTAAATTCACGTAAGACGTTTCAAAGTGATCCTTGTGATTGTATTGAATAAAATATATTTTGACTTTGACTTGACTTAAAACTTTTTTTTTATAATATAGCAAAATATTTTAATACTTATTATGTTATTCAGGACGGAGATAAATCCCACAAATCAAATATCGTTAAAATAGTTCAAGCCGATCTGGAGTTATAAATGGTGTATCTAAAACAACTTTGTTTTATTTCCCACGGCGTCATGTGTACCCAAAGCAAGCAGACCATATGTTATAGATACCACATAACTGATTTAGTACTTATACACTTTTTTTTTTTAAACATACATATTATACATAGAAAATACCCAGAACCGAGGCAAATACTTGCAGATCATACAAAAATTTCTCCCACGGCGGCAATTGAACCCGAAATTGTCGTTATAGATGGAATAATAGTTAAAGATGGAAAATAGGTATAAATAAATAAAATAAATCTTTTTATTATCTTGTAAGTTCATCTGATAGATAAAGAATAACAAACAGTTACGAGTATATGTCAAAAATAATGTATATTTTTGACATACCACAGGTTAGCTCTTGTTCTCCGCACTAGGTCTAAAAATCCTGTACAGCAGGGTCACAGGGACTCGCCAAGCGGTATCTTAATACTTAACACTAAAAGCTTATATTATAATTATGCTACGTAAGTTTTGGGGCAGAATGAAAAAGTTAATAAACTTTAGACAGAGAAAATATATAAAAAGAAAAATAATATAAGTGATAAAGGTCTAAGCATAATAGATAGATAACTTGAAAACGGCATTCAAATACTTGTTTCTTCTTGTGGGTATATAATATTTGTACTTGGGTATTCGCAGCGGTCTCGTAAACCCGTGCCCCAGTGCCGCGTTACTCGAGACGAGCGCGTGATTATGTCAGGTCACGCGCCGGCCGCGGGACGGGATTACCGTCACCTACTGTGGAAGATTATACCATATTTTTATTCCAATTCGGTATAACAACGTCGAAGCTTAGGAAGGCTCAACGCTCTGAAACAGTGAGAAAAAACTGAAGAAAAAGCTTATAATTTTGCTTTGAATAATAATGTAGAGACTCTTGAATGTTTGATTCTGTTACTATCAGCTCTTTTATTCTCAGTGATGCTGGTAAGGAAAGATTAATGGGAGTCCAGTCAAGTAACTAACTCTTAGTTTACTTCCACGCTTTCTTCTTCTTCGTATTTTCTTCCTGTTTTTGCATCTGTTTTGTTGTAAATTTTGTACACAGTCGATCGTCATTTGTTTATTCTAAACGTCATCGCGACCTTTTATAACTTTCTCGGGACTCCTCGTCGTTCAAGTTACATAGCAGCATTGTTTTATACACTTCTAATTAAATAGTCTAATCTAAATTGTTAATTGACACACGACAAATCACCTTCAATTTGCGCCTTTGCGGAAAGATCGAATTGTATAAAATTGCAGCAGTAGGCATGCTTCAGTACACTTGAGAGAAGAAATATCGCACATGCGTGATTTTATACCATACGATATTCAAACGATCATTTAAATTTATTGAATGCAGATTCCAAGTCTACTTCAATACCTATCCAATGGTATCTGGGTTGTGCTTGATTCAAGAGAAGAAGTGCTTATGGGGATCAGTAACCAAAGTGATTTTTTTTATGCATTTATCAATAGAATTGGTGACAAAAATGGAATTAAAACATAAAAATAATGAAAAGTTTTCTTTTTATATAAAGCATAAAGCGTTTCCTCCCCTAAAGTGAATCACATACTACATCTGGGTTTTCATGGCTTTTACAATAGTTTTGACGAAATTTTGAGATAACGCCTCCCATTCTGACGGGCCTGTAAGCTCAGTTGGTAGTTGGTAGAAAGCTCTGCTTTCTGCGCTGTAGGTTCGATTTCTTCTCAGAATAAACATTTGTGTTATGAACATAGGAATTTGTTCTGTGTCTGGGTATATTACTTAGATAGAAAGATAGATAGAAAATACTTTATTGCACACCACAAAATACATTAGACTATTATAAGAAACAGTGTTTAGCTACACGGTAGTACAATGGGCGGTCTTATCGCAAGATAGCGATCTCTGCCAGACAACCTTAGGATGGATAGAAATCAATTTAGCTGAATACTTAGGTATGTATTAAAAGTATATAAGTATTCTATCAGTTATATGGCTCGCATATTACTTATTTTGGAGGCTAGATGGTGTTGTGTGCAATGTCCGTTAATATTTATTTATCCTCTGCAATGTAGACGTCGTCTACATACAATTGAAAACTTAGAGCGAGGAACTCAGCAAAACTGGTCCAAAGGTCTTATCACACAACAATACTATGAACTACCTATGCCATCAAAAAGTGTAAAATTTTTTGTTTTTATTATTTAAGAGCATTTTGAATAAATATTTTATATTAATTATTTCGGTCACGTGACTTATCACCAGCTAGTGTCATATCCATACAGTTCTTTCTGGGAATAATTACAGATATGTACAAAATAATATACAATAATATAAAATACAAGTGAAACAGTTGAGCTATCTAAGGACCGCTTAAAGATAAAGCTAAAGATAAAGATCATTTTCAACACACTTGCTCATAAAGTAATAATAAATAAATAAATAATAAAAAATCGTTTATTGCCTTAATAAATAGGTACAAAATTGGAAAATATTCTAAATATCTTAAAAACGCAAGGTTTACTAAGGTCAATGGGTGCAAATTCAGCATCTGCTGTTAGGTGGGTATAGGTGGGTAATAGATAGGTATACCTACCTACACAGCGCTGTTTTTCAATTTGCCCTATTTGGATAGTTCTTCACCGAGAGTTAAGAGCATGCGGGGTTACAGATTATTGAAAAGTGGCTCTATGGTCACCGCAATTAGGCACAGAATGACACCCATAATCAAACTGTGACTTTTTCATTGCTATAACTCACTAATGAGTTGTAGTTTTTTTTTTAATTTTATTGGTTATTGAGGTGCTTTGTTCTTAAAAAAGTTTTTATTCAAAAAAAGATCGTGTTTAATAGAACAAATAAATTAATGTTCCTATTGCTTGCTCATTTCATGCAACTTCTTATTTAAATAGATAATTTTAACTCGTACGTGTTTAATAAATAAAACTTTCACTCATATATAAATTTTGTTTTCTCTGTAATAAAAGAAAACATTAAATTCCCCATTTTGTACGTGGCAGAATAGGCGCAAACCCTATGCGCGGAAAATAAAAAAAAAACCTCATCCCTTTAGTCTGTGGCTGATCGCAATGCGCGCGCATAGGAAAACTGATTAATTTTTCCCGCCATAGCGAATCATTTTTCACAACTCGTTTTCACTGTTGAAATTATAGTTATTTATTAATTAAAATGTCTACAAGTACTAGTTACGATGAAAATGATTTATGTTGTACACCGCCCGATATAAGATGTGAAGCCCTTAACGTTATGGAAAGTTTACTACCTGAAAACTCCAAGGAAAAATATCTATTAGCGTACCAAAATTTCATAAAATGGCAAAACAGCAAGAATACGCAGTCTTTTTCAGAAAATGTGTTCATGGCGTACTTTAAAGAATTATCTTCTAAGTACAAACCTAGCTCTTAGTCTCTATTAGTGGGTTTTTTCTCCATCGGCCTTTATTTTTTCACTAGACATTAACTTTTTAAACGAGTACCATAATGTACCTAATTATTTTATTTTATTTTTTACATTTTCCAAAACAAATAATCATGACTTTATTTGAACTACTCAATTGATTTGTTGATAATTATTTGATTTGTTCGGTTATATATCACATAGGGATTGTTTTGCGTTTGTTGTGTCATTCTTTTTTAGGCCCTGTCTGAAAACCAGCGCTGCTTCTCACAAGTGTGTGAAGCTGCAATTATGCTGAGACTGGACCTGTTTGGCCCACACGACACAGAGGGGACTAATTAGCACAAAACTATAGCAATTTATTACCTACTGTTTTTATTATTATTATTTTTTATATTTTTTATTTTCTCTTGTTTTGTTTCTGTTGTCTGTTATTTCTTTATCTACAATGTTATTTTTGTTGTGTCTAGTGTTTTGTGTTCTCTGTGTATTGTGTGTCAAATAAACAATTTCTATTCTATTCTCTTTGTGGTGTTTATACTCAATGTTAAAAAGTACAGTCCGAACAAAGAAGTGAAGTGGACTTAAAAACATACTCTAATTTGTCAGCTTATCTAAAGAGACTATCCGATGGATTTAGAAGCAAGAAATCAAAGGTTTTATCGTCTGACGAAATTGAAAAATTTATTAAAGATGCTCCAGATAACCAATATCTGGCTACTAAGGTTAGTTAAATTAATTTTAAATATCTTCGCGACTTCAGCCTGTGTTGTGTGTTGAACTTAATTATTGTTTCTTTTTTTTCAGGTTGCTTTAATATTTGGTGTAACTGGTGCCTGTAGGATACAAGAATTAACAAATATAACCGTAAAAAACATAGAGAACCATGGCCAGATGCTTTTAGTGAAGATACCTATCACGAAAAATAAAATACCGAGGTCATTCACCATACACGGTCCATTCTATGAAATTGTTAAGAAGTATGAAAGTTTGCAGTCACCAAAAGCAAAAACTGACCGTTTCTTTCTAAATTACCAGAATGATAAATGTACCTGTCAGCCTATAGGTATAAACAAATTTGGTTCTATGCCTAAAGAAATCGCAAAGTTTTTAGGTTTAGCAGATGCTGAGAGCTACACTGGACATAGTTTCAGAAGAACTTCAGCTACATTGCTGGCTAATTCAGAAGCTGATATAATGACTTTGAAGCGTCATGGTGGGTGGCGATCTAGCAATGTAGCAGAATCATACGTAGAAGATTCCATACAAAACAAGAAGGAAATTTGTGCAAAAATCACAAAAAGAATTAAACTTGATTCTGAGGCGCTTCCTACTGACGAAACACCAAGTACATCCAATGATTGGATTTCACCTACCTACACGAATAATGAGCCATCTCAAATTACAATAGAACATGAAAGTATTTCAATAAATAATCTATCTGATGAGACCGCTAAGCCATCAAAAACAGTTAATTATAATTTTACTAACTGCACATTTACTAATTGTTTCTCTAAATAAACTTTTTATCTACTGAATAAAATGAGTTTTTATTGTTATTTTATTCACAAGTGTGTTGAAAAACGTCGTATGATACACGTGTGTATTGATGATTACCGTCCTCGGCTCTCTTAAGCCCCTCACCTAACGGCTCGGGTCTCAATGGCGCCTCAGCGGTAATCACCAACATTACACACTAGTACCATAATGTACTATTATTTGCATAAACATGTGTAGATATAAGACTTTACAAACAGGTGTGTATCAACATGTTTTACCGATTGTTTAAACGATCTATAGATAGCTCAACTGATCCAGATCACTGCCAGAGGGCAGCGTTCCCAAGATACTGGCGGCATTACCACGTTGAATGGCAATGCTAATACGCTGAGCCAGATAGGAGCCAGCTCTTGGGTCATGCAACGTATCTACCAGACGCCGAGAAATATTTTTATTTTGTTCTTTCTTGATTGATCTTTCCACGGGCCTGAACGACAATATAAACTAAGTCTAAGCCCTAACAAAGTAGATAAGACACCTTTACACATCTTACAAAAAGGAATGTACTATGTTAAACAGTGATCATTTTTTGACAGATGTTGAGAGACGTTTTTATGTAAGGCCGATATTGTTTAACGTTGAACTAAGAATGTAATTATTTTAGTTACAAATTCACAACTAGGTGGCGCGATTAAATTGTTACGCAGACTAGATCGCACTATCGTTGCCTTTAGGTAATATTGTATTTCGCAACATTGATTGCAAATATAAGCCCGAGGTATTCTTGTCCCTTGGGAGATTGGTAGGCCATTAGTGTGGGATACTACTTGCGTAGACACCCTGGCCGCATCTCATCTGTTGGGGACTTCCGTTAGAGCTGGTGCGGCGGCTGAATGTTTCGAGGACTTCGAAAGGCGCAAATATGCTGGTCTTGATAAGACCTAGGTATTCGAACCTGTTGGAGTCGAGACCCTGGGCCCGTAGGGAACAGGAGCCCACCGCGTTTTCAGCATTTCACGGCGTCTGGTAAATACATTGCGTGACCCAAGAGCTGGCTTCTATCTGGCATCTGGTTCAACGTGACAACGCCGCCAGTGTCTTGAGAACGCTGCCTTCTGGCAGTGATCTGGATCAGTTGAGCTATCTATGTATCGTTTTTAACGGTCCTTAGATAGCTCAACAATTTCACATGTATTTTATATTGTCGTATATTATTCTGTACATATAAACCATATAACAAGGAAATTAGGGAACCTGTCTCAATGACTCCTACCTATGTACTTAAGCTAAATACAATTACCAACAAAATTGCTAGACGTTTTAGAGGTTGTATTCAGGATCATAAACTTTACCCGACAGTTACATAACTAAACAAACATTTATCAAAAACTTAGCACTCACGTGCTATCAAACTCAACGTGGCAGTAACTTAAACAATCCCCACTACTCAAACTCACTCAGTACACAGCCAATGTTTAATATTCATCGATCGCTTACACAGGCGGAGTAGTTAATCAGTGGAGCCGAGCTGGCGATGGAACGCAAAACAAGCAGGCTGATCACTTGCCCGGAGCTACTTGATAGGTTACTGTTAGTAGTTGGTTTACTTGAGTTGCGTGAGAAGGCTTTCTTGTGTGTTCTTTATTTTTCGCTATTGAATTTGTTTCGTAAATATTGTGAGGGTTATTTCCAAAAATAGCTGTAGCTACCTTTTAGACAAGCACAAAATAATAATAATAATAATGCTGGACATTTCACACAGCATCATCTAGCCCCAAAGTAAGCAGAGCTTGTGTTATGGGTTACCAGATGACTGATATACTACTTAAATACTTTTTTTGTAAATACATACATATTATACATAAAACACCCAGACCCGAGACAAATACTTGCAGATCATACAAACGTTTGTCCCGCGGCGGGAATCGAACTCGCAACTCAGCCGTCTCGCAACTTCTGCGTCTCAGCCGGATGTTAGCCCACTGCCACAATATCAGCAGCATTAGAACATCGCATGGTAATTCGTGTGTTGCAGACCAGCAACTACAATAAATAAATTGTGGTGTGTGTATTATCCGTTAATATTTATCAATTTGTTATTATTTTAACTACCAGCTAATTGCAAATTATTTCGTCAAAGAACGTTCATAGTCAATTCAAATATTGGTAAGGCAAGTCTTTATCATTATTGGAGCGCATCCACTTTTTTCGTGATCATTGTATATAAGCTGAACTCCACTTCCCTCTGAAACAATAGCAGTATACAATATGTGAACAGTTGTACAGTAGGTACCTACAGTGTATAGTATATTTGTAGATACAGAACAACAATGCTCGACAGCAGAAATATGAATAAAACGGAGTGAAATCAGGACACCGGAGGAAGTCTGGCCGTTCTTAAAATCCGGCACAAACGCAATCAACTGCCAACTGCAGAACTCAAGGCACAGGCGACGACGGTTACAATAGTAATTTAATTTAAATTAAAAACGGGAGGGGATGGAAATATCGTTCCGGGTTTTTTGTAACAAAATATTTATTTCCGTGCGGAAGTTCTATTAGAGCCGAGTACCTTATTATTCTTCTAATCGTGTCCCTGGCTATTTAAAACCAGTGTGGTGAGTGGTGTTTGGATTAAAAAGCGCCTCAGAGACTCTTCTTCTGCTCCCAGAACATACATTAGTGTGATGAACATTGGTGCTTGTGTTGTCTGGGTGTTATAAAGTAATCATAAGAATGTACTTCAGTCTGGTCACCATAGTGTTTAGATGGTGATGGTGTTGTCCACCAATATTTTTGGAATGAAGTTCCTTATCGTGGGTTGGCGAGGGGACCTAGCTGAGAAAAAATTTTTTCGTAACGCGTTACGAAAAACCGTAAGAGAAAGTAAGATGAAGGAGACCGATAACTAGTCTCCCACATATATACATATACATATATATTTACACACACACATATATATGTATGTATAAGTATGTATATATGAAAGTACTGATAAGCGTACTACACACTATAAAGTACTTACCTAATAGCAATTGAGTACCTACTTGTAAATGTATTCTATAAGAATCATGCAAAAATGCTTAAACATTTCATTATGCATTTCATTTATTGGTAATATTTACTCTTAATCTTAGGCTTTTTTATTTTATTTGGGAAACAGACAGCATTATGCTTATATATAACACATAGTTTATTAAAGTTTTCCCAGTTACTTTATACATACAAACAAAAAGCATGTGGACTTTTAGCTCCATACAAAATAATAATAAATTAACTAGCTCATGTGAGCTAAATTAAAAGAAAAAAACGAAAACAAAAAAAACCTTATTAATTATCAACCACGAAGTGGTGCCCTGATACGGATCGACGACGTCGCGGCAGACCGCGAACCGCGACAGTCTTAGCGCAGGAGAGGGATGAATGGAGAGAATGGGGAGAGGCTTTTGCCCATCAGTGGGACAGTGCGGGCTGATAATAATAATAATAATTAATTATCAAAGAAAACATTTAGAATACTGCTTTTAAAACAATTGATCGTATGGGAAAAAATGTCTATGTCGGAGTAATTAGTACGGGCTATCGTGATTTTCACACATTCAATAAATCAGCCAGATGTCACGGTGATTGCTAGAGATTAGGTGATTGCTACAGACTCGCATGCTATGAAGTGCTAAGCACCCAGATTGTGTATCAAACATATGTTCTCGGTACCACGGATACAACGGTATATTGAAATATTTTTGTCCTGTCAAGTCACAGGTATCTTAACTGGTGTGAACGTTCGGAGATTCAGATTGCTAGCTCATCCATCCACTTCTATAGGTTACTAGGTTCTATAGGTTTATTATAATAAATAATAACTAAATCCCGAACATTTCACACAGCATTATCTGGCCCCAAAGTAAGCAGAGCTTGTGTTATGGGTACCACATAACTGATATACTACTTATATACTTTTGTTTTTTTTGTAAATACATACATACATAGAAACACCCAGACCCGAAACAAATACTTGCAGATCATACAAACATCATATAAACATCTCTAAGGTCTCAGTCGGACCTTAGCCCATTCCGCCACAGAGGTCGTCAAATTATAAATACGAAAGTGTTTCTGTGACGAAAATTTTATGAAATTTATCAAGAAGATAGATTACATCTTGTAGAAGAAAATAGGCTACATTTTATGTAGGTACCAACCGCGGGGGTCAACAAGTGTTAAGATAAATAAATATTGGTAGACGTTGAACATAGTACCAGTTGGTAAATGTACCTAAATGTACACTCATTGCGTGTGGTAGTAGCTGCTGCGCTAATCCCGATAGCGCCACTGAATACCAGCGTTACAGCAACCTTCACTTTTCTATATCATATGCAGAATGGCAGCCTTTTTTTGCCACGGTATATGCACAAGTTTATGTTTTATTCACACTGTATTTGATATGTGGCGTTAAATAAATATGTCCTATTCTATTCTATTCTAAATCAGATCTACTTACAGTATACCTACCTACGTCTTTGTAAAATAGCGCAATCAAAATTTTCATGCATGTAATAGATTAGTATGAAAAATCGTGGAAAACGCAAGTGAAAACTATGTCTTAAAATAGTTTTCTGAATAAAGATACCTATTTCGTTGTTATTTTACACATATGTAATAAAATCATTAGCATACCTAAAATATTATTTACTCTAAGCTTCGATAATTATTTATTGTTACCTAAATACTTATTTTTGTAACACATGTATATGTTATTACATTACTTTTAAAATTGTTAATAATTTATGATTATCATTGTTTTGTCTTGAAAACATATTTTAGAATATAAGTAGCCAAATACATTTTTGTTTCAAACGTTCGCGCTAAAAGTGTTTTGAGCCGGACGAGACGGTAGAAGTAGGTTTTCTGTTTTCGTAGCTAATAAATAAGTTTGTAAATCTGGGAACAGCCACTTTTTGATCAGCAGCCGAACCAGACAGAATTAAAAGGAAAGTACTACCTATTTACTGCTTACTGTTCATACTTAAGTTAAATGTTTGTGTAATATTAACCTTACAAGTTTAATATGTTTCTACTTGTTCATAACATGTGTTATAAAAATATAAACCAGGTTGTGTAGAATATGCTAGAAGTATTTCTTTGTTGAGCTGTGTTTCTTTTCTTTACTCTCCACAATAGCTACCTACCCTATTAGGATTTCTAGTAACTTTATAATGAAATAAGATACCTAGGTAGTTCAAATTAGGGTATATTTCTGGCTTTCATAACTTTTAGAATCAGTAGAACCTGTCAATCTAACATATGCCATTGAAGCTCGTCTCATTGTACTTCACACTGCTACATCGTACTCTGAAGATAGTTTCTTACAAATTATGTCCGTCAAATAACAAGTGTAATTACGAGTAAATGTAGCGGAAATATTTGAATAATCGAATCTTGAAGTCGCTTCCCGCTGTCTGTCTGCCACTATGTATGCTTAGATCTTTAAAACTATGCAACGGATTTTGATGTGGTTTAATGCGGTTTGCGGTTTGCGATTTTATTAATAGATAGAATAATTCAAGAGGAAGGTTTATATGTATAATACATGCATGATATAGTAGAGAAACACTGATAATTTTAAAGGTTAGCGTACTAAAACTACTGAGCTACAGCAACGCGTGGCCGGGTCAGCTAGTATTTGAATAATCGAATCTTGACGAAACATTACACTGTGAAGTCCCTTGACTGATGTAGTCAGTGTAGCACTCACCAATGACAATTCCAATCACAACGCAACATGTGTAATGAGCGTGTTTTCGACCATGGAATGAGATTTACACTCTAAAGTCGCCGACACAGCCTGGCGGGTTAGTATCGGCGGCATGTTAGTCGCTTTATTTTAAAAGAAATACTCTAAATATTGTCACCGACAACCGCCGGCTGAGTGCGGACTGTTCTTGGTTCAAAAATTCACCGCTTTTTGACGACATGTTACGAGCACCGCTTTTAGGAAACCAGGACTTTCTCTCCTTCTGTTTCAGTTCGTACTATCAAAATTTACCGTATAATGTTATGTGTAGTTTTGAAGTACAGAATTGCGTATATTTACATATTATTGATGCAACAATATGCAATTTGGCTGTTTTTGAAGACTAGTACTCCAAAAACAGCCAAATTATTTCGCAACTACTTCAGCAAAATGTTTTTTCATTCACGTTCAAGACCTAACCTTAACCTGTTTTATCCATCAGGGACTTGTTAGTACGCCAAAATAACATATCCGCTAAAATTTCAAGTCTCTATGACCAGCGGTTTAGGCTGTGTGTTGCACTTATTTCAGTCAGATTTTGATTCTTATATAAATTGATGAGAGAGTATGAAGCAAAAAAAGTATGTAGGGTCGTAGTAAGTGGAGGACCGTAGTATCTGCCTACCCCGTCGGGAAACAGGCATGAATTTATGAATGTATATAAGTACACAAGCAAAGCCGAGCGCAGTAAGTACCTATGACACACGAACTAACACCTATACCTACTACTGCAATCCTGTAGGAACTCGCAGATCTTGATTCGTTGCTGTATTGGTATTTTCTGTTAAAACGCTTAGAGATAATATTTGCTATAAATTCCGGTCTCCGCTATCTTTCTGACCAGCTCCTTATCCCCGTCAGGCTTGATTGCGTCTGTCCGGGATCCATCAGATGCACTCCGTTTAATGTAAACAAGTTTCCCCATTGTGTCAAAGGAATAACCTCTCTGTAAAGCAAATAATAGAGTCCGCATTCCGGTGAAGCGGTTTGCTTTTCATTTGGCTATATCGCGGCCGGAACGAGTTATTTTAATACGAACTGTCCTTTGAGATGTCTCAGTTTTAATATTAAACCTTTTGTGCAGGTTTTGAAGTTTATTTCAACTGTTGACAGTTTATTGTTGATTTGGTTTTGTAGATATTTAGATTATTGTGTGCTTTAATATTTTGCACAGAAGACCTAAATAACCGTTATAAAAACTTTCGCGATCATAACTCATAGTTATTGTTTTAGTAAATACTTCGAATCAACCACACTCGTTCGAAATAACTAGTGACACGATGAGAAGAAGAAGTAAATACTTGACGGCAACTCCCTAAGCGTCCAGTCAGCCCGCGACCGCGTTTATTCCAACATAATAGGCATAGACCATTACATACTTTGTGTGTTATGTCAAGTACCATCAGCTCAACACATGCATTCTCATCTCAGCTCGTAAGCGTATTCGGATTTACACCCAACACAGCTTTTCAGAATTATCGCCTAACCAGCAAATATGTAGAAATGCCTTAGAAACCCAGTACCCTACTATCCGCTGAGCCAACACCATCTCACTATAAACCATACCATTTTATATAATATATAATATATAATATTAATATTATTATTATATATAATAGTTAAATAACCAGTTACATATATACCAGTTTAATCTTTTTAACCGGCTTCGATAAAAAGATGGAAATTCTCAATTCGGCTGTTTTTTAAATTTTTATTAATGTATGTTACCTCACATCTTGCCAATAATGAACCAATTTTCATAATTCTGTTGGTTTATATTGGTGCAATATATTTACGCATTCTTGTCAGTTGATCAGACATTGGGCTTTGAAGATACCCTGTGGGACTTTTTAACGACAAGCAGCTCATGTATTTCTATTAAAGCATTGCATTGGTGATCACAGTCAAACAACTTAATATAAATTACGGTTGGAACGCATCGATGACAAAAATGTCATGTATCGCAATTAGAATTGGAAATTATACTGGTTATTTGATATCACAGATTTTGATATTCAGAGTTAAGAAGCCGGTTTTCAATATTTTCGTAAATAGATTATTTATTTGCTATGTCATGTAATTTGTAAAGTCTACTATATACACAACCATCTACAGTGAATTTTAACTTTCATTTCGTACAAGGATTTCGTAAGAGATTCCCACCATACATAATCCTAACCTTTTACATTAACTGCAACGTTGGCAATAAATGACAAGGTAAGACGCGATAAATACTAAGCCGTAAACAACTGAAACAATATAAAAAAATGGTTTTTATTTACCTACCTTTTTGTGCGTTGGTTACATCAGGATTGACCATGGGAACATCTGCTAGCTATTCCTACAGCTCGGATACCTGTTAGGTACACCATAGTTTTGCATCTATTTTAGTTTAGTTCAGTAATTATATAATAATAATAATCAGTAATAATCATTTTATTGGTAAATTGTAAATTTTATGTTTACAGGTCAGTTTAAACTAAAAATTCAAAATACAAAATAACAATATCTATTATATTAAATTATTTAGTCGTGTTATATTAAATTATATTAATATAATGTCAGGATAAGGATGTTCAATTTATTTATGTATCATTTTATTTTATAAAATCTTTTACATTGTAGAACGCCTTTTCGATAAGCCACGTTTTTAACCTAATTTTAAAACATGTAAGACTGGGCGCGCCAACGACAAGCAAGCTACCTAAATATATATTATATATTTAGGTAGTAATATCTACTTACTTAAAATTGGTAAGAATATAAGTCAGTAACGCAGGTACTAAAAAAATTTATAACTCTGCCATCTATTTAATAAAACCCTGTTAATAAAACCCTGTTTTCCTGTGGTGCCATCTAGTAAACCTTAATGATTGCCAGCCCATAAAGGGATTACATTGAATACAACATGTAACATCTTTTAGACGTAATTATGCAATAAAAATACTTTGACTTCGACTTTCACCAGCGCCAGCAGCACTGCGACAGTGCGAACCGTGAGTAACGTGAGTAATCTGAGTAACCGGCAACGAGCAACCGTAGATCAAACTCAACCTGATGAAGATTCTCTAGATGAATCGAAACAATGTCGATGCCTCCATTGAAAAGATAATACGTAAGTAAAATGAGTGTTAATCAAAATGTATTAAACAAACTGTTTAAGAAGTTATAGACCTCTTCTTTATGAGCTAAGCGGCGGCACTTATGATTTCTTGCATCAATTTTTCAGTACTCTAGCCTTTCTTACTCCTACCCACCTTCATACAATCCATCCTTCTTTCTTTGGCTTATCTCTTCTATATCCATCTACATTTCTCGTTAGATAATGGCCTTATTATTTTCGCAAGAATAGCTTAAATTTCCTAAAACAAGAACGACCAGATTTTGCTTTCAAATTAGAGTAAAACTTTTAAATTTCAGTTCTTTCAGTTGATTTTCTTAGGATTTTGCGCAATTTTAATCAACTCCTCTTTACATGACGATTTATTCTTCTTCTTAGTTAATGGCATGTGTTATAATAATGTCAATTTCGCCAGAGTTAGGTGTTTTATTGTTTGTCACAAAGTCGTATCTTGTCGTTCGTCATTTGTTATGTTATATAAAACTAGCTAATCCCATTGCGTTTTGAAATGAAAAATAAATAATTGTAAATCTAAAGCATTCTCGAATCCATTTCAACACACACAAAAAAATCACCAAAATCGGTCCAACCGTTTAGGAGTTTAATAACAAACACACGCACAGAATATTTATACATATAAAGATAGTGCCTTTCATATACATAATGTAAAATAACTACGGATTAATTATACTCGAATCACAGGGAAATACAAAACTTTTATTCCAATTATGTACATTTGAGACAATAACTCTAGCTCTATGTAAATAAAAAACCAAAATTATTAATAAACTCGAGAAAAATAAATAATATTAGAGCGCAATGTTTGTCGACCAAAAACAATCGTACTTGATGACTAAAAAGAAGTCAATCACGTGTCATTTTAAGAAATGTAATTTTAAGTGTTACTCTGGATTCTTCGTCTGTCATTTCATGGAGTAACTTAGCTCTGCTAATTTAATATTTTTTACCCGTTTTATTGCATGTTTTGACCATCGACTAAAACTAACAACAAACAAACTGACTATAAACTATAAACACTTGACATTGGCAAAATTGACTATGTCACAGGCCATTAACAAAGAAGACGAAGAAGTAGTAGAAATGTCATTTTAAGTATTATTAGGATTTGGACTTGGCAAATTTTGTATTTTGTATTTTAGAAAATTTTAACAAGTTTTCTACATAGTCAAGGCCAATATTATTCATCCTGTTAATAGTATTTGTTTACATTTACATAGCAATGTTTTCATACCATTCACTTGTAGTTAAATTTTGATCACTTTTTGTCTAATATTATGCGTAACGTCTTAATTAAAGTTTGTCGTGAGGGGAACTTTGATTTCAAAGGATAACAGTGATATTGAAGCGTAAATAATTACCTAATTCTTGTAATCCTTGATGTGTGAATGGCTAAATGGCAATTTTAATGTAATTTTCACATGTCTGTAATCGGAGGCGCGAAAGCTTTGCGCGCTCGGAAGATTCAGAATTAACACGATTTGTGATGAACCCGCCTAAATACCTACGTGTTTTGAATATAAACACTTTGAACGCGAATTTCTTTGCGATTACGATCTTGTTAGTGTATTCGTTTGACTTTCTGATTTTAGGCACGGAGAGATTTGAATAAAGCCTAACATTATTACGGGCGAAAACGAGATTGATGTAATTACTGTTCTGACATAAGGTTTACAGTTACAATCATCGCTACCTGAGCTTGAGAAAGATAAATGCGTACCATTTAAATTCTATTTTAAAGGAGCCTAGATCGTTTGCGTATGGCATAGATTGAATCAATCTGTTATTATTAATGTCTGCTTTAATCGGGTTTACAAAATGCTGACTTGCTTTTGATTAAATATTTTACACAGAACCCACAAGTCAGGGCTAGCTTACAAACGAGTGAAAAGTACAAATATTCAGTTTTCGGACACGATACTAACACTTTAATATATAATCAACTAGCTGTTACCCGCGACTTCGTGCGCGTATGCTTAGAACATTTTATTTTTGGAAGGAAAGCATTCTGTGCATCTATAGAACAACTCATAAGTTTAATCCCCTATTTACACCCTCTTCGAGAATTATTTTGCAAAAACAGTGAAACACATATTTTTTTATTTAAAAATAACTTTTGGTAAACCAAAAGTCTAAATAAATTATTATTTTCAGATCCCTAACTTAAGTATGAGTTGCCCAAACAAACTTTCATTCCCTATTTTACCCCTTCAAGGTGGTTTTTGGAGACTAAAAGTAGCCTATGCTCTTTCCCCGATTGTAATACATCTTCTTACCAAATCTCATCAAGATCCGTTCAGCCGTTTAGCCGTGAAAACGTAACTAACAAGACAGACAGAGACACTTTTGCATTTATAACATTAGTATAGATTAATTATCAAACTTTAATTAATGACAAACAGTTTCTGGCGATGACGGGTAGTCAGATTGGAACATAATCATTCAACCGCAGAATGATTACACCTACTTCTAAACATAAACCTCTCTTTGTATCGTCTTTCGCTAGTCTCAACTATCTCCAGAACATGTAACTTAGCAAGAACATAAAGCTTGTGTTCAGGTCTTCTTAATAACAGGTACCTAGTCCGACCAAAACAAGCAAAGTCCATTTATTCAGAGACAGCCAGATACTGTTTCCGGGATTGTAACGAACGTTTTAACTTGTATATTTACGGCGGAAATGGACAATATGTCACGCGGCCCACTCACACTTGACATTGTCTCGAGTGCTCCGGTAACCAGCGGGAAGGAGCTACAGAATATTAGATGTGCTTTTAGGGTTCGCTACATCAACCTTTTTTTATATAAATGCGTATCTAAGATAATACGTTTTAATCTATACTGACTAGAGTCCCTATATTATACAATATGAAACGTCATTAAAACCTTTTCATTGTCTTCCAAGGATATAATGTATCTGGAGTATTTTTAGGCGCTTTGCGAAGCATACATTGCGCTCTTATATTATTTGTTTTTCTCAAGTTATTTCCGGTTTTATTAGTCATTTTGGTGTTTTTATTTAAAAGGATAAAGCTAGACTTATTGATTCGGATGTGAATAATTGGCAAATCTTTGTGTTTCTTTATGATTCGAGCAAAATAATCCGTAATTTTTTTTTATATGAAAGACACCATCTTCTATATAACAAAAATCAATTGCTGTTCGTTAGTTTCGCTAAAACTCGAGAACGGCTGGACTGATTTAGCTGATTTTGGTGTTGAAATGTTTGTCATAGTCCAAGGAAAGTTTAAACGGTGAGAAAATTTGTGGCATTGCAATGCATGCCGGGTACAGCTAGTTTTATATAAAACAATAAACGACGAACGACAATATACAACTTTGTGAAAATACTATAAACAATATAAACACTTGACACTGGCAAAATTGACAGTGTTATGACACATACGAAGAAGAAGGTGAATAAAGTGACTGACTCAGTCTATCAATTCATACAGTTTAGCAGATTTTAATCAAAATGGTATTTAACTGTCAAAAGTTTACCATCGCTACTGTATAAATAAATATTGGTAGACATCTTCTATTTCACATAGTGCCATCTAGCTTCAAACAATGTGAAGCTCGTAGTAAATATGTAAGTTTAATTAAGCCATGGCTTGACTAACAAGCACCTTGACCTATGACTCCCTGTAATTGACACGTTTTCATGCATGGCTCGTAAAAGTGTTCAGACAAAAACAACCATGAAACCATATTGTACTAAAGTCTCTACCAGAGTCCCTACTAGAATAACTTGAATTAATGTTTGTATGATCTGCAAGTATTTGTGTCGTGTCTGGGTGTTTCTATGTTTAATAAGTATGTACAAAGAGAAAAAAACGTTTTAAATAAGTAAATCAGTCATGTGGTGACAAGCTCTGCTTACTTTAGGGCTAAATGATGCTGTGTGAAATGTTCGGCATTTTTTTTTTAGTTATTTAATTGGGTTGGCTGGTAGACTCCAAGGCATTAAGCCCTTCTTTTAAAACTATTTGTATTTCTTTGGATGCATTAAAGAATCTGAGGTGGTTCTATAAATAAAATTATAAATGCGTCAATTGCTAATAAGCGGTTTTGAATTTAACTAGCGATCCTTGTTATGCGTTTTAAGCATGCTGGGTCACTGTGGGGCAATGTTTGCATGATCTACAAGTATTTTGTTCTTTTTTGTAGAACTTTAGAAAGAACAAGAGGGAATCGAACCCTTATATCTTGCAGCTTTACTCGTAAATTATAGACAGGTTATAATATCATATTACTATTGAAGCTATCTAAAATAATATTATCTATTGTATCAATAGTATTATGTTTTAATGTAGCATGTCCGTGAAGTAGGAGTCCGACAAGTAGTGGAATATAAAAGAGAGTTCTCGATAAACTAGTCGAGAGGCACACTTGGATAGATTCCAAAGTGTCTGGAACGGCGCTACTCGCTGTGACATAACAGTTCTGGTAATGTACAGTCGGTTAAGTTACACAAGAGAATTGAAATAACAAGTTATGTAATACTCTGATTTACATTCAGTCGATTACAGAAGTCAATCTTAGTTCTGACATCGCGCAAATTGGAACTCTAATAGGGAGAAACTCCTGCTCTGTGATTCAATCAAAATTAGATCTAATATCCATATTTTGGAACAGACAACTAAGGTACTTACAGAAATATTAAAACGATGACATTTGGGTGTTACAAAGTATCATAAATATACATATACATTCATATATAAGTATTCTACCAATCACCTGGTCACCATAATACAGATAATGCACACAACACCATCTAGCCCCAAACTAAGCATAGCCAGTATCTTAGAAGCGCAGTAATCTAATCTATATATCTTTTTTAACGGTCGTTAGATAGCTCAACAATTTCACATTTATTATTGTTTAATATTCTGTACATTTCTGTTAATATAGCATAGCTTGTATTATAGTGACCAGACGACTTATGAAGTCAAGTCAAAGTCAAAATATACTTTATTCAATACATTCACAAGGATCACTTTGAAACGTCTTACATTCTAGGTGAATTTAGGTGCCAATTCCTCTTAACTCAAGCCCGAAGAACTGGCAAGAAACTCGTCTTGGTCCTTTTTTACAGCTCTTTTACATGATCCATCTTATAACTACCTTAACTACGAAATACTAATACAAGAGAGTTTATAAATTTCAAGTGTGTCGTTTAACTGTCTGACAGCAGAGCGACATGAGACCATGCATTCTTATCATATAATAGTTATAAATATTTTAAAATATAATATTGTACTTTATAACATCCAGACACAAAATAAACACCTATGTTTATCTCACAAATTTTGTCCTGAGATAGAGTCGAACCACTAACCTACAGAGCAGAAGTTGGGCTAACTACCAACAGGGCTGACAGGCCAGTCAAATGACGCACTCATTGTGTATGGTATGTGCTATTTTATAACAATTAAAATGTCTTCCGTGTCATCATAGAAAAGTGATCGTAACTCGTCATGGTATATGAGTTTTCATGTTCATAATAGAAGAGATTATATTATGTTTTATTCATTAATAAACTTGTAGTATAGAGTAAAAATATAAAGTAAAAATGTCAACTCACTAAAACTGTACGTCGACGTTCTATTGTACAAACATTGTCAGACCTGCGTTTGGAACTAGTAAAGTTTGGATCATATTTTTGTTATGGAATTCTGATACGAACAAAACATTGCTTTCATTTGTTTTTATCGATGAATTGGTATTACGGAAGGTTGATGTTTGTAACGCATTCTGTTATACAAATAAATCGAACGTTCGTTATACCAAAATCAAACAGAAAACATATATTGTCAAAACTGGTTCCATTTGCAATGAAACTAATGATTCACACTATAAATAAATAAATATTGGTAGACAATCCACACAATACCATCTAGCCCCAAATGAAGTATAGCTTGTATTATGACGACCAGATGATAAAATACTTATATATTTTTTAATACATACTTAAGATACTTTATAATACCCAGACACAGAATAAACACCTATGTTCAACACACAAATGTTTACCCTAGGAGGGAATCGAACCTACACCGCAGAAGAACTACTACTAACTGAGCTGACAGGCCAGTGAAAATAAACAATACTAATGAAATAAAAAACAAATAATGAATTTACGTAATATCTACCATAACCTCCTTTGAGAATAAGCAGTGTTGTGACACAGTTTATGTAAGCGTTTCGTACTTGTAAATCGCGTTTGACGATTCTGCATTTTAAATAATACTAGCGAACCGCCCCAGCTTCGCACGGGTACTATACTGATACATAATATACTACCGAATGTAGTACTATATACTTTATATACAACGTTATCTAAGAGAATAACATAGACTAAGAGATATACATATACCAATGCGGACTTTGTGTAGACCTTTTTAAGGTGTACAATACTGTAGTACATTATTTTGATCTATCTCGTAGGGCCAGCGTCTTCAGCCAGCCAGCGTTTGCAATGTAAGCGCAAAAAAAATAGTTTATTTACGACATCTCATTAAAACCTCTGAAATTATCAGTGTTTCTCAACTATATTATGCGTGTTTTATACATATAAACCTCTCTCTTGAATTACTCTATCTATTTAAAACCGCATCAAAATCCGTTGCATAGTTTTAAAGATCTAAGCGTACATCGGGACAGACAGACAGCGGGAGGCGATTTTGTTTTATACTATGTAATGATTATTTCAGTCACCATCAGTCACGCTCCAATCCCATCCCCGGTAACACATAAAGGCATACGCGATAGGTACATTCACCGTAGAATTTATAATTGTAATTTGTACCTTTAACAAGTTATCACCAATACAAGTAATTGAAGTGACCGGTTGTTTATTTCATTATCGCATCCTAGCTAGCAAGCACCCTAAACAGATCAATATTCTACAGCTATAACAACACACACTAAAGCAGTAATATTAATTCTGATTACTCTATAGATCTAACTTAATATTATAAATGCAAAAGTAACTCTGTGTGTCTGTCTGTTTGTTACGTTTTCATGCCTAAACCGCTGAACAGATTTTGATTAATTTTGGTATAGAGTTATATAAGACTTTGGAGAAGGACATAGGCTACTTTTTATGTAGGTACCACGCGTATATAGCCGCAGGCAGCAGCTAGTAGACTATTAAGAAATCAGAGTTATACACTAAGGGTCTACCTTATCACTTAATTAGTTAGCGTTGCGCTCAAGTATTATCAGTCTTTGTCATTCTAATATCAAAAACAAGAGATGGCAATAGATTTATACAATACTAGCTGATGTGTGGTTATAAGATCGATTTTATGCCGCGATTCTAATAAACTAATATAATAAAACCATTCGTCAGTAGCGGATTTCTTTAAGAACAGAACGGAATGTTAGCGCCTCTTGAGAAAAGCTCAGAAAAATTCACTGACAGATGCTTGTTTAGAGACCTAGCATGAATGTAAACTAATCTCTATGTTTTCGATACAGTTTCAAGAACAACTGTAATCCAAACAACCGTAACGCCAATCGGTGGTTTACTGATTCTATATCAAAAAGGGTTAGAATACGATTTATTTTGTTTTGTGCTAGTTTGAGCTCGGCTCTTTTGATAACAATAATATCATGACTCATCTAACTAGATCAACTTTATAGGCTTACTTTCTATTAACCGTACATAACCATAGTCACCAATCACTTTTGCAACCCAATTGCTTACGAGGACTTTTTTTTTCTTCGAGAATTTTATAGGTATGTATCTTGTATCGTCGATCGTCACAAGTTACGTATCAATTTTTTTTATTTTAAGACCATTGTGGACATCATACTTCGGATATTATGCCAGTTTTATATTAAATCCAATAACGCCGCTTTAAAACTCATTTCCCATTAAAGTTATATTTGAAGAGCTACCAGCGCTGTAACAAGCAGTGCGTAGTAGGTACATTATATTAAAAATATCCGCCGTGTAATATAAGGTAAATCAATTTCCCCGTCGCACACGGCTTTTGCCTTTTGAATTCAATTAAAACGTATATGATGTATATGCCTGTATATAATGTCACGTGTAAGTGAATATGAGAAAGTTTTTTAAAAACGGTTCGTATGAAAAATGTTTAATATGCGTCGCTTTTTCAGATCTTTTTTCAATTACACACAACTCATTTGTCCAAAAACTGAAATATCTATATACTTCCAAGCTGCACATGAGTAGCCTGAGGAAAACTAGTGAAAACCCTTTTTTTTGCTTAATCCATGAAGTATTTATTCCCGCTATAAAGCGAACAAAGACGCCCCTAATACACAATTTGAAATCAATTGATGGTGTTCCAAAATTAAAATAGAATGACAGGCTGTGCCTGTCAGTGTCATGCTTTGGCAGATCTGGGTCAGAATAGGCTTAAAGTTTCAAAAAATTGCCGAAGTCGATTACCATTACAGTACTCAATACTGAAAAGTTTTTCATTTATTAAAGCTTGGAGTCGTCATACATATATTATATGCACACGAATCCAATCAAAAGTCTGTTTACAGAGATGCGGCGGTGCGCTAAACGTGATCCTTGTGATTTAACTCGTTCAACGCGCGTCTTCGTAAACAGACACTAAAATCCGAATCGAAAACCAAATGGAAAATCCAGAGTTGGCAAATGTGAATCTAGGTGCCGATGTCTCCATCATTAGTATGTAGTAAAACCATGGGTTGGCTTAAAAGTACTATCATTGAATCGATCTAACTTGAGACCTTCAATTCACATAATCCCTACATTCCTATCGTACCTTCCCAATAAATGATTTTTACAAGCCTCCCCCGACCTGTACAGCTGGCAGAGGGCAGCACCGTCGTAAATTACCTGCCCCTTTGTCATGATTGTCTCGTGGGGTGCGTGTAGGCTATAATAGGGTGTATTGGCACTGACATAGTATAATTGGGGTCACTAAAGGAAAATGTAGCACGTTTTTTAGAAACAAATTGAGAGAACGCTTTTACGATGCAATGAAGTGTCCCAGTGATTTTTAAAAAGTTTATCGAGGAGAAAAACGTAACAATAGTATTTTTAAACTTTCGGGATAAAACATTGAGAATCAGGTAATTAGCCAAAAATCGCTTTGAAAACGTGTTGTTTAAATAAATAAATAATGCCGGACATTTCACACAACATCATCTGTTCCCAAAATAAGCAAAGCTTGTTTTATTACCACATGATATACTTATATATTACTTATGTGTATTGTTGTAATTACATACATATTATACACCCTTGGAAACCTGGAACAATAACTTGCAGATTATACAAACATTTGTCCCGCGGCGAGAATCGAACCCGCAATCTTCTGCGTCTCAGCCGGACCTTATCCCACAGCACCACAGAGGTCATCATAACGACCGTCATCATCACGGTCCCGGTTTCTTAGTGCTTAGTAGCTTAACAATATTGGAGTGACGTTATAAAATGATAGGTGGAATGGAAATGCTTTCGCGTGCCTCACGGCATGCATCAGGCAATCAATCTTATCACATTACTTCATGAAATATTAATTCTATCGGTGTCTATTTCCATACTGAACCTATTTTAGACAAACAATGCCCCATTTTTAACCGACTTCAAAAAAAGGTAGCTTCTCAATTCGACCGTATATATTTTTTTTATATGTGTTTGTGAATAACTTCGTCGTTTATTAACCGATTTTGATGATTCTTTTTTGTTGGAAAGGAGATACCCCAAGGGTGATACCATGATAAGAAAACCAGGATCTGATGATGGTATCTTAGAGAAATCGAGGGGAACCTTCGCAAAACTTAGTGGCGACTAACTAGTACGTTTGTTAATTTTTTTAATGAAGTATTTTAAAGCACTACTATTAATGAAAGTCTGGAGTCGATCTGATGATGCAGCCGAAAGACAGTCGAGGGAACTCCTCAACGATTTACAGCAATTACTTGGTGTTTGGGCTTGATTAATTTGTATTGATGAGAACTTTACACCTAGATAGGTTGTGTCTGTCATTTGGGTCTGATGATAAGGACGAAGGACAGTCAAAGGAACTCCTCAACGTGTTACAGTAGCTACCATGTGTGTATACATACATGAAGTTGGTTGTCTTTTTAGATTTTAAAACGTAATTATATAAAATCACTTTGTATTTTTATATTTTCAATGGTTCTTCAGTGAGCATGTTTAGCTGGCAGTTGTTAGGCCATTACCGACCTTTGGAGGAAGTTTTGACGTCCTACGGTCGCCAGAGTTGGCCGTTGACTTATAAAAAGTACTTATTACGTTAAGCTTTGACACTACATAATGCGAGCCGACTGTTATATGTTTGTAATAATTACGTTTTAAAAACTAAAAAGAAAACCGACTTCATTGGATACAATTTGAGAGCATAAAATTATTTAATTTTGAAATTTTTAGTGGAAAGTAGATGTATTTTGTTTAAATTGCAGTACACAACAGTGCGTTTAGTTGGTCTACCCATATCATGGGTAGACCAACTAAACGCACTGTTGTGTACTGCAGGTATCAAAAATATAATCGATGCAGGTACACAATTTTTAGATTTTTGTTGATTTTTTTAAAACCGCTCGACCGATTTCGATAAAATTTAAATGAGACTACCTGGGAAGTATAGTAGGGAAGTATAGTACCCTTGAACATTTATAAAAAAAAAGATTCCGACGAGTTTAGAACCTCCTCCTTTTTGATGAAGTCGGTTAAAAAATTGCTTTGAGCATTATCATCCTTTACCTCAGATTTAAGTAAATAACTTGTAATTAGAAAATATGAAGCAACTATTAAAAATTCAAAATAAAATCCCTCCCTACCTCGTCAGGATTTCAGGATCAAGTTGCAGTCAGAATAATTATCTTAAACAGGATTAAATGGATATAATGTGTCTGATTTCATTGGAATTATTATTAAGTAACAGAAATCATCCCTACAATTGAGTGAAAATTATGTTCATAACAGAGAATAGTTTTAAAAGTTATATCATCCTTACAAATCGTTATTATACCACTTGAATTTTTACTCAAAACGGGATATTTACCATGATATGTGTGTTTTCACTTTTTTGACAGAATGAATATACCGCCATGGCCAAAAGTATTGAGCACCCTAAACATTTTGGAACTGTATGGAAAGTATGGTAATAAACCAAATCTATTGATTACGTATCCCTTTGTCGGCATCTGAAAAGGCTTAAAACAATGACCTATACCGCATCTAGCAATAACATACCTGATTGCAATACAGTTTGTTGTTTTAACTATTTTTTAATTATTCATCAGTCCACTAAAACATCAAGTGATCTAGTGCGGTTTTAGTGCTTTTTCGTTAGATTCCAGTAATATATTTGTAAGATGCCCAAAAATAACAACTTTCATTAGAGCAACGTGTGCAGATACAGCTTTTGCAAGGGAAATTGGTCTAATGTGGTGTAGTCAGACGAATCAAACTTTGAGGTAAAGATCCATTTAACAATTATCTAACAACATTTGTTAGAATTATTAGAAAGTAATCGCGTACATGAATTTTAGTGTACTTTTACGAAACTCACCTTTTTCTTTTTATTACAGATTTTTTGTACCCCTGGTGTGACTTTGTGCGTCGCCAGGTAGGTGAAGAATTTAGGCTAGATTGTGTGGTACCGACCGTGAAACACAGCGGCGGCAGCATAATGTTCTGGGGCTGCATGACAATCTCAAAAGTTGGTGAATTGTTCGTATGCGAGGGCTGAATGAATTCTACAAAGTACTTACATGTACTATAATCTGCGTTGATAACAGCATTTACGATACTTTTTGGCGATACAAACATGGATGGCATTAAATTCCAGCAGGACAACGCACCATGTCACAAATCAGCCCTCACAATGACATATTTTTGGGAACGACCTTGAGTTATTGAAGTGGGCAGCCCATTCTCTAGTCCTGAACTCCATTGAGCATTTAAGGGGTTTATTAAAGCGCACAGTCAGACGCCACACGATTAGCAACAAGGAAGACCTTAAGCGTTGCCTGCGCCTGGAATGGAGCTCAATTACTACCGAAGACTGTGAGAAACTTGTACGCTCAATTCCAAGAAGAATTTCTGAATTTCTTAGAATTTCTTAGACCTTTTGAGGGTTTACAATACTGTAATACATTATTTTGATCTATCTCGTAGGGTTCAGACAGCGTTTGCAATGTAAGCGCAATAATATGAGTTTATTTACGACACCACATTGGAAACCTCTAAAATTATCAGTGTTTATCTACTATATTATGCGTGGATTATACATATAAACCTTCCTCTTGAACCACTCTATCTACTAAAAAAACCGAATTAAAATCAGTTGCGTAGTTTTAAAGATCTAAGCATACTTAGGGACAGACAGACAGTGGAAAGTGACTTTGTTTTATACTATGTTTTTAATAAATAGTTATATAAATCTATATAGGTATATCGTTATATTTTAATTATGTTTTATATTTCTTTAAAAAAAACTGTAAGGGGCGCTCAATACTTTTGGCCAAGGCTGAAAGGAAACGGAAACAGCTTTCTAGCAAAGGAAAAATATCGTTTTACATTGCACTTATATGCAATTACATATTATGTTCATGTTCATGTCATTATAGCTCAATTGATCCAGATCACTGCCCGAGAGCAGCGTCCATAAGACATTGGCGGCATTGTCACATTGCATATGACAATGCTAATACTCTAGGGCAGATATGAGCTCTTTAGGTATGCAATGTTTTTACCAGACGCCGTGTATTATTAAATTTATGTTTCTATTTTACTGACTTACATTATCCAAAATGACAAATAAAGAATCCAAGCAAAGACTTTCAACATTGTGATTATAATTTTATATCAAAACGTCAAACACAACCGTCTGAAATCACAAAAGCCTAACGATTTGAGATATAAAACTCTCAACAAATCCTTAAAGCTGAGCAATAAGATGTCTGTATCGCAGACCTAGATCAAATAACTGTTATCAAGAAATCCTACGTCAATGTCACAGCGAACCCAGATAAATGAGAGGTTTTCTCATTGGCCGGGATGTTAGAGAACCGGCCTGTAAACAAGGTTACACTTTTAATAATCTATCTATCTAATACTTTTAAACTTTATATGAGCTATTCTTGTATAAATCAATATATATAATCTAAATCTAGGAAACGGCTCCAACGACTTTCATTAAATTTATTATGCAGGGGGTTTCGAGGCGATAAACCTAGCTAGATTCTAGATCTAGCTATTTGTCATTTTTAGAAAACGTAGAATCCGTGTTTTATACCGTGCTAAGCTCGGTCATCCAGGTACTGATTATTATATAACTAGCTGTTTCCCGCGGCTTTGCCCGCGTGGTAGATATAAAGTAGCGAGATAATAATTAAACGAGTGAATGTTTCGGAAAAATTACAAAGCATAATCGCGGTTTTCGCGGTTTGACCATGATCCCAAATGATTTTTTTGAAAACCTTTCTTAGCAAGCACCTACGGCCCTTGACAAGTATATAGTAGATTTGAACCTCGGGAACGGCTCCAACGATTCCTATGATATATATGTATGCAGAGGGTTTCGGGACGATGCAATGATCTAGTTAGATTTCATTTTTAGAAAACGTCGTTTAATTTGTGTTTTATACCGAGCAAAGCTCGGTCGTCCAGGTACTAAAGATTATATAATTATTTCAATACAGGTACAATACAGGGATCTTAAAATATAAGCTATGATTAGATGAATATTAAAAACCTTCATGGTCATAATTATTAATGTTTTAGTTGTTAACGGTATTAATCGCGGTTAGGTTTTAATAAGCTATGATTAGATGAATATTAAAAACCTTCATGGTCATAATTATTAATGTTTTAGTTGTTAACGGTATTAATCGCGGTTAGGTTTTAAGTTATTCCTGACGTTTCGGTTGTGGTGCAACAACCAGCCCGCAACCACATTAACATTTTCATAAATTTCATAAATAAATGTATTAAATTTGTTCGACGAACAGGATATCACTGATTTACTTGATATTCATTGATAAATTTATCCTTAGTATAGTAACAGATTTCAGAATAATTATTATTGTTATTTTTAATAAATATTGCCAGACTTTTCACACAGTATCTAGCAAAGCTTGTGTTATGGGTACCACATGACTGATATACTACATATGTATTTTTTTAAATTAAATACATACGCGTACATGCTCGTATTATACACAGAAATAACCAGACCCGAGACAAATACTTGCAGATCATATAAACATATGTCCCGCGGCGGGAATCGAACCCGTAAACTACTGGGCCTCCGCCTTGGCCAACTGCGCTCCTAAGTTCGTTCTCTGTCTTTCATCTATTATCCTCTATCTTATCTCATAAGTAACATCACATGCTTAGTTTACCTCTACGCTAACGCCTTTGCGGATATAACTAATTTTATGGACATGACAGCAGCAATCATACTTCAGTCAGGTGACTTATCACCAGTGGTCATATCTATACAATTTGATCTGTTCGCAGTCGTAGACAACAACAGAAGGTGGGGCTTGTCTAGGTCCTAATAGGGCCATTCTGATGTCAATGAATAATGTTCATGTATAGGTTCAACTTTCCTGCGGGTCCTGTCGGCAAGGTATTAGCTTACATTAAGGCTTACCCAAGTGCACGAAAGGAGCCTCTGAGGCGCACTTTAATCCTTTCACCACACTGGTCAGAAATAACTAGTGACACAAAAAGAAGAAAAAGAATGAATAATGCCGGCAACATATTTTAACAATACATTACTTAATGTGTGATTATAAAGTATGCACTCAGTATGCAAAAGTTACGAGACCCTAAAATTCATTATTCATATTGACCTAATATTCCTCATGTTTCTATTTTTACTATCTCGCTTCATGTGTAGCCCGAGTATAATAAGAAGGAGCGATGGTATGTACCCAAACTCATAAAAATAAGACGTAAATTTTATGGTATGGTATTTTACATGAGGCTTTTTTGTGCTTGGATCTATTACGTCTCGACTAGGTCTTAGGAGAGTAGTAAAGAGTTTAGTGGATGTATAGATGTAGTCATATTTAATGCTCTAGCTATTTTATATTATAGGGAAAAATCTAGAATATTTTATAATTTGATGTTTATTGAGATTTAAATTAGTTAGTAATTAAAATATGTTTGTTCAGTGCGAAAATCGCTTATCATAGTTAAAAAAAAGCTAGATTACTTTTCAGTTAAGAATGCATGAAAGGAGCCTAAGAAGCGCACTTTATAACTTTCACGACACTGGATTAAAATAACGAATGATACGATGAGAAGATGACGATGAACAGAAAATAACTCCAAAGATCTTTTTTGTTTCCGACAGGAACATTCATTCGTGATCCCAAGTCTTTTATATATGGTAGGATAGTATAGTGGTAACACAATTACAACTAGTGTTCTAGAAAGCTATAAATGCAGATGTTTAAGAGACCTATAACATTACGACCGTATTTTTTTATTAAATCCTTATCTATGGCGATCTTATCCTAAAACTCTACTGAACTGAAATTCTTTGATTTTCTTGATATAATATTGTATTGAGAATTATAGTTATTAGTATAATTGATAGAGATCTCACATCTCGCAATTTTTTTTATCCATTTATATTTAAACAAAATTCAAAACAAGATTTTAATAAAATGTGCGTCTGCATTTTTCAAGCTCAAAGATTGAACTACTGTACTAAGCAAACGAAATGACAAATATATAATTACATCTCTGATATATTAGTTGAGTTTGAAGTGGCCTCGGAATTCCGAAATATGTATACGATAACTACAAAATAAAACGCGATCGGCCGCTTTAACTCAGTACTGCAGCATTTTGTGGTAGGCCTCTTAAGTGATTTCGTAATTGAAAGAAATCTATGACCCTAATCACACTTTTGTTTGTCAGTCACTTTTTAAACGTCGCTTTTGTTGTTCCCGAGTTTGTTTCATTAGGCTACGGACTTAATTAGCTGACTTTGTTTTATTTGAGTTATAAAGTAAACTTTGCTCGTAAATTATTATAATTAAATGCGAGCAAAACAGCAAAAAATATTTGGGGTTTTTACCAAAAGAACAGGTTTCTTTGTTCATTTCATATAAACAAATATAAACGTAATAATTCATATTTGCTTACTGAAATGAGTTGAATATACTGTAGGAGTATTTTCAATAAATATACTAGTGTATACTAGTCGTGTTGTGGTCAAAACATAGTCGTGGACCAACATATTTAACTTATTAAAAATGTAGAGTAAAACAGTTATAGTTCAAAAAAAAATCGGACATTTCACACAGAATCATTCAGCCCCAAAAGTTAGCAGAGCTTGTGTTATGGGAACCACATGACTGATATACTTATTTTGTGTAAATAACATACATATTATACAAAGAAAAATACCCAGACCCGAGACAAATACTTGCAGATTATGCAAACACTTGTCTCGCGGTGGGAATCGAACCCGAAATCTTCTGCCGTTCTTGATCCACTGCGCCACAGAGGTCGTTAAAATGTCGTCGTATATGTGACATAAAACATTATATAAGCTTTACTATTATAAAATTAGGGATAAAACTTCCTCAATCTAGTTATTGACTCTGAAGGATTATAAAACCATTTGAAAATAACAAGATTTTAAAATGTTATTTCCATTTAGCAAGTCTAAATGTTGTTGGTTCAGTTGGAATAATACTCTTCGCATGGACTAACTAGCCCTAATTCTAGTACAAATTGTGGTGTGTGTATGGGTGGGTATTATGTACTGTGTTCATGTGCATCTCAGTGGAAAGCCTCTAATGAATACAACAATAGCTCCACACTAATCTTCCTTGCGATTAGTACTACGACGCTACGAGTGCTACGTGATGGTGCTACGCCGTAGAGCCTCTATGTTAAAGGTATAGAACATGAAGCTTAAAATAAATGGTAAACCCAATCATTTTTGTTACAAAAAAACACAGGATTAATCTTTGCAAAGTTTTTTTTTAAATTTAGGACAAAATAGAAATCATTATTTTATAAAATCGGATACGCTTACCAATTTAGTATTTACCTCATCTATCTCATCAACTCAAAAATTCAATATTCTACATAAAAAGTTTCAACATTTTTTTGCCCTCATCACCTCTTCGTTCTAAACGTCCATAATTACGTAACGTAGCTACCGTAGCACTAATTGCTACGCAGCTCGTAGCCGCTACGGCAACGAAATAAAATATAACTAGAAACGAAACTCTACAAAACCATTTCCCACGTGGACAATATAAATCAAACGAGCAATGTGTGTGTCAGCGAAGGTAAAAGTGTGTCGTTAGCGCTAAAGTTAATTAATAAGTTTTAGCTTCGCATAGGAGTTTCGTATCTATTCTACAGAATATATCTTTTTGACCGGTTACGGCAAAGAGCGTAGGTTAATTGCACCGTCGCTTTTCTCTGCCTTGTATGGATAACGATAATTTTCTGTATACGCGGCTACAAAAATAAATAATAATTAAACACCTACGTAGCACAGAAACGGGGACGAAGCCGCAGGCAGACGCTCATTAATAATCATAAATAATAAGAAAATGTAGAGAAACTGGTAAGCCCTAGACTAAACATAAAAAATGATATATATCATTGTCCGCATTGTTAGAAGGTTACGAGTTCGATTCCCGCTTCGTAACAAATGTTTGTATCATCTACAAATATTTGTCTCAGGTCTGGGTGTTTTTCTTTGTATAATATATATGTTTTTACAAAAAAACGTGTTTAAGTATTACATCAGTCATGTAGTTATAGTTAAGCCCTGCTTATTTTGGGGTTAGATGATGCTGTGTGTAATGTCCAGCATTATTATTATCAGTATTTTTTTAGTTTACTATTTAGTTAAGTGTTACTAAAAATGTATGTAACTCCAATGGAGTATATTTACAAATTTATGTAATAAGCATAATTCAATTAGTTTTTATTGTTATTGGAATATTTGTTTTTATATTAACTAGATAACTTATATTAAACTCAAATATGGTAAGTACTTATACCATATTTTATATATAGTATATATATATATACATATATATATGATATATAAGTACATATACCATAGTTTAATATAAATATCTTTCTGTAACTCGATATACTGGATATAGAAGAGCGGGGTTTTCTAACACAAGTATTTGTATACTTAGAAGAAACCTCAACCTTATCGTACTGTAAGATCTAGGCTACAGAAATGAACATATTTTAATTGTTCAAAAAAAATGTTTTTTTCACGGGAGGCTTGCAATAATTACCTCTTAGTTACAACCCCTATACAACCACATAAGGCCTACCTAACAAGCGATATGAGATGTCTACCAAACCTGGAAATTACATATGAAAGCATGGCTTTTTTTCAAAAACCACTTTTTTTTGGATTTAAGTTATATATATAATACAATTTTAATTACATTAAGATCTGAAATGTTAGTTTAACAAATAGCCTCAACGTGATAGGACTAAATGTTTGTCTGTTTGTCTGAACAATGTGAGGGCGTGGGCTGCAATCTAGTGGGCCCAGTGTCACGCCAGCGTCGCGATTGCAGGGATGACGCTCGCAGGGTAACGCTCTGAGGTATCCCGCTTTTAAAATTGACGAGGAACGGATACGGATAGCCAAGGTATCTTTTTTCTTTTAATCTAGCCTTTCGTTTTTTGACACCGAATATATCTTGAAAATAAGATGTGGGACGCAAATATTTTTGACGATATTTTAAATTTATTAATGTGTTTTATTTAATAGTTTAGTTTGGAATCAAATTCCAGTCGTATCATATTAGTATTTTAATTTTTAGTATTTCAAACATATTGTAGTTTATTAATGTTTTAAACGATAGCATAAATATTTATAAACTAATCGTACTTAATATAAAGTATTGTACGAGGACTTGTACTATTAAAAAGTAAATTTTTAATACTCCTTTCTTTTTAATCAGGAAGACACGCTTCTGCTAACACTGTGCTAAAAAACTTGTACTTACTTGTACAAGTTTTTTTACTAGTAATGTTTAATTAATAACTGATTTTCAATAACTTTAAACACTCACTAAAAAAAAATCAAAAAAAATATTTTAAAATAAAATTATTTCTACTTTCAAATTTGCTAAAAACTTACCGATGATCACTATAAAGCCACACACTCATTATAGAACTTCATAATACAATCCACAGATATTGAAACTTTCAAAGTTATTCACCCACTTTCACAGTCAGCTATCCATGAGTCGTGTGAAGGACTCAGTCATTTCGCGTACGCACGACGCCGGGCATCGCGTCTGTCTCGGTTCACGGTCGGCCGCCGACTGCCGCGGACTGGTGTTGCCGTGCGCGGGAAAATCTACCAAGGTGCGCGAACGGTTGCGCAATATGGTAGGTTTTTGTGTATATTCCAGCAACCTAACGGAGCTCTCCGTAGGCTCCGTAACCTCTCTATAGTATAGTGGATAAGCGCTTTATCTTATGAAAGTGAGCGCACTTACTATGTCAGTGTGAACGAGCCCTTAGTTTACATTATCACGTGGTTAAAAATTATGGTATGCTTAACATTTAATTAGTTTAAGATTTACGTTTGAGATTTGTTTTTGCTTACAAAAATGACGGAGTTTATATAAAAATGTGCCGTCAAGTCCCGATGTCCCACTTTTTCCAGCATTGGCGGACATATTACAAAACTTTATAAAAGATTAAAATTATAAGTTTATACAAAAAAAAAATGCCTTAAAGATGCCAATAAAGTAATTTGATTACCACGTGGTGTCATATATAATTAAACCGAAAAACATAACGTTCATTTAAGTTTTAGGTAAGGTCCTTGCAAAAAAACCCTTCTTAAAAATGGTTTAGACAATAATATAACGTACATCTTCCTTTATATTTGAGGTATTAGAAACATAATGGCAAAGAAAGAGGGCAAACTGTGCCACAAGTACCTGAATCCAGCACCATTCGGCACTCAAGCGGGTCCATAGAACCTCCAACTCAATAAAATCTAAGTAGCTCTGACTCATTGCAAAGAACATTTTTAAGTACATACAAATTAAATTCTCAACAAGTTAATTGTTCCCGGAATTGTGGTAAATCGTCGAAAAGGGTATATTTAGTGTTTCCCGCGCATGCGCAGTAGCCCGCCCCGCCCGGGTAAGACCCGGCTACACCGAGTTCCGAAGTTTAGCTAAAAATCTGCTTATAAGCTCTAAAATCGTGTAGTAGTAACGCGTTTTGTGGCTCGAGTGCGATGCAATAATCGTAGATGGCATTAACGGAAAATCAACGCTACTGCCGAAGTTTGAGCGTAGTAGTGTGCATTTGTGTGTGATATAAGTTCCAATAGAATAATACTATGAACTCGTATTCGAAGTCAAACTATGCAATCTAATATTATTAATTCAAAAATGTCCCTGATTGTAAATGTTCTTGTTTTTGTTAACTTTACATGGCTCAACCGATCTTGATGAAATTTGGTAAGGATATTGATTGTTTTTTGGGGATGGACATAGGCTACTTTTTATGTTGGTAACAGGCAGCAATTACTTAATAAGAAGGTTTAGAATGAGTAATGGTCTTAAACCTATTCAATACCATCTATGTAGGATAGCAAAAAAAATGTAGAGGCATTTTTGAGTTTTTTAAGGTTTAAAAATCTGGCTGATTTTATATTTGTATCGAAAAACTGTTTAAGAAACCCCGAAGTATTTTTGAAAGATCTATCCAACGACATGACACACGATGGAGTGGTAAATATTAAAAAAAACAACACCACTTTACATATAACATATCCCTAAAAACTGTTATTTTTAATTTATTATTGTATTACTTTGTTTCTACTATTTCAATTTACTATTACTATTACTTAGACGTATTACAGTGCAAAATTTCATAATGAAAAAACTTATACTTATATTTGTATTTATTTGTATAGTCTGTGAGTACGAGAAAGATTACGAG
The DNA here is from genome assembly GCA_948098915.1 of Lampropteryx suffumata. NCBI lineage: Eukaryota > Metazoa > Arthropoda > Insecta > Lepidoptera > Geometridae > Lampropteryx > Lampropteryx suffumata. The sequence goes on from OX402546.1 coordinate 20,100,274, forward strand.
CGGACAGACAAACGGTCATATTGAAACTAAAAGGGTCCCATATTCCATGATGACCTCAGTGGCGCAACGTGCTAAGGTCCGGCTGAGACGCAAAAGGTTGCGGGTTCGATTCCCGCCGCGGTACAAATGTTTGTATGATCTGCAAGTATTTTTCTCGGGTCTGGGTGTTTCTATGTATAATATGTATGTATTTAAACAAAAAAAAGTATTTAAGTTGTATATCAGTCATGTGGTACCCATAACACAAGCTCTGCTTAGTTTGGGGCCAGATGATGCTGCGTGAAATGTCTGGCAATATTATTATATTTACTAGGGAACCCTAAAAATGGGTTCTAGAGCTTATTTTCGATAGACAGCAAACACGAAAGGTAATATAAATTAAAATATTCATTTGGTAAAGAGTTTCTCATCTTATTGGTACATTTGCGCTCACAATTAAAAGAAACTTTACATTTATTTTTACATTTTCCCCTATTCAAGACTACTTGCGTCAATTCCACGAAAGTCAATCACATTTCACATTTTTTATTCCCTATCGATACAAAAATTTATGTAAAACATTTATATTTCACAGCGTCTGGTAGAAACACCGCGTGACCAATGAAACTCCTATCCAGGTCGTCACGTAGCATTGCCATACAACATGACAATACTGCCAGTATTTTGAGGATGCTGTCTTCTGGCAGTTCCATAATGTTCACTCAAATCGGGATATTTGCCATGATATGTGAGTTTTCTGCTCTCCGATATTTCGGCACAATTGCATGCGCCATGATCACGAGGTAAACTGATAAGCAGCCATCCGCAAAACTTTAGTTAATGTAAATATCCCGCTTTGAATGAAAATTATGTTCAAATAATGATAATTATAAAAGTATTTCTTAGATAGCTTAACTCTTTCACATGTAAATGTAAATGTGTATTTTATACCAGATGGCACCACAAGAAAAGTTAGAATCTATCGTTGCGCTATCGTTGCGTTTTGGGATTTATATAAATATCTCGCTGTTATTGACCTGATTGAGAGCTTTATAACATTACTAGAACTATTCTATGACGGCTATGATCCGACTGAGATGCAGAAGGTTGCGGGTTCGATTACCGCACACACATGTTTGTATGATCTGCAAGTATTGGTCTGGGGTACCTATGTATTTAAAAAAGAGTATATATGTATGTAATGTAATGTATATATATGTAAGTATATATGATATATGTATATCAGTCGTGTGGTACCCATAACACAAGCTCTGTTTACTTTGGAGCCAGATGATGCTGTGTGAAATGTCCGGCATTATTATTATTATTCGTAACATATCTGTATACAAAGTTTTATTCAATACAATCACAAGAGTCAATTTGAATTGACTTACATACATGATAAATTGAGATGCCGGATTCTCCCAAACAATTACTCGTAAAGGTATAATTACTTACATACCTAATGATGATATTTGAACTTTCTTGATACAAGTAAGTATCAAGTTAATTACGCCACAGAAACAAAGTATTAGATGTATAATCAGTCGAATCGTGTGATCTCGAATTAGGGGGCAGGTGACTCAAACAAACCCAAACCAATAACATTTATTTTTAGCTGTGAACTTTACCTCCGATAACATTTTTGATGAGACCCGGCCGAAATACGAAGTTTACAAACCATCAAAATTTCCATGAATTTATGGCAAACGGTGTAAACACAGGGATGGACCCTTAGCACCAGTCTCTGAGACTCACTACTAGTCATCCATAATCATATATTTTGATAAACACGGGTTTTGCACTGTTTTGATTCATCTAGAGAATCTACGAGAGTCTGTGAACGCGAGCGGAAACGAGCGGTCCCCGGATCAAACTCACTCTGATGAACATTCTCTAGATGAATCAAAACAGTGTCGCTGCCTCCATTAATAAAATAGTACGTGAATAAAACCAGTGTTTAACAATATTTATAGTAAAACTCACGAATGTTTTTCAAAGTGATCTATAATCAAATTTATAGTATTTTTAAACTTTTGCCATTTGAACTCATATGTTTTAGAAGTTATAGCAACAACCGTTGTTATTGCAACACAGCCGTCCAGCCGTCAACTTCGAGAAGAGTAATGAAAAGGTAATACGTGGTAACTACCCGAGGATTCTTCGTTTGTCATTCCATGAGGTAACATAGCGCTCCTAATTTTTTTTTCGTGATATTGCATTTTTATTCAGTAAGCTTAGCGGAATTTCAATCAATAAATTGTGACTTCATAGCACATGTATAGACAATTGAATTATAAGTGTATTATGTTGCTATGTGATTTGAACGCCGAGGAATCCCGAGAAAGTTCTAGACGGCGATGACGCGATGACGTTTAGCGGAATGCTAAGCGGGAGCGTCTGTGACGCGAAACCCTACGCAACTCCGGCGCGAACCGCGAACTTCATTTGCTAGTGAACAGTCACTAAGGCTCCCGTGCGTCTGACTTTGCCGACGCGGCCGTCCCGCGTTTACCCGCGTTGTGATCGCGTAGGTGTGCAAAGCGCCATAGATAAAGTATGGGTAGCGTCCGCCCCGTGGCAGACGCTCCCGCGAGCAGTCGTTTTGGTCGCGCATGTGTAGCTTATGCTTAAGACTTTTTAGTCATTAACGTATATAATCATATAATAGACATTAATATGTATCGCCTCGGTGCTGTAGCAGGTAAGAGCTATGCTGAGATGCCAAGAGTGGTGATTTAGACTTTCTAGAAGGGACCAATATTAAGGTATGGTATGCAAAAAGTATTCAGGGCTTAAGCGTGAATAAAAAATGTACCTTACTCCATCATAAGGCGACAGGTTCCCTTCTTAATTAAGTTTCTATTTTATAACTTCATGTAATAACTGTATCGTGGTTGCATTCATAATGTTTTACACCTCTTTGTCCTTTATACTGTTTACACCTTCAGGTTTAGGAACAATTACTATTATTTATTCTATGTTAGACAACATAGAACGCTTAGGCACGATCGGCCTAAGCGTTCGGCTTGTGACGCATTTTAATATGTTAAAAGTATGCAATTTTTCATCAATGTTTTTTTATGACGTTATCACGTTGCGGAAACCAGTCAACACACCAAGTACCAAGTAAGTAACTAGTCGAACATTTGGATGGGTTGGTTGGCGTACCTTGCCTTGTTAGAAACCAGTGCTACAGAGACCTACTGGATGAGATTATCAAAATGCCACCTCAGCTTGTTTGTAACGGAATATCCATAAAGCATAATCTGATTGGAGCGTCTGTTTACTTCTTATATTCGACATTCGTGCATAAAAAGAACCTTTGCAAAGTCCTGTCCTACATGTTCCCCTATTTGTTCTAGTTCTATCGTAAGCAAAGTTTGGTTCTATTACTTTTAAGGACCACTCTATCTGACCGTTGACTTATTGGAAAAATCAAGAAAGAATCAATACGCGAAAACTACTTAAAACTATTTACAAAGAAGAGCCTATAAGAAGCCTAGAAAAGTAAGGCTTACTGCGGATTAATTCAGCCTGTACAGTTTTTTGGCACTTTTCTGTGGAGCATGGAACCATAGGCGCACTATAGCACATTTCCGCGGCTCCTCACTAGCAGGTATGCAAATTTAGCCTGGTTAAAACCACGGTTGGCTTAAAACAACGTAGATCTCGTTAGAAGAAACAGCTGTTGATGAAAATAACCGCGGAAACACGGCGGCAAATCCGTTAATGCGTGCTACAAAGGATTTCCAAGCGATGATTTTATCGAAAAAGCAAATAACCTAGTGAACGCTAGGCCGTGGATGATCCCAAACTTTCCAGCACAAGCTGGCACCACTAAGCTAACGCCGAGACATCGATTCGCTCAGTTTATTCTATCGCCTATACAATGGATAATGTTCTGAGGAGCTATTCGACAACGAGTTTCTACCATTGGACCTGGCGACGTCGGAATAATGTTCATCCACACCTCATTGACACGTGAGTATCTCGCACTATTCATTTAACGAGATCTTTCCTTCCTCGTGCATGTTGTCGAATGATCTTCTTTCGAGGTTCTACCGTCAAACAATAGCATGAACTGCTTCAAGCAAAATATAAAAAGAGTATTCGAGGACAGGCAATGCATGCACAGTAACTGCTAACTATCATTCGGGCCGTAAGTTTACCTAATTTTAAGATAATAAAACTTCATGTGAGGTGTAAGTTGATTCTTCTCTACTCTATAGAATTCAATTGAGAATATAGTAATATAGATAATACTTGACAGATAAACTATGAATTTGTCTATGAAAGTTATCTATTATTGTTGACCGTCTTGCAAAGCAAACATTATGCTCTTATATTATTTATTTTAATCGAGTTTATTCGGGTTTTATTCAGAATTTTATTGTTATTATTTTAAAAGAGCTTGAGTTATTGACACGAGTGTGAATAATTGGTATAAAAGCTTTCTGTTTCCTTATAATTCGAATAAATATTCCGTATGATTATTTTGTATGAAAAGACATCATTTTATATAAATAAAAATAATAAATTAATTACTCCTGGACATTTCACACAGCATCATCTGGCCCCAAAGTAAGAAGTGCTTGTGTTATGGGTACCATATGACTGATATACTACTTATATATTTTTTTTTGTAATACATACATATGATACATAGAACCACCCAGACTCGAAACAAATACATGCAGATCATACAATCATTTGTCCCGCGGCGGTAATCGAACCCGCAACCTTCTGCGTCTCAGCCGGACCTTAGCCCACTGCGCCACAGATGTCATCGGACCTATATGGAATAACAAATGACTAAAGACAAGATACGACTTTATAACTTTATACCCGACACAATATAAACACTTGACATGGTAAAATTTACATTATTATGACAAATGCCATTAAAGAAAAATTATCTGACAAATTATAATTTCAAAGCAAAGAACACGTAAGGAAACTGATCTAAAATAGAAACTGAATTTCTAAGATGTGTTTCATAGGTTAGTATTGCGTAAGCGGTGATGTTCTTGCAATCTGTCAAGTACAAAATGCTTCCAACTTAGAACCCTTAAACATCCTCAGCTTTAACTAACTAGCGACCTAAAGAGATGTCTACGAAACCTGAGGGTTACAATCGTGAAAATGGCTGTATCACTAAATAGTATAAAACAAAGTCGCTTCCCGCTGTCTGTCTGTCCCGATGTATGCTTAGTTCTTTAAAACTACACAACGGATTTTGATGCGGTTTTTTTATAGAGAGATTCAAGAGGAAGGTTTATGTGTATAATACATGCATAATGTAGTAGAGAAACACTGATAATTTTAGAAGTTTCTAATCACAGTATAAGCATTGACGACCTCTGTAGCGCAGTGGGCTAAGGTCCAGCTGAGACGCAGAAGGTTGCGGGTTCGATTCCCGCCGCGGGAAAAATGTTTGTATTATCTGCAAGTATTTGTCTCGGGTCTGGGTGTTTCTATGTGTATAATATGTATGTATTTACAAAAAAACACAAGCTCTGCTTACTTTGGGGCTAGATGATCCTGTGTGACATGTCCGGGATTATTTATTATTATTATTATTATTATTATTGCACTCGTGCAAAGCCGGGGCGGGTCGCTAGTTGTTTAATAAAATAAATGCAACTAAACTACATATTAAGAAATTTAAAGCATACATAAAGGGTAGTCTTTGCAGAAAGCGTATTATAATATAAATGACTTTATTATAAGATAAGAATACAGTAGACCGACACATCTAAAATATATAAACTCTTTTTTATTAGTTTTTCGTAATTAAGGTAGTTATAAGATGGATCATGTAAAAAGCTCTAGGACCATGCCGAGTTTCTTACCAGTTTCTTGCCATTTCTTTGTAAATAGGGACTTACCCTATTTTTGCCATTTCAAATACCTAATACTAGTCACCTACCGAGTTTTGTAGCCTAGATACCCATTTTTTTTGTTTATATTATGTACCGCCTTAACTTTTAAGTCTATTTTGTGTTGTGTCAAAAACTGTTATTTAATTTTACATGTCATTTTGACTGGTCTGTCAGCTCAGTTGGTAGTACCTCTGCCTTCTGAACTGTAGGTTAAGGGTTGATTCCCTCCCAGGATAAACATTTGTGTGATGAAAATAGGTGCTTGTTCTGTGTCTGGGTGTTTTAAAGTATCATATGTATGTATTTATAATAAAATAAGTATTTTATCAGACATCTGGTGTCCATATTACAAGCTATGCTTTGTTTGGAGCTAGATGGTGTTGTGTACATTGTTCACGAATATTTATTTATTTTCAACACAGAGTCTAAGTCACTGCAGTTGTAAATACAACTAGAGGCCACTGAACTAATTAAGTCTAGCTAGAATCTTCACAACTAACCTATCTGTGCCACTACGTTTAGAACCAGTAATAAATAAAGCCAGGCCATCCACGCGTCCATGTGAAATCAATTAAAAGTCCACTTACAGACTCTTGGCGTGTAATAAAGAGTAGTAAGTTAATAAATGTGGTAAAAGGCACTCGAGAGCTCGCTACGGATCGCTACTCGATGTATTGATTCGAGGGAACAACTACACGGTTTTTACATGAGCAGTTCCACTAGACTGGTTCCCTTGATTGTTCCCTTCAGAAGTTGGACTTGAAGGCATGAGCTACGCTTTTTCAGGGGTTCTGTTGGGTTTAATACCTCAAGAGGAAAAAGTAAGAATATTGATGAAATACTTTTTCTATGTACCAGGTTTGGACGTAGATATGGATTTGCCGAATGTGTTTTTGTGTGAGCGCTATCGTGTTTCGGAGAGCACGTTAAGCGTACAATCTTGGCTTTTAGAAAAGCCAAGACGAATATCTTCGGGCGGTCTTTTATATCCAGCATCAAACTGCTACCAAATTGTAAAAGATGTACGAAATAATAATAAAAGTATTATCTCAACAGCAAATTCTAATTATTGTTACTTTTATCGTTAAAACAAAATTGTTACCTAAAGCTAGAGAAGAAACGATAATTCCAGAATATTTTTCGACTTTCCTTAATTTTTATTCACGTAATATCTTCGGCAAATCCCAAATACTGCCTACTTGATCTTCCAGTCAGTCTGATGAAACTTGTCCCAAACTTAATCCTGCGTAATTTTGCCGTTTGATGAAAGGGATAATCTAATTCCTGTTTCCTTGGACAAGATCGGCTGCCATATTCAATAAGATGTCTCGTCTGTGTGAATATAATAACACGCGCCACAATCGTAGTCTAAGCTAGTTTCTTTTTTTTTACTAAATCATGTCGATGCGTCTCAAAATGTATTTCCCGTATACTACTTTATATAAATCACTTTATATAAATCACTTCAATAACAGAATCAATAGGCCGTCCAAAAGCATTTGTCATGGCCTAAGTTTTTCAAAAGCCGGGACCGACAGTTTAAGGTGCCACTGCGTACATGGTACTGCGTTCACCCATCCAGGTGCTGACTTTGCAAACCGTTGCTTAAATTCGTTGATCTATTAGGAACTATTAAGTTAGTTGTGCCATGACCGCTACCGCCACGGCGATGGCAAGGTGGAAGAACAAAGCGTGTAGGACTTGTTGAATAACCGTTTTTTTTCGTGACCGACGAAAAAGAATTACGTTTTAACCCTCTGGGACTGGCGTGCTTTAATTTTCACAAATCTGCTGATGTGTACATCAGACACCATTTTAACGACTCCTAACTATATAGTTTCTTTGTAAAAACCTGATTTAATGTTTCTTTTTAAATACTCTGTGTTTCTTTACTGTCCAAATTTAGTACTACATTCCAGAAAACAAACAAGGCAATATTTATAAACATTTAATATGTACGTCTAATTTAGTCTCAGAACATAGAGGTACTTACGAAAAATTCAAAAAAAATTACAAGAATTATATTTTTTATAGAAACATGAATTATTTGTGAAAAACAACATGTTTTTCAATTCAAATATAAATATTTAGAAAGATTCAATGGTTCAATAAAAAATTACATGACGACAAACTTTTACAATTTTTTTTGGCAAAATTCACAAAGTAGCTTGGAACATTGAAGACAAATCGGCTTCTCACAGTCACAGCATCGATATTTTGTCACTCTTTTTATTTTTGTTGGACAAATGGAACATAGTTTACTTCCACTTGGTGAACTAGATCTAGTCTTTGGAGGGTTAAATCTTTACTCAAAACTCTACTTATCTTCATTCGCAGTTCACTGGGTAATCTATCATTACATATGCGGGCTTTCATGTGATCCAGCACCAATTCTCTTGCCATATTCAACATGATAGTTCCTCTCCTCATTTTATCACCACTGTCTGCACACGACTTAAGTATATAAGACAAAGCTATTTACTCCTGCCATATCTAGATCTGTGAGAAGTACTTGACTCAGACATCCTAAAACCAAACAATATTTTTAGTAGCTATAACAGTTGCAAGTAAGTATTACTCGTTTTTTAAACGTTGAAGCAAAACCCAGAAGACATGTTTTTATGGTAAATTAGGTAGGTACAATGTGTCGAACAAACAATACAAAATACAATTGTGCTGAAGTGTAGTCTAGAAAACACTATGAAAATATAATGATTTTACTGAGATGGTTGTTTCACAGACACATACCTTAACGTTGACGTGGTTGTTTCGTAGAAACCTTCCCTCGTAGCTTGACGCACACGCACCCTGCGACTACCCACGTGTCATTGACCAAGCCTAAGCGTGCCCTCGGAAGGTACTGAGAACGTGGCGGTTGCAATTTAAAAAATAACGAAATTACAAACATTTTTACATTTTGCGGTGTCTGACAGTCTACCACGTCAGTCCCAGACGGTTAATACTAAAAATAAACCAATTTATTCAATTTGAGCCCTTAAAAATTGCATCTCCTGTTTTACCACCTTTTTACTCAACTAAGTCAATTAAAAGTCGAAAACAACATTTCTTCCACCATTGTTTCCTCGTTGTATTTTATTATTTTGATGTTATTGAAATTTAATGACCAGTTTCTGAATACGGCGGCCGGAGTCGGGAGCGAACGATTGGACTTCCGTCCGATACAAGTTAGACCTTCCAACTTAAAATTGCCAATAATTTTTCAATTACATTCACAAGTGCTTTGATGAAGGGATGTTGATGAGTGATTCTATTGATATAGATGTCATATGTAGTTTGTCTGGTTAGGGAACAACATTACCATTCGTTGTTTCTGTGAATTTGGTAAGTATAATAATAATAAAAATTAGAAAATTCCTGCAGACTGACCTGCAGGTTGGAAGTTCAGGTTAAAGGAACTTCCAACCTTAATAGGCACTGATGTGCACTTGGCTTAGGCCCGTGCATCTCGGTTAACTCCCGGTTTAATCGTTAAACTGAGTACGAAAATTATAACACAAGAATAATAATAATTAATAATGTCGGACATTTCACACACCATCATCTGGACCCAAGTAAGCAGAGCTTGTATTATGGGCACCACATGACTGATATACTACTTACATACTTTGTTTTTTTTGTAAATTACTTATTATACAGTATTCCTCGAAGGTCGTCTCTCTGGGTTTAAACTTTTTATATTATAAAAGTTATATATCTACAACGTTTTGTAATAGTTTGCTTATTATAGAGATATGATCAATCATTAATTGAAGATATTGGTCACAACACAACTTGTCATTGCTGGTGATTTCATTGTTTTATAATTAATTAATCAGTAATTAGATAAAATTATGTATTATATTATATTTTAAATAACAGTTTTATGGATATGATTTTCCGCGGTTTATTCAACAAAGTCAATTCAAAAGATACTTTATTCAATACAATCACAAAGATCACTTTGAAACGTCTTACAAACTAGGTGAATTTAGGTGCCAATTCCTCCTAAATCAAGCTCGAGAAGAACCAGCAAGAAACTCGTCCTGGTATCACGCGTGCAAAGCCGCAGTAAGCAGTTAGTTTCTTATAAAATATATTAAGTAAGAATGGATTTTCTTAAGAACCAATTGTAACAATTTCAGTGTTAAAGGTGGCGTAAATACACTGAGGGGTTCCATTGTTCAAAAATAGCCAATAAAGTTAACTAGCAGCGCTATCGGCGTGCAGTTTCCAGCCGACTGGAGGCCCAATCACCCGGCTGGCGTGGTCAGTGCACCGACGTCAGCGCGCCACTGGTGATGGGCTGAATTACGCTCTCAACTTTGCAGGGGAATAATTATCATGGCTTCATAGTTATTGATATTACCAAAATAAACTGTAGTTATGGTAAATGGTATGGTAGCTTCTTTCTTGTTGAAGAACGGATAGCAGTAATGAGTGTATCATCATCATCATATCAGCCTTTAAGAAGACCACTGAACATAGGCCTCCCCAATTGATTTCCAGGAAGAACGATTTTGAGCCCTCTCTATCCACCGACTTCCTGTGATCTTTACATGTCGTCAGTCCATCGGCTGAGGGGTCGTCCTACGCTTCGCTTTCCTGTCCTTGGTTGCCTTTCGAGAACTTTTATTCCCCAACGGTTATCAGTTCTGCGAGCTATATGGCCTGCCCATCGCCATTTCAACTTGCAAATTATAAAGTGGTGGGTGAATATATTGAAGGAATGGAGTTGTCAGTTCCCTTGCGTTGTTTCTCCATTCTTCTTCTTATAGTGCGGTAAAATGATTAAAGTGCTCCTCAAGCGCTCAGGGTCAGGGTCTACGACAAGCTGGTTTCCTTACGAAGTTTTATTTCACAGTTTGAGAGTACTGGTATATAGTGAATTAAACCACACTTCCACAGAACGAACATAACAGAATAGTCGATTGGTGCACGATCAGATTCAATCTCACGACCTTAGGAAGACCTCTGTGGCGCACTGGGCGAAAGCCTGCCTGAGACGTAGAAGGTTGCGGGTTCGATTCCCGCCGCGGGACAAATGTTTGTATGATCTGCAACTATTTGTCTCGGGTCTGGGTGTTTCTATGTATAATATGTATGTTTTTACAAAAAAAAGTATATAAGTAGTATATCAGTCATGTGGTACCCATAACACAAGCTCTGCTTACTTTGGGGCCAGATGATGCTGTGTGAAATGTCCGGCAATATTATTTATCATTATTATAGGAAGGCGGGGCCACTACCATTAGACCATTAGTGTTCTTCCATAAAAACTACAGATACTAAGATAACTAAGATACAATCAATCTCCGTACAAAATTTCATCAAAACCCGTCTATCTGTTGAGCCGTGGAAAGATAACAAGCAGACACACAAACATACAAAGTCACTTTTGAATTTATATGTATAAAATTGGTATGTAATATAATTAAAATACGTAATAAGTAATATAATTGACAGGAAAACGAAGCATAGGACGACCCCCACCCGATGGACTGATGTAAAGATCGCGGGAAATCCGTGGATGGAGAGGGCTCAAAATCGTTCTTCCTGGAAATCAATTAGGGAGGCCTATGTTCAGCAGTAGACTTCTAGGGGCTGATATGATGATGATAATAAGTAAATTTTAAGTAATATATCAGCTCCACCGTCATATACCTACAGAAATATGATTGAAAATTCGAGGTATTTTTAGTAAGTAAAACGTTAGATCAAAAATGTCTAAAGATGCATATTATATTTACACCATATTTTGATAATCACGGGGTTTACTCACGTATTATTTTAAAAATTGTGTAAACCGTGAATTCGAGCGGCAACTACAAAGTTCTCTAGATAAATCGAAACAGTGTCGGAGCCTTCGACAAAATAATACTTATTATGATTAAGCTAAACTAGTATTAATTCAAAAAGCACGATGCGTACAACTTTTCCAGTAGGTACTGCATGACATTGTCAAAGTGGTTCTTGTTATTGTATCAAATATATTGTTTTAAAAACTAAAACGAAAACCGACTTCATTGAATTAAATTTGAGCCCATAAAAATACAACTGAATCGAGAACCTCCTCGTTTTTTGAAGTTGTTAACACCACTGGAAAGTCACAAGAAAGCTAAATATTAAAATTTTGATTTTGCCAGCTATTTTGATTTAAAAAACCAAACTACTGATGAAAATTGATGATGAAATTTTAATGGGAATTTTTTATCCCTACAAATGAAAACATAATTTTTCAAATCGGTTCATAAATGACGTAGTTATAAACTATATATATTGACATGCATCAGCTTAGCGACTAGCAACGATCTTAACACTGCCGTTTGCATATCAACCGAATGTATGTGTAAAGTACGACGCACGGGTTTTGTCCGGCCTGCAAGCAAAGCCGGGGACGATTCCATTTCCGGCGTCGCCGGCCGGTGCTGCCCTGTTTGCTTGCTGAGCTGACTCTGACACACCTTGCAAGAACAGTGCTTATACTCGTAGCAACACAACCTACGTATATTATACAAGACGGTAATCATTTTGAGTGTGGAACCTGTAACAATGATGATGATGATGATATTCAAATCTGAACTAGCAATAGATAGAAAGAAGAAAGAAAAACGTTTATTTAGCACACACACAAAACAGAAGAAAACACATGAGCGGAAAACAAACTAAAAATAGGCCTCAAGGGGAAATTTAAACAAACACATACACAAAAACAATCAAAAAATAAAAAAACAACTACGCGTAAAATTTGCCCTTCCCGCGAACTAATCAACATTTTAGGTAGGCCCACAGACCTAGGGTATATGGGTCTGTGGTGTGAACAAAAAGGTTCAATCTCAGCATGTGCTACTTCCAGGGACGGAAGTAGCGCTAGTTTTTAGACTGAACCATTTATCGGAGTGACCTCACGAGGCGAAAACGAATAAAATAAAAATATATTTAAAATATTTTCTAACAGTGAAACAGACGTAATTTAAAAAATGTACAGAATAATATACAATAAGATACATACATACAATAGATGCATACAAAAGTCTCGGAAAACCCCAAACCGGAAGAGATTTTAGTATGTTTTTAACCAGTTAGATTTGTAACCGATTTTTCGACGAAATTTAGTTAGTGATCATACAAGTAATCGGTTAAATCGATATTTAGTAGTAAGTTACTTGCCGGCTGCTTGCTTTTAGTTGACCAGTCGGACGGTTGCAGAGAGTGGTGGGTAACGCAGGTATGTTAAGGTAAGTAAAGACGCAATCATATGGTAGTAGTTTTTCGGTTAGTAAGGAAATTTTAAAACAGTTACGTATTTTTTTTTATTGCTTGTCTCTACCTATTAAATTAAATTAGCAAACTATTGTTCTAGTTACATTATCGTAAGAAAATATTGTAGGTTTGTACGTGGTAGTAATTTGTACTTAAAAAGTTCGTTAATTTTGTGACTATTATTGTCTGTTATTGTTATATATTGACTACTAGCTGTACCCAGCATGCGTTGCAATGCCACAAATTTTCTCACCGTTTAAACCTTCCCTGGACTACGACAAACATTTCAACACCAAAATCAGCTAAATCAGTCCAGCCGTTCTCGAGTTTTAGCGAGACTAACGAACAGCAATTGATTTTTATTATATAGATTATTCTTGTCGTCGTGAAATTTCGCACGGTAATACATAATATGAGGTAGGCGTTTTTACTTCTACAAAGTTTATGATATAAAAAAATTATAAAAATGTTTTTAGGAGTATGTACCTCTCTTCTATTTAAAGTAGAGGATTTTATGTTTACACCCCATCGTTATCGTTACCCCATGGCATATCGTTAAATAGGTATTTTCAAGATATTTACAGTATTTTTGAACTGTTTTTAAACACAGATGTTCGTCTGAAAAATATTAAGCTTTAAAGTAATAATTTTTGATAGCGGCGGGTGTCTCCTACCGGCTAAACAGCTGTTTGGGGAAACCTGAAATATTTGAGAGATAGATATATGATATAATTAATGTAACTAGTGGTCGCCCACTGGCCGAAACTCGACCATAAATAATTTATATGAAAAATTAAAAAAAAAAAGCATTCTGCACTCCTATATAAACTAAGTATAAGTGTGCGAAATTTCATACTCCTCCGTCCGCGCAATTTTCGTAAAAAGGTGTACAAAGTTTTTGCTTCAGGTATTGATGTATAGATTACAATTAATAGGAAAATTATCACGATTGTAAGGTTTTACTAAATATTGAGTAACTATAGGATTTGTAAACCCTAAAAAAAACAAAATCTCCATACAACATTTTGTTTTCGAAGTAAATGGTATTGAATTGATTAGAGACCTGACAACTGGTAATTCTTATCCCTACTGTTTTCGAAAGCCTTTACTATACAAACTCAAAACACTTCTTATTAGGTAGGATTGCCGCCACGCAAGTCTTAATGATGTCATTTGTCGGGCACTTACTAGCGTCAACATAACAGATGTTCTCGAACCACACGGTCTCATGCGTCATGATGGTAAGAGCCCTGATGGTATGACTCTTGTCCCTTTGGAGATGGATAGGCCATTAGTATGGGATTCTACTTGCGAAGACACCCTGGCATCCCGTCTTCTGTTGGAATGAATGTGAAGGATCAAAAATGCCGGTCTTGAGCCTTTTGGAGTCGAGACCCTGGGCCCGTGGAGAACAGGAGCCGACCGTGTTTTCAAAATTATTATACGGCGCCAGGTAGAAACATTGCGATACCCAAGAGCTGGGTCCTATCTGGCTCAGCGTATTAGCAATACCATTAAAAGTGTCAATGCTGCCAGTGTCTTGGGAACGAGGAACCTATGGCAGTGATCTGGATCAGTTGTGCTATCTATAGATCGTTTTAAACGGTCCTTAGATAGCTCAACTGTTTCACATATATTTTATATTATATTGTAAATTTCTGTAATTATTTCTGTAAATAAACTTCTTATTTAATTAATCGTCTCGGCACGGTCGCAAGCGAATCAGTCAATCCAACCAAGTTGGTTGATCCAGCCCAATACAAACAAACGAGCGGAGCATGTGCATTTCAAGACGCGGATTTTTTATCTACAACCAACTAATTTTGATATCAAAACATTTATCTATGCGTAACCGGTAACCGGTAACCGATATCGTTTCAGTTTACTTCTAAATAACGATAGCCGATATTTCTACTAGAATTAACCGGTTCCAAGTCCGTACAATGATGGCCGTGCTGAACGCTTAATTTAGTTATGAATGTCTGTTCCGTTAATCGATTATGTACCATAGAAACTATGTTAAATCCATGTTTCCTAGGATCTAAGTATTGAGCAAGTTACACTTCACGCTTGTATTCGTATATGGATACAAAGTGTATCATCGCCGCCATCCACTGAATTCATAAAAAAATACCTCGTTCACACGCTGATTACAGTCACTTTGTGATACGTGGACATAGATATGATACAATGTGGAATGGTCGATTGTAGTGCTGGGAAAGTATGTTAGCCGTTTTTGTCGATAGCAATCTATATCCGGGTTTCCTTGTCATCATCAACTTTAGTTAAAGAACAAGGTTCTGGTTGATTGACTTTTAAATGGACTTCTGAACTTAGGATAAATGACGACGTGTACTGACTGTTCTGAAAGACTGATATACGAGTACATGCAGTAGTAGAGTGATCAAATCTATTTCCTTTTACAGTCGGCTGCACCGATCACACATATGTTTTGGGTATTTCGCTTGTAACTCTTAATTAACGTGATAACGTCTTATAAATCGATGAACGCCGGCTGCACGCACCAAAAATTGTCACGTTACGCCTGAACTGAGCGTGCAAGCGAGAGCGCAGAACAAGCGATAGAGAAGCACGATCGGCCTCATCGTTCGGCTTGTGACGCATCTTAATAGGTTAAAAGTATGCAATTTTTTATCAATGTTTTCTCATGGCGTTATCACGTAAAATTATCGTCCGTAAACCGACTTTACAGAAAATCATTTTTTTTTTAAATAAAATTACACCATAATGAATGATGCAAAATGTGTAGGTACAGTCCAGTACAGCCGACGGTGTCTATTTAGCCTTGAGTTAAAAAAGACAGACGTATCGAATGGTACACAGCTTTGGTCATTCATTATTTTTAGTGACTGATACAGACCACAAATTCCCTGAAGCTGTAAATTGCTATTTTCGCATCGATAAATTTCGCATAACATCCCTAGTGATAGCACAGTATTCAGCGTGTTGCGTAGCACGCGTCACGATTGCTTCCGTCATTCGACCCCGGGTTCTGTGCCCCGGGTATGACCGGGCGAGGTCACGCCGTGACCTTTCAACGCTGTATTAGACTATATTTAGGAAGTGAAATGTCCAAGACTGTGATTGAACGACATAAAATTACCGGTGACAACACTATTTTGTAAAGACGCGGAACATTAGGCTTCTTTATTACGATGAAGAAAAAATGAAAATGTTTTTTTATACACATCCAAGAGAAAAAAAGAAAGGTGTACATAAATACAGAAATAAGTATAAATTGGGTAACACTAAAAGCGAGTACACTATCTGGAACTGGCTATATTAGTCCGTCTCTGAGTGCAGCTAACAGATCCAGTCTCCCAAATATGGTAAGACAGCACCGCTGATTTTCAGACTGGACCTAGCAGGGTGATATCACAGGCGAGACTCGCATAAATAAATAGATTTAAATAAATACATGACAACTAATATACATATACGTCTTTTTTTATAAACGTCTCTGAACTTAAGATTAGTGAAATAGTGCAAGATTAGTAACAGACACTATATGTCATAATCTTACAAAAAGGTATGGCACTATTTTAAACAGCCATTTACTTTTGACAGAAGTTTGAAGACGTTTTTAAGTAAGGCCAATATAGTTCAATTCATTCAATATAATCAATAGAGGTTAATATTATAAATTATTATTAGACTAAATGGCACAACTAGAAACATTAGAACGCGCTATATATGGGTTTTAGTAACAGTTTAATTCCTACATATATCTTGCGATAATAATAATATTAATAGGATCCTTTCGACCGGCAAACTGAAGAGTTCCCATAAATTACCATTGGAAACGATTTTTTTAAACAACTTTTTTTTGGCCTGTCTTTTTTCAAACAAATAAGGTTTTATTTAAGTAGATGAAAAGAAATGCTACAATATAACGAGCATGCCTGCGGGCGCTTGGATTTGTCACACTCTTTACAAACTCATAGGTACTTTGACTGACTCTCCACATAAACTCCTAACTGGCTCAGCTATTTGTACTGGTATGGTGGCTTTACGAAGTCAAATACTACCTTGGATCAGAGACAAATAGTCAAATAGTCACGTCTAGTGGCACTTATACATAAACACTTGCATATCAAAGTGTTTATGCACATAAGGAGTCATTAGATTGGCTTTTTTTTTTTCATCAATAAACCTACGTTTGACCACGATCTCGCCTGATGTTAAGCGACGATGTGGCCGATGATGGGGCGCGCAGGTCTAGAAGACACCTATTCACTAGATACTTGAAGAGACCTGGATTGTAGTTTTCAGGAAAGACAGACGACGGCAAAGCATTCCACTCCTAGGCTGTACGCATTATAAATTTGCAAGCAAAAGCGTATTTTGGCCGGCTGTTTTAGACTAGGAAAATGTGCTCTTACTAATTGTGTTTATCAACGAGCCTTATTACCGGCCCCATGTTCAAGAAACCCGTTATAAAAAGGAGGAGAGACATAGCGATTCACTGATATTGCTCATTATGCGAGAGGAATTCATTACCGGAGCCACAGATCGCATAGTAGTCACTGGACGGTTTCTGATCAATACAATCAGGGTGGGAGCGAATATTTTTAGAATTCCATCCTCGGATGATCTGATAAGGCTCTTCCAGAATCGCTCTCGATCAGATTGAGGTGCCGAATGTTTTAGTTATGGTGGAACGAAAAACTAGGGTTGGTGTTTGATGAAATGAGTATTGGGAAAATGATGAGTTCCCAACGAATTACACTATAAACCTAGATTACCTACATCATAGCAGGGTTATTACGTAAAAATTGTAGTAGCGACAGCAATGTAGCAACGTGAAAGCATTAAACTAATATATTAATCGCAAGCCGTGAATAAAAACTAGTATTACGGAAGTCAACCATTGTCTATTGCCCACCTATCGCCCACCTACAGGCCAAAATGCGCTATTATCGGACTTATTAAAAAGCGTGTAAAAAGTATATTTCACAGCATCCTATTGCAAGTTGTCGACATTTACGTGATAAAGGGCCGGTTCCTATAATAAACAAAGATCAGTTCTGCTAGTAAGTATATATTCGTCAGCTAATTTGTCGATAATTATCATCTGGTAATTCGTAAGCAGAATTCAGAGCAGAGACTTGTAAGCAGAAATATAAAAACTTGCAATGTCAATGAAGCTCTCGCTCTTATTTGTACTACTTACAATACATGCGGTAAATTACGTCCGTTACAAAACTGTCTCCGGTTTTTAGGTGACCACTAAGAACGCACTTTACCTTGTAATCTATCCGCGCACGCGAGCCTCTCATCAGAACTCTCATTTACTTCTTTCTGCATTTATCTAAGACTTAAGCCCAGACAAATATCCACTTAATAAGTAGAACCAAATAATAATAACGTTATATTTCTGACTTTCTAACAAACAACACGTTAAATAATTAATAAATTTAATTATAAATTATTATAAATTATAAATTAATAAATAATTAATGCCAGACATTTCACAGCATCATCTAGTCGCAAAGTAAGTAGAGCTTGTGTTATGGGAACCACATAATATACTTTTTTTTTGTAAATATGTACAAACTATACATAAACAAACAGCAATAGGTGTGAATTGCGCTATCACGTTTTTTTATACGCTTATATCTTTGATATTATGCGTATTCTCAACTGATGATGGCCAGACAAGTTTGAGAAGATAAAGTTTTGCTTCGATTATGATATTTTTTAACTGCGACTTATTTTGCAAATTGCTGGCACGTTGCTATTACTGTCACTACTGAAACTTTAATTAATAGCCCTGTGGGTTTCCAACTCACAACCCAGCTCCAGAGCTGCTATAACGAATCCACAACTCTATAAAACTTCCACAATACTTTTCATCTAAACCACCTTTTCAAAATCACTACTTTTCAATAGAAATCCACTTTCCGATAGAGCCTCGCACGTTAATAAATGGCCGGGCGTTAAAATTTTAAATTAAACCCCATTTATTACAGCCATAAACCGCCCCATAAAGTGTGGGGTTGTCGCGGGACCTGGATTCATCTTCGCGTCGTTTGAGCGTTATCCGCCATATGTGGCAGAAAAACTTGCTGAGAATGGATCCCCAATATAATTTATTAGGATAGATAGATAAGACATTCATAAACGAATATTATTAAGAGCAAAGATTCATTTTTTTCGAAAATGATCGATTCGATAAACAAAGAGTATATCTATTTATTTCAAAATAATTACAGAAATGTGCAGAATACTATACGATAATAAAAACATGTAAAACAGTTGAGCTATCTAAGGTCCGTTTAAAACGGTCTATAGGTAGCTCAACTGATCCAGATCACTGCCAGATAGCAGCGTCCCCAAACACAGGCGGTACGCACGTTGAATGGCAATGCTAATACGCTGGGCTAGATAGAAGCCAGTTTTTTGGTCAGGCGATGGTAATTATTATAGTTAAGAACAGAGCTAAGCACAAACGCGCGGACGATGTCACGGGCATGCACATAATGCTAACAACACAAAATGTAAACTATCGGCCTTATAAACGTCTCTGAACTTCTCTGTCAACAGTTAGTCACTGCTTAAAATAGTGCCATCTCTTTTTGTAATATAGTGACAAATAGAGACAGGGCGAATCTTAAGCAGGGTTGAGGCTGTCTTCAAGTTGAGGTGTTTTTAAGGTAAGGCTGTAGATACTGTAAAACTAAACCCATAGACACGTATGAATATTTCAGAATTTCTAAGGAGTCATAGCATAGCGATAATATTGCTTAAGAAGCAAACGATGACGAGCCGAAAACGAGCGCAAAACCACATTCAGAGTACAGTTCTAGTGCGTGTGATTTGGGAAACCTTAAGGCGCTCCCTCACCGGGAGCATTCGCGTGTAATGTAACGTTACAGAGTCGAGCATTACATCACTGAGGGAGGAGAACTGAGCATTACAGTGCACAAACTGTTATGATACAAAATGAGTTTACATCAGTGAAGGAGGAGAACCGAGCATTACAATGCGCACCTTGTAATGATACAAATTCAAATCTATACTAAATGTTACATTATACGCGAATACTCGTCAGTCAGGGAGCTAGTATTGTAATGTAATGCTCAAAGTCGAATCTATAATGCTACATTACACGCGAACGCTCGTCGGTCAGGGAGGTAGTATTGTAATGTAATGCTCAAAGTCGAATCTATATGTTACATTACACGCGAATGCTCCCGGTGAGGGAGCGCGTTTAGGGTTTTTTATTATTCATGCGATGTCTGCCAGCCATGTTACAAGCTTCTGATTTTATACAAGTGGACCAACCAGCAAGTATCAAATCAAAATTCGAAAATGTCTCTATTGACAACCTCTGTCCCGCAGTGGGTGAAGGCCCGCCTAAAGGTTGCGGGTTTGATTCCTTCGGCGAGACAAATGTTTATATAATATAATGTTTGCAATTATTTGGCTCAGGGTGTTTTTCTATGTATGTATATGTATTTACAAAAAAAAGTATTGTAGTAATATTACAGTCATGTGGTTCGCATAACACAAGTTTAGCTTAATTTGGGGCTCTTTTTTTAAGTTATTTGGGAAACCTTTTAATAAAGAAATGGAAGTGCTGGCTTATAGAGCGTACTTTCTACAGCTGTGATTAGTTCAGTAATATACCTTATCGAAGGTTGTAATAATTATTATACAGGTAATCCATTTTTATGTTGTAATTAAATCTGATTTAAGTCTAAACTACAATTGTCATGTAGATATTTAGTTTGTTATGAACTTTTAAGATACTCATTGCTATGTTTTGTTTTTATGTTTAAACTATAATATAACATTATCAATAAATGACTTCTGTGGAGCAGTGGTCCAAAGCCTGGCTAAAACGCAGATGGTTGTTTTTCGATTCTCGCCGCGGGAAAAATGTTTGTATGATCTGCAAGTATATGTCGGGTCTAGGTGTTTATATGTATAATATGTACGTAGTAAGTAATATATCAGTCATGTGGTACCCATAACACAAGCTCTGCTTTCTTTGAGGCTAGATGATGCTGTGTGAAATCTGGTTCCCATAGAACACGCTAAACTTAGTTTACCACTACAACACCATCTAGCCGAAGGTGTTGTGATGGTTTTCAACCAATATTATTAAATTTAAATGACTATTACGACTGTTATTTATTATCCACGCGATATCCGCCTTTTATGTTACAATGTATTCTGATATTATAGACCCACCAGCTAAAACATTTTAATTAATTAAAAAAATAATGAATCGTTTATTTGGCACACAGAAAAAAATCATCTTAACTAAAACAACTTTAAAATAGGTATACAAATCAGTTTAAAATAATATAAGTAAAGCACCTACCTATTGAGCATGAGTTTGAGTGCCAAAAAGGCGTCCAGCTCAGCATGTGTTGGATGGAAGCAAGTAATGCTTACACTCAACGCAGATTTTCAGCTGTTACCTAGGTTTAGGAGAGTAATGCAGCAGCGACATCGAAACAATTATCCTGCAGTAAATATAAAAAGTATGTTGCGTATCACAGAAAGCCATAATTACTAATGTTTTATGTTATAAATTCCAAAATGTCTGTATTATAACTAATATAAATAATAATAATAATAATAATGCCGGACATTCCACACAGCATCATCCGGCCCCAAAGTAAGCAGAGCTTGTGTTATGGGTACCACATGACTGATATACTACTTATATACTTTTGTAACTATATACATATTATACATAGACCCCGTTAACCAGAGTTAGCCATGGTTTCATACGAAGAAGGCAGGCCTTCTGTTGGATACAAGTGCTATCTATATTAATATTATAAATGTGAAAGTAACTCTGTCTGTCAGTTTGTTACGTTTTCACGTCTAAACCGCTATACCGATTTTGATGAATTTTGGTATAGAGATAAATGAGACCTTGGAGAAGGACAAAGGCCTTTTTTATCTAGGTACCACGCGTGCGAAGCCGCGGGCAGCAGCTAGTATAGTATAAATACTGAGTAAGTTATGTCAGCCTTCTGGCTCCCAGTACTACCTCTATGACAGCATTGCTTAGTTTGGTGCCATGCAGGCTATGTGTAATAGTCTATAGTTATTTATTCATGTCTTTCTTTTTGTGTTTATTTTATTTTTGACGTGATAACTTCTTATAAATCTATGAACGCCGGCTGCATGCACGTAAAAGCATGACTCCTGGTCACGTTCCGCCTGAGCCGTGCGTGCAAGCGAGAGCGCGGAACAAGCGATAGAGACACGATCTGTTCATCAATGTGTCCATATGACGTTATCACATAAAATTATCGTCCGTAAACCGGCTTTACAGACAACTATTTTTTTGTATTTATAATGCAGATATTGTTTCATGCTTCACCGTTAAACAGAATTGGTCCTAACTGTTATGTTAGTATGTATAGGTTTATTGTATTTTGTCTATTCGTCTATTGTAATGAGTTGCTGCAAATAAAAAATATGTTATTCTATTCTAAGATCCGTAGCAAACTCTGGCTAACGGAGGTATTAAACCATCCGTAGGCTATTGAAGGACCGACGCTTAAATTGAAGGAGCCTAACCTGTACTCCGAAGCTTGAAAGCGTTCAGGTGAAGATGCCGCTGCAGTCACCCATGGTATCGAGCTGGTAAAGCGTTGCTTAACTTCATTGATCTGTTAGCAACTACTAAGACAAACAACGACCGTTTCGCAACGAAAATGCCTCTGTTTGCCATTTAGTTTCTTACCCTTTCACGGATAAACGATTGAACGGATCTTGGTGAAATGTAGTAAGGATTTAGATTGATCTTTGGGAAGGATCAGTCTACTTTTTAACAAACTTCAAAAAAAGAAGTTTTTTTTATTATTTTTTTATATTATTATGTACATTCCGATTGGTCCCAAAGAAATTTCATCAATATCGGTTCAGCTGAAAAAAAAATGACATCCAAGTAAACGAATTTTCGTATTTTTATATAAATGGAAATGGTTTTCTTTTTAGTTTTTAAAACGTAATTATTAGGCTTTATTGACATGTTTAATCTCTGGTCTTCACGATACAGACTTGCCTACTGTGAAGACCACTGAATGGTCTACCTATTTACAATTCGAGCAGCATGAAAGTGCATTTGAACATTGTATATGCATCATATGAATGCATAAATAAATATTTTAATTTTGTTTTGACGTGATAACGTCTTTTAAATCGATGAACGCCGCCTGCACGAAAAAGCATTGTCACGTTCCGCCTGAGCCGAGAGTGCAAGCAAGATTGAGTTTGAGTTTGAGTTGAGCAAGAACGCGGAACAAGCGATAGAGAGGCACGATCGGTTCATCAATGTTTTCTTATGACGTTATCACGTAAAATTATCGTACGTAAACCGACAACAGACAACCATTTTTTCATTTTCATGTGGCTCATCGTAAAGAAGTATTTTTTAAACTTTCGAGATCAGAATTCATATTGTTTCATATTGAGTTATCGAGTGTTAATCATGTATTACTTTTTAATTAATAAAGAGAGTACTGGCGGTCTAGCGGTAGTGGCCCCGCCTTCCGATTCTAAGGTCGTGGGCTCGAATTCAGTCGTGCACCAATGGAATATTCTTATCGAAATATTTATGTGCGCTATTCCTCTACTATTAAGCGATGAAGGCAAACATAGTGAGGAAACCGACATGTCGAAAAACCTAACAAGTTCTAAGACATGTGCCAAGTGCACTAAAGGAGTCGCACTTTAATCCTTTCACCACTCTGGTTAAGTCATGTCAAGTCAAGTCAAAAGATACTTTATTCAATACAATCACAAGGATCACTTTGAAACGTCTTACAAACTAGGTGAATTTAGGTGCCAATTCCTCCTAACCCAAGCCCGAGAACAACCCGCAAGAAACTCGTCCTGGTCCTAGCGTTTTTTTGCATTATCTATCTCAACTACGAAAAACGAATACAAGAGAGTTTATACATTTCAAATGTCTCGGCTAACTGTCTGAGGGCAGAGCGACATGAGGCCATGCATTCTCATCAATAATATAGTCATTTATTATATAATAAGCTTTCTTTAAAAGACTACCCTTTGTGTATGCTTATTTTTCGTAATATATAGTTTAGTTGCATTTTTAGAAAGCTTATTATAGAAACGAACCAGAAGGTTCAAGATCTTTTAATTTACCTTGACCTTTTAGTGGTCGCGCATTTAAAATGTAATTTGGACTTTGGTAAAATCAAAAGTCCGGCGAAACAATAGAAGTTATGCTATGGTTGATTTTATAAAGGTTTTAACATCTTTACTTTGGTGGATGCTCATCCTAACAATAGGGAGATAGTGGGCAGAAGTGACATCTATGCTATCAATTCGACTGTAATATAAATTCCCTGTTCCCTTTGTGCGGCGTTCAATCGGCGCGGGCTAGTTCGAAGGGTACCTACATTGTGCGATTGCCGGCCCTCTTGATTTGAGCGCGCCCTTTGACACGGAAATAGACGTCATTGCTGTAGTACAGTATAGGGGCTGGTTTTGAAATACAGGTCGACCTAGTTTGGTCAATAATTATCGAGATAAAGACGCTTTATGCTGGGAAAGGTCACTGGCTTTTCGACAGCCAAGAGATACGGTTCGATTTTCCTTGCGGGGTAAATTAATACTTCTACTATTCAAGAAATGCTAGTGGTCTAGCTAGTCTGTCGTTTCTAACAAACCAAGGAATTTAAGCAACCATTTGCGTGGCCAGTCGTTGAATAGGTCACAGACGTGGCATTTTCCATTTTTTAGGCGGCCTCGACGGAACTCTTGAGGCGGCCTATAACATCCGGCATCAGAATTAGCTACTTACGTAATGTTTGAACATTTTTAACAATGCTTTATACGTGAAAGAATGGTTACTTACCCGTATTTTTGTATCTTTTAAATTCGGGTTTAACAAATGAACTTTTCCACGAATACATCCCACAAAGCAATTTGGTTACCATCACGAAAGCGTACCGCAGAATATTTGACAAAAAATATTTGTATGTAGGATTCCGCGTCGTGCTGCAATCAAGTCGCGATTCGGAGATTTCGAGAAACGCCCGGCTCGCGACCCGCTGAGCTGTGAACTGGAAGAGTTCTCTCATTAGGTGTTTGCACAGCTCGTAAAAATCACTCTGTATATGTTTAAGACATTTTTGCAGTACGTAAGTACTCTGAACTGAATTTTCATATCGTACAGGTAAAATACAAAATATTGCTTTTTTTCAGACTTAAAAATTTTGCATATTTTATATCAGGTAATTTATATAAAACTACATATTTCCATTTGTTTGAAAAATGTACAAGCATGTTATGTATTGAAAACATTTTTCTGTTTGAATGTTGTCAATTTTAAACACAAAAGTACTTATACCTTCTCTTAAAAAGTTGAATTAAAAGATTTTCTGAATGTGATGACTGAATTTTTCTGCAGCTGAATGTTTAACATATTAAATCGTTTTTGTAAAAACATGCAATGTTTGGAATTCTTACAGAATTCCTAAACATTGCATTCACATCCTAGCATTTCAGTATCAAGGCTCGCCAGGGCTTCTTACTCGGATTCCTTTCATTTTGAAAATACCTACCAGCGATCATATTTTGAATATGATCGCTGGCTCATATTTCTTGTTTATGGTTTTTGTATTTTCCATGTTTGGAAAATGAAGTTCTTTAATAAAAATTGATGGTATAACTAAAATTCATATTAACATTATGTTATACGTCATGATGATGATGATATATTATATATCAAAAGATCTATCAAATCTTATTATCAACGACATCGTCGCACGAAATTCGCTATTAAATATGCATCCCACAGGACCCCATCCAAAAAGCGGCAATAGATATTCCATTAAGCGCGTTAACTTCTACCCGCAAAATTAAAACGGGTCAGGCTTAGGCACGTTAGAGGTTCCAAGCCGTAGCCTATCGAAAACTAGCAGAACGATGTATCTAAAAATAGATAGATATTTGAGATAATGATATATAGAGACAAAGATAGATAGAGAGTTACTTAAGGGAGTTATTTTGCTAGTAGATAAGAGTCCTTAGCAGAGCAATACACTCAGCAAACTACTCGACTGCTTTCGTTCTCCATATCATATACTTTCCGATACAACTGACGCACCTTCTCTGGTTACTCATAACTGAATATATTTTTATATGGAACAGCGATTTATTAAGAATACATCCCTCGTGATATACTGGTCAAATTACTCTGTGGCTTTACTTGAAGTAGTTGAGTTAATCGCTTTTGGCAAGTACAGGCAGATCCGACCCTAGAGACAAATAACCAGGGATGTAGATGATGGATACAACTGAATAAATTATTCGTTTGTTAATTGACGGCCGGCAACTTGCGGAATTGCCTGAAGTTGGGGTCTCGCCGCAGCATATGATGAACCGGTATAATGCATGCTTTCTTGGCAGGCCATGGATATCATTAAAATTAAATAGTAGTAGTTTAATTAGGTTCAATATCTTCAATATCTAAGTAATCTGATGTGATGTCGATCTACAGCCTAGTGTCTACCTATACTAACTATATAAATAGCTATGCTATACAGGGACCGACCGCGGTAATTTACAACGTCTGAACCAAAGTCAAAACGTTATTTTTGACATATTTCGTACCGCGATGGTCACTATAACGGAAATGATTTAGCTCTAATTTGGATTATACGTGGATCAAACGATGCGAGATCGTGTTATTTTTGACTGTGCTTTCAAACGAATGTTTTTGATTTAGTACATCCTAGTAGTCTGTGCATAGAGTAATACTAGGTAGGTCTATATATACATTTGTTCGATTGGTAAAATCACCGATTAAATCGTTCAGGAAGAATAACGCGGTACCATTTTGACATTCAGATTAGCCAAATCCTAGCCATATCTAAACCTTTGCCAAAACCAATCTGTTGAATGGCAATTACGTTGACAAATAGCGCGATCGCCCTAAAGGTCCCACTGAGACGCAAATCTTAATTTGGTAATCGTTATTTGGATTCTCACGATACAGACTTGGCCTACTGTGAGGTCTGTCGTTAACATTTACTACTGAGATTAGAAACAGTCAGCGTAACACATCGTTTCGTACTTATTTTTGTGTATTGAGCATTTTATTGTAATTTGTATTTGCTGTTAAAATATATTTTTAACTTTTTAAGTGATAACTTCTTATGGGAGTATACCACTTCGTTGCGTAACGCGTTATGGCGCCAGTCTGTCTGGCACAGTGCAGATTAGTTTAAGTTATCACTTCTGTCGGGCGTTCCGAGACGCACACGTTTTTTTTACTTCGGTATCTAGATGGTGTTAAATTGGTTTGGGACCAAACTATTTAAGTCAGTAATTATAAAAATGACTATTCTTATCAGTACCTATTATCACGAACTTTAGTAGCTGAACATAAAAAAAAAATTGGACAAGCAACAAACAGTGCGTTACAAGCTCATGACCAATTTATTTTTGGTCATTTGGTGCCCATAGTAGCCTTGCTTAATTTAAGGCAAGTGTTGTTGTAAATGAAAATGGGCACTCCTACCTCCTACCTTATTTAAGTTTGACCACACTAGGACTGTAAAGTCTAGTAAACGATGTGTATGTACTTACGTGTGACTGATAGCATAGCTTGTGGATTCAGCGCATGACATATATCTGAAAGAAAAACGGAGAAATTAGGATACATACTCATATAATTAATAGGAGCTCTGGTTATAGTGGTAGTGGCCCCGCTTTCCAATCCTATGGTCGTGGGTTCGAATACGGTCGGAATTTTTGTTTGAAAAATGTGGTGTAGCAGTACTCTCAAACGGTGAAGCAACAGATCGTGAGGAAATAACGTGTAGTAATTTTAAAAAGTTCGAAGACACAAAAGGAGCCTCTGCGGCGCACTTTAATCCTTTCACCACACTAGTTCGAAATAACTAGTTACAACATAAGAAGATAAATAAATAAAAAAATATTTATTATCTCTCAAACATCAGTGGTTACCAATGTTTATCTAAATGTGTCACTTTTCATCTGTTTTGTGAGAAGCAGGTGTCTGAGATTGGTTCAAAGGATATTTTATACATAATTCAGAACCTGTAATTATCGATCTTTCGGTCGAGTCTACAAATAAATCTGTTTCTTGTATATGTTTATTCTAACAATATTTATCTTCCATTATTAATTGAAATGTAAATATGTTTTTATTCAATACGTTTACAAGGATCACTTTGAAACGTCTTACAAATAGCTTATTATATGATCCTTCTTGTAACTAGTTTAACTACAAAAAATATTAAACCGAATAGTTAAATAATACACAGTTCAATATAAAGTTGTTGTATACTTACAGTAGTACTAGTAATAAAACCGTGATAATAATAATAATAATAATGCCGGACATTTGACACAGCATCATCTGGCCCCAAAGTAAGCAGACCTTTTGTTATGGGTACCACATGACTGATATACTACTTAATTACTTTTTTATAAATATAAATATTTAATACATAGAAACACCCTGACCAGAGACAAATACTTGCAGATCATACAAACATTTATCCCGCGGAGGGAATCGAACCCGCAACTTTCTGCGTCTCAGCCGGACCTTAGCCCACTGCGCCACAGAGGTCGTCTAGTTATAGATAGTTACATTCTGAAATCCGGAAGAGACGCTACTCTACCCGAAATACTATTAAAAGCAGAACAGGTAGCCAATATGGAAAAAAATAATACCAGCTGATAAAAAAGCCTCATAAATCCACATCGAGCCACTACATAACGTAAAATCACGTCTAGAGAGGGAAAAACAATCCATCAGCTGGGTCCCTCAAACCCTCAGACCACACACACACCACCGCGCTCATGCCTGTGTCACTATCCTCTTTCAACCCGGATAACTCGAGAAACATAACATAAGAACGTAATGTTTGCTTCGCGAAACGGCCAAAAAGAATCCACGGTTATATTATAACGTTTTAAAATCTAAAAAGACAACCGACTTCATGTATAAAAAAAACCAAAATATCAAAATTTCGGTTCATCCAAGTGGAAGACATATTTTTTTCAGTTTTTTGAAGTGTATACTTCTTTTAGCGTGGTACGCCTATTTTTAGATGAGGTAAAACCTCTGGATTCGCGACACCGTTACCGTCTGGGGCGAGACGCAGCCGGCTGCCGCGCTCGCCCCATTTGATTATAAACCTTAATTCACATGTTTACAGTCTACTTTTGTATGGTGAATCATTAAACTATGTGTGGACCTCTCCGGTTAGTGTAACTCTAACATCTTTTAAAAAAAAAGCCAAATGAAAGAAACATATAAACATTTAAACTAACTGAACTATAAAATATTAAAGTTTTTTTTTTACTGAGTGTATTTATAATAAAATATAATATTTATCTGATTATAATTTTCTTATTTTACTTAAAAAAACAGATAGTTTCTCTCGATTTCTATTTAAATTTCTAAAATAATTGCAGCTTACAATCCTTTTTTTTATATAGAAAGGAATTGTAACGCTACAATGGAGAAGTTTACTGAGCTAGGTTCTTTGATATATTATCTACATTCTGAACAAAAAATATTGCATCATCTGTGTTCGTTCAGTATTTGATTGGCAGTCGCCATAATTACTGATTTTGAAGTGATTTATTACTCTTAATAAATCACTTAACTAACTTAACTCTAACGCGCCAAAATAAGTTTTCACTTCTGTCGGCACTCCCGGAGTGCAAACCGATTTTTTTTTAATTTTAAAACCTAACTATTAAACCGATTTTTATGAAATTTATATGGGACAAATTGGGAAGTATATCCTTTCACATGAAATCAGTTTTTTTCACATCGGTTCGTAAATGACGGAGTTATAAGGAAACAAACATAAAAAATTAAAAAAATAAACCTAACACAGGTATAACACACACATACATAACACACAGAATAATTGGGTAATATACTGTATTTCCGTAATTATAGGGCACTACATTATGCGTTCAAAATAGCAAGCTAAATATGCCAAACATAAGTTAATATTTGTAATATAACACAAGATATGCGGGAAGGGAAACAATCAGTAGTCGCAAGTTATATGTATCATCACCGTGGTCAGCAACATTAACATTATATCCTGAATTAGTTTATATAACAGCACACCTTATACACAACACTGTCGATTGAGCACACAGCTAATGCTTCTCGATTTCCATTTTTTCTAGTCACAAACGCGCACACACTGCTTTTGGCTGACAGTACCAACCTCTCGAAAAATGGGTTGGTACTAAAGTTTTTTAAACTTACGCGATCAGAACACATTATTATAAATACTTACGGGTATTTATCGCGTTTATTTACCTATTTTTTCCCGACGTTTCGACAGGTTTACACTCTGTCGTGGTCACGGGATGACTCCCGTGAAAAATAGGCAAATAAACGCGATAAATACCCGTAAGTATTTATAATAATGGGTTGGTACTATCTGACGGCCTTTCTCTTCCCAGGCTTCCTGATACACACGTCCGCCTCCTTTCACGAAATTAGTCCCACAGATTGCAGGAAAACGAGTGGAAAGATAGTACACATCAAACAAATTTTTGCATCAAAAAAATAAAATCATGTTCTTTAAAAACTATTTTGTCTTTAATTTCGCTTGCATGCGATGATTATACGACGCGTTTTACCTAAGCAACGCAATTAAAAATGATCCTTGTGATAGTATAAAATAAAATTCTATTCGCTTTGAATTGTGTATAGTCGAAGTTTGTATGCGGAATGAGTGAAACTACAGTCAATACTTTACGTTCTGTGGCACCGCGTAAGCAAAGCGTACACAACAAGGGAAACAACACACGCACACATGCAAAACAGAGCGGAGTGATAGATGTGTGTGTGCAAAGGAGAATGTAGAATGGTATTCTTATACAAATGCCATAAAATGATTATACCTTCATTTATTATTTTACTGTGATGTTTCTTGATTTTCAGATTCCGTGTTTTTTTGCAACGAATTTTGAAATATTTTTGACTGACTTCACTTTTCCGGTTGGTTTCATTTAAATTTGAAGAAAAAATACTAAAGAAGGGTAAAAAATTCGGGAAAATGTTGTACTACACTTTTAATTGAGTAATGTGTTTTTGAGCAATTACAGATATAAATAAATACATTTGAAAAAAAAATACATCTCTAAGAGTGGTAAAATAGGGAGATGCATTTTTATTAGCGCTTAAATTGTATTCAATGAGGTACTTATTGTTGAACTTACTAGAACCGATGAATGGAGACGACTTTAACTATGTATTGCTCGATGTAAGCCCACTATTTTTTCGCGCTGACAGTAATTAAGCTCAGTCAGTACCTACAGTCCAACCAGCGGGGCGATTATGGAATTCTGATACCATCAAAACTTTGACACTAATCGGTTTCAATTACTATTGATGAATTGGTATTACGGAGATTGATGTTGATTGTCATACATGCTGTCATATAATTAGAAAACCGAACGTACGTACGATTCCCATCTTGTCAAAACTGGTTCTAATTAAAATCAAACTAATGGTTGAAATTATGCCGATTGCTAATCGAAACTAATAGACATCGGTTGTGTCAAAAGTTCCTTAATCGCCATACTGGTGTGCAGTCTCGCTAAGCCTGAGTTCTCTTGACCCACATCCCAGCGGGATCTTGCAGATTATCGAATGTGGCGAAACTGTACCGTAATAACGTGGAATACGACACAAAAGGATTTAAAAAGCTAAATTGTGTTATTGTTTTGGTTTAAATAGCGCTTTGTCTAATTCTTTCTTTTTCGTTTTACATCTCTCTTTCTCTAACACACACGCATATTCTACCAAAATAGGTTAACTATGAGCTAGTGGTAAAGTATAAGGGATGACGATGTTTGTGGCGCAGTAGGCCAAGAGCCGGATGAGACGCAGGTGGTTGCGGGTTCGATTCCCGCCGCGGGACAAATGTATGAATAATCTGCAAATATTCATAATAATAATACGTGAAATTTCAGACAGCATCATCTGGCCCCAAAGTAATCAGAGCTTGTGTTATGGGTACCACATGACTGATATACTACTTATATACTTTTTTTTTGTAAATACATACATATACATAGAAATATCCAGACCCTAGACAAATACTTGCAAATCATACAAACATTTGTCCCGCGGCGGGAATCGAACCCGCAACCTTTTGCGTCTGAGCCGGACCTAAGCCCACTGCGTCACAGAGGTCGTCAAACACATCGACAAAATTGTCTCGTTTCTGGGTGTTTCTATGTATAATATGTATGTTTTTACAAAAAATAAGTATGTAGTATATCAGTCATATGGTACCCATAATACAAGCTCTGCTTACTTTGGGGCCAAATGATGCTGTGTGAAATGTCCGGTATTATTATTATTATTATTCTGTTACGGCCAATCCGACAGCTCAATATGTTCTCCGAAGCCTGGAAACGCAACTAAATGAAGACCCCGCTATACGTTGCTGAGTTCGTTGAACTTTAAGGTATGACATTGCAATAGTGCTTCTATTTTTTAATAAGTTTAATAAGTTTTTGAAGCATGGCTTTGGAAATTTCATGAAAAAAGACGATAAATACAACAGCTAGTGTGGTGGTCGGATTCGTTCACTTGCAGTGGTGTCACACTGCCCAGAGATATCAAGTTTGGACCGAAAAATGTTTCTCATTGCGCGATTTTTCATTGCATTTTTCGAAATTTCAACCCAAAATTCACCGAAATACGATTGCAAGTTGTTAGAACACTGGAGTAGGTAGTGTTTGGGGAAATAGAACGTGTGCCATAGCGCTGTAATCACGTTAGTAAGCATCTTTGAGTGCACTCGCTAAAACCTAAATCTTTTCAGTTTGTTTGAGGTTCCGTGAAAACGAAAATCAATAAAAACAACGCCATTACTAAAGATAGACTTTATGAAAAAGTATGTGACTCCTACGTACGTGGGACACTGAGAAAGTTTTAAGAAACTGAAAAACCAACTTATATGGATAAAATATTTTTATCAAATCTTTTCAGAGAACTCCACCATCCACCAGTCTCTATACAAAGGTGTCTCTGTCATGCGTTTGAACCAATTTTTGACACTTTTTCCAGTCCGCCGCGGACACCTCTCGAACGCTGTTAACGCATTTTCTGACGATCAAAACTGTATCCCTTTCAGTAGATTTTTTTATTTTAGAGAATAAAAAGAAGTCACCCGATGCCAGATCAGGAAAAGTAAGAAGGGTGACCCAAGACTGACCGGTGTGGTGTCCAGGAAGTACCTTGCTTTGAGGACTGAGTACCCGGGCGCGTTGTCGTTGTGAAACAGTAACCCGCGGAGCCCGGTGTTCTGTCGCTTGTTGCTTATTTCAGTGAAAACATCTGGCAGGTATTTCGTAGTATACCATTCGGCGTTAATGCTGCTTTGATTTTGTAATGAAATCGACACCAGATACCCCGTCAAAGTGAAGAAACTAGCGATCAACATTTCCCTGCGCTTTTCGATCGCTTCACTTTGGTAGGTGTTGGTTCGTTTTGAAACAGCCAAACGAAGTCAACTGACGCTGTTTGTGGATCGTATTGATAAATCCAGGATTCGTCACTGGTCACATTGTCGTAAACGTGCCGAGACGAGTCTTTATCAAATTTATAAATCATGTCACAGCACCATTCCACAAGGACCTGCTTCTGAGCTTCGGTGAGGCTGTGCGGATAGTTTCGCGCTGGGTGCCCCCAACTGAAACTATCCGCCGAAACTATCCTTTTTACGTGAAGGTACTCGTGCAGAATGAAATGAAAATGAAATGAAATAAATTTATTTTGACACACACACACAGATACATGTTACGATAACATAGCAGGTACACAGATCCAACCAAACTAATTAACTAACTAATACTAAACCTACGTGTACCCACCTTGTTTTAAACCTAGTCTGCGTTTGTCAAAAAAGCACATTCTCTGCTTTATGCTATTTCACACAGTGCGAAGTAACGCTGGTTTTCAGACTGCGCCGAACAAGGAGAGTGACATCATGCCGTGACAAAACGAACAATATTACAATTCGAACAGATAAGAGTAAACATAAAAAGAAGAAAACATAAAATATAACTTAGTTTAAAGGATAACTATACATATATAAATAGCAATAAAGATTTAAGATAGTAGGAAATTTAATACATAGTTTAAAGAAGCCTAAAACTGGTTCTATCTCACACACAACTAAAATAATTACTAAAATTAAACTAAATAAAATAAAATTAAACTAAAATTACTGGGAACAAACTGGGCTTCATAAAATTAAAATTGTTTTAACTACCACTAACACAAGTAACTATAAATTATTATAATCATAAACATACAATCATGATAACCTACATTACCCGAATATAATTACATATAATAGATATTACCTACGAGGATTTCATATTCTACAACGCACTTCACAGAGGCTTGACGGTACCACTTAGTCTGTGTCACTCGCGCAAGCTCTTTTTCTCTATGGTTTGGCGTCGTGTGCGTCTAAAATCATAATCAAATGATCGTAAAAAAGCGGTGTTCTTTTGTTCGTTCTAAAGTATTGATGGTACAAGCAGATGCATGTTCGTTCGTGTAGAAACATGTGAACGCCTCCCGATCCAATCTGCAATATATGTTAAATGTCTTCGTACTCAATTCGCGTGTTTTCTTGAATTAAACAGTCGTCGATGGACCACTTCTTTCTTCATGCCCCAAAGTTAGACGACCGCGCTTAAATTCGTCATGCCACCGGTAGATGGTTGCTTCAGAAGGGCCTTCATTCATAAATGACATTTGAAAACGATCAAACGACTTATCCGGTTTTAGGCCTCATTTGAAATCGTAAAAAAATCATTGCACGAAAATGTACCCGACGCAGATCCATTTTTCAATCAAACACGATAATTCAATTTAGCTCTCAAAAAAATGTGGAGGTAAATTCAAAATTCGAACATTAGTATTTTTACTTGTAAAATCATATATTTTGAAATAATCATAATCAGCTAGGGCTTCATTCATAAAAACTTTTTTTCGCATACTTTTTGAGTTGCCTGGTATATGATGGTATAAATATAACCCTGCCATTGTATTATTCGAAGTACATATGAGTTACAAGTTAACGATCTTATTTTGAAAGTCATTTGACCTTTCATTTAATATATTCAGTAACAATTATTTTTCGAATTCGTATTTGAATGTACACTATGAATTAATTACAATTACTCACGGCGTTTGGTAGATACATTGCGTGATCCAAGACCTAGCTCTTATCTGGCTCAGCGTATTATCATACGTTGAATGGCACGTTGAATGGCACGAGGCAACGCAGCCAGTGTCTTAGGAACGCTGCCCTCTGGCAGTGATCTGAATCAGTTGAGCTATCTATAGATCGGTTTAAACGGTCCTTAGATAGCTCAACTGTTTCACATTATATTATTGTATTTAATATTATTCTGTACATTTCTCTAATTATTTTTGTAAAAAGATGTTTTGTTAATAAACACAAAATATTAAATTAAGAATTACTGTCAATAAAATTAATATAATTCAACATAATTACACAATTATATATATGAATAATAAGTATTTATTATAATAATAAAGTGAGGATATTTTGAAATTTTTGATGTCAGTTCCTATATTATGTCATAAATTCGTCAACAGAACAGAAAAACAACTGAAAGTTTTCTGTTTCTTTTAAATATGATAGGATTGTCCTTGATATCAGTGGATATGAACAATGACTATATGACATCATTTCATGCTCTACCAGTGGGTAGAGCATTTAAAATTTGTATTGCAAAAGAATTTTACAGCCTGAAATCGACAGCCATGCTTTGCCTCATTACCAGTTACAACCAATTCGACAGCGTTAGAATCAGAATCTAGAATGAATGCATTTAATTAAATACATATCTCATATAATGTTGAGAAGGAAACGATCTTCCTTTACGAGAGCCACCATGACGAAAATGTTTTCCTGGCTTTATAGTAATGTTTAAAGCAAAGGTATAAAAATCTATAACGGTATATCAAGATGATCCACGGTTCGTAATTCAGAACGAATTTCCATCTCTGATTGAAAAATAAGCAAAGCTTTCCCGAATCTTGTCAAAAAATCTGTGTTTAACTCTCGAACTCAGTTTGATAGTACAGTTTCCGCACGTTGTCAGCTCTAGACAATTACTCGCCCAGTAATTTTGCTTGCTTCAAACCGCTTAATTTCGCTTGCATAATAATAATGCCGGAAATATTTCACACAGCATCATCTAGCTCCAAAGTAAGCTGAGCTTGTGTTATACTTATGTTGTGGTAGCATATAACTGATATACTACTTATATATTTTGTTGTAAATATATATTATTATACATAGAAATACCCAGACAAGAAAGAAACACTTGCAAATCATACCAACATTTTATCCCTGGGCGGGAGATGAGCCCGCAACCTTCTGCGCCACCACTGGTGTCGTCTTATGTAATACTTGCACACTACTTCTTGAAGACAGAAATCTTGCATTGTGGTGGTACCACCGGACCCAGACGGACTCTATAAAGGGGGCTGCCGCGCTTCTGCAGCGCGTCAGGAATGTTTGCTGACGCACGAGTAGACGGATTCGTGGCGATAATGCGCAAAAGATCTGCGGCCCTGATGCGCCGGGTGCGCGACAGCTCTAACAGCTACCTACAGCTCATTGCCCAGAGGCTGGACATTGTCTGTTTCTTTATGGAATACTGGACAAGAGTGTATATTTTGCCCTCTTGACCAGTGTGCGATAGTAAGGAGTAATTTAATTTTAATTATAATCAAATATGGACACTTTAATTATTTTTTGTAAGTAATTTATAATGTAATGTTGTCTGAAATAAACGCTATGAATGAATGAATGAATGAATAAAGCCCTACCACCATGTAAAATAATATATTGGATTATTAAACTAGAACGGCATAAAATCGATTTACACTAGTTAAGAAGTCAACATGAGTTAATCTAAATTTCCCAATTATTCATTGAGTTATTGTTGTCATTATTTTAACGACCTTTGTGGCATAGTGAGCCAAGGCCCAGCTAAGTCGCAAAAGGTTGCGGGTTTCATTCCCGCCGCAAAGTAAATGTATATATGATCTGCAAGTATTTGTCTCGGCTCTGGGTGTTTTATGTACAATATGTAAGTATTTAAACAAATAAATATATAAGTATTATATCAGTAATGTTGTACCCATAACACAAGCTCAGCTTACTTTAGGGTCAGATGATACTGTGTGAAATTTCAGTGTAAAAAGATCACAGCGCCGGCCGCTATAAACAAATTCGCCAACCCGTAAAACTATCCAAATCGCTTGGCGCCCCTCCGTCAGATTTTCGGGACTTTACTTTTTATTGCAACACAAGTATGTACGGAACACGGACCGGGGACCCTCACGTGGAAATGTGTGGAGCTGGAAACGGGTGGGCGTTCAAATACGTTTGAGGATGGAGTGGGGAAAACGATTTCCTTAAAATGAAAGTAGAGTACTCAGCGGAAGCAGGAACTACCTTGTTAACAGCGGTGGTAGGTTCAAATCACTCGGTAATGTTATTTAAAACTTCTATGTTTGAACTAAGGATTTTCGTAAAGTTAATGGCAGAAGCTTTGAGTAGTCTATACCTTCGTCATCAGAGTTCGCAATAACTCACGGAATTGATCATACATTTCACTACCTATATGTAGATACAAATATATACATTAGAATATATTTGTTATTATAGAAATATTATAGAAATTTCATCTCAATCGGTTCAATAGTTTGGTTTCTAATTTTCTAAACGAAATTTAGATTTTTGCTTTCTTGTGACTTTCCAGTGGTGTTAACGGACTTTAAAAAAAGGAGGAGGTTCTTCAATTGTATTTTTATGGACTCAAATTTCATAAAATGAAGTCGGTTTGCTTTCTAGTTTTTAAAACGTAATTATTGCATAAATGGACCTTTAGCTACTTGGACGTTTTGATCATAGAAGGTACTCGCATAAATTTAATTATAACTATTCAATAACACGACCCCGAGCTCATTAACTAAACAAACTAAACTAAACTCTGAACTATCCTATTAAATCAATCAACTATCACACAGAACGATTACCTAGAATCTACTAGTACCTACAATTATCTGCTACATC
The DNA here is from genome assembly GCA_948098915.1 of Lampropteryx suffumata. NCBI lineage: Eukaryota > Metazoa > Arthropoda > Insecta > Lepidoptera > Geometridae > Lampropteryx > Lampropteryx suffumata. Next base: position 20,138,576 of record OX402546.1, read on the forward strand.
TAAACTGCATAATAATTACATCGCCTAATCGATATTTCACCAACTCAGATCCAATCAGTAACACAATTGGTTTAATCAGAATGTTCGATGCGTCCCGGTGGAATTTAGAGCTTACGGTAGAGGCGTCTTGGAACATACTCAAACCACAGAAACTTCATATTTTGATAAACACGGGTTTTACTCACGTATAATTTTATTGATGGATGCACATATACTCTGTGCGAGTGCGAACCGTGAACTCGAGCGACAACGAGCGGACCGCGGATCAAACTCACCCTGATGAAGATTCTCTAGATGAATCGAAACAGTGTCGGTGCCTCCATCGACAAAATAATATGTGAGTAAAACCAGTGTTTATCAAAATGTAAGTTTTGAAAGTGACGCAAACTCAAATCTCGCGAGTTTCATTCAGATCTTTAAAAATCTCGTCTTCTCGTCTCTCTCGAGACGTCTCGTCTTTAGTTTGAGTAAGGTTTCTGAGATAGGACAAAAATTGTGTTCAATAATGAAGAACCGTGAGTCATTTCATTTTGTAGCTAATGCCTTTGACATACGTAAATGTCACTGGACTCTTTTATTATTACGAAAAAGGCAAAAGGTGCAAAAATGACGGTCTCGATTGGGCATATATATTTGAGACTTGTGCAGGGTGAACCTAGGTCAGTGAAGTACAGAACGCGTTGTTAAAATTATTTCACGGATTCTAGTATAAACAGCGCGCGACCCAAGAGACCCTGGCTTCTAGCTGGCCCAGTTTTTTGCCATTCTAAGTGGCAATATCGCTTGGGGATGCTGTTCTCTGGCCGTGATCTGGATCATCTGAGCTATCTATAGATCGTTTTAAACGGGTAGATAGCTCAGCCATTTCCATGTATTTTATATTATTCTGTACATATCTGTTAATTACGAAAAATATTTTTTATACATATAGCAATGATTCGCTAGGTGCGTAGCCTGAGCGTGTAATGCTAAATTACCTAAATCATTACATAAGTTATGGTATTAAATAGCTTGCTTTGACTCTCCGTATAATATTAACAAAACACTTTAAATTGTTTAGGAATGGTTCCAATGAGGAAACCATCAGGTCCGATATGAATCTCGGAGAAAAAAGGCAATACCGATGCGATCACTAAGCGAGTCGTATCCGCTCCGAAACAGCAGTACATAAGCAGGTGCCACCGCAGCATGCATTTAAATCGAATATTACAAAGTAGATACTGGTTATAGCTGGCTCGAGCCGGCTAGCGAGCTGGAAGGGTGAAGCCGAGAGACGAGAAATTGAACTCCTACCGTTCGTTGATCGTTTCGCTAGTTCATTCTTACCTTGCTGTTGGGTTTAGATTCACATGACTCTATAAACGTCTGTCCCAAACCAAAAATGTTATTGTTTCTAACGAGTATATTTTGTGATTGGTTTGTATAATGGTAGAAAACAGCGTCCACAACTAAACTCTCCAAGGATGAAACGTGTGCCTAATGATGGTGCGCACTTTCAAAGTAGCACCAGGAATTGTAAAAATTGGCAAAGAATAAAATTGGAATGAAGTGATTTCCAATTATTAGTTTTAATGGGGCTAAAGTTTTTTATACGAATACTTACTTAAAGTTATTAAAACTTTTTTGAAGCATTGTTTTATTGTTTATTTGAAATTATACGATATTATTTTGATTTTGTGTTTGCTTTTAAAGAAAAAAAAAATATTATCATTATTACAACGACGTCTGTGTCGCAGTGGGCGAAGGCTTGCCTGAGACGCAGAAGGTTGTGGGTTCGAATCTCACCGCGGAACAAATGTTTGTATTGTTTACGAATAAACAAAAAAAGGATATAAGTAGCTCTGTTCAAAATGTCTGGCATTATTTAGTTATTGACAGTAGCCAATATAGCTACTGAGGATTTCTTGATACAATCAATGTCTATCATCATTCAAATCATTGGTTTTATTGTAACTGCAACCAGTTTTGACAAGACTTCCGTAATACCAACTTATTAATTTAATTTTTCCCTAAACACGGGATATAAATACAAATACAATACAAATGTTTATTTCGTTTCCAAAAATACATAAATTAAAACTATGATAAAACCTCCTTTTAAGTAAAGAATACTTGTCATAGAAGATTTTGCTCTTGTCTTGATTCATTTAACAAATCTTTGAGGTGATAAAATCATTAAACATTTGAAAATTGTGAAAAACAGGTAGGCTTGAATTATATACAAAACAAAGTGTAGCGTAACGTGTTTTTGTTGTTTTTGAGTGTGTTTGTTTGTATATGGGTGTGTGCGTGTGTGTGTGTGTGTGTTCTCAATTAGTCGGAATCTTTTTTTTTATATATGTTCACCGATTACTCGAAAACGACTCGACAACGAATCGATTTGGAAAATTATTTTTTGTTTGAAAGTTTGTATATACATAATTACGTTTTAAAAACTAAAAAGAAACCCACTTCATTGAATGAAATTTGAGCCTATAATACATTTTTAGTGGAAAGTAGATGTATTTTGTTTGTGTTAAGATTCCGACGAATTGAGAACCTCCTCCTTTTTGATAAAGTCGGTTAAAAATACATCTACTTTCCACTAAAAATGTATTATAGTCTCAAATTCGATGAAGTCGGTTTCTTTTTAGTTTTTAAAACTAAAATATTGTCATGTTACATAATTGGCTTTTACGTGAGTTATATCTATTACAATAACTTTTCTTCTTCTATTTGTTTTGGCAAAGTTATATTCAAGTGTTTTACAAATAAATAATAATAAAATACTACATATATAACATAATAATACAACATTTCAGTCGGGTACCTATATGGTTTAAAAAACATAACCTTTAGTAAAAATCTTTGCGCTCTTTCCAGGTCTATGAAATGTGTTTTGGTAGCCCCTCCCTAAATAGGAATACAATAGCCAAGTGTAGATTATACTAGGGTAACGTATATTTGTTTAAGAAGGGTGTGAGGTACAACGTGTCTTAGGTTTTTAAAAATCCACATGAGTTTTCTAGTTCGGAACATAAGTTTTTCTAACTGCGCATGCCAGGATAGGCGTTGGTCTATGATGACCCCGAGATACTTTGTTTTGTTGATTATTGCACAGTTACAGGACAGATTATTAAGGCCACATTCATGTATTTTAATATTAAAAGCAGGATCAGGTTGAGTTCGATTGTACATCGTGAAACAAATATAGTTAGTTTTAGCTATATTAAGGGTAAGAAGGTTCTTTTTTAGCCAGACATTTATCTTTGCGAGGCCTTTCTCTGCTACTTACCACGATACGAGTTTTAAAGGTTAATTTATCAATAGTAATTAAAAGCTCTTAATATCAATGTTTTGATGGTATCATTACCCCATAATCGGCCGGATGGAGTCATTAAAAAGTGCATTTAAAAAATATGTGGTTAATTTAACCAAGGATATATTTAGACATCTGATAAAATCAATAGATTAACAATATTGTTCAGCAACATGTTAATGTCGAGGGGAAATGACACCCTGAGGGAATTATACATCAAATAAGCCCCGAATAACCCTTGAAGTAAGGCAGCGTTTTGTCTGATGCTTGTACATGTTTCAAATTCAATTGGAGCAGACAAAATTTCAATCTGCACTAATAATTTTTGGGTTTTCCATGACTTTGTCCAGGACTTGTATTTCAGGAACTATCGTAGTGCACCCCTAAACCCCGAAAGGACCATTGATTGCCAACTGAGTCAGAAAGGTAAGAAGATTATCTCTAAAGCTAAAATTGTTATGGAAATGTCGTGCGTAACTAACTAAAGAGCTCTGTTCGACGAGCTCTCTGACACAGTGGGCTAAGGCCCGCCTTAGATGCTTTTAGAGGTTACGGGCTCGATTCCCGCCGCGGGATCAATAAATAATAATAAATAAAAAAAAGAAACAAATATATGTTTCGGGTGATTTTTTATGATATTCTAATTACTCATAGGTATAGTAAGACATGTGGTATAACAAAAGTACTGCTTACATTGGGGTTAGATGATGCTGTGTGAAATGTGCAGCATTATTGAGGGTTTGATTCCCTCCCAGGATAAACATTTGTGTGATGAACATAGGTGTTTGTTCTGTGTCTGGGTGTTATAAATTATCATAAGTATGTATTTAAAAATATTTAAGTATTAAGTCAGTCATTTGGTCAACATAATACAAGCTATGCTTAGTTTGGGGCTAGATGGTGTTGCATTGTCCACCAATATTTATATATTTATTCCGCAGGATCTGCATCTGCCTCCGCAGGATCTTCGACTTCTTCGGGCATATGGCCAGAAGGATGAATGACAGCCTAGAAAAGCTCCTGGTGACAGGAAAGATACATGGAAACGACCCGGGGGGAAGGAGTCCGATGCGGTGGACAGACCAGATCCACCGTCACGACCCTCAGCAATGAGGTACACGACACAAGGAGGACAATTAAATTATTTTATCAGTAGAAACATTGCGAAAACCGAAGAGCTGGATCCTATCTAGACCAGCGTATTAGCATTGCCATTCAACGTTAGATAGCTTAACTGTTTCACATGTACTTAATATTATTGTGTATTATTCTGTACATTTCTGTTATTATTTTGAAGTAAATATTTATCTTATACCTTTAAACGAGCAATTCATGTATATATGTATTAGGCCAGTCAAAATATCATTTAACTTTGCACTAAATTTCCGATCCAAATTCTTTTTTTTATAAGGTTTAGGATCACTTACTGAGCATAAAATCACAAAATGCTGACAGATCCAGGTGACGCTTCAAGAGCCATCTTGAAAAAACGTTTTTGGCTGATATCTCGGAAATTATGCACTTTAGGGCAAAAGTTATGGAAATCATTATTGTAGGAAATAAAATTTCGCATCTTTTGTTTTCAGTAAGCTTTTTTTTAAAACTTACCGTTTACGATTTATGGCCTATTTAATGAACCGGTTTTTCTATCGCGGCTGATAACTTTTGAAATATTAAATTAATCAATAAAATGCATAAAACTATTTTTAAAGATAAATTTGTCCATTGTCCATACTTTAAGTACATACTTTAATAACTCAAAAAGTATAGACATTAGAAAAAAAAGTTTGAAACAAAAGTTGTATAAAATAAACTGATCTTTAAAAATGGTTTTCACATTTTATTGATTTATCTAATATTGCAAAAGTTTTCGCCGCTATAGAAAAACCGTTTCATTAAATGGGCCATAAATCGTAAACGGTAAGTTTTACAAAAAAGTTTACTTGTAACAAAAGATGCAAAATTTTATTTTCTACAATAATAGCCTCGATAATTTTTGCCCTAAAATGCATAGTTTCTGAGATATCGGCCAAAAACGTTTTTCAAGATGGCGCTTGAAGCGTCACCTGGATCTGTCAGCATTTTGTGATTTTATGCTCAGTAAGTGATCCTAACCCTTATAAAAAAAAAGAATTTGGACCGGAAATTTAGTGCAAAGTTGACCAAAAAAACGTCTATTTTGACTGGCCTATATATATATTATCTGAATCGGAATCGGAAACGGCTCCAACGATTTTCATGAAATTTAGTATGCAAAGGGTTTTGGGGGCGATAAATTGATCAAGCTAGGTTTCATTTTTAGAAAACCTCGTAATATCCGTGTTGAAAACCGAGCAAACCTCGGTCATCCAGATACTTTTATTTAAAGGTTCAATAAAAGTAGTAAACGAATCAGGCAATATTCATCTTTGCAAATAGTCCGGGATTGGTTCGCTCCATAATTCCAGATTATTCCAACAAACTTCTTTTGTTTCATAAAAATTCAGGTGAGCTTCCGGCCTATCGTCCGGCTTTACAGTCGGCACAAAAAACTGAGGAAAGTTACGTGCACGTCTGGAATAACAATAGCTACACTCCGTGCCAAAAGTACAAGATTCACAAACTACGGAAATACTTTTTAGCCTAAATTTATTGTCTTTTATTTTACAACTTTAGAATTGCTTTGTAAATTAAATGTTAGTCCATTTATTTTATTTATTTTAATCTTACCCAGTTATATTCGTCTATAAGCTTAGATTTTAATATTTCGTTTGCTATAGACATTTTTGCATAAAGAAACCTAAAAACGAAATTATAATCATAAATATAGTCTAGAAGCTGAGATAGATAATGGATTAAGGCGTAACTTTGCGGAAATACAACTATCCTTACTGATATTATAAACGCGAAAGTTTTTATGTATGATTGTTACTCTTTCACGCAAAAACTACTGTATGTATTTTAATGAACTTTGCAATAATATAGCTTATACATCAGAATAACACAGGCTATAATTTATAAAGATATTGTGTGAATTGTCCAAAATATAACGATAAGTGTCAAGTAAATATGAAAAAAAAACTGCCATCTGCAAGCGATTCTAGCGTGCGCTGCAAAAACCGTTAGAATTACACGAAGTACTAATCCTGCGCAGACGAAGTCGCGGGCACCAGCTAGTCTATTATAAAATATGATACCCACCAATATATTTTAATGAGTTATACACGTAATACGTGACGTCACGTGACGTAAGAAATTCGACACGTGTTTCGCCTCCACGAGGCATCCTCAGGAACAATTGACTCGCTCCACACCGACACCCCAAACAGCATCATTCGTAACGAGCAAAGGAGCTTCTCTGCAATTGTGAGAGATTGGCGGGAGAATACAAAATATTTTTCTACTCATTATTTTTTTGTTGCTTATCATATCAATAGTAAGTCTAGAAGCTGTTGCCTTGCTGACTGTACGTTCCTTGATTAAAACTCGACTTTTATGAGTGGCTCGCTGCTCCCCGCCCCGGAACTCTGCCCTTACCATTCTAAACCGTCCTTTATGAACTTTACATATACTTATTTAAGTTATAAGTAACCCACTTTCCGCGGGATAAGGTTCTTGAGGGTTTTCAACTTTAGAAATAAATATGGCCGCGGTTTTGGCAAGGCGCGCAAAATGATGAAGCGGGTATTTTGGTGCGATCAACACTAAGTACCAAAGCCCTAGTGGCCGGCGTATGCGTAATCACGTCAACTTTACGTAATTACCAGAATAGATGACTTACCTGTTGGTTGATGGAACCAGATATAATCTATGATGCAGCTTGCAATATCCCCCGGGGCCTGCAGCTTATCCGGTTCACAGGGATTGTATAACACGATACTGTGATCTCGATTAATAAAATTGTACCTTTCTTAGGAGCAGTCGGGTAAAAAGCTTGCTTGCTTATTATCTATATAATAAAAATCAATTGCTGTTCGTTAGTCTCGCTAAAACTCGAGAACGGCTGGACTGATTTAGGTGATTTTGATGTTGAAATGTTTGTCGTAGTCCAGGGAAGAAAATTTGTGGCATTGCAACGCATGCCGGGTACTGCTAGTTATAATATAAATTCCAAAGTGTTTTTATATCTGTTTGGCCGAACGGATAATTATCAAATTTCATAAATAGACATATTGTATTCTGGCTACTTTTTACCCAACTGCCCGACGCAAATAGCCTATGTATGTTAGCATGTTCATTTCGTTTGTGGCACTCTAGAGACCAAACTTGTCAGGCGATTTTGACGGTTTTTACGTCATTTGATTTGTCTTAATCATGCAAATCACGAAAGATATGACAGTGATCGAAATTCAATTTGGCGACAACCAGACGCCATATTGTAAATAATTACGTTTTTAAAACTAAAAAGACAACCGACTTCATGTATATACACAAGGTAGCTACTGTAAAACGTTGAGGAGTTCCATTGACTGTCCATCGTCTTCATAATCAGACCCCTAATAACAGTCACAACCCATCTAGATGTACAGTTCTCATCAAAACAAATGAATCAAGCCAAAACACCAGGTAATTGCTGTAAATCATTGAGGAGTTCCCTCGACTGTCTTTCGGCTCCATCATCAAATCGACTCCAGACCTTCATGAAATAGTAGTGCTTTAAAATACTTTCATAAAAAAATAAACAAACGCACTAGTTGCCACTACGATTTTCGAAAATTCCCCTCAATTTCTCTGGGATGCCATCATCAGATCCTGGTTTCCTTATCGTGGTATCACCCTTGGGATAACTCTTTTCAAACAAAAAAAGAATCATCAAAATCGGTTCATAAACGACGAAGTTATCCGCGAACACACATAAAAATTGATCGAATTGAGTAACCTCCTTTTTTTGAAGTCTGTTAAAAATAAAAATTATAATAAGTAGAGTAACTACGAGTAAGTATCAATGAATTAAAAATCATCTTATCTTTCACTTTCAAAACTTTCGTGAGTTGTAACTAACATTTTGATAAACACGGGCTTTACTCACGTATTATTTTGTCGATGGAGGCACCGACATTGTTTCGATTCATCTAGAGAATCTTCATCAAGGTGAGTTTGACCCGCGGTCCGCTCGTTGCCGCTCGAGTTCATCTTATCTTATCATATTTAAAACCTAGATCGGCTCAAATCTTCCACATAACGGACTGTGTTATCCTACTGCATTAGAATATATTATTTGGTTTGTGTGTATCGATCATCGATATTCTATTGAATCAATCATAAAATTGTTTCATTGGTATAGTTATTCAATATTACTTAACATGATATTGGACATCATTTATTTCAGTTTTTATTTAAAGTAGTTTTCTTACGCAGCTTGGTTTTCTGATATTTTATTTAAAGTTCATTATTAACGCAGTCGGGCTTTTTGATTTTTGAATACTTCTTTTTAATATAAGTACCACGCGTTTGAAGCTGCGGGTAAGTACTAATTGTCAAATTTCAATTCGATTGAATTTGATTCTTGCCATGACACAAATATTTGCAAGTTCTGAAAATATTTGCAAAGTATCTTTTTATTGTTATTGTATAGTTGTTGAAACCTATTAGACAAAGGATTTCTGAAATGATACAACTAAAATATATACAATATTTTTTGTTTTAAAATATTTTCAGAATTTCTAACTAAAATTCACCCTGTATAGAAATATAATAGCAATTTAGAGTTAGTGTTTCCCGGCGGGCCAATGTTTGCGATAACGAATTAATAGTTTAATTGCAGTTAGATCGGGACCGATGCCATTTAAGCGGGGTTCTGATATTATCAGACACATTAATCACATCGGTCGAAAGGTCATGTAAGTTTGAGTTAAATTGTGAACAGGCTACTCGAACCGTCTTATTAAATTGTATTTCAAAAACGACCAAGTTTTTTTGTTTTATATTAAAAACTAGATAGCACGCCCGCGACTTCGTTTGAGCGTATCTTTACGTAGGTACATATGACATACGAACTTTTGTATGGGTAACGATGACTATACCATGTGATACATTATTTGATGTATCATCAATAGCTTTCGCAACGCACGCCAAATATTTTCTTTTCCATGCCAAGGCTTGATACTTTGGATTACTTTATTGATATCTTCGTAGGGATCTTTAATTTTTTATGTGTAGATCAAATATTATAATAAATAGTGTTAAATTATGTTCTTGGAATCTGTGAGAGTTATATCTTAACAAAGGACGGAAGTGTGTAACAGAAGGACGGAAGTGAAGTCGTCAGATATTTTCAACCCATTTACAGAGAGGTTGGTACTGTCAGCCAACGGTGTTTGCGTGTGTGTAACGGGAAAGAGAAAGGGAAATAGAGAAGGTGAACGTATTAGCTGTGCGCTTAATCTACAGTGTTGTGTATAATTTGAGCTGTTATATAAACTAATTCAAGGTTAATGTTGCTTATTATCAAAGTGAGATGGCAGATATTAAACATAATATGCGACTACTGTAAGACTCGCTTGTTTTATTTTTTTAATAAAATAGATCCCATGGTACATGGTGATAATGTACTAACTTGTTGATGAAGCTTTCTACAGAGAAAAGAATATTAAAATCGAAAATTTTTAAATTTTTAAAATTTTAACTAAAAGTCAAGCAAGGATTTTTTCCACTAACTTAAGCCCTGTGTTTTTGTATCTTTATTGGAGTAAATGTTTTCAGGGTTTTTTTTATGTAGGTATAAGAGCATCATATTTCACACTTTTATTACGAATCCTTACCTAGCAAAGGACTTCTGAGATCTCGATTGCATCGGACTAGAAGCTTAACCAAAAAAATATCCAATATGTACTTTGGACAAATTCTTTTTTAGTAAAGTCGTGCTATGTCGACTTTTTCCGTGATCAGAGTACCGTTACAGCCCGTATATAGAAGCTATAAAAATGTCTGTATATCGCAACCAACATAACCTGTAACCACTCAATACGCGAGTATGACATACCAATCGCGAGGGGAGAAATATTGAAAAGCTAAAAATGTAACGTGTCATCTAAATGTAAAAATTGATTTGGGTTCCGTAGCAAGGGGTTCCGAGTAGGGGTGCTACTAACGGTTTGATATTAAATAGAGGTTGATGATATATTCGCAAGACCCTAATCTCCCGTGATTCTTGGAAACTCTTCTTCATTACGTGGTTTTTCATTTAAGTCTACTAAGACTATGCTCTGCTTTGAAAGTGCGTTTGAAACTAAATTATGAAACTAAGTGAGCATGAGCCTAACTTCCATCTCTTTCGCCTTCATGGCCAGTAATAGCGGTAACCAATAGCAATGTTGGTGGTCGTCCGATGTTTCAAACAAGTGTCGATGGCGTCTGTCTGAGATATCGGAACATTCAACTGCATAGGCTAACGTATTGGGCCGATGTGTCCCTATTTTACCATCAATGCCTTTGAGTTCCACCAGTACTGTTTCACATTTTTAACATATCCTGGCAAAGAATTACGGCGAGCCTCATCAGCACGTATATATTGATTTATGTAAATATGTAGATAGCGCCGCCGTGTGAGCGTATCAGCCCTGCGAGGGCTGTCGCTTATTAAGTGCTCACCCGAGGCACAATCGAACGTGTAATTATTTTCGACATCCCTACGAAAGATGAAATCAAGCTTTATAAATATTTATGTGAAGTTGTTTTTAGTGTGGGACGTGCATTATTTTAAAATATTGGATTTTGTTTTACTGCAAAATAAGTTTTTATTTCAATTAAATTTTTTAATGTTTGTTGTCTAATAACTTCATCATTTAAAGACCGATTTAAAAAATAATTTGAAAAGATGTACTTTCCATAGAAATCCCACTGGTCACATAGAAATTTCATCAAAATCGGTTTAGTAATTTGTATATAAATCAAAACAACTGGAAGAAATTTGTCATCGAAGTTAACGAAATTCCGATATTTTCCTTTCCTGTGACTTTCCAGCGGTGTTCACGAATAACCAAAAATGATTAAGTTCTTAAATAAAATCTTTTTAACCGACTTGAAAAAAGGGGAAGATTCACAGTTCTGTTGTATTTTTATAAACTCAAATTTCAATCAATGAAGTTGGTTTTCTTTTAGTTTTTAAAACGTCATAATCATTTCATAAGAACTTGTAACTTTGCAAAAGTTCTCTAAATATCTTGTTAGTTCCGTGTTTCTAACAATATTATAGTGATCATTGAAATTGGTTTGAAACGTCTTAAAACGCAAGTTGCCAACTCCGGTACCTGAGACAATGAATAATACATCAATACTGCGCCGATGTGATATTAACAATCTCGGTTGAAAGCCACACTCACCAACCATGACGGTAACGCTATCGCATCGCTCTTTCAATGGAGTAAGGTTGAAATTGTTATCATTTTTTCACAACGACTGTCATAGCTACTACTTTGTTGTAACTAATTTGTTACATAACACAAAATTATTCATATATATATGTGTTTGAAAAGCTTCCGTCTCCAAAATTGTGTGCCGTGTTCTAGCCATTTCGCTGGTAATACCAATGAAGTTGCCATTTTTACTATAGAACCAGTACGTCAACTTGATAAAGACTTCTTATAAACAAAAATATTAATTTATTGACCGTCAGATAATCGACAATAAACTATAACGAAGCCAGATAAAAAGGTTACAATCACCATCATTATTCTTCACCCACTTCCCAAAGTTTCCAGTTTGCATCATCCTAGATCCTGTAATAATCATCTAACACCGTCAATAAAGTAAACATACGCATAGTAAAACAATCTTTCGATTACGATTAGCCCAATGTATCCCACTGCTGGGCAAAGGCCTCCCCTTGATCTCTCCAGTCATCTCGGTTTTGAGCTATTTGGACGCTATTTGGACGGCGCCGTCTCGCTGTCATAGGGCTCCACTGAGTGGTGATTTTGGCCCACAGCTCATCCGGCGTACGACAGGCATGACGGCTGGTCATGCCTGTCGTAGCTCCACTTAAATGTTTTGAGCTACATCAGCAATTTGGGTTCTGGAGCGCATAGTTGTGTTGCGTATGCGGTCTGTACGTTTATCACCGAGAATGCAGCGCTCCATCGCCCGCTGACAAATCTCGAGTTCGGACTTTCGGATGTTTACAACAAGTACACATGTTGGGAGGATACACACATCCATTAGCTTCCGTTTTAAAGATAACAAAACATATGCAAAAAATATATAGTGACTAATTTGATAGGTGCGTCAATATTCAACATAAATCATGACAAATGTCTTCATCAGTAATAATAGGTTCTAACATGGCTTAAATAGACCATTTAAATCGGAACAAGTTCATGACAAGACACAATAAGGTGACACATCTCTAAATAACGCTTTTATACAACCTAAGCTGATTTATAGCGCTATCAACAACATACTTACAGTTAATAGTGAGTGGTTGTCACTATAAGGCTTAGTCACGCAACGTCCCATCGATACAACGATGATACTTGGGATTGCTTTAAGTATAGGATATTCGGCCCAAAAAACGGCTTAACAAATAGACTCCACCGTCAACTAAACCGCAAAAAATTGGCAAATAAGTTGAAAATAACAGAAATGTACAGAGTAATACACAATACTATAAAAACATGTGAAAGAGTTGTGGTATCTGACGACCTCTGTGGTGCAGTGGGCCAAGGCCCGGCTGATACGCAAAAGGTGCGGAACAAATGTTTGTATGATCTGCAAGTATTTGTCTTGTGTCTAAGTATTTCTATGTATAATATGTAAGTATTTACGAAAAATAAGTGTGTAAGTAGTATATCAGTCAAGTGGTACCCATAACACAAGCTCTGCTTACTTTGGGGCCAGATGATGCTGTGTGAAAAGTCCGACATTATTTATTTATTTATCTAAAGACCGTTTAAAATTATCTACAGATAGCTTATCCAGATCATTGCCATACGGCATTGCCACATTTAATGGCAATGCTGATGAGCTGATAATTGCAAACTCTAAAGGCTCTTAATACGTAGGCTCTTTCAAGGCCGGCGAATGTGCGACTTTTCAGGTCCTCGGCACTATCAGTTGACGCACCAGCTCTAACAGAAGTCCCCGATAAATGGGATGCCGCATAGGTGTCAACGCAAGTAGCATCCCACACCTACCTATCTCCCAAGAGACAATATTCATATCATCAGATCTCTTACCATCATCACGTATCAGACAGTTTGCAAAAGTTAATGATTACAAAATTATTTTCTATCATTGACTCGACTATTATTGACACCTGTAGTGTGGTAATGTGCTCCCATAACACAACATCTGCTTATATAGGGTTCAGATGATGCTGTGTAAAGTATTTTTTATTTTATTTAAGTATAAACAAAATGATATATAACTAACTTTGAGCTCTAGGTATCGTATCCGAACTTTCGAGAACTAATTGGTACCTCAAATACACTGAGACAGAAGACTGCGCTAAGTGTCCTGATACTTACTGCAGTGTGTTTGATGAACCGAGTTAGCAGTTAGCAGTTCCGATTTGAGTGTTGCGAGAAACAGAAAATATAAAGCATACAGTAAGAACAATACAGTGTTTTGTTTGATAAAGAAATATATGTCATCTTATCGCATGGCACAGAATTCATTTTCGCGTAAAGACTTGTAAAACGTTTGGTGTTATCATTTAATCGTTGCCTAACCAAAATATCTGAGTAATCAATAGGTAAATTATAATTTGTGATAATCATTCACGATACCATAGTTCTACATGATAACCGTGTAAACAGAATATCTGCCACTGCGGTATTGCCTGTGCCTATCAATAAGGAATTTAACGAAATAACCCTGAGACATCTATTAAAATGAGTCTGTTTCAGCGCAGACTGAACGAACCAGATAGTTTTTTCTGCGTCTGTGTGTTATAAAGTATCAAAGGTATATATTTAAAAATATTTATGTACTTTATCTGTCATATGGTCACCATAATACAATTTAGGGGCTAGATGGTGTTGTGTGCCTTGTCCACTAATACTTATATTTATTTATTTATTTATATGCACACAAACAAACTCCACACAGGTTATTTATTTAAAATACTTTATTGCACAAATTTGACAGAGTGCAGTACAGGTGGGCTTAATACTAAAAGCATTTTCTACCTGCCAACCAAGGTAGAGAGGGAAGTTGGCGTGCAAACTTAATAAATGTTTCTCTTGGTACAGTTATGTAATAGTTCAACCGCAACTATAGAAATATATATATTGCATCTGTATTCACTCGTACTATCTAAGTAGTCTGCTCTAAATTCGAATCCTCGTTCAAACAGCATCACATGATCTCACCTAACCAAAGAAGCGTTTATCTCGCACTAGAATTATCTCAATGCCGGCAGATAGTGTCCCGAAATTGATGGTCTGATAACAGCGATAACGCGTATTTAATATTAGTATTAAACTAACCATGTACAAGGTAGCATTAATCGTAGGAGCCGCGAGTAACCTCGGCTATCAAGTCTTAAAACAGCTGTTGAAAACATTCAAAGGAAAAATATACTTCACAACCGAAAACACAACCGATGGACAGAAAATACTCAAAACCTTACAAAAAGAAGGCTTGGATATTAATTATCTACAAATGGATATAACAAACACGAAAAGTATTATAAAAACAAGATACATAATACAAGATCTCGATGAACGGATAGATTTGATCATCAACGCAACAGACTATGTGAGCGAGAAGAATATATCACATATAGAAAGAGTTAGAAGAACATTGAGCGTGAATTTCTACGGTTATATTAATTTCGGGAAGCTAGTCTACCCACTTCTAAATGAAGGTGCTAGAGTTGTGAATGTTTCTGGGTCAGCAGGTCTTTTAACTACAATAGAAAATGAAGATATAAGGAAAAGAATCAGTGATCCAAAGCTCAGTGAAGATGAATTAGTGGGTATAATGCAAGAATACGAAGAAGCGACGAAAAAGGGAATTGAGAAGACTGAAGGTTGGGGTTTGAATGCGCAAGCCGTCAGTAAAGTAGCTTTAAACGCTGTTACCTTTCTACAGCATAGAGTTTGGAGTGATGCTGGCGTCGTCATCAACTGTGTGAACCCAGGGAACGTTTCTCAAAAGGATGGGAGGAAGACGACAAAGATTTTCGAGAAAGGCGCTAAAGCTATTTTATATCTAGCGCTTGAAGCGCCTTTGACGGTCAAAGGCAACTTTGTTTGGAGCAACTATTCTGTAATCGAGTGGAATTCCGACCCGTACGTAGAAGTCACTACTGTGTAACTGTGGGCTGAAGTGAATAGGTATTTGTTGAGCTAAAAGCCAAAGCTGTGACGTGAATCAAAGTGTTGTGATACTGTATAACTTAAATGTGTAATTTTAGGCTTTGTTCTTGTTCTTTATCATCATTTTTATATAAAAGCTGTTTTAATAATTCAAGTTATATTTAGAGTATCCAGTCTAAAAACCGTTAAATTATGTTATGCAAATGTAATTTGAAATTTCAATATCCAATTGACCGAACCGATCTTCGGCAATGATTTTTTTTCGACTGAACAAAATGATGATAAGAAGTAGGAATGTTCGCACGTTAAATTTATAAACTAGTGCTAACCAGTGCTATGAGTATTGTTGAACACTCCACCGCACTCCATACTCCTCTTTCAAGTACTAATCATTGATCATCCCTCACGTTCTATCAGTTGCGATCCGTTGTCAAAAACAATCAGCGTTTTGAAGACCTTCCTCTCGAGATCGACTATATAAGTTATACCGTATACACTGCGTACTATCTATCGAGACTCTCAAAATTATTTCTAGTAGCAGATATCAGTGTTCATCTCACTAAGTGAAAGATCTGCATTTACGTTCGAAACCTATTGTTGAACTCCATAATTATTATAACATAAACTCAAACTACGGCCATCTCGCTATCCTAATTACTCGGTCGAGTAGTGTTAATGGTAGACAAACTAAGACACATAATGTACTCGTAAAGTGACCGCTCGCTCTTGGCCGAACATACTGTTAATGGCTTTCAAAGTTTATTGCGCATAAAGAACGGTAATAATGTATGTCCTAGAAATGGTGATAATGTACATACACATGAGGCAACATGTCACACTGCCAACTCCAGCAACAGTTAGTGTTTTTTTGGCAAAAAACTGATATCCAAAAGAGGTGATATCGACTGGCACTCCGTTTGCCCAGATTTGTCCACAATAGACTATTTTTCTTAGGGGATATCTTAAAAGCAAAGTTTACATCAACCCAGTGCCTATGGAAAAATTTAAAGAAATGAAACATGAAATGCAAATAATTGCAAGAACCACTTATCGACCGGTTATGGAAAATTTTAGGGCCCCAAGTTGCAGGAGTGTAAAGAAATAAGGTTCACACTTACATTTTAAAAATAATACTAATATCAAGGCGTTTTTTTTGAACACACACTTCAAGACGTTTTATCCGAACACACACTTATTTTTTGTTTACACAAAAAATAGACAGGCATGTATATCAGACTATGATTATAACATTATCATTCATCATCATCAAAACAGCCTCTATGAAGTCCACTGCTGGACATAGGCCTCCCCAATAGATTTCCAGGAAGAACGATTTTGAGCCCTCTCCATCCACCGACTTCCTGCGATCTTTACAATGTCGTCAGTCCATCGGGTCGGCGACCGGGGGGGTCGTCCTACGCTTCGTTTTCCTGTCCTTGGCCACCATTCGAGAACTTTTACTCCCCAGCGGTTATCAGTTCTGCGAGCTATATGGCCATTGCCACTTCAACATGCAAATTTTGAGCGCTACGTCTATGTAAAGAATCTTGAATCTATGGAAAGACTAAAGCTGCTATCGACGAAGAGTCAGTATGAATATTACTGTTGATATAATTTTATCTAATTCAGACTTTTACCTAGTAATAGTATAGAGAAATATCTGTCAAGGCTCAGAATTAAGCTATCCAAAGTTGATATTAGGTATTCATTAAATTAAGGTTAAACTATTCATATAATTGGTATATGTATCACACGTTATCAATCTTCTTTACTCTACGGACCTAACAAATAAAATCACAACATATTGTATTAGATAATAATCTGTATTAGGGTCGAGTAGGGTAAGATTCTTGTGTTGTAGGATTAGGGAACTTCGCCAAGTAGGATAGGAGTTAGGCAGGGCTCTTCTATGTATCCAGTTGCATTCTAAGGTGCGATACTAGAAGGTTAACCAGTGGATGAATGGTATGTGAGTTGCTTGCAGACAAAAGTAAAGTAAATGCCCTTGAATGTCTTGGACCGACCTACTACATAGACGTTTTGATAAAAGATTAAGCCCTCTGATACCCCTTTGCTGAACCATGACAGACATACTAATTACTGAAGTAAATGTTTTGTTTGTTGTCAAAATTAAATTAGAGTTCCCTTCGGACATTAAATTGTCCATTGCGGAGGAAGGCTGTCCAGGTCACATGGAAAGAAACCTACTATCGCTAGCGAGGAGGGGCTAGTGATCTAAGCCGCAATAAAAATATATCAATGTAGGACTAGAATGACATAAGCTGCTATTAGGAAGTATTAATATAGAATAAGAATGTTTACCTTGCTTAACTATTGGAACTACCGAAACTATTACCTATATTATATTAATGAGAAAGTGACTATGTCTGTCTGTCTGTTACGTTTCACGGCTGAACTGATTTTGATGGATTTTGATAAAAAGATAGATCGACTTTGGGGAATGATTTAGGCTGCTATTTGTGTAGATATCACGCTTGCGAAGCTTGATATTATACAAAGTAACAATTCATGACAAGAACTGATATCGTATTAAAATATTTAAATAACTTAAACTGTTATAATAAGGGTTCACAGTAATACTAGATTGGATATAATACTTATTTACTTTATGCAGTTTATAATACCACAAAGTACAATAATTAATATGATTATAAAATTAAATATCGAAGCACAGAGTAGGCAAATCAAAAATATTCTTCATTATAGAGGATGATTACTTCTAAACGTAGGATTTTAATCACATACACTAGACGAATCATTGGCCAAATTAAAGATACTATCAAAGTATGTTTAGGGATTTAAATTATATTATATAATACCATTTAGTTATTTGGGGTTAAGGGGGGGGGGGGGGTTACAGGATCCGTGGATGATAGAACAGAACCCAAAAACTCTCTGAGCACACTCTAAAACTCATGGCAGAACGTAGCGAAATGAAACTGCAGTCTTTACTGGTCACAGATCTCTAAGTCTATGCGACGCGATTTACGTCTCTTTAATACTTATAGTATAAAGAACCCAATAGAGCGCAACCAAGGCTCAAAGCTTTCGCGAGAGATCTGTCTATTGGGCAAAGCCTGTTGACGAAGCTGAAGACCAACAGTGGCAGTGTTGTTTCCTCGAAGCCAGAAGTTTTACGAGAGCTCGAGAAGTTCTACGGACAACTGTACACCTCATCGCAAAGTCCTATTACAAGCACGACTAGCGATGCAAGAGCCCGCCTAACCCGACACTACACTGAAGACATTCCGGACGTCAGCCTATACGAGATCCGAACGGCTCACAAGCAGCTTAAGAACAACAAGGCACCGGGGGAAGACGGAATAACGACAGAGCTTCTGAGAGCGGGTGGAACACCGGTACTTAAGGTCCTCCAGAAGCTGTTCAACTCCGTCATCCTCGAGGGAACTAAGCCAGAGACGTGGAACAGGAGCGTGGTGGTACTGTTCTTTAAGACAGGGGATAACACCCTCTTAAAGAATTACAGGCCTATCTCGCTGTTGAGCCATGTCTATAAGCTGTTTTCGTGAGCTGCTTTAGTTACTAATCGTCTTGCTCGTAGGTTTGACGACTTCCAGCCTCCCGAACAAGCCGGGTTCCGAAAAGGCTTTAACACCATAGACCACATCAATAGGGAGATGAGATAGGGAGATGTTATTTCTCCGAAACTGTTCACCTCTGCATTGGAGGATGTTTTCAAGCTCTTGTACTGGCATAGACATGGTATCAACATCAATGGCGAACGCCTCACTCACCTTCGATTTGCCGACGATGTAGTCCTCATGGCAGAATCGCTGGAAGACCTAGGCACAATGCTCAGCGACCTCAATATCGTCTCCCAACAGGTGGGTCTTAAAATGAACATGAGAAAGACAAAAATCATGTCAAATGCTCATGTTGCACCCGTACCGGTGCATGTTGGGAAGCGATATAATCGAAGTTGTAGACCATTATGTCTATTTGGGTCAGACGATTCAACTAGGCAAGTCCAATTTCGATAAAGAGGTCAGCCGACGAATCCAACTCGGATGGGCAGCGTTCGGGAAACTAAGGCACATCTTCTCGTCACAGATACCGCAGAGCCTCAAGACGAAAGTCTACAATCAGTGCGTGTTGCCAGTGATGACATATGGAACTGAGAATTGGTCCCTGACTATTGGCCTCATACACAAGCTCAGAGTCGCGCAACGTGCAATGAAGAGAGCTATGTTAGATGTTTCACTACGTGATAAAATCCGCAACGAGGAAATCCGTAGAAGAACCAAAGTCCTAACCTAAGAAGAACCTAAGCAAACTTGTCGAAACGTGTTGTCAGATAAACTACGTAATTCTACGAAATCCATAAGTAGATTTATACTACTGTATAGGTATGGGTAATAGTAATTCGACAACCTGTTCAAACTTGTCAAAACGTGTTTTCAGGTAAACTACGCAATCCTAAGAAATCCATAAGTAGATATATACTACTGTATAGGTATGGATAATAGTAATTCGACAACCTGTTCAAACGTCGAAACGTGTTGTGTACCTGATATCCTACCTAACCTAATCTGGTGTGTGAATCCGCAATTCTGGAAGCAAGCTTCGTACATTTAATTGTGTATGTCACTCATCAGGGTGCAATGATGAGCTACCTAGCTGCTAATTGGGGGACAGTGAGTTGTAAACCTCGACTTTGTACCTAACCCCTAGTACGTCCCTACAATCTACTTCCGACAGACCGAAGTCCTGGGATGTCATCCGTAGATTAAAGGCAATATAATGTGCAAATATGTAAATATATAAAGATAGACTATATCGATTGCTTCTGTTAAGTCCGGTTTTACCTTCCTTACACAGAATGCAACCAATCATAGGGAACCATTAAACCGATCCTCAGGAGAGGTAAAATCTGGCTCCAGGCTCGTTCCGAGAGGTCCTGGGGGAACTCCTAATAGGGTGGGAAAGCCAGACTTGAGTATAACACCGCTAGGTTTCCATCTGACCCACAGACCATGCCGTGTAAGAGCCTCATACAATCACTTTGGCGAATCTTGTCTTCTTTCCAACTTACCGACCGGATAAACTATTACGTAACTCGCACAATAAAATTATCACAGAAAAGAACGCACGACAAGACACCATGTAATTGTAGGAAACCATCAGAGAAAATCTACTGCAAGCGTTCAGCTCGACTAACCTTACGCGCCCTCCTAATACAGAATGAATAAAATCCGCCATCTTACTTTTCATCTCTTTTTTTTCTTTTGGTTGCCATTTTCAAACACATTCGAAATTTCGATTCTATTTCAATTTACGTACCAACCTCCGTGGTATAGTTAAATAACCTCTTTACTAAATCAAGCCCTAAATTAATTAAAATTTCTATTTATTCCCATCTTTATGTAGTTATTTCATGATTTATATATTATATCGTTAACATAAATAGATTTTAATTTATCTATTCTAGTTTTAATATTGTTTTTATATAGCTATTTAATCGTTTACCCTTTCGAATTCAACCTCCTTAGAGATCTTCCCGTCCCAAATAATTCTATCAATAATATATTAATAGAAGGATTATTCTATCTTATAGAATCAAATTCTATTTAATCTTACAAATTCAAATCCAGTATTATTTATTATTATACTCTATGAGTCGTAAGATATTTCTAAACCATAGTCTATAAACTTAGTATTAATTACTTTTTGCTAGCTTTTTCTCACGGACCTTGACAATTGCATACATCTGCCATATTCCGTCTATGGTATAGTTTGTTATGACAGATGCTTTGTTTATTTACATTGTAATGAATTACGCACTATTTTATTCAATAATTAAAGATCTGAGATAGAATTGCTGGTAAATCTGTTCTGATAAGAATGACCCATGTATGCCTACGTGATATTAATAAGGTTTGTACCCAAGCATATCATAATAATTGTGAATTATAACGGAATGACCTTCTGCTCCGTTACAATCCGCATTCGGAGAGGCATTGGAAGCGATCTTGGAGTTCCAACTGAAAGCTCTCAGGGTTTTGGATTTGGGCAGGACTTGGGCGAAGAGTAGATTTCATCAGACGGGACCTTTCTAGCTTTACGTTAAGATTTAATGAGCCTCTAACCTTTCGGTGATCACTGCCGGTTTTGACCCTGTTGATCACTGAGACATCATTAAATATTTGCTTTTTTGTAATCATGATGAAATCTATCTCACGTTTGTGTCCACCGGGGTGAAGCCACGTCCATTTCCTGGACGACCGTTTCTTGAAAAAGGAGTTCATCATAAAGAGTCCCTCCTTTTCCATGAAGTCGGTCAATCGCTGACCCCGTTGGTTCCGCTGTCCAAATCCAAATTGCCTAACTCTCAGTTCATCGCCATTCCTCACACCTAGCCGAGCGTTGAAGTCCCCTATCACAACCGTAAAGTGTGTTTTCGAGGCTTGCATGGCATTTGAAATGTCATCATACATAGCCTCCACTTCATCGTCTGGACGCTTCGAGTGAGGTGCGTACACCTGTATGACCTTAAGCGAATACCGTTTGGTTATTCTGAGTATAAGGTATACCACCCTGCTCGATACGCTTTCGATCTTTACAATGTTGTTAACGAGGGATTTGTTGTCGAGAAATCCGACGCCGTGCTGAGAAAGTTGATCGCCCTCCCGGTAGTAGAATAAGTTGCCGGAATTTAGGATTATCGTTTCCTCTCCCTCTCTTCGGACTTCTGATAACCCTATAATATCCCAGTGCAACTTATTTACTTCCAGCTCAATCAACTTCTCGTCAGTCCTCAGTGTGCGTGCGTTGTATGTTGCCAGGGCCAGGGGTCGTTGGGATTGGTAGCTGGACCTCTGCCGGAGATTCTTCGCACCCCCTGTTCCGCCGATATCGTGGCCGCCACCTATGCCAGGAATAGCGGAACTGCCGGGAACTGGGGGCCGTCTTCTGATTGTGTCTATCATTTATTGGGGGGTTTTGCCATAGTCACCACGCTTGGCAGGCGGATTGGTGACCGCAGATTTAGTGTTAAGTACTCGGGGGGTGCTGCTGCCCAATCCCCCGGTGTGTGTGCCCTTAGTCGACTTTTACGACATCCACGGGGAGGAAATGGAGGAGTCCTATTCTTATCCGGAACCACCACGAAACATTATCATTACATAGTGTAAAACACAGTCACCTCCCGCTGTCTGTCTGTCCCAATGTATGCTTAGATCTTTAAAACTATGCAACGGATTTTGTAAGTGGTGAACTGAAAAGGACGAGGGCTCAGCCTCCCTTTCGTAGAAATATGCCTGCTGCCGGCACAGATACGCACCCGAATAGTATCAGCCGTTCGCATTATGCTAAGTTGAAATTATGATTAATTTATAGAAACGTATTTCAATTTCAGTTGGTTGGCTACAGCACGAACAACCAAAAACCCAACACAACCACTAGGTAGCAAATTTAATTAATATTTATTTCTTTATTTAGCATAATGTTATATTTTAAAATTAAAACCGGTTCTTTTCAGTTTTAGTTATGTTAAGAATAAAAATAAAAATATTAAATGTTACTTTCAACATGAGCACTAACTAAAATTATATTAAATAGGTGTTTGTAACTAGGTGGTTGACGAACACAAAGGCTCCTAATAGCGCGTCAGCTACAGACGGCGTCGACGCAACACAATTAAATTATATCAAAAATGTGCATAATTTTATATTGCAAGAGTCGAGGTAAATTCAAGCAATCTGCTGTCCCTAATGTCCTGACAACTCCAGCTGTGTATGCTCTCAAAAAATCATGTATTCTCTAAAATATCGAAGCATTACCGGTGTATTTAAAAAGAAAATCTATAACTTATGAGCAGACTTTCATATTTAAACATTAATCTTTTGATTACCAGCTGCCTACGGCTTTGCCTGCGTGGTATGTATACGAAAAATAGCCTTATAACTATAACAAGTTACATCCCTATCGGATCACCCATTATTGCGTGATTGCAACAAATAAACATCTGGGCATTTAAATAAATAAATAATGCCAGACATTTCACGCAACATCATCTGGCCCAAAAGTAAGCAGAGCTTGTGTATGGGTACCACATGACTGATATACTACTTATATATTTTTGTAAATGTAGACATATACATCGAAACACCCAGACCCGATACAAATACATGCAGATAACACAAACATTTGTCCTGCGGCGGGAATCGAAACCTCAACCTTCTGCATCTCAGCATGACATTGACCCACTGCGCCACATAGGTACCCACCCATGTAATCAACAATATCCATCCATATACATTTATAATATTAGCACGTTAGCGAAGACATAGCTTGAGTCCAAGCACTGTATCAAACACTTGGCTCGTAAAATGTTGCAACTTTAATTAATTTCATTTAGAAAGAGGATTTACAATTGAATAGAGATTGCATGGTCTGATATAAATGATTAATTATGTATTATTATAAGTGGTGTAATGAGTTAACTATTTACGGAGAGAAGACAAAAGGTATCAATGTGAGTACGATATGTTACAGTTAGAACGGAGACTGTAACCGCTATTTTAAACGACTTTAAAAAAAGAGGCGGTTGAGAACCTCCTCCTTCATTCATCGAAATCTTTTTTAGAATTTAGATTAAAAACAAATAATAATTAAATAAGTTTGTTCCCAATAAAAATAGATAGATCTAGTGATATAATTAAAAGGATATTGCTAACTTATTCTTACCCTGGGCCCGTGGGAACAGGAGCCCACCGCGTTTTCAAAATTATTTCTCGGCGTCTGGTAGATACGTTGCATGACCCAAGAGCTGGCTCCTATCTGGCTCAGCGTATTAGCATTGCCATTGAACGTGGTAATGCCGCCAGTATCTTGGGAACGCTGCCCTCTGGCAGTGATTTGGATCAGTTGAGCTATTTATAGATCGTTTTAAACGGTCCTTAGATAGCTGAACTGTTTCACGTGTATTTTATATTATTGTATATTATTTTGTACATTTCTGTAACTATTTCTGTAAATAAATCAGTAACTTATTCTATAAAGAAATGTTCATTTAACATGCTTTTTAATGCAGTTACTGAGTTCATCAAAAAACGGGAGCGTAATGAGCTTGCCACGAGTGCGTACAAGTTCAAATCAAAGAGATCCGGGTTCTACATAATACTTAAAATAATTTCGTTTTAAAAACTAAAAAGAAAACCGACTTTATTAAATGAAATTTGAGCCATAAAAATACAAAAGAATTGGGAACCTCCTTCTTTTTTAATAGTCGGTCAAATCAGTTTTAATTTTAGTACCTTATCATTTTTCGAAATTCGTAAAGACCACTGGAAATTCACAGGAGAGCAAAATATCGAAATTTTGTTTACGTGGATTACATATATTTTCTTTCTTTCATTTAAAAACTAAACTGATTTTTATGAAATTTCTATGGGATCAATCGGGGGACCAAAAAACCAATATCCTTTTACATAAAAGATTTTTTCAAGTTGGTTCATAAATGACGATCGATGATCGACGATATCGATCGATCGATCGACGATATGATGTAACAAACATAAAAAAATCAAATAACCGAATTGAGAACTTTTTTTATTTGTAAGTCGGTTAAAAAATACAATTCAACATGGTATAGTAGATGTACTCTGCGACCTGAAATAGCGTAGAGGCTACTTTTTATTTGCCTAAGTATTATAAAAGCTAGCTACATAGTAATTAACGTTAAAAATCATCTCAAATTCCCTTTGCGAGCTTTTTTTTTTGAGGAACAACTTTTTTCTCTCTTCGTAAAAAGAGATGGAAATGTGTTACAAGAAGCTGCGGAAGCGTGCGTTATTAGATTTGACCAATGTGCGCGCACGGTGGTAGAGTTAGCCGTCAGATAGTACCAACCCATTTTCTGAGAGGTTAGTACTGTCAGCCAACAATCCGGTGCGTGTGTGAGACGAGACAGAGAAAGAAAAATATAGAAGGAGAACGCATCAGCCGTGCGCTTAATCTACAGTTTTGTGTATAATATATGTATGTATAATGTATGTATGTATAATGCTGTTATATAAACGAGTTCAGGAAATAATGCTAATGTTGCTTACTACCAAGATGAAATATCAGATGTTACACATCATATGGGACTATGTAAGGCTCGCTCGTTTTTTTAAACTGTAGTTCGAAGCTGTTCAAGATGATGACCATGGCGTTATTTGCGGCTACAACACGTCTTAAACGCGCTCGCAAACTGTCAGTGTGATAGGTGGCCTTTTAATAGATTATGTTAATCGATTTCACCCGCCTGACACTTTATTGAAATTTTTGAACATCTTCTTGCGATAAAATAAATTGTTTAATTCTCCCAGAGTATCAACATTTTTAAATTGCATAAAATGTTTACCATTTTACCTTGTGAAGAAGCGACGTTCTTCGATGGAGCGTCACTTGTCAAAGATGCAGCTTGTTATAAACTCTAGCCGAGACGGGAACTTGGGAACAAACACGGATTCCTCCGTCTAGTTGCTGGATCTTTTTGCATCTTCGATGAGGACTGCTGGATCAACTTAGCTTTGTAGCGGAAAATGTGTTTTGGGTTTTGTTACCTTTTTTATAAAAGGCCTTTCTTCTTCTTCCAGTTCAGAGCGGACAATAAGCCAGCGCCAGTTACTCGAAAACATTTTCAGAAATTCCGTTTTACAAAGACCATTAAGCAACCATCAAAGTTGTCATCATTTGTCATGAATTCAGGACGATGTTTTAAAATCACGAATACAGATGAAAATGCGAGTGACACATTTTTTTCTATGTCGTAAGTATAAAAATGTCTATCTTATATTTGTTTATTATTTAAATGCCACGCTCCTTCCATGTGATTGAGCATTTCCACTTACAAAGAAAACACACAAAGCTACGAGAGAAAAAGCGGAAAAGAGCTTTCCGCGACAAACGTGACCTTTATTTGCAGGTAAAACGGCTATTTCTATTTTGATATTCGATTTTCTGTCAATAAGCAGCATACGACCTTCGTCAGCCAACACTGCCTTTGACACTTTGTAATTCGCTCCGACTTTACCTACTTTAATAAAGTTCGCTGGGCTAATGAGAAAATTATTCGGATCAATGGTTTGAAGTGTCGTGTAAGTACCTATTTTGTTTTGTTTGGTGGAAATAAAAATAAAACATATATTTACCTTGCAGCCACAGTACGTAAGGGCATTTGCTTTACAAAATAAGTGGTTTTGCATAAGTATTTGTTACAGTGGGGCCATTATGGAACTTTGATACTATCAAAACATTGATACTAATAGCTTTCAGTTACTATTGATGAATTGGTATTACGGATCGCTGCGATTTCTATCGGCTTCTATCGCTAATTACAATGTGAAGTTGGTGTCAAACTATAACTAGACCAATATACAAAGTACGATTGTGGTAGGAACCGTCTTTAGCGGATTAAGCATTTAAATACATCGTATATGATTGATTGAAATAATGCCTATTGCAAATCGAAATTGATAGACATTGATGCCGATTGCTAATCGAAACTGATAGACATTGATTGTATCAAGAGTTTCATAATCGCCCTACACAGATCTGTGTACCCACGACATAAGTTTTTTTTGGCAAAAGAGAACTCAAACAATATTTTATCACGAACACCAACTAAACAACTTGAACTAGTTAATATTTTTTGAGAATTTAATTTTTTATATTTTCGTATAATGATGTAGGTATGTGGGATAGTCAGTAAAGAAACAAATATTAGGATAGTGTCTAGACACTATCCTAATATTTGTTTCTTTAAATTTATTTCTAAATACTTCTCATGGAGTATAACAACAGCCCTCTATGTAGATCTTTGTTTATATGTTGTTTATATAAACGTATGTTTGTTTATAATAATATGCAACTTGAGAATTAGTTCCCAAATATGTATGCCAAGGCACATTTGCCATGCACGAGCAGATATCACAATGCACATCCAAGCTGCAACTCCTGGGAGATAGTGGATTGGGCCATCGGATGAATACTGTATGAAGTGCTAGTGTGCGGGACGCCGGAAATTTTTCATCCCCAAAGGCACTCTGTGGAGTGAACTTTGGATAGTGTAAAGCGGTTAAACATTAACGCGTAGGTATGCGGCAGACTATGCTGCCAACCTTCACTTTACTTACCCTCCAGCATTGGTAAAACAAGTTCTTTAGTATCGGACTGAGGATGTTTTTGGCATGTTTTATACCACGAAGTAAACTTGCCTCAAGCACAAAAGATGTAAATGCAACACAGCGCGGACTTTTAGAAGTTAGAATCGAATAGACAACGCTACTATAACCAGCGTTAGACTTGTCTGACTGCCACACTTAGAGTCATTGATGGTGTTAGTCCTTGTAAGCGTTTGTACTAATTCTAATACAGACGTCTAAGTGTGTTAATAACGTTGATTTCCAAGAGTAAACTGCCGTAACTGACAGTATTGAGCTTTGTTCTACCTGTCTGTAATTTGAGTAAAGTCTGGTGATTCTTTTTTTTCGCTAGACTAACTAAAATTTTGAAAAACACGACTGATTTTACAGTTATCTCACCAAACTCTAACTTAGAGTAACATTTTTAAATGTTAGTATTAAAATAAGTTAAAATTGTCATTTTGTTTGCATAACGGCTAAATGAGCTTAAATACGACGTTAAATATTATAAAGTATCAGTTTATTTAGATGACAAAAATGCTTGGGACGAATTTCCTCCAACTCAAGTTCAAGTTCAAGTTAATTTAAAATAAGAGTTACTCGTCTCGGCACCCGCAAGAAAAGGATTAACAAGGATCATACAAATTAATAAATAATGCAGGAAATTTTCTCACAGCATTATCTAGCCCCAAAGTAAGCTTGTGTTATGGGAAACACATGACATGATATACTACTTATATACCTTACAAAAACGGTTAAGACAAGACGAGTTTCTTATCGGATTCTTCTTGAACTGGAGATAGGAGGAGGAGGAGAAGGGGGATAGGAGATTGACATAGTATATAAGAAGATTCAAAATTATTTATTTCTATCAATTATTTCTTTAGTAAATTTAAGTGTCATAACAAAACAAATCATAACATAACAAAATGATGCTATAATTTAGACTTCGGTGTCAATAAAATAAGATCATTTGTATTCTATGACATACATAATATACAAGAAACATATACTTGCGAGAATAGACTAAAATTACATGAGTACAGAGAGTCCTACACTTGGAAAGAAGTTGTTTCTCTTTGAAGAAAGTTTGATTAGTCATGCTACGGGTGCAGCATCTGTTAAATGGTTCATTCATCATTTCAATGAGCTTATAATTATTATGTTAGTAAGTTCCAATAAGAAGCCACCTCGATCTGAAGCCGCAACAAGATATTCGTTTTTCACGGTTGGGGACAAAGGACCTCCGCACTCACACTGTACTTAGAATTTGTCTCTTAAACCCCTTTTGGTTTGAATATTTGACCTGGTGAGTTGTTGAGAGAGAAACTACCAATATAGAAAATGTAACTCTAGTAGTAAGGTAGAATAAATAGACATTGACAGGATATAATAGATAGATAGATAAATAGAATAAATGAATGGACAGGTTTGGATGAGCATGTGTGCGTCGATGCGTGTATTTACACAGAAAGCATGGTTTTGAGGCTTCACTTTGATTGTTCGGGGCACTCCATCTTTATATTTATTTGGTCTAAGATAAAAACCGAACGTACGTTATCAAATCCATCTTGTCAAAACTGATTCCAGATAAACAATGATTGTATCAAAAGTTTCATAATCGCCATGCTGATATCCACGTTGAACAACTTAGTTGATCTTTTAGAAACGTCTTACAAAAGCTAGCTGTTTCTTAAATTTATTAGTAACTTTGTAATAAGTAGCTAGTTGATATTTATTTGTCATCTCTCCTCGTTTATCAACGCAACTTCTTCAAACTTGCAGAAGCTTACAATTGAAGATTCTAACTTCGCGTTAGTAATTAAAATTAAACTCTTTGCTAACAAGACGAGAGTTCGGATTCTTTTACAGCGTTTTATCTCATTAAATACAGCTGCAAATAGATAAATACTTATGAAACTTTATAATACCCAGACACAAACAAACAACTACGTTCATACGTTCACGTTCATGCAGTAGATATACATAACAGGAATAATCTAGATCCCAAATGTCCATCATCGCAATAACCGTCAATTAATCAATGTAATTCCTTTATTAATATCAGAAACGAGTTCCGTGTCCATTCTCGGCTCTAAATTAAAAGCAATGAAATGATGCATTACGAATCGTGAAAGCAATATGTAAATATAACATTTTATGGTCGGTTTTTATGTATATTTAGTCATAATTGCGGAATTTGCAGATAATAATACAAAAGTATCATTATCATTGACGACCTCTGTGGTGCAGTGGGCTAAGGTCAGGCTACGACGCAGAAGATTGAGGGTTCGATTCCTGCCGCGGGATACATGTTTGTATGATCTGCAAGTATTTGTCTTGAGTCTGGGTGTTTCTATGTATAATATGTAGGTGTAGGTGTATCATGTGGTACCCATAACACAAGCTCTGCTTACTTTGAGGCCAGATGATGCTGTGTGAAATGTTTGTTATTTATTTATTTTTTATTTATTTATGCATGTGTTTAAAAATATATAAATATTATAATAATAAGTATTCTTTTAGTCATCTGATTCCCATACTACAAGCTATGTTTAGTTTGGGGATACATAGTGTTCTGTTAATTGTCCACCAATATTTATCAATATTTATTTATTACATGACGCCAAATAACTAACCTTAACCTCCGCTAAATTAGAACTATAATACATTGCAAGGCAAGACTGACTAGGGCGCGCACTACATTACACTGTATTTCGCCTGTCAAATTCAGTGAGACAAGTTATGTAAACGTATCATGTATCTGTAATTTCACAGGCACTAATGCCTTTTGAACTAGAAGACAACAATGCATACAACTTTCAAACTTTATATCGAAACGTATAGACGTACAATTTTTAGTTGTACGTTATACGTAATTATAACAAAGTTTCGATAAGCACGGGTTTTATTCACGTATTATTTTGTCGATTGAGGTTTCGATTCATCTAGAGAACCTTCATCAGGTTCACGCGGTCAGGGAGCGGACCGCGGATCAAACTCAGATCCGCGGTCCGCTCGTTGCCACTCGAGTTCACGGATTAGTGCGAACCATATATTCGAGCTCGAACAAACTAATGTGAGTAAAACCCGTGTTTATCAAAATGCAATGCATACAACTGTTTTGGTGGCAGAAATAAATATCGTTGTAGTAAGTACTTCCCTTAAAGAGATCTAACACAATGACCGCTATTTGTTATCTATCAGTTCAAGTTGCTATCAAACACGTAATACATCACCGACAACGTTATCTGTCGCGCCAAGTTTGAAATAGAAAAACTTGCGTCGTTAGTGTAACCGCGGCTTTATTTACTTCTGCTCGCTCGTAGAGAACATGCTTTATGAATTACGCTTTACTACGAGAGTACCCTTAGCACCATCCTGACTGAGTAACTGACTCGCTAGCAAGTTAAACGCAAGTATCAGACATAATAATTTATGTAAGTGAAATCTTAAACACATTATTGAATCTAAATCTAAACATGTAAAGTTCAGTTCATTCTAAACTCAGAGATATCTAGTTTGGGATTGGGTTTGGTTTTTTATTTATTTTGATATATATATATCTCATAAAAATAGTAACAAATGTCACTATTAATTAAATAGGTGATAAAATAAACAAAATACTTACTAATATAATCAACGGAGCATTAAAATACAAATAATTTACATTTACAAATTCAAACAGTCGAAAGTAAAAAAAAAAACCAATTGCAATCAAACTAACAATTGAAACTATGCTTATATGTAAGTAATATATGTTAGTCCATAAACCGACTGCAGACCCAAGTCGGCCGCTGTAAAGCATCTGCAAATGGGGCTATCGCGACTCTGCTTATGCCCAATGCGACTGCGGAGCTCCCATCCTAACGATGTCACATCTACTCGTCTGCCCCTTGTGTCCTTACACCTGCACAAGGGATGACCTAATGGACGCCACGGACTATGAAGTAAGGGTGGCAGTATTCTATTCAAGCCTAATTTCGTTGTATCATTGACACGCAAGAAGAAGAAGTAATACTAAATCCCCTGTTGCGATTAGATGTTACGTGATTGTATCGAGAAATCCATAAAAGATATAATTTAAAAGAGAAATAAGTAAAGAAATAAGTAATGTAAGCCCATACTACTTTCTTTACTCACAGCAAATAATTACATAATGGACGCAAAGTAGAGCAATATACCGCGCGTTAACCAAAAAAAAACGTTTTTTCCTATAATTTTTAATGTTTAATTTGCATTCAAATAAACACGGGTTTTTACTTTTAAATATTTCAATTTTCAATTTTCTTTTAATAATTCAATTCAATTCAAACTTCTGTCCCTGAAATTTTGATTTCAGGTTTAGGATTAAATTATCTAGAATATAAGAAAAAAATCTATGTCGTTCGGAGCATGTCGGCGTTTTATTATTT
Organism: Lampropteryx suffumata; assembly: GCA_948098915.1. Classification (NCBI taxonomy): domain Eukaryota; kingdom Metazoa; phylum Arthropoda; class Insecta; order Lepidoptera; family Geometridae; genus Lampropteryx; species Lampropteryx suffumata. The sequence continues at coordinate 20,170,698 of OX402546.1, forward strand.
TTGATAAAATATTAGTGGCTTGAAAACGTTAAAAACTAATGCTAAGGTCCCGTATCCGCGCACAACGTCAACATAGAAAATAGAATTTTAAACGGAAGACATTCTTTTAAAACATGTTTCACATGAGATTACAGTTACAGTTTATCTTCTGGTTATTAAGCTTGCTTGGTAGCTGTCTTCTGCGCTGTAGTTCGCGGGTTCGATCCCCATCCAAGATATACATTTGTGTGATGAACACAGGTGTTAGTTCTGAGAGTATTTATGCTACTTTGTACGAAGTATCATAAGTATGTATATCCAAATAAATAAATATTTTATCAATCATTTGGTTTCCATTTTTGCTTAGTTTTGACGACCTCTGTGACATATTTTTCTATGAATAATATGTATTTATTTAGAAAAAATAAGTATAAATGTAATATATAAGTCATGTGGTTCCCATAACACAACCTCTGTCGTTCGGAGCATGTCGGCGTTTTATTATTTTTGATAAAATATTAGTGGCTTGAAAACGTTAGTAACCAATGCTAAAGACCTGCATCCAGACCTATTAATATTATTATTATTATATTGTGTAAAACTAATAACAGAAATATATAAAAAGCGCCGGATAGTATGAATCAGTGTCTTTAGTGAACTCTAAATCGTTTAGGCATTCTGTGAGCGTACTGTAGGAAATTTTACTTTGGAGTAAATAAAATAAAAATGCGCCAGATGGAGTGGCACTTGAAATGTCAGGAATGGAGGCTTTACTAGGCTGCCATGTCTCCGGCAACTGGCATAACCTGGCGTGCATTGCCACGTCACTCAATCACGCCAGTGGCATGACTGTGTGTTATCACACGAGCAATTGAAATCATTCTTACTTTTGCAGTTTCTACTATTTTGCAGTGGAAATTGTAACATTTAAGTCTCTTTTTGGCGTCAGTATTATTTATTTATTTGTGGACGTGTGTATTTGTTTGTCTCTCTATAGCATTGGCGCTCTAGCTCCCAAACAGATAAACAGATTTTGACCTAGTTTTTTAGCGTTTTCTTAACTATTATTCGAGGAAATCTATGATTCGAGAAATCTACTTGATAAAGGAATCTGAGCAACTTGAGGTACGAATTTAAAATTTAATATCGTTTCCTTAATGATATTCCTAGAACGTGGTAACTTTAGCCAGATACTGCTGCATTATCTGGAATCTCCAGGTTACCCGACTCCTCAAAAACTTACAGAGGTATCGTATTTGGACTTATTCAAATTATCTCAATATGTTATAGATGATGTAATTTTTTTGTGCAGGGTTTTTTTTAATTTAGAATTTTTTCTTCGAAAAGCACTAATTTACTATTTTTGACAAGATGTGATGGTTTTTAAATGCGTTAACAGAGGCAGGAGTTACAATATCTTCCAATTGTGAACGACTCTATTGCTAAGTGTCGTGCTACGAATGAGTTAGCAGGAGCTATTCAATTACCATCCAACCACGTCCAACCCTAGTGACGACCCTGTCCAATTCTTAGGCCGCCCGGCAGCGTCTATCGTGATGATTTTCAAAGCAATTATTTCCAAACGGTAGGACCGTTCGGAAATAATTGCTTTGAAAATTGGCCGTGTTAGTGTCTTTACACGGTATAGGTATGTGTATGACACGAGTCTGTCGATGTCTAATCTCCGGTTTGCTACGTCCTAACTAGAGCCAACTTTTAGTACCTATTTACATCTATATGTACCCATACACAGTGGCTTTTATCTGGTGATTATAACTATAGTATATAGTCTGTTACCCCACTTATTCTTAAGCTCACGGTAAAGAACTATCATATCACCTACTGTATTAAATTATTGCGGAATATCCATGCATTGCCTTGTTTAGCTAAATACTGGTATTACTAAATCTGTAGTGGACTTCCGTTAGCGCTGGTGAATGTGCCGAGGACCACAAAAGGCGAAAATATGTCGGTCTTGGGAGGCCTACATATTTGAGCATTTAGGGGAAATAGGAGCCTACCGTGTTTTCGAAAATATTTAATGTCGTCTGGTGACATTACCTGACTCAAGAGCTGGCTCCTTTCTGGTCCAGCGTATCAGCATTGCCATTCAATGTGGCATTGCCACCAGTGTGATGGGAACGCTGCGCTCTGCCAGTGATCTGGATCAGTTGAGCTATTTCTAGATCCTTTTTAACGGTTCTTAGATAGCTCAACTATTTCACATTACTAAACTATTGAATTATATTTAAGTTTAAGTTTTTTAGCGCCATAGTACCATGCGACGCATTAAATTTGCGATGCTCGAAAAGGGCGAATAAGTTTATGGTGCAATAGTAAGTACCTTTTAAGACCTTGGGTATACTTATTTATGAAAATAAATATCTTGAATCTTGACTTTGTGAGTCAAGACTAGTTAAAAAATTTTATTTACAGCGGTTACTGAACTCCGATTATTTTTAAACCAGGTCAAAAGAAGTGCCAGAAGAAGATACATTTGTAATGTTTTACTTAAAAGCAACCAATACACACGTCCAACTTTATTCCCTCGAAAATATCTTCAGCATTAGGGTAATTTAATATTCCACGTGTAGCTCGGCGCTACGTGACGGTGTAAATGCGTCCGAACAAAGCATTTAGATTTTTACCGCAGTAGCATTCGAAGTCAAATAACCTCATTCTCAGTCAAATACAGGCCCCATGCTTTATCAAGAGTATGAAACAGTTTAGATGACTCAGATTCGTGTGTATGGTGTTTCAATCATTAACATAATTATCTGTAAACGGAGGCGGGCGTTGGTGTCTGCGACACAGTTTTTCTAACTTTTGAAGATACCATCGTTTTTCTAATTGTTTTATAAGCAAATTTTACTTGTTCATAAATAAACATTTTTGATTTTCATTTTTAACCGACATCAAAAAAGGAGGAGGTTCTGAACTCGACTGTTTTTTTTCCTAATCAGAGTAATTGGTCGATAATGTCAAATCCACATTTGCCTAGAGCACTTTGGTTGATATATCAGGAAAGGGTCATAGATATCAAAAGGAAAAACCTTAAGAAAGAATTCAAGAGTTTTGTAACAAAAAATGGATACCCAAACGATAGCTGAGATTCATAAATTCATCAATGCATTAAATATTTATGTTAACACATGTGTGGGACAGGGCTACGACGAATACGCTACAATTGCGGGAAAAGATGTCGGTGTCCTAAAAGAATTTATAAAAGAGTTTATAATTTAAAATCAAAAGCTTTCTACGATGGGAATTCTGGGACAAGAAAAGTAGCTTTCTAGTTGTTATCCGCAGTTGGACAAACCACATTCATATTGGCTTTATGTATTAGAGACAAATACATTTATACACCTTATGTTTTGTGTCTGGTATAGTGGTAGGAAAAAATAAACGCGGGGGATCTGGCTTAAGAAATTTCTGATTTGCATCTCCCTGGGTCAAAAGCTGGGTATGCCCATGCGTGCCTGTGAGGACCCTACTTAGATCTAAGCAACTAAAGATCTGAAATGTCTACCGAGCATGGAGATTGTATCCGCAATCATTATTTCCAAAATAAATTAGCCAAGCACGTGTCTACGCATAGAGAATGCTTCCAAAGCCAATAAGGGTAAAAATGATTAGGTACAAACCAATTCAACACCAATTAGCATAGAAAAAATATTATAGGCCATTCTTAATTTTTCAAATTTTACAAATCAGTATTTTACTCAAAATCTAGTAAAGCCTCACTATCTGATAATTATCTTTGTAATTTAATTACATATCCAACAATTTTGTAAAATATTTCAGACTTTTACAAACAGCAGCTTTAGTCCTGTGGAGGGAGGAGGGGAGGCACCGACATCTATCAAAAATGGCCATTCAAAGTTTAATATTTATCAAACGCATATGTCTATCGAAAAACTATTTAAAAAAACTCCTTGTATCTTTAAAAGATCTATCTATTCTATCTATCTAAATATTTAAAAAACAACTCACTTTACTTTTAGGGGTCACTAATACGTATTTACGTGCAAAATTGCATCATGATAAAACTAATATTTCGCGTGCAAGACCAAGGTTAGAGGCGGACAGACAGACAAACAGACGGACATATCGGAACTTCAAAACCTTAAAAAAGTATTATAAGTACTATATCAGTCATGTGGTTCCCATAACACAAGACTTGCTTACTTTGGCGCTAGATGATGCTGTGTGAAATGTCCAGCATTATTATTTAATACTAGCTTCTGCCCGCGGCCCGCGGCTCCCATAATATTCATGCAAAAAATGGTCTGTTGATCCGATCGCTACCAAACATAACAGGATCACCCGCTATGCCAGCAACAAATAAAGAAGGGTATAGCCGTTTTGGAGTCTATAGGGAACATACATAAGCACATCGCCTTTTAATAAATAGATATATTTATCTTTTCAGAATAATTCCGTGGAGTGTTTCAATAGTTTTTATAGAAGGCTTATACTATAATATCTAATCAGAATAGATCGCGCGTATGTGTTTAATAATCTTCTTGTAATTAGATTTGAACATGATGGAGTTTGTTGTCTAATCTCTAATGAGTAGCGTAGCTTGATACCATCTTTGATATTAGCATATAGTAAAACGTTAATAACATTACTTAGTACCTAATTGCCTCTAACATAATATGTACAGACGTTGTAAATAAAAGAAAAGTTCGTTGAATTTTGTTTTATATGGCATTGACATATAAATTAAAACTGTTTGAGTCTGTTATTAATCTGACTAAAATTCCCGGTATGTCGCATACGATACGAATAAGTAAATATTCGTGATTGGGGTACATCAGTGCACCAAGTTCAGCGATGTGATCATACATATATATAACACGAAAAATTGATTGTGTCCTATCTCAACTATACCATACATATTGAAAAGCAGACGAATTTTACTCATGTTATTATTTTGTCAAAATTTACTAATTGGCCTGTATCTGAATGTTATAAAGTATCATAGGTGTGGGGACAGGAGTGACGTAAGCGTTTTGCTGACAAGACGATATAGCGCTCCGACGGGCGACGTCCCGCTGCCCCCAGCAGTCACCGCGCTCCCGTCGACCTAGAGAGTTGTAACCACATTTCACATAATCCACATTTTTATTGAAGGACGTGAACAAAATCCTGACAGGTACATCATACGTAATCTCATACTATTCAACATTCAGTAGAACTACACAAAGACTCCAACAATAGGTATATATTATATCAGTCACCATAATGTTTGCATTAGACAATGCACCAGTGTGCATTGTCATTGTCTGTCAGTACAGACTAATATTTATTTGCCAAACTTTAGATACAATGCTCGTATTATATGTAAAATAAAACGCAACGAAAGTTTTGACAGTGAAACAGCAACATAGCTGCAATATTGCTGTATAAAGTTGGATGTAATACAAGCCCTAGCTGTTCAAACATCAGACCGATTTGAAGATACGCGACGTATCTGGTATTTACGTAAATAGCGACACACCAGTGGTGTTCTGTCGTCACGGTTCCAGCCGCGGTGAGGTCCTCAATAATGCAGAGCGGAATATTTACTGGGCAAAGCGTACATGTGTACAAGTCGGGTATGCGGTGAACAAGCGTGCTCCTGACACGTCTCCGTGATGCTATTCCCCGTTCGGAAATACAAGTTCGCGCGCTCGCGACGCTGTGAATGGGCCCGTGTATTCGGCGAATATGTTGCACGTGTTTTAAAATATGCAATTTGTTTGGAAATTTGAAGTTTAAAATGTGTTGTGAAGTGTCGGACGAAACGTTTAGGAACGTGTTACATGCGACTTTGTTGCTGGAAAAGTTAGGAATTGAATATTAGAGTCTATTATTTACGTAATATTACGTAAATAATGTACCACTCATTTTCTCAGTGCTCCTTAGGTCTTTAGGTTAAATTTCACTGAAAACGGGATATTTACAATCATATATGAGTTTTTCTGCTTCCCGATATTTCGGTACAGTTGCATGCGCCATGGTTACGAGATAAACTAAATACGAAAAAAACTATTTCATGGAAAATATCCCATTTTGAATGAAACTTATGTTCAAAACCATGATAGTTTTAGAAGGCATATTTTAGAAAAATTTACGAAGTACAATAATCAATAGTTACCAATATTTTTTTTTAACTATGCTAAAAGAACCGGGTGCCAGTGAAGGCTCTACATAACAGTACAAAGAAAATAAAAAGTGCCTTGTAGTCCTGGCACAGTACAAGGTTCTTTGGCCGTTTATTTATTTTTTCCTGCTCCGTTCATGGAACAGTCGCTTTTAGTCCGGAATAAGAATTCCACTTTCAAAACTTTCGTGAACTGTACTATAAAAACGCGTGTTTTTCAAAATGGAATAATATCAATGACATGCCACGTATTAAGTAACGACTTTTGATCACAATACAACTTCGTTATCCAGGATAAAGGAAAACATTGGACCGTTTCACAAATTACGTACAAACCGCGGAAACCTAACTCCCGTTTTTCCTATACGCAGTATTTACCACAACTGTACGCTCATAAAGAAGAACTGGCCTAGTTGCACAGCAAAATCGCAAACAAAAACCACCGTACTTCCAGTTTCCACAGCTTAAACTTGTACTCACTGGCGGATCTTCCTAGGGAGGCTCTCCTCATACCGCCCACTACAGCTAAAAAATAAAAGGCTAAGTTATAATGGACGCACGCTATCTGCAAAACCGAAGTCATTTCATTGGTATTTTAATAGATTACACTTCGGTGTGATAGAGGGTCATGTTACGTCATATTTTTAGATTATTTGCTTCAAATTACATTCTAATATTATTTAATTTACGATAATAGATTTCGATCGTAATTTGTTTATTGCTCGAACTAAAATAGACGATCGCATTCCATGTTTTTTAAGCATAATAAGAAAAGGACAGCAACAATTTTAGTTCCGAAATGCAACAGCACAATAACACACAATAAATTGTTAAGCTAGAATTCCTAGAATTCCTAGAATTGACTGCATTCACACCGATACCAAAACATGTTTATGGCTACACGTCTACTATGTAGCTTTCGGGCAATGTACGTTACACTTGAGTTTATCTAAAACTTCTCTACTTTATACTCCAGTTGCCAAAAGGTTTAGTTTATAGAGCAGCTAGGTCACTCTAGATGTTTAGAAGTTGTTTGGGCAGATAATTAATGACAAAAGTAACAATTTTATAGTCAAACTATATCTCAAACTGAATAAAAAACATCGTGGGGAAACCGGCATGTCGTAGAAGCTAAATAATTTGAAGACATGTGCCAAGTGCACGAAAGGAGCCTTTGAGGTGCACTTAATCCTTTCACCACACTGGTTCGAAACAACTAACGACACTATAAGAAGAAGAAGCAGTGACATACATTCTAAATGCATTTAAAAAATCCTGGGACCATGGATCCAATCTAGACAGATCATTCGAGAATGTTGAGTTAGCAACGAAATTCGAGCCGACAAATAGCTCAAAACGCATTGTCAAAGCATTTTTTCGGGCTGCTACTTCGCTTACTGATATTGCCACTCCAGGATTGATTTAGCTGCTCTGGACCAATCTACCTGTCAGGTGTCGAATTATACAAAGTTTCAAAACAGTTCACAGTTTCGATGTTATTGTATGTAACAATAGGTAAAACTTTGAATCGCCGCGCTGAGAACTATGTTGGTTACCGGAACTGTTTGGGAGAACTGAAGAAATTCTGTATATAAATTAAAAACTTATGAAAATTTTAACGAAAATATTATAAACTAGGGACCCGCGATAATGCCGGAGACTTCATACAACATCATCTGGCCCCAAAATAAGCTTGTGTTATGGGTACTACATGAATGACATATTGTACATAGAATCACCCAGACCCTCGACAAATACTTACAGATTATACAAACATTTGAGGCGGGAATCGAACCCGCAACCCGCAAAACCCGTAAGATTTGATAAATATCTTATCTTATTTTATCTAAAATATTTAGCGCAGTTACGATTTTAAGCGCTAAATTTATTTACCTAACTTCTAAGTAAAAATATTAAAACCCGCTCGTAAGGTAGGCTTTTTTAATTCTGTGTCAGCTTGTCTTTGTAAACAATATGCTTCGTGGCATGTAGCACCCTCCATTTACCAACTATTCCCAACCACATTGAGAAACTAGGTCATAAACTCCACTATCTTTCCCGTCCATCTGTCCGTCCGGCTACATGTCCGCTAATCCGTCCCTATTGTCCGACGATACACTGCGAGCCCACTTGTGGGATTACCGCTCATTGTCATTGTGTCTGCCGGCATCAATCGACGATTAATCAGTCGACATCGCCTGTGAATTACCATGTGGTCAAATGTTAAGAGCAGTTTACTCTCGTCATTCATGAGTAAGTATCAACTAGTGTACATAATCCACGGTTACACACAATAATTCAATTTTGATTTTTTTATGTTTACACACGCGAAAGCATTCACTCTATTTCAAAAGTTTTCAGATGATCTCACTTTACACTTTACACTAAGTTTTTTCATTTATACTGTACGGTGCAAGACCTACATAATTTACCTGTTTACCTAATCAACATTATACGCAACCTCAATTTATTAAGTGCAGTGCACAACTGAACGGTCAATAAGCGGGTCGTGGGTCGGAATCGTCTTAACTTAAACTTAACATGTTAAACCTAGCATTTCCCGTGATTTACTTTAAATAAACTTTAACTGTGTTTGTGGCCCGGTTTTACTTAAGCACTCAACTACTAATAACTTCAACGTTTAATCGTGTGCAGTCTAACTGGACTGTACATATACAGAGGAACCTATGCGGCGGTGTTCGAAACCAGTTTGAAGTCCTATGCTTTGATATACCTTTGTTATCAAAAATGTTATCCATAAGCTTTTAGAATTGTTTTTGTGATGCGCTAGATATATTTTACCTTCAACGAATGAAAGGCTACGCGCACTGGTACGTGTCATCCAATCGACACAAAAACAGCTCACCGCCGAAGCCCCAGGCTCCAGAGGCTTTCAGCTTTCAGCGCTGTCAAACGCTCGGGTTTAAAAGGGAATAAATCATAAGCCTGCATTAAGACTGTACAGTAATGCGGTCGATTGACATGACAACTTTGACGGCTGTAGAACACTATTGTAACAATTAATACATTCGTAAAATTATATTCGACGTTTTTTAAAATGATTACAGAAGTGTACGGAATAATATATTAAATACATGTGAAATAATTGTTCAACTGTTTTAGATTTATTTAATATTATTGTATCTAAGGTAGTATCTAAGGGCCGTTTAAAACAAATATATATAGTTGAACTGATCCAGATCACTGCCAGAGAGCAGAGTCCTCTCTGGCAAATGAAATGGCAATGCCAGATCGTTTGCCACTGGCCCTGAGTCTCGACTCCAACAGGCTCAAATATGTAGGCCCTATCAAGACCTATATTTAAGCCTTTTGAGGTCCTCAGCACAATTAGCCGCCCTCCAACTCTAACGGAAGTCTCCAAGAGATGGAAGTGTCTACGCAAGTAGCATTTCATACCAATTGCCTACCCATCTTCTAATGGACGCGAGGCATGGTATGCCTCGCGTCCATCGCAAATCAGACCGTTCGGCTCGAGTACAGCTGGTACGTTGAATAAATAAATAAATATTTGCTGACAATGTTATTTACACAACATCATTTCAGGTTAAGAAGGTTCCGGGTTAAATTCCCGCTGCGCAAATGTTTGTATGATCTGTAAATATTTGTTTCAAGCATGGGTGTTTCTATGCTTAATTTGGGGCCAGATGATGCTGTTTGAAATGTCCGGCATTATTTATTATCTAAACCCTAACTTAACATATTTTGTACTATGGAAACCAGAAGATTGATACAATACTTATATACACTTAAAGATATAAGTACTTATGATACTTTATAACACCCCGAAAGAACAACTTACAAGAACAAGAATAATTTACTTTTTGAAAGACATTTATAAACTTTGTATATTTAGAAGATGCTTTGTACAATGATTGTGAGGACTTGGTACAAAAGTGACACACATAGAAATAAGTGAGGGAGGCTTTTTCCTAGAAAAAGCTACAGGCCGTCAATCATCATGTGGCCTGCTATGCTACAGAAACCTGTTTAACTATATAACCTGATTAATTATACAAATACAAATACAAAACTTTTTTTATTTAATAAAATCACAAAGACCACTATGAATCGTCATCTTACATGCTAGTGAGTCTAGGTGCCGGTTCCTACTAACCCAGTTCAAGAAGAATCCGGCAAGAAACTCACTAATTTGACATTAAAATGTGCTGTTGAACTATACATATATGGGTTTTGCAATATTTCTTCAATCTCTCTATTTTACCTATTTTAGTCTTTCTCTATGATTGTACCTTTTGATTTCCTCGTTCGCTTCTTGTGCTGTTAAACTATATATATATATATATATATATATATGGATGAAACGAATCTAAAATAGTAGTTTTAGCCGCCCATTTACTCACACAATATTAATAGCAATATGAAGAACATGACTAAAACCAATACTTAAAATTAGTTTCTTTATTGAAACCGGACTTACCTATACGGAAGTAACTTTAGTTATATCCGAGATAAACAATTTCATCAATGCCGTAACATAGCAAGGCAATGCAAGTATTGCCACGATTCTGTGGCTTATCTCCTGCATTGTGTAGTTTGCTATCCGTCTGCAATATTGAATTAGTGCTAGTCTGGGACAAATGAGCAGCGTGACGTCATCTGATTACCTTGTTTGTGTTGAACGGAGGACTAGTCTCACTATTAGTCAGAGCTTCTATAGGTTTTGGTTTAATATGTATACAGACAGCTCTTCCAGTATTAAATCGATAGAAGCAGCACAAGAAAAATGTATTTTATCATTGAGTCGAAGAATTCACGCGAAAGTTTCAATGACTGTTTCGAAGATCCAGGAACGGTTACAACAAACAAACGTTTCTATCGACTTCTCTTCATCGACGTACACTCTCTAAAGATAATTTTGCATTAAAAAAATGTTTATTCAAATCGAGTATCTTAAATAAACTGTCTATTTAAAATATTTGATTTGAATACTCATTTTAAAGCTAGCTTGTTATCTCAAATCAGCTGATCATTTGCAAGCAGCTAAACTTTCAAAATAACTTCAGTGTACGTTGAAATAATACCAATTCCTCATTACCCCGCAGGAAGGATCTTGGCGGCACATTAATCACGAGACAAAGGGAGTACTCGTATTGTTACAGGGCGCTGTTTCATCTCCAAGGTACCTAAAGTACCTAACCTTGGGCAAATGCTGCCGTAGAACAAAAGAGGAAAAACATCTTGAAGTACCATTGTTTGCGCTGATGCATCTACATTTCACACTTAGGTTATGCAGGCTATGAAGGAAAATGTCATAGAGATATCGCATCTAACGTAAACTATTGTAATCTTTGGAAATACATTATCTTCTCACATTTCGATTGCTAAAAATTCGAAACTTTGGTTTTGTTTGACAAATAACGTGACACTTTCATGCCCATGCGCGATTCAGTCAGGCGATTATGGAATTCTAGTACTATCAAAAATTGATACTAAGCTTTTAGTTAAGATTGATGAATTGGTATTACGGAAGGTTGATGTTGATTGTATCATGTGCTGTCATCTGAATAGAATCTGAACGTAGGTAACGCTAATCAATCTTGTCAAAACAGCGTCCAATCCAGTGTCCAAAAGTTACAATCAAACTCATGATTGAAATAATAATGTCTATAAAGTAATCAGAGGTCCTAGACAAGATATACTTTGTACGTCTGTTGACGTTCACTCATGCGGAAAGATCTCAGTGTATAGAGATGACAGTAGCTTGTAATTAATCAAAAAACTAAGACGTGACTACCGCTGTTATTTCCATACAATTTGATATTTCCATTAGCGTGTAGGTACGTTAAGCGTGAGGTATTTGACTAAATTCCCAGAACTGATTGACATTAACTGTATCGAGATATACATAATGGCTGACTGTCCTCTCGGCTTACTTGGTAGTAAGTCTGACTTCTGCACTGTAGATTAAGGATTCGATTCCCTCCATAAACATTCAGGATAAACATTTATGAGATGAACATAGGTGTTTGTTCTGTGTCTGGGTGTCTGGGTGTAATAAAATATCATACATATGTATTTAAATATATATACATATTCTATCAGTCATCCAGTTACTGTAGTACAAGCTATGCTTAGTTTTGGACTAGAAATGATATTGTGTGCATTTCACCAATATATACAGGGCGTATCGAGTGTAGGTGCTTCAGTCTGTGCTTTGAATTTTCTAATACACTTGATTCGTGAGCAACGCACAATATATCGTGCTTCGACGTGTCACATAAAAGTAACCATATAACATATAACAAATATTTTTGGTCGTGAGATCAAACAAATCCAGTTAAAGTCAAAACTTTGTCCTTGTTTCAAATGCTCCATCATTAGGCCACGTCCGAGCCGGGGAAAGGTGACGAAAGTTGCCATTTAAATTCCAACAAACAGAAATCGTATGACCCTCCTGACAATCTAACTTTGCGAATTCGACCTTATTTGTATAGAGCTAAGACGAACGTGTCAGCTTAACGGGCACTGTAACTTGTTTCAACCGCTACAATGAGGTGTTAAACACCGCCTGGGGTCAGGCCACGGATAAAACCAGATAATACCGCAATAGTGGGCAGTTTAAACTGGTGACACGTTAGTGGCCATTATTATTTTGGAAATAACAATATATTAACACAAGCTTTTTAAGCATGTAACAAAACCATAAATAAAACATTCAAGGGCAAAAGTCGTGCTTATAGGGCTAACCGTACATATCTACCTACCTACTTATTTCACCCACATTGTCACAAACTATTAAGGTACCGAAAATTGCTCTTACGAAAATAAAAGTGGGATTGAAGGACAATTTACCTTTGTAGTTGAAAAAAAAAAACCGGCCAAGTGCGAGTCGGACTCGCGCTCCGAGGGTTCAGTACAAACCTATAGGTATATAAGTAAAATTTCACTCATCACGACAATCGAGTCATAGTTGAATGATGTAACAAAAAATTTTCAGTTTTCGCAATTTTTCCTTTATCTGTGCTATAAGACGTAATGAATTATAGACCTGAGTATTTTATATGAATTTCAATTTAATACCTCTACGCGTTCATGAGAAAAGGGGTAGTAAGTTTAAAATTATTAAAAATATTTTTATTATATGATGTAACTAAAAATTTACGGTTATCGCAATTTATCCTTTATCTGTGCTATAATACGTTGCTTCGTACCAAATTTCAAGATTCTGAGTTCACGGGAAGTACCCTGTAGGTTTTGATTCCCTTGCGAGTGTAAAAAATTTGCGGCATAAACGGCTGTATCTTTTAATTGCGTTGGCTTTGAAGTTTGATTTTTTTACAGCTTTAAGAGACAGTAGACTTGAGTATTTGATATAAATTTTAGCTTGATACCTCCACGCGTTCCTGAGAAAAAGTGTCTTGACAGACAGACGGACAGACGGATGTCCGTCCGTCTGTCCGTCAAATAAAGGGTTCCGTTTTTTCCTTTCGAGGTACGGAACCCTAATAATGAGCCTATTCACAAAATTCGACGCGTTTCTGTGAAAAACAGTCAGACAGACAGACTGATAGACAGATCATTTCCACTCAAACGGGATATTTAAACTCATATATCATGGTAAATCTTCGTAGATATGTATTCATACTTCAAGTGCAAACTGATACAAACTTCTGCGATGACGATGATTACTACCATTAAGTAATTTGAGAGGCACAAAACTTTTACAATTCACCGTTTGAGTTGTCAAAGGAGAGACAAGAAATTAATTCAGAACTAGTTGTAGGTATGAACACTGAACAGTGAACAACTGTAATACAGTTTCCAAAACTTAGATTACCATGATCCACTTCATCTAAACTATGATCAATCGGGACAGATCTGACATTGTGTTAGGGCTGTCTCATGTGGCTTCGAATTTTTTTGTGGCTAAAGTTTTCTATTCTCTAAACTTACAAGGTTTTTAGATTCGCTGTCGCAGCCTTGATGAAGCTTTTCGGTTTTAAGAATACTTAGGGTTGGCACCTAGTTCAGCTTTTATACCTTAATAGCACAACAACAGATACACAAACTTTTGTGAGCTCTTTAATAAAGTACGTATTTAAAATGGAATCACCGTTTTGACGTGATAACGTCTTCGATGAACGCTGGCTGTACGCACGAAAAAATTTCACGTTCCGCCTGAGCCGAGCGTGCTAGCAAGAGCGCGGAACAAGCTGAAGAAAGGCACGTTCGGGTTGTGACGCATCTTAATAGGTAAAGAGTATCAATGTTTTCTTATGACGATATCACGTTAAATTATCGTCCATAAACCGACTTTAGAGACTACCATTTTTTTAATAAATGCTTTATTTGATCAACAACGTGTTTATTGCACTCGTAACATCGTGACTACCAAAAACTTTCATCCAAAAAATATACCACATCTTTATAATTAAAATGTATGACTTTAGATCTAAATGTTTTATTCTCACATCTAGAGCTTACGGAAAAGACGTCACTGTGAAAACCCAAATGTAATGTTTTTTTATTCCCACAGGAGACAAATCCTACCCTTGACGACCTCTGTGGAGCGGTGGACTAAGGTCCGGCCGAGACGCAGAAGGTTGCGGGTTTGATTCAAATGTTTGTATGATCTGCAAGTATTTGTCTTGAGTCTGGGTGTTTCTATGTATAATATGTACGTATTTACAAAAAATAAAGTATATAAGTAGTATATCAGTCATGTGGTACCCATAACACAAGCTCTGCTTACTTTGGGGCCAGTTGATGCTGCGTGAAATGTCCGGCATTATGTATTTATTTATTATTTACTTATTTACCACATAGACACATAGCAGATTCAAAATTTTGTTGCCGCAGTTTTCACTCATCATCATCTGACCCCAATGTAAGCAAAGCTTGTTATGGGTACATATGACTGATATACAACTAATACACTTTTTTTGAAGTGATAACTTCTTATGAGAGGGTAAACCACTTCGTTACGTAACGCGTTACGGCGCCAGTCTATCCGGCTTCCCTTTCACGCATACGGCAACGGTCGGCAGTCTCCTCCTCTCTAACTCTAACCCACAGCGCGAGTTAGATTAATTTAAGTTATCACTTTTGTCGGGCGTCCCGAAATGCACACGTTTTTTTAATTATTTTTATATACATACATAGTATACATAGAAACACCCAAACCCAAGCCAAATACTTGCAGATTATACAATCATTTCTAACTGCTAACTAAGCTGCGTATACAAGCTACTTTTAAAAATCCATAATATTTTAAACAAAAAGGAAAACGCACAGACTTAAAACCAAACATTTTCAACAGACTCACAGCCCGTAGCTGAATGTCAATCAAAAATAACGCATATTATTTCCATCTGTCAAAACGTCAAACCTGTCAAATATTCAATGCGACAGCCCTAACTTCAGGGATAGAGGACCAGACAAGGCATAAAACTTGGAAAATGCCGGACGGCATCCGATCGGTGTTCTGTCAATAATTGATAATGGATGACGTCATTACGTCAGCGAGTGATTGATTGGCTGTTCCGGTGTACCCCACGGAGACTATGACCATGCCGGGGATATTCAAAATGTAAGTTTACATTAATGGATAGTAAATAGCAGCGTAAACGTCTGGTTATTCTCTGTTTAGTAAATGTGCTCGAACCACGATTAAGCTTTGCGAGACATTGTCGCTCGTAGCTGCTGTTGCTACTAGCAGCTACGAGCATAATTGTTGCTACGCACGGCTACAAACGTAGCCAATTTGTAGTACGGTGAAATAAGATTACTTTGCGTCCATTATAAAACAACTGTAAATGCTCTAAAGGTAAACTTACACAAGCGATTTTTAAAGCAATAATTGATCGGCAACTTTTTCAAATCAATCAATCACAGTAACTACAATTGCTACATGTCGTTAATTGCTTGGTGTTGCCGTGACATCATAATTGGAAAGTATTGATGATACTCAGGATAAAGTAATTTGAATTGTCCGTGTAAGCGTACCTTGTACGACCAATAACGAAACCTTAACGAAGGTAAGATTTTATATATATTCTTATTCTATTCTTCTATTAGATAATATTTTATATTCTTAACTAGCAGCTGCCTGCGGCTTTGCTTGGATGGTACTTACATTAAAAGTAACATTTATTTGCCCCTAAAATACAATATCTCGGTACTAAATATCATCAAGATCCGTTCAGCCGTTTAGCCGTGAAAATGTAACAAGCAAAGAGACAATCAAAAACACTTCCGAATTTATAACACATATTTTTATAAATAAATACCCGTAAATATTTATAAGAATGTGTTCTGATCGCGTCAGTTTAAAAAACTTTAAATGTGACAAATATAAAACTGCGTAGTATAAAAGCTCAGCAGACAATCAGCATTCATCATCCATAAGCACGTCCAAAACAATTTCACCCTGAATTGATCAGTCATCTAATACTCAATAAATCGCGTTCCTCTAAAAGCATAAGTTATTGATCTCTCCCCCTGACATTAGTATAAAAACATTTCTCTGCGTGCAGTCCAGTGGGCCGAAGGAGCCTATCCATCACTGTCGGCAGGCCTTTGTCCTGGTGTCTGATTTACTGCGGCACGCCTGACGACTACATGACTTGAGATTAGCCTAAAAATATTGTCCAGCTTCAATTGTGCGTTGGGTTCTTTGGTGTTTTAACCGACATCAAAGAAAATAAGGTTCTCTATTCTATACAAGCACGTATCCTTTATATATCTTATAGTACTACTAGGTCACACTGAACCTGCTTGATATTTCCGTCTCTTTTGGTGTGTGTCAAATAAACATTTTCATTCATTCGTTCTTTATTTAGAACAGAGAGGTATAATAAATGGGCTCTTTCTATTACAGGTGACCATATCCTTTTTACTGTCGTGCGGTCGAGCGCTAAGTTGCTCGTTATGTTGCGCGCAACACGGTGTGCTACAGAAATATAAAATCACATAAAAGTCTTTATGGAAAGCTATCCACAATTACACGTTGATAGAATTAAATTCTAATTCTAATTCAGTTTATTACAAACATAAATAGGTTTGGTATGGACATTATACAATATTAAAAATATTAATATTAGAAAAATGCACACATGCTACGAAAACATTAAGTTTATAAGTTTAAAGAAACTCCCAAGTTTAAAGAACATAAAAACCATACTATAAAAAATTACCAATACAAGAACTATAAAATCTAAAACTCATTACGAGTATGTAGCTATTTTACACATCAAAGTAAATCATTTTTGCTGAGTACCACAGTTCCAGGGTGTCCAAGCAGCAATATTCAAATATTAATGACTTGTTGCTGCCCGCGGCTTCGTACGCGTGGTACCTACATAAAAAGTAGCCTATGTCTTTCTCCAAGGTCCCATCTGTCTCTATACCAAAATTCATCAAAATCGGTTCAGCGCTTTAGGCGTGATAACGTGACAGACAGACAGACAGACAGACAGACAGACGAACATTACAATTTATAATATTAGTAAGGATTTGTAAACTGGAAGGACACTTGTGTAAGTGATATCTGTGGGCGAATAGATAAAATAACTGTTTGTAATCGCAAACGTGCGTGTAGTGGCAGCTACATCTGCTAATATGACACGCACGTTTACTACACGTTTTCTACGTTTGTAGCCGTGCGTAGCAACAACTAAGCTCGTAGCAGCTCGTAGCTCCCTCTACGAGCTACAAATCTCGCAAAGCTGAATCGTGGTTCGAGCACACACACTTATCAGGGAATAACCAAACGTTTATGCTACTATATAAAATTCTTCTTCTTCTTCTTCTTCTTTTTATCTAGTCACTGGTTCTTTCAAACCAGTGTGGTGAAAGGATTAAAGTGCGCCTCAGAAGCTCCTTTCTCGAAAATTGCAGGTGTCCAATGATTACGGTATCGTTAGATACTAACCATTAGGTGGGCCGTATGCTTGTTAGTTAGCTGGTTGTTTATATTAATGTAATAGTATATGAGTAACTCACCCGGCTTCAGGTCCGCTAAACTAGTCCGCAATAGACTGCCGCATTATTGTAAAAAAAACCCTGAAACAAAATTATAAATTAGGAAAAAAATAAATAAAATATTTGAGTTTATGTAGGTATATAATTAGGTTTGAAATACATTATAACTGGACACAATGTGAAACGTCCACTTATAAATAAATATTGGTGTTCAATGCACACAACACCATCTAGACCTAAACTAAGCATAGCTTGTATTATGGTGACCAGATCACTGATAGAATACTTATGATACTTTATAACATAACACAAAACGAACACCTATGTTCATCAAACAAATGTTGGTCCTTGGAGGTAATTGAACCCTCAACCTACAGCGCAGAAGGCAGAGCTACTACCAACTGGGTTGACGGGCCAGTATATGTATTCATTTATTTATATTTACACTGCCAACAAATAATATGTGTAGGTGGCTAAAGTGGTATCCTTTCTCTGCCGAAGTAACGAGTCACACGTTAAGAAGATATCTTGTTGATTGTTTTTTTTGGAAAAAAATAAATTTAAAAATGCCGGACTTTTAATACAGCGTCATCTGGCCCCAAAGTAAGCTAGAACTTGTGTTATGGGTACCACATGACTGATATACTACTTACTAGCTGTCCCGTGCACGAATTCGTCCGAGGGTTTTCAAAAAAATATTTTAAAAATTACCTAAATTTAAAAATATATTTTTTTTTTATCAAAATCAGTCCAGCCGTTTTGAGAAGTTTAATTATAAACACAAGCAACAGAAATTTTATATATATATAAAGATATACTATGTTTTGGTAAATACATACATATTATTCATAGAAAATACCCAGACCCATGACAAATACTTGCAGATCATACAAAGATTTGTCCAGCGGCTGGTATCGAACCCGCAGACTCCTGCGTCTTAGCCCACTGCGCTACAGAGGTTGTCAAAAAGGTTAATTTTATAAAACAGACTATAAAACAGTAAGTACTCACTACTAAAACATTCACACGCAAAGGACTGTTAACTTGTAAGTATGGTTCAGATTTTAAAACTTTGGAACAAATTGACGTCTCAGCTAAGGTATATGTCAGTTGCATTCACATCTACAAGAATAACATCGACATTTATGAGGTGCTTAACAAAACTACAGCCTAACGACACTAAAAATTCATTTCATTGCCGTTTTACTGAACGTAAAAATTTAGTTTTACGAGTTGCACTCGACTGTGGCCGCCCGCGTCGCGACTTCAGCGGGAACCGTGTCAATGCTTCGGGATATGTTAATTTTTAGATCTGTAAAGGTGCATATGGAATGGCAGGTTGTATAAACTTTAATATTAGTTAATCTTCAGTTAGTTTTGGTTAAATAGATAAGGGTTCCATTGATTCAAGCAAAGAGCACTGATTCTCTAGTGGTAGTAGCCCCTTATGTCGATCCTAGGGTTCGAATCCGTTCGTGCACCAATGAGTTCGTGCAAAGGATTGAGTCCTTTCACCTCACTGGTTTGAAATAATTAGTGTCACGATAAGTAGATTATTCCAATTTAAACCATTTTTATTCAACAAAATCACAAGTTCAATCATCTGGCTGGTGTTAGGTGAATTTAGGTGCCAATTGAAACCTAACCAAAGTCTGAGAAGAAACCCGTCTATCCTAGCGCTTTTTTGTAAGATCCTTTTTATATCTAGTTAAATCTACGAAAAACTATTAAACGAATACAAGGTATAATTCGCATAAGATCAGAATGAGATGGAACCTTGTCAAATCACATTTTAAGTTTGCTTCAATTTGAATTTTGAAATTTCTTTTTGTCATTCAAAAAAATCCTAATTTCTCGCCAGATGGCGTTGATTTAACAGTCTTGTCAAAGAGATGGTTACAATTAACGGCGTGGCAGATGGCACGATGGTTAATAACTTTATGGTTTTAGTAGCCCCATTTTGATTTTAATTCTAGAAATCGTTTGGAAAAAGGTATATTTATTAACTATTTTGTCAGATTACCCATACCTATATGCTATCACTGAGACTATTGAAAAATTATTGAACAGATTTTTCCATTTTTAACCGACTTCATAAAAGGAGGAGGTTCTCAATTCAATGGAATCTTTTATTTATGTATTATCATCGATTACTCAAAACCGATTTGGAAAACTATTTTTTGTTTCATTTAAATATTTATCGAAATCGGTCGAGCGGTTTTTAAAAAATCAACGAAAATTAAAAATTGTATATATTTATGAAATTTTGTTTATACCTACATGAAGTCAGTTCTCTTATTAGTTTTGTACCTAATTATTTTCAGCATCAAAAATGTACGTATGTGAATGTATAACTGCTGAGCATACTTTATGGATGTTCAAAGAGTTTGCATTTACGTCTAGCTATTCAAGAGTTAAAATTCTATTCCACATACGCTCAGTCAATAATACAATGCTATAAATACATCGGTACTGACACGTCACGAGTCAGCTCCATCGCAAAGGACATCGCGTTTTATGACATCTGCGGAGTCACGTGGCACACTGTTTATATTGCTCACGTGGAAAGTTTTCTCGAACACAAAATAAATATTTTAAACTGTTCGATCGTGTCAAACTTTCCATAAAGACGTTGATATATGGTATGGTTTAGTTGTGTAGCTGTAGCAATTTTAAGGTAATGAAGACCAACAAGGAAACCTTATAGATTCTTCGACTCCGGCAGACTCTCTGTCGGCCTACCCTTAATCAGAGTTCTAGGTCGTAGACTAGTCGAGGGTAGTAAAATAATATGCGCTGTAATACAAATTAATGGCCTTTAAAAAGTTATAAAATTAAATCGTGGAAAAAAATGTTTTAAGGGTACATGAAAACATGGAACTTTCTTTACACGGAAAGTTTTTTTTTAATTTTAATGCCTTGTCCTGTGGCTTGTTGTTGGATATGTCTTTCAAAGATGAGGAGCATTCTTAAACAATGTTTCGATACAGATACTCAATTGATAAATATTTAACATTGAAGTCGTCGTTTTTGATAGCCTAGTGTTACCTCCGACCGGCTAAATCACAGTTTGGGGTGCACTTTTCTTATAAGAAAAAAATATAAACAACCTGATTTATAAGCATTAAAAAGTTTATGAAAGCTCCATACTAAATTGAAATGAAATGAAAAAAAAAATGAAAATGCAGTGTTCACTGTTTTTAGACAAGACACAATGTATGTGTAAGATAAGCTAGATTTATAGTTCTTGTTATTTCGATTCGAGTTATTTAGAGGTGTTTATTTGGATTTGTGAACCAAATAAATAAAAAGAAATAAAAAAATATCATATAATTAAAAATGAGGGGTGAGGCCTCCCCTCACCCCCTTTGCCCAGCAGTGGGACAGTACGGAATAAAAACAACAAACAATTAAAAGTATTTTATAAATATAATTATTTTTCCAGTTGGTATTTAATTGGTTTGGGACCTGAACAAAAACTATCCTAATCCTTACTGCATTCAGGAGCCTTCACTGTTAACATACAGATGGTTGTCATATTGAGGTGCTTATATGAAGCTGATGATATAAAAGAGATTATAAAAAGTTTAACACGCTGCAAAAGATTACTAGGATTTGAAACGTCATATCTCTGCTATATAACTTAGAAAACATACGGTAATGTATCAGCAGAGAAAAAGGCTGAATCTAATCTAAACTCCGCTATATTGTTTTCAGCTGCGACTATCTACCAGCTGATTGATCGTTTCCGCGCCGCGCTACGACACGCACTTACTACGCCACGGTAGTGAAGGCAGATTACGATTTCAATATTAATTGCAAAGATAAACTCGTTTATCTTAAGAATATAGGTCACTAGGCTTACTAATGGGTACAAATTCAGCATCTGCTGTATGGTGAAGTCGTAATGTCCCAAAATGGATGAATTATAATCGAAGAATTGATGGACAATTGATGAACCATAGTCTACTCTAAAAAAATCGTATTGAGCATTGCAAAGTGTTTTAAGATGTTTGGGTTGTAATGTAACGTTCACGGGCGATGAAGACATGGACATTTCCATAGAGATGTCACGTCATCTTTCTTAATATATGTTGAATGTAGGTAGTCATTGTTTATAGTGAATATAGTGAGATATATTATATATTAAATATAGTGAGTATATAGACTTCATAACTCTATATCTTAACATCCCACAGGAAGAAGACAGATAGAAGAGAGAAGAAGACACATAATGTTTGTCTAATCTTAACGTATTAATCTGATCACAATCCCACAGGCTTTATACAAAAGTAACTAGTTAAATTATTTATGTATGTTGACTTATATTAATCTTATTGTTTTTCGTATTAAAGGACCATAAGTATGTAATGTTTTAAAAACAAGTGAATAGAATATAACGAAAAAAAACACATTAAAGTATGTAAAAGACAAAAAGTAAATTTATTATCTTTGCTTAAGAACTTGAGGAGTTGGAATAAAAAGTGTGGACGTAGACGAAATTTATGCAAAGTTTTATTCATGTAAACGGCGTTGGAAATTATTTATGTGACGTCAGCTGGTATTTCGGGTCACCCAGTGATGCAGTGACTTTTATATCGGAAGGACATGCCATTTTCATTTAGAACATCATTTGATTGGGTATAGAATCAGTTAATAAATAAATAAATATTGCTGGACATTTCGCAAAGCATTATCTAGCCTCAAAGTAAGCAGAGCTTGTGTCATGAGTACCACATGACTGATATACTACTTGTATACTTTTTTTTCTTCTATTTTTGTAAATACATAGAAAAACACCCAGACTCGAGACAAATACTTACAGATCATGCAAACATTTGTCCCGTGGCGGGAATCGAACCTGCAATTTTGTTCATCTCAGGCGAACCTTGGCTTTCTGCGTCACAGAGGTCGTAATTTGTTAATGATCAATGATTTTGATAATTTTCCGCTATAGAGTGCTTTCCAATATAATATACTACTTAACCAGCAACCACTGGCTACATACATAATCCTGATTGTGTAATATAATTTATTCTCAAAACACGAGTAAAAATAAACACATCACAGGGTATAAGTAAGCACAACTCATGAAAATCTAAAAACGTTGTATGATTTCTTTAACCAATTCGTAAATTCATGGCGCCCTTAAAACAACTTACTCACACAAGTTTGCTGAGACTACATCATTGTATATACAACGGACATTGTTTTCCCCACAGCATTAATTATTTTTTCATATTTTTCACGTCGCAAACATCTAAGTGACAGGGCTACCATTTATTTTGTACAAAGTCCTGACGTGAAAGAACGAAAACGAATCAAAAAACTGTAGCGTTTGTTCATAACATGAGTTTACGATAGAACTGGCCCTTTTACGGTGAAAACGGGACTTTTGTGCATTTTAAAAATGTTGACTAAAAACCCGCTACACTTTTCACAAAATATGGAAAAAATATGGAATATATGACAAGCAAAGTGAGACTAAACGCTTACTGGGATTATTAAAAAACACAAGAAGTCGTAACAAAAAGGTCCTAAACTTTCGATATTTTAAAATATATTTTTGTAGGTATTTCAGGATGAGATTTTAAGCTGGATTTATTTATGAGTAACTTTATCGAGAGAGAAAGTTTTTTATTTAAAAACTTTAAAGCACTGCTCAGAATCTAAAAATAATAATGTTGTACTGTTAAAACATGTAAAAGGAATTATGTTATTCAACATTTTTAAATTATAATTTTAACTTTCCAAACAAGTTAGAATATTGTTTTCTATAGTACGTTGTATTCTTTGTAAAACCCAGGTTGCGATATTAAACACGTGCACATACCAATATATATTCAGACAAAGGCACATCTACGTACAGCTGGTACAGCGTACACTACCAAGAATTTAGTGTACCATTAGCACTTGTTTCTGAAACTACCTAATCACAAGTGTGTTTACTAATGTATATAATGTTTTATATTAATAAAGAGACCTCCACATCTAACTAGCTAGATGATTATTAGCTCTGTCGAACATTTTATTCACTAATCGTGTAGTGCCTGTGAGTTTTATGACGGAATAAGCTTACCCAGCATTCATACCATCCTTTTAATTTATCCACTTTTTTTTTATCATCGATTAACCTACGTTTGACCACGATCTCGCCTGATGTTAAGCGACGATGTGGCCGACGATGGGGCACGCAGATTTAGAAGACACCTATTTACACAGTCGGCTGTATCCACAGGCAAAATATGATCAATCCGTGCTAGAATTATAGATGCAAAAGTGGCTTTATGTGTTTGTTTGTAAAGCTTCACGGGTAAGCGACTGAACTGACTCCAAATTACGTAACTCGCGACTACTAGCATTGGCGTAATCACTGCAGTCACTGCTGTCAAACGCACTTCTACTACACTAATCTCTGCTTTAAACGTATTTTATGCGATTAGTATTTTTTTATGACTTAAAACTGATACTGCTACTTTTACGTAATATCCCTCGGATCTTGATTAAATTTGGATAGGAGATTGATTGTATGTGCGTTTTTTTAACGCGTGTAAAACCATAAGCAGTACCTAGTTTTATGTACTGTTTACTGTTAAAATAACCATGAATATTCTTTTTGAAACTAAGATCACTTGGCAAGCTCCAAACATGCGAAATCGTACGCACGGTCATAAAGCTAGTTTCAGACTTGCAACAAATAGAACTTTAAAACAAATCGTTTAAAGTACCATATTACCAATTAAATTACCTAAAACTTTAATAAGTTATTACCGTTACGGATAAATATGTTTATATATTTTAGTTACTATATTATTTAACATCATGAATTATTGTCTCTAGTCTATATAAAATATTTGTCTCGGATCTGGATGTTTATATATATAATATGTATGTATTTAAACAAACAAAAGTATGTAAGTAGTATATTAGTCATGTGGTACCCATAACACAAACTCTGCTTAGTTTGGGGCCAGATTATGATGTGTGAAATGTCCAGCATTATTACTACACACTCCTGAGTATGGTAGGTAGGTACTACACACTCGTGGATATACTCTTTGCACTATCGGGCAGCAGTAGGTATTCAAAACTGTAAGCCGAACCCCATATTATCAGTATCGTCTATAACCAACAAATATTTCATAGTAACTATTTTTTACTAATTTTAAAAGAGGAGGTTCTCAATTTATCGTTTTTTTTTATAATTTAGAAGAAAACATAATGGGGTACTTTTACAATACTATATAATAAATAATTATATATTGTTTTATATGTTAAATCTCTGTTTGCAGATAAATTATTATAACCTTTGATACCCACACTATATATAATCTGTATCGCGGGTATCTGATACTTATCAACATAAAATTAAATAACGAATATAAAATAATAAATGTTTAACTATAATATTTTTGCAGTAAAATTAATTAACCTTTTGCTAGTTTTAAATCTTTTTCTCTTGCATTGTACCCATCAAGCATCAAGCATCAAGCATTAAGTAACACCCTTACTGTTCTTTGACAATTACTGTCACATACGAGTATATATAGCTAACCCGTCTCACCACTCTCGTGGTGTACATCATGCCTCCAGAGATTTCACTGTGTTTTTGCTAAAACACTTTTGACAATCGTAGCATTCGAGATCAATCGAAACGGCTGACACTATATGTGACAATTACTGCTGATATTTCTGTACTACGCAAAAAGAGAAAAGAAGTTTGAATTTTATTACATTGAATATAATGTATCAGTACTTCGTAATAAATGCTTGGTCAATATCTTTCCTGGAAAAACACATGGGTGTACGTCCGTTACCAGTTGAACCTCTAATTTAAGCATCATAAAACATCATTTGTGAAATTAACATAGATGCTTGTTTGGGCGTTATCACTACATAGTATAAAACAAAGTCGCTGTCTGTCTGTCCCTATGTATACTTAGATCTTTAAAACTAAGCAACTGATTTTGATGCGGTTTTTTTAATAGATAAAGTGATTCAAGATAAAGGTTTATATGTATAATACATGCATAATATAGTAGAGAAACACTGATAATTTTATAGGTTTCTAATGTGATGACGTAAATAAACACATTTTTTGCGCTTACATTGCAAACGCTGCCTGACCCTACGGGATAGATCAAAATAACGTACTACAGTATTGTACCCGTGCGAAGCCGGGGTGGGTCGCTAGTAAAGTATTATTCGCATGTATTTAATAATATATTATTTATTATCTATAGATACTTGTTAACGTGACGGAACTGTAGACCAAACCTTGTTTAATTGCAACGGTAATTTCAATAAATTAAACAATTTAATTGTAGTCATAAAGATTCCAAGGTATAAAGATGGAACTTCGAAGTTTAATTCTAACTTGCCAGTTACGCCATTTAAATACAATGTCGGAATCATACTGTTTTGTCTGATATCATAAATGATCAAGAGTTCTAACACATCCCACAAATCTGACTATATTATGTGTCTTTTTAAAGTATCATTAGTATTTATTTGAAAAAATATAATTATTCCATAAGTCATCTGGTCACCATAATGCAAGCTATGCTTAGTTTGGGGGCTAGATGGTGTTGTGTGCATTGTGCACCAATATTTATTTATTTATACTATTAGTCATCAAATTTCTACAGTAAAAACAAAAAACTTTGGGGCAAATGGTGCTGCGTGAAATGTCCAATATTTATCATTCCTTAATTCATTTTTAAAAGCAGAAATTCTTTCATTTTATGTGTAAAATTTTTATATTTTTCTAAGAAAAATATAAAGCCAGAGGTGTTGCTTAAAAATACACAGTTATTTTCAAAAGTTTTCATTGCACCTAACGTATTTCAAAGCATGACGCCATTTACTCTAGAGGTTAACAATCCAGTCGTTTTGTTCATCTTATACTGTTGTCATTGCCATTCCGTTTACGACCCTATCACCTTATTATAACGCTGATAATCACATGGCAGGTGCAGACGTGTCGTGAATTTCACTCGACTGTTATCGTTAAAAGAGAAGTGCTGTTGTAAAAGACATTCGTTGTTCAGATTTGCGACGTCTAGCTCCGGCACGAATTGGCGATCATAATCTTATTTTATTTTGTTATAAATAACACTAAACAATGCTCATTTTCTGACGTTTTTCAAACGTTTCTACTCTCCTAAAAAGTTTTTATAAAAAGTGCTCACGAAATTTAAATTATCGCTTTTATAAACTTGATGGTGTGCAAAAAATCTTTGAGAATTTTCAAACGAGCTTTGTGGGATATTTTCGCGCTGGCTAGGCAGTAACTTGCATTAATGCGTTCCGGCTTGGAGGACATGGAAGCCAAAGGAACCACAGGCAAATGAATCCACCTCCTCAGGTTGACGAACGCATATGGAGCACGATATTACAACGAAGACAGTATCCACTGCGCTAGGTTATTGCATAAATTACTTTGAAGTTGGGAGGAGAATCGGCTTGCGTGCTGCTCCAGTGAATTTAAGTTACATAGAGTGTTACCCCAACCTGCCACAGGCTGTGTTCCATTTGAGTTCAATGACACCTTAGCTGACCTATTTAATATGGCAGGATTATTAAAAGGCTTAGACGAGATTTACTATCTCTAGTTTCGGAAAACAAACTTTAATATTTTAGCTACGGTAAAAGATTAGTAAGTGTGTGCGCTGGTCATTAAATTGGCCATTACAAAATCACTCTGCATAACTTTACCCGGGCTACGAGTACTTAGTAGTGTCAACTCAAGATAGTTCTGAGAGGCGAGTGAGAGGATGGGGGCTCCTATCACTTGCAGCCCTCAATCTATTATCTCAGTACGTTACAACTTTGAGACGCTCGAGGGTAGTCTTATCAGTCCCCGCGACCAGAATCAATAGAGCTCCCCCACCTCTCGCGTTCAAACAAAACTCCATCACCAAAGTAGGGTTTGAAAAAAAAAACAATGGTCTCGATAAACTGGTTGGTGGGCCATGCCAGCCTTGCTCCGTAGGTTGTGAAGGAAAGTGGTAAAAGGGCATCGGAAGCTGAGCTGGGTTCAGGCTATATTGGTCAGTTTATGGTGAATATGTTAAGGTACAAATTGTTTTTTAATGTGCAATTTTATGTAACTTGGTATGTAGATTATTAATTTAATAAGTACATTAAGGTTCAAATATGTTTAGGCGTGTCTCTGACTTGCAAACATCTTCAAGGATCTGGGTGACTAGAAAACGAATTCTGATGGAATATAATAAATACCAGTTATTATTCATTTGAAAGTGTCTCCGTCTATTTGATACGTTTTCATATCTAAACGGCTAATAGGGTATTCATGAAATTTGGTAAGTGATAGATTTTATCTTGAGGAAAGATATGTGTAGGTTACTTTTTATGTGGGTACACAATGCGGGCAAAGCCGATGGCAGCAGTTAGCCTACCATAAGGATGGCACCCAAATTCACCTAGCATGTGAGACGGTTTTTTGGGGCAATTTTCGTAAAAAGGGGTACAAAGTTTTAACTTGCGTATTAATATATATATAACTAGATGTTGGCCGCGGCTTTGCGCGCATGGTACCTACATAAAAGTAGCCTATGTCCTTCTCCAAGGTCCCATCTATCTATATAACAAAATTAATCAAAATCGGTTCAGCGGTTTAGGCGTGAAAACGTGACAGACAGACAGACATACAGAGTTACTTTCGAATTTATAATATTTATATATTATTATTTAATTATTATATTATTATTAATATTATATATGTATATAGTAGGGAAGTAGGGATTACTGAAATGTACTGAATAATGTAAAGGGTCTTCCAATAGGCACGTCCGAACTTTGACAGTTGGTAGCGGCCATCTTGTTGAAGCTACATCTGTCAAATTGGTTGTAATTTATTCATTCTGTTTTGCCAAATCATCATGGATAGCTATAGCATTCAACAACACGTGCAAATGATAAAATTGTTTTATCAAAATGAGTGTTCTGTTCGGGCAACGCACCACGCGCTTCGCCCATTTTACGGTCGCCATAATCGTCCTACCGAGAGGACTATTCGTCGTGTGGTAGATAAATTTGAGGTCACTGGTTCGGTAAATGATCGACCAACACCCGTGCGTCAACGAAACGCAAGGTCTGCCGAAAACATCGCCGCTGTCCGTGAGAGTGTGCAGGAGAATCCGAGGCAGTCGATTTC
This sequence comes from Lampropteryx suffumata, assembly GCA_948098915.1. Lineage (NCBI taxonomy): Eukaryota > Metazoa > Arthropoda > Insecta > Lepidoptera > Geometridae > Lampropteryx > Lampropteryx suffumata. Next base: position 20,199,971 of record OX402546.1, read on the forward strand.
GCGTCGCTCACAAGAACTCGGCCTTTCACAGACCACAACTTGGCGAATTTTGCGTCGTGACTTGGGAATGCCACATTGAATATTCTGCATGAGAGATTTGAGGGCATGGTCATCTCACGTGGAGCTGATGTGAACTGGCCACCGAGATCTTGTGACTTAACCCCGCTAGACTTTTTCTTGTGGGGTTTTCTTAAGTCGCAGGTCTATGTGAATAAACCACAAATCACAGCGGCCCTCAAAACCAACATAACCTATAGTCAAATTCAGCCTGATTTATGCGCAAAAGTCATGGAAAATTTGATATCTCGCATGCGCTCCACCCAGAGAAGCCGTGGCGGACATTTGAATGATGTCATATTCCACACATAATGGCATCACTACATCTTTCAAATAAATAAATAATTTCGATAATATATCACACACACTTTGTTTTATTTAAATTTAAAGATAGGACACGCTTAATGAAATACCCTATACAATAATATAAAATACATATGTAACAGTTGAGTTTATCTAAGGGCCGTTAAAACGATCTATAGATTGCTCAACTGATCCAGATCACTGCCAGAAGGCAGCGTTCTTAAGACATTGGCAGCATTGCCACGTTGAATGGCAATGGTAATACGCTGAGCCAGATATGAGCCAGCTCTTGGGTCACGCAATATATCTACCAGACGCCGTAAAATAAATGTACATTTGAATTTGAGTCTGAAAAGTAGTTTATTTATGTTGGTTCCGTGTGAAAGTATTAAAAAAACATGACACATTTAATTTCAAAACAAACCTTCCCAATCTAAACATGAAAAATATTATTTTTTGTTACAAAACAATAATTTCCACGTTTGTTCTTTCGTTTTAGGTCGTCTGTACATAATCCTGTTTATATTGTGATTAATTACGAAAAGTTGAGATTCAGGACGAAAGATAATATTTTTCCTTAAACGCCAGCCGAGATTAAATACGAAAATAATATTTTAAACGAGGTTTTATTGCGCCTGGCTACGGGAATGGTTTGCGAAATCTTTTTTACTAGATAGCTTGCAATAAATAATTGTACTCAGTAATATTCGTTATTTACTACGGTATGGATAATTTTTAAAACATTCATGTGTTGTACTATTTGTAACGATAAACACGGGTTCTATAGATCAATCTAAACAGTGTCGGTGCCTCCTTCGACAAAATAATACGTGAGTAAAACCCGTGATACGTAAGTGTTTATCAAAATTAAAAAGGTATCGATAGCTCTTTTATAATACGGATTACTTTAAACCCTTACGCAAAATGTGAGGTGTTTTATGGTAAGGGTGATAGCAAATTGAACGAGGACTATGATGGTTAGGAAGCGATAACCACAAGTGATATCGGAAACTAGCTCTACAAATTTAGTATATTACTATAACGCAGTGGGCTAAGATCCGGCTGAGACGCAGAGCAGAAGGTTGCGGGTTCGATTCTCGCCTTGGGACAAATGTTCGTCTGGGTGTTTCTATGTATAATCTTCATCTTCTTTCGTGTCAATTTTCCCTCAAAAAATTTAATTTGCCTCGACCAAAATGTTGCTGCCGCTATAGCGGCGTCCGAGGCGGTGTTGAGGTCAGCTCTTGTGCAGGAGGAGGGATAAGTAGGGCAATCAAGTAGATGATGCATAGTTTGGAAGGGAGCACCACAGTCGCACTGTACACGTCACTTGTCTAGCATTCCCCACATAGTATTCAAGTCATGTGGTACCCATAAAACAAGCTCTGCTTACTTTGGGGCCAGATGAAGCTGTGTGAAGTGTTCGGGATTATTTATTTATTTATTATACACTATATATTTAACTATATATTATATCACAACATTATATTTATGATGAAAATACGTGTTTATTTGTCCCAGGCACAAAATAAATGTCACAAATATCATAAGTATGTATTAAAAATATATGAGTATTCTATCAGGCAACATAATAAAAGCTATGCTTAGTTCTGGGCTATATGGTATATATTATGTGCATTTTTCACTTATATTGATTAATTTATGATTTATTCACAATTATTACGTAGGAAATTAGACGGTTATTTTGCTATTGGATATTTGATAAAAACAGATCTTGAAATGCGTGGCCTCATGTTGATTTGCCTAGGCTAGGATCGGCTAACTGACATAATTTGCAATGTATACGTTGATTGTATATACATCGTATAAAATCTTATGCTACCTTGTATAAGTGAAATAGTTGAATCGTAGATAAGCTAGTAATAAGAAAGATCATAAAAAAAAACTAAGAACAAGACGTTTCTTGCCAATTCTTCCCGGACTTGGGTTTGAGGGTCAATTCACCTAACTTATACGATTCAAAGTGATCCTTGTAATTGCATTGAATAAAACTGATATTATTTGCATTAGAATTCACTCCACTCAAAAAAACCACTCAAGCAAAAACGTTCAGTTTCCTACTTCACACATAAAAATGTAAAGTACAGTAATAAGAAATGCCCATCAACGAACACCGTGAACATAATCATAAAAACTTCAACTTTACATTCCCAAGCAATTTGGAACAAAGCAAAATAAAATGTTACATGTTAAGATGTTACTAATGTTGTTACTAAAATGTTACATGTTAAGATGTTACTAATTACAAGACAGCCCTTGCCGCATATTATGCGTACGCTTTTGCCTGGTTCATGGGACTATACTGTGGAGCGATAGTGTCGGCTTTGATAACCTGTTTATCATGCAGAAAAAATGTGTAAGAATTTTAATAAACATAAAGAGTCGAGAAAGTTGCAGACCATATTTTATGAAACAAAAGATATTAACTTTAACATCAATATATATTACATATTACAAGTAGCTTCATTTGTTAGGAATAATAGATATATGTTTAACTCAAATGCAGAAAACAATGTCAATTATAATAGACGAAACAGAAATCAACTTATCCTTCCAACTACAACCTTACAGGCAATAGGGAAAAGCCCAACGTTTAGGATAGTAAAAATTTATACTAAAATACCCGAACGACTAAAAAAAGAAGAAAAATACGCATTATTAGCAAGAAACATAAAGAATCTTTTGTTAGAAAAAGCTTATTATTCAGTTGAGGAATTCCTTACTTACAAATGCTTGACATAACTTCTATCTATGAATCAATTTTGTAATGGGCATAACATGTAATGACATTACTAGACAGTGCAATTTTATTTTATTTTTATTTTTTACCAGTATGAAATTAAGTTATTCAGAATTTAGGTAGGGAATATAAAATTGTATAACGTTGGCATTTTATTATAAATTGACATATATAGTATGTACATAAAACAATCTAAGATTATTGACATTTTAACAGATATACCTACACTTATTTTAACTAATATTGACTTTTATGTAAATTATTGAGTTTTGACGTATTTCGTAACTTATCTAATTAAGAATCTATTATATCTATATTAATTATACTTATTGTGCAACGCCCTCACAGGGTACAATGTTACTATACCTACTCACAGCATTGTTTTTTCACCTAAGCTGAATGTACATTGGCAAATAAATGAAATAAAATGAAATGTTAGATCACTACTTTCTTTTGACTGGCCTCAGCCCAGTTGGTAATAACCTACTGCTATAGGTGGTGGATTCGATCCCCATCAAACAAACATTTGTTTATCACACAAATGTTGGTCCTACACAACGATTTGCTTCGCCTATATGTGTCGGACAGTTATACTCGCGGTAAAAGTCACGGGCTCCTCGCTCTACCAACTTGCCACACTGTGGGGCACTATCAGTCGCCACTGCCTCGCGCTCTTGACGCCCTTAACGGTTTACTTAAGGTTTTTCCAGACGTTGACTTATTTGCGGACGAATGGAAGGAGCTAATGTCAGTTTGTCTGCTGTATTGTGAGAGGGATGGATGACCGATTATTATTATTTTTTTCTCTATTGTATAAAATAATATTACAAATTTTATCGTGCATAATTTTACTGTGACATTTTTATTTAATTTTTATAATTTCAATTTAATGTAGTTTTATAAGTTTCATTGTTTGCATATAAATAAATAATTAGTGTAATTGGTGTTTTCGCCGTTCTAATTGATAATTAAATAAATATATAAATTGTTCTGTCTAGGTGCGATAAAGGAGCAAACCTGTTAAGTAGAAAACACAAATGGTTTCTGCACCTACTTGTCTAAAAATCATCTGTACCACAACGTATTAAGAAACCATCATGTTTACGGAACGTTTTATTTTAAGCTTGTAGCAAGATGACTTCAGTTCGTGGCCTATTTAGAGATGATTGTTTCTTTGTTTTATTTAAATGTAAGAAACAGTCATGTTTCCTCCGCAAAGAGTAACTTCTACAAGATTGCTTGATTTGACGTATGAACAATATTACTTGCGGTCAAATGACACCTCATGGTATGCATTGAGTTAACAATTCATCGTGACTTCACCAATACCACACTAACCCTTCAATATTAAAAATTAACATAAGCTTACTTATTGAAGGATGTGTTACGAAATTTTGATAAATTATTATTTTAATATAAGATGTCAGGTTAATTTATTTCTGTAAATAAATTGTTGCATAGATTGTATTAATGATAGATTGGATTTGATGCAATTGATGATAGATTACATTGTAAATGAATGTTTTTTTATATAAGAGGTCGTAGTAAGCCCTCTGGACAAAGTCGCAACAAGGTATCTTCTGTACGCTTTTGCAAGTATCTAATTTTTCATGAAATTTGATCCTAAGAAGTAAAAATAATTATTATTCTATTATTAATGTAACATATTAATATTTCACGAGCAAACATGAAGCTAGGGAGTTAAATCCTGACTTTGATTGATAGGCTTGTGTTTTATTTTCAAAGCACAAATAAAAAAAAACACAAACCGCCTATCATGACAACAGACAAATCATTATGGTCCTTTCCACAAAGGCCACTGACCAAGAATTGAACTGATTAACCAACAAATCTAAAACTCGTAACGTAACAATACGTTATCGAAGCTTTCGTTGCACAGCCAACTTAGTCGGTCCTAACAGATCAACGTAGATATGAAACTTTGAGCGAGGTCAGTACTTGGATGGGTGACCGCAGTGGCTTTCATTTGAGCACTTCAGTTGTTAAAAAGTTGTTAAAACATAACGATGACCCAGTGAACTTCATACGACATAAAATTGATTTGATTGTTTTGATTGAAACGACAGACACACCCTCCGCCACAAACACCATTTATTGAAAGTAACCCTACGTAGCAATTCCCGTACAAAATTAGCAATTTGGATTTTTTAGATTCGGGCATTTCTTTGGGTTTTTTTTCTAAACCCCAGTATATTCTAATTGGCCATTTTCGAGTTTTTGCCAGACTAACGCACGGTAATTTATTTTTATATATAAGTAATAAGATATATGAGATAATTTATGGAACACAATTACTAAGCAAAGCTCCTACTCATAAGTACATGCTTATAATAGAGTATTATATATATAACACCCAGACACAGAACACACATCTATGTTCATAACGTAAATGTTTGTCCGGGGTGGGAATACCCACAATCTACAGCGCAGAAGGCAGAGCTACTACCACCTGAGTTGTTAGACCAGTCTATTATCAGCATCGGTCTAACTCCATCACCTGACGACGATCTCTGTGGCGCAGTGGGCAAAGACCCGCTGGAAACGAAGAAGTTTTGCAAATATTAGCCTCTGGTCTGGGTGTTTTTCTGTGTATAATTATGTATCTAAGCATTTATGTATGCATATGTATTTATTTACGAAATAAAAATAATATAAGTTGCATATCAGTCATGTGATTTTTATAACACAAGCCTTGCTACTTTGGTGCTAGATGATATTGTGTGAAATGTCCGTCATTATTTTGTTAAATTTATTTATCACCAGAATTGGCCACTGACTCACTCACTCACTCACAAAGTGCGTGTGTGAGGTTATACAATTGCGGCAACACAACTCTATATTGACTCGCCGTAAAACGCTTGAGTCAAAGAGTAAAAAGAAGGGCAAACGCGTCTATCGATGTGTTACACGCAAATACTCCCATTCAATACTCACCTTAAGGCGAATGAAAAGGGGAAACTGCGGTTATTCAGTTTTATCAACCGCTGGGGCCGCTGGGGGTACTTCGAAAGTTTTATATTACGACATAGCCGGTTTTGCCACCGACCGAACGAATAGAACAAGCGTTCTCTATAGGCGATTGTGATTTTTGTGGGTCATTTTTGATAAGTCCCGTTCGAGGTCCCGTTACAAAGAATGGTAATGGAAGATGGTATCGGGGCGAGATAGCTTTGATTTGTGTAATAGCTTTGGAGGTTTTGATAATTAAATTAATGAAACATTTTGTTTTGAAGCTACGGACGTTGTTTTAGAACTTTGCGAGAAAAGACGTCATTTTGCTTTCAGAAGACCTTCAGAAATTTTAGATGCTTTTAGAGAAACAAATAAACGAGTACCTATAGCTCACGAATGTAAACTCCGGGCCCGATGGACAACTTATCACTACATAGTATAAAACAAAATCGCTTCCCGCTGTCTGTCTGTCCCTATGTATGCTTAGATCTTTAAAACAACGCAACGGATTTTGATGCTGTTTTTTTTAGTATAAGAAGTGATTCAAGAGGAAGGTTTATATGTATAATACATGCATAATATAGTAGAGAAGCACTGATAATTTTAGAGGTATCAAATCACACATTACACATTAGACATTCTGTAGTATATTTACTATTAGCATTGCATCCGTGCGAAGCCGAGATGGTTCGCTAGTTTCTTTATATACCTAGTTGTTCGATGTTGTCTAAGGGAGTTTAAACATTTTATAACGGTGACCAAGTAAGTGAAAGAATACTTACATATTTTTTTAAATATATATAGAACGTGCGCTTTTTCTGTTTATCCAGATGTTTATCTGTAGCCCAATCCATCCAAAGGTTGCCTGGCAGACATCGCTGTTAGCGATAAGGCCGCTCATGGTATTGCGTTTTATTGTAAAATAATTGTTTTTATATCTTTCTTTGTGGTATATCAATAAAGAGTTATCTATCTATCTACATATTATGCTTTATAACACCGAGACACATAAGAAACACCTGTATTCATCACACAAATGTTTGTTTTCGGAGGGAATTGAACCCTCAACCTAACACAAGGCGCAAGGCAGAGTTACTACCAACTAAGCTGATAGACCAATTAATGCCACACATCTTTGAAATTAAGGTTCGAGGACGTGCCTGTAACCTCAAGTTTTTCTTCGCCGTTTAAAAGACTGATGACACTGACATTTGAAGACCCATTTGTTGAATAGGTTCAAAACTGAACGAACGACAAAAAATATTTTTAAGATTAAAAAGGTTCTACCGCTACACTACCAGTAGTGGTCGAATAACGAGTACAGCTGTACTCTATAAGAAGTATAACTTTATTAAATATAACCCTTAGACTTTCGTTTATATTAGTATGCCTGATAAGCGTGGGGCGATTATGGTATAATAGTCTCATTAATGCAAAGTATCACTTAAGCGTCTGAATGGAGCAAGAATAACAATAATAAACAATATAGGCAAGATGCGGCACGAACTGTCCATATTTAACTGCTTTTGACGATTAGCGGGTATCTGACTCAGATTCGAAAGTAGACTTTATTCTCGTTGTGAGATAAAATCAAGAATGTATGTAATTATTATCAAATAATGATAATAATTACAGAAATGTACAGAATAATATAAAATACATGTGAAACACTTGAGCTATCTAAGGACCGTTTAAAACGACCTATAGATAGCTTAACTGATTCATATCACTGCCAGAGAGCAGCGTTCTCAAGACACTGGCATTGACACGTTGAAAAGCAATGCTAATACGCTGAGCCAGATAGGAGCCAGCTCTTGGGTCACGCAATGTACTACCAGATCAGAGTAATCTACCAGATGCCGTGAAATAATTTTGAAAACGCGGTGGATAATATTTATACTAATATATAAATTCAAAGATGTCTCTAACTGTCTGTATGACAGTTACATGTATGTAACTTGAATTTATATGTAAAATAAAAATAAATACATAATAAAAAATCGTTTATTGCCACATATAAGAACTAATAAAAAAACTAAATAAAAATTACACATACCTACTTATATAAACTTAAACTAGTTCACAAGGCAAAGGGGATAAATTCAGCAGAAAGCTGCACCTAGGTACAGCGCTGATTTTCAATTTACCCCCCTCGGATAGTTCTTAAACAAGTGTTTAAGTGGAGCGGGTTACAATAAAATTACAAATATCACGGTATGATGTCAATGCTGTGCGTGTATGTGTATGTTTGCGTGTGTATAAATGTATGTGTTGTGTGTGCTTCCTTGTTCCCCCCAATCTCATAAGAGTCTGGTTATAACTGAGGGAAACTTATACGTGTTGGTGTTTGTGTCTAGTGTGTGGAAATGTGTAATACTTTATTAACTCCAAATGTCAGTTCACCTTTACCAGCGTTTGAAGGCAGTTTCAACATCGTGCTTTTGTCGCATTAAAAGAATTTTTTTGAGGTTTTTTTGTTTTGTGCTTGAGGACAGATAGATCGTTATGATCTCTTGCTCGGGTACCAATTCAATTCAATTCAATTCAATATATCTTTATTCAATAAAATGAAATCCAATGCAATGAATGTTTTTGAACCAAGTAAACTTCTCGAATAGGCATTCGGGCTTTTTGTTCCAGTGGACTTTTTGAGTTATGCAAGCTAAGTGTAACTCCCTTCTAGCCTTCATTTTAAGGATTCCTTTTTTTACTATGTGTGGGCTTATGTGTTCCCTTCGAGGTACCCTCAAGCAAAACCTAATGCAAGCATTCTGCACTCGCTGAATGGCGCTTTCAGTCTTGGCCCATAAACTGGGACCATACACCACGCTGCAATAATTAAATGGGGAGAGTACAAGGAGATCACACAAAAGTAATCTTACTTCCTCTGAGATATGTTCTCGAAGAGAATAAAGAACCTTGAGTTTAAAAAATGCATTCATGATTTTATCATTAATGTGTTTCACAAACCTCATTTCACCATCGATGACTAGCCCCAAATTTCTTGCATCATGTTCAATTGGTATAACTACGTCATTTATGGTTAATTTTGGGTTACAGCCCAAGACTTTTTTAATTTGCATTTTTTTCTTTAAACATAATTTTGGACTTGTTGGGATTGAGAATGAGAGAGTTTTTTGTAGCCCATTCATAAATCCTCTTAAGATCACTATTTACGTGAGCCATTGCGTCTGCACAATCTTCTGGCTTAAAATTGTGATATAGCTGGTATGACGACCACTGTGGCGCAGTGGGCTAAGGTCAGGCTGAGACGCAAAAGGTTGCGGGTTCGATTCCTGCCGCGGGACAAATGTTTGTATGATCTGCAAGTATTTGTCAAAGTATATAAGTAGTATATCAGTCATGTTGGTACCCATAACAAAAGCTCTGCTTACTTTGGGGCCAGATGATGCTGTGTGTGAAATATCCGGGATTATTTATTTATTTATTATAATGGTACTTGCAAATACCAATATGTTCGGGCATATCAGCTGTAAAAATTGAGAAAAGGATAGGTCTTAAAATAGACCAAATAGTTTATTTATATGTATATATATATATAATATATACTTATATATACACTTTTAAATACATACATAGAAACACCCAGACCTGAGACAAACACTTCATACAAAGATTTATCTCGTGGCGGGGATCGAACCCGCAACCTTCTGCGTCTGAGCCGGACCTTGACCCACTGCGCCATAGAAGTCGAAAATAGCGCGTTTTTGCTGTAATTGAAGCCTTACAATGACGTAGCTTTATATAATACTTATATGCTTTATCAACGAGCTTTCAACTAGGCTGTAACATTTATATCATTAACATTTATGTAGGGACAGAATATTCCTTTAAATTGTTAAAAATATTCGGACTTTGTACTAAAACTATTTGTAAGTATTCATACATTTTCCTAGAAACGTAAAGCAGCACACACGAATGTAGAATTATTTTGAACCATGTTAAGAAAATGTCGTCTTCCAGCAATTCAGTTCATTATGAAATACTTTTAAGAATTATTATGCAATGTTGTACATTCGTACGAAATTGCGGCTGCTCGTAGCAAGTTTCGTAGCACGTAGCGTGCGCGTAGCACTTTTGTAGCACCTAGCTACGAGCGTCTGAAGATTACTTGCTACAATAAAGTGTTTCCCAACGTAAAATACAACTTAATTTATGTTGCATATGATATAGAATTGCATTTTTTTGTGTTTTTGCTAGAAGATATTATTTTGTAGTTTATACAAACGCGTATTTGTTATGTAGAGCTGTTAGTATAAAGTTGAAAATGTTAGCATGAAAGTCAAAAGTCTATCATTCTCGCCACGGCTAATATTAGACAAAAATAGAAATCGAACCTGTGGACACTAGATGCTGCTAATTCCGTACACTTTCTCCAGCCTCGGAGTATTTATAGCTCGTATTATGAACTGAGCTAGGACTGAATGGATTTATCTGGGTCAGTGTTAGTGTTAAGGGCCAAACTACATATAAAACTTTGTAAAACAGGTCAGGTATTAAGTATGTATCAAATTCAAACTCTTATCAAATAGGGTTTTAAATACAATCACAACGATCCTTTTGAATTGTGTAACTCAAGTTGAGTTTAAGTGCCTATTATTCCTAACCCAAATTCGAGAAGAATTAGAAACTTGTCTTGGGAGTTTAGCTCGTATAGCTAACCAATATAGGTATAAATTTAGCGTTTTTGTTAAGATTCACGCTAAACTATCGACAACACTGACTATCAATACTGGGCCGCGAGCTTGAACTTAATTACTTCATTTATGCAAAATAATTATTTTTATTTTACATTTTATATTTTGTGTGTTAACGTCAACCATTTTTATTTTTTTCAATTGTGCTTGTACCAAGTGTCTCACGTCACCTCGTATTTTTTAGTACTCACTGAATTTAAGTAAAAACTTTTTAAAATGTAATGGCACGTCAGCGGACTTTATGGTAGCGTCACGATATCGCTACGTTTTACTATCGCCACGGTTACGGTCACGATATCGTAGTTACGAGTAGCTCTAACCGCGCACGAGGCTCTGAGCTTAATTCAAAGACGTTGGTTCTAAAGAGAATAATCACAGAGCCCGTGGGAGTATTTTGCATGCAATGCATATTTATGTTTAGTTAGTGGAAACTTACCAAGTTGTTTTAGCCGACATTGAAACTATTAGGTCGAACAACAACAAAGATGAAAGTTTTTATAACGTAAGGGATGTCATATGCTGTCTGTATACTATTAGCTGCTGCCCGCGGCATTGCACGCTTGGTACCTACATTGAATATAGCGTATACGTTAGTTCAGGTCATTACCTATATCAATACGAAGTTTTATTAAACTCAGTTCAGCCGTTACGGCGTTATTGAGCCACAACCAAACATGTAAAAAAAATAAACACGAAGGATTTTTTTTTCTGCGAATTGTGTCACTAATTCTTTAGTAATTCGATTTCATGAGGCGAACTTTGAACACGCAAAATTGATGGTTTAGTCAGTGATACAGAGTATCTAGACTTTTTTATTTCAAAAGTAAACATTTCTATTGCACGAAATCATATCTGCAACTATTTACAAAATACTAAATCCGGTACAAAAATAACCGTAATCGAATCAGCGTCCAATCTGACATCCCATGACGTACAACACAGAAATAGCTGCATGTTTGCAAAACAGAACCTTGCTAATACATAACTAGGTCTAAAATAGAACAGGGGCGCAGTGCGAGGGCCGTGCCCCCTGCCTCCGTTCTATTTCCGTAGTGACGTCATCGCGCACGCCCCCGTGACGCAAGCACGCTGGGACTTTAGAGACTTTAGACTTTTTTTTAACGCGTCTGGGAATGGCGCGACTGGATGCGGTCGGGGCCGATAACCTACATCTCTGATGGATGCTAGATGGCGGTTCCAAATGATGTTATGTCAATTACTGCTGAGTTGAGATATTTTGATAGATTTATTTTAAGCTTGTAGGAGATATTGGACACTGTTGTTTAAGATTTAGATTTATGACGTATAGTCAATGTATTTTGCGTAATGCCAACGCACTCAAACGATGAAGGAAACCGGTATATAGAACTTTAATAAAATTGAAGGTGATAGATATTCCGATCATTTCTAACTTTCAGTTCTGACCATTTATGGAACAAATGAGACTAAAAAAGTCTAGTTTGTGGCATTACCAACTAAAGTAGGAGGCACTGACTAATTTTATTTTTTAGTTCGATGGGCTTGTAACCTGTCACGTACGGAATACTAAGTATTGTGCAAAGCACGATCATGTACCATATATAATGTTTGGACGTGAATCTGACTACCCCTTCATCCTCAAAGAGTCTACCGAGCCCGGGGATCACAATTTTTTTTTTAGGAAAATGATAATCTTACAAGGGAACGTAAAAACAATCTAATGTTTTCGAGGACTCTTTGCTGAGCACGCCATCTTTGAATTAAATTGTGTTAAAAAATCTCTAGATTCTAGAAGACGTATAAGCTGTCTTATTATTTGACGACCTCGGTTGCATAGTGGGCAGAGGCCCGGTTGGACGCAGGTTGCCGGTTCGATTTCGAGACAAGTATGCATATGGTCTGCAAGAATTTGTCTGGGTGGTTCTATGTTACAAAAAGAGTAGTATATCATTCATGTGGTACCCATAACACAAGCTCTGCTTACTTTGGAGCCATATGATGCTGTGTGAAATGTCCGGTATTATTTATTTATTTATTATTGCTTCAGCAGCTTTTAGGCGACATGTAGGCTGTTTGTAAATAATTCTATCAAGCACATGATTTAGTATGGTATATTGGTATACTCTACCTGCGAGTATACCAAACTGGGTTTGGTAGACATAGAAAGTTTATGTGGACGTTTATTTATTACTCAATAGCACAATAACGGCTGAATTAATTCGAATTAAATTTGGTAAAAATTACACATTTAGACCTGGAAAAACATGAAGCAAAAACAAAAAACAAACAATAAATAAATAAATATTGGTAGACAATGCACACAACACCATCCAAGCAATAAGCATAGCTTTTATTATGGTGACTAGATAACTGATAGAATACCTACATATTTTTGAATACATACTTCTTTATAACACCCAGACACAGAACAAACACCTGTGTTCATCACACTAATGTTTATCCTGGAGGGAATGGAACGATCAACCTACAGCGCACAAGGCAGAACTACTAACAACTGAGCTGACACGTCAGGCATTACTGTAATACATGTCAGTATTATGTTATAAAATTGTTGGAAACTATATACCGAATTTAATCATATGAACTGACTTTATTCACACTACTCTAACAATAGGTACATTATGTAAATGTGTAGTAGCATAACCGTTTGCGTAACTACTAAACCATTTCGAATAAACAAACACACCATACTAAAACAAACCTACGTAATAATTATCAGTAGCTAGCCGAGGGCGGTGCGAGCTTTTAGATGAGAGTCATAGAACCTTGGAACGTAGCGAACCCGTAACAGAGATGTCAAAATAAAGTCAGAACAGGGAATAAAACAAAACGACGCCCGAAATGCCGAGGTCAATGCTATAGGACTGAACGCCCGGGGCTCTAACAAAATAGACAACAGATATTTCGGACCCACAGATTAAGGACGCCTTTAGGGGAACGCAAGGGTCGTGCCAAACTCGGGTGTCAAGATTTCAGAGCTCTAGTTGCTAACTACTCTTACATCTAAGGCAGGGCGCAAACGTGGACACTTTGTCTTGTGTCAGATACAAGCTAACGATGAATATTTGATTTCTTTAGAACGTATGAAATCATCCATTCCCTGCGCATACGTAAACATCTTTTGTGTCCAGTTGCTCCCACTTAGCACATACTGATTGACGATCAAAAAGTGTTGGTAACTGGAAACTAAAAGACGTCAGTTGAAGACTCAAGCAACATTAATAAATTTCCTTACAACTGTACTGAGCTGCGCAAACGAATTGTATTGTAATTGTACAAGCAACGAATTGTACCAGGGGCCAGTAGTAGCAACGGGCGACTGTGTCCGAACACCGCTACAGGACACAGCAACTACGGTTCCCTGTGATGGTGTGCCATGTCGGCAACAAAAAGTGTCTACGTTTGCGCAGCGCCTAAATAAGCGAGGCTCACTTTACCAGCACGCCGTTTTGATTTCATATTGATCAACAGCTTTAGTCTCTGTAATCGAGATGTTTGACACTAAAGAATTCGCTTCAAGCCAATTGTGTTAATTATTATTATAGACTCGATTTCGATCGTTGTTTATATAAAAGAATACGGTGGCATGAGGACCAATCGGAAATTACGAGTATATCCTTTCACCAGACGGCCTAAATACGCATTTATGCCGCATATTCAGACACTCGCTAGTAAATCAAAATCTATTGTGTACTTCCCGTTGACATATGTTGAATCATTTGGCAAGAAACAATGTAGTGTTCACAGTACAAGCCAAATTAAATCCAAAAACCGTTGATATCGCATAAAAACATATCTTTTTGTGATTACAAATATAATTGGCAGGAACATTTCAAATAATTAAACTAAAAAGTTAATTTGTCCCTCAATCAGACTTATATTTTCGTAAGAGCAATGTTCGGTGTTTTAATAGTTTATGACGTTTTATGGCGTTTATGGCGACATTTTAGTTTATGAGCCACTTTACGGTGGCCCTAATTGGATTAGTTAGAAATAGTAACTAATGGTAAAATAACCATGATAATCAAAAACTGGGTACGTAGGTAACTTGGTACAGTACCCGCTCAGGCACGACTTTCCCACTTGACCGATTTTTTACGATTGGCTTGCAAGGCGACCTTTGTGACGCAGTGGCAGTGGCCCAGCCGGTACGAAGGTTGCGGGTTTGTTTCCCGCCACGGAACAAATGTTTGTATGATCTGCAAGTATTTGTCTCGGGTCTGGGTGTTTCTATGTATAATATGTATGTATTTACAAAAAACACGATTATAATAATAGTAATAATAACGGAAATTTTACACAACATCATCTGGCTCCAAAGAAAGCATATAAAATATAATATAAGCATATATATAAGTTTAATATCAGTCATATGGTCCCCATAACACATGCTCTGCTTTCTTTATGGCCAGATGATGCCGTGTGAAATTTAAGGCATCATATATTTTATTTTATTTATATATATGAGCACATTCAGCAGCATATCATATAATATGCAGACATTGTACACATTATCCTGAATATTTTTTTTATACAATTTGAACATACTTATGTAGTATTTGTAGAGTTGGCATTTTTTTATGACTGCGTTATTACTGTTGACTACCAAAACCCTGCAACACATTCCTAAACAAAATAAAAACAATCTCGCACTCACTGAAACATCAAAGCTCAGTAAACATCCTCTCTAGGTACTCAGATCCTTGATATCTAGAGGGTAGTTCGGGAAACTATGAACGATGTAACGAATACGTATAATATCAAACTCAAGCCCGTACCGTGCCCGTCTCGTATAACCCCGAAGTCTCTCAGCTAGAGGTTGTAAGACCTGTCTTAAAGAAGATGCTCGTTAGTGTCTAATACATTTTGTACATTACCCCTTCGAGGAAAAATGTTCGCGGGCAGATAATGGTCGTGATGGGTGTAATAACAGTATTGTGTATCCTGAGGGGAGTCATTACGGGACTTGGGAAAAGGTTTCAGTCTTATGCACTGCGTAAATCATAGACAAATACATACGACTGCTTTTATTCTATAGGTAATCGTAGATAGACTTTTTAAACTATGATTTAATAACTATTTTCTTTATTGCGGGGTTCGCAAGGAACATTGGCCGCCAGTACTGGGTCTTATGTGACAAAAAAAATCTAATTTGTCTCATTACTAATTTAAATGCGCTTGCTTGTACTAGGAACGCAGAACCGCCAAGAGTATAGTAATAGGTTGGACTTTATGAAACGGTTGAGTAAGCAACTCTGATGCCGATTGCAGGTGCAGATTAACGCTTTTTCGTTTATTTATTGGTTGATATTCAAACAAACAAACTTTGATTGGTTGGTTTAAAGTTAGCCGAATCGAGCTTAGATCGGGGGTACATCGAAGGGATCCCGTAAATCCGACACAATTACCGTCGCCGTAACGACTATGCTAAGCCCGCCCGCCCAGCAGCTACTATAAACAAATTAACTAGAGGTTACACCGTTATCGAAGGTAAATTCATAATCTTTATTACTGGCAAGGATTCATTAGGGTAAGACTTTTTGTACTAGACACAGCTTATTTACAAGTGTATAGTTAGTATAGAGATTTTAACAACGCAGATATAATAGCTGGCTCAGCTCAGTTGGTAGTAGCTCTGCCTTTTACGCTGTAGGTTTACAGGATAAACATCTGTTAGAATATCATAAGTATGTATTTAATAATTATTCTATCAGTTATCGGGCTCCCATAGCACAAGCTATGCTTTGTTTAGGGCTAGATGGTGTTGTGTTTATTGCCCAAAATAATACAAAATTGATTGACGGATTGATATAGCATTAACGTGGCTTGAAGTCCAGGCTGAACGATGGATAACCAACTAATTATTAGCTAATATTAATAACTTCAAAATGATAGTGGTTTTTAAATAGTGACGAAGAAAGACGGCGATGTGTGAATTGGTCAAGTCTCGCCTGAGAGAGTACAGTACCTACTTCTTCCGTCATCATGGTTCTTTTACAGTTAAATAAAATTCTAGTCCAATTCCAATTTAAGTTAAATTGAAAAAATGTTTCGTCCGATAACTGTAAAATTTTTTTTTTATATTTAATTCAACGAATTAACTGTATTTGGATTTTCATTATACTTGTTGTGACCTTAGATTCTAGATAAACGTGTCAAATTAAACTGCATTGTTTTATCTTGACTTTAGTATCTTATATTCATTTCAACTAGATAGATACCTCCACGCGTTATTAAGATAAAAGGTCTGAACATACAGACGGACAAACATACGGACAACTAAGTGATCCTATAAGGGTTACTTTTTGCCTTTTGAGGTATAAATAACCCCGGCCATTTCACACAGCATCATCTGGCCCCAAAAAAAGCAGAACTTGTGTTATGGGTACCACATGACTAATATACTACTTATATACTGTTTTTTGTTTTTGTAAATACATACATATCATACATAGAAATACCCAGACCCGAGACAAATACTTGCAGATAATTGTCCCACGTGAACCCGCAACCTTCTGCGTCTCAGCCGGGCCTTAGCCCACTGCGCCACAGAGGTTGTTCTATGTATGAAACCCTAATCACATACTCGGATCAATACAGCGGATTCGCACGAAGTCATCGAATCTGACGTATGTTATGGGCCCGATTGTGTAGAATATACTTTTTTGGCTTTTTGGCATTTTTTTAAATAAGCTGTAACGCTTGCTTATTGAGAAAACTTAATAGCTATAGCGAGTTTTTAGATTATAAATCACCTAAAATATTCATTAATCTGAAAAATTAGTCATTAGTCATTTTACAAATATTAATAAATTTAATTATTTTGTACTTAGAGCCTTCTTAGCTACTGTCTATGTAGTATACTTAATTATGTTTACTATGGACTTAAAATGCCATTACGAATAAATAACTATTAATATAAAGATCAGGCACGTCATATAACCAAAAAATTTGTATCTATGTGTCATTTGTTGGTATTGTTATAAGCGGCGATAGTTTTGCAACCTGCTCATATTAACTAATGTGCAATATGTGGGCATGTACCAAATGTAATGTTTGGACGTGTACTTTTCAGACATCCTCAAAGATTTACTCTATATCTTATATACAAATAATTATCTAGCGCGGCGCTAAATTATCTGTCCTTCTAAATAACTTTGGCGATAAATAAATGTGGCAACTGATTTAATCAACACATTAATTTGTGTTTGATTATAAGATAGGATATATAACATAGGCCCTTAGGATGTCTACGAAGCCTGGGGATTATAATCGTGAGTATATTTGATATCATCTCAAAGTACGAAAATTGAGCAGCTTAGAATATTATGTAACACTAGCTGTTTCCCGCGGCTTTGCCCGCATGGTAGATAAAAAGTAGCAAGATTATAATTGAATAAATGAATGTTTCGGAAAAATTACAGAGAATAATCGCGGTTTTCGCGGTTTGACCATGATCCCGAGTGAGTTTTTTGAAAACCTTTCTTAGCGAGCACGGCCCTAGAGGAAGCATACCATATTTCAATCCAATCCGTTCGGTGGTTTCTGAGATTTCGTGATTAATGAGTGAGTATTTGACAAATATATAGTAGAAGATAGAAGAAGATAGAAAAAAATAAAAGTAAGGTCACATTTATTTGGAAGCGAGAAGGAATCAGACCCTAGGACTTTTTAAACTAATAAATTTTAATTTCAAAATCGAGACTATTGGCATTTTGCTAAACTGATTTTGATAGTACTTATACTAATACTTTCCTATACGTCAACTCTTTAACGGAGTTAATAAGCCGCACAGAAGTCTTCGTCAATGCCTTAAAACATTTGACAAACGGGAAAAACCGACAGCATAAATTGTCCTCCAAAGCCTTGCGGATATGCCTCTGTAGTCACCCATGCAGGTACTGAGTTCGCCACCCTTGCTACGTTGATCTGTTAGGAATTCTAATTTTTTTTTTTTTTTTTTATAGTAAATAAAAAAAAACCTATGACCTACAGACCTACATTTGACCACGAACTCGCCTGATGTTAAGCGACGATGTGGCCGACGACGGGGCACGCAGGTCTAGAAGAATACCTATTTACTCTTGACTTGAAGAGACCCTAATTGTAGTTTTCAGGAAAGACAGACGATGGCAAATTCTATAAAATTCTATAATATAATAATTTAATAAAATCCCTGACGTATGATTGTAATGAAATATATGAATATCTTATATATTCTTAACCACGGATCGCTCAGTAAAATCCGATCACACGAGACGAATTTACAACAAAAAGATGATAAGATTTTCAGATAAAAACTTGAAACCAACTCCTGAACTTAGAATTGCATCCAATCCAGTCCCACATAAGTTATAAACCCGACATTCGTCGTCGGTCCACGTCTCCGAATTCTAGCAGAGTTTACAAGCGTTTTTATCGCGTGCTGGGTAGGTGCTAGCTAAGGGATATTTTACGCCGATGCCGATTCGCGCCAGATTTGCATCCAATGCTTTATGTACTTGTTTTGGCTCGGTTTATGTCGCCGCCAAGTTTAGCACCTGCGAGTATCTACGGAGAAATATCTTCGTTAGATTTATTCACTTATTTTATAGTAAGAAGGTTCGTAGATAATCTTGTCCATACAGGATCGCTGCGGATGGTACAAAATTCGGGGGGTCTATACAGAAGGGGGTAAAGCCAGGCTAAGGATGACGATGATGATGAGGTTCGTAGCTAAAGGGTAGCTTCCAAAGTTCCTAATAACAATTTTTTTTTAGATATTACTTAAATACTTACATTACTCTATTTGTACGTGAATATATTATACTTATTTGATGATTTATAGTTTTTTTTAGATTATAGTTCGTTAGGTGTCAAAAAGTGTCCAAATTTGTAGTTCAATAAGAATCACAGAGAGAGCTGATACCCAAAATACATAAAAGCGTACACATATTTCAAACGTGGCAGCGCTTTCTTTAAAAAACTCGTGTCACCAAGTAGTGACATCTATGGATATCTCCCAAAACTATTCAAGGCTCATAAATCATAGAAAGTGATAAGCAACGTGTAACTATCTCGTAGCACCTTCGTAGACATTCGTAATTTTCGTAGCAATCAAATTTTAGCAATCGTAGCGTTGCTACGATTTAATTCCTAGCAATATTCAATTCCACCCAATCTACAGAATCTTGGAACTTTGTCAATATCGTCTTTAAATCTCGCCTTTACCTGCTTATGAATACCTCCCCTAAAATTAATTAAAACCTCGATATTGCTCACGGGCGATATCTCATTTTGTCTATAGACTATCAATAAACTTAAAGGCTAGCTGCTCAGAGCATCATAATCATTAACTACATACATCTAGTCTATCTAACCTGAAGTGGTACTACGTTTAATTTTTATATAAGACTTGTGAGAAAGATACTTAAAAACCCATTAATTTGTGCAGTCAGCGAATCGAAACGTGAGATTCGTGTGTTATTTCAGTTACTCCAAATGGATGTTTGCTGAGCTCGCTCCGACTCGCCGGAATCCATCATCCCTCCATCCGATAGAGACACAACGTCAAATGAGAGCGATACGTGATTTCAATCATTGGTTTTACAAGTACTTGTCCTCCTCCAAAGGATATCATAAATCGCGACATCGACAAAACTGTGCTCCCACATGAGCCATTAACCAAGAATTACCTATACTTCAAATAAACCGGGATCAAATAAGTCATTCGCGTTATCAGATAAAGCTGGCGATAGATGTAAACCTGGTCAGTTCACATGTCGGCGCTCACCCGCAATGAGAGATCCACGAGCGCGTCACAAGCACATGTCACTGGGGACGAACAAGTGGTGTTCAGATCGCGGCGCTCGCGCGCGTCCACGGCTGGGCTAGCAGCATGGTGGTGAGAGGACCGCGCTATCGACCGGCCGGCCGCGCGCCGCCTAGCGACTGACGCGAGAGGATTGCGCGCGCACGGCCGCACCCCCGCCATCCTGGATCTACGAGGTGAGGTACTCAGCAGCCTGGAGTCTACTAGTTAGTTGTTAGTTACTAAAAGAGATGCCAGTTGTCTACGTCTAGTCCAAATGCAAATCCAGTCGTGATTCAAATTTTGTAGGCTGTCTGGAGATTCAACAAAAAAAAAAGAACAAACATCTATGTTCATCATACAAATGTTTGTCCTGGGAAGGAATCGAACCCACAACGTACAGCGCAGTAGGCAGAATTATTACAGACTGAGCTGATTGACTGAGAGACCAGTCAACTTCTCCATTGCCAGACCATTTTCTTCTCTAGGTATATAATTGGGTTGCTGATTGGGTCGTGTAAAGAAATGGCAGTTAATCAGGTTGTCTAGTTTCCACGTGCAAATACTGTTCGGGATTTTCATTTAGCAGGCTACTCGGAGGATTGTCAAGTCAACTAGAACATTTTCTTCTACAGGTCTATAATGGGGTTACTAAGTGGTAGTGTAAAAGAGATGGCAGTTGTCCAGGTAGTCTAGTCCACCTGCAAATCCTATCTATAAGACTTGATTTTACCAGGTTGTCCGAAGAAGTGTCAATCAAACCATATTCGTCTCTAGGTTGAAAGATTTTAACTACTACCCCTGAGATAAAGATCATCTTAACCACCGATAACATCAGTCGCTCAAAACCAAAAGTGATTACTACAATAACCATGTCTGATTTTCACAATTAATGTCCTGTACATGAATTTCTAAAAATTACATCCGAAATTCATTATAAATTCTATGTACTTAGGTCACGAGAAAAGCATCCTAAAATTCCGCGAAGCTGCTGTACCACACCGCGAGTACTCGCACTCGTGTTTATTTTCGGCTGCGGCCGCTGTGTCGAGAGGCGCTTGCCAGCTCGTCGCCACGGCAACGCGCCCCAGACGCTGAACCGCCGGAGACGACCGAAGAGTAGTGGCGGAAACATACGAAAAGCAGCAGTTTGTGTTTGTGGAAGGTGCCTGGAGCTCAGCTGAGAAGGGCGCGCTTGAAGTTCAGAGCCCCCCGTTGATTATGTCTGAACCTAGTGATAATGTCTTGCTCAGTGCCTGTAAGTAATGAAGTAGGTACAGTCTCAAACTTACACAACTAGATAACTAAGCGTAGGTTACCTACAATAAATATATCGGTAGGTACCTACCTTCACAGGAATCGAGAAGTTTAACACTAAAAGTTTGATACAAGTAGATATCTTCCC
This sequence comes from Lampropteryx suffumata, assembly GCA_948098915.1. Taxonomy (NCBI): domain Eukaryota; kingdom Metazoa; phylum Arthropoda; class Insecta; order Lepidoptera; family Geometridae; genus Lampropteryx; species Lampropteryx suffumata. Next base: position 20,221,978 of record OX402546.1, read on the forward strand.
GTACCTATACCCTCGTTCTAAGCTCGCGTCGGTTATCTAAGTATTTCAAAAGAATGCAAAGAGATCCAGTTAGAATGCAAAATACATTAAGTACATAATATTTGATGACTAGGTACATGTACTTACATAAGTGTAAATGTTTATATTAAGATTTATGAATAAGTATGTATGTGTAGGTATGTATATGTATGTATGTATATTGATCATTATTAGTATTATTACTGGTTTAATTGCCTGTTTTTGAAACTTACTATTTTATTTGTTTGTGATTTTTTTTTCTTGAATATTATTATGTTTAATTAATGTAATTAATGTAATTAATGTGTTCCATGTATAATGAGGGCTACATGCTAGTGGTTCCGGTTGGTGACCTAGTACGTACCTACGCTGTATATACGCAAAAAGCGCATTCAAGGTTTATTTTAATAATGAGTACGAACTTACCTCCTCTTTACATAAAACTTATATCATTTAATAGTTTAAGTAAATACTTACTTTGATTCTAGCGCAGAGATATTTTTTCTATGCTTTTGTTGTCATCTTCATATAATCATCTCGTACCTCGTTGGAAACGATATAGCATTAATTACTTTAAAAAAACATTTGGCCAAATTATTTGACTCGCAGATACTTTTCTGTTTACTTTGTTATGTTTTTTTGTTTTTTATTTTTTTAAACAGATGAAAATATCATCTTTTTTAATAATGCGACACCTGGCGGAATGAAAAAGCAGCCTTATGCCCTTTGAAGATAGAGCTAATTCCGAACGTAGCTTTATAAATTTAATTCTGTCAGAATTCTGTTCAAATTCATTATTCCGATCCTGTCATGTCACTGTCACGGTTGGTGTTTTAGGTTAGCTAACTTGAAGCTTGTTTGTTATTCGAGTATTATTATTGAAGTCGAAGATTTTGCATTAAAAATGTTCTAAAATTCTCACTAAGCTGTTGCCCGCCCGTTCTGTTCTAATCTAAATAACCTTAACATGTCTATGATAAGAGCTGGCTTGCAAAGATTAGCAGGTGTTTTTGGCAATGGACAAGGTAGGTAATTCCAAACATTATAGTTACTATTATGCAGGTTCTTGTCCTACAGTCTTTATCCTACAGGTCTCTTGGTTTTTACATCTTATAAAATGTATTTCCATTTCAGTCGGAGTCCTCTCCAGACTCATCACTAGCCTAGCACCTGTGGAGAATAAATCAGTGCCAGAAACTACAAAAGATGTCATAGCAACTTGCAACAAATTGGTAGAAGAACAAGCCTCACGCAGCTTTGCTATCGTTCATTTACTGGGCAAGCAGTGGCGCGTGACTGATGGAGATCTCCTCGTAGTTGAGGGATACTGGCCACCTAACATTGGAGACAAGATAAGATTGGATAAAGTTCTATTGGCAGGCACTAAAGACTTCTCCCTGATAGGCAGACCTTTGGTTCAACCGGGTTTAGTAGATGTAACTGCTACAATCATCTCAAAAGGTCTTTCTCACACAAGAACTCACTTCAAGAAGAAGAGAAGGAAGCAGTTCATGAGAGTCAACTTTCAACGTGCTCAGCAAACAATCCTAAGAATAAATTCTGTAGATATAGGCAATAAGATAAATGAAGGACAAAACGCTTTATAAAATGTTTATTAGTAGTTCATAAATTTATGCTAGAATATATGAGATTCTGTTTTATTTTAGCAATAAGCACATATACCTAAATTAAAATAAATTGTCAACTAACAAACTTATTACTATCACAGTATTCTTGAAACATACTTTTATGCTCCTCTTTTAGAAATCTTTTCATGCCTTTCAATAAATAAAATGTCTTTCCATTTTCTAACAAACTTATTAAAATCTTTGTAAATGCTGCATAATCTCCATCTTTCTTGTAAGTTGATATTGATACTTGAAATTGCTTGTAATGTTCTGGTTTTAAAAGAAATTTAATTTCTTTTACAAATTCTACCAATGAAACAGGAGCTTCTTTTTCTACTACTGGTTTACTGGAATTTGGTTCTGTATTGAGATGCTCTTCAAAACCAAAAGGTTTGATCTTTAACTTTTTTCTTTTTGCAACTGAAGTAATACAAGTATCATCTGCATTTCTCTTGTGTATTGTCACTAACGGTTCAGATTTGTTTTCTACTTCTTGATTACTACTATCTAATGAACTGAAAAGATCTTTGGCCTCTTTCGGTTTGAATTCATTTACATAAGCTGAAGCTTTAGAACTTTTGTAGAAATCCATAGAAAAATCAGCATAAACCTCATTTGAGTTAGGGTACTGACTTACAGTTTTCTTATTGGCTGATTTTACCACCCTAGAGTTAGTCACAGGGAATGCTACTCCACTCATGCTGGTTGATCCGTTTTCTGATCTATTTCCATTAGATTCATCAGGCAAGAGGGGTTTTAGTTTGGGAGATGGCAATGTTGATTGAGCAGTCTTGAAAAATCTACAAATCTCACTGACAGTCTCACCAAACTTGTTTGAAACATTTATATAATCTCTTAACCAAGCTGATAATTGACCTTTTAATTTAGGATTATTAAATCTGGTATCACACAGCAGTATTGCCCCATAGTCATTCTTGTGTCTGATCACTCTCCCTATAGCTTGGTTTACTGCTCTTGTAGCTTCCAGGGAGTACCACTCATCACCAGACAAGTAATCTTTATCATTTTTTCGAAGTTCTTCCAGGTAATTTTTCTTTAGTATGATTCTTGGGTCCTTCAAAGGTGGAAAGGGTAGTCCTGTAATGATGACAGCTCTACCATTCATATCAGCAAAGTCTAAGCCTTCTGACACCTTACCTCTGCACACGGCCATGAAGCAAGCCCCTCTGGTGCTAGGGTCACTTATTTTGCTATAGTAGTCACTTATGATAGCATTAAATGTGTCTTTTCTCTGAGGTTCAACAAATATTGGCTTAATACTGTTTATGCTTGACCAAATCCCCTCTGACTGCCACATTTCTTGACACTTAGCCATGATTGGGTAAGATGGAAAAAATACTAATAGTCCATCAGGTACTACTCTACTGAAACTCAATATAGTTCTGCCAAGGGAACAGATGTATTTTGGATTATCCCTGTTCTGATAATTTGAATTGAGAAGTGTAGAATCTGGACCATGACTAATGATCTTCACACATATCTGGCTAGGTTTGACTATATGAGGATTCTCCAGTTGGACTCCGACTGGGATTCCGAGCTCCGATTTCAATGGTTTCAAAGGAGCAAGAGTTCCACTAGTGAGTATAATGCTTCTGACATTTTGGTCCAGTAGCTGCTTCATACCAAATCCTGGACTGAAACACCAGTAACTAATAACTCTTTCCGCAGACTTCGAAGTGGTGGTTTTCAACGCTCCCCAGCTATCAGTCTTCTTATTATTTTTCTTATCCTCAATTTGTACATGCACTTTATAACACATTTTAACTCTTTCTTTGTATGAATGGGTTGTTCCACTGAACACAACATTTAGTAAATCTACTATTTTTTGTAGCCCAACTCCTTTCCGAGAGAAAGGTGATGCACTAGCAGTTGACAAGTACTGAATAAGATTTTCAATCAATGTTATTATAGACATCTGATTGTGGTCTCTTATTTCAGCTTTACTTAAAAGCTCAAATATGTAACCTCCTGGGTATGTAGTACCCTCAGCACCAATTTGAATTTCATCAATAGCCTTTTCTAATGCAAGCATCATTTCTTTCAGGATACACAAATCATCACAAGTAAAATCTTTAGGCTGAGCTCCTTCCACTGTCATGTCCAGTTCTTCAGAATTGCTCTCTCCAAATGATCTCATGACATGCGTGACTTCATCAATACACAAGGCCACATCAGTAGTTTTTATTTGCAAAGATGCAGACTCTTCACACATCTTCTCAACATTATGAGCTTCATCCAAAATAATAATGTTGTTCATCAAATCAACTCCATTTGCTTTTCTTGATTTAGGGTCCAAAATATAATTGTATGGCATAAAAATTATATCAGCATCTTGTTTTAGTTCCTTTGAAATATAATAAGGGCAGCATTTTAATTTCTTTCCAACAGTGACTAGATCCTCTATGTCCAATATTTCATCTCCTTTTATGGCCCGATCATCTTTTTTAGATTCAACATTGTTATAGAAGTGGCATGTTCTTGTTTTAACTTTTAGCTGACACATGTGGACTTTGTTCATGTTGTTTGTCTCTTTAGATACCTCAGGATGAATACACATTTGATCTCTAGATCCTAGAACGGTGGCTTTAACATGTCGATAACTAGACCTCTTGAGCTCTTGCATAGCCTGTGTGAGTTGTGAATGTGTTCTGGACGAGTAGATTATCTTTGGCATTCCCCATCCTGTACTATCCTTAGCTTTGCCTGAACCAGCGCCAGTTTTAAGATTGTCTCGCAGCGCTCCACTGAAATTACTGTGATCGGCGAAATTGCCGACCTGAGCATTCATTTGTAACTGTGCCTTTTTTACCAGAAGCCATGCTAATGAAGAACACAGCAAGCTAAGAGTTTTACCAGTGCCTGTAGGAGATTCCAACACAGCGTTCGTGTTATTCTGAAGGCTTTGGATCACTGCTTCCATATACGCTGTTTGTACATCATAGGGCTCAAAGGGAAAGCTAACGGGTATACCTAATATCATTACGTCAGGCATTCTTGTTTCCTTTTGAACTTTACAGTCTCAAATTTGATTATAGTCACCACACGATACGTATATATAAATACTATTTACAATTTTAAATAAAACCCTATTTTAGCACATGGAATCGAAAGGAAATTAATTTTTGTTTGATTGATGGCTGGTTCTAGTTTTATTTTTTCCGCCAAAAGAAAAGTCAAAGTTGTGTGATGTGCCATCTGTCATTAATGATCCATAGTCAATGTCAATATCCAGATGTTTAATTTGCCATATAATTTAACCATAACCTCCTCATCCTCACTTCGCTAACCTAAACAAAAGTCAAAACAAACAACTTGAAACTACCAAAAACTTTATACAACTATAAAAAATATTGAATTTCCATATATAAAATGGAAGTAGCAGTAACTCAGGTGTACACGGCCATCGCCTGTAATAGAACTCCAGAAATTGTAGACTGGAATAGCGACGGACTGATTTGTTATGGTGCTTCAAATGCTGTTATTATCTACGATCCGGTAAGAAAGCAAGTTACTTGACTTTTAACAATTAACTTTATATGGGTATTTAAATAAACTTACTTAAATTAAAACTTCAAATAGTAAATTTTAACAAGAGGTGCCTTCAAAAACATTGTTCTCACTTAGAGTCATCATAACATCGTTGAAAATTACCTACCGACATTATATTTTTTAAAGTTATTATAAGACATTATAATTTATTATTACTTACAGAAAATAATAGGCAAAGATCCAATAACTGTCCTGAGTCACCATCGCGCCAGAGTGAACTCCGTGAAATGGCTCAACAAACCTGATGGTTCCTGCACAGAACTACTCTCCTGCTCTGCAGACAAAACTGCTGCAATATGGACTTTGAAAGATGAAGTGTGGTCAGTCACAGCCACACTTGAAGGGCATAAAGATGGTGTTATGTGTATACATGGAGCATACCATGGAAAAAAACTGCTTGTTTTCTCAGGATCCATTGATTCAACTATCAAAGTGTGGGAGAGAAGTGAAGATGGTAGGTACCTCTACTACGACACAATACCTCTACTACCGCGGGACAAATGTGAACTGCAAGTATTTGTCTTAGGTCTGGGTATTTTTCTATGTATATATGTATGTATTTGCAAAAATACAATTGTAATCAGTTATTGTGGTACCCTACTTTAAGGTTAAATGTCGGGCATTATTTATTTATATTGTAAGAATTATAAAATTTTTCAAAGCTACATAGAAACATATACCTATACATTATCTCAGGAGCTAAGTATTAAAATTTATGTATGTATCTCTGTGTACAATTAAAATAATGATTAGAGAAACAAATGAAAACCCGTAAATATTAACAATGGATAAAATTCAATGCATTCCTACAACATGCCATATTTCCTTTTCAGGATCAACACATCTCATACACAATATACCTCTCCAGTCTGGTCTCTGCCTAACCCTGCACTGTCATATCCTACCAAAAGTAAATCAGCCAATTCTATTCTGTGCTTTGGATGACCATAAGATACATGTGTTCACGGGGGATGACTTCCATCGTGTGCACCAGATGGTTGGCCATGAGGACTGGGTTAGGGGATTAGATGTACTGGGTATTGGTATGTTAGAACCTATTTTATACATTTATTTGCTATTTAAAGACACAGAAAAAATATTTTTGTGAAGGATTTTTGATACTCTGACGTGACAGTGATGATTTGTAGTGTAATTATTATTGATTTAAATATTAATTTAGCTTTCTGAGCTTAAAAACTCTATTACAGATGACTCCACCATAATCCTGGCATCCTGTTCCCAAGACACATACATCCGTCTTTGGCGCATACAGATCTTTACCAATGAAGACACCAATATCTCAGTTGAGAAGAAAGTGTTCCCAGCATATGGAGAGCAATGGGAGGTGAAGCTCGAAGCAGTGTTGGGAGGTCATGAGGGATGGGTTTATGGAGTGCATTGGCATCCCCCTGTAGTTGAAAATGGTTAGTAAAAATCTATCACAAATCACAACCAAATCAATAAATTGTGATTGTGTGAGTGATGCAATTTAATGTTGGTAATTTTAAACTCCACACCTTAGACCACAATCAGATGATCAGATTGGTTAGCGAGCGAATTGCAGTAGACATTATGAGGAAAAAAATATATGTTAAACTCACCCAGAGGCTTCAATATCATAAGTAGCTGCTGTATCTGGGTTTTTTTATAAATCTCATAGATTGACATTCTTTTGACCACGATCTCGCCTGTTGGTCATGATACGGCCAACAACGGGCCCGAAGGTCTAGAAGATACTGATTTACTCTAGACTTGAAGAGATCCAGATTGTAGATTTCAAAAAAGACAGACGGCGGAAAAGTACACATTATATGTGGAAGCAAGGCTGTATGCATTATATGTGGAGCAAGGCTGTACGCATCATTTGTGGAAGCAAAGCACTTTTTTCGTAAGGGTGACAAACTGACAAGGTATGGATGGTACAGAGCGGTACATCTCCTTACTCTGTTGTGAAAATAAATATAGCTTTTTAGATAAAATAATAACCTATATGTTATTCCAAGTCCACATAAATATGTCTGTACCAAGTTTCATCCAAATCCATCCAGCCATCATCCAGCAGAAGAAGTAAAACACTAACACACGCACAAACTTACCCATTTATAATATTAGTCATTCTACCCAGGTGTCTACTTGTGAAAGTAACTAGATTACTTTCACGGCTGTCTTTTTACTGACAGCAAAGGTCAAGAGATCTGTGTGCATTACACACACATCCGTTAGTCAAAGATTTAAAAGTACATCTATTCCAGGCAAAAAAAAGATAGTCCACAGCCTACTCTCATCATCCCTGGACAAGTCGCTGATAGTGTGGCAGCCGGAGGCGTCAGGCGCCTGGGTGGAGCGCGTTAGACTCGGCGAGGTGGGCGGCAGCGGACTCGGCTTCTACGGCAGCAGGTTCGGGCCCGACGGCCAGGTGCTAGCTCACGGGTATAGCGGCAGCTTGCACATCTGGAGATGCTGTCAGGTGGGACATCTTTGATTAGCTAAGTAACTGCCAGTCACCCAGGGAGACCTGCGCCGGGGTGAGTAAGCTGCTGACTTTCCTGGAGGACATCGGGTGGCTGGAATAGCAGCCTCCACCCATCATGCAAAAAGGACCCACCAGCGATCTAATTGCGGAAACACATCCACACCCCAAGTACCCAGTACCAAGTAACTAGTTAAGCTCTAGCTAGTTAAACTCTATCACCGTCCAGAATCTAGGCAAAAACGCAGGTTCGGAGTGGCGGATTTACCAGCAGACTACTACTGAACTGACTACTGCTAAAACTACTAAGCTGAAGCTTAGGGTGAAATTTGGAGACTGAATTCAATTTTTATTAAGTCATCTAGCAGACATCTTTCCCATGACTTATGCCTCTTCCCGTTCATCATACTTTCAATGGTTCCATAATTTTATATTATTCTATGGTAAAATATCCGGTTTTTGGTCTTTCTAGACTCTGCTATACATCAGAAAATCGTCTTACCGAATCTAAAAGAGTAATCTATTATAATCTTTAATCTATTATGTATGTATGTATTTATTTATATCAGTATTATATTTAGTTTATTTAAAAATTATGTAAGTATAGAATTATATTTACCTAAACACCACACCAACGTGTCCCTTCTCTGTTTATTTATAGTCTAATCCATCCAATGGTTGCCTGGCAGAGATCGCTGTTAGCCATCAGGCCGCCCATTGTATTGCCTTTTATTGTAAAATAATTGTTTTTGTATTTTTCTGTGTGGTATAACAATAAAGAATTATCTATCTATCTATATATTTATCTATCTAAAAGAGTTCTGTCAAAAAAAAGTAACGTCTCAATACTTGCCGTCCCTAATTATGAGGTTTGACAAGAAATTCGACATGTGTTTCGTCTCTCCGCGAGTTGTGGAGGAAACACATGAAAACACGACAAATATTAAAGGTACTTCGTCTTATGGATAAATCGCTCGTGGCATCGACAGATAATTAACTCTTCCGACGACCTCTGTGGCGCAGTTGGCTGAGGTCCAGCTGAGACGCAGAAGGTTGCGGGTTTGATTCCTGCCACGGGACAAATGTTTGTATGATCTGCAAGTATTTGTCTCGGTTCCGGTACATATGTATAATATGTACCGATGTATTCACAAAAAAATAAGTATATAAGTAGTATTACATATCATTATTATAAATACTTACGGGTATTTATCGCGTTTATTTACCTATTTTTCCCGACGTTGTGTTCTGATCGCGTAAGTTTAAAAAACTTTATTACATATCAGTCATGTGGTACCCTTAACACAAGCTCTGCTTACTTTGGGGCCAGATGATGCTGTGTGAAATGTCCGGGATTATTTATTTATTATTATTATTGGCTACCACACGGATATTAAAGGCAATACAGTGGGCGGCCTTATCGCGAGCGATTTCTACCAGGCAACCTTTGGCTGGACTGGACTATAAATAAACAGTAAAGGGGCATATCTAACTTCAAGCTGCCAGCTCCTAACAGATCAGCGAAGTTAAACAACGCTCAGTGGTTTCACTGGTTAGATTGATAATTGAAGAGGCATTTTCGTCAAAGCGCTTCGCAGGACACGTTAAGCCCTCGCTCCCGGTTCTTTAAAACTTGTTATGCCATGACGCAGGCCTTCGGGCGACCTCTCCGCCCGCTCCTTCACCAGAAAGTAGTGATATTCTGGTGAAACCGCTTAAAACTGATTGAATACAGGAATCAAAGCAATGGGAGCCGTCTGTGGTCTGCGGCGGGCATTTCAACTCTGTAGAGGATGTGAGGTGGGAGCCGACACACGGACGATACATCATGAGCCTGTCAGCTGACCAGACCACAAGGGTACACGCACCCTGGAAGAAACCTGATGGTACGTGTATAGAAATTACCAAGATAATCAATATGTCCAGCCTTCTAATAGTCCATTGTAACTGCTGAACGATAAATAAATAAATAAATAATGCCAGAAATTTCACACAGCATCATCTGACCCCAAAGTACGCAGAGCATGTGTTATGGGAACCACATGACTGATATATTACTAACTAGCTGGTGCCCGCGAGTTCGTCTGCGTGGGATTAGTACTTCGAGTAATTCTAACGGGTTTTGCAGCGCACGCCAGAATAGGTTGCAGATGGCAGATTTTTTCCTACTTTCTTGACACTTATCGTTATATTTTGGACAATTCACACAATATCTTTATAAATTATAGTCTATGTGTTATTCTGATGTATAAGCTATGTTATTGTAAAGTTTTATAAAAATACATTCAGTATAGTTTTTGCGTGAAAGAGTGACCTCTGTGGCACAGTGGGCTAAGATCCGGCTGAGACGCAGAAGGTTGCGGGTTCGATTCCCGCCAAGGGACAAATGTTTGTATGATGTGCAATAATTTGTATCGGGTCTGGGTGTATCTATGTATAATATGTATGTATTTACAAAAAAAAAGTATATAAGTAGTGTATCAGTCATGTGGTACCCATAACACAAGCTCTACTTTCTTTGGGGCCAAATGATGCTGTGTGAAATGTCCAGGATTATTTATTTATTTTATGTAATAAACATACATACAAACTTTCGCTCTTATAATATTAGTAAGGAAAGGATAGTAAGGACTAGTTGTTACCCGCGACTTCGTACGCTTATGCTGAGAGCCTTTATTTTTATTTTTGTAAGAAATGTATTCTGTGCATCTAAATAACATCTCATACGTTTTACCCCTCATTTTACCACCTTCGGGGATGATTTTGCAAAACCGTTGAAACACATATCTCTTTATTTTTTATCAATAACCTATATAAACATTTTCAAATCCCTAACTTAAGGAATTATGAGTTGCCCAAACAAACTTACATTCAAGGTTGTTTTTGAGACAAAAAGTAGCCTATGTTCTTCCCCCGAATGCAATACTTCTTACCAACATTTCATCAAGATCCTTTCAGCCGTTGAGGCGTGAAAACGTAATAAACAGACAGAATAGAGATACTTTCGCATTTATAATAATAGTATGGATGTGTTATTCTGATGTAGGTATAAGCTATATTATTGTAAAGTTTCATAAAAATCCATTCAGTAGTTTTGGCGTGAAAGAGTAACAAACATACATACAAACTTTCACGTTTATAATATTAGTAAAGATAGTAAGGATACGTGTAATTCTAACGGTTTTTGCAGCACGCTAAAATAGCTCGCAGATTGTAGAATTTTTCCTACTTACTTTACACTTATCGTTGTATTTTGGACGATTCACTCAAAATCTTTATAAATCATATCATATGTGTTATTCTGATGTATAACTGATATTATTGTAAAGTTTCATAAAAATCCATTAAGTAGTTTTTGCGTGAAAGAGTAACAAACATACATACAAACTTTCACGTTTATTATATTAGTAAGATTAGTAAGGATATACCGATTTTTTTTTGTTAATAAAAAAAATCTGCGTCTCAGGACCTTGGCCCACTGCGCCACAGAGATCGCTATTGATGCTCTGTTTAACTAACCTGTGATACAATCAATGTATATCAGTTTCGGTTAGTTGTAGGCTTTATTAGTATGTTCTTTTTATCTGTTTCTATTCGTATGACTAAAAAGAAAAGAAAATACTTTATGGCACACCATATATACATTGGACAAGTAGAAAAACATAACAATGTTCTGCTAGTCGGTAGTAAAATGGGCCGTCTTATCGCTACGTAGCGATCTCTGCCAGACAACCTTGGGATGGTTGAACTGAATGTAGCTGAAAAAGGGTTATGATAATAATTCTATGAGATTTATAATGAAAATAATGTGTACATAGAAATTTACAGGATAAGAAATAAATAGTTAAGTACGTCGATTATTATACAAAAATACAAACATTACAATATATTAAATACAACCTTAAAGGCTTACAATGCTTTGCGGGTGCAATGCAACAACGCATTTAGGTTGCTGTTGCCACTGCCGCGATTCTGCAGTGTCTCAACCATGTTCGGCCATCAGGCACGCACTGACACCTTCGACGCCATCTGGTGAAAAAAGTCAGCCTCACTGCTCAGCAGAATCCGAGGGAGCAGCAACAGCATCCTAACCGCGATAGCTGAAAATTTTGATTGTCCTATTGGTCCAAAGAACAAAATCTATAATTAATTTTAAGTACCTACCTACCAACCCTTAGTTATAAGCTGACTAACACAATGGACTATGAAATTGTCAAAATAAATAAATTGAATTATTATTATTATTATTATTATATATATATTAAGATAATCCTCACATAATCGTCACAAAACCCCCAGTTTATTAATATATTACAATTTCTTTATTTATTACCAGCTACAGTCTATACTTTATGCTGCACTTCCCCCAATGGTTATCAGTTCTGCGAGCTACATGGCCCGCCCATTGCCACTTCAACTTGCAAAATTTTAGTGCTATGCCGGCGACTTTGGTTCTTCTACGGATTTCCTCGTTGCTGATTTTATCACGTAGTGAAACACCCAACATAGCTCTCTCCATGGCACGTTGCGCGACTCTGAGCTCTACACTCTACACCTCTCGTCCTTTTATTTATCTGTTGATTGAAGTAGTTGTCAGGAGATCTTTTGTGTGTTTAATCTATCTATCGATGGCTCCAGGTACATCAGAATGGCATGAGTTAGCGCGTCCTCAAGTCCACGGCTACGACATGCAGTCGCTAGCGTTGATCAACGGAACTACCTTCGCGTCGGCTGCCGAGGAGAAAGTCATTCGCGTGTTCGAAGCACCAACCAACTTTATAAACAACTTCGCCAACATCACCGGAGAGGTGTTAGAGGAACGGAGTAGTAAGGGTAAGTTTTCGACACTGCTGGTGCTTTCACACTATCCGACACGATAACTCGACATTTACTTGTCGTGTCGTGTGCACGTGACGCGACGACATATCGCGGCAAGCAGATGTATACAAAATTATTTTAAGACGATCTCAGCAAGTATTTTTTTGTATAGAAAAATGTATCTTCTTTTTACCGCTATTTAATGGCTATCTATATCTACTTGTTGAAGAAATAATAGTAATAAAAGATGTATTGTATGTATTTTCACATTTTGCCTTCTACTTCCTCGTTTCAAATTGTTTTTAAAGTTACTTGGACTTGCCTGTGAGCTTAATTCCTAGTAGCTCTGCTTTCTGTGCTGTAGGTTGAGGGTTCGATTCTTTTCTAGGATAAACGTTTGTGTTATGAACACAGGTGTTGGTTCTGAGTCTGTGTTATAAAGTATCATCAGTAGGTATGTATTTGTCTCTGGTCTGGGTGTTTCTATGTATAATATGTATGTATTTACAAAAAAAAAGTATATCAGTCATGTGGTACCCGTAACACAAGCTCTGCTTACTTTGGGGCCAGATGATGTTGTGTGAAATGTCCAGTATTATTATTATTATTATCATCATTGTTATTTTAAAATTATATAAGTATTCTATTAGTCATCTATTCACTATAATACACGCTATGTGTAGTTTGGAACTAGATGGTGTTGTCTGCATTGTCCACCGATATTTAATTATTTATTTATTTGTTAATTGATGTAGGTATATTTTTTGTTAGTTTGTTATTGTTTCTGTGTTATAATAAAGTTATTATTATTATAAATTGTAAATTTACGCTAAATTTTAGGAGTTGCCGAGGGTGCTTCAGTGCCATCACTGGGGCTGTCTAACAAGGCGGTGTTCAGTGGAGAGGAAGGTAGACAGAACACTGAGGACGATGACGGATACTTCGTGCCGGTCACTTTAACTGGTAAGCTGTTAACTTGCTCATTTGTTTCGACAGATCAACTCATACATATATCATAGAACTTTTAATTTGTCTGGATAATATCAAATTCACTTTGCCGAATGTTATTCATAACCCGACCTACGTTGAAATGAATGGAGAGGCAATGAATCTTGTAGATTCCACAATCTTTTTTTATATATTGATGCAATACTACAATGGGGACCACAAATTGAAACACTTGCTGGTAGGCTTAGTTCCGCAGCATATGCAGTTCGTGCGATACGGTGGCTTACTTATGAAGCTACAGCTAGACTAATTTATTACAGCTTCTTCCATTGTGTTTTGTCATATGGCATCATTCCCTGGGAGAATGCAGCTGATATTGAAAAAATAACTGTAATTCAAAAAAGGCCAATATGTGCCATTTATAAAATGAAACCACTAGTCTATGAGAGCATATTTCAAAGAAAATAATATTCTCACAATATTTTTTGATAAATATGCATGGTCTCGTGTCACTCTGCCCTCAGACAGTTAACCGACACCAATACTCTCTTGTATTAGTTTTTCGTAGTTAAGGTAGTTATAAGATGGATCATGCAAGAAAGCGCTAGGACCAGGACGAGTTTCTTGCTGGTTCTTCTCTGGCTTGGGTTAGAAGGAATTGGCACTTAAATTCACCTAGTATGCAAGACGTTTCAAAGTAATCCTTGTGATTTTATTGAATACTAGCGACCCGCCCCGGCTTCGCACGTGTTCAATGCTGATACTAAATATACTACAGAATGTCTTTATATAAAACGTTATATAAGAGAATAACATAGACTAAGAGATAGACATATATGTGTACAATACTGTAGTACATTATTTTGATTTATCTCGTAGGGTTACGCCAGCAGCGTTTGCAATGTAAGCGCAAAAAAATGTGTTTATTTACGACACCACATTAGAAACCTCTAAAATTATCAGTGTTTCTCTACTATATTATGCATGTTTTATACATATAAACCTTCCTCTTGAATTACTCTATCTATTAATAAAAACCGCATAAAATCCGTTGCATAGTTTTAAAGATCTAAGCATACATCAGGACAGACAGACAGCAGGAGGCGACTTTGTTTTATACCATGTAATGAAAGTATATTTTGACTTTGACTTTGCCTTATTGTACGAAACATATTTAAATGAGATTCAGTTACTAAATATTCCGCTTTACTATATTTTACTGGTGCCGTATTTCCGTTTCCACTGGGTCACACCACAACATGGTTTCCTATTTCAGTATGTTTCGAACAAGGTAATTACTTTATAAAACGTTTTATTGGTAGGTAAACTGCTGATATAAACTTCTATATGAGTTAACTACTATTATTGATCGCTGATGAATTACTGCTAACGTCATAAAAAGCTATACGATAGTCACTAGACTTGCATAAATATTTAATTCTTTTTACTTTGCATTTTCTACCTTATATCAACGCTATAAAGATCACCAAACGAGCCTTAATGTTTTCATGAAGGATCCTCTGGTGATCGTAATGACTATATATCTTATGTATGACTATGCTTGCTTGTTATATTTTCAATGTCTCTATTCATGATGAATCTTACTATATCACTACATAATATAGTATCGGAGGAAAACCTGGAGATGGGTTTGAACCAACTCAGCATATATTACGAAGAGAATGGTCTCAAACCCAATCCTTCCAAAACCCAAATAAGTGCTTTTCATCATCACACTGCGACCAAAAGGAGCGAAGCATCAATGGAAATGTTGCAAAAACGGGAAAAAATATTCCTTTTTGAGAGTTTCCGTTGCGTGCGCTGCATAAACGGTTTAAGTTACGCAAACATCTTGTATGATGGAATTGTTCCTCTTTAAAAGTTCTAAAAAAAACCCCGCGACAGCATATGTCTATCTTTTAAGATAGACTCACTATAACCTTTTTTTATGGTAATCAAATTTGTTCGTAATTAATGCATTATTTGCGAAGGAGCTTTATCAACATAATATTAATCCTTATCCCAATAAATATGTTATTAATTACAAGTATTTAATTGTGAACAAAATTGTTATTGACATAACTTGATTTCAATCAACATCTTAGGAGATATCATAATTTAAAAATAACTCCGCAACAAAATAGGTATGTGCTGGTTCACACGCGCATGACGCGCAAGACGCTGGCCGGCGGGCGAGGGAGAGGGGCGCTGGCCTCTGCCTGTCAGTCTATCTGTAACGCTTTCACGGCTAAACTACTGAATCGATTTTGACGAAATTTAGTATCGAGTAAGCTTAAACCTCAAGGAAGGACAGTAATATTATTTATCCAACCGCGATAACTGAAATTGTAACGCCCCCTCCCCTACTACTACTCCTTTTTTTCGCCTTCTCTACTAATTAAAAGTACCTAATTAACCCCAAATAACTAAATGGTATTATTATAATATAATTTAAATCCCTAACATACTTTGATCTATTATTAATTTGGCCAATGATTCGTCTAGTGGTCGTGATTAAAATCCTACGTTGTGTTTCGAATATAGTAACTCTGATTCTTTAAGAGAATTATGTTGAGATATATATTTAAAATATTATAAACTTTTTTATTAGAAGTATTCATCCTCTATAATGAAGAATATCTTTGATTTGCCTACGCTGTGTCTCGATATTAAGGTTAATAATTATATTAATTATTGTCCTTTAGTGACATTATAAAACTGCGTAAAGTAAATTTTGGTTTAATACATTTATTCATAAAAAGACAATTACATGTCACTTACTTATGAATAGCATGATCTTAAGATTAAAATAGACATAAGGTAGATGTCGTCGACTTAACTTATCAATAGGTACCTACTTAACGCAATCATTTTTCAAGTAAAGAGTGGTCTTGCATTACATGTTTTGTGAGTTTATTTTACGCATTCAGCGTTAAATAGGTGTACATTTTTAATTTCCGAGGGTAGATTGTTGTAAAGCTTTGCGCCTTCGAAGGTAATAATTTGTTTGCCATAGTTTGTCCGCGGTCTAGGTAAAACAAGATAGCTGGCTCTTCGCATACTTCGCTTTGTTGTTTCTGATTTTTTTACAAATGATATGTTACTATGTATTGTTTTAATAATTATTTTTCTTACCAATATGCATGTATTGTATTTGTACAGCTGGTTTAAGTTCATTAGTTTCGTCTCTTTGTATATTTTAGAAGTTGATGTTAAGTACGGGTATTTGAAAAGTAATTTAATGATTTTATTTTGTAACACTTGAAGATCAGATAATTTAGTTTTAACGGTGCTGCCCCAGATTTCTATCAGGTAAAGTAAATGCGGTTTGACTAGGGAATTATAAATAGTGTAGCGTATTTGCCGTGGAACGCAATGGATTATACTGCGAAGTGACCCTGTGAGTGATGAGAGTTTGCTTTTAATGTGTTCGATGTGTGTGCTCCATGACAAGCTACTATCCATGTGTAAACCTAAATATTTTTCACTTATATTTTCCTTTAAGACTAGATTATTAATTTTAGGGGGGTCAAAGGGGGGGATTATTTTGTTTTTTGCTTTGAAGATTGTATAACAGGTTTTAGAAATATTGATTGTCAGAAGGTTGTGTTGGAACCAGGTAAAAAGGATGTCTAAATCTTCTTGTGCACGCGGTAGGATGTCGTGGATAGAGGGGCCGTAATAAAATAGACACGTATCATCGGCGTACAAAGTTATTTCTCCATTTAACTCTAGTTGGTGCATATTATTAATATAAACTAAAAAGAGCAACGGACCTAGTATTGATCCTTGGGGGACTCCATATGTTACCGACGCAGTTGTACTCTGAATGTTATCGATTTTAACAACCTGTGATCTATTGCATAAGTATGATTTGAACATTTTAAGAGCAGTTTCTTTTATACCGATATATTCGAGTTTTTTTAAAAGCAATTTGTGGCTGACAGTATCGAATGCTTTTTTAAGGTCGATAAATATTCCCAGAACAATGTTTTTCTTATCTATATTAGTTTTTATCTTCGTAACTAGGTCTACTGTTGCAGCAAAAGTGTTACTTTTTGGACGGAATCCATATTGTTGTTTAAAAATAACGTTGTTTGAGTTTAAATCATTTTCTAGTCGCTTGTGTATAATTTTCTCTAGAATTTTTGATAGTATTGGTAGAACTGAAATAGGTCGGTAGTTACCGGGGTCTGTTTTTGCTCCAGATTTGTAAATAGGTGATACTTTTGCAATTTTAAGCGATTTAGGGAAATGCCCATCAGTAAGTAGTTTATTAAAGCAGTTTGTAAGGTTAGTAATTATTAAATTTTTAATGCATTTTATTATTTTAGTATTTATTCCATCGAGACCTGCACTTGAGTTAGGATCAAGGGTTTTAATTATTTTATTAACTTCGTCAATTGTACACGTATCGAATTTGGTCAGTTCACTGTCTGGGGCTATTTTGGGTAAGGCTTGTACGAAGTTGTCATGAAAATATCTAGGTATTTGATTAGCCAATAGAGGACCAATAGTTGAGAAGTATTGGTTAAATGTCTCACGTATACTAATTGCGTCATTCATATGTTTATCGTCTACAATAAGCTTTGAAGGCGCAACGCTTTATTTTATTTTATTGTTTGCCAAATTATTTATAAGTCTCCACATTTTCTTTGGGTTTTTAGTGCAATTTGTAAATTCTTTGTAGGCAATGGTAGGCATTTTTTGTGTTCTGAATCAATTTTGAAGTGTAGTCTTTCTTTTTTTTGAAGTCTGATTCCAGGGTTTCATTTTCTGGATGCTCCTGAAGTTCTGCCCACATTTCGTTCCTTTTGTTTATTTCAGAGAGTATATCATTGTTGATCCATTCTTTTTGTGGTGGGTTGATTACTTTTATTTTCGTTTCCTTGCTGTTGTTTACATGCTGTTTAATTTTATTTTCGAGTGATTTGTAGTTGGTATAATTTGATGTGTCGAGTCTAGCGCTTTCAACTGACGTATATAACTTTGTGAAGTTAATAGATTCGTATTGCATTTGGATCTTTGGTGCTGGTTTAAATTTCTTCATCTCAAAATATATTTGTTTGTGGTCGGTCATTGATGAATTGTTGATGGCCATATGGAATTCATTGTTTTTCATGTTAGTGCATACATGATCTATAATTGATTTTATTGTGTCAGAATCACGAGTACTATATTTTTTGTTGCTCTTGTTCAGTAGTCTATAACCAGCTTCATTTACTATGTCTTTGTATTTTTTTTTACTTTTTTACTTTTCATCAAGAGGTTGATGTTGAAGTCTCCAAATATAATAGCTCGTTTTCTTTGTTGCAGTTAGATAATTGATTCAGGCGTGACTTTGCGGAAATCCATTACAAAACATTAAACAGATGGACAAATATTTAGTACAATTCCGCCAATCTATTCCTAAAGAGTTACCTCCAAAAGAAATTCGACACGTGTTTCGCCTCTCCACAGAGCTTTCCATACTTTATCACATAGCTGAGAGTAACGGTTACAAAATAAATATAATTGACAGTCTTAATTAGGAGTAAATGGTCTAGTATTTTTCGTTCTCTTTTGTACCCAGTGCGTCCTGATAGACCAGAAAGGTATTTGGGTAGCCTGACCTACATGGGATCCATTAGTGATAGGATTTCAAACACTTTTTTGAGAAACAAGGTAAGAGTGGCCTTTAAAACCAACAACACTTTAAAACGGATTTGTAATGGAAAAGACAGATTAGAGAACCATAAAAAATCAGGGGTTTATAAATTAATTTGCGATGAATGTAATGGTGTTTATGTGGGTCAAACCGGTCGTAATTTTGAAACTAGGTACAAAAAACATATCGCAGCTTATATAAATAATTGTCCAGAAAGGTCTGATTTTGCCAAACATTTGATAGATTCAGGACATTCATTGAGTAATAATAATACTTTTGAAATTTTACATACCTGCGATAAAGGTTTTAGAATGTCTGTACTAGAAACTTTAGAAATAACAAGACATAATTCATTCGATTTTACACTGTTGAACGAATTAAATACAAGTTTTCCAAGATCACCGCTATTACGTTTGTTTACAACGTCCGGCGCTGATTCATACGGGTGGCGTGGCGGTCCGGTCTGACTGAGTGTATAAATAGTAAAGTTGGAGCGCGAATGGGCCAGTCTCATTCTGACGTTGGTCGTAGCAACAAGTCTGCAGAGCAGAGTGTTTTTTCGTCGGAGTGAGTCAAGTGTTCCTGAGGATGCCTCGTAGAGAGGCGAAACACGTGTCGAATTTCTTTTGGAGGTAACTCTTTAGGAATAGATTGGCGGAATTGTACTAAATATTTGTTCATCTGTTTAATGTTTTGTTGCAGTTGTAAGTCGTAAGCTTCGAGAAATTTCTTGTAATTGGTGTCGCCTGGATTGTATACTACTCCCACCTCTAGGGCATATTTTTCTAGCCTTATCGAGAAATAATTGTTCCCATCTAAGTAAGTGGTTGTGTGTTGTAGGTTGTTGTGTACGAACACTGATACACCTCCTCCTCTGGAATCGGTGCGATAGTTATAATAGTGTGTATAGTTTGGCAGTCGCAGGTTTTGGGCTTGAGTTTCAGTTGCAATCCAGGTTTCAGTTAGTAAGATTACATGCACAGTAATTGGTAAATAAGTATTATATCCAATCTGGAATTACTGTGAAACCTTATAATAACGGCTTAAGTTATTTCAATATTTTAATTCGATATTAGTTCTTGTCATGAATTGTTACTTTGTATAATATCAAGCTCCGCACGCGTGATATCTACTCAAACAGCAGCCTAAATCATTCCCCAAAGTCGATCTATCTTTTTATCGAAATCCATCAAAATCAGTTCAGCCACGAAACGTATCAGATGGACAGACATAGTCATTTCTCGTTAATATAATATAGATAATAGTTTTGGTAGTTTCAATAGTTAAGCAAGGTAACCATTCTTGTTCTATACTAATACTTCCTAATAGCAGCTTATGTCATTCTAGTCCTACATTGATATATTTTTATTGCGGCTTAGATCACTAGCCCCTCCTCGCTAGCGATAGTAGGTTTCTTTCCATGTGACCTGGACAGCCTTCCTCCGCAATGGACAATTTCATGTCCCAAGAGAACTCTAATTTTAATTTCGACAACAAACAAAACAGTTACTTCAGTAATTAGTATGTCTGTCATAGTTCAGCAAAGGGGTATCAGAGGGCTTAATCTTTTATCAAAACGTCCAATGTAGTAGGTCGGTCCAACACATTCAAGGGCATTTACTTTACTTTTGTCTGCAAGCAACTCACATACCATCCATCCACTGGTTAACCTTCTAGTATCGCATCTTAGAATGCAACTGGATACATAGAAGAGCCCTGCCTAACTCCTATCCTACTTGGCGAAGTTCCATAATGATACAACACAAGAATTTTACCCTACTCGACCCTAATATAGATTATTATCTAATACAATATGTTGTGATTTTATTTGTTAGGTCCGTAGAGTAAAGAAGATTGATAACGTGTGATAGATATACCAATTATATGAATATTTTAACCTTAATTTCATGAATAATATCAAATTTGGATAGCTTAATTCTGAGCCTTGAGAGATATTTCTCTATACTATTACTAGGTAAAAGTCTGAATTAGATAAAATTATATCAACAGTAATATTCATACTGACTCTTCGTCGATAGCAGCTTTAGTCTTTCCATAGATTCAAGCAAGCTAGAAGGTCTTTCGCCTCAAGAGTTTGATAGAACTTATCCAATATGATTATTAATAAATAAATAGTAAGACTCATCCATAAGGTCTCCATTCAATATATACCACAATGTACAAATAATGAACATTTGAATTTAAGGTGTAGGAAATCATTATTCCATTTCATAAGAACTTATAATTGCTTTCAACTAGACATTTATTACCTAGTGCAATGTTTCAGCTAAATATTTAGTAAATAATTGGTATTACTATCTCATTGGATAATTGAGTTTATAAGTTTAATAACTTTTAGTCAATGATAGTTTCCCCACTGATTTGCGCACCGATTTAGTATACAGATAAACTACGTAATCCTACGAAATCCATAAGTAGATTTATACTACTGTATAGGTATGGATAATAGTAATTCAACAACCTGTTCAAACTTGTCGAAACGTGTTGTCAGGTAAACTACGCAATCCTACGAAATCCATAAGTAGATTTATACTACTGTATAGGTATGGATAATAGTAATTCGACAACCTGTTCGAACTTGTCGAAACGTGTTGTGTACCTGATGTCCTACCTAACCTAATCTGGTGTGTGAATCCGCAATTCTGGAAGCAAGCTTCGTACATTTAATTGTGTATGTCACTCATCAGGGTGCAATGATGAGCTACCTAGCTGCTAATTGGGGGACAGCGAGTTGTAAACCTCGACTTTGTACCTAACCCCTAGTACGTCCCTACAATCTACTTCCGACAGACCGAAGTCCTGGGATGTCATCCGTAGATTAAAGGCAATATAATGTGCAAATATATAAATAAATAAAGATAGACTATGTCGATTGCTTCTGTTAAGTCCGGTTCTGCCTTCCTTACACAGAATGCAACCAATCATAGGGAACCATTAAGCCGATCCTCAGGAGAGGTAAAATCTGGCTCCAGGCTCGTTCCGTGAGGTCCTGGGGGAACTCCTAACAGGGTGGGAAAGCCAGACTTGAGTATAACACCGCTAGGTTTACATCTGACCCACAGACCATGCCGTGTAAGAGCCTCATACAATCACTTTGGCGAATCTTGTCTTCTTTCCGACTTACCGACCGGATAAACTATTACGTAACTCACACAATAAAATTATCACAAAAATACCGCGCGACAAGACACCATGTAATTGTAGGAAAACATGAGGGAAAATCTACCGCAAGCGTTCTGCTCGGCCAGCCTCACGCGCCCTCCTCTCTCGAATGAACAAAATCCGCCATCTTCTTTAACATCTTTTTTTTTTTATTTTTCTTGCCATTTTCGAATTTCGAAACACATTCGAAATTTCGATTCTATTTCAATTTACGTACCAACCTCCGTGGTATAGCTAAATAACCTCTTTACTAAATCAAGCCCTAAATTAATTAAAATTTCAATTTATTACCATCTTTCAGTAGTTATTTTATGATTTATATATTATATCGTTAACATAAATAGATTTTAATTTATGTATTCTAGTTTTATTATTGTTTTTATATAGCTATTTAATTGTTCACTCTTTCGAATTCAACCTCCTTAGAGATCTTCCCGTCCCAAATCATTCTATCAATAATATATTAATAGAAGGATAGATTATTCTATCTTATAGAATCAAATTCTATTTAATCTTACTAATTCAAATCCAGTATTATTTATTATTATACTCTATGAGTCGTAAGATATTTCTAAACCATAAACTTAGTATTAATTACTTTTTGCTAGCTTTCACTCACGGACCTTGACAATTGCATACATCTGCCATATTCCGTCTATGGTATAGTTTGTTATGACAGATGCTTTGTTTACTTACATTGTAATGAATTACGCACTATTTTATTCAATAATTAAAGATCTGAGATAGAATTGCTGGTAAATCTGTTCTGATAAGAATGACCCATGTATGCCTACGTGATATTAATAAGATTTGTGCCCAAGCATACCATAATAATTGTGAATTATAACGGAATGACCTTCTGTCCCGTTACAATATTCACGCGGACGAAGTCGCGGGCAACAGCTAGTCAAATAAATAAATGGTGTAACAAACACGACTTTGTTTTATATACTTGTAGAAAAGTTTCCTCAATTCACTATAAAAAAAAATACTGTCGATTGTTTTAATATCAGTAGATAAATGATTAAAAGTTAACGGCCTGGATGGCGATTATGGCACTTTTGACACAACCAATGTTTTTTAGTTTTGACTAGCAATCGGCATAATTTCAATCATTCACTGGTTCTAATTACAATCAAACTATGATTGTAATTAGAACCAGTTTTGACAGGATCGATTACTATTACGTACGTTCGGTTTCTATCTCAGACCAAATAAATATTTAGACAAGAGGGCAGTGAATAACCTAAGTGAAGCCTCAAAACCATGTTCCTCTATACACGCTCCCACGTACACACATCCAACCAAACTGTGCTCCTTCCTCTTAGTATATCCATAAATACTTGTACTATTAAGTATTCTCTCATGTCGTTACATGTAAAGTGTCAGACAGAATTTATTTATTGTGGTTGATCGCGGTGTTTCGTCTTAATATTTATTTGGTCTGAGGTTTCTATTCATATGACAGCATGTATGAACCATCAACCTTCCGTAATACCAATTCATCAATAATAACTGAAAGCGATTTGTATCAAAGTTTTGATAGTATCAGAATTCTATAATCGCCCCAGATATCAGCCATAAAATGTAATCCCACAGAACCGCCTACAGAAGAGACACTGATGCAGAACACACTGTGGCCGGAACAGCAGAAGTTGTACGGCCACGGCTACGAGCTGTACGCGCTGGCTGCGAGCCCCGACGGCAGCTTGCTGGCATCCGCGTGTAAAGCCACCACTGTGGAACATGCTGCTTTGATACTCTGGTAAACGAAATCTAATAACTTTTACTACACTAGATGTTTACGATAACATTATGTTATTATCAATACATATTAGGGGATAAATCCTTTCCTAAAATTAGCATAGCTTGTTTTATGATAACCAAATGACTGATAGAGTACTAACACTTTTGCACTTAAAAAACTTTCGTGCCTTGTACTATTTATTTTGATAAACACGGGTTTTATTCACATTTTATTTTGTCTATGGAGGCACCGACAATGTTTCGATTCAATTTGAGAATCCTCATCAGGGTGAGTTGCGGCGAGCGTTCACGGTTCGCATTTAACCAGTGCGAACCGTGAACTCGAGCTGCAGTGTCGGTGCTTCCATCGATAAAACAATACGTGAGAAAACCCGTGTTTGTCAAAATGTACAAACATAACTACAAACATACAAACAAATGTACATGTAATAGTACAACTCACGAATGTTTTGAAAGTGAAACAATGTCTATCAGTGTCGATTAGCAATAGTCATAATTTCAATCAGTAATTTGATTGTAACCGGGACCAGTTTTGAGAAGATGGGTTTGTAATACGTACGTTCGGTTTCCATCTCGGACTATATAAATATAAATTCAATTCAATTCAATTCAGTTTATTTACACCTTATTTTAATATTACAGATACTATGTAATGCGTAAATAGGAACACAGAAAAAAATAAGAGTTAATACAAAAAAGTACCTACAGAGAAAAGTAAAAGTAGGTTAATCTTCTAAAAAATATAAACAGTATAATAATAAAAAGGAACTTATAGCTTATACCCTAAATCATATTATTATCATAAAGACGGGGTGCTGCGAACAACCAAGTGAAGCCTCAATACCGTACTCCTCTGTATTAATACACGCATCCACGCACACTCATACAACATAACCATACATTTCGGTGAATGTGCCCAAGAATTGCATGATCTAATTCCACCATCTCCTTTTCACAACAGTACAAGCAGACCACCAATGCCTTGTTAGTCTACCACCTTTACGAACAAAGCGCTTTGCTTCCACTTTTATAATAGTTACAGCCAAGCAATCCTTGGTGCAGGTGCAGGTTGTGGAACATCGAAGAACGTACACCTGGGATTCCCGAGAGTCACAACACATCGATATTGCGCAGTTTATTATTGAAGATCTGCTGGATCGACAGCAACTACTTCTGATGATCATGCAATACGTTATTGAAAATGAAACTAACCACGGCGACGGAGTATTCCATTGGTTTTTTGGAAATGGAGATTTATTTATTTTAAACCGTGGCTTTAGAGATGTCGTTCCGACCGTCGATGGGCACAGATATATAGTAAAAATGCCAGAATCTAAGCATCCTGAAGCAATGAACGGACGTCGTGCAATAGCCCGTTATGATTGCACCTGTAACATTGGAAGAAGAACGATTAGATGTTGCTCTCATACCATGTGCATATTGTGGTACATGTGTTATGCTAGATATGACCCTCAAATCAGCGCGCCAGCAGTAGATTTAGAAGATATTATTATAAGAATTGGAAATGTTCAATAAGTATGTAATGTACCACAAATAAATACTTACATACAATAAATAGGCGTTTCATTCTATGTACATAACTTCATATCTTAAAAAAATTAGGCTGGTACATTGTTGGAAAAATAACAATAACACATTGGCTTGAGTATGGTTGTAAAACATTGTCGCATGGATAACTGTTTGACGCGTGCACAGGGGCCCGTCAGGCGTGCCCCGGCTACTTGTCCGGGAGAACAAAAGGTAACGGGGGGAGGGATACGGTACTATGCTCACACTATGCTCAGTCCTGAGGTACGCTGCTTACTAAATAAAATAACGCACTACAACAGTAATTTTACTGTTAAAAAATACCTTTATTATAATAAATAACGATTAAACCGTTAGACGTACAGGTTGGCTGTCATAGTCAAAAATGTTAGTAATGACATGTTCTAACATTTAATACCATATATTTTTCTGGCCCGAACTTTAATTTTTTGGTCCAGGAATGTATGAAATGTGAATGATGTCCTTTATAACCGATAGCCAATAACGGATTTACATTAATATTAACAAAATAAACTGACAGTAATCAAGGTATATGTAATTATGTGTGTGTGTTGTGTATTTGTGTTTGTTTAAAAATGATAGAGTATTATAAACATTATTAAATTATTAATCGCTCTGTAATAAATAACAAAGACCTTTAAACCATTTTTTCCCAGGGATACAAAAACCTGGAACCAGATCCAAAGTCTCCCATCCCACGCGCTCACAGTCACACAAATAGAGTTCTCACCGGACAGCCAGCGGCTGCTGTCTGTCTCGCGGGACCGAAGGTGGACCTTATACCAAAGGCGACAAGGCTCCGATTCGTTTGAACTCGCCGCTTGCACCGATAAGACGAATGGAGTACATGCCCGCATAGTGTGGTGTTGTGCCTGGTCCTCTGATGGAAACATGTTTAGTACTGGCTCCAGGGATGGCAAGGTATATTGTTTGGTTTCTTATAATTCTCGTGTACTAGTTATTTCGAACTAGTGTAGTGAAAGGATTGTCTTCGAATTGTTTATGTTCTAAGACATACCAGTTTCCTCTCAGCGCGCATCAGTTTTTCGAACAGAAACATCAATTTGTGCTCACTAGATTCGAACCCTTAGGATCCTTAGGAGCTTAGGATCGAAAGCCGGGTCACTACCACTAAACGACCTGTGCTCTCATTTGTTAACTAGCTTCTGCTCGCGTTCTAGATAATACTTGACTTGACAACCTCTGTGACGCAGTGGGCTAAGGTCTGGCTGAGACGCAGAAGGTTGCGGGTTCGATTCCCGCCGCGGGACAAATGTTTGTATGATCTGCAAGTATTTGTCTCGGGTCTGGGTGTTTCTATGTATAATATGTATGTATTTACAAAAAACAAGTATATTAGTAGTATCAGTCATGTGGTACCCATAACACAAGCTCTGCTTACTTTGGGGCCAAATGATGTTGTGTGAAATGTCCGGGATTATTTATTTATTTACACTAGGTAGACTGTTGTTTATTAACTGAATAAGCACACATACATATCAATAACAAAGTAGACTAAACAATATTAGGTAAAAAGAAAGTAACACATATTAAATAGTAAAAAGGAGAAAAGGCATTTAAAAAGCTTAAAATGATTCTACTTACCTACATAACAGTGCTGTGTGCTACAGCAGCAAAAAGATGTGGACTCAGCGTTATGCTTCCCTAACAGATGACAGGTCAGCGCTGTTATTAGCGCTGACCTGACTAGGTATAAGTTATTCCAGATTTCAATCTATGTTTAAACCAAGTTGCATTCGAATTCGTTCTTTAATCATTCCACACAAACATTCTACATTGTACTCTAGACTAGTTCGAGTTTGGGGCGTAATAAAAATGATTGGTACGGAAGCTACCCGCTGTCTATTACTCGTCTGTCGTCCACATACACGCGAATAATAATAACAATTCCATTCAATTCAATAAATCTTTCAATAAAATCACAAGGACCACTTTGAATCGTCTTCTTACATGCTAGTGAATCTAGGTGCCGGTTCCTCCTAACTCCAGTTCAAGAAGAATCCGGCAAGAAACTTGTCTGGTCTTAACACTTTTTTGTATGATCCTTGACAATTTTGTTACGGATGCCGAGTCGAGTTGGGGCAGATTCATCCCAAGCTTTTTTGTCATCTAAATAATCAAATATTTTTTTTATTTATTTATTTATTTACACAATAAGATCATAGCATTACAGTAAGTACACCAAGGCGCTATGAAATAACAGTTTAACAGAAAAATTTAACACTATAAAATATTTTTACCAAATAATTAATAATAAAAATACTTAAAAAAAAAAAAAAAAAAAAAATATTAACAGATTGAACTAATTACTACTATCAATCGTCTCACAATACACAATTTATAATATGCTTTATTAGACAGTTATGTTTAATTACGTTTTTAAATTTGCCAATCGACAAATCTAACACGTCGCTTGGGACCTTGTTATAGAAGCGTACACATTGCCCATAAAAGACTTATTAGCTTGAGCGAGCCTAACTGTGGTAACAGTGAGTTTATCTTATTTCTAGTGTAAATACTATGATTATCGCAAAAATGATCATTTTTGTGCACCTACGAGTACATTAAACTTTCGTATATATACTGACAAGGTACTGTCATAATATTAATTTCTTTAAACTTATTTCTAAGTGATTCTCTGGGGCCCATGTTATAAATTGCACGAACAGCCCTCTTCTGCAACACAAATATGGTGTTAATATCAGCAGCCTCCCCCACAACAGAATGCCATAAGACATAATGCTATGAAAGTAGCTGAAGTAAACGAGTCTAGCGGTATCTACGTCGGTAAAATGACGTATCTTTTTAATTATAAATTAACTATAATAGTAAGACGTATAGTCTTGCGTCTTCTATTATTTGTGGATAATTATGAATACAATTAACATGTAGTACCTACATTATTGTGTGTATCGTCAATAGTTTTCACAGAACACGCCAAATGATGACTTTAATATGCAGTTTTTTGATCCCTTAGGTTTCATTGTTGCAATTTTCGAGGGGTCTCTGCATGTTACCATGTTTGTAGATTTCTATAGGTGAAAGGATTTTTTAAATCGGTTTAGTCGAAGTATTTATGAACTCAACAACGTTGAGTATAAAAGAAACCTTAACCTCTTTCCAGGTGTGTGTGTGGAGCAAAACAGATATATGTTCAGACACCTCTCTCAAAGACTACAGTCTGTACGGCAAAACGCTGGACTTGAAGCAATCCGTCACAGCCCTCGCCTTTGCTCCGCTAAAGGGGGTAGGCACGATCGTGGCTGTGGGGACCGAGGCGGGCACTATAGGGATCTACAGCTTCGACGGCATGTGGACTCTTCTGCGGGAGCTAGATCATAGGTAACTTGTGTTAAGCCTTGCTGAACCTAATGTTTTGCACTACATAAAAATGTATTATACACAACTCATAATACAAAAATGTAATATGAGTTGTATTATACATATAAATAAACACGGGTTTTACTCACGTATTATTATTTTGTCGATGGAGGCACCACTGTTTCAATTCAGGGTGAGTTTGTGGCCGTTCGTTGCCGTTCGTGTTCATGGTTTGCACTGATTGAGTGCAGATCAAACTCACGCTGATGAAGATTCTCTAGAATCTAGAGTCCAGGTGAAACGAAACAGTGACGGTGATGTAACTGTGTCTGCATCGACCAAATTATAAGAGAGTAAAGCCCGTGTTTATTAAAATGATGAAATATGTTTGTTAACAATGTACTTCTACAAACGCGAATCAAAGTCACCTATGTTTAGAATGCGTTAAACTCGACGCCGTTTGTTCTACAATTACACACTATTGATTGAACGGCTGAGTCATGGTTTTAGAATTGAGTGTTTCATAATTTAACCCCTCTACTTAGAAACGTCTCCCAAAATATAATTACTGTTTAAAATAGTGCCATCTCTTTTTGTAAGATAGTGACACATAG
Organism: Lampropteryx suffumata; assembly: GCA_948098915.1. Classification (NCBI taxonomy): domain Eukaryota; kingdom Metazoa; phylum Arthropoda; class Insecta; order Lepidoptera; family Geometridae; genus Lampropteryx; species Lampropteryx suffumata. The sequence continues at coordinate 20,251,552 of OX402546.1, forward strand.
GGACAGGGTGAATCATAAGCAGAGTTTATGCAGTGCTCAAGTTGAGAGTCGTTTATAAGTATGGCCGCAAATGGTTTAAATCTAAAGTTACTCTTATGCAATTAAATCACTAGGCACGTTTGGAATCGTCCTACATGATAAGTGACTTAAGGTGTCTGTTCCTAACCATAGTAACCAATATTAATCGATTTTAATGAATTTTGGTATAGTGATAGATGGGACCTTGGAGAAGGACATAGGCTACTTTATATGTAGGTACCAAACGTGCGAAGCCGCGGGCAGCAGCTAGTACTAAATAGATACGTAAGTAAAATGTTGTGTATGTTCCAGTTGTGCACACCACCTGACCGTGAAGCGGCTCGCCTTCCGGCCGCCAGCAGCTCCCGCCCGCCACCTGCTGCTAGCCAGCTGTGGCTGCGACCATCTCGTCAGGGTTCACGCTGTATCTATCACATAAGCCTGTTCTCTTATCTAAATAAACTATATTATTTATCGTTTATTGCAATTGTTTTATTTGGCGAACTGCAAACAATAAACTCCTAAAACTATAATGGTTTTGAACATAATTTTCACTCAAAACGGGATATTTAGCATGATATTACGATAGTTTATCTCGTGATCATGTGTCGAAATATCGGGAAGCAGAAAACTCTTATATCATGGTAAATATCCTGTTCTGAGTGAAAATTATGCAAGCAATAGATATAAAATAAATAAATATTTGTGGACAATCGACACCATCTAAACTCCAAACGAAACGTAGTTTGTAATATGGGAACCAGATGGCTCAGAATACGTATTATACGTATGTTTATATTTTTTAAACGTTACTAACACCCAGTGCAAAATAATACAGCCATTTGTTACTGTTACATTTTATAAATTTTGCACATTCTTTTATAAGCACCTATTGAGTTCGATGTTCTCCAAGGCCCTATGTTCTTGGAGAACATCAAACTTGCTCTGGTCTGTAAAATATACGTAAGTAATGATCAATTAATCTCCGTACATTTATGTACAATGAAGTGTTCATAAAAGCGTACTCGTCCGACCCGAGCACAATTATGACCTTAAAACTTATTCTTGGCCTTGCCTGTGGAGTAAAAAACTTTGTCCTCTGTTCCTAAAGATAGGTACGACTTCCGATCACAACGGCGACATTCTGGCAATAATTTCGCAGTCATCTCGAAATTGTACAGATAAGTAGGTAGTATGGAGAAGCAGATGTATGAACCATGGTTTATTTCATAATCAATATTAGATAATCGTTGCGATACCGCTAAATTTTCGGATGATAACTATAGGTACCTACTGTAGATAACTCGCTTATCGTGGCCTTCATTACATCATACAATAAGATGATGCTTGTTACGTCGATCAGGAAAACTGCATAGATTTCAATCACTGTATATTATATATTCGAAATTTAGTAGACCTTGCTTTATAAACTTTAACTGTATTACACCCTTACAGCAATACCTATATATAGTAATTCACTATATTTCAATATATTTCAGCCTGTGGTTCAAGTAGGTACACCAAAAACTCGCTGGTCATACGCATCCAGTACAATTGTAAGGATTGACGTCGGAGGCGAGTGAAACCACTGAAGTCTAGATTATGACTATCGTTTATTAGGATAAGTTATTACACTCATACATAGATTAGGTATATAATACATATTACAAACATAGTTACTACATCTCATTTCCACCGCAATAAGGAAATAAAATAAATGATAGTTTATTTTATTTTAAATCTAATTACATTTTCTTAAGCAAACGAATAAACATAATGATTACATGATTTAATATAATTTTAGAAATAGATTTAACTTGATTAAACATGGTATAATGTTTGTTTATAATATTTTTATGAAATATCTTACTTACTACGTACATGGTTTTTTTTTTTTTTTATTTAAATTCAAGAATCAGGCAGTATATATCGCTTAGTCCTGTTCTTGTGTACTAAATACATTTTATTATCTTTAATTATTTCAACATTTGGTGAACAATCTCTAATAACAGAATATGGACCTGAATAAATACTTTTGAATTCATTTCCTATCTCATTTCTTATTAAAATTAAATCATTTGGCAAATATGTTATTGGATTAATATTCTGATCATAATCTTATTTTCCTATTGATTTTACTTGAAATAAGATTATCTCTTGCCTTTTTCTGTGAAGTTTGGATTCTGTAACGCAATTCTAAAGGATGGTTATCGTAATTGTAAAGTGGATCTATCTTTATTGAATTTAAATTCGATGGTAAATTACTCCTTTTGACGAAAACTAGCTCAAATGGAGTGAATTTCGTCTCAGTGTGTACCGACGTATTATACGAGAAACACCAAAAAGGTGCAAGCCATGTGATATGCATCAGAATGATTTTCCTAAATGCTTGTGTGAATTCTCCAATGCGCCAATACTCTGATGATGATATGCTGTTGACTGTAATTGATTTATATTTAAAAGTGTACATACCTCTTTCATTGTAGCTGATAGAAACTCTGAGCCCATATCTGTTGCTATACACCTAGGAATTCCATATCTTAGAATAAAATTATTTACAAAACTTCTAGCTACCTCTACCGAATTTTTAGATAGCAAAGAATAAGAGTCTACGTACTTACTTAATTCACATTATATTGTCAGTATATAGGTATAATTATAATTATCTCTATCTAAAGGTCCTATCAAATCTAAAAATATTTTATCAAACGCTGATGTTGCTGTTGTGGTAATAACCATTGGTTCCTTTATATGATGTGATGAATATTTTTGTTTTTGACATTTGTCACACCTTTTAATGAATTCTGTTACATCAACTTCAAGACCTGGCCAAAAATAATATTTTATGATATTATTTACCATTCGTCTAATGCCCGCGTGGCCACTAGTGGGCAAAAGATGAGAGTCGTTTATTATTACACGTTGGTCATCTTTATTAATTATCCTTTCTACATCTTTTAATATACATAGTCGTGGACCGGTCCAATTATTCATATTCTGTACCTCTTTAATTATACTTTTTCTATAAAAATATTTTTATTTTTATTTTTTATTTATTTTATGGTACTTACACATGGTACATAACACAATATTTTACTTTCATACTTTATCTATTTTAAATTACGATATCGTTTTAATTCTTGCGCGCTTATAAAACGTAATTCAACAAATTGTTTAGGCTTACGTAACATTTCTACAACTTTCGGGTGATCAAGCCAATCGTCGTGAAAAACATCTTGATGCTGTTGTGCCTGTTGCTGTTGCATTCTTGCTTTCTGTCCTCTCGTCATAACATTCATGCTACATTCGTTCATTTCCTTTAATTCTTTTGATGTAATACGCAAGCGTGACATTGCGTCAGCTGCTGAATTGTTTTTTCCTTTTATATACTCCACGACAAAAATCATATTCCTCTAAAATAAGTCTAAATTTCATTAATCTACTTGAAGGATCTCGCATACTAAATAAAGCTAAAAGTGGTTTATGGTCGGATTGAACCTTAAATCTTCGTCCATAAAGATATGGTCTAAAATGTTTTACTGACCAAACAATAGCTAACAAACTTTCTCTTTCTCTTTTTCTTTTTCTTTTTAATTAAAACTTTTTTTAATTCATTCTCTATAGTTGGATATCTTTTCTCTTCTCTGCTTTATTTAAACTTCTACTGGCAAATGCTACTGGCTTGCACAAACTATAGGATGCTAACGTGCCATCTCCATTACATAACACTGAGCCGATAGCAAATCCGGAAGCATCTGTTTGCAAAATAAATTCATTTTTCTCCGAATAATTAGGACATTGAAGTACAGGATGCGAAATAACACATTGTTTGAGTAGTTCAAATGATTTTTGACAATCGTCATTCCAATCGAACTATACATTTTCCTAGCTAAATTATTTAATGGATATGCCTTTTCTGCAAAGTTAGAAATAAATTTCCTATAGTAATTAACAAAAGCAACAAATCGTTTTACCTCGTCTGAGTTTGTAGGAATTGGGTAATTTTTTACTACATTTATTTTATTAGGGTCGGGTATTACTCCTTCGGACGTAACCACATGCCCTAAGAAAAGTAGGTAATTCCTTTTGCAAAAAATTGCATTTATTGGGATTTAATTTAAGATTGACTTTCTTTAACCTTTCAAATATATCTTGTAAATTTTTTATATAAGAGACGGTAAATCACGGCTGAAACAAACCACATCGTCTTGGTAAACTAAACATTTTTCATATGTTAAACCTGTCATAGCCATTGTCATCATACGCGAGAAAGAACTGGGACTTGTCTTAAGACCTTGAGGAAGTCTTGTCATTTGATATGTTCCTGAATCAAACGCTGTATACTTACGACTGTCTGGATGTAAGCTAACATTGTATTATCCTTGATGTAAATCTAAATGCGAAAAATACATACAACCCGATAAAGAGTCTAATATTTCCGTAATATTTGGAAGTGGGAATTTATCATTGTGAATGCTGTTGTTAAGTTTCCTATAAGCAATAACTAAACGCCATTTCTTATTTCCATTACTGTCCGATTTTTTGGGAACAAGTAAAATTGGACTAGACCATTCACTTTGACATGGTTCAATGATTCCATCTTTCATTCAACAAATAATAAATTTGATTTTTTATTCCATTTTTTAAAGAATGAGGTAAGTAATCTATAAGGTTTCGAATATATTGGTTGAGTTCCTTGTTTAACTTCAATCGAATGTTGATAAATATCTGTAGTTGTTAAAGTATCGCCATCTAAATAAAAAATATCTGAATATTTCGCACATTAACTTTGGATATTAATTTTTTCTTCCTTATTTAAATGATTCAAATTCAATTTGGAAAATAACGATTTAATACGTTCAGCATTTTTAGCTTTTGTATCAAAAACACAAACATCAAAATCTTTTGAACTTTGAATATCAAGCTTTATCTGTGATAATTCTATGTCATTAGCTGTTGTATTTAAAATACGAATAGGTATCTTACCGATGATTGGAGCTGCTAACGTACTTGCTACAAAAATACCTTCCAAAATCTCTTTCTTACATACCACGCATTCCTCTGTCAAACTAGTACTTACATAATGAATAGATTCAGATCTAGCAGGTAATTGCATTAATTGTTTAGAATTGTAAATATTTAGAACAATCTCATTTCCATTCAAACATAATGACAACACGTTCTTATTAAAGTCAATGACCGATCTGTACTTGCTTAAAAAGTCTTGGCCTATGATTCCATGTGCCTTACACGGTAATGAGTCAAAAACATAAAACCTATGACTAATTATTTGGTTATGAGTCCATAATTGTAAATCAACATATCCTATTGCTTGAACTCTACCTCCGATTCCATTTATAGTTATGTTCTCCTTACAAATTGGGAAGTTGAACTCTTGCACGTACTTCTGTTTTAGGGCTGAAATCGATGCGCCTGTATCTAAGAGCCAACTAAATGATTCACAATGATTCACAAATAATTGAATGCAATAACTACTGTCAGTAGCCAAAATGTTGTATTCTTTAGCCTCGAAAAAACTCATTTTCGAAAGAAAGTAGTTTTTCTGACGCTGGTGATGTATTGGGCTGCTGTTTTTGCTGTTCTGTAGCAAGGCGAACCTGTCCTCGTGACGGTTTATTTCCTCTATAATTGTTTTGAAATGACTTACCCCTTGACGAAGCTTCCACGTTCGGCTGCCAACCTCTGCCGCGGGGCTGATATCCACGGGTTACCCCCGAGCCACGCTGCTGGAAACCACCTCGGTTGTAGCCTTGAAAAACACCTCTGTAGCCTCGAAAACCTCTATACGCACCTCGGTTGTAGCCTCTATAACCGTTGTACGCCGGCTGCCTGGAATTGTTTTTGTTATAGCCGTTATTGTTGTTTCGGGACATTGACAACATTTCTCCCGATGACTTCATTGATGACGTGTCCTCATCTATCCTAGCTTGAACTGCGTCTTTTAGGCATTCGAACCTCTGAGCTGAAATGACTGTACTAATCCTACGGTTCCGTAATCCGTCACTAAATTATTTTATAGCCTGTTTTTCGTTTATAGATTTTAGGACGTCATATTTCGTTGAATTGCCCTCAGATTGAGCAATTGTCAAACTCACAAACATTTCCGATATCTTCTTACCAAAATTATCAACCGATAAATCATTCTGCCTACAACTGAGCATTTGTTTTTGCAAAGCACAAGCCGATTTTTGTGGCAATAGGAATCTTCGCATGTCACTCAAAAGTAACTCTACACTGTCATATTGAGATGCTAATTTTAATTTTGCTTGCACCTTGAGACAACTTAGTTTTGAGAACGAATTTAATCAAATTACAATGCGATTCACTGGCTATCAGCGAACTGTAGTAATCAATACCATCAATTAATTTTTGTGTGGTAAAAATTTCATCTGATATAACGGGTAATAAATTCAAAGCAACTTTCAGGTCAAATTCCATTTTTACACAAGTATCTTTTAACTTTTGTGTCATTAATTTTATTTCTTTTTTCTTACAAAGTATTTATATTCTCACAGTGTTTCACAATACACTTTTTCTTCTTCACTTTTTTCAGTTTTATTTATATTTTCTAGATATGTATTATATTGATTAATAATCATTCCCCGATCGAACGATCCCCGATTCGACATCTCGAACTGCTGTCGCGCCCATCGAAAGTGACATTTCTTATACTGCATGTAGATGAAGTATATTGAAGCGATCAACAGGAGAGTGCAGACGACGATCATCGCTATACTCATCATCGATAGATGACTTTTTATTTCTTCCAAATGGCCATGGTTTGAGCCTGCGGCATTTTGGTTGAGAAATACCGTTTCTTTATCGATATTTGTACGACACATTTTTGAAAATTTTATTGATTTACTTAATGATTATTTTATTTGAAGGCATTGCGCGCCTTAGTGCACTAGGCATACGCGTCACGCGTTCCAAACATGGCACGGGTAACCATGTAAGGAGCTGGCAGGGTCGCCATGTCGTCGGAGGCGAGTGAAACCACTGAAGTCTATCTAGTCATAATCTTATGACTATCGTTTATTAGGATAAGTTATTACACTCATACATAGATTAGTTATATAATACATATTACAAACATAGTTACTACATCTCACAATAATATTTTCAGGATGATGTTGGGGCTACCTCGGTTCTGCAGTTCTTCAGGGATGTTTGCTAAATACCATAGCTTTGAAGCACTTATCCGCAAGAAATCTGCATCCCTGATCCGTAGAGTTCGAGACAGTCACAACAGTATCCTGAAAACTATACCGGATAGGTACTTGTCGCCGATGTGGGCAAAGTTGGTATGCAGGGTTATCCCAGAAATCTGCTCGTTACTCTGGTGCTCGCTCTGTTAACCAGCGTAAGCTTCTATTTTTACTTTGTATCTTTTATATCATTATATTACTAACTCTCTTTTGTCATGTGCTACTAACTATGGATCTAAGTTGTCCAAAATTAAAAGATTTGAATTTGAATTTCACGACCTCTCAGGACTAACGACGGCGATCGAATGCCAAAGAAGATCGCTCTCCCAAAAAAGAAAACGAACATGGTTCTTAAAAATAAAGCCATCTCTGGAGGGTAGTCTAAAATTGTTGCCAATCGTATAAAAATACCAACAATTAATAACGTGAAAATGAATAGGGGTTACAACAATATGTACCTAACAGTAATTTAGCAATCATATTAACGTGAATTATACAATTTGTAACATGGTCTCGCAGCGTTCTGTCATCAGACCTATCGAAGACTGGGTAGGTTGGGTTCGGTAAAAAACAGGTAGTTCTTGTACACCTAGAAAAGTGGTAATACCTAATGGAGGAGTAATTAAAAAATAAAAGGGCACATTTCTTTTTGTATTTTAAATTAGCAAAAAGATTGCAACGCAGAATCATTAGGTAACTTAGGTATTTATTTCCCCAAAATCGTTACATTGCATAAGATTGGCATGTCATAGAAAAAATTACAATGTCACATAAAAAAACACAATCAATAACCAGACTACCTACAGATAAGTAGGTATAGGTACTTAGTTGTTGATACAGCTATATTTTAAAGGTCATTGCTAGTTGGCAAGGTTCTATGAATACAAATCAGAAAATGAACAGCTCATGTATTCGCTGATGTTGTAGAATGGGTGACACTAAAGAAATATTTTTATTTTCCTTTTGAAGTAATTTAGTCGTGTTATTGCCTAAGGCAACTTATTATAGATTACGAGCTATAGCTCATGTTATTCCCGGATCTAATCTATTTTCTAATACCCACCAAGTTCAACCAAATCGGCACAGCCATATTGAGCGATTGAGCCACAAAAAAATATCTAACCATCCACATTATAGCAGGATAGGTTGGTAGGTAAGTATAAAAACCAAAAAAACAACAGCTTGTTCAAACAACTGGTAATTATCAATGGGTAGATATCTACCTACACAACAATGATCTGAAATGTAATGCTATCGAACCCGCCATCTCGTCTCTGCTTATCATCATGGGGCACAGAACGCTACAGGCAACACAAATTTTCGTATTTTTATAGCGCCGAAGTGTTGATTTTTTTCAAAACTTTTAGTTTATTTATTTATTTATAAAAAGTTGGTACTTAGTACTTACCTACACTATTTTTACAGGGGCCCCTAATGCAATAGTGTAAAAAAAAAATTAATCAATAAAAATAATCATAGCATTTGTCAGACCAAGATATCTAATAATATAAATAAACATGAACTAAATAAAAGTTACACATTATCATATAAAAAATATTCAATTAATAACTTCGAATTATAGGTATACCTAATGTCAAATAAAATAAATAAACTCGTCAATCAATATATAATGTCAAATAATTTCACAATAACATATAAAAAATCTTCTATTACATTAGGGAACATAAGTTCTTACAAATGAATTAAATTTAGCTAGAAATAATAAAAGTATCTTTGTTAGGCACCTCCGCCTACATCAATCTCGTGAATATCTGGTACCCTTCTCAACTCAACGAACTCAGGGTTCATCAACAAACAAAATAAGAGCGTAGTAAGATTCCCGCCGATAGCGGTCGATATTTTCATAATGCGTATAGACTTGCGAGTTATTTAAAAACTTTTAAATAACATACAAACTAAAAATAAAATAACCCCAACTTTTTTTTTAAAATAGATGTACATTTTACCTACACCTTTTCATCAAGCCCCAAAGTAAGCAGAGCTCGTGTTATGGGTACCACATGACTGATATATCTACCTACTACTTATATGCTTTTTTTGTAAATACATACATGTTATAGGTACATAGAAACACCCAAACCCGAGACAATACTTGCAGATCATACAAACATTTGTCCCGAAGCGGGAATCTAACCCGCAGCCTTCCTCGTCGGCCGGCCACAGAAGACTGTACGGCCGGCTTACTTGTTAGATAGAATTCGTAAATATCTATTCTCTTTGGCAAAGTATTCCAATTCTTGTCTGTCCGCATTATAAATGTGAAAGCAAAGCGCTTTGTTCGTAAGAGTGGTAGACTGACAAGGAATCTATGAATGGTAATGTTTCGTTACAGGTGTCTGGACGTGAAGCTTCCGCCAACTGAGCAGCAAAGAGATTTGCTTTCTAGATTGCAGTGTGGGCTAGAGAGCTTTCCGGATTTAGAAGTGGAGGGAGAGAACGGCGGCTGATGTTCGTATCTACCGACTTGATTTCGTGGTCTTTGAATAGTTTGCAGTATTTCTATAAAAAAATGTGTTAGTGTTGTTTGAACTGCGCCTGTGCCATAACAAGATAAGGCCACAATATATATTAGTAGTTATTTATACTTACTGTGAAAACACAATGACGCATAGGTAATAATATTATCCGCGCGCGCCGCAGTTCTCGGAAATTATTCGGCGAATACCTATTTTGATTTGTTTTGGACGCCGAATAATCTGTGACCGAATGAGCGATAACGTTCCAATCTGTCCTATCTTTAGACACTTACTTACCATAGTAATAATAGACGGATGGTCAGAATAATTCTTAGATCGGCTTGATTCTTATAGACACTGAAATAAAAGGTCAAAGGCGAAAGTCGCACCTAAATGAGTAATCGTAGCTATCTACCTACCTACTTTTTTCACCATTATGGCAACTACACAAACTATTGCACATTGCTCTTATGAAAAGATAGTTAGATTCAACACATAAACTTTGTAGTTGAATGTACGTTGATATACGGCACGGTCATGAAAGTTTGTGACCATAATATTGAAGTGAAAACTTCTTTAGCATCGTTGTGATTTGAAAGCCGATGAAACGAAAAAGCGACAGTAAAAAGAAACAGACACATAAATTCATAAGATTTAACGAAAACGAAACGGAAAATATGAGATAGGAAGCATTATACGTGTTTATGCGCGCATGCGTAGTACAAAGCTTGATAAAAGGCATCACAACACCCGTGGTGTTTTGTGTACGTGTTTTTGAAGGTGTGTAAATTGCTCACATTTTTTTTTTTAAATTAACTGTTTGGATTTTTTTATTTACATGTGTGTGCTGAGATCAATGATATTACAGAGTACTCTGTAATATCATTGGCTGAGATCTTGTTTTTTGCCATATTTCTTGATTCTAGGCCAACTGGAAGTATCCTTAGGTTTTGATTTACTTACTGGCGATCATCAACATACAAGGCATACATTTTTATTTTTGATTTAATTTTTATATTTGTATTTTTGATTGCGTTGTTATAGAAGTTTTTTTTTAACAGCTTCAAGAGACTTTGGTACATGATTTTAGTTTCAACTTGAACGCGCGTTGATACAACGCGCATCTGAGAAAAAGGGTCCTGACATACAGACAGAAAAAAGTTGTCCTCTATAGGGGTTATAATGGTTAGTTTTTCCCTTTTAAGGTACGGAACCCTATAAATCAAATATTTGTGTTTTATAATACAAATAATGTATTGCTAGTTATACAAAATAGTCCATAAAAGTAATTTACACGTGCTTATCAATGCTTAATGTTATGCATCATTCTTATCTAATCTAAAGTCCCATTGAATACCACAGCTGGGCATAGGCATCAAATGCAAAATTATGCAATTTGCCGAGCTGGGGCATACAGTGCGTGTTTGATATATATATATATATATATATATATATATATATATATATATATATATCTATATATATATATCTATATTAATCTTATTTTATTATATAACAAAAAATAACCTATAATAACGACAGTTTTAAAGGCACTTAGTTGACATGATAGATTTCATTATAAAATAACATTATTTTTACACATTTCTATAATAAGTACACTATGTACCTACATAGACAATAAAAAAATACTCTCACGACTTGATGTCTTCAGACCTCTATTTACTTAGGTTTGGATATCTAAGGATGAGTAATCAACGAAAATTAACCAATATTTGTGTACAAAATTGTGCGAAGCTGTGGATTTCTCAAAACTGAAATCAACTGACAGAAGTGGGATCTATGTAAAAAGACACACACATTTGGGACCCGAGACGTGTCCAATAATCTATGACACACAGCTTCAAACTATTTGTTGAACAAAATAAAAGTGTGAACACTTGTTCAAAAGCATGTTTCTTCACATTTGCTGCGAATTTTTTTATATAACAAATTATTAAAGGCGGTACCCAAAGCAAATGACGTAGTCGCATTCTAACGGCACGGCGCTCAAAACGCGATGTGTATTAGTGAAATCATAAATAAGAATATAAATTTTAAACAGTTGAACAGGTAAAGTTCAGATTAATTAAAACATTACGTGGAATTGAAACGACGCGACGTTAACTTTCGACGATGATGATTATTAAATACCTAAATATTTAGACTTTATTTCACAATTAAACTCCAGAATTAACAATAACTATAATAACAGAATTTGCAAACAAAATGTTAAAAATACATACTATATTTAATTGTAAATATTATTTAGATTCAAATAACGGGCAGATAACCATTAAACAGAGACAAAAAAGATACATTTGTTTCTAGACAGAATGTCATTTGCTACGGTTAGCGCCTTAAAATTAAAGATTTTTCGGTTGTGCCAATTTCACAAAATAACTGTACCTATTCATTCATCAATGACAAGGAAAACTCTTCATTGATGTCGTTAGTCATGCAAATTAACTCTTATACACTTTACTTATTAATCACACATTTGAATTGGTACTGTGTAAAATGTCTGGCATTATTTATTTAAAAAACACCGCAAGAATTAAGCGCAAATCGGTTGTGCAACCTCTTGAACCTTTTGCTTTTTATCTTTCTTTCCCGTGAACGTGTTAATTAACCTCCTCATAAAACCGCGTTTCTTTTTCTTCAATGATCGATTCAACATACCCTGAGTGTCCGTACAATTGTAGGTAGTTTGCGTGATGTTGCTATTGCTACACGTTTGCAAGTCGATGCTAGAGGTTTGCAAGTTATTGCTAGAGGTTTGTAAGTTGTTGCTAGGAGTTTGCAAGTTGTTGCTAGGAGTTTGCAAGTTGTTGCAAGGAGTTTGCAAGTTGTTGCGTGTGGGTGGTAGGAAATAACGACTGTCGTTATCCATGCTAGCATTGGACTCCGACATTGTAACGATGTTGACGGCTGAGTGAGTGTTGCTATTCGGCTGCGGTGAAGGCTGCTGAGGCACAGACGGAATACTTGCATTAGCACGATACGCGCTGAAACAAAATAAGAGTTTCACAAACACCGTTTTTTTTTACAAAATGACATCAAAGCGAGTCGAAAGTCCAATTTACATTGATAATCTCAACCCGTTATCATTAAATTCGTTTAGGAGATACATAATAGTTTAGTTATGCAAGGCTGCAAAGTAGATTTTTGCCGCGAGTACTTGTAATGAAACCTGTGCATAGCGAGGGTTTCACGGTACGCACGCTTTTTTTTAAATAAAACATTTTTTTCTTACTTAACATTTATTAAAATTTATTTTCTATTTTTTAGTTTGGTTTTCTATATAAAGCGTGTTTTGTAGTTTTTTTTAACTATTATTTATTTTCTACTTTTTAGTTTTAGGATAATCGTTTTTTTTTTTTTTCGAATTATTGCATTGTCATCGGTCTTTGACAGGTGTGCAAAATTTGAATGAAATCTGGCCGTTTAAGGTGGGTCAAAATAGCATCCTAAGGAGTCGGTTACAAACATACTAACATACAAACATACATACAAGTGAAGCTAATATAAAGCGTATATAAAATATCCAGGGTCTCTAGCGTATTGCAAAACTATTCATGGACGTTTTGATTCAAAATTGTAACACTAACAACATTACTTCAACTTGAACCATGACCTTTATAAACAATAATGTTTTATATCTGCGTAGTGGTGTGAACGAACGAATGATTAATCTATTAATGCTTTAAGAGAGCGAGACAAGGCTAATATTTCATATAGCGTTATCTATACGAAATATTAGCGTACTTGATATGGAACTCGTTCAGAAATACGCATTTATACATATATTTTTAACATTTTGTACCTTATCAATTTTATTTTGTTAAAGACTTATTTAATTCGATATCGTGTCACTAGTTATTTCTAACCAGTGTGGCGAAAGGATTAAAGTGCGCCTCAGAGGCACCTTTCGTGACTTCCACTTAGGTAAACCTAAATCTCGACCTCTCGACCTTGCCGACAGGACCCGCAGGAAAGACGAATCAGTACAGCGAGAGCTGCTCGTCTATCATATTACTAGCATACCAATATGAAATTTAATCAAAATCGTTATATCTGTTTCGGATTGTTTGAGTAACAAATATTTACATTAATGTGAGTAAAAGTGATCAGTATGAGTAATTATAGAGTCCAAAGAGAATGTGTGGAGTCTGTATGATGCTATCACTCACCATAGATATTTGGTGCTTTCAATGGACTTGGTGAGGCGTTCCCAGAAGTTGTCGCTGTTGTAATACAGCTTGTGGTAGAGACGTAGGTGTATGGGCAGCTCACACATCCGATACATTATCGGCAGCAGCATCCGCTGGTTCAAAACTACAATACACAAGTTTTTTACAAATACATACATGTTTTTTTACTCATTTTTTATGATTGCATACCCATTTGCGGCCTTGCTCAACTTGAATACAACCTGTGTTTAACATTCGACCTGTCACTGTGTGTCACTATCTTTCAAAAAGAGATGGCACTATTTTAAACAGTGATTAACTTTGGACAGGGGATTCTTCGTTTGTCACTTCATGAAGTAACATAGCCCTGCTAATTTAATATTTCTTATTCGTTTTATTGCATGTTTTATTCAGTAATCTTAGCGGAATTTTAATGAATAAGCTGTGACTACATGGAAAAATTAAGCACAATTGAATTAACTGTGTATTATGGTGCGATGTGATTTGAACGACGAGGAATCTCAAGAAAATTTTAGACGGCCATTCCGCGTGACGTCTAGAATTGACAATTGACCATCGACTAAGACTTAACAAACAAATTGACTATAAACAAATATAAACACTTGACACTGGCAAAATTGATATTATTATGTCACATGCCACAAACAAAGAAGAAGCACTTTTGACAGCGATTATTTTCGAAGTAAAAATAGCGCTCTTATATTATTCATTTATTCGAGTTATTTTGTGTTTAATTAGTAATGTTAGTGTTTTTATTAAAAAAGAGCTAGAGTTATTGACTCTGGTGTGAATAATTGAAATAAGAGCTTTGTTTGTTTGTGATTCAAGCAAAATTGTCCGTAAGTGTAGTTATTTTACATCAAAGACACCATTTTACATGAAACTAGGTGTCTCGGTTGCGACTTCGTCTGCGCATTTTAAACAAAAAAACTGAGTAATTGTAAATCTAAACCATTCCCGAATCAACTTGAACACACACAAAAACATCAAAAACTGTCCAGCTGTTTAGGAGGAGTTTAATGACAAACACACGCACAGAAAATTTATATATATAAAGAAAAATGGCGAACGGCAAGATACTACTTTATATCATCAGTACCCGGATGAGCGAGCTTTGCTCAGTATAAAACACGGATAAAATGACGTTTTCTAAAAATGAAACCTAGCTAGATCGATTTATCGCCCCCGAAACCGCCTGCATACTAAATTTCATGAAAATCGTTAGAGCCGTTTCCGAGATTCCGATTACATATAAAATAAATAAATAAATAATCCCGGGCATTTCACACAGCATCATGGTGTTATGGGTTATGTGTTATGGGTACCACATGATTGATATACTACTAATATCCTTTTTTTGTAAAAAAATTAGATTCATATTATACATAGAAACACCCAGACCCGAGCCAAATACTTGCAGATAATACAAACATTTGGTACCCATAACTTACTTTGGGGCCCGATGATGCTGTGTGAAATGTCCGGGATTATTTATTTATATATTCATATCTATAATAGTTACACATAGCCTCGTGATCTTTTATTTAATTTTTTATTTATTTTTTAAATTCACAAAAGAGATCACAATCAACACAGCGTTTTAACAATAATTACGTTTTCAAAACTAAAAAGAAACATACTTCATTGAATGAAATATGAGCCTTTAATACATTTTTAGTAGAAAGTAGATGTATTTTGTATATATATAATATGGGTAGGCCAAATAAACGCAACGCTCCAATGAGACAGCGAGGTATGGAAGGTACATGAAAACATCATCGATGTATACAATTTTTAGATTTTCGTTTATTTTTCAGCTCGACCGATTTTGATAAAATTTCTATGGGACCACCTGTGAAGTGGTCTTCACACAAACCCTTTCAAACAAAAAAGAATTTTCCAAATCGGTTCAGCCGTTTTCGAGTAATCGGTGAACATACATAAAAAAAAAAGATTCCGACGAATTGAGAACCCTTTTTGATAAAGTCGGTTAAAAATTCGTTTATGTGAGTAATGGCGAGTACTATAAACATAGTTTCCGCAGCACACGCCAAATAATTATATTTATTTTAGAAACAAAATATCGAAAATAAAATACAGGCAATGTTTCTAGCTGATGTAGTTTTCTGTAGATAAAATATTTTTTAAATCAGTCAAGTAGTTTCTCAAGTGTATCCATCACAAACATACAAAAAATCTAATCTTTTTTCTACTGAGTGTAGAAAACATGTATAATACTTATTTACCAATGTATCTGTACCACCTGAGTCTTCCTTTACGATTCACACAGTGCACAGTAGCTATATCTTTTCGCTCAGTGATTTCAATTGATCCAATAACCTTTAAGATAACTACAGTACTAAAATAAGTAATTATCTCACCAATAGAATAGGCTTGTACCGCATCTCTGTAGAAGGTATTTTCACGGCTCTGCAGGAAGTCTGGTGAAAGGACAAGCACGATGCAATCACAACGCTCAGTCAACAGCTTAGCCATCGGCGCGTACTGGGTCGCGAAACCTGGCAGCAAGTTTTCTGTTGTGCACAACTGAAACGAACACCGGCATAAGAAAATAATATACACTTACTGATTGCCGCAGCTTCGTGGTATCTACAAATGTCATAATTAGTGTCATAATAAGTTCAGTTCAGCCGGTTAGCTGTGAAAACGTAACAAAGAGACTGACAATTATAAATAAAAAAAAAAAATTAAAACGAAAACAAAGATCTCGTCGACACCACAGTTTTCTTAGGCATAACTTTAGATAATAAGCTGCAATGGGGCCCCACATAGATAAATTGTCGAAGAGACTCAGCACTACAGCATACGCTGTTATAAGGATCCGTCCATTTTACTGACGTAGATACCGCTATACTCGTTTACTTCAGCTACTTTCATAGCATTATGTCATATGGCATTCTGTTGTGGGGGAATGCTGCTGATATTAACACCATATTTGTGTTGCAGAAGAAGGCTGTTCGTGCATTCATAACATGGGCCCCAGAGAATCACTTAGAAATAAGTTTAAAGAAATTAATATCATGACAGTGCCTTGTCAGTATACAGCTATACAGTGGTGGTCATATAATTAAGAACGCTGATATAAAGGGAAGATTTTTTCAAACTAAGACGCAAAAGTAATAGCATGCAATTTTTTCAACCCTTCAGCAATCTCAGCACGCACTATTCGAAGACGTTTGGTAGAAGAAAAATTGCAATGTTGAAACTTTGCCACATACAAGCCCGGCTTGCATTTGGGAGAAAGTATGAAAACTGGACTGTGCGACAGTGGACAAATTTACTTTTTTCTGACGAAACGAAAATAAACAGAGTATGTTCTGATGGAAAACGATATGTACGACGTCCCCCGAATACAACATTCGACCCTAAGTACACGAAAGTTACATTAAAGCACGGTGGTGGAAATGTGAAAATTTGGTGGTGCTTTTCTGGACATGGTGTTGGACCTGTAAAGTTGATAGAAGGTAACATGGATCAGTTCCAATACAAAAATATACTGGAAGAAACAATGTTACCTTATGCTGAAGACGTTCTACCCGTTATTTTGACATTCCAGCATGACAATGATCCAAAGCACACTGCACGCACCGTAAAGAAATTTCTTACAGCGCAATCAGTTTCTGTCTTAGACTGGCCAGCTAACAGCCCAGATCTAAACCCAATAGAGAATCTGTGATTCGAAGTAAAGAAAAAGGTTTCAAATACAGTGTAGGAATTTAAGAGAGCTGTACGACGTTTTTTTAGAAGAATGGAACTCAAATAGAGTGCGAAATGTCAAAAATTTATAGAGTCAATGCCTCGCCGATATAAGGCAGCAATAAAAGCCGTGGATATGCTATTAACTATTAATTTTAGTTAAAAATGTATTAAATTGATTTTTAAATTTTCTACGCTACATATTACATATGTGATTTTTTAAATGTAAGTGTCATACAAAACAATTCCCGAGAAGTTTAATAAACGTTCTTAATTATTTGTCCAGCTTCAGTACTATTTGAATGTGTTACTTTGGTAAATTAAATAAAATGTGAAAAAAAATTGTTTGCAGTTTTATTCTTTATTTCTAAGCCACGTTGCTATAATAATGTGGCTATTTTATAACATAACTAGTTGCTTCTCAGAAGGTACACATCTCTGTGTATGACACGATTTAAATAAAAACTTCTATTACGTCAAATCGTTCTTAATTATATGACCACAACTGTATACACATAAATTGAGTGTATGTGCACAAAAATGTTCATTTATTTAAAAAAAAGTGCGATAATCATAGTATTAACACTAGAAATAACGATAAACACGCTGTTCCCACTGTTAGGCTCGCTAAAGTTTATAAGTATATTACCGGGCAAAGTGTACGCACTTCTATAACAATGGGACCTTGTTAGATTTGTCGATAGGAAAATATAAAAACGTAATAAAATAAAAACTGTAAACTAATAAAGCATATTATGAAATATCTAATTATTTAGATGACAAAAAAGCCAGAATTATATAATTCCTTCTTCTGCCAGAAATTGGCAAGGATCATACAAAAAAGTGTTAAGACGAGACGAGTTTCTTGCTGGATTCTTCTTGAACTGGGGTTAGGAGGAACCGGGTCCCTGCGCCAATGGAGTAAGAAAGACTCATTATACATTTGTAGGTATAACTTTTGATTTTTTTAAAGAATGGATTGAGTCATATGAAAGTGCTTTGTTTGTACATTACAAAACGATTTTTTATTTTATGCTAGGACGTAAAGTACATATTTAAGAAATTAAGTAAAAACGAAACCATTTTAAAAAAAACCAGCCAAGTACGAGTCGGACTCGCGAACCGAGGGTTCCGTACAAACCTGTAGGTATATAAGCAAAAGTTCACCCATCACGACAATCCAGTCATAGTTGGATGATATAACTAAAAATTTACGGTTTTCGCAATTTTTCCTTTATCTGTGATATAAGACGTTGCTTTAAACCAAATTTCAAGATTCTGAGTTCACGGGAAGTACCCTGTAGGTTATGATTCCCTTGCGAGTGTCGAACATTTGCGGCATAAACGGCTGTATCTTTTGATTGCGACGGCTTAGAAGTTTGATTTTTTCACAGCTTTAAGAGACAGTAGACCTGAGTATTTGATATAAAGTTCATCTTGATACCTCCTCGCGTTCCTGAGAAAAAGGGTCTTGACAGACAGACAGACGGATGGACAACAATGTGATCATATAAGGGTTCTGTTTTTTCCTTTACAGGTACGGAACCCTAAAAAAAGCCAACTAATATAATAAATGAGGATGTCTTTATGGATGTTTGTAAGTTTGTGGATGCACTCAGAACTCTTACAAAAGAAGCGGAGAATGCAGTCAGTTTATTCTCGGCTAACAAGAGATACAAGTGCAATAGTTTCAAAATGTTATCCATTGTGACCAATATTGTGTTCTATTAGGAAGTGTGTGAAGTGTGTAGAAGTGTAATGGAATCAGTGGTTCTGTGTGTGGTAAGTTTGGAATAGAATTATAATTTGGTAAAACAAAGCAGTCTCATATCTATTCACATCTATGTTCAGTATCTATTCATATAACAGCCTGTTACAATTAACATTAACCAAAACTATCTGAAAGCTGTTAGTATCAGAATTATATAATCGGCTGGCTGGAATAGCATACAGACTACTGAGCCTACTAGGCTTTTAAGTAGGAACCATAGCAAAGCTGCACACAGAAACTAATAAATTATAAGATTTTGTACCTCAAACCCCAGGCCTGTAAGTCTCGTCTTCATCTCTAATGCAAACTCCCGGTCCGCATCAGCATACAGCACGCAGGCATGGTAATGGTGCTCATAGCCTATTCTATCCTCGTACGTAAGGATTTTACTGAAATCCACCAGTGGCACTAGCTCATTATTGCTAGGTATTGAGACTTGATTAGCTGCTGAAAATTTGATATTATTAAACATAAATGTAGTGTTACTTACACTGTATTTAAAAATAAATAAGTATTCTATCAGTCATCTGGTCACCATAATACAAGCTATGCTTAGTTTGGGGCTAGATGGTGTTGTGTGCGTTGTCCACTAATATTTATTTATTTGTTTATTATTTATTTACAGTAAATTATGGACATATTAAGGCATATGCAAGGAAATAATTAAGATGTGGTTATTTTTAGTTAGGGTCATTATCACTGAAATGGATGAGGGCTATTCATACTTACCATACCAATAGTTGTATGTTAAGGTTAACGGGTATGTTGTGTTTTTGGGTGAATCATAAATAGTAATGCACAATATCTGTCAGAGGATTATCATCTTGGTTTTGATGGTTTTTACACATCAAATTTTATGGAAATTCCAACAAGGCCAACTGATTCTTTTAAATATATTACAGTTGGATATAGTCATTATAGATATGTATCATTATAGAACAGCGGAGTATTCATAAATGCCAATTTTTTTTTTTTTTTTTTTTATATTTCTAATGCAAAATAGTTTTATATGTGCTAGTATGAACTAACCTGGGCTGATCTTTTGTTGTTCTCTGATACTTTGAATGATATCATCATACACATCAAACCTATCCAGTGTGGTTAAATGTTCCAATAGTTCACCAACTGTACTGCTTTTCCCTTGCTGACTCAGTGCCCATAGATCCAAGACCTTGCCAGTTTTATCATTGTAGTTCCAAATAGTGGCCTCTACCTCTGCGGAGATGTTTACTAGAGAGGCCAAACCACGCCAGTCTCTGAAATAGTTCAGTTTTATTTGAGGAACGGTAAGAAATGTAACAATAAATATATAAAAAAAAATATCTATACGGAATTTCCAGCGAACTAAACTAAACAAACTAAATTTAAGATCGAAAGTTACGGTTTCTAAACTGACAGGCAGGAACTTATATCCCACGAACTTACCTGTGCCTCTTTATTTGTCCAGCAGTGGGCAAAACTTTAGTAGAATTCAATAAGGTCGACAACAATGTTCTTGTTGGGATCTGAAGTGACGACATAGGTAAGCGAAGAATGTCGGAGAGGTCCTCGACCATTTTTACGGCTAATTTACACATTCCTTCACACTTTTACTATAATTGTTTAGATTTTCCTTATCTAGTACATGGAACTTGTACAACTACAACGTAAAACGAACAGTGAGTGAGAGTGAGACAACTGCTACACTAGGAAGGAAGGAGAGGAGTGAAGACTGTTTTTTTTTTCGCTCATTTGAGCAGGCTAAAGTCTAAAGACCATACTGCCTTGTCTTGCGTAAAATAATTTCATCCGTTTCAAGGGTAAATTTTTTGTCTTTCGTGAGTTTCATAAACAATGTTTATGTATTCATCAAAGTACTTTGATACATGTGGACAATTTTTTTTGTTTTTTAACTTGAATAAGTTTTTTTTTTCTTCTCTTGTGTCGAGTTATTTTTACATACAATGACGTAAGTACATATTTATTATTGTATTTAAAAGTTTTTTTTCCCATTTTTTGTTATATTTTTTAAAAAATTAATTACTATAATATTCTTTTAAATTTATAATTATATTATGTATGTACATTTTGCACATTTTTATATATTTATTAAGGTACTAGATAAAAACTTATACAACTCTATATAGGTTGATTCATTCTTAAGTAGCTCCTGAATACAACGCGGGACCAAATTAGGCTCACCATAAATTTGGAGGAGTCCATCTATCAGTACAAGGCGCTGAATACTGAATGATGGACAATAAAAAAAATATATGATTAATGATTGAACTTCTCGTGACTGACAATGCTCACAATCAGAAGAGTCAACCAGCTTTAAGCGATAGAGATGATAGTTCAAACGACAGTGACCAAAGCGCATTCGACAGATTGTAGAATCAAATTTTCTATATAAGAAAATCTTACTCTTACAAAACCACGGTCTGGAATCAATCTGGACATCTAGAGTAGCATACCAGGAACCCTTATTTTCGACTTGCGTATAGTGATACGAATGTCTCCCCCATGCATGACACATCCGTTGTTTTAGGAGACTTACAACGTCTGTGTATGGTAACAAAACATCTGCATCACCACCGCTTTTAATATTAGATGATAATATAATATTTGAAAACTTAACTATCGTATTAGCTAGATAATCTGCTATTTCATTTCCTTCAACACCCTTATGTGAAGGCACCCACACCAAGCTAACATTAATATTTAAATCAAATAACTCCACCCATAGCTGTTTTATTAAGTAAATGATGTAATTAGTGTCAGCATGCAATTTGTTATTTGCCAGGTTTTTTAGAACACTCATGCTGTCACTAACAACAACTTATTTATTGTGTCCCAAGTTACGATTTTTAATAAGTTTAAAGCGCTCAAGATTGAAACAGCTTCAGCTGTGAAAACACTAGCGAATTTATCCATTTTATGACCAACACCAATATTCAAAGACGGTTCAAATATGGCAAAAGACACAGCGTTGTCGTTTTTGGATCCATCCGTATAGACAAACTTGTGATCTGTCCATTCAGACAGCATTGTGCACACTTCTCCTTTACTTGACAAAGCATTATCAATAACTACATTAATTTCTGGGAATTTACTATTAAAAGATCTTTCATAGCAAGGTAAAGTATGATTTGATTGATATACATATACATATTTAAATTTTGAAGAAATTGTAACTCTGAAAACCCTGAAGCATAAAAAAAGATTTAAAAACCCCTTGGGCTCCGGACAGATTAGTCAAAAGACTATTGCCAGAAACACAATGAAGTTTTAATATAATCCTTTCTTTTAGGTAATTCAAACGAATATTAATTGGTCGAAGCCTGCATTCAATCTGCATAGCATTGATAGGAGTAGGTACTCCTAAATGCCCCTGTGATTAAACGCAAACATTTATTTTGAAATATATTAATACTATTTACAATTTCTACATCGGCAGCATAACAAACGAAGCCATATTCAAAATGACTACGAACTAAAGATTTGTACAATGTTAATAAAATCCTTGGATCTGCTCCCCAATAAGAGCCTGACAAAGACTTTATTACATTGTGAGCTTTTTGAGCTTTGTTAATGATTTGTTAAGAGTAATTATTCAAGGATAAGTTATGGGAGAATAATACTCCTAAGAACTTAACTTCAAGAGACACTGGCAAAGGTGCATTTTTATAATAAATCGCTGGCAAGTTATTAGATTTTTTCCCAAAAACCACTACCTTAGACTTCGACGGATTAACATCAAGATCTAGATAAGAAAAGTATTTTTCAAGTACTATCAATGCGTCATTGACAATTTCAGCTACATGAGCTAAATCTGCTCCCGACGCATAAACAACCAAGTATCTGCAAAATTGAAGATTTTTAACATGTGAACCTAATATTAAATTTAAACGACGTATATACAAAATGAATATTAAGGGTGACAGAATGCCACCCTGACATACACCTACAGAAGACTATCTTGGACCATAGAGATGTTTATTGTATTTTACAAAAACTTCTCGATCTGATAAAAAACATTGGATCCAATTATATTTTTTCAGGAATGCCTATTAATAGCAGTTCTTGATAAAGAATTTCAATATTGACGCTATTAAAAGCGCCTGAAATGTCAAAGAAAATAGCGACAAGATGAGTGTTTACAGCCAAGGAATTACATATATCAAGTTGTAATTGACAAATACTCTCCCGAGCAGAAATATTTCTGCAAAAACCTAACTGATTGGAAGGTAAAAGTTTGTGATGTTCTACATATAATTCCAAACGTGCTTTCCAAATTGCTCAAAAATTTTACCGACACTTGAAGTGAGCGCAATAGGACGATAAGGTTCAGGGCATAATTTGGGGTAATTGGGTTTCCAAATTGGTAATAAACAGTCAGTTTTCCAATTGTGAGGTACTATATTATTTTGCCAATGTAAATTTAAAATTTGGAGAAAAATTGTCAAACAGTTTCTATTCATTTTCTTAAAGATTATATATGGTACTCCATCAAGACCAAAAGCAGTATCTCTGGCAGAAGTTAATTCACTATATGAAGAGTCTACAAGAAAGCTATTATTAGAATTTAAGTTATTTTAGTGTAGTATTAAGTGTTTTCGATTTAGGTAGTACAAAATCAGGAGTATATTTTGATAAAAAATCACAAATCCATTTGTCGTCTTCATAATGAATAGGTTTATAATAAGATTTATTAAATTTACGCATGATCTTCCATACAACGGTTAATGGAGTGCATCGATTGAATGTTTCTCAAAGAGAGTCCCAGCTTTTTTGTCGTTCTATTTTTATTGTAAGTTTTTTGTGAGCTTGCAGTCTCTTGAACTCCAAATAGCTTTCTTCTGTTGGATTGAATTTAAAATTTAAATATGCTTCTTTGGATTTCAAAACAGCTGCTGAACATTTTTCATTCAACAAAGGCAGATGAGGTTTTTTTTTTCAGGTTTATTAACAACTGCTGACTGTCAGTGTCAGTGACATTGACAACAGAAGAATTTCTGCTTACAACAGAAACAGGGCGTCAACCATGAAGCGACATTCCGAAATTATGGACCGTAATTCCTACCACAAAACACATTTATTCCGTTTTCGGTCCCGAAAACGGCACGTGACAATCCGGTCATTCATAATTCCTACCATGAAGCGTCCGTATTAACGAAATAACGGCAGTTTGACAACATTTCTTTCGTGATTTTAACCTCTAATTTTACGAAAGCTCAAGGGTTAAACTTTAGTATCTGGATACAGGAAAAGGGGGGGAGGGGGGGATCCCCCCACCCCCCTGGTACCACTCCTAATTTGCGGAATTACCCCGTTCTCGAGATATTTGAATAAATGAAACCTAACCTCAAAAAAAAGGGGGATAGGGGGGGAAACAGGGTGGAGGGGTTTATCAGATTTGAGGTTAGAAATGTTTAATTTTCTCGAAAACTAAGGATTTCCGCAAGTTAAAATATGTAATCAGGAAGTAAAACCCTACCAGATTTGAGCATTTTCACCCTCCAATTCCTGTATCCAGATACTAAAGCCAAGCCAGCTCAAGAGCTAACTTTTTACTTTCGTAAGTATCAACTTTAGTGTTTAAGGTGCTCTTAAGGACATAAAAGTGGTTTGATCGTAATTGTGTTGAAATGTTAAGGCGTATAACATGTTATAAATGAAAGATTTGGTGTTATTATCATTTATAAATTTTCTCAGACAAGCCTAATTTTATTTAAGTGTTTCAATTTAAGTCCTCTTTTTGATGAGCCTACAAGAGTGACACTAACAACAGCCACTTGTCTAGATAACATTTATTGCAGTTGCACACCACTTCATAAGTGTGCACTAAAACATTTTAGTTCTGACCATTACGGTCACTGCGCCACCTTTTCTTGTGATCGTATAGTTGAAGCTCAGAACTTTACTCACCGACCTATTACAGAGAGCCGCATCAAAACATTTCAAAGTAGAATTGAACACAAAGTTTCCTTTGTACCATGCATCGATGATCAAATGATCTTTTCACCACATTGTCTAATTTAATAATTAAAGAACATGCTGATATATTTACAGTAAAACATGCAAAACAAAAAATCGTGCTAGATTTGTCGACTGGGCTACACCGGGTATTTATAGAAGTAGGAATACATTGTATGAATTATATGCTACCAGAGAGACAATGTTAGACGATCCAGTTTTTATTATCTTATATGTTAAGGAATTACTCAAAAGTCTTCAAAAAAGTTTTTCATGCGGCTAAGTCACTGTTTTTGAGAAAAATAATAGAAAATTCAACAAATAAAATAAAAGCAACTTGGAAATTGATAAATAATGAAACAGGTAAATCAAGGGCTCGCAATATACAGTTCAAATTAAATATAAATGGTACAATAGAAAAGCTAGATCTTGGGCTAGGGAAACTAATTTTATGTGCTTTCCCTTACTCAAAATCATTGAGTGTTAAAGACAATGACAAAATATTCAATTTGAATTTAATACTATACAATTTGACATGTCGTCATAGTGACATTTTATATTTAGACACTAATAATTTTATTAGTAATTTTTATTTGACAAAAGGTAATGTATACCTTAGTAGACGTAGTAAGTTAATTATTGCTAAATTGTTAGCATTTAATATTTCTGATTCTGTTATTAGAACTATAACACAGAGTAATGACAACCCCATATTTAGTAATAGTACTGGGGGAAAAAATGTAGTATGGCCAACTGATCAGCATTTAAACTAACCAAGTCGACAATGGGAAAAACAGGCAGTTTACATGTAGTTCACCAAAATATGCAAGGCCTGCCCAGCAAAGTATTAGAATGTGAATTATTTTTAAATCATTTCAGTGTAGATATTATGTGTATCACTGAACATTGGATGGTACAATCTGAGGTACTTCCTTTCTACGAAAATTACAATATTGTCAGCAGCTATAAACGCAAGAGCGCAATACGTGGTGGCTCGTTAATTATTGTAAAAAATAACTTAAAATGCAAGGAGCGTAAGGATATTAGAAATCTTTCTATTGAAAGAATTATTGAGGTGTCGTGTGTCGAGCTGGAGCGGCATGTCGTCGTGAGCGTTTACCGTCCTCCCAATGCTGATTTTGGGTTATATGAATGCACTATGGAAGAAGTATTGCAAAAAATAGCTTGTGATAAGATCATAATAGTTTGTGGTGATTTTAATATAAATATTCCGATTGATCCATTATCTGAAAGACTTTTAAACTTATTTAAGTGTTTCAATTTAAGTCCTCTTTTTGATGAACCTACAAGAGTGACACTAACAACAGCCACTTGTCTAGATAACATTTATTGCAGTTGCACACCAGTTCATAAGTGTGTACTAAAACATTTTAGTTCTGACCATTACGGTCACTGCGCCACCTTTTCTTGTGATCGTATAGTTGAAGCTCAGAACTTTACTCACCGACCTATTACAGAGAGCCGCATCAAAACATTTCAAAGTAGAATTGAACACAAAGTTTCCCTTGTACCATGCATCGATGATCCAAATGATCTTTTCACCACATTGTCTAATTTAATAATTAAAGAACATGCTGATATATTTACAGTAAAAACATGCAAAACAAAAAATTGTGCTAGATTTGTCGACTGGGCTACACCGGGTATTTATAGAAGTAGGCATACATTGTATGAATTATATGCTACCAGAGAGACAATGTTAGATGATCCAGTTTTTATCTTATATGTTAGGAATTACTCAAAAGTATTCAAAAAAGTTTGTCATGCGGCTAAGTCACTGTTTTTGAGAAAAATAATAGAAAATTCAACAAATAAAATAAAAGCAACTTGGAAATTAATTAATAATGAAACAGGTAAATCAAGGGCTCGCAATATACAGTTCAAATTAAATATAAATGGTACAATTTTGACAAAGGAACAGGATGTTGCGAATGCATTTGATAGTTTTTTCTCAGATATACCAAAAATAGTGACCAAATCGTTAAACTCTTCAGCCTCCAGAGCTTCCGTTCTATTAGAATCTAGTGTTGCAAAATGTAAGAATGAGTTTAGTTTTAGCTACATTAACGAGGCTAGTATTGTAAAAGCATTCAAGTTAATTAATATAAAAAATACAGAAGATCTTTGGGGAATGTCTACAAAGGTGCTGGGTGTCATTATCTTAGATATTGCACCATGTTTAGCTTATATTTTTAATAGATGTATCGACGAGGGAGTTTTTTCCGATCTCATGAAACACAGTAAACTCATTCCTATGTTTAAGTCTGGAAGTGAAAGTGATCTCGCTAATTATAGACCGATATCGATATTACCTGCTTTAAGTAAAATCTTTGAAAAAATAATTCTTAATCAGTTATTATACCACTTTAACGTTAACGGCCTGCTACATAGTAATCAATACGGATTTACTAAAGGTCGATCAACAGCTGATGCAGGTATAGCGCTCTTAAAGCATATATTTGAGGCCTGGGAGAAGTCACAGGATGCAGTTGGGGTATTCTGCGATCTATCTAAGGCCTTTGACTGTGTGAGTCATGCAACCCTAATCACAAAGTTAAAATATTATGGCATTAAAAACCGGGCGATTGACCTCATACAGTCTTATCTATCCAATAGAGTCCAGAAAGTAGACGTGGGTGGTGAGAGGTCTTTGGGATCAATTATTGATATAGGGGTACCTCAGGGATCGATACTAGGCCCTTTTTTATTCCTAGTATACGTTAATGATTTACCTTTTTTTGTAAAAAATATTTGTGATATAGTTTTATTTGCAGACGATACGTCTTTAATTTTTAAAGTTGATAGAGGTAAAACCAGTATATGCGATAACGTAAATGAATCCTTATCGTTAGTTCTTAACTGGTTCACTGTAAATAATCTTTTGCTTAATTCCAAAAAAACTAAATGTATCAAATTCACTTTGCCAAATGTTATTCATAGCCCGTCCAACATTGAAATAAATGGAGAGGCAATGAATCTTGTAAATTCCACGATCTTCCTAGGTCTTAATATTGATTCAAAACTACAGTGGGGACCACAAATTGAAACGCTTGCTGGTAGGCTTAGTTCCGCTGCATATGCAGTTCGTGCGATACGGTGGCTTACTGATGAAGCTACAGCTAGACTAGTTTATTTCAGTTACTTCCATAGTGTTATGTCATACGGCATCATTCTTTGGGGGAAAGCAGCTGATATTGGTAAAATATTTGTAATTCAAAAAAGGGCAATACGTGCCATTTATAAAATGAAACCACGAGAATCTTTGAGAGAAATATTCAAAGAAATTAATATTCTCACAATAGCTTCACAATATATATATGAAAATTTGTTATATACACATAAAAATAGAGATGGGATTCAGCAAAATAGTGACCTTCATAAAATGAACACTAGGAATAAACATAAATTATACATCCCTAGGTTTCGACTAGAAAAAGTTAATAAGTCATTTATGGGGAACACGGTGCGCTTCTATAATAAGCTTCCTGAAAATGCTACTAAACTACCTATTAAGAAATTTAAAGCATACATTAAAGGTAGTCTTTTGAAGAAAGCTTATTATAATATAGATGACTATATTATTGATAAGAATGCATGGCCTCATGTCGCTCTGCCGTCAGACAGTTAACCGACACACTTGAAATGTATAAACTCTCTTGTATTTGTATTTCGTAGTTAAGGTAGTTATAAGATGGATCATTATAAAAAAGCGCTAGGACCAAGACGAGTTTCTTGCCAATTCTTCTCGAGCTTGGGTTAGGATGAATTGGCACCTAAATTCACCTAGTATGTAAGACGTTTCAAAGTGATCCTTGTGATTGTATTGAATAAATCATCTTTTGACTTTGACTTTGACTTTGACAATTTTGACTAAAGAACAGGATGTTGCGAATGCATTTGATAGTTTTTTCTCAGATATACCAAAAATAGTGACCAAATCGTTAAACTCTTCAGCCTCCAGAGCTTCCGTTCTATTAGAATCTAGTGTTGCAAAATGTAAGAATGAGTTTAGTTTTAGCTACATTAACGAGGCTAGTATTATAAAAGCATTCAAGTTAATTAATATAAAAATACAGAAAATCAAAGATCTGCAGCATGACATAAACGCGATTCAGGCTTGGAGTGACACAAACCGACTTCACTTTAACGTATCTAAGTGTCAAGTTGTGAGTTTCACCCGCTCGTCACAAAGCATAGTAGCACAATATGAACTCGGAAATGATTGATGAATGATAATTAGTAGGTGTTATTCAGTAATAGATCTAGGGATAGAATTTGACACGAAGCTAAACTTCCACAACCATATCCGCTTGCTAACCGTCACTTGTTTTAAAAGGTTAGGTTTTGTTTCACGTAACTGCTTCACGAAGCTTCACGAATATACATGCCATAAGACTACTCTACACTTCTCTAATCAGAACAAAAGTTGAATACGGTGCCGCTGTATGGAACCCTTATGAAGTTACATACTCACTGATGTTAGAAATGGTTCAAAAAAGATTTCTCAGATTCTTATACAATAAACGTTATGGTTACTATCCATTTATGTATCCAACGCTATATCTTCAAGGGGCTTTAGGGTTTAACTCTCTTGAAACTAGAAGACTCTACGAGCAAACTATATCTTTGTGCCGCATACTGAGGGGTGTTGCCGATGCCTTTTCTTCTAAGTGAAGCCAGCAGGCTATACGTACCAGAACAGCGTGCTAGGTTCCGCCCTGGCCGCGTACGAATTTTTGAGCCAGTGCGGGCACGGACACTGTATTGTCAACGTTCGCCTATCTCCCGTGCGCAGCGCAATCTCAATGCGCTCATAACCAAGCATCCTCACTTCGATGTGTTTGCGGATGAATGGAAGATGATTGAACCTGCTTGCCTTAACTTTTGTGAGAACAATATTATTAAGTATTATTATACCTAGGTATGTTTAAAGTTCCAGGTTTAAGTAAGAATTGTAAAATGTTTAGTTTTTTTTTGGTTTTTTTTTATGTAAGTAATTGTTAAGTATTGTGATTTCGTTTGCTTTGTTTAAGTTTCTTGTTTCTCTATTTTATATTGTATTAAGTATCCGTCCTAGATATAACGCATTAGTGTAAGCTGTAAAGTTATATCTATTTTAAACATTCATAAACATAAATAAATAAAAAAAAAAAAAAAAAAACCGAGAATCTTTGAGAGAAATATTCAAAGAAATTAATATTCTCACAATAGCTTCACAATACATATATAAAAAATTGTTATACACACATAAAAATAGAGATGGGATTCAGCAAAATAGTGACCTTCATAAAATCAACACTAGGAATAAACATAAATTATACATCCCTAGGTTTCGACTAGAAAAAGTTAATAAGTCATTTATGAGGAACACGGTGCGCTTCTATAATAAGCTTCCTGAAAATGCTACAAAACTATCTATTAAGAAATTTAAAGCATACATTAAAGGTAGTTTTTTGAAGAAAGCTTATTATAATATAGATGACTATATTATTGATAAGAATGCATGGCCTCATGTCGCTCTGCCGTCAGACAGTTAACCGACACACTTGAAATGTATAAACTTTCTCTCGTATTAGTATTTCGTAGTTAAGGTAGTTATAAGATGGATCATATAAAAAAGCGCTAGGACCAAGACGAGTTTCTTGCTAATTCTTCTCGAGCTTGGGTTAGGATGAATTGGCACCTAAATTCACCTAGTATGTAAGACGTTTCAAAGTGATCCTTGCGATTGTATTGAATAAATCATCTTTTGACTTTGACTTTGCCTATACTTATTCCTTGTTTGATATCTTTTCTAGTGACAATGGCGAGATTAGCAATGATTTTTGAAGCAATAGACGAAGAACGCCATGAACGCATTAGAAATCGCCGCCAAATGCGTAGTACATTCCTCGAAAGGACCATCCTTGACATCGAGTTTGTGGCCAGATACAGACTCAGTAAGGAACTTTTCGAGGATCTATGTCATGATGTGGTACCTTTACTGCCTTTACCAAAAAACAATAGAGCAATCGATCCACGTATATAGGTAATAAGTTACTTCTTATTGCCTATATATATATATTGTTAGGAATTTGATCAGGATGTAATTATTAATAGAAAATACAAACCATACAAGCCAAAACAAAACTACTCTATTCAAAGTAAGAAAAATCAATCCTCTCTCAATGACAATCCAAAAAACAATCCCTGCGCGATATTTTCTTCACGATGACAGGCAGCCAAGTCGCAGCAAGAAGTATGGTTCGCAGCACCGAAGAGTATGAAAGGTAGGTAGCTCTATGTTCCTTACACGGCCTCTCCTGACAGGAGTCCGTGCTCGGGCTCCTCTAATTCTCCAAATCAGTTTCCAGTTACCGCAGAGAAACTGGCTAGTCTTCTCGTAGATCAGCAGAACCCTGCGCTGCTGATGCACTTGACATGCTGTTCACAGGCGGGCTCGAGGCTCTGGGTGACAACTCATTGGCTTGTAGCACAGCGACGGCGGTTGTA
Organism: Lampropteryx suffumata; assembly: GCA_948098915.1. Lineage (NCBI taxonomy): Eukaryota > Metazoa > Arthropoda > Insecta > Lepidoptera > Geometridae > Lampropteryx > Lampropteryx suffumata. Next base: position 20,283,443 of record OX402546.1, read on the forward strand.
GACTCCTCGTCAGTCTCGGTGTCAGCGTCTACGCAGCACACAGAAAACAAATACACATTGTCGCATACCAGTATACAAAAATGTGTGATTAGACAGGTCAACGTGCCATAGATTTGAAGTTGAAAAGAGAATATGAAGTTGGAAATTAATTTAAGTTAGTTTGCAAGAAATGACAAAAAAAAATAATCGAGGTGAAATACATATGAAGCCATGCTGCAGTCATGACTAGACATGTATTTGATCATCAAAGGGGTAATGCAAAGGCACAATATTTTAGCACACTCATAAATGCTTGTGTACAAGGCAATTATGCGTATGGACCACATACAAGGTATCGGATACATGGACGCCACTTCCGATAAACTATACAGGGAAACGCTGTGAAAGGATCACTCGTAGACCCAATCTCAACCCCACCGTGTCTCCACCTCAATGCAAGGCCACGATGTCGAAATACTGTTGTGGAGGTCACCTCCTCAACCTCACCACGATAACCCCGCACGGCAGTACCGCAATGTCGAGACGTGCGCACGCCAATAAACCAAGACTCAGCACCAACGTAAGCGGCACACACTTCAGGAGTTCACTTTCCACGCCATGGGATGATGAACTCGTACCGCCACCGCCCGCTTAGGTTGACTTTCCATAGGAGCCAGCCAGGAGTTGCAGCTCATCCATGTGGTAACGTCTTCACCACGCGATACTGGCCATGCATGCCGGTATCCAGCTTGCCAGTCGACTGTGCTTGCTCTCTGACAAAAACAAAAGAAATTAATTAAAACGTCCAAGGAGGCTTACTCCCCTCGTTTTCATAGGTATCATGACTTAGTCTGTTTTGTCGGAGCCTTTTTGAAACCCTTTGCCGACTCTTTTCACCCAATGCTTCTCTGTTAGGTCTGCAATCAGTAACATTGCGCATCAAGCCTCGCCAAGCTACATTCAACGCAAATCATGTTTAAGATTGTGCGACAATATCGTTCGACCTGCCCATTAGATTGATGCATCTCCAGTGTTATTAAATGTACTTCACAACTTATCAGCTCAAAGATACCTATAAAGGTATGCCTAAAAAGAAATGCCTTTTACGTGCCTCGTGGAGAGGTAACTCTTTAGGAATAGATTAGCGGAATTGTACTAAATATTTGTCCATCTGTTTAATGTTTTGTAATGGATTTCCGCAAAGTCACGCCTGAATCAATTATCTATGCTGTAGAACTTTAACCACCGCAAAATTTACGAGTTTGTATGAATGGTACTTACTCTCCGCACTGCAATGGTATTAACACTTTACGTATGCTAAGAAAAATAAACGACAACACGTTTCTGGCCCTCTTAATGAACCTGCAATTAGACCGCTCCATCCGATCAAACTTGCATCTGTGTGAACTTCGATCGGCAAGCGGAGTCGTAAATTACAAGTACAGGTTCACTTAGTAGACATTCGATAGCGTATTTTTCAAAAGGCTAGCTGTAATAATCCCTAGTAAAAGTCTACTCTTTCTAGTCAGAGCAGAAAGTTAGCTATGTAACGGTGAAAGTAGCTAGATCCGAACCGGAGACAAATACTCGCAGATCATACAAACATTGGTTCCGCGATGGTAATGAAACCCGCAGCCTTGTGCGTCTCTGCCAAGCCTTGGGTCTCTGCGCCACCAGAGGTCGTAGTAGTATGTTTGCTGTAGAGCTAATATCAGTGTTGGGTACCGTTAGTACCGGTAAGCCCATAAGTTTCCGTACTTATATCACGTTTTTAGGTTCGGGATACTTTGTCAACGCTCTTACTTTATCATGACTCGGCTGTACCTGACCTTGACTTAAACTTCGACCAATATACTAAATTTGTGTAGTAAGACAAAATACGCAAATTAATGGAAACGTGTGCCTTTGTTAGAACCAAAAGTACATCACGTTACAGTTCAAAACCCCGCTCTATATTAAAAGACACCATCGATATTGTCAAAGACTTCACCAGATTCAATAAATTTGCGAAATGTTATTGCTACAATCCGTTTGCATACAACAGGAGCATTGGCCTATACTGCATCTTTAAACATTCAAACTGGCCCTCGGGAGTGACAAAAGCACTTCTAACTGCTTTTGTTAGAACTGACTCTACCTGGACCACCTGGTGATATCTCATCACCATTTCTAAGCTCGATATTTGCTATGACCTAACCGGTCTATATGGTCATCGATTCTCGAAAGCGAAATCCGATCTTTAACAATGATCACATTCAGCTTCCGATAATCCACACGCATCCGACCCGATCCGATCACATCAGATCCATACTCCTTTTTTACAAGAAGGATGGATCTAACATTGTCAGATTCTGACCCTGGTAATCTTCTTGTCTAAGAAGTTCTTAATAATATCATGAACTAGATGTGTTTCCGCATATGAAAGGCGATATGGGCGGTAGTTGACAGGTGCATCACTGTTCAGTTTGATACACATGCTACCCGTATTTATTGTAGTCGTGGCAGTAGGTACCTGCAACCAGATACGAGCCTATCCAAGTTTTCCGTCTTTCAGGGTGCGTCAATTGAAACTTTAGACTGAACACCTATCACACAGTCAACCAGCTCTAAGTGACTAAGAAAAGTAAGTGACTGAGAATCAGTCTGTATGTACATATGTATGTACGTATACGTATGTACTTAGTATAATATCCTCTATTTAAAACAATGTACCTACATAACATACACATGTCGTTGTCCAAGACTATTGTCTGGAGATGCAGGAGATGCAGTTGGTGGTGTCCCCGGGGGCAGGAGCTCTATTTTCTGTTCTTGGACAGGGGGGGTTCTGCAAAAAATAAGCATAAATAATATTTGTTGCATTATTAAACTTACCTAGGTAAGTTTAAACCACCAAATATAAAAAAGCATTAGGTAAATAATTTTAATAGGTATATCATAAAAATGGGTTCTCCTAAACAAACACTAGGCGAACAAGCACTAGGCGAACAAGCGGACAGAAGAAAAATTGCTTATTTGACATCTCAGTTGGAACAGATGTCAGAACACCTGGGGGTCAACCATGAAGCGACATTCCGAAATTACGGACCGTAATTTCGGCCAATTTCTACCATAAAATACATTTATTCCGCTTTCGGTCCCGAAAACGGCACGCGACAATCCGTCATTCATAATTCCTACCATGAAGCGTCCGTACCAACGAAATAACGGCAGCAGGTCAACCATAAGATGGCAATCCGAAATTACGGATCCGTCCGACACACGCACGAAATAGGAAGGCTATACCTACCATGAGGTAACAACGGACTTATTTCTTTCGTTCGGGGTCTTTTCGTGATTGAATGAAAGATGAGAAGTTCTTTAACGTACACAATACACCGTGTGAAAAAATGAACAAGTATGAAACGACCATATTAAAAACTCCATTCGTTTGTATTAGACATATGGTTATTCGTGAACACTTGAAATAAGTAGTTTAAAATATCGAATAAATCCTTACCTATATTATCCTATGTCATTTGTCATTTCACGCAAAAACGTCACGCGAGATGTGATAATTTTACAGGACCTTTATTTACTATAAAAAAATGTAAGCATTTAAATCGCAACATTGGCAAAATTGTGGTCTCTTTCACAACCAAGAACACAAAAAGTTTCATAGTATTTTTGTGATGTGTTGGTCAAAGGAACAAAGAAGTAATGACGATGTAAATTACTTGAAAAGTTTTGTACGCATTTATGTAGAAAGTGTAACTCACATAGTGTTTTAAATGTTAGATAAACAGTCCTACTGTAACACAAATAGGTGGCTACCGGAAGAGCAACAAGAGTTAGCCCTCGGTCACTTGAAGAATGCAGGAAGTCACAACCACTCCAGAGATTTGTGGGCTTGGCTGACTGACGAGTTAAATGCTCTGGGTGTGTGCAATAAGAATGTTAAACAATTGCAGAAGATAAACATCTTGTAAGTATTCCGCTAGTAACCACCTAAGTATAACGTACCTAGTATTTGTCTGTGATAATTAATCGAAAACTATTTCAGGATTGCACCAACAAACAATATTTGCCAATATAAGCTGTGGACTGTCTACTACACGCTCGTAACGCTCTTGGCGTAGGAGGGTTTTTGGTGAACCCGATACAATAATGAACAACCTCCATGGCAGCCTGATTTTGCTCGAGACAATCAACTACTGCAGCCCTGAACTAAACTCGAAGAGCAAGGGATGCTTTGATTCAATTACTTGGTAGACCCAAGAGCATCATAATAATAAAACTAAATTTTAATAAATCAATATTTTTTTATTAGTATGTACTTATTATTAAAAGGGTCGTTATCACGTTTCGTTCAGATTACCTTTCCAAGGCCATAACTGGTAGGTCTCTAAAGTTTTTGTAAAATCTGTGGTTATGGAAATGTTAGAGTCTAATCAAGCTTTAATGTCACCAAGCACCAAAGAGCTACGTGGTTGTATAAAGAAGTAGCTGAGAAAAAACATGTTAAAATTTCATTCCTCTCTGTAGGGATCGCAGCGCAGCTTAGCTAAGCAAAATATAAGCAATGCAATACTTCCCGCGCGCTGGATACCTCAGTCAACTCCCGACAAGCAGACGAATAATACATGTACCTACATGAATACGGAATAGACGCTGAGTGATTAACAACTAAGTATTTCATTTATAAAAATAACATATCCAAAGTTAGATAACCTTCTAAATAGACTTTGACATATATATCAGTACATTGGTGGTAAACATTTCCTTACATTGACAAACATATTACGTACATTGGTGACCTTCCGACGATGAACTTATGAACTTACATTGACAAACATATTACGTACACTCTCCCTGTCCAAACGACCCATCAGCAACTTTGATGATTTTTTATTCTACTTTATTTTTACAAAACGCCAAATAAATTCTTCTTTTCGGACAAATAAACAATCAAAGAATATTTGAATGAGGCTGTTTCGATTAGAAAGGGGTTGCAACATCGCAATAATCGAAGTTTTATTTTGGTCAAGCAAAAAACTTCATTTCCATCCGCACTGTCGGTCATCAACATTTTTTTCGAGTCCGGCCCTTTACAGTGGCTAGGTAACTTCCCGTGCATCCCACAACGAACCAGTCATCGGCACACCTTAGTACAGTCAAGACTGTGTCTCCACGTAAAAAAATATTTACGATCTCGTGTCGTCGGGAGCACTTTGTCATTGATTCGCCATCATTGTCTTCCAGTGATTTTCAAGGTAATTAATTTTTTTGGTGGTTTCTTAGATACCTAATTTTGATCTCTAGCATAGTACTGTTCTAGGTTATATTTCACACAGTTTTGGTACACGCGTAAATTGAATAATCGAGGATTAAATGCCAAATAGTCATTCCTCTCCAATTCATCACCTTCCATTTTTTCAAAAATAGTTCTGGATGGTAATGAAAGCGTTTGGAGAGGAATGACTTGTTACCAAATATTACTAGATATATCAAATATTTCAGCGAAAACAGGTAGTGAAATATTAAAATGGCATGTTAAGCTATAGGTACTTAAAGTATTTTGCAGATATCGACCTTACTGGGTTGTTTTTCCAAAAGAAGAGCGAGATACATGTCAATGCATGTTACATGCCAATGTTGATCTTCTGATCAAAGCCCTTCAAAAATCTAGGATCACACCTGAAGGATCAACAACATGTTGACAGTTGACAAAACAACATGGGTTGAACAGTCTTTGTTGCGACCCATATTCAATGCAATGATTCCGTATGCAATGGAATTGCCTTGCAAGATGGAATTACCACAAAGCCGGTAATGGAGCACCGACCGGATGGTGTTGGGGCAGTTCTAAGATCCACGTCAAATTCGGTGGCGACGTCGGCTCTTTCGAAGATTTTGTAGATCTTGATTCAGAGATCGTAACTTCAGAATATTGATGTTATTGTAATTTCAGAGGAAGATATCAACCGTAAAAAAATTTTGAGCTCACGTTTCAGGGGTAGGTACTATTAAAGTCCACCAAGTAATATGGTCGTCTGAATTACCATACAGTGTAGCTCTCAGAAGCCTCAGCTGTTTTAGCTGCTTAAATAGCTTCCTGCCATGAGAACACCAAACACACATGGGAATGCTACACATGAGATTTGATTACCAAAGTTATTTACCAAAAGCCCAAAAGATCAGTCATCACAAGCTGATCATACGCCAAAGGCAAAACATCGACAAGACATTGAACAGTTTCTTGAGTCAACATAAATATAATGAAATGACATAGACGGAGCGGAACAAGAAATAATAAAAAAACTTGATTAAAAAAAGGATGTCAGTTAAAAAAGTCCATTAGACTGACGATGCTACCAACAAAGAAAACCTCATGGCTGTGGATGCTGCTGACGCTTTGGACTTACAATACAATTTAGATGACTGGGTTAACACCCAGGTTCTCACTTTGTCACTAACGTGAAATATAATACAGACAAAGTGATAACCCAATTCGTTTATTACGTAGAGAAAATAATAGATAAAATATTAATACAAATGAATTTTTTTTTCATGGTATGTTTTTAATAATTTGTTAATTAATATTATTCAACTTTTTTTGAAGACTTTTATAATCCTTTTCTTTTATAAGCATTTAATTTTATAATATGTAAGAATAACTTTTTTAAATATAAAAATAACCTTGTCGTGCTATAAGCTATTAAGGTAACATACTTAATAATTTTGTTTTAAAATGATTAAAAGACTGATTGATGATTAATTATTTTTATTATTTTAACTATTAAACCACTTTTACTTTATATAATTATTATTAGTCTGTCCTATAAGTACACTATTTTTAAAAATTTCATCGCCTTACATACTTTTTCATTACCTTCCAGGTATATATCATTTCGCTCCTTGCATAGTTCATTACCCTCCAGGCGATTTTCATTACCTTCCACACGCTCATTACTATTCATCGCTTTAGAAAAAAAGTTTTTGACTTACGAAGGTGCCTTTGATAGATTACTATTATGCATACGTACCTAGACCTATATGAGCAATAAAAAGTTCAAAAATAGGGGAAAAAAATAAATATCACTGAAATCGAAAATCTGAACAAAACGCGATAACGACCCAAAAACTATTAAGAAAATAAAAAGTTCTCTGTGATAATAAAATGTTTTTATTTTTCTCTAAATGTTTTGGGTGCTGGCCTGCACTGCTATGCACAGCTCCTGAATAGTATCCCGGATGAGGGACTTTGGCCCTCTGTGACCACTCATTGCTCCTCAATAGCAAAGAGATGCGTGCACAACATTTATCCGTCATTTACCGGACGTAGGCTTCTCCATGGCACAGAATGCGAGCCGCGCTGAAAAAAATTACAGATAAGACAATGAAATACAGAATCCATATTAATATTATAAATTCAAAAGGGTCTTTGTCTTTTGTTACCTATTCACAGCTAAAGGGCTGAACGGATCTTGATGAAATTTGGTAAGGAGATAGAGATAGTATCTTAGAGACCGGCATGGTCTATTTTTTTATATAATTACTATGCATGTGAAGTTGCGGTCAGCAGCTACTACACAATAAAAAGGTATTTTGTGATGTACTTAATCAAATTAATAAGTTCATTATACTCAATAAACATAGCATACTCATGTCATTATGCAAGCCTATTGTATGCAGGAAATGCAAGTGATGGTGACCCAGGGGGCGGCTTTATTCTTAGTTTATGTTCTTGGGGACGGAAATAAATTTATTGCATTATTAAACTTACCTATACCACCAACTACATTTGTATCGGGTTCACCAAAAACCCTCCTACGCCAAGAGCGTTACGAGCGTGTAGTAGACAGTCCACACCTTATATTGGCAAATATTGTTTGTCGGTGCAATCCTGAAATAGTTTTCGATTAATTATCACAGACAAATACTAGGTACGTTATACTTAGGTGGTTACTAGCGGATTACTTACAAGATGTTTATCTTCTGCAATTGTTTAACATTCTTATTGCACACACCCAGAGCATTTAACTCGTCAGTCAGCCAAGCCCACAAATCTCAGGAGTGTTTGTGACTTCCTGCATTCTTCAAGTGACCGAGGGCTAACTCTTGTTGCTCTTCCGGTAGGCACCCATTTGTGTTACAGTAGGTAGGACTGTTTATCTAACATTTGAAACACTATGTGAGTTACACTTTCTACGTAAATGCGTACAAAACTTTTCAAGTAATTTACATCGTCATTACTTCTTTGTTCCTTTGACCAACACATCACAAAAATACTATGAAACTTTCTGTGTTCTTGGTTGTGAAAGAGACCACAATTTTGCCAATGTTGCGATTTAAATGCTTACATTTTTATAAAGTAATTATAGGTCCTGAAAAATTATCACATCTCGCGTGACGTTTTTGCGTGAAATGACAAATGACATAGGTAAGGATTTATTCGATATTTTAAACTACTTATTTCAAGTGTTCACGAATAACCATATGTCTAATACAAACGAATGGAGTTTTTAATATGGTCGGTTCATACTTGTTCATTTTTTCACACGGTGTATTGTGTACGTTAAAGAACTTCTCATCTTTCATTCAATCACGAAAAGACCCCTAACGAAAGAAATAATTCCGTTGTTACCTCATGGTAGATATAGCCTTCCTATTTCGTGCGTGTGTCGGACGGATCCGTAATTTCGGATTGCCATCTTCATGGTTGACCTGCTGTTACCTCCGTGTCGCCTGCTGGGATGGTGGCTTTTAATGATAGCTGTTCCAGTAGTTTTTTATTTGTATAAAAACATTGGCGTTGTTAAATAGGTCAAATGTTATTCCTATCTTGTACTTATTTATTGATCTTAGATGTAAAACTCCAGAGACGCTATGTTCACGCAATGCTTTGGAAAATTTAGTTTAAGCGGTCACGGTCATTAAAAGCAACACCGTCATCAGTGTACGTTAGGAATACGAGAATCCGTCCGACTTGTTGGAATTATCCGGGTATTTTCGTATGTATCCTTGAACTTGATAAATCTCATACCTGTCCTTAGCCCTTTCCTTACTGTTTTTTTTGACCTCATCAGCTTGTGGAGATTCGACCGAGTCAGAGTCTGAGGTTGACCCTTCCGACCGGTCTTCATCCGGAGGTGGAGGCTGCTCACACCTCTTCCTCTTTTTCCCCATGGCTTACCGGTACCAGCGGCTTTGTATTTTATTTACAACGAAAAAAAAAATTACAGAGATTTTACTAAATTACAAAAAGATTTCGAAAGTTCGCGCTTTTCCACTTTCGAGAGTTTCGAGGTTCCCGCCTTTTTTTTTTTTTCGTGACGACTGGACTGGGCTGACAGTGTGACGTACGCGGACGACTTGACTTGATTCAGGGGGGAGACAGTTAAAACAAGCAATAGAGTCCGCGCCACGAAGTCCTACGGCAGAAGCGGGAACTAAATTTGACAGTTCCGCCATGTTGTCTGTTGACTGTTGTCATGTCAGCATTGCTCGTGGAGTGTGTCGGTTGTGGAATTGCTAGTTATTTTTATTTTTCAGGTGTTTCCGTGAAAACGGTATCTCGAATCACCAAAGAAGGAGAAGTTGCTGCAAGTTCTTCGAATAAAATTGTCACCCCCGGAAATGGAAATGGATACGAGATAACGACTGCGATATGTCCGGAATAAGGCCTCTTAGACAAGAAGAGCCAAGATTATTAATAATTGTACCAAGATATAGATAAATAAAAACGAAAATTATACAAAATATTTTTTTTTTACTATTTTATTCCCTTACTACACACACACGTACACTTGTATCATACAAAAGGTTTTCTTGCTTTATCTGCCAATCAAATATTAGTTAGGCAGTTTATGCAATAAGTTTTTTCTTTTAGACAAAAATTGTGACATATTTCATTAAAATTATCACTATTATATTTCATACCGGTTCAGGATTATCAATTGTTATTATTGATAATGCTCCCGTATTTTTATTATACTATTTGACTTGACTCTTCGACACTTGACCAGACCAAGCGAGACAACCATAGAGAAATACTACTTGGAGAAGGTTGATAGGGGATGACCATCGAACTCATCGATCGAACTTGAAGCACTATGCAATGCTGCCAGATCCAGCTTGATCCAAGTCACCAAAAATTTAATAATACTTCAGGAAATTTTAAATGATAATTTGACTTTCGTTCGATGACGGCCAGCCATTAATTTTTGTTCTTTATTCTTCGCTCTAGCATCCAAAGTTGCACAATAAGTTTTTGACATAGTCTCTGACCTTCTTTACCAAAACTTCCTCACGCTCAATGCCACGAAAACTAAACACAGTTACCACTAGAGAGAGCAAAGAGCCGTTCTTGAGGTTGCATACCTACTCCCTACCATTATAGATACGCAACTACACTACTCTATCTAGATTTGACGTTCTAACAATTAGTCAACTCTATGTTCAACAGCAACTCTATAACAACACCATAAACCGGCAATAGAAGAGCATAGTACCTACGAGACGGCGACAAGATTGGGTTTACGACACAAAAAGATATTTATATAACCACGTTCGCGTAAAACCTGCACCATACATTTATTTTATAACACCATTAATAAGCGATTCCATGAATTATCTGAAATTGAATGCAAAAGTAACACAATCACTGGACTGCACACAGACAGAAAATCAAATCAAAAAAGAAAAATTATTATATAACAATTTCGCCCTTACAGAAACATAATTAAGTAGGTATAAAACAGATCCACACACCACACACGATATTACACAACACACACTTTAGATCATACAATCACTCTACACACACATACTTTAAATTTTGCTGAGTGGTGTCCTTTTTTGTTGTCATTTAACAATTAATATTTAGTAACCTAAGTTTAACTTAATGTGGCAAAATTATTACATACAATGGTGGTCATCTAATTAGAAACAGGTAGTCACCAGAAGGGCGATTATAGAACTCTAACTACAATCAATGTCTATCAGTATGATTGAAATTACGCCCAAAACTGATAGACATTGATTGTAAAATTAGAGTTTCATAACCGCCCTAGAGGTAGTTGATATGTCTCTATATATGTACGATATGTACCTACCTAATTAACATTATTATAGCATTTAACCTATTGGCTACTTACTGGTCAATTTGACCCAGTAGTACTACCGCCGTAGACTCGCAACTGGTCCGAAAGTGCCAGCGCGGGGAAATGTTACACATAAATATTTTCCGCGTTATATTTTGTTCCAGCGGGCGGATGGCGGTTGATTAATGTGGCCTGAAAGATGGTATCCGTACCGTTCATTTGATATACAATACTCTATGTCAAAATTTGTTTTACATTAATATGTATCTCTACTTTTAAACACAAGCAATAAAAATAAGACAACAGAAACGAAATTAAAAAGAAATATCAGTAAAACAAAATGTATCAATATCGTTAGGACTTGCAGAGTGGGGTGTAGGTATCCCACTATTTCCATTAGTACCTACATAGAAACACCCAGACCCGAGAAAAATACTTGCAGATCATACAAACATCTGTCTCGCACCGGAAATCGAACCCGCAACCTAACCTGCGTCTCAGCCTTACCTTAGTCCTTAGAGACTTAGTCCACTGCGCCACAGAGGTCTTCAAATGATTATTCTCTTATTTCTAAGTGATTAAATTACCTACATAAATACATGAATTACGTTTATTAAATTTTGCTGCCATGTTGCGAACGTTTGCTTAATATAAAAACCAGGCTTCTGTTGCTTGTGTAGAAATAGGTAGGTTAGGTGGAAAGATTATTGGAGGTAAGTATTTATTAAAAAAACAATTCAAAACGAGACATTTTATTGTCATTCACAAGTGTAGTCTACCATCTCCGTAATAGGTAAGCACCTACATACTATTAAACTGTACCTACATACATAAGAGAACCAGTGGGTACAGTTTGACACAACACACAAGTTACACGATCTTATTTCACAAAACCTTTTCCTACTACATTTGTTTTGAAATTAAGACACCATCGTAACATTACTGATTTTATAAGGTTAGATAATAATAACACATTTTAATGTTACCACAAAAAGCATATTATTTATTTAATTAAGAAGTGGTTGGTTTTCAATTAAATGTATCTTCTATGTTGGGTCGGACTATACCTAGGTAAGTAGAAACTAATTAAAATATAATCAGGTTTACAAAAATTAATAACAATTAATTACTTATTCATAAACAGAAAATATAGAAAGTTTACATTACCTACTCCTTATTATACCAAATTTACTCTATTTACAGTATTTACTACTAATAATTTAATAAATAAATAATTAAATAAGACGTGAAAAAACATTTTACTCAATATTCTAGGTACCTACATTGAATCGCTTTACAATGTTATATGTACCTATGAAGGTAGTCTGATATTTTCTAGCGATATATTTATGTATGGATGTTCTCCTCTATAAGTCGCATTTCTCAACCGATTCTCGTGAAATTTTGTGAGCAGTATTTTTAAAAATGGCAGATATTGAAAAGCAAAAAAGCAGGGGGTTGAAAACGTAAAAAAGTGATATTTAAGTGATTTCAAGAAATGTTCAAAAATGTCACTAAACTTTTTGTTACCCTTTTTAAGATGTAACTTTTTGTTCGAACAACTATTTCAGATAAACTTCAAGGGATATACCCCTTGGTGTTAGGGGTTGCAATATAATGAAAAAAAAAACAAATTTCATTAGCTTTCGGAATATAACTACGATTTTTGGTTTTTGGTTACTCATATCCCCATAGTTTTTGTTTAGATTGAAGAAGCCTTTGACATAACGGCGCCCATATTAACAAAGCTATGCAAAGACAGACACGCACAGTCTACAGCTCACGGAACCACTAGTTATAATAACGTTACAAAGCCGCAGTTGATTATAAAAGTCATCGCGGAATGACCGTCTCTAACTTTCTCGGGATTCCTCGTCGTTAAAATCACATAACAACATAATACACTTATAATTCAATTGTCTATACTTGTGCTATTAAGTTTCAATGTATTGATTAAAACTCCGCGAATAAAACATGCAAAAACACGAGAAAAATAATTAATATAGAAGGTGCTATGTTACTTAATGAAATGACAAACGAAGAATCCTCCTGATCATTTTTAAACGACAACAAACTGACGTTTAGCCCATTCTGTATATGTCAATTTTGACGTTCTCCGTAACGTAACTATATCTATGTTAAATGCAAATAAATGTGTATAAATAATTAGATTAGGCCATTAGGCAAGCTATGATTTTTGTTTTGGCGCTAGACTAAAAAAAAATATAATGTTTTAGATATCTACTCCTAACCCTTTATCATAGAAATATTATTAAACTGATAAATCATATTTTTCTACGAAACCGATAAATCATATTTTTCTACGAAACGGATAAATCATATATTTCTACGTTGATGAACCAAAATGGCTATGATAAGTAACGCTTAGCTGCACGTAATCCAATGCAAGATCATTTCAGAACCTGTTGATCGAGCGTATTTTGCTTACACCAAAGTTCTAATCTGAGTAACATTAGAATTTTCTAAACATATGTATTTGTTTATATTCACGTCGGGAATAAATTAAATGGCAACATGCGATAAAATATTTAACTACTAAAACAATAAAGTAACATTTTAAATGATAGTTTTCAAATTAGTTTAAATTGACATGATGTTCTTGAATTGATTATCTAAGATTTTCCGCAGTATAATTAAACACTAGCTGACCCGTGCCCACTTCGTTGGACGGTTACAACTTCACAAACAATATTAAAGTACTAATACCGCTATTAAAAATAAGATAGCTATTCAAATTATTTTTATAATTACAGAGATTAACAAAGTTACGGATAAATATTGATAGATGGCGCTACCCGCGGCTTCGCTTGTCCCGTTCCCGTTCCCGTTGTTTTTCCAGGATAAAAATAGTCTATATCCTAATCCAAGTTACCAACTATATTCATTTTAAGTTTCATCCAAATCGGTTTAGCGGTTATTGAGTTGTAAGTGGTGTAACTAACACGACTTTATTTTATACACATAGATTTATTTACAAACACGTTAATCACACGTTAATATGGTATATTTCAGAAGTGCCATTTAAAAATGTTACTTTAGATTCAGATTCAGACTTTGATGTAAACAAAATAAGATCGTTCTTATTTTACGAAATTTTAATTAACCAGACACAACAGAATCATGGCCAATGTATGTACAAACTGAACGCTATAATATCTAATAGATATGACCATTAATATACCCTGTAAGACGTAGGTATCTTTGTTAAAAATATGTTTAAAATAATTTTGAAAATTATGATTTTGAAAGAAAATTATATTTTATCAAAAAAACATAAATAAATTTAAATAACTACCCATGTACTTATTTAACTTTAATGTAAACTAACCTATTCCATAAATAACAAACTGGATAATAATTAGCATTGCAATACAACGAACGTGGCAATGTTTTGTTCTGGGCACGCATCCATCTGGTGACCACCGGGACTCACTGGATTATATTTAACATTTTCATAAATTGTCAAGTTAGTTATAAGATTAACACAACATTAAATATTAACAAGAAATTATTGTTTTTATAGAATCTTCTTGTAAAACCAAATTAGTTACAATAAATAACATAAAATATGGACACCGAATAATACAGGCAAGAATATATCAACACAAATATGGCAAGACAAGGATCATTCAAAAACAAACAGTATGGCGATTATGGAACTTTTGATACAATCAATGTCTATCAGTTTCGATTAACAATAGGCATTATTTAATGGAATGGTATTACGTACGTTCGGTGTCTACCTCAGTTTCTACTCATATGACAGCATGTGATTGCAGCACAGAATTTGTTACAATCAACAAAAAACTTCTGTAATACCAATTCATAAATAGTCACTGAAATCTTTTATTATCAATTTTCCTTTCCTTTTCACGAAAGATTAAAACAATTGAGTTCGCTTATTCTGTAAATGGTCAGCGAATTGATAGAGTTTTTGAGGTTAGAGATTTGGGCGTTTACCTAGACTCTAAGCAATCATTTAATGTTCATCTAGAAACTATTGACAAAAAAGCTTATCAAATGTTAGGTTTTGTATTAAGAGTTAGTAAGGATTTTAGACAAATAACCACGTTAATAACTTTATATAATATCTTTGTTAGATCTACTCTAGAATATGCCTCCGTAGTATGGAATCCTAAATATAATATCTATATAGATCTTTTAGAGAATATACAAGATACATTTTACAAACATTTAAAATATAGATCCGCATTAAAAGGATTATCTCCACCTGTTTTATTGTCTTTGTTTGAGAGGAGGACGGAACGCGAAAAAATATTTTTATATAAAATTATTAAAGGCCATGTTGACTCTCCATACCTGCTAAATAAATTTAGATTTAGATGCCCTCGTATTAGCTCTAGAATAAGTCACCATTTCCAGCCTCACACAACCCGAACCAATTATGCGTCAAATGCTTTTATCAGTCGATCTATGACATCTAATAACAACTCTTTTTCAAACATAGATATTTTCGACCTCTCTCTTTCTTAATGTAGTAGCTTTATTTATATCGCAGTAAGGAACCAACTGCAAGCTTCACATTCTTTTTAAGTTTAGTGTTAAATTTATTTTTATTTTTGTGTGTTGCATTAATATCTTAGTATTATTTTCCTTTTTTTTTGTAAAAAAAATCCACTAAATTCTTCATTTTAAGTTTTATAAATTAGTGGAGACTTCATTGGATTAGGCATTATTATTTAAGTTTTTAGTATTATTATAATATAGTTCTGTTTGTTTTCCCAAATAAAATAAATAAATAAAAATAAATATTTTTTCTGATAGTATCAGAGTTCCATAATCGCCCGGCAGTAGGTACACTTAAAGTGTTTATACAATACATCTCCCTAAATTACAATTAGGTTTAATTGCTTTCTTCTTCAGCAATTTATTTTTGCCTTGTTTTTTGTTTTAATGAAGTTAAACTATTAGGTTTAGCAAATTGGACATAATTTTATCAATATTATTTGATTTACAGATATGTTCGGAATATTATACAATAATATAAAACACATGTAAAACAGTTGAACTTTCAAGTATCGTTTATAACAATCTAGCACAATTGATACAGATACAGTGGTGGTCATATATTTAAGAACGCTGATATAAAGGGAAGATTTTTTCAAACTAAGACGCAAAACTAATTGCATTGCTAATTTTTTTGATTTCTCTCGGCATCGTCTAACTTTTCCATAATACCACTGTATTCATTTATACATGACTAGCTAAAAATAAATAGACAAACTTTTTACACTAATTCTAAACAGAGTATTCCTATTTACTGGCTGGTCACGTAATTAAGAACGCTTAATAGTTTATACCTTTATTCAATTTTTAATAGAGAACACTCAGTCGATTTGTTACTGTTTGTGTAATTTTCGCGCCATTTAGTGCTGTAAAAGATTAAAAGTGATTTCTTCTTATGAAAAAACAATTGTAAAAATTAAAGTTGTGATAAATCTACAAGGGAAGTAATAATAAAACCTCGCCGGAAGAATTGGTCTTATAAAAAGATAGCCGACCTCTGTAATGTTCAAAAACGATGGTTTTCCACGCTGTAAAGCATTTTGCTACGTATCAAACTACTTCGAATGTTCCACGTGTACCTTAACAGAGAAAAACAACTCCTCGAGATGACCGAAACATCGTTCGTATGGCAAAACAAAATCCTTTCAAAGGGTCCAATGAGCTGAGAAAAGAATATTTTGGTGAAAACAACCCTTCAGCAATCTCAGCACGCACTATTCTAAGACGTTTGGTAGAAGAAAAATTGCACGGTAGGATAGCAAGAACCCATGTTGAAACTTTGCCACAGACAAGCCCGGCTTGCATTTGCGAGAAAGTATGAAAACTGGACTGTGCGACAGTGGAAAAATGTACTTTTTTCTGACGAAACGAAAATAAACATAGCATGTTCTGATGGAAAACGATATGTACGACGTCCCCCGAATACAGCATTCGACCCTAAGTACTCGAAAGTTACATTAAAGCACGGTGGTGGAAATGTGAAAATTTGAGGGAGCTTTTCTGGATCTGAAAAGTTGATAGAAGGTAACATGGACCAGTCCCAATACAAAACTATACTGGAAGAAACAATGTTACCTTATGCTGAAGACGTTCTACCGGTTATTTGGACATTCCAGCATGACAATGATCCAAAGCACACTGCACGCACCGTAAAGGAATTTCTTACAGCGCAATCAGTTTCTGTCTTAGACTGGCCAGCTATCAGCCCAGATCTTAACCCAATAGAGAATCTGTGGTTCGAAGTAAAGAAAAAGGTTTCAAATACACAGTGTAGGAATTTAAGAGAGCTGTACGACGTTTTTTTAGAAGAATGGAACTCTATTTCTCTTGCGAAATGTCAAAAATTAATAGAGTCAATGCCTCGCCGGTGTAAAGCAGTAATTAAAAGCCGTGGATATGCTATTAACTATTAATTTTAGTTAAAAATGTATTAAATTTACTTTTAAATTTTCTGCGCTACATATTATGTGATTTTTTAAATGTAAGTGTCATACAAAACAATTCCCGAGCAGTTTAATAAATCGTTCTCAATTAGTTGTCCAGCTTCAGTACTATTTGAATGTGTTACTTTGGTAAAATAAATAAAATGCGAAAAAAAATGTTTGCTATTTTATTCATTATTCCTAAGCCACGTTGCTCTACTAATGTGGCTATATTATAACATAACTAGTTGCTTCTCAGAAGGTACACATCTCTGTGTATGACACGATTTAAATAAAAACTTCTATAACTTCAAATCGTTCTTAATTATATGACCACAACTGTATATATCATTCATTTTATTATTAAGTATGTAAAAAGTCAAATTGTTAATATTGCCATCTTACCTTAATTGAAATCCGAGATTAGCTTATGGACAATTGTGCAAGTGGAGCGAAATAAATTAATAATTAAATAAGAATCGGTAAGTCTACAGAATAATTTACATACCTACTTGTATAACGTATAAATCCTAGCTTTCATAACGATATGGTCAGATCTCAGACCAATATATTTGGAGTGAGGGTTAGATCTGGTAAATTATTTCTAAAGCTCCTATACCAAAAAGCGCTCTTACAGCTACTACTCTTGTCATCTAAGCCTTCCCTATCTTGGGTTTAGGTAAGGGCCTCGACATCTTTGCCATTACTCTGGCTTCAACTCGCAGAGACAGCTGCCCCTGAGTCAGTGAGTCTCGTTGCGCTCTGACAGTAGCTGTTAGTTATTGACAGTTATTTTAGGCATTACTGTTGGACCTCAACTGAACCCTATATGGTTATGTAGATACTAAAATTATATATTTAATCTTTGTCTTCTATGCTAGGTACCTACAAGAAATATTAGTGTTCACTGATTCAGGCGTGACCCTGCGGAAACCCGTCTGCAATCTGTAGGGCGATTATGGAACTCTAATTACAATCAATGTCTATCAGAAATCTATGAAAACTGATAGAAATTGATTGTAATTAGAGTTCCATAATCGCCCTACTGGTAAGTGCGAAACGAGTCAGGTGTTTTTGAGGATGCCTCGTGCCTCCACGAGGTACGTAACACGTGTCGAATTTTTTTATGAGGAAGGAATAGATTGGCGGAAGAGTACTAAATATTTGTCCATCTGTTTAATAGTTAGTAAGCTTGTACAACTCGTTACATAAAAATAGAATCTAAAATGGCGGCTTGCAAATGTATAAACAGTAGTTAGCTAAAAAAACTACATAATACTGGATTTCGCTTGTAACTCCGCAATTAAATGAAATGATTTTGTATTTTAATACAGATTTTATAAACAAACATCTCAACAAAAGAAAACAATAACAGTGAATGCATATAAAAAACTGAGTGTCAAGACAGCGTGATGGCAAAGCTAGACTGATATTTTTTTTACGTTGTACAATAAAGCATGCGCTACACGGTTAGAAACCACAGTTTCTACCAAGGTGAGCTTGGTAGAACGCTTCTGTCTACACGGTTTAAAACAAACCCTAAACTTCAGTGTGTTTATAACGCTCGTGCTGAATAGAGGTGTGCAGAATGCTTGTAATGCACTATTACAATTTACAAAGACGCCATGGCTCCAATTATTTATCAAAATTTCTAAAGTTTGGTAAATGTTTGTAAAGTTTTAAACAAGCGGCTAGTCGGTTTGAAATAAGTTTGAAACCACCGCTTCTGCCAGTGGTTTGCTGGGCACGCTTGTCTACCAAGGGCAAGGCGGCAAGGGGCGGGCAAGGGGCTTTATCTTTAAAGGTCATGCGAAATTTGGTATGATACCACTATCTACACGGTTTAAAACATCTGTTTTAAACCATCGTTTCAAACCGTGTAGCACATGCTTTAAAATTGTGCGCTACTCCTTGGGTGCGAGTATGGATGGCGATAGTGTGTGAGTAGTTTTAGATTCTATTCTTTATGCAACCGGGTTATAATCATAGAGACACGGCGCGTTAGCGTCGGGTTAGTATCCGAGTACGTTACCATGACAGTGATTCTGTATTGTTGATATCTAAAGCTACACCTGAATTCAGCATCGCGGTACTCTTTCGTTTAGTTATGATAGCACAGGACGGCAATACTTGAAGTCCAACATGGATCTCATACTGTCGCCATGTACTTCTGTACGTCTAATTGTCTGTCCGCCCATAGTCGCAAACTATTAGCCTCAACGTAAAGACATTTACGATCAGGATTCGTTGGAAAGGTCTTTTAGAGATATTCCGAGGATTTTTATAGGTATGAATATGGAACTTTGATGTCATAATTTTTAAACTGTGCCTGCTCAATTCAGAATCAGAATTACCTTACTATTTGCTTGACATGTCTACGCTTAGATAATATTTCCATTAGGTAATATAGATAGTACTTGTGGACACAAAAATAACAGTCAGTCATAACAATAGACAATAAGAAATCATTAAGTACCGAAGATATGGCAAATAGAATTAAAAATATAAAATAAATTAAAATAAATATTGATGGACAACGCACACAACACCATCTAGTCCCAAAGTAAGCATAGCTTGTATTATGGCGACTAGATGACTGATAAAATACTTATATATTTTTAAATACATACTTAAGATACTTTATAACACCCAGACACAGAACAAACACCTATGTTCTTCACACAAATGTTTATCCTGGGAGGGAATCGAACCCTCAACCTACAGCGCAGAAGGCAGAGCTACTACCAACAGAGCTGACAGGCCAGTCAACAAGTCAAGACATGTTACACAGCACCGTTTACCCCCAAACCAAACAAATCTTATACTAAAGAGACAAAATGACTGATATAATATTATACTTGCAAATACATACTTATGATACTTTATAACACCCAGACACAGAACAAACATCTATATTCATTACATAAATATTTGTCCTCAGTGGATATTGAACTGACAACTAACAGCGCAGAAGGCAGAGCGCCTGCCTACTAAGCTGTGAGATCAGTCAATTTTGTGGTAGGTTGTACCCTATCATCACAACTGCTCTACCGAGAGTGAAACGATGAAGTTCCTATACAAAACAAATTAAAAACTAAACTGACACGTTTACCATAATGTATATACAAATGGTTTTTTTCAATCAGTCTTCAACAGTTCATAATAATTCATCTAAGAGATTGTTCACTAAATTCATAATTTATTTAAGTATATATTTTTATACCTTTTATAGGTCTTGTGTTAGTAATAAGATCTTAAAGCAGAAGTCAATATGTTACTATGTAATGAATTCAATATTTTGAAATAGCTTATAATTTTATGGGTATTTATTAACCTCTGTACTTAGAAACGTCTCTCAATTCCTGTCAAGAGTTAATCACTGTTAGTAGATAATAGAGCTATCCCTTTTTGTTAGATAGTGCTGGCAATTCTGTTGTTTCGCCGGACTAGCTAAAATTTTCTAAAATATGGATCACCTTATTTAGCTACAAATAAAGTTCAAATTAGAGTACCCATTTTAAATCACAGTTCTAAAATAAGTTAAAAAATTTTTTTGTTTTTTTTTGCTATAATTTTTATTCCAATTAATTCCTTTACTGTAAATATTGTATAGAGGTGTTGATAAAAACTGCGGAAAATAACCGCAGTTTTAATCACCACCTCCTTACATGATGATTAAATTGAGCTAAAACACGTCAGTTATACGGTTATTTAGGAAGTGTCACTAAAAAATGTTATTCTAATTCAGACTTTAATGCAAACAAAATAAGATCGTCTTTGTTTTAGGAAATTTTAGTTTACTCTAGCGAAACAACAGGCAATTGAGGCCAGTGTCAAATAGTGACAGAGCGAATCTTAAACAAAGTTTAATTTGAAAGTCGTTTATAAGTAAGGTCCTGATTGTTAACAGACATGGAAAAGAGCAAATACTACTTATATTATAAATCTCTAAATCAAGCAAAGAATCGCCCCTAAAATATATATAGCAAAATCACTTTCAAAACATTCGTGAGTTGTATTATACATTTTCATAAACATGGGTTTTACTCACGTATTATATGTCACCAAACAGTGTTAGTGCCTCCATCTTGCCGCTTGAACCTTGAACGCTCGCGGCAACTCACGGACCGCGGATCAAACTCACCCTGATGAAGATTCTTTAGATGAATCTAAACAATGTTAGTGCCTCCATCGACAGAATAATACGTGAGTATAACCCGTGTTTATCAAAATGAAAACTATGTTTTGTTCGTATCGGAATTCCATAATCGTAGAGTGGTATTCATGGAGTAAACTTGCTCCTCCTATCTTGAGATTTTTAATTATACACATACTACACAATCTGTGTCAAGTTATTAGCCAGTTAGAAATGTAAATAGATAAATCATACTTCACACAGAAGGTTGAGTGCGATGTCCGCCAAATAAAAATCAGAAACACCTTGAAGATTGTTGGCAATATCGACTTGGTGCCTTTGAACAATGAAATAGTACAACTTGTTTCAATAAAGAAAATACTTAAATGACGGGTTTAGTAATGTCCTCTCATAAAATTGCTAGTATTGTGCGAGTGAGAGGAAATATAAATAGATTGTGTGAAGGACGATATAAAGTGACAGTCCTGAGATGACGGGTGATAAGAGGGTAATGTGCTGACCCTACTTAGCATCGAATAAAAACAGGGAGCTGATGATGATGATGATGATGATGATGATGATGATGTGCGAAAGGACATAACCAAAACCGCCATTCAAAACTTGTTTCTCAAATGTTATAATGAAATACTTCATAAATTCTGCTAATTGGCAATGAATCACGAAAACCTTTACAGTCGAAATATAATATTACTACCCTGCTTAAATATTTTGAAATGTGCACATTAGTCGTTTATAAATCTTTAAATAAATTGTCAGTCATCTGAAATGCATAAGTTATTAATATATTGGCTTAGGTTTGTTTAATGTCAGAAAATATTACGTAACAATGATTTGGACAGGCGTTTACAATTGTTTATATTCCAACGTGTTTCTAAACTATCAATTTTTGCCTTCAGAAATTACTATTGATTACTCCACCATACAACCTTTAAGGTCACAAACAACCATTTCAAATCAGAGATAGATTATTAAACCTTGTTATCCCAATGAAGCCAGGTTAAGTTATAGTTGCTACACTCTGTAGAAAATTCAATCGAACCCAGCTATTTCTCGATAATTTAGCTCTAGGGTCATGACTAGAACAACTGTCTTAGACAGTTCGACAGATTCAAATACCTCAATTGGCTCTTCATTCGCTTCAATTATGTGCCGCGCGTTTCCCTTGCATATACCCTTCCCATCTCTTCGCCGTATTAATAAGAATGGGGTCATCGTCTAACCCCGCTAGTAAGTAAAGCTGGTTAACATGAGTAGCGTGGTAGTCCCACCTAGCTATATTAGGGCTTATTCCAAGTGTGAAATGCCTGAGGTCATAGAAACTGCCGCTGCCGGTGTCGAACAAGGGTAGAAGGGTTTTGAGTGACGTCATACCGTCGTCGAACATTTTCTTCGCCAGGGATATGGAGTTTTCGCCCTCGATGATGTGGAGATCGTAGAGACCGAGCAGGGCGTATATGAACCCATTTAGGACGAAGATTGGTGGCTTTGTGGGGTATTCTTCGTACCTGAAATAAATATTATAAATAATAATAATATATAATAATACCGGACATTTCACACAGCATCATCTGGCCTCAAAGTAAGCAGAGCTTGTGTTATGGGTACCACATGACTGATATACTACTTATATAATTTTTTTTTAAATACATACATATTATACATAGAAACACCCAGACCCGAAACAAATACTTGCAGATCATACAAACATTTGTCCCACAGGAATCCAACCTGCAACCTTCTGTATAATATGTATGTATTTACAAAAAAACTATATAAGTAGTATATCAATTATGTGGTACCCATAACACAAGCTCTGCTTACTTCGAGGCCAGATTATGCTGTGTGAAAGGTCTGGGATTATTTATTTAGTATTAGACTATTTAGAAGGATAATGAAAGTGTACCAACCACACATATTTGTCCATCCACATAGCTTTGACTCCGCCGGCGTGGCTCGGCACATCCAGTAAGTAGAGCGCGCGTTTGGCCGCCTGCAAGTACGTCACATCTCCGCTCTGGTAGTACGCGCGCGATAGCAGAGATATACCATGACCTTGACTCATCGCTGAATGCCTATCCGAAACATATTAAAACGCGTGTGAATTATAATAAGCTCTTAGGCAGTTCTTCCACCGCCGACGATGCACGAGAAACGTGTAGAACTAGAAACTAGAAACGAGTTGGTGAAAAGCGAGTGTGTAGTTCCGATAGATTTTTCGCTGAGCTATATGCGAGTGTGCGAGTGCGACGGGCGATCACTTACGCTACTCGCTCGCACTGTGCAGAAATGACCGCTACTTGGCCTCTCGGCGAGTTCTGACCGCCAAAGCTAGCTAGATGACCCTACGTATGTAACGCGTTAGTTAGATAATAGTAGATTGTTGCACCGAGCGCAAAATGAGTTATTAATTACAAGTGCATTAATTACTCTCTTTAGCATGGTGCGTAACTTACATTTCTTTCAACTACGTAGTAATGTTATCATTAATCACAAAGGACGTATTCTTTGCTGAGAACCAAAACAGTGCAGTAATGTTATATGAAATCTCAAATATTGTTTGAAATGTTTGCATTAGATCGTTCGATCGATGCACTCGTGTTAATTCAGTGCCCTCGCCTGCGCTCGGGCACCAACATAACACTCGTGCGTTAATAACTCACTTTGCGCGCGGTGGAACAATCTACTATTTCTTTCAACTACCAATCTACCTACTGTGATAAATATACCTAGTCAAACTAAAAATATAAAGAATCAAAGTTTTACAATGGTACAAAATGCGCGCCATTTGTTATTTTTTTTCACCGAGTCGGCTTTATTCAGCCGATTTTTATTATCAGCAAGTATCTTAATGGGAGATATTAAACCTCTGTGGTAAATTTATATCTAAATAAAAAGTAAAAAAACAGTGCAACAATGAGATTTCATACATTTCTGCATTGTTTTGGTTCTAAGCAAAAAATACGTCCTTTGTGATTACTACTTAGTTAAAAGAAAAAAATATAATATATGTTAATTATGTATGTTTTATTGTTATTTATTTGTATATATGTAATTGGGCATAATAACCATTTCGTTAATGGACATATTTGTTTATTTATTTTATTTTATTATTGCGTTTCGTAAGGTTGAGTGACTGGATCGAAAGTCTCGGCAGAATAACAGCGCTGACCTGTCATCTGTTAGGGAAGCATAACGCTGAGTCGACATCTTTTTGCTGCTGGAGCACACGGCACTGTTAGGTAGGTAAGTAGAATAATTTTACGCTTTTTATGTATATTCTCTATTTACTTTTTAATGTGTTACTTCCTTTTTTACCGAATATTGTTTAGTCTTCTTTTTTATTATTGTATGTATGTGTGCTTATTCAGTTAATTAACAAATGTGTGTGTCTAATAGTGAGACAATGCTAGTCACCCACATATCATTATACTCCTTAAACTGTACGCGAGTTCGGGTAGCTTCGGTTACGATGACGAACGCAATGCTAATATATGTAGAGCGCTGCGTTGGCTCGACCGGTACAAGACATCACATGGCACGAGGCGCAGGTCAGCGGCACGTGGGCCGCCTGACAACCGACGCTGCACTTTTCATGGGAACTACCTAGACTTCGAACAGGATTCATGTTTAAAATAATAATATTGTAATTTTGTTTTATGAATTAAATTAGATTATATTTAAACTCAGTTTTTTAAAAGCTACCCTAGGCAGCGGCCTACGTATTTGGCGCAGTCTCCCGGATTACTTGTTTTATCTAATCTTTACGAGATTCAATCTCGCTAGTAAAAAAGAACCTACTAGTGCCGTTGTTAAGGGTGAATCTAGACATCGATTCTGCTGTGTTCCAGACGACGAGAAATGCTGTAAGTCATTGAATCTTTCAAAGTCCTTGCTTATTCCTTACTGTAGTCCTTTTTATATATTTTTTATGTGTATCTTTTATTACGTAGATTTCACTGTGCGTTAATAGTTAACTCCAAGATTTTTCATCCAAGAGAATCGCGGAATATTAGGTTAGGTAATCTAAATAATAGTAATAGGCTTAGTGCAATAGACGAGCATAGAGATTTAGAGGAAGAAATGGCGCAACCGCAACCGCAAACCGATATTATTGACCAGATTGGTAAGTCACTGAGACTTGTACCAGAATTCGATGGGAATCCGCATATTTTAACAAGATTCAATCTTGACGACCTCTGTGGCGCAATGGGCTGAGATCCGGCTGAGACGCAGAAGGTTGCGGGTTCGATTCCCGCCGCGGGACAAATGTTTGTATGATCTGCAACTATTTGTCTCAGGTCTGGGTGTTTCTAAGTATAATATGTATGTATTTACAAAAAAAAAGTATATTAAGTAGTGTATCAGTCATGTGGTACCCATAACACAAGCTCTGCTTACTTTGGGGCCAGATGATGCTGTGTGAAATGTCCGGGATTATTATTATTTATTAATCTGTGTGACCAAATTGTGTTGGTCTATTTCTCGACCGCAGCAGGTAGAGACCGCAACTTACTAATCTAGCTCTCATTAATGGTATTTTAAATAAAATATCCGGTTCAGAAGCTAGATTAATTAATTCAAGTGGGATACCAGAAACCTGGCAGGGTATTAGGAGTGCATTAATAAATAATTTCGCAGACCATCGTGACGAAACCGCTTTATACAGCGATCTATCTTTAGAGACCCAAGGGTCGGGGACCCCACAAGAATTCTATGAAAGGTGCCAAAAATTTATTTTGCACCCTAATGACTTATGTCTCGCTACACGAGACAGTAGCTACCACTATTCAAGCAAAACGTAGTCTTTACCAAAAGTTAACCTTGCAGGCTTATTTACGAGGTCTGAAGGACCCTTTAGGATCCAGGATACGTACGTGTAAGCGTCCTGAGTCGATGGAAAAAGCTTTAGAGGTCGTGCAGGAAGAGCTTAATACGCTCTATATGCAAGAGCGTAATAGTGGTACATCTAGTAGAAAGGATTGGCAGCAGCCGTTCTCAAGCGCACCGAGGTTTAATCTCCCTCTCAATAACTTTGTGCCTAGACTGACTAACGGACCTGGACAAATGAGACAACCCATTTTTAGTATGCTTGGTCTATAAAGGCCGAAACCCATGCAGGTTCAACCAAATCAGGGCTGGAAGCCTAACTCCGCGCCTCAGGCACAACCACCACGTGGTCCAACGCGCACCCAACCGATGTTCCGTGCCCCTCCACATAATTATAAGCCATAGAGTAACGTTTTTAGAATGCCATACAGACCTCAGCCACAGCAACCGAATAATTTTGGCTATGCCCCGCGTCCTACCCCTATGAGTGGCGTTAGTCATTTTGCGGAAAAACGTTTACCACCGACAGTACATGACTGGCGAACACACGGGAATCCGCCCCCGAGTAACTATTTTAAGACACGCGAAATGAACTTTAATGAGTTAGACGGCTATGACAATTATGACTACACCTACGATTACGAAAGTTACCCCGAGTGTTACGAAGATTATTACGCTTACGAACAGTACCCTGAGTATTGCGTTTATGACCAATACGCAGCCGCCCCTATCTCTAGCTATGAACCACTGGTAGTAGAGGAAATAGCTCAGGCCCCCGAACAAAAAGCTGAAAATTTTCGGAAAGAGTCGAATTCAGAAAAGCCAAAATAGAAGTTAATTTCCATATTCAAAGGCAATTAGGTTATATTCAGATCGCAAACCCCCCTTTAACATTTTTAATCGATACAGGAGCCAACCAGTCTTTTATTAGTCCCGATGCTGTAGAAAAATACTTCCGTCATATACCTTTGAAATACGATCTACACTCGAGAGCATGGAAATCGCACACAGGGGAATTTTCCTGCATTTTTACTTCGACACTTGTTTTTTTTTTTAATTAAAGGTTGGTTGCAAATATAACTTAAATTAAATTAAAGTACACACTGTTAGCTTTCTAAAAACCCATAATGTCTGGCCTTGACCTTCCAAATCATAGCAGTGGCGGCTTAACAATGGAATGGCTTAAATTCGCTCGTTTCAGGTAGCGCGGTTTGCGGGACTTTGAGCAGGTATAAAACGATAAGGGATGATTAAAATGACATCAATTGCATACCAACTCCCAGTCAGAAAGGTCCTTTAACGAATACGTCATCTCTCTAAACAAGAAAGTGGATACTACACCAGAAGCAGCGTCTCAAGTGGTTGCACTAATCGAAGCTGGACAGAACCAAAGTTAAGTGGCTCGTCAATTAAATTTGAGCAGATATGCTGTTCGACGTGTATACCAGCGATATCAGCACACACGTGCCCAAAACGTGCGACAACACAGCGCGATGACCGTTTTCTTGTGAATACATCACTACGAAATCGCCGGTTGAATGCAGTTCAACTCGGACAGCAGCTCCAGGAAGTTAGAGAAGTGGAAGTCAGTCGGTGGACGGTGGGAAAAAGATTAGCCGAAGGAGGTCTGACAGCGCACAGACCAGCAACTGGCCCAAAATTGACCTTAGCGCACAGACAAGCACGCCTACAGTTTGCTCGAAATCACGTTAATTGGACTATGGATCAATGGCAGGCAGTCCTCTTCTCCGACGAGTGCAGGATGTGTCTCGGTAACGACGGACGGGGTAGAGTCTACCGAAGATCTGGTGAGGGTTTTGCTCAATGCTGCATCTCCTAACGGGTCGCATACGGCGGTGGTTCGTGTATGTTCTGGGGAGGCATTTCACTGGAAGCGAAAACCGAACTTGTCTTCATCACAGGGCCCGATACCAACCGTCGATCGCGTGGATTGACTTCCCAACGTTACGTCGAGGAGATCCTGCAAGAACATGTTGTGCCCTTTTCGGGATATTTATCGGCGAAAACTTCATTTTTATGCAGGACAACGCTAGACTTATGGGACGAACTAAAGAAATGAGTAAGAGCCAGAAGCGCAGTGCCTACGAGTCTCAGAGAGCTCCAAACCGCGATCAAGGAAGAATGGGATTGCATACCGCAGGATTTCGTAAAAAAATGATTTCTTCAATGAAACATCGAATGGAAGCTGTTATTCAGGCTAGGGGAGGCAATACCTCGTATTAATAAATCGTTACATTCACAAATTTATTGTTTTTTTAACCTTTTATACCTGCTCAAAGTCCCACAAACCGCGCTACCTGAAACGAGCGAATTTAGGCCATTCCATTGTTAAACCGCCACTGCTATGATTTGGAAGATCAAGGCCAGACATTATGGGTTTTTAGGAAGCTAACAGTGTGTACTTTAATTTAATTTAAGTTATATTTGCAACCAACCTTTAATTAAAAAAAAACATGTGTCGAAATCAAAATGCAGGAAAATTCCCCTATGTGCGATTTCTATGCTGTCGAGTGTATTTGAGGTGACGAACGTGCACGCGACTAGTAAGAACGATTATTCTATTACGTTGCCGTGTTTTCAAGAACTGAATGATCCTAATGATATAAGTTTATACGTTTATAAGTTTCACAACTATTTTGACGGACTTTTAGGCTTCGATTTACTTGACGTATGGGACTCTACCATTGATTTAAAAAAATAGACTGCTTAAAACTCGTAATACACAGATACCTATTCGGATGTACGATTCAAGGAACGTAAACTTGTACGAAGAGATTATTCCAGCTAACTCTACGAAAATAGTTAGGTTGCCGATTAACACACAACACGGCGAGGTTCTGATTGATAATCAGACGATTTGTAACTGCCTTATTTCAGATTGTTTAACGACGGTCCAGAACAACCGAGGCTAGGTAGAAATTTCTAACCCGACTTCCAATGATATAATATTTTCTATGGATCGTCCTGTTGAAGCTGACATATTTAATATTGAATGTGACAGTACTGAAATTTTATCAGACCGCGAGAAAAATGTTTTATCTCAACTTCGGACCGAAATGAAAATGAAGTGAAATGATTTATTTGCGTGAAATGTGGTACACAGAGAACTTAAATATATAATTAGATTCACACATTTCGCTAGGGAACCCAGCATGCAAAAATTAAGAAGGTACATATAATAATAAAATTAAAGACTACTTTTTTAAACAAATTAAATAAACATTACAATAATTATTACAATCTCGAATAATTAAATTTATCCGATCATCTTAACCCGGAAGAACTCGCTAATTTGCGGCGCTTATGTGCGAACGACGCGGACGTGTTTTATCTTGAGGGCGAACCACTTACATTCACCAACAAGATCAAACATAAGATTAGGACCACTGATGATATTCCAGTACATACATACATACGCTATCGTATAAGACCTATCGCTATCCTTACGTTCACAGACAAGAAGTCAGAGATCAAATAAATAAGATGCTTGATCAAAGTATTATCAGAATCCGCATGGAGCTCTCCGATTTGGATTGTACCCAAAAAGGTAGACGCTTCCGGTAAAGTTAAATGGCGCCTTGTCGTGGACTTTAGGAAAGTTAACGAGAAAACGATTGATGAAAAATATCCTATTCACAATATAACAGATGTACTAGACAAACTAGGTAAATGCCAATACTTAACGATCCTTGACTTGGCCAGTGGATTTCACCAAGTAGAAATGGATCCTTCCGACATCCATAAGACGGGATTTAATGTAGAAAATGGCCATTATGAGATTTAAGAATGCCAATGGGCCTTAAAAATTCACTCACATTCCAGCGTGTCATTGATAATGTCCTAAGGGGTCTACAGAATGAGATCTGTTTAGTTTATCTCGATGACATTATCGTCTTCAGTACCTCCCATCAGGAGCACATTATTAACTTAGACAAGGTATTTAATAGACTGAGAGAATCTAATTTCTAGATCCAAATGGATAAATCAGAATTCTTGAAGCTAGAAACTGAGTTTTTAGGCCATGTCATCTCTAAAGAGGGTGTAAAACCTAACCCCAATAAAATTAAAGCCATAGAAACCTACCCAAATCCAAAGACTCACTGA
Organism: Lampropteryx suffumata; assembly: GCA_948098915.1. Lineage (NCBI taxonomy): Eukaryota > Metazoa > Arthropoda > Insecta > Lepidoptera > Geometridae > Lampropteryx > Lampropteryx suffumata. The sequence continues at coordinate 20,314,084 of OX402546.1, forward strand.
CTCACCACTGAAATCAAACGTTTTCTCGGATTACCTGGCTATTACAGGAAATTTATTCCAGATTTTGCCCGACTAACTAAACCTTTAACTCAATGTTTGAAAAAGGGTTCCAATATCAAGTTAGATCAAAACTACACTAGTTGTTTCGAACATTGTAAGACGCCCTTGACAAATGATCGCATCTTACAATACCCAGATTTTACAAGAGATTTTATCTTGACAACCGATGCATCTAATGTAGCTATCGGCGCCATTCTGTCTCAAGGCACCAAGAGTTCAAATAAACCGATCGCATACGCTTCGCGAACTCTTAATTCTAGCGAACTTAATTATAGCGCCATTGAGAAGGAACTCCTAGCTTTTGTATGGGCTACTAAATACTTTAGACCGTACCTTTATGGCCGAAAGTTCCTAATACTTACCGACCATAGGCCCCTACAATGGGTAATGAACTTAAAAGATCCTAGTTCACGGCTTACAAGATGGCGCTTGAAATTAGGTGAGTAGGAGTACAGTGTCGATTACTTACAGGGCAAGTGCAACACTAACGCCGATGCACTATCGCGTATTGAAATTAATAACGAAGAACTTATGTCAATCGTAGTAAATCCATCAGAAACTGACCCTGCTTTAGATGAATCTAGAACCGTAACTGCTACAGAATCTGCGGCTGGTTCAAGAACCGCCACTGTTCATACGAATAACGAAAATCCTATATTAGAAGTTCCGATTTCAGATGACCCATTGAACCGATTTACGAAACAACTAATATTTAATGTCGTAGGTGATATTAAAGGAAGACCAGTAGTCACTAAACCATTTGAGACGCATACGCGTATTTCAGTTCAAATATCAGAATCTAATATTGAGGACGACGTTATAAACGCGTTCAAGGAGTATGTCCATCCTAAAATAAAAACCGGACTATTGATTAATCCTTATTTGGCTCTATACACCATCGTACCTATTATACAAAAAAACCTTTAAAAATTCGGCTATGAATCTTTCACTTACTAAAACAGAATTAGAGAACGTTAGAGAATACTTAAGACAGCACGAAATTATTAATAAATATCATGATGGTAAGATTCGTTAATGCCACGATGATTGGCATCGTGGCATTAACGAATGTTACCTAGCCTTATCTAATAGATATTACTGGCCTAAAATGAGAGAGCAAATAACTAAGTTTATAAATGAATGCACTATTTGTGGCCAAGCAAAATATGATCGCAGCCCGATAAAGCAGCAGTTTAAAGTAGTACCACCTGCTAGTAAACCTTTTGAACTAGTTCATTTAGACCTGTTGACTATACAGAGTGAGAAATTCCTGACTATCGTAGACGCATTCTCAAAGTATGCACAAGCATATTATTTGAGAGATGGTACTGCTGTTAATGTAGTACAGGCTTTATTAAACTTATGCACTCATCAAGGAATACCGTACACTATAGTAAAAAATAACGTAACCGAATTTACTAATCAGCTTGTGGCAGAATTCGTAAAGATGCATAAGATCCAGCATCACAGAATCGCTCCCCACACACCTAACGAGAATGGTATAGTTGAGAGATTTCATTCGACGATATTAGAACATCTTCGCATTTTAAAATTGAGTCAGAAATCCGAATCTGTTATAATCTAATGCCTTACGCTATTCTAGCTTACAACAGTAGTATCCGTAGTTTTACAAAGTGCAAACCGATAGAAGTAGTTACAGGACATTATGATCCTCGCGACCCTTTCGACGTAGATCTCTCAGCTCATTTATTACAACAGTATATGACTAATCATAGAGATAGGATGACTAAAGCATATAACGTTATAACGCGTCCCGTAAAGACCTGACAGACAACCGAAATAAGGAACGAGAACCAGAGGCTGATAATTCTCCCGAGCAACAGATTTTCGTGAAAAATCCGTTTGCTTCCCGGCAAAAATTTGCCCCTCGTTACACTCATGATGTCGTAATGGCGGACCTCCCCATTCATATTTATACTAAGAAAAAGCGAGGCCCTATTGCCAAATCCAGATTAAAGCGTCTCCCTAAAAGCGCACAATTGTTACAGGACCTTTCTGACAATTCACTGGCTCCTGGCACCAGCTCTAATGCAGGAGATAAAACTTGAAAGCCTTGATGACGGTCCTGGTATTTTACTATTCAAATAAGGCTCAGCTAAAATAATTTCTCATTACCATTCCTTTCTACAAAATGTACCTCCAAGAGTTACTTAATAAAGTAGTTTCAGTAGATAGTCAAATTGACGAATTTAGCCCGCATCTTAATAATAAAACGAATTCGCTATTTGAACCCCATATAAATTATTTGAAAAATAAGGTCACATGCGTACTCGAGCAGTTTTAGAGATAAAACGTGTAAAAAGAGGGCTCGTAGATGGTCTCGGATCGGTAGTTAAAAGTATAACTGGTAACCTCGACTACACCGACGCATTACATTATAATCAGGCTATTAAATCATTAGAAAATAATGAGAATAAGTTGTTAACTGAATTGAATAATCATGTAAGTTTATCAAAAAATTGGACACTACAATATTCAAAGATTATTGTTGAGATAGTATTGTAGACAATCAGAATAAAATTGAAGTTTTAATAAATAAAATTAGGCAATCTGAAGCTTCTAGGGATCATGATTTAGTCAAGTACGCACACCTAGCTCAAATTCTTATGATTTTAACGGATAATGTAGATTTTATCTCTCAAGAACTAATTAAGTTACAGAATATCCTTGCTTTTATTAGAGCTTCCACCACGCATCATTCGGTCATACATTTGAATACAATTCGCGACATAATTCGTAAATTGAACATTCTATATGACAGTGAGCAAGTAGTAGATTTAGATATTAGAGAGTATTTCGATATAATTAGATTAGGTTTTTACTATGTAGGAAATGATATAGTTGTAGTTTATAAGTTCCCAATCGTGCTCCCATTCTTTTATGATATGTATAGATTATCTATCATCCCTAACAAAAATAACGAGATCCTTGCTCCTCCTTTCCCATATCTAGCTATCCATGAGAAAGATTTCAAGTACATAGAGGCTGAATGCCCGAAGACCAGTAAATGGTATATATGCGAGAAGAAAAGACACGAGCAGAGCCGATCATCAGATGACTGTATCTCATCTCAACACAGCAGCGGAACGAGATGTGTAGCCCCATCAGCATCACCTTAACAAAACCGGCGTATGAAAAACTCGACGAGAGACACTATAGCATCAGCTTCCCTGTCTGAAGATAGATCTGAAGATACATCTCTCCTGTGGTCAAGATCTCTACATGACGCTCCAAGGCAGCTATCTCGCCATAATTCCACAAAGATGTTACTTAGAAACCCCAGATTTTAAGATCTCAAATACTAACGATCGTCTAAAGGGACAAGCATTGAAAATTATGGATCTACCTTTTTTTTATAATAGATAGACCTACGTTTGACCACGAACTCGCCTGATTTTAAGCGACGATGGGGCACGCAGGTCTAGAAGATACCTAGCAGCGACTTCGTCACTTCATCTTCAGATCCAGCATTCAAATTGCATTCTATCAACCTGGATCACCTTCAAGCCACTAATAAGAAAATTTCAAAAATTTTTTTTTTTTTTTTTTTTTTAATTACAATCGCCCTTACATCTCGAGAAAAACGTCGACTACACTCTATACCACACTACAATCCCTATGTACGTGGTTATAGCCGGTGCATGCGCACTTACTAGCGTGATGTTATACAGAAAGTACGGACCGACACCGTTGAAGAATTCACACCAAGTTTCTGACGAAAGCCAAGCTGAACTACAGGGAGTCTACGCTCTTCCAACTATAAGAAGGGTTGACCCCAAGCAACCCCCAGCTCAATTTACGACAAGCTTCAATACTCGTTGATCTTCGGTGGGAGGTGTTACGCAATGCCAATATATGTAGAGCGCTGCGTTGGCTCGACCGGTACAAGACATCGACATGGCACGAGGCGCAGGTCAGCGGCACGTGGGCCGCCTGACAACCGACGCTGCACTTTTCATGGGAACTACCTAGACTTAGGATTGCACTCTTGCTTCATACTTCGAACGGGATTCATGTTTAAATTAATTATATTGTAATTTTGTTTTATGAATTAAATTAGATTATATTTAAACTCAGTTTTTTAAAAGCTACCCTAGGCAGCGGCCTACGTATTTCACTTATGGCAGCCAGCCACACAGTTACTTCTATCTGTTGTGCCAGTCATAGTCATTTGACGGGCCTGTGAGCTCAGTTGGTAGTAGCTCTGCCTTCTGCGCTGTAGGTTGAGGGTTCGATTCCCTCCCAGGATAAACATTTGTGTGATGAAGATAGATGTTTGATCTATGTCTGGGTGTTATAAAATACCATAAGTATGTATTTAAAAATATATAACAATTCTATCAGTTATCTGGTTCCCAAAATATAAGCTTTGCTTAGTTTGGGGCTAGATGGTGTTGTGTGCAGGCCCTTCAATATTTATTTATTTATAGTCACTTCACTCTGGCAGCAACAGTTACGTCACTGTGGCAGCTACAGATACTTAGATTAGACATTAAACACGAACACAGACAAACATTAACATTATATCCTGATTTGGTTTAGAAGAAAGAAAGAAAGAAAGAAAGAAAGAAAGAAAATGTTTTTATTTGACCCAGCATCACTTACATAGTATTAAAAAACAAAATATATACTTATAAGAATAAAAAAACTAAAAACTAAGTACCTAGACTGTTGTGTGGAACAAATAGGTCCCCGTCTCAGCATGATGCTGTACCGAACCAATGGAGGATCGGGGCAGCGCTGATTTTCAGACGGAGCCTTAAGTGATGTGTGACGTAACGAATACCGATTAAAACACATATTATAATAAATACCTATTAACCTTAACCTATTAAGCGTACAGCTGATGCGTTCGCCTTCTCTCTTTCTGTTCACACACACACACACACACACACGCACACGCACACACACCGACACACACACACACCGACACACATACACACTCACACACACTGTTGGCTGTCATTACAAGCCTATCGGAAAATGTGTTGGTATCATCTGACGTTTAACTATACAACCGCGCGCGCTCATTGTTCAAATCAAATAACGCTTCCACGGCTTCCTGTACCTTTCACGAAATCACCCACAGATTGCAGGAAAGCGAGAGGATAGGGGCAATTTCATAGGGGTAATATGGGTTTATGGGTAGGTAGCTGTATTTAGGAATATACGCCTTGCTAATTCGTCATTTTATAGTGAACTGGTGATGTGGTAGGTAAGATGCCGTCAGGACTCGCAGCGAACGAGTATATTTCGTAGCCGTGTCAAGGCGATGTGGGGACGTATGTTCCCTATAGACTCCGAAACGGCTGGACGATTCCGATGATATTTTTAGGATCTTCAGATTGGCCTAGCGCGATCCTGCAGCATTTTGCTCCTAAGTTTGATAGCGATCGGATCAACAGAAATTCGGAACGGCGTGCGAATCCGCAGGCCGAATCTAGTGTTTAATAAAAAAAACGCGTGCTTCTCGGGACGCCCGACAGAAGTGATACCTTAAACTAATTTAACTAGCGCTGCGGGTTAGAGCGAGAGATGAGAAGCCTGCCTACCGCTGCCGGATGCATGAGAAAAAGGGAAGCCAGTCAGACCGACGCCGTAACGCGTTAAGTAACGAAGCGGTTTAACCTTCCATAAGAAGTAATCAGTTGAAAAGTAATAGTTACCAGCCGGGCATGAGGTCTGCGAGTCCGGCGACGAGTCGGCGCCGGACCGGCACCGGCCAGCCGCCGCGCGCCCCTCGCTGCGCCCGCACCAGCCAGCGCGCCGCCAGGTAGAACTGCGCCATGTGCGCCGCGCTACTCACCGACACGTTGCACAGCGCGCCCGTGCCCGTCAGGATTATACTCCTTATCTAACACAAAATAACGCAGCTTTTAGAACAACCTGTAGTACCAGTATCCCGACACGTGGCACAGCGTGCCCGCGCTCGTCAGTATTATTATACTCCTTATCTACCACAAAATAACGCAGCTTTTAGAACAACCTGGATTACCAGTACCCGACACGTGGCATAGCGCGCCCGCGCCCGTCATGATTATACTCCTTATCTAACACAAAATAACGCAGCTTTTAGAAGAAGTACTCCACGAACCAGTACCCTAGTATCCTTGACCGACCGACCCTACATAGCCGATTGTAGTAAGTGAGAGTAAGTGTAGTAAGGGAGATAGGTACCTTTCTAAATAACGGTAGGAAGAAAGTGAATGTTCAGATCAATTAATAGTAAGTATTTGGGCATTAGGTATTTAGTGTAAATACATTAGGGCAATATTTTATAACACCGCGCTAGCTAATGCGTTGCTTCAACCTGTTGCTATCTTTCATCGTTTTAGAATGATGACGACAGACCATACACATAAGACGGAGGAAAAGTTTCTCACCACTCCACTTATTAATCATCAGAGAACCTAATATATCTAAAAAGATCGACAGGCTGAAGTGGCACTGTTTCTTTGTACTGAAGCATCGATAACCGTTTGATAAGCACATTAAAACTTGAATGACCGGACCAATTGTTACCATGAACTTGTTTTTAGGCGAGCGTCTCTTAGGGCGGTCCTGTAACGCCCATCCCTTCTGCATGTCGATGATGAGGTCCCGCGTGAGTCGGCGCCAGGCCTGCTCCGTGCCGATGCCGTGGTACACATGCTCGTCCTGGAAACAAGTACCACAGATATTTACCATTTTATTAACCCTTGGATGAACTTGTAACATCTATTTGCCAAAGCAAGAAGAGTCAAGAAGCTCTAAATGTCCAAGGAGAAAAAAATTCGTGGTTTCTGAGTGGTCGACTCGCCCAAAACCGACAGGCTAATAAGTAAGTAAGTTCGTAAGAGTCATTGGGTGACTGGATTTTGACTTTAAAAACTTTCGTGAGTTGTACTATACATTTTGATAAACACGGGCTTTACTCACGTATTATTTTGTCGATGGAGGCACCGACAATGTGCCTCCAATGCCGATGTCAATGTCGATGGTGCCTCCATCGACAAAATAATACGTGAGTAAAGCCCGCGTTTATCAAAATAGACTGGATTTTGATTTATTTTTTGTCTGAAATGTGAGTAGATAGAGGCTATTCAAGAACAAATGTTCAGCCAAAATAGACTGGATTTTGATTTATTTTTTGTCTGAAATGTGAGTAGATAGAGGCTATTCAAGAACAAATGTTCAGCCAATGTAAGATCACCACCTTTTCGTTTTTTATGTTAATATAGGAATGAGAACAACTTCCACAGGTCTGATCAATTGTAAATTATGGTATCCTGTTACTTCAATTATATTACACGAATATGGTTAAATGAACTAGAACTAACCGAAATAGCTGTTGCCCTTTTCTTGTTATACTAAATGAAAGAGATCGCAATAGTTAGATTAAGTTAGTTCTCAAATATATTATGTAACTACGTTATGGCGCTGATTCTGCAGTAAGATCTTAGTTGATCAGTGGAGTCATGAAAACAATCTGTATTTCAACAGTTCAAAATGCTGTGTTATCACATACGGCCGTGGACGGAAACCCGTTCTTCATGACTACTCACTACAAGCAATCGATATAGGTCGTGTGCAATCGGTTCGCGATCTAGGGATCCGCATGGACACAGAATTAAACTTCCGAAGCCATGTGTTGGACATCAGCAAGAAGGCGTTCCGTAACCTAGGCTTTATATTGCGCCAAAGCAGTGATTTTTCTAATATTCACACCATTAAAGCGCTTTATAATGCTCTGGTGAGAACCAGGCTAGAGTCAGGGGCTATGGTTTGGAGTCCTCATGAGAAAAAGTACTTTGGCATGATAGAAAAAATGCAAAATAAATTTACGAGGTTTTTGTATTTAAAACTATATGGGGTCTATCCATTTTACCCATTAATGTATCCTTCTTTATTTGTTTTAGGCATGGTAGGTTACACTAAATTAGAAGTGAGGCGGGAAATTATATTAATTATGTATATTTTTCGTTTACTTAGAGGTATTGTGCACAATCCGCGGGTGCTGATGTGTGTCGGTTTGTGCGTGCCTGACAACTATGTGGGCGCGCGGCGTCGGCCTAGGCTGTTGGCGATCCCGAGCGCGAGAACTAACCTCCTGAGTGAGGCACCATTCACGCAAGCCCTTCGTGTTATCAACAGCCTATGTGAATCTGATGATATTGATATATTTAGCTCTAGTTTGGCGAAGTTCTCAGATGCTGCTACACAGTATTTATGTGCTATGTGATTCCGTTGTCGTTTTGGTGTTTGTTGTAATTGTAATTTAAAATAAAATAAAATAAAATAAAAATAAAAAATAAAAATTTTGTACGCAAGTCTGAATTAGAGTATCATTTTTAAATGACACTTCATATATGTATAAAATTGTGATTGACGTGTTTTACGTATTATAGTCATATTAGTCTATTTTAGTCATCTTCTAAAGAAGTGTCGAGTAAAAGCGGAATATAGAATACTAATTATCTTCAATAAAGAAAATATTGTTACTCATGTTTGATCTAAAGTTTAATGCTCATTCCTGCCAAAGTAACATCTTAAATTGTGGCGTTGCCACAATACTTATAATATATTTATATACATATACGTAATTTATTATTACTACAAACTAATACTTACACTTACTTTAGCGATGTACTCCACCCGAAGAATCGTCGCGCTTGTCCCAATCGTGTCGTACAGAACGAACGCGACTCAACGGATGAAGACAAAGGAACTCGACTGCGCGGCGCCGAGACATAACCATTTCGCACCGCATCACCGCACCATTCCGTCGCACGCTCCGCGAGAGACGCACGGTACTTCGAAGAGCCAGCTATACTCTCCGAGGCATACCTACCATTCTTACCTATGCTTATTGTGCTTAACAATTAAATTAGATTCGTTAGTGTTGATTAAACGGAGGTGCTAAATGTCTGAAGTGTTTTGATTGCGACACAGATCAGAAAGGCACATCACCCCATGACATTCTACAATATTTAAAAAAAACAACTAACCATTGAATATATTAGCTGTGTATTGGTAACATAGTGCAAATACATGGTCTCCTTCTTCTTATCTTTGTTCTGAAGCACCACGGTCAACGAGGAGTTGGGTTTCAGCATTAGATCCACGCTCAGCACAAAATCCTGTAAATAAAAAACATGTGTTCAATTCACACGTGGTAGAAGTGAAACATTCAAAAAACAAACGTATAATACGTACACGTATATAAAACATCACGGTTGTTGTGAGGCCTTTTCTCAAGCTTTGTACTACGCATGCGCGCACAACGTAATAATAAATAGAAAAAGAGAGAAAAGAAGATAGGAAGCATTATACGTAATGCTTCCTATCTCCTTTTCTCCCACGTTAAATCTTATGAATTTGTGTCTGTCTCTTTTTACTGTCGCTTTTTCGTTTCATAGACTTTCAAATCACAACGATGCTAAAGAAGTTATCACTTCAAAATATGTTTGAAAGCTGCAAAGAATGGTAGCTTGTTTAGGACAGTGACTGTCTGGTATATACGCTGCTAGAGTGAGGACTGATTGACAAATGATCATAGCTGGTACTAGCAGCTTAACCTTGCCAAGAACGGAATCTCTGATGCAAACGTTATGAACGGCCAGCTATACAAATGTTTCGTCTTCGTCTTAAATATAATAATAATAATAATAATAATAATACCGGACATTTCACACAGCATCATCTGGCCCCAAAGTAAGCAGAGCTTGTGTTATGGGTACCACATGACTGATATACTACTTAAATACTTTTTTTTTCTGTAAATACATACATATTATACAAAATGATTTTGAACTGAATAGAACTGGCCTCAGCTCAATTGGTAATAGCTTTCTGCTCTGTAGGTTTAGAGTCTGATTCCTTCTCAGAATAAACCTTTGTGTAATTAACATAGGTGTTTGTTCTGTGTTTGGGTGCTTTATAGTATCATACTAGCTCCTGCCCGCGGCTTCGCACGCGTGGTACCTATATACAAAGTAGCCTATGTCCTTCTACAAGGTTCCATCTATCTCTATACCATAATTCATCAAAATCGGTTTACCGGTTTAGGCGTGAAAACGTAACAGACAGACAAAGAGACAGACAGAGTTACTTTCGGATTTATAATATTAGTTAGCTTATCAGTCATCATAATACAAGCTACGATTGGTTTAGGGATAGATGGTGCTGTGCGTATTTTCTACCGATATTTATTTATTATTTTATTTTATGTTTCTACCATCTGCAGCCGAAGTTATCGCTTGAAACATTATATACCTACTTATGTACCCAGACGGATACGTATTTACCTACGACACGGCAGATTAAACCGAATGACTGATTAGTCTTTCGCGCGCGCGGTATTCAACGAGTCCTTTCCCTCACCCCACTGTACGTCGCTATGCAACGACCAGCACTTGTGTCTTTAAGTTCTACAAAGATACTGAAACTAGACTGACCTGGCTGATGTTAAGCTTCATCCACACTTGACTTGACACTTCATTTGACGTCGAGAATCTTATGATATTCGAGTGGGTTGCACTATCGAACTCGCGCGCCATATACGCATCCTTGCTCACAATCCAAGTGCTCTTATGCTTCTCCCCATCATCGAGGATCTTCCTCCTCGGCTCTGGTTCTGTGAGGTGTTTGCTGTAATGCGCGAGTCCGAACTGTGCGATTTGTGTTGGATAAAAGAACCCTCTGGGTTCCCATTGGGTTGATACAGGCACGCCTTCGATGCCACTTATGCATTTCACTCTGTCGCGCACTGCAAATATAATGTTTTTATCATCTTAAACAGTTATTCACAAAATATTAAGGTAGGTACACAAATTTCATGAAGGAGCCCCTTCCTATCCTTGTCACAGGTGTCATCCTCTCTCCCCTGTGACGACAAATCATTTTAAATTTGTTACATCAGTAATATAATACGATTTTTTTACGTGAAGTCGCGAGGCTTAGGATTCATCCACACTTCATTAATCTCTGGTGACTCCAAACCTCTTAACGTGTTACGTAATTAATGGATGGCCCTTAACTTAATGGCGCCACGTAAGCATTGTCACTTTTGTTTTTAACTACCTGTTTGCATGCGGCTTTTAAAACCATCAAAGTTCCTTAAAATACTACGCAGCTCTTTTGAAAAAGCACTGTAGAAGAATCTGCATGACATTTTCTCATATAAAATATTCTAAAACTCCATTGGGTTATAATGCGAAAAACAAAGGCAGGGAAAATTTATTTGTTTACCGAAAATTCAAATTGCAAAATGATTCACTACTATTTATATTCCATGCGGTACGACCTCTATAACTTTTTATTTGCATAGATGGAGTAATCTATATAATAATAATAATAATAATAATAATAATAATAATATTTATTTATTTAGCATAAAAATCAATTGCTGTTCGTTAGTCTCGCTAAAACTCGAGAACGGCTGGACTGATTTAGCTGATTTTGGTGTTGAAATGTTTGTCGTAGTCCAGGGAAGGTTTAAACGGTGAAAATTTGTGGCATTGCAACGCATGCCGGGTACAGCATAGTCTACCATAAAATTGAATCGATATTTACCCGAAAGGTTCATAGGAAATGACGTAGACATGACCGTATGACGTACCGTTCACCATTCGATTCGGGTAGTTCAATTTGAAGCGTTTGCCTGTCTTGCGTGTTTGATGTTAACCATGACAATGTTGTATCACATTTTGTTAACAAGATATTTAATATTATAAACAAGTGAGCTGTGAGCTGTGAGCTGTGAGCTGTAAACCTCGCGAACATTTTTCGAAATTTTTGAAATATAACATTTTTTACGTTTTCAAACCCCATTTGAAATTTTGAAAACCATTTTGAATAATTTTCAAAATCTGAATCGACAAAAAAATCAATATAAAATTTTAATTTCAATAAAGTTTCACGAGAATCGGTTGAGAAATGCGACCTGTAGAGGAGAACATCCGGACAGATGGAGATACGAAAGCATTTTCGCCTAAGCTGAAACGGAGACGCTCGCTTCGCTCGGTCAATTACCTTCTACGTTATAATTCTCGAAGGTAACAAAAGTGCCGTGAGGGTCGTATCGCTTCTTCGGATGGTAGATTTTGCTGTAGCTGTGAGACCATTCAAATTTCTCCGTACCGTCATTTGATGTTATTTTGCCATATATCTGGAAAAGGACATTTTAATAATAAAATAAACGACAATTGCGACAACCTCTGTGGCGCAGTGGGCTTAGGTCCGGCTGAGACGCAAAAGGATGCGGGTTCGATTCCCGCCGGGGGCGGGACAAATGTTTGTATGATCTGCAAGTATTTGTCTCGGATCTGGGTGTTTCTATGTATAATATGTATGTATTTACAAAAAAAAAGTATATAAGTAGTATATCAGTTATGTGATACCCATAACACAAGCTCTGCTTACTTTGGGGCAAGATGATGCTGGGTGAAATGCCCGGGATTATTATTATTATTATAATTGTTACAAGATAGATTTGAGAATCCTGGTGATCTCAGAATACAAAGCAATGGAGTAAAAAATTATAATGTGCACACTGTATAATCATTTTTATTTATTTTATGTAGGTTTTATATATACCTCGAAGTACTTGTGTATAAGCGAGAAGGGAATATACACTTCATCACTCTCTGCGTCGCGGCGGCATCCAACCGAGTATTCGCAGTTGATCTCGCACTCAATTTCGTCCAAAACACCACTACGCTCTGAGAGCGCGGAGCCAACTGGATATAGGGAACAAAATTTCGTTCAGCAATTGTTTTGTTAAATTAAAACTACTACATTTGCCACTCAGAAACAGAATTTCAAGAAAAAAAATATATTAATCGGAATAAATTTTACTAAATACAAGGATTTCTTTGAATCATTTTGCATGCTAGGTAAATTTACGTACCAATTCTTCCTAACTCAAATCGGAGAAGAATTAATAAGAAACTCATCCTGCTCCTAGTGCAATTTGTATGATCCATATGATTGATTATCCATTCCAAATTTAAATAGTTTTTTATGGTTCTATGAAGGAGTTTGAAGTTACTATCCAAGTCCTGTTATGTATATACATTTTGATATTACACTATTACATTTGATAATATGAGTTTCGCGGATCAAACTTTTCCCGATGAAGATTCTCTAGATGAATCTAAACAGTGTTCGTGCACTCATCGACAAAATAATACGTGAGTAAAACCAGTGTTTCTCAAAGTGTATGTTACCCACTGTACGAAAGTTTTGAATCACTAGATAGTATAAAACAAAGTCGCTTCCCGCTGTCTGTCTGTCCCGATGTATGCTTAGATCTTTAAAACTATGCAACGGATTTTGATGCGGTTTTTTGAATAGATAGAGTAATTCAAGAGGAAGGTTTATATGTATAATACATGCATAATATAGTAGAGAAACACTGATCATTTCAGAGATTTCTAATGTGGTGTCGTAAATAAACTTATTTTTTTGCACTTACATTGCAAACGCTGGCTGAACCCTACGAGACAGATCAAAATAATATACTACAGTATTGTACACCTTAAAAAGGTTTACAAAAAAGTCCAAGATGGTATATGTCTATCTCTTAGGGATAACCATTCTGTAGTATAATTAGTATCAGCATTGCGAAGCTGGGGTGGGTCGCTATTGTTAAATATATCTTGTCTGTCTGCACAGAACATGCTTTTGACTTACATTTGTCTTAAAAATAGTCAGATTTGAGTAAAATCTATATGAATGTTGTACCATGTCTGGAATGTGAGAGGATTATGATTAGAGTTTTAAAATGCTATACATACATTGAAGGTATAGCGTTTTAAAAACATTGTTTACTGTGTAAAAAGTGTGAAATGTCCAGAATTATTTATTTATTTAAAATCTTCAACATATAGTATTATGTTATAGGATATGTATAGTATACATACTAGGCCTGTGAGAGAGGTTAGTGCAGTGTCCCCAGTACAGCATGAGCAGCAGTGCGGCGGCACACAGCGCACACAGCGCCGCCCGCAAGTTCATGCGCTTTGCCATCATTTAGCTGGACAACTGGAATATAATTATAATTATCCATATTTCAACAATAATTAACAATATTTAACAGTTTGGTCCACATTCGTAATTATATATCAGGATTTTTTTCACTGTTTTATAACCAGTTATTAAACAAGACTTTTTTCCATTTTGATAATGAGAACCTCTTACTCATGTATGAACTCCTGGTACACTAGACAAAACCTACCCCATACCTAGATGAGGTAGGTTTTTTAGTTTTTTGCTTTAAAATTGTATAACAAGTCTTTTCAATATTGACTCTGAGCAAATTATACTAAAACCAAGTGAAGAGAATATTCAGATCTGATTGCGCTTGTGGAATTATATTATTTATTGACAAACCAAAGTTGTGTCATCAGTGTATGATGTTCATCATCTACTAGTTATGTCTTTGCAAAACATGAATGTATTGCAAGATCAAAATAAAAAATAAACATTTCTCACATTTGAATCATTTTACATAATTTAACTATCTACCAATATACATATATATTAATAGACAGTTAACAAAACAAAATCTAGGCTGAAATTAAGCATAAGCTTGTATTATGGGAACTAAATGACTGATAGACTGACTGACTGACTAAATACATACTTATGACTCTTTACAACACCAAGACACAACAAACATCTAATGTTCATCTCACAAATGTTTGTTATGTTAGGGAAAACAAACCCACACAACTTGCAGCGCACAAGACTGATTCACTACTTAGGTGTGAGGCCAATAAATGCTCTGAAAATGTAGATGAAGATTCCTCTAAGGCATAACAAGATGATAACTCGTACTGACACACTGGTACAAGCAAGTGCTACTATGGGGACTATAATAAAACCTATTTTGATGTTATCTACACAGGTAATAGATATCTTAAAAAAAGTATCACCAATACAAGGAAAAGTACATTACTAGCTCTGGTAGGCTGCTAAAGCTACCTGCTTTATGAGAATATTATATCCTTTATCATGGGATTTCTATATTTTAATTTTACTACTTGTACTTTGAATGATGTCTACTTTGCGTGGGTAGGCAAGGCAGTCTAAATGTTATAGTTTGAGTTTAGTATGAAGTATTTGCAAAAAACAGTAAATGAAAGCAAGGATTATTTAATTAGTTCAAGTTTTATCTTTATCTTAATGACACGGATGGGCTATTTAATTCGATCACTTACTATGTAAACAGAAAAAACATTCCGTTCGTCTTCACTTTTTCTAAATGAACATCTTTCTTGAACGGCTGCAATCACATAACGAAAAGCACCCATGTGAACTGAATTGACAATTTGTTTATTTGTCTACCAATTGGCAGTATTTTTTATAAAGAATTTATTATAATTTGTACAAAAACAGAAAAATGAAAACACCGCTACTATACTGCCTGCTGTGCTGCTGCTGGCTGTACGTTCAGTTCCGCGGCTGATCGATCGATTTTGTTTTTTTTGACAGATGACAGATACATCTTTAGACACTGCTAGAAGTGACAGCACCTATAAATTACCTTTAAAAAAAACCTACCTCAGCCGTCGACTCACGAACCAAAACCAAATAGTAGATTCGAATTTGGATTAACTTCGTGATCTACACTCGAGAGCATAGAAAACGCACACCCCTACATTTTCATTTTGACCGCAATTTTTTTCTAAATTAAATTTTATTTGCTAATACAACTTAAAATAAATTAAAGGTTACACTGTTAGCTTTCTAAAAACCCATACTGTGTAGCCGTGACCTTCGAAATCATGACAGTAGCAACATAACAATAGAATGACTCGAATTCGCTCGCTTCAGGTAGCTCGGTTTGTGGGACTTTGGCAAGTATAAAAGGTTAAGGGATGATTAAAATGACGTTTCTGACTCGCAGTCAGAAAGGTCCTTTATCATAATCATCATCTTGAACAAGAAAATGGATACCACACCGGAAGCAGCGTCTCAAGTGGTTGCACTAATTGTAGCTGGACAGAACCAAAGTCAAGTGCCTCGACAGTTAAATTTGAGCAGATATTCTGTTCGACGTGTATACCAGCGATATCGAAAAACTAGCGGCTATACATCGCGACAAGAAACAGGCCGAAAACGTGCGACAACACAGCGCGATGACCGTTTTCACAACATCACTACGGAATCACCGGTTGTATGCAGTTCAACTCGGACAGCAGCTCCAGGATGTTAGAGAAATGGAAGTCAGTCGGTGGACAGTTAGATGTATGATGATATTTCGAATGCCATGCAAGCCTCGAAAACACACTTTACGGTTGTGATGGGGGACTTCAACGCGCGGCTAGGTGTGAGGAATGGCGATGAACTGAGAGTGGGGCAATTTGGATTTGGACAGCGGAACCAACAGGGTCAGCGATTGGCCGACTTGATGGAAAAGGAGGGACTCTTTATGATGAACTCCTATTTCAAGAAGCGGTCGTCCAGGAAATGGACGTGGCTTCACCCCGGTGGACACAAACGCGAGATAGATTTCATCATTCATTCATCATTCATCACTACAAAAAAAGCAAATATTGAATGATGTCTCAGTGTTCAACAGGGTCATAACCGGCAGTGATCACCGAATGATTAGAGGCTCATTAAATATTAGCATAAAGCTAGAAAGGTCCCGTCTGATGAAATCTACTCTTTGCCCGAATCATGCCCAAATCCAAAATCCCGAGAGCTTTCAGTTGGAATTCCAATGCCTCGCCGTATGCGGATCCGTGGATGAAATAAATTAAATTAAATTTCATTTATTTCAGACTTAGTCCATATTATTGTTAGTAACAAAAAAACTTATCTGTGCTATAAGACGGGAAGTATCCTATAGAGTATAGTATTATGTTATCTGTGCTATAGGTTTTGATTCCCTTGCGAGTTGCGAGTTTGAATATATGCGACTTAAATTGCTGTTTCTCTTGATTGCGTTGACATAGAAGTTTGATTTTGTTACAGCTTAAAGGTATAATAGACTTGAGATTTGGTATGAATTTCAATTTAATACCTCTACGCGTTCATGAGAAAAGAGGTAGTAAGTTTAAAATTGTTAAAAATATTTTTATTATATGATGTAACGAAAAATGATCGGTTATCGCAATTTATCCTTTATCTGTGCTATAAGACGAAGCTTCGTACCAAATTTCAAGTTTCTGAGTTCACGGGAAGTAACCTGTAGGTTTTGATTCCCTTGAGAGTGTAGAAAATTTGCGGAAATTTGCGGCATAAACGGCTGTATCTTTTGATTGCGTTGGCTTAGAAGTTTGATTTTTACAGCTTAAAGGGACAGTAGACCTGAGATTTTGATATAAATTTTAGCTTGATACCTTAACGCGTTACTGAGAAAAAGTGTCTTGACAGACAGACGGACAGACGGACGGACAACAAAGTGATCCTATAAGGGTTCCGTTTTTTCCTTTGAGGTACGGAACCCTAAAATTACTGATTGAAGTTAGTAATGGGGAGGAAATAGGAATACATGTAGAGGCCGTCCCCTCGAAGGTCACAATGCAAAAGTTAAGGTAATAAGTGTAGTGTTCCCATTCCCCAATGTTTCAATGTACCTACCTACCTACCTACCTACCTTTTTGTATGTCCTACTATTACTTTGTTTTAGAAGTTCAGATTAAAAGGTTTTAGAGCGACAAATAGGTTTAATTCTAACACGATTTGATTCGGGGAGCTGACACCGTAAATAGGATTACGTACTACTTACCCGCTAATGCCGGGCTTCTTTAAACTTAGGCAATATGCAAAAATCCATCAGTTAAATTTGGTATGATATATGAAACGGTTCGTTTTGATTATCTTGAAATCACAATCTGATAGATGGGTTTGTTTTGGAATTCAGGCATTAGCCGAAGCTTGAGCAGGCATTTTTGTTTACGTAAGGTACCTACATAAAAAGCATAATACCAAAAAAGTACCTATGTAGGATGTAATGTGCCAAGTGTACGAAAGGAGCCTTTAAGACGCAATTTAATCCTTTCACCACACTGGTTAAAAATAACTAGTTAGACGATAAGAAGAACAAAAATAAGTACGTAATACCTACATAGATATTTCGTTGGTAATTTTGTTTTTTTTACCTATGTAATTATGTAATTAGACACTTATCTATGTGAGTAGGTGTACCTAATATTTCATTCAGCTGACCGAGATAAATCTTTAGATCAAGTAGAGGTATTTCCATACTTGGAACAACACGGTATCTATATACTTTAAAAGAAACATTCCTCTCAAAACAGCAGCTGCAGATACATTTCCATTCCAACGACAGAGTTTGCCTTCATCTCCCAGTTCGTTATTCACAATGTACTAGATACTACATAGTGTTTAGCAATAGGTACCTCTGCGGAATATCTGCTATCTAAATGTGCAATCTGTGCATGGATATGGATAGGGCATGTGTGTGTGGGCTCGAAGGGGGTCAGTGTGCGACCCAACTAGGTCAGGGCGGATGCACTGAGGGTTGCCAGGGTTTTTCACTATTTACATTCATTAGGGGAAATATTTTGATGCTTTTTGATAAGAAAATTACTTTTTATTTTTCGATACACACCGGTTTACGTTAGTAAGTGCATCAGTAGCTGAAAATATATATAATTAAGACTGGGCATAGTAATAAGACACACGAGGATTATTAAGACGCAAATATATTTTAAAGTTCCTTTAAATTTCACATTTGCCAAGATCAGTGAAGACTGGACGTTGTAGTATCAAAATTAAAAAGGAGAGAGATCTGCGAGAAATAGCAACACCATCCACCGCGGGCACAGTCGGCAGCACTCGTCTTTCTCCGGGTGGTGGCACGCATGCGCGAGCGGAGGCATTGATCGCCGCGTGGACCGCGCAGCGCCTCTGTGGTCCGCGAGAGGCGACGCGAGTCCCGGGCTCTGCCCCTGACGATGGCGGCGTGAGCGCGCGCCGCGTGCGGCCTCCGGCGAACATGCCGCGATGGCCAGAGAGGTGACCGACACCGACAACGTGCCGATACCGTTACATAACCCGTGCTCGTGCCGTGCCTGCTGCTGACACGCCCGCGCCCCGTGCTCCCGCATCAGCTCTCGGGTGCCCCGACTCCGCAGCCTGCGTCTCACTCACGCGCGCGCTCTTTCTCGCTCCGTCTCATTCGCTGCACATGCAACCTGCACCTGAACCTATTAAACCCTGATGCTCGAGAGCCTACGTCCTACCCGCAAACACCCCGTCTAGGTCTGGTCCTGTATCGACCGCGTGCGCCTTATAAATAGAAAAGCTAAATATAGAACGGAGTGCAGATTGTCTTATCAGAGTAACATCTAGCGTAGCGATTCTGTAGCAGCCCGGAGCTCGTAGCCCGTAGCGCGTAGAGCTGCCCTAGTTCGCCTGAGAGCTACGAAATGTAGTTTACGATCGATACTAGCCAATGATGCAAATTACAATGTTCGTACCCTCGCCTCGCCTTGCTGTAGGTACCTATCTCAGGCGACCCGCTGTTACATGAGACCATACATACATGAGGTCAATTGTTTCTAATAATGGAACTTTCTATTACGATATTAATAAACCTTCATTGAGATGGTCATATTAAATAAAGAGGTATGTGATACTTTTTAAATTAGCTTTAAATAATAAAGTATCACATACCTCACACATACCTCACTCTCACATACATATAGTAGAACTAGAAAACAAATGACTTGTAAACTTACTGACCTACATGGAATAATGTACACAGACTACCCAGTGTATAAAAATAGAAAACACGTAAGTTCGCAAGACTACGTAACTAATTAAATTAGTGAATGAGTTGAGCAAGTTAGCTCGCATCATGGGTGAGTACATGAAGCAATGAACCATCAAATCGGGAGTTCGACTCCCGGGCCCGCCAGCGCTCGTGTACAGCACCACACAAAATTGGTATGACCGTTTCCCAATATTTGCCTTAGTTTAACCCAGATTCCGTGATCCTTTATACGTGGTAACAAATGATTTTATCACAACAATTTAATCATAAATTAGCCAAGTGCATGTGTCCACGCACGCAGTGAATGTTTCCGAAGTCGGTAAGGTTAAGAATCACTTGAGGTCTAAACAAATTCAACACAATCTAGTTAGCAAAATAAAATATTTTACTATTGAACTTTGACTGGTTTTTTTATGGTTTCGAAGTCCATAAGGAACCCTTATAGTTTCACCACGTCCGACTGTCTGTCTGTCCGCCGCCTTCTAATCAGCGCTCTTACTCGGAAACTATTAGTCTTATCGTTTAAAAATGTGTACTGTAACACGGTGCTTTTAACCGACTTCAAAAAAAGGAGGAGGTTCTCAATTCGTCGGACTTTTTTGGAAAATTCTTTTTTGTTTCAAAAGGTCCCAGGACAAAAATCTAAAAATTGTATACATCGATGATTTTTTCGATATACATAAAGTCAAGTAAATACAATTATAATATTAGTTTATATTTATAACTTTTTTTTACACTATTCTTAATTCAAATTTATTACAATTTATTTTTAATTCGGTTAATATATGTATTAGCAAAGCGCGTGCCGACTACGCACGATGGTTTCGAAGTCAGTAAGGATATGAGTGTCTTGATGATCAAGACATTCTTCAATTCAAATTCAAATCAATTCATTCAATACAAACTACTCTCGCGAGCTTTAAACTGGAATCGCTTCAACGCGAGTTGATCAAGATACTTTTTTACAATTTCTGTCCAATGAACTAGGGATTGTGGTATATCATTTGAAACGTAATTTTGTTAACTATCAAACTCTTTTGATATCATAAGCAATAAGTATTCATCTTGTGTCTAGGAACGTAAAAAGAAAAAACATCAATTGTTCAAACAAAACAATAATTGTATGAAAGTCCTGAAATTCTATAAAAAGTGCAAAAAGTCTTATGAAAATTGGTCAATAGTCCAATGTTTTACTTTACTGGGAACAGTTGAACTTAAGCCACAGAAGCCGCTCTAATCGACAGCCTGATTCAGCACGGGATGTCTCGGCTTAGTATCGCTCGACAGCTTCACCTAAGCTAGTCCTGTGTCTCCAAGGTGTACAAGAGATTCAGGGAGACTGGGAACTTAGTCTAGAGACCAGGATCTGGACGACAGCGATGCACTACGTCAAGAGATGATCGATTTATTGTCACCACTTCTCTCCGAAATCGACACCTGACCGGTGTAGACGTTCAGTGTTAGAGAAGTTCGAGAGAGGTCTGTGAGCGAGTGGACAGTCAGAAGAAGACTCAAAGAACCGCTCACCGCTGCCACATCGCTGCAGTGACTAGACAGTACCTGGAAGATGACGGGATTCCCACACTAGACACCTGGGCTGGCCACCTCAATCCTGACTTGAACCCAATCGAGCATACGTGGGATGAGCTAAAACGGCGGGTACGAGGAAGATATCCAGCTCCAGCGTCGATAGAAGACCTGAAAACTGCTTTATTCGAAGAGTGGCAGGGAATCCCACAGGATTCCATCAGAAAACTCATTAGGTCAATGAAAAACCGGTTTCAAGCGGTCAATGGGGCCAGGGTGGTAACATAAAATATTGAGGGGGTTTCAAATAAACATTGTCAATAAAAATTTAGTTTTTCATATTACTGCCATTCATATTATTATCTACTATTCATTTAGCCGTCCACAACTTAGACCAGATTGCACTAACTCCTTAAATTTATGTAGGGAATTTAATGAATTTTAAATCTTCTTGATTATAATTTCAAAATATCACTTGAAAGCTAACAATATTACCCTTCAAATGATATACCACAATTCATAGTTCACTGCATAGAAATTGTAAAAAATAGACAGTTTTTTTTTTTAAATTTCTAACAACTCTCCATTAAGCGATTCCAGTTTAAAGCTCGCAAGTGTAGTTAACGAAACAAGAGTTCAGTATGGAGTTTTCATAAATTTAGTAATGGCACGTGTTTTCCCAGTACATTTTACTAATAATCTAGTAGGTTAGTAGGCCTTACTAGACGTGATAATTTTTCTAATATGCTACTATTTTGAAAAATAAAACAGGTCAGTACCTCAAAATAATGGATTAGCCGGAAGGAGATGGGGTCTTTTCCCTTCTCGAGACAGATACGACTATTATGAAATATGACCACTTACACGATTGTGTAATAGTCAAATAAAAAAAGGCGGCCTTATTTTTCAAAGTTTTTATTTCATAACTTTGTAGTGGCCAATTATACGTATAACCGGGGGAATTTCATCATGATAAGAAAACTAGTTTGTGAGCTAGTTAGTGAGCTAGTTGGGCCAAAGAGTTTTTATTAAAGGTGGACAGGCAGACAGACAGACGAACATGGCGAAACTATCAAGGTTTCTTCTTGGACTTCGGAACTCTAAAAAGTTTACCCAACTGCCCAAATTTAGGCTACTTCGTTCATTTATACTAATACTATAAATTCGAAGGTGACTCTGTTTGTTTTTTGTTACATTTTCACAGTTAAACGCCTGAACGGATCTTGATGAAATTTTAAAGGTGATTGCACTTTAAGAAAGGGCAGGGTGGATTATTTCCTATAGTTACCACGCGTATGAAGCTGCGGGCAGCACTTGGTGTTTTATACTTTTGCAGTTTCAAATATGAACATTCTCATACTGACTATAATTAAGGAGATAATTAAGGAATTAAGGAGGTCTAGAGATAGAGATGGATAGCATCACACCGCAGGCTTAACTAACTTAACTAACGATATATAGTCCGGTCAATTTAGACATTCGAAGGTGCATAAAATCCCAACAAGCTAAAAATCTGTAAAATTGTTAAAATCATAATTAGGCATAATATTTAAAAGTTCAAAGTAAAAGTACCTAAGACAAAAATTGTAGATCATAAAATTATCTATAAAAAATGTGTCAATACTTTTTTTCCTACGAGCCACCGTTTCTGAGATATAACGATTCAAAAAGTTATAAAAGTTGTTATCGTCATAATATGCACACGTTTCCACGCCATCTATGAAGTAGTGTACTTAGCGCGTTTTTTAACGTCGTTTCCCCAGTAGGCCTTCCAGGCCTTCCACGGGTCAGTTGTGATCCTGTTTAATGCGAAACTAATGCAAAATAACGGAAATTTTCAAAGATTGGAAAAGATAAAAGCGATGTAAATTAAAAAAAAGTGGTGAAGTTCATTCGCCTGATTCGTAAGTTTCAAATTCTTCTTGTTCTTCTACCTGATCTTCTTCTTGTTCTTCTTCTTCTTCTCCTGCTTCTTTTTCATCTTCATTTTGGATGCAAGTAAATTGCGTCAATAGCGATGTATCGCATGACACTTCGTCGGAATCAAACGAATCCTCCATTTTTTGTGATTCAACATTAGAGCACGACCGGCCTTGACAATTTGTGCATGCCACATTTAGCACTGCATCCCTTTTTGCAGTTGCAAAAAATTGTGTTCTGCAGTTTTTCCGGCGCAGGTCGGAGTAAAGTTTGAACTGGCTCTAATATATTGTTGACCAACTTCCAACCCCAGTCTGTAGGGTCTAGCTGATAACCAAGCCACACTTGAACTTGGTAATATACCCGAAAAACATGTTGATGAGCAGCAACTGAAGTTGGAAGAAGACAAGCTAATTGAACACGTTTTTTATTTTTAGTATTATTAACGAAACATGCATATCGATGCTTATCTAAACAGGTAGTTTTTTTAGGAGCTCCGTACATAGAAAGAAGAAAGCGGATGCCGTTGGTGATAACTTCTTGTTGAGTTGAATTACTCTTTTTAAAAACTTCAGCACATTGAACTAAATCTTGTTTTTCAAACATTTTGAAAACTGCTGTTTTACCCCTCCTGTAAAATGCAGATGTCGTATCACAGCCAGTCATGGCTGGCAGAAAAATATTTCAACATATAATATATAATATATATATTATAATATATATATTATATAATATAATAAATAATATATTATAATATATATATATATATACATATATATATATATATATATATATATATATAAATTATAACTTTTAAAACAATCATGGTTTTGCACATAATTTTCACTCAAAACGGGATATTTACCATGATATATGAGTTTTTCTGCTTTTCGATATTTCGGCACAGTTGCATGCGCCATGATCACAAGATAAGCTGATAACTGATATTATAATATATAATATATAACAACTCTAGAGATGTATATACGTGACGTACTCATGCATATTATGACGATAACAACTTTTTGAATCGTTATATCTCAGAAACGGTGGCTCGTAAGAAAAAAAATTATTGATATATTTTTTATAGATAATTTTATGATCTTCAAATTTTGTCTTAGGTACTTTTATGATAAAACTTACCGTTTTACTGAAAATCGCGAAAAACTCATTTTTTTGACCTTTGACCTTGAATATTTTTTTTCCATACACGGGAATGATGGGGAACTTTTAAATATTATTTATAATTATGTTTTGAACAATTTTACTGATTTTCAGCTTGTTGGGATATTATGCACCTTCACTCTCATTTTTTGGTCTAGATTGACCGGACTAATATTCTGCAAACGACAGTGATTGTTCTAGCTCAAACATGGAGATTGGCTGGTTGAGCTCGCTTTCGGTTCCTCAGAACCAAAAGTCGATTATACAGCAAGTGGCTTGAAGATAATTAGTACTGACTACAAATTAAATAGAGAACATTTTCGTTATCCGAACTCTCAATAAGGTACCGACAATTTTCTGAATGAAGAATTAACCTCTAAAAGTTGATCTTTCAAAATTCCAACTAGCCCACAATTTATGTACATTAATACAATTATAAGTACTAGCAACTATTCACCCTCTTAGCTAATTATATCCCCTTTTTCATTATCTAAACAAAAGCTTTTCCAAAGCTTGAGATTCCTTGATAATCGTGTTTGCATAAAACAGCTTTGTTATCTGGTGTTGATAAAACCTAGCTCTCTGTGAAGCTCAAAAAAGAAAAGAAGATTCTGTTTGTAGAGTCTTGAATTACTGCATTTTGTACCTTGCATTTTGTTGAGATGACATTAATTTAAATGTTATAACATTGAAATTTATGTCATCTCAACATGTCTAGTACAACGTCTTGTACATCACGTCTACGTTAACCAATATATTAAAAACTCAAGCTTTTTCAATGCATAAATGTGGTTTGAAGTTATTCATCAATGTAGGGCTTCGATTCAATTTGATTAAATTTAACTGTAATCAATACAATCCCAAGAATCACTTTGAATCATCTTACATAATATCTATCTTACATGTAGGTGAATTTAGGTGCTAATTTCTCTTAACTCAAGTCCGAGAACAATAGACAAGAAACTCGTCTTAGCCCTACCGCTGTTTGTGTGATTCTTCTTATAACTGACTTATCTACGACAAACTTTTAAAATAATGCAAGCTAATAACGCAAATCCGTTAGTTAACCTACAGATAATGTACTGATAGTTAACCTACTCTTTCCTTATGTACATTCACACTCTACCAAGCCTTAGACTTGCTTACAGAAATGTTAGTAAACAAGTAAATAAATGTATAGAAAAATATAAAATAATATAAATTACATGTGAAACAGTTGAACTATCTAAGAACCGTTTAAAACGACCGATAGATACCTTAACTGATACAGATCACTGCTACAGGGCAACGACCCCATGACACTGGCTAATACGCTAGACTATATAGAAGCCAACTTTTAAGTCATGCAATGTTTCTACCTATTACCTATACGTACTAGTAACTTGTAAAATATCCTTCGAATAAAAATGTATGGTCACAATAATCAGCGCTATCTAAATAAACATTAAACGAATCATTTTGATTCCTAGGAATATTCAACAACGAGACAAGAAAAATAAAGACTCGATGTCAAGTAGAAAATACCAATAAAGCCTGATGAGTCTTTTCAATCATAAATGTTTTGTACTTGTTCTAATTTTTTAAACTACTGTACAGAATAATTATAAAAAATAACTAAATTAAATTAACTGCCTTCCTATTATTGTTAACTACACGCGCGAGCTTTTAACTGGAATTGCTATATCGCGAGTTGATCAAGACAAATTTTTCAAATTTCTATCCAATGAACTAGGGATTGTGATATATCATTTGAAGGTCATTTTGTTAACTATCAAACTCTTTTGATATCATAAGCAATAAGTATTCCAAGTATTGTGTCATGGAACGTAAAAGAAAAAACATAAATTTTTCACCAATTGTTTGAAAGTCCTGAAATCCCATAAAAAATGAAAAAAGTCTTATGAAAATTTGTCATCAGTCCAATATTTTACTTTACTGGGAACAGTTGAACTTAAGAAAAATGGAAACCACAGCCACAGAAGCCGCTCTAATCGCCCGTCAGCCTAATTCAGCAAGGGTTGTCTCAGCGTAGTACCGCTCGGCAGCTTCACCTAAGCCAGTACTGTGTCTCTTTCAGGGACTTTCAGGGGAAATTCAGGGAGACTGGGGATTTAGTCCGGAGACCAGGATCTGGACGACGGGGATAAACTGCGTTTAGAGATGATCGATTTATTGTCACCATTACTTTCCGAAATCGACACCTGACCGGCGTACACGTCCAGCAGCAGCTCAGAGAAGTTTGAAGGAGGGCTGTGAGCTAGTGAACAGTCAGACGAAGACTCAAAGAAGCAAACTTGACCTCAAAAAGGCCAGCCCCGAGACTCAAATTGTCTCCAGCCCACCGACAAGCCCGGCTTCAGTTTGTTCGCGATCACTATGATTGGGATATGAAGCAATCAGTCAGAAGAAAGCAGTCGAGTCCTGTTCTCGGACGAAAGCGGAATGTGCCTATACGGTAGCGACCGTCGACGCAGAGTCTATAGGAGACCGGGAGAGAGAATCGCATAATGCTGCTTTGCGGAAATAGTGGCATACGGGGGTGGGTTTTGTATGATGTGGGCGTGGAGTTCTATTGAAGCAAAAACGGAGCCAATTTTCATACCTGGTGGCGGTCGGGGGGGCAGACTATCCGCAGAAAGATACATCGACATTCTTCTAGGCCATGTGCTCCCATACGCCGGGCTTATTGGCGAAGATTTCCTGCTAATGCACGATAATACACGCTGCCACATCGCTGCAGTGACTAGACAGTACCTAAAAGATGTCGGCATTCCCACACTAGATTGGCCAGCCCTCAATCCTGACTTGAACCCAATTTTCATGTTACTGTTAATTAATTTAGACGTCCACAACTTCGACCTATTGCAATAATTCCCAAAATTTTGGTAGAAATTTAATCTATTTGAAATCACTTGAAAGCTAACAAAATTACCTTTCAAATGATATACCGATATACCACAATCCCTGGTTCACTGGACAGAAATTTAAAAAATTTGACTTGATCAACTCGCGATGAAGCGATTCCAGTTTAAAGCTCGCGAGTGTATATATAATAACAAAAATATTGCTGACATTTTTGAGGACTTCATTTCAGTCCATATTTCAGTGTATATACTGATTTTTTTTATTATTATTTTGAATGTAAGTCTCAGTAAGTAGTTAATGTTATTAATGTTGGAAGACATTATATGTTATATACAATTTACACACAAACTAAGATATCCTATGATAGATTTCAAAAAATTATGAAACCTATACTAAACTAAACTAACTCTATTTGTTAGATGTAATTCGATACTTATTAATAGAAAACAGAGTTCAGATGACTGACCGCAGATAAGGTGTCCAACAGCCTGGCAACAGCAACTACACCTCGTTGAATGCGGGTTAAAATTATTTTTTAAAAAAAAAACAAATTTATTTACAAAAATGTATAGAATAATATATAATAATATGAAATACATGTGAAAAAGTTGCGCTATCTATGGACCGTTTAAAACTATCTATAGATAGCTCAACTGACTCAGATCACTGCCAGAGAGTTCTTGGGAACCAACCAGTTGCCAGTGACTTGGAGTCACTGAGTCACTGGAGCTGGCATTGCCACGTTGAATGGCAATACTAATACGCTGAGCCAGATAGGAGCCAGCTCTTGGATCACGTAATTTATCTACCAGATGCCTTGGAATAATTTTGAAAACGCGGTGGGCTCTTGTTCCTCACGGGTCTCGACTCCAAAAGCCTCAAATATGTAGACCATATCAATACCGGCATATTTGCGCCTTTTCTGTACCACACTGGCACCGATGAGGGGCGCAGCACCGCACACCTAACCGATTTTATGATTAGTTGCATTGCAAGAGACATCAAAAGAAAACTTAATTAAGAGTCCCAAGGTAAATAGGTCCTAGGTGACATTCGATTCAATGATGACCCAAGATTCTTTAATTCTTTCGTTTAAGCATTAATCTTTTCGTGAAAAACCTATAAAGTTGCCTTTCTCAGGATTTTTGCAGAATGACCGCGCCCATTCTTTCGAATGAACGTTATGGAAAACCGATAATTATAATGTTAATCTCGTCGCCTCCATTCATAGATGTTCATCAGAGATACTGAAAAAAAGTTGTTGAAAAGCATTCTTAAGAAGTAGCTAGTAATTGAAAAGCGCAGCCACTTCGATCTTGAATAAAAATACTATCTATTTAATCTTTCGTACTAATTTACGGGTATAAGTTTATTACGTTATACCATGATGACGTGACCTATTTAGCTTTAGCCTGCAACTTGGACCGCAATATTTTGTACTAGCGACCCGCCCCGGCTTCGCACGGGCCAATTAAGAGTTGTAATTTCATCCGGAAACATAGTTCAAGTCTACGGCTTACATATATAACAAATTGAGGTATATTAGGTTAATTACTATATAATTACTATATACATGTTGTACATTATATTATATATCATAGTTTTCGTAGCTGACGCCCAATAACGACTTTTAAAAGAACATTTTTGATACTTTGATCATAGATATGCCTTGAATTACTTTTTTGCAATTTTCGTAAGGATTTCTATTTTTTTAAATAAATAAATAATCCCGGACATTTCACACATCATCGTATGTCCCCGAAGTAAGCAGAGCTTGTGTTATGGGTATCACATGACTGATATACTACTTATATACTTTTTTTTGTAAATACATACATATTATTCATAGAAATATCCAGACCCGAGATAAATATTTGCAGATCATACAAACATTTGTCCCGCATAATACACAGTCCTTGTTACTCGCTGATTATGTAACTTCCTACACATATAGTTATAGTTATATACTTACAGTTGATTTTTGAGTTCATCCATTACAATCATACATAAGGATATAATATTAGTTTACATAACATTGGCCCTGATTCTATTCTTTCTCCAGGCTAACTTAAATGCCGGAAATACGAAATTATTTTGTTTGCAGTTAAGTCTGAATAGAAAGTAACATTTTTAAATTACTTTTTAATTAATTTTTATATTAACTAAATTGACGTGATTGGAATGTTTAGCTCATATACGCCAAGTACAAAACCGCTAAAAACCATGAAAAATTAAATTCAATACATACAAGAACTAAATAAGATCACTGTCTATATTCCAGAGTAGTTCCAGTTCCACAGGCAATTGGCGGCCGGTCATACGAATATAGTAGGACAGTTAAATTGCATTCTGCATGAACCCAGAGTTACTTTCGCTTCACGTAGAGCCTACACATTCCGTTTAATCTACTTACATCTACAGCACTTCTACACCTACTGTACGGCCTTATATCTTCAACAGTGTCTAATTCTTAGTGTCTAATTCTCCACACGTCTTCCCAGCATACCTCCCATTCCAGCGCCGGCATGTCTAATAAGCGAGCTTCTTGTAAAAACAAACGTTTCATACTCTACTTTTATGTTCACACCTCCGGCGTTCATTTGTCTGCTGCCTCCTTGGAGGGGTGTAAAGAGTACAGTGTCAAACTGTTGCAGGTTTATGTCTTTTCGTCAGCATATCTTAAGATTATGTTTTGGAAGGTTTTTAAGGTTCATGAAATTTTGCGACTGACTATTAGTATTTACTTGTTTTACGTATGTTGCGTCACGTTGCTTAACATCATAGCTCACGGTCACATCTTTTCAATAATGACCACTAATCAGAAGGATGATAAAACGAACGTAATTAAGCGAATTAAATAAATAAATAATACCGGACATTTCAAACAGCATCATCTGGCCCCAAAGTAAGCAGAGCTTGTGTTATAGCGTACCACATGACTGATATACTACTTATATACTTATTTTTTTGTAAATACATACATATTATACATAGAAACACCCAGACCCGAGACAAATACTTGCAGATCATACAAACATTTGTCCTGAAGCGGGAATCAAACCCACAACCTTCTGCGTCTCACCCGGCCCTTGGCCCACTGCGCCACAGAGGTCGTCAAATTTACAGATATGTATGAATAACATAAATTACATGTGAAATAGTTTAGCTATCTAGAGACTTCGAAACGGTCTATAGATAGCTCAACTGATTGAAATCACTGCCAGTGTAGCGTTTTCAAGACACTGGCGGCATTGCCTTTTTGAATGGCAATGCGCTGAATGAGCTAGTTAGATAATAGCCAACTTTTTGGTCAACTAATTAATCAGAAAAGCTATAATTTATCACCTATTATTGAATGAAATACAAGATGCAGGTTTTATAACTGCCCGTTTTCTCTAACCTCAAGCCTAGCTAAGTAACGATTATGTACAAATTGACACTTTTATCAGTGTATCAGTCGCTTAGCATTACGCATTACGCAGTGTCGTAACATTAGTTAGAGCTTAACGGTTGGTGAAACGTTTCATTACTTCTTATTATTTTGGAATCCGATTCAGGTATGTATCTCCTATGGTTAGTGATAACGGGAATAAGTGCCAATGTCCTCAAGTTTCAACCTAAGCTCGTGCACTCAGGTCGAGGCTTTTATTCAGTAAATTGGTTTCAGAGAACACTTTTTACAAGTAAATTGAATTCTCATCGAACCTTTTTGACTTGGCTCGGAGTTCGGTAATATTAAAATACAAGTATTAACTAAAGTTTTAGGTAGGTTGGATGTTTTTGAATAAAATTTTTTGCTCTATATTTTGTACCGTTGAACTTCCCTGGTGCAATCAAAATCTATGTCGAATCTTCAAATATTCAAATATGTTTTTATTCAAGACATCACAAGAAACACTTTGAACTAAATTTGATCACTTCGCACTAAAGTCTTAAAAAAAGAAAAGAAAGTAAATCGTAACCTACAAATAGGAACATTTCTAGAAGCTTCATAAAACATTCCAAATATTTTACAAAACCGTAGTTAGACGATTATCTACAGATACACAGAGTATACACGGAAACAGAGTACCTACATAAAGAAAGTCTTCCGATCCTATCCTACCTACTAGTATTGTAAATCATTACATAGTATAAAACAAAGTCGCCTCCCGCTGTCTGTCTGTCCCGATGTATGCTTAGATCTTTAAAACTATACAACGGATTTTGATGCGGTTTTTTCAAATAGATAGAGTAATTCAAGCGGAAGGTTTATATGTATAAAACATGCGTAATATAGTAAAGAAAAACTGATAATTTTAGAGGTTTCTTATGTGGTGTCGTAAATAAACACATTTTTTTAATAATGTACTACAGTATTGTACACCTTAAAAAGGTCTACGCCAAAGTCCGCAATGGTATATGTCTATCTCTTAGTCTATGTTATTCTCTTAGATAACGTTGTACACACAAAACCATCTAACCTCAAACTAAGAAAATATTATGAAGACCAACCAGGTTACTGATAGATAACATTATTTTTTAAATACATACTTATGATACCTTATATTACCCAGACACTAATGTTCGTCACACAAATGTTTGTCATGGGAGGAAATCGAACCCTCAATATACAGCGCAAAAGGCAGGGCTGAGAGCCCAGTAAAATCGTCTATGTCTAAAGTTTGTGCGGATATTTTGATTTTTTATGCTTATTCATACTTATTCCTTATTGTACAGCCAATTTTTTAGGGAATGTCAGCACGTAGGCACGTAGGCCACCCCGCCAGCTCCTTTACCAACTCTATCATTTCTGACAAGTTTAAAGCCTGGGAGAGAGTATTGAGAATATTGGCATCGCGGGTTTGAATAATGACTCCGACACAAGTATTGCATCAATCAGCTTGTAATTGAAGGAAGAGTGAAAATCATCAAAGTGTGATGGAATGGAGTGATTTTTGTATATATTACCTCAATTGCGCCGTTACGGCCGAACCGATTTCAATGATACTTAGTTTCGGTACTTTTATGGTAGGTACAACCCGTGCGAAACCCTGGGCAGAAGCTTGTACATGTGTAATGTGAATACTCGTACATACGGGTAGGTAGCTCTCGCGTGTGCCGTGCTCACCAATTCACCATATCGTAGGTTGTTTGTAATCATTTAAAAACAATTGAAAGGTCAATTAAAACAAAACTTTCTACAAAATGACCTTTTCTTTTGTTGTTTTTTTCGACCTTTTCTGTTTTTATAAACTTACTCAAATCCCACGTATTTTCAACAAACCCAGCTTCAAAGGACAATGCCATTTGATTTTCGGCCCGTAGGTTGAACTGTACAAAATAACGATACTCCCGCCCTTTCGCCTGATTACGTTAATATATTATCTCGTATGAATCTGTTTACTTTATGAAATAAAGATTTTAGTTTATTAAATTATATTTTTACATCTCTATTTCTATTGTATTCCTCTACTTGTTGGTTTGTATTAATATTTCTTAATTACTCTTTCTCTTTTCTCCCTTTTTAACCGACTTAAAAAAAAGAAGGAGGTTCTCAATCAGGTTGTACTTATTTGTTTCTTTTATGTTTGTTTCCTCATAACTCTAACGTTTATGAACAGATTTCAAATAAAAAACATGTGAAAGGATATACTTTCCGATTGGTCCGAATTCTATCAAAATCGGTTCAGCTTGGTTTTTAAGTCAAAATAGCCGGAAAAAATATGTCATCCAAGAAAACGCAATCACGTATTTTGCTTCCCTGTGACTTTCCAGTGGTATTAAAGAATTTCGAAAAATTACTATTTTTTCTTAAAAAAACGTTTAATATTTTTTTTTACCAACGTAAAAAGGAGGAGATTCTCAATTTGTTTTTTTTTATATTCATATTCAGTGAAGTCGGTTTTCTTTTAGTTTTAAAACGTAATTATGTACGTATCATATGCACCATTATTTTATAATATCTCCTATTCCCAAGGATTGCTCGAAAAGAACTCTTATTAAACATAAGCTCTGTGTAGCATTTACACGAAGCATATATGATAATTTATGTTTCAAAATATGTTAAATGTGTGTACAACAAAGAATAAAGAACGCCTTTAAGAATTGAGCTTGAAATAAGATTTTCACTAAACACATAAGACACCCACGCTTCGCACGTGTAATCTGACTTAACAGATAGGTGGGTGGCTAGTGATTTGCCAAACTAATTAAAATTTCGTAAAATACGAATTATCTTATTCTAGATGACAGTTCATATTTTTATTTTAGTAGATATTTAAATTGGTGCTGAATAATACTGCGGAAAATCCTAGGAATGTTTTATTTATTTATAAAAATAACTTACACTATTTTTACAGGGGCACCTAATGTAATAGTGTTAAACAGTCATAAGTCACCTCGTTGAATAAGAATATAATTAAAATTTAAACCTATTTTAAAACTTTATACTAATCTGTAGATAACCACTTTCCAGAGACAATAGTTTTTCTATTGTTCCTAAATTCCAAGCGAGCCAGTGGGCTTCTCAAAGTTACATTTAGGCTTGTTCTGCCAGACTAACTGAAACATTGTAAAAACGAACTCTAGCTAATCTGGCAAGACTAGCAGAATCATTACCGTACCTATGAGAACCTAATTAGAACAAAGTATTAATAGGTGTGATTACATAGATGATTATATATATAGATCTACGAGTACATAAAATTCGCGATTCGCAGTCTCAATACAAAAAAATCTACTCGGATGTTTTAAATTACTAATTCAGTCATATTTCTCGGCCATTTCAATAGAATTTGACTGGCGCCCAGCTTAGTTGGTAGTGTAGTAGCGCTACCTTCTGCGCTTTAGGCTGCGGGTTCGATTCCCTCCCAAGACAAACATTTGTGAGATGAATAAGATGTGTGTTCTTTATTGTGTGTTATGGAGTACCGTAAGTATGTATTTAAAAATATATAAGTCTTATATCAGTCATCTGGTTCCCATAGTACAAGTTATGCTTAGTTTGAGTGAATTGTCCACCAATCCTTTTTTATTTACTTAAAAAAAGGCATCGAAAAATATGTTTAAATGTTTGAGAGCACGCGTCAAATAAATCTCAATTCGCTCCGTAGCACATAGTTCACAAGTTTGCTACGCTCTGGGACACCTGCTACAGTGCTACGCTCCACTGCTACGATTACCTAGAAGTGTATGCACATGGACATCAATATACACACGTTTGGTCTATCTCATTATCACGATTAGCTTTTGGTAGTGATTCTGCTGTTTCGTCGGACGAGCTAAAATTTCGTAAAACACGAACGATGTTATTTTGCTTAAACAAAGTTCAAATTAGAGTAACATTTTTAAATTACACTTTTAAATTATTTGATGTTCGCTGAAGACATTTTGCTTGTATATAATAATAATAATGTTATTTACAGATATTCATTTCATAATGTACAGAGTAAATAAATAAATAATCCCGGACATTTCACACAACATCATCTGGCCCCAAAGTAAGCAGAGCTTCTATTATGGGTACCACATGACTGATATACTACTTCTATACATTGCCCATCGCCCACTGCGCCACAGAGGTTGCCAATATAAAATACACGTGAAACAGTTAAGCTTTCTAAGGACCGTTTCAATTTATCTATAAATAGCTCAACTGATCCAGATCACTGCCAGAGGGCAGCGTCCCCAAGACTCGTATATATTGAATTGATTTTCCTAGGACTTTCTGTAGATTTAATCATAATCTTTTCACTATGTAGTAAATACATACATGAAATTTAATAAAGTTTTTTAAACTTACGCGATCAGAACACATTATTATAAATACTTACGGGTATTTATCGCGTTTATTTACCTATTTTTCCCGACGTTTCGACAGGTTTACACTCTGTCGTGGTCACGGGATGACATAAACGCGATAAATACCCGTAAGTATTTATAATAATGAAATTTAATTTTAAAATGTAATGCTTATTGAAACTTTGGTCCAAGCAAAATAAGGTCGTTTGTATTTTAAAACAGTATCAGTGCCAATGTCGTCTATTGCCATCTTTATTTTTTAACATAAGAATGACAAGGACACCATATTATAACGCCACATAACTTATTAATGTGATTATTACGGCATACGGTATTTTATCGCGGATTTTACTCGCGTTTATATTGGAACGAGGAGTAAAACTCTTACGTCCTGTAGCAAGCTTGTTCCAGGCATTCTTCTTGTACGTAGCACATGTTACGGAACTTTGCAACGCGTCTGAACGTGCTCTCAGACGATTTCGACATTTTATATGCATTTTGTAAATTTATGCTTATTCATATGAAGGTAGTTTTGGTTAACTATAGATTTAGTAATCAATAATAGAAACTACCTGAGAGATAGAGTATGCTCAATTAGTAGGGGTTATTTTTTCTTTTGTATCTTATGTTATACTTACTTGACATAAAAACTCGACAGTACCTCTCTCTTACACAATATACTCCATAGAGGGAGTACCTACAAATATGAAACGCAAGTAAATACATGCAGAGGCATTCATTCACACGTCGATACATAAATAAGAACGTTGTAAAATCAGAATCATAGTGAGAGAGTTGTAATAGTCAATTATTTTATGTACTACTTTGTAAACCTTCTCACGGAGGGACGGGGGACTGCCGAAAGTGCATCATCGGCATCGCTAATTTCACCGTCTTACGGCATCAAGAGATTAGGGGCCGCGCTGCAGTGCGGGGCGGGGCGGGTGCGCGGGGGGGCGGGGTGCGGGCAAGGGGGGGGCGCGGGGCGAGGCGCGGGGGGTGGAAGGCGCGGGCCGCGACCGGGTCACGAGCGCGCGGGCTCAGTGCGGCCGCGGCGCTCCGCCGAGGCGCACCGCGCCGCCCGCCGTCTCACCCTAACCTATCTTATTTACACGATTTTATCGCGTCGCGTTTTTTACCTGACGGAACCAAACGACGAGAAGATGATCGTCGAGATACAGCAGGAGGTACGTCTCGAAATTATCGGAAGTCGTATGTGTATCGCGTATCGCCCTCCGACTTGTAATACTTTTTAACGGCTCTATGTGCGCCGATAGGGACCGCCGGGACGCATTAGCGCTCGCACCGATCTTATCTCGGAGCGCTCAGAACGGATTCACTCGCTTAAAATAGACGGAGTCGACGACTCGCGGCCACGTAGGTGACCGAAGGACACGAAACTTTTTCGGTGTCTTCGAACTTCAAAGGTCCCGGTCGAGATTAAAGATCGTGCAGGGCGACGATGTCAGTGGGTCAACGCACAGTGCGTGCGGGAGGGAGGGAGGGGGCGCGGGGCGCGGGGAGCGGGTATCGGGCGAGGGCTTGCACCGCTGCACCCAGCTACGAGCCACTGCTACGATCTACGCTGTCCGTAGCGGTGCTACGCGCGCCGTAGCTCGTAGCCGCGTATTTTACTCATTGTATGACGTTTTGCACGCAGTGGATGAATTCGATTGAGTCGATCGCGAAGCAGCGCTGCATGATGGTTCACCACTTACAGAAATGGTTCGCGCGATGTAATCTATGGATGAGTAGTCATGGAAGCTCGTAAAAGTGGTGTATTTACGAAAAACCAATGGTAAACAAACGTTTTGTTTTCATAATCTATTATGGAGCAATTTTAAAGAGAAACTTTCGTGTCCTATGCAAAAACTTACCTAAGTTAGTATAAGTCACAGTGTTAACAGACTTGTGGTGTTTTACAGGAGGTTAGAGGAAAGAGGCCTTTCAAGATATGGGACTGTTCTCGGAACGTGAGGAAGGGTCTGGTGGTCACTAGCTTCGAGGAGCTAATACACAGAGGTAAGATACTAAACATGTAATAATTATTATTAAAATTATAATATTTTATTTATTAATAATTATAATAATTATAAATATTATTTGTATTAAAGTTAACCTAGTTATACACAAGTCACTGGCATTTCTAGACTGATTTTTTTATTGTCACTGTCATTTTCTAACTACACTGAAACGAAAGAGACTGCGGTAGCCTAGTTTTTGATAATGCAACAACAGAGTAACTTCCAATAGGTGTTCTGTACTAGGCCAACTATGGTCTAATTAAGTCAAAGTTGAATAGTATTAATAATATTTTTGTTTGCATTTATTCAATAATCACTTTTCGTTTCTTATTATTTTTTATCAACCGACTCTTCTTTCATTCTTATTGCAGCCTACGGCATTTACCAGATAGGTACTATTTAATTATAGAATTACTAGTTGTTGCGACATTGTCCGCAATTTTAAAGGAATTGTAGCTTAAATTCCCCAGGATGCAACTTATCTCCTTGCCAAATTTTATTGATTAGTTTCAAACCATTCACACCCATTAAAAACGCCCAAACGCCCCATGTTACTCCTTTATGAGGGTTCTTTTGAAAAATCCTGAAACATGTGTTCATTTATTTTGCATTTTAAGTATCCAAACCAAGTTTCTATGAAATCACACCACTTGTTAAAAAGTTCCTATACAAACTTTGACACCCCATTTAACCCCTTTGTATGGTTGATTTGAAAAATCATGATATACGTGTCCATTTATTTTGCATTTTATTTATTCATATCAAGTTTCAAGCAAATTGAACCACACGTTAAAAAGTTTCATACATTCGTTTTCACCCCATATCATCCTCTTAGGGGTTATATTTAAAAAAATCCCGCCTTAGTGGGTGGTTTTGCTGTAAAAGGAAGCTATTTTTCAAATTTCAGCTTTCTAGCTTCAGCGGTTTCGGCTCGGCGATGATGAATCAGTCAGTCAGTCAGTCAGGTTAAGCTCTTTTATAGGCATTTATAATATGGCATAAACAATTTATACACTAAAATAGGCTTCCTATAGTAAATTATAATAATAACTTATGAATAAGGGCATTTCAAAAGAGTCGGTTCGAAAACAATATTTGTAAATTCCCAAAAAAACCTGTAAGGACCAGCCAGTTCTGTGACCTACATGGTGAGTCGGTGTGTGGGGAAAGGGGCAGAATATAAACGCCCTAGTACTAGGTCACACTACCCTGTTACACATTAGCTGGTACATTAGAATGGAAACAGCTGAAATAAGAACCTATCTATGTTTGTATACTTTTATTTTATTTTATTTTAGAATATTTGGAAAACATACAGCTTAAACAGAAAAGATACAGGCAAAAAAATAGATGTTCCTCCAAAGTAGAGACATACACTAAAGGCTCATTAAAAGTTTCCACAAATAGTTAGATATATAAGTATATAAAAAACACAGTAAGATAGATGGCATTAAAAATAGGTATAAATTAGGTTTACAAAAATGAAATAAGTTTGTGATGCAAGGAAGATATTATAATAAAAAATAAATGATATAGGTATGTACTCCCACTAACTGTAGGAAACACCTTGATTCTCAATAAGTATTCATGGATGCTTCACACACCATCTAGCACGAAGCTAATCGAAGCTGTACGTTGGAAACCAAATGACTGATACAATACTTAAATAACTTTAAATAAATACATACTTATGATACTTTATAACACTCAATGTTTATCACACAAATGTTTGTCAAGGATAGGAATCGCATCTTATTATGTGTCACAATAATGTCAATTTTGCCAGTGGTCCAGTGTTTATATAGTTTATAGTAAGTCAGAAAGTCGTATCTTGTCGTTCGTTACTTGTTAACCGACTTTATCAAAAATGAGGAGGTTCTCATTTCGTCGGAATCTTTTTTTTTTTCTCTTTTTTTATGTATGTTCACCGATTACTCGAAAACGGCTGAACCGATTTGGAAAATTCTTTTTTGTTTGAAAGGGTATACTTCACAGGTGGTCCCATATAAATTTTATCAAAATCGGTCGAGCTGAAAAATAAACGAAAATATAAAAATTGTATATGATGTTTTGATGTATTTCGATACCTCGCTGTCTCATTGGAGCGGTGCGTTTATTTGGCCTACATATACTATATATATACAAAATACATGTACTTTCCACTAAAAATGTATTATAGGCTTAAATTTCATTCAATGAAGTCGGTTTCTTTTTAGTTTTTATAACGTAATTATTATTTTATATAAAATGATGCATTTCATATAAAATAAGTACGGAATATTTTTGCTCGAACCACAAAGAAACACAAAGCTTTTGTTCCAATTATTTACACCCGAGTCAATAACTCTCGCTCTATTTAAATAAAAACACCAAAATTACTAATAAAACCGGACATAACTCGAGAAACATAAATAATATAAAAGTGCAATATTTGCTGCAAGACAACCAAAAATAATCTCCTCCTTTTCTTTGCTTTTTTTAACCGACTTTATCAAAAAAGAGGAGGTTCTCAATTCGTCGCAATCTTTTTTTTTATGTATGTTCACCGATTACTCGAAAACGGCTGAACCGATTTGGAAAATTATTTTTTTGTTTTAAAGAGTATACTTCACAGGTGGTCCTATATAAATTTTATCAAAATCGGGCGAGCTGAAAATCAACGAAAATCTAAAAATTGTATACATCGATGATGTTTTCATGCACTTCGATACCTCGCTGTCTCATTGGAGCAATGCGTTTATTTGGCCTACCCATATATATTATACAAAATACATCTACTTTCCACTAAAATGTATTATAGGCTCAAATTTCATTCAATGTAGTCGGTTGCTTTTTAGTTTTTAAAACGTAATTATTAAATGTATCGCGCATAAGTCATCTGTCTCCTTTAGTTTGTATCTCCATCGACGCATCTCTTTAAATAGTTAATTATCTTTTAAACGAGTATCATAAAATACTTAATTCCCTCCAATTTTGTTATAGTACCTAATTTAGGTTCTGTTTTATTATATTCGGAGGTGGGCGTTAACATTCGCGACACAGTTCATTTAACTTCTCGTAATATTATCGTTCTTTCCATGTTTTTCTATATCTTTGTTTATACCAAATAAACTATTTTTTTATATTTGATTTGAATTATTTCATTTTATTAAAGAATGAACTTTATTTAATTAATTTGTTAATTTTGTTTTCTTCCGTGTATGTATGATACAGCGATTGTTTTGAGTTTGTGGGGTCATATTTTTAGGCCCTTTCTGAAAACCAGTGCTGCTTACCACGAATGTGTGAAGCTGAAATTATGCTGACACCGGACCTGTTTGGCCCACACGACACAGAAAGGACTAATTAGCATAAACTATACCAATTTAGCCAATCAAGTAATAAAAATAGCCTCAAGCAAATGTTTGCTTGAGGCAAACATTTGCATTTGTTAAGCAAAACTAAACATTTCATCTGTTAAATGTTTTGGCGCTATCGAAAGTTCTGACCGATTGGACAATGCGTAATGCTAGGCAACTCATAAACTGATAGAAGTGATAGTTTGTAAATAAGCTTTATTTAACTAGGTAACAAGTAAAAACTTGCATAGGGTTTCAACTCTGATAATGGAGTAAATAGGTCGCCTATTAGGCCTCTGAAATGAGACAACTGCAGAGCTAACAAACAGACATCAAGGAAGCTCTTATAATAATAATACATACACAAACAGCCGTTGGTAGCATTCTTAAGTCAATCTTTGTATGAAAAAGGAAAAGGCCCGTTAATGAAATATGTTTAACTGTAGTAATAAAACTCTGTAAGTACCTATAAGTAGTCCTATATAAATATACCTGACTTTCTGTATTCAGAAGCTACCCTGGAATCAGGTTTTTGGGAAAATATGCAACTTATGGTGTCTATGTCATTCAGCCAGACAGTATCTTTGAATGACAAACGTTTAATCACCGCCTTACCTACAGCCCTACAGGGTCGGCAGGGTCGTTGCACTGACGACAAGGTCATTACTCTGATACAGTTAACGTAAATAACCCAAGGACTTTACCCACTTTCGCTTAAGGCGTAGTACACACTAATGAATTAAACCACGCAGTTTAAGCCGCACTATTCTGATGTTTATTCTGAAGTATGTTATTTTCAAGCGGTTTTTTTTACACTAGTTCATGCACCATCGTCTGATGCCATTTTACACAGAAAAGCGCGAAAAAAATCGTGCGGACTACATTTAGGTGATTACTTACTAGGTATTAGGTCCTGATTTTGTTGAATGGCCTCAATTCTGTTGGCACCAACCTAACTAATTTTAGCTAAAATTAGGTTTAGAATGTCAAATGAACTTTGGTATTCTGCTGTTAGCAACTTATCCTAATATCATTTTATCTAATTTAATTAAGCGTTCCTAATTTAGTTAGATGGTACCAACCGAATAGGTTTTACAAATGCTATGACTAACTAAAATATATTTTAGACAAATCTAATTTTAGAAATAAACCAACCGAATTGCCACCATTATCAATGAGTTTTTATTCTCAAAAGGAGAAGAAAAACATCGGAATGAGGAAACATGAGCCCACTTATTTAGCAAAAAAAAAGCGCGGTATTGACCATGACTCACAGGCACTAAAGCGAAACAGTTGAGATATTTAAAAGCCGTTTAAAACGATCTATAGATAGCTCAACTGATCCAGATCACTGCCAGAGGGAAGCCTCCTCATGACACTGACTGCATTGCCACTTTGAGCAAGGCCAAATCTAAATTAGATAGTCGCGGTCTCTTTAATTTTAGTGATATAAGAAAAGGACACAAACAGTTTTAGCTACGTTAGTTCATGGCTGCTACAGCAGAATCTTTATAACTATTTCAACTTATTTTTAATTAAGTAGGTGTTTTCGACAATGTGTTCGATGAAAGTACCTACGAGCACCTACCTACTTAATACGGCAGTG
Source organism: Lampropteryx suffumata (assembly GCA_948098915.1). Lineage (NCBI taxonomy): Eukaryota > Metazoa > Arthropoda > Insecta > Lepidoptera > Geometridae > Lampropteryx > Lampropteryx suffumata. The sequence goes on from OX402546.1 coordinate 20,356,126, forward strand.
TTTACTGCATTTAAAATAAATGCCGAGTAAGTAAGGTTTAGGTCATATATAAATTCGTTATGTGAAATAAATATACCAACAATCATTGAAAGTTTAATTATATATATTTACGGAAATAATTACAGAAATTTACAGAATAATATACAAAAATAGTGCGTGGAGTCCCTCCGCTCGGAAGAAGTGAAACTTCGTAATGTGGAAATGAAAATAGGAACGTTTAACGTTTAACGCAACCTTGTTGGAAGTCGCATAAGAAGTTTCACTTCAAAAATATATAATTACGTTTTAAAAACTAAAAAGAAACCGACTTTATTGAATGAAATTTGAGCCTATAATACATTTTTAGTGGAAAGTAGATGTATTTTGTATATATATATAAAATACATCTTATAAATACATAATATGGGTAGGCCAAATAAACGCACCGCTCCAATGAGACAGCGAGGTATCGAAATACATCAGAACATCATCGATGTATACAATTTTTAGATTGCGAAGATTCCGACGAATTGAGAACCTACTCCTTTTTGATAAAGTCGGTTAAAAATACACTTAAACAGTGGAACTATCTTTTGAAAGGGTATACTTCACAGGTGGTCCCATATAAATTTTATCAAAATCGGTCGAGCTGAAAAATCAACGAAAATCTAAAAATTGTATACATAGATGATGTTTTCATGTACTTCGTTACCTCGCTGTCTCATTGGAGCGGTGCGTTTATTTGGCCTACCCATATTATATATATACCAAAATACATCTACTTTCCTCTAAAAATGTATTATAGGCTCAAATTTCATTCAATGAAGTCGGTTTCTTTTTAGTTTTTAAAACGTAATTATCATTTTCACATTACGAAGTTTCACTTCTTCCGCGAGGAGGGACTCCACGCACTATTTTTTTATACTATAATACTGATTATGTAACTATACTTAGGTAACTGCTTACATTATTATAAATATTAACGGGTATTTATCGCGTTTATTTACCTATTTTTCCCGACATTTCGACAGGTTTACACTCTGTCGTGGTCACGGGATGAGTCATCCTAAATAAACGCGATAAATACCCGTTAATATTTATAATAATGTGTTCTGATCGTGTAAGTTTAAAAAATAACTGCTTACAATATCCCCGAACTAGGAAAACCTGTGTCTCAGGCTAGAAAAGACTAACAATATTAACTAATAGGTAGGTAAATAAACAAAATAAATCTGTAAACTTAAGTGATAAAATTAAATAAACAAAGTTACAATATAACCGGCTACACAATTTCATGTGACAGACAAACAAAGTGGCAACCTACTTTTAACATAAAAAGTGGAATGTCTTGACTGTCTATGACTTACTTTACTACAACTAATAACTCCTCAGTTTCTTCGTAAGATAGACAAGATAGAAAATATATTTTACAATTAGTAAAATTCATTGCATAGATGCCTAGTTTACGATTAAGTCTTTTATACACGAAAGGCCCTAGGAATACAAAAAAATTAGATGCTAAAAAGCATGTTTTAGTGGGATGATATTATGGATGATGTTCTAGTACGGATATCATTATGTCTGTTGTCAATATTTTGAGCATAATAAGGAAGGAATTTCAGTTGTCTTAGAGCAAGGTTTAGTATAAATAGCTGTCGAACTGTTAGCGCTTTACAGGACATATGTAATAGGTTAGAAAAGGGAAGTAGGTTTGCCTTTACGATTGCTCTTTGAGCTCTTTCTGCAGCTAATATAAGAGTTTGAAACACCTAAGCCTTGATGTACTATAATATTGCCTAGCAAACTATTATATATCTGCTCGAACTACGACTACTACGTAACACTTTCAATAAACGTATAGCATTCCATTAAGAAAATTACAGAACTAGTAAGCACTTTGATAACTGGAAAGAACAGCTAGAAGGGTATTATTTAAATTTTATTGCAGAAATATTAATGCAATCCATAAATACATTGTATCGCTGCCATAAAGAGAGACTACACACATTTGAATAAATTGTATATTCAAATCGAGAATATGATAAGTACAAAATAAATCTCTTGTATGCCTCGCTACACTGCACTGCTAGAAGATTGGTAAATGGGTTTCTTCATCGCTGCGCTGTCTCTCCGTTGTTATGTCGTAACTCTCACCAAAGAGATCGGCAGGCAGGACCACGACAACTAAGCCAATACTTAGTTGTCTTGGTCCCACCTGCCGATCCTAAGGACCGGGCACTAATAGATTTTACTAATCAAAAAAGTGAAAGACCTAGAACTTAAAAAATCCGAAGACATATGCCAGATACACGAAAGAATAGGCGCACTTTTGTGTAGAATGGTGGGATTATTAAAACTAAAAAAAACATCCTTACGACTAATCACCAGGCTTAGTAGACACCTCCTCGTAATAAATATACTTGGATCTTTTTTAAGGAATCTAAGGGGCTACCCCCTTAGATTCCTTAAAAAAGATTCCCCTTAGAGGCAAGCCCAAACATTTTATTTGCACATGCATTTTGTACAGAAGTTACTACTCCGTACCTATCGCTACTTACAGAAATACTAACCGATGACACTTTCGAATTTTCGGAAACCATACCTCGGTAGGTTTATATTTTGTAAAATTACCGCCCACAGAATTCTGATTCGAATCATGAACATAATTATATTTCTCAAAGCTTCTACACGGTCTTCCACAAACAGTGATCTCTCGTACAACATTATAAACTCAATTTGATTCGAAGCCCAAATGTGCTTGTCAGAAATGCGATTTATCCAGACCCCATTCAATAAGTGAATGTATCCGTCCAAACTCCTATTTAGCTCACTGCAGAGCGTCGAGATAATGCTGTGAATCCGTGATAACTCGATTTACAACCATTATTCGGGTAATTGAATACATCACACGTCCAAACTACAGAGAGCTCACAGACAAAGTTTATTCGATGCATATGTTGAGAAATGAGATTAAAGTGAGCTTATTGTCTACCAGCATTCGAAGTTGTGCACCATAAGTGAATGTACCTACTATTATATTTAACATGGAAGCTAACAGTACAACTGAATTGATATCATGCCACGAGCTGATCCAACTTAGAAGCCTTAAGACATACTTCAGCGTATTTCAATGTCTACCTACTTAGAGTATCCAATCGACTAATCTCTTGCTATAATAATAATAATAAATTTATTTATTTCTCTTTACAAAGTGTGATGCTGAAAATTTATTTGGATATTATATTAATGTACCTAAACACATGTTCATAGGTACCTACATTGTAAGAAGCTGGTGCCTGTGGTAGGTTCTGCAGAACCTGTAATACAAGTCACCAGGGCCTTCCGCAATAGGTAGCTGATTGGGTGTTAAAAATGTTCTTAGTAAGGCAACACAATTGATTGAGATTTACACAGTATATAGCAAATATAGCAAAAAGTTAAGGTAAAGGTTTATTTTTTATTTTTTTTATTTATGTAAACGATAAAATATCAAATATAAAAAGCAGATCGTGCAGGTGTGTGTGTGTGTGAGTGTGTGTGTGTGTATGTGTGTGTACGTTGTTCACTACGGCGTGTGAGAGTAGATGAGTGGGTGTGTGAATTTGGGTAGTGAGCGTGAGTGTGTCCGAGTTAGTGGATTTAAAACGGTGGTATTCTTGAAAAGTCAAGGAGGAGTAGGTTAGTAGAATTAATACGATAAGTATAGGTATAGGCGCTTTGCTAGCATTCATTTTATAACGCTGAGTAGTAGTTCCGTTTCATCATAGTTAAGCTATACTCACATCTTTGACCGCACTCCACACCTGCTTGACAGTCGAAGCTTAATTATACTCGATCACACAGCTTATTGCACTGTACACCTATAACCTACCGCAGCTCGACGTTTGAGGCAAGTATTATAATAGCAGGTACAAGTGGGATAACTATCATATTATAATAGCAGGTACAAGTGGGATAACTATCATATTATAATAGCAGGTACAAGTGGGATAACTATCATCTTATAGTGTCACTAGTTATTTCGAACCAGTGTGGTGAAAGTATTAAAGTACGCCTGAAAGGCTCCTTTCGTGCACTTGTCACATGTCTTCAATCTTTTTAGGATCTACGAAATGCCAGTTTCCTCACGATGTTTTTCTTTAACGATTGAAACTACTGGCATAGCGCACATACATTTTCGACCAGAAAAATCCATTGGTGCACGACCGGATTTGAACCCACGGCCTTAAGATCGGAAGGTGGGGCCACTTCCACTAGATCACTAGTTAACTCGCAAACAAGACAAATAAATCAATATTAACCAAACCAACATGAAACCTGAAGCTATTTTGTATACCTACTGATCACCAATTTACACCAGAAAGTCTCTTTTTTTGCACATCGATTTGAAACCTATGAATTACACATGATTGCACTCGTGGCATAGATAACTTTGTCGTTCTTAACAGAATAACGAATTTAAGCAACACTCTGCAATGCCAGTACCTGGATGGGTGGCCGCAGTGCCATTTTATCTGAGCACTTCTGTGATTCGTGCAGGGCACGTTTTTTTTTTAAGCCACGACAGGAGCCTTCCTACAGTCTATTAACTCCGTCAGCATTTTTGACCACTAACTAAAGTAATAGTACCTAGTAGTAGTAGTAGGACTACCTAGTCCTCATCATTTATATAAAGAAGCACAGTGTGAGCTTCGATAAGCAGTCCACTGCACATTGCCTACACTGGGGTTCCCTGGTCAATGAACTGGCCTCGCCCGTCTGACCTGTATCCGTGCTCTCGACCGCCCAGATAACCCACACCCAACCTACCTAGCTTAATGCAATTTCTAAATGGGCTATCTGCAGGTTCCGTAGACATCGGGTGCGGGCGGGACCGAGTAACCTATATTTCTTCGAATGCATTACATAATTATGTAGGTCGGGCAATGATAGGCGATTCCCCTTTTGTTAGTTGGAAACTTATAATGGGATTGAACCATTCGCTTTGATGGATTAAAAAATGAGGGATAAAGTATTGGCTTTTAACAATCATACGATGCAGATATTTTTAATCCATTGTATTATCTCTTAATTGGTTAGTGGAAATATGAAGATTATTAAAAGATAAGCTAGCACAGCTTTATAATAATTCCGTTATTATGTAGACTATATTTAATTTTATAAGCGGAAGTTAAATGAAATGAAATGAAAGATTTTAAGCGTCATGTCATCATATTCTCATGTAAGACGGCTCTTTGAACTGAATTAGATAAATGGATGATCGCAACTATGATACTGTTACGAGCCAGGTACTGATAAATTGTGAAACCGCTTGATTTTACCAAATAATAACTTTAATTTCAAAGTTACTACAGACAGAACTTAATCCACTGATTCTACTATTAAACTTTCCAATAGAACACTATAAGAGTCACAACACTATAACACAACCGATAACACTTCGAAACTATCGCACTTGTATCCGCAAACCACCGCCGTATTTATACGAACGTCGAGTGCGTCGCGCACAACCGCGACGCAACGTGCGAGAACGAACCGGAACGCGCTCAAATGTTCGCTTGCAATAGAGAGATATTGCTAACTCGTTCACTCTTATGCCTTCGATAAGTGTACTTTGTAGTTTGCATCTACTCGATACCAGATGGCGTTGTAGGTGAATATTTAACGCGTCCGCCTGCCCATAGACGGAGCTATGTATCGGGCGCAACAATACTATCATTAATACGAAACACTCTGTTAGTCTGAATAAAAGTGTCGCGTCACCAGGTAAAGAGAAGCTATCGGTGGGCGCGAGCGAGCCGGTGCGACTGGTGCTCGAGAGCGACGGCACACAGGTCGAGGACGGCGAGTATTGGCGCACCCTGCCCCCCAACACCGTGCTGCTACTGCTGCGCGCCGGGGAGCGCTGGTACCCCACCGGGGTCGACGTCATCAAGGCTGGTAAGTGCACTTCGCGTTACGATCGCGGCCACAGCGCCAGTCGCCGCCCTTCGCTACACTCCTCCCTCATTTTTTATTATCTCCGCAGCTATATCCGCGATCCCGAAGATAGTATGCGAGACCATCCACGCTCTCGAGTTGCACGATGAGACGCCCTCATGGAAGATCATGGACAACAAGGGGCGCGTCACGGTCGTGCTGCACTGGGACCAGCGGCCGAATGCGGGCGCGTCGCCGGGCGCGCGCTCGCCCTCGCGCCAGGCCAAGCCGGACCGCCGCCCGAGCCTCGTCATTCAGACGAGCCTCGACCGGCAGCCACCTCCGCCGCCGCACATCACCGTCGTGAACCACGACGAGCCGGGCGTCGGCGCCCGCGCGCGCCTGGCCCGCGCGCCCTCCTCGCTCGAGCACGTGCACACCTCCGAGTGCCGCGCCGCGCCCTCGCCCTCGCCCCCGCGCCAGACGCCCGCGCTGGCGCCCGACGAGTGCGACTTCCACTGCTGCGCGCTGCACGAGGAGGGGCGCCGCATCGCCGTGCACAAGAGCGTGGCCACCTCGCCCATCCAGGATGCGCAGCCGCGCGCCTCGCCCTCGGGCCGGCCGAAGGGCCACGTGCGGTTCCTGGACGCCGAGTCGGCGCGGCGCGGCGCCGGCGGGGGCGAGCGCGACTCCTCGGAGAGCGAGACCGAGAACACGCTCGTCGAGGACGAGGCGGTCACTTCGGAGAAGTTCCTGCTGCTGATCGACCAGCTCAGCGTCGACCAGAAGCGGCACCTCACGATCAAAGATATCGGGATCATCCTCGAGCGGCTCAGCTCCAAGATTCTCGACGTGGAGCGGCTCGACCGCGAGTCCGAGTCGGACGACTGCTACAACTGGACGATCAAGGCGACGATCCGCGGCGACGCGATGCGCGAACTCGGAGTGATCTACAACGGCAACTACTACGCGATCAGCGAGCACCCAGGCTACCGGGAGGAGAACGAGGAGGCGGGCGACGAGGCCGAGGAGGAGGAAGAGGAGGACCGGCTCTGATCGGCAGCGTGCGGCGCCGCCGTGCCGCTGTGCGCCGCGCTGTGCGCCCGCGCCGCACGCCTGCCCGCGCCCGCCTCCGCCGCCGCCTCCGCCTCCGCCCCAGTGCGGTGAACTGATAGACACTTGTTATTCTAATTATGTCGGTCGCGCGAGGCCGCTCGCGCTACAATATTAACGAATATAGGATAGCTAAAGTAATATTGTAAGTGAAACTGACTTCCTGTCGATTTCTAAGATTACTGTTAAGTGGTCGCGCCGCAGAAGGTGCCGCTCGTCGAGTGCGGGTTCGGAGTCGCCGGAGTCACTGCGGAAATATTTATCGATTTCGTCATCAATGTTTTTAGATAATAAATAAACGACAGCGGCTCCGGCCGGCGCCGTCCCTCGCATCGCGCCGCATCGTTCGTCCGCATTCGTGTTGGCCTAAATAAGGGTAATAAGATTGAACGTGACGTGACTCCGCGCTCTCGCCCATCCCGCGGAATCGTCTCGTCGTAGACCTCTACATGATAAACGTCATTGTAATGCGATTGTGGCTCAATAAAACAATAAATACCTACTTATATAGGAAATCGTAGTCTGTCTTATACAATTCTTGTGGTATTCGGCAGAGGTAATGAATCTCGTTACCGTCTTTTATGGATGGCGGTAAATAACTGCACGATATTGAGTTACTATGCGAATTATGTATAAATGTATTTGGAAGTGAGTAGATCGATAATATTACCAGCAGAGTCGAGGTACCTTGTGCGTTTTTTACTAATTTATCGGTAATAATAAATGAATCCCTAGCCTAGCATGACACACGACTCGGTCCACTCGCAACATCGTTCACGGGCCGAGTCGGCTTTCAGGGAGTTCATAAAATATGAGTAAGAGTATGTTTCAGAGAGATAATTGATATAATAGTTATGTAATATTATTAATATTTATTAAATTGTACGTTATAAAGAGGTTGTAACTAAAATACATTGCATAATGTATTGCATCGTGCCGATGTGGGTACCCTTTGGTAGGTGTAAGTTGATTCTTGTATTTATTAGCTCTATGGTATCGTAGTATTATTGTATAATGTTTTTAATTTTTGTATAGTACCGTGAATAAAACACTCACCAATGTATGATATTAAAACGATGTTTAATAAGTTTTACATGCCCACTGGGTGTCATAATTATTGTATAGTTATGTAAGGTGTACCTAGTAATAACAAGCATAATTATTTCTATGATTGTAACGTGAATTCAGAGAGATTCGCGAGGGATTCCGTTGGTTTGTTGACGCGTTGTTTGTGTAACGTTCGATTCGTTGGCGAGTGGTTGTCTATTCAAATTTTAAAGTATCCTATATTTGCTCCATGGTCCGCTATTATATATAGGGTTTGGTGTACGGACCTAATATATACATTTTACTTTTAATTAGTTTCAACATTTCTACTAATTTCTAACTTATGTAATCTTGAAAAATATATTACTTAGAACCTGGTAAGTAACAATTTTTTCAAAATTTAATTTATTTTATTTTGTATTATTGTCATAATCATATTTAAAAACCCATTTTAATCTTTGGATAGTCTGTAAAAATTAACTTTCTTATGCTTAATTATGATTTTTAAGGTTCAGTATCGTGATTTGTCCTAAAATAACTTCATTTTAAATTTTATTCTCGCTAATAAGATTTAGCAAAAACTGTAACACGAAGTTCAAACTAAACAGATTATTTAAATGAAAGGTTGTATGGAAGATACAGTATATTATATTTATTTATGAGCAGCGTGAAAATACGTAAGTCTTTAACAAGTGATTGTTAGTAGTTAAAAACTACCATTAGGGAGGAGTGGTTTCAAGCAAAGGAGAAGTAGGTAGCAGAGGATCAGCGAGAAGATTGCGTGCTAAGCGTATAAGTGTTCAAGTTTTTGTACCAATCTAGAGAAAAAACAATGTTTATGATTACGCTTTTCGATTATGTCGCGTAACTTGCCGTCTCACTGGTGGTGACTTGGGATTTCAGAGTGCTAACTCACCACTGCTGGTGAGGCGGTACCAAGCGTTTTTGCGTAAGTAAAGTTATATCTGCAAGTCAGCTTGGCGAGTCTCTCGGGGTACATAAACGTCGAGCGATTTAGTTTTTAAATGATCTTTGATGAAGAGCCTTTACGTAAGATTTGTATCGAGTCTTTATTTATATTTCAATTAGTAAGTTTCTCGTTAGTTTGTACTTACATCTGATGATACTATCGAGTCCGTTACGCACAGTAATGATATCTAGGTAGGGAATATTCTGTTTTAATATTTTTACGTGTAGGAGTATTGATGGATAAATTGTAAAATAACGGTTTGTGACTGTCGGATATGGTTAAGTGGAAGGAAATAGTTTGCACGGTTATAGAAGTTCTGAACCGGTTGGGAAACTATGCTTCTGAGTTCTGATACTCTAAAATTGTATCCCGAATAAAAAAAAAATATTTTATACGAACATCACATATGACATATTTAGACTGACGGTCTATCTCATATTCTCCTAGCATTTAAAACACTCTAAAACTATGGTAATTCCTTGACATTATAATGTAGGAATAAAGATGTCAATACATTTTAATGCCACTTTACCTAACATGTTTTTATGAGTTAGATCGTATATGTCCAGGATGATTAGCTCGTATAGGACTATTTATATGTGACAGATACAACATCCGACCACAAAGCCAGGTAAACAACGGGACTGTGAAATCTCAAACTCACGGAATTTTATTTTGCGATACCTAGAACAGTACAGTAAGAAAGACACGACAAGAACGACAGGCTCGCCTCATATTGTTGTGGTGCGTGAAATGATAAGCAATAAATTCACATATTATTATTAAAAGTCGTTAGTCGTAGATAGTCCTGTACAGCAAAACAGCACTTGTTGCCTAAAGCCGCACGTCACACATTGATTATTTGAGTGTAAATAATCAAAGACGTCAACAGCCAAACAAGAGGGCGTGGATAGTGGCAGTCGATTTCCTGCAATTTATGAAATGCAGATTCTTCTCAAGTTGGTCAGCGAAGGCGCCGCATACCTCCGCCGCAGCTGCCTCGCGCAAATTCCTAAAGAATCTCAATTCCACAAACTTATCGACACTTTGCAGGAAGTTTCACAAGAGTCAGCACAGGAATTTAATTCGGCTGCCATTTCTCCATCCCGCTTACATTATATACTGGAACATAATATATAATTCAAATATATATAGCATTAGATAATACGGTGTAAGCGATAAAGATTTTTGAAAATTTCGTTTTTATAGACGGAACCTATTAGTGAGGTCACTTTTCTAAATAATCGTTAACATAACCACACCGAGCCCAGGCGAGGTCAGGCGAGGTCAATACGTAAAATATTGAATGTTAGATAATCATACAGTACAGTGTTTAGGAGATAAAATTAAGCGACGATTCCTTTTAATGTGCCAAAACTATTATTTTTAAACGATTTGGTTTTGTGTTTTGCGGACGTGTTCATATAGTAGCCGCCCGCGGAGCACACGCCAAATTGGTGATTATCCAAGTGCCAATTTATGCCAAAACCTCTACCTACCTACTAAATATGTCTGGCACAGATTTTTAGTAAGCGTAATTTTACTGTTGCACTCTTCTCTGAATTGTCTGAAAGCTTTAGAACTATATAATTATGATATGATTACTTGATATATGATAACTTGGATCACTTTAGAGGCTGCTTTGTCTCTCGATCAGCCAGTTCAGATGCAGAGTGTGACTCCACCTATTGTATGTGAGTTTGAATCATCTACCTTCTCAGTAGGTACTAATCACTTTATCCGAGACTTATTTTTGTATTCGGACCTTCTCAACGACTGAGGCAGTACCGGTTTTTGTTTAGTTAAACTAACGTACCCGACAAACTTCACTGCCACTAATTTAAAAATAAAATATTGGAAATGATTTTGTGTTTCATTTTACAATAATAATAAATATTGGTACATCACACACTACCATCTAGCCCTAAACTAAAAAAGCTTGCATTATGGGGACCAGATAACTGATAGAATACTTATACACACGAAAATAAATAAAGTAAATAAATAAATATTGTTGGACAATCCACACAACACCATCTAGCCCCAAACTAAGCAAGCTTGTATAATGGTGATCATATGACTAATATTAATACTTATATATTTTTAAATACATAGATACTGTGTCTTTGTGTCTGGGACATGGAACAAACACCTTAGTTCATCCACATATATGTATATTTGTCCTGGGAACCCCTCTTGAAAATTGACTACGGAGCTGACAGGCCAGTCAATACATACTTAAGATAACTTTACAAACCCAGACACAGAACAAACATCTTTGTCACAATTATACAAATATTTGTCCTACGAGGGAATCGTACCTTCAACCTATAGCGCAGAAGGCAGTGCAACTACCGACTGAAATTGGCCAGTCTCTTGGCGTCGTTCCTACTAACATTATAAATTCAAAAATGTCTCTGTATGTCAGTTTGTTTGTTACCTTTTGACGACTTAACGGCTGACCGGATCTTGATGAACTTTTGTACAAAGATAGATCTTATCTTGAGGACAGAAATAGGCTTATTCTATGTAGGTACCACGTGTGTGAAGCCGCGGGCAGTTGCTAGTAGCTCCAAAGCTGAACCTACCAGATCAACGAAGTTAAGCAACCTACGAGCTAGTCCTTAAATGAGTTACCGCAGTGGCATTATCTGCTTCGGAGGGCACGTTGGAAAACCGACCAGTGTTTATTGAAACATCGTAATTAAATCACTCCGAGAACTCCCAATATCCATGTCGTTATCTTTCTGATGGTGAAAGTAGATTAAATTGCTGTTAAGTAACAGCAAAGTTTACATCTAAACTAAAAAAAAACCAACACCAAAACAGTTAGTACTACCTCAATCTCAGGTACAAACCACAATGCAAACATGAAATAAGAATATGTACAAATTCTTAAAATAATAATATAATGTATCTACATGCAAGCCGACTCATCATCTCTACATGCAAGTCATCACACTTTTGCTGGAGACGACTCATACGAACAATTCGTACGATTACATAAGTGAACAGCAGTAAAACATGTAAAAATACGTGCGGCCTTTTAAAATCGAAACATTGCTAAAACTATTGGTTTTAGCAATGGACGTATTACTTCATAAATAATAATCTGGTAGCCACACCGAGGCAAGATAATAGTCGAGACCGGGCAGCTGTAAATAGCGAACTATAACAAAGTAAAAACTAGCATCAAAGGAAAACCTACAAAAACCCATTTCAGAGTGGCAATCTCGGCCGATTGGCAGATTCAATCGACTGCAGTGGGTGCGGGGGTGCGCAAACACCCCCCCAGGGGTTGGTAACGTTAGCTGAAATCCCAATTGCGACACCTTTTCTGGGTGAAAGAAGCCTGCACTCTTTTGGGTTTGCTTTGAGAACGTAATATCGGTGCTCGGTGGCGAGGATTAAGTATTTCTTTGGGTCGCTTTGGCCAAGACCACTTAATTAAGACTAAAGTTTTTGAGCATAACGTGAATGAACTCCCATACTTTTACAAACCTTTAGATAGTGCAAAAGTTTTTTAAGCGATCTTATAGCTAGTGGTGTAACATGCACGTAGCACTATGTAGCTATATCGTAGCGTATCGTACCGCTGTGTATCTTTGCTTTTCTGCGATTTGTAGACTTAGTACAGCGTAGCTCGACGTACTCGTTGCAAGTTCGTAGCACGTAGCAGTTGCTCTGTATTCGAAATACGTAGCGCGTAGCGCGATATGTGTTGATGAATCGTGTTGGCCCTGTTATCGGTTGGGATAAACCCCGCTATAATAATAAGTTATGGTTACCGAATTAAAAAAACATAACTAGTGTGGCGGCCAAGTGTGCCGGGAACCACAAAAGGCGCAAATATATATATAAATATATATTTGCGCCTTTTGGACTCTAGTACCGTGGTGAATAGAAAACACGGAAGCCCATAAAGTATTCGTAATTATTACTAGGCAGCGTATGGTAAAAACATCGCGTGAACAATGAGCTGGCTCCTATCAGCTCTTTCCTCATGGCCTAACTATTTCGCCTAACTGATTTGGCTTCGAGGACTAACATATCCTCATGGCCGAACTCGTGTCAAAATAGGCAAAGTACACTTGCCACCGCAGAGAGGATACTTAGCGGATGCCTACTAATTTCTTATGAATAAGCCGAGTATTGGCATTGTCATTCTTAGCAGTCTTGTTGACACTACATTTTGCCTGTGACCTGGAGAAGTTGAGCTACTATATATTGTGTTAAACGAGCCTTAGAAAACCTTACAAAATACATGTGAAACAGCTATTGTTTCACATGTATTTTGTATTATTGTAAATTATTCTATACATTCCTTACATTCCTGTAAATCAAAGTTTTAAAAGAGAAAAATATAAATGTATTCATCACAAAAAAATATAAAACAAAAAAGCACCATAATTCACTTAAAAGTGATATGAACCAAGCAAAAACTGTGTTATGACCGACAAGAGATCGCAGTACCCGCTAAAAATAAAACTAGAGTTTTGAGAAACATAACTATAGCTTTGAGAAACATTTCTATAGTTTTGAGAAACATAACTAGAGTTTTGAGAAACATACTCGTAACTGGAGTTTTATTGATAACGGTGGCATAACTAGAGTTTTGAGAAACATAACAAGAGTTTAGAGAAACATAATTGTAAATATAGTTTTATTGATAATGGTGGCATAGTTAGTTCCAGTTAATCGTGGCTAGGCGTGCGTGCAGGACTGAAGGCGCAAGAGTGCTCGCTTCTCCGCCGTCACCATCTTGTCTAACACGTCTTGCATCTCGGGCCAGGGCTCGTAGCGCTGGTTGATAATCACTATCTTGTGCACAGTGGGGTTGCGAAGGTCCATTGTACGAGAGATGTTGTTGCGGCTGTTCGATGTGAACACTACGTCTACCTGAAGGAAGCGCGAAATACATCGTCAGTCCATTACATTCTATCATCTTTACTTTCCTAGCTATCTCTGCTCCCAAGATTCAATCTATATCTGTACCAATGGCATCGAGATCCATAGATCCATTGATTCAACGTATTAGAACTACTGAGCCACAGCAACGCGTGCCCAGGTTAGTATAGATTATAAATTATATTAGGAGATAGATTGTAGGTATCTTAAGGCAGTGCACAACTTTTTTTATGCTGTTACAACGCGTGTCATGCCGCTGGCAGCAACTAGTATTAATGTAATATTATAAATTCGAAAAGTGTCCGTCTATTTGTTACGTTATCATGGTTAAAAGCTTAACGAATTTTGATATAATTTCGTAAGGAGATATATTTTATCTTGGGGAAGGTTACTTTTTATATGAGTACCACACATGCGAAGCCGCTGGCAAAAAACTAGTAATGCGAACATTTGTGGGTATTTTTATGTTTCTACGTTTTTTTGTGGTTCTATCATGCCGTAACGGATGAACCGATTTATACCAAACTTGGCGTCGATTATTGCATCCATTCTTCAATTAGTTCTCACAGAACCATCGAGATAAATCTATGCACATAACAGCATGAGAGTAAACTTGCTTCACAATATAATGCATATTATGTACTTAATTGACAGCGTCAGGTGAAAATGTTTTCGGATTGATTTAGATCATATATATGCAGATTTAGCAGAACATCAACGACTAAAACGCGAGACCATGTTTTACTTACACGTTGAGATTACAGAATAACGGCCAATTTATATAACATAATGCAGATTTCCACCTACCTTATGGTTGCACGCCCAAACGATCGATGCGAACATGATACCTATGCTCGTAATAGTGGCGACGAAGACAGGTATGAGTTCCCAGTAGACCCTCATGGTGTAACCTAACTGCAGCTTGCCTGGCCAAGGTGCGTCGTACTGATTCCGAGGGATGCCCCACATAGTGCGGAGGACAATCTTCTGCGGGCCCCGGGCGGTGACCACCCTTAACGCTTGTAAACGACATGGTTGCAGTAGTTTTGAAATCATTTCGGTATAAAGAATCAAAATATATATTATAATAAAATTTAGTCGAAACTATAGACATAAAATGTCATAAGTTGATAGATTTATGAACAATACCATCGTGTTGTATTTAGTATTTAAATTCTCTTTGATCTGTCGGTGGTATGGACCCTCCCCATGTTGTAGTCGGATGATTATTTTTGACAAAAAGATTTTATATAACTTATAAAAAGGTTTTTTATAAGTGAACCTGGCAACATGGCTTTTAATTTTAGAAAAACATACAGAAATGTCGTATGGAAATTCAAAAGTCAAATATATTTTTATACATAAAATTAAATTAACAATAAGCATAATTTAATATTTCCTATTATTCATTTATTTGTGTAACTATAAATATGGAAATTTATCAAAATGACCGACACACGATATTCTAAATTTATAAGGAGCAAAAAAAGTATGTAATAAGTAAAACCAAATTTTTATAACTTGTTAATTAACTTTAATGATTATTTCATACTTTATTATTCCAGACGTTGTAAGGTGAGTGCCGGTGATGACTCCGCGTCGCCGCATCTCACCGCGAACCAGAAAACGATACCGGGCCGTTAAGGACTTCTTCAAGCGAGCTATAGGTGAGACCGATCTTCTCAAAATGATCCCTGTTATTTCGATGCACCGCGTAAGTATTAGTTATTATCAGCAAGTCACTGATACCACAGATTACTTTTTCCAGGGGGTATGTCGCAATCTGATATAGAAATAAATTCTAGCGCAGCAGTCAATGTCACGCACCTCAAACACAAAATAGTAGATTTAGAGCAACAGCTAAGTGCAGTCAGCAAGACCTGCCGCGAGTTCATGTTCTTGGAAGGATCGAGAAGAGAAACGCAAAGCCTTACTCCCTCCGAACTGAAGGATCACATACGCAGAGTTGAATCAACAGGAGAGCAATCACATGGTGACGAGGCAGACACTCAATACGAAACATCAGAAAAGTGGTACAAAAAATCTGAAAGAAGGGACTATAATACGCCAAAACACAGCGAAGAAAATATGCAAGACTATAATCCGAATATTATGAAAACTAGGAATAAAAGTCAAACATTTGATGTGAACCCAAATTTGAGAAAGCACAAATCGCAAACGGCTTTTGAAACTGTTGAGTCAGCTTGGTCTACAAGTTCTTTTCATTCATTAAGTGAGGTAAGAGACGTTTATAATTCGAATCAAGGTTACTTTGGCAACCAGAGTGATCGGAGAACGCGTAAGACAGAAAACAATTTTCACCAACGTAGAGAGGAAATTCAAAATGAACAATCAAAAAAAGTCGACCAAATAAACTATGAAAACCGTCGGGAAGCTATTAAAAATTCTAAGGATAGAAAATCTAAAAATGAAATGAATGAACTGGACCATGAATTTATAGCAGATATAATCAAAAAGCAATATAAGCCTGTACAAATGTTCGGTAGAAAATGTTCAGGCATAAGCCAGTTCTCTGAACCAATGTGCCGTGACCGGGAGTTCACGGCACTCAACGAAAAAATACCAGAAGGCACTGAACTGTGTTCTTGTTGCTACGGTGGCAACCATAGCCCAAAACACAATCGTCGCAGTTATGAGACAGACAAAAAAAGGGTTTGTGAAAGAAATACCCGTTACAAACATCATAGAATGTATACAGACGCGTATAACGACTCAGAACTTTACGATTTGATACCAGTCAAAGAGAAATCCAGTCCAAAGACTAGAAGAAAATTTTCTCAAGAAAATTTTGTTAACTATCGTGATTATAGGGAAGTGCCTCCATCGCCAAAGACGCATAGACCACGACTTAACTTGAAAGCGCAATACTATACAGGATCCGAAAATAATATAGATTTCGTAAGACATCATCATACAAGAGATTTTCCAAACAGGCTTAATAAATACCATGAACCTGTAGAAGGATTTGAAAGCAATTACTCGTCTCAAATACTTATCTCTAAGAAAAATAAAAAACGGCAAAAGGTTCACAGTAAGCCGAAGCAAGTACACGAAATTGGTACAGTGAGCAGTCTGCAAGGTCCGCAGCAATTTGATTTTAATACAACGGTTGATACTGCATTGAATAATATGCAAGAATCGGTGACTTCAACTGATAAGACTGATAGAACGCTCTTCGAAATCAAAGATATTCTTCAATCTTTTTTACACGAGATCAAAAAGGAATCTGCGTCAAGCGGCAAGTCAGATGTCAGCAGTAAAATTACAGAAAACTGCGTAAGCAACACTATTCCTCAAGCGAGAGAGGATCCTAATAGTGGTCATAACTTCAACAACTACAGCGCCCCGCAATGTAATACAGCTCCGACTCCTCATATTATGCCACCATACCCAAATCATTGCTGTTACCCAATAGTGCCCCTGTATCCTATAAACTGTATGCAAAACGGCTACGTAATGCCCAACCAGAGTTACACTTGTTGTTGTGCTAACAAAGCTGAAGACACATCAGATAAAAATAAAGGAAACAACACAACAGGCAATGAGACTTTTGCCAACGACACTGATGAACTTATTAAGGAAATATACAAATTCGTCGCGCAGAGTCCCACGTTTTCTAGAAAGAATGACGACAGCCGTAATACTGAACACGAAACAAAGAAATACTTTGAGAACATTGTCTATACCTCTCGAAGCGCTGGTGACAGCACCAGAATCTCTAAACACGATGCTAATGTCGGAACTCCTGTACAGAGATGTGTCTCAAGGAGCTGTGAAGCGCTAGGTTCGAGAGTGGTATCCGATGTGTATTACAGTGAGACTAATAAAGCGACTACTTACTCCGATTCTTATGTTACTAACTTTAGCACTGAACAAATGGAGAGAAGTCAGGTACGTACCTACTATAAAATACATCTTACTAATATTACAGTTTGTGGACATATTACGTTGTTTGTTTTTTGGATCTTTGGATGGGTTGTTTGTGTGTTACTCAATCACACAATTATTTTGATTTTCAATCAAACTTGTTATAGATATTAGAATAATATACAGCCTTCTTTTTTAAATCTACCACGCGGTCTAAGCTGCAGGTTGCAGCTACGAGTATTTATAAATAATGAAATGCAGACAAGAGACTTCATTTGTTTTTCGCTGGAATAATCTTAAACTTTTTTTTAGATACCTCAACCTAACTCAAAAATCGGAAAAGTGTTGCGTTCGTTGGGCATTTTCAAAAAGAAGAAAAGAGATACAATCGAAGAAGTGAGTGAGAGCGAAAGCACTATCGATGTCCAAATCCTGAAACAGGCTCCATTCCGACAAGACTACGCCAGCTATATGATGACTAATCAGATATACGACAGACCACCCCCAAATCCATATGAATTCCGGCATCCTCAATACCCTCATGAGTACCACCCTTCCTATGACCCAGCAATACAGAACTTTCCAGCGCCTCCAGCAAACGATCTATACTACGACCCTAGAATGTATCAGCGAGATCCAACAACCTCCAGGGTTGCTGAGCCATATGCACCGCAACACTACCGAGGACATCCAACCGCACCGCCATACTCGAAACCCTATGAATTCAACCAAATGCAACCACAAGTTCCTGTATGCCTGAAAGAAATAGAAGTAAAGAGTATGGCAACACAGAGCGACCAAAAGATATCGTTCTTCCAAAAACTAAAACAGAAGATGCAACCATCAACTGAACATCCTATTGAACACATTGAAACCGAACCCCAGATAGCGCAAAGCAAGCCAGGATTATGGAAGAATCTGCAGGCTAAAGCAGGCATTCAAAATGAGCGGCTCACTTACACTTTACAAGACAGGCGACAAGGGCTTGATACAGGAACTAAGTTACGGAACGCGATGATCAAAAAGATGTTTTATAAGCGCAATCCATTCTCTACTAAGAATCTGCTCGTAAAAACTTTGTTGGGCAAGGATAAAGACAACTACGAACCGCCTAAAAACACACATGCTCCGTTTTTCTTGATGTCTTGACAATGACGTGTTTTGTATGAAAATGTAAAATTGTTTTGTTATGTTGTGTCGACTTGAATAAGATTGAATTTGAAATTAGATTTTACTGGGTTTTTGTTATGCTGCACGCTGTGTTCGTTTTATTTAATTTGATAGTACATATGTATATTTTTTAGTTTGATAGCATTCTAAAAAAAAACATAAACCTTCAAACACAAGGCAAGGTAATCGCTTGTAAGACACATATAGCCATCTCGTTCGCTCATATACATTACATAAGTTTATAAATTAGATAAGCGTACAAGAATGCGACATATAACATACACACTCGCTAACTTCTAGCTCTACAGATTACATTCGGTTTGACTCTGGTACTATCAAGAGTAAAATTCTTTGTACCTCGAAAAATCCGTGAAGCAATCGAAATCAGCTGTGTTCCAAACTTCAACCGAAACAGAGGTTGGTTTCTTTCTCCACCCTGGATATCTGGAACGTATTATGGTAACGATGTGGAGCCTGTTATCAGTGCTATATGTTGGACGGTTCCCGATGTTGAGGGCACGAGAGGTGAAGTCAAAGGTCCAGTACCAGCACCAAATTTTATACCGCCTGTCATGACTACGTTTCCCCCTCTACTTACACGCACGACTCGAGCTTGAGCGGCAACGAGCGGACCGCGGATCAAACTCACCCTGAAGAAGATTTTCTATATCTAACCTTGATGAAGAGTATTTATCAAAAAGTATAAGAGTACTTTGTTTGTCACGCAAAAAGAGCCCACCTGCGGCCTAGTTGCGGAAACAAGTCCACGCACCAAGTACCAAGCGTACTTTGTTGTGTATCTACTCGATACTAGATGGCACTGTGCTACTGGCGCGTTTTGGCTCGTTCTCGAACGTTAATAAGTAGTGCCTAGATTTTATGTGACGCACGCAATCTGCGCTCATTTTAAAGCGGCGGTAATGTGTGGATACAGTCAGTCTATTCTCGACTTGATAAGTTATAAGTGCTATGGTTTCGAAGTGTTATCAGTTGTGTTGTAGTGTTATTACATTTATGGTGTTCTATTAGAAAGTATACTAGTAGAATCAGTGGATTAAGTTCTGTGTGTAGTTACTTTTAAATAAAAGTTATAATTTGGTAAAATCGAGCGGTTTCATTAATTTCTCATAACCCGGCTCGTAACAGTAGAGTAAGTACTGGCTAGTTGGATTGTGAAATAGTACTTAAAAACAAGCAGGGTATAAGAGCATGGTACGCACATTTCGATGGATCGCGCACTCAAATCATTGAAATAGGATCTCAAATAATTGCCTGGTAATATGGATTACTTGTATCTATTGCATAGACAAATAATGCACAGAGTAAAACTTGCCACCGCACTAAGGAAAAGGAGTAAGAGAATTTATGTTCTGCAAACAAACCACATAAAAGTCAAACGTCATGCATGACAAAATATTAGTTATTTCATTCTTGAATATTTTTTTCGTAAATTGTTTTAACACAAATTTTGATCGCGCATTATGAAATCATTTGTATACAATAGCAGAAAGATTCGGTACTAGCTATCTTTTGAACAGTACCTATATATGCCTGTTGCATGAGTCTTTCTTTGTTGCCTTTGAAATATTTGATGTAGATAACAAGGAACACAATGAAAATGTTACAAAAGAGCATTTTGAAATCGAAATTATGTGGGTTCTAGATTTATCGAAATGAGTAAAACCAAACAACGATTCAAGGGTATGGAAAACTTTTTGCGTAAGGTAGCCTTCAATTTAGGTAAGTCCTGTACTGAAGAGTCCAGGTCCTGCCCTGTTTTACGTAGACTATTGTAATATCACATTTCTTTTTGTATTTTCAGGCAATACACCATCCCAAACGGAAGTTAAGGTCATATCGTGCATACCAATAGACGTCACTGATTTGCAACAAAAGATCATCCAGCTAGAAAAGCAATTGGAAGCAGTCTCCAACAGCAAAGCATCTCCCAGGGAAACGTCTGTATTATGCACTCGACTTTACAACCCCTCTCACAAAAAGTCAAATGCAGCAGTCTCTTGCAAACTAACCGGCTGTGGACAATCGACCACCTCGCTACAAAACATTACTTGTTGTTTATCGAAACACACACGGTCCAACGTATCATTATCATACCCTTCTAAATACAGCCACAGCCAAGCACCACAAGACTGTTATTTCTCAGCGGACGTCTCTGAAGTTACTTACACAAAAAATCATAATCCAGAAAACAGAAAAAAGTTCTTCAACAAAAAAAAGTTTTCTAAAAAAAAGAACTTGAAGACTCGATTGATTTACTACGCACGAACTGATGGTATAACGCCTTTCAATAACTATAGCCTAACTGAAAATGAAACTTCCAGAGACAATGAACAAAAAAATAGTATTGACCGGTCGTATCTGACAGATATTGTTCGCAAACAGTACCTGCCCGGGCCAGTAAATGAGGACATAGACGCAAGTGAGTTCTCAACACCTATATGCAGAGATGTCACCCACATTCAAAATGTTACGAAGCCACAGCCTTACGAATCAGACCTGTGCTCCTGCTGCCATGGAGAATTTCGGAACATTGATCGCCAACTGAATAAATGTAATCACTTGGATATATTTTCACCACATACAGATAGCAAAAACTCATACTATGACTCAAATCTTTACGATGTAGTTCCCGTTAAAGAAAATACTGTAAAAGTAAAAAATATCGAAGTTCCTAAAAGAAAAGAACCAAAAAAGCAAATAAACGCAATAT
Source organism: Lampropteryx suffumata (assembly GCA_948098915.1). Taxonomy (NCBI): domain Eukaryota; kingdom Metazoa; phylum Arthropoda; class Insecta; order Lepidoptera; family Geometridae; genus Lampropteryx; species Lampropteryx suffumata. The sequence continues at coordinate 20,377,851 of OX402546.1, forward strand.
TGCAAGGTAATAATAATACGTACCCTATATATAACGGACCTCCAGTGACTGTTAACTATACTACTATAGCTCCAACGAGACAACGCAGCATTAATAAAAGGATAGTGAGACCACATAATAGAAATGAACAATGTGTAAACAAAATGGCAAAAAAGCCAATACTTTTTAATCGTCCAACGAATACAATGAAGTCAAGACCACGCAGCGTTGAAGCTGGTGATGTTTACGCAAAACAACTCGAGAGAAGCAGGCGTAAACCAACCCATACAAAAGATACAAATCGCTACGATGTTGCTTGTATGACCATTGTTAACACTGAGTGCCAGACTACATCCGATACCTATGCTGGTTTACAAGAAAACAAGAAAGAAAAAGTTACAAAAGTTTCGCTATATGAAGATAAAACAAAAGCTACTCTGAACCAAATAAAGGAGATTCTTCAATCAGTTTTAACCGAAGTCAAAACTAATAATAAATTAAGCAATATTCCCGCACAAATGAAGAAAAAAGACGCAGTTGTACAAAATGGTCCATCACAGAGTCAATTATACGGAGGACCATCTCCACTTCAAACTTTAACATACAATTCGCAAGACATCGATCCTTACCTCCTTTCATGCTCTCAACAAATGCAATCTAGTAATTTAGGCTACACAAATATGGTACCTGCCTCAATGAAGTGTATGCAGCACTATCCCCTATTAATTCAACCGGGGCAGAATATGTGCTCAAGCTGTTATAGAAACAACCCTCAAGCAAATCAATTGACAAATTCTAACCGCGCAGCCAATACGGCCACTAACACTGAAGGACTACGAGCACGAAACAAAGAAACCGAGAACCTTATAAAGGAGATATACAAAGCTATGGCTTTGAATATCGAACTACAAAGTGACGATACGCTAGTGATGGAACATGGCGATACAGCTCGGAATACTAAAATGAACAGTATCAGAACGGAAGACAAAGAAAACAAAGACATAGCTAAAGCTATTTCGGAAATATTTAAAAGTACTAATGCAATGGACACTTCAATTTCTCAAAAAACGGATACACCATTTGAAAGCAAACTTGAATTGACTAAATCAAACGTAAGGAAACAATCACAATCAAATAGAAACAACGTGCAGATAAGGCAGCTAAGTGATTACTACAAGGGCGTTAACTCGGTGGCAACTGACAATAATGAGACAGAACAGGTTTCGCGAGAAATTGACTCAGATGAAGCAAGTGATGTAACAGTCGCTAATGAAGAAAATCAATCATCCACCAGTGAGACCGAAACAAATGATGGTGAAGATGAGGTTGAGGTTGAAGAACCAAACGAGGTAAGATTATTTAATCTAGTAATTCACTTCGATATCCACGAGCGCATTGTATAAATCGTATGTATAAATTGTATAAAATCATGAACTGCATGTAGGTGGGGTTCAAAAATTCTAATTTCTTCGCTCTAAGAGTCTGTCGTTGAAATAACATTTGAAACTATTACACACAATCATTTAGACCGTAAACAAGATATTATTTTGTGTTTTGTTGTATCCCGATATTTCAGAAATAAAACATCAACCATTTATTTAAAAGAATAACATTCATTGTATTTAGTAATTTCATATTTGTATTCTTATTATAGAAAAATGACAAGAAAGGAATCTTCAGAAAAATGTTCAAGTTGTTCACGACAAGGAGTAGACATATAAACAAAAACAAAGATGGCAAATATAAGGAATCTCTACACAACAGTACTGACCAAACTGTGCGCAGCCACCGAGCTGCTAAACCGCCTGCGCCAAAAGCCACTGACAACAAGTCCCGTCCAATAATGTTTTTCTCAAAGGTACCTCGAAGCCATAAAAGCCAAAGCCCTAAAAAAATTTCTCCAAGGTCACCATACATGGAGCAAGAGTACAGAAGATACTTTGACGAGAAACTGATGTTCCATGACAACCATAGCCCGTTGTCGTCGAGCCGAGGCACGAATCCTCGTAGAAAGCCAGCGTACTACCATAAAGTTCAAGCGAGGAGTGCTTTAGTAGATCATAGTTATACTCCGACGAGCGAATCCGCACATAACTCTCGAAAAATGGAAACCAAAAGTATGAAGCAATATCGTTATCGACATCAAGGAAATGATGCGCGTAGCACGAGCGATTCTCCTGGGAAAGCATCAATAGTCCCAGGAAAAACTTGGATACAAAAAAATAAGCTTGGTATACACTGTCGTAAAATTAGTGGAAGAAACTATTCCTAGATGCAGACATTGTGAAGTGAAGTAGTGTCTTTTATTTAAAAAGAAAACAACAACCATTGATTTAAAAGATTTACACTTCATTGAATTTAAAAATAAATAGTAGAAGACATATTGAAGAAATGATTTTTTAGTTATAAATCACAACCAGATGACTAGAAAACCTTAAAATGGAATGTTAGTTTTGTAGGTACATAACTTTCATAATAACATAAGGGCAATTTACGAAATAATTATAATCACACACTGATATCCGATGCAGTAGATAGTCCATTTTATTTCTTGCGATGTTTGCGACCTCAAGTCAACTTGTCGTACTGTCCCAACTGAAGGTGAAGGTATCGTAAATCGTCGATCACGAATCTAAATTAAGAAAAAAAAGATGCATTAGATTACGCAGAAAAGTGGCTCGTTTTTTTAGCGACTGTAGATAGTAAGTACCTAGGTAGGTAATTACTGGTAATTACTGGTAATTACTTGCAAGATGCATTGTGTTCCAATAATCGCAGATTTTACAAGTTTCAGAATTGTTGCCACCAATTTAAATAGATAAGGTAAATGCGAATGGATGATAAGGAAAGAGATTTGCATAATCCATACTAATTTACAAATTCGAAAGTCTCTTTAATCTCTTTTAGATTGTAATAATCGACACGATTATTACAATCTAAAATTCATCAAGATCAGAAAAAGAAAGTCAACTCATTTGACGAACTCTGGCGCAGTGGGCCAAGGCCCGTCTGGAGACTGAAGGTAGCGGGTTCTCGGTTTGAGAGAAAGGTTTGTCTCGGATCTGGGTGTTTTCTATGTAGTGCGCATAACACAACACAAGCCCTGCTTACTTTGAGACTAGATGATGCTGTGTGAAATGATTGATTTAACACATTTCTTCAGCCTTCAGTTGAAACCTTTATGCTTACCTATAAAACAGCAAAGGTAGCGGCGCAGTGGCCAAATGCCACAGTGCATGTGCGTCCCAGCTGCCCCACAGTGGCGGGAAGTCCAGTAACTCTAGCGACAAGGCAACCGCCGAAGCCAAAGTGAAATATATCATGTTGATTGCGTATATTCGTCCAACGTTGTACTGGACGCACGACCAGCCTAACCAGAGTAAAGTCCCACATGCCCCTGCAACAAATGTTCTGTTTTACAAGCTTTTTCGTGGATGAAACACGATTAAACAATGATAGCGAAACATTGGCTAAGGGACAATGATATTTCGTCTTTCGTAGGGCCGCCGGTAGGATTGCCGGCCACGATAGTCTTAACGATGTCATTCGTCGGGCACTCACCAGCGTCAACGTACCAGCTGCTCTCGAACCCAATACGTGATACGTGATGATGGTCAGAGGCTTGATGGTATGACTTTTGTCCCTTGGGAGATGGCTGGCCTACCCATTAATGTAGGATGCTACTTGCGTAGATACCCTGGCCGCATCCCATCAGTCGGGGACTTCCGTTAGAGCTAGTGCGGCGGCTGAATGGTCCGAGGACCTCAAAAACCGAAAAATATGCTGGTTTGGATAAGGCCTACATATTTGAGCCTTTTGGAGTCGATACCCTGGACCCGTTAGGAGCCCACCGCTTTTCAAAATTATTTCACTGCGTCTTGTAGATACATTGCGTGACCTAAAAGCTGAGCTCCTATCTGGCTCGGCGTATTAGCATTGCCATTCAACGTGGCAATGCCGCCAGTATCTTGGGAACGCTGCTTTCTGGTAGTGATCTGGATCAGTTCAGCTATCTATAAATCGTTTTAAACGATCCTTAGATAGCTCAACTGTTTCAAGTGTATTTTATATTATTGTATATTACTCTGTACATTTCTGTTATTATTTCTTAGACTTCTCGCCGTCACGAAAACTCGCCAGGTTGCGAAAATACTTTTTACAGTTTCTTATACGGAAAACTGGCTAGCTATTATCAACACTTACGGCGTATTTACCAAACGTAAAACTGTTAGTTAGGTCGGCTAGCGTGGAATAAGAATTTAGAAAAACTGCTACTGGTTCTTTGATTGCTGTTGCAGCAGAATGATTAACATTTGAACAAAAATTTATACCTATAATGGTGGACAATGCACCCAACACCATCTAGCCCCAAACTAAGCATTTCAGCTTGTACTATGAGAACCAGATGACTGATAGAATACTTCAATATTTTTAAATACTTATGATACTTTATAATACCCAGACACAGAACAAACATCTATGTTCATCACACAAATGTTTATCCTGGGAGGGAATCGAACCCTCAACCTACAGCGCAGAAAGCAGAGCTACTACCAACTGGGCTGACAGGTCTGCCATATACATATTCAGGTAGATTGTTTTGTGAGATTTTTGACGCACAATTCCACACAAATATATTTGTAACTCACCAATAATCACATTGACCTTCATGTTGTAATCATAGTCTATTCGTCCGGTGTACAGATACTGTACGTGCGACATGTAGTAGAACAGGGGAATTATGACTAGCGATAACTTTCTCATTCTGTTGAAGATCCTGGAAAGGTATGAAAAATTAGGAAGTGAATGAGCCTAAACAAGACAACAAACTTTTGCAATTAATTAAATGGTGTATATAATCGCTTACTTCCTCATAGCCGAGGCACAAAGCTAATGCAAAAATAATCAAAGTAATAGGTAAGTACCTAACGCCCGAATACTGAAAAATTGTAAAGGCTACTTGGATGATTTCCGTCAACTTCCTCTAGGATGATTTGGTCTCAAATTAAATGCCGTTTCAGTATTTAGGAGACTGTTATTTGTTATTTGAGTACAGCAATGTGGGCTTGAAATAGGTAGCCAGATTGCACAATAAAACCGAGAATAGCCTGGTTATTAATAATAACATTAACCTCACAACAGCAGCCACTAAAAGGCCCATAACCATAGAGAGGGCGCAGGCGTAGTCCATAAACTCAGTGAATGGTTTGTCTCGTGTGTGGAATATGGTTGACCAGGCCCATGCATTCATGCATACCTGTAAAAGTTGATAATTGGGTAGCAATATCACAAGTCTATAAACTCATTACTACTGCACCAAGCTGTGTCTGATTTTATAATATTAATCTATATTATATCTATATATTAATACTTGAAGCAAAAACTTTGTACCTCTTTTTACGAAAATTACGTGGACGGAGGAGTATGAAATTTCGCACACTTACCTATAGTTTATATAGAGAAGGAGTGCAGATTGCATAATTTTTTTTATTATTTAAAAAAAAAAAACATTCATCATTAATTAATTATGGTCGAATTTCGACCAGTGGGCGACCACTAGTATAAAACAAATTCGTGTTAGTTACACTATTTATAACTCGAGAACAGCTGGACCAATTTTTACGATATTTGGTTTGTTCGATTTGTCTTCGCCCCAAATAACAGAATTACTATTTCTGTTATTTAAAATATGCAAAAATAAAACAGACGAAAATTTAAGATTTGAAGTGGTGACTTAGTTTGATACAACCTTTAACGACGTTCGGTTTATTAGGTTATGAGTGGGCCCGCTTTAATAATTGAGTCATATAAAAGCGTTTTAATGTAATATATATTTTTTTTAAACTTTCGGTTGAAGTCGCGAACGGGATAACTAGTTAATTATAAATACTCCTAGAGTAATTTTCTTTAAATTTTATGTTTTCAAACACATTGGCCTTACATAGAAATAATATAATAATAATAATATTGGTAGACAATGCACACAACACCATCTATCCCCAAACTAAGCACAGCTTGTATTATGGTGACCAGATGGCTGATAGAATATTTATATATTTTTAAATACATACATAAGATACTTTATAACACCCAGACACAGAACAAACATCTATGTTCGTCACACAAATGTGTGTCCTGGGAGGGAATCGAACCCTCAACCTACAGCACAGAAGGCAGAGCTACCAACTGAGCTGACAGGCCAGTCAAAATGTCACTTAACTTCTGTTAAAAGTTAACCACTGTTTAAAATAACCCATCCCTTATTGTAAGATAGTGCAAATTAGTGTATTCAAGTTGATAGGTGTTAATAAGTAAGACTAATAAACATGTACCTACATTTTTATTTTCTGTAATTAGGGCTATCTCAGGGCTCTATTCTGGGTCCATTTGTGTTTCTCATCTACAAGACGTCTTTGTGGATGAGTTGCCATTAGATGTTACTTACCCAAGCAAATCCATGCCAGAACTGAACTAAAGGCATTTTTCTCACAGGGAACTCTTGACGAATCTTCATAAACATGTATGCATTAGAGGCTAGGTTGAGTAAGGATGAAAATGCTGCTGCTGGCTCTTGTACTCCCAAGAATCTTACAAATGGCCACTGAAATTTTAAAGAAGTTTAGCACTGTTAAAATTAATGTTATGCATTGATTTTTTAAAGAAATGAACCTCTTGTGTTTCTGTCTATTAACTATCATCCAATGTCATCCTCTAACTCATAAAGGAATCAAACATAAAACATGAAACTGAAAGCACCTACATACACAAAATGTACAGATATAAAAAAATAATGTGCATCATACTTATTTTTTTGATTATTTCAAATTAATCCTATCAAATATTTTTTGTTTAATAAAACTGCAAGGACCATTTTGAATCATTATCTTTTTGGACATGTCAGACCCTTATGGAGGATAAGAGACTGACATATTACTCCTATCTACCTAAGACTCACATCGAAAATATATTTCCCCTCAACCATCTACATACTAGTAATATTGCTCAGACAATGTTTTAGCAAAGACGCTCTGAACCAAACCCACACCAAGCTGATTGACATAGGTGGTCATAAGCTTAAGTCTTCTCTTACTTACCTTGCCGTAAAACTTAGGCATATTATCAGAAGTAGTATGTTTCACTGCTACCCACATGCAATAGTAGGTACATTCATCCTGACAGTTCCACCTCAGGGCCATGCACCATATATCCTGTGATAGGGTTGCAGTGTCTTTAAATGTTCCATCTAAAAACATGAATGACTATCAGCATTACAAATAAAACATGAATGACTATCAGCATTATAAATAAAACATGAATGACTATCAGCATTATAAATAAAATTGATGTTTAACTTATTCATTAGTTAAATAATAGTCTGGTTTATTTCGTTTTTTTTTAATAGTAAAATTCATTAAAATTAACAATACAAAAAAAAACTTCTACCTTCTTATACATACTTATAATATAGTAAACTATTATATTATATATCACTTTTTAATATTATCATTACTAGGTATATCTATACTAACATTATATAGAGGAAAGATTTAATTGTTTGTTTGTTTGAATTGAATAAGCTCTGAAACTACTGGACCGATTAAAAAAAATATTTTACCGTGGAAAAGCTACACTATCCCCGGGTGACATAGGCAACTTTTTATCCCGGGAAAATTGATTTGTGGGCGAGGCTGAGCACAGACAGCTAGTTAATATAAATTTAATTATGTATGTAATATTATTGATTAATATTAATATTATTAACACCACATTAAGTAAGTAATTAAGTTATTTTTTTTTTTAAATGATAATCCTGGACATTTCACACAACATCATCTGGCCCCAAAGTAAGCAGAGCTTGTGATATGGGTACCATGACTGATATACCTACAACTTATATACCCTTTTTTTTTAAATACATACATATTATACATAGAAACACCTAGACCCGAGACAAATACTTGCAGATCGTACAAACATTTGTCCCGCGGCGGGAATCGTACCCGCAACCTTCGGCGTCTCAGCCGGGACTTAGCCCACTGCGCCACAGAGGTCGCCATTATGAGATTTATGAGAATACCTTTAAAGCAGTTTTCCCGATTGCAAGCGTAAAGGCATTTTTGGTAAACATTGGACCTGTCGCCGTTACTCCCGTTGATCGTCGTGATATTATAACTAAAAATTAGCGCTATAAGTAAAAACAACATCGCCGTGTAATAGCAGCAAAATATTTTATGCAATTAATAAATCAACGGCTATAGGTATATTTATAAAATACGTAAACACGTAACATATTCAACTCATTATGAAAGCAAGCACCGCCTGTGAGCACCGCGCAGCTGACTTGTGTTTATTTATTGTAATGTAATATAGTACAAGGCAAAACTTGTGTGGTGATCATCAAAGAAGAGTATGCATTATCCTATAAGAAGAGACGGGACACCATAGATTAATATAGACTTAACCCTTACGTCAATGTCAAAAAATAGATAAACTTATATAGCCAACAAAACATAAACTAAATAGGGCTGTTCAGCAATAACATTTAAAATTTATTGATATCGATGAATGACCTGACCTACCTACGGTTGCAATTCCTAAGAGGTATTGATTTAACTATAATTTTGTGGTTTTGTGGTGGTAAATGAAACTCTAAAGTTTCATTTAACACCACAAAACAAGGTGCTAAGCTCAGTATAGATTTAAGTTCAATAATAAAACTTCATTAAAATAATCAAACAAATTTATTAAAAAAAATATATATATATCCTCTTCCTGATTATCATAATAATACCTGTAATAAAAAACGATCAGATAAGAAATTACATTTTTACTTTTTAAAATTGACCCATTCGCTTGCGGCTTTTCAAACTTTTGATGCATCTTTTTACCATGGCTAGGCTGTTTAACTGTGTTCTTTTTTTGGAAGGCTTTATCATCAAAATGCTTTCTGCAAACAAATTTCAATTCATTAAGTTTTTCAATTGATAAGTCCTCATTGCCTGCCATCTTCACCCATTTTTATATCTAAAAATTTTGGCATCGAAAAAATATCGATGTTTGTAAAATGTTTCGATGCACCCCTCTATTACTGAGATTACTGTTATTATAATAAAATAAAATAATAACATTTTGTTCCAAAATGATGTAGGTACTACTAGGTGCCTATAAATTGATATATTAGTTTAAGTTATACTCACCGCCTCGCATCCAGGGGAAATCTGGCCATAAAAAACCGTTTACTACTATATTTTCTTTGTGAACGAAATCTACATACCTTACACGCCATACACCTCTAAATTTTCCTGGAAAACAGGAATTTATAAGAAACGCACTCATGTTTATCGTGCTAACAGCCTTTTAAACCTTATCTATTACTATTTTTTACAATTTAAAACGATTATTGAGTTCGTAAACAACTGTAAACAATGCAAAAAGTGACAACTGAGGCTGAACAGACTGACTGACTGACCAATTTTTGTCAGTGCTGGAAAGAGGGAGAAGCTAATATCTTCCATTACATCAAGTTTAGCCCTATAACATAGTTCGTTTTCTTTTTTTCAAGTCGCAGCAGACTGGTGATCATAGAGAAATCCTACCATACTCATAGCCGATAATCACTGCACCTTAAATCCTGGCCGATTTATAGTCTATAGAATCCATATCATCTGGATGTTTTGATTTAATTTGATTTGATTTCACCTACAGAATTTCTTAGAATTAAAATAGCCTAAATAGCCCTAAATAGCTAAATAGCGATTTTGCACAGTTGGAGTGAGCGGTAAGCGATGTGTGATGTCACTATTTCAGATAAAGTTTAGTTTCTCTCTCTACGGATAAAGTATTAAGTACCTACAGATTACCGCTGTAATTCATTGTTCATTTTAAGTTGACAGTAGTTTGAACAATTTTTTTCTAATTTATTGTACAAAAGACGTAATTATTGTAAAATATAACCATTATTTCCAAGTTCTTTAAATACCTGAAGATACATTGTCCCCATATTTTTTTTACACCATAAGCTTAACAAAAACATGCCTCCTTCCGGCGACCCGCGTCGAACAAACGCCGCGCCGCCGCTCCTGAATGTCGCACGGCCCGTACCGTAGGTAGCCCGTATTGAAATGAAATGAAATTTATTGAGAGAATAACAAACATAAGTAATCATTGTACAATCATAACTTAAGAATGTACTAATTGATTATCTTTCCATTCAAACGTCGAAGGGTGATCACTCCACTGTCTGATGTTGGACAACCAAAATTAATAGTGATATCAATTTGTCTTGTCATAATCTATGCTTGTATGAAAACAGAATCGTAATAAAAATATTGGGTTGAAAGATGCAAGCCTCCAAAAACTCGTATTCCAACACTTATTTTAGCGCAACTTTAGGCGTAAATAAATAACATAAGAAGTACGCAAACTCCGAAATTACTTCTATACAAGCGTAGTTTATTTATTCAAGAGCTCAAATAACTTAATTTTGAATAGATACATTCAGTAGTTTTGTCATAAGAACCCTTCTGTTAAAAGTCTGTTTATCATTTTTTACGCGGTCATTTTATGTAGAAATCATCGTGCATTTCACTCAAATAATTGTACCCGGCGCGGAGGAGGGGAGACTGCGCCGCCCGCGCCGGCCGCCCCCTGCCACTGGCTTGGAGTTTCCCACGCGGCAGCTAGTCTGTTGCGGAATGCGAAATAATGCACATTCAACATTATACTGTTACCTGCCTACCTTATTAATTTGCGGCGCGGCGGCGACTATTTTTTCACCACCTAAGATACAATATTATCGAAGCTTATTATCACATTATCACATTGACCCCTAGTATTGAACTTTGGATTCCGATTGACACTTTGAATGATTTACTTTGCGTTTGAGTTCGGACTTGTGAAGGTAATACCTACCTACCTTTTGAAGTGATTCTTTTTTGTTATAAGTGCTTTGAGTTTGAACACAAAATAAATACCTACCTAATCAGGTACTTTGAATGACCTTACGTTGGAATTTCGAATTGTTGTGTCAGTGAAGTGTGAACCAAATAAACAATGGGTAAGTCCTAGTTTTATTAGACTACATGCCTATTATACCCAGACACAAGTTTCTAGTTATTGTAACTAGATAGCTACTTACCTAGGTACCTATAAACTAAAGATGCGTGCTTCACAACCAAGTACCTACTTAGTCATAACTATTTAGTTAGATACAATAATTAGGTAAGTACTACAAAGCTGTAAAACTAATGAACAGACAGGTTGATACTTAGTAGCCAACTGTGTATTTGAGTAAATACTTACTTACCTATACCATCCTATTTAGCGTTGGTTGATGGCATATTTAACCATAATATTATCATAATTCGAATGTGTCTGACTGTCTTTTTATTTCTTATCTTTTCACGGCTAAATGGCTGAACAGATCGTGATGAAATTTGGTACGGAGATAGATTGTGTTTTCCGAACCGAAATAGGTTACTTTATAAGTAGGTTCCTTATAAGTAGGTTCCTTTATAAGAAGGTTCCTAAAACTCGCCTCGGTTGGCGGTCGGTTGTAGGGGGCAGCCGTTCGTAAAAACGTAGGAGTTTTAGCAGCTGCCTCAAACAGCAAACCGCTCTCAGAGCCAGTCCCAAGCCTGGATAAAGAGTGAGGGTTCCCCAAACCCCTAAACCCCTCAAACCCCATCCTATACCCTTCTCCTTATCACTTTCCAAATGTCCAACACACCCACCCCTTCCTAATCTGCTGCGGAGCCTTGTGGTCCAGCTCCGTGGGCCTGCCATTTAATGGTACGTTGGGGATGAACCACCTACGTTTTTGATGCTGTGCGTAGGGGCCCGTGAGGGGGGATGCAACTGACCTGGTGGCTGAGCGGACAGATGTCTCTTCCGCAACACTCCACTTCGGTGTGAATTTCCTCCAAAACGGGGGGCCATCGGTCTAACCAACCATGGCAAATCAGCATATCGGTCGGCCTTCAGCTGCCGAGGTGAGAGGGGGGGGTTGATGGGGTCTGCAGTCGGCGGTGCACGCCCATGGTGGTGACGGTGGTGGTCAACGTCAACATTGGTGGTGCCGTTTAGGCTCGTAGGCAACGCGATCAGCCCCTCTATATCGGACTGGTAGCCCTGGTGTACTATATGCATACATATATAATACAACCCCCAGGCGTGGACTCCGTGGTGGGTGGGGGCCGGAACGATGAAACCAACAAACCCAAACATGTCTACAACAAAAAACATTGACCACTTTGATACCCCCTCAACAGGGGAGGCGGTAAAGGATCTGGAGGCGGCCTTCGCGGTCCCGCAGTCCAATACTGCTGCCTGGAAGGTTGTGAAACCAAGAGGTAAAAATTCTAACAAAAAACAAAACAAGTGAGCAGGGAAGGAGGTGCAAAGGCCACAGGCCGGACCCTCCGGTACCAACGTCCGAGCCCTCGTGGAGGCCAACGCCCCGGAAGGCAAAGACGTAAAGAAGCTCGTAACAAAAATGAGTGACATCGAACCAGAGGATGCTCCGGCGATAGGCCCGGGTCCGAGTCACTACTATAAACATAGGAAACAAGCGAGGTCTAAACCCGAACCGCATGCCCCGGCGGCGAGACCTGCAGGCCCGCCTGTAGTGACCGCCGCACCCGTTGGTTGCAGAGGTAAGGGGACGACCAAGCACAACAATAACCGTCGCAACCGCCAAAGACGTGCCACTGCTGCAGTCTTACGACAGGCACAGGCCCCGGCTCATAACGAGCCAAACAAGAGGACACGGGCGGACGACACTGTATCTCCAAGAGGAGAATACAAAAAACAGAAACTCGACAACTCGCGTCGAGCCCCGCCCAGCTACGCGGAAGTTGCCCAGAGCAATCTCCAAGTTGCAGTGGCCAGGGCCGACCACCAAACTATGACGACGAACAAATTACCTTAGTGAAGAGGTACCTCGAGCGCAGGATTCTGGAAGACGTCAAGAATCCCGCAATCGACTTCTCACCGCGCTTTATGGGCAGGCCAATCATGGCAGAGGGAGCTCTAAAGCTGTGGTGCGAAGATGACCTCTCACTAAAATGGCTAACAGAGGCAATTGAACAACTGCCGGCGACCTCCTCACCAAAGCTCAGTGTTGTAAAACAGAGCGAGCTGGTGAGGAAGGTGCGCGCTGCTATCTTCATCCCAGACTGTACCAACAGTCTGGAGGACTACCAGTCTGGTACTAGCAGATCAAAACAGGTGGGCGAGGATCCCTTCGTGGACCGTATACACCCATAGCAACCTAGAGGACGACATCATCTTCGTGGCTGTGGGAATCCCGGAGGATCTGGTCCCAGAGCTGATGAGGAGAGACCGCAGACTGGCTCACAACCTGGGCAACGTCTACGTCAGGTTCTACGGCAGGGATGGAGCCCTGCAAGACGTACCGCCCCAGGTTGTATCACCACAGGCAAGCACAAACGAGCGAACAAATCCCAGCGTCCCGCTAGCCCCCCGTGACGGCCAAGTAAAGCCACCAATCGCGCCGCCGACCTCGCACTCGTCACCCAAACCGTCGTGCTTAAAACCGATGGAGGTGATGTGTGCGAGTCCGGAGGACAAGCTGGACCTGGAGGAGTCAGAGGAGGAGGGAAGCCTTGATGATGGCGACCCAAATCCCACTCTATAATTTCGTACAAGCAAACCTCCAGCATAGCCTCACTGCAACGGCTAACCTACGCAGAATGCTGGAGGCTCAAAACAACAAGACCATCGCCTTGATCCAGGAGCCGTGGGTCAGGGCAGGGCTTGTGTGTGGTCTTAACAACCTTGATGGTAAGTTACTCTATGACAGCACTTGTGCAAACCCACGAGCATGCATCTACATACCACCTAACATAACAACAGTGCCCCTCACCGAGTTCTGTTACAGGGACGTAGTAACTGTCAGACTCCAAGTCTTGATAGAGGGGGAGGTAGAAGACGTAACGCTGGCGTCAGTATACATGCCTGCTGACGAAGCCATTCCTTCAAAAGATGTTACGAGTCTGGTAAGACACTGTGAAATAAATAACTCAAAGCTTATAATTTCAGCCGACACAAACGCGCATCACTCTATATGGGGGATGCCAACACCAAACACAAGAGGAGAGGACCTGGTAAATTTCCTTTTTACCACCACCCTCAAATAGCAAACACTGGTGTGGTACCGACCTACGTACCGAAGCGTCACCGCACCATAATAGATCTAACTCTGGTATCAGGAAACTGTCCCAATCTTGTACAAAATTGGAGGGTTTCAGATGAAACCTCCTGCTCCGACCACAGATGGATCAGGTATGAACTAATGGTAAACACAACAACACCAGCACCTACACGCAACCCAACAAACAAGGTACTGTTCGTAAATTCTCTGAAGCAGCACCTGCGGGGGAATACACTTGGGACAAACATATCAAACACAACAGAGATAGAAGGTAGTATTGAACACATCACTACTAGTCTGACCGAAAGTTTCGAGGATCCCTGTCCCCTCGCCATAGCCCGAGGGGCCGATGGCGGGAGGAAGGGCTGGTCAAAGGAACTGGAAAGACTGAAACAAAAGGTACGTAAACTGTTCAACAGAGCTCTAAACACCTACGACGACAAAGATTGGGACGAATACACGAAGGCCCAAGCCGTATATAAGAAACGTATTCGTCGCAACAGTCGTCTTAGCTGGAAGAAGTTCTGCACTAACATTGAATCAAACTGCAGTGCAAACAGAATTAGGAAAGTCCTCGCCGCTGAACCAAGGCGCGAGATTAGATCTATAAAAAGACCTGATGACACCTACACTAAAACATTAGCGGAGACACATGAACTCCTCATCCAAACACACTTCCCAGGATCGCAACTGTACAGTGATCACAAGTGGCCTAAAACCTGTGAGCACACACCATCTGACACAGACTGGGCAGTAGCTGATACGGTAGTTACAAAATCAAAGGTAAACTGGGCAATTAACACCTTCCAAACATACAAGTCGCCAGGCATAGACAAAATCTTCCCCGGCCTCCTGCAGTGGGGCGAACCGTATATAGGAGAGTTGCACACGAGCACCTTAAGGGCATGCCTAGCTTTCCGGTACGTGCCACTGCTGTGGAGGGAGGTCAGAATCATCTTTATCCCAAAACCGGGTAAGAGTGACTACACAGAGGCAAAATCGCACAGGCCGATCAGTCTCACATCTTTCCTATTAAAAACCCTGGAAAGACTATGCGATAGGCACATTAGAGAAAACATACTCATAAACGCACCCTTACACCCAAAACAACATTCATACAGCGCAGGTAAATCTACCGAATCAGCCCTACACAAAGTGGTACGTAGACTTGAATGCGATATATCAAACAAAGCGCTCTGTCTAGCAGCCTTCATAGACATAGAAGGTGCTTTCGACAAGACAAACTTTAGCAGCATAAAGACAGCCCTACGAATCAAAAATGTCGAATCAACCTTAACAGACTGGATTTTAAACTTGCTAAAACTTAGGGCAGTGCGAGTAGATGTACAAGGGGAAACCAGGGGGGTCGTGGCAAAGGGATGTCCCCAGGGTGGAGTCCTGTCACCGCTCCTCTGGAACCTGGTGGTAAACGATCTCATCACCAAATTGAACGCCGAGCGCTTCTTTACGGTGGGCTATGCAGATGACCTTACCATATTAATCTCAGGGCACTTCGCTAGTGTGGCGTGCAACATCATGAACAATGCACTGAAAGTCGTAGAGACATGGTGCAATGTTAACGAGCTAACAGTAAACCCAGCAAAGACGGAACTTGTAATGTTCACAAACAAACGCAACCTAGGAACCTATCAACTTCCTGTCCTTTTCGACACCCAACTACACCTGTCCCATGGAGTCAAATACCTAGGCATAAAAATGGACAGCAAACTAAACTGGGCCAAACATTTAGAAAACAAAATACAAAAAGCAACCATATCTTTCTGGCAATTCCGCAAAATGATAGGTAAAACTTGGGGCCTCTCCCCAAAAATCACCCTATGGCTTTATAACACCGTGATAAGGCCCTCGATAACATACGGTGCTATAGTCTGGTGGCCTAGAACGAAACAAACTACCACCTTAAACAAACTACATAAGTTCCAAAGATCAGCCTGCGTGGCGGTGACGGGGTGCATGAGAACTACCCCAACGGTGGCTCTGGAGGCGGTTATCGGTCTAACACCCCTACACCTACACGTGCAACAAGAAGCTGCTGCAGCAGCTCATAGGCTCTGGACCCACAAACTCTGGGAACATGAACCACAGGCACAGCACACCAACATATTAAAAGAGTATGCGAGAGATAAACATTTGCTTTTATCACTCTACGATAGGACTCTCAAAAAACACTTTCCTACAAAAAAATACATTATACAATTACACGAAGAGCCGTGTGACACTTCAAAGTGCAACGAACTAAGAATCTACACAGACAGCTCAAAAACAAAGACAGGTTCGGGGGCAGGGGTCTTCTCGGAAGACCTAAACATACACATCTGTACGCCCCTCGGCATTCACAACTCCATCTTTCAGGCAGAATGCATTGGCATAATACAGGCCGCAACTGCAGTGCTAAAAAGGAAGGTAACAAACTACAACATAAGAATCCTCTCGGATAGCGCTGCGGTTCTACATGCACTTAACAGGTACGAGCATAACACCGGTCTTACCGCACAATGCCATAAGTTATTGGAGGAGGTAAGTATAGTAAGTAATGGATCAAGGGTCATAGTGGTTCCAGAGGCAACGATGAGGCCGACGTTCTGGCCAAAAAAGGCTCGGAACTACGGGCGGCAGGACCGGAGCCCCTGGTCCCCCTTCCCTACAGCCAGGCACGATCATGGATCCGCCAACGTACAACCACTCTACACCAAAAATACTGGGCCAGTTTTGAAGGCTGCAGGCAGTCGAAGGAGGCTCTACCGGATCTTAATCCTAGATACTCCCGAAAACTCCTCAGCCTCAAACGTGACAAAATACGACGTATCGTCGGTATTGTCACGGGACACTGCTCATTAAACAAACATCTTTTTACACTGGGCGTTACAGACAACCCACTATGCAGAGGGTGTTTGAGCAAGGAGGAAACAGCTGCACATGTGCTCCTGGAGTGCAGCAGCGTGGAATCCCAACGAGCTCAACACCTTGGAACACCGAGGACACCCAGGGAAGCCTGCGCCGGCGTGAGCGAGCTGCTGGCTTTCCTGGAGGACATCGGGTAGCTGGAGTAGCAGCCTCCACCCGTCACGCAAAAAGGGCCCACCTGAGGCCTAGTTGCGGAAAACAGTCCACTCACCAAGTACCAAGTACCAAGTAAGTAGGTTCCTAGTACCGGCCCGCGGCTTGGTAATATTATTCATTACTAGAATCAATAAATTAGTAAAAACAAGAAATAAATAAAATTACTTTAGTTAGGTACCGTTAGGTTTAGGTAGGTACCTACTTACATTAAATAATATATACTTACCAACGTAATGTGATTTTCATGAGGAGTAAAGTAGGTATCTACCTACCTACATATGTATATTTTTTGTTTTTATTAGAAAAGTGAAGTTGTAGGTTATTAAAAATAATGAATTGAATGAATACATTTTGTATACTTACCTAACAGAATCAAAACAGAAAGATTGGTGGCAAGGCAAGAAGACTTGCCTTGCCTAAGACTAACTGCACCTCGCAAAAAAAAGGCGTTCAGAAAATGTTCAGAAACAAATAAAGAAAATGTTCGTCCTGAAGTCACTGCGTTCGGATCGTAAGTAGCATAGCGATACCTTCACACATAAAATTACCAAAAAATTATACAAAAATTACGAAATGCTTCTAACCTGTATTCGAATAAATATTCGAATACTTTCACACCCGAAAAATAAACTATTCAAATTACAACATTTTCAAATATTTCCAACCCTTAGGCTACATTCTTTATAAAACCAGTAGTATACTATAATTCACAATTATTCCTAATCTGTTGTGTTTTAGGTTATCTCAAATAGTACCCGATCCTTCGGACGAGCAGATGAGCTCAGGATGGCTGGATGGGGAAGTGCTGAGATGTTCAGATATCTATAAAGAAAATGTTTGTCTACATCCGAATCGTAAGTTACAATAAATCTGAGCGACCGCTCAGTTCGATAATCATAATTTATCATTTTAGCCTAAAGAAGAATATGATTCATAGGATGTTCAATATGTTATGTTTTGTATAAACACGGTTTAATTTAATTCAATTTAGAATAATATATTTTGAGAAAAACGGGTTTTTACTCACGTACTATGTCGACGGAGGCACCGACACTGTTTTGATTTATCTAGAGAATCTTTATCGCGAGCAAGCGGACCGGGTGGAGATCAAACTCACTCTGAGTTTTATCTGCACTCGGTTCGCTAGCTCGCGTTCACGCTCGCGATTCGCGCTTCAATGAAGATTTGATAGATGAATCGATAAAGTGTCGGTGCCAACAAAATAATACGAGAGTAAAAGCTCGTGTTTATCAAAATGTATGACATGAAAATTTTAAAAGTGCTTTTTCTGATTGAATTATATATTTACAGGGACCCATATGAAGAACCAATGGTGTCACTTTCACATCAATTTAAAAAGTCTAGTGATTCGGAAGAAGATACTCCTCTACTCGTAGAAGTAGAAGATAATGAACAAAATGCAATTTTAAAAGGAAATAGGATTGTGAATATTGCATATCTCTTTGAACAATTACAAAATATAACACATGATCCTTTTCAATGTAATTTTAAACATTTCGGTTTTGTAAAAAAGCAAAGAATAGGATTTTACTCAAAATATTTTTTTAAATGCAGATTATGCAATAAAGTAGAAATAATTGAATCCCAAAAATCATACCAACAAGAAATACCAATCAATCTAAATGTCGTTGAAGGTATTTCGCAGACAATGGTTGGTCAATGGTTGGTCTCAGCTTGACGAAAAATGACAGTTAACCGACACGTTTGAAATGTATAAACTCTCTTGTATTCGTTTTTCGAAGTAAAGCTTTGGTTAGGAGGAATTGGCACCTATTCACCTAGTATGTAAGACGTTTCAAAGTGATCCTTGTGATTGTATTGAATAAAGTATCTTTTGACTTTTGAGCTAATGCTCTAAAAAATTACTTCACTTTACCTGAGTGGCTATATTCGAATAATTATAATTGCGTTAATCGAATATTCGAATAAATAGGAAAGTTAATAAGTACGTACCTACCTAAAATTGTTAGGTCATCTCATCAGTATTATTTTGTTATAGGTAGGTAGATAGTGTACCTATTATCAAGGTTTAGACATGCATAAAGTAGGTAGGCTGAATGGTAAGTAAAATAGTAATAAACAAAGTAATATTTTAAGAAATGGGACGTCCATAATCATAGTGTACCTATAATGCGCGTGTATAATATAGTGTATCTCCTTACTGCTCATCACTGAGACTATCCTTATCCCACACTTGTTAGGTGAAATAGCATGCATTTAAGCCGCGCCCACTGATGAGTTTATGCGACCAACTTAATTAATAATCCGTATTAAAGTATATATTTTGCAATTACAATTTTATTACGGATAAATAAATGAATGAATTAAATGAAAATATATTAATGTTCAACAAATAAATATTCATTTACGTACTTTAATAACGTTAATAACGACATTTGTCATGTATTTTTGACTAGATGACTAGTTTATTATTATAATAAATAACAATGGAAATGAATCGGCATCCGCACAAAATAGTCAATTCATCATTATGCTTAAACGCTCTTAAATTATTTGGATTAAATTTATTATACGTAACAAACATCGGTGGCAAGCTCTTGACTGTAGTGTAGACTGCCCCAAAAGGGCGAATCAATTATCATCACAACGCATACAAAAAGTTGGTAGGTAACCTACAAATTTAAAAAATAAACAATCAATTTTAATATCAAGCGATTCGTTTTCAGCTTTGCTTTGCGTTGCGTTCCTATAATTGACCATCAGGCAAAAATGGTATTTCTTCTAAGAACTTTATATGCTGCTAAAGAGTTTAAAAAGCCACGTAACTATCTCAGAACGAAATTTATCGATTCAGTAAGACTCCATGTCAAAGGCGGCACAGGAGGTACAGGGCTTCCTAAGTACGGGGGTATGGGAGGGCAAGGAGGTTGCGTATACTGCATTGGGAAAGAACAAGCGAATCTTCGTAACGTCATGAGCAAGTATCGTGGGAAGACCATTACTGCAGTTCACGGCGAAGACAGTCGAAAAACCAAAATAGTCGGCAACCCAGGAACTGACGTAAAATTAGAGGTTCCACTCGGCGTCACGGTTTACGGAGAAGGTAGCAAAGTTCTTGGCTCTATTGACGAAGAAGACCAAACAGTAATTTTAGCTAGAGGCGGCCCTGGTGGCACACCAGAAAACCATTACTTAGGACACTATGGCCAAGTGCATCACATACGTCTAGATCTAAAACTGATTGCAGACATTGGACTCGTTGGGTTTCCAAACGCAGGCAAGAGTTCCTTACTCAAAGCAATATCTAGAGCAAAGCCAAAAATAGCTAGTTACCCTTTTACTACAATCAAACCGAACAAGGGCATCATTATGTACAAAGACAAGCGTCAAATATCCATTGCAGATCTTCCAGGGCTTATTGAAGGAGCCCATATAAATGTAGGGCTTGGCCATCAATTCCTTAGGCATGTTGAGAGGACCAAACTGCTTTTATTCATTGCTGATGTCCAAGGCTTTCAGTTGAGTCCAAAACATCAGATCCGATCTTGCTTAGAGACTATCTTACTACTCAACAAAGAACTGGAACTTTATGACCCGGAGTTACTGCAAAAGCCTGCTGTGCTGGCTGTGAACAAAATGGATACAGAAGGTGCTCAAGATACTTTCCACCTAATACAAGAGTCTTTTCAAAACATTGACAGGGTTCTAGAAACAATACCTGAAGAAATAAGACCTGAAAATATAATAACTTTTGAGAATATAATTGGAATCTCTGCTTTAAAGCATGGAGATAGCATTGCAGAGTTAAAAGAGTTACTTAGAAAGCGCTTAGATGATTTTGCTGATGAGAATGATCCAGATATAGTGAAACCTGATCAGCTGTTGAGGAGGACACAAGCTGCAATTATGGAACGGGGCCCTCGAGTAACATAATTTATTTCAGCGGGTCAACATGCAACACATACTTGTAAACTGAAGTGTGAACTTTGAAGTGTGTTTACTTTGATAAACTTATACCCAAATACTGAAAAACCACTTAAATTTTAAGAGGACTACTTAGAATATGTTTCAATCACATTCCGTGATGGCCCATGTAGAGTTAAAAAAGAAATTAATATTTGCAGGTATGGCCTGTGTTGTGATTTAGGATGTGTCCCCAGTAGGCGGCCGACTGAGTTTGAGTCGGTTTAGTACGCCCTTCTATGTATTTGAAATGGAGTGTCCACAGTTTGCTAGTTTTGCGCTCGCTTTTACAGCGTTACGTGCGCCGACTGTCTCAGTTTGTGGCCGACTGACAGCAAAACCGGTTCCAGTCGGAGGCGGCGATATGATTGTTCGCCGGGCGTAGTGAGTCCGCTTTCCGCAAACTGTTCATGCGACAGTTGGAAAGAAGCTATCGACGTGTCCAGACGTTTTTTTTTTGCATCGCTTACCTAATTAATCTCTACGCACGGCTAATAACCCCTCTGCGGCTAACTCATAACAGTTTGCTTGCGACGCACGCAAATTGATCTGAGTTTGCAGCTAACTCGAATTTCAGTTCGACACAAATTTGCGGCTCACTCAGTCGGCCGCTAACAGTTCGCCTACTGGGGACACAGCCTTAATCATAAAAGTATTGAATGAAGTATATTTTTAAGGATGTCAAATAATGGAGACCCCCAACTATTTGTGTTGGTCTTAAATGCATAAGTGGTCTTTCAGTATACGGGGTTTAGCTTCTATAAAACAAACTTGATAATTCACTGTGATATAATTTAAAGTGCTAGTGATAAAGTGATTATCTCAAAGCTAGTAATAATAACAAATAAAATCATTTTTAAATGAAATGTTTACATTTATTGGAAACTTTTAGAAGCTCATACATGCTGCCTATAAACTAATTTTTCTTAGCTACATAATTATAACTATAAAACATATTTTTTATCAATTAAAACCAATAGTTTACATAATTTTATCACAGTTTAAAGAATGGATGTGGTTTGACAGAATTGATTTGCTAAAACAATGTGTAGGTACTTTGTTACAATAATACACAAAAAAAATACAAATTTACTGATAAGCTAAATCTATATTCAATTGCCTTTAACTGATTTGTGTTGTTCCTCTCTTCCAAAAATATTTTATATTTTGATAAAAATTTTGAAAATTATTTATTTAATCCCTTTTCAGTCCGCCATATTAAAAACATCACCTCAAAAATAAGCCACTTAATTTCAGTTATATGTATTAAATGGTTACAAATGTTTTGATTATCACAATCCATAATAAATCAGCAATAAAATAGGACTTAAAATTATACAAAATGATTTAAGTTAGTAGAAGAATGAAGAGGTTACATTTTGTGTATTGTTTTCTGCGTAGGTTGAGCAAAACAATAGAATAACCCAACACAAAGTTACTAACGAAAATTATTTTCCCAAATTTTTGCATAATATACAAAATATATACATAATAGTATTAATCATACAAAAAAATATAATCTGACTTATAACTAGTACTAATTTCAACAGAAAGACTAGAAAACAAGCTTACGGACTAAATAACTGTTTTTTTATTTACTTTTTTTAGATATAATGTTAAAGTCATCATCGGCTGCTAAACTAAATTTATAAAAATGTAGTCTACTTGAAATTTAAAACGCCTGAAAACCAGGCGGAAAACTATTCCAACATTATGCACATTAATGTGCTGTTTTCTACTGATGCTTTAATATCAGGAGAAAACAAACATCAGCCTGCTAAATAAAATATGAGCAATATTCACATCCAAACGGAAATCCGCCTAGTCTGCTGTAGTTTTTGTTCTATTTCCAAACTAATCCGTTTTTGTACAGTCACAGTTATAACACCAACACAAAACAACCAAAGCACGCTAGTTTCGTTCTATTGCCGTTTTAGAATTTCCATACAATCGCAGTAACGGAAAATGGATGTCCTAGGTGTACTGATATTGATATTTATCTTATAAATACACCAGCTAATTTTTTGTCTTAATCTATTGCCACCTTTATTTATTGACATTAGAATGACAAGGACAGAAGATACTTAAACTCAACGCTAGTTTATAGGACAGAGGGTAACTCTATATCTAGCTTTTCCATTGATATTTTGTGTTCATTCTTCGTATCGCTCGGCAGCCTCTGTAGCGGTCTCAGCAGGCGGCAGGACGAGCGCGCGAGGCTCCTCGGGCTCGGGGGGGGAGGGCGGAGAGAGCGGCGCGGGGGGAGGAATTCCATCTTCATTGAGGGGCGGGGCTTCGATCGAACTTGCCGTTGCTCCTGTAGAATTGATTTACTTGATTATACAACGAGCCGCTTCTGCTGATGTGTCTACATCACACAATGTTGAAATTGAGTCTTAAAAACACGGGCTTCAACTTGTGAAATTGAGTCTTTGTTTAAAATTATGTTTAGTGCACTGATTTATTACTTCCTAGCCAGTTCTCGAGTTTGTTTTTGAATGCGTTACCAGAGGTAGCAGTTACAATATCTTCCGATCCAATTGTGAACAACTCTTTCAATGGGTCACGTATGGTATTTTTCAAATCGTAGAGGTTAAATAGTCAAGTAACTAACACAATGAGCGGTTGAACAACCTGTGACGTGGATATAAGCTAGACCAATTCATATTATTTATTACACTCGAGCCTTTTCGTGGCGTTATTAAGTTTTAACAGATATCAATTAAAATACGATACCTTTAGCTTAGCTTTATCATTAGGGACCATTCAAGTATTACGTAAGCACTATTAGGGGGGCGGAGGCATCTTTGCTTTGCTTATTTTTGATGACATGGGGTTAGGGGTGGTCTGGATGGTGATTACGATTAGCAGTATGTAGTTATTTATAAAGTACCCATTTTAAATCACAGTTCTAAAATAAGTTAAAATTATTTTTTGTTTTATTGCTATAAGTTTTATTCCAATTAATTCCTTTATTGAAAATAATGTAGAGGTGTTGATAAAAACTGCGAAAAATAACCGCACTTTTAATCAACACCTTACATGATGACTAAATTGACTCTTTATATGACGACTAAAACACGTCAGTTCTAGGTTAATTTAGGAAGTGTCACTAAAAAATGTTATACTAATTCAGACCGTAATCCAAACAAAATAAGATCGTTTTTGTTTTTAGTTACTCTAGCGAAACAACTGAATTGAGGCCATTGTCTATGTTTGAAACGAAACACATTTTCGGGGATTCCCACAAATAATGAATACGTTTAGGTACTCGCTTAGAACCGAGTAAAGGAATTACCGCGCGCTATTCGCTTGTCTAAATTTCTTCCGTCAATCTATTGGTCTTAATTCTGTTGGCACCAACCTAACTAATTTAAGCTTAAATTCGGTTTTGAACTGTCAAATCAACCTTTGGTATTCTGCTGCTAGCAACTTATCCTAATTTAATTTTATCTAACTTAATTAAGCGTTCCTAATTTAGTTAGATGGTACCAACCGAATAGGTTTTACAAATGCTATGAATACTAAATATATTTTAGACAATTCCTAATTTTAGAAAAGAACCAACCGAATTGCCAATAGTTTTCGTTTCGGTACGATTAACGATTTGACGTATTGTAAATTCATGTTTGTTTTACCGTTCATCCACTTTCGCCAAAGTTAATGTACATAAAGTACATGAGGGGTGGGGGGAGGTGTCAAGAGCTTTGCTTACTTTTGCTGACAAGGAGAAGGGGGTTAAAAATTGAAATAAATCTGCTTACGTAATACTTGAACGGCCCCTCACCGTCCATAGTCTGGAAGCTGTCTCTTGAAATAGTCTAAACGATATATCGGTATTATAATCTTGAAAAATCCTACTAGCTTAAATTTAAATTCATAATTAGTGACTTTATTGTCGCAATCCTACTCAACAGATAATACGATTATTTGATCTTGAAACTACTGGCCTCTCAGCTCGAGTCGATAGTAGCTCAGTCTTTTGCACTATAGGTTGAGTGTTCAATTACCTGCCAGAACATACATTGTGTAATGATCATAGGTATTTGCTTTGTGTTATAAAATATCTTAAGTATGTTTTAAAAAATATACAAGTTTTATCAGTCACCTGTAGGGCGATTATGGAACTCTTGATACAATCAATGTCTATCAATTTCGATTAGCAATAGGCATTATTTCAATCAATCATATACGATGTATTGAATGCTTAGTACGCTAAACACGGCTCTTACCACAAACGTACTTTGTAAATTGTTCGCGTTATAGTTTGACACCAACTTCGCATTGTAACTAGCGATAGAAGCCGATAGAAATCGCAGCGATCCGTAATACCAATTCATCAATAGTAACTGAAAGCTATTAGTGTGGGGACCCCGTGCGATTTTTATACACAGGTGAGTCCTAAAGTTAATGATATGTATACATAAGTTGATAAATTACGTAGCGTAATACAGAGTTTAAATCCTAAACCACGAACATGTAACGATTCACGCAAAATATTCGTGCACCAAGATTTGAAGGATTGTTCACATATTTTCGTACGTAATGATATGATGAAGAAGTCATTATGTCCAACATATGACGGACCCTATCGGTGCCCCCGGAAACACTGGAGAGCCCGGTCTAAGAGGATTCCAAGGCACTCCTGGTCCAAAGGGTAACAAAGGTGAAATAGGAATTTCTATGCCTGGACCGCAGGGACCCGTTGCGCAACCGGGAATGAAAAGAGAACAAGGGTTTGATGGAGTAGCAGGCTAAGACGGATATAAAGGCGCGCCTGGGGCATCTGGTGGGCTGGGAGAAAAAGGTAACCGAGGCCCCTCTGGTAGTACGGGACCTAAAGGAGAACCCGGTATCGCATCCGATAAAGGTGAAAAAGGAGAACCTGGCCAGTATGGTCTGAGGGGAATAGATGGTTATAACGGCCAAGATGGCGAGAAAGGTGATAAAGGCGATGCTGGTCAGCCTGGCTACAGCATACCTGGTCAAAAAGGCGATAAGGGAGATATCGGTTTGCGCGGACTGGATGGTAGGCCCGGAGATGTAGGTCCAAAGGGCGATGATTGTCTGCCCGGCCTCATGGGGCTTAAGGGCAACAGGGGCCTGCAAGGAAACTCGTGTCAGCCTGGTACTCCTGGATTGGACGGGCCTATCGGACCACCCGGCTCTGGGGGTTTTCCCGGTATAGAAGGCGAAAAAGGAGATAGAGGTGAAATTGGCTTCAGGGGTAATGATGGAATAGACGGAGCGAAGGGTGTGACAGGCCCGCTCGGGCATATGGGACCGCCTGGTCCTGATGGTTTTCCAGGTTTGAAAGGAGAAGCAGGTCTTCCTGGCCCTTCTATTGATATTAAGGGAGAAAAAGGAGAACCAGGACCACCAGGAATGCTCGGGCTCCAAGGTCAAAAAGGAGAGCGGGGGCTCGAAGGACAGAAGGGAAACAACGGAGAGATGGGCTAGGAGAGCAATGGTTTCAGCCATGTCGACTGTGTCGTTGAGCCAGGTTGATAAACCGTTCAGCAACCGACACCGACAATGCAGCCTCAGCCAGTTCAGTACGCTCGAAGAGAGTGATATATGAAGGTAAAATTGCGTGGTTAATAGAACCAGTAATCATTATTTTGTTTAACATTAATCATTATTTTATTTCTAGTAGGAAGTAATCGAGTAAAAAAAACTCATTATTAATATTGTCAAATGTTTTATTGATTAAAAACTTTGGATTTGGTAACTCGTGAAGTAGGTACACAAGTATTTGAAAGTTGATACCTTTGTTTGTTACGAGCACTCGGCTCGTGCATTTTGTTTGCGTAGCAAAATACTACATTGTAATCTGCATCGAGGCACGCTCGATGGATGTATGTTTAGATTATGTTAGAAACATCGAATAATTTGAGTACCTATTGTAAATTTATTTTAAGACATTTTTTTTGTAAAAGGGGATGACTGGGGTTCACAGAATGCTTACACGACGTTTTGCCGCGGCCGCCCCGCGCTCCGTCGGGTACGCTCGCCAGTCATCTCCTAGTAGCGCAACCAATTAGTACTGTTAAATGTAATCGCGAGTTACGAGAGTTACGAATCGCGAGATCGCGATACGAATTGACGCGAGAATAAATGTGTATTAAACTGAATACAGACTTGATAATTTATCTACCCAACCAAAGGTCCCGGATACGCAATAGTAGAGGAATCCAAGTAGTGCACAGACTTGGTTCCCAGGGTATATACATAGGTAGAACTTTAATAGGTGATATACCTAAAGTGATGCAATATTCCCTAAAATTAGTATCAATGTTTTGATAGTATCAAAGTTCCATAATCGCCCCACTGATCACCATAATACAAGCTATGCTTAGTTTGGGGCTAGATGGTGTTGTGTGCACTGTCCACCAATATTAACGTTGTCTAAAATCGAGGATCATTTCAACTATGTTATCGTTCCAAATGCAAGAAAGGAGCCTCTGAGGCGCACTATAATTATTTCACCACACTGGTTGGAAATTACTAGTTACACGATAAGAACCGTTCCGATATATCGAATTGGCTTTGCCGAATAGACGCCTGACTTCGCAACTTCGCATTCTGATAAGTATTATTTGGCCATCGACCGTAGTGATGAGTACGCGTCTTCTCGCCTACATCTGTTTGGAAGCAACAAATACATTACCGTTGCTAGGGTTGAGCCTGTTCTCGACAGACGGGCGTTGTTTCTTCGCGACCGGGTCGTCTTTAGCCTCCTCGACTTGCGCCGGGCACTCCAGATGTACCAGGTGAAACACCTACGAGTCAAACTATCTAGTTTACACAGTTATTGATCAAATATTACTTATAGTTCAGAGACATCTCAGATCTCTGGTTAGATCTAATGGGGATACAAAGAGGCACGTCCAAATATTTAAACATTTTATAATTAAAACATTAAAACATTAAACATTCAAACATAAAATAATTTTTTTAACAACGGCATTTATATTTGGTATGCGTCAAATATAAATGCCATTTGTCATATAAATGCTAATGTCATTTATAAAATCATTTTTGCACAGAAGTCAGTATTCCTAATCTTTATTGGTAAGTATATAATATATAAAAATCTCGCGTCACGGAGAACTACTTTTTGAGAACCAATTTTTATGAAATTTGGCCTACTGTGTGTAATTTGGTCAAACTTTGAAGATAAGACATTTTTATCTCGATATGGACCTCAATATTTTTTATAGCAAATTCAATGTTTTCCTTCAATAAGTTCCATAAGTTTCTAACAGATGGCAATGTAAGTTTACTTCAACATCTTTTGCTATAAAGGTAAGGTAAGCGTATATTAGTTCAACCATCGATAGATAATAGGGGTATTTGTGTTTTACCTCATTCACGGAGTTGTTAGTGCCAATGATGCGAATGATGGAAATGGGCCGCAGAGGAAAGTAGATCACTTGCCATGACCTGAAACATTAACAATTTGTACAGTACATATACAAATACGGTTTTGTGTGTTATGCTATTTATAGTTTCTGATGCTTACAATATGAGAAACTAGCGGGGTTGGTTCTGAACGTTAAAAGTTTATTTATTTGTGTATTAGCTTCTGTCCGCGGCAGCGCACGCGTGGTACCTACACCGTGGTAGGTCCCACGCGTGTGTCCATTCTTATGATACATTTTACCTAATTACCACGTGTCAGCAAGACAAGCCGGGCGATATGTAACTTAGATACAAACAAAACAATGATACTAACAGGTTTCAGTTCATCATCATCATCAGGTTTCAGTTACTATTAATGAATTGGAATCCCGGAAGGTTGATGATGTTGATTTTTGCAATCAACATCCACCTTCCGGGATGTCAAAACTACTTATATTATTTTTTTTGGAAATTCTTACATATTATAAATAGAAACACCTAGACCTGAGGCTAATACTAGCAGACCATACAAATATTTGCTCCGCGGCGAAAGTCGAACCCGTAACCTTCCGCGTCTCAGCCGGACCTCTGCGTCCGCCCACTGCGTCTCAGAGGTCGTCATAAATCGTACGGCGGCTTTCACAGGTTAGCTGTAAAAAGGTAACAAACAGAGAAACTTTCTGCATCCCAGCCGGTGGCACAGTACTCGGTAATACCTGCATTGGTCCCTCGTGCGGTCACACACCGTCTCCCACTCCCAGTAGTTGAGCGAGACCTCGACGTAGTAGCTGTAGTGGCGGTAGTCGCAGTCCCAGAGCAGCAGGCGGATGGAGGAGAGCATGCAGGGCTGCGCCAGCTGCACCACGATGGAGCCCGAGCCCAGCTGGTGGCACGTGTAGCCTTGCTCCCAGTCGTAGTGCTCCGTGTCGCCGTTCAGGAGCGCGTTGCGGGAGCGACTGACCGCAAACAATGCTCGATTAAGGGTAAGCTTAAAACGGAGATATTCAGCAGAGGCTTGTTGCACAATAGGGTGTGGCAACTGTGTTAAAAAAACGTTAAACGCATGGACACATATTTAGTACTATTCCACCAATATATTTCTCAAAAAGAAATGCCTGCTGAGTCTTGGAGTTTTTTCGTTACTGTGCGGAGCGAGTCAATTGTTCTTGAAAATGCCTCGTGGACAGGCGGAATAGATTTCGCCAAAAGATTGGCGAAATTTGAACATTGAACTGTCAAGTGTGTCATCACTTTACCTTGCCCTCCCTCGCTTGTATCGTGGCGTTCGAGTACTAAATACTTGCTTATTAACCGACTTTATCAAAAAGGAGGAGGTTTTCAATTCGTCGAAATCTTTTTTTTATGTATGTTCACCGAAAACGGCTGAACCGATTTGAAAATTATTTTTTTGTTTGAAAGGGTATACTTCACAGGTGGTCTCATATAAATTTTATCAAAATCGGTCGAGCTGAAAAATAAACGAAAATCTAAAACTTGTATACATCGATGATGTTTTCATGTATTTTCATACCTGGCTGTCTCATTGGAGCGTTGCATTTATTTGGCCTACCCATATTATAATATACAAAATACATCTACTTTCCACTAAAAATGTATTATAGGCTCAAATTTCATTCAATGAAGTCGGTTTCTTTTTAGTTTTTAAAACGTAATTATTTGTTTTATGTTTTGTAACGGATTTCCGCAAAGTCACGTCTGAATCAATTATCTAAGTTGTATGTCATAGTCTTTTCTCGATTGGACTCAATGTAGATTTGGATAGTGGTGATAGTAATATTATATAGACGAAATCCGTAGAAGAACCAAAGTCACCGACATAGCACTCAAAATTTGCAAGTTGAAGTGGCAACGGGCAGGCCATATAGCTCGCAGAACTGATAACCGTTGGGGAATAAAAGTTCTCCAATGGCGAACAAGGACAGGAAAACGAAGCGTAGGACGACCCCCCACCCGATGGACTGACGACATTGTAAAGATCGCAGAAGTCGGTGGATGGAGAGGGCTCAAAATCGTTCTTCCTGGAAATTTATTGGGGAGGCCTATGTTCAGCAGTGGACTTCTTAAAGGCTAAAATGAAGATGATGATGAATGATGATTGATTGAATGAATGATTATTACGAGTTTTTGAATGTGTCAGTTTCGTTTCGCTATTTGACACTTGCCTCGATTCGAGCTACAGTTGTTTTGCGTGACAGGCAATCAAGGATCCAGACTTACCTGATCCCCTCAATAACAACCGCGGAGAGTTCGACCGTGGCCACGTTGTGCGTCGGTTTGACGAACCCGCGGTAGAGCGGCGGTACCTTGGCCGTGTGCATGGCCTCTAGCGCCACTGCGTGGAACACCTGCAGGTAATATCCCACTCGTTTCACTGTTCTATGTAGGCTGTGGGCTGTAGGGCAGCATAAATCTTACTAAAGCTTTTTGTAATAGAGCTTGTGCCGGTCGGTTGCTGAACGAAACTCACGTTCGCCCTGTTACTGAACGAAGTACGCGCCTTCACTTGATAGTGGACCGATGAGAGCCTCGTTTTTGAGATATTGACATGGGACAAGTTATGACCCGGCTCGGTGGTTAGTCTTCAGTAATAAAATCGGCGGGATCGTCAGAGTTTGAGACCTAAAAGTAACTCCATTCTCGGTCTAAAAGACACTTAAGTGATTTTAGGTGTTCACGTCTTTCTCTGTAATTCTGTACTAACACTTATCTATGCCGATAGGTATACAAGCAAGTACACTACCTACCTATAATTTCGTCCATCTACGAAATAGGACTGAGTTTATTGCAAATCCCAAAACCCTAAGCGTTCTTCCAAATGTTGTTAGATTCCTGGCTGTCCTCTTTGTATGTGGAGGCAGATAGCTAAAACTCTGCCACCGCGAGGGATAATTTGATAAGGTAGATGGTAAATAACTAAACAAAATAATAATAAATGCCAGACATTTCACACAGCATCACCTGGCCCGAAAATGAGCTTGTTTTATGGGTACCACTGACTGATATACTACTAATATACTTTTAAAACTATCATGGTTTTGCACATAATTTTCACTCAAAACGGGATATTTACCATGATATATGAGTTTTTCTGCTTCTCGATATTTCGGCGATATTACTAAGGATGAGTTGATGGCGTTAAAAGAGTTCCGCCAAGATACAAACTTGTTGGTCCTTAAGGCTGATAAGGGGAACGCTACGGTAGTTATGAACGTCACAGAATACGAGGATAAAATCCTGAACTTGTTGAAAGACACTAACACATACAAACTGGTGAATTACAACCCGACGGCTAGAATACATCGTAGTACCTAGAAAATTATAAAGGAGTGCCAATACGCTATAGGAGAGGAACTAACAAAATACCTGTTGCGCCCTAAAAACATCCAGCCACCTAAACTGTATGGTCTACCTAAAGTGCATAAACAGAATGCTCCGCTGCGACCCATCGTTAGTCAGATTGACTCACCTACTTACGAGTTGGCAAAGCATGTAGCGGGTGTGTTGCAACCTTCTGTAGGCCTGACATCATCTTTCGTGAAAGACTCACGTCACTTCATACAGATACGGTTGATGAGAGTGAGGTGATGGTTAGTTTTGATGTGGAATACCTCTTTACAAACGTCCCTATAGCCGACTGTATGAAGGTAATAGAGACTAGAATACAGAGAAATGGTATCCCAGCAGAATATGCCAAGCTTTTATACCATATTCTGGCCACAAACTATTTTTTGTATAGGGTAAATTATTACCTACAAATTGATGGTGTTGCCATGGGAAGTCCCAACGCTCCCGTAGTGGCCAATATATGGATGGAGTATTTTGAGAACCTGGCTATATGCTCTGCCCCCTTGCCAATGAAGTTGTGCAAAAGGTACGTTGATGATGTTTTCTGTATTGTAAGAGGCAATAAACATGAGATTGAACTCCTTTTGGCATACCTAAATGGCGTACATACCAAGATGTGGTTTACGTATGAAATGGAAAGTGATCCAAGCTTGGCGTTCCTGGACGTGATGGTACAGATTCGTGATGATGGTAATTTAGGCTATTTGGTTTATAGAAAGCCGACCCATACGGATCGATATCTCCATGCTGATTCACACCATCACCCTCGGCAGCTTAACTCTGTTTTAATGTCTCTCACGAACCGTGCTTTCGACCTATGTGATGTTTTCCAGTACTCCAGTACTCCATAAAGAGTGAGCTTGCTCATGTTCAGCATGTCCTACGTAAAAATGGATATAAGCTTCGATCTTTTCCAGTTAGACAAAGGCCTAAACCCCACAGATGTATAGTAGAACGAAAACCTGCTTTTCTACCGTACATCAAAGGAGTGACGGACAAAATTGCGAAAGCCCTGCGAAAATTGTCCATAAAAACAATTTTTACTCCTTTAAAGAAGATCTCACACTACCTGCGCTCACCTAAAGATAAGATTCCTCTTCAAACACCAGGAGTGTACAAGATTGACTGCAGCTGTGGGAGCTCTTACATCGGCCAAACAAAACGTACCATAGCTTGTCGAGTGACAGAGCACATCCGGGCGGTCAAAAATATGGACACACAAAAGTCGGCCATAGCTACACATCTACTAGAATCTGGCTCAAACCACTGGATCGAGTTACACAATCCACAGGTAATCTCAACTGAAAAACATTACATCCCAAGATTGGTACAAGAGGCAATAGAGATTACCAAACACAGGAATTTCAATCGAGAAGACGGTTTTCAATTGTCTGGAGCCTGGAACCCTGTGAGGTGAGGATGTGTGGAAATCGTAAAAGTGAGGTACCAGTTATGCGTCCATCGATCGAGTTGTTAGTGACAGTGAAACCGGTAGTAGGGGTAATGTTCGCAGTAAGACTGAGAAAGAGGGTAGACCGTTTTGTCTGCCAATAACATCCACCCGCAAAGACTTCAGTTTATCTTGTGATCATGGCGCATGCAACTGTGCCGAAATATCGAGAAGCAGAAAAACTCATATATCATGGTAAATATCCCGTTTTGAGTGAAAATTATGTACTAATATACTTTTTTTGTAAACATACATATTATACATAGAAACACCCAGACCCGAGACAAATACTTGCGATCATACAAACATTTGTCCCACCGTGGGAATCGAACCCGTAACCTTCTGCGTCTCAGCTAGACATTAGCCCACTGCGCCACAGAGGTTGTCAGAAAAGAATCTTATATCGCCGGCAAACTGTCAAAATATTTATACAAAATTCACGACATAGGTCAGTGAACTTTGTTGGCAATATTGCCAGTGCGGTCACTGATTCAATAATGTTACCTAGGTCAGTGCCGACTATTCAGAGACGCAGTTACCTTGTTGACAGTGTTGCTAGTGCCAACTATCTTGATATACTTAACGACGCGCGGCTCGAAGTAGAGGTTCTGCCAGGATCGGCAGAAGTACTCGCTGTGGTCCACCACTCGCACCCAGTCCTTCTGGTCCACAGACACCTCCACGTAGTACATGTACGAGCTGGAAAAGCACAACTATGTTAGTTTGCAACTAAAAGAGTACCAGTGAGGATCCGTAACATTTTTAGTTGAGAATGCAGATTTATAGGACTAAGAAATCCTTAACATAAATTTTAGTTCTACGACAAACATTTATGAAGTTATGACGAAATGACTAGCGAAATTTAGGGAGTGGCGCCGCGCTAGCTGTGACGTCACAGGGACGATCGCCGCCAGTTATCGAATCGAATATCCGTCGCCGGTATTTCGACGTGAAGGCCGACTAGGTGCTGTAGTACCTCAAGAATAAGACTAGGGTCATAACCATTACATAGTATAAAACAAAGTCGCCTCCCGGTTTCTGTCTGTCCCGATGTATGCTTAGATCTTTAAAACTATGCAACGGATTTTGATGCGGTTTCTTTAATAGGGAGTAATTCAAGAGGAAGGTTTATATGTATAAAACATGCATAATATAGTAGCGTCACATTAGAGGTTTCTAATGTGATGTCGTAAATAAACTATTTTTTTTGCGCTTACATTGCAAACACTGGCTGAACCCTACGAGATAGATCAAAATAATGTACTTCAGTATTGTACACCTTAAAAAGGCCTACACAAAAGTCCGCAATGGTATATGTCTATCTCTTAGGTTATGTTATTCTCTTAGACAACGTTGTATATAAAGATATTCTGTAGTATATTTAGTATCAGCATTGCACGCGTGCGAAGCCGGGGCGGGTCGCTAGTGAGAGTATAAAAGTGGAACTCGAGCTCACATTATGTCGTCATAATGTGAGCTTCAGCTCATGGTGATTCCAACAAATAGCATAGACACAGGACGATTTAATGAAGCTCGCAGGTGACGGAAACGCTTCGTAACAGCTGGAAATTTAAATAAACTAGGGGCTCCGTGCTCTGTAGACCTCGCGAATATTTTTCGAAATAACTAACTTTTTTTACGTTTTCAATCTTTGATAAATTTCCAATAACTGAATCGACAATAAAATTTAATATACACTCGTGAGCAACCGAATCGAATCACCCCTACAAAATTTACAAAGTGTAACTTTTTTTTAAAATGACCTGAGTAATGCATATAGAATATATTTTTTTTTGAAAGCTTGATCTTTAAGCTTCAAAATTACACCATTATTTTGAAAATCTACACAGTATTTTTTTAATTAATCAGTTTTGAATGGAAACACAACAAAAGTGAAGTTAATTTAAGTTAACATAGGGCTAATCAAAATTAAAATAAAACAGAAAATTTATGTTTAATACTCTTCATTTATTTAATCAATATTTGGTGTTGCCTCCTCTAGCTCTAATAACACTTTGAAGGCGGTTTTTCATTGATTTAATAAGTTTTTTAATCAGTTCTTGAGGTAGCCTTTCCCACTCCTCTTCCAGCGCTATCTTTAGCTCTGCGATGCTTGTAGGCGCCGGATTTCTGGCTCGTACCCTCCGTTTGAGTTGGTCCCATACATGCTCAATCGGATTGAGATCAGGACTTAATGCTGGCCAGTCCATGGTCCGAATGCCAACTTCATCCATGAACTGACGAGTGATTCGTGCTGTATGACACCGGGCATTGTCATGCATTAACAGAAAGCCGTCCTCGATGAAGCCTTCATAAGGCAAGACATGATCCAGAAGAATGTCTTCCACATATCGCGCAGCAGTCAGACCGCCTCCTCGGCCTCCACCAGGGATGAAAACGAGCTCCGTTTTTCCTTCCAGCGAAATGCCCGCCCACATCATACACGAACCACCCCCGTAGGACACGGTTTCGGCAAAACAGCACTGCGCAAACCGCTCGCCTGGGCGCCTGTAGACCCGAGCTCTCCTATCACTGCCATGTAGACACACTCTGGTTTCGTCAGTGAACAGGACTGACCGCCATTGCTCAGCACTCCAATTAATGTGTTCGCGAGCAAATTCAAGGCGCGCTTGTCGGTGAGCTGTGGTCAATTTTGGGCCTCTGGCAGGCCGTCTTGGAACGAGGTTAGCTTCTTTTAATCTTCTTCTGATTGTCCATTGACTGACAGACACTCCTCGAACTTCTCTCAGCTGCTGCTGGACAGAAACACCGGTAAGATGGCGGTTTCTGAGACTCGTCGAAACGATAAAACGGTCGTCTCTCTCAGATGTTACCCGGCGCCGACTGGTATCTGGCGTCCTGGAGTAAGAACCAGTCTCTTGGAATCTTCTGTACACCCTAAACACAGCAGATTGACTCAGGTTTAGTCGACGAGCGACTTCTCGCTGGCTGAGATCCTGTTGCAGCAAAGCAACAACTTGAGCGGCTATTTCTGGTGTTGTATCCATAGTGGTTGTGAATCGGCGATCGTAACTTGCGTAGGTGTGTTCAGGTCAACGTCTGATGAGCGACTGATAAGTGTGCACTGCTTGCACGGGGGTTTTATAGGGGGTTTGAACGCGCCCGCACAGCTACTGCACAAAGCGCATTTTTGATGCTTGCACTGATACAGCGCTATTTTAAAAAGAACTGAACAAATTTAAATGATAGTAGTGTTATTTTAAAGCCTAAAAATTAAGCTTCCAAAAAATATACTATTTTATATGCATTACTAAAGTCATTTTGGAAAAAAGTTACATTTTGTAAATTTTGTAGGGGTGATTCGATTCGGTTGCTCACGAGTGTAGTTATAAAACCTGCTCGCAAAATTTCACGAGAATCGGTTGAGAAATGCGGCCTGTGCAGGAGCACAACCGGACAGAGGCCGGCCGGACGCCGTTCGGACAGACGCACGAAAGCATTTTTGCCTAAGTTGAAACGGAGACCCTGCCTCGCGCTTCGCGCTCGCTCGGGTGGCTTTACACAATGCGACGTCAGTAGATGTCGGTTGTCGGTTGTTGTTCGTTGTTAGTACCGGTTATCTCGATCCCAGAGCAGCAGCCGCAGATGGTTGAGGATGGTGGTGGCGGCGAGACGCACGAGGATGCCGGGGTTGTCGGGGGCGTCGTTGATGGTGTGTCGCGTGTAGCCGCGCTCCATGTCGTACGTGTCCGTGTCGCCGTCCAGCAGCGCCGCGCGCATGTCGCCCGACACCACGCGCGCGCCACGGGCTAGCGTCGCCACGTTCTCCTCTGCCACTGCGGACGAACTTACATCAACCCTGCTATTTTTTTTTTACGTAGAACACCTTTTCTCTCGCTTTCGTGAAAAGGGACGGAAGGAAGCCGGGCAAGCGCGCGTTAATTGATTTAAGATATTAGCGCGCGGTTGTAGAGTTGGCAGTCAGATGGTCCCGACTCATTTTCCGGGAGGTAAGCTGTTAGTCCTGTCTCAGCATGCGTGACGAGAATAGAAGGGGGAATAGAGAAGGAGAACGCATTAGCTGTGCGCTTACCCTATAGCGTTGTGTATGAAAGCGTGCTATTACATAAACTAACTAGCTGCTGCCCGCGGATTTGCGCGCGTGGTACCTACCTAAAAAGTAGCCGATGCCCGTCTTCAAGGTCTCATGTATCTCTATACCGAAATACATCAAAATCGACTCAGCGGTTTAGGCGTGAAATCGTGACAGACAGACGGACGGACCGAATTACTTTCACATTTATAATATTAGTAGGGATTTGGAACGCTGCCATGTGGCAGAGATCTGGATCAATTGAGCTATCTATAAATCGTTTTAAACGGTTCTTAGATAGCTCAACTGTTTGTACTGAAAAATGTATTTTTTATTTTTGTATATTATTCTGTACATTTCTGTAAATAAATTTACGTATTTTTTATAAAGGTTTCATTCATTATATAATGTTAATGTTGCTTATTAACAATGTCAGATGTGATCATATGCGACCACTATAAGGCTCGCTCATTTTTGATCTAGCTCAAACATGAATTCGCACACTTGCAACTCAGCGTTCAAGTCTGCTGTTGTAATGTAGTACATACACAACACTCCACGATGACGTAGATCAGTGCTCTTGGTCTGCGTCTTCTCTTGTATGGCATCCAGCAACATGTCGGGAGTGACGAGCGAGAACGGACGCACTACGGTCAGCAACTCTTCCAGACTCATTAGAGTGAGACGGACGCACTTCAGGATCTTCTCCTATAAAATTACAAGCCCGATTACTGAGTTTTATTTAGTGAATATAATGTTGGGCAACCAAAGCGACGGATGAAATATAAGTACATGCGACAGAAATGCGAATGTTAAAATGGATGTGCTGAGAGCTGAGGATGGAAAAGATAGGGAAATAAGTCCTTTATAGGTAACACGGTGCGCTTCTATAATAAGCTTCCTGAAAATTCTACTAAACTAACTATTAAGAAATTTAAAGCATACATAAAGGGTAGTCTTTTAAAGAAAGCGTATATAATATAAATGAATTTATTATTATTTATGCCAGTACGCAGTGCAACTGTTCTGATCGACATTTTGATGTAGAACTAGTGAGCTACGATTTGTATCGACCTGTAAATGTAAATGAGGTGGCAGCTTGTAATGCGACTTGGTAAGCGACCAGCCGCACGACATAAATAATCCTAGTGTAAATCCCCCATAAGAACAGAAAATGATGATACAACTTACCACTTGCGCCTGCCCTGCGTCCGACTTGACCCACAACTGGTTGGCATTGAACCAATTGCATACTGCGTTGAAGATGTCTACTTCGGGCGCGAAGAACGAGTCGCGCTCCAGTAAACCTTGTAGCGCTTCCTAATGAAAATAATGAAAATAAAATACAGCCTTTGTTTCTCGATTATAATTAACCATTAGACGACCTCTGTGGCGCAGTCGGCTAAGGTCCGGGTGAGACTTAAAAGGTTGCAGGTTCGATTCCCGCCGCGGGACAAATGTTTGTACGATCTGCAAGTATTTGTCTCCGGTCTGGGTGTTTCTATCTATAATAAGTATATATTTACAAAAAAAAGTATATAAGTAGTATATCAGTCATGTGGTACCTATGACACAAGCTCTGTTTACTTTGGGGCCAGATGATGCTGTGTGAAATGTCCGGTATTATTTATTATTTATTTATTTTATAAAATCGGTTAATTCGTTTTTAAGTTTCTCCATTACAAACGAACAAACAAAAAATCTAATCTTTTCTTTTTATAATATATGTTTAGGAAGGATCATACGTATCTTATTTAACTTTACTAATAGCTTCGATATGTTTAGAGTTGAGAGTTATGTGTTTGATAAGTCGATTCGGAATTTTTATTTTTAAAACTTACAACAGATAGCTGAAGAAACGAGTCATGCTGCAGGACCTCACTTGCATTTCTATCCAAGAAGTTGAAGCAATAATCCATCAACGCATCCAAACCATACAACCTGTAACGAACATGCAAATTAGTCTTTGTATAGACTAGAACAGAGTTTGATTTCCATCCAACGAAAAAGAAACACTAGGACGCACTTTGAATTCATGCGAATACCTTTTGGGCTGTAAAGTGCACCGCAAAATTACATCAGAACAAAATGAGTTGCGCCCATTTGAAGTTTTATTATCAGGCGTAAAAATATGAATCCCGTGATAATAGAGCTGTTCAAGTACCTGGCGGCATCGAGAACGGCACAGACATTTCTCAGCGCTAACACCTGGCGCAGGTAATCAGATATGGCTGTCTCCAACTCCTGGAAGTTAAACTGGTGCGCTAGTCCCAGCATATCCAGAACTGTGTCCTCTCGTAGCATGGAGAGACCCATGTGACCTGTGGAGTTTTGGTTTTGTAGCTAATGTTCATGAGCTATGATATTAAAGTTACTAGTTAGTAAGCAACTTAACTGACGTATTTAACAGAACTCAAAAAGGATCACAATCGTAATCAAAGGATTATTATAACTGTTCAATAGTAGATATTTCTTAAACTTTTGCGATAAGAATTCATATTGATTCAGTTGTGTGTCGAAATCTCAGAATTTGAAGACAAAGTAAGGGTAGTTTCGAAAAGCTGCCCATGCTTCTCGACGGAAAATCTCTTTCAGTTGGCTTTCAGTCAACCCGCGAGCACGTTTATTGTAACAAAACCGGATAGTTGGAATTAAATTTAAAGTTAATAAGTGTTATAGTCTTAACTAACAGTTTGTTAACAAACAGTCCTCTGAGCCATTAGGTTGCTAACGGTCATCTATTAAAACGATGACCCGAAAATTGCGTACATACATAATTATAATATAGTTTATCTCATGAGCGTTTCTAAGCACCACTCCCCAACAAATAACTTACCTGAATATACATAGCGCAGCAGTGCCTTGAAAGCTTGCAAAGGAGCTTGTAATTCCACTTCCGCCTAAAACAAAATCAAGTTTATTCTACATTTCTTCAATCTGTTAATTTTCTTTTATGTAAATTTATAGCATACTATTCAAAGAACTCTTCGGCATGGGGGTTGGGTCAAAATTACCTGTCACGTTTTAGTTTGAGCATAGTTTTGTGACCAAACAATGGTGGCAATTCGGTTCATTTCTAAAATTAGGAATTGTCTAAAATATATTTAGTTAGTCATAGCATTTGAAAACCTATGCGGTTGGTACCATCTAACTAAATTAGGAACGCTTAATTAAGTCAGATAAAATTTAATTAGGATAAGTTGGTAACAACAGAATACCAAAGAATAATTTGACAGTTCAAAACTTAATTTTAGCTCAAATTATTTAGTTAGGTTGGTGCCAACATAATTGAGGCCATAATATATGACTTGTTTTACCAAATGGGGTGTAACGATGGGGGAACCACCCGAACTCAACAACAGGTGTAAAGGCATTTTGTACTGCTTCCTGGGAAGAACAGTTACCATAATCTTTCTATGAGAAAACTTTGCTTTAGGACATTGTTGCGGCATTTAACCTGGAGTCGGGCATTGCGTTGGTCGCTTACGATTTATCGTACGTAATACATCCACTTTTCGTCGAACGACATCCAAAATCCGGACCAAAATGCCTTACCAATTGAGAGAAACTTTTCAAAATTATGATTACCTTATGCATATAGATGAACCTACTCGACTAAAATCATGTTTAGATCTTATAGCTAGTAATGTAAAATCTGCAATAAGTACGGTTCATAAGCTGGGCCTTTCAGACCACGAAACAGGCCAGACGCTTCAATTAGACATTGACGAGAAAAATATCCCACTTCAAAGTTGGTATGTATGGAAACGAGACTATAATAAGGATAATGTACGAAAATTTAGGGAATGTATACGTAAATTGACGTGGGCTGAAGTGTACGAAGACGTAGAGTTCAATAATGCATTTAATAATTTTTATGACATGTATGTACTTCTTTATGAATTGTGTTTTCCACGTACTAAAATCAAAGTAAATAATAAGACGAAAAAATGTAAATGGATTACTAATGGGATAAAAAAATCATGTGCTACTAAGAGACAGTTAAGATTTTCGTACTATAAAAAACGAAATGACCTACTAAAATCAAAGTATGCGAACTACAGTAAATTGCTTAAAAAAGTTATATCACATTCACAGAAATTGATTAATGCAAATTATATTACTAACTCTAAAAATAAATGTAAGGCTTCATGGAATATAATAAATAATAATAAAAAGAAATTAAATCCGATTACTTCTGACCTAAAAATAAAATATAACAACAACCTTATTAATAAGCCTATTAGTATTGCTGAGATTTTCAATAATTTCTACACTAATGACATTAATATACATTCACAGATCTCATCTATGTTCCTAAAACCTTGTGACAATCTAGAAATACTAAATATTATAAACTCTCTTAAAAATACCGAATCTGTAGGGTATGATGGTATATGCACCAAAATAATTAAAAATTGTTCAGCAGAAGTGATAGAAGTCTTAACCTATTTAGTAAATCTCTATCATTTCAATCAGGTGAATTTCCGTTAAAACTTAAATATTCAATTGTTAAACCTATTTTTTTTTAAATTACCCAACTGACATTAACAACTACCGTCCTATAATGAAAGAGCTATGCACTCTAGAATTACTAATTACCTTAACAAACATAATATTATAAAAAGTAACCAGAACGGATTCCAAAAAGGTAAATCGACTACATTGGCCGCTTTTAATCTAGTTAAAGCCATACTTGAGAATGTTGACCAAAATAAATTTGTCTCAGCAGTGTTCTTTGATATGAGCAAGGCGTTCGATTATGTTTGTCATAAAAGACTTATAGCAAAATGTGAGTTGTATGGTATACGTGGTCTTACTCATGATTGGATCAAAAGTTACCTGGACAAACGGACTCAATGCGTAGAAGTTAGAAAATTGAATGACAAAAATGAACTTATTGATTCCAGGTC
The DNA here is from genome assembly GCA_948098915.1 of Lampropteryx suffumata. Lineage (NCBI taxonomy): Eukaryota > Metazoa > Arthropoda > Insecta > Lepidoptera > Geometridae > Lampropteryx > Lampropteryx suffumata. The sequence goes on from OX402546.1 coordinate 20,420,216, forward strand.
ACCTTTTAGACATAATACACTAGGTGTGCCCCAAGGCAGTGTTCTTGGGCCACTGTTTGTTTTTATTATACATTAATGATTTACCAGACATCACTAATAACCATTGTACACTTTTTGCTGACGACATCTCTATAGTAGTAACTAATGACAATGAGCCTGAACACATACAAGACTTAAATAACACAGTCGGAATGTGTATTGTTTGGTTAAGCAAAAATAATCTTAAAGTAAATGTATCAAAAACAAAGTTCATTAAATTTTATAATAGAAAACGAAAAGGAAGTGCATTTAAGGTGACTTATCAAATCATATCAAATGATGAAATTCAGGAAAGTGATACTGTTGTGTTCCTTGGTCTAAAACTTGACAATGTATGCTCATGGGTACCACACATTGAGCATATTAAATCAAAAATAAATAGTTTCATTTACGCGTTATGGAATATTGCAAACATAACTGATCATAAAACTGCTTTGCTAGCCTATCACAGTTATATAGCATCCCTTCTTAGGTACAGTGTTATAATATGGGGGAACGGAGTTAATGCCAAGGCTTTATTTATAGCGCAAAAAAATGCCTTCGTGCAATTTTCAACAAGCCACCTTGGGAACCTTGTACACCAATATTTAAAAAAAACAATATTTTGACCTTGCCGTGTACCTATGTATACTTTAGAGATGTGTAAATTTGTCAGATCACATGCGGAATTATTTGACACTTTCGAACAGGTATACAAATTTAACTCTAGACATAAGGACAGACTTGCAATACCTGTTCATAAAACTGAATTGTTTAGTCGCAACTGTTACACCATGGCTATCAGAATTTAGAACAAATTGCCAAGTCATGTAAAAGAGTTTAGGGGGCCCTTATTCAATAGAAAGCTATTTAATTTATTAATTGATCATTGTTTCTATTCTGTTGACATCTATCTTCATTTTAAGTTTTGACCTATTATTAATTGTGTTTTATTACATCAGAATGGCATTCAAGGCATTCAAAATGATTAATGTAAAAAAGACCACTGATCTCTGGGGCATTTCTGTCAGTGTTATAAAACCACTAATTGACATTATTGCACCAGATCTAGCTTTCATATTTAATCAATGTATTGACAGTGGAGTATTTCCTGATTTGATGAAACATAGCAAGATCATACCTCTATTCAAATCAGGTAGTCATTCCGATCCTAGTAACTTTAGGCCTATATTAGTACTTCCTACATTTAGTAAAATATTTGAAAAACTTATACTAAACCAATTACAACGGCATTTTAATACCAACAATTTACTAGACAGTAAACAATTCGGATTTACAACGGGACGCTCAACGACTGATGCCGGTGTTGAGTTAATATCACATATTTTTGATATCTGGGAGGAATCACGCGATGCCTTAGGTATTTTTTGTGATCTGTCGAAAGCTTTTGATCAGCAAACTACACCACTATGGTGTTAAGGGAGTTTCACTTAAGCTTCTCACATCCTACTTAACTGACCGAACACAACGAGTAGATGTAAATGGAAAGCGTTCTCCGGGGTCAATGGTAAAAATGGGTGTACCACAAGGATCAATACTCGGGCCATTCTTGTTTTTAATTTATATAAATGATCTACCTAAACTTGTAAAGGATGATTACGAGATTGTACTGTTTGCTGATGACACGTCACTTTTATTTAAATTAAAGCGACGACTTACTAATCTTGACGATGTGAACAATGCAATCTCTGAAGTTGTAACATGGTTTAATGTAAACAACTTATTACTTAACGAGAAAAAAACGAAATGCATTCGTTTTATACTGCCCAACGTTAAACAGATGAATGCTAATGTAAAAATTAAAACGAAAAGATATATCTCGTCGACACCACAGTGTTCTTAGGCATTCCTTTAGATAATAAGCTGCAATGGGGCCCGCACATAGATAAATTGTCGAAGAGACTCAGCTCTGCGGCATACGCTGTTAAAAAGATCCGTCATTTTACCGACTTAGATACCGCTAGACTGAAGTAAACGTCAGCTACTTTCATAGCATTATGTCTTATGGCATTCTGTTGTGGGGGAGTGCTGCTGATATTAACACCATATTTGTGTTGCAGAAGAGTGCTGTTCGTGCAATTTATAACATGGGCCCCAGAGAATCACTTAAAAATAAGTTTAAAGAAATTTATATTATGACAGTGCCTTGTCAGTATATATACGAAAATTTAATGTATGTGCACGAAAATGTTCATTTATTCAAAAAAAAATGCGATAATCATAGTATTAACACTAGAAATAAAGATAAACTCGCTGTTCTCACTGTTAGGCTCGCTAAAGTTAATAAGTCTTTTATAGGGCAATGTGTACGCTTCTATAACAAGGTCCCAAGCGACGAGTTAGATTTGTCGATTGGCAAATTTAAAAACGTAATTAAACATAAACTGTCTATTAAAGCATATTATAAAATATCTGATTATTTAGAAGACAAAAAAGCTTGGGATGAATCTGCTCCAACTCGACTCGGCATCCGTAACAAAATTGTCAAGGATCATACAAAAAAGTGTTAAGACCAGACAAGTTTCTTGCCGGATTCTTCTTGAACTGGGGTTAGGAGGAACCGGCACCTAGATTCACTAGCATGTAAGAAGACGATTCAAAGTGGTCCTTGTGATTGTAATGAATGAAGTTATTTTGAATTTGAATGATCAGAGTCAGTTGACAATTTTAATTTATAAGTTATTTTTTAATTGGTATTTATAGTGACATTGTATTAATGATATGTTATAATTTCAATTGATTTGTATGATAAATGAAATATATTCACGTGCCTGTACTCGGGCTAGATATGCAGCTCTACTATTGACAATTCTACCTAATGTATATTATAACCATGTCTTATGTGAATAAACGTACTGAATTACTTAATTTCTGTACCATTTTAACAAGGTTAACGCAAGCTTCAACGCGCGCTTCTCTTTGCTGATTAGTCAAATCATAAGGCTCCCATTTTTCATGTTTTTTATTTTCTTGATTTAGTGCAAATAAGTCAATATTGTGGGTAAGCTTACGTCAAACTATAATAATAATAATAATAAATCTTTATTTGGAACCACAAACAATTATACCGAGAATATTACGTAGAGATTTAAACACAAAAGTAAGTTTTCTAATCCTAGATGTAGTGGATTCAATTTGTTGTTTCGAAATTAAAGCGTTATCTATCACAACCCCAAGATACTTCACAAATGCCGAACGTTCTAAAACCGGGCAAGAACAAAAGCTGGTATTTGGTTGAATTGGTACAAAAGTAGCGAAAGGGACAAAACTAGTTTGAGAGCTACATTAAGAGTAAGGAGGTTAGCATCCAACCACTGCATTACGCGTTTTAAAGCATACTCTGAGTTAACTTTGGCTTCTTGCCAGTTTAGGCCATGAATTAAAAGAACTGTATCGTCTGCGTATGCTATGATTTTGCACTTGGGAAGAGGCATGTTACACAAATCATTGATGTAAATAAGAAACAGGGTAGGTCCAAGGACACTACCCTGTGGAACTCCAAAGGTAACATAATTTTCTTTGCTAGTATAAGAATCTATTAAAACGTGCTGAGATCGATTCGTTAGGTAACTTCGAAAGATGTCTAGTGCGATACCTCTAATTCATAATTTATAATTCATTTATTGTGGAACATAGGTATATTACAGGTTTTATTATTTGGTAAGTTCGCTAAGCTACCATTTGATAAATGGTGTACTATATTTTCTAACAATGTGAGACATTTAAAAAAAAAAACTAGGTAACATAATAATAATTCAATATAAACGTCACTTAGGAATATTACATAATTAAATTTATGTCCTTTTATTAATTCAGATACGTTATAAAAACATTTAGCTTGTAACCAGGTCTTGAGTTCCTTAATAAATTTATTTAATGGTAATTTTTTTATATAGTCGATTGTAATGCCGAATCGTTCAAGTTTAGAGAGTAAAGTGGGTACAGAGACAGTGTCAAAAGCTTTACTCAGGTCTAAAAAGATTCCTATTGTTCTTTGTTTTGTGTCAAATTGTCTTACTATGGTATCCGTTAGCTCCAGAACCGCATCTTCCGTCGATTTGCCCCTTCTAAATCCGTATTGGTTTGGAGCCAGTATAGCATTATCAGAAAGAAATTTGGTTAGACGTTTACTAAGGATTTTTTCAAATATTTGAGAAACCCAGCAAAATTTAAAATCATTTTGTTTGGCCGTCTCTCTTGCGAGGAAAAAAACAGTCGTTTCATTTTAGTAGAGGTTTTCGGAAATGAAAATTGGTCGTGCCGGTCCGCTAATACGTAGATGTTCAGTCGACAATCTGGTAGAGCTTTTATTAAATAGCCGAAACTTTTGTATGGTTTGTTCCTTTTGAAGTACGGTGGTCAAATCAACGATTACATTTCTAGTATTCGGATCCTTGGTCTGAACTCTAAAAATGTCTTTTATGTTGCTAGAATGGACGGTAACATTTAATACCTTTGCTGTCCTAACAAATGTTTCAATTCATCATTTTTGACGACCTCTGTGGCGCAGTTGGCTAAGACCCGGCTGAGACGCAGAAGGTTGCGGGTTCGATTCCCGCCGCGGGACAAATGTTTATACGATCTGCAAGTATTTGTATCGGGTCTGGGTGTTTCTATGTATAATATGTATGTATTTACAAAAAAAAAGTATATACGTAGTATCAGTCATGTGGTACCCATAACACAAGCTCTGCTTACTTTGGGGCCAGATGATGTTGTGTGAAATGTCCGGGATTATTTATTTATTATTTATCATAAGTGGCCGGCCTTCCTCGTGGTTAATTCTTCAAGTCGAAAATTCCACTACAAAAGCTATTAAACCAAAAACTACAGTGCATTAATTAACAGTGTCCTCTCCAATCACAGCATTGATGTTGCGAGCTGAATCTGCTGCATACTCGGAACTTTTTGACATACTACTTTTTTATATTATTATTGTGTTTTTAGGCTTTAGACACAATGTAAAAATTGTTATGGAATAAAATTCTTATTCTATTCATATTCTTATTCTTAATGACATAGCATATTTTTATATTTTAGTATATTATAGTTATTGTGTGAAAAAAGTTTCACTCTGAAATTCCACACCATACAGGCTTCATTTTTAACCGATGAAAAGAAGGAGGTTCTCAAGTCAAGGCGTGTATTTTTTTTTATGTGGTCATACGCTTAACTTTATACAGAATAATCTGATTTTGATAAATTTGGAAAAAAACCAAATTTGGTAGGAAAACAGGGGATGATTGATTTTTCACTCTCTGATTGTAATGTATGATAGCTAAAGTAAGGTAAGTAGCTATTTTCTTTAAGCATCTAGTAATTAGACTTAGAATTAGAATTAGTAACTGCCGAAAAAACTGAAAAGCAAAAAATAATAAACCTTTTTTATTTAACCTTAATAACTAAGTTCTTAAACTAATGTAAGTATACCTTAGTAATTTTGAGTAGGCGCAATTAACTTCGTTAACGCCGCCGCGCATTACGCTTTACGTAATTAATTAATTTGCTTATTTGCAGTTTTTTCGGCGGTTGTTTTTTTTTGGTAAAAAGCTTTATAATTCAAAGTGTCAGTACATTCGAAAGGCAACTTCTTATATAAATCCCTATTGTTAATTAGGTAGAGTAGATAATGTATTTGTGGCTCCCCAATCTTCCCTGAGCTCCTGAATTGATCTCCATTCTGAACTGCTACACTATGGCTGAGATTCTCACATCACTCACCTGATTGGCCTCCCTCATTCCGCCATAGAGCAGAGCCCTGAAGTAGTCACTGCTGGCTGCCAGGATCACTTTGTGGGCAGGGATCCTCTGCCCCTCCACTACTAAGATAACATCTGAGTACTCAGATGATAGACACAGGGAACCTATGTGCTCCGACAAGTGACCTAAAAATACAATTTAAGTTTTATTTAGAACCTGTCACAACTCATTTTGGGTTGGCTCACTTTTCTAATTGCCTGAATTCAGTAGTTAAAGGGTATTTTTTATCACATATAACATTTATTGATAGTTAACTATGATTATAAAAATATGAATTATTCTGATTACAAAAGCCAGCCAGGCAGGGGGTGTTAAGCTCACCCTGACTTTTCAGCCTGTATGTGAATTGTCTGATTGGTGAGCTCAGCAGTGAAATGGTTGGCTGTTTAATAGATGGAGAATTTATCAACAACATTAGCTATTCCGATGATATGGTGCTGCTGAGCCCATCAATCAGTACCCTCAGAAAGCTTCGAGACATCTGTGAGCGGTACGTGGAGGCTCATGGACTTAGGTATAATTGGAAAAAGAGTGATCTGTTAATTTTTAAATTAAAATCTAAATGCTATCCCATTGTACCACCAGTTACTATAGGAGGTGCTGAGCTCAAGTCAGTCTTGGAATTTAAATACCTAGGTCACTGAGTCGCCGCAAAGCTCAAGGATGATGTTGATATTGAATGGGAGCAAAGGGTATTGGCAGTGAGGAGTAAAAAATGTTGATCCTCAGGTTTGCAAAATGCAGTGAGAATGTAAAAATAAATTTATTTAGGGCATATTGCCAATCCTTTTATACCTGCAGTCTGTGGATCAACTTTACTAAAAAGTCAGCAATTCATGCATGACTACCATGATAAGACTGAAATAAAATAATATTGAATTGAAATGAATTTAAAAGTTCAAAAAAGCATGAATATAGTTTGCGATGTTAGCATAGTAAGGTAAGGAAACAAATGTATTAGAATATAGAAACAGAGAAGTAATATATATAGCTATCTTATATATATATATGTGGTCACCCTCCACAAATGTACCTGCACAAATGGATGCTTTATGGGGTGAGTTTATGGATATTGCTGTGTACATTTTTGAAGTGAAAACTTCTTTTAGCGCGATACGCATATTTTTAGATGAGGTAAAACCTCTGGATTCGCGACACCGTTACCGTCTGGGGCGAGACGCAGCCGGCTGCCGCTCTTGCCCCAATTGATTATAAACCTTAATTCACATGTTTACAGTCTACTTTTGTATGGAGAAGTTTACTGAGTTAGGTTCTTTGATATACATTTTATCTAACATCCAGAACAAAAAATATTGCATCATCTGTGTTCGTTCAGTATTTGATTGGCAGTCGCCATAATTACTGATTTTGAAGTACTGAAGTACTGATTTACTAAACTCTAACGCGCCAAAATAAGTTTTCACTTCTGTCAGCACTCCCGGAGTGCAACCTGTTTTTTTTTTGTTTCTTCCCTCTTTATCCGCTATCGGCTCATCAGCCATGATCATATGTGTTCTGGGAGAAGATTTTGGAGCAGTTTCATTGAGTTGTCCTAATTACTGTTGATGAACTTCTTAGTTCCTTTGGTCAAGCGAGAGGATAACCTATCTCTATGGCGTTTTATTGTGCTTTGGTCGTTCAGTAAATTTTTAGCCAAAATGTTAGTGTGCTTATTGAGTCTTTCCTTATATTTTGTGCAGTAGTTGTTAACTTCTTCTTTGACTGTTGGCATCTCGAGGTACTCGTGGATTTCCAAGTTTCTCATATAATTATTGATTGTGTGTTGTGTACATAATTATTGATATAGTATTGTAGTTACTGGGAACAAAATACCACTTGTACTTACTGATGTGTTCAATATCTCCAACACGAGTGCTAACTGTGTTGTTACCAGACATATATTGGTGCTGGCTGCTCATTTTCCAGCATTACAGCAGAGCCGAGTCTGTAACAAACAACATTTTATTATTTTCCTTGACCTGGAAAACTGGGAGATAGTAATATATGGAACCCATCCCAGATTGTGTTATCATAACTGGTATTCAAGGCTGCTAAGTACTGCTTCTTAGAAAGTATTTCGGGCAGTCTCAGGACTTGACAATAACAGGAAAATCAGGCAATGTCAAGTGGTTATAACTTTATCAATACCAAACATGGCACCAAACATGGCAACATATATGCAACATAATAATTTATTGTAGAGACGAAAAATTACATCGTTCGATAATTCCATAATTTGTCACAATAATTTTGTGCAGCTACGTTCGCTACAATTTTAGTTTTGCTAAGCTGATAAGAAAAGTAGTACTTTTTTATTGCTCACAGAACGAACTTTAGAACAAGGAGCCAGGAGCTCTTGCTTCGCCACTTCGCCAGTCGCATGCAAACTGCTTGCTAGCCCAGTTATGTGTCTTGGTCTTGGGTTACATACAGGACCTAAGACTAAGACACTTAACGTTCAACTACATTATTAAATTATCTGTATCGATGTTAGAAACCACTGACCTCTATACTACTAGTACGCTGGACTGGCTATACCATACAAAATGACAGCTATTTTCTGTACCACAAGATCCGGTATTGAATCGCAGAAATGGGATTGCTCTTATTGTGCAAAAAACAAGAGGAGGTTTAACGATACCTTCTGCAAGTGTAGTTAATATTTGTTTTTTAGTGGAATCATTATTCCGTCATGCTTGCCAAAACAATAATGGAAAACCGCCAATAGAACAAAATTTTTCTGCAGTATTAACTGTAAAGGCGTTAAATGATCTTACACATAAAACGGCAACATTGTTTCCTGATCTACAAGACCATTTTAAGGACACTTTGGTATCAGACAGTTTTAACAGTCACTTTCACACTCTTGTAAAACAAATTATCATCAAATATATAGATATCCGTCTATATGCAGCAACAAAAATATACTCCTTGAATATTACAGGCGTTAATGTACGGAATTTCTTATCTCGACAAATTATATGGGCTCGCCAATAATTCGTTGTCATTAAATTTAATACAATTCAAACTTAGAGCTGTAAATAAATTGCTTTTAAAGTAGGATAAAATATAAGAACATAAAATTAGATTTAATAGTATCGCAATAGGTATTAGGTAAGTTTTCTTCGTTCATTAGTATTTTTTTATTTTTTTCACTATTCTAAATTTAGTCACTTACATAACAATTGAAGGTTTATTTTAATTTCAAATTTAAGTTCGTTATATTCAACAATGTATAGATTTTTTGTCCATTTATCTGTATGTCTGTTTCTCTGTGTCTCTGTTTGTCTGTTTATTTAGACGCTCATCACGCAGTATGACGTCCCGGAAGTGTCATACATAGGCTTTATATCCCAAAATAATGCGAGTGAAGCCGCGGGCGTCTACTAGATATTGTATATATTTTTAATTATGTTGTTTTTGTAATTATATATTTTTTAGCAAAATCATTCATCGTTTTATTGGTACCATCCCTAAAGTTTTTCAAAGTACTTAATAGCCTATGTTCACCACAAATCATGCAGGACCCTTAGTAATAATATTTATTTGTTGTCTGTTATCAGTGTTAGTCGACATTATATATAAAATGTTAAAAAGGGATAGAGACGTACCTATAGGCTAAAAGTAGATTTTTTGTCGATATAATTTGTTACATTGTCCCGTCCCTATTATTAGTTCCGTGGACGTTCACTGGCGTTGTCAGCGCCAAAATGGCGAAAATCAAATAGGCACAAAACGATGCGGCGTATAGCAAGTCCAGCGTACTAGTAGTATAGAGGTCAGTGTTAGAAACTCACACACACCTTAGGTCAAAATAAAGCTATAGGTTTTCTGAAGATTTATGCCTGTTTTGTTGTTTTGTTGCTGAAGTTTTACTTCATTCAATCAAATGCCTGAGAGAGACAGAGAAAGACTTATTATTTATTTTGTTTGCGTCGCACTTGCTTTTTTCCATATAGATCAAGATAGCGGGACCCACAGATAAAAGCATGCGCTACACGGTTTAAAACCACAGTTTCTACCAAGGTGACCTTGGTAAAAACATATGTTTCAAACCGTGTAGATAGTGGTTTCAAACCAAATTTCGCATGACCTTTAACCGCCCTTGGTAGACAGGCTTGCCCAGCAAACCACTGGCAGAAGCGGTGGTTTAAAACTTGTTTCAAACCGTCTAGCCGCTTGTTTAAAACCACGCGTACCACGATCGCGCCGCTGCACGCATCGAGTGCGGACTTATTAAAAAAATAAAAAAATGAAACACACACGCACGGTATTATGGAGAAGGAACGCGAGGTTATCACTAAATTCATCGAGTTATTTAGAGACCTACCCTGTCTCTGGGACTTAACGTCTAAGGAGTACAAAGACTCCACACAAAAAAATTTTTTTTTTCTTCAAATGCACACAAAAGTGCCATACAAACTCCAAACTTTATAGAAATTTTGATAAATAAGGAGCCATGGCGTCTTTGTAAATTGTAATAGTGCATTACAAGCATTCTGCACACGTCTATTCAGCACGAGCGTTTTAAACACACTGAAGTTTGGGGTTTGTTTTAAACCGTGTAGACAGAAAACAAGGTCACCTTGGTAGAAACTGTGGTTTCAGACCGTGTAGCGCATGCTGTAAGTTTATCTGTTTGAACTTTGGAATACATACTATGCTAGCTACGTCAAGATTCAATACTGCATTCGTGCTTTGTGCCTACCTATTAAACTCAGTGCACAGAATCAAGCTTTAATTGAGGAAAAAAATATATAATAAATTAAAATAAATTAAAATAGGTAGTTTATTTCAAGCTTTAAGCTCATATGGTGAGAAATATTTAAAATGAATACAATTAATAACACAAAAATAAAAACATGAAATACACAGAAATACAACAAAAACAATTATAGAATAAATTAATTTAACAATTTTAGATTTTAGATTGCAGGCACCATGGCCACATCTACACCACCGTCTTGTGCAGGCGGATCTAGTGCGCCAGCAACGGAGAATCCCACCTGTATGACAACGTGTTTAGAATAGTGTTGGTGCTCCCACGCAGGCGCTTCAGGAGTGACGCAAACCGCTTTCTCATGATAGCGTGAAAGCCGTCTGTTCGAGCCGTCTGTCTGTTCGATAATACTACATGGTCTAAAATTTTATTAAGCTATCATTTTTGTCTCTTTTTCTATGTATAAATTGAAATTAAATCTCATTCGTAACTGAAATTTCTAAATAGTACTTACCATAGAATATTTACAAAGTCTTGTGGCACAAAATTGCACAAATTAATCAAATTGTAGCAATCAAATAAATTTGATTTGATGTTACGCACTCAGATCATTAATAAAGTGGTTTTATTTCTCTACACAAAGGTTTACTTAGCATAGGCTATTAACTAATAGTATACATGTAATGTTAGTTAGATGAGCGATTAAACCTGTTTTTTGTAGAACTGGTGCCTGAGATAGATTTTAGAAAAACCTGTAATATAGCATAAAATAAACTAATCAGGTCAGTTTTGTTAAAGCCCAGTCGAACAATTTGCCGAAAGTACCTGGTTTATTTTATAGTGCCAGAGTTTTTACCTAATGCAAATTATTGAGAGATTCGAGGGGACAATATAAAAAGTAAGTAAGTCAACCTACTCTTATTTTAATCATAATCATAATGGACTCGACTCTCGGCTCTCGCAACGAGCGGACGTGTTGCCAGTGACTTGCGGTCGGATTATTCTATTATTTTTTGTTTCTGTTGCGTGATTGGAGGATTCGTTGATTTATAATTCTTGTTCCTTCCTGAACGATTTGGACGGCAGGCTCCACCCACAAGTGTGGCTAGAGAGGGACGATAGATCTGCACTTCGGAGCGGCCACAGGAGTCCCCAGAGCCCCTGCCCTGGTCTGGAGCCCTAATCACAAGTGAGTCAGTTTTTTTGCGACTTTTTGCGGCCGGCTGGATTTGAGTTGGCGATCGGTGGCGTGTAGGGCAGTGTCTCTGACCACCACACCAGCGCAACGTGAGCAGCCGCGACGAAAATAAGACATACGAACACATTCTAGTGCTACGAAAATAGTCACAATCACTGCTACGTTTTGCTACGCATTGCTTACCGCTACAAAACAGCTACGAAACACCTATCTGCTACGCTACGCTTCCGTACTCGCTTGCTAACAGAAACCTGTCATACAATTTTAAAGCTTGGTGCACAGCAATACAATGGCTTCTACACGAGCGGCCGTGTGTAAAACCAAGCGCACGCCTCCTAGACCACTAAGCGAAGCTGTTTCTCAACCAGACATATATGGATCCCCAGAGCTACAGGAGGCAGACTGTAACACCACGTTCAGGAAGAGGAAGTATACAGATGATGTTACTCAAACAATGAATGATATGTTTAGTAATGTCTTGCAGATGTTTAAGGAGTTAAAGACTAGCCAAGATGAGCAATTTTCAAAGATAAGCGATGAGATCGGAGCATTGAAGTTTCAAAACGAAAGCTTACTTGCCGCAAACGTCGAAATAAAAAAAACCTTGGCAACAATAAAGGAGGACCAGAATGAGCTGAAAGCGCGCATAGAGAACCTGGAGATTGAAGGAAAATCCTCACAGGAATACGTGTGTGCACTCGAAGAACAGTTGGAAAATGTTTAGAGGAAAATTAGAGAAAGCTGCGTCGAAATAAACAACCTGCCTACAGAAAACAATGAAGAAATGATGGTTGCCGTTGAAAATATCCACAAAACTCTTAAACTTGAGTACGACCCACGCAATGTACGGGACGCGTACCGAATTACAACTAAAGGTAGCCGTCCAAGACCTATCATAATTGAATTTACCACAACACAAAAGAAGATATCTCTACTGCGGGCTTTTAAAGAGTACAACAAGAGACAAAAAGATGGCAAGTTCAGTACTAGCATCATCGGCACTGCGGGAGAAAATAGACCGATATACATGAGTGAACTCTTGACCAAAGAGGGAAGACATCTCCATTACCTGGCCAGAGACCTCGTCAAAAAGTCTAGCTGGAAGTTTTGCTGGTCTGCACGTGGAAAAATTTTCATCAGGAAAGAAGAAGGCCAGTCAGCTGTCGAAGTAAAAAGCGAACACCAATTAATGGCTTTGGAATCGGCCACGGGCATTGACGACAGACTAGGCCCGCTTAATGGGAATCTTTGCCCATCTCTACATTTTAGATTAGTGATAACAGTCTTCTCATACAATTCTGTGTTCAACATAGGTCATAAGAATATCTTTTGTTTTTATAAAATAGTTTTTAGAATAGTTTTTGATACATTGCCAAATAGTTTACACTCTACACACACATTGCACCTCAAAATTACTCCTCACATACACAAACCTCAAACATCTACAACAAAAATGCAACAAACTGCATCTAAGTACTTTCCACAGCCAAAGCTTGAGTTCAACAGGAAGAAGAACGGTAAACTGGAGGCCGCGCAGTATGATCTGCGCTACTTATCTAATATAAAATCATGTCGTTAGATCTCCAAGATTTACTAACAGACATTGACAAGGTCAATGTCTCAAAATCACTCCTGTTGAACGAACCCGAGAACTGTGGAAGGTATTTGAGTAGTAATAAAAACAACATTTCTATATTAACAATGAATATTCGTAGCATCAACAAAAATTTCGATGATTTCCTGGTTTTGTTAGATCGCATAGACCTAGAAATTGATTTATTGGTTTTTACTGAATGTAGGCTAAATCATAATTACAGCCCAGCTCTACTAGCGAACTATACTGCATTCTACACTAAAAGCTATATAAACCAAAACGATGGCATTGTAGTATATGTTAAAAATAGCCTTAGTAACTTTAAGGTTTACGAGCCAACATTTTGTGATGCCAGTTGTCTAATAACAGAGGTAGGACAAGAACTTTGTATTATCTCCGTTTACCGATCACCCTCGTTCAGCAATACTACTAATTTTATGAACTCCCTTGATAATACACTTCTGAACTTAAAATCATACCCAAATATGATTGTAGTTGGCGACATAAACATTAACATTTCGGATGAAAACGTCGATAGACACTCTGAAAAATATCTTACTCTCTTGTCTAGCCACGGCCTTCTGCCGGGACATACACTCGCCACGAGAGAAGATGCCTGCCTCGATCACTGTATGATAAAAACAAAAAATCAAGCTACGACACTTGTACTTCCTGCTTCAATTACAGATCACTCACCTGTTTCAGTACAGTTAATAACACAAAATGAACACAAGAACAAAGTTGTTAATACATTTACCCAAATTGATTACAACGCCATATGCGATGCTCTATCAAGGCTAGACTGGAATAAAGTCTTAGACTACTCGGACCTAGAGAAAGCAACAGAAATGTTTATAAATATTATCAGTAACATTATGCATACTTATACTAAAACCAAAACAATATCAAGACGAAAAGTGAACATAAAACCATGGATAACGCCAGGCCTATTAAGATGCATGAGACGCCGAGATAAACTGCACTTGAAACTCAAGAAAGACCCTGAAAATTTGGAAGTACGAAACACATACATACGTTATAGAAACACTTGTAACAAAATACTAAAAAACCTCAAGCGAAAATACGAAAGGCAAGAGCTGCAAAAATATAATCGTGACAACAAAAAAACATGGAAAACAATAAAAAGAATTTGTAACTTTCAATCAAAATCGAATCCGCTAGATAACTTATTGAGCTGCCGACAGACGCCCGCTGATTCCCTTAACTACGTAAATACCTATTACAGAAGTGTGGGTTCAAATCTGGCCCAGCAAACCTTACTTGGTCTAAAAATATCTGAAATTGAATTAGCTTCTAGATCAGTTAATAACAATTCTATGGAATCTTTTGGACTACTGGGCACAGACCCCTTTGAAATCTATACTACTGTACAGTCCTTGAAAAATGAATGTGCACCAGGATGGGACAAAATCTCGACTAAAGTACTAAGATTGGCGCTCCCCCATCTCTTAGACCCTCTCACGAATATCTGTCAAACCAGTTTTGATACTGGCATATTTCCTAAAGCCCTAAAGAAATCTGTCATTTGTCCGATATTCAAGGGCGGTGATGATGATGATGTCGCAAATTTTAGGCCCAAATCTCTTTTGCCCACCATCTCAAAAATACTGGAAAAGTTAATGAATAAGCGTCTTAAGAACTTCCTAGAAAAAAAAGATCTACTGTCAAACAATCAATTCGGCTTCAGATCTGGTAGATGTACAGAGGACGCGGTATTAAACGTTACAGAATATGTAACTAGGGTTCTTGACTCAGGCAATAAAGCAATGGGGGTATTTTTGGATCTGTCAAAAGCGTTTGACACCGTCTGTATACCCATCCTTCTCGCAAAACTACAGTCGCTTGGCATTCGAGGTACTCCACTACGATAGTTTCAAAGCTATCTGTCCGAAAGAACACAAAGAGTCAGGATAGGAAACTACCAAAGCGACGAAACGAATATGTACTTTGGAGTACCACAAGGCAGTATCCTTGGACCAACATTATTCATAATATATATAAACGAGCTTTGTGAGTCTACCCTAGAACATGGTAAAGTAATTACATATGCAGATGATACGGTTCTCTTATTTCAAGCAAAAACCTGGAATGAAATAGAACACCAGGCTAACAAAGGTCTAGTCATAGTCTCAAACTGGTTAAAAAACAATCTACTTACAGTAAACGTTAGCAAGACCAAGTTTATAACGTTTTCTATAAATGCCAGAACCCAACCAACCAAAGACTCCTCTCAAATTGAAAATTCATTTGACTACATGTGTAAGCGTAGATACTTGTGTTTGCGCATACCTCAAACCAACAGAGGAAATCAGATACCTGGGCGTCACAATAGATAAAAAACTAAACTGGGAAGCACAGATCAAACAATTGGCTGGGCGTACATGAAAGCTAATATATATCTTTAAGCAGCTGAGACATGTCTTACCACTAAAATCACTACATAATGTCTACCAATGTCTCGTACAATCTATCCTAACTTACTGTAACACGGCTTGGGGAACTGCAGCCAAGACCTACCTTATTAAGCTCGAAAGAGCACAGAGAGCGCTCTTAAAAGTCATGACATTTAAACCCAGGCTGTACTCCACTGATCAACTGTATAAGGATTGTTCAGTACTTAATGTGAGACAGCTTTTTATTAAAGCAATAATAACAAAACAGCATTCCCTAATAAATGTAAATATTCTTGACAAACTAAAAACACAGCGGAGGCAAGACCAAATTTTTAAAACAGTGATTACCCGCACAAACTTTGGAAGGAAGTCACTTACTATCATGGGACCTAGACTATATAACCGCATCAGTGGAACCATTGAGATTTTGACCCTAAATTGCAACCATTTAAAGAAAGCTATCCTCAACTATCTACTTTATTTAACTTACACAGAAACGGAAAATCTTCTAGACACCGTTGAATGATTCTATTAGTAATATTCATTGAAACCCACACACACATAATAGTAGCACACACATAAACTCACGCACACACATACACTCACACGCACGGATACCTTACATACGCACACACATACAAATACTCAAGCCCAAATCCACCTACAAACTCACACTTTCATTACACGCAAACATCCAACTATCTACACACTTGGCAACGTTTTATCTGTTTTATCTTTCTCATGTACAAACATTATTTGTTTTGTTTCCATTTTATTTTTTAATATCAATTTTTTTTTAGTTTTTCTTTATTTCTTATGACACACTCATTGTACAAGTATTAAATCTAAACGAGTCCGTAGCGAGTCCCTGTGACCCCACTATACAGGCTTTTTAGTCCTAGTGTGGGGAACAGAGTCACTTAGCGCTACTACTTTTATATTTATATAGAGGAAAATTATTATAAGAACATAAATGTGTACCAGCTCTCTGTTTTGAAAATAAATTATTTATTATTATTATTATTATTATTATTATAACTAGTAAGTGTAAGTACCTAACTACCTAGCCACCCACTTTTACTGCGTACTTTGAAGAAAATCATATTCTGGATTATTCAAATGAGTCATTTCCGATTCGGCCCATGTCTTACGGCCAATCTTGAGCTAAGGTGGTTCAAAATAAATATTATTTTAATTCCCGTTTTGATCCATTGCAAAACAGTAAAATACTGCCATCAATAAATTAGCTTTTGAAATTATCATGTTTTTGGCATAGAAACTCATTTATTTGTTACTCAAGCACACACAATCAGTAAAAACAGGAAAAAACTTATTTTTTCAGAATAAATAAAAGTGGTTTTGATCAAAATGTTCACTCAAAAACAACAATACAAACAAGAGAGTGGTTTTAAGAGGCAACAAACAAGGGATTGGAAGTCAACACTTGCTGATTCATACCATCACCAGCTTAACTCGGTTGTAACGTCTCTTACGAACCGTACTTTCAACCGGTATGATGAAAACTCCCGTAAATACTAAGAAGCAAAATGCAATGATACAAGTTGACGACCTCTGTGGCGCACTAAGCTTAGGTCCGGCTCAGACGCAAAAGGTTGTGAATTCGATTTCCGCCGCGGGACAAATGTTTGTAACATCTGCAAGTATTAGTTTCGGGTCTGGGTGTTTTGTATAATATGTATGTATTTACAATAAAAATGTATATAAGTATTATATCAGTCATATGGTACCCATAACACAAGCTCTGCTCACATTGGGGCCAAATAATGCTGTGTCAAATGTCCGGTATTATTATTATTACTATTATTATAAGTTGATCGACCTGAAGATAAAGTTGTGGCGTTTTACTGGCGTAACATACGCCAGTAAAGTCATGGCATGACGATACTACATACTACACATCATCGACGCAGGATAAAATGTATAGGTACTATTTGAGACCATTATGATCGTACAAATAGTATATTATACTGATAAATCCAACCCTGCTTAGAATCTTAACTTAAAGTCGAGATACCGTCCAGTCAGCAGGTCAAAATAATTTTGAAAAATAACAGATTTTAGAAGATCACAGATTCTGAGCTTCTGGAAAAACTAAGCAGCACAAATACAGCGCTATATTGAGATTTAGTCATAACAGAGTACCTCTATCCCGCTATCTAAATTAGCACAAAATTGGATAAGACGACATTTCAGTGTCATTTATTTGACTTGCCATGTCAAATAAATGACAATGACATGTAAAAAATAGTGCGACGCAAAAAAAAACTGAAAGTTGCGACTACATGCGTTTGTTTTTTTTGGGTTTGTTTGGTTGTAGCGGGAAATAGCTGCTACTTCCGTTTCCGTTTTTGTTATCCAATCCATTCCTTCAAATCCCGTGGTATTCTATCTATGGTAAGAGTGTAATAATGCATTATTTATACATTACATAGACAGTGCGAACTGTGGTTGGTTCACAAAATAGTTTTACAAGTTATTATTTAATTAAAATCACCTGAAAATTATAATCATTCTGTCCATGCATGTCACTCGAGCACGCGTTACCTTAAATTAGGCGCCAGTAAAAACGTTAAGCGAAAATAAGCTTAAACTTATACGCAAATATAACTTTTGACTAATAGACAAAACATTATTCTATTCTACGATCTACGCTACGCTTGTATTTTGCACGAATTTGAATTAGCGAACTTCATCATCATCTTGCAATAATATTTTTAAAAATGTATGTAGCTTATTCCGGGATCCGGGATTGGCTAAAAATTTCATTAGTACCAACTTTACAACAACTTATTTTTTAGCAAAGTTGTCATTTATTTTTTAATAATTATTTAGCGCTCGGCAAGGCAAGTAAATATCGTAGTGCTCGCTCGTAAATATATTTTTTTGGGTTCAAACTAACACGATGTTATAGCAGCAATCTAAATTTAAAAAAGTTTGAGCTAGTAATGAATTGATCGTAGGTGATCGCAAGAAGCTAAACATAAATTAACTTCATCAAAGCAAGTGATTCGTGAACTTTTTGAAGAACGTTGTGATAATGTTATTCTGTGAATGCAAAAGTAGTACTTGCTGCTCAAATTATTGGAAATTGGGACACATGAGTTCGAAGTGTTATCAGGTTCTTTATTCATCCAACGAATAATATTTTGTTCTTTACTAATTGACCTACCTAAATTTAACTTCGTAGGTATGCACATATTTTCTTTTTATTATACGTTTAGAACTATACGTATACCTACGTAACATAAAACATAGTTGCACTAAATATAATACTAATACTAGCAGAATTGTGTTTTTTACGTAAATTATTTACATAGTTAAAAAATGCATTGCAGATCGTCAATAATGTGTTGTAAAATAAACGAAAGAATGCAAGACATTTGCCAATAATTTCGCCGCCGAGAAATGGAGAAACAGAAATGTAATCCACTTCAAAACTTTGAGGGCGCTAAATCAGAAATTTTGAAGAAAAGATTGTTAAAGTCTGTGAACTCTACAACGTCTACTATTTCACAACAGAGCAGCGGCTCACAGAATAATGTGCTACTGAATCCATTACGCGTAAGTTATAAATATTTTTATCATATTTTAGGTAACATGTAAGACCTTGACCGCACTGAAATAGTTTTTCTCATTTCAGGCGCCAATATCGAACAGCATGATCGTATCCTCTATGCAAGCGCCTCAGAACTCTATGTCTATAGCCCATAATTTTACCCAATCTTTAACCCCTGTGAAAGTTCATCCAAATAATCATCCATTCCCTCTTCACTTGTCGACTGTGCACGTTCCTGTACAGATCCCAGGCTCCACCTCTAACATCAATGTTCCAGTGCAGCTGACGGGCCCAACAAGCACTGTTCCGTTGCAAATAGCCCCTGTGAGTCTGCCACTTCAAGTTTCTGGTGCCACTTCTAGTGTCCCTGTGCAACTTTCTGCCGGTGATACAATAAATGTCCCTTTGCAAATATCTAATAGTCAAAACATTCAACTGGCTGCTCAAACGTTGCCTTCTATGCCAATTTTGCATAGTACTAACCAGCCATTGCATAGTTCTATAATACATCTCCATATGGGAACCAATGCAAGGCCTACTAACTTAGATGGTTTGTGCGAGCTGAGTATGTCCAATTCTTCACAGCTCCACTTGACGGACTCCTCTGGTGTTCAAATAAAGATGAGTAATTCTACACCGGTTTCTCAAGTTCAAGTTGGAAACAACCAAACTGTTGTTCAAATCCCGAGTTCTACAAATAATTCAATTCACATGCGAGGAACTGCACGCCCTGTGCCCCATGTGGTTTACATCCAGACGCCCTCAGGTCTGAAACCTGTCACTAGCACAGAAGTCATCAGCCAGGCCAGTACAAGCGGAAATCCTCCTCAAATAATAGTAAGGAGACCTGTAAGTCAATTAAAATTACAATTTTCAATAAACAAATTGGAATATTTTAGGTCTAATAAGCCATTTGCAGTAAAAATGATTCTAAAATTGTTTCCAAAACACTTTTTGTAATTTTGATTAACTTCATGTGTTTGTTTATACAATTATGTGTACTCTTAGTAGCACAATTTATTATTTACTTGCACTTGTTTGTAATATTTCATTGTATTTTGTTTTCTTGTTTTCCAATAATGTTATACTTTACAGGTAACAAGCACTGCAAACCTTCAACTGTTGTCAAATGTCAGTGCCAGACCTAATATTGCCCCCAAAATGCCTGTTCAAAATAAGTCTTCCATACTCACCCCAGTCAATGCGAGCCAGCCCATCGTCATACAAAAGCCTAAAGTCAATGATAAAGTCATGGTACCTGTTAGCATGGCGCCAGGTGCACCATCCAACCAAGCCATTGCATATCTTGGCCAAATGAAAAAGCCAAATACAAAAAATTTGGTAGAAAATCATTCTATTCTCATTTCCAATAACCAGACAAACAACGCTAATAACAAACTTTTCTTAACTCCAATGAATATGCCGATAATGCAAAACAAACAAAATACTAAGTTCATTTTACCGGTGACCATGCCAGCTACTATGGCTACAAAAGGACCAATCATAAACCTTCAAATAGCTAATGGACAGATACAAAATGACCCCCAGGGTAACATTACTGTAATGCGAGATACTGGTATAGACTCCATGGACATGCCGCCATTGCATCCTTTAGGAATTAATGGTCTGAATGGAAATGAGAATTTCTGTGCAAATAAATTGGACATTCCTTACACAAGTATATCTATTCCTGGATCTAGAGCAGAGCCCACCGGGGAACAGGGGGAGTATACTTTGTCTATACCGGAAACAAATTCTGCAATGAATGACGATATTTACACAGTTTCTATTGAGGACGACGAAGGTCAGACTCGGGAGGAGTCTTTCACGTTATCGATGCCTGAGAAGAGCAATAGTTTGTTGAACAAGAATGTCGTTGATAGGAATGAGTCGCAGAACGTCGCCGCCCCCGCAATACTGCGTCGTTCTAACTCCGATAACACCAGCAGTGATAGAAAATCCATAAACGCAATAAACGCAAATGTGAAAAGGCGAGTTTCACTATGTGCAGAAAATCTTTCAAACAAAAATAAAATGTCTTTGCTCAGTCAAAGAAGCGTGGACTTTGAGCAAGTGATCAATAGCAATGATGATCATAGAGTACCTTCTTTGTTTTGTGACGAGAAGTTAGATAAGGACCTGGAAACCAAGACGGTAGGCGATTCAGACACCGAAGAGTACAAGAATAAAAGGAAGGTCATTGACGCGGAGAAGGGTAACAATGACACGTATTATTCTAAGCCGACGGGTCATAATGAAGCTTTAAAATCAAAAACTGAAAGCGATACGTCTGAAGAAGATCCACCTGGGTTGATATGGAACAACGGAGTCGCTATATTGCAGGGAAGCGGTTTGCAGTTCCAGACAAATGAATTCGGTCTCATCGACCTTATCGACAATACCGCCCACGATTTGATTAACATAAATGCGAAGTATCAGACGCCCTTGAAACAAAGAATCGATAGGAACAAAAGTAAGAAGGTTACGTCTCCGGAAGACTTGTATCGCTGCGAGGGATGCGGGTGCCACGGCATGGCTGCAGAGTTTATAACGCCTAATTTCTGCAGCTCCACTTGCCAACTGGAAGTCGAGAAAGCGCTGGTAAAGAGGCGAGAAAGAGAAAGAGCGGATCTGCTTAAAAAGAGAAACAAAATGAAGAAGCTACTGATGAGAAAACAGCTCTCGGAGTCCGATATAACTTCTGATAGCAAAGATCAAGAAAAAGTGTCGTTAAAGCACTACGATTCTACTCCCGCGAAGAGCATGCCCGAACCACCAAAAACGACCGAAGAAATCGAGAATGAGAAGTATCCATGGATGTGCGGCAAAACAGGCTTTTCATGGATGCAGTATCTCGACGTCTGTAAGGCAAAAGCAGCTCCCGTGAAGCTGTTCAAAAACCCGTTTCCGTACGGCAGGAACGGGTTTCGCTTAGGGATGCGAATGGAAGCCATCGATCCGCAACACCCAGCTTTATTCTGCGTAGTGACAGTGGCGGAAATACAGGGATACCGCATGCGGTTGCACTTTGATGAATACCCAGACATGTATGACTATTGGGTAAACGCGGATTGCGTGGATATCTTCCCGCCAGGGTGGTGCGAGAAGAACAATCGCACGTTACAGCTGCCTGCTTCCTACACTACAGCTACCTTCTCTTGGCCGATTTATCTGAAGCAAATGCGTGCGGTGGCCGCGCCCAGGCAGCTATTTTCTCATGTTACTACTACGGTATGTTTTTGTAGCCATTCCGCCATGATTTTAATAATAAAGGTAAAGTATACATAGTCTGGTTTTCTCCTGCAGGTGCTCAAACCCAACTGCTTCAGAATCGGCATGAAGCTAGAAGCGGAGGATCGGAAGAACGAGCTGATCTGCGTAGCCACAGTCGCGGATATGCTGGACAACCGACTGCGGATTAACTTCGACAGCTGGGACGAAATGTACGACTACTGGGTGGAGCCCAGTTCGCCGTACATACACCCTGTCGGCTGGGCAGAGGAGAATGAACTGCCGCTCACACCGCCTAACTGTGAGTCGTTTTATGATTTCGACAGCAATTCTTGTAATATAATCTTCTAGCTAGTCTGTCACATGGAATAAAATTTTCCAACAAAATATTTTTTAGTTGGTGTTCAGTAGGGAATACCTCTAGCGCTCTACATCTATTTCCTCTTGTCATCGCATCTACACTATTTATATTTTAAAGGAAAAAGATAAAAAATATATTTAAATATATATTTTTCACACAAAGAAGGCGATTATTAGCGAGTAACGTGGGCTATATTATATCTTACAAAAATATCTCACAGGATCTTTTGGTTGAAGGTTTCGGCAGAATACCAGCGCCTAGCGAGCGCCAAGTGGCGAGGCATATTATGCTGAGTCGAGACCTTTTTCTTACTGTGGCACACAGATACATGACATAAGCTCTGTGTTCTCCACTTTTATATTCTGCAATATATCTTTCTGTTTGTACTAATTGTGTGTGCTTGAGTAACAAATAAATGAGTGTATATGTCTATCTTCAAAAAAATCTATCTTTAGATTCTTACGAAAATTGCAATGATTTAACCCAAGGTAGGTATCAAACATTTTCTTATAAAGTATTTATTTTCGTACGCTGCAAAAACTATAATTATACAAATCAAAAACCAAAACCATTATTTAAAAAGAAAGTCTTCGAAGCTATTTATCTAAATATTATAGTTACATTAAAGCCACAATTAGAAACGAGCAGACGCATCGCTCCATCTATACCTTGTCAATCTACCACCCTTACGAACAAAGCGCTTTGCTTCCACATTTATAATGCGTACAGTCAAGGATTGGAATGCTGTGCTGAAAACTACAATCTGGGTTTCTTCAAGTCTCGAGTCATTAGGTGTCTTCTAGACCTGCGTGCCTGCGTGCGGTGGCCACATCGTCGCTTAACATCACGCGAGATCGTGGTCAAACGTGGGTTTATCGATGATTTTGTTCAAATTATTCAGTCTAGCAAATCCAAACACGGGTAGAATCGAAAGATGATGATATTTGTATTATGGTGATCAGATGACTGATAGAATACTTACATATTTTATTTAAATACATACCTACTCATGATACTTACAGTAGAACTCCAATTATCCGAACTCCGGCTATCCGAATCGCCGATTATCCGAATCACAAAAAATCGAGACTGCTTTGAAGTGGATGGAGCGTCAGCCCGAGTGTGACCACTTGCAACTGCTCACCGTCAAGCGAATGCGTGACCTGGCTGCCCGAAAACGGTTGAAGACCGCAAAACAGCTTACATTGACGGAGATGTTTAAAAAACAATGATTTTTATTTCTAAACTTGTACATAAGTATGTACATTTTATTTATATTTAAAACATGTGAAAATTTCATGTTTCTTTCATTTAATTCAATAAAAAAATAGTGCAATATCAAAACGTAGCTTTTATTCTCTCCAATGGCAATTTTTTTTAAAAAAATCCGATTATCCGAATATTTGATTATCCGAATGGGTCCCGGTCCCCATTAATTCGGATAATTGGAGTTCTACTGTACTTTGTAAATTGTTTCATAATCAAGTTGATTATGTTTACTCTAAATTGCATTCGTGCGATGCCGAGGCGGGTCGCTAGTTATAATAAACGATGTGCATTCGTACAACCAAACAATTTCAAAGTATTAACCGGTTTTGCTAATGAGGACAACCGCCAGAATGACGATGACGTGCCTTATCTTTACTAAACACAAATTAGTCATGCCAGTTAGTCAGGTGTTCATTGCTCGATGAAGCGCCATGGATACTATAGGTACCTAAAACAGTGGGCAATTACATGTCCAATACCAAACTCCAGTTCATTTTATGTAAAGCAATTTGTTTATCTTATCTCTTTGCAGTCTACAAAGATCCTGATGCATTTTCGTGGGAGAACTACCTGTCAGAAACAAGCAGCACTGCGGCGCCACCTCGCTCATTCAAAACGCGATTGCCACAAGGCTTCAAGCCGGGGATGAAGCTGGAAGTCGTCGACCGAAGGGTATCTACATTTTCGTAACAATCCCTACCAACCTCTAAAAACCTGTCGTAAAGATCGTGAATTTTCAAAAGATTCGAGGGATATTACGATTAATTGATAAAGCTGCATAATGCTTTGTAGTTAACGCGTAATGAAACATGAGAATTCGTTGCTTCGGTTGCGACGATTTCACGTTGCGTGACGAGTGCTACTCTATTGATTTTTTGAAACACAGACAACCTTCGCCTTAGTCAGCTGGAAGGGATATGAAATCCAACGCTCGATCACTTGTGAAATGTTTACAAACATACTTACTTGAAAACCGACAACATTTATGTGCCATCTTATTTGATAAACAAATGTTTCAAGTTTAAATATAATTCATTCGATTCAGTTTTTTAAAAACTTCTATCGGAACGATTCATAATACTGCAAATCTCTACAAATACCGACCACGTCTTTTGCGTTTATTTAAATATAACGTTGTATGCTTTCAGGTGCCGTTTCTAATTCGCGTAGCAACGATCAGCGCAGTGAAAAGGCATCAGGTCCGCGTGTCGTACGACGGCTGGGGCGACGACCTCTCGCACTGGTTGGATGATGACTCGCCCGATCTCCACCCCGTCGGCTGGTGCCTCAAGACGGGACATCCACTGGAACCTCCTCTAAGTAAGTTTACTAACAACTAGATAATAACTCCGTATCCACATATAGGCTAGGTTCAACTAAGCTTGCTAATCGAACATACTCAAATGGCAAATTCTTCTCTGGTGATAATCTTTACTAATATTATAAATGCGAAAGTAAGTCTGCCTGTCTGTCTCTCTGTTTGTTTCGTTTTCACGCCTAAACCGCTGATACGATTTTGATGAATTTTGGTATAGAGATAGAACGGACCTTGAAGAAGGACATAGGCTACTTTTTATGGAGGTACCACGCGTGAAAAGCCGCGGGCAGGAGCTAGTGATAAGATAAATTATAAAGAGTTGAGCATACCTTTTTATATTTCAACAAATAAACTTAACTAGGCAAACGGGGAGAGACAATAATTTAGGTTCTTTAATTTCAAAACCTTTAAACCCGGTTTTGTTTATAACCGTTAGCATCCATCAGCAGATTTTTCTATGAAACTCTAGACAGACTATTTGGTAACTCATAGATAAATTTAACGACGGTTGCTACTTAAGCATGTTTGCATAATTTTGTAGCTTTGAAGTGCGCAAGGTTGGCATGTTGGCAGTCATTCTTGCAGTGCTCGATTTTTAGGTTTGATCTGAAGTGAGGTGAATATATCTACACTCGCTATCAGCGCCATGTTGATTATTATGTATAGTGCGTTGTATGCGTAGCTTATGTTCATGTTAAAAGAAGGGATGAATGACATGCGTCTACAAGAGTTAGATATGGTTGAAGAAAGGCGTGAGTAATGAAATGACGACTGGTAGAACTGACTGATTTGCTTTATTTGCGAACCACAGGTTATGTATGAAGACTTCATGATAAGATATTATTGTACAGCCAGGTTCCTAATTTTCATGCAAATATAAAGTAAAATAGAACTTTATATAGATGAAGATTAAATAGATGGACAAATATTTAGTACTATTCCGCCAATCTATTCCCAAAGAGTTAGACACGATACTGACGCATGCACCTCCCTCCCGCCCGCAATTGATGCGTCATGCAAAGCGTTAGTAAAAGGCAAGCACACACAATCCACACATGCAACCTCCAAAAGAAATTCGACACGTGTTTCGCCTCTCCACGAGGAACACTTGACTCACTCCGCACCCCGACGAAAAAACACACTGCTCTGCAGACTTGTTGCTACGACCAACGTCGACGTCAATATTTGTTCATATATTTAATGTTTTTTAACAGTATATTTCGTATGGTACAACGAAACACTGAACACGCAAACAAGTTGAACGAGATGAAATATGTACTGTTATTAGTTTCGAACTTCTTAAATCTATTTATTATGCTTTAGGTCAATCTGTTCTTACTTACTGTCTCCCTTCTTGGGGTGGCTGTTTCAAAACCCAAATGCTAAGACTTGGACGAGCCCAGAGGGCTGTCCTTAAAGTTTTAAAAAACAAACCCATCTGGTTTTCTACCTCAGAAATTTATTCTCGCACTTAACTTCTCACAGTTCGTCAACCATTTGTTTTGCATACGAAAATCAGAAAACAAGAAAAAAAGACTAATAGTGGGTCGTCTCGGCGGGACTTTATAGCATAACAGTTTATATGCTTAAATCTTATAACACCATAAGATTTAAGCTAAATTTCGGAGTAGGATAATGTAACGAGACCCTCTGACCCTGGGGCCGTCGCCTCTGCGAGTCGAAGCCATGTATGGAAAATTTAGATTGGCACTCTGCCAATCTAATGTATAATGCGGTATCGTTCGTTCGCAGCGGCCGAGGAGTTGCGGACCGAGGGGTCGTGCGGCGTGGGCGGCTGCCGCGGCCTGGGCTCGAGTCGCGGCGGCGCACTGAAGCAGCACGCGGCCGCCAGCGCCTGCCCGTACCGCGCGCGCCGCGCCGTGCTGCCCGAACGCATCACCACGCCGCACGAGCCCGAGCGGGCACTGCCCAAGGAACGGAGGTAATACATCACTCCTTTAAATGCTGCGTCCGGAATTACACTGATGAAATGATTCTTTTACGTTACACTGCATGTACTCACCCTGGATCTTTTCCCCCTAAGTTAGGTGCAAATAAATCTTGCGCATGTACTGTTGTGCAGATAAATGTTGGCTACAGGTGTTTGAAGCCCGATACAGTTCCGTGCGATCACTCGTGACGGTCGGTTCGCACCTCCAAACGCGCCAGTATTTTGTGTTTTTTCGGTCAAAATATGGCCAAATCTACGATAGATTCCCCCAAAAAACTGTTGGCAAAATACGTTGCCCCCATAGAACAGAAGTTCAATAGTGTACTGAAGGAATTACAGATCGTACAAGAAAAAATTGACAAAATCGAAGCGAAACAGTGCCTTAGTCCGATTGATGAAGCGGGTAGGATGAATGAAACCCGTTATAGCACCCCAACCAACACAGGCAGCGCGTGATCAACAACACCGCTCAACTACACACCTGAATAATGGACGCACACACACATCGGCAGCGCACACCACTACTGCTGCGCCTGCGAGGGCGGCCCTCGCTCCGGTACCCGTCACACTCAGTCCACGGCAACTACTCCAACATGCGACGCCCGGTCACAGCCGCGGCCGGACCCAGCTGATATGTATGACACGGTTACGGACGCTTTAAACACGAATGATGGATGGCAGATCTTAAACAGAAGAAACCATCCCAGGAAGCAACCCTCGCTGAGGCGTACTGTGTTTAGGGGTATCGGATCAATTGACACTAACTTAAAAACGGTGAAAAAAAGTCACGTATGTTTCGTCAGACCAGAAACTACGCAGGACACCATTAAGTCGCCGCCGCGCAGACTGCGAAGGCGCCGGTCCAGCCCGCTCTGCCAGCAGCGCCTACCCGCTCGCACAACAGGAGCAACGGCCAATGCGGCATTTAGTTGTTTGTCATCAAAACATCCATGCACTAAATAAACAAACTTCTTTTACACGATGAAATGGATTGTGACGTACTTGGTTTAACTGAACATTTAAAATTGTATCATCACGAATTCCACGTAAACATCTAAAGATATTTATAATATCTCTATGGAACTCATAGCCTCTGTTGCAGCACCGATAGCCTGGCCGTGCTGTTTAACCGATGCATAGATAGTGGAACGTAATCCTTATCCTGAATCCTTAAAGTGAGCAAAATCTCACCTCTTTTTAAGGGAAAAGGCAAGCGAGAGGAGTTATATCGACTGATATCGACCGGTGTCTATAATCCCAGCATTAGCCAAAATACTGGAAAACGGAATCAGCTCTCGCCTATCTCAGTTTTTAGCGCATATCGCGCGGGTTGCTCTACTACCTCGCTCACCCGTGAGGTCGTCCGACAGGCTATGGCGGCTTGTGAGGAGAAACAGCAAGTAGCAGTCCTGTGCTGCGACCTATCGAAAGCTTTCGATGTCGCAGACCACAGTGTTCTCGCCTATAAGCTTCAGCACTACGGAATTAGGGGAAAGGCATACTCGCTCTTTACAGATCTTCGCGGAAGGTTACAATTAGTAGTCGGTGATGGAGGGGAGACCAAGTCTGAGTCCTTGCGTACTGTAATGGGTGTAGCACAAGGATCCTCGGTATCCAACATACTGTTCTCGCTGCTATTCAACTATTTGGCAAAGCACGGTTCAGCAGGGGAGGTATTTATGTATGCTGATGACGTAGCCGCGGTAGTCATCAGCACTCGCTCGCTTATAGGCGAGAACACTGTGGTCTGCGACATCGAAAGCTTTCGATAGGTTGCAGCACAGGACTGCTATGACGTAGCCGCGGTAGTCCGCGCACCTTCATTAGATGAGCTCGAGAAACGGTTGAACGAGGCTGCCCACCAGGTGGCGATGTGGTTTAGCTGGAACGGACTCGTCTTAAATTTAAAAAAGACCCATTATGTACATTTTTCCATATCAGGCCGCCATGTGAGGAACTTGTCTGTATCGATCCATAACACGCCTATTGACTAAGTCCAATCAACTGCCTTCTTAGGGTTCCTCTCATACCGACAAGATATGTGCAAAGCTGGGAAGCGCATGTTTTGCCCTTTATAGGTTATCATGTGTCGTTTCTGCGGACGTCTTCCGCACTTGCTATTTCGCGACAGTCCATTCGCTCTTACAGTACGGAGCAAAGTTGTGGGGGCGCTCAGCCGATCGAGAGCGAGTCTTCCGCATGCAAAAACGTGCAAAGCGGTACTTCACCTCACTGGGAATACTAACGCTACCATCAATAATAATACTGCAAGTAGCACTGGTTGTAAGGCAAAACAAAGAAAGGTTTAGAACACGCGAGGATGGTCATTCGCGCGAATACAACACCCGTGGTGCACGTAAACTTGCGAAAGTCACACACCGGCTCACCAAGTCTGAAAGGCTTACTCACGTCCTGTCCTAGGACCAAGTGTACAATCGCCTGCTGGAGCTTGTCGTTATCGCGCCTGGTCTTACAAGTTTTAAAGTTAGGTTAAAAACGTGGCTTATCGAAAAGGCGTTCTACAATGCAGAAGATTTTATATAATAAAATGATACATAAATAAAATTGAACATCCTGATCCTGACATTATATTAATATAATTTAATATAACAAGACTATATAATTGAATATCATTACATAGTATAAAACAAAGTCGCCTCCCGCTGTCTGTCTGTCCCGATGTATGCTTAGATTTTTAAACCTATGCAACGGATTTTGATGCTGTTTTTTTAATAGATAGAGTAATTCAAGAGGAAGGTTTATATGTATAAAACATGCATAATATAGTAGAGAAACACTGGTAATTTCAGAGGTTTCTAATGTGATGTCGTAAATAAACTCATTCATGTAACAGTTTTCGGGTAAATAAAGTACACAAAATTACAATTGAACTCTGGCGTTTTATATATTCGACCTCACCAATCCAGATAGACCGTTAGTGCAGTGATTTCAACAGTGGTGACCCCGACAATTTTTTGAAAATTACGTATTAATTTAGTTACTCTGGATTGGTAAAATAGTGACTATTGCTAATGTATGAATTACCAGAAATTTCTAAAGAAAAATAGTGTGAACCGGAAGAGAAAATATACCAGTGCAACAGACTAGAGCGTCGACTTCATCAGGGAATATGACAGATTTAGCAGCGATAACGTTATCGACACGTATACCCGAATTTTGGACGGATATGCCGAGATTATGGTTTACGCAGGTGGACAGCATTCTAGCACCACAGAAATTAAGTGACGAATCAAAATTTAATCTGGTAGTGGCCAAAATGGGGCGCGACGTGTTACAACAAGTAAGCGACATTTTCCTTTCTCCACCCGCAGCCAATAAATATCAAGCGTTAAAAGATCGGTTACTCCACGTATATGAAGAGAGTGCCGAGCGACAATTCCAAAAGTTAGTTGGAGAAATGGAATTGGGTTCACAAAAACCATCCCAATTGCTACGGCGTATGCAAGAGTTAGGAAGAAACGCACCAACATCGGAGCAAAACCTCCGTAATTTGTGGATTTCCAGACTTCCAACATCAGTTCGCAAGGTGCTAGCTGTCAGTTCAGATCAAGATGTTAATAACCTTGCAAAAATCGCGGATAAAATATTGGAAAGCATCACGGGTGAAGTGGCAGCAGCAAGCACCAGCAGCACCAGCACCAGCACCAGACCGTTAGTGATTCCAACATAGATATTGTTATCCTGTATTTTAAATTTGTAATTTAAACTGACCTGTAAACATACAATTTACCAATAAACTGATTATTACAGATCACAAAGAATAGTTTCTCAAATGTATAGAGCCTGGGCCAGGTCCATGATACATACCTACTTTTTATATAAACTACTCAACAATTACTTATTATATTCTCATTTTATAAATGTGAAACTCAATAATTACAGAAAACAGATACCTAACTATAAAAATAATAACAAATACTCAACAAAAACGCTTAAAATGCACAACAAATCTTTAACAATTCCTGAAATTATAATTTACGAGTTGTTAACGAGTGGAACTGCGAGAGTCATTGAGTAAGAGTAAGCGAGATAAGACGATACGATAAACATAATTGCAAGAACGAGGCAGTTATACAACGTTGTTACCCCCCATACAACCCCTCGCTTGCCGCCAATTTGACCCAAAAAATGACTTCTGCGCAGCTATTTGCAGCTAACTTCCGAGGTATTAAGATCCAGTGTGCGTAGTATACCTCTTATCAGTCTGTACGCAGCTTTATGTTCATATTCGCTGATGCGAACAGAGGACGACGTGTGTATTTGTATCTGTGTACGCCTGACATCGTACCTCAATTAGTAGTAGCTCTGCCTTCTGCGCTATAGGTTGAGCGTTCGATTCCTTCCTAGGACAAACATTTGTGTTCCATGCACATCGAACACTTTAATGGCCAGGAATTGCAAACTAGATTTACAGGGAAAGAGGTTAATAAAGTTATAACGGTTATGTCACGAGGTAAATCTCCTGGCCGCGATGGTCTCAGCATAGAACACCTTAAGCATGCGGGCCCTCATATGCCCAGAGTACTAGGTATGTTCTTACCTTATGTATGGGACACTCATATCTACCAGCTGAAATCATGAAAACTGTGGTAGTACCTATCGTGAAGAATAAGATAGATAGATAGATAGATACAACATTTATTTGATAAACCAGCACACACGTACCATTGTACATAAGTGTAAATACATAAAACTTTAGGTTAGATACTAGGTACTTAAAACTAAAAGTGCATGTGTGTTGCAATATCAAAACGGTCATAGCTCAGCGATAATATTGCTTAAGAAGCAAACACTGATTTTCAGCTATTACCCTCGAGATGACGAGTCGAAAACGAGCGCAATACAACATTCAGTGTACCTACTGTTCGAGTGTGTATGAGTGAAAAGAGGCGTGTAAAATGTGTGTGTGCGTGTGTGTATGAGTGGGAGAATGAATTTGTATTCGTATCGTGTAGTGTGGTCTCTTCTGATAGCAGCAGTCTCTTAAGAGTCTTGTTAACAAAAGAGGCCCACGTGCATGTGGAAGTTAAGGGCGAGTGTATTTAGTAATGTGTAGGTTGTGCAATAGCACTCAGATGGCAGATTGCCTATAGTCGGCGAACGAAGTGTTTTGGAATGCCTTGTGTTTGATTTTCTAGAAGATACGTTTTGAATTTAAATTTAAAGGTGTACTTTGTATTGATATTTCTTATGGATGGGGGGATATTATTTCAACACTTCGTCGCCAAATATCGGAAACTACCCTTAAATGCCGCTGTTTTATGACTGTGATATAGTAGTGCTGACCTTATAGACCTAAGTTCTTTTTTAGTTAGAGTTTTGATGTGCAAACTTAATCTTCGTGTGCAAGTACTCTGGTTTTTTAAACTTAAGAACATCAAAGACAAGTCCAGCTAAATAGAGTTCTCTGCGAGAGTCCATATTTAGCATAGAGGCATTGTTTAAGAAAGGAGTAATGTGATTCCTAGGGGGACATTAAAACAGAATCGACAACATGCATTTTGCACGCGCTGTACTAACCGCTGAGTAACCGAGGTCCATAAACAACATCCCCATAGTTTAGCCTGGATAAGACTAATGATTCACAGAGAGTGATACATGAAGATTCAGACAGCTGGTCCCGGATTTGGTATAACACCTTGAGACGGTAAAAACAGTTTTTGACCATACTAAGCACGTGGTTTTCAAATCTCAGCTGACCATCGAAGATTATACCAAGGTTTCTAGCTTCATCTACAAGATCCACTTGTTCACCATGTACCTTCACTTTCAGATCACCACCGATCTTATTAATTTGCATTTTTGTGCCCATGACCATAAACTTTGATTTTGTAGGGTTTAAAACAAGAGCATTTTGTGTTGACCAGTCAGCAATTCTACCAAAGTCGTCGTTAAGCCGTGTTACAGCTTGTGGTATTTCATCTAGCGTATCTGATAAGTAAATTTGTACATCATCGGCGTAGCAGTGGTACCTAGAATGTTTAATAACCTTGGCAAGATCGGCACTGTAAATGATAAAAAGAAGTGGACCAAGTATAGAACCTTGAGGGACGCCGCGATTAATGAGCCTTGGGTGAGAACAAACACTAGAACCATCACTCTTTACCAATTTTACGGACTGATATCGGTTGCTCAAGTAACTGGTAAACCACAAGATCGAGTTTTTGTCTAAACCATAATATGATAGCTTGGCGAGTAGGAGGCGGATATTCAGACTATGGCCAACATCTTGATCCGCTAATACATTGTCCATAACATCAAGCAAAGCCGTCGTCGTACCACGTCCCTTGCGAAATCCGGATTGTAAGGGAAGCAAAATGTTATTTACTTCTACAAATTTAGCCAATTGCTCGCAAATAGCTTTCTCCAGTAGCTTTGAAAGGAATGGCAAATTGCTAATAGGGCGAAGGTCTTTTAGTTCTACTGGGTTGTCATTTTTGGGTATAGGGGTCACTAGTGCTTCATTCCATTTACCGGGAACAATGCCTGATAAAATTGACTTATTGACTATAGCCGTGATTGCATCCAGAGTGCAAGGAAGTGAAAACAAGACCATGTCTCTACTAACTGTATCTTGACCAATGGCATTTGATTTTATGGAAATTATATATTTGGAGATATCTGTTGGACTGACAGGCGCTAACGTAAATTCCTCTCTAATGAATTTATTTTGCTCATAATACGATATATCAGTGTCGGAAACCACATTATCACCCGGGATATTCAAGAAATGGTCATTAATTTTGTTTGGATCGCTGATTTGGATCGCTGATCGGATTCGCTGAAGTGGGCTGGCAACGATTTTTCTTTACAGGGGTCAATTAAAATTTTTTCTTTCAAATTTTTCCAAAATATCTTACTATTATTCGCTTGAGAATTAACTAAGTCATTAAAGTAAGCACGCTTCTCGCTAGCAATGCTTGTTAAAACTAGATTGTTTAGTTCCTTATAATACTTCCTATCTTCTTCTGATCCTGTCTCTCGATAAACGGTGTGCGCCCCATCGCGTTCATCGATCATCATTTTGCAGACATCTGTTACCCATGGTAGTGAATGATGACTTTTTATAGTAATCGTTTTCGATGCTGCATGTTTATCAAAAAGAGACGAAATCATTGAATTAAATTTATCCACCATCATATCCACAGTAGTTAAGTTAGCTATCTGGCTCCAGTCCATTGCGTACAAATCTTTATTAAAGTCATCAAATGTTATATTTTTAATTGGTCTGAAAGTGAACGTCCTAGGTGGAACCTTAAGCTTTTTTAATGATAGTGTCACATTAACCATCACGTGCCCATTGGAACCCGTTATATTTTTAGCACTGACATCACGCACAGGTGCATTTGTACATATGAGATCTATCAGAGTCTCGGTATGCGATGTGTAATGTGTCGGTTCAGTAACAACCTGCCGTAGGTTCATGTACTCGAGGAACTGGGTTAGTTTTATGGTACTACTATTACATCCCTCTAATATATTAATATTAAAATCTCCTAACAACACAATGAAATCATACTTGGATAAACAATTAATGGAGTCAGTTATGGCGTCGATAAACGTATCAACATTTACCCATTGTGGTCGGAACACAGTCCCTATTGCCAGACGATATCCATTTACGCGAGTCGACAGCCACATTTGCTCAATCAGATCATTAGGCCTAGTCAAATACCGCACATTAACATTGCGTTTAATATAAAATGCAAGTCCGCCTCCTCGACCGCCGCACATGTGCTGCGGCCGTGGAGTGACCCTCAGTCGGTAGCCGGGAGCGGCCGGCGCACGCGCTTCTTGTCCACTTGGAATCCACGATTCTGTGATTGCAACTAAATCTGCACCATAGCGAGTCATTGCAATAAGGAAGTTATCATGTCCTGTATTTAATGATCCCGCATTATACAGACTTAACTTAAGAAATTTTAACTCAGGACCTGACATAACGTAATACACAAAGTAAATTATAATTATAAGAATATTGATGGTCTAGCGAGCGGGTGTGTAATTTTGTAATGAAAGTGTTATATGATGGACAAAATGTAGTTTTGCGCTGTTTTTTCCCTCGGTTCCAGTTATCAATTAGTACTGTAACACACACGTTATGCAAACACAACGATTGAATGTTATTAAAAATGAAATAAAAAGATACAAAACAAATTTTAACATCGTGAGTATTAAAGTTATTGAACACGGTACAAACAAAGTAATTTTTTATCTTATCTATACGTAAGATCAAGAGCTCAAGAGCCAATATGAATTTTAAATATATGACAAATGCGAAAAATAAGTGCAAAGCTACATGGGACATTATTAAAGATAAAGTTGACAAAGACACATACGTAGATTCGATTAATGCGATTAATTATCACGGCAAAATTTTAACTGAAACTTCACAGATAGCTGAAGGGTTTAATCAGTTTTTTATTGATTTAACTAATAAAAATGCTTCGATAGTGGTCCCTACAAATAATATGAAAAAAATTAAGAGTGTAGAAAGTAGCTTGTTTTTACATCCATTGACTAATATCGAAGTCATAAAGATTATCATGTCTTTAAATAACACTAAAATCAAAGCCTACTGATCGTAGGCTTTGACGGTATTTCTACACATATAATAAAACAATGTATTTTCTTAATCCATCCTAATCTCACGTATCTACTAAATCTATCACTTTCAGAAGGAGTTTTTCCAGAGAGACTTAAACTCTCAGTGGTTAATCCTCTACATAAAAAAGGTGATAAAACAAATCTCACAAATTATCGGCCAATTACACTAATCCTCATTTTTGCGAAAATATTTGAGAGAGTTATGCATACTCGTATGACCGATTTCATAGAGAAATTCTATGTTCTCAAGGAGGAGCAAAATGGATTTCAGAAGGCAAAATCTACAACCCTGGCTGCGTTCACATTAATAAAATATATAATCGACAATATAGATAAGCGCATGCCGGTATGTGTGATATTTTTCGATATGAGTAAGGCCTTTGACTTTGTTGATCATAAAAACTTACTTTTAAAGTGTGAAAGGTATAGCATTAGAGGCCTAGCCCTCAATTGGTTGACTAGCTATCTTACTGGTCGGCAGCAATGCGTTGAAATAAAAAACATAGAAAACTTAGTTAATACCACGTATAAATCAAATCAGAAATCAAATAATTATGGCGTACCCCAGGGCAGTATTTTAGGGCCACTCCTTTTTCTACTATATATCAACGATACCTTTAGCTACGAAACGTCCGTGTGTACTTTTTGCAGATGACGTGTCCATAATTACACTGATAATGAGAGAAATATAAAATATGAGGACGCCTTAAAATCAGAAGTAGAATCAATCTTAACCTGGCTAGATGACAATAATCTTCAAGCAAATATTTCAAAGACAAAATTGATTAATTTTCACAATTATAATAATAAAAACAGTTTTAATATAAATTTGACATGTCGTAATGAATTAATTGAAAAAGTTGACGAAATGAAATTTCTAGGCCTAATATTAGATGAGCATTGTAACTGGAAGTCACATATTGACTGTTTATGTAAAAAGTTAAACCGTTTTGTTTTTGCTTTGAAACAATTACGACGCACGTCAGGACAAAAAACAGCATTGACAGCGTATCACGGATATGTTGCTTCTGTTTTGAGATACGGACTTCTCCTTTGGGGTAACTCCACGGATATTAATAGAGCTTTTATCATCCAAAAGAAATGTGTCAGAGCGGTATGTGGCGTTGAACCATTAGAATCGTGCAAACCGCTCTTTAAAAAACTAAAACTACTAACGTTGACAGGCCTTTACATACATCAAGCTGGATGTTTCGTTAGAGAAAACGAAAGGTTCTTTGACAAATATATAGATAAGGTAAACTCTAAATTCAGTTCTAGGGATCCTACTAAACTCATAATGCCATTCCGCAAGACTGCACTGGCGCATAAAAACAGTTATATTATGGCTATTAAAATATTTAATCTGATACCAAAAGCGATTAGAGAGTTGCCGACAGTTCAATTTTTAAAAAAACTGTATACATGGCTCAGCGAGAAATGTTTTTACGATGTTGATGAAATGTTTTAATAATAATTTATATTCTGGATTAATCTGCTTACTTATATAATATTGACGTTGACATTTTAATTTTAATTTTATGTATACTTAATTGTAATTAATAATCTCATTAATCTCATGGTTGCCATGTTGATGTTTGCATGTCGGTCAACGACGAAGTGTGTGAGACAATTATTATGTAAGAACCATATATTTACCATACTTCGAGCAAATAAATTCATTTCATTTCATTTCGTAACGAAAATTTTGTAAACATAAGCAATACAAGTTTTAAGAAAACATTTAGCAAAATAAAATACAGCGAGCAGATAAAAGCATAAATTAATCGAAAGTATAATACGATACTTACGATACCCACGATATCATAATACGATGCTATAACTTCCTGCACTTTAATATGGCAGAAAAATAAAAATATAAAGCACACTGGATAACAAAATACATGCAGCCATCAATTTTTTTAGAGATTGTGTGAGACGCGCCAACAGTATCAGCACCAAAAACCCGGCGCAGGTCACTCTCCGTACGAATACGATGGCGTGGCGAGTCCGCGCTTTGGTGTCTACGTGCGTATATTCTGCCGTCCCTAGTCCAGATGAACCGCCATCCCAGTTTACTTCCGAGTTCATGTGCTCGCCGGAATAGCTGCCGATTTACTTTCGTCAACCTCTCATTGATGTAGAACCGGCGGATCGGAGCAGGCAAACCGGTATCTTCAGTGGTAATGCCACGGCGAACGCGAGCTGCTGTTAGCACCTGATCCTTCAGGGCGCGCCTGCCAAGCGACCTTCGGCCTCGGACGCGGCACAGCCACCGAGTCCGATTACTCACTGATCCTCCCCACCCGTGTGGCGCTGACTAAGTCCTGGTCAGATATATTGACACCAAGCTTCAGGCTAAGAGTGGTGACAATGTGGATAAGATTTTCATTCTTCTCTTCAGGAATGCTAGCGATCTCTACGTCCTTACACAGCAGTTCCTGATCGCGGTCATTTAGGTCACTTTTCAGTTGCTCAACTGTCTCCAACAGTGATCCATCACTGTTCAACGCACTCCCTTCGGATAACCGACTTTCAAGAGAATCCACACGGGCCTCCAACGAACCAATCTTTCTATCGCATTCATCAATTCTAACAGTCAGACTAGCCATTGTGCCATTCAAAATCTCCATTTGCAGACGCGTGGCTTTCATCTCCTCTTTGAACTGACGTACCTCTGATATCAGCGATTGAATATCTGCTCCTGCTATGGTTTCACTTTGCTCTGTACTCTCATCCAACAGTTCCTGAGGACTTACCGTTGCTGCACCCCTATTTCTATTAACGCCCCCCATACCTGAACGTACCGGAGTGTGCGTGTTGTCGGTTTTGGGCTGTTTGTTTATACATAGCACACATTTCCATTTAGCCTTATGTTCCTTCGCCAAGCTATTAAACAGGGCCTCCTTGACGTTTGCACACTGGATATCATAGTGTTGTTCACACTCGCTGCATTTTAAATGCTTCCTCCTCTCAATTGGGGTAAGGCAACCAGCTCAATCTATATCGATCGTTATTATGTAGACAGTAAAAAGAAGCTGAATGTGCCAAAAGTTAAAAAAATAAAATTAAAAAAAAAGCAAAAAGCTTAGAGCAGCGAGGCTCGATCCACCGGATAGAGCGCGTCAATCCCCCTGCTGCGCCCCTACACCAGACTAGTGTAGCGTATATAGGTCACACTGCACTGGTCGGTACGGTAGTGGGGTGAATGACCGACACGAATTCTGAAGGACACGACACGTATTCAAGGTTAAAACTCAAATGTTTCGGTTAATAATCAAACAATTTACGCACAATCACTTAGAGTTGAAAACTGTGTTATACACCAATCGATAGGCAATTTCGTTAGGGTTACACTGATATATGGTTCGATGCACATAAACTGTTTCTACTGCAAGTTATGATTTTTAAAACAAGGTTCAAGTTTACAGACGTCCGGTCAGTAATTTGCTCGACTCGTCACTTGAATAAGACCGGTAACATTAGTGATAAGAACAATTATAGACCGATCTCGTTAGCCACTATTGTAGCAAAGGTGCTGGACAGTCTGCTTGATGCTCAACTTGGTCGTTATCTGAAACTTAATGATAATCAATTTGGTTTCAGACCAGGTTTGTCCACAGATACGGCTATTTTGAGTTTGAAGCAGAATGTCAAGTACTATACCGATCGCAAAACTCCCATTCATGCATGTTTCCTCGACCTATCCAAAGCATTCGACTTGGTTAGCTATGAATTACTGTGGCAGAAGCTAAATGAACTGGAAATGCCACCAGAACTTAATGACATATTTAAGTATGGTATCAAAACCAAGTCAATGTGGTGAGATGGTCAGGCGTTTACTCGGAGGCATACAGGTTGGAGTGTGGAGTGAGGCAAGGGGGGCTGACATCTCCAAAGCTCTTTAACTTGTATGTGGACGCGCTCATGGGTGAGCTCAGCAGCACGCGTGTCGGTTGTCACATTGACGGTGCAGATTGATGCAGAATCAACAACATTAGCTACACAGACGACATGGTGCTGTTGAGCGCATCCACGTGCGGTCTAGGTAAACTGTTACAAATCTGCGATAGGTACGCTGAGAAACATGGATTAAGATACAATGTTAATAAAAGTGAATGCATGATTTTTCAAGCTAGAGGAAGTCGTCCAGTATCTAATTTACCACCCATAAAATTATATGGAGCTCCTCTAAAGAGAGTAAGAGAGTTTAAGTACCTGGGCCATTACCTTACCTCTGACTTGAAGGATAATGTTGACATTGAGAGGGAACTGAGGGCGCTGTCTGTAAGAGCGAACATGATAGCCCGCAGGTTCGCTCGCTGCTCTAGAGAAGTAAAAACAACTCTTTTCAAAGCCTACTGTTCTAGTTTTTACACATGCAGCCTGTGGGTGAATCATACGCAAAAGCAGTATAGCGCTTTACGTGTTCAATACAATAACGCGTTCAGGGTGTTGATGAGGCTGCCTCGATTCTGTAGCGCGTCAGGGATGTTCGCCGAGGTGCGTGTGGACTGCTTCTACACCACCATGCGTAAGCGGGGAGCATCTCTGGTGCGCAGGGTCCGAGCCAGCTCCAATAGCATTCTTAGCGTGTTCGCAAATAGGTTCGACTGCATTTATATGTATCACTACTCGAGGATGCACGTTTTCACTAATAATACTACTATAAAGTATAATTATTCCAAATAAATTTGTGTAAGTCTTAATGTATTTCTTTGTTTTGACTATTGAACTTATTATTTTGTAATTGATTATTATGTATGTAAATGATTTTTAATGTTTATAATAATTTCATGTATATGGACCTAATGTAGTCTGAAATAAAGATTTAATTTATAATTTATTTAATCTTAGCAACGACGTTCGTGTGGTTTACCTAGCCAGCGAATTATTCACACTCATTAGCATTTAGCATCATCTTTAAAATTGAGGTGTCCCTCCTATAGTTTATAGATTATAGAACCATTTCTTTAGTTTTGTAATATGAAGTAGGAATATTTATAATTAATGATTCAGGTCCGATTTAGTTTTGATTAGGTAGACATCGGTACCCAACTATTATCTATCTAATTACCCAGACGTTGCGGGTAACCACAAGATACTCATCGCGAGATCTCAGTTCGAGACGAACTTCTAGTCCTAAAATGTTTGAATAGATTCAAAATCTGCGTTAAAGTCTCGTGAGAAATATTAACGCACTGCTCGCACAGATAACGCTTTTAAATATAAGACTTAAAAATTGCAGATCACGAGGTCGACCGCCAAAGCACAAGAGAATCGAAGAAGTTACGAAAAACGATGTAAGTTTCAGAATAGAGATGCGGTCAACGCTGATTCTATGTCTCAGTGAACACCCTTCTACAAATAAATATGTTTTGAATTGTGTAGGCTTCAGATGAAGATTCGATATCGAGTAGCGGCGGCAAGCGATGGCGCGGCGGCAGTGAGGCTCCGTACTCCAGTTCGGAGCAGGCGGGGAACGCGACGCATCCGCCGCTGCCGCCGCTGCAGCTGCCGCCACTGCCGCCGCTGCAACTGCCGCCACTGCCGCCGCTGCAGCTGCCGCCACTGCCACCGCTGCGAGCCAACGTAGCGCAGTACATCAGCGATCTCGGCTTGCCTACAGATCCTACACTCTGGTCTCAGGTTTGTCGAATATTACAAGTGTTCAAAACATTCTTTTCAAGAAATAATCGAAGGATTAGGATGCTTTGCCGTAGTTTGATTTACTGAAAACTACAATCTAGGTCTTCTAGGCGATCGTGGTCAAACGTAGGTCTATCGATAGTCTAAAAAAGAGCTGACTTGTGGAGGCGTCCGTTGCCGCTAGCGTTTTTGCGTTTCGCGAGTGCGAACCGTGAACGCGAGCGGGAACGATCGGACTCGTTTATCAAAAT
Source organism: Lampropteryx suffumata (assembly GCA_948098915.1). Taxonomy (NCBI): domain Eukaryota; kingdom Metazoa; phylum Arthropoda; class Insecta; order Lepidoptera; family Geometridae; genus Lampropteryx; species Lampropteryx suffumata. Next base: position 20,462,173 of record OX402546.1, read on the forward strand.
GTATAGTGCAACTCACGAAAGTTTTAAAAGCGAAACGCATATGACATTAGGAATAAATAAAATAATCATGATCATCATCATATATCAGCCTTTTATGAACTTAGGCCACTGCTGAACATAGGCCTCCCCAATTGATTTCCTGGAAGAACGATTTTGAGCCCTCTCCATCCACCGACTTCCTGCGATCTTTACAATGTCGTCAGTCCATCGGGTGGGGGGTCGTCCTACGCTTCGTTTTCCTGTCCTTGGTCGCCATTCGAGAACTTTTACTCCCCAACGGTTATCAGTTCTGTGAGCTATATGGCCTGCCCATTGCTACTTCAACTTGCAAATTTTGAGCGCTACGTTTGTGACTTTGGTTCTTCTACGGAATTTCTCGTTGCGGATTTTATCACGTAGTGGTGCCGTGGTGGTTCCGGCATAGAATTGGATCCCTCCATCTCCTCCCGTGGATGTCATAAAAGGCGACTAAGGGAACACACACCAGGGGATTGGGCAGCAGCACCCCCCGAGTACTTAATACTAAATCTGCGGTCACAAATCCGCCTGCCAAGCGTGGTGACTATGGCAAAACCCCCGAGATGAGGGACACAAACAGAAGACGGCTCCCAGTTCCCGGCAGTACCGCTATTCCTGGCATAGGTGGCGGCCACGGTAACGGCGGAACAGGGGGTGCGAATAATCTTCGGCAGAGGTCCAGCTACTAATCCCAACGACCCCAAAATTCAAAATAACTTTATTCATTACAATCACAAGGACCACTTTGAATCGTCTTCTTACATGCTAGTGAATCTAGGTGCCGGTTCCTCCTAACCCCAGTTCAAGAAGAATCCGGCAAGAAACTTGTCTGGTCTTAACACTTTTTTGTATGATCCTTGACAATTTTGTTACGGATGCCGAGTCGAGTTGGAGCAGATTCATCCCAAGCTTTTTTGTCTTCTAAATAATTAGATAGTTTATAATATGCTTTAATAGACAGTTTATGTTTAATTACGTTTTTAAATTTGCCAATCGACAAATCTAACTCGTCGCTTGGGACTTGTTATAGAAGCGTACACATTGCCCTATAAAAGACTTATTAACTTTAGCGAGCCTAACAGTGGGAACAGCTAGCTTTATTTCTAGTGTTAATGCTATGATTATCGCAATTTTTTTTGAATAAATGAACATTTTTGTGCACATACATTAAATTTTCGTATATATACTGATAAGGCACTGTCATAATATTAATTTCTTTAAAATTATTTTTAAGTGATTCTCTGGGGTCCATGTTATAAATTGCACGAACAGCCCTCTTCTGCAACACAAATATGGTGTTAATATCAGCAGCACTCCCCCACAACAGAATGCCATAAGACATAATGCTATGAAAGTAGCTGAAGTAAACGGGTCTAGCGGTATCTACGTCGGTAAAATGACGGATCTTTTTAACAGCGTATGCCGCAGAGCTGAGTCTCTTCGACAATTTATCTATGTGCGGGCCCCATTGCAGCTTATTATCTAAAGGAATGCCTATGAACACTGGTGTCGACGAGATCTATCTTTTCGTTTCTAATTTTTACATTAGCATTCACCTGTTTAACATTGGGCAGTATAAAACGAATGCATTTCATTTTTTTCTCGTTAAGTAATAAGTTGTTTACATTAAACCATGTTACAACTTTAGAGATTGCATTGTTTACATCGTCAAGATTAGTAAGTCGTCGTTTTAATTTAAATAAAAGTGACGTGTCATCAGCAAACAGTACAATATCGTGATCATCCTTTACAAGTTTAGGTAGATCATTTATATAAATTAAAAACAAGAATGGCCCGAGTATTGATCCTTGTGGTACACCCATTTTTACCATTGACCCCGGAGAACGCTTTCCATTTACATCTACTCGTTGTGTTCGGTCAGTTAAGTAGGATGTGAGAAGCTTAAGTGAAACTCCCTTAACACCATTAACACAAATGATTAGAGTTTCATGGTGAACCCAATCAAAAGCTTTCGACAGATCACAAAAAATACCTAAGGCATCGCGTGATTCCTCCCAGATATCAAAAATATGTGATATTAACTCAACACCGGCATCAGTCGTTGAGCGTCCCTTTGTAAATCCGAATTGTTTACTGTCTTGTAAATTGTTGGTATTAAAATGTCGTTGTAATTGGTTTAGCATAAGTTTTTCAAATATTTTACTAAATGTAGGAAGTACTGATATAGGCCTAAAGTTACTAGGATCGGAATGACTACCTGATTTGAATAGAGGTATGATCTTGCTATGTTTCATCAAATCAGGAAATACTCCATTGTCAATATATTGATTAAATATGAAAGCTAGATGTGCAATAATGTCAATTAGTGGTTTTATAACACTGACAGAAATGCCCCAGAGATCAGTGGTCTTTTTTACATTAATCATTTTGAATGCCTTGATAATATCGTTTTTGTCCACATGTTCAAAGTAAAATTGTGTGAAACATTCAGGTAAACTATCATTTAACAATGATACTGCTATTACATGAGAAGAGTTTAAAGACTTTGTAGTGGAGACTGGGATATCAGTAAAAAAAGTTTCAAATGCCTTTGCATATTAACAATAATATAATTAAGTAAGATATAGATGTAATCTTGCTTAATTATATTATTGTTAATATTTAAATTTATTACACTATTATGAGTTTTGGATTTTCCGGTCTCACTATTAATTATTTTCCAAGCTGCTTTTATTTTATCTTGACTGTTTCTAATTTTTGAGCTTAAATACTGAGATTTAGCAAAGCGACAAACATTCTTAAAGATTCTTGAGTAATTTTTTACTTTTTCTTTAAACTCTTCACTAAAGTTATACCGTTTTTCACTGTACAATTCATACAAGGTCTTATGAATACCTGCTGTTGCCCACTCACAAAATGTTGAACTGCCAGAGACCACAATAGTTTTGGATGTGAAAATGGAACTGAATACTTTATTAAATTCAGTGAAAAATGGATGAATGGATGAGAAATGGATTATCATCATTATACAATAAAAAAGGCAAGTTGGTATCCAGGTTCAATCTTACTTTCTCTAAACGATCAGTGGTAACTGGTATATAAGTAATTTTTTTTTGTACATCTTTATTGTTCATTTTAGTTTCTATTTGAACTAGTTGACCCCTGGCATCTTACAACGCACGCACACTGAGGACCCACGAGAAACAAGTTGCACTGGGATATTATAGGGTTATCAGAAGTCCGAAGAGATGGAGAGGACATGATAATCCTAAATTCCGGCAACTTATTCTACTACCGGGAGGGCGATCAACTATCTCTGCATGGTGTCGGCTTTCTTGTCCACAAATCCCTCCTTAAAAACATTGTAAAGATCGAAAGCGTGTCGAGCAGGGCAGTGGTAAGTGGTATACCTTATACTCAGAATAAACGGTACCAAACGGTATTCGCTTATGGTCATACAGGTGTACGCACCTCACTCGAAACGTCGAGACGATGAAGTGGAGGCTATGTAAGATAACATTTCAAATGTTATGGCATTTGAAATGTCATCATACCGTCTTTGTATGCAAGCCTCGAAAACACTCTTTACTGTTGGGAAGGGAGGTCAACGCGCGGCTAGATGTGAGGAATGACGAACTGAGAGTAGGGCAATTTGGATTTGGACAGCGGAACCAACGGGGTCAGCGATTTGCCGACTTCATGAAAAAGGAGGGACTCTTTATGATGAACTCCTTTTTCAAGAAGCGGTCGTCCAGAAAATGGACATGGCTTCACCCCGGTGGACACAAACACGTGATAGATTTTATCGTGACAACAAAAAAGCAAATATTTAATGAGTGATAAAAAAAAAAAGTGATCAACAGGGTCAAACAGTGATCACCGAATGGTTAGAGGCTCATTAAATCTTAACGTAAAGCTTGAAAGGTCCCGTCTGATGAAATCTACTCTTCGCCCAAGTCCTGCCCAAATCCAAAACCCCGAGAGCTTGCAGTTGGAACTCCAAGATCGCTTTCAATGCGTCGCCGAATGCGGATCCGTGGATGAAATAAATGACGGTCTGGTGGCCGTTGGCACAAAGTTCTGTAAGACCCAGCTCAAAGGTAGAACCCAAAAACTCTCTGAGCACACTCTAAAACTCATTGCAGAACGTAGCGAAATGAAACTGCTGTCTTCAATGGACATGTCGAAATACAGCACGCTCAATAAACAAATTGCGACGCGTATTGCGTCTCTTTAATACTTCATCATTACATAGTATAAAACAAAGTCGCTTTCCGCTGTCTGTCTGTCCCTATGTATGCTTAGATCTTTAAAACTACGCAACTGATTTTAATGCGGTTTTTTTTTAATAGATAGAGGGATTCAAGAGGAAGGTTTGTATGTATAATAAATGCATAATATAGAAGACAAACACTGATAATTTTAGAGGTTTCCAATGTGGTGTCGTAAATGAACTCATATTTTTACGCTTACATTGCAAACGCTGTATGAACTCTACGAGATAGCTCAAAATAATGTACTACAGTATTGTACACCGTCAAAATATATGTATAGTATATGGCTATCTCTTAGGGATTCATTCTGTAGTATAATTAGTATCAGCATTGAACCCGTGCGAAGCCGGGGCGGGTCGCTAGTATAGTATAAAGAACGCTATAGAGCGCAATCAAATTTTACGAGAGCTCGAGAAGTTCTATGGACAATTGTACACCTCATCGCAAAGTCCTACTACAAGCACGACTAGCGATACACTGAAGACATTCCGGACGACAGAGCTTCTGAGAGCGGGTGGAACACCGGTACTTACGTCCTCCAGAAGCTGTTCAACTCCGTCATCCTCGAGGGAATTACGCCAGAGGCGTGGAACAGGAGCGTGGTGGTACTGTTCATTAAGAAAGGGGATAACACCCTCTTAAAGAATTACAGGCCCATCTCGCTGTTGAGCCATGTCTATAAGCTGTTTTTGAAAGTAGTTACTAATCGTCTCGCTCGTGGGTTTGATGACTTCCGGCCTTTCCGAACAAGCCGGGTTCCGAAAAGGCTTTAACACCATAGACCACATCCATACGCTCCGGCAGGTTATACAGAAGACCGAAGAGTATAACCAGCCATTTTGTTTAGCGTTTGTGGACTATGAAATAGCCTTTGATTCTGTGGAAACCTGGGCAGTGTTGCGATCACTCCAGAGCGGTGCCAAATCTACTATAGGTATATCGAAGTGTCGAAATGTCTGTACAGTAACGCCACAGTATTCGACTCTAGGACCAGAGCACGAATCCAATCCCATCGCATAAAGGGGTGAGACAGGGAGATGTTATTTCTCCGAAACTGTTTAACTCTGCATTGGAGGATGTTTTCAAACTCTTGTACTGGCATAGACATGGTATCAACATCAATGGCGAACGCGTCACTCACCTTCGATTTGCCGACGATATAGTGATCATGGCAGAATCGCTGGAAGATCTAGGCACAATGCTCAGCGACCTCAATATCGTCTCCCAACAGGTGGGTCTTAAATAGAACATGAGCAAAACAAAAATCATGTCAAATGCTTGTGTTGCACCCGTACCGGTACATGTTGGGAGCGATAGAATCGAACTTGTAGACCATTATGTCTATTTGGGTCAGACGATTCAACTAGGCAAGTCCAACTTCGACAAAGAGGTCAAGTCAAGTCAAAGTCAAGTCAAAAGATGATTTATTCAATACAATCACAAGGATCACTTTGAAACGTCTTACATACTAGGTGAATTTAGGTGCCTATTCATCCTAACCCAAGCTCGAGAAGAATTGGCAAGAAACTCGTCTTGGTCCTAGCGCTTTTTTATAATGATCCATCTTATAACTACCTTAACTAAGTAAGTAAGTAAGTAAAAAGTTTATTTTGATAAACTATACACACACAGATATAAATAAATCAATAAAAGAGCATATATATGTGTCGCACTGACTGTGTACAGCACATCAAACAGGGTCAGTGTTCAGCTTAATGCTGCAGTAAACTGCCGCGCTGGTTTTCGACACAGACCGTGGTTGACGCACGGTAATACGTCAACCACGGTCTGTGTCGAAAACCAGCACGGTAACTACGGAATACTAATACACGAGAGTTTATACATTTCAAGTGTGTCGGTTAACTGTCTGACGGCAGAGCGACATGAGGCCATGCATTCTTATCAATAATATAGTCATCTATATTATAATAAGCTTTCTTCAAAAGACTACGATTAATGTATGCTTTTAATTTCTTAATTTAATTATAATTTAGTTTAGTAGCATTTTCAGGAAGCTTATTATAGAAGCGCACCGTGTTCCCCATAAATGACTTATTAACTTTTTCTAGTCGAAACCTAGGGATGTATAATTTATGTTTATTCCTAGTGTTGATTTTATGAAGGTCACTATTTTGCTAAATCCCATCTCTATTTTTATGTGTATATAACAAATTTTCATATATATATTGTGAAGCTATTGTGAAAATATGAATTTCTTTGAATATTTCTCTCAAAGATTCTCGTGGTTTCATTTTATAAATGGCACGTATTGCCCTTTTTTGAATTACAAATACTTTACCAATATCAGCTGCTTTCCCCCAGAGAATGATGCCGTATGACATAACACTATGGAAGTAACTGAAATAATCTAGTCTAGCTGTAGCTTCATCAGTAAGCCACCGTATCGCACGAACTGCATATGCAGCGGAACTAAGCCTACCAGCAAGTGTTTCAATTTGTGGTCTTCACTGTAGTTTTGCATCAATATTAAGACCTAGGAAGATCGTGGAATTTACAAGATTCATTGCCTCTCCATTTATTTTAATGTTGGACGGGCTATGAATAACATTTGGCAAAGTGAATTTGATACATTTAGTTTTTTTTGAATTAGCAAAAGATTATTTACAGTGAACCAGTTAAGAACTAACGATAAGGATTCATTTACGTTATCGCAAATACTGGTTTTACCTCTATAAACTTTAAAAATTAAAGACGTATCGTCTGCAAATAAAACTATATCACAAATATTTTTTACAAAAAACGGTAAATCGTTAACGTATACTAGGAATAAAAAAGGGCCTAGTATCGATCCCTGAGGTACCCCTATATCAATAATTGATCCCAAAGACCTCTCACCACCCACGTCTACTTTCTGGACTCTATTGGATAGATAAGACTGTATGAGGTCAATCGCCCGGTTTTTAATGCCATAATATTTTAACTTTGTGATTAGGGTTGCATGACTCACACAGTCAAAGGCCTTAGATAGATCGCAGAATACCCCAACTGCATCCTGTGACTTCTCCCAGGCCTCAAATATATGCTTTAAGAGCACTATACCTGCATTAGCTGTTGATCGACCTTTAGTAAATCCGTATTGATTACTATGTAGCAGGCCGTTAACGTTAAAGTGGTAAAATAACTGATTAAGAATTATTTTTTCAAAGATTTTACTTAAAGCAGGTAATATCGATATCGGTCTTTAATTAGCGAGATCAAACATAGGAATGAGTTTACTGTGTTTCATGAGATCGGGAAAAACTCCCTCGTCGATACATCTATTAAAAATATAAGCTAAACATGGTGCAATATCTAAGATAATGACACCCAGCACCTTTGTAAACATTGCCCAAAAATCTTCTGTATTTTTTATATTAATTAACTTGAATGCTTTTACAATACTAGCCTCGTTAATGTAGCTAAAACTAAACTCATTCTTACATTTTGCAACACTAGATTCTAAAAGAACGGAAGCTCTGGAGGCTGAAGAGTTTAACGATTTGGTCACTATTTTTGGTATATCTGAGAAAAAACTATCAAATGCATTCGCAACATCCTGTTCCTTTGTCAAAATTGTACCATTTATATTTAATTTGAACTGTATATTGCGAGCCCTTGATTTACCTGTTTCATTATTAATTAATTTCCAAGTTGCTTTTATTTTATTTGTTGAATTTTCTATTATTTTTCTCAAAAACAGTGACTTAGCCGCATGACAAACTTTTTTGAAGACTTTTGAGTAATTCCTAACATATAAGATAAAAACTGGATCATCTAACTCTCGGGTAGCATATAATTCATACAATGTATTCCTACTTCTATAAATACCCGGTGTAGAACAGTCGACAAATCGAGCACAATTTTTTGTTTTGCATGTTTTTACTGTAAATATATTAAATTAGACAATGTGGTGAAAAGATCATCAATGCATGGTACAAGGGAAACTTTGTGTTCAATTCTACTTTGAAATGTTTTGATGCGGCTCTCTGTAATAGGTCGGTGAGTAAAGTTCTGAGCTTCAACTATACGATCACAAGAAAAGGTGGCGCATTGACCGTAATGGTCAGAACTAAAATGTTTTAATACACACTTATGCACCTGTGTGCAACTGCAATAAATGTTATCTAGACAAGTGGCTGTTGTTAGTGTCACTCTTGTAGGTTCATCAAAAAGAGGACTTAAATTGAAACACTTAAATAAGTTTAAAAGTCTTTCAGATAATGGATCAATCGGAATATTTATATTAAAATCACCACAAACAATTATGATTTTATCACAAGCTATTTTTTGCAATACTTCTTCCATAGTGCATTCATATAACCCAAAATCAGCATTGGGAGGACGGTAAACGCTCACGACGACATGCCGCTCCAGCTCGACACACGACACCTCAATAATTCTTTCAATAGAATTATTTCTAATATCCTTACGTTCCTTGCATTTTAAGTTATTTTTTACAATAATTAACGAGCCACCACGTATTGCGCTCTTGCGTTTATAGCTGCTGACAATGTTGTAATTTTCGTAGAAAGGAAGTACCTCAGATTGTACCATCCAATGTTCAGTGATACACATAATATCTACACTGAAATGATTTAAAATAATTCACATTCTAATACTTTGCTGGGCAGGCCTTGCATATTTTGGTGAACTACATGTAAACTGCTGTTTTTCCCATTGTCGACTTGGTCAGTTTAAATGCTGATCAGTTGGCCCTACTACATTTTTTCCCTCAGTACTATTACTAAATATGGGGTCGTCATTACACTGTGTTATAGTTCTAATAACAGAATCAGAAATATTAAATGCTAACAATTTAGCAATAATTAACTTACTACGTCTACTAAGGTATACCTTTTGTCAAATAAAAATTACTAATAAAATTATTAGTGTCTAAATATAAAATGTCACTATGACATTTTATTCATACGACATGTCAAATTTGGTCAGCCGACAAATCCAACTCGGATGGGCAAATTAAATTACGGCACATTACGACAAATTACGGCACATCTTCTCGTCACAGATAACGCAGAGCCTCAAGACGAAAGTCTACAATCAGTGCGTGTTGCCAGTGATGACATACGGAACTAAGACCTGGTCGCTGACTCTTGGCCTCATACACAAGCTCAGAGTCACGCAACGTGCTATGGAGAGAGCTATATTGGGTGTTTCACTACGTGATAAAATAAATAAATAATGTTTAACGCCGGACATTTGACACAGCGTCATCTGGCCCCAATGTAGGCAGAGCTTGTTTTACGGGTACAACATGACTGATATACTACTAATATACTTTTCTTTGTAAATACATACATATTAAACATGGAAACACCCAGATTCGAGACAAATACTTACGTCTCAGCCGGACCCTAGTCCGCTGCACAGAAGTCGTGAAAGGGATGGTTGTTTACCGATGGTGATGTTTCCAGGAGGAGGTGTGCGCGCTGGTGACGCGCGTGGCGGGCGCGGGCGCCGGCGCGGCCGTGCTCAGTGCGCGTCTGGCCGGCGCCGAGCTCGTCATGTGCTCGCGCGAGGAGCTCGTGTGCGTGGCGAGACTGCGCCTCGGCCCGGCCGTCAAACTGTACAGCTGCGTGCGGGAACTGCGCACTCTGCCCACCTGATGCCCACCTGATGCCCACAGCATGCCCACCTGATGCCCACAGCACGCCCCCCGCGCACTGCTATCTCTTCTACTCCGCTGTCGCTCCACCTTCGATACTCGGAAGGTTGATTGGTGAATCGATTTGCGATGTCGACGGCTACTTCGAGTGTCAAACTCTCCAGATGTTCGATTCGGATTCGGAGTTCCACGCGGGCGTTTTATTTGAACGATTTATTTTGGACCTTTAACTTGATGGAGATCATCTTGGAGTGAAAATGTGACTTCATCTTGTGATAGCTATTGAGTCGTAATATTATTTTGCGTAATAGTGAGCATCGATGTTTTCATCGGTGGATCCATCCTGGCAAATTTGTATCTGTGCGCTTCATCAGTATTCTAAATTATTAAAATCGTGACTTCAAGGTTTTGTCTTTATTATTTTAAGCGATGCGTAATCATTAGTTATACCGTGAGAAAGTACGTGATATGTTTGTATTTATACTATATTGTACTAAGCCAAATGTAGGCTGTTTGATAAGTTCTAAAGTTACCAATCTGCCAGTGAGACAAGCAAGTTGACTTCGATTCCTAAAGGGATTAATGAAATAAATGTGCGAGTTTTTAATATCATAGATAAACAGAGATCTTAAGACTTTTGTACTTTCTCTAATGCTTATTGTTACTCTGAGTTTTTTGCCAAATACCTATTTATTTTCTTCCTATTTACCCAACTGACAAAACTATGATATTATTAAAATTAGTTTTAGGCAGACTATTAGTTCTTTAAGTTATAGTCAACGGTTACATTATTATGTTTTGTATGTAAGATTGACATAGTGGTTAGATATTTTTATAAATCTGAAATTGGAAATAAGCACAAAATGGATTAACAATAATCATGCTTTAAAAATGAGGGTTGTGATTGTAGCAATCTATTTTGTGTGTTAAGCAAAATTAGCTGTACTTAAGTAGATTTCTTTTCAAAATCTAGTATTTTTACATTATTAATCGTAAATAAATGTTTTGGAAGATTTCAATCTATCATTTATGAAATGTATGTCTAGAAAATTGTTTTGGTTACATTATTGTAAATAAACTTGTTAATTAAAATGACTTGTTGTAAATAATAGGTTAAATAGTAATTTTAGGGATTTAGTGCAATTTATTTACTTTATTGTAATGTTTAGTAGTTCTTTGTTGGAGGTAGTCTTAGAAAACTACACTTTTTTTACAGACAGTTATTTCAATAATTTTTAAAGCTGAGTGACATTAATTTAACTTTGGAGTGATAAAATCTTTTAAGAAGAGTTAGTATGTTATTAATCTAATCTTCTGAAACAGATATTACCTACAGTGGTACAGATTCTGCATTACATACTCGCTATAGCAAAATTTATGTTTTTCAGTCCTATTTTGTTAAAGCAAATAAGATTGCAATAGTTTTCTCAGCACTGTACGAAGTCATACAATTATTTTTAATATTATTTTTATTAGATATTGGTGGCAATTTGGTTGGTTCATTTCTAAAATTAGGAATTGTCTAAATTATATTTAGTTAGTCATAGCATTTGTAAAACCTATTCGGTTGGTACCATCTAACTGAATTAGGAACACTTAATTAAATTAGATAAAATTAAATTAGGATAAGTTGGTAGCAGCAGAATACCAATGTTACATTTGACAGTTCTAAACCCAAGTTTAGCTAAAATTAGTTAGGTTGGTGCCAACAGAATTGAGGCCATTGTCTCCTTGTTTTAAAAAGAAGATTCTTTAGAGTTATCATTATGTTGTAACTATACAATAATTATCTACTACAATTGCTTGTTATAATGATCTAACACATTGTGTGTCAGTAGATATTCTAGTTTTAGGAGATGAAATTTATTTTATGCAACTAAATGGGCCACTTTGTACCACAGTGGCTAAATAAATGTACATATATTGTTATGTACTGTTTTTATATGGCTATTAAAAAGTAGCTGGAATGTGCCATTTTATCGGCACGGAGTTCTCAAAATTTATTCATTGTAATAAAATTTTGCGTAACTAATTGGAATAATTTTTCATTAACATTTACCTATCTATTGTTATTTTCATACAAACTTTGACATCCTATCGAATTCACAATATAATAGGCTCCTTAAACACGAAAGACGAAGTGTCCGTTAGAAAATGGGTGAAAGGTATTTTAGATATTATTTTTAGGTGTTTTTTCGGTATATGAAGTATTCCAGCTACCAAGTCAATTTATCTACAATCTATCTATATGTATACATGCACCTACACATATCGGTTAATGGGTATAATCGGTTCAGCTGTTCGACATGGTTAAATTTTTTTTACAATTAGCTTAGAAAATTTATTTATGACATTTATTATAGATGTCATAAATAAATTTTCTAAGCTAATTGTAATAACTTTATAAATGTCATAAATAAGTTAACGTTATGATCCCTGGTTTTATGCTAGTGTTAGGTTAGAATAGTTAAGTTAAGATTTACCATGTACTTTAAAACGTGTCTCAATTTCAGTCAAAAGTTAATTGTTGCTAAAAGTAGTGCTATCACTACCGCTTTGTAAGACAGATAGTGTCAAGACGAATCATTAAAATCAATCAATCAATAATTATTTATTTATCTGTTTTTAGGGTTTCGTACCTCAAGAAAAAAACGGAACCCTTATAGGATCACTGTTTTCCGTCTGGCTGTCTGTCTATCTGACAAGATCCTTCATCTCGCGAACGCGTGATGTCGAGTTGAAATTAAAACGATATACTCAGGTCTACAGTTTCTTGGAGCTGTAAAAAAATCTAACTTCTAAGTTAACGTAAAAAAAAGTTACGGCCGTTTATGCCGCAAAAAAAGTATATTCAGTCAGACACTCAAGGGAATCAAAATATATAGGGCACATAATTTCCCATTGACCTAGAACTATGAAATTTGACATGTAATACCGTCATACTACAAGTATAAGGAAAAATCTGAAAACTATACATTTGTAATTTAATCATAAAAACGGTCTTTATGCGAGGAACGGTGGTCCAAATTTCGAATTGAGTTAACTGTGTCATGTGGGGTATCGTATAAAAGGGCTTCATTGGCACACGCTTAAACAGATTTTTAATTATTTTTATGATTCGATTTATGACAAAAATGAAAATAAAAACATTTTTCCCTTTTTTATAAGTTGGTACCTATAGGTAGGTAGGTAGGTACCTAATAATTTTATTTTAATTGCATGTACCGACAAATTTGTACGAAACCCTCGGTGGGCGAGTCGACTCGCACTTTTCAGATTTTTATTTCTTTTATATTTAAACTAGCTGTTACCCGCGACTTCGTCCACGTGAATATCAGTTATCGCGGTTGGATAAACATTATTACCATGTCCTTCTTTGAGGTTTAAGCTTATCTATACTAAATTTCGCCAAAATCAATTCAGTAGTTAGCCATGAAAGCGTTAGACAGACAAGCAGAGTTACTTCTGCGCGCGTGAACCCGAACATACCTGTTTTGTGGCGGAGTTATTATAAAATGATGATATATCTTCTACGATGTTAATTCAAATCAAGGGATGTCAAGGACAATTTTGTTCACAATGAAATACTTGTGATTAATAACATATTTATTTGAATCATCATATCAGCCTTTAGGAAGTCCACTGCAGAACATAGGCCTCCCCAATTGATTTCCAGGAAGAACGATTTTGAGCCCTCTCCATCCACCGACTTCCTGCGATCTTTACAATGTCGTCAGTCCATCGGGTGGGGGGTCGTCCTACATCCTACTACGTACGTTTCGTTTTCCTGTCCTTGGTCGCCATTCGAGAAATTTTACTCCCTAACGGTTATAAGTTCTGCGAGCTATATGACCTGCCCATTGCCACTTCGACTTGCAAATTTTGAGTGCTATGTCGGTGACTTTAGTTCTTCTACGGATTTTCTCGTTGCGGATTTTATCACGTAGTGAAACACCCAACGGCTCTAAGGTTGTGTATGAGGTTAATAGTTAGCGACCAAGTCTCAGTTCCATATGTCATCACTGGCAACACGCACTGATTAAAGACTTTCGTCTTGAGGCTCTGCGGTATCTGTGACGAGAAGATGTGCCGTAATTTCCCGAACGCTGCCCATCCGAGTTGGATTCGTCGGCTGACCTCTTTGTCGAAGTTGGACTTGCCTAGTTGAATCGTCTGATCAAAATAGACATAATGGTCTATAACTTCGATTATATCGCTCTCAACATGTACCGGTACGGGTGCAACATGAGCATTTGACATGATTTTTGTCTTGCTCCTGTTCATTTTAAGACCCACCTGTGGAGAGACGATATTGAGATCACTGAGCACTGCACCAAGGTCTTCCAGCGATTCTGCCATGATGACTAAATCGTCGGCAAATCGAAGGTGAGTGATGCGTTCGCCATTGATGTTGATACCATATCTATGCCAGTACAAGAGCCTGAAAACATCCTCCAATGCAGAGGTGAACAGTTTCGGAGAAATAACATCTCCCTGTCTCACCCCTTTATGTACTGGGATTGGATTCTTACTCTGGTACTGGAGTCGGATAGACATGGTGGCGTTACTGTACAGATATTTCAACACTTCGATATACCGATAGTCGATTTGGCACCGCTGGAGTGACCGCAATACTGCCCAGGTTTCAACAGAATCAAAGGCTTTCTCATATTTCACAAACGCTAAACAAAGTGGCTGGTTATTCGGTCTTCTGTATAACCTGCCGAAGCGTATTGATGTGGTCTATGGTGTTAAAGCCTTTTCGGAACCCGGCTTGTTCGGGAGGCTGGAATGGAAGTCGTCAAACCTACGAGCGAGACGATTAGTTACTACTCTCGAAAACAGCTTATAGACATGGCTCAATCTCGCTAGATGGGCCTGTAATTCTTTAAGAGGGTGTTATCCCCTTTCTTAAAGAACAGTACCACCACGCTCCTGTTCTACGCCTCTGGTGTAGTTCCCTCGAGGGTGACGGAATTGAACAGCTTCTGGAGGTCCTTAAGTACCGGTGTTCCACCCGCTCTCAGAAGCTCTGTCGTTATTCCGTCTTCCCCCGGTGCCTTGTTGTTCTAAGCTGCTTGAGAGCCGTTCGGATCTCGTATAGGCTGACGTCCGGAATGTCTTCAGTGTAGTGTCGGGTTAGGTGGGCTCTTGCATCGCTAGTCGTGCTTGTAGTAGGACTTTGCAATGAGGTGTATAGTTGTCCATAGAACTTCTCGAGCTCTCGTAAAATCTTTGGCTTTGAGGAAACGACCCTGCCACCGTCGGTCTTCAGCTTCGTCAACAGGATTTGCCCAATAGACAGATCTCTCGCGAACACTTTGGAGCCTTGGTTGCACTATATTGCGTTCTTTATATTAAAAGTATTATAGAGACGCAAATCGCGTCGCATAGACTTAGAGATCTGTTTATTAAGCGTACTGTATTTCGAAATGTCCTCTAAAGACTGCAGTTTCATTTCGCTACGTTCTGCCATGAGTTTTAGAGTTTGCTCTGAGAGTTTTTGGGTTCTCCTTTGCGCTTGGTCTTACAGAACTTTGACCCAACGGCATGGCCAATTTCCACCAGCCCGTCATTTATTTCGTCCACGGATCTGCATTCGGCGAGGCATTGGAAGCGATTTTGGAGTTCCAACTGAAAGCTCTCGGGGTTTTGGATTTGGGCAGGACTTGGGCGAAGAGTAGATTTCATGAGACGGGACCTTTCTAGCTTTACGTTAAGATTTAATGAGCCTCTAACCATTCGGTGATCACTGCCGGTTTTGACCCTGTTGATCACTGAGACATCGTTAAATATTTGCTTTTTTGTAGTCATGATGAAATCTATCTCGCGTTTGTGTCCACCGGGTAGAAGCCACGTCCATTTCCTGGACGACCGCTTCATGAAAAAGGAGTTCATCATAAAGAGTCCCTCTTTTTCCATGAAGTCGGCCAATCGCTGGCCCCGTTGGTTCCACTGTCCAAATCCAAATTGCCCCACTCTCAGTTCATCACCGTTCCTCATACCTAGCCGCGCGTTGAATTCCCCCATTACAACCGTAAGGTGTGTTCTCGAGGCTTGCATGGCATTTGAAATGTCATCATACATAGTCTCCACTTCATCGTCTGGACGTTTCGAGTGAGGTGCGTACACCTGTATGACCTTAAGCGAATACCGTTTGGTTATTCTGAGTATAAGGTATACCACCCTGCTCGACACGCTTTAGATCTTCGCGCTTGGAGATCTTAGAGATTCATCGCACCCCCTGTTTCGCCGTTACCGTGGCCGCCATCTATGCCAGGAATAGCAGAACTGCCGGGAACTGGGGGCCGTCTTCTATTTGTGTACATCATTTTGGGGGGTTTTGCCATAGTCGCCACGCTTGGCAAGCGGCTTGGTGTCCGCAGATCTTTGTGTTATGGAATCGGGAGGTGCTGCTGCCCAATCCCCTGGTGTGTATTCCCTTAATCGCATTTTACGATATCCACGGGAGGAGATGGAGGGGTCCTATTCTATGCCGGAACCACCACGGACACCAATTATTTAGATTGGATAAGGATTAATATTATGTTGATAAAACTCGCAAATATTCGCAAATAATGTATTAATTACGAACAAATTTGATTACCATGAAATAGGTTATAGTGAGTCAATCTTAAAAGATAGACACGCTGTCGCGGACTTTATATTATAACTTTTAAAGAGGAATAATTCCATCATACATAATTTTTGCGTTACTTAAACCGTTAACCGATACTCTCAAAAATTAGGTTTTTTTTCCCGTTTTTACAACATTTTCCATTGGTACTTCGCTCCTATTGGTCGCAGCGTGATGTTATAGACTTCCGCGATGAATTCCAACCACAAAAATATTTTTTCAATTCAAACCAGTATACAAATACAAATTTAAATTCCAAATATCCAAGTTCCATACAAATTCCTTCCAACATGTATCGATAACGAGATCATCATAAATGATTAGGTACTAACCAGCTGATTATTTTATTTTTACTTAGTTAATATTTATATAATTTAACAGTCATATTGTCCTACAAATTGCGTGGTACGTTATCCCGGTCCTACGCTCTGAAATTGGATATCAAGGATACTTTTGGTAATTTTATGAATTCTACAGAATGTCGTTGAATGATAGTGAAGATTTTATTACTCGTAGGTATAGTATAGTATAATAAAGCACTATATATCACTCGGGAGAAAGTGCGATTCCTACCTCGTGTGTTTTAAGGCCCTCGCCCTCGGGCCTCAAATGACACACTCGGTAGGAATTGGGTACTTTCTCGCCTAGGTGTACAATATACTTTTGTAGGTATGTACGATTTCGCGTCGCTCACAAGAACTCGGCCGAATTTCGTCTTACCCGTATCAAAATTTAACTGACCCAAGAACTGTAGGTAAGCGACCATTGACAACGACATGACTGAATGGGCTTTGGAGCAATTGGAAACTGATCCTTATTTTCATCAAAAAATGCCACACAGCTCATGCCACATCAGACATCTCACGTGGAGGTGATGTGAACTAGCCACCGAGATACGATTTTTACGATTGTACGATTTGACACCGATAGGCTATTTCTTTCACCATAAGCCTCAAACCACAGCGGCTCTCAAAGCTAACATAAATAATGCCTATCGGCTCGTCGGTCGGTCCACGGATCGGTCCACCCATCGGTCAAATTCAGCCTGATTTATGCGTCAGAGTCAGGAAAATTTAATATTTCGGATGCGCACTACCCAAAGAAGCCGCAGCGGACATTTAAACGTTATTAAATTCCATACATAATGGCAGCGATATACCTTTCAAGCGAATAAAAAAATTACTTGATATCGCACGCACATTTTGCTTTATTTAAATTTAAAGATAGTAAGCGCTTAAAAAATATAATCTGTAATGTTGTGTTAGGGGTTAATGCATGAAATTGACGTTTTCCACTGAAAAGTTTTTAAAAAACATTTGTTTTTCTAGGTTTTCATAAATTTATTTAATTAAAGTACCCTTAATTATACTATACCGTGGTGGTTCCGGCATAGAATAGGACCCCTCCATCTCCTCCCGTGGATGTCGTAAAAGGCGACTAAGGGAACACACACCGGGGGATTGGGCAGCAGCACCCCCCTAGCACAAAATACTGAATCTGCCGTCACCAATCCGTCTGCCAAGCGTGGTGACTATGGCAAAACCCCCCATATGATGAACACAACTAGAAGACGGCCCCCAGTTCCCGGCAGTTCCGCTATTCCTGGCATAGGTGGCGGCCATGGTAACGGCGGAACAGGGGGTGCGAAGAATCTCCGGCAGAGGTCCAGCTACCAATCCCAACGACCCCTGGCCCTGGCAACATACAACGCACGCACAACACTGAGGACCGACGAGAAGTTGATAGAGCTGGAAGAAGTAGTAAATAAGTTGCACTGGGATATTATGGGGTTATCAGAGGTCCGAAGAGAGGGAGAGGACACGATAATCCTAAATTCCGGTAACTTATTCTACTACCGGGAGGGCGATCAACTTTCTCAGCACGGTGTCGGATTTCTCGTCCACAAATCCCTCGTTAACAACATAGTAAAGATCGAAAGCGTGTCGAGCAGGGTGGTATACCTGATACTCAGAATAACCAAACGGTATTCGCTTAAGGTCATACAGGTGTACGCACCTCACTCGAAACGTCCAGACGATGAAGTGGAGACTATGTATGATGACATTTCAAATGCCATGCAAGCCTCGAAAACACACTTTACGGTTGTGATGGGGGACTTCAACGCGCGGCTAGGTGTGAGGAATGGCGATGAACTGAGAGTGAGGCAATTTGGATTTGGACAGCGGAACCAACGGGGTCAGCGATTGGCCGACTTCATGGAAAAGGAGGGACTCTTTATGAAGAACTCCTTTTTCAAGAAGCGGTCGTCCAGGAAATGGACGTGGCTTCACCCCGGTGGACACAAACGCGAGATTGATTTCATCATGACTACAAAAAAGCAAATATTTAATGATGTCTCAGTGAGCAACAGGGTCAAAACCGGCAGTGATCACCGAATGGTTAGAAGCTCA
Organism: Lampropteryx suffumata; assembly: GCA_948098915.1. Classification (NCBI taxonomy): domain Eukaryota; kingdom Metazoa; phylum Arthropoda; class Insecta; order Lepidoptera; family Geometridae; genus Lampropteryx; species Lampropteryx suffumata. The sequence continues at coordinate 20,481,097 of OX402546.1, forward strand.
TTAAATCTTAACGTAAAGCTAGAAAGGTCCCGTCTTATGAAATCTACTCTTCGCCCAAGTCCTGCCCAAATCCAAAACCCCTCTGAGCATACTCTTAAACTCATGGCAGAGCGTAGCGAAATGAAACTGCAGTTTTCAGTGGACATGTCGAAATACAGCTCGCTCAATAAACAGATCTCTAAGTCTATGCGACGCGATTTGCGTCTCTTTAATACGAGTAGTATTAAGAACGCAATAGAGCGCAACCAAGGTTCCAAAGTGTTCGCGAGAGATCTGTCTATTGGGCAAAGTCTGTTGACGAAGCTGAAGACCGATAGTGGCAGTGTCGTTTCCTCGAAGCCAGAAATTTTACCAGAGCTCGAGAAGTTCTATGGACAACTATACACCTCATTGAAAAGTCCTACTACAAGCACGAATAGCGATGCAAGAGCCCGCCTAACCCGACACTACACTGAAGACATTCCGCACGTCAGCCTATATGAGATTCGAACGGCTCTCAAGCAGCTTAAGAACAACAAGGCACCGGGGGAAGACGGAATAACGACAGAGCTTCTGAGAGCGGGTGGAACACCGGTACTTAAGGTCCTCCAAAAGCTGTTCAACTCCGTCATTCTCGACGGAACTACGCCAGAGGCGTGGAACAGGAGCGTGGTGGTACTGTTCTTTAAGAAAGGGGATAACACCCTCTTAAAGAATTACAGGCCCATCTCGCTGTTGAGCCATGTCTATAAGCTGTTTTCGAGAGTAGTTACTAATCGTCTCGTCGTAGGTTTGACGACTTCCAGCCTCCCGAACAAGCCGGGTTCCGAAAAGGCTTTAACACCATAGACCACATCCATACACTTCGGCAGGTTATACAGAAGACCGAAGAGTATAACCAGCCACTTTGTTTAGCGTTTGTGGACTATGAGAAAGCCTTTGATTCTGTCGAAACCTGAGCAGTGTTGCGGTCACTCCAGCGGTGCCAAATCGACTATCGGTATATCGAAGTGTTGAAATGTCTGTACAGTAACGCCACCATGTCTATCCGACTCCAGGACCAGAGCACGAATCCAATCCCATTGCATAAAGGGGTGAGACAGGGAGATGTTATTTCTCCGAAACTGTTCACCTCTGCATTGGAGGATATTTTCAAGCTCTTGTACTGGCATAGACATGGTATCAACATCAATGGCGAACACATCACTCACCTTCGATTTGCCGACGATATAGTCCTCATGGCAGAATCTCTGGAAGACCTTGGCACAATGCTCAGCGACCTTAATATCGTGTCCCAACAAGTGGGTCTTAAAATGAACATGAGCAAGACAAAAATCATGTCAAATGCTCATGTTGCACCCGTACCGGTACATATTGGGAACGATATAATCGAAGTTGTAGACCATTATGTCTATTTGGGTCAAACGATTCAACTAGGCAAGTCCAACTTCAACAAAGAGGTCAGCCGACGAATCCAACTCGGATGGGCAGCGTTCGGGAAATTACGGCACATCTTCTCGTCACAGATACCGCAGAGCACACACAAGCTCAGAGTCGCGCAATAGTCGTGCTATGGAGAGAGCTATGTTGGGTGTTTCACTACGTGATAAAATCCGCAATGAGGAAATCCGTAGAAGAACCAAAGTCACCGACATAGCACTCAATAATTTGCAAGTTGAAGTGGCAATGGGCAGGCCATATAGCTCGCAGAACTGATAACCGTTGGGGAATAAAAGTTCTCGAATGGCGACCAAGGACAGGAAAACGAAGCGTAGGACGACCCCCCACCCGATGGAGTTGATGACATTGTAAAGATCGCAGGAAGTCGGTGGATGGAGAGGGCTCAAAATCGTTCTTCCTGGAAATCTGTTGGATAGGCCTATGTTCAGCAGTGGACTTTGTAAAGGCTGTTATGATGATTATGATGATGACCCTTAATTATCTATACATTTTTGCGATCTCATAGGAAGATCACTTTAATTTTGCGAATTGAACTCTCGGGACTTGGACTCAAGAAATTGTGTGAAGGCATTCTGAATTGCTTCATGGGAAGTTTTTTTTTTTATAATATTTATAATTGACCAAATCTCGAAATCCCAAATGAGGTTTCATGAGGTTCATAATGACAAATAGTCATTTTGCAAAAAAACTAGTAGACATAGTAATTTTATTTTTCAGAAGTAAAATCTTGAGTAATTAATTATTAAAAAATACTGGCAAGCGATAATATCATAAAGTAAAGTTGTACTCAAAGTTGTCAAAAACGCATAATTGGTGCGTAGACAGAGCTGTCTACGTTTTGGTGCCACTACCCTATGTAAATTTATTAACAAAGTTGTAAACTAATACATATACCTTATCACTATTTAGCTATTACTAAACATACTAATCATATTTATGCGCAAAATGTGTTGTCTTTGCTTGTTGTGGTGTCCTCAATGTTTTAGACTTATTGAAACAGTCACCTTGATAAAACATTTTTGAGTCTCCCTTCGATATACTTCGACCTACTTTCAATTTACTCAGACTCAACCCTTACATAAGTTTGTGGTGTCTACTACCTAACTGTAGAAGGTATCAGTATACGTGTTTAAGAAAATACACAAGTTCAGGTAAACACAGTGCGTATGCGCCACGTCTGTTCACCTCTGCGTTGGGTTAGTAGGAGTAGGAGTGAGGGGATCGGACGGTTCGCTCGTCACTAATCATTAAGGTGTTCCAGGGTAAGACCGGACGATTTTTTAGGAAACCATTCGCATGTTGCAAAATATTTGTTTTCTCCACCATTAAATTGTTGGCAAACTTAAAATTTTATTAGAGCTTTGTATAAAAGATAGGTTTATAAATATATATTTTCGATAACCCTCTAAACACAACGGTGGCTGAGTTATAGGTGATTAAAGTAATAGTATTTTTTATAAAACCATGGGAAAGATCGGACCTTGATGGGGTAACATCGGGCTACATTCTAAAACCGCCTCTGTGGCTCCAAACATAAGCTACATATAATAAAAATATACCCAACAATAAAGCATCTATATCGATTTTCGGGATACTGTTTGAACGACAAAAATGAGAGGCAAAATATTTTTTTTATCATTCTGATAATCCGATGTTACCCCGGTACAGAAAAAATGAAGTTTTTTATGTTTCTCAAACTTTGACAAACCTAACCTAACCATGGCGCGTAGGTAGGAATACGAAGATACAAAGGTTTAGCAAGCACCTCATAGTTTGTTTTATTAACTAACCAGCCTTATCATTGTGCAAATTAGATCCTGTACCTACCGACCTGTTTTGTTTATTTTTCTCGGCTATAAGGTTAAATTTAAGGTTCTTAATGTTAGACAAAAAGGAATAAGTAAATAATTTTTTACCGAATTTTGAATAAATAAAGCTTTTATTAAAATCAATAAGTAGGTACTTAAGTAGGTACTTAGTAAATAAAATTTTCAAAATTAAATATATTATCATATCAATCAATAAAAAAAGTAAGAGCTTGGGAGGCGATGAACGTTCGGGACGTCCAAAAACTGCAACTTCCGACGAAAACATCACTAAAGTTCACTAAATGGAGCTAGACGACCGCCGAATTAAAGTGAGAGATAGCAGAGGCTATGAACATGTCAAAAGAACGTGTTTGTCACATATTAAATCAACATTTATACATGAGAAAGCCGTCCGTGCGTTTGGTGCCGCGTTTGCTCACATCAACGTCAATGCACCGTCTCACACCTCAGCGGTTGTCATGGCGAAAATCCATGAATTACGGTTTGAACTGCTTGCCTTACTCACCAGATCTAGCCCCAAGCAACTTCTTCAAGGGAACAAAATCCCTCATTCAAAAATTGCACTCGGAGGACAAATTTTTCGTCAAATGATGAGGCAATCACCTTCGTGAATAAGTGTTTTGCAGAGAAAAAAGTACTATTTAGACGGGTTACAGAGATAGGAGCATCGCTGGGAGAATTATGTAGAGTTACAATGAAACTATGTTGAAAAGAAATCTTTGTTAGGTCGCTTTTCAACTTTTAACTTTTAACTTTTCAGACCACCCTCGTATATAATATATAATACATACATATATTATATAATTACAGCTTTTAGCTTTTATTATCAGGCTAATCGGCTAACAAAATTGTAAAAAAAAAAATTAGTTAAAATATTTTTTTTAAAGTTAGAGAAACTGGTTATATTTTACAGTTGGGAAAGATCGGACAGAATTTATCCGAACTTTACCCATTCAAATTTAGATGGGGAAAGACCGGATCTCAGTCTACATACAGTTTTAACGTGTCTAGATCACTTTAATCAGCCAACAAATTGTCACATTGATATGATAAGCCACAAAACTCGTAAAAAACACAGCCGTTACACCAGAATTTACAATAAAAGTTGCCGTGGGTAATCCGGATCTTTAAAAAATCTCATTTTACCTACCTAACTTTTCATATCCAAGTGAACGGAACACGTACTGACGGTCCGAGCGACTGGCAATGGCAACGACTCATAGGATGGGCACAACAAAATGCGATTGCAGGCAATATTTACAACAATTAAAAAATAGCCTACATTAGGGAGATATTCGATTTATTCGATCTTACCCCTGATCCGATCTTACCCTGGAACACTAATCATATATTGATACTATGTATATCACATCATTCTGTCGACACCGACATTGGCGAAATTGTGGAAAGTAACCACAGACGCCATAACCAAAAGAAGAAGAAGAAGTACCCATTTTGTACCTACATTCATTTTCATTTCATTCACTTCACTTATTTTCTTAGTCTGTGATTCTGTGAATGTGAAATTTTTTGTTCTTGTGTTTTGTTGGGCTATTAGCTATTTTCATGTGTATTTTTGCTAGATTTTATCTAAAATAAAGGTTGAAAACTTATTAAAATGTCTCTCTACTGCGCAAGTAAGCATGAACTGCAATATTTTTGGTACAGTTCTAATACGCTTGGTTTATTGTCGTTTTTATGACGCGCGAAGTTGCCGGGAGTTCAAGCTTTTGTTTGAGATGATATCTATTTTGCTCAGTTCATACTTTTATTTCGTAAGACCTATGTTTATGTTCATCCCTTAGTTATATCTATCGTATGTTCATGTAATTACTTTTACTGCTTTCCTACTCAAACATAACCTAACTTTCGTGTTGTTAGTATCCAATGAAGTCCCCGAGGCTCCAGTGGTATCCCCGTCTTCAGGAGCAGTGTTCGAGAAGCGTGTAATTGAGAAATACATCATAGAGAATGGGGTTGACCCTATCAATGGAAAAGAACTACGGGTTGAAGATCTCATTGAGATAAAAAGTGAGTACAATCAGCTGTGACCCAAACCAGGCACAATTTTTCAAACAAAAACTCAATTTATTTATCATTTATAAACATGTTTGAAGTTGCGCAAAGTTTTTATACTAGTGCTTATTGTAATTAATTAGTTGCATTGTACCTAAATAAACTCATAATATTGAAATTTAAAGCCCCACCGATAGTGAAGCCTAAGCCTCCGAGTGCCACTTCCATCCCTGCAACTTTGAAGAGCATGCAAGATGAGTGGGATGCTCTGATGCTGCATGCTTTCACACAACGCCAGCAGCTGCAGACTGCTAGGCAGGTGAGTGCTCATCTCAAATATTCAAAACATAGCAAATTAATAAGTATATATATTATGTTAAAGTTTGTCTCATAGGAGGACTCAAACTTGCAACTATGCTGGTATAATAACTATGGGCACATTAAAATAGGATGTTCAGCTTGTCTCAGTACTGTCCATTCATAAGTATTAACCATTGTTTACCATGACAGGAACTGAGTCACGCACTGTACCAGCACGATGCAGCATGTCGGGTGATCGCTCGTCTCACCAAGGAGGTGACAGCTGCTCGAGAGGCTCTTGCCACTCTGAAGCCTCAAGTCGGTGTTGTGGCACCACTACCAACGCACCAGGTTAGTAGATTGGATATATTGTGTTATGTGCTCTTATTCACCACTGAGATACTTATAGTTTATTGTGTCATAATATTATGTATGAAACAAACGTAACTGAGAAGCTTGTGTAGCTAACAGATTATCAAAATTAGAGGACTGATGCTGATGTGCAGCAAGGTCTTAATTTAGGTGGGTGATTTCCAGTTGTATTTAAGCTATTGGTCTCAGTTATAAAAAAGGCAAATTAAAATATTATAAATTAAATAAAACCCAAAGGACCATTTTGAATCATCTTACATGCAAGGTGAATACTGGTTCCTAATTCTAAAAATTTCATACCATTTGATCTGAAAATCAAAGCGTGAAGAAAGCGAGAGGCGTCACCTAAGAGTTTTTGTCTGGATCATTTGAGCTAAGGTTAGTGTGGTAACATGGGTTTGTTTGCAGACGGAGTGGGGCGCGACAGGCGGCGGCGCGGCGCCGGCCGGCATGTCGGGCGCGGTGGTGGCGCGGCTACAGGAGCGGGCCACGGCGCTGACGCAGGAACGCAAGCGCCGCGGCCGCACCGTGCCCGAGGGCCTGCTGTCGCACGACCAGATCCGAGCCTTCAACACGCTCGCCTCGCATCCGGTACCTATACTTAGCGCTCTATATTAACAGCCTTCGAGAATCACGCGGATGTGAATGCGTCATCTCATTGAGGATAAGAATGATCAAAAGGCCTTGACAGGATCCACATTCTGATGGCGTTCACGCATGTAGGAAGAAATTGTATGGATATGACACTAGCCTGTGATAATCACGTGACTGAAGCGTCATTGTTGCTGTCATTTCCAAATCGTTTAGATCTTTACACAAAAGGTGTTAACGTGAAAAAAAACTAAGTGCGGGATGTTTATTCCAGGTTTCAAACGAATTCAACAGTAGTTTGCAAAATAAAATTATAAAAATAATGTTGTATGGAGCTTCCATATTTTGTTTTGGTTTACAAATCAGGCTGTTTCTCGAAATCTAGTAAAGCCATACTATTATTATAATTGCTGAACATAGACTTCAGAACACTACAAACCAAGAAACAGGAAGTTCCCTCAGATTTTCCGCACAATCTAAACTTGTATTCTTTATTGTTACGTGTCTGGGTATTAAAATATATAAGTATGTATTTAAAAATATATAAGTATTCTATCAGTCACCTAGTCACCATAATACAAGCTATGCTTAGTTTGGGGCTAGGTGACGTTGTGCGCATTTTCCAGCAATATTTATTATTATTATTATTCCATTCTCTGTCATCTGTTATTGCATAGTCTAGATCAGAATCAAAGTCTTACTTGGTACTTTGTGTGCGGTAAGTTTTCCGCCCAGTTTACGTAACGAATCTGTCTTCTTAATTCTCAATTCCAATTCCAGGGTCTTCACTCTGCCAGTGTTCCCGGCATTCTGTCTCTGGACATCAACCCTTCGGACCACAGCAAGCTGCTGACGGGCGGCAACGACCGCAACGCGACCGTATTCAACAAGGACACGGAGCAGGTGGTGGCCATACTCAAGGGGCACACCAAGAAGGTCACGCGCGTGATCTACCATCCCGACGAGGACACCGTTATCACGGCGTCGCCGGATCACACTATCCGCGTTTGGAATGTGCCTACGTTAGTATTGAAAATTAAAATCTTTGAGACCTTTTGTGTAGTGAATATTTTTCTTGTTTTCTTTCTATTCCTTCTTCCTTGGGTCAATTCAATTCTTTATTTGTGGAAGGGACCCTATGTCACGTTAAATACAATTTTTTGTGTATTTCAAGAGAGGACCACTATTTACAAGTACTCAAGTTGCTGGTAAACTAAATAACTATGATAATTAAATACGATACCTGATCCGTTTTATTTTATATCATCCTTGATCAAAGAATCCATCACATATAAAGGCCTGGTAACTTACCAGAGAACTTATTATTAATTCTTTATCTTTTCAGATCGCAGACAACCTGTATCCTGCGCTCGCACGAAGGGCCGGTAACCGGGCTGTCGCTCCACCCTACCGGCGACTACGTGCTATCCACATCCACCGACCAACACTGGGCCTTCTCAGACATTCGCACGGGCACTCTTCTGACCAAGGTGAGCGACTTCTCTGGAGTCTCGCTTACAACGGCACAGTTCCACCCGGACGGTCTGATCTTCGGCACGGGAACTGAGAACTCCCAGGTTAAGATCTGGGATCTGAAAGAACAGAGCAATGTTGCCAACTTCCCTGGGCACGTTGGACCGGTTACCTCAATCTCATTCTCGGAGAATGGTTACTACTTGGCTACGGCCGCGGAAGACGCGTGCGTAAAGCTATGGGATCTGCGTAAGCTCAAGAACTTCAAGACTATTCAGTTGGAGGAAGGTTACGCCATCAAGGAGCTCTGCTTTGACCAGAGTGGCACTTACTTAGCCATAGCGGGTACGGATGTACGCGTGTACCTGTGTCGGCAGTGGCAGGAACTGAAGGTGTTCAACGACCACACAGCGTCAGCCACCGGCGTCAGGTTCGGCAAAAATGCGCAGTACATCGCTTCGACGAGCATGGATCGAACGCTCAAACTTTACGGTATTGAGTAGGGATAATGGGCTAGGTTATATTATAATTATGAACATCTTATTGACTGATGACAAGGTATTCTGTCGTATAGTACGTTTTGACGACGGTATGCACTGTAGAAGGTCTCGAGTTTTTATTTGAATAGTTTTTAAGTTAGAATTTAAGCAATGCTATAGTTTCTTTTCAGATATACATATATAATTAATTACTATAATTTGTATTGATAAACTTCTTTTATTTTTGCCCTTGGCATTAGCCCTTTGCCCAACTATGAGGTGAAAAAGATTTAAAAAAAAGCTTCAACTTATTTGCGAGCTAATCAAATCGATAATCGATATTTTTAAACATAAGCATGTCATTCAAATAAATGTAAGTTAATCAATTAGCCATACAGACATTTATCGCATTTAGATGTGAGCAAGTTTATTGAATGATTATATGTGTGTGTGGTGTGTGTGAACGTGCGAGTAACTGTTAACTCTATTTCTATTTGTAATAAAGTTAATGAAAATAAATATAGTTTGTTTTATTTTTGGATCAAACATTCAGACATGGCAGCGTAATATTTTCAAAATTTACATTATTAGTACCTACAAATAACCTTCCTATCATGACTGTACAAGTATATTTTTATATAAATATTTGTTAAACAAAAAAATACTCAGTATCTGTATCTGGAACCTACAAATAATTTTAAATGACTGCGCAGTTCACATAAATTCTATATGAAATAGGTGAAGTGAACAGTTCATTTTATCCTGATTGGATTCATACACACTTGTTGTTGAACCAAATTTCATTCATGTATATTATATGTCAAAAGTTAAATAAGTACAAGTCATAATAGCATTTTATTTGAAGGAGTGATGTGTCTTATTAAGATTACTTAATACTATGTACAACGATTTGATTAAAAGCAGCAATAATGAAACTTCATATCGCTAAAATACTATCCCCCTGAAGAACAATTTTAAGTAGTATAGCTATAACAATCTAACTTCAAACGACGCACGAACACACCGGCAGACAATAAAATATTGATATACTCCTAACTTTACCATAATATATTTAACACTGAAAAATCTAGTTGGAATCTAGACGTTCCGATTGTTCAATAATGATTCACAATATAATTTGCATTATTTTGCCAGTTATATTTATTTTTAGGATAAAAAGGGAATGATTATTACTCAGTCCCGAATATAAATACGACATGCAACAATACTACCTACAAATACAGCTGAGTTCTTGCAAAAAGCTACCATACACCTATTGTTTCTTATCATAAAGTTATGTCTAATAATTTAAAGATTTGAAATTGAATATTTGAAATCCTGATGTATAGATCATTGTGAACTCCAATAAATATGTAGGGTTTATCTTATAATCACACACTAACTAATGTGTTGTTTAAATCTGCTTTTATCTCCATTCTTTTACATTAGAATGACAAGGACAGCATACTTACAACGCCACGGTAGCTAGGTGATTATAATCTCAAAGTACAGTCAACTAAGTATCCAGGCAAGTACATGTTACAGGTAATTCAAATTATAGTACTGACTCTAGGAACTTAACAGTGGTAGATGAAAAAAAATATTTTGAAGAATACTGCACATTTTGTACAATAAATTGTAATGTTAATAACTATACCTGGATGTAACTATCCATTTGTAAATCAGCAAATATTCTATATAAGTATAATTAAATATTTTTATTAATCTAAGATGAATTTACGCTTTCAATAACATATTATTTGCTGAAACATAACTAAATTACGGTCGAGGTTATTTTAGTTTAAAAGATACGGCTAGCTCTGGTTTTGACGGTGACGAGTCGCCATATGTGGGGCCAGCGCCAATGGGGCCCAGACCCGTCATTTGGTACCTGCCAGTCAAAACACTACTTACATATATGCGTAATGGATTGGGCGCGTACTAGTAGAGCTTTATGCGTTTGGGACGTCTTCTGTGACGCATCCATAAAGATAGCTAGCTAGTAGAACGTTCACTTGTTCATCGCAATGCCAATAGCTTAACCCATTACAAAATAACGTCAGATTTGCGTCAGAAAGTCCATTGCGCCAGATTTGTTGTCCCGAGACATTATTCTGTACATATTTAACAAAAGTACTTTTATTTCTTTCCTTGAATTGAATTTACCCTACAACGCGATGCACTTATTTTGATATCACAGTCGAAATTTATAGATCCAGGTTTTGAATGATTAACGTGAAATCGTTGATAGAATTAGAGAATAATGCCCCAGCTCAGCGTGTCTTTTTTCAATTGGAGCATAAAGCATCGCTTTCGCCGAAGTGCAAGGTGGCAGTCCAAGCTAGGTGCGGTGCCCGCAGAGACGGAGCCGGGTTCGCGGAAGGCACGCAACCGCAGCGCTGTGACCTCTACGGCGGCGGCGAGGGCGGCGACGGCGGCGAAGGCGACGGCGGCGAGGGCGCCGGGTGCGGGTCAAGCGAAAATCAGCCAGAGCACGAACAGAATTGCCACCCACAGGAATATCTTAGACAGAAACTGCTCCTCTTCAAATTGCGCTGTGCCGCGGGGAGCTGGAACAAATTGATCAATTACCTACTACAACATCGCTCTTCCTTGTCCCGCAATTCAATTAGTCTAGATTTTTCGGATTTAGAATATGTAAACCGTTGAGAGTATCTTATCCAGGTATATAAGAATGAGATATATCTCAAGTTAATAAAGCGTCTCCAGAAGAGGTGAACACCTTGTTTATTAACTACTAGCGGCTCGTCCCTCGTCCCGGCTTCGCAAGGGTGGACATTTCACACAAAATCATCTGGCCTCAAAGTAAGCAGAGCTTGTGTTTTGAGTACCACATGACTGATATACTACTTATAAACTTTTTTTGTAAATACACACCTATTATACATAGAAACACCCAGACCCGAGACAACCTCCTTTCGTGCACTTTGCATTATTATTTGCCTGTTAAATTAGCCTATGAAGCTGAGATAAATCGAATTTGTATTAATTGTTATAAATAAAATAAACTTTTGAATGAGATTTTGTTTACAAAACCAAAATAAAAGATTCGTAATGGAAAAAATATTGATTTCTGATCCATATTATAGGCAAGTGCTTAAAAAGTTTTGTTTTAAATCATACAAGCGGTATTCTAAGTCAAATATTAAATTTTCATAGTTATTGAAGAACTCACTATACATTAAACAGATAGAGTACAGATTTAGTACTATTTGGCCAATCTATTCCTAATAATGAGTAAGACACGATGCAGACCTATACACCTTGAGCTGGAATCAAACTCAACTTTCATTCCAGTGCTCGGCGAAGCAACAAGTCTGCAGTCTTGGTGTTTTTTCGATACAGTGCGGAGCGAGTCGATTGTTCCTGAGGATGCCTTGTGGAGAGGCGAAACGAAACACGTGTCGAATTTATTTTTGAGGTTGCATGTGTGCGTACCTTTTTACTAAGCTTTATATGACTTCAATTGCGGGCGGGAGGGAGGTGCATGCGTCTGCATTGTGTCTAACTCATGAGGAATAGATTGGCGGAATAGTACTAAATATTTGTCCATCTATACCTATGTTTTGTAATGGATTTCCGCAAAGTCACGTCTGAATCAATTACCTATCTATGTTATTGAACTAGATTCATGATAGTTTGTAATTGCTATTCAACAACATTTGAATAATTGTTAACTACTGTGTGCTCTATTTCAATAATTTTGTATGTAAACTAACAGAAATCAATGCATCATTAACTATGTTACTTACCTAATTAGTACAAGTACTGAAGGTGGACTCGGCGTAAAAATATTTTTATAAATAGAGACTCTTGATACTAGACAACAAAGTGCAATTCAGCTCGCAGAAGCGCTAAGTGTCGAACAGTATATTTATCTACACCCTGGCCCTGATTCTGCAGTTTCGCCAGACTCGCTGAAATTTCCTAAAATACGATCTACCTTATTTTGCTTGAACCAAAGTCCAAATGTTAATGACACTTCTTAAATTTACGAAATTGACGTGTTTTAGCGCATTTTAGTCATCATGTAAAGAGGTGTTGATTAAAACTCCGGAAAATTTTAGAAAAATCATTTCAATAAAGGAATCAAATGACAATTTTTACTTATTTTAAAACTGTCTGGTTGGGTTGGGTGAGTCAATGTATTTGTTCGTACTTAAAGTGCCGAGTACGCCTGGCTTGCCAATATTTTGATGGGCCTGGCAAACTCACCGGAGGGAGGTCTCGGGTCGCCGAAGTTAAATGTGGAGGTGAGGAAGCCGAAAGGAAAAGCTCCGATGCCGAAGGACATCTGGAACCCGTCGCCGAACCCAAAGCCCGGAAACCCGCTGGTGTTATCTGGCTCCGTGCGTTGCCCCGCTGGCCGAGGGGGGACCTGCCAAAACGATATTAGAGCTGTTGTATCGGCAAATGTTCGTAATATCTCCGTAGCACTCCTATGACAAAAAACATATGTTTGCCAAAGCCTATGAATGTGGTCAAATATCAATCAAATGTGGAAATAAAATGCATGCTAGCATAGTGCATGCATGCATGCATGCATTTCCTAGCATAGTGTGAGAAAGGATAGACGTCCACGAAGGATAGTGATGAGCAGCAAGGAGGCAGTACTTGTATGATTATGGTTTAAATCGTAAAAATCATAAACAGGCTCTTGGCTCAAGGGTTCTCATCAAGAAAATACTCTATCCATTCAAAATAATATTATTTGAACTCTTGAATAATTATAATATCTTGAATAGTTGTTTGAGTACGTCGATTATTTGCTGGGAGTTTTACAACTGTTTTATTGTTGCTGAAGCATGTTTTAAAATTTATTTTATTTTATTTACCTACGTTTAAAATTATTTCTCATGTAAGTGAAGTTTATAATATTTTTTTGAGAAAATAAATATTCTATAACCGGAATAAATAAATTATTCTTGTATCGGAATCATTTTGGAGTTTGCGTACTCCGTATGATATTTATTGACTTACAAAGTTGCGTTAAATCAATGTTAAAATAAAAAAAATTGGTCTTGTATCTTTAAAACCAATATAGGTATAATTTACAATTCTGTTGCGACACAAATTGATAGGGGACGAAAGTTTGTAAGGGAAACTCATATTTTCTTAAGTTAGGGATCTGAAAATTCATATTTAGGGCTTTTGGTAAGAAATAAAGGAATATGTATTTCAATGTTTTTGCAAAATAGTCCCCACATAGGCAATAAACAATTATACCATTCTAAATTATGGTTCTAAGCATACCCATACAAAGTCGTGGTTAACAGCTAGTTAATACCTTGGTTTTCTGTGAACCTAAGCAAAGCTTGTATGGAAACCAGATGACTGATAGAATACATATATAATTGTAACAAGCCTTTATGTACGAGCTAGGAATAAAGAAAGTTCTAGTGAGAATAACTGCCAGTGTTCACTGCTGACAAAGTTCAAGGACAATATGTATTATAATTAATTTGACTAATCTATGGAAACCCTGCAAATGTCCATTGACTCATAACAACTACAGCAACATATATTGTTTATTTATAACTTAGGTTCAGATCACTAATGAGTAATGAGTTTATCCCCTTTTTGCTTGGATGCCTTGACACAGAATATACTGTACTAGCTTCTGCCTGTGGCTTCGCACGTGTAGTACATACATAAAAAGAAGCCTATGTCCGTTCCTAAGATACAATCTGTCCATACCAAATTTGTTTGATGCAAAAAAAAGTTCTCCAATCTCTACCAAACTTCACAGGATCACGCGCTAGGCAAATCAGAAGATTTCCTAAAAATGTAATCGAAATCGGTTAAAAAAATATTTTTTTAAATTAGTGGAGACACAATGATTATTGTGCAGTGTACACTGACTTTGGTCCTAGGGTCTTCTTGCTTGGTATTCCCTCTGCCATAGAGTGGGATCACTTTGTCTCGGCTAATGGCGGCCTTGCAGACAGGGCACACTTGGCGACTGGGCCGCGTCTCCAACCACTGGTGCAGGCACGGCCAGCTGTAATATTATAAATTATGTTACTGTGAGACTTAAATTAAAACTGTTTGATGAATATATAACAACACAATTATACAGACAGAGAATTAAATTTAAATTACTTTGGTACTTATATATAATTTTGATAAGGACATTTAGTTGTACAATTATTTTAATTTGATTTTCAATTACATTAATTGCCATTTTGAAAACCACTAAAATAAGATAATTGTTTTTCTATTGTTCATGACAATATATCACAACTCTGGTTCTTGAGTGGTTACCTATACACAGTGTAATTCAAAACATTTTATTAATTTTGACTAATTTTGACCTAGCAGTTGGTAGTAACTTTGTCATTTAGGTTATGGCTTTGATTCCCACTCAGGACAAACATTTGTGTGAAGAACATATATATGTTTAAATAAATAAATAATTGCATACATTTCACACATCATAATCTGGCCCTAAAGAAAGCAGAGCTTGTGTTATGGTTACCACATGATTGATAAACTACTTAAATACTTTTTTTTTGTAACTACATACATATTATGCATAGGAACACCCAGACTCGAGACAAATACTTCATACAAACATTTGTCCTGTGGCGGGAATCGAATCGACTTTAGCCCACTGTGCCACAGAGGTTGTTGGTTGCTTGTTCTATATATTGGTGTGAAGTATCAAAAGCATGTATTTAAAACATGTAAGCATTGTTTAAATATGCTTTCTTTATATTTACTTATTTATAGAGTAAACCAAATGATATATTTACATTTTAATTAAACAGAAGTAGCCTCTATTACAATTTAGCATACAATTTACATTATTTGAAGTTAAATATGCTCAGTAAAGCTGTTTATTGTTCTTGATGACATTGGTTTTCCTAATCAACAAGGTTTGACAACCAATAGTTTGACTACCTAGTGACCAAATTAATCATCATCATTAACATACAAGGGACAGAAAATAATGGTGTGATATCTGGCGAGATTGATAGCTAACAGTAGGTGCTGATGATGAAGTTGTTCAGTTTTCTACATCAGATCAACCGGAACCATAAGGTGTGTATTATAGGGACAGGGAATAAAGTTACTGCTGGAATATCATTATAAAAGTCAGCGCACCAAAAAAGATGTCCACACATGCTGACGACGGCATCTCGCGCAGTGTCCAAGCAGATGTTGCACTCCAGCATCCTCTCATCAGTTTTATCTTCCTCACCGCCCGCGTCGCCCGGCGCTGGGGACGAGGTGCTCGCGTGCGCCTCTGCTCCCACCATCGTGCTGACGTTACGCTGACGAAACTTAGCACTATTGCACTCAGGACAAATAGCCCAAAACTTTATCGCGATCACACTAACTGACGTCGTTCGCAATTGTGACACGCACAAGAACTCAGCTGAACCGTTGTGTAATCGGCCACTCAGTGTAATTTTACCTCTTTTTAAGAAAATTTAGGCTAAAGCAATTTTTTCCAGGAAATCAGATTAAAACGAATTCATGTACAGAAAATAAAATGTAAAAGCTAAAACCAAGCTAAAACAATCACATTCCAAAATCCCGTGGTTTGATCAATCATCACTAAAACTGTCATACATTTATATCAAATTTTTTTGTCATTGTCAATGTCAAACTAAAATAAAAGTCACGTAGAAAAAAACAGTTTTGTGTTGTTGAATTGAATAGGTAAGGTAGTAGAAAGTAAGTTCTCTTCTTATTGTTTACAAATAAGTCTTTTTTGATTGGCTAAATTTAAAATCAATCCAATCTAAATCATGAGAATGTTTAAACGGGAATGTAGATAGGTATATCCAAAAAAGAATGTTGTAAAATATTTTTATTGTTTTTGTGCCATTTTGTATTTCTCTTTCTCTATGTTTTGTACTGTGGATTCTCTTTCTCTTTGGTTTTGTGCTGCTTAGGCTAGCTCACAAACTATAGGATGCTAACGCATCAGACGGGGCACTCCCATAGACGAAATCCTGTCCAATACATGTTCACCTTATCCCATATGACAGATAACTTTTTTATTTTGAATGAACCTTTTAGCATCTGCGGGGTATTCATTTTACCGAGTATATTTTTACTGCTTGCTTGGGTTTAACTGCTTACTATTATATAATATTTATCAAACTATAAAGGAAAGACCCTGATAATCACAATAAACACATTCATAGTACAATTAGACATTTATTTACAGAAATGATTCAGAATAATACACAATAATACAAAATACAAGTCAAACAGTTGAGCTATCTAAATTGCGTAAAACAATCTATAGATAGCCAAACTGGTCCAGAACACTTGATTATTTCACGGAAGCGGCCTTGCATTCAAGAAAAAAAGGCATATTTGCATCTTATCAGGTCCTCAGCACCTCCCCACATGCAGCTGTCCTCACCAGCTCTAAGAGAAATCCCAGACTGTAATGGGATGCGGCAAGGGTGTCTACACAAGTAGCATCTCATATCAATGGCACACCCATCTCATAAGGGACAAGAGTCATCATCAGTCATTCTTACCATCATCACTTATCAGACTGTACAAGCCGAGAACAGCTGGTATGTTGATGTTGACATTTGGATCAGGTGTAATCTGCTTTGGAGTAGGTGTGAGCCAAACGTTGTAGTTTCATGGTGTGTAAACTGTAATCTCATGATGATCACAGTACTATCTGAAAAAAAAAAAATTTAAGCAAACATAACCAAATGCAATAATGTTGAACATTCTATGTTGTTTCTATTGGTGTTTCTATCTATGTATAATATGCATGTATTTACAAATAAAGGTATAAATAAAAAATGTTGCTGGACAATGCACACAACATCATCTATTTATGGTGACAAGATGACTGATAGAATACTTATATATTTTTAAATACATAAATTTATGATACTTTATAACACCCAGATACAGAGCAAACACCTATGCTTTTCACACAATTGTTTATCTTTGGAGGGAATCAAACCCTTGGCTTAGAGCGCAGAAGGCTACTACCAACTGAGCTGACAGGCCAGTCGATTATGTAGTATATCAGTCACTTGGTTCCCATAACACAAGCTCTGCTTACATTATCATTATTATTATTAAAATTATTATTTAATGATTTTGGTAAGATAAGTAGGTACAATAAGTACTTACTGGTGATTATAGCAGAAGAACACCAATAGATAGACCTTTCGGTAGCAGCAGATTACGCTGGATAGGCATGTGCTCTCGAGTTGAAGCGAGAAATCTCTTCTATAAATGCTTTCGACACACAATCATACTGCTTGCGAAGATCTTGAAAACTTCAGTCTAGAAGTCTTTTAATCCAATCGAAGTCCAGTCCAAGAGTCCAATCTCTCTTTTCGGAAACATATAACAACTGACGTCCTTTCGTTTACTAGCACAGCTCACAACACAGCACTTGTACATTACTGCGAGATTAAATTACAGGTTCAGGAATTGAGAGGATAAATATAAATTACTTACAAAATTTAAAAATCAACGTCATTTAACTTTGAAACTACAACAGCTGCTGCTTGTTAGTTTGGTTGGTTTGTTTGGATTGATTTGATGTCGATAGCAAAATAGGAAACAAACATGCCTTGATCGGGCAGGAAAGAAGTATGAAAGAAGGGGGAGAGGAACT
The DNA here is from genome assembly GCA_948098915.1 of Lampropteryx suffumata. Classification (NCBI taxonomy): domain Eukaryota; kingdom Metazoa; phylum Arthropoda; class Insecta; order Lepidoptera; family Geometridae; genus Lampropteryx; species Lampropteryx suffumata. Next base: position 20,499,234 of record OX402546.1, read on the forward strand.
GTTAACTATGTTAGTACTGTCGTTCTCTATAGACTATAAATCGGCCAGGATTTAAAGTTCAATGATTGTCGGCCATGGGCTAGCTGCTGGCATGGCCGGCAATCATTGAACTTTAAATCCTGGCCGATTTATGGTCTATATAGAACGATAGTACTAACATAGTTAACAGTTCCTCTCCCCCTCCTTTCATACTTCTTTCCTGCCCGATCAAGGCGTGTTTGTTTCCTATTTTGCTATCGGCATCAAATCATTCCAAACAAACCAACCAACCAAACTAACAAGCAACAGCTGTTGTAGTTTCAAAGCTAAATGACGTTGATTTTTAAATTCTGGAAGTAATTTATATTTATCCTCTCAATTCCTGAACCTGTTATTTAATCTCGCAGTAATGTACAAGTGCTGTGTTGTGAGCTGTGCTAGTAAACGAAAGGACGTCAGTTTTTTTATGCTTCCGAAAAGAGAGATTGGACTCTTGGACTGGACTTCGATTGGAATAAAAGACTTCTAGACCTGAAGTTTTCAAGATCTTCGCAAGCAGTATGATTGTGTGTCGAAAGCATTTTTAGAAGAGATTTCTCGCTTCAACTCGAGAGCACATGCCTATCCAACGTAATCTGCTGTTACCGAAATGTCTGTCTATTGGTGTTCTGCTATAATCACCAGTAAGTACTTATTGTACTTACTTACCTACTTATCTTACCAAAATCATTAAATAATAGTTATAATAATAATAATGATAATGTAAGCAGAGCTTGTGTTATAGGAACCAAGTGACTGTTAAACTACATAATCGACTGGCCTGTCAGCTCAGTTGGTAGTAGCCTTCTGTGCTCTAAGTTGAGGGTTTGATTCCCTCCCAAGATAAACAATTGTGTGAAAAGCATAGGTGTTTGTTCTGTATCTGGGTGTTATAAAGTATCATAAATGTATGTATTTAAAAATATACTCTTATAAGTATTCTATCAGTCATCTTGTCACCCTAAATAAATGATGTTGTGTGCATTGTCCAGCAATATTTTTTACTTATACCTTTATTTGTAAATACATGCATATTATACATAGAAACACCAATAGAAACAACATAGAATGTTAAACACTCAACATTATTGCATTTGGTTATGTGTGCTTAAATTTCTTTTTTTTCCAGATAGTACTGTGATCATCATGTGATTACACACCATGAAACTACAACATTTGGCTCACACCTACTCCAAAGCAGATTACACCTAATTCAAATGTCAACATCAACATACCAGCTGTTCTCGGCTTGTACAGTCTGATAAGTGATGATGGTAAGAAGCCTGATGACTCTTGTCCCTTAAGAGATGGGTGGGCTATTGATATGAGATGCTACTTGTGTAGACACCCTTGCCGCATCCCATTACAGTCTGGGATTTCTCTTAGAGCTGGTGAGGACAGCTGCATGTGGGGAGGTGCTGAGGACCTGATAAGATGCAAATATGCCTTTCTTTCTTGAATTCAAAGCCGCTTCCGTGAAATAATCAAGTTTTCTGGACCAGTTAGGCTATCTATAGATTGTTTTACGCAATTTAGATAGCTCAACTGTTTGACTTGTATTTTGTATTATTGTGTATTATTCTGTAAATTTCTGTAAATAAATGTCTAATTGTATAATCAATGTGTTTATTATGGTTATCAGGGTCATTCCTTTGTAGATCAATAAAATATTTTAAAATAGTAAGCAATTGTATGCAAGCAAGCAAAAAAAATATACTCGGTAGAATGAATACCTTGCTGATGCTAAAAGGTTCATTCAAAATAAAAAAGTTATCTGTCATATGGGATAAGGTGAACAGGTATTGGACAGGATTTCGTCTATGGGAGTGCCCCGTCTGATGCGTTAGCATCCTATAGTTTGTGGCTGCTGGGCTGCTGAAGTGAAGTGGAGAGTTATATTTTTCCGCAAACAAATATTTTTCTTCATTTCATTGATTTGAGTTTACAGTGATAGTTCGTAAATAAGTCTCTAAACAGTCTAGTCTAGTAGATAGCTAAAGTATTGATGGTTTAACCCTATGTGGACGGATAAACTTAACTTATAAACATAATCGACTATCGTAGGATTGTTGCAATAATATGTTGAAAAACAATTGTGACGTCACAGTGCCAATCAGCTGAGGAGTTGGGAAACGGAGTACCTATATTAGTGATAAAAGCAGTTCCAAATCATAGGATGGGGGGCGCAGTGAGCTCAGGGCGTGATAACAATGAGCTGATAGATAACTTGATGGGTGGCGGCTACATCCGAACTCGGAGCATAGAACGTGTGTTCCGTGTCCTGGATCGCGCGGACTACATGACGCCAACTGATCGAGATCAGGCCTATAAAGACTTGGCGTGGCGAAATGGCGCCTTACACCTCTCAGCTCCTTGTATATATAGGTGAGTTCTTTCTTACAAGTAGTTGTTGAATCTCAAAATCAATGCATCATACAATAGATGAAATCAGTCTATTAGTTTTACAATAACTATACATAGAACACATGAAATCAATTCAGTATACTGATTCAAGATCTTTTTGCTAATGTAGCACATAGTACTATTAGGTATGTATGTACACAGAATAATTGTAAGATCTTTAAATGTCTTGTCTCTTTTAACTTTTTAATATGTATTACTTCATTTTTACTCAATATTCTTTTTAGTCCATTAAAATGTTACATTTTTTAGGCCTTAGTGTGCATTTGTCAGAGGACGCAATTTTATTTTTTTAATGTGTAGGGGGGGTCAGTAGAAGCTTAAGTTCAAGTTTGTGGGGTCGGCACCCTTGTCCCCCGGCCGCCATCTTGGAAAAGGGGGTGCAAAGGGTTTTCGCGCTGTATCTCGTAAACTAGTTACCTTACAGAAAATTTAATCAAACATAAAATGTAGCAAATTAAATTTCCTACAATTTTATTTCTATTACTTTTTATCGTCAAGTGACCAACAAAAAAGTTATAAACAAAAATAAATGAAAATTTTGTTTGTTTGTTCTAGGTTTTACAGCGCTCCAAACTTAAACGGATTCTCGAATGCTCATAGGGATGCAATAAAAACTAAAAATTAGGCTTACTTTTCTATCTATATTTTTTTTATTCATACAATTTATTATGATCTTAACATTCCTATGCTATTATTGAACTATGTTTGACCCTTTTACCCACCACCTATGAGGTATAACATGGGCAAAGTCAAATTTATAAAAATTTTGCAGAAGCATCCAGAGTTAGCAAGTGGAACTAAATTATTTATGAGTGAGAAAGTCGAGTCATCGTTACTCAGTGTTGTTGGCGAACGTTTTTTCGTCTTTTTATATGGCGGAAATAAAGACGATACTCTAGACACTCTGCGATACAAACGATTTGCTAAGACAGTGACAAAAAATGCATTAAAAAATGCATTAAATTTTTATAAATTTGACTTTGCCCATGTTATACCTCATAGGTGGTGGGTAAAAGGGTCAAACATAGTTCAATAATAGCATAGGAATGTTAAGATCATAATAAATTGTATGAATAAAAAAAATATAGATAGAAAAGTAAGCCTAATTTTTAGTTTTTATTGCATCCCTATGAGCATTCGAGAATCCGTTTAAGTTTGGAGCGCTGTAAAACCTAGAACAAACAAACAAAATTTTCATTTATTTTTGTTTATAACTTTTTTGTTGGTCACTTGACGATAAAAAGTAATAGAAATAAAATTGTAGGAAATTTAATTTGCTACATTTTATGTTTGATTAAATTTTCTGTAAGGTAACTAGTTTACGAGATACAGCGCGAAAACCCTTTGCACCCCCTTTTCCAAGATGGCGGCCGGGGGACAAGGGTGCCGACCCCACAAACTTGAACTTAAGCTTCTACTGACCCCCCCTACACATTAAAAAAATAAAATTGCGTCCTCTGACAAATGCATACCCAAATGTAACTTTTCAATGGACTATTTGTCTTTTTTATTATTGTTGTGTATGTGTGCTTATTCAGTAAATAAACGAAAGTCCATGTCAATGTCTATGTTTAAATGATTACAGCGACACAAACAATTATATATTTTAGATATACCTGTGATGCACAATTTCTTGTACTGCATCCTACTGCTTGATAGAGAGGAGCTTTCAAAGAGCCATATTAGGAAATAAAACACCTGCTCAGATTACTTTGACACAATAGATAGTTTGTAACTCAAATGAACTAAGCATCTATAATTTTTCATTAAATGGAATAATAGGGAATGTTTTTGGTTTCTTCTGTTTTGTATTACACATAGGTCACCCTGATCTACACCATAATCTTAAATAACTAATAAAAAATTGTTTTAGTGAGGTGATGGAGGCCCTGGAGCTAAAACCCGGCTTATCTTTCCTAAACCTTGGTTCTGGTACTGGCTACCTGAGCACACTTGTGGGCCTCATCATCGGTTCTACAGGAATCAGCCATGGTGTGGAGATACATCCTGGGGTTGTTGAATACTCAACTAAAAAGCTCAGTCAATTTCAAGAGAATTCTGTCACATTGGATGAGTTTGACTTTTGTGTACCCAAATATTATTGTGGTAAGTTTTATTCAAAGTTTCCGTACCCATTTTAAAATCCCTATGAGTACTACTATGCTATTCAAGTCTCAAACTAAAGCTCAAACTGGCTTGTTAGTTGCAGCAGCTGCAGGAGTTGTCACTAGTACTTAGTAGTAGTAGTAGCTAAGATATATTTATTTTGGGTTGCTAAGTACCATTTAAGGATGTCAACCATCAAAGTGTAAGCTTGTGCTTATAAGGTTTGGTAATTGTAGATAATAATTATGTATTAAAAACCTATCTATCTATATATCTATCTATACATATTTAATTTGGATAAATAAAGATCCAAACATGACAGACAATAACTTTCTTATGGCCTCCCATATAATATATGTGTGCGAAATTTCATACTCCTCCATCCGCGCTTTTCGTAAAAAGGGGTTCAAAGTTTTTGCTTCATGTATAAATAAATACATAGATAGTTTTATAGTATAAGTATTATTTCAGTCATATGGTTGCCATATTAAAGCTTTGTTGAGATTGTGGCTTGATGGTGTTGAATGAGTTTGTCTACCAATATTGATTCATGAGGCATTAGAATGGCCTACAAACTTCGAATGCCACGCAAACCAAGTCTAGTTTTCCATACTGACATGTATGTATTAAATATATAGACACATATTTAATACCATTCTGCCAAAATTGTATTTCTGCAAAGTGCACACCTGAATCAGTTTTCTGCTTTCAATATGTTCAACCAGGTAATGCCCTGTGCCTGGCGCCGCTGCAGACTCAGTACGATCGAGTGTATGTCGGCGCTGGAGTGCTTCCCAAGTATGAGAACTACTTCAAGCAATTGATCAAGGTAAATAACTGAATCAGTGGATGTCATAGCATACATACTGACTGGCCTCACAGGGCAGTTGATGATATGAGTAACTCTGCTTTCTGTGTAGGTTCGACCCACTGCAGGGTTCGATCCCATCCAGGTCTAACATTTGTGTGATGAACATAGGTATTGGTTCTTGGTGATTAATTAACAGACAACCTCTGTGGCGCAGTGGGCTTAGGTCCGGCTGAGACACTAAAGGTTGCGGGTTCGATTCCCGCCGCGGGACAAATGTTTGTATGATCTACAAGTATTTGTCTCGGGTCTGGGTGTTTTTATGTATAATATGTATGATTTACAAAAAAAAAAGTAGATTTATAAGTAGTATATCAGTCATGTGGTACCCATAACACAAGCTCTGCTTACTTTGGGGCCAGATGATGCTGTCTGAAATGTCTGGAATTATTATTAATTCAAAAACTACCAAAGATTTTCGTACAGTTTTCATCAATTTATGAAGTAATTTTTGAGGAATGTTTAGGTTTATAATTCACCCTTGTGAAGTTGAGGCGGGTTGCTAGCATAACATAATTATGTATTTAGTAGTTTATAAAACCATATAGTCAAGAGAACTGGGTTATATGGTTTTAATAGTACAAGCTTGGTTTAATTTGGAACTTGATGATATTGTGTGAATTGTATAGCAATAGGAACTGCTATTATGGAACTGGACTCTCAGATGGTCTTTCTTATAATGAACAACTAATGTCTATTCTGGTAGAGACGCGGAAGGTTGCGGGTTCCATTCCCGCCGCGAGACAAATGTTTGTATGATCTGCAAGTATATGTCTCGGGTCTGGGTGTTTCTATGTAATAATATGTATGTATTTACAAAAAAAAATTAACATATATAAGTAGTGTATCAGTCATGTGGTACCCATAACACAAGCTATGCTTACTTAGGGGCCAGATTATTCTGTGTGAAAATGTCTGGGCTTATTTATTTATTTATTCTATTTTCAGTAAATTTGACCATTTACTTTGGTTCATGAATTTTAGTGATTCTTGTGAAAGTTCAAGCTAATAAGTCCAATGGCTTTCAGGCGCAAACTCGATTTGGTCATTGACTGATTTAAACTATTAAACTATTAACTTAGCATTTATTTTTAGTGACATCTAGCTTAATATTTAATGGCACTGTCCACCACACAACAGCGCAGTCGTATCGCGCATAGTGACGGTGTGGTGTTTGTCGTCATCAGGTGAAAGGCGTGCTGGTGATGCCGCTGGGAGACACCCTCATGCAGTTCCATCGCATGTCAGAAACCCAGTGGTCGTCCCGACAGCTCCTCAACGTGTCCTTCGCACTGCTCCGACCTCCCACCAAGGTCGACTCGGTTGAACCCATCAAGATGGGTAAGAACACCGTCATACCATGGTTGGTTTATGCTGTACTTGTGGCGTAGCTTACACTCTTGATATTTCTAATATTCTATTTAGCTAAGCGACGTTCAGCGCGGTTATTGAGATAGGGATTCACTGATGGCATTTCAAGGTAGATCTGAACTCAAGGCCATGCTGTAAGTCGAAGCTGTATAAGCTAAGTCGAAGCTGTGTAAGCTAAGTCGAAGCTGTGTAAGCTGTTTCGATTCACATGCCCCGAGGTTTCACAATGGCGTGCAAGTAGCTTACGTGGGGGTTGCTATCAATTTCTACATGTTCCTCTCTAGCATCGACTAATACAATATGGGATAAATTCATAGCAAACGTTCACTTTTATAATATTAGTAACATTATAATCATGAAAGTTGTATGTATGGATGTATGTATGTTTGTTACTCTTTCAAGCAAAAACTACTGAATGGATTTTAATGAAACTTTACAATAACACAGCTTATACATCAGAATAACACATCGACTATAATTTATAAAGATATTGTGTGAATTGTCCAAAATATAACGATAAGTGTCAAGTAAGTAGGAAAATCTGCCACCTGCGAGCTATTCTGGCGTGCGCTGCAAAACCCGTTAGATTTTCACGTATATAATGTATAAAGGAAATGTTTATCTTAAATAGTCTACAAAAAAGCCCGCGACAGCATATATCTATCTTTTATGTGTAAACCATTATCGCCAAAATAGTGGACCATAAATACAATAAAAATAGATAATTTTTTACTATGCACATTTCGTGGTAACAAATTGATCCTTATATCTAAATAAATACTTTTATCGCATCTGGTATAAAATTAATGTGAAACAGTTGAGCTATCTAAGGACTGTTTAAAACGATCTATAGATAGCTCAACTGATCCAGATCACTGCCGGAGGGCAGCGTTCCCAAGACACCGGCGGCATGTTACATTTGTAGGCATTGTTACGTTGAATGGCAATGCTAATATGCTAAGCTAGATAGGAGCCAGATCTTGGGTCACACAATGTATCTCTGACCAGACTCTGCGAAATAATTTTGAAAACGCGGTGGGCTTTTGTTCCCTACGGGTCCAGGGTCTCGACTCCAAAAGGCTCAAAAAATATGTAAACCTCATGTATAACATTTGTGTATGTATGAGATACATCCACATACACAAATCAAAAATATTTTTATTCAATACAATCACAAGGATCACTTCGAAACGTCTTACATACTAAGTAAAGTTAGGTGCCTCCTAACCCAAGTTCGAGAAGAACTCGCAAGAAACTCGTCCTAGTCCTAGCGAGTTTTTTGATGATCCATCTTATCCAGCTTAATAACGAAAAACGAATATAAGAGATCATAGATTTCAAATCTGTCAGTTAACTGTCTGATAAACCTTTCTGCCAGACTCTTGATAATAATATTGCCACACGCGTCAACTCTAGACATGAATGACGCTATCCTCTTACGCTGGATAGCATTGAAACAGTGTATTCGGGCATCCGCGTACATTTAGGTTTAGCAAGTAATGTTTGTGCAGAGGAGCTGGTGCCGGTGACGCTGACGGTGCTGGCTCGGGCGAGCATCCGCGGCGCCATGCTGCGCGGCGTGTGCCGGCGCCACCCCGAGCTGCGCGAGCCGGCGCCGCGCCGCGTGCAGGCGCCCTTGCGTCTGCGTCCGCGCCGCATCTGCATCCCGCTCGACCCCGCCGCCGAAAGTCAGTCACTCCGACATCTCCGCTTCTTACTCGAACATCTCTCATCCTTCCCTATTTCTCTTGCTCGCCCCATCGGGATCGCGCGTGCACGGCTAGACCGATTAACCGTGCTTATTCTTTTTTTGTAGAGTTTGTTATTATCGGATGGTTCTTATGAAAGAAAAAATTAAGAAAGTTGTGTAGAAAATTAGAAAATTTAAGAAAACTTAATGACTTGACTCTTCTAATGTAACCTTAGCGCTTTTGACAATATAAACTGTTGTAATGTAACGTTATGGCGTTTGACAGCGTTTGACGTTTGACAGTTAGTTAGTCGTTAGTCAGTTATGAGGGTGGCACTTGTGACTTCAAAGCTCTAATAAACGATTAATGCTGAAATACGCTTATAGTATAGATATTACAATAATGTCGTTTTAAAAAATAAAAGGAAAACCGACTTCATTTATATAAAATACGAAATTTGTACATATTTTCCCGCTATTTTGATTAAAAAACTACTAAACCGATTTTGATGAAATTTTGTTAGAAGATAAATTGTGAAGGCTACTTTTTATGTAGATTCCATGCGTAGCCTGAACAGAAACTAGATGGAATATAAAGTGTTAAATAAATTCAATATGTACAATAATACCTTGAAAGGGTTATAGTTACAATATCAAAGCAAAGGTAAAATGATGTTCTGAGGTGCATTTTAATCCATTCACAGCACTGCTTCAAAAAAGGAATGACAAATAAAAATAAAAAGAAGTGACAATATCGGTAGATGGTGGTTTGAACGAGCTGCACGACCTGGGTGGTCAAGAGGGGGGTCGCGAGATGAACGCGCTGTTGTCGCTAGTGCTGAGCATGGGCAACAACCGCGTGGCCGGCTCGCTGCGGTACGCAGACGACCCGCGGCATCCGGTCCCCGCGCCGCTCGGGAGGCCCATTACCGATGACGAAATAGAGGTACCGACCTCCACTCACTTCTTTTGCATCGTAATCGAGCCGAGGATAATAATGTCTCGCTCGGCCCGCTTTGAGAGCACGGTTGTTAGAGAGTTTATTCGTTTCGTTTTTTGTTATACGTATATAACGCTATACAGCCTTGGGGATGTTTACAGTGCACGGTCCTAAATTAGCTCCGCCCTAGAGTTCCTCGTGTAGAAGCTTGCAGATCAAATTTTTACTTAATCTTACAACTCCACTTATTCTTAAACTGAATATCGGGTTGTGTAAACGCAGGATATTATCCAGGATGTGATGCAGGTGTTGATAGACGAGATGGAAAATGCGTCGCAGTCGTCGAACGACGACTCGGAGGTCGCCGCGGGGAACGCGCGCCGCGCCCCCTTCGCCGCGCGCCCCGCCACCCCGCCCCCCGCCTCCCCCCCCGCACCCTCCGCGCGACCCAGCGCCGCTGGAGCCTTCAACGCAGCAAGGATCGTCAACAATCCGGCCATCGCGTACGTTCCAACGTAACCCAACTACTCACGTTTAATTACACGCAACGCCCCAGCGATGCTTCTGGCGTTGCAGATGTCTATAGGCGATTGGATCTGCTTACCATCAGGCGGGCCGGAAGCCTATCTGCCTCCGCATGTTAAAAAAGTAAACGTAGATAATTAGCTTAAAGTGCAAAACAAGTATCATTGTAGATAGATTGAAAATACTTTATTGCACACCTTAAATACATTGGACCGGTAGAAAAAAAAATACAATGTTTCGCTAGTCGGTAGTGCAATGGGCGGTCTTATCGCTACGTAGCGATTTCTGCCAGACAACCAAAAGCCAAGTTAAAAGATAGTTTATTCAATACGATCACAAGGATCGCTTTGACTTACAACCTTGGGATGGATCAAATTGAATGTAGCCGAAAGAAGGGTGATGATTATAATTATAAGTGATTTATAATTAAAATAATGTGTAGATCCAAATTTACAGGATAAGAAAAAGATGCATCCGTCGATTCTAATACAAAAATATGTACAATACAACCAACGTTATAAGATAAACTAAAAAAAACAATACATAAACATACCTAAATACAAAATTACATAAAGAATCAATCAACAATAGGACAAAAAGTGTTCCCTGACCATAGATTTAAAACAATCATGTAAACCATTATTTATCCATTTCGCAGCGTTTCAGTGGCCTGTAACGGGCTTTAAAGATGTATTTAATATTGTAAGATAGTTTAGAGCGATCAGAATAATCATGTTTAATGTTTCAGAGCGTCGATGTTCACCGGCCGGTGGGCCGTGCCGTCGGGCGCGGGCGCGGGCACGCGCGGGGACGGGCGCGGGGTGGCGCGCGCGCGGGGCGAGGCGGCTGTCGGCGTCACCGCCTCGGGCACCGACCTCAGCGCACTCAACCCGGCCGGCAGGGTCGAGGTACCTCCTGCCTCCTGCCTCCTGCCTCCTGCCTATTGCCAACTGATACTCTGACTAAACTATCCAACCAGCCCGAAGCTGGCTAAAGCGATCACTTCAAACATCCGCGGCTGATTCTCGAAGCTTTCGCAAGCCTCACTTCGATCGGATTTATGTAAATAAATCGATCCTCAAATCGGTTTTCGGGTAATTGGAAAGCCGGAGATCCAACGAAGTAGCGATCGGTAGAAGTAAAGAAGCACATTTATTTGACGACTGACGACCTCTGAGGCGCAGTGGGCTAAGACCCGGCTGAGACGCGGAAGGTTGCGGGTTCGATTCCCGCCGCGGGACAAATGTTTGTACGATCTGCAAGTATTTGTCTCGGGTCTGGGTGTTTCTATGTATAATATGAATGTGTTTACAAAAAAAAAGTATAGTAGTATATCAGTCATGTGGTACCCATAACACAAGCTCTGCTTACTTTGGGGCCAGATGATGCTTTGTAAAATGTCCGGGATTATTTATTTATTTTATTTATTTAGTTTATTTATTTAGCACTAGCTGTCGTCCGCGCGCAGCTTCGCCTGCGTTGAAGATTTTTTCCCGGGATAAAAACTAGCCTATGTCACCCGGACATAGTGTAGCTTTCCAACGATTAAATAATTTTTCAAATCGGTCCAGTAGTTTTTAAGTTTATTCGTTACATACAAAAATATAAATCTTTCCTCTATATAATATTAGTATAGATTGGTATAATAGACACACAAAACAAAAAGTACACACGAGCGAAAAAATATAGAAAATAGACAGACCACAAGGGGAAATTTATACAATCACATACACAAAATCAAACAAAAAAAAAACAACTATGCGTAAAAATTAGCCCTTCCCGCGAACCAATCCACGTTTTAGTGTGGCCAAAAAGGCTAAAAAAACGGGTGGGGCTGTGTCGGTGCACGGTCGTTGGTTTTAACGTGAAACGTCTATATCAGCGAGTCGCTTTTAGTGTTAAGGATGAATGAGAAAACCAGTTTAATTCTTATCTAAATATTTTTGACAATGATTTTCTTTAACATTGGTCTGCGGTATGAGAAATAAGAAACATAAGGTAAAATGTCAACATTAATATTTCCGGTGAATGTACATCTATAGTGGTATTGCCCAGTGTAGTCGGTGTTGTTTCCACGTAGTGAGGTCAAATTCATTCTTCATGAAGTCAACAAGATAAAATAAATAAAAATAAATAAATAATCCCGGACATTTCACACAACATCATCTGGCCCCAAAGTAAGCGGAGCTTGTGTTACGGGTACCATATGACTGACACTACTTATATACTTTTTTGCATTTCGTAACGTCTATAGTTGAGTGGATGACATAAAAGTGATGGTAGACTTTTCTCCCTCCAGGTAGACGAGAAGGAAGTGTTGGATAAGCCAATGCCGACCGAGCCGGACCCGCCGGCGATGGAGCCGGGCGATGTCTGCTCTAACGGGGACGTTTCCCGCCCCTCCACTAGCGGCAAGAGCTCGGCGGTCGCGTCAGACCAACCCAGCGCCGGATCCAGCGCCGGATCCAGCGCCGGATCCAGCGTCGGATCCAGCGCCGGACCCAGCGTCGGACCCAGTGCCGGACCCAGCGCCGCCAGCGGATCAGGTATGATGATCCTTTGTTTCTATTGCCGCTTTAATGTTGCGTTTACAGTGGAAACTTATAGTTTCTGATGTGTAACATAAAGATCACTCCCACAGATTTCAGGAAAGCGAGAGGCTTTCCTCTAGTGAGAGGATTTCGTGAATAGCGACGGAAGTGTGTAACAGGACGCCGGGGAAGCGCACGCTATTTGATTTGACCAATGAGCGCGCGCGGTGGTAGAGTTGGTCGTCAAATGGTATGAACCCGTTTTCCGAGAGCTTCTATAAAACTGCTAGAATTATTTTGAGGGATTGACTTTTCAACATTTTAATTCTTTTCTACTCATTCTTAATTTAATTACTACAATGTACAGTCCAGTTAGACTGCACACGATTATACGTTGAAGTTAGTTATAGGTGAGTGCTAATGTAAAGCCGGGCCACACACACAGTTAAAGTTTATTTAAAGTAAATCACGTAAAATGCTAGGTTTAACAAGTAAAGTTTAAGATATGACGATTCCGACCCACGACCCGCTTATTGACCGTTTAGTTGTGCACTGTCTTAATAAATTGAGGTTGCGTATAATGTTGATTAGGTAAACAGTTAAATGTAGGTCTTGCACCGTACATATTACCAACCCCAAAGAAAGGAAAAACGGGAATCGAGAGATAGAATCGCCAGTACAAAGTTAAATAAAAATAACATAATCAAAATTAAAAGTAATAAAACTTAAATTAATATCTAAGGCTAATCAAATCTAAATTGGATTTATTATCGTTGACTGCTGTCATCGATGCAGAGCGGGCCAGCCGTGTTGGCTTCGGTAGCGCTGGTTGGAGTTGGTCCGCAACTAACGTTTTCTTCGTTGGCCGCAGCATCTCAGGTTGAGTTTATTTAATATGTTCGTATCTTGTGCCACGGTTTCGGGTTGGTATCTTCAGCTTGAAGTCGACGTTTATATCGCTGTTATAACTGCTGTGTGCGACTATAGTAATCTATTTCGTTTGCCGTACGCATCCTTGCTCTAATGTAATGATAGCAAAGGTGTCAATTACATGAGACATGACGTCACTCCCACAGACAGTTCTAAATTGGCACGCGCCACAGCATACTGTGAGCCAGGTGTTTATAGTATGTAATTCGATCCAGTGCGGTTCGCATTGCACATTCTGAGTATTGCAAGGCGGCGATGTTCTTTCGTGAGCTAATTGTTTTGCTTCACACGGTGCTTAATAGGAGTCCAATTGGTAGGATGCCTACTACTAATTTTTTGTTTTTTGTTTGAAGTAGTGTCAAAATGTATTCAACACTATAATTATATGTAAGTTAAGTTAGAATTAGGTATACTTTACTACTGTAAGTTATTTCTGCCAAATAAAGATTATTATTATTATCGACGATTCATATATGACTACTTGAACTACGTGCGATGCATCTTTGCATATTACTTTCATCTATGCTCCCATATTATACATATGTATAATATGTATGTATTTACAAAAAAAAATGTATATAAGTAGTATATCAGTCATGTGGCACCCATAACACAAGCTCTGCTTACTTTGGGGCCAGATGATGCTGTGTGAAATGTCCGGTATTATAATTATTATATATTATTATTATATGAGTTTTTCTGGATGTTTATTTCGACGTATTTTGATGAAGTTTATTGCGATGTATGGGCAGCGAGATAGCCCGATATAGTTCACTCATCACATCACTCGCTAGTGGTTTACGTATTTCAAATAGGAAGTAGTACCTAGTTGGTCAACAATTTGAAGACATCGATCAATGTATCATATAGCATCTCTTGGAACATATTCAAGTTTGTTGTAAGAAGATGAGCGGTGAGCGGTGAGAGCTGAAGAGCTGAAGTAGGTGGCTGCCATTATTACTTACTGGGTTTCGTGGTATTAGAGTTCGCAGTTGAAGTATCTTTATTTTCATATATTCTTATCGGTAGCAGCGTCAGTTTGGTAATGAGCCGTTTCATTGTTGAGGCTTGAGTTTTTATAGTTACTGTCCGAACAAACTTATCAGCTCCAGGGTGGGTTTTTAATGATCCTTGCTAAAGCCCATTTTCCGGGAGGCAGATTGTCTTCTTTCACTAAAACAATATCATCGATTTCTAGGTTTTTTGTTGCTTTTTGTCATTTACTACGAGCTTGAAGTTGGGTCAAGTATTCACTCGACCAATTTTTCCAAAACTGGTGTAGTAAATGTTCCGTCAATTGCCATCGTTTGCGTAGATCGAGATTCTGTGCTTCATCATAGCTTGATAGTGGTAAGGTCATCGTTGGACTGCCTGTAAGGAAATGACCTGGTGTCAAGCAGTCGTAGAATTCGTCAGGATCTTCGGTTAATGGACAGAGAGGTCTTGAGTTCATACAAGCTTCAATCTTTGTGAGTAAAGTCGCAATCTCTTCATAGGTGAGCTTTTGATCACCTAAAACTCTCCGTAGGTGATGCTTCATGGAACGTACCGCAGCTTCCCATAGTCCTTCAGCAGTTGGCCAGACAGGACAGTTAAAATGCCATGTAATCTCCATTTTTCCTAACTGTTCGAAGAATTCTTGTGATAATCCTTTTTGAAATAATTCGTATTCGTTATTAAGCATCTTTGAAGCTCCGATGAAGTTGGTGCCACAGTCCGAGTAGATGTGTTTTGGAGTTCCCCGCCTTGCACAAAATCTTTGTAGTGCGGAGATAAAAGTTTCGGTGCTTAAATCAGATGCTAGTTCAATGTGCACCGCTTTAGTGGCCATACACACAAAAATGGCTATGTACCCTTTCGTAGTTTTTGCTCCTCTTCCTTTGTTTAGTTTGACATTCACATGTCCTGTAAAACCAACCCCCGTATGAGTGAAGGGTCGTGATGGTGTCACTCTTTGTGGTGGGAGGTCTGCCATGAGTTGAGAGTTTTCTGTTCGTTTGAACCTATGACATCGCACGCAGTTACGTAGTTGAGTTTTCACGACTCGGTTCCCGCCCACGATCCAATATCTATGTCGGATATAAGCCAGAGTCAGGCGAGCCCCTCCGTGTAACGTAGTGGCGTGTGCCTGCTCTATAAGTAATTTCGTAATTTTTCCATCTCTTGTCAAGATGATGGGATTTTTCATATCTCTTGGTAAACTAGTTTTGTTCAGACGTCCAGCAACACGTATTATTCCGTCTCTATCCAAGTATGGATTCAGCTTATAAATTAAGCTTTTCTGAGTCAGTGTTTGATTGTTTTTTAAGTAGGATTGTAGGATATATTTTGCACCTAGTTCCTTTTTTTGAACGTGACGTAATAGTACTTTATTCGCCGCTTGAAGTTCACTTGTAGTTAGGTATTCTGTTTTGCTACCTTGCATTGTCTGCTCACGTTTATCTATGTTCTGAATAAATCGCATGATCCAAGCAATGACCCGGTTTATGCGATCTAGTGAACTACATTTTTCCAAGTAGTTATCAATAAAGTTTTCGTCGCTCTTGCAGTAACTCAGTGCTGCCACTATCTTTTTCTCATCAATATTGGTTGTAAATAAATAATTCAGAGATCTTTCTAGTTGTATTGGAACTGTTTTTAGTAAAGTGGGGCCTTCCCACCATAGTTAGAAGTCTAGAATTTTATTTGGGTATAATCCTCGTGTAGCGCAGTCGGCTGGATTGTTCTTGGATTCTATGTAATTCCACCGATGAGCAGGAATCACTTGTTTGATTAGTTGAACTCTATTTTCTACATATTTCTCCCATTTAGTTGGTTCACCCTGCAGCCACGCTAATACTACTTTCGAGTCACACCATGCCCATATGGTAACATCAAGTTCTTTTAGTGCATCTTTAACCTTTCTCATTAGTTGTGAAAGTAGCAGTGCCCCGCAGAGTTCGAGGCGAGGTAGTGATAATTTTTGTGACAGTGGAGCAACCTTAGTCTTAGCCACAAGTAGGCTCAACATAGGTTGCCCTTCATTATTTTCTGTTTTTGTGTAAATAATGCACGAATATGCTTTCTCGCTTGCGTCACAAAATCCAAAAAGTTGTATGTTTTGCGTAGTAGTTCCGATCCATCTATTTATTTTTATAGATTTCAAGTTAGGTATTTCGTGTTTTAGTTTATACCATTCTTTCTGAATATTTTCTGGTAATTGTTCATCCCATTGCAAGTTCTCGGTCCAAACTTTTTGAAAAATAAGTTTAGCCATTATAGTCACCGGTGACAGCCATCCAAGCGGATCGTAGAGTTGAGATATTTGTGAAAGTAAAGTTCTCTTTGTCAAGCCTTTATTCGCAGCTTTTTCTATGTTCCATTTAAACATAAATACATCCAAATTCGGATTCCAACTCAATCCAAGTGTTTTTAGAGAATCTTCTTGTCTGAATTCGAATGTAGATTTTGTGGATATTTGATCTTGAGTTAGCTCCTTTAATAGCGCGTTACTGTTACTGGACCATTTCCTTAAGTTCATACCCCCTCCTTTTAATAATTTAATGCGTGAGTCTTGTAGTTTTCTGGCAGTTTCTAAAGAGTTATGTCCACTTATGGCAGCTTCAGGATACATGTAGCCGTGATCCTCTACAAGCTGTTGCCTCATCGCTAGCCAAGGTGCACTTTTCATTCCGTACGTTAGAGTCTTAAGGGTGAATTCTTGAAGGTTTATGTCGGTGAGTCACGCCAAATGATTTTTTGCAATGATCGCTGTTTTTCCGACAGCCAGACGCATCGGTACATCTTTTCAATGTCAGCTATAAATGCATATTTGTAAGTTCTCCATTTGAGTACTAATGCCTGTATATCTTTCTGTAGCTTTGGACCCTTTTCCATTAAGCTATTCAGACTGTTGCCACTTGAAGTCTTTTGAAAACAATTTTAAGTTTTGTTGTAGTTGAACTTTCTTTTATTACTCCGTGGTGCGGTAGGTAAAATTCCTGACCTATTCCATGAGTCGGCCTGCTTGGTGTCATATGTTGCAGTTCGTAGTATTCGTTAAAAAACTATCACAAATGTACAAATAATTTATTTGTACATTTGTGATAGTTTTTTATTACGTGGTAATTGCAGGCGTTTTTCCAGTTGGAGATATTGCGAAATAGCAGCTGGTTTTGATTTCCCAATTTTTTCCTCGAAGTTTTGGATCATGGGCATTTCTACGATGTATTTTCCATCATTACAACGTCTTGTGGTTTCCCGATATAATTTTTCACATTTTTCATTTTTGTCAATATCTTGAACTCCTCCAGTAATATCTTCACTCTCCCAATATTTAGTTATGTCATCTAAGTCCACGAGAGTTACAAAACAGTTAAATGTTTTTAATTTTCCACATAGGATCCAGCCAAGTTGAGTTTGTTGAGCGATAGGCGCGTGCTGTTCCCCTTGCAGGACTCCGTCAAGTATAATTTGGGCATAAATATCTGCACCGACACAGACTGCTCACAGACACGTTGTATTCTGGGTCTGCGAGTTTTAAGTTTTCCAAGTGTGGCCAGTTTGTTTTTTCGAAAGTATAGTTCGGTAAGTTGTTTGTAAGCTTTTTAAGTATCAAAGCTTCGGTGTTGAAAAAATAGTCCGTATGAATAGACTTACAGGAAATTTTAATGCATCCGTGACAGTCTCCGGCGACGGTTCCGACCCCCGAGATGGAGGCATTTAGTTTACTTCTTGGTAGATGGAGTTGTTGAACTGCGTTTTCAGTTATGAGATTGACTTGCGATCCTTGATCTAGCAAGGCTCGAAGTGCGATGTAAGTTCCATCATTAGTTTTTACCATGATTTTGACAGTAGTCAAAAGAACTTCTATATCATTAGTAGCTAAGTGATGAGAACTTTGCTGTTGAGAAGTTGATGGTCTAGGTCCAAACTGTTGGTTATTTGTTTTCTCTGTTACTCCAGTAGGTTTATTGTTATTATTGTGTAATAACGTGTGATGTTTATTATTGCATTCTTTGCACGTCTTGTTTGATGTACAATTATAATTTCCGTGTTTAAATAAGCAGTTCTTGCACACGTTTAGTTTTAAAACTGCGTCGTTTCGTTTTAAAACTGCGTCGTTTCGTTTTTGGCTATTCATGTCAACGAATTCAGGGCATTGCATCAACGCATGATCACTACCGCATAAAGGGCAATTTCCATAACTCTTGTAAGTATGAAACGATTTGTTGAAGTTCTTGTTATTTTCTCCAAAGGTTGGTTTATAGTTATTTGACTTTTCATATGTTTTCTTTTGGTAGTTATTCGACTGATAGTTGTAGTAAGTGTTGTTTTTGTTGTCGTGTCTGAACGTGTTTTTATAGAATGGTCTTTGACTTTGAGACGTAGATTGGTCTTTCTGACGGATTTTCATCGTCTCGAATGCCATAAATTTGCTCTCTAGAAATATTAATAATTATTTTAAGTCAGGTAACTCTCTGTTATTCTGCATTTCTTTGGTGTATTCTGTGAATGTCGTCGCATCAAGTTTTTGCAACATGTAGTACACAATTATCGGACCCCAGCTAGTTACTTCGATTCCCATGTTGCTTAGCCTATTAATGCTTTCAGTAATCACATCATGCATTTTCTTCATGTTATGAGCTGTGGGCACTTGGATGGATGGTAGTTGCTGCATAGTATTCATGAAAGTTGTAAATTGAAGACGACGATTATCGTATCGATGGTTCAGTATCTCCCAGCATGATTCATAGTTGTCACTACTGATAGTAAGATGTTGCACTAGACGTTCGGCTTCTCCCTTTAGTTTAGTTTTTAAATGCTGCATTTTTGTGCTTTTGAAATACCGGGGTTATCGTGAATGGTCTGGGTAAATATATCTTTGAACGATATCCAATTTATGTAGTCACCAGAGAAAACTGGAAGTTCTATTTTTGGTGTAGATTGCTGATAATGCTTGTTCGACCACAATTGAGTGTTGATGACTTTCCTTAACGTGTCGTATTTCAGTTCAATATCTTCAAATTTTTTATAGTACTCCTTCTTCAGTGCAGGTTCTTTAAGTGCGCCTTCAAGTTCCCAGTGGAGTTTGTCGATAGAATCCCATTTCGTTTTTATGATACATAAATTTTCTTCCATCTCCCATTTTTCTTTCAAAGTTTCTACGTCAATCTTTGACATAGCTCTATCTAAAGCTTTAAAATTACATTCTTGTTGTTGCATTCGTTTTCGTATTGTTTCATTAGTGTCTTCATTCAAAATTTCCGTTAAGTTTTGTTGTTGATATTGACGTTGAGATGCTAGTAGAGTCATGATATTTTTCTTTGTCGTTTCATAAAGTATCTGTGTTTTTCCGTAAACATCAGTGGTAAAGTATTATATTATTACACTTTACAACTTGCGCGCGGACCGAGGCGGACTGGCTAGATGCCGTGTGCCTCGTGTGACTTTGCAATTCTGATGTCTCAGCGCAATCAATTACAATATTGTTCCTACATAGATGATACAGAGGAGTGGAAAAGAAGAACCTGTTGCGTCGACCCCACTTAGGGCGATTTAGAATGACTTAAGTACTGAAGCACCGGGCTAGCTAAAAATGTGATTAAATATACATGGTTTATCTTTGACTTTGAGGCAAGAGGGTTTCGATGATTGGTTGGTTGGGATCGAGACACGTTATAGTAAGCTGTAATGTTTGCAGGAGGCAGTGGCGGCATTAAGCGCGGCGGGACTGGCGGGACTGGCGGGACTGGCGGGACGGGTGCGGAGACGGGCGCGCCGCGCATGCGCCGACGTGCGCGCGCCGCCCCCCCCGCGCCGCGCCGCCGCGCCCCCGCCTCCCAACGCTCCAAGCGGTTCCCGCCAAGGGTTTGTTTCTCTGTTACATCTTACGACGAGTCCTTCGACCATTTATATTCCTACCCTCGCCCTTATCGTTTAGAAAAAACCACGGAAATATTTTTCAAACGTTTCAAATCTTATATAATAAAAATCAATTGCTGTTCGTTAAACGATACATAAATAAGGCCGACACAAAAAGGCTTCAACTCAGCATTAGCTTTATGCCTTTAATTAACGAGCATATTCAACAACATAAAATTATTGATTTAAACTTTTATACTTGTGAAATAGATGTGTCTCGCTAAAACTCGAGAATGGCTGGTCTGATTTGGCGAATTTTGGTTTTGAATTCTTAGGCGGTACGCAGTTTGCCGGGTCAGCTAGTTATTCTTAAAGTATTAATCCTGTGATTAAATCATGAAATGACTTTAAGAGAAAATGATGATTATCGAGTACCTTAATGATCATCGCTTTCTTTTAAGGTTCTTTTTAACTTGCAGCTTACGCAAATAATAAAAGATAAATAAAATAAAATAAATAAGACATTTCACCCAGCATCACCTGGCCCCAAAGTAGGCAGAGCTTGTGTTATGTGTACCACACGACTACTTATAAGTATACATTTTTTTTGTAAATACGTACATATTATACATAGAAACCCCAGACCCGAGACAAATACTAGCCGATCATCCAAACATTTGTCCCTAGGTGGGAATCGAACCCGCAGAGGTCTAAACTAATTATACTAATTAAAACATTGTACGACTTTGATCACCTATATTTGGTTTTCTTATTATAAAAAAATGCAATTTGAGCGTCGCCAAATGGTGTCAAAGTCACGCGATCAGAGTACCGCGCTTAGAGCGCCATCTAGTTAGTGATGCACTAAAGTAATAAAAGCCGTTTGGTTCGTGGTTTCCAGGTGCAGATATTCTTCGGTAACGCGGGCGTGTACGCCGGCAGCGACGTCGTGCAGCAGGAGACGGAGGACGCGGCCGCCGCTTCCGAGGACGTCGACCTGCCCGCGCCCAGCGACGACAGCGACGACGAACCCACCGTCGCCTCCAAGGTACCCAACCCAACTCATCTACAGACGTCGTGCAGCAGGAGACGGAGGACGCGGCCGCCGCTTCCGAGGACGTCGACCTGCCCGCGCCCAGCGACGACAGCGACGACGAACCCACCGTCGCCTCCAAGGTACCCAACCCAACTCATCTACAGACGTCGTGCAGCAGGAGATGGAGGACGCGGCCGCCGCTTCCGAGGACGTCGACCTGCCCGCGCCCAGCGACGACAGCGACGACGAACCCACCGTCGCCTCCAAGGTACCCAACCCAACTCATCTACAGACGTCGTGCAGCAGGAGATGGAGGACGCGGCCGCCGCTTCCGAGGACGTCGACCTGCCCGCGCCCAGCGACGACAGCGACGACGAACCCACCGTCGCCTCCAAGGTACCCAACCCAACTCATCTACAGACGTCGTGCAGCAGGAGATGGAGGACGCGGCCGCCGCTTCCGAGGACGTCGACCTGCCCGCGCCCAGCGACGACAGCGACGACGAACCCACCGTCGCCTCCAAGGTACCCAACCCAACTCATCTACAGACGTCGTGCAGCAGGAGATGGAGGACGCGGCTTCCGCCTCGGGTCGTGAAAGGGTCGAAAGGGTCGTGACGGAAAAGTCTTACACGTTTCTTCGCCTAGCCCCCATCCGCCAAGTCCGTACCGTGCGTTAAGGAACTTTGTTCAACTAGAATGTGTAAACACACTCAGAAGTAGATCAGACGATCGACGGACGACGACGATCAGACCGTGAGGAATGGTGGAGGGTTTTATGTTCTGAAATGGACGGAATCCGAAACTTTGGTTAATTGTTTGAATCCTAGTTTATTGAAATCGTGGCAAGCGAGTATTGATCTACTACAGCCTTGCGGTTCAGCTTGGGTATAGCGTAATATACAAGTCTCTAGATCAATAAGAGAGGCAGTACAAATGACGCGGTGATGCAATCTTATCTTTATTTTTGTCGTTTGTTCAGGAGATGAAGCGTCAGAAACTGGACAGCGGCATCGGGTCGGGGACGGCGTCCGGCTCGGAGCCGGCGTCCGGCTCGGAGCCAGCCTCCGGCTCGGGCACTGCGTCCGGCTCTGGCACTGCGTCCGGCTCGGGGACGGCGTCCGGCTCGGGGACGAGCGCGCAGAGTTCGTCGCGCAGTGATGACGGCCACACGGATGCTGACGCGGACGCATCCGCAACTGACAACCCAAACGGTGAGATTTTAACTGGCCTGTCAGCTCAGTCGGTGAGAGCGCGCCTTTTGAGCTGGACGACAAATCGTCGGCAACGTCGAGAGGTTAGGGTGGGTACCTGGGAACGCGTGCGCTATCGAACAGAATCCCAGGCAGAGTGTCGTCAGGGCAGAGGAAACTTTACCATCCTCAGCTCGCTGAATTGGATCCACGAACGAAAGTTTTCAATTACAAATAACTACTCTAACTTTACCGACGCCAGCTTAATCAACTTCAACAGATGAACTAAGGCCGATGGTGATTACAACAAT
The DNA here is from genome assembly GCA_948098915.1 of Lampropteryx suffumata. NCBI lineage: Eukaryota > Metazoa > Arthropoda > Insecta > Lepidoptera > Geometridae > Lampropteryx > Lampropteryx suffumata. The sequence goes on from OX402546.1 coordinate 20,522,019, forward strand.
ATGAATTGTGATCGCTCAATAACCGTGGATGCATTACAGCGACAGTTCCAGCGAGCAGCAGCGCCAGCAGGGCGGGGGGGCCGCGGCGGCGGTCGGACAGCGGGTCGGAGGGCGCGGCCCGACGCGCTCGACGCAGCACGAGGGACGCGCGTCGCGTCAGACTCTCCATCGTCATGAAACGCGCCATCAAGGAACTACCCTTGCCCTACGCGCTCAAGAAGTACGTCAACCTGCAACGCTGCTTCGAATTCTAGATCCACCGCGCTCTCTGACAACTGACTCCGAAATCACTTTTGCCCTCGATGGAGCGGCCGTTGACGCTGGCTCTCGGTCCCGTGCCGTTCTATCCGACGTTCGCATGCAACGAGTTCGCGTTATCTCTCTCTCCGGTTCCGCGTTGAGAATGAGTCCACTTTGATATGCGCGGACATCTCTCTACGACCGTGCCGGCGTTTAGTGCGGGTTTCCAACGTTGTAGGTTTTCGTTTCGCCTAATTAAGTTTCATATTTTATCGTTCCTAGGAGTGAACGTTTGCGCGATGTTGATCATTGACTCGCTCTATTAAACTAACTTCGTGCAATATGAAGGTCTGATTTTAGTTCTTCAACTTATCCGCCAGGGTAGACGAAACTTTATAAAGTTTTCGTAAACTATCAAAACCCGCACTAGACGGACGATGACGTGTCGTCACCGATGTAGAACATCCGCACGTGTCAAATATATGTGAGAATACTTAAATATACTGCCAATAAATAATGATTGATCCAAACGAAATGGTAGTGTAGTGTTGTATGTAGTCTCGATTGATATTTTTTATCGTTATCCTTTAATTATTAACATTCGATATAATTCAATTGTATTTTAATAGTGTGGTTTCACGTTTAACGGGCGATGCTTGCCCATATTCTCTAAAGTTTTATACAAGAATAAGAACAACACTAGTCTAGATCTGTTTGAGTTTTTGTCTGAGGAAGATTGATGTAGCTTTGTCATAGATCTAAATCGAAGATACCTGCGTGTTTTGATAAAAAGCAAAAATACCAGGGAAACACTGGTTTACATGATTATTGTTGGACCTCCTTTACACAAAGAAAATTGTATTGTAAATAGTTATAGATCATAGTTACATATAATTATTGCGTTGTTTACTTTAACATATTTTAAGTCATATAATAATAATGTTTTCGACTGTTGGGTTATTTGATCCGTTTAGTACATAACTATTTAGAATTTTCCACAAAATTGTTATAAAAATATGTGTATTTGAGCAAAGGAACACCTAATTATATTAGATTGCGTTTATCTATGTAGAATATTATAAAGCAAAGACGAAGTGGTTTATTTTACTGTAGTCGTAAGTCTGGTCGGTTTCATTTATACAGAATATATGAATATATGCATAATCTAAAATATAATCCAATAAATGTCACATAATTTACAACTTTATCAAACCTTTACCTAATAACCACACTTTAGTTAATGTGTTGTTTATTCATTGTCATTAGAATTACGAGGATAGACCATACGCTACTCTATTTATTATAAGACAGAGAGTGAAAGAGAATTAACAAAACAATTGAAAGAATTTGCAGCAAGTTACTTGCTCTAACCAGATCATACAGTCATGGTTAGGTTTTGTCTAAAAATCTATATAAAATAATATGATGTATTAGTCATTTGTAATTTTTGGTACGTTTGTAAATGGGATGAACTATATGGTTATGTTTAAGAATGTTTAATTAATTATAATCGTGCCTGTTCTATTATAAATCGTGGATGCTCATACCATTCTACAGTTTCATAACAGGGACAGAAATACTGTTAGCAGTAAGTTGTAATTAATGTTTAAGTAAATGTTCTTGAATACGGCTCTGAAGCCGCCACAAAGACACTGCACGTGAAATTCACCAACCATCAACATTCAAGCAAGTAAGAAATCGGCATGAAATTATGTAATTTTTCATTTACACGCACCACTGACTCCTGCGACCGAATACCATCACACTTTATTAGTACTTAATCAACAATGTATATATTTTCGGCCTTATAAATCTGTCAACTTTTTTTTTACATCGATAAACCTACGTTTGACCACGATCTCGCGTGATGTTAAGCGACGATGGGGCACGCAGGTCTAGAAGACACTCTTTACTCGAGACTTGAAGAGACCTAGATGTTAGTTTTCAGGAAAGACAGACGACGGCAAAGCATTCCAATCCTTGGCTGTGCGCATTATACATGTGGAAGCAAAGCGCTTTGTTCGTAATGGTGGTAGGTTGACAAGGTATGGAAGGTATTGAGCGGTATGAGCTTGTCCTGTTGTGAAAAGGAGAGACTTCCGTCAAAAGTTAATAAATTTTTTAAAGTGCTATACCTTTTTGTAAGATAGTGACAAATATTGTCAGGACGAATCTTAAGCATTGTTTAGGCTGTGTTCTATATAAGAAACATTTATATCTATATTAGCTGCCCCGGCTACGCGTTGCGGCGACTCAGTAGTTCTGTGTTGAACCAATATTACAATATAACGCTTACCCAACCAGTTATAAACTTATGGAACTTATTGTGTACAACTTTTAATTTGCAATAAAATAATATTGAGGTCAATAATCAAAATAAAAACTATCCTTTCTTTTATGTTTGACCAAAATACACACAGTAAACCAAATTACATCAAAAGTGGTTTATCACGGACGAACATTTAAGACATAAAAAACGCGAGATTTTGGATGATAAGATGGAATACTGATGGTGATGGAAGACCTTTGCGCTCAGGATACTCGTACGTTAATCCATTCATACTAATTTTGTAAATTTGAAATTGTCAGTCTGTACGAGTTATATCTGTTTGTTACCTTTTTACGACTAAACGACTGCACGAACCTTGTTAAAATTTGGTAAGAAGATAGATTGTATCTTGAGAAAAGACAGACACTTTTTATGTAGGTACCACGCGTGCGTAGCCGCGGGCAGCAGCCAGTAAATATTTAGATGGAAAACCGCGCAGTGCGGTGTCTTTGCGGTGGTGACGTGAGTGCAATGTATGTAGAATAGTTATGTTAAGACTGCCATTGAATACTGCATCTCGCAGTTTCTATTTTGAAACATCTCAACTTTTTTTATATTTCAGAAATAAAGTTTTTTAATCGCGTAAGATCAGAACACATTATTATGAATATTTACGGGTATTTATCGCGTTTATTTACCTATTTTTCCCGACGTTTCGACAGGTTTACACTCTGTCGTGGTCACGGGATGACTGGAGTACTGGAGCTACCGCCTCTGCGAAGCGGGGGCAGCATTTTTTGCAACTACCCTCACTTGTTTTTCCGAAATAGAAATGTCCATCTGCACACTCGGATGACACACAACACTAACCGTGTCCATGTAGTATTGAGAAACCGGTCTATGCTGAGTACACTTAGCTATAACTGGATTCCACGAGGCAGAGAGTCTGAAACCGTCTTCACGATTGAAATTAGGATATTTCTTAATTTCAATCGCTTCCCGAACCATTCTCTTGTAGTAATGCCTTTCATTACATATAACTTGAGGTTTATGTAATTCAATCCAGTGATTGGGTCCTGAGCCCACTATGTGCTCTGCTATTGCAGACTTGTTTACTTGACGATTTTTGACTGCTGCTATGTGTTCTTTAACACGTTCCGCGACCGTGCGTTTAGTCTGGCCTATGTAGGAACGCCCGCATAAACCTGTCGAAACGTCGGAAAAAATAGGTAAACAAACGCGATAAATACCCGTAAATATTTATAATAATATATTTCAGAACGTCTATTATTATTGTGGTGTTGTCAACTTTCTTTTTTTTTTTCCTTAAACGAACGTTTTTGCTTGAATGCGTATTTATTTCAGCTTTACTTGCATTATCTTTAAGTACTTTGATACAATGGCAGTGATTCTGTAGTTTCGACGGTCTAGCTAAACTTACGAAACTTCTTAATTTGCTTGTGACAAAGTTCAAATTTGATTAACATTTTTTAATATGTAGTTGACATTTGATTTCCTTATTAAATTGATTTTCAACACCCCTCTTTACACGAAGACGCTAAAACGACAATCCTACGTCAATTAAGACGTTTAATTTAAAAATGTTGCTTCAAGTCAGACTTAGCTAAGCAAATATAGTGAGATCATTGTAGGTATTTTATGAAATTTAGGTTAATCCTACGAAGCTACAGAATTAGGGCCAATGTGTGCTCCAATATCCGATCAACTTTACTATATTTTAATAGCACGCTAGGTGTAGCTGCGTTTTCAATCTATCTACCTAACAATCTGATTGATCTGCAAAAGTTGGTATTACGCCGCACGGCTGCATTCACACTGAACCGCCATATAATTCAAAATTCGGTTATTTATAAATTGTAGTCGTTACTCGGTAATCGCTATTAGGTTAGGACTTAGGATAAGATATAATCATTGGGGTTTAAGACTTTTGCATCTCGTAGTGCGTAGAAATTATAACTTGCGTTGCGATGGAACGACGGTTCGGTGTGTCTCCAGTCTTAGAGAAGTTACTGAGAAGAATTAATAAAAGCTATTTAAGGTTCTTTGGTTTATGTAAATAATACCTGTCATATTGTTTTATTTTTGTTGCTAGTAATGAATATAAAGATTTTTTTATTAAGAACCAGTAGTTTGAATTATAAATTAAGAGACCCAGTAAAATAAGTACAGTCATAGTGAATTATTTACTTAATTAAGTGTAGAATTACATGTAAGTAGGTGAGCATTACACGGTGGGTGCTTATACGTTTTGTATTTACATTTACTATATTAATAACTTAACAATAAGTGTTTCTGTACAAGATAGTAAAGAGCAACGTCACTGGATAGTCAAATTCACTAAATTTAGTCGAGCCTCGGGGCTACCTGTTCCCAAATAACACTGTAAAAACACTCGTGTTTTCTCGTCACTCGTGAAATATTGTTTCAGAATAACACATTGAATGCCATAGTTTGCTTGAAGTAAGCTGCCTTAAGTTGTGAAAAACATATGTTGAACGCTAACACCACTTACTGCCCTTCTTAACGATACCGTTCACCCTCTGCGGCATGCTATTGTCAGGGTACAAGTCGTCGGCAGCCGGTGCGTCGCACGCGCTCAGTCCGTTGATGAGCTTCCGCTGTGGTCGCGGGGTCGCGCGACCCGCGTCTCTTATCCTCTCCCTCACCCATTTATCGGCCGCGTGAGTCCTTTTCACCGGGCGCTTGTTCCCTGTGTCGTTCAAGTGGCACAGGTCGCCGTTTCGGAGCTCTGAGACCGGTCTACTGGGAGTCTCCGACTCGCTGCCGTTGACTAAGGAATGTGCGCTGCGAGCTTTGTGAAGCGAGAGGCGCATAGGCTTGCGCGGCGGCGTCGGACGACATTTAACATCTTCGCGCTTATCATCGTTCTTCTTATAGTGGCTGAGCCGCGTCGAACAAGACTCGGAACCGTAATCTATCCTCGGCGAACTGCTGTACATATCCCCGTTCGGATAATCGGAGCACTCGGACTCGAATTCTGAAGATTTCGCGCTTCTAGAGTGCAGCTTCGATGATCTTCTGCTGGATTTATGTGCGTTTTCCAGAACTTTACCATCTATCCGGTTATACATGTAGACTTTTTCTGTCTCTACTTGTATTTCCTCGGCGCTTTCATTCTTCTTTAGCTTCCGGAGACGTTGCGATCGCTTCAGCTGCTCTATGATCGAAAGCGTCTTTCTTTCTGCCCAGTTGGTTTTTTTAATACTCTCTTCTATTCTGTCAGCGGCCTTCTTAATCTCGTAGTGCTTGGTTTCTCTTCCCCCTGCTTTGGAATTGTTCTCTCTTGTTTCCACATCGCTGTCAGATCTGAAGTAGTCTTCTCTCGAGCGGCTCAGTCTTTCGCTCTTCATGCGCTGCTTCTCCATGTGTCTTTGGTTTCGTTCGATCATGCGAATGGCTGCGTCCGTCTCGGCTGTGTAGTCCACCCCTCCGTGTATGCAGTGGTGAGACAGTGAGTGACGCATTCGACCAGCTCGGTGTTCCAGGCTGTGAGAGCTGTGGGATCTGTGGTTAGGGGGAGGCGAGGCGCGGGGAGACACTGCAGCTCTCGAAGACGCTCCACTAGCGTTGGACCTCGGCCTCATTAATGGCAGATTTCCTTCAGAGTTGTCTAGCCCCGGCAGTTTTGCAACTATAGCAGTAATATCAGGTCCTTTCTGGAATACTTGCACTTCGGATCTAGGACTTTGTCTTCTTGACGCGGGCTCGGTGCTGATGTTGATATTAGTTACGTTCTTTTTGCTTTTGTTCACTGTTATGCAGCTGTCGCTACTGCTGACCGGCTGGAGCTGGAAAAAGACATCCCTGTTATGTCGGTTCAAATGAGCTTGGCAAGTGTATTATTGTGGAAAGTTTTTTTTTTTTTATCATCAATAAACCTAAGTTTAACTCCATTCTCGCCTGATGTTAAGCGACGATGTGGCCGACGATGGGGCACGCAGGTCTAGAAGACACCTATTTACTCGAGACTTGTAGTTTTGGGAAAGACAGACGACGGCAAAGCATTCCAATCCTTGGCTGTACGCATTATAAATGTAGAAGCAAAGCGCTTGTGGATAGGTCTTTGGGTATATTTACCTGGTTATGCCTGGTCAGCAGTTCTGTCACTTGTTCCTCGAGATATGATATCCTGTGTGTAAGCCTGGTGTTATCGGAGCGCAGACCTTCTTTGGCTTTCTCGGCATCGTCAGCCGCTGTGCGTAGGGCACCTAGTTCTGCACGAAGTGACGCTGCCTCGTTCTACAAGTTGGAAATATGTATAACACTGATATTAAAGTTAAACTCAATTTAAAGATTCATCTGCAATTATTATCCGATCCATCAAAGATGACAACATAAAAACGGATATATTATTAAGCTTCCTGATCTTGCATTTTTTTGTAAAAATGCATCTCATGTCTACACGTTTTTAGGCAATAGCCTTGATTCTGTAGTTTCGCCAACTAACAAAACTTTGTGAAATACGAACGGTCTTATTTTATTTGCACCAGTCTGTTTAAGATCTTAGAGTAACATTTTTCAAATTACACTTCTTAAATTTTCTATTGGCCAATGACGAAATAAATACAAGTTTATGACTAAAATGCGCTAAAACAAATGACTACCTAAATGAAACTCATTGGTTTTAGTGCATTTTAGTCAATATGCAAAGAGGTGGCAAATAAAATAGCGGAAAATCTATTGAATAAATCAATTCAAATGTAAATTTAAACTTACTTTAGAGCTGTGGTATAACACAAGCTCTGCTTAGTTTGGGGCCAAATGATGCTGTGTGAAATATCTGGCATTATTTATTTATAATTGTCATTGAAAAATGTGTAGGTACTTTTGACTTTCGGGCAGGCAAAATAAGGTCGTTCGTATTTTAGGAAATTTTAAGAAACTACTCGAAACTACTACGAAATCGTTTCATGATTTCGAAGGTTTATTTGTAAAACTATACCTGCGTAAAAGTAGAGGTGGGTAAAACGGGCGAGGGTTGCTGCCCACGCAGCACCACTAGACGCGACGTCGCCGCCTCGGCGGCCGCGCGCTGCAGTTCCTCCTGACTGTGGCAAGACACCACCAGCGAGCCGTTCATTTCCACCAACCTGCAATGCACCAATCATTGAACCATGGAACCCACAACCCAAATCCTAGTGAATCAGAACTCAAGTCAAGACTATGCGACTGTTTTGTTGTGTTGGTCAGAAATCCTATGGCTTAAAGGTTTTCATCAAATAATTCTGTAGACATGTGTTATGGTAGGTAGGTACTGCGATCGATAAACGTTTGGTTGGGCATTCGTCGATGTAAACTACATAATTAACTCTTCGAAACGTACGTGCAAAATAATGTAAGACGTTTTATTCAGGTTAAGATACGACATGGAATCTGTACAAAAAACGAATCGTTCCTATCTATAGATTATGCTCCTATCAATCTAAATTCAGCAGAAATCATGAATTGACAATAGATTGGCCGGCACGCACGCGCATGTTCACCGAAATAGTTTCTCGGTGTGAGCCGTAATAGGCGCTAGCGTGACTCACTAAATTCATACATTCCTGATAAATTGGGCTAATTATCTACATTTTTCCATTAAACAATTTTACTATTACATTAAAAATGATGTAAAATTGCCTGATGGATTTGAAATAACATGGCCCATCTCATTGAAATGACGGAGTTTACCTTGGGAGACACATTTATGGGATGAGTATTTCAGCTATTTCCTCAGCAAGTGCTATCAAAGGACCATTAACAGGATTAATTGTTGAGAAACCATCTGGATTTAAATGTCCGCGGCGGAGCGATGCCGTAAAGCGCTGGGATGGTTAAGTTATAAGAAAATTCCTTAGTCTGCTAGGAACCTACCAACATTAAGGCAATTAAGAACGTTATTTTTTTCATAACCTCGTGCCTAGTAGGTACCATGGGTAGCTGATATAAATGCCAAAATCTATTGTTTATTGAACAGCCTCATGATTCCATCGCGTTGTTTCTCGAAGTTAGTACTTAGTACTTAAGTGAGTACAGTAGGTAGACGATGCCGGTCGGGATTACCGCACGATGACCTCTTCGATAACCAAGTTTAGTCGGCGGTTAGCGACCAGGCTAATTACTTAGATGCTGGTTAGCTAGCTACTGTGTGATTGGTAATAGAAGACCTTGGCCTACTTTGAAGAACTAGCAATACCACTTGGTGCCCTTATTTGCTCGATATTTACTCATAATGTTAGTGTTCGTTCATGCGCTAACACAATCATGGAAAGGTTACTTAAACAGTGGTATCCACCGTTGACGATCCATCTCAACTTCATCCATCTTATCTCCGATTTTAGAATATAGGCTCACCTATCTCCAACCCTTAATGCGGGTTCATTTGACCACTCGACCGCCATACAACCGACTCGGGGGGTAGCTGCCCATGACCCCTCGCGCACCTCTGCAGATATTAGGACACCGCTGCCGCCGCACTCACGCACCATGCTGCAACAAAAACAAACATAGCAATAAAAAACTATTGTACAGTGTAGGTACTGTGTCAATCAGCCTGCGGCCACGTTTGTTGCAACACAGCCAAAACGTCTGGAATAATTAAAATAATACGCGATAAATACCTATCCGTGAACTACTACAATAGTGTACTGTATCTTAGGAATCATTATACAGGTAAGAGATATCACCTACGTTGGTTCTTACAAAAGTCGGTTGGGTCCTCGATGGTAGGGGTTTCTATTTGAAAGTCCAATCATGGTTCAGTCAAGCTAAAGCCATGTATCATGGGATGAGCAGTAAATCAAACACGTGGTACCTCGTTTCCTATTCGGCTAGGTTGCTCGCTCATCTCGTTGCTCAGTCGTTAAAAATAATAATGATACAAACTTGTAATATCTAACAGGCAATATCTCAGTAGGTACAGGTTACTGCGGTGTAAGTGCTTGAATTAATAACTGTTCACTGCCTATTTAATGGTCTTCTGGCTATAAACCGTTGCTCTCCGAAGATTGCATAAGGAGCTATTGAACGGGTCATTGTGTCCACTAATAACTTTCAGCTATGGTGCGTGGTTCAAATCATTCTACTTTTCTTGTTTTCTTCATTTTACTTACTCACTTTTATCAGTATAGTAGTCGTTTTCTACTACTAGTTACTGACAAAGGGGACCAGTGTCCTAAAACCCTGCAACCCTAACCCGCATAGTGTATTCAATTTGCATTTATTATGGCGTATATTGAGGGATGCACGGGGTCACGGCCGAGGTCACGCTGCCTTGAGCTCGCGGGCACTGCTCTGTAAGGTGTCTGCGTTTTACTGGTACATTGAGACAGTTTGAGTACCTACATTTCCAGGTACTAAGATGTTACATACTAAGCTACAAAAACGTAATGTAGCTGTGAAGCAAAATATAAGCCAAAACTACTCGTATGTGCAACTTTTAAAAGATGTTGAAGCACTGCAGTAGCGCGTTTATGTCTTTTGTAGGAAAATTACGAATTCATCGCTGATGTGCTATACGAGGTAGGTAGTAGGTGCTACAAAGGTACCTATAATAACATACATAATTATATAGGTACCTACATATTTTACTAATCCATCCAACTATTCAATGAAATAAAAGTGTTTTCTACTAAATGAAAATACTTTGTTGCATTAGGTACACATGAGGGCTTTGTTTTGTCATAGTTTTGTGTTTATTTCGAATACGTAATAATAAGATTATTTGCGGTCAACACCCATGGGGCGCGCTTGAATAGTCGTGGCCTATGTTCATTCCCAGCACTTGGCCAGGACCTGCTCAGCCAGCTTCATTCTAATTCACAATGGAAGCAGGTTACCTATCTGCCCGGGCTTAATGGTAATAAGCTCTGCTCCACACAGATCCACAGATTTATTACGTAAAAGTAGCAGTATCAGCAGCAGCAGGAATAAGTCAACCGCTGCATATTACTTGCCTGTCGCCCCTGTACGTGGAAATAGGCTTATTATCATACAAGAAGGTATGTTTAACAGCAGTAATGAGGATCAGTAAAGTTATAGCAAATTCAATAGAACATCCACGTTATTCTTTATGACATAAGAATGATATATATTTTTGATGATAAACATGATGCCGTTCCTGCTGGTAAAATCAATGTACGCGGGTGCGTATGACGTCACTGGGACGGTCAGAGCGCAGCCGTCCCTCTTATTTCACGATTCGACGGACCGTCCCCGTGACGTCGCAGCTACCGCGGCGGCCACTCAGTGAACTTCGCTAGTAATTCCGTCATAACTTCGTCAATTTATGTCGTAGTATAAATTTTTTTGCACTGTATGTTAAATAAATAATAAAGTATTGCTGCACAATGCGCACAACACCATCTAGCCCCAAACTAAGCATAGCTTGTATTATGGTGACTAGATGACTGATAGTAAAATTATTGATATAAAATTAAGGATTCTTATCTCTATAAATCTGCACTCTAAACTAAAAACGTTACGGACGGATCCTCATTGCGTTATTCACGCATATTGCTAGTCGTTGTGAGTTACGCAATAGGGGGGCCAGTAGGCAGAAGCATTTAAGCATTTAAGCGCTGGGTGGGCACTCAAGTGTGCATCCAGCACAATGCTGCGCACAAATATTATATTTTTTTATGTAAAACTAATTAAGTCTTAGGTTATCACTACATGGTATAAAACAAAGTCGCTTCCCGCTGTCTGTCTGTCCCTATGTATGCTTAGATCTTTAAAACTACGCAACGGATTTTGACGCAGTTATTTTAATACATAAAATGATTCAAGAGGAAGGTTTACATACATGCATAATATAGTAGAGAAACACTGATAATTTTAGAGGTTTTTCTAATTTTAGAGGTATATTAACACATTTTTTTGCGCTTACATTGCAAACGTTGGCTGAACCCTACGTGATAGATCAAAATAATGTACTACCAGTATTGTACACCTTAAAAAGGTCAACAAAAAAGTCCGTGGTGGTATATGTCTATCTCTTAGGTTATGTTATTTTCTTAGATAACGTTATATATAAAGGCATTCTGTAGTATATTTAGTATCAGCATTGCACCCGTGCGAAGCCGGGAGGGTACCGCTAGTTATAGTATATAGTATTTTTGAGGACAAAATATAATATAGTCTTTCCTTTCTTTCTTTCCACAAGCTGTTTTCTAGGTAAATGACAATTTGCTACATATAGATACAGTAAACCTATACCTACTTGCAGCGGACTTTTAGCCTACTCGATTAAGATATTTACATTGCCACTTTGTAACCTACTTTATAATCAAATTTACTACTTTATTACTTTATAATAAAAAAAACAAAATATATACTTATAATAATAGAAAAAAATAAAAACTGAGTACCTAGACTGCTGTGTGGGGCAAATAGGTCCCCGTCTCAGCATGATGCTGTACCGAACCAATGGAGGATCGAGGCAGCGCTGATTTTCAGACGGAGCCTTAAGTGATGTGTCACGTAACGAGTAACGTAACGAGTACCGATCAAAACACATATTACATGTTGTTTGTTTGTTTTTAGCCCGTACTGTCCACTACTGGGCAAAGGCCGCCCCTCGTGTTTTCCATTGGTTTCGGTCCAACGCTATTGTCTGCCACCGACAGTCGCCAAAGGTGTCTAGCTCGTCACGCCAACGCTTGCGCCGTCTCACTGTCTCAGGGCTCCACTCACATATTACATATACATAATAAATAATGTAGTAAGTACATGCATACATAATGAACAATATATACAGTATATAAAAAGTTAACTTGTGTACTAAATATAAGTCATGATTTAAGGACGTAAAATAAAAAAAAATATATAAGTATATAAATACAAATATAGGAATGAATGTGAAACTGCTGAGAGTGGATTGAAAAGTGGAAAAAAAATAATTTGTTAACTGTTAAATGTGTGAAGTGCCCACAAGTATTTTTCTTTTTTTTCTCTAAGCTCATCATAGAGCGAGGGTGAGTCAAACTCAGGATTTAGCTTTTGTGGCTAGTGTAAGCTGCTTATAGATAGGTACATTACATCATGCTATAATGGAGCTATAATGAAGCGCGGCCCACCTCGTGCAGGTCGCGCTCTAAGATGCACTGCTAGACTGATCCTCCAGTAACTGCTTCCTAACCGCTACTCTGTACACATTTACTGGTTTCAGGGCGCGCAACGGATATAAGCTAAAACGTGCTTTTATTTACCGTTTACCATAGCAACTAAGTTAATGATGATCAAACAAAAAGTCTTTAATCATATCAATAGTTTGTTAGATATAAAATAGTATTTCCCACGGTACGAGTAGATGAACGTGAGTGCAGCGAACCGCGCCAAGCCGAGGGAAAATTGTAGGTAGTTGTTATGGGTAAACCTACATGTGGAGTAAAAACAGCATTTGCCTCGATACACGACTGGAATCTAATCAGCTTAAATGTTTTGGGTTAGCTCCATGTTTTGCACCGGTCATGTTTTTTATTGAAAATTGACTAATTTCCTACTGTACCTACCAGTAAGTTTTTCCTACTGTACTACCTGTAAGTACCTTATAATAAGTCGAATGATCAATACAACACATAGAACATAGATCTTCCGTTATCTCCGCCTATCAACAGTTTCCCTGCACCATCAACTAATGACAGTCTGATGACGGACTGACAAGATGATGACATCTACCCGCCACACTAACGCGGTAATAAGAGATCCGTGATGCGATGATACCATCATTATATCACGTTTAGATAAAGTGAAAATAATGATGAAACCTGATTATATGCCAGGTCTGAACACGCACGCACTTTAGCTAAATTTTATACAAATGGTTTAAGTCGCCATAGTGTATAAGTCTAAATACTCTTCTCGTTTAATCACAAAGGTATGCCAGAGTAGGAGGTTTGAAGATTGCCTTCAAAGTTCTTCTCATTTTAAGGGTAAACACAAGTAAAAAACAAATCCATTATAAATAGTTTTTTATAAGAATCTGCACAAGATGCAGGAAGTCAAACTGAAATTGTGAATAAACTGCGTCGTGCATTGATATTATCCGCAGCGTCTGTACAACTCCTAATATAGAGTCCAATCAAACGACCGACAGTAACCCACGGCCGATGCTTATGTAAGCCTTCAATTGGTTTATTGAAAAACATACGCGCTTTTTGCTATAATTTGTCGATTGAAATTTATGATACAGTGGAATTTTGAAGTCTGTTTTTATTGAGTATAAATTATAATGCATTATATACGAATTAATTATCGCAGAGATGATGAATAGAAAGTGATTAAAGTAGTTTCCAACAAACTTAGTAGGTAATATTCATCTAAATCCGGTCACATCTTGTCGGTCAAGTGACAGTCTGGCACACCTCAATGAAATCACCGGGAGCCTAACGATGATGCGGCTATTGACGACAGCCTTGTAAAGCCTCTCCACAATTACCTCACTTTCACTCTAATTTCGCTTTTACTATTACATTCATCATTGCGTCGAGTTGGTACACCTAGCTGCATGGGTAGGTATAGGTACGTTACTGAGAGATTTCCCACCAACTGTGAAATCAAAAGTCACTAACTAGCCACGTAATGGCTACATTTTATGTTGATGAAGCGAGTAATTACTTAATTTCAGAAAAGAAGATTTAATTATATGATAACATCTTATATTTTTCGCATGTTTGTTTTAGCTTGTTTGAAATTGTTTTGCAAATCAGAAAATGGGTTGTGTGTGTAACTAATTTTGTTGAATAATTGTCTAGTAATTAAGGAGGTAGTAATTATAAGTACCTAGGTCAATACCTACTTATGTCTTTGACAACTATATTACTCAATTCAGGTGTAATTTAATTTCGTTGTTACCTAATTATTTTTTGGTTAAGCTCTGAAGTAGGTAATATTGTGATAGGTAGCATTAATGTGTTTATGTACTTATATGTATGTATCTGTTGTAAAACATTATAGGTACCTACATACAGAGAGCCGCGGACTCATTCGTATGTATCTCCAGATCTTTAATGCGTTTGCGAGTTCCACAACTGCTTACTGTTTGCATTATCTGATCTCGACAAATTGAGATGGTTCTTGTTAGTGAAAATGTGTGTGCTTTTACGAGATTCTCAACATAATGCATTCTGCAGTATTTTTACAGAATATTACTGGGTTTCACTATAATTCATTCCTAAGTCAGTCGATAACTCTGGCGATGGAGTTACTGGGCGCTTAAAGTTTTATTACTAGGTAAATAGAGAACTAAGTAAATATAATAAAAACTTACTACGCGTAACTACATCGTAAATTATCTACCTAATAATTATTTAAGCATTAAACGTACCTACCGTATACCTACACTACTAACACGTTCAAGAAACTTTCATACCAAAGCAGTTCATAAGAGATGTAAGTAAGAAATAAAGCAAAGCAAAAGTCACACGTGACTGTATTTTTTGCTCCAATAAATATTATAATGTAGTAGATAGTTTATGCAGCAAAGGAAGTAATTTTTCACCTGTCGGGCGGAACGTGAGATGTGCTGCGGGCTCGTTTGGATAGGATAGGTACCTGCGATAAAGATAACCCATTCCTAGAAGTCGGTAGGCTAGGACTGTATTCTATTTAAGTTAAACGTGGAATGCATACTCGTAAAGCCCGAGTAAGTGCAGCAGGTGGCAGATTATTAAAAAAGTATAGCTAAAAGCTTTAAGTTATAGAAAGGTTAGGCCTTTAGCCTTAGAATAAGTGCAACACCGGTTTCCACCTACTTGGGTGTGGGTCATAATGACGCTCGTAAATGTTGTTAACAAAATGTGTAGGTAAGTATCTAATAATCATGGCGCGACAAGTGCGACAACCGGCACACAAGAAGCAATTAGTATACCCGCGGGTTATTAAGTAAAAGTAGCAGTGGCGATAGCAATAGCAACGCGACAGCAATATCTGCTAAATCAGTTTCAAGCTGTAAAAAATCTCTTAATACGGAAGCCAACTGCTGATGACTCGCCTGTCACGCCTCTGAGTCAAAAATACGCTTATAGCTGTGATAAACGTGAACAAAAAATGTGTTTGACAACAGTGATTGCGCAATTCCAGCCTAGTTGCGAGCTACGTAATATGAGGCTAAGAAATAAGAGCCAACACACCAAGTAATCACTATAGTAACCATAAACAACAATTGCCGTGTATGGTAGTGGAGCCGCAGATATGCGTGGAATACCAAACGCATCACGAGATATGATCTTGGTATGCCGCAAACGTGTTGCCTCTGCCTCCACTGAAAAACCTCACTGAATTATGCAACCATTTCCTAACGGCTGCTTAGACGTTAGAAGTTAGAAGTCCTCGATATCCAAGATTGTGGTATTTCTCTATTGATTGTTGTTTTCATAAAATAAATGTGGTAGGTACTTACAGAGTATCCAGCTATTTAAGGCCATGAGCTTAGTATTTTTTACAGAGCCAGCCTTGCCATTTTTTTATTTTAAAAATATACTTCCACGAATTCGAGAGTTAGACATCTATCTACCTCAAGACCTTGTATCCTTGATGAAGTGAATTAGGTCAGTGTCTCAGGGTGTCCGCAAGTGGGATCGGACCGCAGGCCGCAGCCACAGACTACATAAAACCAACAACAATCGTGAGAAACCACTACAATAAAAGTAAACAGAGCCACCTACCATTGTCTCTCACTCTTGAGATTGGCTTGGGAATATCTTTGGCGCAATTATTAACGAATCTATTGTCGGTATTGATTGGACTGTCTGGGTATTGTAAGCAATCATTAGTAGTATTTTATATTGTAAAAGGTAGTCAATTGTTTAGGCATTGTCGGTCTAGATAGGGGTTGGGAATAGGTTAAGTCATGAGATATATACGAAACCTGCGAAGTGTTTGGTCTCGCTTACTGGTTATGGTTGAATAAATAAAATGCGTGAGAGTCGTGGAACGAAGATCCTATCGTAGTATATTATTATTGATTAACGTATTATATTATGGTCTAGCTGCTGCCCGCGGCTTCGCACGCATGCTACCTACATACAAAATAGCCTATGTCCTCCTCCAAGGTCCCATCTATCTCTATACCTACTAAAATTCATCAAAATCGGTTCAGCGGTTTAGACGTGAAAACGTAGCAGACAGACAGACATAGTTACTTTCACATTTGTAATATTAGTAGGAATCAACAGCCTGAAATTTAATGCTTCTAGTTCTGAAAATGACAATACATTCATACAATCTTTCATCCCCCTTTTCAACCCTTTACAACACTTTTATCCAATTAAAAAGCCTATGCCACTCAGGCTTTAGACTATCTGTGTACCAAATTTTATTTAAATCGGTTCAGAAGATATGGCGTGAAAGCGAGACAGACAGACAGAGTTACTTTCGCAATTATAATATTAGTAAGGATAAGTAAGGATCAACAGTCTAACATTTTATGTTTCTGGTTCTGAAAATGACAATACTTTCATACAACCTTTCATTTCCCTTTTCAACCCTATAAAACACATTTTCCAATTAAAAAGTAGCCTATTACCTTTCTCAGGCTTTAGACTATCTGTGTACCGAATTTTATTTAAATCGGTTCAGTCGTTTTGGCGTGAAAGCTAGACAGACAGACAGACAGACAGACAGAGTTACTTCCGCATTTATAATATTAGTAAGGATTATGCAATTCATTGAAACGCAGAAAATTAAATAACTAATAAGTTGAAGGAATGGTAGGAAATTTCGCTATTTTCACAACTCGAATGAGTATATTACTTTTGAGTTGTAAAAATAAGCATTTTATTTTACATCATTAAATTCATCTAATTCAATAAAAACTTCATCAGTACATTCTTCATCTGAACATTAAATCGTAGTAATAATTGGTTTATCTACACTAAAGAAAGGGTCGTGACGTGACAGAAATTCGTGACGGAAAAAAAATAGTTTTTTTGCCTATCCACCATGTCCGAAACGTGCTGTAAGGAACTTCGTTTAAAAAAAAAACTCTTCAAACTGTACCCTGTACCAACGCAGTCTGCGTTTGCTAAAAAGACACAGTCAACTCTATACTAGGTACTTTATGCACTGCTAAATAGCTTGGATTTCAGAGTGCGTCGAACAAGGAGGGTGACGTCAATGTTCTGTAGCGTGTTTTCTTTTTAATTATTAGCATTACTAGTGAATATTCACGATGCCTCAGTTGGTTCACAGCTCACGGCTGATCTTATCGTTTCGTCAGCAGATCAATTATGTCAAGTTCTCGCGAGCAACATTGATGAATCGACCCAGTACAGAACCAAGTTATATGCTAAGAGCAGAGTAACAACACGAGCGATTTGATTTGAACACAAGGATTTTGGATGTCAATGCTTTCAGGTACCGTATTTATTTGCATGTCTAAGAGATCCTGAGCCAGCCCGCGAATGTATCAGATATATAAAATGTAGTTTACAACAGGGGAGTCTCACTTCTATGGCACTATCTACGTATGTTGTATTCTCGAGTAGCGGTGTAATTTCTATCAGCTTTCGATAGTGACTTTCGGAACAAATCATGATTTACTTGTAATTGCACGCAAATTGCTAGGTGTGTGACTATAGAAAATTTAACCCGGATTCGGCATGAACAGATTTTTCCCAACGATACAAACACTAGAAAGTGGGCGCTGGTGCTGATGCTGACTGTCGCCCCGCCCCCGGAACAATAGCCATGTTGTAATCATCGTAACAATTACCAACTATTTGCGAAGTCCTATCCGCCATCTTCACGGTTTACGTTTAGGCTCACCATCCACTAAATCGTTACTTATCTCTTTGTTAAATGATTTTAAAAACTACGTATTAACTAACGAGTATTTCAAAACGGCGAGTTCTGGGTACTGTGGTGGAAGGAGTACGTATGTCCAACTTTTAACATTGACTAAAGTTAAAGCTATGTTGAAGCTGTGATGGCGTGCAGCAAGCTTCAGTGGAAAAAGAGCCTTTATTCAAGCCGTTGAATTGTGTGCCACGATTAACACGTCCCTGATAGCCAAGAAATGAGCGAGGCTATATTAGCGGTTGTTGTCTTGTAAACTTGAATGGAGCCGTAAATATTTGCGTAATTGTTAGATTACCAGTTTCTCATGGAAACTTGCGATGTGCAGAAACGGTGGAAGTGCTAACTGAATAATTACGTTGATTTGAGAATAGTTGATTAAGCACAGATTGCAAACGAATAAACGGCAGCCTGAGAAAATACATGATGAATGCAAGATACCATTTTATCTTGTGATTATGAACTAAGTTCTTGTGAAATCCAGTTTTAATTTTCGAAGATCCAGCGTGCCTTGCACTGACGGCACGCAATATGTTTGTGTGAATAGTTCCCCTCGAATATAACTACCAATCGACAAGATATGTCAATCGTAGTAGGTACCCAGTTGGAAGTGGCGTATGCCCATTTATTACACTGTTAGCTTTCGCTATAAAACAGTTTACCTGTACAGTGTTGGCTGCAACGTAGCGGCCCGAGCGCGCGCGTCTGCCTGCTCTATAAGCTGCGCAAGCGCACGTGCTTGTTCTCCCAACGTGAGCAGTTCCAACTCCTCTCGACCTAGTTTGTATTGCAGTTCTGCTTGCTGAATCCGCGTGTCGATGTTACTGGCGAAAATAAATTGAAATATATTTACTTTTTTTACTTTAAAAAGTTTCTTGAATTGTACTATACATTTTGAGAAACACTACGAGCGTAAGCAAGCGAACTGCGGATCAAACTCACCCTAATGAAGACTAGATGAATCGAAACAGTGTCGGTGCCTCCATCGACTAAATAATATGTGAGTAAAAGACCGTGTTTCTCAAAATACTTAGTAAAAAATGCACACTTTAAGCTTCTAACCACATATACCTACTTAGGTAACATATTATCGGTAGGAACAAATACTTACTCTGTGACATGCGTCTTTTCCAGCCTCTTCCTCAGCTCCTGTATATTGTTTTTTCTAGCTTCCAGGTCTGCCTTCACGGCCTGAGCTCGGTCTTCTAGAGCCCTTCTCTCGTCAGCTGACAACGCAGCGTATTCCTCGCGGGACTCCGTCCTGGAAGGGGGCGGGGAGGTGGCCTGGAGCAACCGGGCTGCGCTTAAAGATGCGCTTAGCTGCTTCTTGAGGCTGAGGGTCAAATACAGGAAATCATTATAATGCATTTTATTAACAATCAGACGATGTTCAAATACAACTCTTTTCTCTTGAGGGGATAAACTTATGCTTGATGTTTTTATTACAAATGTCATGGCATGTATGGCTTTAAGTCAGTCATACCTCTGTATAAGCGAGTCTTTGTCAGAAAGCGCGGTCTTCAGCGCGTCCAGCTCGCGGGTCGCGTCTCGAGCCCCGGCACTGCGCCGGCGAGATCCCGCCAAGGAGACCTCTATACTCGCCATCTGAACAAATAATACAAGACTTTAGACTCTAGGGACGCTCGCTTCAATTCAAATGAATGTTTTAATATCGTCACACGACATTACCGCATACCGACGTATAGAAACATATACTTACGTATACCTACGTATAAAGACACTGGCTAATTGCATCTATCGTGTTCAGATAATGCAATGAAAGGCTATGAGTATGCATTGATTTTATGGGTGACATGTCGCGGAAAAATGTAATTTCATCCTTTAATCGCGGAATCATGGGCTTGTAATCATGTAAATACCTATTTAACTCGTTAGTTAAATTCTACGATTGAGTGTGTTTCGGCTGCTCTTAATTTCCCTACTTTATACCATTCTAGCCATAGCCCAGCAATAGTAAATTGGCAAGGCTAAGGCAAGACAAGTGCAGGGATGTCTATAAGTAGCATAGCGCTACATGTCAGACATGATGAGTGATTATTGTCTGATTTATCGTTCCATACACGTCACCGATCCCAGCCTCCGCATCCCGTTTGTAAGTGGCGTGTAGTCACTCGTGAATAATAGGTTTAGTGCTGAACGCTGCTATTACTTGCCTGTCCACATACTTATTCAGTGATTACCTACACACGCCCTTATCGGCGATAGTTACGAGAATTAAATAACTTATTATGTTGTAGTGATTATGGTGTTGTGTAATAGCGGTCTATAATTAGCGAGATCTCTTTCACTTTCATTCTTGAACATAGGAATGAGTTTACTGTATTTCATAAGATCGTGAATAACTCCCTCGTCGATACATCTATTAAAAATTTAAGCGACAATACTAGTATTATTAATGGTTGGCTTTAAAATTCTAAAGAGCCGAAGTTGCGAACTTGCGAAGTCACAAGATTATTGAAAAGATTAGATGTAACGGCTCCATTGGAAAGTATCGTATTAAGATGTGCGGATAGTGCGTGAGAAAAGGGCGGGGAAACAATTACGGTACATTAGAGTACAATGGATAGAATGGTTGGGAACGAGGAGCGTGCGTGTGCGCAGTTCCTGCATGGGCGATTGTAAATCATCGATTGCATCAGTAGTGTCAGTAGGTACGCAATAACTTCGAATGATCCATGGAAAGAGATAGATCGCGCAAGTGCGCAATATGCAACTAGCTACGAGACGTCGATGAGGTCTCGCTGGATTGTTATACCTTATATGTTTCCTGTATTTTATATACAGGTCATAGTTCTACTTTTTACTTATCATATAAGTATATCTATATTTGGATATGGACCCCAAGCATATATAGTATAAAATGAAGTCGCTTCCGCTGTCTGTTCGCTTAGATCTTTTGAACTACTCAACGGATTTTAATGCAGTTTTTAGCAATAGATAGGTTGATTCAAGAGAAAGGTTTATATGTATAATACATACATATTATAGTACATAAAACCGAAAAAATCAAAGGTTTGTAATGTGATGTCGTAAGAAACATATTTTTGTGCACCTTAATCGCAAACGCTGACTAAACCTTACGAGATAGATTAAATTAATGTACTACGGAATTGTATATCTTAAAAAGTTTGATAAAAAAAACGGGATGATATATATTTATCTCCTAAGGATAACCCACAGTAACCATTTTTATCTTTTACATTTAAAAAAAAAATCTTATTTACCAAGCTATTTTGTACAATACAGTATTATTACATACTAAAGTATCCAATTAAATACATTACATACGTTGTAAATTTTATGTAGATCAAAACTGCTCTTGACAGCATTTCATTAAAATACATATCTTAAAAGATATCAGAGATTTAAAAACCGGAGGCACAGCGGCTGGCGGGCCGTACGTTTCGTCCCGGTTGGCAACAGTCAGCGGGCGCGGCCGCGGGGTGCACCATCCCTACTAATATTATAAATGCAAAAGTAACTCTGTCTCTCTGTCGGTCTGTTTGTTACGTTTTCACGCCTAAACCGCTGAACCGATTTTGATAAATTTTGGTATAGAGATTGATGGGACCTTGGAGAAGGACATAGGCTACTTTTTAAGTAAGTACCACGCGCCCGAAGCGGGCATGATGGTCCTCATGATGAAAATATTGTTGAATATTTTAGTTAAAATCATAGCAATAGTTCAAAGCACCAAAGCAAGCCAGTAAGTCAAGCCGTGTGGAACGAAGCGTGCGCAGGAAGACGCACCTCGTGACCAGCTCTTCCAAGGACCATTACTGACACTTCCTGGTAATTACCAGTGGTCAATACATTTGCCAAGGTTACCAAAAATAACAATTCAAAATTATAGACTGACTCTTAACTCATCTAACTCTAGCTAAGAAGGCAGTCTAGCGTCGTTTTGTTACGGTATATACAAATGTTAGTGTTTACTTGGTGCGAGGTAATTTGATAGATGATTATGTAGATAGATGTACCTACCTACTCTGGTAAATTAGATTTGCCATCGTAAATGGAAGTGAATGGCGTTGTCCTCTGTTTTTGCGAGACACTAGTGAGCAAGTGCGTGTGTGATGGATGAGGTTTTAATCTAATCAAATTAGCCATAAGCATGTAATAATGCACCACTATTTTATAATTCACCTGATGATATAAAAACCTCTAAATCACTACCTATATTTAAAACTAAACTTAAAAAATATGTAGGTATACATATGATAAGATATTTTAATGTATCCACTAGATCTCTAGAATGAAACCTTCTTGAATAACTGTTAGATACAAACCTAGTTATTAAGCTCATTTTATGTGAACCCTGTTCTTTATGAGTCAATAAAATTCCTCTAACCTTATAATGTAAGTTGGGTTCAATTTACATTTCACCTAACTATTTAAGTAAGGTGACTTCGGTACCTATTTATAAGATTTAATATAGTGTTTTAGATCAATAGCAGAAGGAATCTATTTAAAAATAGCAGAGATTTGTGAGCTGCCAATTTGTAAGTCCATACACCTTTACCTATCCGGTTTTGCGCTCTCGAATAGGAGGCTTTATAAAATAAAGTTTATGTCGGCACTCTTGCAGTAAATAGGACTTGTAAACCGACGTGTGAGACACATAAATAGCGTAGCGTTGTGTCGTGTAGATAGGCTGCCGCCGGCGGTGTCGCCTGTCTTGTCCTAGAGTGGCTAACCAAACTAAGAGGTCTACAGACCATCATTTACAAAAGAAGCAATTATTTACAGATAAAATACTCCTCATACAAATTAGAACCCCATGTGTTTATTGCGCAAAACGTGGGAAAAATGTTTAGACGTACCTACTGATTATAGATTTTAAAATCCTGCATGATGTGTGCTTTACCCTTAAACGGTATAGTATAATTTAGTATGAGACGATGACGTCATCTGCGTGAGATATTCCTCTCAGTTTCTGAGCATCTCCCTTGTCTGGATGAGCCTTTATAATATTGGTTGTTGCTGCCTGTCGCTACGAGTAGTGTTGCTCGCGGCAATATTATGTTACAAGTTCTAATTACAGGCTCAGACAGTGAAAATGTAAATGTTATTTATTTTATATTTATTCATTTGTTCCATTTGCATGCTTTGGGTGCCGATGAAACATGCATCTATTTATTTTTAAATTATTACAAACATGTAGCATGTTTAAATACTTAAGTACATGGATGACCGAGCTTAGCTCGGTATAAAACATGTATAAACCGACGTTTTTAAAAATTAAACCTAGTTAGATCGATTTATCGCCCTCGAAACTTCTGATTACTAAAATTCATGAAAATCGTTGGTGCCGTACTTACCTACGTATATACAAGAATTGCTCGTATTAGATAAGTACTAAGTGATTTCCTTTGAGTCAACGGACAATTCTGGTAACGGAGGTAAACTTTACCTTCGTTACAAGACTACTGAGGGGGTTGTGGCGGCTGGCGGGAAATTGAAGCACGAAATGTCTGGAAGCGCTGCACGCGCTTGTTGAGCGCGTTCTTAACGTCGCAAAATGCCTGCGTTATGGCCTATATAACAACTTTAAATATAAACCGGGATAGACAGCTTAACGTGCCCTCCGATGCACGGGAGCGCTCCGATGCTAATTTCGTTGCGGTCATCTATACATGTACTGAACCTGCACAAAGTTGCTAAACTTCGCTTTTTAGCTAGGCACAAGATAGAACTGGGATTTGAGATCAGTTCGTAGGAGGTGTCTACTGAGCCTGGAGATTACGAGTCGTGGTCATCATTGTTTGTTTATTGTTTATTGTACCTAGGTGTATTTTATGTATATTTTTATTCTATTGAAACAATCACATGTGTCAATCATGAAAAAAAAAATTGAAATAATAAATTTATGTAGGTATTATTATGTAATATATATTTATATTTA
Organism: Lampropteryx suffumata; assembly: GCA_948098915.1. Taxonomy (NCBI): domain Eukaryota; kingdom Metazoa; phylum Arthropoda; class Insecta; order Lepidoptera; family Geometridae; genus Lampropteryx; species Lampropteryx suffumata. Next base: position 20,546,273 of record OX402546.1, read on the forward strand.
TCTATGTTTTAGAGAATTTTTAAGTTTCACGCTGCACCGAATTTCGGCAAAATAACCTATCATTCTACTAGAGACAGATTAAAAGAATATTTAAAGATGTGCTGCTGACCTTGCTGTAGTGGCCCATGCTGCGGATCTTGCTGCGGATCAAGCTATGGCTGTTGCTGCCCAATAATCACAATACACACATGCTGTACGTAAATTTGCTAAGAACCACTGCTGCCAAACTATTATAATGAAACAAACGTTCGAAATGCTGTTTAAGTTAAGACAGTGTAGTTTTAGTGCTGGTTAATAAATTAAATGATTTTGTACAAAACGAGAAACTAAGAGAAACAGATTATTATGACAAATAAGTACCTTCCATGCGCGGGAATTGACATACATTTCTAATAGAGTTATGTAATTTCCTGTTATAAAATACACATACACACTTTCTCCGCTTATTCCATCCATAATACTCAATTTAACCTTACGTCTTCCTTATGGCTCGAATCATTTTAATAGCGCTGGCTATGGGTATTACAGGCCGTTAAAATAGCAACTAAAAGAGTGTGCACTTATTATCCGCCTAATAAAAAATGTTATTGTTGTTCATACTCTGTATAGGTTAAGCAATATCAGGTGATATTAGAGGTTGCCGACAGCTTCGCTTACATGGTAAATAGATCCATTGATATCATGGTATCAAGTCTTGAACTGTAGCTAACTCATAACAAATAACGAATAACGAATTGTAACGGAGCGGTTGAACAATTTTTACTAAGGTTGTACAACTTCGTGTCAGTAGAGGACATGTGCTTTGCTAAGCGTAGTGTGGTACGTATAATAAGGCTACACAAAGAGACAAGGACGAAAGTTATCCGGGCCGTCTTACCTTTACACGAGGCGTGACAGTTAGAAATATTTTTTTCTCTACGCGACATTAAAGATAGGAAAACGCTCGCTTCACTTCAACGCCGTACACTGCTCTGTCACACTGGTGTTAAATTAAGTTAGGATTAAATTTTCTTTTCCTGAGCACTATTTCAGGCCAACAGCAAATAGGTTGCGAGAAGTGTAGCGACAGGCATGGTTTGAGTAGTAAACACAGGACAAGCAGAGCGAAGCGTACCGCGGCAGCGGTCGGCTGTGCCAGAACCATTTGCCCTTATTTCTACTCCATATATACATACATAGGTATTTGAGCTGTTATTTGAATGATAAGAAGGTCAGTAAAATAATATCCAAACCATCATACCATTTCTTAACCTCTGTTAATCTGTTTTTTAATAGAATGAAGGTCAGTAAAGTTATATGACAGCACACCAGTGTGACAGGGCAGTGTGGAGGTGAGTCGGACGCGAAGTCGTCCGGAGCTTCGCGGTGGCTGCGTGTAGTCGTCGTCAAAGTACCTACTACATATTATAAGCTCGGGGAGCGCGTTGAAGTCTAATGTAACGTCTGTTTTTATGATCTTTAGTATTTATAGGAACTAACAGTTACTGGGCCTCATTTCAAAGTTTTATGCTAAGAGCCGAAAGCGAATGTTTTATATTTGTATATACGTTATTCATTTTGTTAGTTATAATATAATGTTACCTTTGCTAACTCTCGCTAGCATTAGGATTGTTACATAAACCAAACAGGAACTGGAAATCGTCAACATTCTTTAAATTCACCACAAATTACGAAATCAAGAGCACATGTACTTCCGTCCATTGTACTTCCACATGTTACGTTTCTACAACGTTATATGGTTATGTAAACAATAATAACTTATACCTACTGGTGGGTCACTGACCTTGGCCTCCAGAGTGTCGAGGTTGACGACCCCGCCCGCCTCCAGCGTTTGCTGTAACAAACAAATAACCTGACCTTTACTTGCGTACATGTAGGTTACACGTTGTACCTTCGAAGTTACTTTTATATAGAAAGCATTATTACAGCTTCTGTTTTGGTATAATATAACCCATTGTTCTCCCATTGTTCTGCAACATATGGTGCATTTTGGAACAAAACTCATGTCGGTGGACGGTCGGCGCTGGTTTTAGGCAGCTACTCACTATTAATAGTTTCTTTTTTTGTTTTTGTTAGATTGTTTATTAAACAATCTAACAAAACGAGCCAGTAAGGGGGTTAGGCCTAGCGAGCTCTACGGATAATTAAGCGCGAATATTTCAATATATTCAAAGAACATTCAAAATAATGCAAAACATCGCAAAATCTTGGTAGCACGCACTAGCGGGTTTTTCAGCTGCGCGTCTGATTTTTTCCGCCACCTGCGTATTTTCTAGGGGCGAAAATCTAGCGAAAAATCGCCAATTCAACACGGTTTAAGCCGCGTTGGTTCAATTTGGGTAATCTGCAGAAAGCGCTAGGCCTTATGATCACTTTATAGATAAAATGTATAAAAATAAATTAAATACACTGGTCACATTGTATTCATATAAATAGTATGTTCTTCAATAATAATAATAATAAATAATACTGGACATTTCATACAGCATCATCTTGGCCCATAGTAAGCAGAGCTTGTGTTATGGGAACAACATGACTATTTTTTATGTTAATTAAATACATAGAAATATACATAATAGACCCGAGACAAATATTTGCAGATCATAAAAAAAAATTCCAGCGGCGGGAATCGCAACCTTTTATTGTAAATCAACATTGTAAACAGCAGCACGTCCTACAAGCGGCATACTCTTACATACCAGTATTCTTTGTAAATCTGGTTTATACGGGAAACTCTTGCGCAATCGCTGATTTAAAAGATTATTAAGAAAACTTTCTATGACTATTAAGTGACCAACTAGTATAGATTATCATGATGACTGTCAGTTTATTCAATTGATACTGCTATTAAATAAGCAAGGCAATCGGTTCGGATGACAAAGCGATTGTTTCATTAAACCGTTACTTATAAAACTTAGCAGCCAAATCGGATTCTTCTTTGGTATTCTCAGCTTAACTTAGCTTAATGTCAAGTACCTTCTAACGTTAGCACTTCACATGGATTTGAAATGACGAGACGCAGCGAGATAATCTCCTGAATAATATATGAGAAAGAAATATAGGTTTCTAAATTGTACCGACTACGACACCAAGAGTGTAGCAATCGCAAAAAATAGCTATAGCAAGAGGACACTCTTAAATAAAAACAGTTCCTAGATTTGTATAGCTAGGAGCTCACATAAAAACATTCAACAAATCCAACAAAACATTATTCTGTAACAATGTAAGAACTTAAACATACATATTCAGTTACCCGGCTTCGTCGCTCCAATATCCATTCCGTGAGTCGGTAATCGATATTTTCTCGTCAATGCACCCTGTATACAGGTTGCTCGAAAAGGAAAGTCGAGTGGAGACCAAAACAATTTTTCCAGAGTGTTTTTTTCCCAAAAAAAAAACACATTAACAAAAAACACGTACGTAGGCACGTCGGATTCCATCTTCCACAGAATAGCACGAAAAAATTCCCCGCGAATTAATTAGCAGTGCGCGCTAAGCTATTTTAACTTGAGCTCCCATTCGCTGCAGTTTCGTTGATTTCAAAGGTCTGAACTTAAAACGAGACCGGTGATTTTCATTTAATTTGAAATATTACAGTCGGAGAAATGTTATTAATATTTTATAGTTTTATATATTGTACACAAAGTATGTACAAGGTATGTAATTATAGTGACAACGAGCTGATCTGATGATGAAGCCAGGGTGCAGTTCAACGAAACTCCTCAATAAAAGGCCCATTGAAACTATACTTGGTATACCTGTCAAGAATGACGGGCCCATTTTAATCAGTTTGCGCTTACCTAATGGAAGCTTTCATTTATTAAAACTTTTTCGCCTTATATACGACTACACGACACGGACATCCCAATATCTCAGTTCGGGGCGAATTACAAGTTTAATGGCTGGCCTGTTATCTCAGTTGGAAATAGTTCTGCCTTCTGTGCTATACGTTGAGGGTTTGATTCCGTCCCAGGACAATCATTTGTGTGATCAATATTGGTGTTTGTCTGGGTGCTATAAAGAATCATAAGTATGTATTTAAAATATAAGTATTTTAAAGATATTAGAGCACCGCATTGTCTTGGATTTATATACTTATTGATGAAACATTGTGATAGAAGATAGATAGAAATTTAAACATGAATTTGTTGTTATTCAGATAGAGTATAAAATTATTTCCTGTAACATCCTGTATGTAGACATTCGATAAAATGAACTCAATTTGAATGTCGTATAACGGGATATTAGCATAACACGCAGATAAGGCTGAATGTGATTTTAAGATGGTATAGGTATCTATATCTATATGTTCCGTGGTTATGATTATGCGGGTTTACACGGTAGAGTAGTTTTTAGCGAAATAAAAAAAAGGAATCCCTCGGGCAGCCCACTGCGCCACATCCAATGCGTTTCAGAGCGAGACAGCTGCACAGAATATGGCCGCAGCTAGCTAATTTCACGTTATGATTACTGCAATTAACACATTTGTTGATAATTGACTAGCGGGACCACTCTACTCTGCTCGCAAAAACTCACCGGCATGTTTACTTTCTATATCGAATGGGGTTCTTTCTTGATACAGCAACTCAAGGGAGTGGCGGTTTTTCCAAACATATTTTTTCATTCACTCTCGTGTTTAGTGACGTTTCCACTGAAAAGTCTCTTTAAAAGTCTCTTCTGCTTTTTTAAATTTTTATCGTAGGTGAATTTTCTATATTTGCGATAATTGACTACCACTCTACTCTGCTCGTAAAAACTCACCTGCATATTTTACTTCACATTACTTACAGCAAGGAACTCAGTGTTTTCCTAAACATTAAATTGTTATTTACACTAGAAAGAAAGAACTAAAGTAAATGTTTTTAATTGACAGCATCTAGAACACTTACATAGTTAAAAAAATAAAAATAATAACTTAAATATCTATGTAATAACTAAGTACCTAGATTGTTGTGTGGGGCAAATAGGTCACCGTCTCAGCGTAGTGCTGTACCAATGGAGGATCAGGGCAAGGCTGATTTATTTGTGCTCAGTAGTGTTTAGGGCGTTTGACACTGACAAACCTCCTCTGTAAAACTGGGCAAAATTTAGTGATCCGATTTTCGAAAACTGTCATCGTAAACATATTCCAACAGTCTACAACGCTTAAGAAGTTACGTGTTCAAGGTCTTCAGGCGGTCCAGTCTACTAATTCACCACCAGTGTGGAAACCAACTATTTTGTAGACAGATAAACTTCGTAGGTACATTCATTTAAAGCTGTTTCTAAGAATATAGAGGAACTGGACTATCGCTAATTACCATTCCGGGCCGTGTAATATAACCCGGCTCATGTAGAGTCATTACACGCGCTCTTCCCTTCTATTTCAGTATTATCATTTAGCCCTATTGGATGCTGTAATTTGTTTTATGAATAATTAATAACTAAATACGCTTGCTTTAAAGATATAAATTTAATTATGTATTTTTTTATTAATGATATACATAATACCAATCCATAAGGTAAATAAGGTATAAATACCAATCCATTATCCACAAGGTCCCAAGTGACGTGTAAGATTTGTCGATTTGCAAATTTAAAAACGTAATAAAACAAAAACTGTCTATTAAAACATTATTATAATATATCAGATTATTTAGATGACAAAAAGACTTGGGATGAATCTGCTTCCCTGCTGGGATGAAGAAGACATCCCCATTTCAAATCTAGTATTATGACTATATAATGGCTTACATGTACCTGAAGTTTAAAAAAAAACTAGCTATCGGTAAGTAAGTATTCTATCTTACGTAGGTTACGTATCCTACGTGTTTTAGTTTTATGTAGATATTTTATTTCGCCTTGTTTAAATTTATTAGATTTTGTTTTGTCTTATGTAGTTTATGGAAATCGTTCATATTATACCTCTGGTCTTCCGCAATACAGGCTTGCAAACAGGCAACAGGTAAACAGGCTTTCAAAATTCAAAACAATATCTATGTTTTATTTTCTTGGTAAATAAATGAATTTGTTTTTGTATTTATATCCTACAACTACCACAGCAGTTTAAACTTGACACGGTTACCGACAATGCTAGCAGTGGGTGCAATTACATGCGCAGGCGCACCGCAATGACGCATAATGAGGCGTGATTACACGGTGTAAACAAGCTTAATGTGAGTTGTTACCTAGGCACTATACAAGACTAGGAAATATGTTAAGTCACTTTAGCGAGAGTCTGGCAACCACTCTACGTATGTGGCCGCGTTGAAACGAATGGGCTTTGTCTACGGTTGTATAATTTAGTCTGCAGCAGATAATTTTCTAGAAAGAGACATTGACTCTGACTTTGAAAACCTCCTCCTTAAAACTCCAATGCATAGAACCAGCTTCTTTGCTAATTCCTTTTTTGTCCAAGCTGTCCACTTATGGAATGCGTTGCCAGCTTCCATAAGACAATCCCCTTTACTAGTCGTGTTCAAAGCTAGGATCAAAGAATGGTTTCTCTCTGAATCGTCATGAATCATCGATATGTTGTTTTTGTAAAATTATGTTTATTATTCCTTATATTATTTCATAACTATTTATTTAAATATGTGTTAGGTCTCTGTATGTGTGTATATCGTTTATATACCTAAATATATATAAGTATCAATAATATTGTGTAAGTTTATTGCGTGTATTTACTTTATATAAGTAAGTTATTTATAGGTAGTTCATAATTTAGTGCACCCCCACCAATCTTCTAAATAAGTTAAGCTTCTCTCCATCTAAAGGTTGTCTGAAAGAAATCGCTTCCTTAGCGATAAGACCGGTGATTGTACATAATTTTTGATAAGTAAATTTAGTTATCAAATTGTTATATTTAGTTTTATGGTGTACAATAAAGAATTTTCATTCATTCATTCTTTCATAGAGACATGGGATGTGCATGCATGTGCCAAGGCAGAGGCTATGTATGTCTGTGTGTATTTTGATTTACGGCGTAGGAACATATCTCTCCACTCGTCTTATTATTTTGATAAAAAATCTAAATTCAAAGTCCAGTTTTGTGACAGCGATACTCAAATTCCCTGCGTAAAGAATATAAATTTATATACCAATTGGTTGCTTTAAAAATACTTAACAAATTGATCAATGAAATGTTTATAGGATCACAGTAAACGTTAATTATAATGGAATCAACGCTTATATTTAAATAACAAGAATAGTCATCAATAATCACACCATACAATACCACAGAAGATTATATAAGAAATGATTCTTTGTCTTTTTCAAGTAGATTTAATTATACTATTTTATACCTACCATTGTATACATAATAGATAATAGATTGTGATTTACTTCAAATAGAAGTTCTATATTAACTGATAATCGTATTTCATATTAACTATTTAATTTTCTTCAGATGCAAATGTTTGAGGTCGGATGCGTGGGCGCAGAATGCAAACACCTACCTACTACATACGACGGAGTTCCTATACCAAGGTGAGTACCAACCTACACAATGAGAATCGGCTCCTTTGAAGTTTGAACACTTCATATAATACTTATAGTACCTACTTATGTTAATAAATAAATATAAATATTGGAGGTCAATCCACAGTTCCACTCTACACCACCGAGTTCCAAACTAAGCATAGCGTGTACATTGGAAACCAGAATATAATAGTTTGATAATGAATGCACTAGGTAGGTATAATTCAGAAAATAAGAGTGATTTATTAAATAAAAAAAATTGGCGGACAATGGACGTACGGACAACGTCATAACAAAACATTGATGAAATGATTGCATACTTTTATGAATAAAATTTAATAATTTTATTGAATTATCACTATTTTGTATGAATACAAAGAAGGAGTCGGAAGGAGTTCGTCGATTTATTAGACGTTATCACGTCAAAAATGGTTGTCTGTAACTGTAATGTCGGTTAACGTCGGTTTACGTAAAATTATCGACCGTAAAGTTTACGGACGATAATTTTACGTGATATCGTCATAAGAAAACATTGATGAAAAATTGCATACTTTTAACGTACTAAGATGCGTCACAAGCCGAACGCTTAACCCGATCGTGCCTCTCCATCGCTTGTTCCGTGCTCTCGCTTGCACGCTTGGCTCCGGCAGAACGTGACAATTTTTCGTGCGTGCAGCCGGCATTCATCGATTTATAAGACGTTATCACGCCAAAAATACGTAAAAAAAATTCATACGGGGATTTTCATGATGCATACTTCATCATACATAAGTCAAATAACGCACTGATTATTATTGTGTTTTGTATAGAATAAATAAAATGTCTGACATGTCCCAGTCACATTACATTAATATCCCAAGGTGGTTTGGTAATTGTGCGTAAACTGCCTGCATTATTATTCTGACTACTAAGTACTATGTGATAACCTACCTACCAACTGTTGAAATTACATTGCAAAATTATTCAAAACAAGTGACTTATTACAACGTTTTCGACACGGTTAGGTAGCTATTTTCCTGATCACGTGGAGAGCCTGTAAACTGACCAAAAAATTGTTGTCTCAAAAGTCGGTTTACGGACGATAATTTTACGTGATAATGTCATAATAAAACTGGCGTCACAAGCCGAACGCATAGGCCGATCGTGCTTCTCTATCGCTTTTTCCGCGCTCTCGCTTGCACGCTCGACTTAGGCGGAATGTGTCACTTTTTCGTGCGTGCAGCCGGCGTTTATCGGTTAATAAGACGTTATCACGTAAAAAAATAACTTGTGTAATGTACTAACATAGTAATAAATCATATACTAAAGCTCACCAGAGAAGCGGAGCGCTGCTGACTGCTGAGATCATGCTGGCTGCGGCTGCGATCTTCACCAGCGTCAGAGAACTGACCCGATTTGCGACTGGAAACAAAAATAATGTTTAGAATCGGCGTCACAACAGTGTCCGTGGATGCTGTGACGCAGACATGAGCTTTGTTCTTGCTTTGTCCACTGTATGAATAGTAGGTACCTATGGATTAACTCGAATATACTAGTGCTACTTACTACTCATGCAAAAAAGCGCTAGGACCAGGACAAGTTTCTTGCCAGTTCTTCTCGAGCTTGGATTAGGAGGAATTGGAATTCACCTAGTATGTAAGACGTTTGAAAGTGATCCTTGTGATTGTATTGAATAAAGTATCTTTTGATTTTGACTTTGAGTGTAGTAGGTAAGTACTTAATTGACGAGGTGTCAATTTGTAAAAATGAAAATAATTCCTTTGTAATGAAAACCGTAACCTTGAGTCGGATACAAAGTTACAAGAACAAAGCATCCAAGCTTGGTGTTTTATTACCTACATCAGGTTTTATCAGGGTTGCAATTGCAAGTTGAAACTAAATGTTGGATTTTGTATGTGGTGACGTCCGTTAGCACCTACCGACCTAGTGGAATAGTAGAAAGGAGTGCTTCACCTCTGATCTCAAACCAAGTTAATCTGTTTTAAGTACTCATTAACGGCGCTTTCAATCGAAGATAACAAAATATCGTAGATCGTAAAACCACCCGTACACCGACACAATACGATTTGCAGACTTTATAGACCTCTAATGAGCTGAATCGAAGACATTTCCAAATACAGAGCTCTACATTGTAGCAGTATTAAAAGCAAAAGGAAATAAACATTAACGCCTACAGAATGTAACGATAAACTTGCGAACACATTTCAAAAGAGGTTCTAGTCCAGTATACTACCTCCCTATTTTACATGGGTGCTCCGATTTTAGGAGTTCTTTTTTTACGTTATGTCTGATGAAAATTAGATCAATCGTGATTTAAGCTTGTGCATTCGTGAAGTTGTGATGTGTCACATTTTGATTTTTTTGTTCGTTTTGAAATTCTTGCTCTTTTTGGTCACACCTTGCAAGTTTGCGATGTGCTCTTCGGCCGCCGCTGATCATGGACAGGGTGCTCATCACCGCCGACATGCTGAATCACCGGGTTCAGCCTCATAGGATCTGTTGACAATGGAAAATACATTTGAATGCTGTCATAATCTAAAATACTGAACTACATTGCAACGTAACATTAAGTAGTTGTAAAAGAAAAACCCAAACGTAAAACAAAAGTAAAAACACAGCTAGTCAGAGCCGTAATAAAATTAAAACAAAACCAACGATGCGATGTAAGATGGTTCTAAAATGCAATGTCGCGCGGGAGGCTCGCGACGTCGCCCCGCCATTCGCGCCACTGGCCATAGATCACGGCGACAAATACATAGGTATTTACTATCGCGTAGGTACCTACCTAGGCAGTCGCGTGCGCCGGCGCCCGCCGTTGCCGTCGCATCGGTCGTGCTGCCGAGACTAACGACCTAGCCACTAGGCCTCGGGCCTAGACTACATCGGCCTGGATAGCTAGTAAGTAATAGCTGGAATATGATCTGTGTCAAGATGCGACCGTAGTATATCGTGAAGTATCAACGCATATCCCCTCTAAATTACATAACTGATTGGCATAAAACTTTTAAAACTATCATGGTTTTGAACATAATCCACACTTAGTTTATCTCGTGTTCATGGCGCGTGCAATTGTACCGAAATATCGGGAAGCAAGAAAACTCACAAATCATGGTAAATATCCCGTTTTGAGTAAAAATTATAATTGGTATATTTTTTTAAAATAAAATAATACTACTACTTTCTAAACGCGAAAACTTTTTAAGACTTTCTTTGTTCTATTTTTGCGACGGCACGATCTTAACTAACCTTGACCTACCCGCCAAGTTCAACAAATAACACAAGACATTTCTGCAAAACTGGCAGTTGAATGCTACGAGCTCAACATTCCTCCATGATCCTCACGATTCACGCGATACTTTCGGCGTGGACAAGCGGTTATTAGAGGCTCGGTTCACCGCTGCCCATTATCTGACGGCCAGCGGGCAACCTCGGTCAAACCTTACCAACTGTTATTTAACTGTGGGCCTCCATCATTACCGTGTTGCTCTTGCTGGAGCGTCATTACCGTTCTTCGCAACAAGTTAAAATGAAACACGGCATTCAAATATGTAGTACGGTTTGTTTGCTGTGTTAATAGCCTCTTGCGCAAAGAAAGTGCATTTTAGGATTAATGCACTCCTTTCTGCAACACCAGATTTCTGCGAAAGCATTCAATCTTTCCACCACACATAATTTTTTCGCAATTAATTATTATCTAAGGATTAACAATCATCCCAAACCAATTTGAAACCACCCGTACTTTGAAATCGGTAAGTACCTATTTAGGTACTTGGACCCATTTCTATTAAACTGGTAAGTACATCAATTTACTCATTTTGTATAGGTACTAACTGAGAAACTAATATAAAACTTTAAATTGAGTCATAATGTTCTAAGCTACATAACTCGACTTTCACATTAAGCTGATGCAAGGAAGAGCCTGTCTAGCTCTAACGGGTTTGGATCCCTGCAATTATGGATGCAACAATCACCGAGGTAGGATGGCAATCGGAATAGATGCCAGGAAATATCAAACTGTCTTGTATTTATTCTAGTGATCAACGAATACGAATACCTACGATATTCGGCGAATATTAATATTATTTATCGAATAATCGTAATTCATCGAATATCGAAAACTACACTAGATTCGTAAAAATTGATATTTTTATTTATAAAATTGATACATTGATTTACAGTTTCTAACCCTGAAAACGCTGACCAAGTATTTTTTGAAACCAAGCACAGAAGCCTCTGAAAGATTAATTTCAACTCTGAAATATTAAAGCTGGCAATATTCAAACTAATGAAAGAACGTAATTACAGAAATATGCAGAATAGGTAATATTAACTTTTTAACATAAAAATAAACCGACGAATATTTAATATTTTCAAAGTTTACAGGAGGATTCACTTTTTAAACAAAAATATGCGTACTCTGGCTGGCTCTATTAAAAGTAGTCATCGTCTCATCTTTGATAGATAGGTAGGAACCTATTAACCCAATTTCCGAAAAACATGTCAACGGATACCGGAGGGTCTTGCGTGTTATAATGAAAACGCAAGTCAGGCGTCATGTGGACTCTGACGCTACCACAAGATTGATGTCTGTCTGCCCCTTCTTTCCGTAGTCTTAGGGATGTTCCAATTTAATACTATGCCCAATTAAGTTATATGACACGTTTTTAGTCAAGATACTCAGTCAAATACTTTTTACAGAAGCACACCTATTCATCTTATATACCTATAAAAGAGCTTAACCTGACTGACTGATTCATCATCGCCGAGCCGAAACCGCTGAATCTAGAAAGCTGAAATTTGGAAGGTAGCTTTCTTTCATAGCAAACTAAAGCGGGTTTTTTCAAATTCAACCCCTAAGAGAGTAAAACTAATGTAATATGAAACTTTTTAACGCGTGGTGCGATTTACTTGAAACATGATTTGAATAATTAAAATGCAATATAAATGGACATGTATTGTGTTTCAGGATATTTCAAAATAACCCTCATAATGGAGTTAAATAGGGTATGAATGTTTGTGTGGAAATTTTTAAATGGTTGGTGGGTGTGATTGGTTTGAAACTTATAGTTTGGCAAGGAGATAAATTGCATCCTGGGGAAAGATTAAATCTACAATGCTTAAAAAAAAACATGCGTACGAAGTCGTGGGCGGTATTATATAAAACGAGGTGATGATTTACTTACGTCAAGGTTTTCATTTACCCTTAAACGAGCTTCCCCAGTTCAAGAAAGTTTCCCATGTTTACAAAAACAAGGTATCCGATCTCTGGGGTCTAAGAATAATTTTCATCTAATTTTTATCTTGATCTGTTCAGTAGTTTTGGAGATCCTAGGTAACAAAAATTCAGATTTCACAAACTAAAATAAACTCGAAATAATGAAAATCCTTACTTACCGACATATTTAATTCTTCCGATATTTGCGAGATGTTTCTTCCCAAATCTCTCAGCCCAACAATTTGGGAGCGTTCATGTTGCGATAAATTGCGAAAGGAACTCATAGTACTGGGGCTTATTAAATTCTAGATCTCGACTACACCGTTACTGCAACTGCACACAACTGACTGACTGGTTGACCAGATGACTTTGCAATGGAAAAAGTCATTAAAAAGAACCATTACAAAAATAAATGTTGAGCAGATGTTGACTGCCCGGACTCTCTATTGGTCAAACAAGACAACAAAGAAAAGAAGATGTGACCTGTAACCCAAAACCAACGCAAGGCAAAATAGTTTCAAACTGGAAAGGCAGATAGTAATCCGATAGTACATCTCTAGCAGTAGTAGATAACTATTAGTTTGACTGTGCCTTGACGCAGATGGCGTAATTACACCGCACCCCGACCGACGGCAGATGACGCTTCCAAAGCTCTCCAAAGCTGTCTTCACTTCATTTCATACGAACAGCCGTTCGTTTTAGATAAGATACTTTTATGGAACCGTGCATTTACGCATTAGATAACGTCCAAGAAACATTGACGAAGATCGATGACTATATAGTAACCTACACTGCACTGCAATTTTAAGTCTACTATTAAATACCAATGATCGTTTAAAATGCTGATACTCATATGATCTTATAAATTAAAAATCAAATATGTTTTTATTAAATACAATCACTAGGATCACTTTGAAACATCTTACACGATAGGTTAATCTATGTGCCAATTCCTCCTAACCGGAGACATCAGAGAAGATTTATTTTTATTTTATTTATTTAAGGACAATAAAAAGCTACAATATACAATATTTTAGATTAAAGGTAACTTAAATATAGTAACAATATCATAGCATTATCCACATATTAGGTATGCATTGAATGCATTGAATTTTTTTGAATTGTCAAGAAACTCGTCCTGGTTCTAGCGCTTTTTAACCGACTTCAAAAAAGGAGAAGGTTCTCAATTCGTCGTTAGTATGTTCACCGACTACTCAAAGATGCCGGAACCGATTTGAAAAAATATTTTTTTTTCAAAGGGCATACTTCCCAGGTTCATTTCAATTTATCGAAAACGGTCACGGTTTATAAAATTTAAAAAAATAAAAATAAATTGAATACTGATAATTGATACTTTTGTTTACTCTGGAACTTCGCTGTCTCATTGGAGCATTGCGTTTAGTTGGCCTATCCATATTATATAATAAACAAAATACATCTATATTCCACTAAAAAAAATATATTACATATATGCTGAAGTTATGACGTGTGAGGGCCTATAAGAGTTGGACAGTTAACTGAGAGATGTTGTATTACTTTTTCTTAGCTAGCTGTAAAAAAGATCATACAAATAATTACGTTTTAAAAACTAAAGAGAAAATCGACTGTTGCGGTTTTCTTTTTAGTTTTTAAAAAGTTATACATTGCAAATCTCTCAGTTAACAGTCCAACTCTTATAGGCCCTAACACGTCATACTTAACTTCAGCATTATATTATACTTATGTAGGTAGGTAGTAAGATGGGAAGTAAGGTAACCAAAGTAGGTACTTATGAACAACTCCTCTAGTCCTGGAGTTAAGTATCAGTTTCTTTGAGTTCAACCACGACAGAAGCCCTACGAATCTCGGTGTGGGTTTAGCTCTTTAGAAGACACAAATAGCACTTGTAACAAAAAGATAGAGCCTCAGCTGACCACACTGGGTGTTACGGGGTCTTTCCGTTAACCTTATACTCCTGGCAAATGCAGGGATGAAGCCAAACTTGTTGAAAACTATTGTCGTCGGTATTTGTAGCATTTTGGTTACTTTTATTGCAGCCACATCGGACTCGATGAGATACGTAAAACGTAGGTTAAATTATCTCTTTGATCAGATAATTTCAAGTAGTGAGAACTGTTGAATTTTAATTGGTGAATTGTAAATTACCCCTACAACCTTAATCATTTATTACTCATACTTACATTCAACTTAATGCAGTGGGAAGTAATTGGTACTACAAGTTGATGTAAATTCGCACCGCTACGCAATAATCTCAAACGAATGCAATATTATCTACGATCTACACCGCGCGTAGTGTCGAAAGCGTATGGCGTGGCATGGCGAAGCCACACACCGCGCACGTGCTCATTTTATTTAGGTGCTGGGATGATTCCTTCCTTCTTTGCCAAGTGTGATTTGTGAGTCTTACATAATAATTTTCAATAAGTACCTTAAATAATTTTGAATATAAAAAACGATGTATTTAGAAATTGAAGACAGACCACGATTTCAGCAAAACGCCTAGCGTGGCTCCAGTATCAGCACTGTCTCTAATGAATGCGAAATATTATTTATTTTATCACAGCACAAATCTACGGTGTGTCGAAAGCGCAGCCTCTAGTTGCGCGCACGCGTCTTCGTCACGCTAATAAATCAAACAGCATTGACTAAGCAATTACTTGCACTGTGTAGGGAGTCTTTAGTGAATTACTACGCTTTGTTGTCTGATTGCCTTCGAGAACTTCTTCTACCCCAATATTGTACATTATATTATATATAATTTAATGTAAAGTACATACTTAGGTGCGTAGGTAAGTAATTTATATTGCAAAATATACATGGTAGAGGCACTCGCAGGTGGGTTTACCTTTATCGCGATAGCACGGGAACTATCGAGCAAGTCTGAATAATTCCATCGTATCGGAGAAATTATTCAAAAGAGCCCCAAACCGGTTCCCATGCGGCCGACTGTGTTTCACTTTAATTTTATTTCTTCCTTTTTAAATAACAATTTCAAATAAGGGCTAGTGTTTAATGATTAGAACAGAGATAACGGCTCACTTTAGTAGGTAGGTAATACATAAAACACTTATTATTTTGCAGTAAGTACCTACCTTATTATATAGAGGTACCAAGCTATGTTAAATTAAACGGTAATTTATTATTGTCATAAATTATAACTTTATTATTTCTACTTATAACTCGACGCCACTTGTATACACACACAGAGCAAAACGTTACTTGCTTAAAATATGCCTCTGAAAAGGCAAGACTAGAAGACGATTGTCTTTATAAAAGTAATAGGTTGGTGTAACCAGATTGAGATTACCACACACGATGCTTGCTGGGAGTGTAACTCGATCAATTTATACTATCCACGCTCGCCCAATCGTATATATAAGGTGCTCCATGGGTACTCCTTCTCTGGGGAATTGCATAGCCAATAGCATGTTTATTTATGAAAATACTGGTGTCCAGCCAGAGTCGATTGTCAAGCTGATGTGCGAAATGTTTGATCGTCCTGAATTTGTAGGGTAGCCTTATAATGGAAGTAATGGGTACTTTACGAGTACATAAGTAAGTAACTCCCTACGTACATGTTTTACCTTACAATTATTATTTTTTGATATGTAACATCTTGCATCTCGCTTTCCAGCAATCTGTGGGAGCGATTTCGTAAAAAAGGACGGAAGTGTGTAACAGGAAGCGCGCCGTTTTTCTTATTATTAGTTTATTTTAACTTATTCCTATCTTTGTGTCATGCTGCATGTTATAAAATAACAAATCATTTAGAGGACAAAAAGCTTTAAGATAAATCTGCTCCAACTCCAACTATTAAAGCTTACATAAAGCTTTTAAAGAAAGCCTATATTATAATATAAATGACTATATTATTGATAAGACTGCATGGCCTCATGTCGCTCTGCCCTCAGACAGTTAACCGACACATTTGAAATGTTTAAACTACTTTAATCATGTATTAGTTTTTCGTAGTTAAGCTAGTTATAAGATGGATTATACAAAAAAGTGCTAGGACCAGGACGAGTTTCTTGTCAGTTCGTTTCGGACTTGGGTTAGTAGGAATTGGCACCGAAATTCACCTAGTTTGTAAGAGGTCTGTTACAAACTAGGTGGATCCGCGGTCCGCTCGTTGCCGCCAGATCAATCAAATCAATCAAAACAAATGTATAATCTGTTTGGCTTCGAAAACTATTCGACGGTCCTTATACTTTTGTGGGATAATATTAAAGTTAGTATGTACCTATGTGTGCTTACACAACTAAGGTGACAGTGAACTGAGCGGAAATACTCTAAAGCCACTGCTTTAGAGTATTTCCGCTTGAATTTCCGCGCGATACACTTTATCGGAACCAATGTGCAATTAGAAGGCGGCAGTCGACAGCGCTATTGGTTATGGAAGTGCGCGCCTCAGTGGTCACCACAACCACTACCACCAGTGGACTTCCTTTATTCGTGTTTTGGACGAACACGGGGCCGAGAGGTAGGTAATAATATAATATTATGCTCATATATGAGATACTCTCATGATGTTTGAGCAAACTGGCGTTGCGCACATGGAAAAGTACATTTTTCGAAAAGAAAAATCCACTGGTGTTCAACAGGGTTCAAACCTCGACCTTAATACCAACCAACCTAGAACCTAGGTGCATGCTACGAGACACCACCAAAGTTCAATAGTTTGTTATTTTATTTGGCAAGAATGAAACGTTTATTTTATTCCAGTGCATTTCAATTAGATCAGATACCTATACTAGGTACCTCCAATTAACTTGTTCTTTGAGCTCGTCTTATCGAACCTAGCATCAACGTCTCCATTGAGATGCTTGGATTCCACCATCCTGGCCATTAGCTACTATGTACACGGCCAGTGAATTACTTTCCACAGCAGGTGCACGGATCCGTTATTTTTATTAATTTTCCAGAATTCTAAACGCACGTAAACGACTCGATTTTTTGGAACTGCACATTGAATTTATATTTCTATAGTAAATTTTCCGGTTTGAAACGAAAAGGCAGGCAATTGTCCGTTATAGAATACCGCTGTGTAAAAAGAACTTCTATAAATAAGTAGGTACCTATACTAAATGAAATAAGTTGAATCGATCGACCTATTTTTTTAAAAAAAATTCTTTAAAGGATTTACCGTTATCTCGGATAAATTATCTACGATTCACACGTCAGCAGTTCCGTAATTTTACAACAAATTAAAGCCGATAAGTAACTTCATGAGAACGCGCGAAAGAACGCGAGTACGAAAACAATGCAGTCATATTTCACAAGGAAAGCTTCATCCCAGTCATTTGCGCCGCGCGAATAGGGCCCACAGGCAGACGAGCCACAGTCAATTGGTAACCAGTAGTACAGATTAATCTACTACTCTGGTTTCAGTAACTGTTCGTATATTACCATTACAAAACGATTGGTTTGCAGATTGCGACTTAAAATTAACTTAGGGAGTAGCGTCTCATGGTTCCACCGAATAGGTCTCTCTAGGTACTCTATACCCTCCCACATTTTGCATCTCGTGTTTGGGTTTGTATCCATATTCTAAAGAAAAGTAACAAGACGCAAAAGCGCCTTATATTAAACATTTCAGTAGGTATTGTCTAAATCATCTTCTGTTCAAAACTTTCACTGTGACTATTTTCAAAGGCACCGCTTCGCTATGGCTCTCCAGCGAGCTAATTAGGGGCCATAGACCATTAGCTCTAAGCTACATTCTATGGGAAACTTTAGCGAGCTAAGTGAGCTGAAATTAGTGTACCTGTACCTGTACTCGTTAACACTTTCCACAGATTTGAAAAAAAGGATCTAATTATTGGTAACTACGAGTATTTTGATATAACACTTACAGCATGGGCATTATACCGTAATAATTATATTATATTGTATCCCGCTCCGCTTAAACCCTCGGTTAAGAACGGAGGTATCAGAGGTCGTAATTTAAATATTTTTATAACTTTTTATAGTCATATTTTTTCTGAATTTATCCTCTTTGCCCATGAACTAGTTTAAGTATAATAACTAGTAGTTCACCCCGAACTGAGATCTCGCGATGTCCGTATCGTGTCGTTGTTGGAAAACTTATTGTAAGCATCCAGATAAGAGTATCTACCTACTCAAAAATACGAAAAAGTATTAATAAATGGATGCTTCTTTTAGGTTAGCACGAGATGATTCAAATAAGCCCAAACACGTGTATTTTACCTACTCATAATCACTACACTCATAAACACTTCCTGACATCATAATAAGATCAGCTCGCTGTCACCACTATACTATACTAGTTCGGTGCCTTCATATCATTCACTATTATTCTTGAGAGGTATACCAAGCTCATCCAGCCTATTTATTGGAGAGTTCCATTGAACAGCACCCTGGCTGGTTATTACGTGACTAGTGCCTACCTATAGCACATAATAAGGGCAATGGAACGCATCTAAGTATTGATTTCATATAGTCTGCCAATTGCACAGCATTATGCAACTAGCAAACAATGAGGCAAGATTGAATAGAGTGAGTTGAGTACAATGGATGTATGTCGGCACTTGCAGACTTTCTTTAGTAATGAGGCACTGGGGAGAGGACCCGTGACGGACAGGTGCGCGCAGCGAGCCATGCCGGACGCAGGACTCGTGCATTCTCTAACTTAAATCAGTAAAACAACTTTGTTGGAACATCGCCAGTATTCGCGAACACACTTTAATTCGAAGGGCTGGTTTTTGGTACAAATAACGCACTATGTCAGCGCTACAATATCATGAGTAATGAACAAACCATTCACGTTTCATACAATTCGTCTATTTAATGTGTTGCCTATGCAAATAAACTATGCGCTCTTAATATCAAGGATTTTCGGCGGAGAAGACTTGAAGTTGCACTTCTGCATATCTTATTCTAGCAAGGTCCGGGAGGGTCACGGGCGCTCGGCCGTGAACCTGAGTACCTCGAGGTGCATTTTTATTGTCGCTGCGGCACTCACACGCTGCACAAACACTCACGACTCACGACCTTAATCCCACGGCGACTAAAGAACATAAATTCTCCTTTGGCTCAACGGTTCTTTGAGATTGAAAAACCGTTATGATGAATTCCGTAGATTTATTACTTAATAACAATTTGGCAATGTGAATTTTGAGAGTTGCAGTGTAAATGTTTCGTCTTTCCACAATCTCTGAATTTTCAGCTTCTAAAGATGCGTTAGCATCCTATAGTTTGTGTTCTAAAGCAATGGCAGTGTTATACTTCAAAGTTCTGTAGACTAGAAAACTCTGCAAAAAATGCCTGCCATTAGCTACCTACTCGTACTTACACCATGTTTTTATAGAGGCTGTTACTTTCTTCGAATTTATGCGCATGCGTAATGTAATAAAGTAGGTGTCTAGGACACCTGAAATGATAATCCACTGAATTTTCTAACCTTATCAATGCGGTGGATAGGTATGATCTATAAAAACCCATGGTTTAGAACTCAATTTTCATTGACGGCTCATTGTTTCCATTGCTTCTCCATTTCACCGTAGAATGTATCTACCTAATGCTGGAAATTATGCAGGTATCTGCTAGGTTAGGTGTTACTCGTTGCTTTCTGTGCTTTGTAAGAAATAATAATGTAACATTTGCTTTTAATGGGAGTTTTCGAAGGTCACGTCCACAGCTTAGGTCAGGAAAAACAAAAATTGATCCCTCTAAAACCAAATGTCTGTTGCAAGGGATGGTATTCCGGATTGGACAGGACACCTATGACGTTAAGGCTTTACGAGGTTCAGTACCTGATCGCAATAGTATTTAAAATTGAGCGATTCCATGCTTTGAAAGGCTTTGGTCCAGGCTTTAGATCGACAGAGACTTTTGGATGGCGTAATAACTCGTCATCGGTCATCAGCGGCAATCCAATCAGTTGACCGCTGATTCATATGAAGGAGTAACAAAAGTACCTAGTATCAAATCGCTAGAATAAATAATTCATCCTATTTTAATATAAAAATCTACATACTTAATTTTAATTCTATAAAGATAAAATTAGGTACTTATAAAGATAAAACCTGGTGCTCGAACTAAACCTACAAGGTATCTGCAAAGAAGAAATTTAAAGGCATCGTGTCTGCTCCAACCGCGTTGGCACGTTTCCCGTAATTAAAGCTAACGCATCGATTTCCAATACCTAATTAAAGTGAAATGTTCCGATAATTAGTATAGATTTACGGCGGAACTGCAAAAACAAAGGTAATGTATCCACGTTCGTGACGCGCCCGCTAATGATCACGCGCAGGGGCACATGCCATCACTGTCCATGTCCACGTCTGCCTTTGGATAGATGTACCTAAGTAATTAACGCGGAAAAGAACGAGGTATTTACATATTGGGAAGATGATGATAGTACATACGTATTTAACTACGAAATTACGCAAGCGTCCCAATTTAATAACGGCTCAGGCACTCTCAAAATATCAATCCATTATTCGCTTACCCCATTCTTATCCCACCTCAATGATTTGTCGCAAATAAATTACCTACCAACATAACAATATCGTGTTTCTGCGAGCCCCCATTCTGATTACCGAATAAATTAAAATGTTTAAAGAATAACAACGAATTGTGTAGTATTTAGATCCCGTGGGTTCAGTACCCTCGGGTTGTCGGTGTGAGTTAGATAAATGAGGCTTTTACTCATTGTCGAGGTAGCTGCGGGCTGCGGCCCTAATCCGGGGGCTATTGTGAAAACTGGTTTCATTCAAATCGGGAATACACCGACCGATCAACAGATTTTGAATAACTATAATGGAATGGAATAGACTCGCTAAAATAAAAAGAAGAATCTAAACAGAGCTGGACAAGTAGAAAATAAACAAGATGATAGCCGTCAGTCTCACCAACATGCTACGGACTACAGAGTCGTAAACACATTGTAGATTTACGAGTGCAAGCCGATGGAAATGGAGACCGAAGTTTATGGACTCTTTGGACTATGGAAATTGCTCAATCTAAACTAAATTTGTACCTGCCGATATATAATACATAACATAAAACATATTCTCTAATATATTGGTCGTATTATGTAGGTTTTGAAAAATATCGATGCAAGAATAACAATCATTATTAGATCCTTACTTCCTCTAAGTAATGATAATAATCCTTAAATTTACATATTTGATTTGTTATGCGCTTGGTAAAAACCGTTATGACATGAATAGACAGACATCATAGAGTCATTGTTATGTCACTTCTAACCCGCACCCTTCATACTGCGCTAGCGCACCCCTGCGAATGCACTCAACAACCCCTAAGTTTAGTCGATCCGTAGCTAATATAAACAATACAAGTGGGGCACCAATAATACATATTGGGAAGCAAATCTAAGTTTTATTGTGTGGTACAAATAATAAACGAAGTAAGAAAGTTCTTTCGTTTTCTGATGTTGTCTGTATAACCACTGTTTTTGGTCTGACGATCAAACGATCAAAGTGCCCCCCGAAGTTTTGAAGCACTGAGTTGAAAGTGTCTTTAGCGCTCACTAATTGAACGCACCCAATGCTGTTGACACATACCCAAATAATAAAACTGAGAGAAACCTGCTGTCACTAACGCTTTGACAACTTACAAACTCGCTCTATCCTATCCCTTGTACCTAACAACTGCTTCACAGCAAATGTTGTGATACAATACGTTTGTGACCGGTTATTCGCTCAGGTTAGGTTGTAAACGTCAATTTGATGCGATTGTCGGAGAAGAGGCGTCACGATAGCAACGCTATCGAGCATCCATTGTGTTTGAGCTTTTATCTAGCAAACATAAACTTTTACGATTATGGCGATAATAATAAGTTCATTGTGACGTGATCGCGAGGTCGTTATGAAGTTGAACGGTATTTGCGTCACAGTTAAATCTTTAGTTTATGTTATGACGTCAATAGAGCAGCTGCTAGCTGAAGAAGGAGAACCTTAAAATAAAAATTTAGTACTTACATGAAAGTCTACCAGATGAATCTAAACTAATATTATAAATAGATATAAATAGATTTTTTGTATGTTTGTTTGTAATAGATAAACTTAAAAACATTTTAAACCTATTTTAAACTGTATTTCATCTATAGAAAGCTACAAATTCAACGCGTTATTTATTTTCATAAAAATCTACACAAAATAAATTCAAATCGCTACAAAAAAGTTAAAAATCAAAATCAAATAATACTTTATTCAATACAATCACAAGGATCACTTTGAAACGTCTTACACACTAGGTGAAGTTAGGTGCCAATTCCTCCTAACCCAAGCCCGAGAAGAACTGGCAAGAAACTCGTCTTGGTCCTAGCACTTTTTTGCATGATCCATCTGATAATAACTACGAAAAACGAATACAAGAGAGTTTATAGATTTTGCATTTGTATTTTGTATTTCAATTCCTAGTATTGATTCTATGAAGGTCACTATTTTGCTGAAACCCATCCATTTTTTATACGCTTTATATTAGCTTCACTTGTATGTATGTTTGTATGTTAGTATGTTTGTATGTTTGTATGTAACCGACTCCTTAGGACGCGATTTTGACCAACTTAAAACGGCCAGATTTCATTCAAATTTTGCATACCTGTCAAAGACCGATGACAATGCAATACATAATTCAAAAAAAAAAATTTAAAAAAAACATGAAAAAAAAATTAAAATATCCTGTTATCCTAAAACTAAAAAAAAGAAAATAAATAATAGTTTAAAAAAACTAAAAAACACGCTTTATACGTAGGGTGCTTTTTAAGATATTATCGAATTGATAATCCTTCCACCGTGCACCCCACGCTTTTTTTTTAATAAAAAAATTTTTTTTACTTACATTTATTAATATATATTTTCTATCTTTTAGTTTGGTTTTCTAAATAAAGCGTGTTTTTTAGTTTTTTTAAACTATTATTTATTCATATATATGTTGTGAAGCAAAAATGATAATAATGTAACCCAAGGAATCAAAAATCTGCCTGATTATTATGCGTGTATTGCAAACTCTATTGATGATATGTAAACTATGACGTGAACGATAAAATGACAATTCTAAATTGCATCCGTGCGAAGCAGTACATATACTTAAATACTGTGCACATCAGTTCAGCAACTATTTCTAGGCGTGTCCACAGGCTCTATTGTATCCTATTGTCTTGTTGACATTATTATTGGTAGACCTGACATAACTGGTTGACTGGCTCAAACAAATTGTTCTCAATTGAACTGTAATCGGATACGGGTAAACAAACCGCGCGTTCGTTCAGCTTTGTGCAACTCTGGGCTGATGCAGTGGTACATGAAGAGCTTGACCAGTGTCGTACAATACCATAGCAAGACATTCCATTATGAAATGCCACTAGAGAAGAACGATGTTTTATAGAACATCTTTATCTCAACCATAACGTGGAACAAAAAAACAAACATGGCAGCCTAAACGATTTCTCTAATCCACGATGTGCCATAGCAGCAGCCGGGTACTGTATCATTGTGTTGTACGGTTTTACGCGCGGCGATCAATCGCGATCTATTGGAGAGTGCTGGCTGGCCATCATTATTGTATTGTGTAGCCGGCGCGAATGGCGCGAATGGCGAATAAAATATGTTTTACGGTAGACTGGACTTGCACTATACCCGCTCAGGCGCCGAGCTTGTCGCCTATTTGTTTGTACTACTACTAAGCTTAATATTAATTTATTGGTTATTACATACTTCAATACAGTATATCAATGCGTGAACAATAGAGATCGTAGCGATAATTTATGACATAGTGATTGTTGTCGTCAGTAACGATATCGTGCACTCCTAACCTCCTAAATATGCCAAAAAATCCCAGAAATGCTCAGTTATGCCACTAATGGTCAACAACGCATAGTATATAAAAATAAGCTTAAAAAGATCTTGCTGGAAGGTGCTTTTATACCGTGGACGAACTCCAACTTTAGTTGTGTTTAAAATTGAATTATAAAACATACATATTTATTTTTATTTTCTTTAATTTTATTTTATTTTATTGTTGGGTTTTTATTATCTAAAGTTTTAATTATATGTAATTTTAGGCCAATTTAATGTAATGTATTCAAATACAATGTATATTGTTAAATGAATAAATCAATTAAATTAAATGAGGTGCGGGCGCAACCCACCCCGCAACATGCAAATGCGGTCTTTCAAATAAGAGCTAGTAAAATTGTAGGAAAATGTTGGCTGATAAGTAACCTACAAATAACTCGCATAGAAGTGTTGATATAGTCTAAACTAGACGCCATTATCTATCTTTACGATTTCGGGTTCAGGTGGCGTAATTATAAACTTGACCGGTAGCGGCGGCGCGCGGCGCGGCGAAAGCTATCCGGCGCTTGCGCAGCGGCCGTGTCACCGGCGTCAACGAAGGTCAGCTATTGTTCTTGAATGTTGCGATTAACTAAAGCTTAGTTAGAAACTCAAGTGTGAACTATAAACTTCAGAAATACCTCTTTAAATCACGTTTCATGGTAGCCCTTGCCCTTGGCTTAACAGCCTCAACTGTTATTAGCACATCATACTACAAAAACCCTATCATATTACTTTCTTGCTCTACCGCCTGTCGCGATGAGAGAGTGACTGAGACGGACGACGATAGTACGTTATTAGAGGGGATGGAGTTAATTAAAGAGGGATCAAAGGGCAGGATGGAATGCGTAGTTTTTGTGTATGCCTGCCGTACAAGGTAGGGCAGTTTTTTGTGCGTTAGAATTTGATACTTATCGAATTACAAGGATTTATAAGAAAAAACTTAAGGTTTACTTTATTTAGTAATGTTTATACGATCTAAATAATAAATCAGCTATACAAAATGCACGCAAATCAAGTTATGTTCAATAATTAGAACAAAAGATTTCAACGCGCTCTCGATGCAAGCTCAGTCTTAATTAGATATGAAAGCTTTACATTACTTAATACTTAATATATTTTGTAAAACGAAAGTTAGTACCTAACAGTTGTTCATGGAATAACAAAGCATAAAAAAGTTCATTCGTTTCGATTTCAATGGAATTAGAAGCTAATTAACGAGCATGTGGAAATAACGAATGAAAACAGATGAACTGCGAACAATGGCGATGAACTCCCGAACATTCTCACACAAAAACAAAGTCAGAGAATAACACTAAGATTGAATAATACTCCTAAGGCCAGGAATAGACGGACAGTAAGCGTTTGCGCTGGCAACATTTCTAGTAGGAACCGAAGTATTAGGTACTGGAACCTACTTATCCCTACACAAATTAAGTTAACAGGCCTATTAAATTACGACCGTGTCTTTTAATTGAATGGCCATCTTTGGCCTTCTTATTCAGTGAAATTTAAAATCGTAGACAATTTGACTAACTGTATCGTGGATAATAGTTAGTATAATTCAAAGCGGCCTCGCTTACTGCAATGTTTTCATATCTAAACTTCGAAGCAAGTTTTAAGTAAAATGCGCGACGGTAATTATTGAAACTGATCCATTGAACTACTGTACTAAGCAAACTAAATGAAAAATATATTATAATAAGTTATCTTATCTCTTAATTAGTGGTTGAGTTTAAAGTGACCCCGGAATTGAGAAATATGTATGGGATATCTACAAAAAAACCCATTCAACACCATAACCCAACTAAAAATAAGAAGTTCAGAATTAGCTGTAAAATTAATATTATTAAGTAAAATTGCTACCTACCAGGGCAATTAGTCCATAAGAAATGAAATTTTATCGACCGCAATTGTGGTTCTGCCTAAACAATTTGCATATTTACTTACTCCATGAGTGCTCTACTACTACAACTACTTCGTTAGTTAGACTCTGGCGAAATGGCACTGTTGCTGACCACACACAGCGTTTATTAACTTTGTTGATATGTTATGATATGAACAACTAGTTAGCTATGCCAAGAGAACTCTTATAACAGTAAAAACAAACAAGTAGGTAGATTGTACTGAAATATCCGTGTCTCACTGAGATCGGCATGGCGTGCGCGGATGCTTTCACATTATCTTTTTATCGCGAAGACAGCGCCGCCACTGCCGCCGCCGGCGCTGGCGCGTGGGACGTAGGAATTTGGTCTGCGTTCATGACTAGATTCCCTTGCCAAGGGTATTATAGAGTTTTCAGAGGACAGTCATTGACTGTACAACTTCGTTTAATGTTTACTTACTGCATGCACTCCACCATAAGTAACAATTCGTTAATCTTCAATTTACCTAAAAGCTATTATAAGTAGTCAATAATGTTGTAGCCGTAAAGTGTCAACTTGTCAAACGTGAGAGCAGTGTTAATGTTTGCACTTGAGATTGTCTAAATCACCGCGCGCCGCCGCCATATAGACACACACCTCTTGTTTGAAGTGAATAAGTGGAAATCGTTAGTTAAGACCAATGTTTTGAAACACCCAGCTGTCAGGTACCTACGGATATAATAATAATAATGCCGGACATTTCACACAGCATCATCTGGCCCCAATGTAAGCAGAGCTTGTGTTATGGGTTGCACGTGACTGATATAGGTACTACTTAAATACAATTTTTTTTTGTTTTGTAAATACAAACATATTATACATAGAAACACCCAGACCCGAGACAAATACTTGAAGATCATACAAACATTTGTCCCGTGGCGGGAATCGAACCCGCAACCTTCTGCGTCTCAGCCAGACCTTAGCCCACTGCGCCACAGAGGTCGTCATCGAGGTTGAATCTTGGAAATTCATATTGACATTATGAATTTCCAAGATTCATATTTTTTTGTTTTCATTATTAATGAAGGTATCAGTACAACAGGCCACAACTGTGATGTCCACAGGTGTAGGTTCTATTTACTCAAGGTTCCTCATAAATTACCACAGTAACAATCTTGAGTTGCCCCCATCACGACTTTCTACGACAGTAGATTGATAGGTTACCGTGCATCCCTGCACTGCTCTGCATTATTATTAAAAAGTCTCTTTCAAAAGTGATTTATGCTCTATTTTCCACATTTCTGAGCATAACATGTTAATAGGTAGGTATATTAGATTTTCTCTAAAGCTGTGCCATAGCTGCATGGTGTGTGAGCAGAGTAATGGGCGCTCGTGTCCAGCCGCACTTTCCCTCGCAATGCCATGCATCTGCTTATCTGCCATCTTTCAATTAAAGCGGCCACTTGCGCGAGATACTTACATTACTTAGGTTATTGAAAACAACTAAGCTTTTGCCATTTGCAGACAATGCCGGTAGAGTGCTTTACCTTACCCTCTAGAACAAGTGAACCATTTGACAATCGATTGCTGCAGTATAAGTGCGATTAACAATCAACTATGGTTACGAGGATGTAGTAAGTAATCTGTCTAGGTCAGCTAGGTCTTATCCTTTCCAGTACAATCAGGCTAGGTGTGCAAAGAGGAGATGTTACACCTCGAACGGCGCTGGTCTAACCTGCACGTAATGCTCTTTGTAAGTATAAACCGGGCCAGCCAGTCAGACAGACGGCACAAAACAGACATGTTTTACTTTTTATAAACACTGAATAAAATTAAATAAATAAAACCACCACTAAGATTTTACTCGTTCGGTCTCTTCTTTTTTGAAAAATGCGAGTCGGTGTAACATAAAGGGAATAAGGATTGAGAAGTGAGGATTTCGATCCAAATATAAGTTTGATCAGCCGGATGATATGGCTGTTACTTATATCAAAACATTGATACAAACAGCTTACAGTTACTATTTATGAATTGGTATTACGGAAGGCTGATGTTGATTGTAAGACATGCTGTCCTATGATCATAAACTAAATTAGAAACCGAAGGTACATAATACAAATCCATGTAATAATGCGTATTGCTAATCGAAACTGATAGACATTGATTGTATCAAGAGTTCCATAATCGCTATGCAGACTACCAAACCATTAATGCTGGCATAGGTATTGTAGAACCCTAACATCAAATAGTTATTAAAACCTAGAAATCGTAAGAGCAAGTCTCTTTGCAACTCCTAGATGCTTGCATATTAAGAATTAGATGTATCACGTTAGTCTGATTTAAACAAGCAAGCACTTTTCTCAGAGAAATAGCAAATTACTTATCCCGCAAACTTGGAGTAGTAACATATCAGAGTAGGTACCTACACAAACGAGTTGGAGATAGCGTTGCCGGAGATATTTCAATTAGGTTGCTTATCGCGGACTCTTCTATCCACCGCCCATTAATATCTTGGACAGGTAATTTTATAAACAGTTAATGTTCTCAATTTATTTTATCTGCGTGCTTGCCCTATGCTGCATCAAGAGAACCTATGTAATAAGTAGATACATAAGTAGTTATGGTCTATACGCGGTCGATGGACTTGTACTGTATCTCATAGTCAAAGTATTGGGTTCCTCAGCACATATGAAAAGTTGCCTGAAGAAACTCTTTTACGATAAGGCGATCATTGTAGTATTCTGTGGTGATTTATAATGCAGTTAGTACTTAGTATCTTATTAGAACTTACCACAGAACACCGCCTGTGTTTTTCATAATAAACATGAGGAAAATGAAATAATGAGTCTCGAATAACAAAATACATACCTACATTCAGATTTAGTTTTCTTAGTGATAACTTGAAAGTTACATATCTTTTATCATATTTAATTAATTAATTAATAAATTGAAATATAAAAATAAAAAATAGTCAATTATACTAACATTGAATTACATTGATTATTAAAAAGTATTCATATTGTAAAAATAATAGATTAAACATTACTAGGTAGGTACTACCTGTTCGGAGATAGTCACAATGTATTTGTAATTGATACAAAATTAATTAACACATTACCTTTTCCCTACTGGGCAAAGGTACAGGTAAAGTCGGATGGAACAATAGTTCTAAGTTCCTAAGACCTATCTATTTACCCATTTCTGACCAAATAAATGCACGTAATTGTATGATCCAATCTAATTAAATGAATCTTACCAAAACCAAGCAAAAATAAATCCTTATCCCGTAGCGTCCACCAATCACGCACTTTCACATTTTTTTCAAGCACAAGCGTTCACAAATATCCATAAATTACAAACTTAAAAATATACAACTTAGCGAAGTTTATTTTATCGTCCGAATGCGAACCGAGACTCGGGTAAAAAAAAACGTGCGCACGGAGAACGACTGTGGACTGACTGCGGCCGCGGCCGGGGCGGGCCTCATCGCCTGATCGCGCGTGTATTGTGTACAACTCTACCTTCTTCTATGCCAACCATCATGTTCATAATCACGAGTAATTTTAAAGCGATCAATAGATATGGTAACTAATTTAAAAACAGTTCTTTAACATGATTATGAGGGAGAAACCCGAGTATGTAAAAGGTAGCCAGCCACAACGGCTATGAGCAAGCTACGGATTTTCGGAGCCGGCTACGCGACCCTGGAGGCGAGACAAGACAAGATAAACCCAATTAGAATTAGAATTTATTTACAAACACAAACCAAGGCATAAAATTGGTTGTGGTTTCCATAATGATGGTGTGCTGGTTTTTGTTCGTTTTATTTTTCATAGGTTTCTATGAAGAGGTTCATATCAAGAAAGTCATCACTAAGATTAGAGTAGAATCAAAATCATCAGAATTGTTGCCAAAAGATGGATAGGTAGGTAATAAAATATCAAACTATGCGTGTAGACAGCAGGTACATAACTATTGAAATTAGAAATTGATACTATAATAGTATTTGGTCGCGACGAAAATTGACAAAAACAACAAATTGGTGGCACAATGCGTGAAATTGGTAAGACGAAACGCTTGCGCCCGAGATGGATGGGTCAATCAATCATTTCTATTTCTGTTCGATGTTAGGCAAGTGCTTAAAATTGAAACCAATAACTGATAGAAGTTGGTTGCACAACACACAGAACAGTTTAGCCCTACAGAACAAAATATAGATCAATTAGACATACCTTTAACTATTACCTAGTATGTTAATGTATTTAAACTTAATTTAATAAATATAAATATCGTTGGACATTTCACACAGCATCATCCGAGAGCTTGTGTTATGGGAATCACATGATTGATTTACCTACTACTTTATATACATATAAATAAATAATTAAATAAATAATGCCGGACACAGCATCATCTGGCCCCAAAGTAAGCAGAGCTTGTGTTATGGGTACCACATGACTGATATAGGTACTACTTAAATACTTTTTTTTTGTAACTACATACATATTATACATAGAAACACCCAGACCCGAGACAAATAGTTGCAGATCATACAAACATTTGTCCCCGCATTCATAAAAATACTCAGACTGGAGATAAATATATGCAGATCATTTAAACATAAGGCCTGCTGCGGAAATCAAGCCGCAACCATCTGCGTCTCAGGCAGGCCTTCGCCCACTGCGCAAATATAGGTCAGAGGTCACAAATATAGGAACATTAAACTAAGTACATACCGAACTACACAAAAAAAACTCTCAGTGGAAAAGGAAATATACAATGAGCCGGTGCTAACCTGCAGGATATTAAACATTGATACTCGAAAGCATGTCAGATATATTACAAAATCGCAAACAATTATGTAAATTCAACGTACCTTACGCCAATTACCAATCCAATAACTTGGTCGAAGTGTTTATTCGCTAACGTAATCCAGGATTAGGAAATCGTATGTCAATTCAACAGACAGACAGACACGCTCGCT
The DNA here is from genome assembly GCA_948098915.1 of Lampropteryx suffumata. Classification (NCBI taxonomy): domain Eukaryota; kingdom Metazoa; phylum Arthropoda; class Insecta; order Lepidoptera; family Geometridae; genus Lampropteryx; species Lampropteryx suffumata. The sequence goes on from OX402546.1 coordinate 20,577,617, forward strand.
ACTTTAGCTGTAACAACTCAATTACATTACTCACGAGTACCTTCTGCTAATGATGTTACACATCATGTGTGTTTTTACGTACGCATTAAGTGCCTACCTACATTAAGGGTACGGCCTCAACAAATATATTATTGTATAAAAAAATACTCTTATTTTGTCGCTATTTAGTGACTCTTAAATGGTTCTTGTTCGTAAATGGAAGGAATAATAATTATAATCAAAAAATTTCACGAAAAAATGACACCGCCGTAAAAACTGATATCCAAAATATAATAAACCTTTTTTATTTAACCTAAATAGAGTTTTTTTTCCAATTAGTATGGGACATACTTCGGGGTATACCCATTCCAATAAAAAAAGAATTATCAAAATCGGACTACTCTAATAAAAGTAAGGCGTAGTTATACATAAAACGAAAAAACGTAATACGAAAAATCGTTTTTTTTTTCGGTAAAAATATAGTATACGTTTTCAATATTTTGACGCCAACTTCCGCGTTTTAAATTGTTTAATCTGCAATTTAATTATTTCTGTAAAAATAAAGTCTAAAATATTAAATGTTTCCCATAAGGTAACGACGTTTTATTTTGCAACTTACACGAATAATAAAGTAATCAACTAACAAAACACATTGATAAGAATGCTAATGTTTTCAATTATTAGCAGTCATTCAATCTCGTACTAGGTATATACATAATAATTATTATTAGCAGTCATTCAATCTCGTACTAGGTATATACATAATAACAATCAATTAAACCGCCGAAAAAACTGAAAAGCAATAAATAAAAAACCTTTTTTATGTAACCTAAGTAACTAAGTTCTGAAACTAATGTAAGTAGGTATACCTTAGTAATGTTGAGTCGTCAAACAAGCAAATTAATTAATTACGTAAAGCGTGATGCGCAGCGGCATTCATGAAGTTAATGTTTGGCGACTCAAAATTACTTACATTAGTTTCAGAACTTAGTTATTAAATTTAAATAAAAAAGGTATATTATTTTTTGTTTTGTGGCTATAATCTACTAATTACTACATGCTTAATCTTTGATTACTATTAAAATAACTACTTTCCTTACTTTAGCTATCATACATTACAATCAGTGAGTGAACCGGGATGGTTGGCATCCCCTGTTTTCCTTCCTACAGAAAACATGTTAGTTTTTTTTCCAAATTTAAATGGGACCAACTTCAGGGTATAAATAAAACCATTTCCATAAAAAAAATGAATTATCAAAATCGGACTACTCTGTAAAATGTTTTTTTTATGTATGACCAATATATAAAAAAAATATATACGCATTGACTTGTAAACATCCTTCTTATCGTCGGTTATAAAACACGTACGCATATTGCAAAGTACCTAACTGAATTCGAGCTCGACAAGCTAACTGAAATCGTCACACTCCCATTCCGGCACGCACAGAGCCGGGATAGGCGCTATGCATGCAGCCGCTCGCCTCTCAGCTTACACTGCGCTGCCTAGACAAGACACGGTCTAGATTTTTTGCCTTTTACGTTGAATCAGGGGTTCATTTAAGCGCGCATTCAACTTTTGATTTATGCGCGTTTTTAGACGCAGCGGTGAAACGCTAGCGTGCGGTATCGCCATGTTAGATCAGCTTTTTATGGGAACATTTTTGGTTCGGAATTCCCGGCGCTCAATTTAAAAGCAGCTGCGCAGATACCTAAATACAATTTTGCCAATTGAATTAGGTATGTTGGTTCAAAAATGCAGCAGAAAACTAAGGACACCTTCTCTTTTCATTATAGAACTTCTTGCTCTTATATATTTACAATGTGAATTATCCAGCAATATTTATGTGGTACCAGAGTGAACGAATAGATTCAGATCATACTGGGTGAAATAAATAAGTGCTAGGCGCAATGATCTTAACGGATGCGTGCCCCGTCACACCAGGCGACTCCAAATGTGATACTCCTGGCAGTTTACTTCACGGTCACTGCCTATGATTCACGATCAGCTTAAAATGCTGAGCAGGATTCATAATTTATCTAGTTTGAAGGTTATGAGAAAGGTGCAAAACGTAGGTAGTAACGACGGGTTACCAATAATTCTACGCGACTATTACTGTGACCGCTAGCGATCATTACCGTGTAACCTTTCACCAGTGTAATCACATAAACAGGGCGCAAACGTGGACACTTTTGTGTCTTGTTTCAGATACAAGCTACCGATGAATTTAAGATTTCTATAGAACCAGTACGAAATCATCCACTACCTGCGCATACGTAAACATTTTTTGTGTCCAGTTGCTCCCACTTAACACTTACTCATTGACGATCGAAAAGTGGTCGGTGTCGGTAAATAAGGTTCCCTGTAATGATGTGCCGTGTCGGCAACAAAAAGTGTCTACGTTTGCGCAGCGCCTTAACACATGCAAGTCACATGCATCAGTATTCAAACACTTATAATTAATATTTACTAAACACGTGAACAAAAAAATCGACTCTAGACGCACGCTCGCAGTTAAAAATCTCTAGCAAAAAATCTGAAGCTTTCATTCTATTTCTGATTTTAACATCTCAAAGCTGTTAGTTTTAGATTTAAAATGATATAAAATATTGTAATGTTTCTTGCTAACACAACCCAACAATATGTTGTGATCAGTAACCACCCTTTTTACGCTTGTTTACAATAGTACTAATTAAGGGTTACAGACCCATATAAAAGGTTATCTACCTAACCCACCCTTATCAGTTAGCCGTCAAACTTCAACAGATAAACATCTCCGTTAGCAACAAATAAGAATTCTACCTGAAAATGGACACAACAAGTAAAGAAGCTGCTCAAGCGGTCAGTCTATTGCGACAAGGCCAGAGTCAGCGTGAAGAGGCACGTGTGCTGAACTTGAGCCAGTCTGCTGTTTACCGTGGTTACCAAGAGACTGGTAACTTTAATCGAAGACGCGGTTCCGGAAGAAAGGTGCACATCGGAGAGAGATGACCGATTCATTGAAAGCACATCGCTGAGAAATTGGGCACTCACTGGCTTTCAAGTACAACAAGAGCTCAGAGAAACGCGAGGAGCGGCTGTGAGTAGCTGGACAGTCAGAAAACGACTTAAGGCAGCTAGCCTTGAGCCAAAAAGGCCAGCTACTGGCCCCAAATTCACCCCGGCCAACCGAGCAGCCCGCCTTCGATTTGCCAGAGAACACGTTGATTGGACTGACGAACAATGGAGCTCCGTTCTCTTCTCAGACGAAAGCAGAGTGTGCGTGCATGGTAGCGATAGAAGAGGACGAGTCTACAGAAGACCTGGAGAAAGATTTGCGCAGTGCTGCATTAAAGAAAATGTGGCTTTTGGAGGAGGTTCCTGGATGGTGTGGGCGGGCATTTCAATGGAGGCAAAAACCATTGAAATTTAGGAGGAGTTAGTTTTTATTGGAACTGGCGGTCGAGTGAGAGGATTGACGGCAAACCGATACATCGAAGAGATTTTAGGGGATCACGTCGTTTCCTATGCCGGTTTCATCGGCGAAAACTTCATCTTAATGCACGACAATGCCCGTCCAGATACTGAAGGTTCCGTCCGGCAGTATTTACAGGAGGTCGAAATTGCCGTTATGGACTGGCCAGCGCGTAGCCCGGACTTTAATCCTATCGAGCATTTGTGGGATGAACTTAAAAGAAATGTTCGGGCTAGAAATCTTGCACCAGCCACGAAATCGGACCGAACAGATCGAACAAAGCGAGTAAAGAAACTTATTCGATCCATGAAGAAGCGATTGGAAGCTGTTATTAGGGCCAGGGGGGGCAACACTAAATATTGATAAGTTAATTTCAATTAAATTAATATTTTGACGAATTTAAGCTGGAATTTTCTTTACTGTTAATTATCATTGCTCTTTTCATTGCTTAAGAGGCCAGCGGAGGACGAATAGCCTACAAACGTAATACCAAAATGATTTGTAACTCAAGCATATTTCCACTATATTGTTGTATTATTTGTATTTAAATAGTATTTATCTAGGTTCCTGGATAGTTTTTATTTCTAATTACTTATCAAAAATGAAATAAGAGCCAATTGCATTTTCAAAATTTTTTTGCAAAAATCGACAAGTTTTCTTCCTATTTGTTTCGTATTAAGAACCACAAGATCTTACATGTTGTTTGTCAAGGACCATAGCTTATATTGTCTAGTTACAGAATAACATTACCATGTGAAGAATACTAAATGTTTTCAGTCATAATTTTTGGTATTAAGGAACACAACCAAATTCATACTACTTTTGAACGGCTAATATTGCTATCGCGCACGCACGGGGCGGGGCCGGGGGATGGGGACACTTCGGTTGTGTGATAGCTTGGACAGCTACGCACGCACACACTAATGCAACGTGTATTTACACGGTATGTGTGTTCTATTGACCTGTGCCACTGACTTGGATTGAGATTTGCATTGTTGTTTGAAAACAATAACCTACTTTTTTACATACTACTACGACTTGGCTTTGATTACGGACATTTTTTCACTTGACCTCTGTGGCGCAGTGGGCTAAGGTCCGGCTGGGACGCAAAAGGTTGCGGGTCCGATTCCCGCCACGGGACAAATGTTTGTATTAGCTGCAAGTAATAATACAAAAAAAGTCATCATCATCATCATCACCATCGCCACCATCATCATCATCATCATCATCATCATCATCATCACAACCATTCAAAATAAAAATAAACCATGTGTGCAATTCACACGTGGTAGAAGTGAACTGAGTCACAAAGTTATATTCTCAAGCGTGATTATATTTTTTGAAGTGAAAACTTCTTTAGTATCTTTGTGATTTGAAAGTCGATGAAACGAAAAAGCGACAATAAAAAGAAACACATAAATTCATAAGATTTAACGTGGGAGAAATTGAGATAAGAAGCATTATACAGCGTTTCTTATATTCGTGGTTCAAACATTTTTGAAGGTTTGAATTGCACACATGTTTTTTTTTTGTAAATACATACATGTAATACATAAAAGCACCCAGACCCCAGACAAATAATTACAGATCATAGAAACATTTGTCACGAAGCAAGAATTGAACCCGCAACCTTCTACGTCTTACACGGCCCTTGGCCCACTGCGCCACAGATGTCGTCCCCTCGGTCGAAACTTTGCATAGATGTAGGAAGATTTAAATACCTATGTATATGTTACCTACTTTTATCACAGAAAAAGGCGTGAAACCGCAGACAGAAGCTTGTATTTTATTTACATACCGCCTTCGAATTGTCAATGACATCAATGATCAATGACAGAAATATACCTACCTACCTACACCTACTCACACACACATAAGCACGTCACTACGGTTGTATTTAGGTATTGTAGTACCGCGTCCCGCGCCTCTCGCACGCCCCGCGCGTGCTTACATCATTTAAACAGAGATAGAGATATTCGGAGCGATTTTTGCACGCGCCTCGAAATGAAGTTGCGAGCGAGCTTCACCGGCTTCTTAAGACTCCTCATTCAATATTTTTTCATTACCAAAAAAAATAATAAAATAACAACGTAGACTTATTTTAAAGCTAAAACTAACAGCTTTGAGATGTTAAAATCAGAAATAGAATGAAAGCTTCAGATTTTTTGCTAGAGATTTTTAACTGCGAGCGTGCGTCTTGAGTCGATTTAATTGCTCACGAGTGTATATTACTTACATATTATTTCTACTTCTACTTCTAAGATGTGTTCGAAAACAAAAAAAAACAAAAGTATGACAATATTAAAAACTCAGGGCGACTCTCTCTCCTTTTTAATAACCATTCTGGGTTCTTTGGCTCTTTTGGCCGAATGGTTGGCTATATCGCGTCTGCTCATTTTACTACCGTGTCTCATCTCTTTACTTCTGCTTCTATGTCGTTTTCTAGAAGATTCGCCGTTTTTATATAAATCACTCGGTGGCGATCTCTCTTGTTTGATAACTTTACCAGGGCTGAGTCGTTTATGTTTCTCGCTTCGGTCTTTCTGCGAACGTTTCTTTTTGGAATTATAGTGACTATGGTCTTTGTTTCTGCTTCTATCGCGATTTTGGTCCCTAGCATAGCCTGAATAGGAATGAGATTCCTGTATTGATCTCTCCTGGATGTCATCTTCGGTTTGTTTTTCTGTTTTAAGGCTTTCATAATTACTTCCATGTCTCGAGGAGTCGGATTGGTATCTGCTGTGCTGGTATTTACTGTCGTTATATCTTTTTTCTTTACTTTTGTTTTTTTGATAATCGGCGTAGCTCATTGTCCTTTCTTTTGAGGAATATTTATCTTTATCATGTCTTCTTACGTCGTCATCATATCTCATTTCCCGTCTTTTTTCTGTATTTCTGGAAACCTGACTTTGGCGAATATAATCATAGCTACTACCTCTTTCTTTGGATGAATAATTATGTTTGGGAAATGTTCTTCTGTCGTTTACATATCTCTTTTCTCTACTCCTTGATCTGTAGTGTTCTGGAGAACCTCTTTGATAGCTGTTGTGCGCACGTGGCTCCGGTGACTCTCTTTCTTGTTTGATGGCTGTAGCATGTGGCAAAATATTTTCTGAACTGATGTTTGAAAGGTTTTGAGACACGAAAACATTAGGACCATATTCCGTTTTGATTATTGTACTAGTCGCTTCTCCATACGTGTCCATCTAATGAGGGAAATAGCTACATTAACATAATTGTTGTTATGATGTTGATGTTTGATGTTATGATTAATAGATAAATAAATAAATAAATAAAAAATAAATAAATTATCCAGATGTTTAGGCACCAGAGGCGCCCAACGTGTTGTTGGGTATGTTTTGGATATGATGAAATACGTTTTTTTTATTGTGATAAGGTAATGTCTCTACAAGTTTGAAACAATGAAGGAAAACACTTGAGTAAAGGGAACTGTCCCGTTCCGCAGTTTGTTGATATGCACCGGCACAAACATGTCTAGGTACAGCGACTTACGGTTTAGGTTTGACTGTGCATTAGTAGTCAGTCAGATACGTACCGATAGAAGAGTAACAGCACATACGTGGCTCTGTTTTTACCTGTGTTTTGATAACATCCCTTAGCACGTCGGAGTAGTTGCGCGTGGTGGCCGCCACGCGATACTTGGCGCGCCGGCGCTTCATGTTCCGCAGCTCTGCCAATATCTCCAAACGGGACTTTTTCTGGCTTTCTTTCTCGTCATATTTTGAACTAATGCACAGAAAATAAATTAAAATAGACACAAAACAAAAATAAATTTATTAACATAAGTACCTAATACAATGTTACAGATCTATAATGAATCCGTAAAAACTGTATTTCAAGAGTCAGAAAACGGTTGATAATAATTCCATTATTACCAATGGCGTAGATAGGAACCTATAGGAACTATCCTATACTGAGTGGAGCTGCGATAACGATATTAAATAAACACAATTAAGTATCCGGTTTTGTGTTTTCAGATTTTAGAAATATTATATATAATTTAACATAAATAAATAATGCTGGACATTTCACACAGCATCTAGCCTCAAAGTAAGCTTGTGTTATAGAAACCACATGACTGATACTTATACACTTTTCTTTTGGAAATATTTACATTTATACATAGAAAAACACTAAGACCCGAATCAAAATATTTATCGAAAAAATCCATTTACTTTATTATTAACCGACTTCATCAAAAAGGAGGAGGTTCTCAATTCGTCGGAATCTTTTTTTTAATGTATGTTCACCGATTACTCGAAAACGCCTGAACCGATTTGGAAAAATCTTTTTATGTTTGAAAGGGTATACTTCCATTTAAATTTATCAAAATCGGTCGAGCTTAAAAATCAACGAAAATCTAAAAATTGTATACATCGATGATGTTTTCGTGTACTTCGATATCTCGCTGTCTCATTGGAGCGGTGCGTTTATTTGGCCTAACCATATTATATATATACAAAATACATCTACTTTCCACTAAAAATTTATTATAGGCTCAAATTTCATTCAATGAAATCGGTTTTCTTTTACTTTTTAAAACGTAATTACTATTATTATGACTTCATACGCGGCGACGGCGGCGGCGGCGTGGTACCTACTTACCTACGCAAAGAGCTGTAGAGTCCTCCCCACGTGTCCCACGCCGCCGCGTAGCTGCCCCACTACTGTACCGCTCGTGACATTTTGTATCATTTAGTTAGTTTGAAATTTTCTAAATTTCAATAATGGACTTCGATTATTAGATTATTCTTTTACGGTTACTGATATGTATTTCTACTTGTATGTTCGTTTAACGTCGCCATTGTAGCTCCATCCTGTGTAACTTAAATCTCATTTTGAATGCCAAATAATTGCTCTTATATCCTATTTACCTCAACAAATCGAGACCAGTCAAGTCATGGCAGAAGGGTGCTGCGTGCACGGCGGCGTCGTGTATGGCGCGGCGCTCGTCTGGCGAGTAGGTGGTCTGCAGGCGCGCCGCCGTCAGCGGCTGCGACTCCTGACTTCCTACACCTTGACTCAATGGAATGATTACTTGTGCTATAATTAAGGTATAATTTGTGTGCGAATTGCTTTGCACAGGTGTAAAAACAAAAGTTGATTATCATATTTTGTTTTGCGGTTTTAATGCAGTTAATTTTAGAATATTTCCGGTGTGTAACATGCATGATAGGGAAACTTATTCATCACATAAACTTATATCGTAAAATGTATAAAGGATACTATTACATCATATAGGTTGCATTTCCTGGCCAAAATGTCTGCAGACATACTGCAATAGAGAAATTTTATTCCTATAACATTTTTATATAAGAGCCCGTTCACAAATTGATTTGACAACCTCTATGGTGCAGTGGGCCAAGGGCCGTGTGAGACGCAGAAGGTTGTGGGTTCAATTCCCGCCCCGGGACAAATGTTTGTATGATCTATAAATATTTGTCTCGTGTCTGGGTATTTCTATGTATAATATCTATGTATATACAAAATAAAATATATTTAAGTAGTATATCAATCATGTGGTACCCATAACACAAGCTCTGCTTACTACATGATGCTGTGTGAAATTTCCAGCATTATTATCATTATTATTATCATAAGTATAGAAGCTAGGAAATTGATGATGTGAGCAAGGAAACAACAGTTTTTTTTTGATGCAAATTAACTAGCTGTTTACTGCTGGTACATGTAAACAGTACCTATATCTACAGGTGCAATTTTCATCATTTAAGTAGCAAATTTTTGCATGAGATCCTGATAGGGTTACTGTAACTAATGGAGACTTGCAAAATGACATTACTCTCACATTACTTATGCCCAATCAAGCAGTAATTGCACTAGCTCTTTGCCCTTTAAACATAACCACAGTAATGCTTGTACACTAACATTACTGTCCGGAGGCTGAATATCTGGCACTGTGGCGGTATAGTACCCACAAAGACAGACTATTGTTAAAGAGGCCGTAGATAGGTACAACCTGTCAACAGGTACCTACTTATGTTTTTATTGTTTAAGTACCTCTTTTGAAAAATGGGTTGTCAATTGCTGCATTGTTTATAATTTCAGAGATTTCTTGTTGGGCTGAAACAATTTAAGATTATAAACATCTGAAAATTAAATTCAATCAAAATTCAAGCACATAATTATGTTTTTTTGTGTTACTTATTAAACAATAATTTAATTTTACATTTGCAGATCATGCATGTGACAGCAACTGAAATCCAAGAGGATTCCAACCTACACCTCTGATTCATTAGCTGAGCACACTCCTACTGGGCCATTGACATTGTTGGCTACTGGTGCTCATAAAAAAAGATTATTAACATTTAAAAATGTAGTATTATCATACAAAATTTAATGAGAGCTACTGCATCAGCATCTACAGGATCTGGTAGGAAAGTATCCTTCTTCTGATAGCCTAACTTCGTCAGGTGGCATTGTTTTTCGTGGATATCTCTGTGCTCCAATGGTATTCGATGGTTTGAATCACATTTGCAGGTGACCATTGGATGTTTCTAAAATAAACAAAATAAACAAACCTCTTAGTCATGCATACGAGTAACCAAGATAAAGCCAAGTATAAAAGATAATGTAGGTTGGATCACCGGTTCACCAACTTTCAGAATTAAATAGCAATGATATATATATTCTAATAAACCTCTCTAACCTCAGTAATAATTTTCGGATCCCATTCTAAGTTTTTTATGAGCAAGCATACTTGTTTTTCGACATTGTCGGTGTACGATTTGACCCTTAGTAATTCTTCTTGCCTTTTATCCATGTTTACTTATACTTATTTATTTCCCAGAGAAACAAATAAAACAAAGAATTTTGTAAGCAAGACAGGATAAGATGATGCGTTAGCATCCTATAATTTGTGATAAGATGAGACGAAAAAACAACAAAACACAGATAGACCTCCATCTATGACATGACAGTGACACAGACAGAGGGTTCTTCTTCTTCTTCTGTAATAATGACATCTGTCTACATCTACATACGTTTACAAAAATAGTATGTGCAAAAAAATCTTGCTCAACTGAAACTTTTAAAATAACACGCAAAAACCAATTAAAATAAAATAAATCTAACGTTAATATAAAATTTTATGGATGGAGGATTGGAATAGGAAATATAAGTGACACGGTTATAAAGTTGGACATTGACATACAATATGATCATCGTTAGCCTGTGTAACTGATAAATAAAAAACAAATGACTACAATGACTTTTTGACAACTTCCATAGCATTGACACACCGTTAGGGTTTAGATCTACGGCTGCCAGCCTATCGCGTCATGCGCTTAATCTGGCGATTCCTTTTTAGGAAACAGTTTTGTTTTCATTGTATACTACTAGCTGGTGCCCGCGATTTCGTCTGCGCAGGATTAGTACTTCGAGTAGCTTTTTTTTTCTCCATTATCTTATCTATCTTTACACCAAAATTCATCAAAATTGGTTCTGCGGTTTAGTCGTGAGGCATAACAGACAGACGATGTTACTTTGAGAGACCCATGGACAAAGTTTTTCTACTTTAAATACCAGTAGCAATAAAATTATTTATTTTGATATAAGGATCACTTTGATACTACCCAATGTGCATTAAAAATATATTGTCAATTTTTATTGTATAGGTATATGGTTCACCATTTTGGCGATAATGGCTTACACATAATTTTTTGTATGACTATTTAAGATAAACATTTCCATTATACATTATATACCTACGTGTAATTCTAACGGTTTTTGCAGCGCACGCTAGAATAGCTCGCAGATGGCAGAATTTTTTCCTACTTACTTGATACTTATCGTTATATTTTGGACAATTCACATAAATATTTTTATAAATTATAAATTATGCATTATTCGGATATATAAGCTATATTTATATTTTTTGCTATATTGTGAAGTTTCATTAAAATCCATTTAGTAGTTTTTGCGTGAAAGAGTACAAACATCCATACATCCATAAATTCAAACTATCGCGTTTATTATTATATTAGTAAGGAAGTAAGTGCTTATTGGAGTGGTTCACTTTTCTTCAAAGAATAGGAATCAAAAGAAGGTTTTATATATATATGACTAGCTGTTGCTCGTGACTTCGTCCGCATTTTTTTATGCGGTTAAAAAGTTTCCATACAACTCCATCCATACATGTTATTTTGAAAAACCTGTCCATTTATTTTGCATTTTAATTATTCAAATCAAGTTTCAAGCAAATCGCACTACGGGTTAAAAAGTACATTTCAAAAAACCCCGCCTTAGTGGTTGGTTTTGCTATAAAATAAATTTCAGCTTTCTAGCTTCAGCGGTTTCGGCTCGGCGATGATGAATCAGTCAGTCAGTCAGTCAGTGTTAATAAACTGTGTTAATTTGATAAAGATTTGTGATTAGTTAGGTTAAACCTACCCATTTCCAACGTACAATAATATTTTTGTAGGAACATACAAGCCATGTAGGTATAGTGGCGATATACATACACAATAAACATAAGTACTTAATTTGTTATAATATTAGGTAGGTAGCATGAGTTTTTATGGAATTATGTTTGGATAATTATTTTTGATAAACTAAAAGACTGGGAATACCCATTCTTTGACTAATTGTGAATTTTCAAACACACCTTAATATTTTATCGAATCGTGCGAACTAGTGGTGGTTAATATATCACACAGCAACAAAAAGCACCGTGCTTATCGTAGATAGCAAATAGCAAATGATATCGTGGCGCTCAGTTGTTGCTATTTGCTTTTGCTTATGTTATGCTTTTGCTTATCTTATAGCAATAGCATAACTAACACTCTCTCTTTATCATCTGTCCGTCGCAACTCGCAAAGCAAAAGCAAACGCTAAGCATCATTCATTCATCACATTTTTCATAAAAGCAAAAAGCATGGTCAGTCTCATCTCAGTCGTCGCATGCTAACGATTGTGATCGGTCGCACGCGTCATCGCTCAGCGGGCGGATTCGCGATCTCGGGCAGCTCACGTAAAAAATGGGTAGGTATACCTACTTACCTACCTACCCATTTTGATTTGTGGTTTGTCGGTGTAAACAGCGATTGGATACGCACTATTGACAATAATTGTGTAATAAAGGACGATTGATTGAGACTTGAGAAAAAATGGTTGTTTTGTGTGTTTTATTCACCATGGGTAAATTCGCGATCTCGGCCGGCTCACGTAATAGGTAGGTATACCTACCTACCTATTTTGCTTTGTGGTTTTTTGGTGTAAACAGTGATTGGACACGCAGTATTGACTATAAATGTGTCATAAAGGACAATTGATTGAGACTTGAGAAATAGTGTTGTAGTTTTGTGTGTTTTATTCACCATGGGTAAATTCGCGATCTCGGCCGGCTCACGTTATAGGTATACCTACCTACTTATTTTGCTTTGTGGTTTTTCTGTGTAAACAGTGATTGTAATATTTCTATGCTGTTTCGCCGTAAAAAAAAGCATGTTAAAGCTATTAAAATAACATGCTTACGGAAGAAAGCAAATAGCCATAAGCATGTTATTGCCTTGTAGCAACTTTGAACACTACTAGTGCGTACTAGTACCTACATATTAGGTAATTTCATAATATGGTGTGACTTAAAATGTGATAAAGTTGCGTACACATAATAAAAATCACTATAAAGAAAGAGCTTAATCCTGTTTAACCCACAAAAAAATAAGTGAACGAGAATGTTTTGAAGACCAAAATAAATTACCGAAATTCTATAGCATAAAAATGGCAACACCTCGAAACAATCAGTGGCTTTTTAGATCTAGCTACTTTTCAATCGTTGCCCTGTGTGTCCAGTCTAGCGACTTTGCTTTAGTCGAGCTGGCAGCACAGGCATTAAACTTTTTGCTCTTCCAAAATCTAAAAATGCAGAATTTTGCAATTTTTTTATCAATAATTTTAGCTGTATCAGCCTACGAAATCGAAGATATTGTTTCTGCAAGAATTGAGGTAGGCACTTACATACCAAATTACCCACTTCTAACCACATTAAGATAGTATCATGTGATGTTACGCCTCCAAAAATGTAGGGATATCAGTCTTTATTTTAAGTCCATTTGCTTGTTTGTAGACATGCAGAGGATGCTCGTTGAACAGACTGCCACAGGTGAAGAAGTTCGTCATGGATGATGCGCCGACTTACGGCCGTCTAAACGTAGAGTTCATTACCGGTGCCCCTCCAGAACTGGTGGTCTTGGGTAAGGGAGACAAGGAGCTGGAGCGCGTGGCCCTTTCGCACATGGACCGTCAGCAGTGTAATGAACTACTCCAGAGTAAAGGCTTCTCCAAGAAGAATACAGATTTGTAATTGTGTGAATTCCAATGAGTTCATTATTAGATACGTAATACATTCCTTGTGTACCACCTATTTCAAGTCACAAAATAGTTTACCTATATTAATGTAAGGTTAATGATTGATTGTTTCAGAAAAATGTATTTATTGAGTAGTTTCTCAAGTTTACAATAGTTATCATTGACATTCAATATAAATACTGACATTCTAAAATGCATTCTCATTTTCGCAATCAACCTATTTCAGGGCTCACTGGCTCAATATAAATGCATGAACATTTGTGACCTATACAATTTATTTAAACGTTTAAATTGCTGTCCTGTACTTCATACATTTCATAAACAGTTGCAGTGTTATAATTATCTTTTTTGTATACATTTAGAAGATTCTAATTCTAATTTTATTCACATTTCAACCTAAATCTACCATACATTTAATTTGCAGAAATTGCAGCTATGCTAGGTATTTTGATACTTTAGGTTAATGGTTTTTTATTAATCATTTTGTGATATTTTAACATCAAGACAAGACAGTAGGTAACATTTTGAACAGGAAGTTGATACAGAGAACAAAGACAGGTTAATGTATAGAATATAATATATGTATGTCTCATGTGAGTAGAGTACAGTCGAGGTCCTCGTCGCGAGTAGGCTCGTGTGCACGACGCAGTACGCGCGCTACCACGTCATTGAGAGACTCGCGGGCGCCTTCATCCAGGAGAGCTCCGCATTGCTGAAAACAAAGTATCTTTTATTTTAATCAGCTTTTTTGAGTCTTCTAGGTCTTAAAATGTGCTTCAAAGTCACAAAATCTCATAAGCAAACGGTCATGCTTTAATCAGTTAGATCAAGTATAAATTGAAAAGCTCCTGATACGTTTATAACCTACTAGCTGACCCGGCCACGTGTTGCTGTAGCTCAGTAGTTCTAATATGTTAAACCCATATACACTAAAATTATCATGTGTAGTATGTTTAATACATATAAACCTTCCTCTTGAATCACTCGTATCTATTAAAAAAAACGCATCAAAAGCCGTTGCTTAGTTTTGAAGATCTAAGCATACATAGGGACAGACAGCGGGAAGCGACTTTGTTTTATACTATGTAATGATTAATTGAGACCATTCCAATGAGATAAACACAATACTTCTGCTAGATGTTGGTGAGGAGTCGGGTATCCTACAGCGTCACATCGAGGTTACCATGTTATAACTCATATACTACAGTCACAACTGATTAACTACATAAATACTCCATTATTTTAAATACATAGAAATTATAAGTAAAAAAACACCCAGACCCCAGACATATACTTGCAGATCATCCAAACATTTGGGCTGCGGCAGAAATCGAACCTGCAAGCTTCTGCGTCTCAGACGAACCTTGGCCCACTGCGCCACAAGGGTCGTGAATATCATTGAAGTACTTAAATTTCCAAACAACTTCTGGAAGGTGCTAGAAATAAGCTGATTGGAAGATCTTTTTGGGAGTTAGGATGCTATAGACCGGCAATAGACGAGGTACAGAGGTCGAGGGGTGGGAGCGGTACCTGCGCGTGCAGGTCGTCGTTGGGCAGACGCAGCACGGCCCTTAGCGCCAGCTCGGAGTTGGCGCGCACGTAGGTGTTCTTCTCCTTGGTGCCGTTGACGAGCGCAGGCAGCAGTGCCCGCAGCACGTCGGCGGCCGGGCCCGCAGCGCGCGCGTCCCGGCCCACCACCGCGCCCGCGCGCGCCAGCAGCTGCTTCACCTCGTTGCTGCTGTGGTTCATACTCTGCACGGGAAATTAAACCTTATTTTCCGCTTGCGAGACTACCAGGAGTGAAAACTGTTCTGCGTTTGTATTTTGTTTCTATACAGGAGCACTTTGGATGAAATGTGCTCCTTCCTAGCCAGACGAGACTGGTGTATTATTACTGCGAGGTGATAAATTAAAAATGTGCTACAATAACTGTGGCAGAGAACGGTAGCGATGATTATACGCTACTACTACAACGGTAGGTATCCACTTAATTATACATATAGGAAGCGGTAAGCAGTATTGTATTTTTTGAACAAAATACACAGCGCATAAAAAATAACAGTAAATTCAATCTAAACTTAACTTAAGGCCAATATTGGAATTACATTTCAAAGATAACATCTATGTTTCTTCACACAATACACAATCAATGAAATTAAAAAACAAAATAGTCCGCAATGTAAATGAAATGCAAAGTTAACATAGCAACGTGTGTATGTCGTTGACATTGACATAGATCTATAAAATAACAAATTTATTTCAGACATCTCTCTCCTCTGCTTGATACGCAATTCTAATTAAGCATTAATTAGGGTGCGCTTACAACAAGGGACTTTGATGAATCCTTTTGAATTTTATCACAAAATCCAAGAATCGACTTACTCTGACGAATTGCGATAGTAGATTAGGCGGTACGGTGCGGTCGTTTTGCAGCAGATGTCGTATCAGGTAGCCCATGCCGCGGATACCGTTGCACACTATCAGTATCTTGTCACTGGCCAGGTAGCCCTGGAGCGTTTTCTCAATCTGTTAAAAATAATAAAATTTAATATCCGTTCATACTAATATCATAAACCCGAACGTGTCACGGTAAAACGGCTGAACGGATCTTGATAAAATTTAGTACGCAGATAGATTTTATCTATCTGACTAACCTGTCAGCTCAGTTGGTAGTAGCTCTGCCTTCTGCGCTGTTGGTTGAGGGTTCGATTCCCTCCCAGGATAAACATTTTTGTGACGAACTTGGGTGTTTATTCTGTGTCTGGGTGTATCATAGTATGTATTTAAAAATATCTAAGTATTCTATCAGTCATCGAGTCACCATAATACAAGCTATGCTTAGTTTGGGGCTAGATGGAGTTGTGTGCATTGTCCACCAATATTTATTTATTTATCTTGGTAACGGAATATATGAAACTTTTTAGGCAGGTGCCACGTGATCGAAGTCGCGGGCAACAGCTAGTTGTTCGTAATATCTATTCTGACGCGTACATAAACAGAAATATGTAAATATTTTGATAACATTATCATCCGTGGCGGTGTAGGTACGGTACGGTTGTTATCAAACTTAGCATTCCATGACGTTCCCAGTCGCAAATGTCAACAAGTAACTAACTACTGCTACATTCAACCAATGTATTGTTATAATGTTTTGTACAATTAACTTCGCGTTCTTGGGACCAATTGACCAGTCATAATCATAATTTAATCGTTCATGAGATACTGTTATAGCCAAAACCGTCAGCGCCTATGGGATGCACAAAATGAAATACTTACCCATTGTATAGATAATTTGATAATGCTCAGCGCATACCTACTCGGAGTTAAGCATAAACCGATTAAGACAATTATAAGACTACTAGCTGCTGCCCGCGGCTTCGCACGCATTCGCAGTACCTTCATAAAAAGATGTCCTTCTCCAATGTCCCATGTATACCAAAATTCATCGAAATCGGTTCAGCGGTTTAGGCGTGAAAACGTCACAAACAGACAGACAGACAGACAGACAGACTGACTTCCACATTTATAATATTAAGTAGGGATGATATATATCTACGGCTACGGGCTCCGGGTGAGCTGACCTTATCCTCGAAGGGTTCCTTGTAGACGACGTCCGGCGTTTCCTTGAGCGCCACGAACAGGGCGCAGCTGCGGCCGTGCGCCAGCAGCCAGTCGTCGGCCGACGTGGCGCCCAACACGTGGTGTTGGATAGCCGCGTCCTAGGTTACACACATTTCAAATAAAAACAGAGACCAAATTAAACAAAAAGAATTAAAAAATATTTTGTTGACTACAAGTTAGCAAGAACTTGTTTACTAAGTACTTTCCTCCCCATTCAGGATTATGTTTCACCAAAGAGAAAAACTGCGCACGACCGAATCCACCTCCTGATAAATTATAATTTTCTTAGATCATAATAATTTATTGATCGATAAATTGTGTAGGAGGAATAATTAAATTATAAAGAGATGTGTAAAGCCAGATCGAGAATTGTCTGATGTTGTTTTTTTTTGTAATATTACCCTTTTTTTGACAAACTTAAACATGAAGAGTAGGTACTCTAAACCGAAGCCCATGTTTGTCAAAAGTCAAGTCAAAGCATTCTTAATTATTACGTTTATTTATTTCCGAAGTTTCAGTTTTGTTGCATTATCGAGGTTACGATAAAAGTAAACTAGCATTATACATGTGACCGGTCGAGTCGTGCGCGAGTTGAATGGGACGAGCGTCTCTACCTGATGCGGCGGCGGCAGACAGTGCAGCAGCGCGCCGAGACAGCCGCCCGCGGCCTGCCGCAGTGCGTCGTCTGGATGCGCCAGCAGCGCCGCGCCCGACAGCGTGGCCAGCACGCCGAGCGCCAGCGGGCCCGACATCTTGTCGCCGCCCGCCGAGATCACGTGGCGCAGCGCCTGCACGCACGTCTCGCGGATCGCCCCGTCGTCCGCAGACTTTATACCTGGGGTGTAAACCGAGAACCTAAGTAATGGAGTAGGACCCGAGTGCGGTGTTCGAGGCGCGCCGGTGAGTGCTACTTGTATTTGTTGCAGTAGTCTGTAGATATCCCCGATGATGACATCGGTTTAGAGCGTGCTTTGTAACGGTCACTCTACGCATAAATTAACGTGATATAAACGATGGTTTCAAAATATCGCTTTATAAACGGTCTCAAGCGCCCTGGTTTGTGAGAAACATAAAAATGCAAAAATAAATGTATAAAAATTCATGAATATCTAGAAATAGAAAACGTATGAGTAAGTGGCCAACTCTGGTGACGGAGTATATAAGCTGCCCAATGCTTATTGTTACGAAGAAAGTTATCAAATACAGCAAAGAGTTATACCCTCCGACTTACGTACAAATAAATTGGCTAAAATACAAAAGAAAATGTGGAAGGTCTAAAAAAGGGAATTTATTTAAACTATATAGAAGAACACAAACACACTAACCCAATTGTATAATTTGTTGTAATTAGACCCTTACTTACATCGATAAACACCCAGGTCTAGACATACTGATGAAGAGTAACAAGTGAGAAACCAAGCCGAATTAACCTGTTGTGTGTTGTGCGTACCGTTGTGTACGTCCTAGAAGAGGGGGTCGGTGTCGCACGGGCCGGTTTAAGTTGTGTATTGTGCGTACCGTTTTGTACGTCCTGGAAGCCCTGTCGGGGCGCGTGTGGATGAGCAATACGCGCCAGCACGGTGCCGGCACGCAGACGCACGGGCCGGTGTGTGTTGTGTGTTGTGCGTACCGTTGTGTACGTCCTGGAAGAGGGGGTCGGGGCGCGTGTTGATGAGCACGAGACGCGCCAGCGCGGTGCCGGCACGCAGACGCACGGGCCGGTGTGTGTTGTGTGTTGTGCGTACCGTTGTGTACGTCCTGGAAGAGGGGGTCGGGGCGCGTGTGGATGAGCACGAGACGCGCCAGCGCGGTGCCGGCACGCAGACGCACGGGCCGGTGTGTGTTGTGTGTTGTGCGTACCGTTGTGTACGTCCTGGAAGAGGGGGTCGGGGCGCGTGTGGATGAGCACGAGACGCGCCAGCGCGGTGCCGGCACGCAGACGCACGGGCCGGTGTGTGTTGTGTGTTGTGCGTACCGTTGTGTACGTCCTGGAAGAGGGGGTCGGGGCGCGTGTTGATGAGCACGAGACGCGCCAGCGCGGTGCCGGCACGCAGACGCACGGGCCGGTGTGTGTTGTGTGTTGTGCGTACCGTTGTGTACGTCCTGGAAGAGGGGGTCGGGGCGCGTGTGGATGAGCACGAGACGCGCCAGCGCGGTGCCGGCACGCAGACGCACGGGCCGGTGTGTGTTGTGTGTTGTGCGTACCGTTGTGTACGTCCTGGAAGAGGGGGTCGGGGCGCGTGTGGATGAGCACGAGACGCGCCAGCGCGGTGCCGGCACGCAGACGCACGGGCCGGTGTGTGTTGTGTGTTGTGCGTACCGTTGTGTACGTCCTGGAAGAGGGGGTCGGGGCGCGTGTGGATGAGCACGAGACGCGCCAGCGCGGTGCCGGCACGCAGACGCACGGGCCGGTGTGTGTTGTGTGTTGTGCGTACCGTTGTGTACGTCCTGGAAGAGGGGGTCGGGGCGCGTGTGGATGAGCACGAGACGCGCCAGCGCGGTGCCGGCACGCAGACGCACGGGCCGGTGTGTGTTGTGTGTTGTGCGTACCGTTGTGTACGTCCTGGAAGAGGGGGTCGGGGCGCGTGTGGATGAGCACGAGACGCGCCAGCGCGGTGCCGGCACGCAGACGCACGGGCCGGTGTGTGTTGTGTGTTGTGCGTACCGTTGTGTACGTCCTGGAAGAGGGGGTCGGGGCGCGTGTGGATGAGCACGAGACGCGCCAGCGCGGTGCCGGCACGCAGACGCACGGGCCGGTGCGCGTCCAGCAGTGCCTTGAGGAACGTCGTCTGCAGCTGCGGCAGGAACTGCTTCAGCATCACGCCCACCTGGAACAAACCATCTTTTTAGTGCACTCCATCTATCATCGCTTACCAGACTCTTGCATAAGTCAATCTACAGCTCTAAGCGTGGGTTTACGCCGAACTCGGTTATTCTGCCAGTTTGCCTTGCAAGCAAATCTGTACAATTGCCTGAGCGAACCGACACCGCGTGAGTCATCACCATCTTATTAAAAACAACAGTCAAATAACCGATAAGGAATCGGTTACATAATACCAGCTTACTCTCTCTGATAACCATTTCGTAATTCAAGATCCATACGTTCTTCTGACACACTGCAGCTTAAAACTCCTGCTCATAATATGTTTTATAGTTTAATGTACGTTACTGCATCCAGTCTATTTAATGCGATCCTATCTATCAAAGGAAGGGTTGCTAGGAAGAGAACGCTCTCAAGCGATATGGGCGCCCGTTGTACTACAAGTGTAGTTTTAATATAATTAAATTATTTTTTGTTTGTCATCTTATAAGGTGTACAATACGATATATTCCATTCTATTTTATTTGTGTAAATGTATGAAGTCCAAAATCTACAACATTATTTTACATTATTACAGTCAACTTTGGACTTAATTTCGTCTCCTCACCACCACATAGCCAAGAGCCTTAGAATTCCCACCATCCGGAGTCCTAGTCTTTTAAAAAGCGTAGATAAGTAGCGTACCTTGGCGAGAAGTGAAGCCAGCGTGTCGAGCACCGCTGCCTTGACGCTGGCGTTGAACCGGTCTCCGAGGATGCGGATGAGCGGGCCCGTCACGTGCACCACCGACGGCTGCAGGGCTGCGGCCGACGTCAGCTTGATCACCTCGCCCAGCATGAGGGCTGCGTTCTCCTTGTCCTCGGGGAGACCGTTCAGGATCGACTCGCGGAACAATGGCAGGATCGGTGCTATGCCCTGTCGTCAATAAACATACAAAACGGACGTACGAAAACTATTTCATTAATAATTATTTGTTAACGATAGTGAACCACACGAAAAAGAACAAGGAAGTTATTTCACTCTGTAAACTATTTGTGGAAGCATAATTTTGTACCCTCGCACTGTCTTCGCCGTCTTCTATTCTGAATGCCAAAACCCATTATTAGGAACGCAGTCAAATGATGTGTATGCAGCGAATGGCGAGCTCGCTACACAATGTGTTTAGCGGTTCTAAGACACGTCACAAACTCTATCAAGTAACTTTTACAGCGCAAATAATGTATGTACATATATCTTTTCTACTGTACATAATCTGAAAACCTAATCTTTTGATGAGAGATCGCTTGAACAAAATGAATAATTGCGGGAGGTAATTATGATCGTTGGAGTACCTTGGGCAGACAGAACCCTGGCAGCAGGTCTCCCTTCAGGTCGGCGGACACGTGTCGCAGCGCCCCGCGCACGTCGGACACGTGCGCGATCAGCTGCTCCGGCTCCAGGCCCTTCGTGAACACCTGCATCACAAACGTAACAAGCTTCATTGCTCACATTTTGTTTCTAATCATTAGACAATAAATTAATATAGGTGGACAATGTACAACACCATCTAGCCTTTAAGCGTAGCTTTTTAGTATTATGGTGACCGGATGATTCATGGAATACTAATATATTTTTTATTACATACTTATAATATTTTGTAACACCCAGCAGATGTTCATCACACAAATGTTTCTCCTGGAAGGGAATCAAACACCCAACCTACAGCGCAGAAGGCAGAAGGCTATATATTCAATCGACGGGGTTAGTGCCTAAATCTCGATGAGGTTTACACCGTATCCGAAGGCCTATCGTGATCTAGCAACCGTTATGGACCGTCAGCTCCTATTATGCTCGGAATCGGACAGTTGAACCAATTTAAACCAAAATTTACTGTGAAACTTTTTGGATACCTAACCATTAACCTTTTCGTTTGTGTACATATTTGTTTATTTATTTATTTTATTTTATTATGGCGTTTCGTAAGGTGGAGTGCCTGGATCGAAGATCTCGGCAGAATAACAGCGCTGACCTGTCATCTGACAGGGAACCATAACGCTGAGTCGACATTATTTTGCACGGCACTGTAAGATAGGTAAGTACGCAGAATAATTTTAAGCTTTTTAAATGTCTTTTCGTTTTTGATATGTGTGTGTATAAGTTTTCTACTTAATAAGCGCAATAAAATATTACGATGAGTGCAACGACAGTGACCGCGCGAGACAGTCGCGATGAGCGCGAATCGTTTACTTTTACACAATATTGTAATTAGTGAATAAAACTTTTAAAGTTTTGGTGATAGTATACCATTTCATCAATGTGCACTACAACTAATTAACTTTAATGTACAGTCTCAACTGGGATCGTACATACTTAATATTGTTTTCTAATATTATATTGTCTTCTTTGTTATTATCGATGTGGATGTGTGCTTATTCAGTAAATAAACAAACGCCTACGTCTACGTCGATGTCTATACTTACTACGATCGAGTTCTCGTGATCGAACCGCACACTCGGCAACTTCATTTTGATAAATCGATGCGATAACGTTGTTGAATCGACAGTCGTTACATTGTCAATTTCAAATCAATAATATAACAATAATTGATAAGTAACAGTTTTTAACAATAATTAACAAGTAACAGTAAGATTTTGCAGAGATTTGTGAAGCGATCGTTTTGCGCGCTCTTGGATCTGTGCTGTAATGCCAAGGGTAGGCAGACGTTACCTGCAGAGCCTCCCAAGCCATCATGAGCACGTCCCGTTCTGTTTCAGCCAGCAGCAGCAGCAGGCCGCGCAGTAGTTGTGGCACGTGCGGGGACAGGTCGGCCCGGGTGTGCGACACGTACGCACACAGCAGCGCCGCGCCCGCGTGTCGGCTAGTCTCCGCCCCCGCCCCCGCGCTCGGCGTCGGCCGGATCGCGTCCAGCAGGAAGTCTATTATACTGTAAACGTCACCGTACGTTACACGCTCAGTTAATCGACTAGAGAAGTAGATGACTAAGTATAGTAGGTTTGATTAGAACTTCCGCAATGGTAGATTTTTAGGTATATTCACATGTGGACACTGTGATCTTCTTCTTCGGTCTATGATACTATAACCCGTTTTAAACATTTTCGACGTGTAACATACATGATGTCCTCTCGCTCTCCTGCAATATGTGGGAGTGATTTGGTGAAAAAAGTCGGTAGGGTGCAACAGGAAGCCGAAGCAAGCGCGCGCTATTTGATTTGACCGATAAGCGCGCGTGCGGTAGAGTTGCCCGGTAGAAGGTCCCGACCCATATTCCTGAGATACACCTCGTATCCGATTTAACTAAACTAGTTAAGCTGATTTACACGTATTTTAAATTAACATTATCCTGGACGACTCTGGACTTATATGCTTCCTTATCTACATAGGTGCCGCGCGATCAGAATTGCGGGGCACAGCTAATAGATCATTAGAACGGTAGGAGTGAGTGTAGAGATGGGCGTGTACCATCTGACGCCGGGCGGGTCCTGCGTGGGCAGCAGCGCGTCGCGGCAGTGCTCCAGCTCCTTGGCGTGGTGCGGCGTGCCGCGCGCCGCCGCCAGCGCCGCCAACAGCGCGGGCAGCACGCGCGCCAGGTGTCGGCCCAGCGCGCCGCCCGCCGCCGCCGCCAGCGCCGACAGCGCGCGCGTGTCCACGCCGCCTCCCACGCCGCCTCCGCCCGTCAGCACCGGGATCAGGTACGGCAGCACGGCGCGCGACTTTATCGCCATTATCTGAGGAGCAAGGCGCACGGTCATCTACGGTTCTTATACGTCGGCCGTTTGTCTATCCTGATCTTGGGTCTAGACGAGATCTACATCCTGCTGGCGTTCGTAGCCTGAGGAGAGATTTAATTGTATGGAAATTACATAAGCTTGCGATAAGACCCGTGACTGTCAGGTCCGTAAAATCGTAGAATGGGAACTTTCTGCAAAGGCGTTCTGGCTCAGGGTCTAGACAATTAACTCGGTTACAGCGTTGACTTTCACGCTGAGTTAATTGTCCAGACCCTGAGCCGGAACTTCGACTGTCCGATTGGAAGAATCTTGATAAAATTGTAAAATATAAATTTCATCTTGGAAAGAGACAAGGCTGCTTTTTAGGTACGACCCCACGAAAAACTGGATTGAATTAGACGAATTGAATTGGACGAAATAAAAGTAATAAATTCAAAAATATCTCAGTCTATTTGTTTTCTTCTTATCTTTTCAAAACTAAACAGCTGAACGCATTGATGAAATTTGGTAAGGGTAGATTATATCTTGAAGATGACCATAGACTTCACGCGGACCACACGCGCGGGTACAAGCTATTACTTATGCATATAATGCATATTAATACAAAAATAAAATGACTAACGGTTTTATCAGTAAAAATAGTAGATCCTCTAGTGTAAGCGTACCTGTTTGAGTCCGTCGAGCGCGGCATCAGCGAGCGCGGGGTCGGGGTCGCTGAGCAGGTCGAGCATGGCGGGCAGGATGTCGTCCAGCGCCTTGTTGCCGATGGTGGCGTGCAGCGAGTCGAACGTGCGCGCCGCCGCCACGCGCACCTCGGGCAGCGAGTCGCACAGCGCCGTGCGCACCGTCGGGACCTACCGCCAAACATTATTAATCATTATGACTCTGAGCTTATGTCATCCCGTGACCACGACAGAGTGTAAACCTGTCGAAACGTCGGGAAAAATAGGTAAATAAACGCGATAAATACCCATTAATATTTATAATAATGTGTTCTGATCGCGTAAGTTTAAAAAACTTTACTACCGCCAATCGCCAATCGCACACAACCACAACACTCGTTATACCACATAGGTGATACTCATTCATTCGAAGTCTAATTCAAATTGAAAAGGAACGGAAGTGTGTGAAGCGCGCGCTACTTGATTTGACCGATAAGTGCGCGCGGTGGTAGAGTTAGCCGTCAGATGGTATCAACCCATTATCCCAACATGTCAGATGATACACATCATATGGGACTGCAAGGCTCGCTCGTTTTGTTATTCAATACAATAACGAGAATCAATTTAAATCGTTTTATAAGGTAGTTGAATTTAGGTGTCGATTCCTTATAGGTACCCCTCCTTATAGGTCTGAGAAGAATTGACAAGCAACTCGTCTTGCTCCTAGGATTTTGATCCTGGTAATATATCTATCATCTACAATAAATCTGTTCTTCTTCTTCTTCTTATCGTGTTACTAGGTATTTCGACCAATCGTAGAAAGATATGAGTGCTCCAGAGGCTCAGAAGCCCCTTTCATACACTTGGCATATAATGTCAGAACTTTTTAGGTTCTATGACATGCCGGTTTCCTGACGATGCTTTCCTTCACCGTTTGAGAGCACTGAAAACAATCGGTGCACCACGGGATTCAAACACACGATCTTAGTAAAAGGTAAAAGGTGGGGTCACTACTACTAGACCACCATTGCACTTGACAAGGTACTACATTATAATTTTACCTAATATGTATATACATACATTGCAAATCCGACAATTATGTTTCTTTATAAGATTAATATTTATTTGTGAAACTAACAGCAATGCATAACTTCCGTAGCAAGTAAATAAGAGTAAAAGGTGATACAGGTAACGCGGCCATTCAACGGGCTGCGGTGACGGAGAAAACCTAGCACGCGTTTGCGAGCATTATATCCAAGGGAAGACTCTAGCGCGGTAGGGAACAAAATTCGGCTACGTCTTCGAATATAACATTCGCACACTACCTTGTATGTATATCCTGGAGTCTGCTTTATTTATTAGAAAGCACAATCAACTGTTTGTTAAAGCTAGTGAGTTATATCATAGAAGCACAAGAAACCAGGACAGAATTGTATTACCTAAAGTTCCAAAGACGAGTATGTATATAAATAGTAGCTATGCAATATGCGGAAAAGTATATAATTCCATACCTGACTATATAAAAAAATTACCATTAAATAAATTTATTACGGAACTCAAGACTTGGTTACCAGCTAAATGTTTTTATAACGTATCTGATTAATAAAATGACATAAATTTAATTAAGTAATATTCCTAAGTGACGTTTATATTGAATTATTATTATGTTACCTAGTTTTTTTTTGTATAAATGTCTCACATTGTTAGAAAATATTGTACACCATTTATCAAATGGTAGCATAGCGAACTTAGCAAATAATAAAACCTGTAATATACCTATGTTCCACAATTAATGAATTATGAATTATTAACTATTACAAAAACGAGAAAATTCGGTCTTGTCTACCACGAAGGTCTAGAGTCGGCCTAACTAACCTACATTACATACAGACTATACATTTATTCTGAAAACTAGCGTAAAAGTATGGTGTGCAATTTTGGACCGGCTGGCTCGACACTTTCTGACTTCCTGACTCAAGGTAAGGTGGATTTCCAGATTTAATTGTATTAAAGGCGCAAACAAACAAAATCAGTGGTCTATTTTCACGTTTTTCCGAGTTGCAGAAAACGATGTTGTAAAAAGCATTTGAGTTTTATGTAACAAACCGACGAAATCTGAAATTGTAGCTAATATAGGGAAACAGAAAACAATAAACCATGTTGACCGTTGGATGAATGAGAAGAAGACGCAGCGATTAATGAAAATGATAAAAAGTTCTTACCAATCCGTCGGCAAAGCTCAGGACGGCCTCACGCGAGGTGGAAGCCAGGATCTCTCCCAGACCGATGCAGACGCCTTGGCGCTGGTCCGCCCGGTCCGACATCAGACCTCGCTCCAGGATCGGCACTATTTCCGGCAGCACTCGCTCACCCAACTAGAATCAAGCCCACATTTATCAAATCACTTAGATAATTTTAACAATTTGTATTTGAAGGTACTCATTCGAAAACGGTCAACTAGGGTCATACCTTTCTGACGAGGTCTCCGAGAGTTCTCGCAGCGACTTGCCGCTTGTCGTAGCTGGTGGACGCCAGACATCCGAGCAACAGTCCGAACAGCGTGGGCAAGATCTCGCGAAGGGTCTTTGGTGTATTGGTAACTACCACCTGGGAATATTATAAACTATGTACCTCTGTACACTAGGTATTTAATAATTACGTTTAAAAACTAAAAGACAACCGACTTCACAGATTTTTTACAAATTGGTTCATATATGACGGAGTTATGAGGTAACAAACATAAAAAAACAGTCGAATTGAGAACCTCCTCCTTTTTTGAAGTCGGTTGAAAAATCAAGGTTACCGTAGTATTTTGCTTTCAGATAAGATTCTAATCACTCTAAACTGATAATAAGTAAGTTGATGACAAAAAGCTACTCAATTACGGCACCATCATATTGCATAGTTGAATACATCACGAACCTTCCAAACATGCAGCGCCGCCTGTCGGACCATTAGCGCGACATCGCTTCTTCCCATGTACAGTCCGGCCAACACCCGGTTTCGCCTCTCAACTCCCAGCCCGTTCAATATCGCCTTATGCGACTGCTCTGTTCCGAAGTTATCGTCTTCTGACGCCGTTTCCGTGCTCATCTTACCGGACACTCCAGAGATGCGGTACAAGAGATCTCCCAGCAGTTGTACAGAACTGAATCTGTAATTAATAAATAACATGTAAATAAAAGAGTTAAAATAACGAACACCGCTGGATAAGTAAGTGAACTTAAAAACAGAGAAAGAACGTGAAAAGGTAAACTAGACCAGTAAGAAGCTAGAGTTCAAATATTTTTAGGTTACCTGATGCGCCAATTGTCATCAAAAAGGCCCTTTTCTAATTCGGGTAAAAGAAGAGCGATCGACGAATCAGCGTATAGGTTGACCATCCTCTGGCCAGCGCGCAGGGCGGTCTCCCTCACGTACTCGTTCTCATCGGCCAGCGCTTTGAGGATGGGGTTGATGATCTGGCCGATGTACTCGCGGAACTCCTCGGGGAAGCAGCCGGGCATGTATATGAACATCATGATGTAGCCGTCCTTCACGTGCGGAGCGATGTCGGAGCGGTCTGCGGTCGTGATTATATCTGCAAGAGTTTCGATTGTGAATATATCGAACGAAAAAGCGCGTATGAGAGAGTGAAGAGGCAACAAATGAAAAATGCTCGGTCATGCACGATTTTGTGTCGTTACAAAAAAAGTCTACCTACTACCATTAACTTGCATAACGCCCAAAACTGCTGCTGGAATGGTCTCAAATAACAAACGGAATTAAATAAAAACTGCATAAAATGTGATAAATTTAACCAAATCAAGGAGGAAGGTTACAGTCGTTATGAATGAATGAATGATTGAACGAGTGATATGTACCGGGCATGATCTTATGCAGCTTGGTGACGCCGAGGCCGGCGACCACCTCGGAGAGCCCCTGCGCGGCGCCGGAGCGGTCGACGCTGCTGCTCTCTGATGTCAGCTGCGTCATCAACCACGGGAGTAACTCTTCAAACGAACTCTCTCCCAGACCCTTCACCATGGCACCGAGGGCTCGCGCACTCACCGATCGAACCTGAGGACAGCAGAAGCACAATCAATAGACGAATATTTAAGAGGTATGTTGGCCACTAAAACAGCATATTGAAGAATACATTTTAAAACTGGTACTACGCCACTCGCGAAATTGTTTAAGATTTAAGTTGTTGCTGATGCGAAATGGCAACTTTGCGCACGAAACGGCAACGTCGCAGTCGTCGCACGATTTGTACGTTAAATCTCGTTAAACGTCCTACAATAAGGATTCGAGTTTCCTTGCCATCCTTATTTACCCTTAGAAACTTACATCTGGCACAGGATCCAGCAGCGAACTCTTCAGTCCCGGCATGATATTAGGAAGGTACGGCGTTAGGTCCTTCTGGTCTGTCAACGAATACATGTTCCCGATGATCTGAGCCGCCATTTTGCGGGTCTCCGTACTTCTATCTAAGAACGCTCGTTGCACCACGGGCATTATGAGCGCGAGCGACGGCGCGTCGATGAAGTGCACGAACTTGGTGTCCAGCAGCGTCTGGAGACACACCGAGGTCTTGTTGGACGGGTCTTGCAGGGCCTCGAGGAGGACGGGCACGATGGCTGTAAAAAAACATATAATGGTAAAATATAGCAAGATCAAATTTGCGTTAATTATCATTATTATTTATAAATATCGAGTACTGCGCAGATTCTAGTTAAGTGGCACCGATACGAGTATGTTAAACTGACCTTGGATCTCGGGGTTCCGAATAACGGAGCCGATGACGCTGAGCGCTTCGGCGCCCGCCTCCTGTACTTTAAGGTGCGAGTCGCTGAGTGTGTCGATGAGTCGCGGCACGATGGACGGGAGGCACGAAGATAACTGCTTTGGCGCACAGAACGCCATGGAGCCCAGCAGCTCGATCGAACCTGGGTCATCGAAAATGTACAGACCCCAGAAACAAAATCTAGATCTGTTTTCCTAGATTTTTATTACACGATAAGCAGAAAAAGAAGGGCTTAAATAAACCTCACAAAAAACGTTACTCATATTATATCTTTACGGTAAGAATAGTGTATTTTACTTTCAAAACTTTCGTGAGTTGTACGAAATTGATAAACACGGGCTTTACTCACGTATTATTATTTTTCGCACGTGCGAACCGTGAACTCGAGCGGCAACGAGCGGACCGCGGTCAAACTCACCCTGATGAAGATTCTCAAGATGAATCGAAACAATGTCGGTGCCTCCATCGACAAAATATTACGTGGGTAAAGCCCGTGTTTATCAAAAAGAATAGTGTATGTTGTTCGCTTCCACTACTTCATGTCTTACGGTATTTTGTTTTGGGGAACATACCGGCTTTAGTGCGCCAGTTGTCATCGGACAGTGCGTTTAGCAACGCTGGAAGAACCAGCTTCACTCCGTGAGCACTGAGTTTGCTCATGATCAGCTTAGCCGTGTCGTCGGCTGCTGTCCTCACGTATTGTGACGTGTCCCCGAAGCACAGAAGCAAGTGTGGTAGGACGTGCACGATGTATGGCTCGAATAGACGCCCGAGCTTGTGGCACAACATCTCGAATCCAAATAGGGCACCTGGAATAGAAAATGTTTCTGTTAATATATCTAAATTATAACCTTACAGTTTTTAACACTGCCTATGTCTGTCTCACTCTTATAAGTATTAAAGTCTCAATTATTTTATCGATAGTGAACGGATTTTACCTTCACGATATTTGTAGTTCTTTTTCTCCTGTACAGCTTCAGTAAGTTTTCCCATCACATCGAGTTGTTTCAATGACAATATTCCCAGACCCTTGATGATACCGGCAATTCCGTATGCTGCACCCTGTAGAAATACGACTTAGAAGAATATGCTCTCATGCTTAACGCCTTAAATTCTGTGTCGAAAAACATTTTTATTCAAATTTTGGCAGCACTAGCACTAGAGTCTAGGCTAGTCTAGGTGGCGGCAAAAATACTCAAAAATACTGCATTGTACAAAATATGTAATAACTCTACAACCAAACCATATTTTATCATTCTGTAAACAACAATGTACTAATTGATATATTACCTATCTATCAGGCATAAAAATAACGTGTTTAGACAAATACTATATTTTATAATAAATCACTTCGAAATCAGTAGCACGGCAACGAACTTTTTCCCGCCTTATGTTGACTTTTGAATAATGAGCGAGGTGAAGTAGTATAATGAAATATTAAACTCTATTCCAAGCTAGTTAAAGTTACCTTTCGTTCTCCGTATTTTTCAGCAGTAAGCAGTTGCTTCATCAGTTTGTTGACAATGTTGGGTATTTCACCTTCGAGGGCCGGTGACGTCACTAGGTGAGGTAGGCAGTTGCTCACTGCTTCCTGGACCTGTTTTAAAGATAATTTAAATAAGATAAAATGGCTGATACGAAAAAAGCTTTTCTGCTTCAAAGTCACCAAAAAAACTAGTGATATAGTGATACCTTTACGTTAGATTCACTGTTGGTTTTCTTTTAAGGTGCAACAAAATATAACCGAGAAAGAATAACGTTTAAATGTGGCAGTCGCTTTAGTCTCGAGATAGTTACCTGCTGGCTCGGAGTCCCCAGCGCCGCTACCAGTCGCAAAGTGATGGGTTTGATTCTCGCGTCCTGAGGCTGCAAGTGCCGCGCCAGCCCGCCCACCAGCAGCACCACGCTCTGACGCACCGAGTCGTAGTTCCGGGTCTTCGGAGCCTTGTCCAGGAACTCTTCGAACACTGGCAACTGACTTCCTATTGTTTCCTGAGAAAAACTTCTAAATTATAGGAGCAGATCGAAAATCGAATATGTTTTATGTAAAAGCAGAATTTTTATGTATTATTTTATGTAAAGCAAATATATTTTATGAACTTTTTGCTATGCTAATCAGATAATAATAATAAAATAATAAATAATGCCGGACATTTCACCCAGCATCATCTGGCCCCAAAGTAAGTAGAGCTTGTGTTATGGGTACCACATGACCGATATACTACTTGTATACTTTTTTTTTGTAAATACATACATATTATAATTATATAGAAACACCCAGACCCGAGACAAATACTTGCAGATCGGACAAACATTTGTCCCGCGGCGGGAATCTAACCCGCAACCTTCTGCGTCTCAGCAGGGTCTTAACCCACTGCGCCACAGAGGTCGTCAGATGGTGTTAAGTCAGTTCAGGAGTTTGTCATTCTTACCCTCACTGACTCCTCGGGAGCCTTTACCGGGTGCGGTCACAAGCGCTCGGCCAATTTATTATAGTTCTTATAGGTCTGAAATAGTTAAGTGTAGAAGGCATAGATCGTTACCTTGCCATGTATCTCGACGACCGCCATAGCCGCGTTGAGCATCTCAGCGCGCACGGGCTCGGCGCGGTCGGGCAGGCCCCGGCTCACGAAGAACTTGACGGCGTGCGGCACGGCGTGCGGCGCCAACAGCGGCGCCAGCGCACGCAGCGCCAGCGCCACGCCGCGCCGTCCGCCCCACTCGTCCATCTCCTCCGACAGGATGTGTCCGAACGAGTCCACGCGAGCCGCTATCAACTGCACGCGCAACATCAACCCATCTTGTTATACTATCGAGGAACCTCCTGTTACTTTCACTTTATAAATTACACTAAGTGTTTTTTGAAACCTAAGACAATGATTGGCATGCGATCCCCTCCTTGGTGAAATTGAAATTGACATTTATAATATTAGTAGAATTGCTTCTCAATATTGTTAATGAATAACTTATGTTTGGTAAGGCAGTAGACCGTGATTCACTCTGTAATCCATCTGCACTTTGCATTTAGTACTGTTGGGTGTTGGATCTGCTCTCGTATAGATATCCCGTAAATGTTGCAGGTTCACTCGTTTCTAATAATATTATGTGCTTACAATACCAAAGCCATCGGACGTTCGACTAGGTGCTATATGCTGGTTGCATCATCTCTATAGCGCTCACTTACCGGTAGTCTCTGCTCGTAGATGTCTTGTAAATGCTGCAACACGATCTCTGCTGCGTCGGGTCCGTTCCGTTCCACGATGTGCGCAAGCGCCAAGGCCGCCGCCCGCTGGATCTGGTCGGCTGGGTGCTGGATCTCGTGGAGCAAGGCGTCGATCAATGCGGCCGAGTGACTGGTCTGCTGAGCTTGAGGCAGGGAGTCCCATAGTTCTTGTGCTAGCTTCCTGAGATAGAAAAAAATGTAAAACCTACCGCTCCGTAATTTGACTTTAAAGAAACTCACTGTATTGAGTATCTTACGACCCTTTCTTCTGCTGCCATTATGAATATGAGATTTGTGTAGATCATAATTTGAATTCTGAATATTTATCATTTTAGATGTAGATTGAATGATCGACCCTCGATTACCTCCAAGACAAACATTTGAATGATAGATATGATAGATATGTTCGATTTGTTCTGTGTTTGGTCATTAAAAAGTATATACGTTTTCTATCAACCATCTGGCTTCCATTGTAACAACTATGTACTTAGTATGGGACTAGATGGTATTGTGTGGAATGTCCACGAATATTTATTTACTATTTTAGAAATTATATACTCAATACTTAAAACTTACTTGTTGTCTTCAGAAATGTCGAATGTAGCGATTATCAACCGCTTGGTGAGCGTGAGTGCGTATTCTGTGTTCTCAAAAAGCGGCGGCAGTTGCGAGCTCACGCAGAGCAGGGCTCGCAACGCTGCGTCTCGAACAACCTACATACAGGAACAGGATGTTTATTACACAACTGAGCAGACAAACAACATACGGTACGGCCCATGAATGTGAGTGATTTACCGTAACCTATGGGGCACTTGCACACTTGCGAACGCAGAGATAACGAACGCGCGATGCCGACTTTAAGAGCTAGTTTTTTGTCTATTTGCCCAGTAATTTTACTTGTTCCAGAACCCTTTGAACCTAAACCCTAAACTGCTTTTAAGCAGAATATCTGGTAATGCGGTCCTACCATCAGGCGTATAAAGCATGGAAACGAAGAAACCAAAACGGTTAATCACCTTT
This sequence comes from Lampropteryx suffumata, assembly GCA_948098915.1. Lineage (NCBI taxonomy): Eukaryota > Metazoa > Arthropoda > Insecta > Lepidoptera > Geometridae > Lampropteryx > Lampropteryx suffumata. The sequence goes on from OX402546.1 coordinate 20,611,256, forward strand.
CCTAGTGGGAAGCGCGACTACGAAAGAAAAGTAACTTCTAATTACCACGCTAGCAACTCGTCGCATGGGTTATTGATTGTAATTGTTGCGCGCCCTATCTTATACTCTACGATTTAATATATAAACATAGCAAGCTTTTGCCAATAGTGGAGAATTAAGGGATGTCTGATATGAGTAAGAATCTGAAGGTAAAAAGAAATTGGAAGAAAGAAATATGTTGGGCGGACCTCACTTAGCGTGGGATAAAGGCAGGTAGAAGCTTTGGCCAGACCGGTGGCAGTGTAAAACAGATACATATGTATAAACAAATCGTCATTGTAAAGCCCGTAGGATAGAAAACTTACTTCCAAAGGGTTCTGCAGTCCCGCCAGCAGACAGGATATGTCCGTCTCCGTGACGGATCCTCGCGCCGCCATCTCCGCCGTATCCAGGAGCGCGGCCGTGCAAGCCGTCTGCGTTCGACCCTTCGTGCTGCCTGACACAAAACATTATGCTGCACTCGTCTCTTTCTACACGTGGATCCGGTGGTTACAAGATGGCTGTATTCGGAAACATGTCTTTTTGTGGCTCTCAAGGTGGTCTAACCGGTTAGATGAAAGAATTCAGTGCACATAATATCACACGTCTTCATACTTGTTAGTATGTAGTTGTGGATGTACTCACTGATGAGGTCTATGAGGAGTCTGAAGATGTCGTCGAGCGGACACAGGTCGGGCCGCATGAGCGCCGCGTCCTCGGCCTCGTGCGAGCGGAGCCTTGCGTGGTAGCCGATCACTGCCAGCCCGTTCACCATCGTCGCCTCGTCTACCAACCCCGGCGAGAGACCTGCAACCGCATCCCGCATACTTACATCGTGACAATCTCTTTAAGAAAGGTCTGCTATGTTTTAACGGAACATTAATAAATAAAATAAAAATATAACTTTTGAAACTATTGTTGCGCCCGCTACATAGCTCCATTTGTTGGCGGGCGGACGCAATAAATAAAAACAGCGCCATCTAGTATCGAGTAGATACACTAAATAATACGCGTATCTAATGTATAAGAGCGTACGAGATGAATATATCTATAATAAGACATGCCCTGCCCCACAGAACAGAAAGAACGATAGAAGTAGTAAGTAGGCGGAGCCCGCGTAATACCTAGTATGCGGAATACCGCGCACTACAAGCTTCGCTCACTTCAGTCGTGTTTAAAGTTCTTCAGGGTAAACGTAACTCAAAAAAATCATAAGAAAATATAAATGCATTGTGCTGTTTTGGAGTGCAAAAACGATAGCCAAACCAAAAATTTAACAAAAGGGGTCATATCATATCATATCACCGGTAAGTATTATTTTATTGTTTTAAACGGTTTTATTTTAGTGTTGTTAAAAATGCAAAACCATCAAAATGCAAAAACAAAAACAGACAATGAATCATACCAGTTAAGGTCGCGTTTCTACCTCATCTTTCGCTATTCAATTAGGGATGTGACCCTAAAAAACTGATGAATGTGGTATCGAAAACTTCATCATGTAAATAGTTAGTTACCCCTATTAAAAGGTTTATAATTTCTAGCTCGTTGTTTTTTTTGTTTTAATTATGACTTTGGTGACCTATGGTGTCCAGTGGTTAAGTAAGATGAAAAGTACAGAAGTATTTTGAAGAAATAAAATATCTTCTGGTTTCAGTTTTGCCAAGGCACGAAACATTAACAAAATTGGTTTTCTACAAAAACAAGCACAATTTGCTCAGACCACTTTAAGGACCAAGATTTTGTGAAAATATGCTATACTACTTAATAAATATAATTCCCTGCTTTTATGAAAACTTTTTATTAAAAGTATCATCAATTATATGAATCACGAACATTTTTTAGTCAATTGTGACATAACCTATTATTACTGCACTCGCCGACCGATGCTACTTTTTACTTTATGCGCTCTCGCTCAATGTTACAATGAGTCATCCTTTTTCGTGCGTGCAGCCGGCGTTCATCGATTTATTAGACGTTGTCACGTTAAAAAGAAAGGCTTTTAATTTGGCCCACCACAAATATAACCTGATGTACCCATCGTATTCATATTTAGTTACCCATCAGTAGGTAGGTAGGTATAATAATCGATATCGATACATTCGTCTTGTATCCTTTGGCACATCACTAAGGAAGTAGCTATGTTTAGTGGGCAATTAAATTACAGCCATCGCATTATCAGTTATATTTCTTGTTGTTAAAGACTAAAACAAAAATCTTTCGCAAAAGCGTCATCTCTCGGTAAGTAGACTTTCATTTTAGTACCGTTTCATTTATCTGATAGCACTAAGATATACCAATAAAATTGTTTAATGGTTTTGGTCCTTTTTAACGTTCTTTTTCAACCAATTATAACTTATATTTCTAAGTGTGTTTGTTTCTACATGTGTGAGTTTAGCTACACTGGACCTCCTAATAAAAAACCATCATGCTACTTCTATTGGACTTTCTGTTCTGTGCCCTGCCCAATACCATTTCTGTATCCCGCGTTTTCAGGTATATATTTAATTAGTTGATTGAAGCCGGTTATAGTTATGACCGGGCTAACCTTTCTTGAGTAGAGGGAAGACGTAGCAGAGTCCGGGCGCGGTGAAGTAGTTCCCGCGAGACGTGTCCCCCCGCGCGCCCGCGGTGGCGGCGTGCACCAGGTTGATGCTCCTCGACGTCGCCCGCTCCAACGGCTCCTCCTCCCAGCCCGGCTCCAGGTCGCATTGCGGCTCTTGCAGTCTGACAAGTTCAAACATCATTAAACAGATTCCCGATCAGAGAGTTTAAGCGGAGTCCGAGCGGAAGTCTACCGGAGAGCGGAGGCGTGCGACAGTCGGAGACAATTAATATTATATATTTACGATCGAGCCAGCAAACGAGCATGCGGCCCACCCGGTCGTAAGTTATTATCGTAACCTAGGACGCATGCAATATCGGGAGGTATCAAACGTGCTCTTCGACCGCAGGATGGATAAGACAGAGAGTGGAACACCGACACCGGTAAGCGCAGGGTGGACAGGGAGGATAGGATGGTAGACCGACCTGATGGAGAGTCGTCCGACGGTGTCCGCGAGCAGCGGATGGCGAGGCAGCAGACAGCGCGCGGTGTCGAGATGCGCGGGCGCCAGACGCGGCGCGGCCAGCGGGGAGCGCAGCGCGGCCAGCAGCGCGGGCACGAGACGACGCGCGGCCCCCCGCAGCGCGCCCGGACTGCCGCTAAGCACGCAGCGCGCCAGCCCCACCGCCACCTCCACGCGCACGTTTATCTACGAGTGCAACGCGATATCGATATCACTATTTATAAAACCCTGACGAAAATACGGGTATTATAACTTAGTAGCGTGTAGCTCTCTGAACGGATGAACCGATTTTGATTTGATTTTTGATTTAAAGGCGACTCGATCGAGAGTGTTCTTAGCTATGCTTTATGATAATCCGTTCAGCCATTTGTAGATCGTTAACTCTTTTCTAGTTGAGGCGGTGTAAGCGAACTCGCAGCTCTGATCGATTCAACATTTAGTGCATCGGTTACATTGGTTACATTAATAACATTGCAAGATCGCGGTAACTTTGAGCTGATGCTGCATCATCACCTGGAATATGCAGGATCCCAGCCTACTCGCAGACTTACAGTAGATGTATCGTGTTCGGAATCTTCTCGATAATAGGTTATCTATAATATATTTCTTTTGTGTCAGCGGTTTTTATAAATTTTGATTAACAAATGTATCACTTATGATACGCCCATTGTTTCTTGTTGTTATTCGGTAGTCGGGTATATAATATCATAAATAATCCACATACAGTGGTGGTCATATAATTAAGAACGCTGATATAAAGGGAAGATTTTTTCAAATTAAGACGCAAAACGCAAAAAAATTGCATGCAATTATGTAATTATTTTTTTTTTTCAACACACTTGCTCATAAAGTGGCTCTATAGTAAATTAGGCACAGAATGACACCCATAATCAAACTGTGACTTTTCATTGCTATAACTCACTAGTGAGTTATAGTTTTTTTTTTAAATTTTATTGGTTGAGGTGCTTTGCTCTTAAAAAAGTTTTTATTCAAAAAAAGATCGTGTTTAATAGAACAAATAAATTAATGTTCCTATTGCTTGCTCATTTCATGCAACTTCTTATTTAAATAGATAATTTTAACTCGTACGTGTTTAATAAATAAAACTTTCACTCAAATATAAATTTTGTTTTCTCTGTAATAAAAGAAAACTTTAAATCCCCCATTTTGTACGTGGCAGAATAGGCGGAAAATAAAAAGAAAACCTCATCCCTTTAGTCTGTGGCTGATCGCAATGCGCGCGCATAGGAAAACTGATTAATTTTTCCCGCCATAGCGATCATTTTTCACAACTCGTTTTCACTGTTGAAATTATAGTTTTTTATTGTTATTTTATTCACAAGTGTGTTGAAAAACGTTGTATGATACACATGTGTATTGATGATTACCGTCCTCGGCTCTCTTAAGACCCTCACCTGATGGCTCGGGTCTCAATGGCGCATCAGCGGTAATCACCAACCAACCATTACACACTAGTACCATAATGTACTATTATTTCTCTCGGTATCGTAAAACTTTTCCATAATACCACTGTATTCATTGATGCACATGATTAGCTAAAAATAAATAGACAAACTTTTTACACTACTTCTAAACAGAGTCAGAATCAAGAGCCTCTGCAATATTATTAAATCATTATTCACCAATAAAGAATAGTTCAAAACATACGTTAGTTATCTGACTTTCGATACCATTTGCCAGATTCATTGTAATTCATACATTTTTATGCAAAATTTTCGTTTATACGGTCGTCATGTGATGTTGTCTCTTACTCGCAATCGCCATGACAGACGGGCGATTTTGCTTGCGGGCCGTAATGACATAGGAGAGGTTAAGTGATTGCTTCTTATGAAAAAACAACGGGAAAAAATAAAAGTTGTGATAAATCTACAAGGGAAGTAATAATAAAACTTCGCCGGAAGAATTGGTCTTATAAAAAAATAGCCGACCATCTGCAATGTTCAAAAACGATGGTTTTCCACGCTGTAAAGCATTTTGCTACTTATCAAACTACTTCGAATGTTCCACGTGTACCTAAACAGAGAAAAACAACTCCTCGAGATGACCGAAACATCGTTCGTAAGGCAAAACAAAATCCTTTTAAAGGGAATCCTTTTCGAAGTAAAGAAAAAGGTTCCAAATACAGTGTGGGAATTTAAGAGAGCTGTACGACGTTTTTTTAGAAGAATGGAACTCTATTTCTCTTGCGAAATGTCACAAATTAATAGACTCAATGCCTCGCCGGTGTAAAGCAGTAATTAAAAGCCGTAGATATGCTATTAACTATTAATTTTAGTTAAAAATGTATTAAATTGATTTTTAAATTTTCTGCGCTACATATTATGTGATTTTTTAAATGTAAGTGTCATACAAAACAATTCCCGAGCAGTTTAATAAATCGTTCATAATTATTTGTCCAGCTTCAGTACTATTCGAATGTGTTACTTTGGTAAAATAAATAAAATGTGAAAAAAAAATAGTTTGCGATTTTATTCTTTATTCCTAAGCCACGTTGCTCTATTAATGTGGCTATTTTATAACATAACTAGTTGCTTCTGAGAAGGTACAAATCTCTGTATATGACTGATTTAAATAAAAATCTTCTATAACTTCAAATCGTTCTTAATTATATGACCACAACTGTATGTAGATGGGTACATAATCATTTTGTTAATGCACAATTTTATTTGAATACTGCGTTTCGTAAGGTTTAATAACAGGAACAAAACTCTCGGCAGAATAACAGCGCTGACCTGTCATTTGACAGGGAAGCATAACGCTGAGTCGACATCTTTTTGCAGCTGTAGCACACGGCACTGTTAGGTTTTTAAATGTTTTTTTTTCTTTTAACTGTGTTACTTCCGTTTTAATTATTGTTTATCTTCCTTTTGTTGTGTATGTGTACGTGTGCAGAAATAATTAAATAGTTTGTAGGGACACATATTGTAATACGATACGGATTGTAAGACGCTGTCCTTCCCGCGCCCCTCGGGGAGAACATTCAGTCGTGTGCGGTGATCGTTGATTAGCGAACGTGACGAATGTAATATCATTCAATAAAAGCAATTTATATTCGTGCCTGGACATTGTGTTATAATTTATATTTCCTCCGAGAATTGCAGTGAAGTAAGGTAAATATATATATGTCGGCGCAGACAATAATCAACAACGTGCGGGCATCTACCTGCCCCGACCAAAACAAGCTACAGTGAGTCACCCAGCCAGTGTACGCCGCCCGATGCGTGCCACTGCTACCTGCCGGCTAGTATAAAACGGCTAGTCGACCCTCCAGAGCTCAGAGGCGAGCAAGTCACCGTACGACGCGGACAACACGCTCCTACGTATTAAATTACGCTTTGAGTTCTATTTGGAATTAAATTTGATCATATTTGTACTATTGATAATTTATTAATGATTGTATTTAAGTGATTTTATTATTAATGCTTATTTTATAATTTATTAAAAGTTATTACGTTGCATTTTACAGATACTCTTTTAATCATAGCCCTAGTATGAACACTAGCGCTCCAACATATATAGTAAGAGACATTACTATTTATAATATAAAGACATTTACAAGTTAAATTTAGGTTTATAAATGTCTTTTTTAAATTTTACTATGTGTTACTTCGAAATTTAGTACGCTGTAATTTTAATGATATTGCACGAACATAGTAACCTTGACCTGACGCTGCAGCATCACCTGGAATTGCAGGATACGCAACTCCTTAAAAAGGTATCGTGTTAAGACTCATCGGAGGTTATTGTATTAACATTTTTATTTGAAAGGGTTGTCATCATCTGCGTCATCATTGCATGAAATATTAAATTCGAACTAATTTGTTTTGAACAAACTTCAAGCTTAGCTTCTCTGCGCGATCACCGTACAACACAAAAACTAAAAGCATAGGAACTCACCAAACTTAACCTTTTCCTAATCTCTTCTTCCTTCGCCAGCTGGACTTTTATAGCTTCCTTCTGCTTTGCCGTTAGCGGAACCTATAACGACATGAATAAGCGATTAGCATTATTGAGCTGTCAAACCTTGACATTTTGCATAAGTAGCTATGTTTTTTTTAACAATTATATCTTATAAGGAAGGTGTGACGGTCTAACCTCGACGACCTTCCCCTCCCGCCGGCGTTTCTCTTCGATTTCGCGGCGCAGCTGCAACTCTTCCTGTTGCTCTTTGTAGCTGTACGCTTTGCTCTCCCGCTTCATGTTCATCTCTTTATTGTCGTCATTCCTGCATCAGAAATAACATAGTTTTGGATAATAGAATATCTGATACTAATGTTTAGAATCAAAAGATAGTTACTTCAGAAATGAAATCCAAAATTGCTGCAAAAGATTCATTTTCACTTACCCCGGCACGGAGCTCTTGTCGTACAGCTCGCCCTCTGGCGTAAGATATGTGAAATACTCGTCTCTTGTCACGGCGAGTAAGTCCGAGTCTTGTAACGCATCCAATATGCTCTGTATAGCGCTGGCGGCAATGGCGTCCGGATTCGTCGCTACTAGTGTCGCTACTATGTTTGAGATGGTCTGAAATAAAAACACAAATAAATACGTATAAATTTATAAGTTTATAAGTTTTATTATTTTGAACGTAATACCTACATAGGTACATAATACAGAAGTGAACACTGAAAAATGCAAAAGTATAACACTGTGACGCAGTTTCCAGTGCCCGACCTAAGGACAGGAGGTCAGATAATTAAAAAAATAAACAATACAAAACTAGGTCAACTAAAAATAAAAAAAAATACAAACAAATACATACATGTCTACAAGTAAATACATTTTATAAAAAACTAAAACTTAAGTATCTCACTACACAAAACTATGTGTATTTAAAAGTGTGGGTGTGTATGTGTGGGTGTTTGTGTGGGTGGGTGTGTGTGTGGGTGTATGTACGTATATGTGTATGCATTATAACTTATAAGTTTTTGATTACAATCAAAGCATAACTCAATATAAAACCAATACTTTTAAATTGACCAAATACATTTATGCATTACCTCATTAGGGGTATATCCTTGAATGTACTGGTTCTTCAGCATGCCAGAGTATTGGCCTACTAGTTTCTTAGGATCGAGCTGTAAAGCGGTCACCAGACGGACCCAGAAGAACCTGTTAGCTTCCATCGCCAGCGGATGGTGGCAGCACTTCAGCGAGTCTAACACTAGCAGCTGTGCATCTTCTTTAGAATACTCTGTGGAATAGTGTATGTTGGGGTTAAAGGAAATGATTGAAAAACGAAAATAAAAAAACGAGCATGCCTTACAATAGCCGCATATGATGAAATAACATCTGACATTATCAACTTGGTTATAAGGAACATTAACATTATATCCTGAATTAGTTTATTATAACAGCACACCTTATACACAACACTGTAGGTTAATCGAACATCGTTCATTGCATATGTGTTCTGCTTCTCTATTTCTATTTCTCTTCACACACATGCACACACTGTTGGCTGACAGTACCAACCTCACGGAAAATGAATTGGTACCATCTCACGGCCAACTCTACCACCGCGTGCGCTCATTACTCAAATCAAATAGCACGCGTTTCCGTAGCTTTCTGTTACACACATTCGTCTCTTTTCACGAAATCAGTCCAGATATTGCAGGATAGCGAGAGGAAAGATGTAACACATAAAAAAAATACTTTTGTGTCTGCAAAATGTGAAGTATTTAAAAAGTGAACGTATTTTTTTTTATTTAATAATAACAATTTAATATTATGATTTTGTCAGTCCTAAGGCAAACACCTAGTTGAATTTGTAACAGAGTGTAATTTGTAAGGCATAAGCTCACCTCTGTATGAGCACAGTGCTTGAACACAGTCCAGTATCATCTTTCCCGTGACGGTGGATCCACTTTCTTCTGGCGGCGTCTTCTCTTTGTGAGTGAAGACCTTTCCTTCCTCCAATACCTCATTCAACTTTGACATTAAATTCCTAGCTATTACAGCTCTTTCTTTGTTGGCAAGCAAAGATTTAACTTCCTCAATCGCTACAGTCCGCACATTCTTCATAGTAGAGAGCAGTGTGAGAATAAAAGCTCGGTATATGGGGGAATTTGGCTTGCTGGCGACAATGGGGTATTTTTCCAAGACAGTTCTGCAAAGCAGCGCCACCTGTATTAGGACTATAAAGGGGTAAATGTTATAGCTATTTCATTTAAAGGTAACATATCAATCAGTTTGATTTAATGCATTTAAAAGTTGTCAAAGTTTATTTATACAGTGCCAAACAGTATTATCCACGGCATTATTTATTCACGATAGTTCAGGTGACTTTATTTGAACGCTATTTCAATAATGTCCTTTACTGCGTTGTCCAAAGAGTATTTTTATTTATAAAGTTAGTGTAATTAAAAAAAAAAGTTTAACCTATATATTGCACTTTATAGGTTGTTTTTTTTTATTATTTTCCAATATATTGCACTCAAAAAGTGTTTACCATCATCAGAGGCAGCGGTGAAGGTCCTGTCGTGCAGAAGTGCGTGCTTGTCCGGATGAGTCAGGGCCGTCCACACGGCGCCACTGCCGGGCAGCGACTGCTCCTCGTCCAGCAGCACTAGCCCGAGCATGGCCGAGATACCCTCACTCACTACTTGATGCTGAAAAACACTTGTTTTTTTTATTTATATTAAAATACACTACATGTATGGCACGTTATATTTAGTCTAATAAATATATATTGCACACAACACCATCTAGCTCCAAACTTACTTGCAGGGGCTGATGCAACGCGCGCTCGACCGCCTGACTGAGCAGCGGCCGCAGGACGGAGGCCTGCGCGGGGCTGCGACATGCCGCTATCGGACACATGTACGTACCTGCAGGGGCTGGTGCAACGCACGCTCGACCGCCTGACTGAGCAGCGGCCGCAGGACGGAGGCCTGCGCGGGGCTGCGACATGCCGCTATCGGACACATGTACGTACCTGCAGGGGCTGGTGCAACGCACGCTCGACCGCCTGACTGAGCAGCGGCCGCAGGACGGAGGCCTGCGCGGGGCTGCGACATGCCGCTATCGGACACATGTACGTACCTGCAGGGGCTGGTGCAACGCACGCTCGACCGCCTGACTGAGCAGCGGCCGCAGGACGGAGGCCTGCGCGGGGCTGCGACATGCCGCTATCGGACACATGTACGTACCTGCAGGGGCTGGTGCAACGCACGCTCGACCGCCTGGCTGAGCAGCGGCCGCAGGACGGAGGCCTGCGCGGGGCTGCGACATGCCGCTATCGGACACATGTACGTACCTGCAGGGGCTGGTGCAACGCACGCTCGACCGCCTGACTGAGCAGCGGCCGCAGGACGGAGGCCTGCGCGGGGCTGCGACATGCCGCTATCGGACACATGTACGTACCTGCAGGGGCTGGTGCAACGCACGCTCGACCGCCTGACTGAGCAGCGGCCGCAGGACGGAGGCCTGCGCGGGGCTGCGACATGCCGCTATCGGACACATGTACGTACCTGCAGGGGCTGGTGCAACGCACGCTCGACCGCCTGACTGAGCAGCGGCCGCAGGACGGAGGCCTGCGCGGGGCTGCGACATGCCGCTATCGGACACATGTACGTACCTGCAGGGGCTGGTGCAACGCACGCTCGACCGCCTGACTGAGCAGCGGCCGCAGGACGGAGGCCTGCGCGGGGCTGCGACATGCCGCTATCGGACACATGTACGTACCTGCAGGGGCTGGTGCAACGCACGCTCGACCGCCTGACTGAGCAGCGGCCGCAGGACGGAGGCCTGCGCGGGGCTGCGACATGCCGCTATCGGACACATGTACGTACCTGCAGGGGCTGGTGCAACGCACGCTCGACCGCCTGACTGAGCAGCGGCCGCAGGACGGAGGCCTGCGCGGGGCTGCGACATGCCGCTATCGGACACATGTACGTACCTGCAGGGGCTGGTGCAACGCACGCTCGACCGCCTGGCTGAGCAGCGGCCGCAGGACGGAGGCCTGCGCGGGGCTGCGACATGCCGCTATCGGACACATGTACGTACCTGCAGGGGCTGGTGCAACGCACGCTCGACCGCCTGACTGAGCAGCGGCCGCAGGACGGAGGCCTGCGCGGGGCTGCGACATGCCGCTATCGGACACATGTACGTACCTGCAGGGGCTGGTGCAACGCACGCTCGACCGCCTGACTGAGCAGCGGCCGCAGGACGGAGGCCTGCGCGGGGCTGCGACATGCCGCTATCGGACACATGTACGTACCTGCAGGGGCTGGTGCAACGCACGCTCGACCGCCTGACTGAGCAGCGGCCGCAGGACGGAGGCCTGCGCGGGGCTGCGACATGCCGCTATCGGACACATGTACGTACCTGCAGGGGCTGGTGCAACGCACGCTCGACCGCCTGACTGAGCAGCGGCCGCAGGACGGAGGCCTGCGCGGGGCTGCGACATGCCGCTATCGGACACATGTACGTACCTGCAGGGGCTGGTGCAACGCACGCTCGACCGCCTGACTGAGCAGCGGCCGCAGGACGGAGGCCTGCGCGGGGCTGCGACATGCCGCTATCGGACACATGTACGTACCTGCAGGGGCTGGTGCAACGCACGCTCGACCGCCTGACTGAGCAGCGGCCGCAGGACGGAGGCCTGCGCGGGGCTGCGACATGCCGCTATCGGACACATGTACGTACCTGCAGGGGCTGGTGCAACGCACGCTCGACCGCCTGACTGAGCAGCGGCCGCAGGACGGAGGCCTGCGCGGGGCTGCGACATGCCGCTATCGGACACATGTACGTACCTGCAGGGGCTGGTGCAACGCACGCTCGACCGCCTGACTGAGCAGCGGCCGCAGGACGGAGGCCTGCGCGGGGCTGCGACATGCCGCTATCGGACACATGTACGTACCTGCAGGGGCTGGTGCAACGCACGCTCGACCGCCTGACTGAGCAGCGGCCGCAGGACGGAGGCCTGCGCGGGGCTGCGACATGCCGCTATCGGACACATGTACGTACCTGCAGGGGCTGGTGCAACGCACGCTCGACCGCCTGACTGAGCAGCGGCCGCAGGACGGAGGCCTGCGCGGGGCTGGCGCGACATGCGCGCGCCGCGCCCGCTATCAGACTCATGTACGCGATGCGCACAGCTTGTGTTGTACTCTTGGCCGACAGATTCTTCTGAAAAACACAAGAATCGAGGAAGTTAAACCGCCTCTTGGGTTCCGAAGATGTAACGTAGATATTTTGTAATATAGCCACTTTTCCGGTGTTTATTCGGTGAACTGACGTTGCAGATTGGCAGAAGATTGTTTACCTTGAAGATGTCGAGCAGCTGGTCCGGCAGCGGCGCTCGCAGCTCTTGCAGCCAGCGCTGCAGGTTGTCGAGTGCGACGCACAGGGTGCGCTCGTGGGACTCGCTCTCCATCACGCGGCTCAGTTGGCTCGTCAGCTCCGAGAACAGACTCTGCCGGTCCGAGCCGGACACGCCGAACGCGCTCAGAGTGCCGATACCCTGGAGTAGACATTGTTTTATTCGACAATATCCGAAGGACCGTTTTGGATCGACATGACTAAAACTGTTATAAGATTAATTATTGAAACAGGTTATACGTGCTACCAGGTAAATTTAAATGCCGATTTCAGCCTTAATCGAGTTCGAGCAGGATCAAGCAAGAAACTCATCAAGTGCAGTAGCACAAGTAAATTGATGATCTCCATCCTCTTCCTTATTCTTTTTCGTGAAGGTCTTAGGTGTTCTTGGACGGGATGTCTTTCTTGCTTTGCTTGATTTCTTGGCGGTCTTACCGCTGGTCTCGGGTGACAGAATTTTATTTATTAACTTTGATAGAACTTTAGTTGAAAATAACGCAAAGTATCAATCACGCCTGCGTTGGCCAGGTAGTATATGAAGAAAGAAATAAACTTTAGCCTTCTACTTTTGCTAGGATAAGAAAAAGGTTATCTTCTGTCTGGCGAGCTACTCAATAAGTGGCGATTAATAGTTACATTGAGAACAGCGATCTTCGCCTCGCTGGAGGTGAGCTTGCCCCCCGCGCCATTGTATACGCCGAAGGTGTACGTGAGCAACGCCTTGGCCGCCGCCAGCTCGGAGCAGCGCGTGGCCAGTCGCCGCAGCGCCGTCTGCGCCTCGGCTCGAACCCACTCATCCTTCGAGTGGACATTACCTGGAATCACCGTTGCAATACATGGTTACAGTATTATACAGTATTATAATTAAGTCCTTACCGATAGAAGTTCCTAATCGTCGAATCCGCGCTTTACCCCTTCTACCACAAAGGTTATTTGGCACCATTTTGATTGTCATTAAGTCAGAAAATTATAAGCGATTCGTCTTGTGCAAGATGGACTGTGAAAAGAAGTCTTTATAATATTTACCAATCAGACTTTTCCCAATATCAACAGCGATTCCATTGAGATGTATTTCCAAGTTGTTCAGCACTTCCCCGACTGCCTGTATGATGGTCTCCGGGCTCCTGAGCATGGACTTGTGGAGCGCAGGCAGCAGCGTGTCCTGGACCTCGGCCTTGGTGAGGAGTTGCAGCAGGACGGAACAGCCTTTGATGTAATTTGCGTTTGGACGGCTTTTTACGCTGATCAAACTTTTTACGAAACTTTCTAGCATTTTTGTCTGAAAGAAGTGAGAGATTTTAAAAGCGGAAAATGGAGTTGAGGCTATTGCAAGATTAATGCAAAATAAATTGAAAATGTTACAATAAACATTAAGATTCAAGGACATGAAAATTTTATGTTATAATATGGTTAATCATAGGTCTAACCATGTACCGAGAAGAGTCAAGTTTACATAACATTTCCCAACTTCTACAATAACAGCCATGAGTATAACATGCCAATCAAAAATAAACAGTCTGAACTGAAAATTTTACTGCTTGTATTGTACCAACCTTGTGCTGAATGATTGAATCTTCATCTCCAATCTGTTTCAAGTGTCTACAGAGAGCCGAGAGGGCCACGCTGATATGTGGGCCAGAATCAGCTGGCTGGGCTAGCAGGATTTCAAACCATTTGCCCAGTTTCTGCTTCCCTATAATGCTCCATGATGTGTGTAACTGTAGAATGAGTTAATCTTAATTTTAGACACATTATCATTATTTTTAACATATTCATAGCCAAAAATATACATACACACAATATAAATAAAACAAAAGAATGCCCCACATTTCACACATATAATAATGTTGGTTTATTACCATAGAATAAGCTTTGTCATTCTTTCTCTTATCTCCATAAGCAGTGACCACTGCCAGCAGGTTGGCCTGAGACAGCACCAAAGATTTGTAATCCACTTCCTCCGTATCAGCTGCTTTAACTGCACTTTCAACAAGGACTGTTGACCAGCGGATTGCATATATGCCATTCCGACATGTACTTTTACTAAAAAAGATATCACACATCAACGTTAACCCTTAGTCACCTAACATCGGTTAAAGTGATCCCAACTATATTCGATTTAGAATAATTCCGTTATTACTTGTTATTACGCTAGCTATGCGATTATATTAATGAATTACCTTATCCCCTCGCCCCTCAGCATGTGATGTGTGCTTGATAACCTCAGACTTGTTTTAGTAGCTGGGGTTAGGTAATTACGTTTTTTGTGGCACTACTCATCACAATTGTAACTTTATACTGGATAGAATTTTATAATAGATTTAATTTTAGTGTGCCATTAAAAATTCTTATTATATCACTTTAACGTTAACGGCCTGCTACATAGTAATCAATACACATTTACTAAAGGTCGATCAACAGCTGATGCAGGTATAGCGCTCTAAAAGCATATATTTGAGGCCTGGGAGAAGTCACAGGGTGCAGTTGGGGTATTCTGTGATCTATCTAAGGCCTTTGTGAGTCATGCAACCCTAATCACAAAGTTAAAATATTATGGCATTAAAAACCGGTCGATTGACCTCATACAGTCTTATCTATCCAATAGAGTTCAGAAAGTAGACGTGGGTGGTCTTCAGGATCAATTATTGATATAGGGGTACCTCAGGGTTCGATACTAGGCCCTTTTTTATTCCTAGTATATGTTAAGGATTTACCTTTTTTTGCAAAAAAATATTTGTGATATACATAGTTTTATTTGCAGACAATACGTCTTTAATTTTTAAAGTTGATAGAGGTAAAACCAGTATTTGCGATAACTTAAATGAACCCTTATCGTTAGTTCTTTACTGGTTCACTGTAAATAATCTTTTGCTTAATTAAAAAAAAAAAAAAATGTGTTAACCGCGCCGACAGTGCTAACAGTAAAATATAATAAGGTTTAAAAATAGTACTCATCTACTTTCTATGTTGTAATTTTGTATAGACACATAGCTTATGTAATAGTTTGAGTTGAGAGACAAAGAAAGAAAATACGTCTCTCTCCCTCTCGCTCTAATATAGTGAAAACGCGCTGCCTGCCTATATGAAACCACAAGAAACTTTGAGAGAAATATTCAATGAAATTAATATTCCCACAATAGCTTCACAATATTTAAATGAAAATTTGTTATAACACACATAAAAATAGAAATGGGTTTCAGCAAAATAGTGACCTTCATAGAATCAACACTAGGAATAGACACAAATTATACATCCCTAGGTTTCGACTAGAAAAAGTAAATAAGTTCTTTATGGGGAACACAGTGCGCTTCTATAATAAGCTTCCTGAAAATGCTAAACTCCCTATCAAGATATTTAAAGCATACATAAAAGGTAGTCTTTTGAAAAAAGCTTATTATAATATAAATGACTATATTATTAATAAGAATGCATGGCCTCATGTCGCACTGCCCTCAGACAGTTAACCAACACACTTGAAATGTATTAACTCTCTTGTATTAGTATTTCGTAGTTAAGATAGTTATAAGATGGATCATGTAAAAAAGCGCTAGGACCAAGACGAGTTTCTTGCCAGTTCTTCTCGGGCTTGGGTTAGAATGAATTGGTACCTAAATTTGCTAAGGGGATAAGAGATATGTGATTTACCTATCCACTGTTGGTTCAAAATGAAAATTAAGTAACAATTTAATTTTTGTATTGGTATTCATCATAAATATTGGAAGAATATTGTATGTTGGGGAACACTAGGAATTAATATTATGGATATGAAAACCTCAACTTACGAAGTAGCTAGGTGTTTAAGCTGTTCAGATATTTCCATCAGTATTGGAAGTAGTGTCTTTAGTGTCCATTCTCTGTGTGTGGTGGTGAGATGCACCAGTAGATCCTTAACATATGACTGAGAGGTAGTATCGCGATATCTGTCCAGTGTGATTGTCAGTGCACGACATACAAAACGCACTGCTGGCTCGCTTATACCTGTAATTGTTTGATATCAAATTATTAGAGCATAATTTTAGGTTAGGATAACTAAGAATTATAATATTATTATCAAAAGTTTACAAATTTCAACATTAAAACAAGTGTTGCCTGAAGTTTAATAAAACTGAAAGAGCATAGATAAAACAGAATAGTGTCATAATAAGCTAATAATAAATTAGACCACATCTGATCCTTAAAACAAAATGTAACAACTTTACATTAAATATAGGTAATGTTAGATAAGGATACCCACTCTCTCTCCACTCACACCCTTTGTTGAGTCTGTAGCCTCAACCGGTGCAATCTAAGTGCAGTGGGGTGGGACAGGGTGAGCCTGAGCCTAACCGGAACCCGGCGGATCAATACATCCTATACCTACCTGTAGAATGCCTGATTGCTTGACCTATATTATTTCATCACCTTGCAGACATTCGACGTGAAAACAAACATAACATAAATTACCAGGTGTCGATAAAACATCGCGAATTTCATTCAAAACCTCACGTCTTTGCTTCAAATTGGTAGTCTGGATTTTGTAAGGTACATCTCTGAGTTTCTTTAGTACCTGCCAACAAAGAGAAGGCTATGGTTAGAAGCACAACAATGAAACTACTAGAAATGAGGATTGCTGTAGATTTTACCTCGGAATCTGCCATTTTTCACAAACATTCAGCTTATTTTTATGAATTAAAACCCACACCGGACCACACGTTAGCACTGCTGTTTCAACAAAAGCACAGATGAAACGAAATATGTCATGCATGTCAGTTCAGCTGTAAGTGTCACAGCTTTACTCAACTGTCTGATGTTTTCTGAAGTTTCTCTGTACTTTGCTAACTTTTATTTTTTCCCTTGCTGTTCTGTTTTCCTATTTTTACGCAATAGGGCTTGTACACAAATCTGCGATTCGATGCGATGCGATGCCGCAACGCAGAAAATTACGACACGAATTGCTGCGATGCGATTTCGTGCGGCAAGGCGTCTCCCAGGGTGACCATTCCTTCGACGACCGTTAACCGTACTAAACGTATTTTGAATTGAAAACTAGGTCGTGACATGGATCGTAAAAAAAAATGTGCACTTTTATTATTGCTTAGGAGATACAGGAAAAAGAAACAAAGAAGATTTTGGGTTCATCCATTTATTACTATTATGAATCCCGATGGAAACTATTTTCTTCTAAAATATAAAGCTTATCATTAAGCTTCTCATTTTTAAAGTACACGTCTTGCCCACACGCTGTCCCTGAGTGAACTAAAATGGCGTCAACAAGTGTGACGCAACATCGCAGGAATGCGCGATGCGAATCAATTCGCAAGTTCTTGCGATGCGTAAAGGGAGCTCGCAGATTTTTGCGATGCGACGTCGCATCGCAGTTTTGTGTACAAGCCCTTAGATATTATCTGTAATGTTAAAATAAGGTGTAAACAAAATGAATTTGAATTTGTCTGAACTGTAAAGTGTAAAAGTGCCAGCAAACTCTGATTCATTACAAGCCCCATGATCAATCACAATTTCACAAACCACATTGTCATCATTATCCAAACAAACGGTACCTACCTAGACAAGGCGGTGATCATCATAACACTATAGTCTGCCAAAAAATAGAGAATAATCTGTCAAATAATTTATCTCCGCATGTCTTTATCTTATGCATGACCTAGGAAGATCATGGAATCTACAAGATTCATTGCTATTGACATTGGCAAATTTGTCATCAAGACATTTGCCAATATATGAAGAAGACGAAGAAAAAGATTTAATTATTTAATTTATTCTCTTTGGGAAAAGGCGGGAACCTCGAAAGTGGAATGGCGCGAACTCTCGAAATCTTTTTGTAATTTAATTGTAATTCTGTAAATATATAATCTTTTTCGTTGTAAATAAAATACAAAACTAGTACTGGTACCGGTAAGCCATGGGGAAAAAGAGGAAGAGGTGTGAGCAGCCTCCACCTCCGGATGAAGACCGGTCGGAAGGGTCGACCTCAGACTCCGACTCGGTCGAATCTCCACAAGCTGATGAGGTCAAAAAAAACAGTAAGGAAAAGGACAGGTATGAGATTTATAAAGTTCAAGGATACATACGAAAATACCCGGATAATTCCAACAAGTCGGACGGATTCATCGTATTCCTGACGCACACTGATGACGGTGTTGCTTTTAATGACCGTGACCGCTTAAAACTTTCCAAAGCATTGCGTGAACATTGCGTCTCTGGAGTTTTACATCTGAGATCAATAAATAGGTACAAGATAGGAATAACATTTGACCTATCTAACAACGCCAATGTTTTTATACAAAATAAAAAACTACTGGAACAGCTATCACTAAAAGCCACCATCCCAGCAGGCGACACGGAGGTAACAGGTGTTCTGACATCTGTTCCCACTGAGATGTCAAATAAGCAAATTTTTTCGCTTATTGGCAGCTCCAAAAATATAATACAGGTCAGAAGATTTATGCATAGGGTGCGAGGTGAGGGTAGTGTCTCGTTCCAGCCAACCCAAGCGGTTGCTGTTACATTCGCGTCGACTCAGCTCCCCGAATATGTATACTTGGACTCTTGGTGACATGACGTGAAATCATACATACCCCCTGTAAAACAGTGCTTAAAGTGCATGCGGTACGGCCACATTGCTAAGTTTTGTCGCAACACAGAGGTCTGCAGCATCTGCTCCGGCACGCATAACTTCAAAAGCTGTAGTACTGAAACTAAAGATGCAAAATGCTCGAACTGCGGTGGCAATCACATCGCAATATCTGCTGCTTGCCCTATTAAAAAGCAGAAGGTAGAAGAAAATCAAATAAAATCTCGATCTGCCACATACTCAGAACTTTTCGACTCTAAGTCTTTCCCAGCACTGTCAGCTAGGACACTTGATGTACAGGTTAATAATCTCATGAAGTCTGAAGTTTTTATTAATATTTTAATAGAAACAATCACTAAAATTATAACAAACAAAGATGTCCCCATAAATTCAGGGTCTATTAGAGATACCTTAAAAAAAACTAAGTAACAAGTTACCTCCAACATCATAATGGATTTTTTAAATATTATTCAATGGAATGCACAAAGTCTAAACAGTAACAAACATATATTTACAAACTTCCTTTCACAAGGACCACTTTGAATCGTCTTCTTACATGCTAGTGAATCTAGGTGCCGGTTCCTCCTAACCCCAATTCAAGAAGAATCCGGCAAGAAACTTGTCTGGTCTTAACACTTTTTTGTATGATCCTTGACAATTTTGTTACGGATGCCGAGTCGAGTTGGAGCAGATTCATCCCAAGCTTTTTTGTCTTCTAAATAATCAGATATTTTATAATATGCTTTAATAGACAGTTTATGTTTAATTACGTTTTTAAATTTGCCAATCGACAAATCTAACACGTCGCTTGGGATAGTATCGCATATTCTAAAGTCAACACGTTTTTTGATGACTCACTACAAAATATTTGTATTAAAGTAACAATTAATAAGAAAGTTATGAGCATAGTCAGTTTTTATAGCCCAACAAACTGTAGTCCAGCCTTTAGTAAAAGCAAATTTGACGCACTAATCAAGTCTATTCCTGATCCATTTATATTTGCAGGAGACTTCAATGCACATCATACCTCCTGGGGTTGCAGTTCTGACTCTCCTCGTGGTAGAGATGTTTTGGAAGTGATTGACGACAATAACTTAGTTTTGTTAAATGATGGTCTACCAACGACGATTGGTTCGTTGTCCTGGCGTCCGAACGCATTAGATTTGTCGTTGGTTTCGCCATCATTGGCGCTACATTGTGACTGGTCTCTTTATGATAGCCCAGTCGGCACAAGCTATCATCTTCCTGTAATAATTAAAGTTTTATTGAAAAACAATATCACTGGTTCGGATCCTAGTTGTCATAATTTGAGACATTTACCAATCTATCCAAATTACAAACTTACAGATTGGAAAATGTTTAGTAGTTGCATGGATAAAATGTTGGTTGATTTTATATTGGATACTGAATGTCCGCAAGATTCCTATTTAGATTTTTGTAAAGTATTGCAGTTCAGTTCTTGGTTAATGGCCTTTGTGGAAGGGGGGCCACAATTTTGCCAATGTCACGTTTTATGCTTGCCCTTTGCACGATGGAGGCCAGTGATTGAAGACTAGTGATCGGTGAAATTTTGTGACTACAAATCTATATCATCTGGAAACAAACAGAAACAACTCTAAACTAACTACATAACTATGATAACGAAATAATACATGTAATAATAATACAATATATTAATATATGTAGGAAAATACAGTGAATTTAAGATTACAGTTTTATTTTATACCTATCTATATATTTACATCAAATATTTACAAAAGGGGTAAAAACTAGAGAGAGTAAACATTTAAAAGAGAAAGGACGAGGAATATCTGAATCTGAAGGAATAATATCATATAATGACAAACGAGAGCAGTTAAAAAATATGTGATCAACAGTTCCTTCTTCAAGCCCACATTCACATAGAGAGTGATCCCTAACCCGGATTTTAGCTAGAAACACAGGCGTACAAGCATGACCAATCGCAGGCGCAGGCGACATATAGTTGAAGTGGAAGTTTTTTTAGCAGAGCGGTGTTTAAAAAACCAAGGTTTGTTGGGAATACATGGTTGGATATCACCATAATATTTACCTTTTAATTTTTTAAACATACCCCAGGCTTTATTCCATGAACGGTTTAAGTGAGATTTAGCATAGGGGACCAGATCATGGCAAAAAAATTTGTGGTGTTCCAAGGACCCAGTTCGGGAGGCATGTTTCGCACAGGCATCCGCATTTTCATTGCCTGGAATGCCCGAGTGGCCAGGTATCCAGGCTAGAACAATTCTAATTCCGAGACTCTCAGATTGAAACAGAGCTTCCCTTATTTTAAAAATGATTGGGAATCGGGATTTTTCTCTAAACGGGTTAGCAAGAATAGCTTGAAGGCAGCTTTTTGAATCAGAGAATATAATTGATTTATCTAAATTATGAGATTTTATATACTCAATAGCTTCCAAAATAGCTACAGATTCACCGGTAAAAACAGAAGTAACTGAAGGACATTTAAAGCTAAGAATAATTTTGAATTTAGGAATCCAAACAGCTGCACCTACAGGGCAACTGTCAGTTATTTTTGAAGCGTCAGTGAAGACAGTAAGCCAATCACCAAATTCCGAGTTTACTTTTTCTAAAAAGATTTTACTAGCTTCTATTGAATTCTTATGAATGCCAAAATCTGTAATTATGTTGGGCTTATACACAAGAGCATTATACGGGATGGAGTAAAGAGGATTAAGAGACAATTGGACAACATGATGGGGGAGACGGGTGAATTTTAGGTAGCTAATGAGAACGCACGGAAGTTTAGCAGAAGAACCATGGCTTTGAGAGTTAAAGTGGTTAGATAAAATGTTGAGTTTTGCAATTAAAGCATGATCTGAATTTTGGAGCAATTTGAACATGAACTTATCAGACAGAAATTGCCTTCTCAGCCTAAGAGGAGGCTCAACACACTCTACCTGCATTACATTAATAGGAGATGATTTCATTGCACCAATAATAATTCGGAGACATTTAGACATTTGTATTTTATCAATCTTTTCTAATGAAGCTTTTGTACATGGGTCTAATATGAATGAACCATAATCCATATGGCTACGAATTATAGCATTATAAAGCAGCTTCTGGGTAAAAGGGTGAGATCCCCACCATACCCCTGACAAAGATCTTAAAATGTTAATATTTTTCTCACATTTTTGGACTACATAGTCAAAATGAGTCTTGCCAGAAAGTCTATGGTCCAACCAAATTCCCAGAAATTTTGCTTCTTTTTCTATGGGGACAATTTCATTAGAGGCTTGGAGTTGAAGATGAGGGATCAGTTTTTTTTTAGTAAAAATTACTGCCTTACATTTATATACAGACAAAGATAGGCCGTGGTCAGAAAGCCATTGCGATAGGTACTCTAAGGCTGAGTTCAACCGACTTGAAGCTTCTGCTATTGACTTTACTGATACATATAACGCTAGGTCATCAGCATACTGTAAGATTGAGCAAAACGACATAACAGATTGCTCAAGGTCGAATGTGTATATGCTGTATAATAGAGGGCTTAAAACTGATCCTTGTGGTAAACCCTTCCATACAGTTCTAGGTGGGGAAAATAAGCCAAGGTTTTTAATGATAATGGTTCTCTCTAATAGAAGATTACATATGAACCTAACCATCTTCTCAGGGATCCTTATTTGGATAAGTTTTTGTCTGAGGATCGGAATTTGGACATTATCATATGCTCCCGCTATATCTAGGAACATACCAACGAGGTAGCCTTTATTTATAAATGCCAAGCGAATATCAGAAACTAAAATGCTAATACTATCATAAGAACTCATGCCCTTTCTAAACCCATATTGAGATTTGGCTAGAATATTTTCACTTTCCACAAACCATTCCAATCGATGTTTGATCATGTGTTCCATGACTTTGGACAACACAGTTGACAAAGCAATAGGCCTTCTGCTATCAGGGTCTGAGGGGTTTTTACCGGGCTTGAGGACAGGGATTATGACCTGAGTTTTCCACAGATCTGGGATTGCACCATATTCAAAAAAGATATTAATCATTTGTAAATAATAATTTTTGGCAACATCAGAAGCATTCTTTAGAAATGAATAAGGGATCCCATCTTCGCCAGGAGAAGAGTCTGTTAGTCCGTTCAGAGCAATCTGCAGTTCCCTAAATGAAAAATTTGCATTAAGACCTACTTGATCAGTAAAAGGAGAAGGAGGACAAGGAATTAAATTGAGGTTTGGAACAGTAAAAGGGGATAGTTTATTTGTAAAGGCTTCAAGCCAGGATGAAGGATCATTTGCAGTTACATTAGAATCATTACAAGAACCTCTGTAGCGCTTAATAGCTTTCCAAACTATAGAAGCAGGAGTTCTAGGAGATAGACCTTCACAGAAATTGGACCAACCAAGTTTCTTTTTAGCTGAAAGCAGCTTTCTGACTTCAACGGCCGTATGTAAAGTATTGCGTACGGCCGTTGATAGGTCTATTGTAAGCAGAAATTCTTCTGTTGTCAATGTCACTGACACTGACAGTCAACAGTCATGTGTTAATAAACCTGGTAAAAAACCTTATCTGCCTTGGTGGAATGAAAAATGTTCAGCAGCTGTTTTGAAATCCAAAGAAGCATATTTAAATTTTAAATTCAATCCAACAGAAGAAAGCTATTTGGAGTTCAAGAGACTGCGAGCTCACAAAAAACTTACAATAAAAATAGAACGACAAAAAAGCTGGGTCTCTCTTTGTGAAACTTTCAATCGATGCACTCCATTAACCGTTGTATGGAAGTTCATGCGTAAATTTAATAAATCTTACTATAAACCTATTCAATGTGAAGACGACTCATGGATTTGTGATTTTTTATCCAAATATACTCCTGATTTTGTACTAACTAAATCGAAAACACTTAATTCAAATAATTTTAATTCTAATAATAGCTTTCTTGTAGACTCTTTTTCATATAGTGAATTAACTTCTGCCATTTTCTCTAGGAGGGATACTGCTTTCGGTCTTGATGGAGTACCATTTATAATCTTTAAGAAAATGAATAGAAGCTGTTTGACAATTTTTCTCCAAATTTTAAATTTACTTTGGCAAAATAATATAGTACCTCACAATTGGAAAACTGACTGTTTAGTACCAATTTTGAAACCCAATAAACCCAAATTATGCCCTGAATCTTATCGTCCTATTGCGCTCACTTCATGGGTCGGTAAAATTTTTGAGCAATTGCTAAAGCAACGTTTGGAATTTTATGTAGAACATCACAAACTTTTACCTTCCAATCAGTTCGGTTTTCGTAGAAATCGTTCTGCTCGGGAGAGTATTTGTCAATTACAACTTGATATACGTCATTCCTTGGCTGCAAACAATCATCTTGTCGCTGTTTTCTTTGACATTTCAGGCGCTTTTAATAGCGTCAATATTGAAATTCTTTGTCAAGAACTGCTATTACTAGGCATTCCTGAAAAAATTATAAATTGGATCCAATGTTTTTTCTCAGATCGAGAAGTTTTTGTAAAATACAATAAACATCTCTATGGTCCAAGATATTCTTCTGTAGGTGAATCTCAGGGTGGCATTCTGTCACCCTTAATTTTCATTTTGTATATATTTCGTTTAAATTTAATATTAGGTTCACATGTTAAAAATCTTCAATTTGCAGATGATTTGGTTGTTTATGCGTCGGGAGCAGATTTAGCTCCTGTAGCTGAAATTGTCAATGACGCATTGACAAAACTTGAAAAATACTTTTCTTATTTAGATCTTGATGTTAATTCGTCGAAGTCTAAGGTAGTGGTTTTTGGGAAAAATCTAATAACTTGCCAGCGATTTATTATAAAAATGCACCTTTGCCAGTGTCTCTTGAAGTTAAGTTCTTGGAAGTATTATTCTCCCATAACTTATCCTGGAATAATTACTCTAAACAAATCATTTGCAAAGCTCAAAAAGCTCACAATGTAATAAAGTCTTTGTCAGGCTCTTATTGGGGAGCAGATCCAAAGATTTTATTAACATTGTACAAATCTTTAGTTCGTAGTCATTTTGAATATGGCTTCGTTTGTTATGCTGCCGATGTAAAAATTGTAAATAGAATTAATACATTTCAAAATAAATGTTTGCGTTTAATCACAGGGGCATTTAGGAGTACTCTTATCAATGCTATGCAGATTGAATGCAGGCTTCCACCAATTAATATTCGTTTTAATTACCTAAAAGAAAGGTTTATATTAAAACTTCATTGTGTTTCTGGCAATAGTCTTTTGACTAATCTGTCCGGAGCCCAAGGGGTTTTTAAATCTTTTTTTATGCTTCAGGGCTTTCAGAGTTATAAACAATTTCTTCAAAATTTAAATATATATCAGGCATATCATACTTTACCTTTTCCCAGTTCCCAGAAATTAATGTAGTTATTGATAATGCTTTGTCAAGTAAAGAAGAAGTGTGCACAATGCTGTCTGAATGGACAGATCACAAGTTTGTCTATACGGATGGAGCCAAAAACGATAACGCTGTGTCTTTTGCCATATTTGAATCGTCTTTGAATATTGGTGTTGGTCATAAAATTGATAAATTCGCTAGTATTTTCACAGCTGAAGCTGTTGCAATCTTGAGCGCTTTAAAACATATTAAAAGTCGTAACTTGGGACACAATAAATGGGTTGTTGTTAGTGACAAGATGAATGTTCTAAAAAACCTGGCAAATAACAAATTGCATACTGACACTAATTACATCATTTACTTAATAAAACAGCTATGGGTGGAGTTGTTTGATTTAAATATTAATGTTAGCTTCGTGTGGGTGCCTTCACATAAAGGTGTTGAAGGAAATGAAAAAGCAGATTATCTAGCTAATACGATAGTTAAGTTTTCAAATACCATATCATCTAATATTGAAAGCGGTGGTGATGCAGATGTCTTGTTACACAGACGTTGTAAGTCTCCTAAAACAACGGATTTGTCATGCATGGGGAAGACATTCGTATCACTATACGCAAGTCGAAAATAAAGGTTCCTGGTATGCAACTCTCGATGTCCAGATTGATTCTATACCGTGGTTTTGTAAGAATAAGATTTTCTTAAATAGAAAATTTTATTCTACAATCTGTCGAATGCGCTTTGGTCACTGTCGTTTGAACTATCATCTCTATCGCTTAAAGCTGGTTGACTCTTCTGATTGTGAGCATTGTCAGTCACGAGAAGTTCAATCATTAAATCATATATTTTTTTATTGTCCATCATTCAGTATTCAGCGCCTTGTACTGATAGATGGACTCCTCCAAATTTATGGTGAGCCTGATTTGGTCCCGCGTTGTATTCTGGAGCTACTTAAGAATGAGTCAACCTATATAGAGTTGTATAAGTTTTTATTTAGTATTTTAATAGATATATAAAAATGTGCAAAATGTACATAGATAATATAATTATAAATGTAGATAGATAGATAGATAGATTAACACTTTATTGTACACAAAAAGAACACAGGAGAAATAATAGAAATAAAATTGTACAATGGGCGGCCTTATCGCTAAAAGCGATCTCTTCCAGGCAACCTTTGTATGGACAGGATAAACAAAAACAGAACGACGGCGGTGTACAAAAAGTTACTTAATAAACTAATACAAAACATATAAAAATACAAAATATAGTTGTAATGATGCTAATCGATATACTTACACGATAAATTATTAACACATACAAACAACTTTCTATAAACAATAATAATAATCATAAGTAGTGATAAATGATATCAACCAGTTAGCAGATTCCAGATATGATGTATAATGTATATAATGTAAAAGAATATTATAGTAATTAATTATTAAAAAAAAAATAACAAAAAATGGGAAACCAAAAAAAAAAACTTTTATTTACAATAATAAATATGTACATAACTATTTTATAATATTATTAGCAAAATAAAATACTTATTCAAGTTAAAAAAAAAATCGTTCAGATGTCAAATGATCAAAGTATTTTGATGAATACATAAACATTGTTTATGAAACTTACGAAAGACGTAAAATTTACCCTTGAAACGGATGACATTATTTTACGCAAGACAAGCAGTGTGGTCTCTAGACTTTAGCCTGCTCATATGAGCGAAGAAAAAAAAAATAAAAAAAAGTATTTTGAGTTTGACTAATGCTGAATGCTCTGCCTGCTCTGTGTGTGTGTGACTGTGATCTGAACAGAACGTTATTTAATTTGTTTTGCATTTTGCACATTGCCATTGCCACAAACTGTACGTAGGATGCATTTTGAAAACACTGGACCTCTCCTTCGTCCAAAGTACAAAACATAAAACGTGATATTGGCGAAATTGTAGTCATTTCACCTAGGCCAATAGCCAAGAACTTATTGAAACACAAATATTTCCGTACTCTTTTCAAAATGGAAGAAGTGCACAGAAGTGCTATTCAGAGTAACTTTGTTTCTTTGGTAAACACCACTGATCTCGATTACATGGTCACAGCTCTCTTCGAAAGAGGAGTATTTTCTGAACAGATGATTGAACCATACAAAGTAAGTACCTACCCAAAGAAATGGGAAATAATATATTTGTGATGTTTGAATGTGCTCATTGCCTTTCTTTTGCCAGAAATAATATACTTCAAAAAGTTTTTACAAAACTGCTTCCTAACTAACCATTTCTGTTCCTGTGTAACTACTATTAGTAACTACATACTCCATTAGCCACCTAAATAATTGTAGATGACTCATACTTATTGTCTGTGCTTATACTTTGATTTCTTAGTTAAGTTCTAAAGTAACTGTAGCAATATCGCAACAATTTTTTTTTGTATATAAGAAATTACAAATCTTATTATTCAAATCTTATTTGTAATTAGCAAGGTTAACCTTACTAACTCATTATATGGACTTTGTCTGAAATATAGTGATTGAATTGAATTGAGTACTTTAATGTTTAAGAAAGGAAACACAGCAGGTTTGCTTAACTAATGTTTGCAAATATTTGTTACAAAGTCAAAGCTAAAAAATATTTTATAAAACAAGGATCAATTTGAAAAGTCTTACATTCTAGATGAATTTAGGTCCCAATTCCTCCTAACCCAAGCATGAGAAGAACTGGCAAGAAACTCGTTCTGATCCTAGCGCTTTTTTGAATGATCCATCTTATAACTTACAACCTTGACTATGAATAACAAATACAAGAGAGTTTATTTTCATTTGAAATGTGTCATCTCACTCTCTGAGGGCAGAGCAACATGAGGCCTTGCATTCTTATCAATAATATAGTCATTTATATTATAATATGCTTTTGGTTTTTTATAAGTAAAATTTGTTACTTATTATTTTTTTCTAGTCAATACTTAGGGATGGATAATTTGTTTCCTAGGATAAATTCTATGAAGATCACAGACACAGATCATACAGACAGAAAAACCTACTGTGTGGTCAGGTCATTACTATATACATTGCTTTTTAGGTGTTTATTAATTTATTCTATAGGTTTATCTTATGAAAACACAATGTGATGTTTAAATCTGTGGCCATCTCTAATCATTATTGACAACCTCTGTGGCGCAGTGGGCTTAGGTCCGGCTCAGGCGCAAAAGGTTACTGCGCCGCGGTACAAATGTTTGTATGATCTGCAAGTGTTTGTCTCGGGTCTGGGTCTTTCTATGTATAATATATATGTATTTACAAAAAAAAAGTACATAAGTAGTATATCAGTCATGTGGTACCCATAACACAAGCTCTGCTTACTTTGGGGCCAAATGATGATGTGTGAAATGTCCGGTATTATTATTATT
Organism: Lampropteryx suffumata; assembly: GCA_948098915.1. Classification (NCBI taxonomy): domain Eukaryota; kingdom Metazoa; phylum Arthropoda; class Insecta; order Lepidoptera; family Geometridae; genus Lampropteryx; species Lampropteryx suffumata. The sequence goes on from OX402546.1 coordinate 20,640,022, forward strand.
ATTATTATTATTAGAACAACAAGGACAAAACATTGTTGGCGCTACACTAGGTAACCTAGGTTATGTGATTATAGGAATAGGATTTAAGGTATATATTTATACATTTAATATTAATATTTAATGATAAATATTTTAGGATACTGCAATTTCTGCACTAGATAGAAAGCGCAAGCTTTATCTAAACATAACGCTCAGAGGCCCAGACGCGTTCGGAAACCTGCTCGAGGTGCTCAGGGAAAGTGGACATTGGAACCTTGTTAGAGACCTTGACCCTAACAGCTCTTTGCACCTACGTCCGCATCAAAATAATAATGAGCCTGCAAGCAAGTATATTCATAATAAAATATTATATACTACTAGCTTCTGCCCGCGGCATCGCATGCATAGTACATACATAAAAAGTAGTCTATATCTTTTCCTAAGATACCTACAATCTATGTATATCTACACCAAATTTTATTGATGCAAAAAAAATAAAAAGTTATGTTGTTCCGATCGCTACCAAACTTCACAGGATTACCCGCTGGACCAATCTGAAGTTTCCTAAAAATTTCATCGAAAACGCTAAGTACAGCCATTTCGCAGTCTATATGGAACATACATACACACTTCGCCTTTTATAGATAGATAAGGCTTACATATTTGAGCCTTTTGGAGTCGAGACCCTGGGCCTGTGGGGAACAGATTAAATGCTCTTCTTGACATTTTTAGGGTTTCGTACCTTGAAAGGAAGCAACGGAACCCTTATAGGATTACTTTGTTGTCCGTCCGTCCGTCTGCCCGTCCGTCTGTCTGTCTGTCTGTCTGTCTGTCAAGACCCTTTTTCTCAGGAACGCGTGAAGGTATCAAGCTGAAATTTATATCAAATACTCAGGTCTACAGTAGCCCCTTAAAGCTGTGAAAAAATCAAACTTCTAAGCCAACGCAATTAAAAGATACAGCCGTTTATGTCCCAAATTTGTGCAAAGTTTTCGACACTCGCAAGGGAATCAAAACCTACAGGGTACTTCCCGTGAACTCAGAATCTTGAAATTTTGTACGAAGCAACTCCTTATAGCACGGATAAAGGAAAAATTGCGATTGGGTAATTTTTTTGTTACATCATTAATAAAAATATTTTTAATAAATATTGTTATGGATTTCATTTTGCAATAAAAATACCATAATATGACTCGATTGTCGTGATGGGTGAACTTCTACTTATATACATACGGGTTTGTACGGAACCCTCGGTGTGCGAGTCCGACTCAGCCGCACTTAGCCGGTTTTTTTTGAAGTGAAAACTTCTTTTAGCGCGGTACGCATATTTTTAGATGAGGTAAAACCTCTGGATTCGCGACACCGTTACCGTCTAGGGTGAGACGCAGCCGGCTGCCGCGCTCGCCCCACTTGATTATAAACCTTAATTACATGTTTACAGTCTACTTTTGTATGGAGAAGTTTACTGAGTTAGGTTCTTTGATATATTATCTACATTCTGAACAAAAAATATTGCATCATCTGTGTTCGTTCAGTATTTGATTGGCAGTCGCCATAATTACTGATTTTGAAGTGATTTATTACTAAACTCTAACGCGCCAAAATAAGTTTTCACTTCTGTCGGCACTCCCGGAGTGCAACCTGATTTTTTTTTTTCAATGCAGTTGATGCCTTTTTGTAAGATTTAGGAGTAGTGACAAATACTTTTGTAAATGTTCTTGTTGCGGTAATAGTGCAATTGCTCGGCAGGAATACCTGAAATATGTTGCTCGATACAGTTTTTAACAGCGTCGCTCAATTTATGTGGCCTGTTGGCGTGTTTCCTTCTACGGTCTGGGAGAGCGGCAAGGCAACACTAGTCTTCATTTGTATTGATGTTAACTTTTTTCCTTCCTATTTTATATAGCCCACACAGACCCAATTTACACACCTCTGTTATTATGCCATTGTAAGTGACAAAATACTTGGTATGATGCTGACTTATGTTTCCTAGCATTCTTACGTTGCCTTTGTACCTCTCGTTTAGAAATGCTTAAAAAGTAAAGCATTTTTGCTGTTCACATCAAATGCATAGGAGGCTTTCATAATACTTTTCCGGTCTACAGCACTACATTTTTCAGAGCAGCCAAGCCTGCATTTTTCGTGACATAGTTTTCTTTGGTACTATTGTGTTTTTGTTTGTTTAGTATTCTTCGCTTTTTTCGCGCGCTGCCAGTCGTTATGCACCTGCAACCGAACCGACACCGCATCGCATGTGCTGATTCGTCTTTTCTGCGGGCCCTGTCGGCAAGGTCGAGAGCTTACCTAAGTGCACGAAAGGAGCCTCTGAGGCGCACTTTAATCCTTTAACCACATTGGTTGGAAATAACTAGTGACACGATAAGAAGAAGATTGCTTTAAGGCTCTAAGAACTGAATCACTCTTAAAACTAACAATCACAGACACTTTTGTTTTATGTAAGTCAAATCTCGTTACAATTGGTTATAAAATTATGCGTAGAAATGTGGAACATGATTACTTTGCACCATGCTCATTAAATCGGCTTTCTTTCTTTCGTGTATAGGCAACTGAATATTATAGGCAGGTTTAAGTACGGACAGAACTTTAGGTTGCTTGCGCCAGATTTTAGCTTTGGAGAATCGTTTCTCCTCATAAGAGTTTTTCTAACGACTTTAACTTATTTCATTTGCTTTAATTTGTAGTTTCTTCAAGGATGAAAAGTCGAGTGAATGAAAGCTCATTTACAGAGTAGGGAGATCCGGTTTTCTTGGCAGTTCTTATTATTTACGAATATTAGTAATGCACGCAAATCGGACAGGACTTTAGGCTCCGGATTACGCTTTTTTTTATAACAGAATTACCTCCATTCTGAGTGTGTCCAGTCACCATAAAAATTATCAAATTTAGTTTAGCGTATTTGAGTATTACGAATATTACGCAATACGCATACAAACCCATTATGAACTTGTTTTTATTTTGTCCTCCACAGTTATTTGAGTAAAAAGTTATATCAATAGCAAAACCATCACTGATTTGAGAAAATAAATTTTCTATACATTTACTACCAATATTATCAAAGCCACGATTTCCAGTAGTCCCCTTATGCCAGAAGTAACTTCCTGTTTTTTTTGTGGAAAGATCAGACACTGTTAAGTTAAAGCAATTTAGAAAAGTCTCTTTTTGGAACTAGCAGAACAGTTTGAAGATCATACACAGCCACTATATTTATATCGGAAGTGTTGTCTTTATCGTTTTGTTTTGGCGTGCTTGCTGCTTTTCTGCTTTTCTTTTAGGTGTTTATCATACCTTTCTTAAAGAGATTGCTTGTCCGCTGTGATTTCATAGGCAACACATAGCTTGCAAGATTTATTTGATTTACGATCAACTGCGGGTAGATTTTTATTATACGTTAAAATTAAACGCTATATTGCGTCGTTTCGCTTCATTTTAACCCTTCATTAGAACCATTTAATTGCATACAAATTAAAAATTATATCTTTTTATACTTAACAAAAAAAATTGTGATAACATACTTACACTTAGTTGTTATAAATTGAAATACCATGTAAATATTTCAATATTTTTAAACAAAATGTTTATTTATTTAAATAAAAATAATGTTTTAATTTCAGTCTCGGTACGGACGCACTTGTGACCGGTCGCAGAAAGAAAGATGTCTACCGAGGCATTGAAGTGTGCACAATGTAATATCGTTATTAGTTGCTTTGCCTTGTTCAGAATAAAATAGATGTTTTAGATGAGGAAAGCTTAGTGAAATATGTGTGACTGCTTTTTCCTCGGTAATAAATGTAGCGAAAGGACTGCTGTTTGCGTCAATTACCTAAGTCTACCATCAGAATTATTTCACGACTCAAAGATAGAGAACATAAGGATCTGGAACACATAATTTGTGCATTCAAGAACACGGAGCCGAATAATACGCCGGTTTTTGTTGCCTGGCAAATCCATAAGCTACCTCCAGTAACTTTCAATAGTTTAAATGCAACAAAAATATTGAAAGACTTGGTGTCGTTGCAGTCGGACATTGAGTACATAAAGAAATCGTAGGCTACTAACGAACATTTAAACTGTATGAAATTATTGTTTAAGAATATGAGATATGCGTCTTTAGTCAATAGTAATGACAATGTGAATAAAAGACGTGGTGCTTATTTGTTAGACAGCGGACCGACTGGTATTTTGAATATTTCTAATACCCCCCCAACAATAAAGAGCACACCCGAGCGAGATATTTTAAGTGTCCAGCAACAAGTTAGACATAGACATAGACATAGACATTTGTTTATTTACTGAATAAGCACACAAACACATCAATAATAACAAAGAGTAACAAAATTAGGTAAAAAGGAAGTGACACATATCAAAAAGTATAAGGAGAAAAGACATTTAAACAGCTTAAAATTATTCTGCGTACTTACCTACCTAACAGTGCTATGTGCTACAGCAGCAAAAAGATCTCGACTCAGCGTTATGCTTCCCTGTCGGATGACAGGTCAGCGCTGTTATTCTGCCGAGACCTTCGATCCAGTCACTCAACCTTACGAAACGCCAGAAATAAAAGAAATATGTAAGAAAATAAACAAATATGAACATAAACGAAATGGTTATTATGCCTGCCTTATACATATACACAAAAAAAAATAAAAAATTACAATACAATACACATACGCAATATCCATTATAACTTTCCAACTAACGCGTAACATACATACATAAATGGTCATCAACAAGCAAAGGGTGCATCATAAGTGTGGGTACCAGACAACCCAGTTTTCTGCTGCTTCAATAAATAGTTTTTGTAATTCTTTTTGAAAGAATACTTAGATTTAAGCAGACGAAGTGGTGGTGGTATGTTATTCCAACACTTGGTCGCCTGGTACCGGAAACTGCCCCTAAAGGCCACAGTTTTATGTTTAGAGTAGTGCAGTAAGTCCCTCGTGGGTCTTGTGCTGTACTTACTCCGTCGACGATTGAGCTTAGCATAGAGGTACTCCGGGGTTTCAGATGTCATAACGCCATGAACCAACACTGCCAGATGCATAGCCCTCCTTGAAGCCATATTGAGGGTACAGGAATGATTTAAATATGGTGTGATGTGGGTTCGCGGAGGTACATCATAGCAGAATCGACAACAGGCATTCTGGATTCTCTGTACAAGACGGGAAGTTCTCGCCGTCAATCGTGGCCCGTACACAAGATCTCCGTAGTTAAGCTTTGAGAGTATTAGAGCTTCACAGGCTTTTATTCTAATGTCCTCATTCAAGAAAGCTTTGATCCTATATAGCAGTTTTAGCCTAAAGAAACAACACTTGACTAATCCCAAAATGTGACTTTCAAAACGGAGCGAGCTGTCAAATGTTAATCCTAGGTTCCTAGCTTCGTCAACTCGTTCAATGCGCTGACCGGTAATGCTCACATCTATACTATGGGCAGTAATACCATCAACCAGGCGAGTAGAACCAAGAATCATGTACTTAGATTTGGTTGGGTTCAATACAAGGCCATTGTTGCAAGACCAGGTAGCTATACGATCCAGATCCTCATTTAGCTTAACCAGTGCGCAAGTAACATCCTTTGGACTCATAGACAGATATAACTGCACGTCATCTGCATAAAGATGGAATTTACAATTTTGAATTTGCCAGGAAATATCTGCACTATAAATGATGAAAAGTAAAGGACCTAAGATAGAGCCCTGGGGAACTCCTCGATTCATAGTCTTGGTGGATGATGAGAGCTGAGACCCGTTTGAACGATTAATTTTCACAAGTTGGGATCGATTACTTAAATAACTATCAAACCATTTAACCGAGGGAGCATCTACACCATAATATGATAACTTAGAGAGTAACAAAGGTATGTTCAATGAGTCAAATGCTCGAGAGAAGTCAAGCAGAACCAATACAGTGCCAGATCCTTGATCCTCCTCAGTTAGTACATTGTCGACTACATCTAATAAAGCCGTAGCGGTCCCTCTTCCTTTACGAAAACCGGACTGAACATCAGGTAGTAAGCTGTTTAATTCAACATATTTACTCAGTTGGTTATAAACGACTTTCTCAACCACTTTAGAGAGAACTGGCAGAATGCTGATAGGTCTCAGATCCTTGATGTCCTTTGGGTTTTGGATTTTTGGTATAGGATTCACCGTCGCGACCTTCCACTGACTAGGAAATGTAGACGTTTGAATAGACTTATTTACAATAGTGGTTATTAAGGGCAAGGTAAAGGGAAGCGTCAGAAGTATCATGTCCATTGACAACCCGTCAATACCTCGCGCATTTGTTTTAATAGATATAAGTATCTTAGCAACTTCTTCTTCAGACACTTGTTCAAGCGAAAACGATAAATTTTCTTTATGTTTATTAAATTCAAAAAATGTTACTTGCGAAAATGGTACGATATTGGCACCTGGGACATTTAAGAAGTGATCATTTATGTCATTAGGGTTGTCAAAAATATGCGGTAGACAATCGTCATCATTAGCACTCGATAAAACCTCTCTTTTTAGATTTTACCAAAGCTTTTTTTCATTTTTTACCTGTGAATTAATACAATAATCATAGTAAGCACGCGTTTCCCTATAAATACTTTGCTTCACAAATGATTTTAGTTCCTTATATTGTAATTTATCTTTCTCTAATTTGGTTCGTCTAAATTTATCGTGTGCCTCATTTCTACATGATATAATTTTTTTGACTGTGTCCGTTAACCATGGAGCAGGTTTATGTTTTAATTTAATTGTTTTAGACGTGATCACAGTTACGTGATCTACAGCAGGGGTCGGCAACCGGCGGCCCGCGGGCCGCATGCGGCCCGTAGACTATCTCGGTGCGGCCCGCAACCCTGAGGTCCGTAAGAAAAAAATAAAAAGGCCATATAAATTCTAGTGAATTTTCACTAGAATTTATACGGCCATGCTGCTGGGCCATGAGAGTATTCTTGAAAGCTCGCTCCCACGCGGGGTGATAAAAATGTACCTCTATTTCATTTCTTAAGAACTGTTTATCAAGACTGTGATGTTATGTATTGTTTCTACCGAAAATAAATATTTGCTGTACTTATTCAATTCTTGGCAATTTCTTTTGCGTTTATCCGCCGCACGTGCGGCGGCGGGCGGCTCCTTTGAGACAATAGGCGGGGCGGCAGTCTTTGATTAGACGCAGGTGTGCGGCGGCGAAAAAATTCAAAGCGACCGGTTTTAGTTAAAATCACAGCCGCGCGCAGCTCTCGCCACATTCGGTTGTGGAAATTCGCCGGAAACTCACGTCTCATCTGGTTGCTAGCTACGCGTTTCGTTTCACCTTTCTTCCCTTCGCTGATAGCTTCTCACGCACGACGTATGAGGTAAGTTGTATGCACTCGCGAGCATTTTGTTTTATTTTATTTACTGCTTGTTAATGTGAACCTTCAGATTGATGGGTAAATGTTATAAGGACGGGGATAGTAGTTACATGACATGAAGTTAGTTACGAGTGTGTCATGTTTTAATTATTATTTGAATGTGGAGTTGAATTTGTAGGTGCTAACTGGAACATATAATTTTACAACGAATTTAATTTTTTTCATTATTGTTACAGAATAATTATATAAACATGGCTTCAAGAAAAAGGAAGATAGAAGAAGAAAAAAGAGTTTTTAACGAATTATGGACAGAATTATACTTTTTTATCGAGTTTAAAGGAAAACCGTTATGCTTGATTTGTCAAAAGAGTATTTCTGTAGTAAAGGAATATAACCTGAAGCGACATTACGACACCGAGCACAAAGCTAAATTTGACTGTCTTGAAGGAGAAATACGGAAAAGGAAAATTTCCACTTTGAAATCGTCATTACAAAATCAACAAAACATATTTAAGGTTGTGGCAGACAACAGCGAATCGAATGTTCGGGCCAGTTACAGGGTAGCAGAGATTCTTGCAAAAAGTGGACGTCCGTTTACCGATAGTGAATTAGTAAAAGAGTGTGTCTTAGCTATCGCAGAAGAAATATGCCCAGAGCAGAAAAAAATGTTTGAAAGTCTTAGTCTCTCTGCAAGAACTTGCACCCGACGTACTGAAGACTTGGGTGCTAATTTGTGTGAACAACTCAGGGATAAGGCGCAGTCTTTCGACTGCTTCTCTTTAGCGATGGATGAAAGTACGGACGTGTCGGATACAGCACAGTTACAGAAGAGCTTGTGAAAATGTGCAGTTTGAAAGGTACAACTACGGGAGAAGATTTATTTCACCATGTGGAACAAGCTCTGGATTCATTGCAATTAAGCTGGGAAAAGTTAACAAGTGTCACTACCGATGGAGGCAAGAACATGAGCGGTCAAAACAAAGGTGTTGTTGGGAGAATCATCAGCAAAGTGAAAGATTCTGGATCTACTGTGCCATTGATTTTTCACTGTATTGTCCATCAAGAGGCATTGTGCTCCAAAGTTATATCCTGGAAAGAAATAATGGATACTGTAACATCCACTGTTAATTTTATAAGAAGAAATGGGCTCACACACCGTCAGTTCCAAAAGTTTTTGGAAGATCTGGAAGCTGAACATGGTGACGTGGTTTACTACTGTGAAGTGAGGTGGCTCAGTCGAGGTGCCGTTTTGGAACGGTTTTTTGATTTGAGGAAAGAAATTGGCAACTTCATGGAGATGAAAGGAAAGCCAGTAGAAGAGCTTACTAACAAACAGTGGATTATCGATCTTGGTTTTTTGACTGATTTGACTAAGGAACTGAATCAGCTCAACAAACGCTTGCAGGGAAAAAATAAATTGATTTGCGATATGTATACAGATGTAAAGTCATTTGAAATGAAACTGAAACTGTTTATCAAGCATATTGATGAAAAAAAGCTTGACCATTTTCCTAATTGCAAGAAAGCCGTGGAAGAAGCTGGAGATAATTTTGTGTGGCAAAATATTACAATGAGAAACGTGTTAACACAACTACAAACTGAGTTTGTAAATCGATTCACCGACTTTAAAAAGAGCTCCCTTAACATGGAAATATTCCAAAACCCTTTTGCAATTGATATTAGTGAGATACCAAGCAATTTGCAAATGAACATAGTAGATTTGCAAAGTAATAGCACACTTAAAACGGCATTTAAGGAAAGCACTGACTTGATACAGTTCTACGGAGGTTTGAGTTCTGAAAACTTCAAAGAATTGAAAAAGTTTGCTCAGCAGATAATAACTATGTTTGGTAGTACATATTTGTGTGAGCAGACTTTTTCAATTCTCAACTACCGCAAAAATAAGAATTGTTCGCGGTTAACGGATGAACATTTAGACGCGATACTGCGCGTGTCTACTACTAAAATGAAAGCAGACGTTAAAAAACTTGCAAGTCAAATGCAGCCTCAAAAATCTCACTAGTTCTTACTTTTATGTTAGTATAGTAGTTCAATTAAAAAAGACATAATTGTATGAATATATATGCGTTTTATTTCAAATATTAAAAATACATGCCCGAACATATAAATATAAGTGCGGCCCGCACTGATACTCTGGCAACATATGTGGCCCGGCTATAGCATAAGGTTGCCGACCCCTGATCTACAGGCGCAGCCACTGTCACAGATTATTTCTGGTGCACCAGTAGTGAGTAGTAAGGTATCTTTTGCACCTAGTCTCGGAGCTGCCATTTAGCGGGCCGCGCACGCATACCGGTGCTACGAGGGGCGGCTGATAAGTCCGATAAGCCTAAGGTACTTAAAAATCGCAGTCAACAAACAAAAAAGTCAAGTTTTATATTTTTTATTTCTCAATATAATCTCCCTCAAGGGATATGCACTTCTCACATCTGGCGTATAAAAAAATAAAATATTCCTACACCAAAAAAATATTCCTTGCCTTTGTCTTCAAAATGTGTATTTACGGCGGGTATCATTTCATTTCAATGCGCGCCGTATGAACGGGTGCGTTGCCCTGCAAAAAGAGCACTCCACGCGCTAACATCCTTCGTCTCTTTTGGACAATAGCCTGGCGAGCCTGAGGCAATAAATTTGCATAATACTGACCATTCATCGTAGTTCCCTTAGGCAGGTAATCAATTAGCAAAATGCATTCGCTATTCCAGAAAACAGTCGCCATAAGCTTTGACGCTGATTTTTCCACCATAAATTTCTTCGGCGCCCTTTCTTCTTTTTTCATCCATTGCATGGATTCTTGTTTGGATGCATTTTTGGTACCCAACGCGCACAAATTTTTTTCATATTCAAATGTTGATGTAAAATTTCTCCCTTTCTTTGCTGATCTGCAACTCTTCTGCTATCTGCCACAATTTAACTCTTCGATCGGCTAGTACCAATTTTTCAATTTTTTTAACATTTTCTTCGGTCACTACCGTTATTGGACGTCCCGGGCGGGGGTCGTCTTCGCAGCTTTCTCGTCCTTGTTGAAATAAACGTACCTACCCATTTTTTAACCATCGTGTATGAAGGCCCAGAATCCTGAAGAACAGATGACATGTCTTCAAAAAGGTCTTTCGACGTTTGCCTTTTTTACAAGGTACTTAATTACGGCACGGTGTTCCAAATTGCGAGAATTAGTAGATTCGGCTGATATGATGTTATTCGATGCTCCACAAAATATTGAGTTATGACTTAAAAAAATAAAAAGAGGGTGTTGTCATATACTATTGAACCCCGCAATAAGTGGTATTAGTAATAAGTAAACTTGTCTGCATATCTTGGCTTCGATCCCTATCTTACGATGACACTGAGAACCTCTTGATTACTCAAACATAATAATTTTGCTGATATTTATAGTACAATTTACTTAAACTCATAACATATACACATACACACACATACACAGATCTGTTTAGTTTTTTTAGTTCACACAGTATTTATTCTTTTATATATTAAATTTTAGTTATAATTATGTTATTGAATAGACTACCATTTAATATTATATCATTTAGTTTAACAAAGCTTGTCCTGGAACATAGTCCTTCCTTGCTAGAGAGGAGGGCGTTGACTCTGCCACAAAGTTTATAACTTTTGCAGTTGTCAACGTTTTCACTCGTTTTTTTTTGTGTTACATGTTTTAAAGGTTCCAAATAAATATTTTTTAATTTTTTAAAGGCTAGACCAATGTGTCGTAACGCAAGCTGCTTGTCCGTCTGTTATTGGTACATATGTGAAAGATGATGTTCATTGGTCAGATCATTTTCCTTTAGTTATAAAATGTAATCTTGGTGTCATTATACGAAAACGCAGGCATGAAAGTACTGTTTCTAATAACATTAAATGGGGGGAGAGAAATTTAGAACAAATTTGTGCGTACCAGAACCCCTGTAACTCAAAATTAAAAAATATGGACTTTCCATATCAGTTTCAAAAATGTGCGGGTTATAATTGTGAAAAGGATATACCTACATAAATAAATTATAAATACTTAAGATAAAAATATAGTAAACGTACCCAGTTTTTGTACCACCTGTAACACTCAATAATGTACCACTTGTAAGAGTTTTTCAATTTAAATACCTGGGCCACTTGGTAACTGAGGACCTCAAAGATGAGGCTGATATAGAGAGGGAACGCAGAGCGTTGTCAGTCAGGGCGAGCATTTGCCGCAGATTTGCTCGGTGTACAGACGCTGTGAAAGTTACCTTATTACCTTATTTTATAAGCGAACTGTACATCTCTGTATTTTGGGAGTCTGTGGTTTAACTATACCCAAAAGGCTTACAACGCTTTGCGGGTAACGCGGAAGCGCTGTTGCGGCTTCCGCGTTACTGCAGTGCTTCGGCAATATTTGTAGAGGCACATACCGACACCTTCGACGCCATCTGCGTCACTGCTGTGCAGGCTTCGCGCGAGCAGCAACAGCATCCTGATCGCGATTGCTAATAATTATAATTGTCCTCTGGTGGGGAAACTCATAAGGAGGACTAAATCACTGGTAGTTTTTAAATACTCACCTAGTTTTAAGTGCATACTAACACCATGGATATATTGTTGTCTGAATAAATAAATACATTATTATAATTTTAAAAGTAACGCTGTATCTTAACGAAACGATTCTAAAACGTTGAAAAATTTTAAAATAAAAAGCTTTATTATAACACTTAAATTATTATCTCTCCATACTTTAACACTATACCGTAATAATTGAACCCGTTACTCTTTATTAGAAAAAAAAACTATGAAAATATAATTTACCTGTCAATAATACCGGTATGTTTTGGCTTGTAACAATATATTGTTGTAAGCAAATGCACACCTTAAAGCGTACACCTTTAACAACACTAAATGTTACCCTGATTGAGAACAATGAAGTGCCAAAATGTCGTAATGGTGTAGCGTTACAACTCCATCTAGCGAAGATTGTTAGAGTTACAGTTACAAAAAATTTTGAGAAAAAAAGACAATTCATTTCAAGCATTTCTGTAAAATTAACTCAAAATTCAACATTTTCAAGTTGTAACTCTATTTTATCGGAGGTGCGTATGTAAGTGAATTTTATTCTTATGTAAAATAAATAGTCTTAAATCTGAAAATGTTTCAGAACCCAAACCAAATGTGGCCAACACTAACAATTTCATCAGCATCAGTGAGGAGAGACACAAGACTAAATCAGAGAGTGAGACTTCTAGAAGTAAGTGCTTGGTGCTTATAAATAAAATAATTTTTTGTTGTGTGTGCATACAAAGTGATGAACTTACAATTTAATTCAACAAACATTACCTATGATTGTTTGCTGACTATGGCTGATTTATAAATCAATAAATAAATAATGCCGGACATTTCACTAATCATCATAGTAAGCAGAGCTTGTGTTATGGTACCACATGACTCATATAGGTACTACTTATACAGGTACTTTTTTTAGTAATTACATGCATATTATACATAGAAACACCCAGGCCCGAAACAAATACAGATCGTGCAAACATTTGTCCGTCCTGCAACCTGCGTTTCAGCTCAGGCGGGCAATCGTCCACTGAGAGGTTGTTAATATAATATAATTTGGATGTGATAATAAATCAATTTGATTCTTGTGATTGTCATCCCATAGTTCATTTGAAGAATTTTCATTGTAAGATGATAATCATTTTGACTAAGTACATAAACATTAATGAATGCAATATTTCCCTAGATGTTGGAGCAGTCATAGTGAATGGGGCAGAGGCAACTGCTACCAACAACAATGAAAACTTCTTGCCCTTTGTTGTGAAGAAGTCCACAAAGTTCATTGAGGACGATGAGAGCAAAGGTATCATAATAATTCTGACCAGAAACAAGCAGATAAATTAGTGTCATACCATCATACATATCTAAAACCTCTGTGTTATCTATCATTTCTATGTATAGAAATACAGGATGTGGTCACCTGAAACTGATAAGAGCTATCAATTGTATACCTAACTAAAATAGTAGCAAACAACTAGCCTGGATACTGATTAAATAAATAATTTCGCATCAACATTACATTCCTCCGCCGTCCGCGTCCGTCGTACTGTTCATTTTTTGTTTACTAAGGTCACGTGACCTAAAACTTCGTCATGGCAAAGATCTTAACAGTTGATGAAAAATTAAAATGAAAAGAGTGATGAAAGGACTTTGTGTTTCTCTAAGAGGACTTCAAAGTCAAAGTCAAAAGATACTTTATTCAATACAATCATAAGGATCACTTTGAAACGTCTTACATACTAGGTGAATTTAGGTGCCAATTCATACTAACCCAAGCCCGAGAAGAACTGGCAAGAAACTCGCCTTGTTCCTAGCGCTTTTTTGCATGATCCATCGTATAACTACCTACGAAATACTAATACAAGAGATTTTATACATTTCAAGTGTGTCGGTTAACTGTCTGAGGGCAGAGCGACATGAGGCCATGCAGTCTTATCAATAATATAGTCATTTATATTATAATGAGCTTTCTTCAACAGATTACCTTTTATGTACCTATGCTTAAAATTTCTTAATAGGCAGTTTAGTAGCATTTTCAGGAAGCTTATTATAGAAGCGCACTGTGTTCCCCATAAAGGACTTATTTACTTTTTCTAGTCGAAACCTAGGGATGTATAATTTGTATTGATTCTATGAAGGTCACTATTTTGCTGAAAACCTATTTATTTTTGCAATTTTTATGTTTGTATAAAAATTTTTCATACACACATAAAAATAGAGATGGGGTTCAGCTTCTTGAATTCGAACCGATTTTTCAAATTAAATTTTCAATTTTCACAAAATTCTAATCAGCCAATTAAAACACGAGTAGAATCGAAAGATGATTCCATATGTAATGTATCATGATATTTATCCTTATATCGCTAAATACATATTATAAAGAGGAAAGATTGGTATTTTTGTATGTAACGAATAAACTTAAAAACTACTGGACCGATTTCAAAAAATATTTTACCGTTGTAAAGCTACACTTATCCCCGGGTGACAGAGGCTGCTTTTTATTCCGGGAAAATTAGTTTGTCCCGAGAAAAATCTTCAACGCGGGCCTAGGTGCGCGCGGACAGCTAGTTTACAATATTTTGCCTCTTATTTCCTCGTTTCAAATTGTTTAATCGTTTCAATTGAGTAACTGTAGTTTTTACAATAACTTGCAGTTTACACTAATAGACGGAAAGTAAGCTAATTAATACATTACACGTATCTGCCTAATTTTTGTTTCAAAAATTTCTTATTTCAATGTTTACTGATATCGAAACAAATCGATTTGAACGCCCCGAATACGCGTCAAGATCATTTTATCCTTAACCTTAAGCTACCTTTTGTTCATTATTTTAGTCTTTTACATAAAACAACTTGCTTTATCTTATTTATCGAACGAAGATACTATACGGATCGTGATATCTCAGTTTGAGCTACTAGTTTTAATTTGTTTTCAGACATACTCGTAAAGCCGTACAGGACGCGCGGCAGGAATAGAGGCGTGATTCTTCTCTTTACGTACGTGTCCTTCGATCATAACATCGAGTCGTACCGCCCCGGCGTCGACGTAGACTGCAAGAATCTCAAGTACCTGTTCCAGGAGCTGGGCTTCAGCGTTCTGGCCTACATGGACCTCACCTTAGAGGCAAGTCATTTGGTAAAACGAGGGTCAACTTCAAGCCGCTGCCGATTACTGTCTGTCGTCGACACCCAGTGCAAAATACGCATATTAGCGTACATAAAGTTAACGACTCGAGACCGATGTCTTAGATATTGCTGGCTCGTTGGTAATACGCAGTTCGTTCGCTACCAGGAGACCAAGACAACCCTGAGCATGCTGAAAGAGGTGCTGGTGGAGTGCGAGAGCGTGTTCGTGGTGGTCTCCTCGCACGGACACGAGCGCGCCCACTCCTCCGACACCGACGTGCGCTGCAGCGACGGCGGTCTGCTCTCTCTGCGCGAGCTCATCTCCTACTTCAGCAACCAGCGTCTGCCGCATCTGGCGCTCGTGCCCAAGGTGTTCGTCTTCCAGACGTGCAGGTACCTCCACCCTCCTAACTCCTAACCTGCCGGAACTCAATAAACATGTTTTCTATCTGTTTCGACAGTGACTGTGAGCAAAAATTGCGTAAATACCGATCGGAGAAATACGCATAGATGATGTCGCGTAGTGCTGTTTTTATAATTTTTGACTGGGCTCCCAGCTGAAGGAGCTCCGTCTGTTGCGCTGCAGGTTGAGGTTTCGATTCACTCCCAGGTCGAACGTTTGCGTGATGAAGTATCATACTTATGTATTACATCGATCGTTCGATTCCCAAGTTCGAGCAATGCTTAGTTTGGGATAGATGGGATCGTGCGAATCGTCCACCGATATTGATTTGTTTCGGTCCGCTTTAAAGCTGGGAACGTGCGTTTCCAGAGGCGGGAACACCGACTACGTGTGGTCCGAGGAGGCCGACGCGATGCCGCGGCCGCCGCACCTGCGCGAGCCGGACACGGACGGCACGCCCGAGCCGGCCGGACAGGGGACGCGTCCCGTCCCGCCGCGTCCGGCCCTCAAGCGCAAGTCGCTCTACTCCAACATCCTCATCGCGCAGTCTACTCTGCCAGGTTACTCTTCGCTCATATAAGTCGCGATGTCTTTTCGGAGCGAAACCTCTTTTTCACTCGGAGTGTACCGTTTTAAATTTAACGAATGGATGTGCACCGTAGCTCCGGATGAACTGATTTTGTTAGTTTTTTTTGTTTTAAGGTAACTTAACTGGTCGAGATTGTCTTAGTTAAGATTCGAGAAAAGTATTTGATCCGAGTTGTTGCCTATAATGTCTATAATGGTAGTTTTGTTGTGCAGGCTTCGTGTCGCACCGCGACGAGCAACTGGGCTCGTGGTACATCCAGGTGCTGTGCGAGGTGTTCGCTGCGCACGCGCATGACACGCACGTGGACGAACTGTTCACGTTGGTGGACAAGCGACTCGGCGAGCGGTTCAAGATCCAGACCTCCTCAGTCGACCGCTGGGGGTTCAACCAACGCCTCTATCTGCATCCGGGACTGCACGAGTGATCGCGTGATCGCGTCGCCCAAACTCTACACGACACGATCGAACCTTGCATCGTTGAAACTTTTTTCACGGAATCGGAATGGAAAATGTAAACAATCGAGCGACTCAGCTATTGCTCAAATCAACGAGTGTCGCACCGACATATTTTATGTAGATATTGCATAACGACTTTGCACGCGCGATCAGGGTGATTTATGACTACGAATTATCCTAACGTTCGTCGAACCGTGACGAACGACTTGGAGCGGCAGCGGATGAAAGCAATGGTAACGTCGTCGCAAATAATGACTTATAGAGATATTATATTTATAGAGATATGGAATAAAGTAGCAATTATTAGGTAAGTTATACTGACGGCGAGTACCTATTACGAGCGGCGCATGGTAGAATCATGAGAATATTTTTATACTAGTTTTAATAGATAGGTACCTATAAATCAGGCAGAAAGTATTTGTAATGACTAAAATAATTATAAGGAAATTCATTTTTAAGTATTACTTTTAATTGGTTATTCTTAAAGTTAATAAATATGCGACTGAGATTTCGTATAACTCTAAACTCTATCTTCCATTCGAAGGCGAAGACGATATTATAGTTGAATATATAACTAAATCAAATGGTGATATAAGACTGAATTAAAAGCAATGAATCCCTTTTTTTCACCCTACGATACTAGAGATACTCGCTTCTGTGCATTCCAACTTTTACTGTACCTAAGGTAATTTTTGAAGTGAAAACATCTTTTAGCGCGGTACGCATATTTTTAGATGAGGTAAAACCTCTGGATTCGCGACACCGTTACCGTCTGGGGCGAGACGCAGCCGGCTGCCGCGCTCGCCCCATTTGATTATAAACCTTAATTCACATGTTTACAGTCTACTTTTGTAAGGAGAAGTTTACTGAGTTAGCTTCTTTGATATTGTGAGGGTTATGAACCCCTACAATACGTTAAGCTGTGGTTAGACTAGGGAAGCTAGATGAGGGGTGGTGACTCCGAAGAGAGTTAAACGACCGAACCCGATGAGTGTAATAGTACAACTGCTTTTTTGTTTCCACCAGTGATCGATAATAATTGCAGCGTAAGGCAATGCTAGCTAGGCTCATTTATAAGTATATAAAATATCTAATACTAAAGTTCATTGTATCATTGTAAATGTGTGCGTTAGCTCGTACAGATATATTATTTACATTCTGAACAAAAAACATAAAAGAATATTAAATGTATTTAAAAGTTTCTAGTAACTAATAAAATACAATTCATAAATAAAATGCAATTCATAACCCAATAACCCTAGTACCCATCTAAAAAATGTCTAACGCGCCAAAATACGTTTTCACTTATGTCGGCACTCCCGGAGTGCAAACCCGTCATTTTTTTTATTTCATGTTTAGTCTCGTCAATCATAGAAACGCAGAATCATGACATGTCTAAATAAATTATTCAGTGCTCTGTTCTGTGATATTTTAACGATAAGCAAATAGTTTTTTATCCCCCACCCCTAAAATTTGATTATTTTACTAAATCGAGATGGAGTAACTATCATCTATCATAATGGTTCGTCCACACCCGCGCGGTCCACATGCCGTTCGCTAGCAGCAATCTCAGCCAGGCAACCTTTGGATGGACTACACTATAAATAAACAGAGAAGGGGCATGTTGGTGTGGTATATATACGATGTAGCTATTGCCGTTTACGGCATTAGCAAGTACCTATTGTCTTGGAATGAGCAATTTTACCGTTAGATTGACCATGTAAGCATACCTTTACTGCAATTGCCTGCAAGATGTTTCATACGCCGGGAAACTTTCGCAATTTTCGCATCGTAGATAGACCCATTTAACTTATTCTAATCGATATAAAAGATCGATGGTTTTACCATATATTTTAATAACAAACAGCATTGTGCTTATGTATGTATTTTGTAAGGATAATACTAACGAATTAATTTTGTAAAAAGTTGTTGGAATTTTATAATTTGGTATTAAATAAATAAAAAGTATGTTACATTACAATGCAGATAACATTTATTAATTTATTTTACAAAAATATACAAGATTTTAGGAAGTTACTTACTGCATCAAGATACTATATATAGAATAGTGAAGCAACAAAGAAGAGGTTTCACCGAAGTCCAGTAGGGCGATTATGAAACTCTAATTACAATCAATGTTTATCGGTTTTCATAGATTTCTGATAGACATTGATTGTAATTCCATAGAGTTCCATAATCGCCTTACAGGTGCCAGATATACCGACAGAGCTGTAAGGTTGAGTGCATCATCATGGCAGTAATTGTACAATCTGTGTGAGATTTTGCACAACACTACAATACATAGTATAATAGAACGAAAGCATTGCAATTTGTTAAATCGCAAAGTAACATTTAACTGACATGGCTACTTAAAAATTACATAATTTCTTAGAACAGCTAATACACCACATACAACATAATAACTGAACACTGACTGAACTAATGTACCTATTTGAGCAAAGTAAGATTATATACAAACTTATCTGCTAGATCTATTGTTTTCTGGAGTGACGTAGTAGTAGATGTGAATCGAGACAAGTTGACTCAATTCACA
Source organism: Lampropteryx suffumata (assembly GCA_948098915.1). Taxonomy (NCBI): domain Eukaryota; kingdom Metazoa; phylum Arthropoda; class Insecta; order Lepidoptera; family Geometridae; genus Lampropteryx; species Lampropteryx suffumata. The sequence continues at coordinate 20,659,062 of OX402546.1, forward strand.
TCGTAAATTGCTCATAGGTGAAAATGGGCACATAACTTACATAAGTTTTTTAACATCCAGGTAATGTAGGTAATGCATAACATATAAATATCTAACCATTTCGATCGGAATATAACAAATAATTTGCTACATTTAATTCAGACAACTCGAGTAAATGCCAAGTAAATGTTTTTCTTAGGGCCACAAATCGGGCCAAATACAATTACTATTTCTTACGGTTCCTTCACTCGTTCACCTTGTGCGACATCCCCCACCGAGCTACCGGTCGGACACCGTCACCAGAAGAGCGCCCAGTTTGCTCAGATTCAGCCATCGATGGACGGAGTGCTGCGGTGCTGTCGGCTTCCTGCTCGCATAACCATCGCAACGAGCTTGGCGTGACGCAGCGACCTCTAGCAGAGCGGTCCTGGTGAGGTCCGCGTACTCGGCGACTCGCTCCAGCCATCTGTGCGCGGGGCTCAGCAGCGTGCCCCAGTACAGGCCGCTGAGTGCGGGCGCCCGCAGTCGGCGGGCCGCCGCTCTGCGGCCCGGGACCCGCCGCGGGGCCCGTTCGGCGTCCGGCCGCCGGTAACGGCTCCACTCGCCGCAACACTTGAGCCGCTCGGTCGCCTCGAGCTCGTCGGCGAGCGCGTCGATCGCGAAGTCCACCGTTTCGTTGTTGAGGAAGGTCCGAGGGGCGAACTCGCGTTCGGTCAGAGCGGTGAGCGCACCCGGAGCGGCCGGGACGGCGGTGGACGGCGCGAGCAGGCGGTGGAGCGGCGGCGCGGCGGCGTGCGCCAGCAGCAATGCGGCGGCCAGCAAGGCGCCGAGCGCGCGACAGGCGGCGCCGAGGGCGCGCACTAGCTCGGCGCCCTCGCACGCCGCCGTCAGGTCGCCGTACGTGAAGAAACCCCGCGTCTTCGCCTGCCTCAGAGCCACCTGTCGTTCCAGCCGCGACAGTCCAGCCTCGAATGATTCTTCGTTAACGAAAATATTCCAGTCCTGCGAAGTTATATTTAAATTCAAGTTATTGTTAAAATTAAATTAAATTGAAACATTGCGATTGTCGGATAGAAGGGCGGGCGAAACGCGATTGTGGTCAAAGATATGATGAAGCTGGAAGCGTAAGCGCGTACGCTGGACGATGATCGATAACAATTAAGAGAATGGATGGACCGTCAAACTTTATATCTTACTATAGCGTCGAGAAATTCTAGTTCAAGTTTGTTGAGTTGCTTGAGGTCGATGCCCCCGGAGGCGGCCCATTCCGAGCTGATCACTTCGTCGTCTTCGCCATCATCTTGCAGGAATTTGTTGCCCACCATCTAATATGGAGGAAATAAGTTTGAATATATTTTACATAATTTATTGTGATTTACAGACGTTGTCGTATCGTTTATGAAACAAACCAAAATACATTTTATCCACTATTATGGGTGCCTACTTATTTTCCTGTTTGCGAATGTTTCCGTTATTCTACAATATTTAAACGTCATAACATAGATCGCACACATTAATAAGCGATTAATTTAGATGTAGAAGACAGCAATGTATAGTATATAGAACATGTTTGTGTAGAGCAGGATGTACCAAGGATATGAGGAAGAGGTCCTGCGGCGCGGCCCGCAGCAGGTAGTCGGGGCTGGCGGCGTGCAGGCGCTCCAAGTACAGCAGTGCCAGCACCAGCGCCACGGGCGACACGCAGGCCCCACGAGCCATGCGCGCCGCCACGTCCGCGTGCAGGCGGCGCAGCGACCGGCCGCGCTGCGTCTCCGACCACACCGCGCACGATATCTCTGCAATAAACATACTCCTGCATGTCATACACTTCATTGTTTGAAGCTCCTCATGGTTATTTACCTGCTGCTACCGATGCCTTTGCCCGCAAAGTACCCATGTAGATACGTAACGTAATGTTATATTAAAGCGCCACATCTATCCCGAAATTTGTCTACTCGCCTACCACACGCATCCTCACAGTTTTTGTATATTTACAATAATAATAGCGAGATTCTTACTCCCTATGTAGGACTAATAAGCCAGCTAGACGGCTAGAAAAATAATTAACCCTTGATTTTGAGCATAGTCACAAAAAATTCGTGCCAATCCTTTTGATGTAACTTGAATTTGAATGCCAGATTAAATAACCACTTACCGGTAACGGGCAGACTAAGGCAAGGCAATGTTGGTAGGTGTCCATAGTATAGGGTCTTTGTGATGCGCTTCAGGAACTCTTTATGATCGCCCATTGTCTACAAAAAATACAATAAAAAAATATTATTATACAAATGTATTTGACATCTGATTATTATTTTATGCAATTATTATTGTAACTTGAGGGTACTTTAAATAATGCTAGTTTTTGTAATGAACTCGAAATGGCGTATATCTTTTATTGGCGACGAGGATGGGATAATTCGCAATTGTATCAAAATGGCATTCAATATGACGAATATTGTGTTGCCGGGACAATTTAACGCTGAAACTGATGTGTGGTGTGATTACAAGGAGCAGTTACTGTGTGCTCTCGACACTGCGGGACTTGTTCGTGGCGAGACAAGACGATGAGAAATCGCATCATTGTTTTTGTCACAGTGTGGAAAGGACACGTACGCTTTAATTGCGTCCCTTGTAGTGCCGGCTCGTCCTATATAAGTGTCGTTTAATGACATTCTATCAGTTTTGGACAAGTTTTATGGACCAGAAATTAATGAAATTTTACAAGCGGGCAAATTTTACTAGAGCACTTTTTCAACACTTTTTCGACTTTAATGTTAATGTTCTAAAACAAACTAAATATAAAGGTGAGTTTTTTTCTCTTCTGAAAAGCTACAATTTTAAAAGTTTAGTAAATTCTTTTACCTTAATACGAAACAATCGACAACATTCTGACTAATTTGCCCAAGGAAAATATAGGTTGTTTGAAAGTTGACCACAATGGTCTTGGAGATGGCCATGCGGGTATTTTCTGCAGTCTCACTCTAAAACGGATTAATTCCAAAAATGAAAGTGATTTTATACAAGGAAACGTAGGATCTTCTCGGAACGAAATAGGTTATCCTTTAGGAAAACTTTAGAAGAGTGTAATTTATTAGATTATATTATGATTATGTGAATGGGTTCCTCAACAAATTTAATGATGTATTTAACTCATTCACTGCCACCACGATTTTCTTGAAGTTTATCGAGATGCCGCCGTATAAAACCGCGGACACGCTAGGCGTGCTCGCGGCATTGCTTGGAAAAATAGATTTTAGTAAGTAAATTTATTATAACGTAATTTAAGGTTCTCAAACTTTTTTTACTAAAATTCCCATGCATAAATGAATAAAGTTTTATTGTGAACTGTAACATTGGCATTGTTAACAGTGCAAGTACATTTGTTTTAATAATATATTGAGTGACAATCATATTTAAACATATTTTCAGTCTTATATAAGTGAATTCATCTAAATTATTAAACCGATAAAAAGCTTTGAACTGCAGAAAGTTTGTTTACGTTATTTATCTCGTATTATCGTAATGTTGGTTGATTGGCCTTACCTAATTACATAAGTATGAATTAAATTCAAAATATTCAAATGAAATAAATTGATTTCTTATCTTTTTTTCAGGAAAAGTTAAATTTGTACCGGAAGCGGAAGATATTAATGATGACAAAATTTTTAGCGAGACAAATTTTACTGTACGTGTGTATGTCACTGTGTGTGTATGTATAATTATATAAAGATAAACATCGGATAGGTACGTTTTTTTTTCATTGATGGCGTATGGAGTTGTATAAGCGACTTCATATAAGTAGTATATCAGTCATGTGGTACCCATAACACAAGCTCTGCTTACTTTGGGGCCAGATGGTGCTGTGTGAAATGTCCGGCATTATTTATTTATTTATTATTTATTCATACATGACACAGTACTGTATACGGTAAAAACAACGGTTCGATAAATTATGACATTCCGTTTTGTCATCAAATACTGGTTAAAAATCTCATATCGCAAGCTTATAACTCTGAAATTAGCAAAGCGTTTAATAGAATAAAAAAGTTTGGGAACCTAAGGGTAGCTTCAGTAAGTGAACACACCTAGCGTGTTCTCGGCACTACAAAATACCTATTTTTCGTAAAAAAATCTAACTAGTTTTTTTAGGGAACCACTTCAATATGCCATAGCCTATCCTTTAAAAATGATGCACTGAAAATTTGAACAGAAAATCTGGCCTAGTATTGGAAATATAACCGAAACATTCAAAACACGCCTGGCGTGTTCTTGGCGTAGAGACTTAGATTAGCCTGAACACGCGAGGCGTGTCAGTGGCAGTCAAAATTCAAAATTCAAAATTCAAAATAACTTTATTCATTACAATCACAAGGACCACTTTGAATCGTCTTCTTACATGCTAGTGAATCTAGGTGCCGGTTCCTCCTAACCCCAGTTCAAGAAGAATCCGGCAAGAAACTTGTCTGGTCTTAACACTTTTTTGTATGATCCTTGACAATTTTGTTACGGATGCCGAGTCGAGTTGGAGCAGATTCATCCCAAGCTTTTTTGTCTTCTAAATAATCAGATATTTTATAATATGCTTTAATAGACAGTTTATGTTTAATTACGTTTTTAAATTTGCCAATCGACAAATCTAACACGTCGCTTGGGACCTTGTTATAGAAGCGTACACATTGCCCTATAAAAGACTTATTAACTTTAGCGAGCCTAACAGTGGGAACAGCGAGTTTATCATTATTTCTAGTGTTAATACTATGATTATCGCAATTTTTTTTGAATAAATGAACATTTTTGTGCACATACATTAAATTTTCGTATATATACTGACAAGGCACTCATAATATTAATTTCTTTAAACTTATGAACAAACTTATGAGTGAATGTGTTAATTCATCCTTTAAAAAGAAAAATATAAAAGTTAATATGTGGTATAAAAATAAATTTAAATGGATCTCAAAGGGAATCAGAACGTCTAGCAAAATGAAAAGATTCCTGAATACAATGAACAAGAATTCAGGGCATGGATCAATAGTTGCTCACCGAAAATCATACATAAAACTGTACAAAAAGATCATAGCTCAGTTTAAAAAAAAGGCAGTTAAAATAGAAGTCGATAAAGCAAAAAACAAGACAAAACACATATGGAAAATAGTTAACAGACATAGGAATAAGAGTAATATTAGGACTAATGATAATTATCTACTTAAAGTTAATGACATGGTTATTAATAACACACAAGAAATAGCTGACATTTTTGCGAATAATTTTAACTTTAATACCTATGAAATGAATTTCAATGACAAAAAACAATTAGCAATGAATTTTTTGACAGAACACTCTAATAGAGTAGATACGGACATGGAATTAAGATTTACAAACAGGAATGAAATCAAATTTATTGTAGAGAGGATGGAACCTAAAAACTCCTTTGGATATGATGGAATACCGGTCACAGTTATAAAAGATAACATTGACCTCCTTGCTGAACCACTATCAGGATTTTTTAACAATTGTATGTCTGTAAGTATGTTTCCAGATCAATTAAATATCGGTAGAGTGATTCCTATATTTAAAAAAGGTATTATCTTAAAAGTACTTACCTCAGTGGGACACTTAGAGTGGGCTACTCCGTTGAGAATAGTGACGAAAGATGATGGTTCTTTACGTATCCGTGGAGACTAACGGTCTACAGTCAACGCTTCGATACAAGTAGACAGATACCCGCTTCCAACGTCAGTGGAAGCTTTTGGGAAGCTAAGTGGAAGTTTTCAGTAAACTCGATTTGAAGCAAGCTTACACTCAATTGAAGGTTGTTGAGGAGACAGCTAAGTTGTTAACGCTAAATACACCTAATGGCCTTATGAAAATGAATCGCCTTGCATTTGGTGTTAATGCGGCACCATGTATTTTTCAAAAGGTAATGTCATTCGCCCTGGCAGGCATGGATGGCGTGGCATGTCTACTAGACGACGTGGCGGTGACGGGCGCGACTCTTGAACAGCATAATCAGAGGCTGCGTCGAGTGATGGGGAAACTGAATGAGATGGGTTTTCGTTTGAATAGCAAGAAATGCATTTTTGATGGGGAAACTGAATGAGATGGGTTTTCGTTTGAATAGCAAGAAATGCATTTTTGCCGCCAATAACATTACGTTTTTGGGACACATGATTGACAGCGAGGGACTTCATCCAGCAACAAAGCGGTAGTGGATTCACACTCACAGACATCTGATGAGCCGCTGATATACCACCACCAGAGATGTGGCCTGACATAATTGGCATGCCTAATTGCTCTGATTAAATATGTTAATCTTCAGATTGTTAAATTAAGTTCTGAAATGGTTTATTGTTTTGATTTATGATATTTTAATAATCTTTAGTTTGTACCAATTTATAAAAGGGAGATATGTTATGTATTTGACATCTGATTATTAATTTATGCAATTATTATTGTAACTTGAGGGTACTTGAAATAAAGCTAGTTTTTGTAATGAACTCGAAATGGCGTATATCTTTTAACAAACATAATTTTAATTACATAGTGATATAATGAAATGAAACAACATCGTTGTGAATCAATGTTAGGTAGGAATTTAAGGGTAATGGTGGCAATTCGGGTGGTTCATTTCTAAAATTAGGAATTGTCTAAAATATATTTTAGTTAGTATATTTTACATAGCATTTGTGAAACCTATTCGGTGGATACCGGTTAACTAAATTAGGAACGCTTCATTAAATTACATAAAATTAAATTAGGATAAGTTGGTAACAGCAGAATACCAAAGTGACATTTGACAGTTCTAAGCCTAATTTTAGCTAAAATTAGTTAGGTTGGTGCCAACAGAATTGAGGCCAGTGTCTCAATTTACTATCTGAGTGGGAAAATTATTTAGATTAGTCAAAGCCGGAAGTTAAGTTGTTTCAATCGGTACTGGATGTAGATTCGATATACTACTACTACTTCATAAAAAGTAAGTCTGACCAACACTGATGTAGGAGTTGAGCTGTCAAGTTAAATGCCTTGGCCATAGCAACTTTTGGAAATGCTGGGAAAATGCCACTGCCAGCAGAGACATCCCAAGACAAGACCAAGATGCCCAAGACCCATCCAAAGACATGGAAAGTTGGCTAACTTCACTAATCTACTAATAAGCTTATTCACAAAATGCTATCCTGTAGCATTAAAATATATCCTGCATGCATTGCATTGTGTAAATTGTATAGCATTTCGTGTAGTTGTAATTATGTTTATATAAAGTTTTATTACAATTACTTATAAAGTTTCACTTCCGGTGAACCAACATTTAATCTGGTACAAATTTGAATAACTTTATAATGTCAATGTTGTTGAAAAATTACCAGCTAATTCTTAATGTTTTTACATTAAGAATTGATCGAAGAAGATGATCCCATTTATATTTATATTTTCCAAGACCGCATCAAAATCAACCACTATTTGAGATATTATTATATATTTTTCATTTTGTTTATTTAGTACAGTACAGTAGTTCAATCTATGAGCTTGAAAGAGTATACCCTCATTTTTAAAAACCTGCTTCTGAATTTCGGCTTTATATAAATATAAAAAATGGCGAAATGCAAGGCTGCTATGAATTTTACTTACCTCCACCATACAATAAGTTAAAAATGTTAAAGAGTGTTAAATACTCTAAATAAAAACGACAAAAATGGACATTTCATAAAAAAAATAACAGTTCTATGCCACAAGCGCTTCATAAGGATTGAAATAGATGGTACTAACTGAAGGAGGCCTATCCCCTATACCTATATATGTAGGTGACATCAGGCTGTGGATGAGTAATACACCCAGCATAATATGGAGGCTGATAATATTTTTATTTTCTTTGTTTACAATGTTTGAAGGGCAAACAACCATTTCGGTCCACGTGAGAAAAATTTGATTGTGAGAATAGTATAACTTACAAAAACAGGTTATGTTTAGCCTAGAGTCAGTGGCGACACAACGTGCCGTCATTAAAATACAATACAATGCCTACCCCGGCAGTATCTTGGTCGAAGCTTCTGCGACCTACAACAAAGTTTGCGGTTTTGCGACCATTATCAGTCGTGGTTGTGGCCAGATCAAGGTTCTTCACCTGCGGTGGTGGTGCCACGACATACAAGAGGCTTTCTGCTCCTTACCTTGATTTTGGTCCGGGAGCCTTCCCTTTTCTTCTTTGAAATGTTCGACATTATATTCCTTTTACTAGTTGATTATGTAGGTACCTACAAGTTGCAGTTTAGACACTGTTATGTAGGTAACTAGGTACCTACTTAGTAACGGACAGAATTATTTAGATCACAACAACAACACAAACATTCTTTGAAAATATCTCATCATGATCATTACAAACTAAACTATTGCTCACTATTGCAATCCTCGCAACTCGCAAGTCGCAACGCACGCAAGCATGAAATAAAGCAACTAACCACAAACTATAGGATGCTAACGCATCAGACGGGGCACTCCTATAGACGAAATCCTGTCCAATACCTGTTCACCTTATCCCATATGACAGATAACTTTTTTATTTTGAATGAACCTTTTAGCATCAGCAAGGTATTCATTCTACCGAGTATATTTTTTTTGCTTGCTTGCATACAATTGCTTACTATTTTAAAATATTATACAATTAGACATTTATTTACAGAAATATACAGAATAATACACAATAATACAAAATACAAGTCAAACAGTTGAGCTATCTAAATTGCGTAAAACAATCTATAGATAGACAAACTGGTCCAGAAAATTTGATTATTTCACGGAAGGCATATTTGCATCTTATCAGGTCCTCAGCACCTCCCCACATGCAGCTGTCCTCACCAGCTCTAAGAGAAATCCCAGACTGTAATGGGATGCGGCAAGGGTGTCTACACAAGTAGCATCTCATATCAATGGCCCACCTATTTCTTAAGGGACAAGAGTCATCAGGCTTCTTACCATCATCACTTATCAGACTGTACAAGCCGAGAACAGCTGGTATGTTGATGTTGACATTTGAATTAGGTGTAATCTGCTTTGGAGTAGGTGTGAGCCAAATGTTGTAGTTTCATGGTGTGTAATCACATGATGATCACAGTACTATCTGGAAAAAAAAGAAATTTAAGCACACATAACCAAATGCAATAATGTTGAGTGTTTAACATTCTATGTTGTTTCTATTGGTGTTTCTATGTATAATATGCATGTATTTACAAATAAGGGTATAAATAAAAAATATTGCTGGACTATGCACACAACATCATCTATTTATGGTGACAAGATGACTGATAGAATACTTATAAGAGTATATTTTTAAATACATACATTTATGATACTTTATAACACGCAGATACAGAACAAACACCTATGCTTTTCACACAATTATTTATCTTGGGAGGGAATCAAACCCTCAACTTAGAGCACAGAAGGCTACTACCAACTGAGCTGACAGGCCAGTCGATTATGTAGTTTAACAGTCACTTGGTTCCTATAACACAAGCTCTGCTTACATTATCATTATTATAATTATAATTATTATTCAATGATTTTGGTAAGATAAGTAGGTACAATAAGTACTTACTGGTGATTATAGCAGAAGAACACCAATAGACAGACATTTCGGTAACAGCAGATTACGTTGGATAGGCATGTGCTCTCGAGTTGAAGCTAGAAATCTCTTCTAAAAATGCTTTCGACACACAATCATACTGCTTGCGAAGATCTTGAAAACTTCAGGTCTAGAAGTCTTTTATTCCAATCGAAGTCCAGTCCAAGAGTCCAATCTCTCTTTTCGGAAGCATAAAAAACTGACGTCCTTTCGTTTACTAGCACAGCTCACAACACAGCACTTGTACATTACTGCGAGATTAAATAACAGGTTCAGAAATTGAGAGGATAAATATAAATTACTTCCAGAATTTAAAAATCAACGTCATTTAGCTTTGAATTGAAAATACAACAGCTGTTGCTTGTTAGTTTGGTTGGTTGGTTTGTTTGGAATGATTTGATGTCGATAGCAAAATAGGAAACAAACACGCCTTGATCGGGCAGGAAAGAAGTATGAAAGAAGGGGGAGAGGAACTGTTAACTGTGTTAGTACTATCGTTCTATATAGACTATAAATCGGCCAGGATTTAAAGTTCAATGATTGCCGGCCATGCAACTAACAAAAAGAAACGGGGTACAGTACAGCACAAGCACAGCACAGACTGATTGACAGGCTAAGTTAAGTTAGTTTAGTTAGTTATGTGCATGTGCATGCTAGACATCATGTCATGGCCGACAACAATCACTGAACTTTCAATCAGGCCGATTTATAGTCTATAGAGAGCACTAACATAGTTAACACTTTAACAGTTCCCCTCCCCCTTCTTTCATACCTCTTTCCTGGCCGATAAGTCATGTTTGTTTCCTATTTTGCTATCGACATTAAAACAATCCAAACAAACTAACAAGCAACAGCTGTCGTAGTTTCAAAGTTGAATGACGTTATTTTTTTATTTCTGTGAGTTATTTATATTTATCCTCTCAATTCCTGAACCTGTAATTTAATCTCGCAGTAATGTACAAGTGCTGTGTTGTGAGCTGTGCTAGTAAACGAAAAGACGTCAGTTTTTTATGATTCCGAAAAGAGAGATTGGTCTCTTGGATTGGATTAAAAGACTTCCTACGTAATTTACTGCTACCGAAATGTCTCTCTATTGGTGTTCATACTTCTGCTATTATCACCAGTAAGTACTTATTGTACCTACTTATGTTACCAAAATCATTAAATAATAATTATAATTATAATAATAATAATAATGATAATGTAAACAGAGCTTGTGTTATGGCAACCAAGTGTCTGTTATACTACTTATTCGACTGGCCTGTCAGCTCAGTTGGTAGTAGCTCTACCTTCTGCGCTGTAGGTCGAGGGTTCAATTCCCTCCCAAGATAAACAATTGTGTGAAAAGCATAGGTGTTTGTTCTGTGTCTGGGTGTTATAAAGTATTATATGTATGTATTTAAAAATATATAAGTATTCTATCAGTCATCTAGTCACCATAAATAGATGATGTTGTGTGCATTGTTCAGCAATATTTATTTATTTATTTTATTTATGTTTTTATTTCTAAATACATGCATATTATACATAGAAACAACATAGAACGTTTAAACATTCGACATTATTGCATTTAGTAATGTGTGCTTATATTTGTAATCTTTTTTCCAGATAGTACTGTGATCATGGTTACACACCATGAAACTACAACATTTGGCTCACACCTACTCCAAAGCAATATACACCTAATCCAAATGTCAACATCAACATACCAGCTGTTCTTGACCCGTACGGTCTGATACGTGATCATGGTAAGAAGCCTGATGACTCCTGTCCCTTAGGAGATGGGTGGGCCATTGATATGAGATGCTACTTGTGTAGACACCCTTGCCGCATCCCATTAGAGACTGGGATTTCCGTTAGAACTGGTGCGGCAGCTGCATATGGGGAGGTTCTGAGGACCTGATAAGACGCAAATATGCCTTTCTTGATAAGGCCTACATATGTGAGCTTTTTGAGTCGAGACCCTGGGCTCGTTAGAAACAGGAGCCCATCGCGTTTTCAAAATTATTTCAAGGCCGCCTTCGTGAAATATTAAATGTTCTGGACCAATTTGGCTATCTATAGATTGTTTTACGCAGTTTGATAGCTCAACTGTTTGACTTGTATTTTGTATTATTGTTTATTATTCTGTATATTTCTGTAAATAAATGTCTAATTGTATAATCAATGTGTTTATTATGATTATCAGGGTCTTTTCTTTGTAGATCGATAAAATATTTTATAATAGTAAGCAATTGTATCCAAGCCAGCAGTCAAAATATACTCGGTAGAGTGAATACCCCGCTGATGCTAAAAGGTTCATTCAAAATAAAAAAGTTATCTGTCATATGAGATAAGAGTGAACGAGTATTGGACAGGATTTCGTCTATGGGAGTGACCCGTCTGATGCGTTAGCATCCTATAGTTTGTGATATACATACAATATAACAAGGTACTCTGTGGTTATGTGCTGTGCACAAACAAAATACATCACCACGACATGACAGTCAAAGACAAAACAAAGAGTGAAATGAAATTAATAAAGGTTCACTTGGCAGAGCTGCCACTTAGTAGCGAACTCCAGCAGCAGGTTCCTATCCTACCTACTTTATAATCCAAGATATGAAATGATCAAACAAGATTTCTACCACTATTATTATAAATACATACGGGTATTTATCGCGTTTATTTACCAATTTTTCCCGACGTTTCGACAGGGATGACTCATCCCGTGACCACGACAGAGTGTAAACCTGTCGAAACGTCGGAAAAATAGGTAAATAAACGCGATAAATACCCGTAAGTATTTATAATAATGTGTTCTGATCGCGTAAGTTTAAAAAACTTTATTTCTACCACTATTATACTTAGCCCGGTCAATTTAGACATCCGAGGGTACAATAATTCGCACCCAGCTCAAAATTGGTAGGATTGTTCAAAACACTATAATAAATATGAATAAATTTAAAAAATACTCATCGATTCGATACCTGGAAAAAAAACTACTCAAAGTCAAAAAGTCAAAGTCAAGTCAAAGTCAAAAGATGATTTATTCAATACAATCACAAGGATCACTTAGAAACGTCTTACATACTAGGTGAATTTGGGTGCCAATTTATCCTAACCCAAGCTCGAGAAGAATTGGCAAGAAACTCGTCTTGGTCCTAGCGCTTTTTTATATGATCCATCTTATAACTACCTTAACTACGAAATACTAATACAAGAGAGTTTATTCATTTCAAGTGTATCGGTTAACTGTCTGAGGGCAGAGCGACATGAGGCCATGCAGTCTTATCAATAATATAGTCATCTATATTATAATAAGCTTTCTTCAAAAGACTACCTTTAATGTATGCTTTAAATTTCTTAATAGGTAGTTTAGTAGCATTTTCAGGAAGCTTATTATAGAAGCGCACCGTGTTCCCCATAAATGACTTATTAACTTTTTCTAGTCGAAACCTAGGGATGTATAATTTATGTTTATTCCTAGTGCTGATTTTATGAAGGTCACTATTTTGCTGAATCCCATCTCTATTTTTATGTGTTTATAACAAATTTTCATATATATATTGTGAAGCTATTGTGAGAATATTAATTTCTTTGAATATTTCTCTCAAAGATTCTCGTGGTTTCATTTTATAAATGGCACGTATTGCCCCTTTTTGAATTACAAATATTTTACCAATATCAGCTGCTTTCCCCCAGAGAATGATGCCGTATGACATAACACTATGGAAGTAACTGAAATAAACTAGTCTAGCTGTAGCTTCATCAGTAAGCCACCGTATCGCACGAACTGCATATGCAGCGGAACTAAGCCTACCAGCAAGCGTTTCAATTTGTGGTCCCCACTGTAGTTTTGAATCAATATTAAGACCTAGGAAGATCGTGGAATTTACAAGATTTATTGCCTCTCCATTTATTTCAATGTTGGACGGGCTATGAATAACATTTGGCAAAGTGAATTTGATACATTTAGTTTTTTTGGAATTAAGCAAAAGATTATTTACAGTGAACCAGTTAAGAACTAACGATAAGGATTCATTTACGTTATCGCATATACTGGTTTTACCTCTATCAACTTTAAAAATTAAAGACGTATCGTCTGCAAATAAAACTATATCACAAATATTTTTTACAAAAAAAGGTAAATCATTAACGTATACTAGGAATAAAAAAGTTCCTAGTATCGATCCCTGAGGTACCCCTATATCAATAATTGATCCCAAAGACTATTGGATAGATAAGACTGTATGAGGTCAATCGCCCGGTTTTTAATGCCATAATATTTTAACTCAGGCTCAAAAGTCACAAAAACGGGTTTCTCGCTATTTTCAGCAAAACGGTAAGTTTTGTCATCAAATTAGTTCAGGCAAAACTTGTAGATCAGATAATTAACTACTGATAAAAATTGGACACATACTTTTTTTCCTAAGAGCCACCGTTTCTGAGATATAACGATTCTAAAAGTTGGAAGAGTTGTAATCATCATAATATGCACACGTGGAAACTTTTTTTTTTATTTACACCGCTTTTATTATATTCAACCCTTTCCAATATCAATTCAATCCAATATCATTATTATTCAATCGTTTCAAATTAAACAGAATCATAACAGATCCGTGGAATAGGCCTAACGAGGTAACGAGGAAACCACGTTCAAAAAACGCGCTAAGTATACTACCTGCGTGGCGTGGAAACGTGTGCATAATTATGACGATTACACCTCTTCCAACTTTTTGAATTGTTTTATCTCAGAAACGGTGGCTCTTAAGAAAAAGGTAGATTGTCATTTTTTATAGTTAATTATCTGATCTACAATTTTTGTTGGTACTAATTTTCTGATAAAACCTACCGTTTTTCTGAAAATCGTGAAAATCCCGTTTTTGTGACCTTTGACCCCGAGTAAATTTTTCGGATCGGATAGATGAGGATTTTTTTGATATCATTTATGATAGTGTTTTGAACAATCCTACCAATTTTGAGCTGGGTGCGAATTATTGTATCTTCACTCCTATTTTTTTGTCTACTTTGCCCGTACTAAACTATAGGATGCTAACGGTCATTACCTATTCTGACATCTGGAATCTGGATGATTGAACACGGACATTGAGTTAACCCAGCAAATCGTTGTAAAAGTTAAATGTGAAAGAAGTGGCAATGAAGGCGTAATGTAAACATCATAGAGTGGGGTGAGGTGAACATACACTGATACACTGTCGATAATATTGCTTTGCTGCAGAAATAATTCCGGAATGATTTCCAACAGCGCGTAAACGGCGTATTAGACAAGAGATTGTAGCTTGCCTAAAAGAGCGAATTATCTATCATCATCCCTTATCTTCTATCAGTCATTGTCAATAAATTAATTTGAATTTGAATTCATTCATTCGTCGCATGCCTCGCTCGCTTCCGCTCATTCTGCTTCTGCTTGTGCGTGCGCTGCGCGCTCGCCGCTCACTGCGAAAAGTGTATAGTTTTATTTTACAATGAAGCATAATTTATGTAATGAAAATAAAAATATCGGCGTTAATTTTATGATTTTTGCATCGTTCATATAAATTTCAAGGTCCAAACCAGAAGTTTATGTAATTTAAACTGCAAGGGATAGCGTTTCAAAGAAGTTACGTGCGGTGGCTTGTGTCGTGTGTGATATTGATTTCTTTTATTTTTCTCTGAAAATATTATAAATTGCTATGTGCATCAAGTCCTAATCGTGTTAAGGTATTTAAAATGTCAGTTGTAAGAGGACGTCAGTGATAATGTGGCCGGCAATATGAAAACTAAAAATTTCCTTCTGTTCTCGACTTCTGTGTTCATAATCAGTTTATTTCTGATAGTGTTCCACTCGCAGCCACCGCAGTCCATTCAGAGCATCGTTACACAAACTCATCAGCATATCAAGGACTTCCAGGTAATTATACCTACCCACATCATTCTCATGGCTTGAAAGTTATGTGTGGATTTAGTTTAGACCATATAACTAAAGAGTTATTTTCTTGTTAACCATGCTCCTTTATTGTAAACATCTATTATCCATTGCCTAGAACCGATAGAACTATAATTTTTCTAGCAAAGTTAGCCAAGAATCCAAGTGTGCAAATGGCTTACTCAATGTCTGGCAGGTACCTTTGTCATACTTTGAGGGTGATTATTGTAATAGCAAGTTCTGCTTTTATATTAAGTTGTGAATACTTTTCACAACTCAATATAAAATAATATAACACTTCTTTGAGCTAGTGAATATTGAATTTCTTACGGTTTTAAAGTCCATATTATGTTTTTAACAGTTGGCATAATGGTTAGGGTCTATCTTACAATCACACAATAGCTAATGAGTTGTTTAAATATTTTATTATTATATGTTGCCATAATTATTAAATAATATTAGAAAGACAAGGACCGAGCGTAGTTAAACGCTACCCTAACTAATTATGTCATTACAGAATAGATGAATAATCTATGGAAGTTATAAGATGAATTTGTTATATTTCTCTTCAGTTAAAATACCTACCTACTTACCTACAAGCTTTGAAGATTTTGAAGCAAGTGTAATGTAATGTTGTGTTAGGCATCTGTGTCGGTGCAGGAGAGCCTGCGCGAGGTGCAGCAATCGCAGGTGGAGGCGGAGGCGCGGTATGCGGCTGTGCTGGGGCTGCATCCGGCGCCGGCGCGTTGGCACAACACCACGCTGCCGGCGCTGGTGACGCACGCGCGAGGCGACGCACACGCGCAGGCCGTCGGCTTCGTGCGCGACGCGGCACGCCTGCCCTACACCGTGCTGCTCTACGACCTGGGCCTGAAGCCCGCCTCGCTACAAATTGTAAGCGATGATCTAGCAAGACTACATTATTTAGATCATTACTTACCTGCACTATGCTCAACCTATTCACGAAGCCGTTCAGGTGCAAAACGTTTTGACTCGTTTTGAGCGATGTAGTGACTGACGTTACTATTAACGATCGATGTCGTTATACTCCTTAGCAGGCGATACAATAATTTTTATTTGCCAACGAAAAAACTGTCAGTTTGATGGAATTCGACGTACGTTTCAACGATATTATCGTTTCGATATGCCGAAATCGGTTTGCAGAGTAGGCGATCGACTAGCTTACAGCGTCGTGCCTATGTCATTTTGGAGCTGCGACTCTTGAGACGGGATCTCCCTGTACCGTTACGCCGATGGCGGAACGACGAGATGAAGATAAAGTTATAGATTATTTATTCAGATATTTATTTGCATAAACATGTGTAGATAGGATGATAATTATTATGTTTAGGTATGTCACAACATGTTTTACCGATTTAGTTGTGCAAACCGAGAGAATGGCATACTAAAGTGTATAAACAATAAATCAAATATTGACACTCAGTTGGTAGTAGCTGTGCCTTCTGCGCTGTAGGTTGAGGGTTCGATTCCCTCCCAGAACAAACATTTGTCTGAAGAACAAAGGTGTTTGTTCTGTGTCTGGGTGTTATAAAGTATCATGAGTAGGTATGTTTTTAAAAATATATATACGGACTATACTTTTGCGTATCAATGCAATCATGGATCTAAATAAACCCAGCTTATCTTCTCGTCTGTTTCGTGCCACATTTTTGGACATTAATGGAAACAGGTGGGGATTGTTTTCACAAATAATGCTACTTCAATTACATATAAGGACAGAAGTGAAAGAATTGTTTAAACAAGTTTAAAGTTAACTTTTCTGGAAGTAAGTATAGTTAGTTATTTTAATGATTATTTTGCAGATATCCAACTTCTGCAACTCGTCGAAGTGCGCCATCATTGAGTTCGACCTGAGCGTGTTTCCGTCGCACGTTAGCGATGAGACTATACACGCGTTCAGGCCTCTCATCATACAGGTAAATTACCTGCTTCAATGCTTGCTGGAAGAGAACTAGTTTCTTTCAGTTAGTTACAGTTGAGCTTTGGTGGTCTAGTGTTCGTGGCCCCGAAGCTCGTAGCTTCGAATCCGGTCGTACACCAATGCCTTTTATTGTTCGCTATAATGTATGTGCGTTATACCAGTACTCTCAAACGATGAAGGAAAACATTGTGAGGAAACCGAAACCGTTCGAAATTATCTGCCAAGTGCGCGAAAGGAGCCTCTGTGGTGCCGTTGCTTTCACCGCACAGGGCGAAATAACTGTTAACATGATAAGAAGAAGAATTAAGTTAGTACGTCGATCTTGTTCATTAGGTATTTACTGATTCCTGATTAAAATACCGAAAGGTGCCTATTGTAGGCAAGAACGTATAATACCTACCTACTTTAGTACAAAAAACAAACCGCTAATCACGACATCACAAGACTTCCTGTGACCTTATTTTGAGGCGAGTGTCGAGGTCGCCGCTAATAGCTAAGAAGAATGATGAATGAGTTTTGGCAACACATGAAATATTGTAGGTATGTACCTACATTATAGTCTCGTTAAATGCCTAACTGCCACACTAAAGTTCTATTATTAGGACGTTGTAATACGCGCAGCGACGATATTTTAACGATCAAAGGTATAGTATATAGGAAAATGTTGTAGTAAACTTTGCATTAACTTCAGAATTAATTCTCGTAGTATTTATAGGTACCTGTATAAGCAACTGCTATTTATATTTAGGCCTCCAGCTGGAACCATGGGAAAGGGGGATCTTTGAATCAGTAGTAGGATCCAAGCTCTTTCGATTCGATTTCTTTAAATATAGATTTGGTAAGTAGTACTTATAAGGGCTTCTAAAAATTACAAACCAAATTCAAATCAATTTTATTTAATACAATCACAAGGACTACGCTAGGTTAACTTATGTGCGAATTTCGGTGGTTTTATTAAAACCTTTTATTAAATGCTAGCGAAAGCAGAGCAATATTCTATCATATAAATACAACATACGTACATTAAGTCGTTGGTCGTGGCCCGAAATGGAACGTTCTATTGTGAAACAGCTATTGATAGTCAATCTGCAGATGAGACTCACCATCACCATATCAGGGCGATATAATACGAGTCAACCGGACAAAGGCAGGGCCCTTGTTCATACGATGAGTGTGCATGACCTCGCACTCGCACCTCTACTCCGATAACATACTCGTACTCTGCATCTACAAGATTTATTTATTACGGCTAATTGTGGGTCAGCTGGGGTAATTTGTAAGGTTGACTGTTAAGCCAGTTTTAATTACTTATACCCAAGACGACGGATTGGCAATAATATGAGTGTGGATGAGAATGGATATTTAACGACCGTAATCTCAACTCTATGTAAGGAGTCTTTCAGGAATGCTAACAACGCATGACAACGATGTCACCACCCCACATAAGTATAATTATTTGGAATAGCGCTAGTGAGCACTTGAGATAATAAGTGCTTGCCTGCAATGCCCCG
This sequence comes from Lampropteryx suffumata, assembly GCA_948098915.1. Classification (NCBI taxonomy): domain Eukaryota; kingdom Metazoa; phylum Arthropoda; class Insecta; order Lepidoptera; family Geometridae; genus Lampropteryx; species Lampropteryx suffumata. The sequence goes on from OX402546.1 coordinate 20,678,018, forward strand.
TACCTGCCCACAATACGTAACGAGGCTAGGCAGCACTTGACTCCGAAAGTTATTGATTTGATTTATTGCGGTTGCACTGTATTATTAATTGCAATAGTCCACGAGTACTCGAATCACATCGATGTATATCAGCAGCCTTACTTATAAACACCTCCCAACTTGAACACATCCTAAACACTGCTCTGGGTATCACATCTACCCCATGCATTACGTAAGCATCTACTAAATTATTATCGTACTAAATTTATAATATTTAAACTAGCTTAAATGGGTAGATTTTGATACAGCAGGAGTAGATACATTTGGTAGGAGTTTTTCAATAAGAATTATAATTTTGTGCATACTATTACTGCGGTCTCCCAACTCACCACATTGAATTAAAAGTTCCTGAATCAATTGAATATTTTTTATTTTATTTTTTTTCTCTTGAACCTATAGTGTCCCACTGCTGGGCAAAGGTCTCCCCCTTTACCTTCCACTCTTTGCGCTCCAAGGCCACAGTTTAATTATAACAAAATATAATATGAATATATTTTGTTATCAATATCATTAGCACTTTTTTTAAAACAATATTCGTATATTGTTGGTATGAGAGCAACCTCGGCAAGACACTATGTGCTTTCGCCCGCAAGAATCTTCCACAAGGTCGCGTTAAGGGGTTAAACGTAGGACTGAGTTCAACCAGAGTTTGCGTGACCGGTTGTCGGTAAAACGGTAGCGTAATAGGTACATAGTTGTTTAGAAAGAACCACAGTTTCTTGATGTATTGTGGTTTCATTGGATTACACTGAATCCTATAAAATGTCCGTTTCTTACTTACCACGACCGACGGGCATAGTAAGTAGATCCCAGACAGCCCAGCCCAGTGCCCACACACGTAAATCATCTTCGTGACTTTTCTTTGTTTTTTTATTATTTTGTAGGTTTATGTTTAAGCCAGCTTACTACTTGTATTTCATTACACACATACGAGTAGATAGGATGGGTAAGACCGCTATCACACGTTATTTACTAACTGATTCAAGTATGATTGCTTTCTGATTATCGCGTAGAGTAGTTCATAAAGTACTTGTGTAAAGTGTAAACGTTGATAAGATGCTGTTTAGTAAGTAAGGCTTGGCCACTTTGCAAGTAAATTAAACCCATGCAGGGTTTGCTTGTATTGTTATGACGAGTAAGTGCTCATATTATTTAAAACTCTTTACTTATTTAATATCCTGCTGTACGTATACGTACATACGATTGTTATTGATTATTTTTTCCCCATTTAATTATCCTTCTCTGTATGATACTGTTTTTTTTCCCAATCTGGATGAATACCCAAGAATTCTAACGCTTCCAAGCCGATACATATTAGTGGTTCTCATGGATATATCGCACCTTTATTTTCAAACCGTCACTATACAAAAAACAGAGATTTTTTGTTTTGAGCGCCATCTGACGCACCTCGTCTAACTCTATACTGTGCAAAAACACCCATGGTCAGTTTTTACTTTAATTCGCTAGAGGGAGCTAGTGTCGGTATGTCTTTTGGAGGGGCGCGCACTTGCTGTACACGGTAAACTGTCATTATCAGTCCCGGCGGTGAGAACTTTGTCAAATTCTGATGTGAATCTGTGCAGCATAGTGTCATTTTTTGGATAAAAACGTTGTTCCGCAGGCTTGATGGTAAGTATTCTGATTTGTTACTGGAATAATGTAGCTTTTTCTTTAATGACACTTTTAAGTTAATTTTTATCGCTAATAATTAATTCCGATAAAAGTTATTAGTGTCATTGTTTGTTTAGTGTCATTATTGTTTTATTTATTAAGGAATTTATGTTTTTTGAATAACATTAAAAATAAACTTATTTGTTTTGTGACACTTTAGCGTAATACTTTTGCACAATATCATACAGTACCTATACAGTACCGTCTTATTACACTATAGTAACTCAGGCTTCCTAAGTGATTTCCAATCAAAAAGGGTAGGTAGTTCTACCATAAAAGTATTTGGCCATTACTATCGGTTTACTGTCGTTATTCTATGAAATTTAATAAATAAAAATCTATACTACTTTAGACACTAAATTAAGTAATTAATTTGTTAACATTTTTGTTATTTTATTTGTTACAGTAATAATGCCTTTACCAAATCCAAGGATCAATAAAATCAAATGCATCATGAAAACAAAAAATGAGCCACAAAATAAAAGATCGCATACATTGTTGCCAAACAAGAACCAACCACTCAAAATGTCGTCCTCCGAAACAACTTCTAAGAACTCAACACAGCAACCAACTTCACCAAAATTACATGAATATGAACACCTGGAAAGAATTGAGTCTGAAAAACAGTTACCTATTCAACGTTTTCGTAATATCAGATCGTCTGATTCTTCTGAAAATGATAGCCGGCATTCAGGTCGGGATTTTTCTCCAGCTTCTGATGATGATCGTGAATATCAACCTTCGTCGGGAAATTCTTCATCCGGATCAGATAAGGGTCTACGGCGACCTTCCTCAAAAAAGGCACCTATTAACTCCATAAATTCAAAAAGTGCTCCTTCGAACTCCGGAAATGTTAGAGATTCATCATCCATACCACCATCGCGTTCTTCAAGTTCTTCTTCTAGTTCTTCAGGCAGTTCTCAGGATTCAGATTCGAGTTCATTTTCTGATTCTGATCAAGGAAATTCCAAACCGACCTCTGCCAAACGAGCTCGTACTAATACATCTGATGAATTTTGCACAGAAAACTTCAAACCTGATGATGCAAAGACCTTAAACCTTGTAGGTTACAGCTCTTCTGATGATAGTAGTATTTTGAGACCAATAAATTTAAACATTTGCCACAAAAAGAACCCGTCCAAAAATCTTGAACAATTGCCAGATGTAAGTGCCGATCTGGCGTTAAGTTCACCGTCTGAATCAGAAAATGAAAACCAAGATCCTGGACCTCCATCAGTTTTATCAAATGGAATCTGTTTAGCCTCTGACGAGCAGAATGGTCCAGAAATTAGAACATTTATTCCTGGTGCAATGTCTTGTATTCGTACGCTTTCGATCGAATCAGAAAATAACGGTCAACCAGCTGATTATTTCATACAGGGTGAATCATAGAATCGAACGGCTAAAAATGTTTCAAGCATTGGTGTTGTTGAAAGTCCTCCCGCACAAGAAGTGGAACAAGTAGATGTAAACTCTACTTTACATAATGAATTGATCCCTTCTCGGGGCCGGTCACGTACTAGACGTGGCAGTAGAAGAGATTTAGCTAAAGTTTTGCGCAATTCAGGACTAGAGTACATTTCATCATCGGGAAACCAACGCTTAATTAGTGAAAGGCGCATAAGGAGCCCATGTGGAAGCAAATGCCGTTTGAAATGCAGTGAAAGAGTTTCTGAGGAATGTCGTCGACACATTTGTAAGGGGTATTGGAAATTGGGATCTCTAAGTAGACAGAGGGAATTCATCAATTGTAACATGATCGAAATCAAACCCAAATACCAATATAAGAGAATGAATAACAATAGAAAGCAAAAACACGGTTTTTATTTGATGGTCAATAAAGAAAAAGTTAGAGTCTGCAAAAAATTTTTCAAGAACACTCTGGATATAAATGATAGACCTATAAGAACAGTTATTGAGAAACAAAATCAATATGGTTTGATTGAGGCAGAAAAAAGAGGGAAGCACGATCATCACGGCAGAAAGATTTCGGAAGCTAATTTATCTAGAGTTAGAAATTATATAAATAGTATTTCAAGAATAGAAAGCTATTACTTGCGGCAACAAACAACTAGAGAAATATAGATGGGGGAAAAACGTAACTGATCTGTACACAGATTATAAAAAGGAATGCATACAGAAAAACTTAGATCATGTAAAAATACATACCTACAGAGAAGTTTTCAAAGAAGAATTTAATATAAGTTTTTTCATTCCAAAAAAAGATCAGTGTGACCTATGTGTTTTGTATAAAAACGGAGAAGGGACGGAAAAAGAAAATTTAGAAGAAAAATATAGAAACCATTTAGACGAAAAACAACAGTGCAGATTACGACTTACAAGCTGTGCTCTCGAGGCACACTCGAGGTGATGTATCCGTGTTTTATTATTAGTCAAAATTAAATTGCTACAACTTTACTATTTGTGAATTGGCTACAGATCACACAGAATGCTTTTTTTGGAATAAGGTCGAAGGACATAGAGGAGCGAATGAAATTAGAACTTGCCTAGAATATTTGCAAAATAAGTCTGCCGTTTCGAGTGAACCTATAGAAGTGATATTTTATTCCGACAATTGTTGCGGACAACAGAAAAACTAGTTCATATTGTCTATGTACATCTGCGCCATTAAACACTGCCCTAATATTCAGCGCATCACCCACAAGTTTCTGATAAAGGGTCATACACAAAATGGGGGGGACTCCGCTCATTCCACAATTGAAAAACAAGTAAAAAAATTTTTAAAATCGGGGCCCATCTACGTTCCAGACCAATATGTAAACATCATCAAATGCTCGAAAAAGAAAGGCAATCCTTACTGTATGAATAAAATGAGTCAGTTAATTGTATGACATAAAATCTTTATCGGAATATAAATTCACAAAGAACACTGAAGGTGCAGCGGTCAAAATGGCAGATCTTAAAATAATAATAGTTGAAAAAGCAGAGACTGTCACAAACGGAGTCAAATTTTATTACAAAACATCGTACTTGGATGAAAACTATAAGGAATTTAAGTTACAAAAAACAAGTCAAATGCAATCCCAATTAAGGAGCTTGTATCAGTCAAAACTTCCCTTGGGTGAACGAAAAAAGGCAGATATTCTGTCTCTTATTCGATCGAACAGTATCCCGAGATATTACGCGTCTTATTACAATAATATAATTTAAGGGTTATAGGTACTCATTCACTCGCCAAAATGGTCCTAATCAATAAGACCAATTAGTTTTTGCCAATTAGTTAAACATATTTTCAGGTTTTTTTTGTTTTTATCGTTTATAACATTTTAATGTTAAGTATTTTGTTTAAACGTTCCTGGTGTATAAGACTGTTTTTACCAAATAGATTGTTTTTTAGCGTCATTATAGACAATTATATCTGTATTATAGTATAAAATAAGCTAAGCAATAGTGGCATTAAGTAAATTATGACATTGTTGCCGAAACAGTGCTATGTAAAAATGCAATAAACGTTACTGGAAAAGTGACACTTAAACAATCTTTTTTTTAAATCTCATATATATATATCATTAAAGCATATTTATAAATAAATTTGAATGCCAATAATTAGTTAAGTAACCAAATTAACTAATCACATTAAAAAAATACCAACCTCAGGTGTCTAGATACATTAGATCGAAATTTGAAATTTTCAAAACTTCAATCATCAATACTCAAAAAACAGGTTTTTTGTTTAGGGACGGTTTCGTAATAAAGGTGCGATATGTAGTTCGGCATCCAAGCAAGTACGAAACGCCAGAGCAAAGAATCACACGTTTAGGCACTAGGAGAATGGACCTTGAGGCTCCAATATGTCCAAGGCTGGACGTGGCAAGGCATGGCTGTCGGTTTCAGGCTTTTAGACTGTATAATGCTCTACCCACTGATTTGAAGAATATTAACAGTCCTATCATATTTAAACGGAAATTAAAAAAACTTTCTGTTAGTGTTTCTACTCTGTTGATGAATTTATGACATAAAACAGGACCTGACATAAACATTATCAAATATTATGACGTTATTAGTGTTATTATTATTTTTTGCTTTGTTTTGTTGATTTATATGTTTTTTTTTTAATAGTTTTTCTTAATTGATTATTTTGTGTATTTTAATTGTAATTAATTCATAGTATGTACATTCAAATACGATTTGTAAAATAATTGTTACTGAATAAATGAAATGAAATGATGGGTACCTACAATTTATGATTTTAGAACCAATGTCCAGAAAATTGAGAATGTTTACAACATTTCACTTTCAAAACTTTCGCAAGTTGTACTAATTTTGCCATTTGTACCTGTACAATTAATTTTATTTTCATATTATTAGTCAGTGTGGCGTTAAAAAGTATCGTTTGTCTTTGTTGTTCTAATCTCAATAAATAGAGATACTATTAATGATACACAAGTTTAAATTGACTTTAAATTCATTCCCAAAGTTATGGTAGTGTTGCATTAACCCGTTCACTACTAAGATGTATGTTATAAACGCACAATAACTCATTAGCTATTTAAAATCAATTTAAAAGTAAACAAATACCCGTTAGCAATATTAATTCTAGACGCGAATGTTTAAAAAATAATTTTCATTTTTACGGAGACTTCATCGACAAAATAATACGCAAGTAAAAACCCATGTATCTCAAAATGTATATAACTTTTCATGTTAATAACTGGGGCGCAGCGCAGTGCTAGAGTAGCTCTACATAGTCTTACATGATATTGGCTCTACTTATAATCACTCTATAGCTATATTGGTGTTTAAATATATTGCTATCTTTATTCATTGACATCCGAATGACGAGGACAGAGCATATTTAAACATCACGCTAGCTATGTACGTGTTTATAGGATTGAGGGTGAATCTATAACAGCTAGACCGATAGATTTAGAGCGGTGTCACCGCGCCTATATTCATTAAATTGGGAATTCAATGTCGAAGTGCTGACCTGATGAAAATTTATGTGTTTTCGTGATTTATATAAGAGGTGTGCCCGGGTGTTGGGCTGTTACGTATTTATATATCCATGTAGATACATTTAAAATCAGCGCGTATCGTTTTTGTCCATATTCATTGAATAACTGAATTGACTAATATTATATCAAAGTTTGTTCAGGATATTATTTAAGAAACGCAGAAAAAACATAAACAACTTGCCCTATAGTATACATGCAAGCTGTAGCAGCTAATACTGCAGTAGCATCAAGCTTAGTTGAGTCCGGTTTTGTGTCTGAATTAGTTTTTAACCATGGATAATTTTGTTAGCATTCATTCAAGCCAAAATAAATAATTTTCTATTCCATTATATGTATACTTTAAATTGTTGGATCATACGAATTTAGTGAAAATTCGAGTGTAGGTATTAGGTTTGTTCCTACCAGGCATTCTAGTGTTCTGAAAATTTTGGTTCTAGAAGTTTACCTATAAATTATCAGTGCGACATGAAACGAAATCGTACATTTTTGTTATCCGTAAAGCTTTCATTTTGCTTGCTTGCAAACTTGGTGGCGGACTAGACTCGTTATGTTTTACTGCGAATACCTATGCCGCGTGATCGCCAGACGCATTAACGTCGGTGTACGTCATCTGTACGAGTTGAAGCTGTAATTTTTATAATTAAAATATATGCGAAGATACATTTTGACAATTAATTGTGGTTCGTTTCATGGCCACGGCCGCTTCGGCATGCGGATCTGTATCGGCTAGACAGCTGCTGCACAAAAATAGGATCTTTACCGTAGAATACGTATACGAATACTTCAAGTTCTTACCATTTCGTCTTTCCCATTTCCACTGAGCGAGAAATAGCAGAGCGGAACGAAGTAAAAGAGTGTTTGGCCTTCAATAATCGCTCGGCAGTTTTCCGTGAAATTCTTACTTAATTTGACATTACTGCCGGGCTATTGTGTAATTCTGATACCATCGAAACATTGATACTAAAAGGTTTCAGTAACTATTGATGATTTGTTATTATGATTGATGATAAGTTGATGTTAATCGTAAAACATGCTGTCATATGATTAGAAACAGAACGTACTTTATACCAATCTCTCTATGAAATAATGCCTATCGCTACTCGAAACCGATAGGCATCGATCGTATCGTGAGTTCCATAATCGCCACGCTGGTCTTTGTTTTCCAACTTTTAACTTCTTACACTCGTTCAGTTCGCTCATCGCCGGCTCGTCTGCAGTGGAAGCATTTTATAAATTTAACCGTTGCGAAATAATCGGCGAGAGTACTTACAAGGTGCGGAGCTCGTCCCGTTCGCAGCGGAGGGCGGTCATCGATAGTCACGCGTCCGACGCCGCCCCTGTGGTCTTCCAGGTCGCAAATGAGTTTACAAAGGATGGAGTATATTTCAGCACGCGCTGAGCCGGGTGGGCGGCGTGATATTCAGCGAGGCGTGCCTGCGGTGGGGCGGCGGCGGCGCCTCGCTGGCGGCGCTGTGGCGGCGCGCGGGCGCGGGCGGGGGCGGCGTGCTGGCCTGGCCGCGTCGCGCCGCCGTCACGTCGCTCACGCATCCGCGCATGTTCCACCATCTGCACGCCGCGCCCGACGACTTCCTCTTCGTGCAGATGGTGGACGCCGAGCGCCTCGTGCTGCGCGCCGAGCGCGAGTCCGCGCGCGCCCTCATGCGCGCCTGGACCCGATGCGCGCTCACCCTCGACTGCATCATGCCGCTAGGTACTGCACGCATCACCCGGCCTCGATTGCGGTTTCGCTTTCGAATCGAGTACCGTAATATAATGATGATGTTGCGTGAAATGTCGAGATATTATTTTAATACCGACTCTTGTCGATCCTTATCGCAAATAATATTATTACAAATTGATGGAGTTGGTAATATTATAAAGATATATCTCCATAATACAAGCTATGCCGTTCCGTGCTGGATGGGATCGGTTGCATTGTTCGCGAATATTTGTTTACGAATGTGTAATGTGCATTCCAGGTGCGCAGTCCGGCGGGTGCCGGTTCGATAAGAAGCCGCAGTACCGGTACTCGGGGTGCCACGAGCGCGACGCCTCGGCGCTCAGCATCCTGCTCGGGCTGCGCTCCGGCTTCGAGGAGTCGCAGTACGCGGCGCGCGACGAGCGGGAGAACCTGTGGCGCCGCGTCACCGACCACCGGGCGCTGGCGGACCTCGACCTGCTGCTGCGCAACGCCACGGACCACGAGGCCACGCCCCCCACTCCCCCTACTCCCGCCGCACCGGACGAGCTCACGCCCCCGCCCCCGCCCCCGCCGGCGCGTTGAACGCTCCGTACCGTATCTGACCCCGTACCTGTGGACGCTCGGACTGTGCCCTTACCTTACCCCTATCTGCGCTGGAAGAGAACGGAGGTTCTAGACAAGAAGCCGCTTACTGTTGGTCTACGGAATGATCGAATTGTATAAATCATCCTATTTATAGTGACACTAGCTTGTGATAAGTCGCGCGACTGAAACGCGACCGCTGCTGTCGTTCCCGTACGATTTGATCTTTCCGCTAAGGCGCTAACGTGAAGAAAAACTTAGCGTGAGGTATTTGTGTAGACCCCCAGGACGATCCTCGAGCGATCATCGGTCGGAGAATAGTCGAGTATCTTCTCTCGAATGCATGCGAGCCGGTCTCGTAAATACCGGCGTCTAGCGAGGCGCCTGCGAGCTATCTATCGTGCGATCCCATGACGGCTGAGATTGCGCTCGCGATTTTTTGTATATAATTCAATACGTGTCGAGTCGCGTCTGATAAAAGACATTAAGATAGGTACGCGAGTGAAAACTGGGAACCAATATTATCTATAATTTAATATGCAACTTTACCCTTTTATGCTCCCTATATAAATTACGCATTGCCTCGAATTTACGGTTTTAAATTAGTATATGTGATATTCGATTTGATAATTATTGTACCTACCGTATAATATATTTAATCATTGTCTCTGCGCACACAATAACTCTGCTTTTGATAAGGTGCATTTTGTTGTGGCAGCTGCAGAGTTCTAAACTGAATGTTCCCAACCAGTGGTGATCGGTATAAATTTACCCTTTAGATAGATAAGTAGCACGTAAGCGACGCATGTACGCATGTACGCATGTACGCACGTACGCATGTACCTTCAGTTAGCACTAGGTATTTCATTTGGTTAAACAAAATTATTTAAGTATATTTTATTGTTAAATTGTTTTAGTACTAAATTGAAAAATATCGGTTATTTAAATATGTACTGTGTTTTTTGTGTAATTGTTTGTACACATTATATGAGAATAGTTATGTTATTCAACTTAGATTAATCTTGTATTCACGTAGACGTGACGTGTATTCTCGTTGGAACTCGCGATACTCATTAGCCCTAAGGTTCAGTTCACAAATGAAGGTGCGAGAGAGTGAAATGACATGAAAGAAGGTTTGTGTTTCTGTTTGTTTATAATCAAGAACACAGCTAGTGGTTGACAGTTAACCGCAATACTTGTATAGCTTGTATCCACAGGCTCGTGTTGCGTTGTCGCTTGGTTAGGGTTACCAACGTCCAGCTGTGTTCTCGCTTCTATATACGAGTATGTCGAAATGCAGATTCTAATAAGTGAATGGTGAGAACATAGAAATAAGTATTCCATGTTAACTTTGTTTAGTTTAACGACACGACTGATTGGTTGTGAATCGAATATAATTTCGAAGGCGAGTCGGTTCTTTAGTACAATTACCTACTTAGTTCGTAAAGTACAATGTGATATACTTAAAGTGTGGAGTGAATGCGCGACTCAGTGAATTCATATATGTACTGCCTGCTTAGTTTTAAAAAATCTCATACTGGCACCTCATCTGGTATATATTATTGTTAATTTGGATAATAACGTAATATCTACCAATGTTTTCCAGAACCAACTGAAGTGTCAGTACCAGAACGAATGTAAACATACATGCTACATTTAGTAGTTGTTGTATATCTATACACATTTATATGATAGTGTTGTCAGACACATAACTGCCATAATTATAGGTACAATTATCAATTCATCAAGAGCATTAGTAAGATTGGTCGCGCGGTTAAGGATCTCAGTGTATGTATAAGATAGCTAGCATGTAATGACCAAATTGTAATATAACTAAAGCGCTTGCATTTTATCAGTGGGAACTAGTTCCGCTTCAAAAATTAATTTCCTTATTAATTGCGGTCTCGACGGGGCGCTAAAGATCAGGTTATCTCAGCAATCACGCAAATTTCTTAATAACTTTGATGGTTTTAAAATAATATAATCTAGTCGATAATGTACCAAATAGAAATAATTATTATGTAATTACAATTTTTTTCTCCAAAAAAATATGAGGTTTCTATTTCACCAATGGGTGAAATGCTTCAAAATAGAATGGCAAAAAATCCTTACAAACTAAATGACCATATCAAATTAAATGTATTCACATGCTTATATTACCTACTCCACCTACTGTTAGTTCAAACATAGGAAACTGAGATTGCAACATTATAATATAAAGAATTCCATTAGATAGTAGTATCCTACCATAAAACGCAGGTTAAATGGTACTATATTTTTTTTTATTTTTTATTCGGTTGTTATGAAGAACCGAAGCACGGATTAAACTACAAATCCCATACAAACTATCAGTTTACGATAGTATAGCATGTTCGTGCTTGGATCTTAGATAATGTGATTATTTAGGAATCTCTTATGCAATATTATTGTAGTCTAAAATGAGGGCCCTTTCCTACCACACGCCATGATTGTGTGCAGAGTGCACACAGTCATGGCGTGACAGAGAAGTACAATGATGTAACATCAATATGATTATTAGTAGTAAATGACTTAGATAATGCATTATGATAATCCCTCCTTCCTCGCTATCCTTCAGCATAACATCAACTATCTTTGCAATATGTAGTAAAACATTGCTTTACAAAAATCTTGAGATTACATACATACTAACATAATTAACAATTATTTTATTATCTCTTTTATATCAAAGAATTAAACGATTCGTTGTGATAATATTTTTGAATGTTTAACTTCAATTTTATAAAAAATTGTAATGTTCCAGTACAATGATTGCTTGCGTTATTTTTAACAACAATTTTTGTATTTTATTGCGTTTTATAAAGCCGCAGCTTCTACTGTGTATACCGAAAAGAGAGGGTTATTGATTAAACATTAATACAATTTCAGAATTATTGTTTTTCATTTATGACATTTTGTACCTTTTAGGCTCACGAATAACCCCCAAGCAATTCCTTAAATCGACAGTTACTCCTATTCTAACAATGTCTGTAGGGTTAGTCACAAGCAAGTTTCAAAATCCCACTCCAGCAAAGATAAGTATACATAGATACTCACATTTGCTGTATAATTTAATAAATAAAAAAAATTGCGTTTACTGGATGGGAACGAATCCTAAAATGTTCTGCGCCTTTCCTTAGAAAATGCTACTATGAATAAAAAGTAACAACTTCCATGAATGCATTCTATATTTTTAAAATAATCACAAGTCATAAAAAAATTAATAAGTACACTTTGTAGAATGTTTTATACAAGCTAAGGTAGGTAGGGAAATTTATAATATAAATGCATTAATATTTTTTGAATACTTACTACTAATTGGCACTATGTAATACTGATTGTGCCATCCTTCTCATTAAAACATACTTAGATAGATATACAACAATATAAACAAATGTGCAAGAATATCGGCAAAACTATTTTAACTATCTACAAGACCGATTGTTGTACTATGCCGGCATTGAAGAGCATCGCCAAGAATTGTTAGCACAAATTACTATAATGATTTACATCGTGTACTACATTTATTTTTATATTAAATAATTCGTTCTCTTATAACTTTTATCAAAACGAATGCATGATTAGATTGATCTGCAAGTGCAGAAAGTATAAAGAACTTTATGGGTCCATTTGTACTAATTAAATAAAAGTATATTTACCTATTGCCGCACTACAGTCCTTAATGGTTACTTAAGTAACCATTTGTCAAATCTATATCTATTAAAAAGTAGCTCTTTAGTATGGACTACGGAGCTATATACTTAAATAATAATTAAGGATTTGAGTGCGGCTATTCGACTATTCGTTGTTAGTTACAATAATCATTCACTGTGCAATGACTAGATGATGCAATATTTTGTGCTACTGAATCATTCTTGAATGCTAGGAATTACTCTCTTTTAAAGAACCGAGCGAGCTGCCATGCCATGGCACGTTACAAAATAATGTATAAAATTTATTTAGTTACTGAAGAGAGGTCAGGATCGTGAACAGGATCGTGTAGAGCTTTTAAATTCAGTATAACCGATACTGAATTTAAAAGCTCTACACGATCCTGTTCACGATCCTGACCTCTCTTCAGTAACTAAATAAATTTTATTAATTAACAATCATTATAATCGTGTTGTCCGGAACCCGGATGTCTGTATTGTCTGTTAAAATTTATAAACAACGTAATAACAAGCCAATGAACAGCGCTTCATAGGTACCCATGTCCTATTATAATGCATACATTATTTTCGCTCAAGTCAGCGCCAAATTTAACTAAATAAAAAACATTCAATAAATAATTTAACACGATTTTAAAATATATACTATAGTAACCTACTTGTATCTGCATAAACTACAGGCGTGTACGTATTACTATAAAAGTAGTAACGCTTTTCTTATAATTGTGTACAACGTTTGCCTACATAGTGATGTACAGTACACAATCCAATAAATATAATTAGTGCCAAAAAAACTGCGCTAAGTAACATTTTAACTTAATTATTTACCAAACAATTATACCTACTATTAAAATAGCTAGCTACACTCATTTACAAGTTAGTACTAATGAGGCGTGAAGAAAGAGTTATCTTTTTATCGACCGACGCGACGTCAGCAAAGCTCCGCACTCCGCTCCGCAGAACCCTCTTCGCCTATTTGGTCAGTGCATTAGGGTGCCTTACCACCCTTTAGGCTCTTGACGTTATGTTTTATTATTTTTAAAAGAAAACACTGTTTGTTAAGAGTTATGGCGTAGATAGACTAGATGTTCCAACTCCTAGCAAATCAACTATGCTAAGCTACGCTGAGCGCGGTCACTTTTTGGATCTCGAGTTGATAGAATTGATCGAAACACACTTTTTAGAAAAGTAGAAAACATTAGTGTATAAATTACGTACGATTTACGGATAGGGATTGGTTTAGGTTTAGGGGTTCGGCTTGAGTTCGGGTTTCTTCTCGTCATCTTTAAAGAGCAACGGCGTCATGCCGAGGAAGCAGCCCAACGTGATGCCCAACACTCGGCCCTGGAACATAACGTACAAACCAACTCGATTAATAACTATGGATCACAATACTACTACACAACATTCAGATTACAATAAGTTATATCGAAGTAGGTAATATGGTATAGATAAACAGAAAATACAATGACACATGGCAAAACACGTCGAGAAACACAACACGGGTTGATTCTGTGTAATAATGTTATCTTTAGACTTCTCAAATCACTATCTCTGTATAAATAAACCGTGTAGATAGTGGTTGCAAACCAAATTTCTTATGACCTTTAAACGCCCTTGGTAGAAAGGCTTGCCCAGCAAACCACTGGCAGAAGCGGTGGTTTCAAACCGTCTAGCCGCTTGTTTAAAAGCCGCTTGTTTGTGTGTGAGGTTATCACTGAATTCATCGAGTTATTTAGAGACCCTGTCCCCAGTACCCTGTCTTTGGGAAAAAAACGTCTAAGGAGTACAAAGACTCGACCCAAAAAAATTATGTTTTTTTCTTCAAATGCACACAAAAATGCAATACAAACTCCAAACTTTAGAAATTTTGATAAATAAGGAGCCATGGCGTCTTTGTAAATTGTAATAGTACAGAAACTGCGGTTTCAAACCGTGTAGCAAATGCATAAGGCTCAACTCAATACAATAAATTAATGATGTCGGCAACTGTTAATGGTCTCCTTAATGTAACCTAACTTTGCACACTTATGAATCTGGCATTAAAGCCAAACTCCTTAACGAAATAGTCGGCGAGCACAGCGATTCCTTTCAAATGATCATGTTGGCCCACCTTACCTGGTGATAATGGTCCGAGACCTACTAATTACCATCAATGAGAATATAAACCCTACGCTAGAATTACCTTGTATTAATTGAATAGTTTGACATAATTATTAATACTATGATATAATAAGATATTTGTTTTATATTTCATTTCAGTCTCATCCCAAATATATTTTGTCTTTATAACAAGTTGGCTTCTTCTCCTAACCTATTCTTTAATAACTTTATCAGATGTTATTAGATCAGAACTAATCTATATAGTAATACGTGAAGCAAAAACTTTGTACCCCTTTTTACGAAAATTGCGCGGATGGAGGAGTATGAAATATCGCAAACTTATAGTTCATATAGAGAAAGAGAAGGAGTGCAGAATGCAATTTTTTTTTTTAAATTAAGCATAAAAATACATAAATGATTAATTAATTATGGTCGAATTTCGACCAGTGGGCGACCACTAGTTATACTAAAACGCCGTGTTGATTGTAATCCGTTTTGTATTTTTAATAAACAACTAAGCATAAATATAATTGAATACAGACATACTCAAGCAAAGTCGAGCTTCTTGCCATCAGCACCTAAATTCATCTAACATGAAAGACGATTCTAAATAATCCTTGTGATTGTATTGAATGATAGTCTTGAATGATGATAGATATGGTAACGTACGACATTAGCGAAGCGCCGGCTGACTGGCATGTCGAGCTGTACTGGCGAGAGCGCGGGTCCGCCGAGCCCCACGAGGATGGCTGCGCGCTCCACGTAGTACGAGGAGCCGATGCCGATCACGTCACTGATTGTGTTGCCTAGCGCCGCCGCGCCCATCGTCGACAGCGTTATGTACGCGCTCATGCCGCTCTCGATGCGATCACCCTGCACACAGATAATCATCACACTACACTTGTTTTGTGAATATTTTCAAAAAAACGAGCAGCTTTCCAGTAGTCCCTTGTGATGTGTAATATCTGACATCTCAGTAAAATGGCTTGGTACCACCTGATAGTCAACTATACCAATGCGCGCTCTATTAGTCAAATCAAATAGTGCTCGCTTCCTTGGCATCCTGTTATACACTTCCATCCCTTTTCACAAATTGTAGGCAAGCGGGAGGCAATATGTTACACATCGAAAAGGATGTAGAGATTACATGCCATCATAACTTTATTGGTTGATAATTTGATATAACACATCTTCTCTGCTCTGATCATTAATAAATGTTCAGACTTGAGATTCAAAATAATGTCATCTGTTAGTAAGGAAAATTTTTTTTGTCATAAAAAAAGTTACTGATGGTATTACTAGCAGATGTTTGCTTAGTATAGAACCCAGCATTACCCAAACTCAGAACCCACAGCTGTCAATCATCTGGTTCCCATAGTACAAGCAATGCTTCATTTGAGGCTACATGGTGTTGTGTAAATTATCCAACAGTACCTATTATTTATTTATTCATGTGTGGTATTAAAGTTTTTAGCCATTTTCATTGATTGACATTAGAATGCCAGGATCAAACAGTACATTAACGGCACGCTAGCTAAGTATGTGATTGAGATAGATGGTAATAGTCCAGGATCCCATGTCCATTTTTGCTTTTGATTACTATCAAGCAAATTTTACTAACTGATTTTTTTTTATTAAATTTGTCCTACAAAATCTATGGTTTGATCAGAGTCCCTTCCTTCCAACATGTATTGATAACGATATCATCATAAATGATTACTAACCAGCTGATTATTTTATTTTTACTTAGTTAATGTTTATATAATTTAACAGTCATATTGTCCTACAAATTGCGTGGTACGTTATCCCGGTCCTACGCTCTGAAATTGGATATCAAGAATACTTTTGAGCGTAGGACCAAAAAAAATCAGTTAGTAATAAATATTTGAAAATCATAAAATCAACATATATTATCCTTGCTTCCTCTGTTAGCTACCACGATAAAGAGTTTAGTACAGGAAATTGTTGGGCGTCTCATCAAAATGAAGCTACTTACGGAAAATTTGCTTGATAGTAATCAATAGCAAAAATGGACCAGGGATCCTGGACTATAAGCTTTTCTTCAGATTCTTAATTATTGTGAGATCTTGGGACAAAGGAGTACCCTAACAGTTCTTCTATATATTGTTCTGAATACCCTCTCTCCTTGCTATACATTGTATACTCACAGCAATTATCATTATGAAGTTGTCCAAGAAACCAAAACCAATGAAGGGTATTGAGTTGGATAAGGACACTGGAACAAAATAATGCTTCCTGTAGGTATTTGTTAATCAGAATACAGCATCAAAGTAAGTGAGTAGTCTGTTTTAGTGTTACTTACAGTGAAATAACTCCTTTGTGGAAGGCTTTGAAACAGTTGCAGCTGAAAATTATGAAAAAAAGTTATTAGACATGTGAATACATAACCAACAACCTATTTATTAACACAAAGCTACTATACTTTAAGTTTTAGATAAAAAATCACAATATTGACTATTATGTGTGAATCAGAGAAAAATATATTTTAATTAAACCAAGATAATCTCTAAACTGAAAAAGATATGGTGCAGTCAAAATGAAGTAGAGTCAATGACATCATCATGTAAATACTAGACTAAACCAGATTCCACCTGTTTGAAAGTGTGTTACCATATTTCTTCTTCAGCCAATCCTCTGGCACTGGGCAGTAGGATCCTGTTGGGTCTACATCTCCTAATGTGGGCACTTTGCTAGGTCTTCCAAACTTACTCCTCCATCGTTGCCCTGCAAGTTTATCTGAAAATATATAAATCACAAGCTACTTCTCATTTTGCACTAAATCAGTGAGATGGGACACCAATATATAAAAGGTTTACCTTCGAATTCTTCTTTTATTCTATTAGATTCATATTCCTCCAATGCATTGTGTAACATTTTTCTCTCGTCATCAGTCAGGCGAAGCGCTAGCTCTGTGGCATGCACCTTCGTCATTGGTCCGGTGATCTGTGTTGGTTCCTCGAAGTCCTTGGAAGTAGGGCCAAGCCCTAAATTGCGTATTTGAGTAACTGCAGGTGCTATATTTTTAAATCTCGAACCACCTACCGTGGCACTATGTCGAACTTGTAACTTGGAAGATGTATGACAACACATGTTGAATATTGAAGTCGATCGTTTTGCGACTGCGAACCATGCTGCTTTCATTATATCTATAATAGAACAATATTTAGTAAACGATCAACAAAACCTTTTTCGCAAGTAATAAACTAACTAAAATAAAATAAACAACATACTGAATGAAGTACTGCCTGAAGTACTAAGATTCCGTTCTGTCCGTCCACAGATGCCATGCCACAGCCACAGATTATGACATGCACAGACATACTAAGATTGGTAGATAATGAGAATAGGGATAAGGTAGCAGTATCGACAAATGTAGCAGTGCGACAGTAATAATAAAATGCGAAATCAGTAGGAAGTCTCGAAAAAACTACGAAAGAGATTTACTCTCACTACGCTTCACTACTCTCGAGGATAGACACCTACGAGGAGATCTCCTCCTACCAGTGCAACCAGCTAAATATGCATAACATCTTGAGAAGAAAAGATCAGAGACCGTTACGTGGCCACCAGCTAAAACCCATTCGTTACCCAGCCTGCTTACTTGTCTCTTACTTCTCGCTTATTTCTTGATCAGAGTAACAGCATTCTGTTGCTCAAGAAGTGATAAGAGGCAAGTTTAGACTGTCCTGTCCACAATTGGAATGCACTACAGATGACATTCTTACTGCTACCACTGTCAATGCGTTTAAAAACAAGCTGGACTAACTTGACTACGAACTAACAAAAATCAGTGCTCCAAAATATTAACCAATAAATAAAGACTATTTCAATACTGTGTGATATAGACATTATCAGCGGTAGTTGCTCGTCTATCATAAATAAATATATAAATAAAGTCTACAGGCATATTTTCGCCTTTAAGTTGTGTGAAAAATGAGTAATAGACCAGTACCTAGTTGCGTATGTCGCGCACATTTGGAGTGAGGCCATAGAAAAATACGGTGAAGCATTAGCTGTTTCACTTGACATCTCAAAGGCCTTTGATAGGGTCTGGCTAGCCTTATTGGTAAGCTTCCAGCCTACGGATTGCCAGTTCAGTTCTGCTCATGGCTTGCTGACTTCTTGAGGGAAAGATCCATTCGAGTAGTTGTTGACGGCTGCTCGTCTGATCGATTGGCAATTAATGCCAGTGTACCTCAAGGGTCAGTGCTCTCTGCCACACTGTTTTTACAGCACATAAACGATCTGCTTATGCCCGGAATTATTGGGTATGCAGACGACAGTACAGTTGTGGAGAGATACTTTGCCAACGCACGAGCCAGCAAAACTGACATGCTTATGCGTCTGGATTTGACTCTCCAGGTCGTGTCTGATTGGGGCGATGCCAATCTTGTTAAATTCAACGCATCCAAAACGCAAGCTTGTCTCTTTTCGGCGAAAAAAAGTCAGTCAAGTCCCCGTTTTCCGAAATGTACCGGTATCTGTAGAAGATCATTTCGAACTCTTGGGAGTTTCACTGACTCGGACTCTAAATTTTGGCTCCTTTATCGAGTCTAAGGCCAAGACTGCTGCCATGAAGCTAGGCATCCTCAACAAGGTGAGGCGATACTTTACACCTGGACAGCTTTCCACTTTATATAAAGCTCAAGTCCGGTCGGGTATGAAGTATTGCTGCCATCTATAGGATGGTTCAGCCAAAAACCAGCTGGGTGCTTTGGACTCGATTGAGCGTAGAGCATTGAGGGTGATAGGTGAGCAGCTAAATGCTGAGACTAAGTTCCAGAGTCTCGAGCAACGGCGTAAAGTTGCTTGCCTTTCGATCTTTTATGGAATACATTTCGGAGAATGTGCCCAGGAATTGCATGATCTCATTCCACCATTTCTTTTTCACAACAGGACAAACAGACGCACCGCTCAATACCATTCATACCTTGTCAGTCTACCACCCTTACGAACAAAGCGCTTTGCTTCCACATTTATAATGCGTACAACCAAGGATGGGAATGATTTGCTGTTGTCTGTCTTTCCTGAAAACTACAATTTGTGTCTCTTCAAGTCAAGAGTAAATAGGTATCTTCTAGACCTACGAGCCCTGTCGTCGGCCACATCGTCGCTTAACATCAGGCGAGTTCGTGGTCAAACGTAGGTCTATCTATGATAAAAAAAAACCTTTATTATTAACGTAGACAGAGAAAACAATAGACACATGGTGATCGTGCCGCGTGTGAGATAGAACGATAGGTGGGTGGTGTTGTCACATTAAAACTTTTACCCTAGTCCTAAGTAGTCCTAGATTTATTCGAGACGTTATGTTGTAGTAGAAATATCTAGAGCTTTCCTCTCTATCACAAAACTCAAACTTTTTAACAGATGTGTGATATACTACTTTCGGCCGCTGGTTTGAACAGACGTGTCTCTAATTTATATTAATATACACAAATAATCACTTGCTGACTCGTAACCTAGTTTACCAGGCAGTAATCTGTGTCGTACCTACACGTACGTTAGGTATTGAATATGTTTAGTGATTTAGTGAAAATGGACGGTTTTTATTAACATTGTAATCACTTGAGAATTGCAAAATGGACAACAGTCCTTTAAATCGGAGCACCAGGACAGCTCGCTCGCCGCCGCCATCGCCCTCGCCCGCATCCACACCCGCATCTCGCCCTAAAGTACCGACCCGAGAGGATGATGTTTTGGAAATTATTTCTACTGCCGAAATACAGAACTGGATGTCGTCCATCGAGCAATATCTAAGTGAAGTGTGCTCTATTGCATCAGAAGGTAAGCTGAATTCGGAGCAGAAGCTTCGTATCAGTTCTCTGTGCCGTTAAGTTGGTAGTGGTACATAGCAGATGGCAGTACATTACCAATCATTGAAGCAGAAAGCCTTGAAAGCCCACTCCTCCACTCAAGACCTGAGAGACCAACTTAATTTGTCTCAGCGGCTGCAAGAATTTAAGCAGAGTATTGAGCAGTCCTCGAAAGCAGCAGCGGGAACTTCCTTTGCCGACATGGTTAGAAAAGGGGCGAATAACTACATCAAGCCGTTACATTTGAGTTCAGTGGCCATTTATCCTAATGACAAATTGAAGTCAAGCGAGGATACGAAATCCCTCGTACAAAAAATTATCTGCCCTGAATAAATGAAGCTTCATGTAAGAGGCCTTCGCAAGACAAGGAATGGAGGTGTTATAATTAGCACAGAAACGAAAGACGATATCGAAAAGCTCAGGAAATCGGTGCAACTTACAAATTCTGGCCGTATAATCGACAAGCCGCATAAACGGCGGCCAAGAGTTGTAGTTATCGGAGTGCCCTCATCGATGTCCGGTTAAGCCATAAGTCAGGCAAGAGAAACGCTGAGACCTGCAACTACCTAATCGAAGTGCCTGCCAATATACGCAAAGAACTCATAACAAAACATAGAGTATATGTGAATTGGTCGTCTTGTCCTGTGCGTGATTTTACCTTGGTCACACGATGCTATAAGTGCCAACAGTATGGTCACGCGGCCAAGTCATGTCGGGAGTCAACACACATTTGTAGATATTATGTGTATCATTGAACATTGGATGGTACAATCTGAGGTACTTCCTTTCTACAAAAATTACAATATTGTCAGCAGCTATAAACGCAAGAGCGCAATACGTGGTGGCTAAAAACACGTTACACACGTACACGTAGTGTAAAAAATAACTTAAAATGCAAGGAGCGTAAGGATATTAGAAATCTTTCTATTGAAAGAATTATTGAGGTGTCGTGTGTCGAGCTGGAGTGGCATGTCGTCGTGAGCGTTTACCGTCCTCCCAATGCTGATTTTGGGTTATATGAATGCACTATGGAAGAAGTATTGCAAAAAATAGCTTGTGATAAGATCATAATAGTTTGTGGTGATTTTAATATAAATAATCCGATTGATCCATTATCTGAAAGACTTTTAAAGTTATTTAAGTGTTTCAATTTATGTCCTCTTTTTGATGAACCTACAAGAGTGACACTAACAACAGCCACTTGTCTAGATAACATTTATTGCAGTTGCACACCAGTTCATAAGTGTGTACTAAAACATTTTAGTTCTAACCATTACGGTCACTGCGCCACCTTTTCTTGTGATCGTATAGTTGAAGCTCAGAACTTTACTCACCGACCTATTACAGAGAGCCGCATCAAAACATTTCAAAGTAGAATTGAACACAAAGTTTCCCTTGTACCATGCATCGATGATCCAAATGATCTTTTCACCACATTGTCTAATTTAATAATTAAAGAACATGCTGATATATTTACAGTAAAAACAAAAAATTGTGCTAGATTTGTCGACTGGGCTACACCGGGTATTTATAGAAGTATTATACATTGTATGAATTATATGCTACCAGAGAGACAATGTTAGATGATCCAGTTTTTATCTTATACGTTAGGAATTACTCAAAAGTCTTCAAAAAAGTTTGTCATGCGGCTAAGTCACTGTTTTTGAGAAAAATAATAGAAAATTCAACAAATAAAATAAAAGCAACTTGGAAATTAATTAAATAATGAAACAGGTAAATCAAGGGCTCGCAATAAACAGTTCAAATTAAATATAAATGGTACAATTTTGACTAAAGAACAGGATGTTGCGAATGCATTTGATAGTTTTTTCTCAGATATACCAAAAATAGTGTCCAAATCGTTAAACTCTTCAGCCTCCAGAGCTTCCGTTCTATTAGAATCTAGTAATGCAAAATGTAAGAATGAGTTTAGTTTTAGCTACATTAACGAGGCTATTGTAAAAGCATTCAAGTTAATTAATATAAAAAATACAGAAGATCTTTGGGGAATGTCTACAAAGGTGCTGGGTGTCATTATCTTAGATATTGCACCATGTTTAGCTTATATTTTTAATAGATGTATCGACGAGGGAGTTTTTCCCGATCTCATGAAACACAGTAAACTCATTCCTATGTTTAAGTCTGGAAGTGAAAGTGATCTCGCTAATTATAGACCGATATCAATATTACCTGCTTTAAGTAAAATCTTTGAAAAAATAATTCTTAATCAGTTATTATACCACTTTAACGTTAACGGCCTGCTACATAGTAATCAATACGGATTTACTAAAGGTCGATCAACAGCTGATGCAGGTATAGCGCTCTTAAAGCATATATTTGAGGCCTGGGAGAAGTCTCAGGATGCAGTTGGGGTATTCTTCGATCTATCTAAGGCCTTTGACTGTGTGAGTCATGCAACCCTAATCACAAAGTTAAAATATTATGGCATTAAAAACCGGGCGATTGACCTCATCTAGTCTTATCTATCCAATAGAGTCCGGAAAGTAGACGTGGGTGGTGAAAGGTCTTTGAGATCAATTATTGATATAGGGGTACCTCAGGGATCGATACTAGGCCCTTTTTTATTCCTAGTATACATTAATGATTTACCTTTTTTTGTAAAAAATATTTGTGATATAGTTTTATTTGCAGACGATAAGTCTTTAATTTTGAGTTAAAGTTGATAGAGGTAAAACCAGTATATGCGATAACGTAAATGAATCCTTATCGTTAGTTCTTAACTGGTTCACTGTAAATAATCTTTTGCTTAATTCCAAAAAAACTAAATGTATCAAATTCACATTGCCAAATGTTATTCATAGCCCGTCCAACATTGAAATAAATGGAGAGGCAATGAATCTTGTAAATTCCACGATCATCCTAGGTCTTAATATTGATGCAAAACTACAGTGGGTACCACAAATTGAAACGCTTGCTGGTAGGCTTAGTTCCGCTGCATATGCAGTTCGTGCGATACGGTGGCTTACTGATGAAGCTACAGCTAGACTAGTTTATTTCAGTTACTTCTATAGTGTTATGTCATACGGCATCATTCTCTGGGGGAAAGCAGCTGATATTGGTAAAATATTTGTAATTCAAAAAAGGGCAATACGTGCCATTTATAAAATGAAACCACGAGAATCTTTGAGAAAAATATTCAAAGAAATTAATATTCTCACAATAGCTTCACAATATATATATGAAAATTTGTTATATACACATAAAAATAGAGATGGGATTAAGCAAAATAGTGCCCTTCATAAAATCAACACTAGGAATAAACATAAATTATACATCCCTAGGTTTCGACTAGAAAAAGTTAATAAGTCATTTATGGGGAACACGGTGCGCTTCTATAATAAGCTTCCTGAAAATGCTACTAAACTACCTATTAAGAAATTTAAAGCATACATTAAAGGTAGTCTTTTGAAGAAAGCTTATTATAATATAGATATATATATAATATAGATATAATATAATATAAATAGATATATAATATAGATATATATATATATAATATATATATTATTGATAAGAATGCATGGCCTCATGTCGCTCTGCCGTCAGACAGTTAACCGACACACTTGAAACGTATAAACTCTCTTGTATTAGTATTTCGTAGTTAAGGTAGTTATAAGATGGATCATTATAAAAAAGCGCTAGGACCAAGACGAGTTTCTTGCCAATTCTTCTCGAGCTTGGGTTAGGATGAATTGGCACCTAAATTCACCTAGTATGTAAGACGTTTCAAAGTGATCCTTGTGATTGTATTGAATAAATCATCTTTTGACTTTGACTGGTCCCCACTGTAGTTTTACATCAATATTAAGACCTAGGAAGATCGTGGAATTTACAAGATTCATTGCCCCTCCATTTATTTCAATGTTGGACGGGCTATGAATAACATTTGGCAAAGTGAATTTGATACATTTAGTTTTTTTTGAATTAAGCAAAAAATTATTTACAGTGAACCAGTTAGGAACTAACGATAAGGATTCATTTACGTTATCGCAAATACTGGTTTTACCTCTATCAACTTTAAAAATTAAAGACGTATCGTCTGCAAATAAAACTATATCACAAATATTTTTTTACCAAAAAAGGTGAATCGTTAACGTATACTAGGAATAAAGAAGGGCCTAGTATCGGTCCCTGAGGTACCCTATATCAATATGGGATATATCAATAATGGAACCTTGCAAAACCTATCGTCCTACAAGAACATCATATTAGTTGGAGATATTAATATCAATATTCTACCAGAGAGCTCTGATACGGCTGCTCAGGAATACCTCAACCTATGCTCCTTTCATGGCCTGCTCCCTGCGCACACGCTCCCTACTCATCAAAGTGGTTCATGTTTGGACCATGACATACTTAAGTCAAATTTTCCATCAATTGCACTTGTTATGAACTCTACAATAACCGATCACAATGCTGCCCTGCTAACCTTTAATTGTAAAGTACCTAAGATAAACAATGCTCGCACGATTTTTAAATTAAATATGCATAAACTTGAGGACGATTTACGTAGCATTGACTTTGCTCCAGTTTACAATTGCGCTGACCCGGAGTTTTGTCTATCATTTGTTTTGAATAACGTAAAACAAGCAATTACGTTCGTGTGTGTAACAAAAAATATAACATAAAACCGTGGATCACGCCAGGTCTTATTCGTTGTATGAAAAACAGAGATAGACTACACATGAAAGTAAAGCTAAATCCAAATAACTTCATATTGCACATACAAACGTTATAGAAATTTTTGTAATGACTTACTAAGGAAAGTATAGATAACATACGACAAAACTTCACTGAAAAAGGCCGGAACAAATAGCAAAAAAAATTGGAATTACATTAAAAATTTAACTCACACCTCAAGCCGCGTGAGTCATCTTCAAGTTTATTATTAGCAAACACACCAAAATTTATATCTGCGAACAACGCAAATATTTTTTTTGTTAATATTGGTAAGAATCTGGCAGAAAAAGTTCAATAAACACAGCACACGAGTGTTTTTTGACGGGTTGCACTATCCCTTCATCTTTTGCATTACTAGATACTGATGAACCCGAGGTGGAAAGGATAATCATCGGTCTAAAAGACGACTGTGCAGTTGGATGGGATTATATATCAACTAAAATTATTAAAAAAGTGAGGCACATTTTAATTCCTCCACTGACATATACCTTCAACAAATATTTATCTGCGGGACTTTTTCATAAATGCCTTAAAAAGCTTTTGTTATACCGGTATATAAATCTGGCTGTAAGGAACAGGTAACAAACTATAGACCAATTTCCTTACTTTCTTGTGCATCCAAAATACTAGAAAAAATTATAAATAATAGGTTGGTCAAGTACTTAGAAGATAAATCGATTTTGTCGAAGACTCAATTTGGATTTAGACAAAAATTATCTGCTGCCGACGCCGTACATCACCTCACCAACTATGTAGCGAAAGAACTTGATAAAGGTTGTCACACTATAGGGATCTTCTTGGACCTCGCCAGAGCCTTTGACACCGTTTCTATTCCTATCCTATTGCACAAGCTTGAAACTTTAGGTATCAGAGGTACTCAGCTAAAACTCTTCAGAAGTTTCTAGAAGAACGTACCCAATGCGTAAGGATTGGTGATGTACTCAGTGCTGATCAGAAGAATACGTCCTTTGGTGTTCTACAAGGAAGTATCTTAGGATCCACTTTGTTCTTGGTTTATATAAATGACCTCTGTAATCTAAAACTAGATCATGGCACTATCATATCTTACGCTGACGACACTGCCCTTCTTTTTTCGGATGATTCTGAAAAAGAAGTCTACATGCATGCGCAACTTGGATTAAATGTTGTAAATAAATGGCTTCAGCACAACTTACTAACATTAAATACAGATAAGACAAATTATATTAAGTTTTCGATGCGCAAAATAAGGTCAACTGAAATTATTCCAAAATTGTATGTTCATTACTGTAAAATCCCCACTGATAACCACTGTATTTGCTCTGTGATTAAAAATACAGATAAAGTAAAATATCTGGGTATTATAATAGATGAGTTACTGTCTTTCAAACCGCATATTAATACTTCAAATAGTAGGATTCGTAAGTTAATATTTGTATTCAAAAAGTTACATATATTGCGGATCAAAAAATTATAAGACAAGTATACTTTGCTCTATGTCAATCAACTCTAACTTACTGTATAACCACATGGGGTGGAGCGGGTAAAACATTGTTACTAACTACTGAGAGAGCTCAAAGAGCCATACTCAAAGTGGCCACTTCCCGCCCTTTCATTTTTCCTACTAGCCTTCTCTATCAATCTTGTAGCGTACTAACAGTTCGTCAGTTATTTATAATGAGCATAGTACTAAAGCAGCACACAGCCCTTCCATATAGCACTGCATTTACTAACAAAAGACAGAAGGATATAGTTTGCCCTCAACAAACAGGCTCTAAACATGCTTTTACATCTAAATTTTATATGTTCCTTGGTCCGCTTCTCTATAAAAGACTAAATGCGTTGGTCAATATTTATGCTCTCAATTACAGTAATTGTAAGACAATCCTTAAAGATTCTCTTCAAAGTATGTCTTACGATGATACAGAGAAGTTGTTAATTGTGTGTAAATAATTTTTAATTGTAATTAATTTAGTTTTTAGAGTTAGTTATTTTTTCAGATTTTTCACTATAACTTATGTCTACCTTGTTTATATTATATAACTATGCATTTAACTTGTTTTCAATTTTATATAAGTAAGTGATTATTTTAGATCATATTTAAGCTCTTATCGCCTGAAACACAGGATTACCTAGTTCAGGCTCGTGTTAAGCATTTACCTTTGTCTAATTAAGATTTTGTTTTGTTATATTGTTGTACTATTGGAATTTTGAATAAATATTTATTATTATTATCATTATTATTATTATATAAATTTTCCGTTGAGGCCTATTTTTATATTTTTTAGTCTTATTCCGCTCATGTTTTCTCTTTTACGTGGTGTGTGTGCTAAATACATGTTTTTTTCTTTCTTTCATAGAAAACATGTAACAACATTTGTGTACTTAATTGTTTACTTATTATTAAAGCTAAGCATAACATTACAGAAATTAAAAAACCATAAATATAACACAAAGTCAAAAGATACTTTATTCAATACAACACAAGGATCACTTTGAAACTAAGTCTTACCTACTAGGTTAATTTAGGTTCCAATTTATAATCCAAGCCCGAGAAGAGAAACTCGTCCTGGTCCTAGCGCATTTATGCATGATCCATCTTATAACTAAATTAGCTACGATACACTTATACATGGGTTTATACATTTAAAGTGTGTCGGTTAACTGTCTGAGGGCAGAGCGACATGAGGCCATGCATTCTTAGCAATAATATAGTCATTTATAATAAGCTTTCTTCAAAACACTCTTATATGTAAGCTTTAAATTTCTTAATAGGTAGTTTAGTTGCATTTTCAGGAAGCTTATTATAGAAGCGCACCGTGTTCCCGATAAAGGACTTATTTACTTTTTCTAGTCGAAAAGTATTGATCAGTATCTACCTACCTACAGAATGAAAACTCATAAGTCATATATTTACTAACCACCAGTGGAACAGCATTAGGATACAGAATAGTTAATTTATTCTTCTTAAACAAGACATTTTTCTCAAAATGGGTACTACAAATCCTCTAAGAGTTTTGGGTGTCCAGATTTTTCGGCCTGTGGCTTCAACCCACTGCAAACGTACATTATCGTTTGATGGAAAACTGTAACAAATTAATAGCGAGGTGTTTTATTTTACAATGTAAGAATCATTTTAATCTATTTATTTATACAGGGCGGTATGGTCATTGTCGTTGACAGGACATTAATTTACAATCAATTGACATCAAAATGTATGAAAGGTATCCTCAGACCGATTTTAAGCAGCTTTTGCCTTTACCTTGCCTCCATATATTCATCTATCAACATTGTACGATACTTACGTTAAATTGAATTATTAAAATTCATACGCAATGTTAAACATATTTTATGTAAAATTTATGTACCTAGTCTGGGGAATGTTAAGGTCGAATGCAGGCAACACCAAAATAAATAAATTATTTGTTATGATTTATGACTTATGCTGTAACGAACAAAGTTCAGTTTGAAATGCTGTTATCTATTGTGTATATTATTAAAAAAATAGTTTGAAAGCTAATAACTACTCAAAAATACTTGTACTTACGGGTAAAAAGACAAATCGGGGTGTTTCCGTTCACTATCACTTTTACATCCTAAAACGATACATCGAACCATTATCTTTACAAAATCCGGTAAAGGAATTTGTTATTAGCAATTCGCAAGTAATTCAGCGTGTTCACAATTTATTATTAACTGTTTTTTTCCGGTTATTACACACAAAGCGAGCACAAACCATCCAAACAATGGCAAACTGTCAAACGTTGCTTTGCACAATAAGGTGCGAATCTTGAAAAAACAGGCACGCGACATGAAACAAAAAATCAAACCATTCTATCTCGTTTCTTTATAGTATCTGCCAATGATATTTCCTCTTTTTAATATAATATCATTGGTATCTGCAAATAAGTTGTTCTCTTTCTTGTATGAATGCGACGGATGCTATCTAGTCGTCTATTAGTTTCTCTGTCTACGATTATTAACGATTTTCTTTACAGTTTTAGCTGGAGAATGACTATCTGTCGCTACTAACGATCTTAAATCATTATTGTGTAGTTCGTCACACCAGCAGTCTGATTTAATAGTCTTGTCATTGTCAGTCACGTCAATCAGACAGCTGCTCCTGCACGCTCAATGTCAGTGCTCAGTCAGCTGGTTCATTATACAAATCAACACAAATATTTTAGTTAAATGAATACTAACTAACTCAGAATACTCATATTTTATGCTTAGGATAGAAGTAATTAATTCATAAAAAAATATTTCTGGTACGTTATAAATACATTATTACTACTGTTTTGTCATCATCTCTAACTGACAAACAGCAGCAGTCGCTTCATCTCAAATCCAAATTCGCTTCTGTTTGCTGTTGTGTTTATTTGCAGAGGATACTAGCATAAACTTAAATGATGATCTAATGAAACTTTTAGGTCGGTGTTCCGAATAGAAGTTGATCTAGTGCCTTGAGCATAATGCACCATGTTGGAAGGCCTAGTAGCTTGGGTTTTGAACAACTATCTTGGGAAATATGTGGAGAACCTAAATACAGATCAGCTCAGCGTAGCTTTGCTCTCAGGTAAAGAAATCACTAAATTATTCTGATGGTTTATTTTATACTTGTATTTAATGGAACAGCAATAAATGAAGTGTATATAACATTAGATATATTTATGAACTGACACTGCCAAATCTTCCCATTCTCCGAGCTCTCCCGCATAAATAACAAAACAACTGCGCCGCACAAGCCTACTCACTGTTTCTTCACAAGAAGTTTGTTACCTACAATTTTGCCAACATATTAGTTTTAAAAATGACTACATGAATTGTTTTGCAGGCAAAGTAGAGTTAGAGAATCTTCCATTAAAGAAGGATGCTCTGCGGCACCTGGGCCTCCCAGTGGAGATCCGTGCGGGGTTTATCGGCAAGGTGCAGCTGCAAGTGCCAGTGCGACAGATCCGCTCCGCACCCTGGCTCATCTCCATTGAGAAACTGTACTTGGTTGCTGCCCCTGTCAATTTAGATGAGGTAACCAGCTTACATATAAAAAATGCCTATTTTTGATTAAAAGTTTGGGGAAGTAAAGTGTACCATACCATACCAGAATAGGGTTCTAAGAGACCCTGATTTTTAAAATGTTTATTGCTGCATTAAGTAAAATAATTTATTTCTATATAACAAGGTGTTCTAGGTCTTCTATAACAAGGTGTGCTAGATTTGTTGATTAGCAAATTTAGAAACGTTTTTTAAACTTCTTTTAATTTCTGTCAAAAGTTACTAATAGTAAAGGGAACTAATATTGGTTCTATTAGTTTGCCATTCCTTTTCATAAGTTACTGACAAATAGCCAGGGCGGATATTAAAACAGTGTTAAGGCAGTGTTCAAGTTAAGAGGCGTTGTAAGTATGAAAGTTAAGATTATTTAAATGACAAAAAATCTCCCAACTCGATTCAGCATCTATAACAAAATAAGCAAGGATCTTACGAAAAAGTGTTAAGACCAGATGAGTTTCTTCCTAAACTCATCTTGAACTGAAGTTCAAGTTCCTCCTAACTAGCTCCTAGATGCACCTAGCATGTAATTTAATTTAAGATGGTCCTTTTGATTTTATTGAATAAACAACATTTTGATTTTATTTATTCCTTTAATCATAAAACCTAATTTTCCAGTGGGATCCAACTGTCGAAGCGCATTATGCGCACGAGAGGAAAGTGGCCCTCCTCGATGCACTGGAGGCTCAGTGGCGCGCCGAGACGGAAGCGCAGGCTGATGCAGGGTACTATGCTACCTCCTACTCCTCCTGGCTGAGTTATGGCACCGGCCTGCTGGCTAACATCGTGGAGAACCTGCAGGTAACCCTCACCTCTACGTTTCTACACAAAAATTAGAAGGAAGTGACCGTTCGTAGATTTGTTTAGAACTACCGAAGCAATTCTACCAGTTAGTTCGGCGAGATGTGTTTATTATCAAAAGAGCAGCTTCAGCTGATGTGTCTACATATCACAGGATTGAAATCAAATGTCTTTGATTATTTTTAGTTTACATTTTTGAGCTCAGCTTTATTACTACGTAGTTGGCAAGCTTTTTTTTTATCCATACTACATACCGATCCATCCAAAAGTTTCAGTCTGCTTATTACGTTTTAATGGGTAAACGTCCGAAGGGATATCGATGTGAAGGCCATTATAAGCTACTTAAAATGTTGGCAGCACTTGTGTAAAGCCACAGACAAAAGCTAGAAGGTAATGGGTTGCGTGTGTTTGTGGTTGTGCAGTTGAAAGTGAAGGACGTGCACATCCGGTACGAGGACAGCGCGACGTGCGAGAGCGCGTTCGCGTGCGGCCTGACGCTGGCGGCGCTGGCGGCCGAGTCGTGCGACAGCGAGTGGCGGCGCGGGTTCACACTGCTGCCGCCCGACGGCTGCTCCTTCAAGCTGCTGGAGCTGCAGCAGCTGGCGGTCTACTGGGACCCCATGCCCGTGCCCTCCGGCATGTTCGCCGCTTGCAACATCGCCGAGCTCACGGTAACCGCGCCTCACCAACGTCACCAACTGCGGTGACGTTAGGGACGATAAAAAGCCTCCGCCGTGACCTCATTTTTCTGTATTGAAAGCGTAAGGGCCTCAGCTATAAAATTTGCCACAAAGAAAGCCAAAAGTCCCTCCAAGCGGTCTACCAACTCGTTTACCATGGTTGCTGGTATCACAGCATAGTTGGTAATATTTATTTAATCCGTTATTGCACAATCAAATATGTGTGTGCTTTTGTATATATGTGCAATAGGTGGGCTTAATGCTACTAGAATTCTCTTCCTTCCAACCTGCAAAATAGAGAGAAATAAATGTAAGTGTGCTGATATAATCTAAAAATAAGGAAATATAACAGTAACAATATAACAGTACAAAAAAATAAAATCCTGTAATTTTTAATAATTCAAAATATATACATAGAACTATGCAATAGCAATAAATAAGATAACAGTTATAATACATACAAAAATATTAATCTACTATAACTATACACGAACAAACATTTGCGTGATGAACATAATGTAGATGTTTGCTTTGTGTCCAGGTGTCCTAAATAAATTTGTATTTACAAATATATAAGTATTCTATCAGTCATTTAGTTCTCACAGTACAAGCTATGCTTAGAAGGTGTTGTGCGAATTGTCAACCAATATTTATTTATTACTTATTAGGACGAAGACACATGATGCATTATTTTCGTAAAGTTCGAAAGTGAACATAACCATTTCCAGGAGCGCATGTCCCCTGCGGGTGCGGGTGGTGGTGGTGGTGGTGGGGTGACGTCACACCGCTACATCGTGTCGCCGGCGAGTGCGCGGGCGCGCGTGCGGCGCGAGAGGACGGAACTGCCGCTGCGCAGCCGCACAAGGCCGCGGCTGGCCGCCTACCTCTCGCTCGACACTGTGCTACTGGACCTTACTTCGGTAACGCACCAAACTATATGCATTTATATTTGCTGCTTTTATTTTTGCAAGCGTGACTTGCAGCTCTAGGCTTCCGATCCTTTTGTCTGGACACAAATGGTCGATGGTCGATCGACCGACGACTAACTTCACAGCTCAGCCAGCGGTAACTCTGCCTTCTGCGCTGTAGGTTATGGGTTCGATACCTTTTCAGTACAAACAATTGTGTGATGAACGCAGCTGTTTCTTCTGTGCATGGGTATTACGAAGTATCTTATGTACATATGTATTTTAAAATATATAAGTATTCCTAGCTGGTTCTTATATATAAGAACCAGCTTTGACAAGACTTTTACATGCGTTCGGTTTCAATCCCAGGCCAAATACATACAGAGTGTAAAAAGACGACTACCGAAAACAAAAGGGGGTGGTACAACACCCCAAAACCCAACCAAAAAAAATATCAGTTGTAGGAAAAAAAAAATATAGCCTGAGAAATTAATGTTTCAAGATTTTTATTTATTGCGGCGGTCAGCAATGCAACGCATTCACGTAGTATGTTCGCAAGTGCGTACTAACGTAGGTAGTATGTTGATAATAATTGGTAGATAAGTAAGTAGGTACTAGGTACTTACCTAATTCCGCTGTAGCCTCCTCGCTCGAATCAGAAATGGCTCAAACTGAGCTCCTCCTCGTTCTTGGCACAGCTGAGCTCGCCTGATTGTAGACCGATGAACGCGATCCAGGAATGTAGGATCCTCGGCACTTCTTTCAGGTCTGAGAATACGGTTGTGATACGGCTTCTCATTTCTTCAGCTGTATCGCATTCCCGATCAAAAACTTTTTCCTTGACATGACCCCATAGAAAAAAATCCAATGGAGTCAAGTCAGGTGACCGAGGAGGCCATGCTCGAGGTCCAAATCGTCCAATCCACCGGTTTGGGAACTCTTGGTCAAGCTGATCTCGCACAGACCTGATTATGTGCGGTGGTGCTCCATCGTGCTGGAACCACATGTCTCTTTGCTGAGCTGGGGAATTTCGTCCAGATATGAGGTCACAGGACCTCTGATCAACTCGAGGTATGCCACTCCGTTCATTCTCGAAGGCGTTCTCGAAGGCAAAAACACGGGCCCTACAATAGTACCCTGATGGATCCCTGCCCTAACGTTTACAGACCACCGTACCTGATGTCCCGTCTCTTGAAATACATGAGGATTCGTCTCCGACCAATAGTGGGCATTCCGTCGGTTCCGTCGGTTGGCATTTCCCAACAAGATCCAAGACCAGCTCTTCCACCCGAAGATTTATGTCTCTGCCACCTCCGCTCTTTTGGGGCGTAATTCTCTCATTATTCAAAACCCTCTGATAGGTAGCCGTGATGACTCTAGCATCAGACGGGTGTTGTTGGTTCGGGTACCTATCGCGATAAATGCGCAAGGCTCGTGACGCATTTCCGCTAGCTTCACCATAGCACATTAACATTTGTCCATACTCCCTCGCACTAAACATTATAAATACCTAAACACTGTCACTGTTCTATCTAATAAAACAAACAAAAGTACCTACCTACTTAATTACTCTAAAAATAACTTTATACTAACACAAATTATAAAAATTGCACACACTAAAAAACGAACTAAGTAGGTACTTAGTTCCAGTGTTTTCTTTTCATTAAAAACTACTTCAAACAAAGAAAAAAACTGAAAAACTCTTTCGCGAAAGGTGGTTATGCAATTTGTATGCAACTGCCGCGCAAGTGTCCTGTCCAGTACGAATATTGAACACCAACTAAAAAATAAATCAACACATTACGAAAATAAGCCCTTTGAAAAATGCCGCAAAAGGCACCGCGAATTCTATCAGACGCGCTGGCGCCGCTCTGTCATTTAACCTATTATGTAATATTAATAAGTTTCAGATTAGAAATCTATTCCAAAATGAACCCTAAGAACGTCGGCGAATGTTCGGGTCGTGGTGGGTTGATCGCTGACCAAAGGCGAAGCTTGAAGGGTGGTAGGTAGTGGACTGTATGGCTTAATTCCGCTGAAGTAGGTAGGCAGGTAGGTAGGCCGGCAGGTAGGACGGCAGGTAGGTAGGTAGGTAGAATAAAACTCTAGTACGCTGGGGCGAGGCGGCGAGTTGGCGGTGGGGCAGCGTTACGACTTGTTCTTGTTGAAATGCACGAAGACGAAGGGAACTGATTTTACTTACTCGGTCTCGCCGAAATATATATACAATTTTTGGCCCTCCAAACGCGTCGTGCGTCGTCCAAGCGCCTTTATTAGAAGAACCAATACATGCTATTTTCTGTCTCTGTTACCCGCTCGATATGTCTGTGTCTATTCGAGCGGACCAATTAGAATTTAGGTAACTAAAATATAGCTATTACTCCGGCCAATGGTTACCTAGAGCCGTGTCCTTGCGCACGGCTCAAGGTCATCCTACACGTGCCAGAGGCTTGGAGACAGGTACGTACCTGTTGTACCTACTCATGCTACGGTTATGTCTACCTAGATGCTACCTAAATCGTTTA
Organism: Lampropteryx suffumata; assembly: GCA_948098915.1. Taxonomy (NCBI): domain Eukaryota; kingdom Metazoa; phylum Arthropoda; class Insecta; order Lepidoptera; family Geometridae; genus Lampropteryx; species Lampropteryx suffumata. The sequence continues at coordinate 20,713,257 of OX402546.1, forward strand.
CTATTTTACTTTGTTTGTGTGTATTGAAACAACAGACAGTTTATATTTTATTGTTTGACCTACCTACTGTATATATGTGAAGCTTATTAGGAACTTTCCTACCTAATAGATATTTTTCCTACTATTTTTTAACTTAATAATATAACTGAATCTAGTAATTTACACAGGTATAAACTTAAACATCAATATTATCTAATCTATTCAGTCTCTAGGGTTTTGTCGTGCACAGCGAATATCAAATGATTTTATTTGGCTAGATTTCCGCGCAATTTGGGGCGCTAATTATTTAGTTCAAAGATTGACCCTATGCATGTCGGCGAATATCAAAGGATTTTATTTTAATTTCGCTAGATTTCTTTTCGCGTACCTACTTCGGTGTAGGTAAAGGTACTTTTAAAGTAAAGTAAAGGTAATTAAATTAGTTCGTTTAAGATGGTCGCAGAGTGAACTTCTGATCCGTGTGATGTCTGAAGATCATCATACAGAAATGAAGAGATGGTTGATTGTGTGTTGTGTTGTGATTGATTGTGACGTTCCTAACCATTAGCTGGCAAGCCACGGGCACACTGGTACGAAGGCGGTTTCCCTCGTTGGTGGGTAGGTACCCCTGACTGTTTCTGGCGGTTCTGTTTTTGTGATTGCTGTGTGTGTGCTTTGAGCTCGGTTTGTTTGAAAGGTGGGTCGGTCGGTACCTACTTGTGTGTGGTAAGTACGTCAGAAGCAGAAGGTGCTACACCTAGGTAATTATACGATCATGAACAAGCAAACACAGACACCTAGATTATCTACCTAGCATATTTAATTTTAAATGAAAAATTATTTATTTTAATGTCGACCTATGTGGCTCTGTGTTTGCTTGTGGGTTCGATTTCCGCCACGGGACAAATGTGAAATGTTGGTACCTATGGGCTTTAGATAAGTACCTATGGCTTAGACTTTAAAAACGCAGGAGGTTGCGGGTTCGATTCCCGACGCAGGACTAATATTTGTATTCAAACTTCAGACAAGTAGATATGGCTTAGACGCAAGAGGTTGTGAGTTCGAATCCCGACGCGGGAAAAATGTTTGTAACCGCTAACCTTATCCGCTTAAACTATCTTATCGAGACAAGTGCTTACATAGGTGCTCTCTTCATCCAGTTAGGTCTAAACAATCTAGGTACATAAGTTCTGACAGTTAATGGACTTAGTACCTAGAAACCTAGATACTTGCAAATCTTGCAATTTGTTTAAATGTTGTTTATCTGACACCTCAGATTCTGTTTTTTGTAAAATTAAGGTAGGCTGGCTGCCTAGGTAGTAGACGAGACGCAGACGCGGGCGTTTATTAGTCATATGACGCGACCGCACGACGACGTCGCGAGTCTCCCGTCTTGCTCGTGCGCTCGATTAATGATCGCGGCCGATATCAGTTGTTCTTAGGGCAATAGCGCACTAGCGACCTGGCAGCGCGGCTAGTACGCGCGGCCTGGCCGCAGGGGTTACGATTTGCAACGCGGCCAAAACCGCGGCTACGATCGTCAGTTGCACATACAGCGCGCTTCAATATGGACGTTGAGGAAATAGCAGTGCTTTTGTATCTTATAAGTAAGAAGTGGAAAAAGAAAAGGAAAAAATATTGGGTTCATCCCTTGCTACGTGAAAGGCGAACAAAGGGATTATTTCATACTTATTTCACCGACCTTCAGCTATATGATGACAAGTTCTTTAATTATTTGCGGATGAGCAAGTCTTCGTTTGAAGAACTGTTAAGAAAATTAAGTCCATCAATCACCGGCACTGTAACTAAATTTCGCCCCTGCATTTCTGCCAAGGAAAAACTTGTTGTAACGTTAAGGTAAGCTTATGCCTATCTAATTTTATTCAAATTATTTCTTTACGGTTCCTGTGTCTGTTTTATGAAAAAGGATGCAGGTAGATAAGTGAAACAAGTAGATACATAAAAGTATTTAAGTACTGTATTATCACAATCAAAGGTGCAGTTGTTCAATAATTATTTAAAAACGTTTCAAATATTTCTGAATCTTGCGAGGCCTGAGAGTAGTTTGATTCGGGTGATTGGATAGAATTTTCTTCTCTTCCTGAATCCAATGGCGGCGGCAGTTCACTGGGACGTGACAGAGAAGGGCGGCAGCTCATTGTGGCAAGTGGTCCATTATCTGATTGCTTAGTAAAATATCCCTGTTGATATTCCTGATGGTTGGTATAACTGCTTCGAGGGTAAGTAGGTTGGCTGTGCCTGGTCAAAGGTTCATAGTGGCTTGGATCATATCTTCCACTTTGAGCTCGGTAGATTAGATTAATCATTTCCATCTTGGTTGTCAGCTTCGCGGATTCGGGTATTTTTTTGAAATCATTTACTAAGGAAAGCATAAATAATCTGTCATTGTCGTCTTCGAGAACTGATTCACGTTGAATTCTTGAATTTATGCTTTCTTTTAAAACCGAAACAAGATCTTCTTTTTCGAAATTATTGTCTTCTTTTTTCTTCTTTGATCTTGGTTGTCCTTGAGATACTGATTCGGGGGTTGGAGGGACTATATTTTCCGCATCATTTAAGTTCGATTCTGTTGTATTCGGTTCCACCGTATCTTTAAGGAACATCAGGTGTTGAAAATATACATAGGGAGATTTACGTTTCGCTGCGGCGCCACTTTTTGCGCCTTTGACACGTCGTAGCTCCCTGAGGAATGAGTCCCTTATATTTTTCCTTTTTTTTTGGAGCGACTTACCTAGAAATGAAGAAAAAAGTTATAATAACGTGTTTGTTTGTTCCAGATACCTAGCATCTGGATGCTCCTTCAGAGAACTAAATCATTCATTTCGCATTGGACACACAACTGTTCGAGAAATTGTACTTGAGGTTTGCGTCGCCATATGGCAAAATATAAAAGACATTGCCTTTCCACAACTCGATAGAGACAAATGGCTAGAAATAAGTGAAGGGTTTAGGAACAGTTCGCAATTTCCTAACTGTACTGGAGCTGTGGACGGAAAGCACATAAGAGTCATTCAGCCGACCCATACAGGGTCACTATATTATAACTACAAAAACTATTTCTCTATTGTGCTGATGGCTATATGCGATGCCAACTACAAATTTATATGCATAGACGTCGGCGCATATGGAAAATGCAGCGATTCATCGGTATTCAAGAACTCGCATTTTTATGAAAAACTTACAAATAATGATTTAGACATGCCAGACAAGAGACCGATAACTGAAACAGGTGTGCCTCTGCCTTTTGTCATAGTTGGCGATGAAGCATTCTCTTTGTCAGAAAATATAATGAGACCATATGCCGGAAGAAATTTGACAGACAAGAAAAGAATTTTTAACTACCGCCTTTCCCGTGCGCGCCGTTACATAGAATGTACTTTCGGGATACTAGCCAACAAGTGGCGAATTTTTCATCGTCCTCTTGATGTACACAGAGAATTTGCTGTTGCAATCATAAAAGCATGTTGCGTCCTTCACAACTATGTACGGGAGCGAGATGGGTACAAATTCGAAGACACGTTGTATATTCCCCCAACTATTGAAGGAATACCTCCCTGCCAGCCTTCAAGAGGAAATAGAACATCTACACAAAACAGAGATCTATTTGCTGACTACTTCGTGGGTGAAGGACAACTCCCGTGGCAAAATCGAGTAGCTCTGAGAACACAATAAAATAAACATTCCTTACCTAGTCTCGAGTAGCTCTGAGAACACAATAAAATAAACATTCCTTACCTAGTTCGTTTTTTTCAGTTATTGTTAATTTTTCATTACCAAATATTTCTATAATCTCTTCCCACATCATCCTTTTTAAGTCTCGGTTGGCGTAGTCTTCACAGGACATGTCCCACAACGCCCTCCTTGTCTCAATCTCGGTTATAAATCTTTCCGTGTCGAAAGACATCGCGATGATCATCACAAATCACGCTGTAGTTCCACAACACGTGCAGCCGCCGCGGCTAGTGCGCGCACACTGGTGATTAAACTACAATGCAATTGATCTCAGTGGCCGCAGCGGCCAGCGACTGAACACGGGCCGCAAATGCGTCGCTTCGATCTCGGTGGTCGCTGCGGCTTGGTGTGGCCGCTGGCCGCGTGCGGCCAGGTGCGCGTGCTCTATGGCGATTTCATACTAATGTATCTATCTCGATGGCCGCCGCGACCTGGCCGCTGCGGCCTGGTCGCTAGTGCGCTATTGCTCTTATAGTATTAGTACGGGCGGAAATACAGCTGCGCTGCGCGTACATAACTGGTTTTTAAATTTTAATAGTTTTTTGCTATTCTAAATTAAATAATGAGATAGATATGGTCTTATTATGTTGTACTATGTGTATGTAACTAGGAAAAAAATAAAAGGGAAGTAGATTCAACATATTTTTTGCGTTTTTTTTTAACCAAATATATTCCGAATCATGGTCTGATTGCAACCCCCCAGTTTTCGGTAGTAGTCTTTTTACACGCTGTATAAGAACTGAGTGCCGCGATCAAACTAAAGTGTTTACTTTGGTTTGGTCGCGGCACTTCAAAAGCTCCTCGGTGTGACGAGTCAAATTGCAGAGAAAATAACAAAATCAACTTACAGCATAATCTGGCAATCAACATCAACCTTCCGTAATACCGTTCATCAATAGTAGCCGAATGTTATCCACTAATATTTGTTTTCATAGAAATGTTTAGACGGTTAGAGCGAGTGTGATGACGGTGAGTGGGGTTGCGGTGTAGCTGAGTCGTGCGTGTTGCGTTGCAGCGGCAGTACAAGGAGGCCGTGTGCTGCTCGCTGGGCCTGGAGCGGCTGGCACGGCTGCGCGGGAGTCGCGCGCGCCGGCCCGCGGCGCCCGTGCGTGGGCACGCGCGGCTCTGGTGGCTCTACGCGCTCGCCTGCCATCTCGAACGTCATCCCTGTAAGTACAAGGAGGCCGTGTGCTGCTCGCTGGGCCTGGAGCGGCTGGCACGGCTGCGCGGGAGTCGCGCGCGCCGGCCCGCGGCGCCCGTGCGTGGGCACGCGCGGCTCTGGTGGCTCTACGCGCTCGCCTGCCATCTCGAACGTCATCCCTGTAAGTACAAGGAGGCCGTGTGCTGCTCGCTGGGCCTGGAGCGGCTGGCGCACCTACCTCTATTTAAATGGTGATTCCTTCTATCTCAAGTTCGAGAAAAAATTACAAGAAAAAAATTCCTCGTCTGGTTTCTGGCCCTTTTTTGTATGATCCTTCATGAATCTACCCACCTTATCTACTAAAATATACTATAGATCATTTAAAAGGTACCTAATATGTTTAGACAATGCATATCAGTTAGCGGTGGTTTAAAACTTGTTTCAAACCGTCTAGCCGCTTGTTTAAAACCACGCGTACCACAGTCGCGCCGGCCTGCGCCGCTGCACGCATCGAGCGGGGACGTATTGCGCGCACGCACGGTATTATGGAGAAAGAACGTGAGGTTATCACTGAATTCATCGAGTTATTTAGAGACCTACCCTGTCTCTGGGACTTAATGTCTAAGGAGTACAAAGACTCCACCCAAAAACAAATGTTTTTTTTTTCTTCAAATGCACACAAAAGTGCTATACAATCTACAAACTTTAGAAATGTTGATAAATAAGGAGCCATGGCCTCTTTGTAAATTGTTATAGTGCATTACAAGCATTCTGCACACGTCAATACAGCACGAGCGTTTTAAACACACTGAAGTTTGGGGTTTGTTTAAAACTGTGTAGACAGAAAACGTTCTATCACCTTGGTAGAAACTGCGGTTTCGTGAGTTAGTAATAAGAATAGGCCTAAAGACGAACCCTGTGGTACCCTCTATCAATAATTATTTCATATTCTATATATTCAGATGAAGTTTCAAGCAAATTGCACGCACGTATGAAACTTTTTAGTTTCATTCAAAGGTTTCATTCAGAGGTCAAAGCCTTTATGAGGCTGAATTTCGCAAAATCCCGCCTGGGTGACTACCCACTTTGGTGGAGTTTTGCGAAATTCAACCCCTGTTTTGCTGTAAAATGAAGCTACCTTTCAAATTTCAGCTTAATAGCATTAACGGTTTGGGCATCGAAGGATGATGAATCAGTCATCAATCAAGCTTTTTTATACAATCAATTCTGAAGACCTTCCACCATCCACGTCAACTTTTTGGACTTGTTAAATAAGACTAAGCGAGTATATATGGTCAATCGCTGGGTTTTGAATGCCGTAGTATTTTAACTTCTGTGATTAAAGTTGCACGACTCACACATTCAAGGGTTCTAGATTGGTCACAGAATACACCGATTGCATCCTGTACTTTTCCCAGGCGTCAATTACATACATGCTTTAAGAGCGCTATACTTACATTTGCTATTGATCGACCTTTGTTAAATCATTTTCTTTACACGCAAACGAAGAGGCAAACACACGACATACCTAACTGTAGGATAGCTAATTCTCGTATGTTTCTGGTTCGTTTGTAAGTGGCTATATAAGAGCGCGGATCGTTCCCTCCAGGGTCGGAGCCGAAGCCGACGTGGGAGTCGTGCCTGGAAGCGGCGCGACAGAGCCGGCAGTACGTGGCCATCTGCCTGTCCACGCTGTGCAACCCGGCCGCCACGCTGCCGCCCGACAGGAAGGCGCTCAAGGACGAGTTCGAGTGGCGCACGCCTCTGCACGTGCTCAAACCGCTCAGACAGGTCCCTGGCAACTGCCGATATCAAAATATCACGGTTCCATCTTTACATCTCACAAAATTTTATCGGTCGACCTCCTCGTAGGTGGCGATGCGTCAAGTTCCCAAGTCGACCCCCGTCTCGACCCCCGACAAGCCCTCCTCGGGCCGCAGCATGCTGGTCCACTGGTTCCCGCAGTGGTGGGGCTGGTACGGTCCCGGCGACGCCGCCGTCCCGGACCCCGCGCCCGCGCCGGCCCTCGCCCCGGCCCCCGCACCTCCCGCTCCCGGAGACCTCGAGGAGGAGATCCTCGATGTGATAGCGGACTCCTTGGATAATAACACTCTGTTGAAGCGAGACACCGTGTTCGGGAAGTTCGAGTTCGTGCTGAATAAAGGCTCCCTGGTATTGAGCATGGAGAACGAGGGGGAGAGTGAGACGTGAGTTTCGGTTCTGCGCTCTCCTTGCGTGCGTTTTCTTTTCCTGAAGAAGAAACCGGTGACAGATCGATCGTTTGCGGTGAATTGCAGCGGTTCCGGCGGCAAGGCGGAGCTGCACTTCAGCGCGGTGTCGGCGTGCGTGGAGGCGCGGCCGCGCGCCGGCTCGCTGGCGCTGCGCGTGGCGCTGGGCGCGCTCTCTCTGCGCGACCGCGTCACGGCCCGCACGCTCTTCCCCATCGTCTGCGCGCCCACGGTATGCCCACGCCCACGCCCACGCCCACGCCACACTCTACACGCAACCTACGCACGACTGCATCGCATCCAACGAACACGCTCACGATTGTGGACACCTCTCTCGTTTTGCAGATCTTTGAGGATATCTTAATACCATCGCACGTTGAAATTTATGATTTAGAATTAATATTTTTTTGATGAAACCAGGGTGTGATCCGCGAGGGTCTGAGCGGTGCGAGCGGCGGCGGCGCGGGCGCGTGGCGCGGTGCCACCTCGCCGCACGCGCCGCCTTCGGACGAGCCGCTCTTCCAGCTCTCCTACGAGAAGAAACCCATCGGCGTTAACTGTGACTACAAGTCGGTTGAGCTAAAATTCGTACATTAGCCTAAGTGTTTTCTCTTCTGGGAAAGTCTTAAAGGGTACCGCGTGTCAGTGTTGAGCCATCGTCTAGCGGTAGTTCCTTTCGTTCCAGACTGTGGGTGAAGTCGGGTTCGATAGAGGTGGTGTACTGCGCGGAGCTGGCTCGCTGGGCGCGGCAGTTCCTGTGCGCGCCGTGGGGCGGCAGCGGGGCGTGGCGCGCACTGCACGCCTACCACAGCGTGCGCGACTCCACGCGCGCGCGCCTCCTCACGCACTGGGAGCACATGATGCGCGCTAGCCCGGTACGTCCGTCTCGCGCGGCGTCCTCTTCTCGACCTTTAGACGAAAGCGCTAAAAGATAAACGTGCTTGCGTCGACAGAGCGAGCGTCGCTCCTGGCATGTGGAGCTGGACATATCCGCGCCTCAGATCCTGTTCGCCGAGGAGATGTCGTCTCGCGAGGGCGGGGTGCTGCTGATAGACTTCGGTCGGCTGCGCCTAGCGAACACGCCCCCCCGGCACGCGGCGGGCACGCCCCCCGCGGGAGGTGAGGAGGAGGAAGAGACGTTCATGACGCCGTGCTCTACGCCGCCGGGCAGCCTACTGTCGCCCGCGTCCCCGCCCGAGCCGCCGCTGCACGCCAGCGCCGACCACAGGGCCCTAGATGCCGCCGACCTGCACGACAGGTTATATGACAGGTACGAAGTTATACCCATCCTGAAGGATCGCCTTGTGCCACTACTGACGAGGAAGTTGTACTGCAGATTAAAACTTTATTTCAGATACAACATCGAGCTGAGCGACCTGCAGATCCTGGTGGGGCGCGCGCGTGACAACTGGCAGTACGCTCACACCAAGTCCACCTCCTCGCTGCATCTGCTGGACCGGTTCAGCATATCCCTGCAGGTATGTTGTTCAAGCTACGTGATGCCTCGTTGCGGAGTAAGATTTGGTCAAGCAAGACCAGCCTCAAGGGCTCGGGCATAACTATGTCCGAGTTCCTGACTAAGGCAAGGCATAATGCGTTCATGGTTGCGCGTGAGCGTTTTGGTGTCACTAAATGCTGGACGACAGATGGTACCGTCTTTGTTATGGGAGCGGACGGAATACGCAAAAGGGTACGATGTGTCAAGGACCTCGACTCCGTGGTAGGACCGCAAGCGGAGGCCTCAAAGCCGTGGTCATCGAAGGAAATCTCCAAACCGAGGCGAAAGAGAACGTAAATTCATCTTTAGTCAACTCATTGTGATGTAGTAAATCCGGCCAGGTAACTTATGTAGGGTAATGTTTCTTAACTTGCTTTTAGTACCGCATAAAATAACTTATAATAATTTTTCCAACCCACAATAATATCACTAGGTATTATATTGACATATTTTATTGTTATTTGTTAGGTGTCACTGTCATATTTGATCACTAGGTAAGTATTTTATTGACATTTATTGTAAGGTGTCAATGTCAGATTTGGCTGCTGACTGACGACATGGCTGTTAGTATAAAATGTCACAAAAAAGTTTCAGATATTATTTGATCACTTTGAGCTTTTTACTGGTCGGATACCTATAAAATTGTATTGTTTCTATATCATATTTTTTTCTCTTTGGCAATGTGTAGGTTTATATTTTATCTTTTTGATGATAATGATGATTTTAAGATGTAAGTCAAGCACAACTGGCAGGTGGATGTTACTAAAGATAGACTAGATTTGCATTATTTTCATAAGTCTATATAATTTATTTTTAAAATAGTAGTAGTTGGGTACTTATCTACCTATCAAGGCAATAAATATCTACCTATATATATATATATATATATTAATTTAGTATTATTTATTATTATTATTATTTTATTATTTTACTATGCCTTAATTCGATAGTGGTTCCAACAGTGACGAATATGTTTCTTGTGCTGACAGCGAGGCCAGTAGTGACGATAGCTTTACTAGCATTCCTTCGTTGTCTAGCATGATTGGCTCGTATGTATGTGATGTTCCGAATAATATGAACATTCTTCATATCAATGCTCAGAGCATTCCGGCACATTACCCTGATTTATTAACATCTTTTGACCATAAAAATATACATGCTGTCCTGATTTCTGAATCCTGGCTGAAGCCATGTCTTTCCTCTACCTCTTATTCTCTTCCTGGCTTTAATCTCATTCGTAATGATCGCACTGGTGCCGTCGGCGGTGGTGTCGCCATATATCTCCGTTCACACTTTTCTTATTCTATTGTCAGTATGTCAACACAACCTCCGCCGTCCAGTGCAGGTGAGCACCTCTTTATTGAAGTAAATTTTACTCATACGAAGCTTTTATTAGGTGTTTATTACTCTTCTTCCCATCGCATTAATTATTTCTTGTCCTTTGAAACACTTTTAGAAAATTTAGTCGCTTCCTATGATCACACAATTGTACTGGGTGATTTTAATACATGCTTGCTTAAGCAGGATTCGCGTTCAGCTTCACTTGAATCTCTAGTAAGGGCTTGCAATTTATCAATCCTTCCATTATCTGCTACTCACTTCTATCCTAATTCAGTTCCGTCTCTTCTAGATCTCATTTTCGTTTCTTCTCCTGCTCGCGTTGCCAAGCATGGGCAATGTGCAGCTGGAGCATTTTCCTATCATGATTTAGTTTATCTTTCGTACAAAATTCGTCCTCCTAAAGCCAAGCCCAAAATAATTCTGCAGCGAAATTTTAGTAGCATAGATCTGGATAAACTACAAAATGATGCGGACGCTATTGACTGGTCCCAACTTATTGACGAATCTTCTGTTGATGGTAAAGTAGAAGTATTTAACTCTGTGATAACTCAATTATTCGACAAACATGCGCCACTTAGACCAATCAAGTTAAAACACTTACCAGCACCATGGATAACACCTGAGATCAGAACTTTCATGCACAAAAAGTTGGTAGCGAAGGCTAAGCTCCAATGTAGGTACACGGAATACAACAAAGAAAAATATATTGACTGTAGGAATCGCTGTAATAGAGCGTGTCGAGACGCACAACGCCGTTATATCCATAGCTCCGTTGAGGATTCCGACCCTGCAAAGGTCTGGAAATTTCTCAGGTCATTAGGAATTGGAAAATCACAACAGCTTGATAAAATCCCTCAACATTTCAACTTAGATTCATTAAATCAGCACTTCACTTCATCTTCCAACTTTGATGGAAACACAAAATCACAAACTTTGCAGAATCTTTCTTCAACTCCAATTCCTGACTATTCAACATTTTATTTTAATCAATTCACTGATTGTGATGTTAAGAAGAGCATTGCATCTATTCCGTCTAAAGCCATTGGTAATGATGGTATTAGTCGGAATATGATCATCCCCATCCACGATCAAATAGTCCCCGTGATCCGTCACATCCTCAATTCTTCTATCTCCACTGGGGAATTCCCTACTTACTGGAAAGAAGCACAGGTTACTCCACTTCCTAAAAAATCCAATCGAGCTTTTTTCTCAGAGTTTCGTCCAATTTCCATTCTTCCTTTCCTATCCAAAGTCTTAGAACGCCTTGTACATCAGCAACTCAGTATCTTCCTAACCAGAAACAATCTCCTTAATCCTTTCCAATCCGGTTTCCGTTCTGGTCACAGTACTGTTTCAGCATTAGTTAAGATAACTGATGATGTACGTAATGGTATGGATAATGGTAAAGTGACTGTCCTGTCTTTACTAGATTTCAGCAATGCTTTTAACAATGTTGATTATGACATTCTTCTAGGTCTCCTCCGTTCTCTTAACATATCTCCAACAGTGGTTGAATGGTTTCGTAGTTACCTGTATGGGCGTCGGCAACGTATACGGATCGATGATACTTACTCATCATGGTGCACTATATCAGCTGGCGTTCCTCAGGGCGGCGTTTTATCACCTCTACTTTTTGCCATTTTCATAAACTCAATCTCCCAACATTTAACTTCATCAACCAGGATCTAAATCGTATTTTGGGTTGGAGTAGGGCTTACGGTCTTAAAATTAATCCCACGAAAACCCAAGCCATTGTCATTGGGGGTTCACGGATGGTGTCCAAAATTGACTGGTCCAGCCTTCCACATATTATTTTTGATGGAGTTCACATACAGCAGAGTGAGACGGTAAAAAATTTAGGTGTTCTCATGGACAGAAATCTGTCATGGGAACAACAGCTAACTGAAGTCAGCCGAAAAACTTTTGCCTCAGTCGGTTCTATTCGGAGACTGCGTAACTTCCTTCCGATTGCCACTAAAATTTCGCTTGCACAGTCACTCCTTCTTCCAATATTAGACTATGCTGATGCCTGCTACTTAGATTTGACTGAACAGCAACTTAACAAACTTGAGCGCCTTCAAAATCTCTCCATTAGATTTATATTTGGGCTGCGCAAATATGACCATGTCTCCGAATTCCGAAAAAAGCTTAAGTGGTTACCAATTCGCTTTCGTCGGAATTCGCATTCTCTGAACGTTTTATATAATATTCTTTTTAATCCTACAACACCTTCCTATCTCAAAGAACGTTTCCAATTTCTCCACCTCACCCACTCTCGATCCTTGCGCTCCTCTGATACTCTCCTACTCGCGACACCTGTCCACACCTCCTCATACTATGCCAATTCTTTCTCAGTACAGGCTGTTTAATTATGGAACGCACTGCCTTATGCTATTAGACGCGCCAAAACACATAGTATCTTTAAATCTATGGTCAAGGAACACTTTTTGTCATGTTGTTAACTATGTATTGTTTGTTTCTTTACGTTATATTGGTATATTTATTTATGTATGTATTAGTTTATTTAGTTTATCTTATTGTATTATTATTATTTAATTTATTTTTGTAGGTAATATTAGGTATTGATGTATTTCACTTTTTGTTATCCTGTAAATATGTATGTACATATAATTTTTATCATAAATCACGCATAGTATTTTCATCACCCCCGATTCAGCTATGTTGATTTCTATCCATCCAAAGGTTGTCTGGCAGAGATCGCTATCTAGCGATAAGACCGCCCATTGTACTACCGTGTAGCTAAACATTGTTTTTTATTACAGTCTAATGTATTTGTGGTGTGCAATAAAGTATTTTCTATTCTATTCTATTCTATGTAAACGTCCTTTTAGTTCGCTCCTTCGTGTTTGTTGGTACCTGGGAATTATTCCTCGTTTACTCTTACAGTGGAATTCATAGTCAGAAGCTGAACAATTCCGTCATCCTGCGTTCCCCCAGGGGCCGGATATTGACCGACTTTTATTATATTTATATAATTCATTCATTACTTTTATTTCAGACAACATTACATTATAACGCCCTGCGTTCCCTGTCCATATCCATATCATCTTTGAGAGACTCGGTTACCCAATGGCCCAAATACTTAAAGCAAGCTACTCTCTTCAGCTCTCTGCCGTTCAGAATTACCGGCGGGATGGTGGTATATGTTTTAGAGCCTGATTTAAAGACCATTAGTTCACTTTTGCTTGCATTGTATCTGAGCCCCGTGAGCCTCCGCATATCTCTCACAGATCCCGAGCAGTTTTCTGAGAGCACTGATTGATGGGCTCAGCAGCACCATATCATCGGCGTAGCTAATGTTATTGACCAAGACACCATCAATAGAGCAGCCGACCTGAGCGCCGCTGAGCTCACGAATCAGACGGTCTGTATATAGGTTGAAAAGTCGGGGCAAGCTCAACCCGCCCTGTCGCACCCCACATTCCAACCCGTACACATCCGATAGCGACCCCGACCATTTTACAAGGTTACTCTGGTTGCCATACCAGTATTTGAGAAGTGATATAAGCTCACGAGAAAGATTGGTATCATTTGACAGCTTCTGCCACAACCTGTCATACGCTACCAGATCGAACGCTTTCGATAAATCGAGAAAGCAGGCGTAGACATTCGTGCTTCTGCTGGTGTAGTACTGGACGGTGTGTTTGAGGCTTAGTACTGCAGCTTCAGTAGATAGTCCGTTCCTAAAATCGAACTGGGCGTCATGCAGGTTTACATGTTGGCTTAGATGCACATCAATCACACCGTCCAGTACCTTTGCCACCACAGTTGCCAGGGATATGGGTCTGTAGTTGCTTATGCTAGATGCGTCTCCAGTCTTATTTTTAATAACAGGTACAACTACAGTCCTTAACATATCCTCTGGCAAATGCGAATGGCTGACGCAGAGGGTGAAGAACATGGCGAGCACCCTTGGCAGATGTACACCCGCATTTTGCAGGTGTTCAATGCTCAGTGAGTCGTGGCCTGGGGATTTTCCTCGCTTCATGTCTTTCACCACCCGCGCCACCTCCTTCGCTGTGATAAGCATGGTCCTCTCCCCCCCGTGCATCCCCTACTCACTTGGCTCTGCAGTTGCAGGTCCCAGTGGAGATTGTACCCTAAAATGGTCTTTAAACATATTGGCAATTTGGACGGGATCACTAATGCCCTCCACGCTCACTGGAACACTCAGTCTTGGGTTCAGCTTGTTGGTTTCTTTCCAAAACTTTCCAACATTTTTAGAATTATGTTGTGTAGCAATAATGTCCATTTTTATTTGGGTCTCATTATTTTGACACCATTTTAGTTTGGATTTAAAGTTACACCGCGTATCTCGCATTTTTTGGTACGTTGACCCACACAGAGGTTTTCCAACTGATCTACACTCCTGGAACCAAAACCGGCCTTCCTATGAGCTTCAGCTACATATTTATTCCAGCCTGTAACATGATTATTTCCTCTACGATTCCTATTATTAGCAGCAAAACCACTACATGTACTAGCCGACTCACAAAGTATAGTAACAATTTCATTATACAGACTCTTTAAAATAAGTTTATGTTCCACCATATCACAGTGATAGTCTGCACAGCTTCTGAACTCGGGAGGGAAGTTCACATTTCGAAGCTTGGATGTACATAATTCTCTATATTTGTTCTTTTGTAAATGGGCCCTTTCACCCCAAATAACAAAATTTGGTATCGATTTAACCTCTTCTAATTTTGACCTAATAACACTTAGGCTGTGACCTAAGTGTTATTTCTAAGGCAAAGTGATCCGACCATGAGAAGCTATAGTTAATCTTAATGTCCATAATCGACTTTCTGGCAGCCTCAGTAGTTACAACATGATCTAACCACGACGAAGTACCGTGAGCATCACTAATAAAAGTGTATGTACCCGAAGACAATCCTAATACATCGATATCCGCAGATATCCAGTTCATTTCACGGCAGAAATGTTTTAGTTCCTTACCAAAAGGTGCCTTTGGATCCGCGTTAAAGTCACCTAACATGTACACGGAGTCCACGCTACTGTTTTCTACAATGGCACCTATTTCACTCAAACAGCCTATAAATTCCGCAATGTTCTCAGGCTTATCTGAACTGTCAGTTGGCATATACACTGAAAACACTAGAAACTGGCGGTTCTTGAGTTTCACCTTAATAGCCGTGATACGCACACTCACACACTGCACAGTAGAAACGGAGCGAAACACATCCTTACGCCACAGTATAGCAAGGCCGCCGTAGGGCCTCCCCCGCAACGTGCCTGCCGAGGTGTCCACTGCAGAGTTCCCGGTATAGCCGAAGTCAGGATCAATTGTCCCCAGGAAAGCAACGTCGTGGGGCAGAAGCCAAGTTTCCTGTAAGGCCACTAAGTCAGCTGTTCGACAGAGCGACCTTACAAAATCTATGTTAGTTTTAACATTTTTACAATTATAGCTCATAAAAGTGGAGCTACTTTTATTCTTTTCTATTGTGAGATCCATTTGAAATTTTGGATTTTTAAAATCAATAAAACGCCTAAACGTTACACCCACAGGCCATAAACTGTCTTCTAGAAACTGGGCAAGTTTTGAGTGAGGTACCAACATTTTGTAGGCATTATATTTCTTCGATAACCTACTATTAATTTTCTGCAGCGATACCTTTGTGTGTGTTCTTGCAAATATGTAATCAGCTATATCATTCTCGGTTGTAGTGCTGTCCACATTATTTAAAAACAAAGGTACCTTAATTTCGGCTGCCTTAAACTTGTCGTTCGAGTTCACTATCGCATTTCCCTCCGCTGTAGCAAAGCGATTTCTATGTGATTTTTATAAATGATCTTGCCCATGAGTTAAATTGCGACTTTACCATGTATGCAGATGACTTAGAGATTTAATAAGAACGTTAAAAGTAACGCTGATATCGAAGCTTTACAAAGAGAGATAAATAATGATGACCTTTGGTGCATAAATAACAGAATGGTCATGAATACAAATAAATGCTACCACATTAAATTTACAAAAAATGATATCCTCTCTTTGCTACTTATTCGATAAGGGGTACTCAACTTAAAGAGGTGCAGAGTATTAGGGACCTAGGAGTGACGTTAGATAAGTCATTAAATTTTCGTGAACATATCGATAAAACTGTTAAAAGCCTCGCAGATAACAGGATTTTATCGAGACAAATTAAATCTTTAAATCTTAAAATTAAGCATGTGCTACACGGTTTGAAACCATGGTTTAAAACCGATGTTTTAAACCGTGTAGATAGTGGTTTCAAACCAAATTTCGCATGACCTTTAAACGCCCTTGGTAGAAAGGCTTGCTTAGCAAACCACTGGAAGAAGCGGTGGTTTAAAACTTGTTTCAAACCGTCCAGCCGCTTGTTTAAAACCACGCGTACCACAGTCGCGCCGCTGCACGCATCGAGCGCGGACGTATTGCGCGCACGCGATCACTGAATTCATCGAGTTATTTACAGACCTACCCTGTCTTTGGGACTTAATCTAAGGAGTACAAAGACTACACCCAAAAAAAAATATTTTTTCTTCAAATGCACACAAAAGTGCAATACAAACTCAAAACTTTAGAAATTTTGATAAATGAGAGCCATGGCCTCTTTCTAATTGTAATAGTGCGTTACAAGCATTCGAGCGAGCGTTTTAAAAACACTGAAGTTTGGGGTTTGTTTTAAACCGTGTAGACAGAAAACGTTTCTACCAAGGTGACCTAGGTAGAAACTGTGGTTTCAAACCGTGTTGCGCATGCTCAATTTTTATTTTTCATTCAAATTTAATATTGTTTATTTTTCTACGTCTGTTTACGTTTAATGCATGCAGTGTTCACTGTTTTTAGAAAAGACACAATGTATTTATGTTGAAGATAAGCTAGATTCATAGTTCTTGTTAAGTTGTTTATTTAGATTTGTGAACCAAATAAATAAAATAAATAAAATAATGTAATACATGGTGCTGTTAACTATTCAATTACCTAAAGTGTAATAAAGGTAATGATACAAAATTTTTCTTAATTACTGGTCGCAAAAACAGTGACCTTTCGAATAGATAGAGAGATAACTCTTTAATGACTACCAAGGAAAAACTAAAATAACAAAAGCTTTACAATAAAAGGCAATATGGGCGGCCTTATCGTTAACTTATACCTTATATCCATCCAATTCATTCAAAGGTGCCCATGCAATACTAGTGAATATATAACGCTATATATATATAGCGTTATATATTCACTAGTATACATTCTATCAAAAAAGTATCGGGAATGGATGATTTGTTTATAGTTCCAAATTCATTATTTTTTTGTTAGATTGGCACAACTGTTTTTCATTTTGGCGCGGAGTTTGAGTTGCATCTGTTATTTCGATTAAATAGAGTGCTGTTTTTAGAACGATCATATCTAGGGTGTATTGCGAATTTCATAATGGACAAGAACATCGAACTAAGAGTTTGTCTTAAACTTTGCATCGCCAATAGAATTTCGTGTTCCGAGTCCCTGAAAATGTTACAGAAGGCTTATGGTACATCGACTTTATTTAAAACACGTGCTTATGAGTGCTTTTTCTATATTCTATAGAAGGTAGTTTAGTAGTTTAGAGGAAATAGTGAGTAGTTATAATGTTTGTGTAGGCGGAACGTCGCGTTGTGTACACGGTGGACCCGCAGTACCCGTGCGGCACTCTGCGCGGCTCGCTGCCGGCGCTCGTGGTGCATCTCAGCGAACACAAGCTGCAGGCCGTGCGCGCCGTGCTCGACCGCGCCGACCTCAGGCCCAGGTGACCACCCACTGCCCACTGCCCACTGCCCACTGTAGGGTATGGACCCACTCAACACTATATATATCAGCGAATCAGGCAATATTCGCCTCGGTATATCTTATCTTCGAAGATAAGATCGGCAGAAATCGGATAGACCAGATATCGGTTCCATTTATACCGATTCTAGACCATCGGAACTGCGAATATGACTGTAACACGCTTCGTATCGTCAGCGGTCGCGAGCCGGTGAGCCAGGACGCGGCTGACGGCGCGGACGATGAGACCAGCTCGAGCTCGGAAACGGAGCGGTCGGAGATGTCCTCGCACCAGCACTCCACGCTGCTGATGCTGCAGTTTGCCATCGATCAGCTCTCGTTAGAGGTACGCGCCTGGACTCATTCGGTCATTCTTATGCATTTATAACCGATAAAATGAAAATCTAATAGCTGCCCACGACCGGCGGTGGATGACAAGCGATCCATAAACTTGGATTTGGGATCTCATAGCGGGTGAGAACGGCATGTTGAGGTGTGGGATGCGCCCTCAGGTGCAGTCCCTGGGGCGCAGCATCGCGGAGGTGCAGGTGCGCGGCGTGCGCGCAGGGCTGGGCTGGCGCGCGCGCGACGCCTCGCTGGCGCTCTCCGTGCACTCGCTGCTGCTGGTGGACGCGCTGCAGACCTACGGACCCGACTTCGAGCTGCTCGTCGCCAGCCACAAGCACGTGGGGTGAGTGCCTGCTTCTGTGCTTCTACTCCCCGTAGCGTCTGGATCCTTTTTAATAGAATTGCCGACCGGCCCGGTGAAGGATTAGATCCAGCGATTCGGACGCGGTCGATTGAGACTCGGCAAACGTTGGAGGCTCCGTTCGCTAATTTGTCATAATTATTGGCAGTCCGGGGTTGCTGATTCGCAGGTTTGCTCGTTGCACAGTCGACGTTGTTGAAGTCCTTCTGTCGATCTTTCTACACACAAAAATCTTACCAAAAAATATTTCAGCGCCCTACCGGTCCTGTTTAATAATGTGTTTATAAAATACTTCTATGCTGTACTACGTACTAAAATAACATTATATTAAATACAAAATACTGGGTAACCCTTCCAGTCTACTTAAGGCCTTGGCTAGTCGGCATGACAGCTGTAGTAAAGGTACTGGATGTCGATCCGGCACCTTGGAAGACTGCTGTCATGCCGACCACGATGACCATGTATGCATGTAGAACCGACTCTAATTAATTCATACGATAAACATATTTATTATATTGTACTTATATTTTAACTTATTTTGTATTTTGTGTATCATGGATGGACCCAATTGTTGTCTGAATAATAAATGTATTATTATTATGGTAACAGGATGGACACCGCATCTGGCTCCATCCGCGGCTCGGAACCCACGTCCCCGCAGTCGCCCACCTCGCCCAGCTCGGCTGGTGTCGCGGCCCACCCGCAGGCACTCTCGCAAGCCTTGTTCTCGCTGCACCGCTCTACCGGTGAGTTATCCATCTTTTCGCATGCCGTAGCACTGCTCGATCATTCTATTTTGTATAATATTTTATAGATGCTGTAGATCCGGCGGACCGAGCGACGAGTCCGGTCCCCACCTGGATCTCGGGCTCGACGAACGATAACCCCGCCTGGGGGGCAAACGCTTGGGGCTCCTCTAACTGGGGTAACTCCAATTGGGGTAATACCACCTTCGGAGGAAATGTGCCCACTTGGGGAGCAGCTGGCCTGGTGGACTCGGAGGCTCTGATCGCCGTGGAGTTGTGTTTGGTTAAAGGAGACGGAGATTCCGAAGACTTGAGGATAGCCAATATACTTTTCAATAATTTGGATATTATTGGTGAGTTTTAGAAACATTTCTCCCCTCACATTGTATCTCAGCTTAACTATGATTTGACGTGATTGTCTCTTGCAGCGAACCAAGAAACAATAGTAGAACTGATAGGTTTTACACAGAGAGTGTTTGCTCCGAGAACAAATAAACCTACAGAAGTACCGAAAAACGAGCCAAAAGACGAACAAATGCCAACTCCGTTCGAAGATGACATCAAGGTAAAATCATAAAATAACAGTAAGTGCAAGCAAATCTCGCACCAATCATGATTTTTGATGTGTAACAACTTTCCTCTCGCTTCCCTGCAATCAGTAGAAGTTAGCTTGTCACAGAAAGCCAGGATGATTTAACCAATGAGCGCGCGCGGTAGTAGAGTTCAGATGGTACCAACCCATTTTCCGCGAGGTTGATACAGTCAGCCAACAGTGTACGCGTGCGAGTGACGAGAAAGAGAAAAGAACATAGATAAGGAGAAGGCATAAGCTGTGCGCTTAACCTACAGTGTTCTGGTATAATAAACTAGTTCAGCATATAAAGTTAATGTTGCTTATTACCAAGGTGTGACGACAGATGTTACACATCATTATGCGACTACTGTAAGGCTTTCTCGTTTATTTAATAACTATATTTAAGACTTAAATAACAATGATTTAGCAGAAAGAAGTGCGAACAGAAATAACATTCGACTTCCACCGGCTCGGAGTGCTGCTGCTGCGAGCGGCCGTGGAGGACGGCGCCGTGGTCGCCAAGAAGATAGCTACTGCCACGCTCTGTGAAGCCAAGATACAGGCCACTCTCGGTAAGCTATGTCGCAAAACAAACCAATGATGTTGGTAAAGATAAAGAAAGTGCCAAAATGGGTGAGTTCATTTGCAACTACTGATAAGTTCAAAAATTTACTGATAAGTAGCTTGATATTTTTTCTGAGCGCCATACGCTATGCATTAGTAGAATGTTAAATATTTAATGCGAGTGAAATCGAAGAGCAGGGCTACATTCTAAGAGGTGATAAAATAATCTAATCAGGTATGATAATCATTGTAGGAACTGGATATGGCACTAAAAATAAAATGGCTCATCGTAATTCTTGTTATATTGACAGATGGGTCTCAGATAAGCGCAGGAGGGTCACTGGGCGGCGTGCAGGTGGTGTCTCTGAGTGAAGGGGGCGGCGGGGCTGCGGGGGGCGTGGGGCATGCCCGCGTGCTGTCCGCCGGCCGCGCGCCCCCCGCCCCGCACCCCCACCCCCACCCCCACCCCCACCCACACCCTCCGGCCTCGCACACCGACGACGACAAGGCGCTGCACTTTACCATACAGAGGAACTTGCTCACCAATGCCGATGGAGACTCGCCAGGTAACGTAGAAGTAGGATGTCTACTGAATCCTTCTAAGGGCACATAAAAGTCCGACTACTTAAATATGTCAGGACGTGTCAGGCTTTCGGTTGTCCTAATATCCATCGCATATATTAATATATGTATTAATAAGTTTGTCTTGTCATTTGGTTCGTTTGAAAATGTAAATGGTAAGATGTGTGCGTACGTTGCAGGGTCGGTGAGCGTGGAGGCGACGGCTGCGGTGCGCGTGGCGCGCGTGTGGTACACGCACCAGCCGGCGCTGCTGCTGGAGCTGGGCTCGTGCGTGGCGCAGTTCAAGCAGTACCTGGCCGACCTGGCGCGCTCGCTGCGGGCCGCCGCCGCCGCCGCCGCCGACATGGCGCTCCACCTGCCGCACTCCAGGTCTCACCGCATTACTCTCTACAGTACACCTTTCATGTATATGATTTATCGATATTAACACCTAAGGGATTTCTGGTGTAGGATGTTGCCAGTCTATTAGGTCTGCTTGTAGTTTTAGACGGTTAAGGTGATTTTGTACTTTCATGTTGATTTTAGTATCGTCAGCATGCATGAGAAACCGAGCATGTTCCGAACGGTGACCGATATCATTGAGATAAGAATCATGTAATAAAAGCCCCAAAATGGGTCCTTGTGGTACTCTAGAGAGAATCATAATAAAGTTTCAGCAGAAGCCACCCATAATTAAGGCCTGAGAGCGGTTGCACTAGTAGGATTCTATCCTCTGCAATGAGTTGTCTCGAACACCCAGCTCGTAAAGCTTATGCAGCAGTACCACATGGTCGACTTGATCAAAGGCCTTCTTAAAGTCGGTAAATATACTTGAGAAGCGGCTTGCATGTTGTTAGTTAAATAAACAATGAAAACTCCTAAATTTGTATATGTTGATCTGTTTTTCAAAAAACCGATCTGGTCTATAGGTTAGGAAGGGATATAATGAATTTAAGAATGAACTACCCTTTCAAATAGTTTACTCAAAACATTAAGAATATATATGGGGCGATAACTTTCTATTGCTATTTTGGGACCCTTTTTGTGTATAGGTACTATATGAGCATTCCAGATTGTACGGTTTATGCAAACCATACAATATTTGTACACGCTTTCGCAAGCCAGGTCAGGTCAGCCTTTTACGCTGTGGCATGGTTTTCTGGCCAAATTGCCAACTACCATCAAACCGAGAACACGATACAACTTAGTCTTGTAAACACAACTCATAACTTAACGAATAAACAGTGAACTTTATCAATTATCTACTAATCACTTTATAGGATGTAGGGAGTTACGAACCCTACATCTATGTTTTTTCCCTAGGTCTTCAATGTCCAATGTTAGGAAATTAACCATCCTTAAGACACCAGTTATTGATTAATGTTATAGGGACACTCGACTAGACAGCACACTTGACAAGAAACTTGACTTTTGTTACCTCAAGATTCTGTAAAAGCCTTAAAATATCGCAGCTATTCACCTCAACTCTATAGAATAT
This sequence comes from Lampropteryx suffumata, assembly GCA_948098915.1. Lineage (NCBI taxonomy): Eukaryota > Metazoa > Arthropoda > Insecta > Lepidoptera > Geometridae > Lampropteryx > Lampropteryx suffumata. The sequence goes on from OX402546.1 coordinate 20,735,650, forward strand.
CACGACTAAGGTCAATCGACTGATTAAGCCCGTAACTATTCGCTGGTCCATTCAAGTTTCTCTCAATATGATTTACCAAATGGGATAAATGTAAGTACACGAATAACGTATTTGTTATACAAATTCTGTCTATGACAGGCAGAATAAAAATGATCCACAATATCTCCGACTTCGGTGTCTTTAAAAGGCATGCATATTTACCGCATCTAAATTAGTATATAATTCTAGATTGTGATTTAAACGGCGGTATCAAAATATCTATTGCTTTATACGAAAAATAAGACAATCGGTTTTCTATTGACGATACCTTGACATTGGTAGCTTACAGGTTAAGTAGAATTTTGATATATGCATACGTGTTGCTTTGTCGTAGAATTTCCGGCATTATTATTATTATTTTTATTATACTTAAAAGCTGACATTTAACATTTTAATCATAAGGATGATTGAACAGTAAACACTGACTGCTGAATGTTTTTCCACAGGGAATCGCTGTACATGAACCCGCGACTGTCGCAGTCGATGGAGGGCGTGTCTCCGCGTCGCCGCACCATCAGCGTCGGCGCCTCGCTCGACGACCCCAGCGACAGGCATGCTGACAATATCGTGCTCAGGTAACGTGGCTCCTGATTTTCTCCTGGTCACCGAGATTCCATAATGATGGTTGACCTCGAACTTCTGCTATAACACGTTCCGGGTCGATATTCGCCGCGGACATCGTTGTTTGTTTGTTAGCGGCAGGACGCACACACGTCCGGACCGTTCTGCGTCCGCGCAACATTAAACGCGTAGATTAGATCTCTCACTCGTCCGGATACGGACGTACGGAGCACGGACGCGCTCGACGGAGGGTCCTCGACCGAATGAACGGACGCTCCGCGGGCCGTGTACTGCTAAACGCAACAATGACTTGTATACGATAGCTCCGGACAACAGACGTCCGTACGGACCATCCGTATAGCAGTAAATGGTCCATAAATCGCCTGGAGTCCCCGGGTATTGAGTGAGAGGGTTGTTGTTGGTAGCGTGAGCATCGAGCTGGAGTCCCCGGTGGTGGTGGTCCCGCGCGGCGCCCGCAGCGCGCAGGTGCTGGTGGCGCACCTGGGCCGCATGAGTCTGGCCAACCGGCCCGGCCCGCCGAGGGAGACCACCTACAAAGTGCGCATCCGGGACATCTCGCTAGCTTCGGTGAGTCCCCCGCTACCTCTGTGACACCTTTCCTGCGAGTATCGATAACATTCATGTAATCAGCCTATTACGAAATCTTTCATTTGAGTTCTAGTCTTGAGGTAACTTCAGACTGTTGAACTTACCGTGAATGGAGGACCATCGATGTGTTATAATTAGTATCCGCGACTTTGTTTGCTTAATGTTATTTTGTAAATCTAAGGAGGTTGAATTTCGGAAAATTTCTTAATGCTCCGGTACACCTCAAAAATGATACCCTTAAAACACCTCTTAATAACCTTTTAGCTTCTGTTTGCGGCTTTGAAGCGTGAAACATAAATATAAGTAGGCTATTATATTAATTCAAGTCGAAGACTACATCTATAATCTACATCTATCAGGCCACTCAGAAAGTAATGCGAGAAATATTTTTTATGTATGAAGCCCTAACTGATAATAATTATAAAAAAATAGATTATTTACAAGTAAAAATACCATCCTTCGAATTTAGAGTTTCCCTTAACATTTTTTAAGAGCTAAATTGAATTGTCGCGATTATTTGAAAAATGGATCTATGTCGGGAACATTTTCGTGTGACGATTTTTACGATTTCAAATGAGGCCTAAAACCGGATGAGTTGTTTGATTGTTTTCAAATAGCATTTTTATGGATGAAGGCCCTTCTAAAGCAACCGTGGCATAATGAATTTAAGCGCTCGTCTAACTTTGGAGGATGAAGAAAAATGTGGTCGTCTTTCGACGGCTGTTAGCAAAGAACCACGTGCTAGCAGTGAGAAATGTCATTCAAGAAATCAGGCGAACTACGTTCAAAGAGATTCAGTATATATTGCAGTTTGGATCGAGAAACGTCACAATATTCTACATGAGCACCTTCGCGCGAGAAGGATAGTTTCGCGCTTGGTGCCGCACAACCTCACCGAAGCTCAGAATATTATAAATTTATAAACGCACTACCACTACTAATATTATAAACGCGAAAGTTTGTATGTATGTTTGTTACTCTTTCACGCAAAAACTACTGAATGGATTTTAATGAAACTTTACAATAATATAGCTTATACATCAGAATTACACATAGGCTATAATTTATAAAGATATTGTGTGAATTATCCAAAATATAACGATCAAGTAGGAAAAAAATCTGCAAAAACCGTTAGAATTACACGAAGTAGGTACTAATCCTGCACAGACGAAGTCGCGGGCACCAGCTAGTTAGTAGCTAGCCAAAGGTTAGTCATTTTCTGCCTTACAGATACCCAACCACTACTTTATTTACAGAAACTAAGCTGCTTACTGTGCGCCAACTTTTCGTTCTAAGACTCCTACTAAAACAGCATAAACTTCGCCCAAAGCCACAGGAGCAGAAGAGACGGCGCCATGACAAAGTTTTTTGTGGAACTTTGTTTAAAACCACTTTTATCAACCGCTTCTCTTGCTTTCTGGGTGGATTTCTGTATAATAAGCTTTCGAGGGATGATTCCCTGCAAGACCTTAGCATCTTTCAACTCAAATCACATATTACAAAGATTCTTCTTAGTTATTCGTATGAGGAAACTGAGAATTTGCTAACTATCTTAAAATAACGGTGCATGCATGTAATAATCACGTACACATACATCCTCATTTACTCTAGCACACCCTCTTACACATACGCACAAACATACCTACACACACACACACACACACACACACACACACACACACACACACACACACACACACACACACACACACACACACACATACAAACACACTTACATACGTGCACATACACACACAATCTAATTTCACTTATATCTTTAGTTACCATTTTGGCATGTTATCTAAATTGTATTATATATTACTATAGAATTACCTATTTGCAACAATAATTAATGTAATTTTATGTGTAATGCATAATGGGGGATCGCAGATGTCTATCGGACAGGCTTTTAGCCTAGTTTAGGCGTCTGAGGCCATTAGATAATAGTTATGTTATTGTTATTACATTTAAAACCAGTTTTTAAATAGTTATAATAACTTATGTTTAACTTGTGCTGAATAAATATTATTATTATTATTATTATTAGTTATTAATCAATTTGAAGCAGGCTCGGCGCGTTTACGACATAGTGGCAGGTGACGAATCCTGGATTTATCAATACGATCCAGAAACAAAGCGTCAGTCGACAGTTTGGCTGTTTCAAAACGAACAAACGCCTACCAAAGTGAAGCGATTGAGAAGCGCAGAGAAATATTTGATCGCTAGTTTCTTCACTTTAACGGGGTATTTGGTGTCGATTTCATTAAAAAATCAAAGCATTATCAACGTCGAATGGTATACTACGAATTGCCTGCCCATTCAGTTTTCACTGAAATAAACAAAAAGCGACTGAAGCCCGGGTTCCGCGGGCTACTGCTTCACCATGACAAGTCGCCCGCGCACTCAGCGCTTCAAACAAGGGACTTCCTGGACTCCACACCGGTCAAAGTCTCCTCCTTACAGTTCTGGCATCGGATGATTTCTTTTTATTCCCTATAAAAAAAACAACTGAAAGGGATGCAGTTTCCATGACCAGAAGATACGTTAACAGCGTTCGAGAAGGTCGTAGAAGAGATGTCCGCGGCGCATGAAACTTGGAGGAGGAGGCTGGTAGAGATTTCTTTGAATAAAAATATTTCACCCATATAACTTGGTTTTTTCATTTTTTCAAAACATATGCTGAGACTGAACCTGTTCGACCGCACTCTTAGTGAAAGACTGATAATGTCAATTGTGAATAGTTAAGCCAACCAAATCCTTAACTTTGGTTGGCTTATCGCAATAGTGATTGCAGCTAGACGTGACAGACACGCTGCGGGCGGGCGGCGGCGGCAGCATGCGGCAGGTGTACGACGTGTCGCGCGGCCAGCCCGTGCTGCACGACACGGCGCTGCACTTCGATATACACTTGTCCCACGCAGGCGACTCCGCCACTCAGGTTAGCGCTAAATCGAATCCCTAAATATTACGAAGGAACTTAACGTTTTACCAACCCTTAAGCGCAATGTAAAGTTCCGACCCCGATTGGATAGTGCGTAAGTAACTAAAAAATTGACAAAACGGACAGTTTGTAAATAAGCGTTACAATACTACGTTTTTAATTAGACCGTAACGTTAGTGTTTCTAAATTATTACTATTATGCAACCGATGTCTGGCTGTGTTCGGGTTTACACCGAACACAGCAGTTGTGCATTTTTGCCTTACAAGCAAATATGCACAATTGCCTGAGCAAACCAGTGCGCTACCAGTGCAGTGCGTTTAACATATTTTTCTAACCATTCCGTGTACCTGTGTGAAGTCCGATAAAATACACTATTACTACAGTGAACCTTGTACTTCTCATTTCGTCGCCGTACCAAATACCAACCACCAATATCTAAGAGGCCTAAGACTCCCACCATAAAGAGTTCTAGCCTTTTACAGGCTGGCTGACGAGAAATCCAAAACCGCTGGACGGACGACCATCGGTTACATAATTGTACTAATTATCAAACACGAGCGTTGCCGAGGCGTCTAATTAAAATCGTAGGCTGTTAACTAGGTAGCAGGTTAGTGAAAACTATGGTTTTAAGCCTTTAGAGCATTAGTTGTATCTACAGGTTGTACAAATGTAATATGTTGTCTAGTGCGAAGTGAACGGTGCAGTAGTAGGTGGATTACAAGTTTGCGCGCGAAGGGAACAGTACGAGCAGTTACTCGACACCTTGAAGTGGATATCGGCGGGTGCGTCGCCCGCGCCGCCATCGCCGCCATCGCCGCCATCGCCGCCATCGCCGCCATCGCCGCGCGCCCAGCCGCAGACGCTGCCTGTTATACCGGTACGCTACCCTCCAGCCCTTACCCTTTACTCTTTCACCCTCTCATTTGCACACAAAAAAAGGCAACTTTATTTTAGGCAATTTATGCACAAACACCTTACAGTCTAACTTACATATAAAATTATAGAAAGTACCATAAATCTTGGGCCCTTTCATCATTAACGGTGTTTCCCTATACCGTCGGTAGACAACTCCTGTTGACCAGAAGTCGGGTGCAAAGAATACATCCTAGTACTTGGTAGCTACTTGGAGCACGTACGGCTTGAAGTTGGTCTCTCGGTTCGATTCCCAACGGTAAGTACGACGGGCGGCTTAGCGTTGGGAATCCTGAACCCTGATCCGGCCTCTCGTGCCACACCCGGACGATTACTCTTCCTTTTCCCATACATATTACCCTTTTTTATTTGTGAGATAACTATGACACTTTTTTTACTTAGGTGACAAGATATGACAAGAAATGAACATAGCAATTTGATGTTTGAATAAGATGGTGTTGTTTCAGAGTGAGTGCAAATGCAGTCCGGTGGAGGAGCCGGCGGTGCCGACGCCGCAGCTGGAGCCCGCCGAGCTGGTGGTGCCGCACCCCGCGCCCCGCGCCCCCCGCGCCCCCCTACCCGCTCTTCCCGCCGCTACGCTCCCGCCCAATAATCCGCTACTCATCGGTGAGGGAGACTGCCTACTATCAACAAAACGACGCGGTTGGACCATCTTCAAAACGGTCCATCCGTGCCTATTAACACTGCCATCATGTTCCTCTAGCTCATACGACCTTACATCCAATACGGAGCGAAGTTAAAAGATGACAAAACGTTGTTGCAGTAAACTTCGACCTGCCGATATTCAGCGTTGAGCTGCGCGCGAACTTGGGGAAGGGCGAGCGCAGTCTCGTGGAGCTCTCTTTCCGGGAGTTCTCTCTCAACTACAAGAAGACCAATGAATATGAAACTACCCTGCAGGTGATTATATATTTTCGTCAATAACTTCGGTCTTACTTCTAAGAGTTTCCAACGGACTGCCAAGACCACGATGAAGGGTGGCTCCGTTAGTTGGTCTCTTACCCTATTTGTTTTATTTGTTATGGTTCTAGGTGTCGCTACACTCCATTACCATGGAGGACCTCACCAAGGAGCCCGACTCCAAGCACCGCATGCTGATGGTATCTCACACTCCCCAAATGCCGCCCAAGGCCGTGTTCGTCTCCAAGTCCTGCCCCGACTTTCTTACGGAGCATCCAGGCGAGGACTTGGCCAGCATCAGTTCGCTGCATTTCGCGAAAAACAGCTATAACTCGCTGCCCGGGAAGCTCAATGTCATTACCGAGGTGAGTTCATACAAGTCACCACAGCCTCAACTGTTTAGACTTTTGTGCGTTACACTTTTGTGCGTTGCACCTTCAAGGACGAATAAGCCATTACGTCTTTAGGCCTTCGGGGTAATGTAATGTGTTGTTTAGAACAAGGAGCGTCAGAACCAGAGGCAAGACAGCAAGTGCTGTCCCACCCCGCCCTGCTCGCCGGAGTGTGGCGCGCCGGCCGACGGGGGCAAGGGGGAGCGGGGGGGCAGCCGCGCCGGCCCGGAGGAGGAGGGGAATTGGGAGGGGGAGGGGGAGGGCGAGGGCGAGGGGGAAGAGGAGACCGGCGCCGATGACAACCTCGTGTGGGTGTGGGTACACACCAGAGATCCCAAGCACCCGCGCTTCCATGACATCTTTAACAAGGTACCTTATGATTATTTTTCTTATCGTGTCACATTATTTCAATCCAGTGTGGTGGAAGGATTAAAGTGCGCCTTAAAGGCTTCTTTCGTGCACTTGGCATATGGCATAGAACTTTTTGGTTCTTCGACATGCTGCTTCTGAGCTTATATTCAGAAAGTGAGATGGATATCTCACGCAGAAGAGGTTTACATCTCACTAGACTCGCGTTGACTTTTTGCTACCTAGACGTATTGTTTTTAAAACTATTTGCTTAGTTAGACCTTCTTAAACGTTTTGATCGTCAAGTTTCGTTGATTGATAATCAAAATTTTACAAGACTGAAATTGGGCTAGCATTCTGTAAAATAGAGTTTTGTAATAGAAGAACTCTGCGGTCAGGTATCGAAGCTGACGAAGGTGGAGTTCAACAGCCTGAACCTGGTGGTGAACATCGACAGCTGGGTGGCCGTGCTCGACTTCTTCGGCATAGCGGCCGACGAGCTGCCCGCCGACGAGCCGGTCGTCGCAGGTAACTACCGACGCCTGCTGACACTTCTCGAGCTGAATATGAGTCTACTTCTTTTTATTGTTCTTACTATGAAAAACCAGTAATAAAAGGATGTAGGATGAAGTGCGCCTCTGAAGTTTTTTTTGTGCACTTGGCAATTGTCTTCTATCATTTTAGGTTAAACTATATGCTGGTTTTTTCCTTAAGATGTTTTTCTTTACCGTTTGAGAGTACCGGTATATATTTTTTTAAACAGATAACCCCATTGCACTTAAGCTTCTCACATCTTACTTAAGTGACCGAATACAACGCGTATATGTAAATAAAAGCGTTCTCCGGGGTCTATGGTAAAAATGGGTGTACCACAAGGATCAATACTAGGGCCATTCATGTTTTTAATTTACATAAATTATCTACCTAAACTTGTAAAGGATGATTACGAGATTCTACTGCTGATGACGCGTCTTTTTTATTTAAATTAAAGCGACGACTTACTACTAATTTAGACGATGTAAACAATGCAATCTCTAAAGTTGTAACATAGTTTAATGTAAACAATCTATTACTAAACTAGAAAAAAAACGAAATGCATTCGTTTTATACTGCCAAATGTTAAACAAATGAAAGCCAATGTAAAAATTTAAAACGAAAAGATAGATCTCGTTGACACCACAGTGTTCGTAGGCATTACTTTAGATAATAAACTGCAATGGGGCCCGCACATAGATAAATTGTCGACTCAGCTCAGATTATTTAGACATTATTTATGACATAAAAGCTTGGAATGACTCTGCTCCAACTCGACTCGGCATCCGTAACAAGATTGGCAAGGATTATACAAAAAATTGATAAGACCAGACTAGTTTCTTGCCGGATTCTTCTTGAACTAGGGTTAAGAGGAACCAGCACCTAGATTTACTATCATGTAAGAAGGCGATTCAAAGTGATACTTGTGATTCTATTGAATAAAGAATGTTTTGACCTTGACTTTGGTGTACGACTGCATTCGAATCCACTTCCTTAGAATCGGAAGGCGGGGCCACTACGAGTACTTGTAGATAATTTGTACTCTTTGAATAAACATATCTACCTAAATCAGTTGGAATCTGTTATCTGCTTCGTTTGGGTTAACCATTCATCGGTGATCATGAAATAGCCATATTTCATCGTATTCGCATATTTTGAAGCCATTTCGCCAGCTTTTGAATTTACGTTCGAATTTTGCAGTTTTTTAGGTTTCATTTATGAAAACGGGGCGCGTTTAGCGAATTTTATCAAAGTTTAATCAGAATGATGATACGCGCACCGCTAAATCTTTTTAAACGGACCACAAAATCGATCCAAATACGAAATTACGATTCGCGCGTCCACGTTATGTCAAAAGTCCAAGTCAAAGTCAAAAGATACATTATTCAATACACCCCAATGATAACTTTGAAACGTCTTACATACTAGGTTAATTTAGGTGCCAATTCCTCCTAGCCCAAGCCCGAGAAGAATAGGCAAGAAACTCGTCCTGGTCCTAGCGCTTTTTTGCATGATCCATCATATATTTTTTTTAATTTTTTTTTTATTAGCTAAAATGAACTTTCCGAAAATATTGTTTTAATCTATATTGTAGCATAAAAATATGTGTGTACAGCTAAATAATACATATTATTATTCGTAATAAGTGGACTAATAATAAACAAAAAATCTAATTATTATGTAGAAGAGAGATAAGATAAAACTTAATTTAAGCAACTAAACTATAGCCAGCAGTATCTCTACCTAGTGCACATGCACAGAGTTAAGGCATAGTATGCGTGTACGCTCGCCATGCACACTGTCTAGCTATAAGACCTGGCAGTATCCTATATAATTCCACCACCAGGTTGAATGCTCCGGGGTGGAGGACCAGCGTTATGAGGATCATTGAAATGGAGGATACCTTTAAGTTCTCTAATGAAATGGTTAATTCTAGCATTAAAAATGTCAAGTTCAATATGATTATAGATTGCTCATTGTACTGACGCGCCATGTGGATTGTAATAAGAGATATTGTTCTTATAAGTGCGCGACGCAAAAAGATTGCTCTTATTTGACCTTATTGCACTAAATTTTGTATTAATGCTATACTGAAATAGTAGATCCGGGGAATCGATTATGGAATGAATTATTTTGTATAAGCATATAAGATCAAAATATGCACGACGGGTTTCAAGTGATGTTACATTGAATAATTTTAGCCTCTTTTCGTATGTTATATCAGATCTACCTGGGCGATAACGATAAAACTTGATAACATTCTTAGCCACATTAATAGAGCAACGTGGCTTCATCATCATCATCATCATCAGCCCATAGCAGTCCACTGCTGGACATAGGCCTCCCCTAATGAGCGCCACGTGGCTTAGGAATAAAGAATAAAATCGGAATGGACTATTTTTTTTCACATTTTATTTATTTTACCAAAGTAACATTCGAATAGTACTGAATCTGGACAAATAATTGAGAACGATTTATTAAACTGCTCGGGAATTGTTTTGTATGACACTTACATTTAAAAAATCACATAATATGTAGCGCAGAAAATTTATTTAATACATTTTTAACTAAAATTAATAGTTAATAGCATATCCACGGCTTTTAATTACTGTTTTACACCGGCGAGGCATTGAGTCTATTAATTTGTGACATTTCGCAAGAGAAATAGAGTTCCATTCTTCTAAAAAAACGTCGTACAGCTCTCTTAAATTCCCACACTGTATTTGGAACCTTTTTCTTTACTTCGAACCACATATTCTCTATTGGGTTTAGATCTGGGCTGATAGCTGGCCAGTCTAAGACAGAAACTGATTGCGCTGTAAGAAATTCCTTTACGGTGCGTGCAGTGTGCTTTGGATCATTGTCATGCTGTTATGTCCAAATAACTTGTAGAACGTCTTCAGCATAAGGTAACATTGTTTCTTCCAGTATATTTTTGTATTGGAACTGATCCAGACTTACCTTCTATCAACTTTACAGGTCCAACACTATGTCCAGAAAAGCACCCCCAAATTTTCACATTTCCACCACCGTGCTTTTGTGTAACTTTCGTGTACCTAGACGAATGTTCGGGTCGAATGCTGTATTCGGGGGACGTCGTACATATAGTTTTCCATCAGAACATACTCTGTTTATTTTCGTTTCGTCAGAAAAAAGGACATTTTTCCACTGTCCCACAGTCCAGTTTTCATACTTTTTCGCAAATGCAAGCCGGGCTTGTCTGTGGCAATGTTTCAACATGGGTACCTTTCTTTCTATCCTACCGTGCAATTTTTCTTCTACCAAACGTCTTCGAATAGTGCGTGCTGAGATTGCTGAAGGGTTGTTTTCACCAAAATATTCTTTTCTCAGCTCATTGGACTGAGAAAAGAGAGAGACTCATTTATATCAGTGTTCTTAATTATATGACCACCACTGTACATATATATATATATTGTGAAGCTATTGTGAGATTTTTTTTTTTTTTAAATATTTCTCTGAAAGACTCTTGCGGTTTTATTTTATAAATGACATGTATTGCCCTTTTTTGAATAACAATTATTTTGACGTAACATATGGAAGTAACTGAAATAAATTTGTCTAGCGGTAGCTTCATCAGTAAGCTACCTTATCCCACGAACTGCATATGCAGTGGAACTAAGCAAGTGTTTCAATTTGTGGCCCCCACTGTAGTTTTGCATCAATATTAGACCAAGAATAGACTTTAGAATAGACCTAGGAAGATCGTGGAATCTACAAGATTCATCGCCTCGCCATTCATTTCAATGTTGGACGGGCTATGAATAACATTTGGCAAAGTGAATTTGATAAATTTTTTTTTTTTAGCATCAAGTAAAAGATTATTTACAGTGAACCAGTTAAGAACTAACGATAAGGATTCATTTACGTTATCGCATATACTGGTTTAACCTCGATCAACTTTAAAAATTAAAGACGAAAGTCAGCAAATAACATGGAAGTGGATCGTTTTTAGAGTGCGAGGGAGCGGTGACTCGCGCGGAGGAAGACGTCGGGGTGACGGTGACGGAGATGTACATCCGGTCGCTGAGCGCGGTGGTGGTGTCGGGGAGTGGGAGTGGGAGTGGGAGTGGGAGTGGAGGCGGGGAGTGGTGCGGCGCGCGGGTGGGCCGCGTGCGCGTGGCGGCGCGGCGCGACGCGGCGCGGGGCGCGACCGACGTGCGCGCGCGTCTCGGCTCGTTGGCGCTGCGCGACCTCACCGCGCATGCGCCCCACTGGCGCCACACGCTGCGCACGCACCGCCAACACGCACTCACGTTGCTCTACAACAGGTACCGACATCTACATCGGTGGACGATCCGCGCGCCTCTTAAAACTCCGTTACCAGAGTTGTCCGCTATCGACTCGTCCGAAAGTAAATTAGTGGTAGGTGTAAGATGTAATGTAATGTCGGTAGGTTGAGCGCTAGCGAAGCGGCGGCGGCAGGGCACGAGACGAGCCTGAGCATCGAGATGGGGCCGGTCAGCTACGTGCACACCAAGCGGTTCGTGCACGAGCTGCAGGCCTTCACGCGGGACTTCAGTCTGCTGCGCCGCGTCATCATGCAAGCACGACTTAAGGTAAACTTTCTATTACAACCTATCTCGTGATACCCTAGTTTGGTGATGTAGGTCCAGGTACAAGTAGGATAAAACTAGCTCCGATGGTCTCCACCCATTTGTGTTCAAAAGTTGTGCAAAACTCCTTATTGGTCTACTCGATTAGTCTCATTAGTCTACTAATTATCATTTCTATAACTACCTATACCTATAATAATGACGACCTCTGTAGCGCAGTGGGCTAAGGTTCAGCTGAGACGCAGAAGGTTGCGGGTTCGATTCCCGCCACGGGACAAATGTTTGTATGATCTGCAAGTATTTGTCTCGGGTCTGGGTGTTTGTTTCTATGTATATAATACGTATGTATTTAAAAAAAAAGTATATAAGTAGTATATCAGTCATGTGGTATTCATAACACAAGCTCTTACACAAGCTTACTTTGGGGCCTGATGATGTTGTGTGAAAGAACATCAATATGAACAGCTGCATTTATTACGTAATAAAAAAAAGCTTTAAACGCGAAATATGCAACCATAGGTAAGTTTCCAAATTATGGATTATTGATTCAGGCGTGACTTTGCGGAAATCCATTACAAAACATTAAAAAGATGGACAAATATTTATTACTATTCCGCCAATCGATTCCCAAATTATACTATATAAAATTGTTAACTCACTTCACAATCGTTCACTTGATTCACTGTAACGGATCGAATAAAGTCGGGGGTCAAGTAGATGTAATGTACACAAACTGCATTAAAGCCTTCGCGATCTGCTGGTCAGGTGTCAGTGGGCGGACGCGGAGACTCGAGACGGGCGTCGCGCATGCGGCTGCACGTATCGTGCTGCGCGCCCGAGATCATAGTGCCGGTGTCGGGCCGCAGTCGCGCCGCGCTCGCCCTGCAAGCCGCGCGGCTCACGCTCTCCAACCGCTTCCGGCGCGCCGGCGACCCGCACACCGTCAGCACGCTCACCGACCCCGACGCTAGTGAGTACCCAGTACCCATTCTACTGCCTCATCTGTCCTAAACCTTAGCTAGACAATATTATAATCGTTGGATGTTTCAGGTGTCCGCGAGCTACTGGACGTGCGCACGCTGGAGCTGGAGTCGCTGACGCTGCACGGGGCGCGGGGAGGCGGGGGCGGCGCCCGGGGGCTGCGGCTCGGGCCTCCGCTGCTCACGGCGCCGGCGCATCTCACGCTCCAAATAGAACATAACCTCAGTCCGACGCATAACGGTACGGTATTTATTTAGAAATGGACTAATTAATCGCGCCAAGATATCAACATTATCCTTCTTCTACGCGCGTAGTATATAACACTGTTTAAATTTAGTTTTGTTCAATCGCATTCAAACGCAGACCACATTGACGCAACGAAAATGATGAAATCGATGAAACTTCAGTTTTAGCGTTCATTGAACAAAGGCTCTTGTTTATTGAGTATAAACGACTGTGACTCCGTTTACACAAATGAGTTTTCTTCTTAACAATGTAATGTCACCCAGAAGTCCGGTCTCGTGGACGTCCAGACGGAAAGTTTTAGAGTGGTTGGTAATATAGCATGTGATGTCAGTGCCGGATATGACGCTGTCGGGTACGCTGACGACGGTGGAGTGCGCGTTGGACCCGGCGCAGTACCGGCTGGTGCGCGGCGTGCTGGCACACAACCTGGGGGAGGCGCTGGAGGAGGAGCCGTCGCCGGCGCCGCCCTCCGCGCACAACCAACCGGAACTCACTGACCAGGTGTGCTATACCCACTTATTCCGTGAATACTCACACCATACAACGAGAGAGACATCCGATCGCTCGCTGAATCCCGATAGGTATCCCATACCTAACCTAACCTTAGGTTGATACCTTATCTGGAATAGAACCTACGCTTAGGGCATAAGTGCAGGCGTATAATGACGTCCATGGGTGTGCAGGTGTGGACGACGAGCTCCATAAAGCTGGAGCTGCAGGACGTGCGCGTGCGCCTGGAGCCCGCGCACGGCGCCAGCTCGCTGGCCTGCATCAACTTCATCAAGTCGCGCCTCGAGCTCGACACCTACTCCGACATGGGACAGGACATCGACCTGGTCTCGCAGGTTAGTCTGGAGCCTTAAACGTTGAAGTTAGTAGTAGTTGAGTGCTTAAGTAATACTGGGTCACAACCACGGTTAAAGTTTATTTAAAGTAAATCATGTAAAATGCTAACAAGGTTTAAGTTAAGACGATTCCGATCCACGACTTGCGTAAAAGGTTGACTATGTAGACAGTTAAATGTAAGTTTGCACCGTACAGATGTAATACTTCAATTTATCACATAGAAACATTTATGTTCATCACACAAATGTTTGCCCTGAGTGGAGATCGAACCCACAACCCAAAGCGCAGAAGGCAGAGTTACTATTAAATGAGCTGAATCAGCCATAGCATAATCCATCTATCCTGAGGTTCATCCTTCGGTCCATTATGACGTGGTTGAGTAACAACACAAATATGTAAACATATAAAGATGTACACAAATGCTGATATTCATAATATTAGAAAAATATTTAGTGAGTGTTTAGTTGTGTAACGCGGTTGTGGGTGTGGGTGTGGATGCAGGAGATCCTGGTGAGCGACACGCGGTTCTGCAAGGAGCCTGCCAACCGACGCGGCAACGTGTTCAGCCACATCATCCAGCCCATGGCCGAGCAGCGGCACAGCGTGCAGGCGGAAGTACACGCTAGGTATCCACTAACTATCTCTTAATCCTCTGTATTTATGCTTTTACGAACAATAACAGGCAGATCAGTTTCGTAGTCCAGGTTACAGTCTGGAGAACTCAAACCGACTTTAAACGCATCTTTAAGGTTTTGTTTTGTGATGTGTATTATCAGGAAGAGACACGACACGTGCGCGTACACGATCCTGATCAACAACATGCGCTTGATGGCGATCCTGGAGTGGTGGGAGCGAGCGCACCACTTCCTCGTGCAGCCTCCGCTGCCGCCCTCGGAGCTGGGCCCCGTCCCCGAGCCTCTCAGGTACGCATCGAACCAACCCTGATGCGTAAAGTCTCGCAGATAACGAACAAAATCATCTTTCTCCTCCCGATCCATCCAGATTTTCATCGGTCTACCTATTCTTTTGCATCCATCCACATTAATATCTAACAGGGTTTTTGTTACACGACAGGACATCGCAGAGAACGAACGATATAATGTTAGTAATCGGTTGTAGCTCGAAGTCGTCGGCAAGCCCGGGGGCCGCCGGGGTGGCGGGGGCGGCGGGGGCGGCGGGGGCGCGGGGGACGGAGCCGCCGCAGCAGATGGAGCTGAAGCTGAACGTGACCGACTCGCAGCTCGTGCTCGTCGAGGATCCCTCCGTGTGGGACACCAACGCCGTCATACTCAGGGTAACCTATTATCTTATCTATATATCGTACGTAATTTTTACGATCCTGCTCGAGATTTCTTCGTAATGTTTTATTTGAATTTTAGAAGTATATCAAGTAAAATAACCTCACGTCTTTACGTTTACAAGAAACGTTTACGTTTACATTATCATCACCTGTTTGTGGAAGTTGCTATTTGCAACTTTTTTGCAACAACTGAGTTTTGTATAGTGAAACTAATATAATAAGCCCATAATGTTCCAGCCTGATTTTTTGTAATAAGATTTCGATTAAAGCATAATATGGCATTTCAGAGTACAACGGTGATAACGTACCGGCCCCTGGACGCGGAGAAGCCGGTGTCGTGTTCGCTGAACGAGCTGGAGGTGTTCTCGTGCGTGCTGGGGCTGGAGGAGGAGACGGCGCTGTCCATCGTGGAGCCGGCCGCGCTGCATGTCTCCATCGACGCCGCCAGGGCGCTGCATGTCAGTACTCGCGCTAACTTACTAACTCTAAACTCCTCGTTCCTCCCTCATGTTTACTCCCTTTAAACTAGCCTCTCATCCTGAAATAGCAACGGTGTTTTATTGGTGTGTAACATCTTTCTTCTCGCTTTCCTGCAATCTGTGGGAGTGATTTCGTAAAAAGGAGAGGAAGTGTGTAACAGGAAGCTCAGGATGCGCGCGCTTATTTGGTTTAACCCATGAGCGCGCGCGGTGGGATAGTTGACCGTCAGATGGTACCAACCCATTTTCCGATAGGTTGGTGAAAAAAGAACGGGAAATAGAGAAGGAGAACGCATCAGCCGGGCGCTTAACCTACAATGTTGTGTAAGAAGTGTGCTGTTATATAAACTAATTCAGGATATAATGATGTTTATTGCCAAATTAAGATATCGTATGCGGCTACTGTAAGGGTCGTCAGTTTTTTTATGGAAAAGTAAGAAATATGGGTGTATATTCCAGGTGGTAATGAGCACTGTGGACCTGCGACTGTCGTACCACGACATGCGCATGTTCGCGTCCATGCTGCAGTCTCTGCCGCTGCAAGCCCGGGCCGCACTGTCCGGTACGGTCATTATCTTCTATTCTTGTCTTGCTTATCGCTTAAGCGTTCCCAATTAATCGGCTCCCTCAATTGATTAGCTTGTTGCATCTAAACTAATATTACTAATCAAGGAGTGACCTGTATTTTATTTTCAAAAAAATGAGAGCTACGAACTATGAACAATGTTTCATGATAAAATTACAACTCTAATTACTGTACGCATGGGTGGGCCGTGCGAAGCTAGGGTAAGTTGTTAATAATCAAATATTGTAGCTTGAAACAGATTTCTACAATAGTGAAACACGCTCAAACTCTCTGTTATGATTCAGGTAAGACTTTGACGGATGTGGAGGACGATGCTCCAGCGAACATCGGTCACATGCGCTCTAATCGGGGCGCTAGTGGGGCTGAGGGCGCGGGGCCGGGGGGCGCGGGCGGTGCGGCGGGGGGCGCGGGGCCCTGGGTGGTGGCGCCGCGCTGGCTGCGCGCGCACGCCGCGCCCGCTCCCCCCACCCCGCCGCCATCCACCGTCTTCCCCCTCAAAGCCGTACAGGTAGGTAGCTAGATAAAACACGCGCCAGACTCTAAAAGAAAAGGAAGTATAGTAATCGGGTTTTTATTACAGGTGAATGCGGAATGCATCACTCTGTGCGTGATCGACGACTGTCTGGATTCTGACGTGCCGCTACTGGAGGTCACTCTCAGCGAACTGCAAGTGGAACAGGTTTGTTGACTTCAGTTTCCTTTTGCATAAATAGAATTTCTGCGAGACTCTTCGCCACTGAGCAATACCTTAGCAGCTGAAATAAACTTGCCTCGGGTTCCGACGTTATCCTAACGGTTCAAGAAATCTTGCGCAACTACCACACAAATAATTGGTCTCGTTATTTGAACCCTGGCAGGATCTTCGCAAAGTGGAGGAGGCATTCGAGGATCCAGTGTTGGTGTCGACCCCTGCGGGCCCGCCGGGGGCGGTGCGGGGCGCGGGGGCGGGCGGGGGTGCGGGGGCGGGCGGGGGCAGGCTGGCCGCCGTGCTCAGCATCGACTACTACAATCGGACACTGTCGGGCTGGGAGCCTGCTGTCGAACCCTGGAGGTAACCTTGGAGCTACATGTCAGTCAGTCCATTAAATATATAATGTGACATCCTGGAAGCAGTTGCGCTAGTTTTCACCGAGCAGCTTAGAACCATCTCGCTTTAGCCTAGTTAGTCTGGATTAGCTTTCACTAGATATTCCTCAGAAGTCTCCTCCGTAATCGGTGTTCTTGTGATCAGATTCGAAACATCGTGGGAGTACACGTTGTCCAGCTCGCTGTCCCTGGGCCGGGTGCAAGTGCAGGTCAGCTCGCACGACGTACTCAGCACCAACGTGACGTCATCGCTCATCGAGCTCTGCCAGCTGGTCCGCGCTAACTGGGCGGCGGACTACTACGCACCACAGGTGAGGATACCCTGCCCGATATTACCATGCCACGATCTGATTACCTTCCGATGAGCGTGACGAATTAACAAACAAAGCGAGTTGACCAAAAGTAACTCGCAGTCAGCGACTATTACCTAGCTGACCCAATTATTGACCCTTGCTTTCTTGCGATTTTATTTATAGATTTATCTAAGTAACCAGAGATCTGAGGAGAAATCTACCGAGCTCGGTGATTACAGTCGTTCTACAATCGTGCAGCATTCTCGTATTGGTTGTGTTTTATTACTTACTTTGTTCGAATTAGAAACCGAAAAAGCATGCGTGTGAATGCTCTAGGAATATTGAATGATGAGATTCGTTGTCTCAGGGCGGAGGCGCGGAGCAGTCTCCCAAGGGCAGCCCGGCGGGACACCGGCGTCGCTCGCCCTTCGTCCCGTACGCATTGCGCAACAACACTGGCCACCGTCTCTGGTTCACCACGCTCATCACCACCTCCGATGTGTACGTATCGCTTCACCAATACTTCCACCCGGGTACTATGCAACGAAGCTAGCAACGGTAGCTAAGTCAAGATCGTCTTAGCATTAAATTATCGCTGCATAAAAATGAATAAAATGTGCTGATGAATAACCGCAGGCGATGATGATCGCAAGATGGCGATGGCGCCAAGAGCGGTCAACGATAATTTTAACGTTGTAAATATCAAATATTGTAACGTTACGTTGATGTGTAGTGACCTGTTGTATTCAGATTGCGCGAAGATAGTAGGAGTTGGTCGGGCCCCGACGACTCGTGGGTAGCGGTCCGCGCGGGCGACACGGAGCCCTTCTCGTTCGGGGCGCGGCGGGGGCGCGCGCGGGCTCGGGGCCGGCCTCCGCTGCACACGCTGCACCAGCTGCACCAGCTGGCCCTGCGGCTGGAGCCCTGGGCGCCGCCCGACCCCGTCTGCGTCGACCGCGTCGGCGTCTTCTTCCGACACCTGACCCATGCGGTACTCAAATATTCTGCATAAGGTGCAACGTAAGGAGAATGGGACCTAACCGAAAGCCCCGGGGCGGTCACGTTCTGGTCACTTTTGAAATTGTCGACGACGATATTCCTTCTCTATTTTTGTGCGCCGTTCAGCCTCGGTTAAAAGTGACCAGAAAATATGTAACGCAGGAATTCTATTCTAGGACACGTTCCGTGGGGTATTTAGGATTATTTTTAAATATATTTGCTAGTCAACTTAATCGAAAGTTCGTTCGATGTCTAGAAAACCGGGGCCGAAGCGTGGTTGGTGTTCGAGGTGTCTCTGGAGGGGTCGGCTCGAAAGCTGGTGACGGTGCGGTCGGCGCTGCAGCTGGTCAACCAACTGCCGCATCCCGTGGAGGTGCGGGTGGACCACGCGCCCTCCGCCGGTGAGACCCTCGCCCCGTCGCTGCGGGACCGCAGTCGATGAACTCTCACTTAGGCAAAATACAGTAAATCGGACGAAACCGAACGTAAGATGGCTTAGGATCCGGGGCGATCCAAAAATTATAATGTAAACTTCTTCGGATCAGTTCGCCTAATGTCGTAAAAAGGGGGGGGTTCCCAAGTAGGTCGATAGCGGATACTGAGTAGTGGTGCACTGACGACAGAGAGAAGCGCGTGGAGCGCGTGCGCGGCGCGTCAGACGCGCGCGGCGTGCGCCGGCCTGCAGCGGGCCCGCGCGTTGCGCGCCGCCTGCGCGCTGCCGCCCGCGCCGCGCACGCCAAGGCTGCATCCCATGTTCGTCAACTGCGGTACCCACCACACTCTCATTATTAGATCGGGGACTTAGTCGACGGGAGGGGGCGAGTAGACGCGGAGACGCGGGATCGAGTAGACGGGTCCGGGACGCGGTCGGTAAAACGTGTAGCGGAGTGGGGTTTCGTGTTGCAGCCCAGTGGACGGGCAGCGGCGTGCGATGCGCTACGGTGGGCGCGGGCGCGCGCTGGGCGGCCCCGCTGGCGGCGCACGCGGGCGCGCTGTGGACGCGCCCGCTGGCCGGCTGCGGCACCGCGCCCGCGCCCGCCGCCGTGGACTGGCGCGCCGGCTGCGCCACGCACAGCTACGAGTGTCGCGCGCCGCCCGACCACATCTACAGGTGACGTCTCCTCTGACCCCGGGGCCGCATATTATGGGCTCCCGCGTATTATAGGAGACTACGCTCGCAGGAAATGTCTCGATGAGCGTGATTATGATGTGTAGGTGTATTTATAAGCAGAGTCATCCTTGTCGAATTCGATGTAAATCGGTACGTAAGTTTATGGATCTATTTATTTGCGTAGCTTTCGAGAAGGAAGGGAAACGAACCGGATCTCGGGCAGCCTGGTGTTGAAATTCATTTTTGTAGCCAGCCCCAGAAATGAAGGAAAGCGGGACCGAATGTGGATCTATTTGTAGAGCGGGTACATCGTCCTTGTGCGGCGAACCTTTCGCTGGTTAGGTCCGTCCAACCGAAAGATTAACAGAACCGTGGGCGGTTGGAAAGTAAGGAAAGTCCAACGGTGCAGCACTGGGACTCGCCGTTGCACCGTTAGGATTAGGCGAAGACTTTGAAGATGGTTCGAAAGATGGCGAATCGAAAAGCATCGTCCGGATTGCAGGTTCTGTTGCGTGATAATCCGCGAGCGGTTCCCCCCGGACAAGGGCGTCGGCATCGCGGCACACACGCTGACGCTGGTGCCGGCGCTGCGGCTGGAGAACCTGCTACCGCTGGAGCTGCAGTACCGCGCGGCGGCGGGCGCCCGGGCCGCCATCGGGGCCACCGCCGCGGGGGACACCACGCCCTTCCATCAGGTGCCTAGGCGCTACTTTTAAGACCCGCTCGAAGGAGCATCGCTTAGTTTTTCTACGTCGACGGACGCACCGACTCGCGCGCGACTCGAATGTTTTTAGTCGATTACGGCTGTGAAATCTCCAGGTGAACGTGGAAGAAGGCGTGGAGCTGAGCGTGAAGCTGGAGGGCTTCAGCTGGTCCACGCCCCTCGCGATAGGGGGTCCCGCGGGGGCGCAGGGCCAAGGCGGGTCGTTCAGCGCGCGACTCAAGCTGAGGGATATTCAGGGCAGGAGGCTCTATCTCAACGCGAGAGTCACCACGAAGAAGACCGATGGAGTCAAAGTGAGCGTTACGTTGGTTTTTGAATTATTTTGTGAGATTTAATTTAGAGGAGGAATCGGATCGGATGGTTCGTTCGTGCGCCCGCAGGTGTGCGTGAGCTGCGCGTACTGGCTGGTGAACCGCACCGGGCTGCCCGTCGTGTTCCGCGCCGAGGGCAGCGCGCTGGCCGCCGCGGGGCAGTTCGCGGAGCACGAGCTGGCGCGCATGGTGGCGCCGCTGCTGTTCGCCTTCGCCGACGAGGACGCCGCGCCCACGCTGCAGGCGCGGCTCGGGGAGGCGCTGCCCGGCACTCCCGAGGTACGACCGCTCATCCCGATCCGAGGAGTCACCGAGTATCGACGGGATCGCTATAACGGAGCCCTTTAAGGATCGGCACGAAAGCGCGCTGTCGATTTGTTCTGTGATTTGATTACGTTGATAAAGTGCGATGTCCCCAGTGGTGTTCCCCGTTCGGGCTGGGCCCCGGCGTGGGCGTGAAGAGGCTGGAGGTGCGCGGCGAGGCGGGCGCGGGGGAGGAGCGCGTGTACGCGGTGGGCGTGTCCGTGCGCGCGGGGCGGGGTCGGTACCGTCACACGAACATCGTGACGCTGACGCCGCGCTACCAGCTGCACAACAACACGCGCCACCACCTGCAGTTCGCGCAGCGCTGCAGCGCCACCACTCTCGTGAGTTACATTACTCTCTATGCGGGACCTCTCGCCATTACACTTGTAACTTTTACTTACTTTTTTAAATTACGATAAATTTACAATTAAATTAAATTTTATAAGTGATAACTTCAACTTATCTAACTAGAGCTGTGGGTTAGAGTGAGAGAGGAGGATGCGTGAGATGAAGGGAAGCCAGACAGACTGGCGCCGTAACGCGTTACGTACCGAAGCGGTTTATCCTCCCATAAGAAGTAGTGATAACTTCTTGTCCGCTTCAAAAGTGAAAGCGGTACTAATAAAAATGACGTACCGGCTAGTAATAAAGCTTACGTAAATCTTAAGCATTATATACTGTAAAAATAGAGCCGCAAGGGCATAGAAGTAATAAGTGTGGGCCAACGTAGGCGGTTGTCTCAGCGTCAGAGTTTGGTTTTGCAGAAGGACCCGGGCGCCTGCGCGACGCACGTGGCTGCCGTGGCGGGCTGCTACCTGCCGTGGCACTGGGCGCGTTGGGAGCGCGACCAGCTGCTCTGTGTGCGCGTGCTCGGAGCAGGGGGCGGGGCGGGGGGCGGGGCCGAGCCGAGCACCGCCTGGTCGGGCGGGTTCCGCATCGACTGCGCGCGCACGCTCACCATCGCATGCAGGTCCATAGACGATTACTTTATTTATGTAATAGCTACATTACTGATGTGTAACAACTTTCCTCGCGCTTCCTGCGATCTGTAGAAATGATTTCGTAAAAAGGAAGGAAAGGTTGTAACAGGAAGCTGGAAAAATGCGCTCTTTGATTTGATCGATGAGCGCCCGCTATGGTAGAGCCGTCGGATGATATCAACCCATTTTCCTGAGATATCAGATGTTACACATCTTAGACGAGTACTGTAAGATTCGCTCGCTTTTTATTTCTTAGTTCCCCGAAAAGGCGCATAGTAGTAGTAATAGGATTCAGTATCCGCACATGCGTATGCTACAGCAGCTAATTGGTTCTGACTCAGCATAATGATGCTAGATGCTGATTTTCTTTCGAGTACCTACATAATTTACTCGCAATTGTCGCAAAATATAAATAATCATGGTTTATCCGTTTACTATCAGAACGTTCGTGGGCTTAGAACAAAAACGGAATCAATTTATCGTATGGCTTACCTCAGCTCGTATGATAAAATAATATTTACGGAGACATGGTTGCTTGATGGCATTTCTAATTCAGAGTTCTTGGACGATCGGTATTTAGTGTGGCGCCGTGACCGTGATTATAGTATAACTAATCAGTCAAGGGGTGGGGGTGTATTAATAGCTACGCGTAAAGACTTACAAGTTAAATTACTGCCTTAATTTAATTCTACTGCGGAAGATCTTTGGATTTGTGTGCGTGTAAAGCAAGCTAATACACGGAAGTGGGTTGACTTATACGTATGTGTTATCTATTTGTGTGATCAAAAAAACGGCTTGTCATTTAGCTCTCAGCTCAGCAATTTTCTCGCTAAATTGAACCTTGTAGTCCCCGGTAATCCTTCCGATGCATTTTTAGTGGTCGGCGATTTTAATTTGAGCAGCATTGTATGTTTGCCAACGGGTAATTTAATGTATTATCCGACAAATATGGTAAGTAGTAATGAGTATATGATGAGTTGATGAAATGAGTGCCTTATGTTTTGATCAGTTCAATGGAATATTCAACAAAAGTAATCGATTACTTGACCTAGTTTATTCTAATCAACATTTTTTTGTATCTAATTGTCCTGATCCATTGACGCCAATAGATGAGTACTATCCGGCCTTGTTAATTAGTTATAGATATATTGAAACCCCCTTGCTGGACTATACACCTCGCACACGTCATTTATTTAATAAGGGTGATTTCGAGTCAATAAATAATGCCATTAATGATATTGACTGGACCTCTGAATTCTCAACTCGCTCAGTTGATGAATCCGTACAGTTTTTTAATCAAACCATGTATGATCTCCATAAACAGTTTATACCCACTAAAAAATCGTGTGACAGCTTGTATCCTGTATGGTATAACTTTGCATTGAAAAAAGCTAACAGAGAAAAACATAAATATTTTACTAAATTTAAAAAATATGGCAATCTCTCAGATAATCTCACATACAAACTTCTGCGTGAGAGAGTAATCAACTTAGAATCAGTTTGTTATAAAAAGTACATTCAATCAACTGAAGATTTAATTAGGTCAGACCCTAAGCATTTTTGGACTTTTGTAAAAAGTTGATCCAAATCAAATTCTATGCCATGTTCGATGAATTACAATAAAATTAATATTTCTAGTGGTGAGTCTATTTGCAATGCTTTTTCCAACTATTTTCATTCTACTTTTCTTAATTCAAC
This sequence comes from Lampropteryx suffumata, assembly GCA_948098915.1. Classification (NCBI taxonomy): domain Eukaryota; kingdom Metazoa; phylum Arthropoda; class Insecta; order Lepidoptera; family Geometridae; genus Lampropteryx; species Lampropteryx suffumata. Next base: position 20,759,428 of record OX402546.1, read on the forward strand.
AATAGTTAATATGCCATCTTCCCTTAGTGAATCCCTAGTTAATATTCAGGTAACTAACTCGGCTTCAGATATCAGTAATATCGAAATTAGAAAAACTAGATATTTCTAAAGCACCAGGTCCAGATAACATTTCATCCAAATTTCTTGTTAGATGTGCTTCCTCTATTGCCTGTCCGGTGTCAATTCTATTTCGTAAATCACTTTCTTGCAACATTGTACCTAAGATCTGGAAGTCGGCGTTTATTACTCCAGTACACAAGAATGGTTCGAAAACCGAGGTCACTAACTATAGACCCATATCAAAGCTTTGTATCATTGCCAAGATCTTCGAGAGAATAATTTACAATCAGGTATATTCTAGTTTACAGAACACGTTTAGCCCCTTCCAACATGGCTTTTTAAAGGGTAAATCGACTGTTTCAAATATGATTCTTCTAAACGACTATATAACTGAAGCTATGGATAACGGTCACCAAGTCGATGTAGTTTACACTGACTATTGCAAAGCCTTTGACAAAATTGATGACAATACATTACTTCATAAGCTTATTCAGTCAGGAATACGAGGTGACTTGCTAAGGTGGTTTTCTTCTTATATTGTTAATAGATCTCAGGCAGTTGTTATTAATAATTATATATCTGGTTGGGTACCCGTTCCTAGTGGTGTTCCTCAAGGATCACTTGGGCCTCTGCTTTTCATATTATATGTGAATGACTTAGTTTCCTGCTTTAAATCTACCAATCTACTGTGATATATGAAAATATTTTCGATTATAACATCTAACCTTGATATGCATGCCCTTCAGGCAGATCTATCTCGTTTAGAAGAATATTGTCTCATTAATAAGCTGGAGCTTAATGCCTCGAAATGTTCAGTTATTACTTTTACTCGTAAATATAATATTATACCGACGAAGTATACCTTACAGGGTCAAGCTCTTTCGAAAATTGACGGCATGCGTGATCTGGGTGTGTACCATGACTCGAAATTACTCTTTGACGTCCATATTGATAAAATAGTTAGTAAAGCTTCTAGGTCATTAGGATTTGTTATGCGACTTATGCGAATTTTACAGAGGTAAAATGTTAAAAATATTATATTGTACTTTTGTTAGGAGTCATCTCGAGTATGCGTCTCAGATATGGAACCCGTGCTATTTATATTAATCGCATAGAAGCTATTCAGAAGCGTTTCTTAACATATCTTTGCTAAAGAGATAGAACCCCTTATCATTCTTCTAATTAATTAAAGCTGTTTAAAAAATTTCACTTTCTTCCACTTGTTAATCGCAGGGGCATTGCTGATTTTCTATACATTCTAAAAATTATAACTAGTATAATTGATTGTCCAGACCTTTTAAGTTAAATATACTTTAATACTCCTAGTAGAACACTCCGATTCAATCCTCCACTACACGTTCCAGGTGCGTCCACTAACTATAGACAGTGCGAGCTAATGAAACCCTGAATAATTTTAGTAAGTTGTTGGACATTGATCCATATTGTACAAGTGTTCCCAGGGCAAGGCGGTGCTTAACTCTCGACTTCTTTAAAAATTAGGCCGATTGTTAATATGCATTTTTTTTTTGTTTATCTTGTGTTAGATTAGGTATGTAAGCATTATTTAAGCTTGTGTTCACATTTTATTTTTGTTATATTTCTATCAGCGGAAACCTGTTATTGGCTTTCTGTTATTTATGTAATTATTTAAGTTAAACGTGTATAGCTGTTGGTTTTCCTTAAAAATAAATAAATAAATAAATAAATAATTGATGCTGATATAGCGCTCTAATGTACTAGAGTTAGAGCTTTATTCTCATTTTATAACGCTCATAGTAAAATAGTATATTGTACACCTAGGCGAAAAAGTGCCCAATTCCTATCGAGTGTGTTATTTGGCCTTAAAACACACGAGGTAGGAATCGCACTTTCTCCCGAGTGATACATAGTGCTTTATACTACACCTACAGGGGAAATAAAAAGTACTATTATTTTTTCATTTCAATTTTATATTCTGGCGGCATAATAAAGTCTTCACTATCACTCGATGAAATTCTGTAGAATTATGTAATAAAATTACCAAACCTAAATTCAAATTTCGAAGAAATTCCCTGCGCATGCCTTTATTACTTGGGTTCCTTCTTCAAAATATTATTCGGAAATCGGAAGAGGAATAAATCATTTGGCGGACTCGGGATAAAAACTTTCTGTCGTACTTTGACCTATAATAAAAATAACCATAGCTACCGGCTGATCTATGAAGAAATTAAAAAAATAAACGTTAGAAATAGATTTTCATACTCTTTTCTCTCCCGCTAAACGCGTTAGAAATGAAATTCCATAGACTTTTCCGTCCCGCATTTTAGTAGGCCTGAAATGATGTACTTTCCAAGTTATATTTGGAAAAGGAATGGGCAAGATTCTCAGTTGGTGCGGTATAAAGATAATGTAACAGGAATGCACTCGGTGAGCTGATGCTCGAGATTGCAATAATGAATGATCTTTTGATATGAATATGTGTGATGTGTGTGATGTGTGTGATGTGCACAGGGCGGACGGCGGGTCGTACCAGCTGGTGCGCGTGGAGGTGGCGGCGCAAGGCGCGGCGCTGTTCGTCCTGTTGACGGACGCCGAGAGCGCGCCGCCGCCCGTCGCTCTGCACAACTACTCGCCCGTCGCCATCATGTTCCACCAGGTACCCACCGCCATCTCACCACTGCCCACAGCTCGGATCTACATCTATTGCAAAGTAAGCAGAGCTTGTATTTGGAGAATTACAATAATGGGATCCTGATACATTAAAAAAAGAAAAAACATGGAGAAGCAGTCAGATCCGTGACAAAGATTTGCAGCTCTCTGAAAATATCCGATTTAAAAGTGGGATTTGTCTCGCGGCGGAAATCAAAAAAAGAAGATGGGATCCGTTATTGACCAGATCAACCGCAACTTACTTAAGTTATCGGCTTTGAAACTTATTTAAATATCGCAAGTTAGTAAGCGGTTCTAAACGGTCCGGGGTGCTCCGCTCCGGGATCCGAGTGATAGATTGCCGGCCTCGTGCAGGTGGGATGCTTGGAGGAGTGCGTGGTGGGGGCCCACGGCGCGGCGCGCTGGGCGCTGCCGGAGCCGGAGGGCGCGCGGGCGCTGGCCGTGCGGGCGCCAGGTGGGCCGCGCACCACGCTGGACCTGGCCGCGCTCGGGGACCACCACCGGCTGCTCTACCAGAACTTCATCTACGTCGCGTTCCTGCACTCGCGACACAGGTACTCAACGCGCTCACCGAGCGTTCGACCCCTCGTCCTACCGACCGAACTACAACATCATCGTCTATCATTACGTATCGTAGCATTGTGTTAAATAATAGCATCTCGTGGACAGTTCTCGAGACGACTCGGTGACGGCCGGTGGCAACGTGCAGAGCGGGCCGGGTGACGACACCATCCTGGTGTTGGAAGTCCCCCTCGGGTCGACCAAGGTCGTGCTCGCTAAGAAGAGATACGGAGACCGGTAAATATCTTTTTTCGCGTATAGCGTGAATAATCGAAGAGCGCGGGTCGAGCCTTGCGAAACACCAAATTTAACATAACAGGTTCGGTTGTAGAAAACTTAGCGACCACTCTACGCTGCCGTCCAACGATCCGATTCTCGAATGGGTTTACGACGTGACAATAATCGTATTTCACTGGATCTGTTTCACCGATCCATCGTCCGGCATCAATCGATTCGTTCAAATGCAATCGAGAACTCCACGAAATTGCCTTCAGATCGCAGCTGTGGCGTCGCGGTCCCAGCGGGCAGTTGATCCACGAAGGCAGCTCGGTTCCCCAGCCCACCGACGCGTTGGTCCCGGAGGACGCGCCGCTGTCGCCGCACTGCATGGTGCTGGACATCGAGGACGCGGCGCCGCGGCCCGGGCGCGCCTCGGCGCTGGTGCTGCGCCGGGCCGACCCGCGCCGCGCCTCCACGCAGGCCTGGCGCCTGCAGGCCGGCCGCATGCTGTGCGCCCACCGCAACCTGTGCCTGCAGCCCCTCGGCTCCTCGCTGATGGCGCTGGCGCCGGCCGCGCGCGTCGTGCTCGCCATGGCGGCGCGCAGCCCCACTCCCCCGCCCGACCAGGTATCCATTCCAGGTTCCATTGTATTTTCGATGATGAAAGGATTGTGAATATGTGCGTTAAATAGTGCGGTTATGCGTAGGCGGTCGCGTGGCACTCGCTGCGACCGGGCTCGGGGCGGCTCCGCGTGTCGCTGTCGGCCGACGGACCCACGCGGCTCATCACCATCCGCGACCAGGCCGCGCCGCAAACCGGCTGGATCGAGGGCGGACCTGACGACGATGATGATAACGTAAGCTATCTCGCCCGTATCGAACTCTCGTGTGACGTTACGATGAAACGAAACTCAAACTGCCCCCTTAGGGATTGAATTTCGGGAATTCCTTTTTAGAGCGCCTGCAGATCCCGTAACGATGTTTCGCATTTGAGGCATCTTTCGGGCTCTAAATGAAGTGTCGGTCGGCGATCGCTTCCGATTCGGTGTGTTGTGAATGAGTTGTGTGTGCATCAGCGGGAGGCGGGGTCGTGGCGCGAGTGGGGCGTGCGCGTGGCGCTGGCGGGGCTGTCGGTGTCGCTGGTGGCGCGGACGGAGCTGGTGCACGCGCACTGCACCGGCGTGAACCTGCAGCTGAGCCAGGCGCCCAGCTCGCGCGCCGCCACGCTCACCGTCGACGACATGCAGTGGGACAACCAGGTAAGAACGCGCATCTCACCCTTGATTCTCCCCAAAATTTCGTACAACACTGCATCCGAGAGTGGAAAAGTGCGCTATAAAACTCACGCGCTTTTATCTCACGCGCGTGACTTCCGCAGCTGTTAGGCACGCCGAGCCCGGTGCTCCTGTACTGCCTGCCCGGGTCGGCGCCGGCGCCGGCGCTGCACGCGGCGGTGGAGCTGCAGCGAGCTCCGTCTCGACGATACAACGCATACTTCTTCAAGCATTTAGTGGTAGCACTGCGGCCGCTCGCGGTCAGATTGGAAGAAAAGTACGTATCTCGTATTTTTGCGTTTTAGTTTCTAAGCTTTATAATAATAATCATAAAATAAACTGGATCTATGATTGGGGGTTGAAGTGTAAATGTAAATGTGTGTGTGCAGGCTGATCCTGCAGGTGTGGGCGTGGGCGCGCGCGGCGGGGGGCGCGGGGGGCGCGGGGGGCGCTGGGGGCGCGGGGGGCGCGCGCGAGCAGCCCGACGAGGCGGAGTGGGAGACGCGCCGGATGCTGGACGAGCTGTGCGCGCTGCACGCCACCAGATACTACTTCGCCAGGATCGAACTCATCCCCAGCCAGGTACGAACTCATCCCCAGGCAGGTACGGAACACTTACTTTCCCCGACCCAGACCAACAACCGCTACTCATTCTGGTGTTTTTTCTAAAGTCCACTGCAATCACTACTCGAAGGAAGTGGACTGATTCTTAATAATTTTTTAATATCTCAAAAAGAGACAGGATTCTCTATACGCAGCTGCCTACAAAAATATGTTCAATTTAGCCAAAAAAAATTTTTTTTATATTTTGCCTTGCTCTAATAGTTCTAATAATAATGGGTTTTTTTTTTTATTTTCAATTGCTTAATGAAGGCGACACGCAATCAGGTTAGAAGCTTTTTTGCTAAATTTAAAAACAGGATGTCAAATAGTTATAAGTATCTGTTTTTAGTATTCTTTCTCTCGAATAGTAGAATTCATAATTAACATAACATCGTAAGCTCGAACGTGTGGTAAGTTGGTTAGTAGTGGTGTTTTATTATTGCGTTATACACGTCACATTGTAACATGTTCCCTTCTGTTATAGACTTCACCGAAAGAACTAAACTTTCTCGTTGTATTGTTTTATCAATCGAGGTTTGTAACGTTTCAACGTTAGTTCATATAGTTAGTTAATTTTATAAACATCAACGCTATTTTTCTACTCATTCTATTCACATATCCGGCTAAGTAGTTTACAGGTTCGTGCTGAATTAGCTGCGCGTTCAGGGGTACAAAACAAATACCTCACAAGATCAAACTGGACGGGAATGACAGCAGACTTATCGCAAGTTAATGTTGTTTCCATTGATTTAGATCGATAACAATAAGTGGATCCGGTTGATAGACCTTGGGTTGTAATGTGTGATGTTGCGTGCACAGATCCGGCTGTCGATGTGCACGGCGAACAAGCTGGAAGGGTCGCTGTAATGTGTGATGTGTGATGTTGCGTGCACAGATCCGGCTGTCGATGTGCACGGCGAACAAGCTGGAAGGGTCGCTGTAATGTGTGATGTGTGATGTTGCGTGCACAGATTCGGCTGTCGATGTGCACGGCGAACAAGTTGGAAGGGTCGCTGAGCGCACTGAAGCGGCGACTCGGGCTCACGCTCATCAAGTTCGAGGACGCGGCCGTGGAGCTGGAGCCCTTCGTGCGCGCGCACGTGTTCGACACGGCCGCCTTCCTCGCCCGGCAGGTGGGCGCGCACTTCAAGGATGTAAGTCTAAACCGTTTATATTTAAACCGATACTTAAAACGAACACGCGTGCTCGCGACATGCATGTAATCCTGAGGCTTGGAAGACACCTTCCATAATTTGGATTTGGATTACTATAAATCTTATAACAGTTATTGCGGTGTTATATATGTAAAGCGAGCCTAAAGCCAGTACTTTAGCCAGCGGTGGTTCTTCTTTGACTTGGGTTAGGATCGGCACCTAAATGTGGGATGTGAGATTACAGGAAGAACTTGATTGCTTAGCTTAGATAGTTTGTATAAAAAAACCCAACATGTAAATCGATTCAAAGCGATCCTTGTTATTGTATTGAATAAATATGGATTTAAAATTGTAGTAGCGCTAAACCCAGGAGCTTGAATCGTGAATTATGAGCGTGTAAGAATGCACTGCTCCGGATCAAAGTCGGTAACGTCCAAACGAGTTGAGAACTTTCGTTTATGGTTATTTGGATCGGCAGGAGCTGAAGTGGCAAGCCGCCAAGATCCTGGGCTCGGTGGACTTCCTGGGCAACCCGCTGGGGTTCGTGGCCGACGTGTCGGAGGGCGTGTCCGGCTTGCTGCTGGAGGGGAACGTGGCCGCACTACTGCAGAACGTCACTCACGGCTTCTCCAACTCCGCGGCCAAGGTCACAGGTCTGTCTCTCTGTCTGCGACCACCCTCTCCTCACCCACGCATTACTTCTCCAACTCCGCGGCCAAGATCACAGGTCTTTTCAGCGTCAACCTAGCGTTGCCTAGTGTAGCGACTTATCAAACATGTCCGTACAGCAGTAAATGGTACCTTGGTCCGCAGAGTCCCTGGGCGACGGACTGGAGCGCGTGGTGGGCGACGAGTCGCACGAGGAGACGCGACGCCGCATCCGGAGCCAGGCCGCCGGCGCGCACCTGGCCGCCGGCCTGCGCCATCTCGGCCTCGGCATCCTCGGTAACTCGACTGCATCCGGAGCTAAACAACTGCACAACTACACAACCCACATCTATTCGCGTCTTATATATTTCCTCTCGCTATCCTGCAATTTGTGTGAGCGATTTCGTAAAAAGCGCGAGCCATTTGATTTGACCGATGAGCGCGTGCGGTTGCCTATTACCGAAGTGAGATATCTACTGATTTGGAATTTGTTCAATCGGAACTTCTTCTGAAAACAAAATCGATCATTGCAAATCATCAACATCGTATCGGCTCTTAGAAGTCCACCGCTGCACGTAGGCCTTCCCGATCGATTTCCGGGAGGAGCGATTTTGAGCCCTCTCCATCCACCGACTTCTCGCGATCATCGGTCCATCGCATCGGGTGGGTTTTTTTAAGTTATTACAAATTGACTTAAAAACATGCTCGTTCGCGATATCGTTCTTTTACCGCTTATCGTGAACATTTTCGTTCACGATAAGCGGTAAAAGGCGTCCATCGTTCTGTAAATAAGCTACTTTATGAATATAACGTTAACTCGAGATCGACCACCGAGATTATCGGTCGTTCGTCTCGTTGAACTTGCGGAATGTCGGGTCGCAGGCGGGATGACGTCCCTGGTGAAGCACAGCTACGAGGGCGCGACGCAGGAGGGGCTGGGCGGGTTCCTGACCGGCGTGGGCAAGGGGCTGGTCGGGACCGTCACCAAGCCGGTGATCGGCGTGCTCGACCTGGCCGCCGAGACCGCGACCGCGCTGCGCGAGTCGAGCCGGCGGGCGGGGCGCGGGGTGCCGGCGCGGGCGCGGGGGCCCCGCGCGGTGTGGGGCGCGGGGGGCCTGCTGCCGCGGTACTGTCCCGCGCACGCGCAGGGCGCCGCGCTGCTGCACGCGCTCAACAACAACGACTACGCCGAGCGGTTCCTGGCGTACCGCTGCGTGCGCGACACGCCGCACGACATCCGCGTGCTGCTCTCCGACACCTACCTGCGCATCTTCACCTGCAAGCACGCCGCGCCGCACGTCGTCATGGAGACGCATCTCAGGTAACGCGACCCCCGTCTGCCCGTCTGCCCGTCTCCGGGGCGCCTGACTCGCGACAGCCACCGGCGGGAATCGCGCGACCGCATCTGGCAGCACGCTTCTCGCGCGGGATCTTCGGGACGAACGTCCCGTCCTCCGGACCTCGAGCGAGCGGTTTCGGTTTTTATCCGGTTAGCGGGTTTCATTGACGAGTGTTTTTTCCGACTCGAGATCGATTTTAAAGACATCGCGATCGCTACCGCTACTTTTGCACGATAACCCCCGTCGACGATGTCCATAACTATGGAGTTGCGGATGAAAGCGAAGATGTCGTGTTTTTCAGTAACCTGGTGTCGTGCAGCGTGGTGTGCGCGGAGGGCGCGTACTACGTGGAGCTGGGCGTGCGGGGTGCGGGGGCGGGGGCGGAGGGCGCGGGGCCGGCGGAGGGCGTGCGACGGCCGCGCGTGCAGTGCGACTCGCGCGAGCTGGCGGCGTGGATGGCGCGTCACGCCGCCTACGCGCGCCAGCTGCACCACGAGTGCGTGCACACGCTGCACCCGCACCCGCCCCCGCTCCCCTAGCGGACCGACCTGCCCCCGCTCCCTTAGCGGACCGACCTGCCCCCGCTCCCCTAACGGACCGACCTGCCCCCGCTCCCTTAGCGGACCGACCTGCCCCCGCTCCCCTAACGGACCGACCTGCCCCCGCTCCCTTAGCGGACCGACCTGCCCCCGCTCCCCTAACGGACCGACCTGCCCCCGCTCCCTTAACGGACCGACCTGCCCCCGCTCCCCTAACGGACCGACCTGCCCCCGCTCCCCTAGCGGACCGACCTACCCCCGCTCTGCAGCGTCTCTCCTCCTCGTCCGATCTTCGACCTCAATAATGCTGATGAAAATTCTACTGCAGTTCCAGCCGAAACCTGAAGAGCGATGGTGAAGATCGTGGAGATGCGTCGTCCGATCCGCGATCCTTCAACTGACGATCGACTTTCCGATCACCGTTAGAAGGCTGGCTATCGTATCGCCGAGTCTCTAATGAGCGGCCTATCTTGTAACTTTTTTGACTTGTTTTAAATTAATCGATTCGACATTATAGGAATCGACATCCTAAGAAACAGATCGAAAAATTTGCGTCATGTATTTACCGGTACGACTGTGTTCTGTGATTGATTTGATGATTAGAAGAGTGTTGATCGGATTAAAGTTATCCCGTGACGTATTCCAAGTGGACGTAGCGTAATGCGTATCCGATCGCATTATCGACGTAAATATTTTTTCCCGTTTTTGCCGGTCTAGTCTCCGTGTTGATGTACCTTTGATGTTTCTATTGATGTTTGGGAGGTATTTTTTTCCAGTAAATGAGACGTTGTGATAACTGTACCTAAGTAGTTTGTAGTCTCCTTATGGATATTTACGTCGGTACCTTCTGTAAAAGCGAGTGCAACTTATGAGGAGACGTCAAGCCCCGGTATAATCTGCACTGGCCTTGATCGGTCTCGATGATATACTTATACAATTGTGTAGCTTGTTGAATATGTGTACGTAACGTTTATTTATTCACTATGATTCACTTTTGTCCAGTTCTTTTGTTTTAATTTATCTTTTATAATGATTTGGATATAAATAGAAGGCGTCCTTATAACATATGATATTGGTGCAATAGTACGAGTGTGGGTAAACCGAGTTAGTTTAAATCTTAGGCTGTGATATGCGACACAGAGCACCGAGTGCTAGAGCTATTGTGTATTGTAATTGTAATGTTTCGATTATAATGATAAAATTACTTATTTTCATAGCAACGTTTGAACGATAAGAGTGACCCTAAAGACACCAAACTAAGGTTAAATTGACTGGTGCGAGTATACTTAGCGTTCTCAGGAAGGCAGAACCTTGATGCTTATTCAAAATGCAAATTTTTTAAAAGTTAGTATTTTTCAATCTTGTTAATACTTGAAGGAATTTGTCGCCTACCACTAAGTAAGCGCCGGGATGTTTTAAAAGGTAAAAGAATGGGTGTGCTATTATTTTCGTTATCTATTAAATTATGTTCTGATCGAGAACTTATTTCTTGATCGTTTTTCAAGTGTTATTTCGTGGACTTGACTTGAAAAACGCATTTTTATGAAATTGTGAACAACTAAAATTTTATCTTATTCTTGTCGCCAAAGTAAAGTTTTTATTTTAATGTAAGCATCTAAGTATTTATGTTGTAATTAATAATAAGTTATTGTTTATTGTTGCTTCGACTGATGGTTTAATAACTTAAGTACCTACTACCTACGCTGTGCGCTGTTATAAGTATATTAAGTATGAATGACTGAAGTAATACACATGATACAACTTGAATATGGTGTTTAATTTACATCTAAAATACCTACATAAAAAAGACAAAAAAAGCAAAACTTCGATATTTAAGAATTTAAAATGTTGTATATTTATTGTTATCAAACAAAACTCAAACTCAAATGTTTTTATTCAATAATTGTAATCACAATCACAATCAAATCAAAATCACATTAAATTAAATTCATTAATTAAATCAGACAACATATTAAGTCCATTTTTAGGGTTCCGTACCTCGAAAGGAAAAAACGGAACCCTTATAGGATCAGTTTGTTGTCCGTCCGTCTGTCTGTCTTTCTGTCTGTCTGTCTGTCAAGACCCTTTTTCTCAGGAACGCGTGGAGGTATCAAGCTGAAATTTATATCAAATACCCTGAATATTTGATATAATTTTCAGCTTGATACCACACAGTAGACAGTAGTCTACTGTCCCTTAAAGCTGTGAAAAAAACAAACTTCTAAGCCAACGCAATCAAAAGATACAGCCGTTTATGCCGCAAATTTACGACACAAGGGAATACACAAAACCTACAGGGTAGGTACTTCCCGTGAACTCAGAATCTTGAAATTTGGTACGAAGCAACGTCTTATAGCACAGATAAAGGAAAAGTTGCGAAATAAAGTTTTTTAAACTTACGCGATCAGAACACATTATTATAAATACTTACGGGTATTTATCGCGTTCATTTACCTATTTGACACACATCCCGTCATCCCGTGACCACGACAGAGTGTAAACCTGTCGAAACGTCGGGAAAAATAGGTAAATGAACGCGATAAATACCCGTAAGTATTTATAATAAAAAACCGTAAATTTTTAGTTACATCATCCAACTATGACTCGATTGTCGTGATGGGTGAACTTTAACTTATTTACCTACAGGTTGGTACGGAACTCTCGGTGCGAGAGTCCGACTCGCACTTGGCCGGTTTTTGTTAGTGAGTTGTCTTAAAATATATGTTAATTTACAAGGAAAGGAAAAGGAAGGTTTAAGGACTCGTGCCCCAATCAATCTGTCTCAGGCGTGACTTTCTACTTAATCAGGAGCCGAATAAAGGCCTTCATTACTTTCAGGTCGTAGCGATCTGGTATGACCTGCATGATGCTGTTGGAACTGCCCCGCACTCTGCTGACCAATGAGGCAGTTTTCTTACGGATGATGGCGTGAAAACCATCGACCCGTGCCTCTACAAACATAGCGAATGCACTGCAGAAGCGCGGCAGTCCCATCAGCATCCTGAAACCGTTATTATATTGGACGCGCAGAGAATATTATATTGGTAGCGATTTTTGAGTAGGTACAGCTAAACCACAGGCTGCCCGTGTAGTAAGATTGGCAGTAGACTTCGAAGAGAGTTATTTTCACTTGCAGTAGGCAAGTGAAATATGAGCAAACCTGTGTTCCAGCATATTACATCTGACCGCCAACGCTCTGCTCTCTCTCTATGTCCTCATGGTAATCAAGGTCATCGGTAACGTAATGCCCTAAGTATTTTAACTTATAGACGCGTTTAAGTTCCGCCCCGTCAAGCCTAATAACTGGCACTGAATCAGGTACTTTATACATACCTACATACTAGATGAATTTAGGTGCTATTTCCTCATTACCCAGGCCCGAGAAGAATTGACAAGAATATAGTCCTGGTCCTAGCGCGTTTGATCCTTCTTATAACTACTTATAACTTCTTGTAACTTAAGTACGAAAAACTAATAAAGGTAACAGTAGGTTAAGAACCTCGATTCGGTTTCAAGTCCGATACGTGAAGAGTGAGTGAGTGAGTGCATTGTCGCTCAGGAAACGCCGAACGTCTGAGATGTGTCCAGGAACTCCACCCATTTAGCCAGCGGCTCGACAGGAATTGCTTGAGCTAGGATAGCTAAAAACCAGAAACTCAATCTCGTTTTTATATATAAAAATAATAAATAAAATAAATAAAATAAAATTTGTTTATTTCAGGCATTGACACCCATATCACAAAAATACTAAACTATACAAAAGAATAAAACATACGTACAGAATACTCTAATATAAAGTATATGAATAAAAATCCATAGTACCCCTTTTACCATATAGGTATGGTGTCATTTTTTATTTGCGTCCAGGTGGACAGAAATCCAGTGCCTGTAGATTGGATTCGCTAGGTAGTCAAAAACAGCGTTTAGGATGGTATTGTTGGAGCGACTTAGTCTATTCCAAAAAGCCGCTATACGCGTTCTTATGATAGCGAAGAAATCCGGAACCCCCGCATCAGAGAACATACTCGACGCGCTGCAATACCTCGGCAGCCTCATAAGAGCTCGGTACGCATTATTGTACTGTACTCTTATGGTGCTGATAGATTTTCTCGTGAAGTTAGACCAAAGTTGGCAGGTGTACATACCTAGACAATATGCCTTAAATAGCGTGTTCTTCACATCTGAGTTGCAGCTAGCAAAGCGGCGTGCGAGCATGTTCCCCCTTACTGCAATAGCCCTTCTCTCCCTCTCTATATCACTGTCGTCTTTCAATGACTCCGTCAGTAAATGCCCTAGGTATTTAAACTGCTTGACCATTTTAATGGTCACGCCGCTCAACTGTACCTCTGGCACAATCTCTGGGCCTCTTCCCGGCCTGAATACCATCATCTCGGTTTTCGCTACGTTATACTTCAACCCGTGAGCAATGGCATATTGCTCACAGATCAGAAGTAACTTTTTTAAACCTTTGATTGAGGGGCTGAGAAGCACCATATCGTCAGCGTAACTTAAGTTGTTTACACTGACATTGCCTATATAACAACCTACTCTGGCCCTCCTCAGCTCTCCGATCAGGTCATTGATGTACAGGTTAAACAGGTCAGGAGAGGTCAATCCGCCTTGACGAACACCGCACTCTAATCTGTAATCACTAGAAGTCGTATCACCCCATCTCACATTATTAATTTGATGCCCATACCAGTATCTCAACAGATCCACCACATGTTTTGGTACTTGAGCATCGAACATTTTGGACCAGAGAATTTCATAATTCACTAGATCAAATGCACGGCTCAAGTCGAGGAAACAAGCATACACTGATGTGTGCTGTGAAGTGTAGTAATGCACGGTGCTTTTTAAACTCATAATAGCAGAGTCCGTTGAGAGACCGGCACAGAATCCAAATTGTGCATCATCAATTTTAATGTTATTTATTAAATCGGGATAGATAATTCGCTCCAACACTTTACCCATAACTGTACCTAGCGATATAGGGCGATAGTTAGAAGGTGAGCTTAAATCGCCAGTTTTATTTTTAACGATAGGTACGACTGATGTCCTCATAAGATCATCAGGAAGGTAGCTATATCTTATACATAAATTGTAAAAGGCACATAAATGCATATACAAGTTGTCGCTAGCCCATAGAATGTGCTCTATACTAAGACCGTCGTGACCAGGTGACTTGCCACGCTTCATTCCTTTGACTGCCGTTCTTAAAGATTTAAGAGTAACTTTGTTTTTAAATTCAGATCGACTACTACGCATTCTATTGTATATTTCACCTCCCGACGGTTTGCCAGCCATCACCCAACATCTGAAGTACAACCTTGCTGCCTGATGGCTGTCCCTGACATGGTGGTTCCACCCGATTACCTTTTGACGCTTTTTACATTGCGTCAAACGAGAGCTTTTCACGGCTGCATTTTGTAATGCTTTAACAATACGGTCATAATAACAATTAATATATGTAAAATAATCATTTAAATGTGGGCATGTCATAGGAATATCACAGTTACAAGTATACTTAAAACTATCACAAGTATTTAGGTTTTCATAACAATATTTACCATACATCTTTATCTGATTGGGGTCCCTTTCCCCCCACCGAATATTTCTCAAAGCATCCTGTTTGTCGAAGCTCGTTGTACCGACTGCTACGCCTGTTATGTCACACACTATACGTAGCGGGAAATGATCAGACCACGTGACGTCATATATAACGTTCACTGATATCACAGTGTTCCATGCGGCTTTAGTTGTTAAACAGTGGTCCAACCAACTTCGACTCCCATGAGATTCGCTGATAAATGTGTATGTATCAGAGTCACTACCGAGAACGTTAATGTCAGCACACTCCCACAAAAGATCTTCACAGAACCTCTTCAGCTCCCGTCCAAAGATTTTGGTTGGATGTGCGTTGTAGTCGCCTATCACATAGGCCACTTGTACATCACTCTCTTCAACTATAGCACTAGCCAGAGCCAGACACTCGGTAAATTCGGCAATATTTTTCTCGTCATTAACCGGCATGTAAACGTTCACCACCAAGAATGAGCCAGTTCCTACTGATATTTTTACTGCCATAATACGGTCACAGGCACATTCCACTGGCGTCACGTTAGGGAACTTGGCCTTATTCCATAATATAGCCAAACCACCATACGGTCGCCCTCTAAGTATCTCAACCGACGTGTCTATCGAAGACTTTGCAACACATCCAAATTCACTGTTAATTTGGTGCATAAAATTAAGGTCATGAGGTTGAAGCCAAGTCTCCTGCAGCACAATAATATCCGTAGTCCTGGACAGGTCGCGAATGCTCTGCACGGCTCTCTTGACGTTCTTACAGTTGAACGAGACTATAGATATACTTGATGATGTACCATGCATACTAGAGTCTTAATTATTCTTTCTTCCTTTCACCGTGTACTCACGGTAAAGTCGAAATTTGACCCCTTTAGGCCAAAAGTCCTCGTTCAAAAACACATCAATGTTGTGCCTAGGTACGCTCAGTTTGAATGAGTTAAAATCCGTGTCATGTTTTTGGGTTAGCGATTCAATACTTTTACATTTGTGGCCCTTCTCGTGAATGTAGTCACGAATGTCGTCAGTTGTTGTAGATTTGTTCAATCTTGAAACATAAACGGCTGATGTAAGTTCCGCTACCTGTAGTTTGCTGGAACCGTGCGCTGTCCCAGTAAAGTTACTGAGCCTCTTTCGCTTTTTACGCTCGACCAATATAAAGCTCTCATTATTCTTAGAATCGTATTTTGCCTGATGTGAAACGGCGCTCGTCACTATATCTCGATATAGTGCAGTATGCATAGTGCTCGGCCGAGAAGCGGGTGACCTTGACCCAGAGCGTCTATGCGTGCAGTTTACCGATGCACCTGCGATAACGGGCGTATTTTTTTGCTTGCTTCGTTTGGTTTTGCATTTGTTTTCCTTGTCACTCGAGTGCATATTAGGCGAGACAGGTGAGAGTGAAATTATTTCATCACGAACCTGACACTCAACAGATCTCGTTTCTACTGCTACTGGATGTAGTTGTCCACCCTCGCTCTTCCCGGCACATGATCGAAGTTCTCTTATCATTGTTTTTACCTCCTCAAGCTCGGTCCTTAGACAGTCAATATCAGATGCCCCGTTTGACTTCAGATCAGAGTCCGTTTTTTTGGCCTTTATATTGGCCACGTCTTTTCTTAAAACTGCCATTTCCTTAAGGAAAGCTGTAACGTCAATGTAGTCAAATGAAACAGCCGAAATTTTATTCAGATTCATTGCGACAAAAGAGGGTAGGCAGTCAGGTTGGAACTCTTTAATAAGTTTGATGATTTCTTGAAGACTTTTTTGCTCAGTCCCATCTTTACGCCTCATGAACTTTTTAGTCGGAGCAAGTAACTTAAGTGCTATTGATCTCGCACTTTCAACTTCCTCGTGTGAGTAGGTACTCAAGCACACTTGTATGATAGCTGGTTCTGGCAAGGTATCGACTTTATGACTTACAAAAGCCAGCAGTTCATTCACCACCACTTTGCATCCATTACATTGGATTTCAACGTTCGTAACATCACTGTTATCACGCGTAATCGCGTCGTTTCTCGGAGATCTAAACATCGCCATCGTGCGTGCGGCGTGCGCGGCGGCGAGCGAGCAACTGATATATGGCATCATAAATGCTGAAAGTTACGGGCAAGATGAGCCGACTCCCTATATGAGTCCATTTTCACAAGGACCTGCGATTACATTGATGCACGACAATGCTCGCTCATATAAGGTACCTGGGTCGAATATGGCCAGCCGAATAATATGGCCATATACCTATATCTCTATAAATAGGTGTATACTATACATACAAAACCGAACAAGCTCGTAAATTTTCGGCCACGAGGCTCGAATCACAACGGCCCATAAGCCGCCCCTCCCGCGCAGACGCCAATCGTTCAGAAGAAGACAAAGCCGAAAGACTCATCCCCACTACAAAACTTTTGAGTAAATGTTGACCAATATTTTTGTTATTCGTCTGTTTTATTGTGTTTTTTTGTCATTTTCTGTTGGTGTAGTAAAGGTAGACGACATTTACTTGTCGCTTTCTTCCAATGCTTGCTTGGTTTTTATAGAGTAAGCGAAAGAAACAAAAGTAATGTGTCTGTTAATATGGCCATCGACTGGCCATTTTTACCATCACCTGATTTCGGCCATATTTACCCTATGAATTTTTGGCACCTACTAAATGTTGCTCAGTGTCCATCACATGATAACAATAGCCAACCACCTGCTCAAAGTAATGCTTACGAGGTTCGATTTAAAACTAAGTAATTCGTTGTTAGAGACATCAATATTTTTTTATTTTTGATAAATAATTAGAGGGAAGTTACTTATTTTTTTTCAATTTAATGTTGATTAAAAAGTAACTAAGAGTTTTTGTGAATAAAGTTATTAAAGTAGGTATATTTAATAGTAGTCGAAAAATTTCAATTTATGAAGAGTAAATCGTTTCATTCAGTTAATTTGGCCATAGGCATATTTACCTACAACGTTGAAAATATGGCCACTTCCTCAAAACGAAAAAGTGCTCTTTTTGCTTCTGGCCACGTGGTTCGACCGCATGGTTCGATCAATCGGACTACGTGAACTTTTTTTCCAGCTGGTTCGATTTTAGAATCTTACCAGGCGAACTACTAAACCTTAGGACCACGTAGTTCGACTCCCTAGTCGAACCACAATGACCAGTTCACCTGGTTCGATTCATCGAAACATAAAGGAATCCCATGTTCTCATAGTCCGACTACCGACCTCAATGCAATGGATTATCAAATCTCCTTAGAAAGTCATAATTCAATGTCAATAATAGATGTCTTGTTAATCAGATATTTTCCTTTATCTTATGATACCTATTCAATGTGTATTGAATATAAATATGTCTCAAGAAGAATTAATATATGTCCATCGAAAACGCGGAGTTGTACTTTTATATAATGGTCACCAGTTTTACCGCAATAAAGCTTTTAAAAACGGTTCATGTCTATGGATTTGCCGTAATAAAAAGGCTGAGAAATGTCGTGGATCTATAACTATAAAAGTAAGTATCTTTTGAAAATCTATGTAAATAACGTGGTATGTGTATTATACACATACCACATGTATATTGTGTATATACGACGATAACGTAATACCTCTAAATAACTCAGGTATAGACTTAATCACTAAAATACCGACATATAGTTCAGTAAAAAGTAGTCTTTTCAATAACCGAAAAAAATCACACAATGAACCAAAGTTAATTTTTGAAGACCCTATGGAGGTAGAGGTTCCGCCGGAATTTGAAGAGTTTATGTTGGGGGACTATGGTCACGATGAAACGCGCATCATTGCATTTTGTTCCGAAGAAGCGAGAAAAAATATATCCACAATTAAAGTTTTTTTTGGAGACGGAACATTTCACAGCTGCCCGCCGCCATTTCAACAGTTATATGTAATACATATAGTGATGTGGGTTCTTCCCTAAATAGCTTAAACGTAGTCCCATTGATTTACGTATTAATGTCTAACCAAAAAACTGAAAGCTATGTGGCATTGTTAGAGATGATTTTATCACAGTTGCCTGGATTCAAACCCTTACGAGTTATGACCGACTACGAGGCTGCGACAATGAAGGCTATAGAAACAGTTTTGCCACAGGCTGTAGTCAAAGGTTGCTTCTATCATTATGCGAAAGCTCTGTGGAGATATGCGCATGGGTGTAAAATTACTAAAGCTCAAAGCCAGAAGCGAATTGTAGCTGTCGCCACAATGTTAGCATTATTGCCTTCTCATTTAATAAGAAATGGTTGGCAATATGTCACAGATGATATGTCAACTGACGACACAAACATGTTAAAATTTAAGAAATACATGGAACGACCGTGGCTAAAGAGTGATGAATTTATCAAAAAGTGGTACGTATACGGCGAACTCCTCCGTACAAATAATTACCTGGAAGGATGGCATGGAAAAATAAACGACCTTGTTGGCAAAAAAACACCAAATTTGATTAAAATTTTGACAGTGTTGAAAAGGGATTCCAATTTTAATGTATTAAATGATAAATGAAAGGCGGACTTTTGGAAAAACGTCGTAGAGAATCCATCAAACGAGATGAATTAATACTGAAGACCAGCACAATGCTTAATAATAATATTGATGAAAGATTATTCATAGAACGATTAGCTTGGAAGGGGTCACTTTTTGTAGGTAAATAAACGCGATTAATACCCGTAAATATTTATAATAACTACAAAAAGTTAAATAAATGTAGGTACCTACAAAAATATGGCGGCCGTAGGGGTCAAAAATAATAATATTTTTTTTGTAAAATAAATCTTGAAACATGCTTAGTCATTGTGTTGTTCTTTTTAGCTCAAGTAATTGTAAGTTTACAAGGTTCGAATAGGATCGATTAATCGAACCTACTGAAAAAAGTTCACATAGTCCAATTGATCGAACTATCAGGAGTCTCAAGAACACATGGTTCGATTCGAACCAGCTGGAAAAAAAAGTTCACGTAGTCCGACTGATCGGACTATCAGGAGTCTCAAGAACACATGGTTCGATTAATCGAAACAGCTTGAAAAAAAAGTTCACGTAGTCCGACTGATCGGACTATCAGGAGTCTCAAGAACACATGGTTCGATTAATCGAACCAGCTGGAAAAAAAAGTTCACGTAGTCCGACTGATCGGACTATCAGGAGTCTCAAGAACACATGGTTCGATTAATCGAACCAGCTGGAAAAAAAAGTTCACGTAGTCCGATTGATCGGACCATGCGGTCGAACCACGTGGCCAGAAGCCTCTTTTTATGTCAGTATCGACCGATTACGTTATCATTCATTTTCGATGGAACCATGTTTAATTATAATGAATAAGAGTAATATTTTCTATACCGTAAATATGGCCAAATGTATAAGAAAGAAAGAAAGAAAGAAAAACATTTATTTAGCACACACAAAACAAAAGAGAACACATGAGCGGAAACAGACTAAAAATAGGCCCCAAGGGGAATCTTAAACAAACACATACACATTTATACAAAACACATAAACAAACAAAAATCTACTAAGTATGCGTAAGAAATAACCATACAGGGTCTGAATTACGGCCATTTTTCATAAAAAAAAAGTAAATAAGTTACATACATTTGCTTTTTTTTTAAACTGAAATATAAAACGTAGATAAATACCTACTCTGTAATATTATATACTAATGGTTAATCTCACATCACAGAAAACAAAAAAATACGACTCCAAACCTTAAGGTGGCCATATTCGACCCAGGTACCTTACATCAAGGCGGACTCAGGCTACAAAGGGAAAATATCCGCGTTTTTACCGTGGCCAGTTCAGTCGCCTGACTTGAATTCCATTGAGCATGTATGGGATATGCTCCAAAGAAGAGTTTAAAGATAGGGAAAGATTTGATGGGGTTTCAACATAGCAGTTGAAATACCTGCTCAGAATATTGCTGTTCATATTTGGTATAGAATCTATGCATGGTTTGACGCGTTTTTTTATTGTGTTACCAAATTTACTCTGAAACAGAAATCTCTTGTGAACTTGATAACCCTGACGCCATACAATCGAACAACCAATAAACAACAGATAGTCGCTGAGAGTGTAAAATAATTACCCAGTGCCGCCGGCCGGCATAGCTCAGCTACCAATATCATATCACTCACAAACAGCCAGTCTACAAGTCTTCGTAAAGACTTGTATAGGTACCTATTCGACCTCGAGGATTTTTGGGGACTTCAGTCACTATCACGATACCTTAAAGACGTACGTATCTTACTAAGTAACCAAAATGATTGTAATAAAACTTTGTATATTTTTAAGTACGTGTATAGCGACTAATGCGGCGACCTTGGGAACTAAGTAAGTATAAGTGTTTGTTGTTCAGTCGGGTGTCGAGATTCACAGCACACTGTTGTGTCATTGTGTCTGACAATAAGGAAAGTGGTCGCATTTTGTAACGGAAACATAAAAAGGTACTTACTACGGAATATATTCGTAGTTTTTATTGTTTGAATTGCAACTGATAGTTGATAACTAAAGTTGAAATTCATGAATAAAATAACCTTCATTAAAATTTTGAGACACTGCTAATAGTCACCACTTCTAGCAGGATTTATTAATGAACTTGATGGTTTGCTTTCAATATGTATGTAGGTATGTTAGAGATTATACAAAACTTTAATTTGCTTTCAGTATGGCATCAGTAGACTATACGAAGGTGCCCATCACGGAGAAGGCGCTGCATGTTCCACCGCTTGCTGAGGT
This sequence comes from Lampropteryx suffumata, assembly GCA_948098915.1. Taxonomy (NCBI): domain Eukaryota; kingdom Metazoa; phylum Arthropoda; class Insecta; order Lepidoptera; family Geometridae; genus Lampropteryx; species Lampropteryx suffumata. Next base: position 20,780,793 of record OX402546.1, read on the forward strand.
TGTAGATGGTAAGTTTGTGAACTGTACCTACAAGTAGGTTAATTAACGATCCTATTTATTTTCCTAGTAGGTGTCCAAGTAAGCTGCCACCAGGAATTTGTATCTAAAATTAAGCTTTATTGATTTCAGTCCTGGCCCGCGGCTTGCCAGAAAACTTCGAGACAGTGAGCGTATCCGTTGTAGACGCACCGGACCTCACACAGGAGCCGTTCGGCCTCACCTCTCCAGGTACTTTCTTAATACAATCTCATTCAGGGTGCTTCAATTTACGTAAATATGCTTGTATTGCTTCTCTTGTATACCTACCTGATCATTATTTTGTCATGCATGATTTTACCATACCCACCTAATTTATGTAAAATCAGTGGCAAACAAGCACACGCACATCTGTGATAAATATTTACAAATGTTTAAATTTGTTATCTAGTTAGGTATGTTTGGTGTCAGGAATATGTTATCTTGCTTACACTTGAACTTGTAATGTTCACTTGAAAATATTGTGTTGTAATAGCACTTATTCAAATAATAATAATAATGCCGGACATTTCACACAGCATCATCTGGCCTCATAGTAAGCTAAGCTTAATTATTATTATACTCTTATATTTATTTTTTGTAAATACATACATATTATACATAGAAACACCAATTTGTCTCGCGGCGGGAATCGAACCAGCAATCTTTTACGTCTCAGCCGAACCTAAGCCCTCTGCGCCACAGAGGTCGTCAAATAGGTAGAATACAAACGAAATGGGTAGTATAGATATCATTGGTTGTAAGTACCTACTCAATAGCACTATAACCGTGCACAGCTGGTTTCGCCTCGGCTGGAATATCGAGCAAATACAGAGCAGGCAATCGTGTGCTTCAGGTTTGACGGGCGATGTAAAGCTCGTTGAGATCGGAGGGCCACCGTACCTGCTGCCTCTAGTGCAGCGAAACAAGATCTACGATCTGAACGAGCTTCTCCAGCACTTAAAGCGCGACCCTGCCTTCCTGGCCGGCGCTGGTGCCGGGCCCTGGCCCTATCTCGGAGTCAACTGTGAGGTGCGTGCTGTTCGACATCCGGCTAGTGTTTAATGACATCTTCTTTATTACGTTTTTTTTCTTAGGGTATAATAAACCTCAGTGTGCGCAACGGTTCCGTAGAGCAGGGGACGCGGATCGTGTCCGTGGAGCCCATCGGAGCGCCGAAGGGTTCCAGCGGCTTCCTCCAGCAGAGACTACCCAACACAGAAACCAGGACCGCGCTGCTCGGGAACTACTTACTCAGTGAGGGAAAACCTGGGAAGGTGGGCATTTCTAACGTTAACGGTAGAGAAAAACCATTTTTTTCGTTCTAATCTACGTACCTATGCTTTTTTTAGGTTATCAAAGTGGTCGCCAAGAAGAGGATAGGAGATTCTAACTTTATCACAGCGATCAGGGAAACGCTAAAGAACCACTATGGCCAGAAAGTAGTCGGTATGTTGCGTATTCTTACTCCGCATGCAATACAATTTTGAACAATTCTGATCGTGTTTGAGAAATATACAATTGTACAACGTACGATCGATGTCAGGACTGGGCGGCACGTTCCTCCTGCGCGGCGGTCAGGCCAAGTACCACGTGATGCCGGACTTCTCCGGCTCGCCGCTCTGCACAGACTCGGATGTCGACTCCTGGCTGCACTACTTCCAGATGAGCGCGCCCATAGTCAACGTAGGCACGCTCGTCACCGGCGACCTGGTGAGAATTCTACACCGCCACTTTCCTCTTATAAAAATTACACTTTTGTTTCCTCTTCCATAGAAAAAAAAAACAATCGTCTATCGGTGATCCCGCTAAAAGGGCAGCAGTTATAGGTGAACCCTAAGTTTACCAGATGAAACGTGATCGTGAATAGAAATGAGCCGTTGTGTTCCGTGACAGGGTCTGGACCTGCGCGTGCAGCACTTCCACGGGTTCAGTGCGCAGGCGCACGGGCAGGGCGGGCACTACCACTACGACACGAGTCCGGCGCAGGCGCACTACGAGGGGTACTTCGCGCTGGCGGCCGGCCTCGTGCGCGTCGACCAGCCTGCGCACACGCACGCCGTGGGCCGCGACTAGCGCCCGCCGCCCTGTCTCCCTCCCGCCCCCCACTCCACTATACGCCGGCCTCGTGCGCGTCGACCAGCCTGCGCACACGCACGCCGTGGGCCGCGACTAGCGCCCGCCGCCCTGTCTCCCTCCCGCCCCCCACTCCACTATACGCCGGCCTCGTGCGCGTCGACCAGCCTGCGCACACGCACGCCGTGGGCCGCGACTAGCGCCCGCCGCCCTGTCTCCCTCCCGCCCCCCACTCCACTATACGCCGGCCTCGTGCGCGTCGACCAGCCTGCGCACACGCACGCCGTGGGCCGCGACTAGCGCCCGCCGCCCTGTCTCCCTCCCGCCCCCCACTCCACTATACGCCGGCCTCGTGCGTGTCGACCAGCCTGCGCACACGCACGCCGTGGGCCGCGACTAGCGCCCGCCGCCCTGTCTCCCTCCCGCCCCCCACTCCACTATACGCCGGCCTCGTGCGTGTCGACCAGCCTGCGCACACGCACGCCGTGGGCCGCGACTAGCGCCCGCCGCCCTGTCTCCCTCCCGCCCCCCACTCCACTATACGCCGGCCTCGTGCGCGTCGACCAGCCTGCGCACACGCACGCCGTGGGCCGCGACTAGCGCCCGCCGCCCTGTCTCCCTCCCGCCCCCCACTCCACTATACGCCGGCCTCGTGCGCGTCGACCAGCCTGCGCACACGCACGCCGTGGGCCGCGACTAGCGCCCGCCGCCCTGTCTCCCTCCCGCCCCCCACTCCACTATACGCCGGCCTCGTGCGTGTCGACCAGCCTGCGCACACGCACGCCGTGGGCCGCGACTAGCGCCCGCCGCCCTGTCTCCCTCCCGCCCCCCACTCCACTATACGCCGGCCTCGTGCGTGTCGACCAGCCTGCGCACACGCACGCCGTGGGCCGCGACTAGCGCCCGCCGCCCTGTCTCCCTCCCGCCCCCCACTCCACTATACGCCGGCCTCGTGCGCGTCGACCAGCCTGCGCACACGCACGCCGTGGGCCGCGACTAGCGCCCGCCGCCCTGTCTCCCTCCCGCCCTCCACTCCACTATACGCCGGCCTCGTGCGTGTCGACCAGCCTGCGCACACGCACGCCGTGGGCCGCGACTAGCGCCCGCCGCCCTGTCTCCCTCCCGCCCCCCACTCCACTATACGCCGGCCTCGTGCGTGTCGACCAGCCTGCGCACACGCACGCCGTGGGCCGCGACTAGCGCCCGCCGCCCTGTCTCCCTCCCGCCCCCCACTCCACTATACGCCGGCCTCGTGCGCGTCGACCAGCCTGCGCACACGCACGCCGTGGGCCGCGACTAGCGCCCGCCGCCCTGTCTCCCTCCCGCCCTCCACTCCACTATACGCCGGCCTCGTGCGTGTCGACCAGCCTGCGCACACGCACGCCGTGGGCCGCGACTAGCGCCCGCCGCCCTGTCTCCCTCCCGCCCCCCACTCCACTATACGCCGGCCTCGTGCGTGTCGACCAGCCTGCGCACACGCACGCCGTGGGCCGCGACTAGCGCCCGCCGCCCTGTCTCCCTCCCGCCCCCCACTCCACTATACGCCGGCCTCGTGCGCGTCGACCAGCCTGCGCACACGCACGCCGTGGGCCGCGACTAGCGCCCGCCGCCCTGTCTCCCTCCCGCCCTCCACTCCACTATACGCCGGCCTCGTGCGTGTCGACCAGCCTGCGCACACGCACGCCGTGGGCCGCGACTAGCGCCCGCCGCCCTGTCTCCCTCCCGCCCCCCACTCCACTATACGCCGGCCTCGTGCGTGTCGACCAGCCTGCGCACACGCACGCCGTGGGCCGCGACTAGCGCCCGCCGCCCTGTCTCCCTCCCGCCCCCCACTCCACTATACGCCGGCCTCGTGCGCGTCGACCAGCCTGCGCACACGCACGCCGTGGGCCGCGACTAGCGCCCGCCGCCCTGTCTCCCTCCCGCCCTCCACTCCACTATACGCATACCTATGGGTTATCTTGGAATGGTTTGCACCTCGTTAGAATTTAGGAAGGGCTGTAGTTTAAAATGTTGATATTTTTGTTAATAAAAAACTAAATATAAAATATTGCTGTTTATTATTTTGTGACTGTAATAAAATATATACACACTCGTACAATTCGTAATACGATACGCATCTATGGCGTGGTTGCGCAGTTACATCGATTTGTATCTATAGACTGAGGTCGAATGTTTTAACGTTCGTGTAAAGGCGCTCCCTCACCGGGAGCATTCGCGTGCAATGTAACATATAGATTCGACTTTGAGCATTACATTACAATACTACCTCCCTGACTGACGAGCATTCGCGTATAATGTTTTAAAACACATTGTATCATAACAGTTTGTGCACTTAATGCTCAGTTCTCCTCCCTCACTGATGTAATGCTCGACTCTGTAACGTTTCATTACACGCGAATGCTCCCGGTGAGGGAGCGCCTTAATAGAATGAGGCACTTTATATGCAGGGATTTCCATCTTTATCATATAGTGTAGGTAGGTATGTATATTGGTTTTGTTACAAGATTATATGTATATGTAAATAGAATAACTATTGCTTCTAACATTATTTAATTACTTTAAAAAATCTAATTTTTATTCATAAATAAAAATTTACTAAATTAAATAATTTAATAATTGGGAAAATTAATGCAATTTCTAACTTTGTAAGAAACAATTCCAAAACAAATAATGTCCTACCTACCGAGACGCGTTAACAACAACACCGAAAATGATATCCCTTTTCTTAAATATACAATGACTTTGTTAAGTATCTTTTACATCAAGATACAAAAAATAACCTTGAATCTGTAACAAAATTACCCTAAAGCTAGAGATCCATGTACAATGTACCACAGGGTCCACAGGCAAAACACTTCGTCATATAGATATGGCATTTCCCTTTGTATCACTAATACCTTCGCCCCGTAAGGCACTCGGCAAGTGCTTGCAAACTCAACTATGTATGTGCTTACTTTGGGCCTGGCTTGTCTCGTATTAACGAGTTCAGATCGAAGGCGCTTGTGCCTACGAAAAGCGTTCGCGAGACATGTTTAGGTACTTATACAATACAACTTTGATCTGAAATTACAGTTTTACGGCATAATGTGAAAAAATGAAAATCGGAATTCATAGTATTTTGCAAAGCTTCTTCCTAAAAGTACGGGCGCATGATTTTTATTGCTTATGCAATTTTATGTTGTTTTAAATATAAATATGTATGATAACAATATTTTAAAAAGCTACAGTTTTTTTAAATATTTTGATGCTGTACATCGAAATTAGAATTAATGTACAAAAATAAATTTTCATTGGACCATCAAAATAAATAAGGAATTGAATGTATCGCCAATTTATCACTATTTATTACTATTTACATTACATTTACAAAACACATCTCGTAGATTCGCAATGTTCTATCCGATTATAATTTTAAGGTACATAGACCCGAATGCTATAAACCAAATTATTAATTTAATACGATTATTCGTCGGACCGTATTTGGAAAACACACGTAGAGGGTATATACAACTCAGTAATACAAAACTATGTACACATCGGTGTCTCACTTTTGGCTGTGATAGTATTGTACAGCTCCGAGCAGCTGTCCACTGCTAGATGTTGCTAGCGAGAAGCAGAATGTATGACCTCGGTAGACGCACGGTTGGAGAAACAGATTTTGTTACACGGAGCATGACTGCTTAGTATCAACAAAAGCTATGGCCGTTAATTAAAAATAAATATTAGACAATATAATATTTCTCTCAGTTGTTATTCATCTTGCTAATCAATTGAACATGTAATATGAGTTTCACAAGCTAGTAATATGCAAGTAATATCTTACAGAACTATTTACAACGAATGACAAACAACGAATATTCTAGTTATTTTGTTGACACAACAATTGTACAAGCTTTAATAGGTAACATTCATTTATGCTCCAGTCTAAAAGTGATTCCTAACGTTTCCAACTCCGATTCTCGTACAAAATCGTTATATTAAACATATAAAAGTATCATTCGTACTCTCGATTTTATTAGCGATAAATAAACCCCGGCCAAGAAACATAACTCGACAGGTCAGATTTCGGCAACAATTAGCTACGTTTTTTAAACTTACGCGATCAGAACACATTATTATAAATACTTACGGGTATTTATCGCGTTCGTGGTCACGGGATGACTCAACCCGTCATCCCGTGACCACGACAGAGTGTAAACCTGTCGAAACGTCGGGAAAAATAGGTAAATGAACGCGATAAATACTCGTAAGTATTTATAATAATTAGCTACGTAGCATTATTTTGGATGCTCGCGTGTCGAGGAATCTGACGCTACACAGTGGCATCACACGAGATACAAAACATATTCTCTAAGCTACGACCGGCACAACTATCCATAAGGCGATCGGGCACATCTGACATTTAATGCGATACTCCTAGATCATCTATAACTCGCATCCTGACAATCCGAGACATCGAGACTCCTTAAAAAACCGCTGTCCCTTAAAGAGATTTCGAAAAAACCTAACTCCGGCAGGGGGATAAGTTACGGTCTCGCTAAATTCATTTTTAAATCCTCACTAGAAAAGAAGCAGCACGTTTAGGTACGCGGATGCGGGACCCTCGCGAACCTAACATCCGGTCACCAGATTTTAACAACACGGATCACCTCGAATAACCCACACCGAAGGTATTCGATCGGTTCGGCTGCAACCGCTCAACCGAGCCCGTATTACCCACCGATGGTTTTAGAGAATCGGTAGTTAGTTAGAGTCAGGAGCGGAAGAACCGCACGGCGCGCACCACGTACTGGCGGCAGATGGGGCACTCGGCCAGCTGCTTGGAGCAGGCCGTGCAGGCCGCGATGTGTCCGCATTCCAGCAGCACGCACTCCAGCGGGGCCGCCATGCAGATCTTACAGCACTCCTCCAGCGGCAGGTTGTCCAGCTCTGCGGATACAACGTCATCGTACAACACCCGAGCGACTAGCGGGCCCCTACTCTACTCCCTGCACCCTGTCGCAGCTCACCGTCCTTGTAGTGCGCGTGGTCGTCGTAGAGCATCTTGGCGCGCGTGAGCAGGTCCGCGCGCTCCAGGCAGCCTCGGAACTCCACGCGGTTCCGCACCAGCAGCTCCTTCAGCTGCCGCACGCTCAGCTCCTGCAGCGCCCCCGCGCCCCCCAGCGCCTCCAGCGTCACGTGCGCCCTCGCGCCCCCCGCGCCCTCCGTCTCCGCCTCCGCCGGCTCGTCCTGCAGGCTGACGGAGTCGGCGCCGCCGCTCTCCGCGGAGCCGGCGCTGCGCAAGTCCAGCTCGGACGCCGCGCGCTCGCCCAGCCCCGGACTCGAACCTGCACTCCCGATCCACCCGATTACTGCCCGACACCCTCCAGCGGCATCACCGCAAACGACTAACCACCTTGGTGCATCTCGTCAGTGCGATGAGAAAGGTGACGATGGACGTCGAAACGTTACGTGATACGATGTTTTGCGTACCTAGGTCGGAGTTTTCTCTGGAAGAGGTAGCGCGCGGGCGCGGGCGCGGGCGCGGGCGCGGGCGCGACGGCGGCGGGGCGGGCTCGCAACGCGGCGCCGCACCCTCTGTGGCACTCATTAGAACCTCGGAATCTGGAACGAGCGGGTATCTTTCGTGTTACATTTTTATTTCAGTAACGAAAGATCTACAAACGATCGTAGATTACCGTAGGACCTATCGGCCACTGGGGAGGTTGCGGTTGAAATGTTGATCTGATACTAAATAGAAAAGGAATGGAGAGTCTGCGTCGTACCGTTTGGCAGAGGGTCGGCGGGGCGGGTCACGAACTCCCAGCCGGCGTCGTCGATGTCCTCGATCTCGAAGCAGTCGGCCGAGTCAATGTGCGCGCTGTCGCGGGAGGAGGCGCGCGACACGCCCCCGCCCCCTCCCCCGCACCCCGCCCCCGCCGCCTCACCCCCCGCCGGCTCGAGGGGCACGCGCACGTCGCGCTCGCCGCCTGCAACAATATATCATTACATTAGCCTTACTTAGTCACATCCCGTATTGCAGACCTAGTACATACTCAGATCTAACATCTAACCGAGACTTGGTTTTTTTAGAAGTCGGTCAAGACCAACACCGGAGACATAAGAGCTTTTAAAAAAAACCGGCCAAGTGCGAGTCATTGATGGATGATGTATTGATACCTCTATGGATTCCTGAAATAAGGGTCTTGACAGACAGACAGACTATAGGGGTTACGTTTTTTCCTTTCGAGGTACGAACCCTAAAAATAAAGGAACTGAAAACCTAAAGTTTCATTGCCGCTTCTACCCGCAGCTAAGCACCCATGGTACCTATATAAATGATTTTTTCTGCAATTTGAAGATTGTGCCCTTAAAATTGTGTCATCTTTCACTGTACAAATATCTATACTATGTAAGAAAGAAATTATAATGTAGGTAATTACGCAGACAGTTCTGATGGTACCCACAATATAACTATAAATTCATATTTGTTATTTGTAGTGCACGAAAGGAGCCTCTGAGGCGCACTTTAATCTTTTCACTACACTGGTTAGAAATAACTAGTGACACGAGAAGAAGAAGTTATAGATTGTTCTTAACGGCTAATGGTGCTGCCACAATGCTGTTAAAAAATGTTTAACTTTAGTAAACATTTTCAAACAAACATTTGATCACAATGTTGTAAAACATTTTCATGTTAGATAATGTTAGTAAACATTTTTAAACAAAATTGTTCGTTAACAAATTGTAGCAAATAAAACATTTGTTATCATTTGTTTGTAAACATGTATCCAGGCGACAGCAGGGTATGCGGAGAGTGCAGGCCCGTTCTAGCGTCCTCCGCACCATGCTGTGTAGTGGAATTGTTAGTTGTTCATCTTCTTCCATTTTCGTGTATACGCCTCGGATCGTAAATCTAAACTGCAAGCCCATGACATGTTTTCAAATGTTATAGATGTTTTTAAACATTTTCAATCAGTGTAGGAGCACTCAAAACATCTAACAATTGCTAACAGAATGTAACAATTTCTAACATTTGTTAGTATATGTATTAGTGTTTGAAAATGTTTGTAAACATTCTTAACAGCAGTGTGGCAGCACCATTAGTAGCACCACTGTTTCACATGTATTTAATGTCCATCCAAACTTCCTTAATATAAATTAGATATTATAAATTTAAGAGACTGTTATTAGTGAAATGGCAACAGCTTGACCACATCCTAAAATAAATATCTATGTTATCAAATGAATATTGTATGTCTGAAGAACATTAGTAAACTTACCAGGCGTAACAGTAAACCGTTCACGATGGAAGTCTGTTGGTGGATGGGTCTGTTGAGGGGGGTTGGCTATGTGCACGTGTGAGGCATTACAGCATCCTGTACCTGAAAATTGTATACATTCTTGTTATTAAGTACTGTACTAACATTATTTTCCTCATACATATTTCAGTCATCCTTACCTGCTTGCTGATTGATATATTGCTATACATTTATTAGTTAATAACATAAAATTACAGTAGGTAGGTATAAAGAGTGATGAACTTTGAGTTTAGATAAAATTTTATAGTGTAATCAATTATTTCTCTCAGAGGACCTCTGTGGTGCAGTAGGCTAAGGTCCAGCAGAAACGCAGAAGGTTGTGGGTTTCGATTCCAGCTGCAGGACAAATGTTTGTATGATTTGCAAGTATTTGTCTCGGGTATGGGTGTTTCTATGTATAATATGTATGTATTTACAAAAAAAAGTATATAAGTGGTATATCAGTCATGTGATACCTATAACACAAGCTCTGCTTACTTTGGGGCCAGATGATGCCGTGTGAAATGACCGGGATTATTATTTATTTTAATTCATTTTAGTTCCAATTAATTCATCAGTGTTTAATCATCAAATGTGGCAGTGCTGCCAGTGTTTTGGGGCACTGCCCTCTGGCAGTGATCTGGATCAAAAAATCCTATATAATATAATATAATACTATAAAAATAATTTATTAAACCCCCCCAAATAGATCTCCTGTTCAATTGAAAATTTGGCAATCCAACAATTTTTAAGTATAGTCTTTAAACCACCTCAACTTAGTGATTCAACAGTTTTATTTCAAGAGGTAGCTGTGAGTAAACTCACATAACAGTCTATTTTGACCATAAAACAAAATAGGTTTAATGGCAACTCACGTGGCTGTGGTTGGGGAGGAGTTGGTTGGGGGCCTGATGGTCTGAGATCAAAGGTGGAGTTAATGAACTCATTGAAGTTGTTGGTGAAGCCCTTCAGGGTAAATGTACCATTGCCATTGCGAGAGCCACGCCGTCTGTATGCTGCACTGTTCACATGTGACACACACAGAGTTAGAAGCTCATCTTTTTCTGTAAATACAACAAACACTGTAAGCCTGAGTAAAAAGATATATAACATTACCTATATCTGCTGTTACCAAACTGTACCCACTGTACCATTCTGATATATGGCCTATTCAGAATCCCCAGCTTAAGTGCACTTGAGCTTGTTTAATCAAACCGAATCAAATGACATTGAATTGAATAACAGCAAAGCAAAGCAGCTTAATATGCATTTCACCTGTTTATTATGTGAATAGTTTTTTGTTAGGCCTACTTACGTGTTTGCTAACAAATACCTAAATGAGATACAAAACTAGAATGAGTACCTAAGTATCTTTAGTTTTTAGTGTAATTTATTTCAAGTCGCTACAGTAAATGATGATAAAGCTGGCACTTACCGACGCATCCTCTCGTGGAGACGTTTTGTCGCTGCAGGAAGCACTGCAGATCGCGGACCTTGAGATGCGCGATGGAGGCGCGCGCCAGTGGCCTGGTGGACAGCACGCGACAGGGCGCGCACATGGCGCCTCCGCCGCGCCGCAAGCAGCCGCTGCAGTAGTATCGCTCGCACTCGTAGCACACGCGCTTCCTCTTGAACACGCTGAACTGCACAGAACAACTCTCGCACGGCATCTCGCCACTTTTGCGTGCTCCCGATATCATCTATCACGTATCATGCTCCACCAACCGATTTTGTATTAACACGGATACATAACACTATCACGAGATAACTGTTTCTTTATCTTTTTCTGTTTGTAATTGCGATGCATTTGAGATATTTAATTTATGACGTATTTTTGTTTAACAAAACATGTGAAATTGACAGTTCTGCCATTTTGGAATTTTGCGTTTCTTTTGACGCAGCAACTACCCTGTACTGCATAGCTTAGCTAGCAACTCGGAGTAGCAACTAGATCTGCTAGCTATAAAAATCGTATTGAATTAAGGTCTTTAACCTCTATGGTCTTCCTAAATACTTATATTTATTTTTATTAGAGTAAGATCAATCTAGGTTTAAAGCTCACAGCCAACAAAACAAACGTTTTCATTCCATGCAAAATTAATTTATCTGCGTGAAAATGTATATAGTTTTTTAAAAGCTTGTGCCAATCAATTCTAAATCGATATTTAATATCTAACTAGCGACCCGCCCCGGCTTCGCACGGGTGCAATGCTGATACTAAATATACTACAGAATGTCTTTATATACAACGTTATCTAAGAGAATAACATGGACTAAGAGATAGACATATACCTTTGCGGACTTTTGTGTAGACCTTTTTAAGGTGTACAATACTGTAGTAGCAACATAAGATATGTTGTAGCAAACATAAGCAATGTAAGCGCAAAAAAATGTGTTAATTTACGACATCACATTAGAAACCTCTAAAATGATCAGTGTTTCTCTACTATATTATCCATGTAATATACATATAAACCTTCCTCTTGAATCACTATCTATTAAAAAAACCGCATCAAATTCGGTTGCGTAGTTTAAAGATCTAGCATACATCGGAAAAGACAGACAGCGGGAGACGACTTTGTTTTATACTATGTAATGAGGATAATCGATATTCAAAGCGGAAAAAAACGAGGTGATCGTGATGCTCGGTGATGGTTTCTTAATTCAATAACTAATTAAGTAGTAGGTACTAAGTTCTAACCAGAACATTCTTGCCGAATAGGGTACCTATTAAAGATTCTAGCTAGATACGTTCCCAATGAAACCGAGAGAGCAAATTGAGGATTAATTTTATTTTCCTACTGATTAGTAGGTAACAAAAACTAAATTCATTTAGCCACTCGCATGCCTTGGATTTTGAAAACCGTCTACTCAGGGAAATCTATCAAGCACCACAAGTTTGATAGATTTCCCTGAGTAGACGGTTGAAAGTCAAGTCAAAGATAAAAGATATGCAATACAATGTAAGACGTACATATGTAAGACTTTTCATTCACTTTGAAACGTCTTACATAGGTACCAGGTCAATTTAGGAGCCAATTCGTCCTAACCCAAGCACGAGAAGAACTGGCAAGAAACTCGTCCTGGTCCTGAGGCCATGCATGTGGAGAAGGTACATTATCAGGAAACTATTTTTTAAAATCTAAAATAGTTATGTTAGTAAGTACCTAGGTACCTAGATATGAATTTATCTCATATAAATTATAGCTAGGTTGGTAAGTATACTAATAGAAATACATTAAAGTAGGTACATAAAGAAGAATGTTTCATAACATTGCTTAGTACTTTGGTAGGTACCGTAAACTGCTGCAACTTTGCACGGAATTTAAAGTTTTTTATAAATATTTTTTTTAAATATTTATAATCTGTGCAATTTTTTTATTAGTGCACAATTTTGAGCATAATGTCGCATGCTCTAAGGTATGTAATGGCTAAACTTCTCTTCGTGGCCAAAAACTTCAACTTTGCCTAGAAGATTATAAAAGAAAATAAATAGAAGACATTTTAATTTTATGAGCATTTTATTAGTAAAGGTGTCGAGAAAACTTTGGGTTATATGAAACAACTCGCAATGAGCACTTTTCTAGCAAGTAGGCATAGTTGGGCTTTATTTTATTAGAGTTAGGGTTGTGCTAAAATTGAAGTTAGCTACCTACTTAACTTTATTAAAAAAAAATGACGTTTGTTTCTAAGAACTAATATGCCTAGATGACTTGGTCTACTACTAACTAAGATACTTACATTGAACTTATAACTTAAAACTGTTAATCAAAAATACGATGCACACATGTTTTTTTATAATAAAATACAAAATAGTACTATATATAGGTATATATATATCTATAAATAGGTTTATTAGGTTATGTTTACATAACCTAATAAACCTATACTGTAAACTTACTATAAATGTTAACTTTGAATTAGAATTAAACAGTTTGACTATATTATCTAATGCCTTTACCGAGCAATTCTTGTATATAGATATGTATATAATCTGAATTTTGGAAAGGGCTCAACGATTTTCATGAAATTTAGTATGCAGAGGATTTCGTGGGCGATAAATCGATCTAGCAAGGTTTCATTTTTATAAAACGTCGTTTTATCTGGTTTTTTATACCGAGCAAAGCTAATCATTGTATCTTCATTAAATATATTCAACACAATCAGTAGGAACAAGATAAATTGGTTCCCAATTAATTATTGAGTAGTAAAATAATATCCTTATTATTAATTCTATAAAAACAATGACCTAACAAAAAATTGCAAGTCTGCAGAAGTAATCCGTCTACAACTACATACACATACATAACCGAATAGAAAATATTCTCGTTTTTGGAAGTCGGTTAAAAATAGTGACAGCCCTAGCCCTAGGCAATGTTGCGTCATTTGTGTTAGAGGAACCCTTTGCAACATTGCCTATTAACCGCCTAGACGTAAATAATCAATTTTGTTAAAAATAACAGCAGAAACGATAAGAAGAACATATTTTCTTATCTCGTAAGTAATCAAAAGGTTGGAATACTCGGTATTCTACAGCAAAATCCAAAAGTTTCGGATCCCACGAAAATGCACACACTGCACCCGTTTAACGACGTTTAACAGCAGTCTGACAGTAATATATTAGTGTTATCATATAAAATAATATTGAATTGTGTTGCTACGGTAATGATAGGATTTACCTGATTATTGTAAGCAGGAAATAGATGACATTTAAAAGTCTATTTGGTTTTTAATCAATTAGGCAAAGTTGTAGCAGTTTACGGTATGTGGGTTTTATTAAACTTTAAGCATCAATTTGAAAGGCATGCCTGCTCGACGTCTAGCTTTTACAGCACAAAACTGTTTAACTCTGGCATGTGCAATGGAATAGAGTGCAGCGGGCGGTAGCGGGAGTAGTGTTCTGTTACCTACCTACGAGAACCAACTCACTCAGTTTTCCTATTTATTTTTTAGTGGTTAATAGAATACTGACAGTCCTTGTAATATACAAATACACTTTAACACGCGCTTAGATCAACTGGTAATTTTATAATTATGGATGATTACACCTACGTATTATTTATAAGCACTTACTTACCTAGGTACTCTATAAGTACCTAGTATGTATACTATGTGGCACTTTGGTGTATGTGACTATTTTAGATAGATAGATAGATAGAAAACACTTTATTGACTACCACACAGAATATTACAGTAACAAAAAACTAAACTTATTGAAGGCAATACAATGGGCGGCCTTATCGCTAATAGCGATCTCTACCAGGCAACCGTTGGATGGACTGGACTATAAATAGACAGAGAAGGGGCATGTAGGTGTGGTATATTTATATAATTACATACTTACATATATGTATAAGATAAACAAATACTAATATAAATATATACATACATATGAACTCAATATATATATATATATATATATATATATATATATATATCGTATTATATATATCGTGCTGTTATACGTAGTCATTTCTGTATTGTTGATTTTATATATATATATATATATATATATATATATATATATATATATATATATATATACATACAAAGATAAACAGTATAAAAAATCAACAATACAGAAATGACTACGTATAACAGCACGACAAATAATGTTTCATAACCAAGTTTTTGAAGATGGGAAGAGTCTTTGCCTTTCTGATATCTACAGGCAACGCGTTCCACAAGCGGACAGCCTGCACTGTAAATGACTTTCCATAGAAGGTAGAGGAGTGAACAGGAATTTTGAGTTGATTGGTATCTGAGGAGCGTAAGAGTCGAGGGAGTAGAGAGATAGAGAAATTCAAACCGTTCCTTGAGATAAAAGGGCGTTGAAGGAGAACAGAATATTAAAGAGAAGATTGAGAATGTCAGCATTCCGGCAAAAACGGATAGGCAACCACTTGAGTTTATTGTGAAATTCAGAAATGTGATCATATTTGCGTAAACCAAATATGAATCGTATACAGTAATTTTGGAGACGCTCAAGCTTATAAAGTTGCTCTTCAGTGATGTCGAGATAGAAGGCGTCAGCATAATCAAGGATTGGAAGAAGGAGAGATTGTGCAAGCGCAATTTTAGTAGCGGTAGGGAGAAAATTTCGAAGCCTTCTGAGAGAAGCTGCTGCAGCAAACACTTTTCGACTGACTTCAGCCAAGTGCGGTCGCCACGAAAGTTGCTTGTCTATGTGTACGCCTAAGTCACTCAGTTACCGAGTCACTCAGTTGAATACATTTGCCGTCGAAGATCACCTGAGGGAGATGGAACCAGTCAATTTTGGATATCATTCTGGAGCTACCTATTATAATAATTTGCGTTTTATCTGGATTTATAGAGAGACCATATGATTTGCTCCAGTTAGAAACGCAACGCAAGTTAAAATTAGTGGCATCCACCGCCTCGTGTAACATAGATAAAGGTGCGTGAGTATAGATTTGGAGATCGTCTGCATAAAAGTGATAAGACGAAGAAATATGTTGAGAGATACTATTAATAAATATTGCAAAAAGAAGTGGAGATAGAACGCCGCTCTGAGGAACACCAGCTTTAATATCACACCAGCGGGCCTAGCACGGCACGAGGAGAAATAGTCTTTCCACCTTTTTATCCACCTGTCAGTGGAAATACACCACCACCTGTCCACCACAGGTGGATAAAAACGGGGGAAAGACTATTTCTCCTCGTGCCGTGCTAGGCCCGCAGGATGAGTATGAATCATCTATGTGGATACGTTGCCGGCGACCATACAGGTAACTGTGAAACCACTCAATTACCTCAGGAGATATGTTAAGAGAGCGTAAAATTCCTAGAAGAATATCGAAATCAACATTATTAAAGGCACTACTAAAATCAAGAAGTGATAGAACGGTGAGTTGTCCGTCATCTATAGCGTGACGTATATCATCCGTGATCTTCACCAGGGCTGACATAGTGCTGTGGCCGGGACGGAAACCAGATTGGAAAGGATTGAGGAGATTATTACTGGACAGGTTCCTTCCTGTCCAGTAATAATCTCCTCAAGTTGCTGGTGTACTAAACGTTCTAAAACTTTAGACAGGAACGGAAGAATGGAAATGGGATGATATTCAGTAAAGGATGATGGATTAACTTTTTTTGGAAGCTTTTTTTTTTATTTTATTGTTTTATCTACCAATTTCATACATTATTATAAATTTATACGGGTATTTATCGCGTTTATTTACCTATTTTTCCCGACGTTTCGACAGGTTTACACTCTGTCGTGGTCATGGGATGACGGGATGAGAGTCAAATAAAAAATAGGTAAATAAACGCGATAAATACCCGTATATATTTATAATAATGTGTTCTGATCGCGTAAGTTTAAAAAACTCAATTTCATACAAGTAGGAATACCTAACCTAACCCAACTTATCAACAATATATTAAATAAATAAAAACTACAAAACATTAAAATATAATTATTAAATGCATATAGGTATATATGCTTAGAAACAAAACGAAAATTTACTAATTGAATAGTAAATAGTTAGGATAGGTAGGTAACTAGGTAACTACATTTTTTTTTAATTTATTTATTTATTTAATCAGCACGGTTAGGCACCAGTTACCTACACTAATTAATAATAACAATTAACAACAAAAAGAAAGCAAACAAAAAACAAAATATAAATATGTAAGTACCTACTTATATGAAATAGCAAAATGTATATATGTATTAATATATATAATAAATAGTAATTAATCATTGAACACAATTGCATGTTCATGCATCAGTCTCACAAAATCTCAGGCATACCAACATAATCTTCTTCCTCTCATCGGTGAAGATATCACAGTCCGAGTTTTGGGCAAGTAGTCTATTGAGCGCGGTGAGGGTGCGAGGGAGTGGAGAATTGGCGCGAGCAACTGTTCGACTAAAAGGCACAGAGAAAAGTTTATGACTTCTATTTCGAGTGTAACTGAGAGTCGAACGAGGATATTGTGCAAGTCAGGAGCGTCAATCGTACCACGGAGCACCTTGCATGCCGTTGCAATCTGATCATATACGCTCTTCTGGTTTGCAGAGTTGAAGCAAAGACATTCTTGGAGAAACAATAGGTTTGTAACAAATCATGTAGGTTTCTTAAAGTTAACATTACTAGTGGTCGAAATTCCATAATTAATTAATAATTAATGTATTTTTATGCATAATTAAAAAAAAATAGCATTCTGCACTCATTCTCTATACCTATATAAACTATCTGCGTCCGCGCAATTTTCGTAAAAGGGGGTACCTAGGTACAAAGTTTTTGCTTCACGTGTAATCTATATATTATTACGAGTATATATAGATGACAAGTTTGAACCATTACACAGGCAGGTGTTTAATACAACGGGAGGCTTAGGTGCCTACCTAAGCCTACTTACCTAAGCGTAGTATTATTAATTTTAATGTTATAATATTTTGTATAATTGTGTAGGTATCTATCTGCCTACCTACAGGTGTAGGTATTCAATCTGCTTATTTTTTGATGTACCTACGTAGTAAGTATAACTTCATATATACCTATTTATATGTATATTTTAATCTAGCTGCCTAGCTATTTTTAACGCATGATGTATTGATGTTGTGTATTTTGAATGTGCAGTGCCCTATTATTAAATAAATAAATAATTATGCATCTATGGTAGGGGCTACACTACAAGCTCACAAGCACTTTGTGAGTCAAACAAATGCATCACACACAGTCGAGTGCGCTTAGCAACGCGGCCTGCTCGCTTCACTCGCTAGGCTCTCCCTCCCAACTCTCCCCAGGCAAGGCTTTTCCGTGCTTATTGCGACCCGGATTTCACACCATTTGTTTGTAAGGCTATGTTATTATTTACAAATGGTTTGAAATCTAGCTCAAAATGTCGTTGTGTGTATTAATGTGTAATTTCGTCAAGCTCGTTGTCAGCTGAGGTGTCCGAGTGGTTAAGGAGTTGGACTTGAAATCCAATGGGTTCTACCCGCGCAGGTTCGAATCCTGTCCTCAGCGAGTTCTTTTTGACATCTTCGCTTTGGTATTTTTTTAGTTTTTTATTGCATGTCTGTACATGCAATATAAAACATTATACACATATTAATATAGATACACTAATTTATTTGTTAGGTGCTTTATGTACTAAACAGAAAAATACATCACAGGAGAAGTGATAACAGAGCATGTCACATTATCGGTCGGTGTGCCACAGAAACAAGGGCCGCGACTCAGCATTATGTCTCGCCAGCGAGGTACCTAGCTAGGTGCTGGTATTCTGTAAAAACCTTCAGCCAGATCTTTGTGTACCTCCATGTTACTTCGTAATTACTATAACACTAGTGTAAGTACACACTACAATAATGTTGATACCTACATGAAAACGCGATCCGCGCTTTACTGAGAGTTGCTCATTGTTTTCTTCAGGGGCTCGGTTAAACGATAGGAAGAAACACCTACCTACCTGTCTAATAATGTCTGTAAGGTACACATTATCGCGCCTCTTGCAGTTAAACAACGCAAACGCAGTTATGTGGGAAACTGGACAAACTAATCTTAGGGATTAATGAATAGTTCAAAATAATTCTGAATCTTGAAGAATGTCGAAAAAAAATAATATTATTAAATTGTTTATGGGAAGTGATGTAAGTGCTGACCCAGCTCATAATACAGTTATTAAATATTATTTATGTACAGTGGACCCCCGGTAATCCGACAAACATTTTGCAATCCGACAAACATTTTGCAGGGCAGTGTCGGACTATCGAATTTGTCGGATTATAGAGTACTACCTAAGACCCCCTATAAGTAGTCCAGATTTTTTTACAAAAGAGTACCTTGTAATATGACAAATTACAGATCCAATGATAAGATTCTATATGTTATATATATATAATCATACTTCATTATGTATGTCAAATTTAGTAAATTAAACAAATAGAGAACTTACGTTTTATTTCAAAATTAACGTCATTAATACTATAAAACTTACAAAAAATATGCAATAACTTTACATTAGGAAATAATTGCGTAAAAACAAAACAAAACAAACAGTTGGTACATACTAAAATAATCAAAAATTATGAATCAATCAATTTAAGAAGCATGAAAATATTCAAAAAAATATTCAATAATCAATAATAGACCATGTCGGATTACAGGGGGTGCCGGATTAGGCAGGGGCCGGATTACCCCCCCCCCCCCGGTAATCCGGCCACTGTAGCTATGTTTATTAATTGTATTGTGAAGTTAATGCATATGTTTAAACATTGACAGTTAACTAGCTTGGAGCAGTCATATTGACTGCCTCGTAGGTACTCAAGTCAGCCGCTTTTGCTATAAAAACTAAGACTACAAGACGAAGTTCAGCAATATACATTCGGCGAAGGCTGTATATCATGCTTATTTTGACTGGCTCATGCATGACCTATGGCATTCTAGCCCGGGGAAATGCGTCACCAGTAGGGCGATTATGGAACTCTAATTACAATCAATGTCTATCAGATATCGGCGTAATTTCAATCATTCGTTTGACGAATTTGACGTTTCGATAGACATTGATTGTAATTAGAGTTCCATAATCGCCCTACAGGTTCACCTAATAGTCTTTATATCTTAGAAGCGAGCGACACGGTTCAATTTACAAATTAACAAAATGGAATCATGCAGAAATAATAGGAAGGAATTAGATATAATTTACAAATAGATTTTGATACAAATAGATTTAATATATAATCAGAAATAATGTTTAACATATTAAGAAAGCTTAAACTTTCTTTTTTCATTTCTGTTTTCTTTCTTCTTTCATTGTACAAGTTTATAGACTGCATAACAAATCACAAGGATTTTGAAGCTTTACTGACTATTTTATCCACATTTTATCAATATGAGTATCAAAGAGTAGTTGTAGTTATATTATATTATATTATATTATATTATATTATATTATATTATATTATATTATATTATATTATATTATATTATATTATATTATATTATATTATATTATATTATATTATATTATATTATATTATATTATATTATATTATATTATATTATATTATATTATATTATATTATATTATATTATATTATATTATATTATATTATATTATATTATATTATATTATATTATATTATATTAAGTTTATCGATACGACTCTTCCAAACGAGACAGATCAGCTTAAGGGCAATCATATCATGATTAGATGACACAGCAGAGTAGGTTAACCTGTCATCAGCATCAGCATGGGATCTGCCCAAGCCCAAATTCCTGGGGGACACCACATTCCCCATACACTTGCTAAGGTACATAAAATGCATTCACAAAAAGCATGCATGAACACAACTTTTTTTAAATAAATTAAATATGGACATAACATACTTACTAACAAAATAAAGACATCTTATATTATGTTACTGGCGAAGCTCTGGATAATGAATTTTGTATGTTTAAGGTCATTACCAACTGAGTTAAATATTACTATTAATATTTTATTAAAGTGCTTAGTATATTGTAGTCACTTGTAGTCGACTTGTCGCTTAGTAAATAGGATCAGATCCTATTCACTTGCACTTGCTGGTTTCACCAATACTTGTCTGATCAGCATGTTTACACGTAATGTGTTAGTGTGACACGAAACTCGTGTAAGCTAGCTATAGTCATATATATCTAACCAACACATAGACATTACCTATTAAATTAAGCTTAAGAGATAAGATTCAAAGCTATCTCTATGGGGTAAAATACTACCTAATCCCGTAGGTAGGTAAGGTACCAGAATTTCAATTGATAGAGCAACGTAGCGTAGGGCGGGCGGCCGGCGGCGCGGCGGCGCGGCGCTGGGCGGAGATCGATAGCGGGCAAGACCGCGGAGCCGGGATCCCGGGCAATACTAGACTTGTTGACAACCACAACTGATACCAATGAGAAGGTAGAGCAAGCTCACTTCGCTTATTCATAAGTACCTACATCAGAACTACTCGTAATTAGGTATTTACTGGCGCATACCTTTATTGAATTGATCACTCTGAATCATCATACCTACAAGGTGAATTTAGGTGCTAGTGCTTTTTGTATGTTCCTTCTCATAACTAACTTATCTGAGTACATACATATATAAAAAGTAGCCTATGCCCGTTCCTAAGAAACAATCTATATCCATACCAAATTTGATTGTGAAAAAAACTCACACATACATACACACCTTGCCTTTTATAGATATAGGATAAAGCCATTCAAATTATAGGATAAGATAAGATAAGATTTATTCAATAACAATTTTTACATTGTGTCTGAAATACTTAAGCCTAAATACATTATAATAATATAAAAGAGTAGCATGTATGTCAAATAAGTACAAATAATCACATTTTTCTTAATTTAAAGTCATCAACTGTATAGAAGCACCCCTCCAACAAAAGCTCTACCAATGCAGACTTAAATGTAGTGGGACTTTCTATGATTTTCATAGCCACAGGAAGAGAGTTGTACCCATTCTTCACAAAGCTACCCTTTATATGCCTATGTTTTGAATTTCCTAATATATCTGAAGAGATGACTATATACTAGGTCCGGATTACAATCAAAAGTATTCCTTTTTCTAATAAACTACTCTTCCCTATACCTTTGTAAAAATATTAGAATGGAGTGAATTTGGAAAATTTAAAGCTAATACTAAATCGATAATTCTTTGTGATTTACAATCACAGAGATATAAAAAAACAAATTTAATTTGACTAGGTTTAACTGAGCTGACTGTACCAAATTCCAGTTGTTGGTATTCATTTGCACATAACATTAAATGATTTAAAGAGTGGTATGCGTTCGGAATAGAAAATAAATATGAGTTGAAACAAATACCAGTGGTACCTATTAGTTGTTTCGGCCCATTTCGAATCGTACTTATATTGATAGCTACTAGGTGAATCTAGAAGAATCTGACAAGAAACTTGTCTTGTCCTAAAGCTTTTCTGTATGATCCTCGCAAATTTTTATGATGATGTGAGTTAGCTGCTCACTAGTTAGCTGGGGCTCCGGCGCTGTTCGAAATGCATTCCACTCCAGCATCTCATCGACGACAATTGAATAGTTCGCATTCTCCAGTCTGCACTCTCCGCAGTGTGCTGACTACCACTCGTGTCTGCCACAATGGAATGCATTAACATCAGCCAGCTGCTAACCTTGTTACTGGAATACTCTACGCACTATAGGGACTTAGGTTTACCTACGTAGGTAACAATTTGTAATGGCCGTGCTGAAGGTAGCAAAACTTTTTTAGTAGGGTTCTGTTTTAGTAATTTGACTACGGAACCCTAAGAGATATCGAGAACAAAAAAAAATTACTTACCTTAGGTGGCGCCACACTAAGCCCAATTAACCGGTAGGTAGTTTACAAACCACTTGGCGCATAATCAAGATTCGATGTCAGCTGTAAGTTCGGACACATAACGGTACATTGCCCTCGTAATTTAGCAAGCAGACGTAGTTTGTTGGTATCTGATCTGTGGCAGGCGACAGGACATCGGGAGCCAGGCCAGTGCTGCGCTCAAAATAAACTAATAAAGGTTTATTGCCTTACGGGATTATGGCGCGTCGTATTACGAGTATTAGGGCGGTGATGTACCCACCTACTTCGTCTCCTTAATAAATAATTACTACAATAACTTGTATAGGTACTTACTTATTATTTTCTTAGGTCTAGAAAAAGTTACATCTACTTATAGTACTAAACCTAATACTTATAGATAAGGATGGTTTTTATTGTATATGTTGAAAAATAAAACCAGTGGGTAACTAATTGTTTTACAATGTCCAATGGATTCGACATGCACGCTGCGCGCCGGCGCCGCCCGGGTACCTCTCAACTACCTCTTAATGTCTACACTACGGTAAAAATGTGCTCTACTTTCTATCGTCTCGGGTCTCTCTCGAAGATCATTTCAAGGTAAAAAAAAGTGAATACTTAGGTACCTAATATTTTTATTGTAAAACAAGTCGCGCGTCGTCACGTGTCATCTTCTTTATATCGGCATCTGCCGAATGCGCCTGGTGTGTCATGCATGCATGGCGCCACCTTTTTATTTGTGTGGGGGTACCTGTAGTAGTATGTGAGTTAGTATAATTTTTATGACGGTTTGTCTGAACCCTGACGAATCGCACATTCCGGCAGGATTATAGTAAGGGCTTTTAGCGGCCACCAGCAAGCCCCCGCTTCAAGATTACGTCGATTATCGATCACACACAATCATCCTTTCGATCGGTGATCGCTGCTGGTAATATAAGTTTTATCTTGACGACCTCTGTGGCGCAGTGGACCCAGGCCCGGCTGAGACACAGAGGGTTGCGGGATCGATTACCGTAACGGGACAAATGTTTGTATGATCTGCAAGTATTTGTCACGGGTTGGGGTATTTCTATGTACTTATAAAAAAGTAAAAAAGTAAAGTATATATGTAGTGTAGTGTGTACCCATAACACCAGATCTGCTTACTTTTGATGCTGTGTGAAATGTCCACCAATATTATTATTATTATTATTATCTATGTCCATATAGGCAGTCCTTTATTTCACGGGTCTCATGTCGGGCTAGTTTTTAGATAGAACATTAATACATTTTCTTTTATCCATCGATAAGAGGTGCGATTGAGTAAAAAACTTTAGATAAATTGAACGTAGTTGGTCGTTATTGGATCGCCTCTCCCGAGGGAAGAATCTCAGATAAATGGCGTTCCTTAGCTGTAGTTGCAGGTTTATCCGTTTCCGCACGGAGGTATGGAGGTTCTCTGTGGGGAGCTGACGGTTCCATCTTCCGATGTAGGTCATTACTTCGTCTGGAGAGTTGTCATTATTTCAATTCTATGTTTAAAACTGTACATTTTGTTTAATAAAAAAAATGAGTGAGTGAGTAAAAAAATACAGAACAAAATAACACTTGACCTGCTTATGAAACGGAATATCAGAGGTGTCATAAAATTATCAACAAGGTTGGTGTCTGGGACTACGAAAAAGGTATTCTAGTGATCCCCTCAAATTACCGGTCAAAGTATTCACTGTTATAATTACCTACCTATTTAATAGATATTGAAACGTTTCAAACGATGATGCAATATGGATGAGCACAGCCTAGACAGCGAGATACGTCTGGTCAGCATTTGAGTTAGCACCACGCGCCGCGCACACGCAGCGCTGAGTCTGCAGCGCATCACGCCACTTGCGCACGCACACTTACTGTAACAGTGCCCTTAGCACCAGCTTTTTTCGATCTACTGCTATTTACATTACGACGCCATTTCACCAAGTAACAGGCTGTCTATATGCCATGCACCATGCCATATCACTGTTTTGTAAAGAAAATTTGCTTATAAGTTACAAGAAAGTTTGTCATCATATTATTTCGATACCTATTTCGATAATAGGTGCTGGACAATTTGTCATTCAAAATGATATAAAACTTCTGCTAGGGGTTTAGGTTAAATGCTGATAATAACTAACATGCCTAAAAGGCAATGTGGTCAGCCCATCGAAATGTAATGAAATAGGTCAAGTGCGAGCGTCGCGCCTGAGAGGGTACCGTAGGTACCTATTTTATTTATTCAGAACATTTTATTTATTCGTGGTTATTTTACTATCTGTTACTATTACTTGTCCAATTACACCGACATAAACAAGTACTTACGGTTTTCGGGTTTTCTTTTTAATTTGTGCTGGATGACCTTACTTCTTGCCTAATTGTAAGAACCTAAGTCAACGGGAAGTACTTAAATAGGTTTTGATTTTTACTTAGTTCGAAATATATGCAGCTTAGACGGCCTGTTTTTGATTGCGTTGACTAAGAAATTCGATTTTTTTACAGTTTCAATGGACTGCAGGCCGTATTGATATTAATTTCAGTTTGTTCCTCAACAAGCTGTTGAGAAAAAAGGTCTGTGCATACAGACAGACAGACGGAATGCCCTTATAGGATTATATAATTACGTTTTAAAAACTTAAAAGAAACCGACTTCATCGAATGAAATTTGAACCTATAATGATGATGATGTTTTCATGTATTTTCATACCTCGCTGTCTCATTGGAGCGTTGCGTTTATTTGGCCTACCCATATTATAATATACAAAATACATCTACTTTCCACTAAAAATGTAATATAGGCTCAAATTTCATTCAATGAAGTCGGTTTATTTTTAGTTTTTAAAACTGAATTATTATCTTTTGAGGTATGGAACCCTAAAACGGTTAGCCCGGTGTGTGACACAGATTATAATAGTTCTGTATTACCTACTAATCTACAAAAGCATTTCTAAACAAGGTATGCCTAACGGCCGTTGATCTGACACACGAAAAAATTAGCTACTATCTTTTACGTAGGTACAATTTTTTTGCACTTTCAAAACTTTCGTGAGTTGTACTACTTATACGTTTCAAAAAACACGGGGTTTACTCACGTATTATTTTGTCGATGGAGGCACCGACCACCGACCGTCCGTTCGTTGCCGCTCGAGTTCACGGTTCGCATTCAACCGACAAAATAAGACCTACTTGAGTAAACCCCGTGTTTTTCAAAATGTAAGTATAGGCACGAATGATCAAATGTATAAGTTCGCACGGCAACCAACGGCGTCGCGGCGACGCAACGTAACTGGAAACTTTATGTAATCGTTACATTACTTACATTCTCGCATTTCCCGCTGATTTACACTGCATTTACACGCATCTCACGCGCATGCGTTAGTTATGCTAATAGCTTCAACTTATTTTATTCGTGAAGTAGATTCTATAAAGAGGTACCTAAGTATTTTAGTGGTCAGACATACACATATTTATGATGAACGTACTGAATGGTGCTCCCCTAGCCCCCTAGGATACCCGCGGGGATTGCATTCGGCAAGCTTGCCTAGGTAGCGAGCAATGTTTTAGAGTTTTGTTGGCTCATAGAGCCCGACCTTCATGAAGAAAAATACAGTTTTCTTCATGAAGGTCGGGAAATGAAATAACATGAAATGAAATGATTTATTTGCGTGAAATGTGGTACACAGAGAACTTAAATATATAATTAGATTCACACATTTCGCTAGGAAACCCAGCATGCAAAAATTAAGAAGGTACATTTAAAAATAAAATTAAAGACTACATTTTTAAACAAATTAAATAAACATTACAATAATTATTACAATCTCGAATAATTAAATTTAGGTATGAATAGAAATAAAATATAATAGTTTTTACCATAGCAGACGGAACGTTAATTAAGAAATTCTTTGACACTATAAAAACATTTGTCAACAAGCCAGGTAAGCATTTTTGTTTTAAATTTATTGTATGGTAATTGTTAACAGTACTGGCAATCAATGAACAGGGAGCGGCGCGACGAGCCAGCCTAGCTAGTGTTGGTTTATCTTACTCTGATACTCTTATTCAGACCCAAACAAAAATATGCTTCGAGCACGGGGCTCTGTTTAGGGTAGAACAGACAGACGGAATTTGCGATGCTTTATGGGTTCATTTTTGGACTACAAAAGTTAAAAAAAAATATTTCTCAAGTTTAACAAGTTTGCAGACATGTGCCAAGTGCACATAAGAAGCCTCTGAGGCGCACTCTAATCCTTTCACCACACTGGGTCGAAATAACTAGACACGATAAGAAGAAAAAGATGTTAGACTTCAAAACCTTAAAAAGGAACAATACAAATTGATTTGCTGAATATGCAGTGCGTCAGCCTGTAACAGTTTTATATTTAAGATTCTTCAGAGTCCTGTTTGAAAGTGGCTGAGTCTGGGCCACAACAGTTAGGTAGTGGCTCAGGCGCAAACAAACTCACGTTCAACAACCTTCCTTTGTACCCAAATTCCGTAATTTGAGTGGTGGTCGAGCGTAACTTGCAACTTGCATAGTTCTTGAACAACTACCACGGCGGCGGCGGCAGGCTCTTTGACGAACAGATTCCCAGCTCAGTGCTCCGCCAAATTGAACCTGCATATTTGATGAGAGTTCTGCACCCGATACTAAACCACCAGAGTCGGAAACAGTTAGTCAGTAAGGTTTGTGTAGATAACATATGTACATCCATACATCCATACTTACTATCCTTACTTCCTTATTATATTATAATTTTGAAAGTAACTCTTTCTGTCTGTCAGTCTGTCTGTCACGTTTTTACGCCTAAACCGCTAAACCGATTTTGATGAATTTTGGTAAGTATAGAGATAGATGGGAACTTGAAGAAGGACATAGGCTACTTTTTATGTAGGTACCACGCGTGCGAAGCCGCGAGCAGCAACTAGTACTATAATAATATATATGTTGTATGTATGTTTATATACTACTAGCTGTACCGTTCTCGACTTCGTCCGAGCGTTTAGCGTTTGATAGCATTCTCAAATCCACTTGAACACACACAAAAAAATCATCAAAATCAGTCGTTTAGGAGGAGTGTAAATTACAATCACACGCATAGAAGATTTATATATATACATAATACTATACTTACTAAATATTATAAATGAGAAAGTAACTCATGTCTGTCTGTAGGTTACTTTTTCTCAAAAACAATCATGAAGGTGACGAAATAAGGGATGCCAGTTTATAACAAAAGTTAAGCATCGCCGGGCGCGGTCGGTACTGGGATAGCTCTTTTTTTGTACTATATATTTTTTCCCCAATTAATTTAAAACATGTCCTATCTCAATTACAAAATTTAATACATATAATTTAATATTAATGTTGGGGAACTCATAATCTTACTGAAAAACGTCTCGGGCACGTCTATTTAGATTCATAGAAATATCCCATAGGATACACCAGTCGTCAGCGGGCGCAGCTAAAATGAATGCTATTTCATTTAGCATAGTGTGAGAAAAGGATAGACGTGCACGAAGAGTAGTATAAACAGTAATAATTACGTTTTAAAAACTAAAAAGAAACCGACTTCATTGTATGAAATTTGAGCCTTTAATACATTTTTAGTGGAAAGTAGATGTATTTTGTATATATAATATGGTAAAAATATAGTGTGTACATTAGGTTAGACTTATTTGTACATAAAGCGACCGCGTGAAAAATCATGAACAGACTTTTAGCATAAGGATTCTCAAGAGAAACCTACTGAATGTACATCTATTCTAAACTAAATTATCTGAGATCTGATGCTTGTATCGGAATCCTTTTAGATTTTGCGTACTCCGTATAGGTATATAACAATAATATTTACGCTCAAAGTTGCACGAAAATCAGTGTTGAAATATGAGTTTCATAGGCATGTATTTTTCAAACCCATATATATTTTTAACCGACTTTATCAAAAAGGAGGAGGTTCTCAATTCGTCTGTTTTTTTTTTTTTTTGTTTGAAAGGGTATACTTTACAGGTGGTCTCATATAAATTTTATCAAAATCGGTCGAGTTGAAAAATAAACGTAAATCTAAAAATTGTTTACATCGATGATGTTTTCATGTACTTTCATACTTCGCTGTCTCATTGGAGCGTTGCGTTTATTTGGCCTACCCATATTATATTATATACAAAATACATCTACTTTCCACTAAAAATGTATTGTAGGCTCAAATTTCATTCAATGAAGTCGGTTTCTTTTAGTTTTTAAAACGTAATTATTTATGATTCTGTTGCAATACAAGAACAGATTATAATGAGGCAAATTGATATCACTCTTAGTTTTGGTTGTTCTACATCAGACGGTGAAGGATGTAGACATCGTCATTTGACGTTTCTATGGAAAGATAATCGGGTACTTTTAAGAGATGATTTCAAAATAAGCATGTTATATTGATGGATCTTTGTGAAATCGCGGGTAACAGCTAGTTAATATATACACAAATATAAAGATAGCTGGTAGGGCCTGCAGCTGTGATGTACGCTGTGACACTGATCTGATCATGATCATGCATGGATTAACTATTGTTCACTCAACTGTTTATCTAGCTGAAAGCTGTCTATCTTTAGTTAGTAGGTAAGGTAAATTAAATAAACAAGAAGTGCATATTACCTAGGTTTTTTTCAATAACTAACTACATACAACATGACTGGAAAGTTATTTGGTTTCCAAGAAAAGAAAGTCCAAGAAAAAACGTCAGTAGGTTCTTACACTTACCTACTAGACTCATTGTTTTAAGTAGGTAGGTACAGTAAGATATATTAATTGCAAAATCTTTGTCGTTCGTTCCGAAATACATAATTACTAAATTCATGTCAATTCTAACAAATTGACAAAGTACATTGAAATTGGTGTGCTCTACTGTAAAATTGCTTACATTGTCAAGCGCGGTAGGTAGTGACTTCATGATAGATTATATTGCTGAGAGATAGCATAAAAGGCCGAACTCAAGATTGTAGTTCACTGACTGGAGGAACAGTCCCATAGTTGGTCAACGGTCTAGTTTTGTATTTTTATGGAGTCAGATTCTTAGCTTCTACTTACCAAGTATCTACCCATTTATCCAGTAGAACATCCGCGGGGATGTTCCATCCTCCTAGTAGCACGATAGGGAAAACATCGGTAACCCTATTCCGCCCATTACTGGGAATTGTGGATTGTTCCGTGTATTTTCAATGGTTGGTAACATATTTAATAATTCTATGAGTCATTGCACATCTCGATGTAAATTATTAAATAACTGAACTGGATCCTTACCTGAACTGGGTATACGAGTAAGATAAATAAACTCATACAAACATAATACAGTGTCGGTTTCCATTGTGAACAGTTGACTACCACGGCTACCACGGCTGAGCGCTTCCAAAGTGGACGGTCTCCGACTGTGACATTGATAGGCAACCTTCAAGAGAACTCCGTTAGAATCCTCTTGCACTCAGTGTAATGGAAAATTTTTGCACGTGCGTGTTGATGAAAGTAAGAAAGAATCTCACTAAATGCGCCTGCAGACCTAGGTATTACCTACTTTGGAAAGCATATGCTTGGCGAAAGGAATAATTTAAACTTTACACGCTTCGTTCTAAGGTATTGCCTAAATAAAATTACTAAATTAACTGACCGAAATTACATTCAGATCTGAGACTTACAAGAATAGTGTTGACTATGGTCACTTAGTTGGTCTATTCTAGGGCATTATTAACCAAAATCCGAAATAATCCTTACTCAACAGCAGATAGCCGCAAAAAATTGCAGGTGAAAATTGCTGAATATCTGAATAAAGACAAAACATGGGTCTTATGCCGGTAGGCAGCAGCCGCTAGGCAGTTGGGGATGAGGATGTCGCAGTCGCAGAGTCATCGTGCAAGCTTGCAAGCAGCGGCTGAGGCGCGGCGCGTATGAGGCGGCGGCGGCAGCGGCGACGTCCTCCTCGGCACTCGGAGTCGACACTCGCGCAGCGACCCCGGCTTCGCGCGCACGTCCCGGCATGGCTTCCGCGCCTCAATAACTACGCGACTGTGCTGTGAAACACGCTCTTACTGACAACCAGTGTCGCCAAGTGTCTTCTATAACAACACGATGAACCGGTAAGTTTATTTTGTAACCATTTTTGCACGCTCCTATAGTTGGTGGGTAGGTACGCTACGCGCTCGTTTTTCCCGGTGTTTTCATCGTTTTCGCTCCGGAACATGAAAACGTCCTGCGTCCTTGTTTTCGACACGTTGCTGAGGAGAATATTTGCGCTTTTATTGTAAACTACTGCGCACTTTAATTGGTATCAGGTGGTCCATCGCGATGTTTGTATCGATGCCGAATGCCGATACATAATGGTGAATACAATAATGTGATTCACTGTTGACTCACCGTGCATCGAATCTAGATTCGATAAGACCCTCGATCTGCAATTAAAGCTGCGGTTGAGGGTTACACGTTTTTGTGATGCTGTTTACAAACATGCGAGTTATTCCTATATCATGAATATTATCCTGTAGCAGTGGAATATTGATTGCCAGTCAAGTCACGCCTAATCTTATGAGCACAGGTAAGCTAGATCATATATATGTATCGCTTCAGTATTGCCGACTGGCAGGGTCCCCGGCACCGGTAGGTATATCGAGTTCGATGCATTAGGTCATTAAGTCTGGCGGTAGCATGATGCAGCAGCCTCGGGAAGAACCAGGGAGGCGCAAACAACAAGATGCAGGTACACTGGAAGGATACCGCACTTGACGATTAGACTATCACTCATCAGATTTCGCCGGTTGAAGGCTTTATGACATCGTACGAGGAATTTTATTAGTGACGCAAGACTTCTTGCTCGGTTTTTTTGCATAACTATCAAAAAACAATGCAATAACCTGTTGTATCATCGGTGCAAAAAGTCACAGAAAATGCGTGAGTCAGGCCGGTTATCCTTGGAGATGCGACTGAACAAAAATAGATTCCCACATAGGGCTGGAGCTAGGCGAAGCTTGCTCCCCGAGTCGACCACCCGTCCGTCGTCCGTCGGGCATCCACCCGCCCCGGGGCACAGCGCGGCTACTCATGGCTATACTTACCTTATTTGTTACACAAATTTCATTGACGGGTCGTTCGCTCCTCGATTAAAACGCATAGGTAAAATAAAATGTAGGTTACGACTACCTATAACTTGCGTTAATTTGCACCGCATCGTTGAACGCGCTCGAGCGGAGCCGCGTGCTGGCTGCCGCGCCGGATCGCTTCTCATTGTATGCAGATAAGCGAGTCAGTGACGGAAGAAACAGACCAAGTTTATAATGAGTTTAATAAGTCATCCACAGGCCGCGGCAGGTAAATGCCCGTAGCTCAGCTTATGCAATTAAGATCGTCGAATTATCGTGCCGCAGTGGGCGCGTGGCGAATAATGAAATTTCGTGTGCGAGCGCGGATACTTGCGCAATATAATCGTCGGTGCGCCGCGTGAATCGCGAATAAACAGCGATAGATGCGGGTTCGATGCGGCAGCGGCGGCGCGATTCGGGCTGGTGTCGCAAGCGGCGCTTGTCGCACGCGCGGGCTGCGCACTGAATCGCAATAAGGGGCGCGATCGTACGCGCTGGCACCGTGCAGCGGCCGCGGCGCGGGCGCATAGCGACGTGCATCGGACACCACTCGATAACGAGAGCTGCACTTACTTTACATACACACGAATAGATTACCTAAGTGCGTCGCGAGCACAACTTGAGACGGTACATCCTGTATGTGGACAACGGTACGTTTTTGCCGATAACTCGGAGAATAGCTTTTAAAATCACGTTCCGATGAGGCACAATAGTATGCGTTATGCTGATACGACGCGCAAATACAAACTCTTGCTGCGTTTTAAGAGGAATATTACTTATAGGTACCATACTCCATACTTAATATTATGAATTTAAAAGTGTCTCTGTCTATCTGTTTGTGTTTGTTTGTTACGTTTTCACGGCTGAACAGAGTGTGATGAAATTTAGAGACAGATTATTTCTTGAGGATGGACATGGGCTGCTTTTGGTGTAGGTTACTCTCGTGCGAATCCGCGAAATCAAAATCAAAAGCTAGTAATAATATAAACTGGTTAGTGCCCGTAGCTTTGCGCTCGTGGTACCTTACTTACATTAAAAGTGGCCTATGTACTAAACATTCGGTGAAAATGTAACAAATAAACTAATAGACAGACAGACAGACATATAGATAGAGACACTTTTGAATTTATAACATTAGTAAGATTTTTTTTTTCATAAGTAATGCCGGACATTTCACACAGCATCATCTGGCCCCAAAGTAAGCAGAGCTTGTGTTATGGGTACCACATGACTGATATATAACTTATATAATTTTTTTAATTTAAATACATACTTATTATACATAGAAACACCCAGACCCGAGACAAATACTTGCAGATTATACAAACATTTGTCTCGCGGCGGGAATCGAACCCGCAACCATGGTATGTATGGATAGTATGAAAATAATCACATCAAATGCTGAAATTTTTTACATGTGGTATAATTACGAAAATATTTTAAAGTTATTGGTATTCTACAGTCAGTGTATTTTGTAAATGGTTTTAGATAATTATAATAAACTATAAACCCGCTCCGGCTCCGGCTCCACACGGGTGAATGTGTATACATAAACTTTCCTCATGAATCACTTCGTCCATTGGTAAAAATCGTATGAAAATCCGTTCTGTAGTTTTTACTTAATCGCGCTCAGACAGAAAGACGTCGCCGGCGGCGCGGCGTGATGACTTTAAGGATACACGAGTCAGCGGCACAAACTAGTTAGTGGGCGCAGCTAAAATGCATGCTATTTCACCTAGCTTAGTGTGAGAAAAGGATAGACGTGCACCAAGGATAGAGATGAGCAGTAAAGAAATAGCGTGATTATAATTTCGAGTCATATGATCAGATTAATCTATGATTTCTAAATAAAACGATTGCGTAAAAATAATGAGTAGACCTTTGGCTCAAGGGTTCTCATGAAAAAACTACTGATGTATTTATTAAAAAAAAAGTTATTTGAGCTCTTGAATAAATAATCTATGCTTGTAGCGGAATATTTTTTTAGTTTGCGTACTCCGTTTGTTATTTATTCACACCTGAAGTTGCGCTAAAATCAGTGATGAAAAACGATTTTTTTTTAGTCTTGTCTTGTATCTTTCAAACCCATATTATTTTCACAATTCTGTATTGATACAAGCATAGATTATGATAAGACAAATTTACATCACTTTTAGATTTGGTTGTTCATCATCAGACGGTGGTGTGATCACCATTCGACGTTTGTATGGAAAGATAATCGACTTGTTCACTCTTAAGACTGATAATCGACTTGTTCACTCAATAAGAATCAAATGATTACTCAACTTAAGTGTATGAGTAGTTAGTGCTTAAATTATAATATATACCTAACTTAGGTCACTTTGCAGTAGATAACGAACCCCCCGAGCTAGTTTGTACTGAGTTACGGCGAGGTTTTTTATATTTATAATATGTAGTCATAAAGCAAAACGTCTTCTTTACTAATTTTCCACTTAAACGAACTTTACTTACATAATTTGCGATCTTCATTTTTACTTTTACCTGAACCAAGAGAAATGAGATACCATTTTCGTGCCTTTCAAGAGAGGGTTTTATTTTCCAGTTTGTTTGGACCATTTTTGGGCTTAGAGATTAGCAGACAATGCGCGCCGATTACAGTCACTTTGTTGTATCTACACTTTACATTTTTTCATGATTTCAATTTCCTTTTGTTGTGTTTAATTATTTATATTGTAAATAAACAAAGTATTTTGTACCTGTAGTGGACTCGATATTTTATAAACACGTAATCTCATGTAATTTCATCGACATTGGCGAAATCAAACTGGTATACTGGTACTGGTAACTGGTACCTTTAAATTGCATTTTAGTGGTACAACACAAAAGAGTTAGTTGATTTTGAAGTAAATGCGAAACATCGTTCAAAACTTGTTCCATCTTACACAAAAGCGCTGTCACAATGTCAAGGTATTAAAGAAACAACATTGTTATAAGAACAATGGATGGTCCCCAGAAGAGGAAAGAGGAGCAAACATCTGGAGGTACCTATTGTCCATCGCGTAGGAAGTGAAAGTGCGCCGAAGTTGCGTCATGTAGGCAATGCCTAGTTTTTACAGTATTCTTTAATGTCTGCACGGCTAGGCGAGCCGGGCAGACGCTAAACAATATTGAAGGAACGAATGGTCACGGCCGTTATTGCTTCACGTTGTTGTCAACCAACGAGTACTTCATTTGACGATTTAATTAGAAGGGACCTAGACCTAAGCTTTCCACGACTGGATGAGAATAACGAACTCGCCACTGTCACTCTCATAATGAATGCTGGGCCACGCGCGGCTCTCTATACTGCTTCCTGCCTACACCATAGATTATAAAGTACCTATGGTTTCGTAGACATGAGATTGTACCTCGATCATGTAAACATTGTCGCGTACCGAGTACATATAGATATCAGACGCACGCGCACCTCTCACGGTAACTTGCCATAAAATAACAATTATTATGTGTCACACACTGGCGCGTGGAGTATTGGCGTGTTTTGGAATAGAATATCACGTTACAATCCGTTATGAAGGTTATTTTAAATACCTACCAAATGACTAATTAACATAATATTATAAAAAAAACGTGTAATCCCTCGAATACTTTCTTGTTTTGCAGTTACATCGGGTTTGATTCCACTGGGGGACAATGTTTGCATCGTCTGCAGGTATTATTATGATCCGTCGGACTGAGTGCTCATAGGGTCTTTTCTGATCTAGTCCACTTAGCATGTAAACGGATGAAAATCCATAGATTTCTCAATTAACCCCGTAAAAAACCCCTAAAAATTTACCTAATAACTCGCAAGGCAGGCCGCCGCCCCGCCGCCCGTGTGAAGTCTTAAAGAGGAAATAGACAGATAGGCGCTATGTACTGTGACCGCGCAACAGACGACTACTCACCCACTTATTGCTTGAACTCCTACATATGAACAAATATTACCAGATAGTGCGGCAAATACTTAGCGCTACTGTCAATCTCTCTCTTAACTTGTAAGTTTTTCTAAATGCTAAAAAACTAAATGTATTAAATTCACTTTGCCATATTGACGTCAAGCTTCAGTGGGGACCGCAAATTGAAAAACTAGTTCCACTGCATATGCAGTTCGCACGATACGATGGCATACTGATGAAGCTACTGCTAGACTTGTTTATTTCAGTTTAGTTTATTGACTAGAAATTCAAGAAATTTCTGTTCAAATTTTAAATATCATTTATTTAACCATTTCGTCACAGTAACATAACATTAGCATGTCAAATTGTACAATAATGAATAATACACTCTTATTCTAACCTAGCTTTTTCACTACTCACGTTTGCAAATCATAGAATGAACAACTCATGTACCTACGTACTCATTTATATGCTAGAGTGGGTGAAAATAATATCCATAGTTTTCGTTTGGAATTTTAGCGGGAACCTTGAGATTTGTTAAGGGTAGTTTATTGTACATGTCGAGCTTCAAGCAGAAACCTTGTTTATTCTTGACAAGTCCGGCTCTTGGTACGTATAACTTTTTCTTATTCCGACTATTGTAATTGTGCAAATGAATTTTCATGGTAAATGTTTATAGGAATGTTGGGCCTCATGCTGCTCTACCCTGTGACAGGGAAATAACAGATTTGCAATGTATAACCTAGTTACACGTTTTTCGTAGGCTAGTTATAAGAAAGATCACACAAGAAAGCGCTAGGACCAGGACGAGTTTCTAATCAATTCTCGGGCTTGGGTTAGGAGTAACTGGCACCTTTGTTCACCTAGTATGTAAGACGTTTCAAAGCGGTCTTTGTGATTGTATTAAAATTAAAAAATATTTGAATTTGAATTTAAACTCTCACTGGATTCAAACGTCGAACTCCCATCTCCCGTTTTTGCCAGCCAGCCACGCCACCGCGACGGTAGCATATATGGTGAAATTAAAAGGAAAGAAAGTTGCATACTGAATTCATGGGATTGGTTTGGGCGCTGACCACTGGCATTCTTGTCCTTACTGACTTCTCAAGCCATCACTGTGCTTTATCTTACACGCGCTCAGAAAATGTATTATAGAACCTACACTTTGTCGAAGTATTACATACTTACGCTTGTGTCAGATCTTGCTGGGATAAGGATAAAACTTACAAAATTCTTACGCAGTGAATGTACCTACGAGTGGTAACTTTTGCCTCGGCTTTCTAGGAACCGACAACCGCTGTAAAATTACGCCCGTATTTTCTATACGGGCGATCATAATAATATTTTTTTCCTTTTAGAAATGTCAATTTGAGTACCTAAGTATTAGGTAAAATATGTATGGAACGTGGATGGACGTGGGTGGCGTTATGTAGATGTTTCCTTTTTACTAGTGGTCGCCCTCTGGTCGAAATTCGACCATAATTATTTAATAATTAATGCATATTTTTGCATAATTTAAAAAAAAACATCCATTCTGCACTCCTTCTCTATATCCCTATTATATATATATTATAATATTATAGATGCGAAAGTAACTCAAGGTCTCATCTATCTCTTGAAAGTAAGAGATAGATGAGACCTTGGAGAAGGACATAGGCTACTATTTTTGTAGGTACCACGCGTGCGAAGTTGCGGACAGCAGCTAGTAAACTATAAGTGTGCGAAATTTCATACTCCTTCGTCCGCGCAATTTTCGTAAAAAGGGGTACAAACTTTTTGTTTCACGTATTAATATATAGATTATTATTTGATGACGTGATAAGATAACAAGGAGCAATTAGGTTTCATTAGAAATAAAATTGCAACAAATCGCACTCGTTCCACTAAAGCATAATAATAATTAGCTTTTCGTTTATAAAAGAATGGTTGGCAAATGGCATAAGATGGTTTTGTATAAAATCTTCATTAACTTTAATCTCTTTGTAAGTGCTCTAGTATTTAATAAATATATATTCATTGCATACAATCATGCATAGAACATTGTTTTGAGTCAAATCACTAATAACAGCATAATTCAGCATCACACCCAACAAAATCATATCAATTATGGAAGCGTTAAATCCAGGCAAGACAAGGAGACGCGACGCGACGACGCGACACGCTCACGCCATCGAGATCGTGGGCAAGCACGTGCGTGCTCAACAATGCCGAGACATTTTATAGTAATTATTGTAATTATTTGAGGTAGTACGCGACTCGCTGATGATATGACGACGCATGTTCAATTGCTATACCCAGTCGTATTAATCGAGTAAGCCATCTTACTAATATTATAAATACGAAGTATTTATTATATATTTACACGACGAGTATGAAGTTACGTGTTGGCGCACTTTTAGAATGTCGTAGCAATAGTCGTAGCAAAGCGTAGCACAACAGAACTTCATATCTATAAACAAACAGCAAAGAATAGCATTTCGGCTTATGTATTTTATTTACTCATAAAACTTCAAATTATCTTTGGGGTCAAATCAGAGATGTTTTGGGGAGAGGCCAGGTCAAGAGTACTTATCCCAAACCGACGACGTGAATGTTTTTGAACGCAATTTACTTGGGTACTAAAATGAAGTAAGTACAAAAGGTACTTATATCAAGGATTGAAGTATACCCCTTCGGGGAGCTGGTGCGTATAAGTGCAATGAGACGGACTGTATTTCGTTAAAATTTACCAACGACAATACCGCAATACAATAAATACTTAGGTATACTTACATTAGTTTAAGAACTTAGTTATTAAGGTTAAATGAAAAAGGTTTATTATTTTTTGCTTTTCAGTTTTTTTCGGCGGTTTAATATTTTGGTAAAAAGTATTATTTTAATTTTTTTTGTGGCTATAATCTACTAATTACTGCTTGCTTAATTTTTGATTTCTATTAAAATAGTTACCTACCTTACTTTATCCATCATACTACAATCAGTGAGCAAACAATCAATCATCCCTTGTTTTCCTACCCTTAGCTTTGGTGTTTTTTTTCTAAATTGATTTGGGACCAAATTCGGGGTATACCCTTTCCATTAAAAAAAGAATTATCAAAATCGGACTAATTTGTAAA
Organism: Lampropteryx suffumata; assembly: GCA_948098915.1. Classification (NCBI taxonomy): domain Eukaryota; kingdom Metazoa; phylum Arthropoda; class Insecta; order Lepidoptera; family Geometridae; genus Lampropteryx; species Lampropteryx suffumata. The sequence goes on from OX402546.1 coordinate 20,819,622, forward strand.
AAGATATGCGTGGACATACATAAAAAAAAACGTGTGTACAATTCACACGTGAAACCTTCAAAAATGTTGGCTTATATAAGAAACACTGTATAATGCTTCCTATCTCATTTTCTCCTACGTTAAATCTTGTTAATTTATGTGTCTGTCTCTTTTTACTGTCGCTTTTTCGTTTCATCGACTTTCAAATCACAACGATGCTAAAGAAGTTTTCACTTCAAAAAAATATATATACGCGTTGACTTGAAAACCTCCTTCTTTTCAGCGGTTAAAAAGTAGAGTTGTTTTATTTTATTTTACTACCCCATTTTGTGGCATATCGTTAAATAGGTCTTTTAAAGGTGTCTGGAGGTTTCATAAACAGTTTTTGATACAGATAGATAAAAATTTTAGTCGCCAATATTATTGAAAAATCTTCAACATTATATAGTACCTATATAGTTGAAATTATAAGGACATTGATGACGGGTAGTAAAGCAAGGCTTTCTAAATTATGAGTAACCTTATTTGTATACCTTAATAAAGTCATGGACGCTCCATACTAAACTCTTTTATTTTGCTAATAAGATGGTGTTGAGTTGTTTTGGGACCTGAACACTATTCGTTCTCATCCTTTCGGTCGCAGAGCCCGTCCGTCACATGTCAAATGTAGATCAATATTTCAATAAACTACATGATAAATGCGTTGCACATGCGTTTTGCCAATTTATTTAAAGATTACATGTGTGTAGTAAGAAAAAAATATATGATAAAATAAAAACTTGACATGACATGTAGGGGAGGTTATTATCTCAATCTCGGTTTTTATTTCATAACTTTGTAGAGGCCACTAATAGGTAGGTATCTAATTTCTATTATCACATCAAATTTTAATTCCTATTAGAGTAATGTCAGCGAGCTAGACCTGTGAATGAGGGTTCCTTGTTGGACTTCGAAACCTAAAAAATACTAATTTTTGCTCTCATCTAAATTCTTTAGATGTAATCATTCCTTTGACTATAAATTAAGGCTTACTCGTATTTACTGAGTGCTCCAAAATTTCTGTTCATTAATTAGGTAGTCTTCCGGCCCTTTGATGTTTATATAATGCAATGAGGACTCATATTACGAGCCTCCTATCTTTGAACAGTACATTTTCTAATCTTCTACCACCTACGCCGTGTAGGTGCAGCCCCCGCCTCCGTAACTTTTACTGTGTGAAATACTTTTTCTAAGCTAAATATACTAAATAAAATGACCAACTTCTATGTATTTGTTTCAGTTAAAAATTCGTACAATTAATTGATATCTCTTAGTATTGGAATATGGAAAACAGAGACGTTAGTTAACGTTAGACGCGATAAATACCCGTATATATATTTATAATAATGTATTGATTATAATTCGTTGGTACACAATTGGGTAATTAGCAAGGCCGTATGGCATCTTAAGATATTCGAAGTGATCCTCGGGTGTTACAAAACCTGTAAGGTGGATACACTCTTCCTTTATTGGTATTTGGTGAAAGCCTCTTGCCATATCAAGACTTGAGAAAAACATGAAGCTTCCCAAGCTATAACCTATAACCGTTTCAATAATTATCAATCGCATTTAGATACTTGAAGGTTAATCATTAAATTCTAATTGATCCAGTTTTTATTAAACAAAAATTTGCTTATTACTTTGCCGTTTACAATGAGCGGTGTGTGTAGCGCTCGGCACCTGCGGCCTATTGAACTACTAAACTGAATGTGTAAGTACTTCAGTATCGCTTAGTACATATATAATACCTATCACACTCTGGGTTAGTTCTTGGTTTGTTGGTTTTCGTTCCTAACATGCTTAACTGGTTTTCTATGATATTTGTGTTCTGGAATCCCATGTGTTGCCGTCGGCCGTCTTGGGAAATACCCAATAAATGTTGTTGGCGTGACTCACGTCGCGAGCACGGCCTCCATTAGGCAGTGTATTGACACAAAAACCTACCGAGAAAGTACCGAAAAGGAAGCGGAAAGCTTTAACTGACAGATAGGGGCCACTGCATCAAACTAACTGTATCAGATATTAGTTATAATGACTGACTAATGCATCTGAAGCCCCGTTACGAACTCCAAGTAAACCAGAGTGTAGGAGTTTAAGTTGTATAGTGCTGATGTTATGATATGTTTTGGAGCGTGCGCGTGCTCAAGGAGGCCGCGGTGATTGACGCTCGCGTCCGTGGGTGAAAGTGTACGGGACTTTAACCTGCTATCAGTCGCTTTCGGACATTGGTCAGAGGTTACGAATAAAATTCAAATACGCACTAATTTTGCAATTTTTTCTATGCTCAGTTTCAGTCTTTTGGAAAGCGAGATAAGTAAAGGGCTTAGGATTAAACAGGGTAATGATTTGAGGTTATGTTAAGTTAATTTTAAAGTTAGAAGTACCCTTGATGTACCCAAGTGTGTACATAGAATACAAAATAGAAGTAACATTGACGAATTTGGACCAGTGACTCCTTTCAATCACAACATCGCAGTTGTAAATATTCTAATTTGCATTTTAAAACCATTGCTAGTTAGTTTGACCTATTTTTGGAAGACTAGGAAATAACCAACTAAACAAGGACGATAGTTAAAAATCAGTGAACCATTCTGAACGGATCGTTTAGCTTAAATTGGCTGATTTAACAAAGCCGTACTAGCCATCGTAGGTTTATGTAAAACTTCCACTAGGCATTTACTAGTCGAGGAATAGACGTAAATAATTATATTTAGACTTTGACTTTGTTTCGACTATTCGCAGTCTGAGTTGGGTACAGTGAGGCCTTCACAGGAGGCTCTATTCTCCACATTCATTACATGCGGATCTAACTGAGGGTTTACTTTATTAAGATTTTATTGTAAAAGGTAAATAATTATACAAACATACACCTACCTACTTATGTTACTAGCGGGAATACGCGACGCGACAAGATTGGGTAAATATGCTTTGGCATGAGTATACTTTATACTTATTTTAAAAAATGGCCCCAATTTATGGAGGTAGATAAAAGTGTCAGTTTCAAAATCCAATCGTTTAAATACAAATAGGAATAAATTATGGTAATTCCTCCGAGTCGACGTCACCACGGCCGTACGTTATTAGATTTTGTCGTCGAAATGAGATGTAGGTCACGTCGTCGCTAGGAAACTGTGACTAACCAGGGTTTTCCTCGCATTGTTAGCCTTTGTTTACGAGGATACGGCTTGCCAGCTAAGATTTATAACATTGTTTATCGTAGAAACAATACCTATCCAAACCTATTTAAATGATTTGAGGTACACATGCACGTCATACTATTTAGGTTAAAATAATGAGCTTGTTCATACAATTAAAACGTGCGGAGGTTTTTGTCTGAGGGAGTATTTTGCTGCTGAAGCAATGTCCGCTTTGTTCGAGAGAACTCTGAGAGGTTTTAATTTCATTGAAAACTGCAGCAAATGTCGTGTTTAGACTAGTCTCGTAGACTCAGCAAATCAAAACATTCTTTATTCAATAAAATCACAAGGACCATTTTGAATCGTCTTCTTACATGCTAGAGAATCTAGGTGCCGATTCCTCCTAACCCCAGTTCAAGAAGAACCCGGCAAGAAACTCGTCAGGTCTTAACACTTTCTTGTATGCCAATTTTGCCAATTTTGTTACGGATGCCGAGTCGTGTTGGAGCACATTCATTCTAAGCCTTTTTGGCCATCTAAATAATCAGATATTTTATAATATGCTTTAATAGACAGTTTCTGTTTAATTACTTTTTTAAATTTGCCACACGTCACGACACAAACACGTCACTTGGGACCTTGTTATAGAAGCGTACACTTTGTCCCTATAAGACTATTAACTTTCGCGAGTCTAACAGCGGGAACAGCGAGTTTATCTTTATTTTTAGTATTAATACTATGATTATCGCTATTTATTTTAAAGAAATTAACATTTTTGTGAACATACATTAGATTTTTGTATATGTATATACTGACAAGGCACTGTTATGATATATTTATTTCATAAAAAATATTTCTAAGTGATTCTCTGGAATTTATTTCTAAGCTCATGTTATAAATTGCAAGAACAGCCCTCTTCTGCAACACAAATATGGTGTTAATACGGGTATCTGCGTATTAAAAATGCTTAAAGTAAAATTCGTCTGCTTCGGAGCCTTACTGATCAAGTTTTTAAAACGTTTTTATGTTGTTTTTTTGATTACAACGATATTCCATTATGAGGGTTAATTTGATCCTCGGAGCCTTATGACTTCTTTATTGATTCATTTTCCTGAGAACAAGTTTTACTTGATAGCTTTTTCCTTATTTTTAGCGATTCATCGTAAAAGCTTTCAATTTATTTTCGTATGTCTTTGATTTTAGAAGGGAGGGAATAGGTACAAAAAGGGCGCGCTAGTGGGGCCATCTGGGAATAACCCATATGTATGATATTAGATACCTACATGTCATATAGTATTGGCACATCTGCCACGTCTCAAAGAGACAGTAGAAAAATGGTTATCATACACACTCAACTACTCTTCTAGTTGTAGCCTTGGCTCAGCAATGTCGATGTTAGCACGCGCGTACAAATTCCTCATATAAGTACCATATATTGCGATCTAGCGCTTATGTAAGAGCACGCTAGACGTTTTTGGCGTGAGAATTAGGATGTCTGAATTCAAGTCATGTCGAGATAGGCTGCTCACAGACACTGTAAATTACCAAACAGCTATGTAAAGTGGTCATATCCACTTTCATTGACGGTCGTTTTGTCTCAAGAATTATCTATCATATTCAGTATACCGAGTTTTCGCGCAGAAACTGTAGGGTTTTATAATGTTCTTTACAAATAAACTTGAATGTTAGTCTTCGTATTAAAAGACAGTGTATTAAGGATGTGTGCGTGACCCTCCACTATTTCACGTCTAATGACGTAATTCAGCAATTCAATGCAAATGGCAGGATTCCTTTTTATTCCCATAGTTAGCATGCCGATGCCGGCTATATTTGTTTGGGCAATAATGAGGGAGCCACATTCACGTCAGGATCCTTCGAAGGTCGAACACCTTGTGTGTGGTGTGACAGGTTACTGTCGCGTGAGTTACTTATAGGTTCGTTTGTTCATTCGGTTTTCCTTTTTTCGTGGTTTGAGCTCACTATAATGATATGCATCATTACACAATAGATGTATTATGACAGGCATGTGGTTGGGCTATAACGCATTCTTGCGATTTTTCTAGGTATTTTATATTATTTTAGAGGTAAATTTTATGTGCCGTTTCCGTGTCAAAATGATCATCACATTGCTAAATAAGCGCTCATCACTTCGTGGAAGCCATTATGTCAATTCATGTAGGATTCGCAGAATGGGATCGTCATCTCTCTTGTTGTTGGATGTAACTGGATAACTACAAAAGGATATAATATTATGCGAGTTTTGTCTGTAAAGATTAAGATTATAACCCTTAACGTTCCAGAGTATTATTGACTAAAAATGAACTAGAGATAGTAGACCTAACCACAAAAGATATGAGACTCCTGAGCAAGTACCTACCTAGTGATAGAGAAATAAATACCAATACCATCCATACCTTGTCAACCTACCACCCTTACAAACAAAGCGCTTTGCTAGCACGTTTATAATGCGTACAGTCAAGGATTGGAATACTTTGCCGTCGTCTGTCTTTCCTGAAAATTACAACCTAGGTCTCTTCAAGTCTCGAGTCTTCTAAATCTGCGTGCCCCATCGTCGGCCACATCGTCGCTTAACATCAGACTTATTATGAATCGTTAACCTTCTCGTATTTAAATGCAAACAGATTTTAACCATCCTAACAAGCAACCCACCAAACCTATACGAGTAGGTTTTTCAAAACGCCATCAGCTGCTACAATAAAAATATTATATGGCTACTATGTTAAGTGATTTAAAACTCATATTGTCCCATTGAAGAGTGGCCACATGTGCTAAGTTTGAAAACGAAAGCAATTCACGAGACATCACTGAGCACTGGTGACGTAGGCGCAGGTTGACTGCTGATGATAAGAAACATTACCTTCCCCAGCTATAGCTATCTTTTCAGTTTGAAATAAAGTACAACATAAAAATCATTATTTAATATTTTACTCACATACTTAGAAACATTAGGACTCTACAGTAGAGTCATTCTTCTAAGTTGATCACGACTGCGATCCGTGGACATGCTATTGCTAATTTTACGGCAAAGCGAATTACACGGAACGTCTTTATTACGTAACGACCCAGCACTCATTAGTTAATTCGATAGTAACCATGGTGTTAAAATTTTTATATAGTTCCTCAGAAACTGTTTCCATAACGATTTGTTACAATCTCCATAGATATTGGCAATTTTCTTAAATTAAACTCATTATTCATAGAAACAGGTTCTTCATCTACAAAACATTAACATCCTCATTCAATTAGCACGTAATTACATATTTTCAGATTTGAGAGAAAAAAATCACACAATTGTGAGAAACGAAATCTTCCGCATCGTTCTATATGATTCGTATCAGATGAATATCTCGTTTAATCCTTCACAATAATGTTATTGTAAGTAAGTGATACATATCAACCGAAAATGTTAGAAACTCAAATTAGAAATCATTATTATTTATAAAAATTTAAATAAATAATAATATTTATATATTTTTTATATAAATTTTGTTATTTATTTATTAGAGTAAAAATAAATTCAGAGACCCTATGCCTGCGCTTATAGATTTCTGATACAAACATAACATTGACACTAGCAGCTTTTAGTTACTATCGATAAATTAATAATTACTGAAGGTTGATAATCTATATATAAAAATACGTGACGCAAAAAATTTGTACTCCTTTTTACGAAAATTGCGCGGCGAAATTTCATACACCTCGTATGAAATTTCGCACACTTATAGTTTACTAGGTGCTGCCCGCGTCTTATCGCGCGTGGTACCTACATAAAAAGTAGCCTATGTCCTTCTCCAAGGTCCCATGTATCTCTATACCAAAATACATGAAAATCGGTTCAGCGGTTTAGGCGAGAAAACGTAACAGACAGACAGAGTTACTTTCGCATTTATAATATTAGTAAGGGTATGGAGAAGAAGTGCAGAATGCAATATTTTTTTTTAAATTATACATAAAAAATACAATAATTATTAATTAACGATTGTTGATTTTCGACCAGTGGGCGACCACTAGGTAGTCTATATATTAATACGTGAAACACAAACTTTGTACTCAGTTTTACGAAAATTGCGCGGACGGAGAAGTATGAAATTTTGCACACTTATAGTTTATATAGAGAAGGAGTACAGAATGCTAATATTTTCTTTTTATTATGCATGAAAAAAACAAATCGTTATTTAATTAATAATTAACGTTTTGTTATTTGTTATTATTATTACTAGTGGTCGCCCACTAGTAATAATAAATATTGGTGGACAATGCATGCAACACTATGTTTTGTTAATTCAATGCGTAGGCGGATCTGATCACTGTTTTTGAACAGACTATATGCTAAAGAAACCCAAGACACAGTGAGCGTTATACCATGAATGAGTCATTTTAAATTAAAAAAGATAGTATATACTAGATAATAGCAGTATAATAGCAGTTTACACTTATTGGAGAATTTGTTACGTTTCCACTTATTATCATTTAGTTTGATAAAGTTCTATGAATTCTGAATTTTATTCTAAACTGATATTTTTAGTCACCACACCTTATATAGCCCGGTCTAGATGCTAGGTATAGAACTGGCCGACAGATAGATACCACATAATTAAAGCGATAAAATTCTTGTAATGTAACCCTTACGATGCTGGCAAGTCTAATGACTTTGCATTACGGAGGCTCTACCGCTTGTTTTCATCGCAATATTCATTGGAGGAGGATTTTACGATATTTTTATGCTATTTTGTACGCTTTTAATAGCTTTTGTTAAGTTGAAACCAATCGATTATTTAGATAATGCCCGTGTAAGTCACGAGTTGTAAGATGAGTCTATGAGATGTGTCTGATAATTGTCTATGTATAGACGTCTAGAGATAATAAATTCAAGCTAAAATTTAATGCTCATATTCTTAAATTCTCGAAGGCTCCGCGCGATAAAAAAATCCGCGTTGCCGACTGCTACCATCCGATCATCATTATCATTGAACTCTGTAGAACCGTCATACAAGTGCTGGCGTGGTTGGTCAACCTACATTTCTAACTCAATTTTTGGGACAATACTAAGAAAAGTCATTAAAAAAGTAATTACAAACCATATAACGGGTCATATGCTTTGTATGAATTTCTGATCCGAGGACATTTACTACAGCTGGTTGATAATTGGCAGGTGGTACCGCGCCCGCAGCACAGCTCATCCGAGAGTGATAACGTGCCTAAGTCGAACATATAGCTGCATGAAGAACAGTACGGTTATTTATAAACTGGGTAGGTACCTCAACTAGTAACATATACATATTTTCATGATAATATTATGAAATGTTCCAACACAGCCTCCAAAAAAGAGCCCCGAATCCGTGATAGTAGTCACTAACACTAACTAATAAAATGACGTGGGTCGCTTCGCATCTTGACTAAAATGACAGTCGCATAGTGCGACTCATTGAGTATTTAGTTATAGATAGATTTAGAGACTTAACTAGGCGTGTGCTTACGCTTTAATTAGTAAAATTCAGTGCATTTGGACACACGGAAGCGTGAACTTAGCGTATATGATCTTATCTTGGTAAAATTCAGTGCATTTGGACACACGGAAGCGTGAACTTAGCGTATATGATCTTCTCTTGGTAAAATTCAGTGCATTTGGACACACGGAAGCGTGAACTTAGCGTATATGATCTTCTCTTGGTAAAATTCAGTGCATTTGGACACACGGAAGCGTGAACTTAGCGTTTATGATCTTCTCTTGGTAAAATTCAGTGCATTTGGACACACGGAAGCGTGAACTTAGCCTATATGATCTTCTCTTGGTAAAATTCAAAGCCTTTAAGCTAAAAATTAATGTTGCGCTACTGCATATACTGCGGCTCCTGTCACGATGTGGGTCATTGACAACGCGCGTCGCGGCCAATAAACCTGCCTTTTATTGCGTGCGCTTGCACAACCCATCCCGCCATAGACACTGTCATCCCAATATCCTGTACAAAATGATTGTTATTTACCCCTTATGAACAGTTGACTTGGCCCTTAACCATATTAACCCACATACACACTATTCCAACATCTATGAATAATAATGTAAAAAAAAAACAGGGTCTAACGATTGTAATATTTAGTTTAATCTCCTGATTGTAAAAACAAGTTGTTATTTTCTTATTGCATGCGGCGTGCTTTTGCCTTGAGCATTTTTTCATAAATATCACTTCATGCAGAGAATTTGCACAGAGTAGTGTATCCTGCCTCTATCATGATGACAGCCTGCCTCGCACAGTGCTCGCCTCGTCCCCTCAGCGCCCCAGCCGAGTCGCGATGAGCGCGTCGTTTTTATTTTTTGTGCGAGACTTGGACTATTATACAGTACCACAGAATAGTGCACAGCAACCGGGTAGAACTAGTCCCGAGGTATTCGCACGTAATCCTTTCTGGGCACAATGCTGAGATAATGACCAGGAATGTACAAAAGACATAGACATAAGTATGTACATATCTCATGGGAAAAACATGCCGTTTAAATACAGACATCAGCCTGTCGATAACTATTGCTTTTTATGAGTTTGGAGAACTGGTTGGTGGTTATCATGATGTAAGGCGTCCTCACACAATTTACTCACGTCGGTACAAGGCTTTGTATCTGTACATATGAACGTATTTACATATGTTTTGGTAAGTACACTTACGGGATATCAACATTATTAAAATAAGGAATAAGTGGCACGTATAGGTAGGTACCTAGGTATATAGGGTTTAAACGTTTCAAAGCTTAGTTTTAAAACAAGATGAAAGTTTGAATTCTGCTTTGGAATAAAAATTGATTAAGTAAGTACCTACTCTACCCTACCGAGTACCAAAGTGTGGAATCATCATCGTCTTTTTAATCTATCTGACGTCTTGAGCAGGGCAGAACTAAAATGGCTGACGTTTGTAATTTTAATTAGGTGAACGTATAAACCTATCCATTGTCACAAGAGGAATTTGCACAGAAAGGTCGTTAACCCGCCCTCGTCCCGACGCGATCTAGATAAAAAGAATTGACTCAGTTAATAGAACGACCCGGATTATCTTTCTAAGTACCTACGAGTACCTACCGTCGCTGTCGGCCGTAACCAAGCACTGCTGTTTATTCTGTGACTTTGTGATAAGGTCTCGCGGAAAATGTGCTCGTTGGGACAGCTGCTTCCACTCACTGTTTCTATTAAGCTTGAAGCCCAATTTACAGAATTAAGGGTTTAAAACATTACATAAGCCCGGATTCTAAGGAAAATAATGAGAAGATATACTCAATTATACTGGAAACCCATTTTTAGATACAAATAACATCAGACTGAGGTTATTACGTTATTACGATTTATTAGGTTTACAAGGGGCTAGTAGAAGTTCTATGCCATCGAAAGCGAAAACATCGAGCATGTATGTACGAGTTACCAATGTCAAGAATGTATTGTTGATGTATTACTATGACTTTATCTACTGTGTTATGTTCGTAAGGAGAATGTCTGGTTCACAATGGCTGGTTAGTAGGTAGGTATAATAAGCGGCTCTGTCACCAGGGCCGGTAAATCTGCTCTCATCATTCACCTAAGTATAAACTAAGTACCTATCTATTCATGTAAACTAACTTGGATAATTTATGGAAAAATGTTATCCCTACGATACTATAATTATTATAATATTATAAATGCGAAAGTAACTCGGTCTGTCTGTCTGCAAAATTTGGATGAATTTTGGTATAGAGATAGATGGGACCTTGGAAAAGGACATTATCGTTATGTCCATCATCACGCATCAATCCATATCGTTCAAAGACTGCTTCGTCACTGACGCTGTAATTGTACAACGAATTTATTGAGTTATGACGGGGTACTGGTCTACAACTTCTAGCACATGATAGAGCGTGGTGACCAAAGCGGTCAGCGGTCTTACCACACTGACATCGATATGCCACTTGACAAGGTGAACCTAAGCGTAGAAAGGTTGCCACCAGAAAAGTGTTGTTATGAAAAAATATTTTTTGAAGGCAACGCATGCAGCCAATGAAATGATTCGCACTCGAAAAGGTGAGCACGCTCTGTTGAGCAACTGGACGTTATTATGAGACACTAAGAATTGTTTATAAATATTATGTAGAACTGTAGAACCAGCATAATGTAGTGCTATTGATACGGATGGGCGCGTAGTTACCTACCTGGTTCACAATGCGCTGACGCAACGTGTGTACGATCGAAGTGACGTCAAAATACTACCTATTTGCTTAGTTTATCAGGTCGATTTCTCAATATTTGGATTAGTTCAACATCGTCATCTTTATTATTCAAATGCTTGTTAATTGCGTTACATTAATACCTTACATACTTAGTTACTACATAGTTTACGAAAATAAGGTACCTGGGTATATAAGTATACTATTAATACTAGTTTAAATAATAATAATAAAATCGGGTTGCACTCCGGGAGTGCCGACAGAAGTAAAAACGTATTTTGGCGCGTTAGAGTTTAGTAATAAATCACTTCAAAATCAGTAATTATGGCGACTGCCAATCAAATACTGAACGAACACAGATGATGCAATATTTTTTGTTCAGAATGTAGATAATATATCAAAGAACCTAACTCAGTAAACTTCTCCATACAAAAGTAGACTGTCAACATGTGGTTTAAGGCTTATAATCAAATGGGGCGAGCGCGGCAGCCCTGCGTCTCGCCCCAAACGGTAACGGTGTCGCGAATCCAGAGGTTTTACCTCATCTAAAAATATGCGTACCTACCGCGCTAAAAGAAGTTTTCACTTCAAAAATTGCTGGAACTAGTACGGGATTCTATCGTAGGTAAATAAGAAAGTTCGATGTTCCAAGGAAATATCCAGTTCGTTTAGACATTAACGTACACAATTTTTTTTTTAGGTTTGCCAATTTTTGTTTATTTTAAAAGGGTTTATTTTGAATGGAACATAACTTACCATACGGCAGTTTACATAATATAATAACAAGCGAAAACGATAGTTATAATAGCAATTAAACCAAATGTACAAGACGCAAGGAGTTTCCCGGTTCGGATTTACGGGCGCGCCGCAAAAATTTTAAAAAAGCTCATAAACGCCTTGTGCAAACTAAGCTTTGCTCGTCAGTAAATATTGATCTTCCTCTGAGCCGAGCCTCTATTGACAAGATCTTCTATTTATATTGCGAGCTTACTGCGAGCAAATATTAATATTCTAAAGTACATAAAAAGCTACCTTCATATAAAAGTGTAATTATTATGAATGACAAGACAACTTGGATTGAGTTTGGCGGTTGTGCCAAACAACATGGAACAGCCGGTGTCGGCTTAGAAGTTTGCCAAACTGTCCACTAGCCCCGATGTGTCGTTCGTTGACCCAATAATGGCTTGAAATATGACAACAGCGCGAGCTGCCAGCAGTACAAGAAACTAACTGAACCGAACTTCTGAGATACAATTATTAAATCGCTAATATGACTTGACCGAGTAAAAAACCTTTATCTTGCTTGCATAATTAGGAGAGGATGACTCACGCATAGATAGGTGCTTGCTTATTTCTCATCTAGAGCACACTTCTCACGATCGCGCCGCGCCGCGCCGCTTGGGGCCATCGGAGAGGGTGCTTTCACACGGATTGTGAGTGATGAGCTGATAGCCACCATTACCCATTATTCTATTGAGAGCAGCCGATTGGAAAATGACCGCCGCGGTCGTGCACCCAACGTGCCGCATTCCGGGTTAAGACGTGGACGCACTGGAGATAACATTCGGCACTCGAGACAACTATCAACACTACGAATTATAACTGTGTTGCGGATCGTCTTGTTTACATTTCGAATTTGAAGCTAAATATATTGTCTTAGATTTAAAATATATTGTATAATAATGAGTCTTTTAGTCGACTTTAGCGATGTGCTAGCAGATTATCATTATTTATATCACACCTACTGTAACATAATTTTAATCTTCTTTTGATATATTGGTGGCAATTCGGTTGGTTCATTTCTAAAATTAGGAATTGTCTAAAATATATTTAGTTAGTCATAGCATTTGTAAAACCTATTCGGTTGGTACCAACCGTACCATCTAACTAAATTAGGAACGCTTAATTAAGTTATAAAATTAAATTAGGATAAGTCGGTAGCAGCAGAATACTAAAGGTTAATTTGACAGTTTAAAACCTATTATTAGCTAAAATTTGTTAGGTTGGTGCCAACAGAATTGAGGCCATTGTCTGCATATTTAGTCTTAAGTCAGTAATATGTTTCAGATCATAACCGCGATCTATAATTTGCTTCTATATGGCCAAGCGTGAGCACGACTTTACGATGTAATCGTGGTGGCAGGGTTCACGTTCTTTGTGGAGTGATCGGCAGACCATTATTCGGAGCGGTTGAAGCATTACTCTCGTCAGATTGATCGTGGGCAATTCTGCTGTCCATCTGTCACCGGCCGCGTCCGTCGCCTGTGTACCCACTGTGGGTACCCAGATAGAGGATGTTCCACCCTTTCTTTTCAATTGTTTTTCTGATGGAACTTCCAATTGAATTGTTCGCTCAAGATGTTTGAATTATGTCTTTGTCTGTTATTATTGTATATTTTGGTCTGACTAAAATATTATGCAGATACTTACTTAGAGCGTTTAATTAATTTGTAGACGGTTTCTTGAGTGAGGGTTGCAAGAACTTAGGTCAACGACTCGGCAATCGGCACGCGCCACTATGCGCCTACGCACCTCGAATCAAACTTTTTGATGATCTGCACATTTTTCTGGTTGAATTCGTTCGAATTAAAAATGTTTTTTATTATTACTTATTGTCAGTATTTTAATCGTTGTTAGTCAAGCTTGTGCCTACGATAGGAATACCTTAAGTTCATCTATTATGAATTGTCGTGTCACTAAGCACCTAGTTTACATTGGGCTTAGATTTCTATGGATCGAGTAACATTCTTAGTGTTCCTAAACCGTGTTCCTTGTTTCAGGTCAAAATGCGGTATGGTGTCCGCGTCGGCGCCACTCACAAGAGTCACAAGCTTCGTAGCGCTAATGGCAACGTTGAACTTCATAGCATTATCTAATGCAGGTACCTACTTATGTGCAGAGACCTTACAGCTTTATTACAAAAACCTGATGAATGGATATACAGTTTTGAAATACGAGTATAACAAGAGTCGTGAATCATTGCAATTTGTATCTTATATAATGAACTGACTTCTTACTTAGAGGTGATTTCTGGTCGCAAGAAAACACAATAACAAGCAAAGTACAGACAGGTAGTCGTGCTATTGCCGCTCTGAGATTACCGGCGATCCTCAATGCCACTTTTTACGAGTGACTCATTAGAGTGGTGCCTTACTGAGTGAATAACAAATAGCTCGTAATTTTCCTAGATTTTGACCTTAAATTGTTAAGATGCCCTCCTAATGAGCTTTGCCTATTTAGTTTTTTAAATACTAACATAAACAGTATTGAACCAACAACACACTACGCTAGTAACATTCGCTAGTAGTAAAAATAGCAGGAATCTTTTAATTGCTTCATGTTATTAGCCAAAGTTATTAGTAGTAAATTGTCTACAAATTTAGCTTCTGTTGTACTCTAGCTGGAAGTTATTGTGAGGTTCTCATAAAACTAGCTTCACTTTGTTTGTTGTTGGTTTGTTTTTGTTAGGTTTTGAGTGACTCATCATCATGAAGGATTCGAAGGTAAAACTATCAAGTGTGACGTCATTCAGTCTCATGTGCAGGTGTTTGCTTTTGGAATTTCGAAATAAGTCATTAACAATGTGTGTCCAAGTATGTTTAATACCAACATAACACACGACACTTAACAAACTATATGAAACTTGTTTTCTATATGTATCTCCATCCATGATGATTATCTCCTGATTATGTGGCATTTGATAACGTACTCGTTGGTAATAAGGATACGTCACTGATATCTGTGCTGATGAGGTGCTTCGGGGAGATCAGGTGACCGGTCTTCCCGACCGGCGCCGGCGAGCGACGCAGTGCGGCCGGTGGCAAGGCTACCTATTTGCATTTGCCGTTATGAAATTAATTGACAATTTAAAAAATATATTTGCTGTATATACATAAAAATAAGAGTATGACAAAAATAAATTACAATACACAGTTTACACACATAAGGTTTCAATATGTTTAAAATACATATTTGACGATCCCCGCACTAGGGAAAACCTTATCGTGGGGACCAAGGTATGTTTTTACCAATGTTAGTTGCTTCACCTCAGTCGACAGTATTTTGAAGTATGTTGGGTATGAGTATTAAATTTTAGAGTCAAATACAATATCAAAACGAAAATTGTTCGAATAAAGTGAAAATAGATCCAAGCATATTCCCACGTATCTCAGAAATCAAAGGTAAAAACGTTTGTGTGAGTGTTTGTTTTGAACATCGGATGCAGTTCACATGGCACGCTCATAAACAGATTCAGGCTTACATTATTTCATAAAATGAAACCTATTTGCAGATAGACGATCAGTTTCGTTTTATTCTAATATCTACCCTGGACATGCGAAGCTGCAGCCGATATTGTGTAGGTACTTATATTACGCGTGTGAACTTGTATCGATAACATTCCGAGAGATAGCGAGATGTGCGGTCATTACAGGCTGCGCGGGCGCGCTGTGGTATGTGCCTGCCTCTATTCCATAAATGTTTTTGCTTTAATTCTGCTAGAGCAAATTGTAACCACAACTTACGATAAACCTACCAACTTATATTTGTCAACAACTAGTTCACAATAGAGATTATTCTGATTCTCAATTTCAAGAAAAACTACAACTAGTTGAACAATAGTAGTCACTTGTCACTCACGGCGTAGACAACTCTATGCGCTCGTTGTTGTCATAACATTTGCATAATAATTAAATTGGCCAGCAACCCAAATCGCCATGCGCCGTGCTATCATAGCGTGCCCAAGGCTTGTCAAGTCATTGAAGGTTGCAGTGTGTTTTTAGGAAGCTGCAGCCATAATTGTCACCGGTCCACAGATTCTAGGTTACACAACATACACGCTTCTAACCGGGTGTAGTGGCGTGTACAGTTGCAGAGTATTTTTTTTTCTTCTCTAACTTATCGATTATATTTTACGTGAGGTTATCTTGTCGTTGTGATCTTTGCTGAAATCGTGGGACATGGTGTGCTTTTTACTACTTTTTACTTTGACGTTCTTAAACTTTATGATATTTATTGTTTAGCGTTCTGTGGATATACGGGCTGACAACTAATGCACTGCTCGAACCCTAGCCTATGTACTAGAGACACTTTAATAAAAGTGTATTTTTTTCCGGAATGTAAGAAAGTATAAAAATGACGTGACAGCTTTGAATTAGCGGGGACCAACAAGGCTGGTATAGGTAGGTAGACAGTATAATACGGTGGCGCGTCCGCGTGAGTCACGCGCGGAATGTTGTCGGGCCAGCCCCCTGGCCGGAGTCCGCGCGGTCTAGCATTACACTACTGCAGAGCTTAGAGACGATTTGTTTCACTATTAGGTATTTTAAATGTCAGGACATTCATAAACATAAAACTTCTCTGTTGATGCGCCAGTCACAAAATGTTTGAATCAGACAGACCCCATATTATACAATTAGAAACAGATTGTGTGGTGTTCCACACAAATAATTAAAATAATGTGACTTCAAACTGCTTCATGAGTCAGAAATTACGTTTCCATTTTATTACATACATGTCACAGAATAAATACTAAATTTATACTCCTCAGAGCTGAGGAGCAGAGAGTAGGGACTTACATTAAAAAGGCTCAGTGGCACATAATTAGAACATGCCTAACACTCGTCCGTAATCTAGCTTGCTTCGCTTAGACATTGGATATTGGAAAATTCTAGTAGCGTCTTTCAGCTAATGAAATAATAATACATTGTAGTCATGTGGCTTTAAATTAAGCTACATGACTATCAATCTATTCGGATGGCACTCGATTCCATTCACCTGTCGATACGTGACGATGTTACGTCCATTACTTCACTGGGATATTGGTCTCCACGGTCTATAACTGAATTCTTTCACCACACCGGTATCGTTCATTGTTTTCGATCACAGCGCTTCCGAACTGTAGTATGTATGTAGATAGCTCTTTAGACATAAGCTATGTAAGTACCTTAAAACACGTAATACACCTTAATGTATAAAATAAAATAATAAATAAATAAAGTTGCCCGCCCACATGCAGCGGAAAACATATGTCTTCTCTGGCAATAAATGTTTTCACAAACGCTTGCTTTTGACGTGTTCTCGTAAAGTCATGTCAAAGGAACTTTGCAAAGCTTTTGCAAAGCCCTTTGCTGAAACAATGACATAATGGTATTTCGGAGGCAAAATACGAAAATAACGCAGCCAAAGCCTTTCTCACTGGGTTTCCAAAAGTGCTCGTAAATTCGTTTGATGTTGGAAAACATAATAAGCAAGCTCGCCTGTCCTTAAAGTCAAGCATTATGACGCAATTTATGTTAACGATTCACGTTATGAGGCGATTGAGAGAGTCGTGTTCAACCATTTTATTATTTCTTCCAGCGAAGGGCATAAATCCGAAGGACATGATCACATTTTCTTGTCTCATAATAATATTGATATTTAGTAAAAGTTGGCGAGTGCAGTTGGCAATGAAACTGCACTTTCCCGTACAAACAGTCGCTCTAATAATAAATAACTGAATAGCAGTAACTGAATAACTTTACCAGTAGGTACTACATTTCAGACAGCTACCTTGCAAAGGGCGCGGGGTGAGCCTATCGATCGTGGTCGTGCGTGACAAGCCGTACTATCCCTAGTGTCCCGCGGGACACTACTATCCGCTGTAACCTATAGATCGATGCTTTTGAAGTGGGCTACCGAAAATTGGTAGTGGAAAAGCGGCGATGGTGGACAACCTAGAGATAGAGTCAGGCGGAAAGAATGTTAAAGAAAGTAAAGAAAGCTTAGTTTTTTATGATTGCGGTTTTTAATTTTCAGAATCTATGTGAATAACAGATGTGCATTATTCAGTCGTTATTTTATGGTCACTCTGTGTAAGGTCAATACTTTGGTAGCAGTAAAGCGCGGCGGCCATAAGCAGGCTGATTGTGACAGCTGTGGTGTTAGTTAGGGCCTAAGCCCTAATGGCACTAATGCCATTGTGCATATTGTGTAAAAAAATGCAGAAATAATAATAACAATAAACCAAATAAAAATTACTGTCACGTTACAAATTGGATACTCACAAACAATAAATTCACAGGGTGATAAGCTCTGTATCCTTTTATATTCTAAAGATTCTCGCCAAAGGGTTGGCAAGGGATGACAAAGAAAAATTAGGTAGTTATTTTGCTATCTACCTACTCACACAATATTTAGAACAAAGCAAAGAGAGTAGTTGGCTTTTATGACCTTGTCAGCTGTATGAAGCGAAACGCGGGTTTGATTCCCTGTACGGGACACATTCCATACAATTGCTTAATTATTTGTTTTGAGTGTAGGTGTTGGTGTTGGTCAATCGCAGACATGTATGACATGTTCACATGTATTCCATATTATCATATATTTTTTTATACATTTTTGTTAATAAAAGTTTTTCTTATATAATTGGACAGATTTTATTTCAAATATATTTTACTATAAAATTAAAAACCAGCTTAGTAATTTCGTTTATGTACTTAATTTGGTAGTACCTGGATGACCGAGCTTTGCTCGGTATAAAACACGGATAAAACGACCTTTTCTAAAAATGAAACCTAGCTAGATCGATTTATCGCCCTGGATACCCCGTGCATACTAAATTTCAAGAAAATCGTTGAAGCCGTTTCAGAGATTCAGATTAATATACATATGTATATACAAGAATTGCTCGTTTAAAGGTATTAGATTAAACTGTGTAGAATAGTATATTGCTACGTGATTCAAAACAGCAATTTAAGGAAAGTATTGAGTTACAATGTAGTATCACGTGTCGTGTAAAGTAAAGGCAACGCTATAGTGGAAACGCGGCAGCGGCACTGTTCGGCCGGCGTGGTGCCAGTTTCCGCGGTAGCGGACGCGGACGCGGAAGGGGTATCAGCATAAGGATAAGAAGTACTTTACCTCTTCGAATCGTTCGTCAACTCACACCGAAAACGTTGTTCCACATGGTGTGAAACTAAAACGCAACGCAACCTTAATATTACTACCATTCTCCAATTCGTACAACTTTTATTAGGCGCTAGGTACATATGATGTCACGCTATAGCTCTTCACTCTCGACTAGAAGTGCTCTACGAAGTCCAACTAAATAAGTCATAAAATTAATCCTAAACAATTTACTAGTTTATTGCTATTTTATGTCGCTTAGATAACTAAGTTTGTTTAGGTAATCGTAACAAATCACTATCTTTACGGCGTCATAAATAAGTTAAGTAGTATGTATTTTTATCGGGTCAAGAATTCAGGATCAGACAAGGTAGACAGGAGAAGGTAAAACTGAATACGGTTATTGTTTGTCAGTACAGTCTTTGCTCCTTTTGAGTTAATAGTATATCATACAAAATGAAATATGGAGCTGCGTAATGCTGTTGCAGGAACTAACAATAGTTTGTAAGTACCTGCCTATTAACCTACCCTTAATAACGCTTGTTTAACGGCTAGTTTAGTCAAAAGAGTTGTACCTATTGAATTACCTTAAGTAATCGCGTCGGATGGTTACAGTAACAACTCGTTATTATGTTGGTGCAGCCCTCAGCCATAGGCTGTCCTCGATAGAGAACTGCGAGAAGTTGGAGTGATTCACGACTTATTTCCATTCCGAAGGCGAAGATGGGTTAATCAACAAAGTGGGGTGTTGGTGCAAGTAATGAGCGTAGAGCTTATTTTTGCCTGCTGCCTTTAGGCCTTCATAATATCATAGAAAGCTGCGTCCAATGCTTAGTGCCGATCACACCCTCAAGATTCGTGTGACTCCAAACAAACATAGCCACTATGGCTTGCCGCGGAGACTAGTTACTAGAAATATGAACAGAAAATCAGACGAAAATCAAACCCAAATAAAGCAGCAAAAATGTGTCCAGTTATTGACTTATACCAGCCCCTCCTAGTCAAGTCACGTCTGTGCCTCTTTCCTTATGTTTGCTACACACACACACACACACACACACACACACACACACACACACAAGCGCACGTACTTGATCCTTGCTTACATTCCTACGATGAGTAACGCGCTGTTTGAGCTGTTCATTAACTATTGAGCTGTAAGTGCTGGGCACCCCGCGTTTTGGAAGTGAGCTGGGAGTGGAGTGAAAGGGCGGATTGTAAGGGATATTTAAAAATAAAACCAAATAAACGAGGCCGATTGAATACGTTTGTGGTTGGTACTGAAGGTTTTAAGTTTGGTTAGAGCTTAGCTAATGCTCGAGAGTAGGTATTCTTTTATTTAGTTCTACTAACTTTGAATTATGTACAGTATATACTATCATCAATGCATGTTAAAGTGTTATATTTATGATTAATATATTGATAACAATATTGTATGTATTGTATACATGCCAATATTAAATAAATAAAGCAAAAAAATCTTAATTGAATTTGACGTAAGTGGTTTAATTATATACGTTTACCAAACAGTCGATTTATATGTGCCGGGTTATAATGACTACTGGCAACAAAATGAAGCGCTGCAATGTTCTCCAGCTTTTAATTAAAGGCGACGCTACACTACCCTCTCGACATTAATGACTCTACGGAGATACCCAAGAGGTGCCGGCTCCACAGATACTTCTATAGTCGGTGGAGCACACATATGCAGAATCTCACTGATGCGGCACATTTTTCTCTAGATGATTTGGGTTTATCCTACTATTTACATGGAAATACAAAATAGAAAAAGTGGGACTAGCGTTTTTTCCAAATTATATCCCATTATTATTGCGGCAAAAAAAAACGCAATGAACGCAATGATTATCTATCTATTATATAGTGTTTTTGTATGGAATATGTTTTACGAGACACAGTTACGGGGTCCTTTAGAGGTTACGGTGTCTAATACACATTATGAAAATAATTCACAAGTTACCAACCAATAATGAAGTCGTTGGGCATTCCTTGTACTTTATAAATTAAACTTAGGAGGCCTCACCGACCCACTTTAGATATATTTACTGTTGAACTCAAGTCACACTTGATAAATAAATCCACCAAGAAAAATATCCGGGTAAAATTGCGAGCATTTTTACACGCCTCAAAGAAAACTCGCTAAGAAAATATTGGAAAACTTAGCCCACTCCTCATACTTTTTATACAAAGTACTTGAAGGTTTCCGGGGTGAGCGGCTCGAGAGGCGAAGTGGATCCTGCCGCCCTAGATAGAGGTCGCAGCCCGCCCTCGGCCGCGAAGGGCGAGGTCGCGTGGTACGAGTACCTACACGACCGGTTAGCCCTACACGCTGACTACTACCTACTAACTGAACTAAGTGTGACTTTAATAAATTAATATAAGTAAGTGCTTTTTATTTGAAATTTCAGAAAGACAGTTTTTGTCGCGTAAATTCATGCCAAATTGTAAAATTCACAAATGAAGAATGTATAACACACATTATAAATCTTTAGAGCAAATAAAGATTTTGTGCTCAGCTGGTGGTTGGTGATGCGCAGTGTGACGTCACGCATTATTACACATTGTATACATAACCCTGATTGTAAATGAGTAACCTATATACTTACTACATTAATTAGAACAATAGAAATTTTGCAAAAATACAGACCTTGCGGTTGATCTCGCAACTTGGTTACTTTAAAACAACGTGAGGTGTAAATGCCGTGTGAACGGGGCCTAAATGTACACGCACTTGTTAAAATTTATTCAGATTCAGAGATTCATAATTTATTATGTTAGAATTTGCTCGCTTGCCTTTTTTTAAATAAAATTTAACAACTAAGGTAAATATTTAGAAGTTACAATTAAAAATGGAATACTTTTACTGCGTACGGTAAAAACACCTGGCCAATCAAAAGTTAAAAATAATGAACACGTGGCTGTTACAACCATACGACAGAAACAAACATACGACATCGTACAGTGGACCTTGCTTGTGTTATAGTGAGTTGAGAGTTGTGAGTTGAGGGCTACGACGCTGCTTGCGCGGGAGTTGGCGCCAGGCGCTCCTCCATCTACGCGAAGACCGAATCATTCCAGGACAGACTAGAAATTTGACATGGTGTACAAATTTATTTATTTACCTTAGATACCCATGTTTTGATTGATTATTTATAACAAAATGCGGTTATTGTGAATTAACTGTTATGGTTAGATATAAAACCTCGCGGATTTTTTAAAATATAATGAGTAATCATGAGTATTTTAAACAGTAATTTAAAGGTAGTAAATTATTTTATCAATTTTATGATACTCCGTACATCCGTATCCGTTACATTATCGCAATTTTCATAGGAATCTCAGTTTTTTTTTAATAAACATTACACCACGTTGCCCACATTACATGCTTAAAAGCTTTCAAAAGGCGTAATATTTTTTTAATCGGTTAAGCAGTGTGTCAGTTAATCCATTACAAACAAATACGAAATTCGAATCTTATCTCTTTATAATATTAGTTTAAAAATAGAAATAAATGATTTCGAGAATCACTGGTGGTAACCGCAATCGAGTTAAGCCTGTATCGCAAAGAGAATTTAAACGTTACACTAGACTGTATCTCGGGACACCAGTGGCAATAATAATCGAACTCCGCAGGAAAAATAAAAACGAAAGCAATAACAAAGCAAGACACAAGGAGGACGAACCAATATAACTCAAGAACGCTTTCTAAGACTTCAATCTTGACGAGGAATAGCTGTTCTATTCTTTAACTAAGGATCATTTCCACTTTAGTTAACGCTAAGCTTAGTCGAAAAACAAGCCTTTCTGTTTAAAAGTAAAAGCTTTGCAGCAAATTGTTTTTTGTTAAAACATTTATTTCTAAGAAAGAGTTCCGGCAACACAAAATAAAAGCGTTCAGGGCATTCAGGGAGATTCGAGACATAAATCAAAGGAAGGGTAATGGCTGGGGATATAAAGGCTCATTCCCACTGGCCGGGATATAATCGGAAAAATGACAGGCTTTTTTTTATTTATGTGTCGTGTACAGGGCATTATAAACTACAAATGAACGCTGATGGGAGCAGAGGAATATAGACGGTGTTGCTCTGTGTGTTTAACGTGTCAGAACAGAAGTTTCTTTAAATTTCTATGATGACTTACCAAAGCAAATTAGAATAAATACCTAGGTTCCTCAAGTAACAGATATAAATAAAACAGATCAATTAAATATTTTATTGAGTTACCAACGCGGGGTTAAATGTGGATGAAGCTTTAGAGCGTATCGTGCGTGGATGTGAAATGAGCGAGCATCCATCACAGCCCACACAATATAAGGAAGCATTAAAACCGGCATGCATGCGCTGTTTCCGAGGCAATTTGGAATATTTACTGTTTTTATTGAAAAAGTGCTCGGTGGGATTTAAGAGTAACACAGAGCTTCTGAACAGGACCAAGAGTGCTCCACTGATTCAGTGTAAATATTTTGTTATTATCATTATCATTATAATAATTTTCCCAATAAACGTAATATTTACCAGGTTTTGTGAGTTTTTCACGTGATCATGGCGCATGCAACTGTGCCGAAATATTGGGAACAAGAAAATCTCACGAATTATGGTAAATATCGTTTAATAGTGAGAATTATGTGAATAACTACCTGGGTTTAATATAATAATAAATAAAAATCAATCACATGTCCGCAATCATTAATCTATACTTCATTATTTATTGCTAAATATGTCAAGTCAGTATCATTTAAGCTATTTTCCCCATTTCTTTTAACTATATGTTGTAAATTTGATTTTGAATAATATTAAAACTGTGTACAAGCAACTTAGGATTTAACAAGGTGTTGATTAGATGTATCAAAGGTCGGTCGATAGGTCGATTTTAATTTTATTATTTAATTATTTAATGTTTCCGTTACAGGTCCTCTGGGTCCGCTGCCGATGCAAAATGTCACCAGTGCAGACATAGGGCTAAAAACAGGTACCTAATTATTTCGAATTCGTTTTTTTTCAATCTAAAAATCACAGTCTCTAGTAGAGCACCCGCATCTACCGCGCATGTCAGAGTGGCAGCAACGACGACGCGCCACTTGGTTACTGAAAATGCATGTTGATGAATGCATGAATGTTCCAGGGAGCTGTGCTCTTGGCGACGTGGTGTACATGCCCGGCGACGAGTTCCCGGGCTCAAGTCCTTGCGAGCGCTGCCAGTGCGTGCAGGGCGGAGTGCGCTGCGCCCAGCAGCAATGCGAGCCGCGACCTGGCTGCAAGGCGCTGCACCGTCCAGACCACTGCTGTCCCACCTACCAGTGCGGTGAGTCCATCACCATCTCAACAACTGTTGTGTCAACAACAGCCTAAGTTAAAGAAAAACAGTAATCGTGCACGACTGCCACACTATCTATCATTATGCTTTAGCTTTTACTCAGCCTTACTCGAAGTAACCGAAAACTTAGCCTTACCGAAACACAAAAAAGTACTCTATTTTTTGGCCAACTCTCTAATATAACTACTGTTATTTTGAAATTGCTACAATTTGGTATCTATCCACGTTAGATTATTTTCGATCGTAGCAGTAGATAAATATATATATCTACTGCTACGATCGAAAATACTCTAACGTGGATTAAATTATTTATGTATTTTCGACAAATTCCAATATTGACATTTATCGAAAATACATAAATAATTTAAGGTAGTTATTGCATATTAGTGACGTGCTTCATTCACGTGTTTGCGGATGGATGGGTGAAAATGATGTCAGACTGTTTGACATTCTGTGGTTGTTATGTATGATTGTGATGTGTGTGATAATATTTAATGTAACACTTACATGATGTTTACTATGCGATTATTTTAACTTGATATTTAATACCTGTATAATTTAAAGATTAACTGGCCTGTCAGCTCAGTTGGTAGTAGCTCTGCCTTCTGCGATGTAGGTAGGGGGTTCGATTCCTTCCCAGGACAAACGTTTTTGCGATTAACATATGAGTTCTGTATCTGGGTGTTATACAGTATCATAAGTATGCATTTAAATATATATATATATATATATAGTATTCTTTCAGTCAACTGGTCACCATAATAGAAGCTGTGCTTATTTGGAGCTATGTCATTTCTATGTTGAGTCTTTTTATAATCATTATTATATTTAATATACGTGAAGCAAAACCTTTGTACCCCTTTTTACGAAAATTGCGCGGACGGAGGAGTATGAAATATCGCACACTTATAGTATATATAAAGAAGGAGTTTTATTTATTTTATTATGCATTCAAATACATTAATTATGGTCGAATTTCGACCAGTGGGCGAGCACTAGTTAATGTTTTTTAACCGTGTTAATCAAATGAAATTACTAAATACAAAATTAACACAGTGCACGTCTATCTTGCTAATCCTAATCTGTATCAATTTCAGAGTGCGAACAAGAAGGAAGAGTGTACGGCAATGGAGAGAAGCTGGTGGACCCTCAGGACCCTTGCCGCGTGTGTTACTGCCAGGGAGGCGAGGTGGTGTGCCGGCGCATCGCGTGCTTCGTGCGAGATGACTGCACCCCGCGGCTAGTGCCGGGCAGGTGCTGTCCGGAGTACGACAACTGCCCTCTTCGAGGTAACTATCACACATTGCTTAGAAGCTGAATCGATAACTAAACTCACAAGGATCACTAATACACATATAAATTAAGTGATTGCACTCCTTTCCAGTAGGTATATCTCTTATGGTCATCGCTAACAAAGTCATCATAGGAGAAGTAACACCCTTTAAAAAAATATTTTACAATTAGGTTTTAAATAAATTTGAATAATCTATAGTTTTCATGTCACTTAAATAATCTAGCAACCGGGTATCGATATCAATCTTTAGTGATATAGTGTTTTGGACAAAAAGGAATTACGATATCTTTTCTTCTTGTGAGATATTTTTTGCTCTGCTGGTTCGTAAAGGTGTTTGACGACGTTTACCAAAGTTAACAGTGCCTACCAGAGCCTACTCTTGAAATAGATAAATGAGATTTGGGTTCAATAGCCGTGCAAACATCTTAGCTACATCGTTTCAACTCGTTATGAGCGATGGAATGAGCAACATTATTTTGACATTTTATGTCATAATACTCCACAACAACTAAACTATAATTTAAATTACACAAACTAATTCAAGTCGTAAAGATGGGAAATAGTGAAAGAAGTCGTCAGAAAATAGCCTACGGAATTCCTCAAGGTTCCATAATCGGAACATTGATTTTTCTAATTTATATTAATAATATTAGCAAAATAGGGCTAAAAGGGCCCATAACTTTATACGCCGACGATACCTGCCTATTCTATTTCAGTCCGAATCTCGGCGAACTGGTGAAAGATGCCCAGGCGGACTTATTTAAATTTGACATCTGGTGCCAGAGCAATTTAATGACAGTCAACGCAAAGAAAACCTCCTTTATGATTTTCGCAGCAAAATATAAAAAATACCACAATTCCCGGCCCTTTCTATAGGTAATTCTATAATACATCGCTCGCGGCAAGAGAGATACCTAGGTCTAATACTTGACGACGGCCTAACCTGGCGACCTCATATTGAGTATGTGAGAACTAAATTAGCGTCTTTAACAGGTGCACTACGGAGGTCTGCTGGATGGGTTCCACGTAAAGTTCTGATGACTATCTACAATTCCCAAGCTAAATCTAACTTACAATACCTATTAGAAGTGTGGGGTACGGCAGCTGAATCGAATCTAAAAACACTACAAATATCACAAGTTAATAAAAGTTCTTTACAAATATGACTACCTAACTAGTACACGTATTATTTACGAACAAACCAAAATTTTCAATATCAAATCACTATATACTTACCTAACCTGCGTCCTTGTTAAGAAAATACTAACTAATAAAATACATACGCAAATCACATTAACAAATAAAACCTATACCTACAATCTAAGAAATAAAAATAAATTAAAACTAAGAACTCCTCGGACCAACTATGGAAAAAGAAACATTCTTTATGAAGGTGCGCAGTTATATAATAGCTTACCAGATAGCATTAAGAACTGTTTATCCATGTTTGTAGCAATAAGAACTGTTTATCCAAGAAAAGACTTAAACAATATATTTATGAAAACATTTACTAAGTTAACGGTACTAACCATCACTGTAAAATCTTAAGCTATAACAATAAGCAAACTAAAATAAAATAACTTAGTACTTTAAGATTAGTTCAGATAGTAAGTTTAAGATTTTTGTTATACCTACTCATTTAAGTGAACATTGTTCTTTTAGAGAAAATAAAATTCGTTAAACATGGTACCTTTCAACGACTTTATCGTGTCGATGTATCGATTTCGGTTCGTAGAGTAAACGCCTAGAATTTACAGACTAGGAACTTTTTGTACTTGTAGTTTCTTAAAGTAGGTACCTACCCTTTCCATGATTCCCATTGTGGCATCCTGACTATGGTGCGTGTGACGCCTTTCTGTATTGTGAATCTTCAATCCTTACCCTTACTAATATTATAAACGGGAAAGTTTGTATGTATGGATGTTTGTTACACTTTCACGCAAAAACTACTAAATGGATTTTAATGAAACTTTACAATAAATAGCTTTTGCATCAGAATAACACATAGGCTATAATTTATAAAGATATGACCTTGGAGAAGAAAATAAGATACTCTAAGTACTAATCCTGCGCAGATGAAGGCGCGGGCACCAGCTATTTTATATTTCAATTGTAGCTGAAACTACAGTTGTAGCTACCCCCTAGAGTTGTAGCTACCCCCTAGAGTTGTAGCTACCCCCTAGAGTTGTAGCTACTCCCTACAGTTGTAGCTACCCCCTACAATTGTAGCTACCCCCTACAGTTGTAGCTACCCCCTACAGTTGTAACTACCCCCTACAGTTGTAGCTACCTCCTACAGTTGTAGCTACCCCCTACAGTTGTAGCTACCCCCTACAGTTGAATGGTATACCTTAGTTTTTGACTGGCCTGCCAGTTCAGTGGGTAGCAGCTCTGGATTGTGCGTTGTAGGTTGAGGGTTCAATGTCAAAAAACATTTGTGCGATGTTTGTTCTATGTATGGGTGTTATAAGGTATAAAAAATATTTATTTAAAAATATATAATTGTTATATCCGTCATCTGGTCACCATAATACAAGCTATGCTAAGCTTGGGACTGGATGGTGTTGTGTGCATTGTCCACCAATATAATACTTATTTGGTTATATGTAAGCATAAAACACTAATTTGAGTTTTAAACCGTCGTCACCTCGTCCTGGAGGGTTCTTATAACATAATGTACATGTACAAACAATATTTTATATCTTATTATTTTTATATTTGTCTACTTTCAGGTGTTACAGCATTACCTGGGATGACGTCATCTCTTCCTACTATTTCTGCGCTTAACCCAGAGTCCAATGTCCCCGCCGTACCTAAAGATATCGGTAAAATAACGATTAAAGAAATCACGCCAGTGTCTGAGATCCCAATCATCACCGATGTGAAGATTAAGGAGATCCTTCCATCGCCAAGTATTGAAGTAGCCGACTACTCATCATCAAAGTCTCCGTTGATCCCTCGAGAGGCAACCTCTGAAAAGAGTACCAACACAGATCTTGATACACCGAAGCCAGAGCAAGGAACTCCTTCTGTCGTAGAAGTGCATCCTTTCCCTGAAATACTCTCTACTGAAGAAATCAAGACTTCTACTGAAAACAAAGATATAGAAACACGCGCTCCTTCTAAAATTAGCTTATCGACTCAAGACTCTATCAACAGCGAGATTTACTCATCCCCGATCATTCCTATTATTGCTACAATGGGATTTCCTTCTGTCACGCCTGATACTCGGCCTGCCACCACAACTAAAGCCCCTATGCTAGATGAGGAAGATCCGTCGTTATTTGATCACAACCCAGCGTTCCCGCCTCTACCTGATGATCTCTCAGTGCTGAGTAATCACGGGGATGAGATTGTTCCAGAGCCGTCTGCAGATGACCACATGCCAGTTGAGCACGCTCCAACCCCTGAGGTTATCATCGCTAGTATTATTACTAAAACTGAAACAAACTTCAAGGAGTCATTTACAACTACTGCTAAGTACCTTCCCAATACGTTTGTGTCTACCACAGAGAGATCATCAGAAGCTTCTACTGAGTTCAGTATGACCCCAGAGGTAGAAAGCACGAGTGCTCCGTTCGTTGGAGAAAATCCTACAGTTAAACTCAGGTCAGCTATACCTACATTAATCCTCAGTGTTTCTTCTGAAGAAGTGGCTGAAAGTAAAACGACTGTGACCGAAGGCATAGCGTCTGTGACCGAAGGCATAGTGTCTGTGACTAAAGGCAAAGTACCTGAAACTGAATTAATCAATGAGGTTACTACTCCAACATCAACTGCTATAACAGCAGCATCAACCATCACTTTTAGTGCAACGACGGAAACTTCTCCGAAATCTGAGGAAACAGTTTTGCCTGAAACGATGACAGAGACACCCGAGGCTGCTAATGAACGAGTAAGCTTCATTACTACCGAGGCTGAGTCAGAGTCAGAAATTCAATCCACGACGCAACATGACAACCTTTCTACGACTCAAAAAGTAATAGAATTTACAACAACTGTAATGAGTTCTAAGACTCCCCAAGATCAAACCACTAGCTCTATTGCAAAGTTCAACGTTGCTACTGAAGTAACCTCTCAAACAGAGTTGAGTTCTTTACCTATCGAGACCAGCGATCAAAATCCTCACGAATCATCGGCACCTGAAAATGTTTCCAAAGACACGCTCGATATGTCGACGGTTGACCCGCTCACTGACCTGAGAACCACTACTAATAAACCAGCAACCAGCTCAGATATAGCTAAAGCTGATAGCAGAACGGTAGAAAATGTGGAGACTACCGAGTTTATTTTGACATCTTTTGGTTCATCAGAGAGCTCGACAGATGCCGTTGAGCTGATTAAAATTCCTGGTGATTCGGATAAAAATGCAGCTATCATCGACGGTGTTGATGGAAACAAGAATGCTCTTTCAGACTTAATGAAATTAGTAAGCGATGTAGCTTCCATTAGTGACCATACCGAAATTCCTTTATCAGTACATCAAGTCGGCTCAACCACCTACTCCAATTCTGAAGAGCTGATACCGGTAAACGCGGGTTACAAGAGCAAAAATAACAACTTCAACTTAAACTCCATAACGGAAGTTCCATTCAAGAGCAAGGTTATCTCTTTAAACAAACAAAAAGTGGTTGAACTGGAGGACGATGAATCAGTAGGTATCACTGACTCTTTGCCGCCGAATGACAAAGTCGAGCCGACTACACGACGACCGATTATCGACAACGTGTCCGACGATATCCCAAAGACCAAGACCGAAAAGAAGGATATCGAAATATTAACGCAGTCCTATGTACCGACATTTAATAGGCGACCCACAAAAGTAATTCAGAAGGACGACAAATCCTTTCCTTTAGACGCA
Source organism: Lampropteryx suffumata (assembly GCA_948098915.1). NCBI lineage: Eukaryota > Metazoa > Arthropoda > Insecta > Lepidoptera > Geometridae > Lampropteryx > Lampropteryx suffumata. The sequence continues at coordinate 20,850,347 of OX402546.1, forward strand.
CCGGCTTCCACGTCAGCAGAGATGGTGACGGAGGGAATGATGTCTCACGCCTCCAATGAATTTGTGACTGGCAGCTCAGTGGAGCTGAACAGCGGCTCAGTGGAGGATACCACAGCTGCACCTGCCACATACACAGAGGCAGCTAACGTCACACTCAGCGCGGAGCAGTGAAACCGCTTCCGTCGCCAGTCGATGGAACCTCAGCTATCAGCATTTTCTAGTAAATAATGTTTCATTCTCGAAACTAAATTAACGTAGAGACTATTAGTTTATAGTTTATGGCCCTATCGTTTATTCCTCGTTGATTTGGGAGCCGTTTATAAAATTGTCGACAACCGACTACTGGTCGAAATTATTATGTGTTTAGCTGGACAAATTATTTATAACTAGCCAATAGGGACGAGATACGCGCCACGCGTCTCTCGCAATGTGTCAAATTATGCGAAATAGTATATAGCCCTTCGTGTTAGGTTAAGTTATTTATTTGTTTAGTGAGAGGATCGCAATGAGTGATCGATAAGTAAGCAACCAAGCTAGTCACCATGTGACGGCGGGCGCGCGAAGGTGTCGCCGCGCCACCACCGGCGGCGTCTGGCCTGCGCCTGCGCCACGTTGCCATCCGCTCTAGCTGCACTAGGTATATCATACTTAGGTACGAACATGACAACAGACATTTACACCCCTAGTTCTAGTTCACCCGTTCGTTCCAGAACGAACCCCGACACAGATCCGGTATGCGCTGTTAAATTCGTACAACATTTATGATAATATTACAGTTCTTATGAAACTTTGTATTAGACTAGATAACTTAGTATTGAATGTGATCGCACTTACTTTTATTTATGCACTTAGTATGCGATGGTTGAGTTGGAGAAGGCTCAAGCGTAAAGTAAGGTTCTATTTATTGTGTACGTGACTTGAGTTGTTCGGTTAAGTTGGTCGAGTAGTGGTTCGGCTCAGTTGGTTCAGTCGGTTCAGTTGACTGTGTGCGGCTTGTTGCTCCGGAAGACGGTCCTTTTCCGCAGCAATAAGCGCATTGCTCACTGTATTATTTAATTCTATTGTTTTTTACAAATAAAAGAAACCTAGACTGAATTGTGTTTTATTATTTTTTCCCCAAACCAAAACTTTATAGTTTATATTGTAGTGTAGATTGATTATGTTTCAAGATCTGTCTACAAGACCTTCATACAAGACATAACGCACTCAAAGTTGGTTTAAAATGATGGAATATCCAATCTTCTATAAGCTTCTAGGAATCAAACTATTTATAAGGAGCTTGCTACTCTAAGAGTGGATATCAAAATTCGAAGATCTCAGGTTTATGACCACTACATCGATGTTATTCAAGAACAATAAAAGTGTAATCCACGAACGAGCCTTTTGGCAGCATGTCGGGAGCTCGTAAAATCTATGGAGGGTTCGAATCATGCTTTTATCTTGAAGGGGATGCATGTCGGCAGCGATGCAGTACCAGCTTTTTCTTGCTACTTACTACTGCTACGAGTTTTTTTTTTGTCTAACGTCTTGTTACTCGATCCTTATTCTCGAGGCTGAGAACAAGAGTGATTCTGCGAATTACGTGCAAGTTCATGTAACTACGCTAAAGGAGGTAGATTTTGATTTTTCTAAATTGTTTTGTATTTCATAAGACATTGGGGTATTTGGTCTACAGGTAAGTAGGTACGTAGTTAATCAAATTAACTTGTCTGTTTCTAAATTTAAAAACTACGGAAATCATCGGAACACGTCAGAAGACTCTTTTTAAATAATTTGCCATGACATCGTCAAACTTACACCATTATGCAACAAATGCAAATTCAAATAAGCATAATGTTTCCATAGATGGAGAAGTAGAAGGCCGAGCGAGCCGTGGTGACCATATGAGACCTATGACCCAGTTATTGTCAATCTGTAACAACTAGGTAAACAGAGTTCAGACGACGATGCAGTCTGAGAGCTCTTCTATCCGATTAATCGGTGACTTCTTGAAGGTTGCGGGTGAGGGGTATCGGTGGAATGATAATGTTCAAGATTGGTTTGTTTACAATTAGGTACTTGACTATATTTTGCGCTTAACTACTATATTTTGGCCAGGTGGTAAATCAGTATCTGAAAATCGGAAATCTGACTATGACTATATCCAGAGGAGAACTTCTTCGGCCTGTTCAAATGATAAAGCCCACATTTAAAATCATAGATGAAAGACAAGCTAACTTATGAATGCCTCCATGTAATCGTTGACATCAATACATAATGGAAACCCATGTAGTCAGTGGCGGATTTACAAATTTAGGCTGTTAAATTTACGCCGCCCATTACAATTTTATTGTCAGTTTCTAGATTATTTCTACATTCAGTAGATTTTAAGCAAGCAAGCAAGTACTTTTTAATACCGTTTTTATGTTAGAAATCTTTTTGATTTCACTAACATGGTTTTCTGATGCCTTGCAAATAGAAGAACACGCAAACTGGAGTTTTACAATAAAAAAATAAAAGTATGTACCACCGTTATATGCATAATGAAAGGGAAGAGGAATAAATTGGAAGTCTGGTAGACTTATCTCTGCATGACATCGTTAACCAGTAAGTAAGATTTTGAAGGAATTTGGTTCCCAAATTTACCGCTAAGATCTGCCGCCCTAGACTGAAGCCTACTCAGCCTGCTTGTAAACCCACTGCATGTGGTTACTGACATGCTGCTTATCTGACATGTCTCTCCTATAGATCATCAGCGTTTTGCGCCATGCAAAGTGTAGCTATATGTAGTCCCTTCATAGATGCTCTCTATTCCATTGCAATAGCGGCTACTTTCATACGTGATTTGCTAAAAAGGTAAAGAGCAATTAACGGGCATTCAAGGGGTTGCCCAACGCGACCGTGGCACGAGGCAACTGTTCATACATCTGTGGAGCCGCGATAGGTTGCGCCAGCGCAGCGACCTCCGACCTGCTAGCTGCTACGTCAAACATCTATGATTATTATAGTTCGAATAATAATTCGAATCACAGAGGTGTGAAACGCACATTGAGTAAGTGGTGATACAACCATAGGCACTTCTATCCATCTTGATAAGCAGCAAAAATTTGTTGTGAACTATTTGAATATTTTTGCAAAATTTTAAGTTATATCCTTAATATTTTGCGAATGTCAAAACATTCGCTTAATTCGCATCAGCTTAACTATTTTATTTCCGTTTTATGGTCCTGAAATCCACAAAGAACCCTTATAGTTTATTTATGTCTGTCCGTCCGCCCCTAATCAGAGCTCTTGTTGGTGAAAGATTATGGGGGTTAATAGTTATACGTATTAGTGGCTCCAATAAAGTTATTAAAAAAAACTTTGTAAAAATGTAAATATTTTTTTATAAATCATATAACTACTAAGATTTTCAGATTATAAATAAACCTAATAGATCATAAATAAGCCTTGCTCCTTATTTGTTTTTTTTACTTTGCCTTACTTTGGTATTGAATAGGTTTGGCATCTAAGCACTAGTAGTTCTTCACTTTAAGACTTTAAAAACCTTCACTGTACGTGGTCTGGCACTTGGTGAATTTATTTTCATTTGATTTCCAACCAGTTAACATAGTTCCAATTCAGTTCTATTCATAAAAAAGTCCCTCGTACATCATAATTGCAAATTTGTATATACATATATATCATTTATATCATTCTCTTCGACGAACTGTCAACACTGTTTACTTTAACATTTTGTACAAAATAATAATAAAATATAATAATTTATCGTAAAATCGCTACAAGCTCAGCTCTAAGGAGTTCTAAGATACACATATAATAGTTTTTGTGATTGAAAGTGTGTAATTGCTAAAATACGTGCACAATTATAACCGGGTCGGCAAAGCTAAACATTTGGACGACATCTTGAACTGCACGTCACTCTGCAAGCGAAGTACCACGTTCTGTGTTGCTGGCGTTTACTGAGACTAATACCTTTTACGGACTGCAATATGAAATGTGCGCGGTGCTTCAAACCCGTGAAGGACCAAAATTCCATTAAGTGTTCATCCTCCACGTGTGGTAAATATTTTTGCTCATTATGCATAAATATTTTAGCGATTGCCACAGACATGAAAAAATCATGGAAATGTCCTGATTGCGATGCCCTGTCCAAAAATGGCGGAGATAATAGCATGACCCCAGTGCAGGGTGGTAAGGACTCCCAAAATGTCACACATCGTAGAAAACAGGATCCAACTGTACTGTAGAATTAGGTACATCCGAGGTCAAAGAACTGATATCCGAGGTGCGCTTACTGACACAAGAAATATCTTCTTTAAAACAAAGAGTAGAAGAAGCTACCTTGTCCTTGACTAGTTGTCACGTGCGCCTGGATGAGGTCGCAGCTGCGGTGACCACCAACGATTCTCGGATAAAAATAATTGAAGACCGGGAGAAGGAGGTTGCAGTTCTTAAGACAACCGTTGAACACCTTCATCGTGACCTGAACTCACAGGCTCAAGCCCACCTGCGAAATGAGGTTGAGATTTCAGGAATCCCAGAAAATAAGAACGAAAATTTATATCATATTGTGTTGCTTGCAACCCGGAAAATCGGAGTTGAACTAGTGGACAACGACATTGATTTCGTTACTCGAGTTGGTGCACGGGCAGCTGTCTCTAACCCGGCAGAAGTACACGGAACTCCGCGCCCTAACGTGGCACGTCTTATGCGACGCTCTAAGCGTGACCTTATTCTTAAAGCGTCCAAGTCAAGAAAAAACGTTATGAGCTCCGATCTGGAAATCCCCGGTCCATCACGCAAGGTGTATTACAATGAACGGCTAACAAGAGAAAATAGGCTGTTATTTCGAGAAGCTAGAAACAGGTCTAAGTTGCACGGTTACGCCTACTGCTGGTCCAACCAGGGCGCCATCTATGTGCGGCAGCTAGAGGGTAAGGCTGCGATGCTTATTCCATCCCATAGTAACCTCGACAACATATTCGGAGCACACTGTGCAAACTCACAAGCTGATATGTGACTATCTCCGCGACTGTCTGCTTACCCAAAAAAGTTCGAGCCGTTTTCATGTATGTTGTACTTATGTTGTATTCTTTCAACATTAATCCATTGGACTGGAATAACGCCTAGCATCCATGTATTACACCTGGGTAGTTACCTAATGTTTCACCGAAATGACTTCTATGTGTTCTATTTAATCACTAGCTCTTTATTATTTATTTTGTTTATACGATCGACTGACGGAGCCTTATCTCTTTTACTGTCGAAAGTGGTCTCAGGTCTGGATAAAAACAAGAGCTGTGTGGGAGTTTTTCTGGATCTTGCCAAGGCTTTCGATACAGTCTATGTTCCAATTCTGATTAAGAAGCTTGAAAATTCAGGAGTCAGGGGAATCCCTTTGCAATGGTTTGAGAGCTATCTTACTGAACGGAGACAGTGTCTGAGCGTTGGTGTGAGCTCTCAACAGAATATAGGATTTGGCGTTCCTCAAGGTAGTGTATTAGGCCCTACACTTTTTATTCTATATATAAACAGCATACACAACGTCAACCTTGGGAATGCTGATGTAGTTTGTTATGCTGACGACACAGCGATAATCTTTTATGGATCAAACTGGTCGGATGCAATTTCTACCGCAGAGAAGGGCATGCAAGTAGTACAACAGTGACTCGATACTAACCTTTTGACTCTTAACACACAAAAAACAAAATTTATCTGTTTTCATAAAACACTAGCATATTCGCCTCCTGAAATCTTGTCTATCAAACTCCACACATGTAGTCATATTGTTCCAGTTGACTGCAATTGCGAGCAGATAGAGCGAGCTAAGTATGTAAGATATTTGGGAGTTATTTTAGACCAAAACTTGAACTTCAAAGAACACATAAATAGTTTGTCTTCTAAAACCCGCAAACTAATAACAGTCATGAGAGTTCTTAGGAGTTCTGCTAATTTTACCACACTAAAATCCACGTATGTCGCACTATGTCAGTCACTTCTAACATATTGTATAACTAGCTGGGGGGGGGGGGGGGCTCTCCGAAATCGACTCTGATACAGTTGGAAAGATCTCAGAGATCTGTTTTGAAGACCATGCTAAAGAAGCCTTTCAGATACCCAACTGTAAATGTCTTTAGGGAAAGTGATGTTCTCAGTGTCCGTCAACTTTTTGTATTAAAAATATGTACAATGGCACACAAAAGTGTGATTAACAGTGCTACTTACCAAGACATGCTAACCCACCGAGTTTTTAAAATTCAGTTTTATTCGGTTAACACTGCTTGTGCCCAGCGGTTCAATCCCTACATTTCGGGGTTTCTTTACAATAAAATTGTTAAGATCTGCGATATAAAGCACTGTGCTGTCTCGAAGGCTAATTATGTATATTGTATTGAACTGGCTAAAAACTCTTTACTATAACTGCACAGAACTTTTACTTGACCAGTTGTCTTAATCATAATTATGTCTTTATAATGTTAATCCTACATCAATATGAACTCAATTTTGTTATGTTTTAGTATATGGTGTATAGTATTTATGTAGTATTTATGTACGTTATATTGCTATTATTTATTTTATTATTTAGATTACATATTTTTAACAAAACACATTTACCTATTAAATATAATGTAGTTAAATAATTTGTTGACCGTGAATCGAAGCTATTTTATTTTATATTGATTCGTATCAGATACCTGCGATACAGATTATATCTAGTGTGGGTATCAAAGGTAATTCATAATTGATTTTATCAGCAAAACAGACATTTAACAAATATAATTGTATGTATTTATTTGTTTATAATATAGTATTATAGAAGTGCCCATTGAATTTTTCTTTTATATATAAATAAATAATCCCGGACATTTCACACAGCATCATCTGGCCCCAAAGTAAGCAGAGCTTGTGTTATGGGTACCACATGACTGATACTACTTAAATTCTTTTTTTCTTTTGTAAATACATACATATTATACATAGAAACACCCAGAGACAAATACTTGCAGATCATACAAATATTTATCCCGCGGCGAGAATCGAACTCGCAACCTTCTGCGGCTCAGTCGGACCTTAGCCCATTGCGCCACAGAGGTCGTCAAATTATAAATATAAATATATATAAATTCTATATTTAGTATTCTTCTAAGTAGTCATAATTTTAATAGTTTTAAGCTGTTTTACTTTCCTTTGTTTTATGTTAAGTTTTTGCTGTCAATAAACAAATTCTAAAAATTCTAATATATAAATTTGTATAAATATCTATATATTGCACTTACAAGTGCCCAGCTGATCACTTACATAAGATAGATACATCTCGCTAAATGTAATAACCTAGTTGCGAATCCGTCTAGTCCGTAGTAGGTATAGATAGGTACCTATCCATTTATACAAAAAGTGTTGCACACGTAATGGTGCAAAATGCAGTATCTGCAATAATGCTTCTGTTTTGGCAGAATAATTTCCTAATTACATACATCATACGTTAGATTATGAAAAGTTACGCAAAATCATATTATAACATGTAATAAATAGTTTGATTCTTCAGAAATGGTGGTTATCATTAATTTATATTTCGTTGAGCGTTCCACTAGATCAGCTACATACACCAGCATTTAATCACCTAAAAAGTTGGAAGACATGTGCCAGAAAGGAGCCTCTGGGGCGCACTTTAATCCTTTCACCACACTGGTTTAAAAGAACTAGTGACATGATAAGAATAACTAGTTATGGTAAGAAGAAATAGGAAATTCAAAATGACAAAACAAAGTTTACATAAAGCAATTTTCTTTACTGCTTTTTAGTAAGAAACTACTTTATGTAAACCTTTGTGTTGTCATTTTAAATTTCCTGCAGTAACATTAAATCGAAACATCGTTCACTGACGAAACAATCGTAATTATGAGAGGTTTATGATTTTCGCAGAAATCTCAGATTCAACGGTACCTGACTACGTACCTACATAAATGTCGGAATAGTTCTAACCTCAGTACCTCTGTGGGGTCTTTTACAATGCACGGTAGAGGACCACATAGCTGTGTTGATCGACGCACATCGAACACTCTATTATATAGTATTTAGCATATCATATTAGCGTAACGGTTAAGTTAGTTAATATACACTTTATATCTTTTCACCAGCATCTTATCTTATTATTCTTATTAATCATCCCTCCCTCAAAAACCAGTATGGTCCCGTACATGTGTTAAGAGTTCCAGAGAAAGACACGATGGCATTAAGAAACAGTCAATGGCCGTAGCTGTTGACTATTTGTTTGTGTGCGCCATTGTGCACCAAAATACTTAATTATAATAATAATAATAATAATATTGCCAGACATTTTACACAACATCATCTGGCCCCAAAGTAAGCAGAGCTTGTGTTATGGGTACCACATGATTGATATACTACTTATATACTTTTTTTTGTAAATACATACATATTAGGTATACATAGAAACACCCAGACCCGAGACAAATACTCGCAGATCATACAAACATTTGTCTCGCGCCGGGAGACAACCCGCAACCTTTTGCGTCACAGAGGTCGTCATAAATATAGTATACAGCAATAAACAATAAATATATTGACCAAGCGCATGTGAATACGCACAGTGAAGGTTACAAAACAGTATAAATGTATGGAGTTTTTCCATTTTTACAAATCGGCCATTTAATTAATGGTCTTTGCAATTTCATAAATCACTTATTTTTATTATCATCATCACCCTTTTTTAGCACAGTTACACAGCTACAATCAGTTAGCGATAAGACCGCACATTGTACTACCGACTAGCAAAACATTGTTATTTTTTTCTACTATGCCAATGTATTTACGGTGTGAAATAAAGTATTTTCTATCTATCTATCGATCTAAACTGTTCATGAAACCTCTTAATATCATAATATGTTATACAATTTGCAAATAGCAGCTGCAAGTCTCTAATAAGAACTAACAACAGGTAATTTGTCCCGTAGTTCCAGGTAACTTTAGCTCTATACCTTTCTATTCTTTCTAGATCTTTCCATATGCTCTTTTTTATTAAATACTAGGGAACCGCCCGGCTTCGCACGGGTGCAATCTCTTTTGATTCTACCCGTGATTTTGATTGTCGTATTTGAACAAAAAGCGATTATTGTAACATAACTATAATAGTTTGACATAACGTTTAACGTGGATAATGCTGTGTACTACAAAACATGTAGTACATTATTTTATGTACCATCGATAGTTTCTTCAGCGCTCGCCGAATAATGACTTTTATAGCCACTTTTTTGGTACCTTGGGTTACATTGTTGCAGCTTTCTTAGGTATCTCTATTTAATTTCAATTAAACTACATGTTACACTGCTAATGTAGCTTACAGGTAAAATATTTTTTAAACAAACAAACATACAAAAATGAATCTTTTCTCACACGTGTCGTAAGCCGGATGTGGATCGATCACATTATCGATACAAAGTGGTTTTTTGCAAAGTGATTCCGGAGCGTGTCTTTAATCCTCTTCGAATTGCGAGGCCGCGACACTGGCGTTTAGCGATTCTTCAAAAAGCCAATTGATGATTATTTTCGTCTAAGTTTTATAGCAGCCATCAAACTCGTAACATTCATAATACAATAATTTCACATTATTCATTCATATGAACAACAATACAAAATTATATGAAAAGTGACTTTATATAACCCATAGAAAAGACATAAACGCGCTCCGATACTGCACAATATGTTGTTGATTTTACTTCTTCATTACACATGTTCTTTTACGTTCTCTCTACGTCAAGCCTATGACCTACTTGAGGTGAAGGATACAAATTGGCTTAGAGCATTTTAAGGCTTTTATATAGCAGATTTACAAAGTAAACCCTGGCTAGTAATGTTCTACACCAAAAAACTAGTAGGTATGTAGGTACTTCGGTATAAGGTATTGTGTAAATCTGTAAAGTAAGCATCTCTTGTCTAATGGCTTCATCAAATCGTCAGGACAGTTGCGCAGGCGCCTCCTCGCAGTGAAAGTTCATGCGGGGAGGGGGCGGCTATATGAGACAGGTCGCTGCGCGCGCGGATCACTCCTGCCCAAACTAACAGGTGAGACCTTACTATTACACACCTAAAATAGGTCGTATACGTCAGATAGAAATATGCATCTAGATAATTTGAAATGTTTTTGTAAATTTAATTGATTGCGTTAGATCGTATGTCACGACTCTCCGCCCACTGTTCAGTGACCATCGCAAACCTTCTGTGAAAAGTGGTTAGTGCAAGTGTGGTTTATTCGTATCTATTCAATTTGTAATTTTGTATGCCCAAGATATTAAAATCATAATATTAACCCGGAATCTGTATGTATAAAGATCTTGGGTAAAGTTTAGTTGTCGAATTCAATTTCCCATCCCCTTGTGAAGGCACTACGCGTATGTATTTTGTCACGTCGCATCGCAATGTAAAAGTAGAAATGTGTGTACTTAACTGATTAAAGTACTTTCAGTGTTGCATTGCTCTAAATATACTTATAATTATACTTCACTGATACTTTAAATATACGACAAAATGATTTCAAATAGAGTGCTTAACACACATTTTTTTTTCTTTTAGACGTTAAAAATACAAATACAAAACTTTCTTTATTCAATAAAATCAAAAGGACCGCTTTGAATCGTCTTCATGCTAGTGAATCTAGGTGCCGGTTCCTTCTAACCCCAGTTCAAGAAGAATCCGGTAAGAAACTCGTCTGGTAATAGAGTTATTTATCTAAGTTTTAAAAGCAGCCGAATCGCATGAACAAGAGTCAGGGGTTAGATTGCTTATGTAACCACCGCAGAAATCGAGACATTGCATTGCTTGATATCAGTTTTGTAAGTGGTTATGTGCGAGGAAGTGTCTGAAAATTCATTTAGACTAGCCAAAACTACTTTATCTAAACCTGTATTTTCATTAATTGATAAATTTTTGCTACTTTTAACACTTTTTTTTTTAAACTATAAAACTATATTAAATAGATATACATTATAACAAATACCTACTCGAAAAGTCAAAAACCTTATTTTTTTTCCAAACGTGATTTGATAAATGGCTTGAACATCTTCTGAATGCTGGGTATAAAATTTCAAGTCTTCTCCTCAGACTTCGAGTAAAGCATCATGCAGTCCTACGTACTCTGCCTGTTGGTGGTGGTGGCGGCAGTGGGCGCTGCCCCTCAGCGCGAGGGAGCTGCCTACACCAAGGAGGCCATCAAGCAGGCGCAGAACACCCACCTTATACCTCATGATGCTGTCATCCAGAAGGTAAGGGATCAATATCGTGACATGGAAAGAGTTATGGTGCATAATCCAGCATCTTCCTCTATGACACTCTTAATTTTGCATGACTTAATTTTATTCATGCTCGAAGTCAAAGCTCAAATCTGCACTCTCTAGTCTGCACCAGAGACTTGATTCTATTTCTTCGACAACATATATTACATTTGCCTCCCAAATCCGGTTCATATTTTCGTTCATATACGTACCTACTTAGTCATGACAGTGCAGCAAAGTTCTTGAGAAGTTTTTGTGTTCAATATTGTGATAAAAAGCATAAGGCAATAAATAGTCACGTTAGGCAACGAGTTTAGATAATTATCTTTACGACTAAGTGCAGTAACGTACAGTTCGTTGTTTATCTAACTTTCCATCATAGCTGTCAGCTAGCACACGACGTTCTTCATAGATCATTATCTGCTCAGAGCAACAATCTCACAGATACAAACCGTTTACTCATCTTAAATCATGACTTCCTGATCTTAGAGCCTTCCATGCACGTTGAATCCGTTATGACATAGCATTACTTGAACAACTTGTAAATAGTTAAATTGATTCATGAGCACCCACCCATTTCTAGCTACGGTGCAATAGCGGAAATGCTTTTGTATGAAAGCAAACTTTAAACTTAAGCTTTACATCCCCAGGTTCAAGAAGGTATTGAACTAGCGGCCTACGAGTCCATCCCCGGGAACCAGAGAATCAACTTGTACGAGATCCTCGGAGATCAGGTCCCTTCAGAAGTCATCAACAACCTCCAGGGCCAGATCGACAAGGTCGGCCGCCATTAGTGCGATCGCTGGGATCTAGGAGCTAGTTTTATATACGTGTTCTAATAATGGAGCTCACAATGGATCACAATGGAAGGAGGAGCCGGAGCTGTTACTTTAGTATTTATCACTGTTATTCTAAAAGATTGATTTCTTATTTATTGGTGATGCAAGTCCAGACCGTGGATGTGATATTGTGCAACACCTTTTATACTTTTGTACATAAGTAATAAATTTGGCCGTGATGTCCACAAGCTGGTTTTGTTTTACGTAACCTTTAGGGCGATACGACAGTGATAGAATCGAATGTGAATCGTGATCAGGTTGCGTAAGGTTGGGTTTTGTGCGGTAACAAACGTGCAGTGAGTGACATAATAGTTAATCTGTTGTATATGCATAGCTCATCGTATTGGTTGGACTATCGAATGTCACTTCCAATTAGGATAATAAAGTTAAGGTAAGTAAATGTGATTAAGATCACACGATAGTATTTCATAGTGTATGAAACCTCGCTAGTGTATGAAAGGAACCTCTGAGGCACACTTTAATCCTCTCACCAGAGTTCTAAATAACTAGTGACACTATAAGAAGAAGAAGAAGAAGAAGTACCCCGCTAGCTGATTATGTGATGAAGGCTAATCTTTAGAACGAGTTTTTCAAAAATAATTGGTGAGATTGGTATTCTCTGGTATATAAGTGAAGCAATCAATAGGTCGATACACTCGACACAACAACGCATGTTTCTAATAAAATTAATGTAAATAGATATATTCCGGGATATATATATGTAAATGTGAAACAGCTCTTGTTTACATCAAGCCGTGACGATTCTATTAATGTTGTAGGTTGGTAAAACGAGAACGGACGGAAACGAATAGAAAGTAAAAAAACGATTAGGCTTCGAGTCTATATCAAATATTATTCACAATAATTGAGGCTATTAAACACTCTCCGATCAATAGTACTCGTATGTATCTAATGAAATAAGAATCAATATAAATGATTGTGAAATAATTGGATTTGTTTAGATGATAGTGGATGAGATGTATCCGCAACCTGCGACAGGTAAACGCAGATAATGTCATGTCAGATACAGTAACTACACTCGCGAGCTTTAAACTGGAATCGCTTCATCGCGAATTGATGAAGACAATTTTTTACAATTTCTGTCCAATGAACTATTGATTGATATATATCATTTGAAAGGTAATTTTATTAACTATCAAGCTCTTTTGACATTTTAGCCAATAAGTATTCGCCTTGTGCCATGGACGTAAAAAGAAAAAACTTCAATTTTTCAGACATACACCAATTGCTTGAAAGTCTTGAAATCCTTTAAAAAGCGACCAAGTGCGAGTCGAACTCACGCACCGAGGGTTCCGAAAAACCTGTAGGTATATAAGCAAAAGTTCACCCATCACGACAATCGAGTCATAGTTATGGTATTTTTTATTGCAAAATGAAATCTATCTAAAAATTTACGGTATTCGCAATTTTTCTTTTATCTGTGCTATAAGACGTTGCTTCGTACCAAATTTCAAGGTTCTGAGTTCACGGGAAGTACCCTGTAGGTTTTGATTCCCTTGCGAATATCGAAAATTTGCTGAAATTTACGGCATAAACGGCTGTATCTTTTGATTGCGTTGGCTTAGAAGTTTGTTTTTTTTTCACAGCTTTAAGGGACAGTAGACTTACATATTTGATTGACAAAGAATTTGACAAAGTAAGGTTTCCGTTTTTTCCTTTCGAGGTACGGAACCCTAAAATATGTGATATAACTAAAAATTTAAGGTTTTTGGAATGTTTCCTTTATAAGTGCTATAAAACATTGCTTCATGCCAAATTTCAAGATTCTAGGTCGACTGGAAATACCCTTTAGGTTTGATTCCCTTGCGAGTAGTTGCGAGTTTGAAAATATGCGACTTAAATTGCTGTTTCTTTTGATTGCGTTGACATAGAAGTTTTATTTTATTACAGCTTAAAGACCTTAAAGGCTTAAAGGCTTAAAGCTTAATAGACCTGAGTATTTGATATGAATTTCAATTTAATACCTCTACGCGTTCATGAGGAAAGGGGTAATAAGTTTAAAATTATTAAAAATATTTTTATTATAATGATGTAACTAAAAAATTACGGATTTCGTAATTTTCTCTTTATCTGTGCTATAAGACGTGGCTTCGTAACAAATTTCAAGATTCTGAGTTCACGGGAATTACCCTGTAGGTTTTGATTCCTTTGCGAGTGTCGAAAATTTGCGGAAATTTGCGGCATAAAGGGCTGTATCTTTTTAATCAATCTTAAAAGTTTGATTTTTTCACAGCTTTAAGGGACAGTAGACCTGAGTATTCAATATAAATTTCAGCTTGATACTTCCACGCGTTCCTGAGAAAAAGGGTCTTGACAACAGACGGACGGACGAACAACAAAGTGATCTTATAAGGGTTCCGTTTTTTCCTTTCGAGGTACGGAACCCTAAAAAGTGGGCGTTTATGAAAATTGGTCATCAGTCCAATGTTTTACTTTACTGGGAACAGTTGAACTTAAGAAAAATTTATACCACAGCCACAGAAGCCGCTCTAATCGTCAGTTTGCTCGCTCGATCACTTAGATTGGGATATGGAGCAATGGAGTCGAGTCCTGTTCTCGGACGAAACCAAAATGTGCCTACATGGTAGCGACCGTCGCCGTAGAGTCTATAGGAGACCGGGACCGGGAGTGTTTTGCGGAAACAGTGGTATACTATGGTAAACAGTGGCATTGAAGCAAAATCAGAGCTAATTTTCATACCTTGTGGCGGTCGGGGAGACGGACTTACCGCAAAAAGATACATCAACGACATTCTTCTAGGCCATGTGCTCCCATACGCCGGGTTTATTTAACGAAAATTTCCTGCTAATGCACGATAATGCCCGCTGCCACACCGCTGCAGTGACTAGACAGTACCTAGAAGATGTCAGCATTCCCACACTAGACTGGCCAACCCTCAGTCCTGACTTGAACCCAATCGATCAAATGTGGGATAAAACGGCGGGTACCAAGAAGATATCCAGCTCCGGCGTCGATAGACCTGAAAACTGCTTTAGTCGAAATCTGGCAGGAAATCCCACAGGATTCCATCAGGAAACTCATTAGGTCAATGAAAAAACGTTTACCAGCGGTCATTAGTGCCAGGTGGGTATCACCAAATATTGAGGAGGTTTAACACAAACATTCTAAATAAAAATTAAATTTTTCATATTACTTGCCTATTCATTTAGACGTCCACAACTTCAACCAATTGCAATAATTCCCTAGGTAGGAAATTTAATTAATTTAAATCTCCTTGATATCACTTGAAAGCTAACAAAATTACCTGTCAAATGATATACCACAATTCATAGTTATTGTTATAGCATACAATTTGTAAAAATAGTCTTGAACAACTCGCCATTGAGCGGTTCCAGTTTAAAGCTCGCAAGTGTAGTTTCCCATCCATATGATAGACTTTAATCGATCGAAAGGTCCTGTCAGTGGTAATGAAAAGGCTTTATAGGGATTCCTGTATATTTTTATTGCTTGTATATTACGTTTCTTTAAGAATATATTTAGTCATTGTGAAATGTGTAAGTACCTATTATCTACGAGATGTATAAGGAACACAAATGGATAAGCAAGTACCTAACGATCCACAAAGCAATGGACATGTTACAATAGATATTTTAACAGGCAGTTATAGAACGAAGTAGAGTCATAACAAAGCCAAAACAAAACTATCAACCATGCAGTGGCGTTATCTTGTAGAAGATTTGAAGACTCCCAGTAACACATGAACCGCAGCAATGCGCAAGCTAACGACGAAGTCCACTTATACGGTGAGTTTTAAACTCATTTAACAGATGGCGCTGGCGCTACTGAGAAGCTAAGATTTTGGTTTCGTGTCCCCATCTAGGTACCGACTCTTGCTTTCTGTATTTTTATACTGTTTATTATATATTATTATATATTATTATGTGACACATGTTTAATGTTCATTTATAGTCATGTGCTTATATGTCAGCAAGTGTAGTTTAGTAATTTCAGGTTTAGGTATGTCTTTTGAAAATAACTATTAAATTATGTATAATTCTACTCTACTATTATATTTAGTATATTGCGGAAACTATGTTCAGGATGTCCGTGAAGTCAATATTGGCCTTAGCGGAAGGGCAGCGCTGCAGCGCTGCAGCTGAGGGCCATCACAACCACTCAGTCCTCACTCATTTGTTTTTCTTCTTTGTTAAGTTTGAGTCATTAGTGTTTTTTTGTATTTATATTGAGACATCATAGTGGTGGTTTGAATAAATTATATTTCGTTCTTTCTGACAAAAGTCGTACAAACAAGTCCTAAAGTCCTTTCAAGAACTAAGCCGTTATTTGATTTGAGCAAGAGGTTCATATAACGGATAAGTTCTGGAAAGCTATGCTCAATAATAGGACAATCGACTGTGGCCTTTTACACTATTGAGCTCAGTCAGTGAATGACAATCAACGCAGCGCCTAATAAATAAATATTTATTACAAATACCGTATTTTGCCTTATAAGGTATCAAAAACGATCTAGGCCTACCAGAAAATGGCTCATAACGTAGGTTCATCCGCATACCTCTATTGGCTCAAAGAGAAAAAGCTTTATACCTAAGTTGTGTTTCATTTCCTCCAATTATGAAATATTGCTCTGAGTCCCAGCTCTCCACAATTATCCCTAGTCAGACACCGAGTAGCGAAGGTGTGTGGAGAATGCACGTTAGGCTGGCTGCACACGACTCGGTTTGATCGCTCGCGTCAAAGACTTGCGTATATTTTACGATGTATAACAATTGTTATTTAAAGTTTTAATTATAGCTTGATATTTATATCTTATAAGTTAGAAGAATAAATCAACTATGTAGAGCAGAGGACAGGAATTAAAAATTGTTTAAAACAGAAGATGTAGTGGAATAATGGTTTAAAATATAAGAAGAAGATTAACAGGTTAAGGAGAAGAGAAGAATATGGAAAAAAAACTAATGCAACTTTACCTAAATGCAAAAATGCAACCACATTTATTTTAGTTTCTTATAGCCTGAGATAAATGCGTATTTTAGACGAATAATTTATAAATAAAAAATCTGCGTTAATATCATCAAGTTACATGAAACAGGCATAGTGCAAACCCCCTATAACAGTGTTTTTTACAAAGAGTAATCACATTACATTATAACATTACTTAGAAAACAGTCCATTAATTAAAATAACTCTTTTACTTCTGCAAACACTAAGTACAGCTAATAGAATTAACACGGTTTTACCCTTCACTTAAGAGAATTAACGCTACTGGAATTATTTCTATTAGGGATAATTGCTGAGTCCAAAGTACGTGACGGCGAAACGCGCGTTTTTTGCGCGGTCGTTAATTTTAATAGGCGGCGTGGTGAGTGTCAGTTGCCGTGTCCCGTCTCGGAACTAACGGTCGCGCGGTGTGAGGCCGCCCTTAATTGTGATGGACTTATAATTAAAACAAAAACTATTTGTTCTATATGCTGCTGTTTGATGTATAGCGTGACCGTGATCATGTAGGGTGCCAACGGAAAATATACATGGTTCTATTAGAATCTTATTTCTTTTAGAAAAAAATATAATTCTAATAATTCAATTTTTTTTTAGTTCTATTAGAATCTTATCTTTTGACGACCTCTGTGGCGCAGTGGGCAGTGTGCTGTCGGCAGCGCAGTGGACTGTGACGCGGAAGGTTGCTGGTTCGATTCCCGCGGCGGGACAAATGTTTGTATGGTCTGCAAGTATTTGACTTGGTGTTTCTATGTATAATATGTATGTATTTACAAAAAAAAGTATTTAAGTATAAATCAGTCATGTGGTTCCCATAACACAAGCTCTGCTTACTTTTTGGGGCTAGATAATGTTGTGTCAAATATCCGGCATTATTATTATTTTATTATAAATATATACGGGTATTTATCGCGTTTATTTACCTATTTTTCCCGTATATATTAATAACAATGTATTCTGATCGTGTAAGTTTAAAAAACTTTATTATTATTGTTATTATTATTATGAAATGAACAAAATACTTAATAGAAAATAAACCTTAACCGAAACAACAAAGTACTTCCTATACTAAAAGTACGATTATGAACAATGTACTAGTTAGTACCTATTGATAGCATTGTTTTGCACAAGACCCGCATTTAGATGTCGACTTTCACAGATCTAAAAATATTACTTACTAGGTATTGAAAATAAAAATAAATAAGTATTTATTTTTATTACTTATTTATATTTTTTTACTTAGTTTGGTCTGGGTTTGTATATATAATATGTAATATAATATAATAATTACAAAATGGAAAAAAAAGTATATAGGTAGTTTATCAGTCATGTGGTAGCCATAACACAAGCTCTGCTTACTTTAGGGCTAGATGATGCTGTGTAATATGTCCGGCATTATTTTTATTATTAATTATGTAAGAATGTCGCTTATTAAAGTTTTAGTCGAAACAGCGTCAGTAGTGATCAGGACGCGACTCATAGATTGGACAGGACAGGATCGGAGGACATATATTTCGAGGACCCTGCAAAAATCATCAAGCGCATTTTAACGAACAGGAAAAGAAAACGAAAAAACCAATAAGATGCCATTACTGCCTTTAGAACTGTCACTTTACTATAAACTAAGTACCTAGGTAGTTTGTGAATAGGGATTATGATTCCCATTAGATAAGTTATAATTATAATCATCATTATTAAAGTCTTTATGCTAGGAGATTCCAGTTTCCAGTTTCATCCAGATCGGTCTTAGTAGGTTTGGCCAACGCGGCGTGGGTAAAAAGGTAGTAAGGTACTTAATGCTGCGTACGTATGTTACTTTTTGCAAAAAGCTTCAGTCTGTGCACGTTCCTCGCACGTGAGAAGAGCTCATCAGTCAGCCGCGAAGCCTCTCGGAGGGCTTCAGTGCAGCGTGGACAGTCGCCGGCGCCGCTCGCTCGCCATGCCCGCTCCCGCTCCGCTCGCCGCGCCGCTCGCCGCTCTGTTCGCCGCGATCGCGCTCGCAGGTTCGCCATGCAAATCGCCGGTCACCGACCCCAGTGATATATGCGAAGGATACCTAATACCACTCATTTTTTATTGCCTTTTGCGTTCGAACGAGCCTAATTTATGGTATCATTGAGAAGGTTTAGCTTCCTTTTGCGGATTTTATTTCATTGAATTCAATCAGTTAAAAGTTCAATGTCCTTTACCTATCGTTTTCTAGTTTCCTGATTTACATTAAATATCTGCATAATATATTGAATAATTTATAATCGCAGTTCGTTCTTATCACACAGCTGCATCAAGTTCATTGCTTTGTTTCGTGAGAATCCGTTGGCTTCAAATATTTAATTAGTGAATTTTTATATCAACAAAGGAGCTTTGGTATGTTTGTAGCAATATGGCAATTAAAACAGTTGGGTAAACTACTTATGTTAATTGATTATATATGATGTTCTTCAAAAGTCCCAATTATAAAATAATCTCATAGTGATACTAAACCATTTTGAGACACGTTCTCCTAGATAATAGTAGTATGAACAAACTAACGGTTTGTGAGCTGTGTTTCAAATGAGTCAATGTATTTTACACATCACACGATTTCCAAGTACGTAATGAAGAACTAAAACAATGGGTGCGGATAGCACCGCACCGCAGCGCACCGCTGCGCCCGCGCCGCCGTCTATGCGCCCGCGCCATACAAAAGACATGAACGCGCGCGCACACCGCTACGAAACTCTTGACCACGACCGGCCGTGTCAATGCGCTTTGTCAACTTTGATTAGCTCTTCAACGGTCTCATTATTTCCTTAGTAGCGGTTAAATTAGCCGTAATAAACAGCTAATTTAACCCGGGTTATATTATCCATTATATTATAATAATACACATATTAATACACTTACACGGGTTTACTTAATGCAAAGACAAAGTCAAAGACCGTGTAAGAAGCTAATGTTAATCCGATTTTAACTCAAAACATAAACAATAGTTCACGTGTTCTTACTAGGAACCACATAGAGTAAGCGAAGCCTTTTGAAAATGAAATATGTAAAATTACAGTCTTGGTGGAGTTGGTTTACAATAGCGTAATTTCGTACATTTTCTTCTCTCCTTCTAAGCTCAGTGTGTTAGACTTTAGAGTGCAAGCTTTGTGATGTTAAACCGAGTCCTTGGCTATTGTGTGTGTTCTAGTGACACTGACCTGTGGCGAAAGTGGGCCGAAGATAGCTGCTTGGCTTGTCACGCTTTGTTACTAAGTAAAAAATTGTTTCCTTCTTCCTTTTTCAATTTTAGAACAATGGCTCGCCTAAGTAGCACAGCTTATATAATTAACGAGCAAAAACGTAATTCACTCACAGAAATACCCAGGGGGGACTGATTTACAAAATCCGGTTATTTCGTAGGCTTATCTATGGAAATATGAATGTTTAGTATGGACTATAAACGACAGCAATCACAAAAAGTCAAAAGATGATTTATTCAATACAATCACAAGGATCACTTTGTAACGTCTTACATACTAGGTGAATTTAGGTGCCAATTCATCCTAACCCAAGCTCGAGAAGAATTGGCAAGAAACTCGTCTTGGTCCTAGCGCTTTTTTATATGATCCATCTTATAACTACCTTAACTACGAAATACTAATACAAGAGAGTTTATACATTTCAAGTGTGTCGGTTAACTGTCTGACGGCAGAGCGACATGAGGCCATGCATTCTTATCAATAATATAGTCATCTATATTATAATAAGCTTTCTTCAAAAGACTACCTTTAATGTATGCTTTAAATTTCTTAATAGGTAGTTTAGTAGCATTTTCAGGAAGCTTATTATAGAAGCGCACTGTGTTCCCCATAAATGACTTATTATCTTTTTCTAGTCGAAACCTAGGGATGTATAATTTATGTTTATTCCTAGTTTATTCCACATAACTTGCCATCTCCCAAACTTCCGTTCGAACGTGTTCTCTAATCATAAGAAAATATTGATTATGTTAATTTACATTTTCTCTATATATAAAAACTAATCGTTGTGTGTTGGACTCACAAAAACACGAAAATGGCTCGAACGATTTTTTTTGTTCGCCTCAATACTGCGTTGGTTTACAATTAAATCAATGTTTTGTGGTTCATCGAGTCATCTAGTAGTAAATAAATATTTGTAGACAATTCATCTAACCTTAAACTAAATAAAGCGTGTAATATGATTTGTACCAGATGACTAATGGTATACTTATAATACTAAATACATACTTATCTCGTTAGGTAGGTGACACCTAATAATACCCAAAACCATAGCAAACATGTGTATCACACAAATGTTTGCATCGAACCGACAACCTACGCCGCAGAAAGCAGAATGACTATCGACTAAGCAGTCATGTATTTATCAGTTTTCGAGGATATGGTTAGGTACTTGTAGTAGGTAGTGAGTCTCGGCAATGAATGAACAACACAACTTTTGGCTACACCGGTCGAGTGAAGCAAGTGGGAATAAGTAATGTGCGAAAAACAAAGTCATTTCATTTCTTCAACAAACTCGTTCATTTGTTTGTTTTAAAAACATGTTTGCCATTATCGTAGTCAAAATTACTTTGCGTTTTCTACGGAGGCCTTTGGGCAGCCTATTAATTTCAGTCGCCATAGTTGGTTACTGACTTTTATACCTACCTATGAAGTAAGTAGTTACTGTCGTGCACTATTTTCGAACCATTGTTGGGCACATTTTTTTTAATGTTTAGTTGGTCTGTTGTGCAGTTTGTGTGTTGGTATGTGCCTTGGTAAGTACATAAGTTCGTATTTTATTGCATTGTTTTATTATTATTTTGTTATACTGTCATAATCTCTCTGCCCTTATTGGGCAAAACATGTTTCCTTCTTCTATTTCCCTCTATCAGGCATCCTCTCAGAACTCATACATTTCTTATTCATATCGTCTTTCTCACAATCCATCTTTTATTTAGCTCATATACATTACGAAAAGTCTGATGAAAGGCTTGTAGATTTTCCCCTTAACTTTAAGAGTCATCCACGGACCACACGTAGTTCCTGTGACGGGTTGCCATTTTATCTATCCCTCATTAATTATGTTTTTCACGTCCCGGTCTTGCCGTGTATGAGTGAACCGAGGTAAATCAAATTAGGCTGGATGTAATACACCATCTAAGGCAATACGTTTAAGGCAATTGGAGAGAAACTGAAAGGACCAACAAAATTGCAAAACAGATATTCCGTTTTTGTCCTACTTATATTCAAACCGGCATTCTCCGATCTCTTTCGCCATTTACCCAGTTCGCTCCGTACTTTAGTTGCATCTTCTCCCACAAGGACAATGTCATTTCAAGGTCCTTCTGTATGTCTACTACTGATACTACTGCTATGCCAAGCGAGCTTAAGAGACCTTAATTAGCTTTC
Organism: Lampropteryx suffumata; assembly: GCA_948098915.1. Classification (NCBI taxonomy): domain Eukaryota; kingdom Metazoa; phylum Arthropoda; class Insecta; order Lepidoptera; family Geometridae; genus Lampropteryx; species Lampropteryx suffumata. Next base: position 20,872,847 of record OX402546.1, read on the forward strand.
GACAGATTTTTTAAACCTCAATATAAAAAATAGTTTTTTTTAATAGCTTCCCCATTGCTCGAACCCAACCACCCTCCTTTTCCCTTCGTGCACATACATGTCCAGTCGAAGTCGATTATTTTTGTTCCTGTCAAACTCTTCATCACGTCACTTCGACCAAGTATCTTGGCGTTCACATAGTTTACTCTCTTAGACCTCTCACATTGAGAATACTATAGCTAGACTACGCAAAACTCATATTCCTCTTTAAGAACTTAAGAAATGTTAACGATTCTCACTGTTTGAAGATAGTATACTTTGCTCTCGCACAGTCCGTCTTGAAATATTGCATCACTGCATGGGGCAGTTGCATCAAAATCAGATGCTTAGGAAAGAAACCAAGGAAATTCCAAATTAACCATGTTTTACAACAAAGCAACAAAAAGTTTTTAATGTTAAGTAACTGTTTGTCTTAGCTACTGTTTTACGTCAGCACCGGCACTAGTTTTTGACTTTAAACTCTTTGAAAATAAACGTCGCTCAGACATTGTGTGCAAGACTCTACCGCACAGAACAGCTATAGCTAGCCGCCACTTCTGTTATCTAAGCTCCCCACTGAAAAAGCTATAGAAATTTACTCCATCCCTGGAATCAAATGTAAAATCAAATATTGAAATCGGCTTTTATTTCTTTGATATGAACAAACAGAAAATCTCCTCAATCCTTTCTCATAAATACTAAAGTCATGTTACAAATACACGCACACCCACACATACACACACACACACACATATACACACACCATAAGCTTTTTTGAATCCATTCATTAAAGTTTGTCCTACACCTTGGCCCTAGCTACCATAACTGCCGCTTAAGGTTTTGTTTGCACTCCATCAATACAGAGTCCTCTCTTTCATAATGCCATTTTCAATACTATTCCATTCCATACAATGCCTTATTCTTTTCTTTCAGAACCTTATGCACTTCTTCATTTCACCTTCGTGTAGCGTTTTCTATTTTTCATTTACCTTTGGTTACCCCAAAAACATCCTTCACTACGCTTCTAATACATGTTGCCAATTCATTGCAGCATTAATTTACAGACTCCTCTGCTAAACTTTTCCTTTCTATCTAATTATGTACCAGTCGCACTAGAAATTTAAGTGCATAATCACTATTTTCTATTAGGTGCCATTTGGTTTTAGGTCGGGGCCTTGATTTGTTTGACTTGCATTCTTGTTTCTGCCAGTAATAGTCTATGCTCAGAGACAAAGCTCTCACACGGTATGACTTTGCAGTCCTTTACTGATTTGATGCTATTTTTTGACGTGTTAACGTCTTATAAATCGATGAACGCCCGGATGCACGCACGAAAAATTATCACGTTCCGCCTGAGCCGAGCGTGCAAACGAGAGCGCGGAACAAGCGATGTAGGCACGATCGGTTCATCAATGTTTTCTTATAACGTTATCACATTTTTTTTTATCTAAAGCTACTTAAAGCCACTGGGGAGAGTTTATGAGGTATCAATGGTTTTAAATATCATTCTACCACCAATTATGGCCGGCTTGTAGAATGATACGCTGACACTCCACCCCATACACTTTACGGGGTGTATAGTATACGTTATTTTGTTACACAGTGACGTGACAAGAATCCTTTAGCGCATGATTATTTGATATCAAGTTCACACAATCATCGTTTTACATAGAGTCAAAATTAAAAAAAAAACAATATTCAATATCACTTTATTCAATACAATCACAAGGATCACTTTGAATCGTCTTCTTACATGCTAGTGAATCTAGGTGCCGGTTCCTCCTAACCTCAGTTCAAGAAGAATCCGGCAAGAAACTTGTCTGGTCTTAACACTTTTTTGTATGGCCCTTGACAATTTTGTCACGGATGCCGAGTCGAGTTGGAGCAGATTCATCCCAAGCTTTTTTGTCATCTAAATAATCAGATATTTTATAATATGCTTTAATAGACAGTTTCTGTTTTATTACGTTTTTAAATTTGCCAATCGACAAATTTAACACGTCGCTTGGGATCTTGTTATAAAAGCGTACACATTGCCCTATAAAAGACTTATTAACTTTAGCGAGCCTAACAGTGGGAACAGCGAGTTTATCTTTATTTCTAGTGTTAATACTATGATTATCGCATTTTTTTTTGAATAAATGAATATTTTTGTGCACATACATTACATTTTCGTATATTTACTGACAAGGCACTGTCATAATATTAATTTCTTTAAACTTATCTCTAAGTGATTCTCTGGGGCCCATGTTATAAATTGCACGAACAGCCCTCTTCTGCAACACAAATATGGTGTTGATATCAGCAGCACTCCCCCACAACAAAATGCCATAAGACATAATGCTATGAAAGTAGCTGAAGTAAACGAGTCTAGCGGTATCTACGTCGGTAAAATGACGGATCTTTTTAACAGCGTATGCGGCAGAGCTGAGTCTCTTCGACAATTTATCTATGTGCGGGCCCCATTGCAGCTTATTATCTAAAGTAATACCTAAGAACACTGTGGTGTCGACGAGATCTATCTTTTCGTTTTTAATTTTTACATTAGCTTTCACCTGTTTAACATTGGGCAGTATAAAACGAATGCATTTCGTTTTTTTCTCGTTAACTAATAAGTTGTTTACATTAAACCATGTTACAACTTTAGAGATTGCATTGTTTACATCGTCAAGATTAGTAAGTCGTCGCTTTAATTTAAAAGTGACGTGTCATCAGCAAACAGTACAATCTCGTGATCATCCTTTACAAGTTTAGGTACATCACTTATATAAATTAAAAACAAGAATGGCCCGAGTATTGATCCTTGTGGTACACCCATTTTTACCATAGACCCTGGAGAACGCTTTCCATTTACATCTACTCGTTGTGTTCGGTCACTTAAGTAGGATGTGAGAAGCTTAAGTGAAACTCCCTTAACACCATAGTGTTAAGGGTTTGCTGATTAGAGTTTCATGGTAACGCAATCAAAAGCTTTCGACAGATCACAAAAAATACCTAAGGCATCGCGTGATTCCTTCCAGATATCAAAAATATGTGATATTAACTCAACACCGGCATCAGTCGTTGAGCGTCCCTTTATAAATCCGAATTGTTTACTCTCTATTAAGTTGTTGGTATTAAAATGCCGTTGTAATTGGTTTAGTATAAGTTTTTCAAATATTATACTAAATGTAGGAAGAACTGATATAGGTCTAAAGTTACTAGGATCGGAATGACTACCTGATTTAAATAGAGATATGATCTTGCTATGTTTCATTAAATCAAGAAATACTCCACTGTCAATACATTGATTAAATATGAAAGCTAGATCTGGTGCAATAATGTCAATTAATGGTTTTATAACACTGACAGAAATGTCCCAGAGATCAGTTGTCTTTTTTACATTAATCATTTTGAATGCCTTGATAATATCGTTTTTGTCCACATGTTCAAAGTAAAATTGTGTGACACATTCAGGTAAACTATCTTTTAACAATGATTCTGCTACTACATGAAAAGAGTTTAAAGACTTTGTAGTGGAGACTGGAATATCAGTAAAAAAAGTTTCAAATGCCTTTGCTACATCGATATCTTGCTTAATGATATTATTGTTGATATTTAAATTTATTACACTATTATGAGTTTTGGATTTTCCGGTCTCACTATTAATTATTTTCCAAGCTGATTTTATTTTATCTTGACTGTTTTTAATTTTTGAACTTAAATACTGAGATTTAGCAAAGCGACAAACATTTTTAAAGATTTTTGAGTAATTTTTTACTTTTTCTTTAAACTCTTCACTAAAGTTATACCGTTTTCACTGTACAATTCATACAAGGTACGCCTACTCTTATGAATACCTGCTGTTGCCCACTCACAAAATGTTGAACTGCCAGAGACCACAATAGTTTTGGATGTGAAAATGGAACTGAATACTTTATTAAATTCAGTGAAAAATGTATTGTATAAATCATTTGGATTATCATCATTATACAACAAAAAAGGCAAGTTGGTATCCAGGTTCAATCTTACTTTCTCTAAACGATCAGTGGTAACTGGTATATAAGTAATTTTTTTTTGTACATCTTTATTATTCATTTTAGTTTCTATTTGAACTAGTTGACCGAGATGGTCAGAGTGAATATTACTAATTATATTTTTGCTTATTATGTTTATATTGGTAAAGATATTATCTATGCATTTGGCCGAAGTGGCAGTTATTCTAGTTGGCTCCATAAATGTAGGTTCAAGACCAAATGAATTAAATAAATTGGTTATTCTGGTACTTAATGAATATTTTTCGAGCAAATTTATATTAAAATCACCGCATACAACAATTTCTTTATTTGATTTTGTAATGGATTTATGCAAAATCGTTGTAAAAAAAAGTTGAAAAAAAGCAAAAAAGTTGATCTTAGGTTTAGGTATAGGCTTATAGAAATGTATTAAAAGACCCAAGTCACTTACATGATAAAAACATTATCATAAGGTAGGTATAAGGGTACATATGTAAGTAGTTTTTGTAAAAGTAGCGTTAATTATTTAGACAGGTAACGTAGGTAGAATGTAGCAGGTAGTAGGTACCGATATAATGCATTTAGAAGTAATTATCAAAAATATTATTGCATTACTTTTATTTTTCTATGTTAGAGGGTATATTCTATAAAGCCTTCAAAGGTAAACCTTTTTTCCGTAATTTGTACGCGTCTTGGGTATAACCAGGAAACTGGCTCTGCGCACGTTTGATATTTCTCATTATTTCAACGATAAAATATCAATCTTTCAAGGAAAAACCTATAAAAGTAACTTATTGAAATCTAGGAAAATATTTGGCCATAGTTTACTGACTTCAAATAGCAAGCAGATTATTTACATACTTGAAAGAATATGTATTTCGATTATGCTTTTGATCACCTTTAGTATTTTTCTTGAAGATTGTTTTCGTGAGGCAAAGGTCATCGTCTGGCCGCTACCGGAAGTGTCCGCCTGCAGTTCCCATGGAGCCCCCTATGGGAAACACTATTGTCCACAAACAGTTACGAAGTCACTGGACGATGGTTATTATGAGATTCGTTGGTATGGTTGCTACATTTGTAACCAGAGGACGACAGAAAGTGTTGCTTTATTTATTTCGTACATTCCGACATTGTAACATAACTCTGTTCATTTATGGAATGAACAAATTTAGGGTAAGTCTATCTTATCCTAATTGCTCATAAAAGTGACAATAAGGTGCGCTCCGCGCTCCCCGCTCCCCTGTGCTTTAAACCCAATTAGTCTTGTTCTGATAGAATATGTTTATTATTTTCAACGTACTGCTGCTGCCAACCATAGCTCATAGGCGCAACTGGAATAGTGCCAAAGTAGAACATGCCTTAATTCACATTGTCTTTATGTTAATTTATTCGATCTGCAGAAAAAAATACGACCGATTAAATTATGTTAATTGCTTTTCATAAAGCAACCTTCTTCTATTTAAATTGACTTGCCTCGTCTTTAACTAACTTAAAGTTTTAAAGTATTTACCTATATTATTGAGGAAGGGATTCTTACCGTATAATTTTGTACTTTTGTACTACCTGTTGACTTCCAAAGGTTCTAGATAATAAATGAATATATAAAAAATTTCACGATAATCGACGTCCATTTTTAAGTATCTAAAATGTGAGAAAGTGAGCATTAATGTATGATTTTTTGCATTTATTTACATTTGTGAGAGGCGGTCATACGTTCCGCTACGAACTTTCTTTGTTAACTGCAGTACAAGTACGTAAGGCGCTCTCCGGTCATCTCCGTGCTATTTTGAATAATTCTAATTCTGATTACAGGTTCTGTTTATAGAATGTATAGTTTACCAAAAAGTATAATACTAATTATCTTATGTAACATAAGACATAACATGACATAAGACATACGTTAATGTATCGATTTTATATGATTCCTATTGTTTGTTACCATTGATAAATAAATATTTTTTACTTGTACATTCTATTAAAAGTAATAGAAATATTATTTAATGATGTCTGACTATGCTGCTATCTAAAGTTTATATTTTATATACTATTCATTAGTACATGGGTACCTTCCTATCTTGCGAAGATACATAAAGGAAACAGTAAAGTAATAGATACCCAAGTTGAGGCTCGAATTACGCCATAAAGGACCAGCATCGGGTAAAGGGGCAATAAAATATATTATCGCGAGTGGAGCGCAGGACCCCACGCGCACACCTGATGCCTGCTAGAAAAAACGTTCCTCTATTTTGCGACCCGGGAACGATTCCTCGTACTTTATTACAGAGATTAAGGTACTATCGGTATTCGGTTATTTATCAATCTCTCGCATAATTCAACAGTAAACAGACTTACTATTGACTAGATTAGACTTGTTTTTTATCGATTCGAGACTACAACGAAAAATCTGATATACAAAAAAAATATTTGAATCACCTGTAATCTTAAAATTTAGAGCGTATTGTTGAATATTAGTTATCTCTAAATCTATTCACTATGCAGTACGTAACTCACATGTAAGTAAATCCATTCACTATGCAGTACGTAACTCACATCTAAGTATTTGCCTTTTTTCCTGACGCTACGAAATCTATGTCAACGCCCCCGCGATTGGTCAATGGATTCACAGACATAAAATCTGTGCAAAATATACATAAGCTGGCTGTTGGAGGCTCATTCATGTCCACACGCGTACACACATCTTATAATAGCCACTCACTGCATCCTATTGTGTGATCACTCTCACGTTAAATGTTCACGAAATTATTGGTGGACTTATTGAATATGAATCATGCCATGAATCATGACATCTTATAATTATTGATTAATCATGGAGCTGCAATTAAAGGTAGGTCTCAAATATTAGAAGCTGTTTTAATATACCTACACTATTATTGTTACTCAAATAAACATTAAGCACCTATGTGCTTAATGTTTATTTGATTATTTATTTATTTATTTATAGAACCTATGTTCTATATTCACATATTAGCAAATGTGTTATTTAAATGTGTTACTATCTTTATTTATTGACATGAGAATGACAAGGATTTAGCATACTTTAGCTAGCTAATTATGTGATTATAATATAGAAGGTGTAGCTACTTACATTTTAAAGTAACTAGCTGCTGCTCGCGGCTCCCCACGGTACCTAACTTAAAGTAGCCTATGTTCATCCTACGGATATCACCAAATTTCATTAAGATATGAACAGACAGAGACGGTTTTTAATTTATAATAATATGGATATAAATGGATATTCAATGTTTCTTATACTTCACATGCGCAACAAGCGAATGAATTCAGTCGGGGTCTTGGAATTAACATGACGCACTGGAAAAGATCCCAGAAAGGTAGAGCACAGTGCGAATTGGGAAACCGGTCCCGGGTCGCAGGCGCAGTACTAACTGCGATCTGCGACCATTTGTCGGGATGTTCGCAGTAAACATGAAGCTGGATTTGACGAGAGCGTGTTTTTACTGCGGCTTTCATCTACTAACTCCTGCTGCTGTGATGATGTTGTGTATATATAGAAGACATCTAACATTGCATCACTCAATTTAGACGTGGGTGGGCGTTATATTAAACTATGTTGTGTTTATGAACTTAGATTTTGATCTATCCTCCTCTATAATTCTAAAACTACATAGGTGTTTATCTCTAAGTACAACAAATAACAACAATGGTCAATTATAAATTATTATTAACATATTACTATAAGAGCAAAGTGCTTTGAATATTTTGATTTATTACAAATTAATTTGTTCGTTATTCGAGACGTTTGTTGAGTATTGAGCTTGTTCGTAACCGAGAAGATATCTGAACGGTCTACGAACGCTGTTGTAACTGTGTTCGTGGTTTGTTTGTTAATTTGAGTCTGTACAAATAAATAATATACTCCTAACATGTTTGTTTGAGTCTGTCTGTCTGCAGTGTTTGAGTTCGGAGGTATGAAATGAACGTCTTTTAAAAAAATACATAATCCTGAAGCATAGATGCTTCAGGATTATGTACATCAGCAAAGTGAATTTTGTAGAGAAGATCGTGTTTCGACATATTTTAAGACAAGTTCAATAGCTGGTTGTGAATATAATTTATGGTAATTCTTACAGGATTCCCCGGTGCCGAGACAGCCTTGAACGAAAGCAGACGAACCGTCAGATCATTCGGTATGTTTTTATAAGAGCACTGTAATTTGTTGTTGGTCAGGTTGTTACGTTGTCAAAATTAGTTACGAGATGCCTATAATCATAAATTTGAACTATCATTTCTGTTTAAATATTTTTCCTGCCATAATGATTCAATATTGGCCACCAAATTTGTCCCTTGATAAATGTAACGACATTTTCTATCGTTCTCCATCATCATGCTGTTTTTCTACTGTTCCAGGAAAACCAGCTCTTCCCCCGGGCTGCCTCTATGAAGGGCGCTGGTTCACAGAGGGCGCCTCTGTGGCGACTGGAGAAGCGTGTCTGCACTGCGCATGTTTCCACGGCGCACTGACCTGCCGGCGCCGCGCCTGCGCTTCGCTGCCCGACCCACCGCCGCATCGATGCCACGTGCTGCATCGTAGAGGTTCATGCTGCCCTGAACTACATTGCCCTGGTATATAATATTTACAATACATACATTTTTTGTTTATAAAAAGATACTTGGCATCTAACCTTATCAACATTTTGTTATTTTCTTATTCCAGATGGAGTTATAATGATGGAGCATGGTGCATCAGCGAGATATGAGAGTGAAGAGGAGATGAACGCACCTGTATCGATCGCCCACGGTGAGGATTTTTTCTGATAGTCTGGTAGCGTCTACCTGAACAAGCGATGGATAGCATCATAGCTCATGACCTGACTCACGGCGTCAGTGTTTCCAGCGTGCGTGGAGGGCGGCACCGTGTACGCCGCCGGGTCTGCCATGCGGTCCACAGTGGCGTGCGAGCAGTGCTTCTGCCTCGGAGGAGGCCGCCGCTGCGTCACGCCGAGCTGCCTGCCGCCACCGCCGGGCTGCAAGCCGCGGCCGGCACCCGGGGCCTGCTGTCCGCAGCGGTACTACTGTGAGCATCGGACCACAAAGCCGCCAGAAGAAAAACATCCTCATGGTAAAATGTTTTTTAATTATCAATAAATCATTATTGATGGACACTTTTCATATTACAATGTAATCAGTTCTAAACTAATTAAAGCCTCGTAATACATAACTTAAGTACGTCATCAGTTCTACGATATGCGTGATTTAACATTTAAAAATATTACAGTATAGTATTATACTTTATAACACCGACGCATAATCTATACCTATAAAAGAGCTTAACCTGACTGACTGACTGTCTAATTCATCATCGCCGAGCCGAAACCGCTGAAGCTAGAAAGCTGAAATTCGCAAAGTAGCTTCCTTTTACAGCAAAGCCACCCACTAAGGCGGGATTTTTTGAATTCAACCTCTAAGAGGGTGAAAAGGGATGAAAACGAATGTATGAAACTTTTTAATGCGTGGTGCAATTTGCTTTAACTTTATATAAGTAAATAAAGTTTGGATACTTAAAATGCAAAATAAATTGACGCGTGTTTCAGGATTTTTCAAAATAACTGTTCCAAAGAAGTAAAATGGGATGTGGTTGGTTTGAAACTTATCAATTGGCAAGGAGATAAATTGCACCCTGGGGAAGGATTTAAGCTATAATTCCATTAAAAAAAAATACGGATGAAGTCGCGAGCAACAGCTAGTAAATATATATAGGTTCATTACATAAATATTTGTCATGGGTGAGGATCGAATACCACGTACACGCAGAGCTACTACCAACTGAGCTGTAAGGACATGCGATAGTTACTCTAAGTTACTCTTATTGCCTAGCGGTGGTATAGTGGCAGTGGCCCCGCCCTTCGACCCTAAGCTCGTGGGATTGAATCCAGTCGAGCACCAATCGATTTTTCTGTTCAATAAATGTACGTGCGCTATACTAGTACTCTCCAACTATGAAAGAAAACATCATGAGGAGGTTATGATGTAGTTTGAAAAAAAAAACGTTTAAAGACACTTTTCAAGTGCAAGAAAGGAGCCTCAGAGTCCCACTTAAATCCTTTTACACACTAGTTCGAAAGAACTAGAGACTTGATAAGAAGAAACATAAAAGTGATGAAAAGAATCTGTAGTACGGAATACTTAATACTATGCAAAACGTGATCATTGGTCAAATGTAATATTTGGACGTACCTTTAATAATATTACCTTTAGGCATCCTCAAAAATCCATATAACTAGGGAACTGGTAAATGAACAAACCTGAGGAGTACACTATTTGTTTCACAATGGTTTCAGATTGCAAAGTAGATGACAAATGGATATCCGAAGGCGAGAAGATAGTCTCCATGAAGACGAGCTCGAACTGCACGCAGTGCTTCTGTCTGCGTGGGACTGCGCAGTGCCAGCCTCTGTCTTGTGCTCCTCCACTGCTGGGCTGCACGCCTCTTCTGCGACCGGGAGAGTGCTGTGCACACCAGTACCACTGTAATCGGGTGAATTCAGGTGAGACCTCATTAAATACCTATTTACAATGTGGTTAAATAGTTTAAACAGCTGTAGTAAGTCAATTAACTATTTGCAGACGCCAAAATATTGTTTTCAGATTCCACCATACCTCATTTCCTTGCACTAAAGTCGAGCAATGCACTGACATCGGCTAGGAACGACAACATGCTTACATTTCGAAATCTTTCGCCAGGTAACAAAGAGGCTACCACTAAAACTACACTGGCAAGTATTTATTTGGTGAAAAATACACGCATAACTTCGGCAACTAACCACCTCGTAAGTACAACTAAAGTGAAGAGGAAGACAAGTGGTCCTCCACCTCCTGCCGAGACGTCAAGTGCTCCAAGCCAAAACACAACAGATGTTATTCTAACCAAACAAACAGAAGAGCCAACTACAATAGCGAAGCTGATTGTTACAACAGAATCAACGCCAACCACGGAACTTACAACAGAGACCACGTCAACAGAACAGCCAGAGGGTTCTGTCAGGATCATGATTAACGGGACTATCAACTGTACAGCTGAATTATCATCAACCTCACTCCCACTGAATGTAACCTTAAACGACACCAATAAACTAGAAAAAATTACAATGGAATCCCATCCAAGAATACCTCTCATCGACGTCAGCAATCTCGAGGATCACACTTTTTCTCCAAATGACATCATAACTGATAGAAATGTTAATGGTGAATTCGATGAAAATGAATCCTTTGTAATTAATGTGACCAGCTCCCTCAAGGCAAATACAAGCCAAAGTTCTACTAGAAAACCTTCTACTATAAAGCCACCACCAATTGTTACAGAGGTTTCCTTACCGACAAACTTTACAGAAGCATTGAATAGCTCAAAGAAGACTAAGGGAGACTATGATTATGACTACACTGAACCTACTTTGCCACCATCCTTGCCCAATTTAAAGTAAGCTAATTGCTTAATTGGTAGTATATTTAACGAAATTATATTTTGCTTAACCTATTATATCGTTTACAGGATTATTCCTTTCTTAGCAGCAGATGCAGTTGTTGAAAATGAACGCCCGAAAGAAACTCTAACATACCCAATTCATGAAAGAGAAGATAAGTTCCCTGTTTACTACCCAAGCATCGATACTAAAGATAATTCATTCACTAGAAGAGATGATGTATATCGTTCAACTCAGTACCCTGTTTTTATAACTGACAAGCCAGAAGAATCTGTGATCCAAGACGTGGATTTGACCAGCACAGGGTACTCTAATGTTAACAGTGATTTGAGCACTTCGGAAAATGATTATACAATGTCTGCAAGTCTTGGAAGCCGCATCTCTGATTTGAAAAACGATGTCACTCCACAGCCTTTACCAAAAACAACTTACAAACTGAAGACTCCTGCCGTAAATTTATTTTCGCCACCAATTGAGACTGAAGGTAACTATCAAAACATTTTTTTTGAGCATAAATCAATTTATGTATATGTATGTACAATGATAGAAATATGATTCATTAACAGGAGGATTCGTGCCCAAAGGACCATCGGGGCTGATAGATGAGTACTACGCAGTTTTTCCTAGCACTCCTTCGGGTCCTACTGTACCTCATCTCACAACTTCTATGCAATTGGATATAGCTGAAGGTATATTGTTATAAGGGTGTTATAAAGTAGCATAAGTATGTATTAAAAAAATATATAAGTATTCTATCAGTAATCTGGTCACTATAATACAAGCTATGCTTAGTTTAGGGCTAGATGGTGTGCAATGTCCTCCAATATTAATATTATTATTGTTATATAACTACGTGCTGTCCGCGGCTACCTACATAAAAAGTAGCCTATGTCTTTCTCCACGGTCCCATCTATCTCTATACCAAAATTCATCAAAACCGGTTCAGCGGTTTTAGCGTGAAAATGTGACAGAGTTACTTTCGCATTTATAAAATAAGTAGGGATAGTCTCTATGACAGATGCTAAATGCTAAAATGCTATATAATCATTTTCAGAAGAATGCATATCTGGGGACGGGCGCCACATTCCTGAAGGTGCCACAATCACCTTGGCGTGCTCAGAGTGCACTTGTGCATGGAGCGAGTTGCGCTGCTCTCCTCGCTCCTGCCACACCCCACAAGGGTGCAGGAGACGGCCAGCCAGTAGCAATTCCGCTGATCTGTGTTGTGGGGAATTGATTTGTGACGAAGGTATTACTTTTATTAAATAGGGTTATGTTTAAGGTCAAAAGTGGTTTAAACCGCTCAATATAAGACTTGTTATTTGTTACAGATAACAAAACAGAGCCAACACTTGATATAAAGTTCGTGAAACAAACCAGTACCCCTGAAAATATTCGAATGCGAAATGAGACAAATGTTTTGAAGAATTTAACAGAAATTTATTCACCAATAGTGAATATAACTAAAACAAAAATAGATGAGCCAATAATTAATAACATCGAGAATGTTTTTAAGGATACAACATACCAAAATCATAATATTTCTAACTTTTCTTTGGTGAATGAAGTTCGAATCGAAACAGATCAAAATTTCACCGCTGCTACCGCTGACACATTCAAAAAGTTTGATAAACCGATGCCAACTACCACAACACTAGAAACTACCATAGAACCAAATCAAGAAGATCAATCACTAGACTACGAAGAGGAAGAAGATGACGGAAGTTTCTCTTTTGGAAATGTTTTAAAGCTTCTATTAAGCGGTGACAGCTACGAAACAACAACGACAACTCATAAACTTATGAAAACAACTCCCAAACCGCTTCCAATAAAATCTACGACGACTAAAAGATCGCGGCCTACATTACCTTCATCTTCAAAACCTGCAGTCATTCCATTTGTACCGATGCCTCTTCATCCATTCAACCCTCCAAAGATACTCCAAAACCCTATCAATAGGATAGACCACCTAGTTCTTGGTGAAGCGACTGCTATCAAAAGAACAACTCTGCGGCATGTATCTACTTCACCTAAGCCAACACCTACGAGTATAAGACCAGTGACGAAGCTGACTACTCAAAGATCAGTTATGATACAAACAGACGTTACAAAAACAGACAAGTTTATGACTACGGAGAATCCAACTCTTCCAGGAGGTTTGTCTGGCCTAGGGCATGGTCTTTTAAAGCTAGCCGGCTGCAACATTTATGGCCAGATGTACAGAGTCGGTAGGATCATTGCTGAGCTGTCGACTCCTTGTCAAGAATGCTGGTGTACAGAATTTGGGGTCCAATGTAAGCAGTTAAAGTGCTGAAATTAGTTTATGAGAAAACAACAAACTCTGTTATGATTGTTTCTCTGTTCTTTACTAAAACACCACTGTATTGTTGATTGATGACCACGCGTAGATAATAGTAAAAATACTCCATGGCCTGTTAAAAATCGACATCGTCGAGGGATTTTGGTCTAGATTGACGTGACCTAAGTAAAACAATAGGTCGTGTTATTTTGTGAGAATTTAATATTATTAGCTATTAGCTGACCACTGAGCGAAGCTCGGTATCACGCTAGTTGGTAGAGAGAGTACAGAACATGATCTCAAGCACAAACGTACCAGTATTTAGTATTTACTCACAGAGTGCCTGATACCTACTTGGTTTCAACCGAAACGTGTTCATTTACTTATTGACGAAAACTAAACTTTGTGAAAAATTGCATTTATTTATTAGTATTTTTTTACATGAAGCCTCAAATATTCTTAATACGATAGTTATTAGTAATACTTAAGTACACTATAGTATAGTTTTGTAGTTTGAAATAAATCGTAAGTATTTAAATCTCTGATTACATAACCTTTTATTATTCTCCTAACAACGTTTTCTTTCTCAGTTTATAATAATTCAAGGGTTTTTTGTACATGGTTGTCAAAATCAAAATAGTGTAACTAAGAAGTAAGAATTTATTATTAATCACAGGCAGTAAAGGTCTATCTACAATCACGTATTAGGTAACGAGTGATTACCTGATGCTATCATTATTAATTGCCAATAGACTGACAAGGACAGAGCATACTACAACGCCACGCTAGACTCACTGCATGTGTCATTATAGGATAGAGGGTAAGTATTGGTACAACTTTACACATCACAATTTACATACATAAACTGACACTTTTTAAATCTGGAAGAAGCGTAGGTACTTTTATTTAATGTTTACAAAAGCTTAACTAAGTATTTCTTTGACTTACTTATTATCAATCCCCCGATCAATCAACATTATATCATTAAATTTTTAATCCAGATCTATTACGATATGTTATAAAAGTTATTTATATTTTAATGGCACAATACGAAGCATAATTATTATTATAAGTTTATAACATCTTCACTCATGAGTCAGTTGACTAGACATTAAATATTACAAATACCTATCTACCTACTACTAATATTTAGTAGTACATTATCAATTGCCAAATTTATTTTACAATCGAGGTATTCCATTACACCTGCTTGTGCATATACCTATGTAACATGATATGAAATCTTGTAAACTATTTAATATTTATTTTGGTTTCGTGTTTTGATACAAAACATTTACGTAACAATGGGTTACGATTTTACGGAAATATTAAGAACCTTTAAAGTAAATTATTAAATCAGAAAGTACGTGCTTATCTTCAGCTATGATTATATAGGTACCTATGATTATATAGGTACCTAGATTACTGTAGCCATGTATCTAACAGTTAAAAAAAATCTCTTTTTATATCATGTCATATTGCCTATTTTGCAATATATGACTTTGTGTTCAAACATTACTCTATTAGCATTAGCACAGATAATTTAATCTTATTGTTAACTTATTGTTATTAGTACTTTAGCTTCTTATACAATCAGTCAGTCGATCATGTAGTGTAAAATTTCGAAAGCCATCTCCCACTCGGATGGCGGACGGATATGAAAATTGCACTTTTTTCGATGTCTTATATATAGGTCTCCATTCTAAAACCATTATTTCAACCTGCCGTACGTAGGTCCCCGAGACCGACGTAGTCATCGAGATTCCACAGACAATTAGTAAGTACAATCTAATTCTCATACGTATGTATAAAAACCCATGTTCTCGAATCCATCGTGTTTGTTTTGCAACGACGCGACGCAGAAACTTCATGACCTGGTCCAAGGCACTTGCAGTTCAGGTGTTGTCGGCGTCTGCCATTAATGTAGGGTAGTAGTACCAGGCGGCCAACACCAGCCCCGATACAAGAACTAGTCCTGACACGATGCGGGCCGCTACCACGTGGATTTTTTTATCGTTCTCACCTAAAATAATACAAAGAAGATAAATTAAACAGATTGTATGATAATAGTAATGATAAACATCTATGTCCTGTAGCATACGGGTTATTTAAAATAGTGCTTAACATAAGGTACTAAGTAGAATACTATGCTCAGCCGTGTCATGCCGTGTCATAGCCGTGTCATGTCAAGGCTAACTAAAATTCGACGTGTCAACTTACCGGAAAAGACAATGAAAGCCAGCGGTACTCCAATAGCAGCGCCCAGAATATGAGCAGACCACGCAACGTGTTCGTATGAGGGTTGGGGGTGACCGGCCATTGCACCCGATCCTTGCGGAGAGGATCGCATCAGCGCCCAGCACCCTTCAGACGCTCCCAGCACGATGACGCTGAGAGGCCTGAACCACCACAGAGGAATGTGACCGAATCTGCAAAAGGAAACCAAGCATTGCATTTAATATAAAAATATGTTTGTTTGAAATATCAGCTTCTCAGTATCGATGATTTTCTATACTGCGAGGGGAAACATTTAATCTACTTTAATTTGAAAACATAACTTGTACTATTATAAAAGATGTTTTATAAGTTATAAACCATAATAATAGTACTTGATGGCGTGTGTGTAAAACACACCTGAGGCAAACATTAGGTAAATGTGCAGTGAGCAGCGCGTAGACGGCTGCCGAAGCTCCGACGACGTGCACACGCGGCTGCAGGGCGCCCGCGCCGAGCGCGCCCGCCACGACACCGCACGTCCACAGCGTCGCCACGCGCCACCAGCCCTGCTCGCGCTCCAGACGCCAGCCCACCTGCAGGACAACAATCATGATCAGCTTAAAGTGCAACTAAATAATATACTTTCAAAATCACGAGAAAAGGTGTTTACGGATCGATAAATGGGTTTTGAGGCCACTTACAGTAAGAGCTACGAGAGCGTTCAGAGCTAGATGAGTGGCGTGCGCATGGACCAGTCCATAGGTCAGCAGGCGCCAAGGTTCTTGTCGCCATTGGGTCGGAGACCACTCCAGGCTCGCTCGCAGGTCTTTCGTGCCGAACAAGTGGATGCAAATCTGTAATAGTGAATATGTTTATTATTTATGTGTAAAAGTAAAATTATCACAGTAGGTACCTACAGGTACAAATATTTCACTTTCCTCACAAAAAGGAAGTGAGATAGGTATGTACTTACAATCAAACATATCATCGATAAAATAAAATATGGTGGCTTAAGGACTTCTATCAACTTTTCTTTTCTCTTCTGAAATTTCGTCTTCTGTGCTACTTTAGTATTCAACGGCTTCTGGGGGTATTTAGAATGCACTCCAAGTGTTAGACCGGCTTGGAGAAGGGATTTCGGTTTTGCTATCTCTATCTTCGGAAGCAATCGCTTGTTTTCGCCGGTCTCCTCGTTAACCGTCCACGCTTGAGCTGGTGGTGCTCGCTCCGGCAGTACCCTCCTCCCGCGGTGAGTAGGAACCTCATAGTCTGCATTGAGTCGCGCTGTTTCGCAGTCATCAGCATTAGGAGGCATGATGTTTCCATCATCTGTCCTCACGTGGACTTCATGCTATTTCTCCTCTGCAAGTCAAAAAGAGAATGATTTAAACCCTTCGTGCATCCATTTATTTATACTCAAACCTACAGGATAAATATGATTTGGAATTCCCGAATTGGAAATATCGTGGGTACTTATCATTTTAATTAGTTTGCGGTTTTGTTCCAGATGTTCAACTAGAGGTTATACCATAATGTATAGTTCATAGTTTATTAATAGCATCCGGAAAACGCACTACGCTCTTATGCAATAGTGCACATCCTAGAGCAGACTAGATAATTGCATAAGTACCTACACCTATGCACTGTTGTGGTCATATGACAATGGAAGGATAATGATAAGACATGTAGCACGTGCGACAGGAATACTTCAGCGACTGCACTACGATGACCTAATGAAGTACTGACTAATTGTGCGGTTTTCTTAAGGGTTTGAGCTTAGTTTGCGGTAGTAACTAGGTGCGGTCACATCGACACAGAAACCACGACCAACATTATTTATGTACCTTTGTGGATCGAACTGCATTATCCCATGAAGATAAAATAAGAACATCATCCAGATTCAAAAATCTTCATTTATTCTATTCTATATTGAAGTAAATTATTTACATATATCACATTACTGAATGGATGCTCTGTTAGTATATCAACGGGAAAATGAATTGATATTATACGACCATTTTGATAATAATAATAATATCATAAAAATCAATGTCAGAAATTATTGAAGTTTCCCATCATAACGCCTTTAAATTCTCTTTGATCATAATTAAACTTTTTGGAGCTTCCTTAATGACTTTTAATGAGTTGTGTCTCTCTATTAAATTAAATTATGAATTAATCAAAAATAGACAAAGGTTTCATATTTAAGTAGGTATCTAAGTGTCTAAATAGTCTTTAGTTTAACAGTGCACCACCGCAGTACTTACATAAGTACTAACAATGCTAGTGTAGGCGTAGGCATTGTGCTAGTATTTTTATTTTAGTATTTTTCCTCTGTGTACTAATAATTCTACCTGAAGTAAATAATTTAACTATTTAGTTAGGTAAAAACTAACATAATACAATAAATAATCCTTAGTGCAACAAGTCATAAACAATATCAATCTTTAACTTTCAGTTATTGAAATCATTACTACCTGTAGATATCTACGTGATGGGCCTATTTGGTAGGTACCAACCTTTACAGGTAGGTACCAACCTTTACAGGTAGGTACCCTAGATCAGTATTCAAGCTCCGTAGCATATAACCGCTGCGAGCAACAAGTGCTCTACCGTACATGGGTCTGCCCTAAGTCTGCTTGTCAGTTTGTCATAATGTAGAATCAAGATGAGATGATAACCGCACGCCAAATCTTCGAGGAAGTGCGACTCGACGTTACCAATTCGGATGCTGAAGGCCGAGGAATTAGCCTTGGCTTTAGGATAGATGCTTCTTAGGGGTAAGATTTTGTTACTATAACATTGATTAAGGTTCTCTTGGCTGGTTGGGTCAGTGGGTTGTGTTGCGTTCTGCAACTTTACGCTGCCTTCTTAGCGTTAGCGGTGGCCTTCAAGGGGGTTTAGCACTTCACTGCACTGGTTCAGGGGCCGTTGCCCCTGCGAGTTGAAGCCAGGGTAATGGCATGATGTCGAGGCCCTTACCTAAACCCAAGATGGGAAGGTTTAGAAGACTAGAGTTAGTTACTTGGCTGGTTCTCTTTGGTTACTGTTTCTGCTATTATTTGCTTTTCTAATCTGTAGTATTTTATTTTTATTTATTTATTCATAATAAACTGCAACAATATATACCTAGTACTAGCTGTCCCATTCGCGACTTCGTCCGTGCGTTTTAAATATAGGTAGGTATATCACATTGTAACACTTGACTTGACTTTGCTTCTATATGACACAATCACACCCATCACCCATTAAAAAGTTTCTATGCAAACACCTCATTTTATTCAGACCCCATTTTACTCCTTTATGAGGGTTATTTTGAAAAATCACGTGTCCATTTATTTTGCATTTTAAGTACCTATCCAAACTAAGTTTATAAGAAATTACACCACCCACCCGTTAAAAAGTTCCCATACAAACTTTGACCCCTTTGTAAAACTTATTTTGAAAAATTATGAAACACGTGTCCATTTATTGTGCATTATATTAATTCAAATCAAGTTTCAAGCAAATCGCACCACACGTTAAAAAGTTTCATACATACGTTTTCAAGGGTTTCACCCTTGAACTTGAACTATGAAATTTTTACCCATTTAGGGGTGGTATTTCAAAAATCCCACCTTAGTGAGTGGTTTTGCTATAAAAGGAAGCTACCTTCCAAATTTCAGCTTTCTAGCTGCAGCGGTTTCGGCTCGGCGATGATGAATCAATCAGTCAGGTTAAGCTCTTTTATAGGTACTAGTGGTACCTGGTAGTACTAGTGGTCGCTCACTGGTTCAAATTCGACAATAGTTTATTCATAATTAATGTATTTTTATGCATAATTAAAAAAAATATTAGCATTCTGCACTCTTTCTCTATATAAACGATAAATGTGCGAAATTTCATACTCCTCCGTCCGCGCAATTTTCGTAAAATGGGGTACAAAGTTTTTGCTTCACGTATTAATATATAGATAAGATTATGTTAGATGAATGTTAACTTAAATATAGTAACAACAGCTCACTGCATTATCCACATTATTAGGTATACGACAATTTACAGGGAACTGTAGCATTGTGCTATCCCGGCACAGGCTAATTTGAACTGCATCAAAGCAAAGCAAAAAACTGAAACCTACTATTATTAGGGTAATTGTAAGGTGAAGGTTGTATTAGTGAAGTATACATTTTGCTTTGCAAAAATTCGATAAATTGTATTTTGTTTAGGTACCTACAATGTGATGTAAGCACTGTAGAACGTAGTAACATCTGCAAGACGGCCTGCATCATTACATAGTATAAAACAAAGTCGCTTTCCGCTGTCTGTCTGTCCCTATGTATGCTTACATCTTTAAAACTACGCAATTGATTTTAATGCGGTTTTTTTATAGATAGAGTGATTCAAGAGAAAGGTTTATATATGTATAATACATGCATAATATAGTAGTTAAACACTGATAATTTTAAGGGTTTCCAATGTGGTGTCGTAAATAAATTCATATTTTTGCTCTTACATTGCAAACGCTGCCTGAACCCTACGAGATAGATCAAAATAATGTACTACAGTATTGTACACTCTCAAAAGGTCTACAAAAAAGTCCGCAATAGTATATGGCTATCTCTTAGGGATAACCATTCTGTAGGATAAAGAATCAGCATTGCACCCTTGCGCAGCCGGAGCGGGTTGCTAGTACCTAATAAATAACGCATAAAGCCATAAAATATGATAATTATGAGCAATTGTGTAAACAAATTATTTATAGATAGATAGATAGATAAACACTTTATTGTACACAAGAGAACATACAAAAAAAATAATGATTAGCAGTACAGTTGTACAATGGGCGGCCTTATCGCTAAAAGCGATCTCTTCCAGGCAACCTTTGGATGGACAGGATAGACAAAATACCAAAAAGTCGGCGTCGTACTTACAAAAAAAAGTTACCCATACTTAATCTAATACATAAAAATACAAAATATAACAATAACTATAAAAATGCCCATAATTCATAACTATAAAAATGACAAAAATTACACAAAGAAAAAATTAAAAAAAAATTATCATTATTTCATTCTCAGAAAGAGAATCTAACCAAAATATTGTTCGATAAGAAATAGTAACCTAGCAACAAAAAACTTACCTAAAGCTAGATCCGCGTGCGAAAACATCCCACCCAACAACTAGTTTACACAGCTGAGTGCACAGTAATAACACAAAACGTTTATTGATTGCGTCAAATGTTAACAATTCTCAAGGTTTGGTTCCTAAACAGGACAGCACTGTTCGAGTGCGAGTTATCAAATGAGCAGAGAATGCAATGGGAGGGTGCATGGGTAAGTACCTGCTGATATTTGGACGTGGACGTCACCTGTTCGACGCCTGCGCATCCGTAAGGCGCACTACAAACGAGCTCTCGCGATAAGCTAGTTTTAAAATAAATGCTTGTAGCTCATTTTTAATTGATCTGACAGAACATTCCACCTAAATTCAGAAAACTCAGGTGGGATATACAGTAAAATGTAATTCTTACTGTAATAGTCACTGTAACTAGGTACTTGGTACTTCCGTAAAGAACTTTCTTAAGAACCATTGACTCTGAAAGATCTGAAAGGTTGAATTTGAAAGATTAGAGAGTTTTTTATACTGTTAAAACTATCGCGAATTAATATGATCTACGAATCATATTACTCGTTATTGAGAACGGAGACTTTTCGCTTGCCTACCAAAAATAGAACTATCTATACCTATATCAATACGGCACCGTTGTATTTTTTGTGTTTTTTGTGTGACAGCTGAAGAATAATATTATATATTTTTTAAATATACATATATGTAAGTGTTATAAGAAACATACAATATTATAGGTAGGTATCTATCTAGGTTTACCGTAAACAGAATAAGTTACATTTATATTTTTTTTATTGATAATTCACCATTCTACCTACCTCCACAAGGTTGTTTTACGGCTATTTGTGTACCTACTATGAAGTGCCAACTCAAAGACATACTTCATCAAAATAAATACTAGGTACTAGAGATTAATTTACAATAATGTCAGCAATTTTATCCTGTTGGGTTTGCCCATTACGCAGATGTCAAATTCTAATGACCTAATTTTGACCCAATTTAATTATATTACACGGTATATATCAATTGCGTCAACATTAAAAATCCTTTATAAAGGAATAATAAAGGAAAAAAAAGAAAAAGAAAACCTTTATAACCTACTGTGCATTTGGTTTATAGAGAATGGTTTCAAATTTAAACATATACATATATTATGCGACAAAAACGTCGTCTCTTCAAAGTTATATAAGTCGCTTGCCCGCGGCCTTTTACGCACCCATAAATTTACGTAGCACCTGTGCGCAACCTACCCGGAGCAGCTGCTGTGATTGCCTGACTGTAACACATCTGGCGGATTCCTTCTCCTCAGGGCCATGGCCATGGGCATTGTAAACCAGGCCGGGTGCGTTAGCCGCACCTCTACCTGAGATCTACTGGCTTGAAACAATACGACAAGGATAGTTTAATTCTTAGAAGATTTGGGTATTTTCGGGTTATTGTCTTCTTCGAACAAAATTATTATTTTGTAAGTAAATAGAGAAGTTATAGTTATTGTAAATACCTATTATAACAAGCGATTGTTTACATAAAGCCAAAGAAAAATATGTTTTAAAATATAATAAAAAATTAAAAATCGTTCTAAATACACGAGCACCTACTAGTAAGTAACGAGTAGGTGTAAAGATATTAAGTTTCCTAATTAGTAACATTTTATCCTCTTAATAATAAACCCAAAAAAGTTTACCACAAATTTCCTTGTTTTTCATTGTTAATTTTGTTTTAGTGAATCAACGAACAACACGACCGACGCACGTAAAGCATTCGATAACAAAAAAAATATTGAATTAGTTACCTACCTACAGTTTCATATAATTGGTAATTATTAAGGAAAGAGGAAAACCAGGAATGACATGGGGATTCACATGAATCCATCCACATACCAAGGTACTACTTAATACTTGTGATTATCATCATTTTGTCATTTTAATGAGCTCTTCAATCAAATGTGCCATTTATAGTTTTCCCAGAATGTACAAGTATCTACGTAACTTAAGCTGAATAATAAACAACTGGTTATTATATTTAAAATAGTGATTGACTTGGTATTGGACGCTAAGAATGTCGTATTATGTCATTGGTACTTTGTCAACTACAATTTGTTTATATATTGCACAAAAACGGAATAAAGTACATTGTGGTTGTGATGATCTTCTTGTTTTGCTACAATTTCGTAAAATACGAACGATCTTATTTTTGCTCGCACGAAAGTTTAAATTAATGAAACATTTTTAACTTGCAGTTTTAAATACTTTTTTTGACAATATGTATTTTTATTTGATTTTCCTAGGATTTTCGCGGTTTTCTTATCGTAATCCTTATCGTTAGTTGTTCTTAACTGGTTCATTGTAAATAATATTTTACTTGATGCTATAAAAACTAAATGTATCAAATTCATTTTGCCAAATGTTATTCATAGCCCGACCAAAATTTAAATGAATGGCGAGGCAATTCATCTTGTAGATTCCACGATCTTCCAAGGTCTTTTTATTGATGCAAAGCTAGAGTGGGGACCACAAATTGAAACATTTGCTGATAGGCTTAGTTCCGCTGCTTTATGCAGTTCGTAAGCAGCTGATATTGAAAATGTATTTGTTCTTCAAAAAAGGGCAACACGTGCCATTTATAAAGTGAAACCGCAAGTATTTTTATGAAAAAGAATTTTGAGAGAAATATTCAAAGAAATTATTATTCTCACAATATTTATGTATGTATGTATTATATGAACATTTGTTAAACACTCGTAGAAAAAGAGATAGATTTCAGCAAAATAGCGATCTTCATAGAATCATACGAGGAACAGAAACCAATTATATTTCCCTGCTAGAAAAAGTAGACAGATGTAAGGCCTACGGTCCCAAAGCTGTAAAAAAAACAAGTCATCGCAATCAAAATATACGGTAATTTATGCCGCATTGCATTGACCATCGCCAGTTAATCAAAAGCTATGGGGTCACTTCCCGTTGACCTCTCGTTGAATCATACTATTTCTTATATTACATAAAAAAACTGTTTGCAAACTGGTACAAACTTACATGACCGTGACGTAAACGTATATATATCGATATATTTTCAACTACAAAATTAATTGTCCAACAATCCAACTTATTTTTTGTTAGAGCGATGTTCGATGCCTAATGGTAGTTTTACCCTGAATTGAAACGGTGGTAAAACAACCATGATGTTGAAAAATGTAGGTAGGTAGATAGGTGCGGTAGGTCGAAGCCGCGAGTTGCACATTTGGCTTTATTTTTTCTGTTATACCTTTAAACATTTTAAACCTACTCAAGTAAGCGACAAATTGTCTTTTTAAGAAAACTTGCATGTTAGGTCTAATATGTAATTTATCATTACTAGGTACCTACTTATTACTTTATTATTAGAATGGGCAAAGTATTTTACAAGGCGCATCGTTTTCTCAGTCCGGCCAGAAGGATTGAAAGTAGAGGTCGCCGGGAGTTTTGGCTGCTTTGGCTGAAAATCACTTGGACCTACGTTTTCATGAACCTACGTTTCATGAATTAGAAGTATTGCTTTGGATTCATGGTTTCAAGATAAGTTTTTGACGTTGTTATGTTAAGTACCAGGATGACCGAGCTTTGCTCGGTATAAACACGGATAAAAACAATGTTTTCTAAAAATTAAACCTAGCTAGATCAATTTAACGCCCCCGAAACCCACTGCATACTATATTTCATGAAAATAGTTGGAGCCGTTTCCGAGATTCCGATTATATAGATATATATTAGTTAAACAGGATTAGTTAAACAATAATAACTTTATTACATACCTTTACACAAATCGCTTTGAACACAAATTTAATCTATATCTTATACTTTTTAACCTAATATTAGGGTATTCGAATTTTATATGTACCTATATTAATTATTTACGTTATGTTTCGCGCCCGTGAAGTCCCGCCGTTAAGGTCTAGTCTGAAAACCAGCGCTTCTTTCTTAGGAGAGTAGCATCAACGCTGAGACTGGACCTGTTTGGACATCCCACACACAGGGAAAGGACTAAATGTTTTCGAGTCACGGTATGTATTGGTGTACAATTGTACCTTATTATTTTATTGATTTTTTGTACTCTGTATCTATATTTGTACTCTTATTTTTCTGTTTTTGTTTGTTTTTTTACTTTCCTTCTTACCTCATTGTTCTTATATACTTTCCTAACTGCCTGTTTCTATTGTATTTTCAATTTCCGTGTGTGTATATATGTACCAAATAAATATTTATTCTATTCCATTCTATTCTATTCTATTCTATATGTACATATATACAAGAATTGCTCGTTTAAGGGTATTAGATAGATAGATAGATTAGTATCGCTTTTAAAACTATACTTAATATGTTCTTTTTCAGAACAATACATAAATAGGTACTTATTTGAAACAGATAAATCTAAATTTACCTCTATAAGGTCCTCATATAATTCAGCTCTTTTACGTGTAGGTATTTTATGTATATTATTGTTTAACATTTCTGTAAATAAACTTTGTATTTATAGCTCTCACTGGCGTAACTTACATACTTATAAAAGTAATAATTGATAGCGAAATTAAATAACAACACATTTCTAAATATATGTTGTAAGTACATAAAGAGGTAAGTAATAATAAGTAATATAATATATTTCAATTGTAAGTAAGTAAGTATAACATATCATATAACATATATGTATATGTTCTTTTAATATATATGTAAGTATAATATATTGCAATTATAGGTAAGTAATATATTTCAATTATACCTACGGATCCAATTAGGGTAGTGAACCCGACATCGAGAACAATATAATTCGGTGAAACACACGTTGTTAAGTTAATAGGGTGAGTGGTGTGCTGTTGACCCGTGCCGTGAGTCCCCGCGGCTGACGCGCTGCTACCGAGACGTACACGAGTCCTTACCGTTTTCTTAGACCATTCAAATTGTACATTCGGTTTTAGTAGAGGATGATACCTTAACCAAAAGGAACACAAATAGAAGTACCTTGCCAAACAAATGCATGTGTTTTTTAATCGTAAAACCCACTGTAGGGCATCGCTGCTTTGTGCTGGTGGAAAAACACGTACCTAATCAATAATTCACTCACCCAATTGAATGGTCACTCTAGTTAAAATCGGAAGATGTTGTGAACGCATAAAATTGTGAGTTTCTGTTTTATGACCTAATTGCCTGCTTTATTTCGGGTGCGGGGTCTATCATCATAATGGAACCGAATGTACTTAAGTAATTATTGTAAATACCTTACACGAGGTGTAAATAGGTTACTGGGGCTGGCTTGACTCTGACATTAGAGACTCAATACTACTGGTACTACGCACGTAGTATTTCTTACTACTTATAGGTATCACTCGGTGTGACGGCGCGGCGCGGCGGGCGCCGGCGTCTCACGTTGACGGCTTCACGTGTATCTATCTAGTTAGGGTATTGGTCAAATGTTTTTCAATGGGCCGTAAACCAAGTTCATTATCAAAAATTATAGATATAATTATTTTTTATTGTTTTTTTTTATGAACCTATACTTTCCCACTGCTGGTTTGCCCAGGTCTCCTTCAATTATTTCCATTTGTCCCTCCCTGTCCCGCCACATCTCACCAGCCTTTCTTGAAGGCATCGAGATTAACATATGTATTATACAAAAGAACCTTGGACAAATAATATCTCCCACTCACCTGACTTCTAAACAAATCCAAAACAGGATCACATGGAACATGGAAAAGGTACAGGTAGCTTAGAGGAAGTTATTAAAGAACTTAAGGAGAAAAGTTATGATAACACTAAAAACCATAAAAAGACAAACAAAATTAGCTGACATTGGTACCCGAGAGACCTATTGTAAATAAGAAACAAACCTCTCCGGTATACAATCAATACAATCATATATACTTAATTACCTAAATTTGTCCCTTAGCGGGAATCGAAATTGCAGCTCTCGCACCTCACGAAACTCACCTGCCTCTCTACGAAACAGTTTTTAATAAAATAGGCTAATATTCAACTATGGTCGGCTCTATTGACAATACAATGAAATTCATATCGTAAGGTTGACTGGCTATCGTTTAATTAATAGATAAGGCGCGTTGTTCTTATCTGCTCTATCGCGGTCGATTGACCAGTTCAGGAGTTGCTGTAGGTATGTTACCTACCTACATAATTATACAAAGTCTTCGACAATATTGATCTGGACACAACAAATTAGTTATCATTAAAAATGCTATCTGTCTTTTCAAACAATTTTTGTAGCAAACAATTTTTGACTCTATTATTGTCTTAGACTAGTTATCCAGGATGTGCTTGCGTAGAGTTAGGTATAAGATCCCAGGACCACAAGATGCAGCATGGACCAAACCAGATTATAAGCGTCTCAGACGAGGAAAAATACATTAAATGTGTTTATAGATTAAGTACTTACCGAAGTACTTACGTCTAAACATGCCTTGTAATGTTTATGCGACGAAAACCAGCCTTGATTATCCTATCACTATAGATACAGGGAAAACCACAATTGTTTTATAAAAGCATTAAATTATGAATCGATTTATTTACCTTGTAATTAGCTAGCCATCGGCCATCGGCCGCACACGCTATACATAGAACATTATGTTACTTATTTAGCTAAAATCACAAAATAATACATACTGTCGTTTAATTATTCTGAATGAAGCATATTTTGAAATTATTGTTTTTAGAACGTTGTATCGCTACAGGTAATTAGTGTGTGTGCGGTGCCGGTGCCGGTGCCGGCCGCGAACAGCTGACTGCGGCGGCACGCTCGCTCGAGACACGACTCAACAACGAAAGTTATCAACCTCTCCTGTTGCGTCGATTAGGGTTCCTTCGCATCAAACTAATCTAAAGTCACCCCATATACATAAGAGATAATTTAAAATTGAGTTTATACTAAGACCTAAATAAACATAAATGTATATAGGTACCTATTAGTACTCATGCTCTTGCTAAATCGCTAGTTCGATACCGAATATCGCATTTTCCACAGTAAGACACCAATAGGGGATTTAGATAAACTAAAAATGTTTAGTTATGAATATTTCAGTTTTTAATAAAAATTGGTGTTTATTCAATATAAGTATTTGTCTTGGGTCTGGGTGTTTCTATGTATAAAATGTATGTATTTACAAAAAAAAAAAGTATATAAGTAGTATATCAGTCATGTGGTACCCATAACACAAGCTCTGCTTACTTTGGGGCCAGATGATGTTGTGTGAAATGGCCGGAATTATTATTATAATTATTATTCAGATAACATGACTAATACCTGCCAATTCTAACTAATTGAAACAGAGACATTTGAACCAATTCACTGAAACTGCAACGGGCAAAACCCTGATGAAACATTCAGTTATTCGTAATTCCTCGTTTTCACTCGCTCTCGCACGTGGTGGCGGGTTATCTACACCGATAACATATTTACAAGATGAGCCACTTTTACATCTACTAGGATAGCACGACTATCTCAAAATTATATAAATACCTATCCACAGCTGCACGTCTTCTCTGCTTCAAGGTTGTTTTGTTTCATAAGTATTTAATCAGCGTGGTATCAGTATACTCGTAATGTTTGTTTTATTCACAATGGCCTCAATTCTGTTGGCACCATCCGAACTAATTTTAGATAAAATTAGGTTTAGAATGTCAAATTAAACTTTGGTATTCTGCTGTTACCAACTTATACAAATTTAATTTTATCTAATTTAATTAAGCGTTCCTAATTTAGTTAGATGGTACCAACCGAATAGGTTTTACAAATGACTAACTAAAATATATTTTAGACAATTCCTAATTTTAGAAATGAACCAACCGAATTGCCACCATATTTCGAGTCCGCATGGGCTATGCTGATTCCACAAGCTCTCACCACACTCGCTCAGCTGAAGATCGTAAAATCTATTTTCGTAGCTTTGCATCCTTGTCTGTCCCCAAATAGAGATCAATGTTAACAAGTTTTTCTGTAAAGCCGATAGCTCCCTTATCTGATTTATCTATAAATTTCCAGATAGATACCTAATTGAAAGTGATAGTAAATACAGTCAAGAAAATTCGACAAAAATATAAAATGTAATCTATAATCTTTTTAAATAATCTATGTCTACCATGTACGCAATGAGACACAGTTACACAATAATAATTTATTATTATATAATACGCACCCAACGTTATCGCACTCATATTATATACCTACCTATACGAGAGTCTGTATGTGTGTGAGTTCGTTTATTACTATATCGTTAGCATAAATTGCAAAGTTATCACGACTAATAAGGCGTTACTACATTATGAGTAACTGCCTGATTTGTAAACCTTAAAACTAATTAATACTTGCCCTCTGGCAGTGATCTGGATCAGTTGAGCTATCTATAGATCGTTTTAAACGGTCCTTAAATAGCTCACCTGTTTCACGTTTATTTTATATTATTGTATATTATTTTGTACATTTCTGTAAATAAATAGAATTATAGAAATTAAATTTTATACATATTAAATTATTTTATACATATTTCTATTTATGTGTATTGATGGTGTGAACTGGTTAGGGAGCACAAGTCATTTAGAGTCTTACTAACCTTCATTGTAAGTTGTAAGAAGTTCTTGGCCAATTTATTTCTACGTAGTAAGTACCACACGAGTAAAGCTGTGGGCAGAAGGTACTCGTATTAGTTTTTATAGATAGGTGCAATTAATTTGTAATAATCTTAATTTAACTTCGATAGGTATGTGAGTGAGTAAAACCCAGGTTTCTGTAATTGTATACATACTAAAAACTAAAAAAAATGGGTACAATTAAAATTGATATGTACCTATGCGTGCAAAATTTACTTAGTTTAATAAAGGTGGTCCATACACTAATACATGCGGCGTGGTACTTATTTAGACGCAGTTCTCACGAAATGTGTCGTTTAATCCGCTGGTCGTGATTTGACTGTAGGTACCCCGTAGACCGACGACCTTGGCCGGTGCTGGCGTGCTTTCATAATATAAATGTGACTATCTGTCATTTTTAGGGTTCCATAATAATTCGCATTTTTATGTGTACATAGTGTAGAGTAACCCTTTTTAACCAACTTTTAAAAAGAAGGAGAATTTGTCGGAACTTTTTTTTTACTTCTTACTTTTTTTATGTATTTGCACCGATTACTCAAAGACGCCTTTACCGATTTGGAATTATTTTTTGTTAAAAAGGGTATTTCTAGGTCACGTTTAAATTTCATCGAAATCGGTTTAGCGGTTTTAAAAAAAAATCAACAAATATCTAATAATTGTATAAGTATTTACATCGATGATATTTTCGTTTACTCCGAAACCTCGCTGTCTCATTGGAGCAGTGCGTTTAGTTGACATACCCAAGTTATATAAAGGTAAACAAAATACATCTACTTTCCACTATAAATTTCAAAATCAAATTTATTTTATGGTCTCAAGTTGTATTCAATGAAGTCGGTTTTGATTTATTTTTTAAAACGTAATTATTAAGTTTAACGAATTAAGGAATTTATAAAGTCTTCCCCCAGGAAAGCTGTCTATCTGGTTTTAGAATAAAATAAATTGTTTTCAATGTTTGCTTTGTAATTTTAGCAGACCTCTCGCTAATTTAAGAATTTATTAGATACCAGCTGCTGGCCGCGACTTCGCACAAAAAAGTAGCCTATGTCCTTCTCCAAGGTCCCATTTATCTCTATACCAAAATTCACCAGAATCGGTTCAGCAGTTTTGGCGTGAAAACGTGACAGACAGACAGTTACTTTCGCATTTATATTACCTATTAGTAGGGAAGTAGGGATTTTGACAACTGCTTTCATTCGACAGCTTTACAATAAAAATGGATTTTACAAATAAAAGTTATAAATTTAAAGAAACTGCATAAAATGTAATATATGTAGCTTTGAGATTGTTATCTGGTGAAATTGCTCTGTCTCCGTTTAAACTTTATAAGCATTACAAAAGTTAAACAGAAATCTATAATATGGTTAAAATCAGCAGATTATATTTGTAAGTAAAATAATATACGCATACATACGCGTGCCTAATTTATTACCTACATAATTACGACCACAAAATAGAGTTCATAGGTTTTGATAATTTGTTTTAGAATACCAAGTTTTGTTTGTAAATTGTTTATACATTACAATTAATACGATGATAAGTAAAGAATACTTAGTTGGGTCTAAATGTAGTTCATAACGGATAAGATACCTATAAATTGAATTTGAAAATAACAGATTATATGCCTACATTAGCCTACATCATTAATTATATTTAATGATATAGTAGATTCAAATGACCATCTCTATCTATCGATGTACGTCAGCACATCTCTTGCCAACGACGTGTACTGTGTACTATTAACAATAACTCTCCAAATAGAATAATGCCTGGCTGTCCGTCCGTTGCTCTGAATAACTATTAATGCGCAAGATATTAAAAAACACCCAAGTACTCCTCTAGTCGGCCCTGGAAGTGTTTATTGCTAAGATTAAAATTAGAATCAGTTACGTTTTAAAATATCTAATCGTTGTATTACGTTTCTCCATTATGTAAATTTTACGAGAGCTTAAAGATACCTACTTTAATTGAAAAACTCGCACCATTGCCATCATCGCAAAAACAGCAGTACGTACTCGTACCTGCCTGTAGGGACCGTATCCACATGCACGCCTTCCGCCTCCCCGACACAACACCGCGGCGCGAGACCGCATCGCGCGAACCTCAATCAGCTTATCTGACCAGAGCCGCCCTTCACGACTAACAAACACTTGTTATCACAACAAAACACACCCTGACCGTAACATACTACTAGCGTATACTCTCCCCTAACCGCACCCTCAACGGTCACACATTTCACTTAATTAAGTAAAATAATTGTTTATAAATAAGGTTTGGGCGGGAGTTGGGCGGGCGGCGCGTAGGGCGGCGGCGCGCGAAAGACGCGGGGTCATCGGCCGCGGTGTTGGCGTGCGTTGTCATGACAACAATGCAGTTTACATAGAGTAGATCTGCGAAAATGTGCAGATAAGACAAAATTAACCACAGCCACAGAACAATTATGAATACTGCGCCGCAGCTCACTTAAGGTATCTACCTACCTAGTCATTAATGTGGTAGATTTATAACGAGTTGTGGTTTTAATTTTAGGCATTCTAATAGCATCATCGAGTTATACCTACAATACAATCGCCCGCCTAATGGTAGAAGCCTGATGGAAATGGATTGGTTCATACCCAAAATTACGGGATATTTATTATACTTAAACAGGTATTAAGTATATATATGTTTTTTTATTGATAGTCAGAAAACCCAGTATTGGCTACTCCATCAAATTTTTAGTTTTGTTTCTCTATATATTAAAATACGTGAATCAAAATCTTTGTACCCCTTTCTACGAAAATTGCGCGGACGGAGAAGTATGAAATTTCGCACACGTATAGTTTACATAGAGAAGGAGTGCAGAATGCTAATTTTTTTTTATAATGCCTAAAAAATACATTATTTATTAATTAATTATGGCCGAATTTCGACCGGTGGGCGATCACTAGTTCTCATAAATTCACATGTTACCTGAAATGGGAGAGGGCACTGACTTCTGTAACACAGGTCTTTTGTACGTAGTTCAGGTGTCTTCCTAGGATGCTTTCAAACTTTAAATGTATGTCAATAAACATTTATTACTATTATTTAGTGTAGTGACTATCTGATCTGTAGAGATGAAGGGACGACGCACAGCTCTGTGGCCCTTGACCAGTGGGTGGTGGCCAGATCAGGCGCTATAGAAGTCAGGGAAGACTGCGCAATCGCATGGCGCTACCCTACTCCTGGTAGCAGGAGTAGGTACTAGACATCCGCGGACTTTTAGAATATGGTTCTGTTTCATCTGTGTCGAATCTGACCTCTTATCGTGTGCGTTGCCCTAGCAAAATGTTGACAAATTTCAGGGTTTTGAGTATGTAGATAATTAGAGCATTGTTTCGTGTGCACGAAATTTCATAATTGTGCGTCCACAGGAAAAAAAGTTATGGACAAAAAACAGATTTTGCTAGGGGAACGTTTGCAACGTTACTGCAGCACGATTTTTTTGAAATAATTGACGTAGCTTAAAAATAATAAATAGATTGGAAGGCTTATAATTGTGCACGATTGTGCACAAAAAATCAAATTTGTGCATCCAAGGACTTTAGAGATATTCATGTTTTTGCTGATTATGGCGAAACTTTGATGTCAGTTTACACGAGCTCTAGATAAGTGACAAAGTCAGAATTTGGCAAAAAATTTGTGCGTTGAGCTAATTCACTGTGCTGAAATTTTCAGTAATAACAAGCGACTAGTTTAAGAAATATATCAAAAACCTATAATCTAATATAACCCGGTCTATTTTAATAGACTATTGAAAAGTGGTGCCATAGTACATAACAACGACCAACCTATTCAGATCAGCATTATAACAAAAATCGCCATGTTTACCATAGTATAAATGTTCTAGCATTACAGTACCGCAACGTTTCTTTACGAATGTTCGGCCGAATCTTCAGCCAATCTTATATTCTATAATTTCTTTCATTTTTGACATTTTTGACAAGACACCAAAGTAGGCTGCCACTTTTTGAGGTATTCATTTGTGTTAACGGAATAAGGGATAGGAAAACAAAAAGTACTCAATAAAGACAAACATAATTATAATATTTATGTAAGAATCTTTTAGGTTACCTGCTTTATTTTTAAAATCACATATCAATTTTCTTTTTAAAATATTATTTTAGTCATTCTAATTAACTTAAAATTAAACATTATTCACACGCTAAATCACATCACATAAATAAAATCATAACCTTATAGGTCAGTTGGTAGTAGCTCTGTGGGTTTTGGATTAAATTCTTGTATAGAAATAAATAGGTAGGCACTTCGTTTGTTCACCAACATATGTTAAAAAATATTTCTTAATATAGGTATCTTAATGTAAATTACCCATAATAACTATTTTAATGTAGCTCAGAACATACAAAAAAGCTGATTGATGTACCTAACTGACAAAACTGGAGGTTTAATTTAGAAAGAAAGAAAGAAGAAAGAAAAACATTTACAGCTACTTCCAGGCACGGAAGTAGCGCTGGTTTTCAGATTAAAACAATTTATGGGAGCGACCTCATGAAGCGAAAGCAACAACAGAAATAATTAAATATTTTCTAACAGTGTACCTTAACATATTACAGACATAATTACATAAATGTACAGAATAGTATACAATTAAATAAAAAAACAAGTGAAACAGTTGAGCTACTAAGGCCTTTGCAAACCCACCATCTACAGATATTTATATAATAAATCAATAAATTCATTTAAAACATACACATGTACACTAACTAACCGCCATACCTTGTAGTAGTGTCAGTGTTAGTTGAAAAAACTGTTTCTTGTCAATGTCAGTGTCTGTGGCCATGCAGTATTACTCAGCCAGACAAAAACGTGTTTATACGTGGCAAAAACGTGGCATTGACATTTAAATATTAAAAAATGTTAAGTGCTAGAAGAGTGGAATGTAGAGTGCTGGAGGAGTAAAGGGACAGACCAGTGGAACTCAGCACTGGACCAGAGCGGGACGACCTGCCTACCTAGCTAGTCGGACATAACCTTAAGGTAAGCCAGAGAAAAAAGATCCTACTTTCTACAGCCACCACGCATATTAGGAGGTTTTTTGAGCATGTAGAAGGTACTGCTTAAGCTTAAGCTTAAAGGTGTACGATGATTTCAGGGCCCGCATCGGCGGCGGAGGCAGATCGTTCCAGCAGCGAGAGGCTGCAAAACGGAACGAACCTCTAAACGCAACAGTTCTGTGTTTTATGGTGACAAGAACGGGAGAACAAACCCTGCGTGGGTAACGATTATTCTCCCATGACCATTTTAACTTATTGAAAAGGTAAGAGGAAGTATTGCCATGTATAACGCCAAATAAAAGATTTGCCAAGTGCAGATTCCTTCTCGCTTTTAGTTTTAACATGTTTGAAGCATTGAGGTAGGGTGTGACATGTGAACGAGGAGGTATTGAAAAGCAAAATCTTGCGCAGGCGTTCTGCACACGTTGAAGAAGCTTCTCCGTTCTACCGAGAAGGCAAGGCCCAAACACTACATCACAGTAATTTAATTTTGATAAAATAAGTGACTCACACAGTGCTATACGCACATCCTCACTAAGATATGGACGGATTTTATATAACGTTTTGAGCCTAAAAAAACAACTGCGCACACTCTCAGAGACCTGGCTTTCAAACTTAAGTTGAGAGTACATAACAAGACCCAGATTCCTGGCCTCAGATACCTATTCAACGAGCTCACCTCCCACCATGATTTTAATATCTTCAAGGTTAAGTTTACATATGTTTACTCTACTACCAGTTATTATGAATTTAGACTTTCTGGGGTTTAGAACTAATGAGTTGTTGAAGGACCACTGGTAAATCTGATTCAGATCATTATTTATGTCATCCACAGCTTTAGCACTATCACCAGGCAAGAAAGAAATGATACAATTGAAGATCATCAGCGTAAAGATGATATTGACAGTGAGCTATGTTTTTGATGATATCTGCACTTTACAGGATGAAGAGAATTGGACCGAGGATGGAGCCCAGCGGAACACCGCGAAGCACAGGATGCTGGGCTGACCGGACTGAAGAACCATCTGGCAGTTGCAACTCAACACACTGGCTTCTATGACTAAGGTAACTGTGAAACCATTGTACAGTATTAGAGGAGAAACCATAAAAAGCAAGCTTAGAAAGAAGAAGTGAAATATTTATGGAGTCAAAAGCCCTTGAGAAGTCCAATAGAACAAGTATACTGCACCATCCCTTATCTTGGTTTGTCATTAAGTTATCAACCACATCGAGTAGGGCAGTGGCAGTACTGTGACCCTTGCGAAAACCTGAGTGGATCAGTGGTAAAATGTTATTATCCTCCAAAAATTTTATGAGTTGCATACTCACCAGCTTTTCCAGAATCTTGGACAAACAGGGAAGCAAACTAACAGGCCTCAGGTCATTAACTGAAACAGGATTGGTCTTCTTCGGTATAGGTTTGATGAGTGACAGCTTCCAGCAATCAGGAAAGGTGCCACTAGCAACAGAATCATTTACAATAGAAGTTATTAATGATAAGGATTGTGGCAAAATCATAAAAATCATGTCCAGACTGATCCCATCAATACCTTTGGCATTTGGCTTAAGGCCCTGTATGACCTTCAATATAGTATACTCACTGACCGGGCATAATGAGAAAGAAGCAGTGCCATGTCTGTGATGTTCGAAGTAGGTCAAAAGGGAAATGTTGACGGAAGTGACTCCAGGGACATCCAGAAAATGAGTATTAATAACCTCAGGGTCAGTAAACTGTGATGGGAGTTCCATGGCTTGTTTTTTGTTTGGAAGGATGTGGTTTTTCAGGTTTCTCCACAATTTACTGGAGTTCTTAATGTTTTTATTTATATGCTGAGTAAAATATGCTACCTTTTCACTATGTATGGCCTGCACAACCAGCTGCTTCATACATTTATTGGACGACCTCTGTGGCGCAGTGGGCTTAGGTTCGGCTGTGACGCAAAAGGTTCGATTCTCGCCGCAGGACAAATTTTTGTATGATGCAAGTATTTGTCTCGGGTCTGGGTGTTTCTATGTATAATATGTATGTATTTACAGAAAAAGAAAAAAAATAAGTATTTAAGTAGTATATCAGTTATGTGGTACCCATAACACAAGCTCTGCTTACTTTGGGGCCAGATGAAGCTGTGTGAAATGTCCGGTATCATTATTATATTATTATTTATATTCTTGCCTAAGATTATCACTTTTAAGTTCCTTAAATCTATCATGGTGACTATCCTTAATTTTTATCATAGTTTTCACTGTGTCTGTAATCCAAGGGTGTGGGGGGCTTTTGAAACTTGAGGTCTTTAAAGGAGCATGTATATCATATAGTGCTAGAATTATACCAGAGAGTTCTAACACTCTGTCGTTTACATTTTTGGTCAATAAAAGTTGATTCCAATTGATTTCATCCAGGTGTTCGGTAAACAAGTCCAAATCTATATTTTTCAATGGTCTATATGTAACTAGTTGCCGGACAGACTTATCCTTTTTTATGCGAAACTCAGCCAACAACATGGCATGAGCTCCCAAGTCAGGACTGTATTTAACATGCCCACTACTCACTGAAGCATCTGTGCACACTATGTCAATTAGCGTCTGGCTATGGGAAGTGAAGTGTGTAGGCTCGGTAATTAATTGATGAAGATTCATACATTGCAGGAACTGTGAAAATAGTTTAGTTTTACAATCATTTGGCGCAAGCATGTCAATATTGAAATCTCCCAGTAATATTAGATTATCGCAATTTAAAAAGGTAGACATAGAGTCAGTTAAAGCATCCAAAAGTTCAGTTACATTTAACCATTGTGGCCTATATGCCGTCCCAATAATAATCGTTTTGCCACATGCATTTAGACAAACATAAGAAAATATTATTATGATACCGACAGCCAATTACTACAACTTAATGTTTTAGGTATGTTAGTACATGTGTGTTGTGGTTTGTAACCTACCTTTATCCTGAATTATAAATATTCTTGCCCAACACAGCAGCAGTCAACAAACAAAACAAACCAGTAAACACAAAAACAAACAGCCAAAGCCAACCCTTCCGCCAGTGCTGCCAGAATGAATTTCAGAAGAGTTAATGAGATCAAAATTATGTTGCGCTACTGCAGGAAATTGTACTATTTTCTTAGTTTTTTGACATTGCAATGCTGACAATTTATGGCGGTCGTTCTTATGTACTATGGCACCACTTTTATAACAATAGTCTATTAAAATAGACCGGGTTATATTAGATTATGGGTTTTTGATATATTTCTTAAACTAGTCGCTTGTTATTACTAAAAATTTCAGCACAGTGAGTTAGCTCAACGCACAAATTTTTTACCAAATTCTGACTTTGTCACATATCTAGAGCTCGTGTAAACTGACATCAAAGTTTCTCCATAGTCAGCAAAAACATGATATCTCGAAAGCCCTTGGATGCACAAATTTGATTTTTTGTGCACAATCGTGCACAATTATAAGCCTTCCAATCCATTTATTATTTTTAAGCTACGTCCATTATTTCAAGAAAATCTTGCTGCAGTAACGTTACAAACGTTCCCCTAGCAAAATCTGTTTTTTGTCCATAACTTTTTTTCCTGTGGACGCACAATTATGAAATTTCGTGCACAATTACGCGAAACAATGCTCTAATTATCTGCATACTCAAAACCCTGAAATTCGTCAACATTTTGCTAGGGCAACGCACACCCTCTTATCTTCTAATCGCGGTGAAAGGATATAGTGCGTTCATTCACGTTCTAGGCATTCACGCATTTCAGTTCTAACCTAACCCCACACTCACATAATACATAGTGTGTATTACTACTACTGCCTGATCTGTGATCTGATTTATCGTTTTGACGGAGGATCACTTGGACCCTGGTAATTCAAAACTATTTACTATAGTAAAACCCTGACCGGGAATCAAACTCGTTACCTCTCGTTGCTCAGCACGCGGCGCCATCGTCGGAGGTTGTCTCGAGACAAAAAATAACGTTGGAACGTTAGCGCCATCTCTTAGTTGATTTTCATATTACGTCAACTTTGGTTATTCGTAGCGTCGTAGCATTTCGTAGCAGTGTCTACCTCTCAACCGTGTAACTAAACGGTACACTCCAAATCTACTAGATGGCGCTGGTAGTAGTCATTACGAACTCGGTACTGTCATCACATCATCTCTCTATCGTAAAATGGGTTGAAGACCCTCGTTAAGAAACGAGGGTTGAATAGAAAAAAACTGGATATTTTGCTAATATTCTAATAAACGGCCGTTATATTGTAATAGGTGATCCCATAACGACTTTTATAAGCAGCAAAGTACTACGGTGATATTGTGGGTACCTAAGTGATTGGCACACGCTATAGGTACTTACTTATTGTTTTTGGCAGAAGTCAGAAGTGGGCACATAAATGGAGTTTTAAAAATGCAGGCATGACTAATACTTTGATGAGGTAAAGTTTTATTTAGGTCTGGTTCTGGTATACCAAACCAAAATTAAGTTATTCGTACCTATCTATAAATAATAATAAAAATTATAAATTATTCAGGTTCTTAAAATTAATATGGTACAAGGTTTTTGGTACTATTTCCTATCATCTTAAAGTAAAACATTCTTTCAAAAAAAAAACAGGTAATCTCATTTTTCCTTTGTCTTATTTCTGACCTAAGTACCTAACGTAACTCTGTCCCCTACACTAGGTCTCTAATGAGCCTGTATTGTAGGGTCACAATACAGGCTCATTAGAGACCTAGTACCCAATAGTTACTTACCTACAACAGTAATTATAATTTAGTTACCTTACCTATTTCCTAGTATAGTTTCCAATGTTTGTTTTAAGGTAATACGAGAATCACTTCATTGTCCTGTCGGTGGGGAAGGTAGGTACCTACTTTCGAAACAGAAATATTCTAAAATCATGGTAGTAACCGCAGTAACCGCAGGCGTCACCCGGGAGTGCGGGATCTCTAAATTGAGAGCACAAAGTACCTATTCACATTTTTAATCAAACTTACTTATCTGAATCAGATAAGTAAGTAAAGTAAGTAAGTTTGATTAAAAAGTAACTTTTTAAACGCGAATGTGTATCTTATCCATACCCTAACCTAATCAGTTTGTGTCTCCAGCATCACCAACATCGGACAACAACAGACTACAGCAAACGCTTCTTGTGGATGGAACAGCAGCTGGGTTTCCAGATCCCCTAGGTCCCAGCGGCACACGAGCCCATCGCATTTTCAAAATACTTTCACGGCGTCTGTCAGATATATCGCGTGACCTAGGAGCTGGCTCCTATTTGACCAAGCGTATTAGCATTGCCATACAACGTGGTACCTAATACCGCTAATGTTTTGGAGCCTCTGCCAGAGGGCAGAGATCTAGATCAGTTGAGCTCATTTAGATAGGTCATTTTAAACAGTTAGATAGCTCAACTGTTATACATGTATTTTATATTATTGTATATTATTCTGTACATTTCAGTAATTATATATTCTAACATAATATTTAGTTAAACCTATCTGTGCGGATTTATTTGTTTACACTTCTCGATTTAACCTCACATGTATTCCGCCAAAAAATATCCGGGAGCGTGCGGTGATCGTGCACCCGTGTTTATCTAACTAAACCGTATCTGAAAATTAAACATTTGGATAGTACGCTCAATGCTAACAGATCCCCACAAAATGGCTTTAGAACAGTTTATCAGAGTCAAATGATTTGTTTTGATATTACTTAGTATTTATAAACACCCATATTTTTCCGTTTTTAGGGTTCCGAAGTCCAACAAAGAACTCGGTTTGCCATGCCCGTCTGTCTGTCCGCCCCTAAACATGGGCCGAAAATTTTCGTAATGAAAATTTGTAAAAAGTATATATAAAAAGTTTTAAATAACATATTTTAAGGGCACCTTCTCTACTAAAAAGTCAAAGTATGGTAAGTCAAAGTCAAAAGATACTTTATTCAATACAATCACAAGGATCACTTTGAAACGTCTTACATACTAGGTGAATTTATGTGCCAATTCATCCTAACCCAAGCGCGAGAAGAACTGGCAAGAAACTCGTCTTGGTCCTTTTTTACATGATCCACCTAATAACTTAACTACGAAATACTAATACAAGAGAGTTTATATATTTCAAGTGTCGGTTAACTGTCTGACGGTAGAGCGACATGAGGCCATTCATTCTTATCAATAATATAGTCATTTATATTATAATAATCTTTCTTCAAAAGACTACCTTTTATGTATGCTTTAAATTTCTTAATAGGTAGTTTAGTAGCCTCTTCAGGAAGCTTATTAAAGAAGTGCACCGTGTTCCCCATAAATGACTTATTTACTTTTTCTAGTTGAAACCTAGGGATGTATAATTTGTGTCTATTCCTGGTATTGATTCTATGAAGGTCATTATTTTGCTGAAACCCATCTCTATTTTTATGTGTGTATAACAAATTTTCATATATATATATTGTGAAGCTATCGTGAGAATATTAATTTCTTTGAATATTTCTCTCAAAGATTTTCGTAGTTTCATTCTATAAATGGCAAGTATTTTCCTTTTTTGATTAACAAAAAATTTACCAATATTAGCTGCTTTCCCCCAGAGAATAATGCCGTATGACATAACACTATGGAAGTAACTGAAATAAACTAGTCTAGCTATAGCTTCATCAGTAAGCCACCGTATCCCACGAACTGCATATGCAGCGGAACTAAGCCTACCAGCAAGTGTTTCAATTTGTGGACCCCACTGTAGTTTTGCATCAATATTAAGACCTAGGAAGATCGTTGAATCTACAAGATTTATTGCCTCTCCATTCATTTCAATGTTGGTCGGGCTATGAATAACATTTGGCAAAGTGAATTTGATACATTTAGTTTATTTGAATTAAGCAAAATATTATTTACAGTGAACCAGTTAAGAACTAACGATAAGGATTCATTTACGTTATCGCAAATACTGGTTTTACCTCGATCCACTTTAAAAATTAAAGACGTAGCGTAAAGTATGGTATGTAAATAGGTAAAGTATGGTTATTTTATATTTATATAACTACCCCATATGTGTAGTATGTAGCATATCTTTGGTTATATGTTATAAAGATATTAATAGGTATCTTGATCAGGTTTTAGATACATATAAATTGTTTGATAATATTAAACTTTGAAACAGCCA
Source organism: Lampropteryx suffumata (assembly GCA_948098915.1). NCBI lineage: Eukaryota > Metazoa > Arthropoda > Insecta > Lepidoptera > Geometridae > Lampropteryx > Lampropteryx suffumata. The sequence goes on from OX402546.1 coordinate 20,914,755, forward strand.
CTTTGGATAGAATACAGTGTTTCTTGTTCTCTTATTTTGCTAACTAGAAAGTCTTGCATTGTTTTGAGACCTGACCACTAGTGATTCTTATCCTTACTCACTTTAGAAGTATTCACTGTGCGTGACCATGCACAGTTTATTTTGCTTGCCTAATATATTTATAGATAGATAGATAGATAGATTAACACTTTATTGTACACAAAAAGAACACAGGAGAAATAATAGAAATAAAATTGTACAATGGGCGGCCTTATCGCTAAAAGCGATCTCTTCCAGGCAACCTTTGTGTGGACAGGATAAACAAAAACAGAACGACGGCGGTGTACAAAAAGTTACTTAATAAACTAATACAAAACATATAAAAATACAAAATATAGTTGTAATGATGCTAATCGATATACTTACACGATAAATTATTAACACATACGAACAACTTTCTATAAACAATAATAATAATCATAAGTAGTGATAAATGATATCAACCAATTAGCAGATTCCAGATATGGACAGATAATGATCATGAACTTTGTTTTTAAAGATATGGATAGATTTGGATGCGCGGATAGATGCAGGTAAGGAGTTCCATAAGCGTACGGCTTGAACAGTGAAGGATTCACCATACATAGCTGAACTATGGACAGGAGTAAAGAGCTGAAAAGTGTCAGAAGAGCGCAGAATACGATCGTTTGCCTGATGCAGGAAAACAAAACGTTCCTTTAGATAACAGGGAGAGGAAGACAGAAAAAGGATATTGTATAGAAAGGACAGGATATGAGCATTCCGGCGAAAACGAATAGGGAGCCACTTGAGCTTCATGCGAAATTCGGAAACATGGTCATACTTGCGCAAGCCAAATATGAACCGAATACAGAGATTTTGAAGGCGCTCAAGTTTATTTAGTAAAACTTCGGAGATATCAAGATAGCTGGCGTCCGCGTAGTCTAATATCGGATGGAGAAGGGATTGTGCAAGCATAACTTTGGTAGCTGTCGGTAGGAAATTACGGAGCCTGCGTAAAGACGCAGATGATGCAAACATTTTCCTACTGATTTCGTTGATTATATATATACGTGAAGCTAAAACTTTGTACCCCTTTTTACAAAATTGCGTGGATGGAGGAGTATGAAATTTCGCACACTTACAGTTTATATAGAGAAGAAGTGCAGAATGCTAATACTTAAAATTTTGCATAAACAATATATTTATTATCAATTAATTATGGTCGAATTTCGACCAGTGGGCGACCACTAGTTAATATTTATGGGCACCTCTTCTTTCTTAAGCATTATCCTTTAGCTTTCCTCAGCTCAAACAAAGTCATAGCAAAAGATGATTGCTCAAAGCTTACCATTAGAATCGGCAAAGCGCATTAATTAGCGCACTAATCGTAACCAGGCACTTAGCATTCGTTAGGCGCAGGTAAACAGGATGCTGATGGAATGATGCGTAGCTGTACGACAGCATCCGTGTTTCTAACACGATCAGAGTCAGATCTCAACCATCCAATCAACCATCAGAGTCAGGGCAACCGTGCTTAGTGGAGTCTTCATACAAAAGAAGCAGGTTTCATCGCACATAGCAGATTTCTTTTCTAAAACCCCGGTTAATACGAACTTATGTTATTTATTATGTCATGTGAATCTTCTGCTAATGATCCATGTTAGTAAAAGGTAATTAGATATCTGCATGGTAGAGTAGGTATGCACTCCAAACATCCGTGTTGTAACTGCGCTTCTCTAAACAGCTGGTAAAATTTAATTTTGAACGGGAAGTGGTCACTCGTTATTGGTTGCTGTGAACTAAAGTACATATGCAACGTAAAGCAAATCAAGTTTTTATAGCTCTAGGAAGAACTATTAAAGCCATGGAACGCATAAAGGGTTACTGAGGATAATCTAACTAATATTATAAATCCGAAAGTAACTCTGTCTGTCTGTTTGTTACGTTTTCACGCCTAAACCGCTGAACTGATTTTGATATATTTTGGTATAGAGATAGATGGGACCTTGACAAAGGATAGGCTACTTTTTATGTAGGTACCATGCGTGCGAAACCGCGGGCAGCAGCTATTTATTAAATAAAATAATAAAATCATAGGTGCTTCTTCTTATTGTATAACTGTTACGAACCAGTGTGCTGAAAGGATTAAAGTGCGTTAAAGTATGCTTTAAGGGCTCCTTTCATGTGAATCATCCTTTACACATGTCATCGAACTTCTTGATTGTTTGACAAATGTTTGTATGATCTGCAAAAAAAATTCTTGCGGCTGGGTATTTTTCTATGTATAATATGCATGTATTTACAAAAAATAGTTTATAAGCAGTATATCAGTGATGTGATTCCCATAACACAAGCACTGTTTACATTACGGCGTGATGATGTTGTGTGAAATGTCTAGAATTATGTCATTATTTTTATGAATTGTGTAGCCTAGTCTGGATGCCACGATAGGGAAAACCAGGCAGTAGTCGACCGTAAGGTATTCATTATGTTCTTGTACAATTGAGTTCGGTTTATTTTCTCCAAAACTGCTCTCATTTCCTTAACTACGAAAGAGCAAAGCAAATAGTTTCCTTCGACACAAACTTAAGTAATACCTACCCCCGTGTAGTTTTACGCAACCATTTCAGTTATTTTGGACAGCCCTTGCGGAACTAAGACTGTTCTTCTTCTGCATTACCTTGTCTACAAACTGGTTACAATGGTGCCCATTCCCACTTGCCTGGGCCTTTGCCGACGTCATAACTTATTTTCCAACTAGAAGATTTGACCACTGGACCCAAAAATAAAGTCTATTTCATTCAATCCTGCTCAGGTTTAACCTTTTTATTAACCTCGTTTTTACGACATCATATCATTTTACTGGTAACGAGTCGACTGGAAACTAGCTCATAAAAGTTAGATGAGGTTGTCCAGGTCCACTATTAAAAGATTGGTCTACGTCTTTTATCTTGACCACATAGTTTGTCAATAGTTAATTTATGATCTACGATTCTTTAGAATATATATAATTAAAGTTCAATGTTGAAAATGTCTAATAATAACATTGCATGATATGAATTCAAATTTTCACAGAGGACATAAATATAAGTTATGGTAATTACTGTTTAGAAATACCTACTTGTAGTTTAGTTTGTAATGTTCGTACTTACAAAAGTTGGTTATATTATATGTACAAATGTGCATATAATATAACTAACTATACTTATTAGGTACCTACGCAAGTCTGAAATAATAAGTTCCTCTATAAATACGGAGTAATGTAAATCACCAAACATTGTTACAAAAGTAAGCATAGTCACGCACGTGCTGACCGGCCAATGAAACCATATACTTACTTAATTCTGTTAGAAAAATTCAGTATATTTGGCACACCAAAATCTCCATCGGTAAAGTCAAATTAGCCTAGTCAGGTAAGCAGCGTGACGAGACGACAGCGCAAACGCATGTCGCACGCCATTGTGAGCACGCTCCCATTGCCAACCGTCACATCGTGGGTCAGCGGTTACCGTTGCCTCTGCTGCTTTAAAGAGATCACAATCATGCACTGCACTCACAGACTGCATAATGGCAACTTTTATCTTCACCTTCGATAGTCACTACTTTTGAATATTTAAGACTATTTCATTGCCAAAAAAATAATAGGTATATTAAGTAGGTATGCAGGCGTTCAGTACTATAGTATTATAGTTAGAATACTGTAAGCATTCACATATAAAAGTAATACATTTAGAGGTGGGTATAAAAAGTTCAAAACGGATATAATTTGCTAATAGTTCCCTAATATGGCATAACAAATTATGTATCGCTTGAAGAATTGAGCCAGATCATAGAATACACATGTTAATGGACCAAAAGATTTTATTGCACACGTACGAGTTACTAAAACGGTTGTGCCATTTGATCTATTTTTAGTGTGAACATTTATAACTGAGAAACTTCTTACAAGCTTTGTATCGTTATGATTTGTGCGTGGTGTTTTGAATGGCTTTCTAGTTCCATTTGCTTCATTGTAAATGCTGTGAGTGACTTCCAGTTTGTTATTCAGTATTTATTCACACATATCCCATACAGTTTATACAAACAGATTGCTTCAAATGTAAACTCACAAACATCTATATCCTACAATAGTTCGTATGCGTGGGTAAGAAAAATAGGTACATGGACTTGTTTAATTTTTGTAGAACAAACAGGAAACGCTTTCATCGCCACCATTTGCAATCATTCTCGAAACAAAAACCGTTGCGAAAGCGGAGCGACATAACAAGCTATCAACTGACATTTACCTTATTATTACAACGTAATGTTATAATTACACTGCGCTGGGAATAGAAGGAATGATGTCGGATGTCGTTGGTCGATTTTAGTCGAGTTTGTAATTACATTAAGCAATTACTAATACTACAAAAATATTAAAAAAACTCTTTGTTGTATTAAAAACACTATTGTAAAGAACTATACACGGTATTTTGAAACTCGTAAACTCTATACAGCCGACTACAAAGCCCTACAAAATACGAAGACTCGCGTTAAAACTTTACTAAAAGTTGTAACAAAAGTAGTAAAGTGAGTCATCTAGCAGCATTAAGTAGTTGGGCAGTTGTTTCGTGATGCTAATTGGAAACAAAACGTTGTAAATATCCGTATCGTGCGTAACTGCTGGAGTTGTGATAGAGTGAGTGGGGCGAGGCGGCGGCGGCGGCGGGATTAGCGCGTCTTCAAACTCTTCAAAGAAAATGAGTTGTAAATCACTTCCGTGTTACTTTATTATGTGATGTCTGGTCGTTTTGTGGCGAAAACACATCTTAGACAAGGAGATAGTAGATCTAAAAAATACATAACTTGCGTATATATTATTTAGGGCCATATGGTGTTGTGTGCATTGTCCACCAATATTTATGAATTAATTGCCAAAAGAACTTGTTATAAATATGTTAAATGTTTAAGTAACAGAGTTGTATAGCCAAATAAGTCATTAAAATGTTTTGTTGGGCAACTAAAGTTAAAGAAAAGAAAGGAACAAGTTACATTCGGGCGCCAGATGCCTACCTATGCTTAACTAAAAAAAATTAACTCAATGGAATTGGTCAGTCAAAGAACCTGAAGTTTTAATCTAGGGTCGGCGAGCTATGGAATAAATCGGTCGAATGTTTTTATTTGTAATACTCGAAGAAACTTGAAGCTTTTATAATAAACTAATAGAGTTAATTAAATTTCAAATACTTATTTAAATGGTTGTAATTCAACTTGAACTTGAAGCGTTTTATTAATTTGCCTAACATATAATTATTGCATTCAATGAAAGTGAATAAAGTTGTCTAAATAACTATAAACTAGCTTACCATTAAACCAGAATGTGAATTAAATTTGATCCTTTGGATCTTGTGCCTTCGGATACCTTCTACTTGATAGTAAAAGATTGGTAGAAAAAGTAGAAAGAATCTTAATTCCAAAGAAGATATTAACATCATCAAGAGTAGAAAGGAAATCATAAACGCCTGCGCGACGTTGCGGACAGGAATAACCAAAAAACAAAAAGGTGGTGGTCCATTAAACAAATATATTGCCTGAGCTTTGCTAAGAGCTCTTAAAAGAGAAATAATCGCGCCATGATGGCTAAATCCAAAGGATAGCGGAGAAAAAGATTAATAATTTGTTACAATTACATCTTGCTTATAGGTACAATGTCGGGCCAAAAGTGACGTTTTCGCTCTTCGCTATTTTCACGAATCCCAAATAGGGCCAAAATGGGGTTAAATAGCCGTTCAATAAAGACTGACTAAATCAATCAATGGCAAGCTTCTTGTGACTGCCCTAGCATCATTAAGGTAAGAGCAACAATATACCTAGGAATTGATCAACCTTTGTCCTGGCATTATCACATTAAACTCCCAATGAACAGAGTACGTAAAATAATCTGGATTTTTAAAATTTTACGTCATGTAGCATCAAGAAACCTAATAAACCAAATCTACAGATCTCTAGCAGAATCGATTCAATATTATTGTATACCAGTTTGGGGAGGTGCTACTCAGACAAAGTTCTTGGAACTAGAAAGAGCACAGAGGTCTCTATTAAAAGTTATATTTTAAGCCCTATCGATACCCTACAGATATGCTCTATCAAGATTACACTCATATATGTACACACAAACAATGTAAATGTACATAAATAACTTACATTAATTCACGACTAACATATATATAATCTAAAGTACCATTATAATTAATGTAACTAACATTAACTTTATTTAACTTACATATTGTTATTTTATTAAGCTTAACTTATATTCTCTAATTTTAATGTATACAACTGTACTACGGAAGAGCGAGACCCTCTAACACAGGTACCTCTAATTCTAAAATGTATCATATATTAAGTTTTAGAGAGATACATATTTTGTATTTCGTATTGTATTTTATATAAAAGACACCATTATATATATAAAATAAAATATTACGAACGACAAGTTACGACGTTGTGACATCATTCTATAAACAATATTAACAACGAAGAAGAAGTAGACCAGTGTGACACTTCCAAAAGCGCGTGTTACATCATTTACTTTCTATACAATACAGTATTTCTGCCTGGGACCTGCCATGTACCTATTATACATTAAATTATGTAACTCACAAAACGCTATCGTGTCTGGGAAAGTTACCAAATAAAAAGCTAAGGAACATACTATGTATAATATAAAAGTATTAAGTATATTTTATTGTATAAATATAAGTATATTATTCGTAAATTTGACTATGAATTAATGGATTAATGAAACTATTGCATTGTACTGTACTTAAAAGTAGATAATAATCACATTAATTTTCAACTTTTGAATCAACCTTTGAACTGCCTACTTAGATATTTTGTTTACCAAAATGGACGAGTGACGATGACTACTGGACGATGCTACTAACTAATTTATTCCGTAATATTAATGGACAGCTAGAAGTTAGATGACATGTTGTTTTGATTGATTTACACGCCGATTCAGTACCTATTGTATAATGAGTGGCACACACAATAGCCACGGATGAGAGAATCGGATGTAGTGACACATTGTTCTCGTTACCCGATGAACCATAAATAGTAAACAAATAGGAAATTCAATGAGAGCGAAAGTAGAATACCGTATAACTAGCGAAAGTCAGTAATTAGTGCATCAATAGGATGTCCGACAGACGCGTCTGTCGACTGTACATATTTAATTTGACGACCTCTGTGGCGCAGTGGGCTTAGGTCCGGCTGAGACGCAATAGGTTGCAGGTTCGTTTCCCGCCGCGGGACAAATGTTTGTATGATCTGCAAGTATTTGTCTCGGGTCTGGGTGTTTCTATGTATAATATGTATGTTTTTACAAAAAAAAAAGTATATAAGTAGTATATCAGTCATGTGGTACCCATAACACAAGCTCTGCTTACTTTGGGGCCAGATGATGCTGTGTGGAATGTCCGGTATTATTATTATTATAATATTTAGGAATGCACTTAATAATAAGTAATCTTAAGTATATGTTAAAGCTATGCCATATTGTTTTAGCATTTAATAATCGGATGATACCTTTTAATGATTCCTCATGTTTCGGCTGTGTTTCAACAGCCGTCACGAGCTACACAGTACCTACTATAAAAATACTTACATAATAATAAGGTTGCTAGATAGAAATACTGGATTAATTATTATGATTATAAGTCCCTACATACATTTTACTTATTTGCGTTGTAGGTACCTGACCTGAAGTGCTAAACATATAGGTACCTATTTAATAAGTATGATATTATTATTGTTCTTAGATTTCATTTCAACAAATATCCCTAATCGATCTAAATCCTTAGGATGAGAAAGCTCTTGTGTTCTGGGAATGTTGAATGCTGTTGCGAATTTGATCCAGAATCATGTGTTTCCGGGCGTGAAACTAAAATCCATTCTGACGCAGGATGTAACGCGCCAACTCTTGCGCAGTCGGTAACGTCACTACGTAAAGACATTAAGGAAGTTATAGGTTTTTACATATAAAGTTGTCGGTCTATAATACTGGTTTTACAATAAGAACGGCAACTTCATAGGTAAATCATATTATAAAATATCATATCATATTATGAGATTCGAATAACTTCTGTCAAAAATCCAGACCTGCCTGCATCGCTTCGATAATCAAATAGAAAATGTCGGCTTTTAATAAATACTTCTCCATAGGTAAATCATTATTCCTATCACTCCTCATGTGCTAAAACCAATACCGAAATAGCATGCAGTTGCGCGCGAAGGTATTTCAATTAAAATAGTCTCGTGGTTCAGACGGAGGGCAACGGGCATTCCGGCCGGAGCTCGCGCGCGGCTAAAGGAACCCGCACCTACAGGACTAATCTGTGGACATGTGTGTGACCCACTGCCATGCTGCACTAGTTTTCTACATCTTCACAAGAGCCTGTTAAGTGTTTATTTCAAATAGAACAAGCTCTTAAGTCTAAATGCATATAGTGAAATTAAAACTGAAACCACATATTAATTCCTGAAAAGTTTAGGTCCAACGCCGACGCATAATTCTGTCACGTCAATAGGAAATATTGATATGGTTATGAATATTGATGATGTGGGGGCGCTCACTCGCTTATATTCATATTCTGTGCAAGGTCATATCCTACAATGTGCTGCTATACATTTGTCCATTATTCATAGATGTTAGAAGCCCTTACGTATCTACGTAAGCGCTTCTACCATGAGTTCTAACATCTGCTGAATGCACAACTATCGCCCGGCCAAATATGACCTCTAGTTAAAGCACACGCGGTGCGATGTACGAGGTTCAACCGCAACTGAGCCCGCAGACTTTAAAGGCTGCAGCTCAAATAGCGAGATTATCTTAGAATAGCAAATATATTGTCTTATTTTAGTCATTATTATAAACATATTAATAATGATTTTGCCCTTATTATTTAACCAGTTACCTCCGCATGCTAGGTAGTTTTATTCGTATTTTATTATAAGCTTCAAGGTAAATTATCACTATGGTAAAGTATCAATATTCTCAAACTACATTCATCTTTATTTCTGTCCCAGGATTAGGAACAATATCGTAAATGCCCGGCTTGGGAATAATCCAACAGTGAATTTTTATTAATAAATTACATTTTTTATTGCTGCGGAAAGATTTTGATACAGGACTAGGAGTCGTATTCGAGTACAAAACTCAAGATTTCAGATTTCATTTATAATTACATAATTTGCATGTGTATTATAATATTAATATACTTTAATTCTAATCTAACCTTGCTTTTTCCTTACTCTCGTTTATCAGAGAATGAACAACTCTCATTTATGGTAGAAAAATAATAAAATATTTTAAGTTCTTGTTTGAACTAATTAAGTTCAAGCAAACTCATTTAGGTTAAAAATGACAAGGCTACTGTTGCGAGTTCTATATTCTTATTTGAGTTTATCTTTCTTATTTAACAGATAAATTAAATACCTGGCTTTTAGAGAGAACTTTTTAGTGTTAACGAATTTTTGGAAGCTAGTGATTATAAATTTATTTTTTTAGATTATAACTCTAAAATCGAATAATATATAATATAATATAATATTTTTTTTTTTAGAAAAACACATAGCTTTGCTTGCCAATTCTCTCAGGTGAAAAACGTGAAATTACAGTTTGACTCAATATTTTGCTACCTAGCATGTCTCAAAAAAATTATTTGAATCATCATTTCTATTTTAATTGAAACATTTACTTGTAATTTTACATTGTATTGGATCGAACCGCGCCTGAAAGAAAGTTTTTAGCAGAATTAAGTTGATTTATGGTGTATTAGAAGTTTAGAAGTCGCCAACGATTCATCTTATTGACGCCAGTCTTATGTTTTTACGTTTGACCTTAAAGATAACTGTAAAGGAATTAAGGGTGAAAATTTTAACTTAAGGAAACTCTAGCCTCGTTGGATTGAAATATAACGATAAACATTGTAAGGGAAATGACGTTCTGTTCGAGAACTAAGCAAAGATCTTTGTTTAAAATTTTTATTAGTTCTAAATTACGGGCCTAGTAACTACCCTTGATGCTGCAAGAAAGTAATTTCTGTGTTTTTATGTCCAATTTGTAATTGAATGTGAGGTAATAAGGAACCACTGTGCGAGTATCTACAAATGCCGAAACTAATTCAAAGTATACCAAGGCAATTGACACATAAACTTTCATAAACATACTAACTGATACATTAAATTATCTCAGTGTTCCTACCTAAATGACATACATCATGCATCATGCGTTACTTCCCACAACAAATACAGGAAGAGTCGAGTTATAAATAACATAATCAGCTTGTTTTATATATAAAAGGATACCTACAAGGTTTGTTAATGCATTCCTCATCAGTTATCACCCAGATAGGCTATTACTGTCACATCAAGGCAGAGCCGGCCTTAGCACATAACGACAGGGGCTCCATTTTGAATCAGGAATAAGAAATTGCAAATTGTCCCTAACCCCAATCATCTCAAAGATAGATTTCAGATTTATTTATTTTACCTCATAAAAACATTGGTTATCGGGGAAGTTCGTTAGCTTAATTATAATACAAAACAATACAATCAAATACAACAGTAATAACATGTTACAATAGTAGCATACATTTTGTTGACTAAAATAGTTACTAATATAAATTTTGATGATTATTTCATCAAATGTAAAAACATAATAAATAACCGTAACATCAAGTGTTGTATTTAGGTATAAATAATAGTAACTATAATAAATAAATAATGCTGGAAATTTCACACAGTATCGTCTAGCCCCAAAGTAAGCAGAGCTTACAGGCCAAGAGCCCAAGAGCCCACGACGCGACCTCAGACCAGCCAGACCTTCGTTATCATATAAAAGCTGAAAGTTTTTCTGTGTACATCCAGAAAAACTGTCCGTCTATTGAGGTAACATTTTTTATAGGTCCCCAAGTAACATATATAAAATTTCGCGTTTTAAAATTTATTTATATATACCTTACGAAAGTATAATTATAATTTACTAAAGTTTAGGGTCGTCTGGCTGGGGGTAGCAACTGTCATAAATGTCCGGCAATGGATGACGAGATTTCTAAAGTTATCCCAAAAAAAATATAAAAAAAATTGCTTTATACTTTAACGAATTTAAGGTACTCTTTTATACGACCTCTGTGGCGCAGTAGGCTTAGGTCCGGCTGAGACGCAAAAGGTTGCGGGTTTGATTCCTGCCGCGGGACAAATGTCTGTATGATCTGCATGTATTTGTCTCGGGTCTGGGTGTTTCTATGTATAATATGTAAGTATTTACAAAAAAAAAAAAGTATATAAGCAGTATATCAGTCATGTGGTACCCATAACACAAGCTCTGCTTACTTTGGGGCCGGATGATGCTGTGTGGAATGTCCGGTATTATTATTATATACCTTTACTACAACATGTTAACTTCCCAAGTAACCACCAGCCAAACACTATAGTCGCTGGTCGTTCTTACCTGTACAGAAAACCGCACAGAAAAAACATTCAGTTTTAATAAAATAACGAAGATCTGGCCGTTGTGGGCTCTTGCTCTATTACGTTATGGGAACCACATGACCGATACACTTCTGATATATTATTCATTTTGTAAAAACATACTAACCTATACGTAAATGTTTAAGTAGAGCTTTACACACATCCCTTTTTGTTGTCTTGCAAAAATCATGATTTTGACAAAGGAACGTACGTTCATTATGTTCAAGCAGTAAAAGGCATTGGGCTTATTTCATAAACACACACTAACTAATGTGTTTTTTAAATACATTGCCATCTCTATTCCTCGACATAAGAAAGATAAGGACAGAGCATACATAAGCGCCACACTAGCTAACTAGGATAGAAAGGTAAGACTTCAAGGTTGTGATGCGACGAGATGATGGATGACGTTAATTTGGTGGAAAAGTTCTCACAGACGTCTTATCTCATAGCTCGTTGGCTACGTCCAGCTCTGTTGTTGATACGAGTTTATTATTCAGCTTATCAAGCACGATTCATTTGAATGCATATCGGGTTGGCTCTGGGTACGGGCACTAGGCACGAGGAAGAGATAGGCTATGCTGGGTTCCCATTCCCATAGGACGCGCGCGCCGCATGCCAAGTTGAATGGGGTTTAGAAAGTATTGATCGGATTTGCATTTAAAACAAAGCACAATATCATTTCAGTTTGAAGAAGAAAAACCTATGAACCATTTTTTTATATAAAATTTTATTATTACCTACATAGTACATAATTGTTATTAACTACTGAGGTTACAGTTTATATATTTTCGAAACATTCTTTACCTACTGATTCTTTCTCTCATTACCTACAACTTGTAAATTCCAATGTACATTGATCACTTTTATCACTTTAGAACAAAACCACATGAACATTATCCCTAAAGCCACTAAGTCCAGGTGTAATTTCTTGGCAACCGCTAGCTGGACTGCCGGAGAGCGCAAGTGGTCAGCTCTGTGTCGGACAACAAACTCGATCCAATAAAGCAGTTCTCGACCAGGTGGAACTAGGGTGTGACGGAAGATGGCTGATGCTTGCAGGGCATTGCTTCGGTAGCTAAAAATAAAATAAAAACCAATACCATGACCTGAAAAGAGCTGCCATCAGCCGTCCGTTGTAATAGCATTCCTCTCAACTAAAGTACGATAAAAAGAATTGAAGAACAAACCTGCTATCTCCAAGTATGTTATGGATAGCATCATAAATACTGTATGGAAGATCTTGAGTAAAGTCAACTCTGATGCCACGACCCCTTGCTGCCATCAGTTCCACAGTGAGGAATTGATCTCCGAATAATGGGATTCCTATCATTGGTATTCCAAAGAAAGTGGCCTCCATACAGGACGTAAAGCCTCCATGGGTGATGAACAAAACAGTGTTAGTGTGGTCTGAAAGATGAGGCATGACATTTTGTGATTTTGAAACTCATTTGAAATCTAAATCTAGTTTCACGATTAGTTTTTCTTTACAGTGATTTGTTTTGACACGTAACTTACTCAATACACTTGTTTGTGGTGCCCAATTAAAAATATGGACATTTTTGGGTAGACCCATTATGGTCTTTTCAAACTTCCATATCACTGTTTGCTCTAAGCGACCAAAGATATCAAGAAGCTTTCTCTGCATACGCTCTGGTATGTCTTTGCTCTTGATATTCGACCCCAGACTGAAGAAAATGATGCCGTTGGTGGACATATCAAGCAGCTGCTGCAAATTCTGTAAACAGGCCACATACCCAGTGTAAGATAGTGCCTTTGGCAAACTGTTTTCAATACATTTTTGATTCTGACTACCTTTGGAAGTTTGTTTTGAGTTTCAATGTGATGCCCTCCGACATATTTGGTGTTCGGAGGCAAGCTCAAAGTCTGCCCCAATAATGGCTGCGAGTTAACTAGCAGCATCGAGCCGTTGTACACAAGAGTCTCGTAGTCAGGAAGAGAGTCCGTGCTGCGTCCGTGCTGCGCAATGACACCTCTGTAAACTTCATAGTAGATTGGTGTCTCTACGTAATAGGTCATGTAACTGTAATTAAGGTACATAATGAAATACAAATTTCATGGTCAGGAGCTCAGGGTTTCGACTCTCAATCGAGACATATTTGCACCTTTTGAGATCCACGGCACATCATCTGAATCCTCAACAGATGGGATTTGGCTAGGGTGTCGAGGTAGGATGTAGGGTGTAGTTGCATTCCATACTTCCACACTAATGCCTAACCCACCCCCCAAGGAATAAGAGTCATACCATCATAAAACTAAGATTAACTTAGATCTTATCAATGGCATGTGAAATGTCAAAAATATTTAAATGAAAGTAACTTCCTAAACCCATGCAGTGAGATATGCCTGGCTCCATAGCCTAGACGCTCTTGCGCTGACGCTGAAACCCTCCGCTGAGACCCTGGCCTGAGGGCTCACGGAGTAGGCAGGGTTGGTGTGTCCATGTAGCAGCTGCAGACTCATCCAAGAAGCATCTATGCAACTGTACCATATTAGTGGACAGTCGAAGACTGATGCCAAACTGTAAAAAAAGATTGTTGGTATTTTCAAATAAAAACAGATACGGTTAATTTCCGTAAGTACTTGATAGTCAAAATTACACACCTTTTAGAACAATCACTTACGGAGCAAGCAGACCAGTGAAGAACCACTCGGCTACAACCACATCGAAGGTCTGTGCAGTATCTGCCAGAAGCTGCTGTGTAGCATTGTGCAACAGGGCGCGGCGGGCGAAGGTCGTGCCCACTTCCAGAACTCTCTGAGGAGGCCGCGGTTTTTGGACCAGTTCCATAAGATCTGAGCGTCCTTTTTCTGCAAAACCTCAGAGACTGTGTAAGTAAGTTAGGTATGTACCTACTTGTTCACTTATTTATTTCTCTACCTTGGAGGTTGGCAGGTAGAAAATGCTTTTTTTGTTAATTTTTGCAATAAAGTATTAAATAATAGTTCTAAAGTTTTTTAAACTTACGCGATCAGAACACATTATTATAAATACTTACGGGTATTTATCGCGTTTATTTACCTATTTTTCCCGACGTAAAATAAACGCGATAAATACCCGTAAGTATTTATAATAATAATAGTTCTCTCAAGCAGTGCAATATGTACTGGTAGATCTTACCTGAAATAGGTTCTGTCGCTGAGCTGATGTCGATTCTGGTAAGCCGTTTACTCTGCACAATTTAGGTCGATGGACTTACATACGTCACCTTAAATAAACACAATTCAATACACTAAAAGTTCTTAGGTTATATACGTTTAGAACTCGAGAGGCTTTGAGGCATTTTATGATGAGCAAATATTATTTTCTACTGCATAGTGTATGCATAATGTATGAAGTAAGTCAGTGGTTGCAAAGTCACCTCATGGCCCGCTTCTAACAAAATCTTGACAATGGAATCTCCCAGCACGGTATGACTCCTGCTTGGAACCGGGAACACTACCAGGACCCGGCTCCCAACACACACATGCGACATGCACAGTAGTAACACACACACCAACACGCTAATATGGCTCATCGTTATTGACTAGTTGAGGACTGGCTCAGATCACGTAATGTTTGATCTTATCAGATAAGGTGGACGAGCAATATGTTTCTCTATATCACGGGAGATAATGTAAACTTCTTGAGGTTAATTTATATCTCTGTTTGGGTAGATAGAGCGATTAGATCAGTGCCCGGCAGATCGTTGTGTTTAGGTACACAATTTTATTTTGCTATTATATTAGCTGCTCTTAAAGACTAGGTCAGAGAGATTCTATTTTTTTTATTCCGTATTTCAAATCAAAAAGGAAATTCGTACAGGATCACTATGTTCTCCGTCCTGTATGTATTTCCCAGCAACGCGCGGAGGTATCAAGTTGAAATGTTAGTTATAGTCTCGTAGCGACTGCGATCCCTTGAAGTTGTAAAACAATCTAGTTAAAATCATAGATTTAGATACAGTTATTTATAAGTACTAGTGGTCGCCCACTGGTCAAAATTCGACCATAATGAATTAATAATAAATGTATTTTTTATGCATAAATAAAAAAAATATTAGCATTCTGCACTCCTTCTCTATATAATTTTGCAGGTTAGATAATCCAAATCCAAAAACAGGTGTACAAACACTTTAACTGTTTATTTCTATGTAACAATCAGCAATCCATACATTAATCAACATCTCCAATCGATCCCGACGGCAGTCTGTCCATTCCCTCGCCATCTTGCCTTTCTTC
This sequence comes from Lampropteryx suffumata, assembly GCA_948098915.1. Classification (NCBI taxonomy): domain Eukaryota; kingdom Metazoa; phylum Arthropoda; class Insecta; order Lepidoptera; family Geometridae; genus Lampropteryx; species Lampropteryx suffumata. The sequence continues at coordinate 20,930,505 of OX402546.1, forward strand.
TCTTCCTTAAAAAACCAACCAAGATGTCTCAAGCCGGAAGTAGGTATAATAAAAATAATGTAACATAAATTAAATAAAACGCTTACATGTATATAAATTGCTAACGAAAAATAAGCAGACATTTAAGAAGATAATTAGTGCTGCTTGGTTGGTTTTTGCCAGGCAACCTCATGACTTCCGCAGGAAATACAATCCGATAGAAAATAGAAAAAGTATTTACTAACAATAATTATCTATACCTTACAGCTCTGCCATCCAGGCCATCCATGCCATCCATCCTATCCCTAGCGTGCCCTCACGCTTAGCTTTTAAATTTACGAGTACATACTTTAATATTGTAATGTAAACCATTTAACAAAAAATACAATTACCTACCTATATCTTTATGACGTAACTATCGATTACATGGTATACCATGCCTTTATCAAGACAAAAATACATCTGCTATTGCTACAATAATTATTATATACATTAACCATCGCTGATGTTTGTCAATGGCAACTACAGCTTCATACTTACTGCCTTTACAGGTAAGGGGTATAACATGACGATAGGGTCGATAGGCTTCATTACTCTGATACTTATTTACCAATTTCTAAGATTTTCCGTCATGAGATACATAGATACATAGGTAGCGCTCAACACGCACTAAATCGCATTCTTATAACTAGGTGCAGTTTTTCTCTGGTTGTTAAGATGTTCCTTATCCCTTATCTAGCTGCTGTATGATACATTGACTAGCCTCTTCTCTTAAACCCTCAAGTTCCTAAATTGGTGTTCGATTAAGAGTACCTATCGTGCATGACTGAAATCTTAATCCCGTCTACTTTACTTTACAATGACATATATATATATTACTATCTACAGATTTTGTTCTGATCGCAATTAGTTGCGTCGTGTTACTTGGTATTACAAAGTTCTCTTCGGCTAACAAATGTGCATACAAACATAAAACAACAAATGAGATTCTCTGGAATATAAAATTATCTGGAATCTTATCAGATTAATTAAAGATTGTTAAGATGGGCTTTTCGGTAAAGTAATTTCTTAAAAGATAGGGATGGGAGATAGCATAATCGTCTATCACAAATAAATCAATATTTTCTTTCATATCTTAAACTTCAACTTTTAAGTTCAGCTGTTTTACTTTATCATCCTTATTTGTTGCTTTATCATCAGTGATTTTACGACGGAAACAATCCTTAGCTTGATGCCCTATAAGGTCACAATTCGTGCACAGAGCGCCTACTTTACATACAATAAACAATCTACTGCTTGTTTACCGTAAATTTTGCACCGATTGAGAAGGTTAACTTTTGTGTAATAATAGACTTCTAATGGTTCTCCATATTAGACCTTCTTTGACAGCATTTCTGTTAGAAGCTCTGCATAGTCTTCACGACACGGGAAAGACTCCAATAACTTTTTTTTTCCATTTCCCCCAAGTGTACAAAAGCGAAAGTAAACCTTGATATCATTTCTTAGCTACTCCAGTTAACATATAGGTAATGCATAATGTGCGGTGGCCTTGACATCCCACCCATAAATTTCTGCATTCTTCTACTTTCATTAACCAAACAAGCATAGATTGTTCTTTGGACAGAGGGTCAAATTCAGGTATAACATTGATGTTGAATGCAAGTTTCGGATTATCAGTATTTTTTACCTTATTAATTATATCTAAAAACTTGTCGAACATTGCCTTATTGCTAACATGCTTACTTCTAGATCTTCAGTCTAGCAGTCCGTCAGTCATTCAGACACGGATGAAGAATAATGCCTACGTTTTCTATTTCTAAGCGTACTCCTGGTCTCTCTTGGTCTTGTTCTTCTTGCCTGCTAATCTTCAGAACAGGATATCTAACTAGACTCATTGCGATACCTCCTGCTCCAACGCCATTTCCGCTGTAAATCCTCTAAATCATGTTTTTTCTTACAGAAGTACCTTGTTCCTCCGTTTCACCATATGCCAGACCTTTCCCTCGTGTGGTCATACCTGCGCTTTTATGTCCTTCCGTTCCACTATGAGTCAGACCTTCCGTCTAGTCGTGTCTGCGTCCTTCTTATGTCCATCCGTTCCATCATGTGCCAAACCTTCCCCTCATTTAATCACACGTTTATCCAATTTAGATTCTCCTGATCCAACATGCGCCAAACCTTCCCCTCGTTTGGTCGCACGTTTATCCATTTTAGATTCTCCTGATCCAACATGTGCCAAACCTTCCCGTCGTTTGGTCACACGTTTATCCAATTTAGATTCTCCTGATCCAACATGAGCCAAACCTTCCCCTCGTTTGGTCACACGTTTATCCAATTTTGATCCTCCAGAGATCCTTCGTCCATTTTTATATTATCTGAAACTTTCAAATCGATTTAATAACTATATTTTTCTGTAAGTTAGCCAAACCAAAGCCTAAACTAAATCAAACCCTAATCTAACTCAATTCTAGACCCCTTTTACACTGCAGTTGGAGAAATTCTAAGTATACAACAGATATTTAAAATTAATTCTGTTATAATATATGTCGCGTTAGGCATGGCAGGGTGCGGCATTAGGTGGATATTTTCTTCACATTCCATTATTGTGGGCGCTAATAGGTTCTCCAGCCAACGAAGTAAAGGAAACTCTTAACGCTCACAGTTTTATTCGAATTTGCACACAGATTATACTTAAAAACTATGCTTTTATTAACAGAATTACGCGGTAACAGACAAGTCCTTTGTCCACGTCTTGCTATTACCAACTCTCCAAAATAACTGACCGAATGCAAGATGTACTACAAAAGCTTTGTCCAGACGCCCCGGAAATCGTTGGCAACGTCTGCGTTTCCGCTTTCATGAAATTTTTAAATACAAAGTCAAATCCCAACTTATTTGAATGGAAACGGAATGAACTAACAATAATAGCAACACTCTCGGAAATCAAACGAATGACTTATTACACAAAAAATAATTAAACGGAAATTGCTAACCGGAAATGGCTAACCGGAAATCATCTCGCAATTTTAAATATTAAAAATCAAATTAACATTTTAGTACTTAATACATTTCAGAAATCAACAAAAATAAGTTAGTTTGATTAACACAATCAAATTAATCAAGTAATATTTTTAACTAATTGATTGGTTATTTTCCATATTATTTTGTTTACTCTCGGACATATAAGTATGTCCCTTGTCAATACAGAAAGTAATTTAGTAAATATAATAATAACACAATATACAAATACATACACATATAATATATCATACAAACATATGAAACGAACAATTGGGGTACAGTAATTTAAAGTTAGGTGATGTAACATTCGAGGATCACCAGCAAGAACAAATGATACTTAAAAGAAACTTCTCTCTTATAAGTTAATAAAAATTTTGAACTGAAATCAGTAGGTATTATGACAATTGACCTACTGATATTTCATAAGTATCCATAATCTATTCTACAAGCAGTTTTTCACAACCCGTATTCCACTATTCCGTAATGATTTCATAGACCAATAATATAGCAACGCGATGTATCACGTAATACTTATCCATCCAAAGATTAAGAAAATAAAGATTATAAAAAAAAGAATGTACGGTACCCTCCCTTAATATTCAAGCCCGATATTTTGATAGGATATAATGTTTATAGTTAAATTAATACATGTAATGAAGAAGATAGATCACGAAAAAGATAAAAAATATTACATACCCTTTTGTTTTAAACATGGACGTGGTGCGGAAAATTTTTAGATGATGCTTTTTCCGTCGATCCCACTTCTGACCATTTGCCGTTCAGATAATCCAAATCCAAAAAACAGGTGTACTTTAACTGTTTATTTCTATGTAACAATCAGCATTCCATACATTAATCAACATCTGTCAACATCTGGCAGTCTGTCCATTCCCTCGCCATCTTGCCTTTCTTCTCTTCCTTCAAAAACCAACAAGATCAACAAGAACAAGATTTTTTTTTTTCTTTAAATGCACACAAAAGTGCCATACAAACTCCAGCTCCACTCTAGCTATGTTGTGACGAAATCACTTCAGTCTGTCAATAATGTAGAGGCATAGGGTTTATTTTTAAAAACTGATTATATCAGATGGTTTAATGGTTTAATGGTTTAATGGTTTAATGGTTTAATGGTTTAATGGTTTAATGGTTTAATGGTTTAATGGTTTAATGGTTTAATGGTTTAATGGTTTAATGGTTTAATGGTTTAATGGTTTAATGGTTTAATGGTTTAATGGTTTAATGGTTTAATGGTTTAATGGTTTAATGGTTTAATGGTTTAATGGTTTAATGGTTTAATGGTTTAATGGTTTAATGGTTTAATGGTTTAATGGTTTAATGGTTTAATGGTTTAATGGTTTAATGGTTTAATGGTTTAATGGTTTAATGGTTTAATGGTTTAATGGTTTAATGGTTTAATGGTTTAATGGTTTAATGGTTTAATGGTTTAATGGTTTAATGGTTTAATGGTTTAATGGTTTAATGGTTTAATGGTTTAATGGTTTAATGGTTTAATGGTTTAATGGTTTAATGGTTTAATGGTTTAATGGTTTAATGGTTTAATGGTTTAATGGTTTAATGGTGCAAATCATCGCGACGAATTATACATTCGTCGACGAATTATACCGATATTATTAGTCGAAGGTTTATACTGGAACAATCCAACAATCCAACAATCCAATCCTACGTAATAGTTTAGCTATTCGACCAAAGAACTTGATAAGTAATGAGTTTCATTGTTAATTAACAGATTCAGTTCATCTACAGCTGTTTTACACCCGAGTTAATTAATTTGTCTCGTGCTCGTTTAGACGCTGACAGTCACTAGCCAGGTGACAACTATATCTGTTTTGCAATGCAGGACTAAATTCTAATTCAACAGGGGTTAGCTACTTGCTGATTTTCTTACTATCCTAATCCAAACATCCCTGAATTGTTTGTAACTAAGGCACAAACTTGTTCTTTTGTCAAGACAATCTGTATAGTCTCTGAGCAGTCTTGGATCTGAGAGCGAGTGACAGGTGATAATTATATTTACTGTATTGTATAATATAAAAAAAAACATCAGGTATGTCTCTGTATGTCAGTTTCATCATCTCAGCGAATTAAACTAAGCCGGCTGGTGCTCCAGTCATCACTATAATAGAACTTCACGGGCAAAATTGGGATGCCCTAACTGCTAACTGGACGACATGTAACCTACTTAAAGGGGTGAGTAGTGTATCGCATTATTTATTTTATAGTTATCGATGTGTTACTAACTGACTGATCAACGGAGCAAGGCACATACCATAACCGTAAAGCGCCGAATTTGGGTGGTATTCTTCCTATAGCTTATAAGATAATAGCTCTACGTGGGTAGCCTGTTGTGTTTCGAGTCTATTGTGATCAATTTATTGACATAGCATAGATAGTTTATTAGGTAATCTGATCACAAACTCATCGCTTGCTGCCTTTTCTTGATGTGTTTCTACGCGGAAGTTTCTTTGGATATCCGTCTGAATTCTCCTTGAACATGACAAGTTGCCTGTCTCGTAGAACTGGATACATGGACCATTATATCCCTCGGCATTGCTTCATTCACATCGTGAACGTCATCAGCTTGTAAATCTTAGAAACTCAACACACGCAACAAACGGTCACAATAATACTCGTAAATAGAGACACGAGGTAGCTACCTGCTACCTCGTGTCTCTATTTACGAGTATTATATACATACGTTTTTCTATTTTATTCTGGGCATTTGAATACTTCATTGAGTTATTATTTTTATGACTTGCTTGCCTTAACTATTTATGGATATAGTTATAGTAGTTAAGGAGTAGTTATCGCGTATTACTTACCATTAATTTATTCCGACGTTTCGGTTATGTCGCAATAACCGTGGTTGTTGCCTGAATGAATAAATAATAAATAAATAAATTATGTATTTTTTAGTGTAGGCTAGGTAGGTATCTACTCAGATAGGTACGTAATTCTTATCTGCAAAGTATCAAAATATAGGATTTAGCTGCTTACATACGAAGATCAACTATTCAACTATTCAAATTGAAACATTTCATTTTGCCGAAGTCAAGTTCCCACTCTCACCTACTGAAACCGCACTAATCTTATTTTGCATCTCCTGAACATCATCAAAATGCAACAAAGGTCAAACTTGGCAACGATAAGGAAGAGCTTGGCGATAAAGTACACTCTATTTATCACAGGAAATAATTTATTTGCGTCGGTATTCCCTGAAGATCCCACATGCGTCATCTAACGAACACGTTCAGGTATTTATTGGATTTGTAAAACTATTGGACAGTTATTAGGTTTGTGATACAAATAGGAATTTCACATGTTCGCAACGTTATTAGAATGCCCATGGCCTTGGAGTTGGTACCAGCTCTTAGGATACTAGTTTATGATGTTTGTCGCTGGTGTCCGTTCAGTGCGGTACTCTTTACACTACATTACTGCCATCAACTTTCGTGGTGCATTCGCTAGGACTAGCCTCTTAGCTCAGTATGCCTTCTGTGTTGTAGGTTGAGGTTTAGATTTCTCTCAGGATAAAACCTCTTTGTGTGACGAACATAAGTATTATAAAGTTTCATCAGTATGTATTAAAAATATAGGTATAATATAAGTATTCTATCAGTCATCACCACCATAATACAAACTATTATGTATAATGAGTTAGTTAGGTGCTAGATGCTGTTGTGCGCATTATCTACCTATATGTATTCATATTATTATTTATTTATTCTAAATGGAATAAAAATAAACGTTTACTTATCATCTTTTTGATCTGAAATATTAAACTGCTATGTTTGAAAATTATATTTCGAAGATCTTATATCCATACTTCCATATATTTTAAATTCAAAAGTATCTCTGTTTGTTTGTTTGTTACCGTTTCACGGCTAAACGGCATAACTGTTTTTGATGAAATTCGGTAAGAAAATAGATTGTATCTTAAGGAAGAACATAGGCTACTTTATATAAACCACGGGTGCGATCTCGCAGGTACTTTAGAGACACTTAAACCAATGGCTGACAACTTCCAGAGCCCCTAGGTAGGTACCAATATATACATACCCATAATGTAGGTATTCATTTGAAGGTGACAAGTTTTAGAAGGTACTTACTTTCTAAGCCTATGCGCATACAAGGGAGCAGGAACCAATGTTTACCTACCCACACCATTAGGTTTACGGGAACAGAACTTGTGATTCGACTCCGCTAATATCACAGCGTGCCATTTGCAGAAAACCATTTCACTCGAAATTGTTTTACGCTAAATCAATGTATAAAATGTTTACTGAGTGGTAAAGAGAGGATTGAGAAGTGTGCTGCTGATTATGTTGACTCGTCCAACCAAACCTAATTTTTGTGTACAAGTACTTACGAGTAGGTAAGAAAAGTTTCATCAACATAATTATGCTTTGTTGGCTCTACCACCTGTTTCATTTGTTTCGGGTCTGGGTGTTTTTTTATATATAGTAAATCTAAGTAAATATTTAAAACTCTACTCTTTTACTCTTTTAGCAAATATAGAATATCTATTTATTAAAAAAAGTATATATGTCATGTGGTTGTCAATAGTTCTGCATACTTTGGGACTAAACGATGCTGTGTAAAATGTCTACCTTTAAAATATGAAGCAAGGAATAATCTATAGAATATACCATAAATATAACACAAATTAAATTAAAATAAAATACATATAAATAAATAAATAATTCCGGATATTTTACACAGCCTCATCTAGCCCCAAAGTAAGCAGAGCTTGTGTTATGGGTACCACATGACTGATATACTACTTATATACTTTTTTTTTTTGTAAATTCAAACATATTATACATAGAAACACCCAGACCCGAGATAAATACTTGCAGATCATACAAACATTTGTCTCGCGGCGGGAATCGAACCCGCAACCTTTTGCGTCTCAGTCGGCCTTTAGCCCACTGCGTCACAGAGGTCGTTAAAATTTATTATTTTATTATATTTATTATTTATTATTAGTACTAGTCTGGAATACATTGCAGGGCAAAAGCCTCCCTCCTTGCATGTATATTACTATATGTATATGTATGTTATAATTAATATAAAATGATAACAATGTTTATAGCTGTAATTTTTGCAAAAACTAATTAAATAGGTAAGTATTTAAAATTATATCCAGTTTTGGGTTAAAGTAAGTATAATTTATATGAAATAAAATATTTTAGTGGTATTTTATCTTCCTTACCTCCTCACTATTTTAGTACTTAGATGAGCGAGCTTTGCTCGGTATAAAACAAGGATAAAACAAAGTTTTCTAAGAATGGAACCTAGCTAGATGCGTACTAAATTTCATGAAAATAGTTGGAGCCGTTTCTGAGATTCAGATTATATATATACATAATTATACGACGACCTCTGTGGTGCAGTGGGCCAAGGACCGACTTAGACGTGGAAGGTTGCGGGTTCAATTCCCGCCGCGAGACAAATGTTTGTATGATCTGCAAGTATTTATCTCGGGTCTGGATGTTTATATGTATAATACGTATGTATTTAAAAAAAGTGTATATAAGCAGTATATCAGTCATGTGGTACCCATAACACAAGCTCTGCTTACTTTGGGACCAGATGATGCTGAGTGAAATGTCCGGCATTATTTAAATATATATATAATACAAGAATTGCTCGTTAAAAGGTATTAAACTGACCCCATCGTGTTGTATAATTTAGAAAAGGTTGTTATAAGATACCGATTTTGAGTTGATAAATATTAAGCTTTAAAGTCGTCATTTTTGATAAATTCCAGTGTCACACACATACCAAAGTGAATTCCAGTGTCACACACATACCAAAGTGAATTCCAGTGTCACACACACACATACCAAAGTGGATTTTCCTTTACCTTGTTTCATAAACAAGAATTATACCTAATTATAAACCATTTAACAAAATAAATAGTTAAAAACAGATCTGTTTACCCTAATATTTTTAGTATGGAAAATCCGCCCCATAAAATGAATGATCCCATAAATCAGATACCACTTTGCACTCAGGCTATATACAATCCCTCAAACTATATCTCAAAGCCGCAACGATACATAATGACAGGATTCATATACTGCTGACGACTCGAAAGACCAAGGTTAATAACTGAACAGGAGGAAAATCGTACATTGTTCTTTCAAGCGTTTGTTCTTAAGCTAAGTCCGGCACAGCTGGTTCATTGTTGGTCTCTGTCCAATGCTATTTTCGAACGTCAATACGACGAAGTCCGTAGCTCTAAATGATGAGGGCTCTCAGAGTACTCCTTGTTTATGTTATCGAATAAAACTATTTTGACTTACGGTACTGTGAGCTGCCAGACGCAAAGAACAGAAAACATATATGATTAAACAGAAAAGATCACATGTGGCCAGGCCAGATGTCGGCGTCAGCCTTCCATTGCCGTAATATTATTAACATTATTAATATTGACATGTCGCGCGATAGAGAGACAGTGTTATGGGTTATCCTAATAATTTTACGTCTCTTTCATTCTATGTTCCGGAGTAGATAAATATAAATATAATCTCTATTGGTGCTATAATCTTTATAATATAGTAAGTATTTGGCTTCTAGCAAAATTATGTGTAGATTAAATTAACTTCTCATGTATTTTTTCATTGTTTAATACAACTCTACCACTTCAATCAGTGGCTTATTTGGGTGTAAATTACCTGAGTATACTAAAGCCAGAGCTTTAGTTATAAACTTAAAATTAGCTGCGTTTTATAACTGCACCGTGGCGCGTAGCACATTCTCTCACGTTTTACACTCCGCTTTATAACGAGTCTAAAATAACTCGCAACTTTTGAATCCGCTTTGGGTAAAGTAAAAGCAATTCGAAATTTTTTAACGGGTTGTACGAGAAATGCCTATAACTGAGGTAGATAGCATCGCACAGAAGAACACTTTATAGGTAGTCCATATATACATTAATATTATACAAGATAATTATTATGAACTGAATCATATTTCTATAGCCATCTTATCGTTTCAGACATTGTAGCAAGCCTCTATAAAACGTCTATTCTTACCCTATATTTACATAAAATATCACGTAGGTATTCTGCGAATTAACATAATTGTTTTCTACACACGCGCTAGTCATGCATAATGTGTTTAAATAATTTGCTTTAGCAGTATGGTTTGAAAACAGGGATATACATAGGTATTTGGAAAAGGGGGCAAAACGTAAATGTCCAAATATTTTTTTAACATAATAAAACAAAACATCATCTTTGTAACTTTGTCATATTATTATAATGTTTTAGCGTTGCAACAATGCCTCTTAGGCTGCACAGTTGTAGGTACAGACAGATGTGTTACTTTTACGGAAGTAACACATCTGTGTAGCTTTGTGATGTCATGGTCCCTATGCTCTTCGTCATTCTGCCGAGATGTGTTTGGTCTAGCAATAAGTAAAACCGCTTTTCCTATGTCCTGATCCTGGCTTTTCCCAGATCGACGCTTATGATGCTGCTTCAAGGTTTTAGTATGTTTTTTACTCAATAAATTGGTTCGAGTAGGTATATCGCTCTCCTATTTTTTCTTTACATAACTTGTTCTGCTTTGTCCGTTTTTGCATTGATTAGGTCATTGTCTGCATGGTACAAAATATTTACTGGTTGAAACAAAGTATGAGGTCCAAACTAGTTCAAACATTCATACTCGTATGTAAACTAACGATGTGGGAGAACCCCTGCCTACGGCCAGCCCTGTGTCTTGGTGTAGTAAGTGCCGTTGAATGCGAACAGGTCGCGTTGGGCGAGCGCGCAGCATGCAATCTTCCTTGCAGTTGGCTGCGCAAGGCGGAAGTCTACGATGGATGCCCTATGATGCAGTGTACTAAGTATAAGACGCGGGGTAAGGCATACTACAGCTAGTTATTATGCTCAGAAGGGACAGTGCCGTTCACTAGAAATAAATTGATACAAAATACTAGTTAATACTAATATATTATCTATTTCATCAATTCATTTCTAGTGACATTAAATATTTTTTTAAATGATAGTGAACCGGAAAGGAGTTCTAAGGTTCTAAGGTTTCTTCTATTTTTGTATCGATATTTAATCAAAGATGAATTCGCTTATTCGAATATTTCGCTTGTTTATGACCATTTTATTTAATTATTTTTTCCCATGTTAATGCGGCGTTGTTTTCATTTCATTATAATTTGTTGGGTTATTCCGTGCTATTACTTTATAGCAACAAACGAGTTCGCGTTCACTTAAAAAAATAAAAATAGCGACAATCATAATATTAACACTAGAAATAAAGGGAAACTTGCTATACATTATAAATTATTTACCATGTTTAACAAACAATTAGGCTTGCTATACTTAGTAAATAATTTATAGGGCAATGTGTACGCTTCCATTACTAGATCCTAAGCGGCATGCTAGATTTGTCGATTGGCAAATATTAGGACATAATTAAGAAAAACTGTTTTATAAAATATAGTATATAATATACAATAACCTCGGAACGAATTTGCTACAAATCAACTGAGCATCCGTAACAAAATTTGTTTGGATCATACTGTAAATGCGTTAAGACCCGATGAGTTTCTTGCCGGATTCTTCTTGAACAGGGGATAGGAGGGACCGGCATCTAGATTAACCTAGTATATAAGAAGACAATTCAAAACTGTCCTTATGATTTTATTATTTATTTTTTCAATCCCATGAAAAACGTTTTTTGCTTCTACACGAGCTTTTAAACCTCGGACATTATCAATAAAGTACTTATCTAGACGATCTCCCCAAATCAAAGAAGTCAAAGAACGATAATCCTCTCGACGCCTGAGTTATATCGTTATATCGGCACATCCGCGCAGTCCGTATTATTCCGCACTGAATTATTCTCCGCACGCTTCGAGCCGAATATTACCGCACGTACTTTCTCGACGACTTACCGAACGTACGGGATAAAGTATTGCGATTCAACTATTTCACAACAAATGTTTGCTGTGACTTTTAGTTTACTGGCAGTATTTGACGGCACCGTTATCTTATAAAGTCAGTGTTACCATTTTGCTGCAATACATATTACATATATAGACATGTTTGTAACATGCCGATCGGTTCCGCCCACCGTTACTCAAACGACATAATTGAGGATGCACTCAAGCGCTGCCATTAAAACTATTAAGTAAGAGTAGGTACCTGTCTACCGTGCCTACACTATAGGTATGTAGACGACAGATATGGAGAGACAAGCAAAGTTGCTGTAGGTAAATGACAAAACAACTGGAAGCGCTTGGTTCGTGACGTAGTTTACTTATTTTTTCCACACGAACCGAGATGATTAGTTAAGGTACGTTTGTTGCGGTCATCATTGGAAGGGGTAAAGAATTGAAATTCCGTTTGAGGAATTCACAACTATGCACTTCTGTGGTTTGAGTCGGCCTCGCCTAAAACAGAGGCACTGACGGAGGCTTTCTGGCACTTTTTGCAGTACGTTAGCTATTAGGAGAGACATTTACGCGAGACTGCGTTGTCTTAAACATAAGCAAGTCATTTTGCAACTACGACAAAATATATTTGGTTAATCTTCCTAGCCTTATCCCTGATAGCTATCCAATCTACCGTCAACCTGCCGCTGCAGTCCAATTAGAGTTCCCTAGAACCGCATGCCAGCGTTAGACCGGGACAGCTAGGTAAGCTCGTTCCCACAGCCCGGCCAGAGCGGGCGCGCGCCTTGTTACACCTTACCTGGAACTTCTATCTATATCTACGCTATAACCTGTTGCCGATGATGGAGTATAAAGCCCACCATCCACTGTGAGGTAGCAAACAACATAAAAGCTGGCCCCTGTATTTTTTCTGGAACTAGATCACAGATTGACGCACGAATAATGAATAAATCAATGGTGGAAAATGTTAACCGATCTGTGGTTAATTTCGATAAGACCCATTATACACCACTAGTACCACAATGAAAGCATATAATTAATTAAGTAAGTACCTACCTGCCTTTTGACTGTGTTCAAGCACTGGGTAGTAATGCATTAAATGGCACGAGTGAACGAAAAGATACGACACGCCAATTCTTGACTGGCTACGGAGCCATAGTTCTACCACTCCATGCTTTGTTCGCTTGTACTGGAAGGCGGGCATGGAACCTGGTTGAAGGTCCATGATCCCAAGTTTTTGTTAAAATAACTGTACTTACCTATTAGGTATGGAAACGTTGCGAGAGGCCAAAATAAGAAACTTACCATCTTGTGAGGAGAATTCCTGGAGGAATTTTTAGTTTCCTATATAGGCACGTGCATTACCATCATTACCTACGAATACGAATTACAAGTACTTACATTAATGGGAATGTACTTGTAGTCGCTAGTATTTGTTCTTCAAAAAAGGGCAATACGTGCCATTTAAAATGAAACCGAGAGCTTCTTTGAGAGAAATATTAAAAAAAAATATGATAATAACCTTCCAACTGGATTTTAAATGTTTAATTAAATGTTTGCTTTTATAGAAAACCTACTAAAATATTCAAGATTATTTATGTTACAAGTTTGTTTCCTGACATTTATTAATGTTATTACTTATATATCAAAGCGTATATCTAATTTGAATACTTACTCTGTTATTTGTTCTATTGTTTATTTTTTAATATCGACAGATTTGCATTCATTGATTTTATGTTGTCTTGTAACTACCTGAATAGGGTATACTTTCCGATTAGTCCCATCAAAATTTCATCAAAATCGGTTCAGTAGTTTGCTTTTTAAATCTAAATAGCTGGCAAAAAACATGTCATCCTAGTAATCGAAATATCGTATTTTTATATAAATGAAGTCTGTTTTCTGATTTAGATTTAAACCTAATTATAATTTGACATCTCTATTTTGTACACATTTTTTCAATAAATGAATTATGAATTAAATTATGAAAGATTCACAATAATTCCTTATAATTGATTTATATAGTGTCACAAAATAAGTTTGCGTAACAAGTTACGGTCAACCAATTTTCTAAATTTTCCGCCAAAGTTAAAATACACAAAACATCTCTCCTATTTTATTGTTCTATCAAATTTAGGCATTCTCGTTAGGTCACCTGCCATTGATGTTCCATTAATTTCCATATTTTTTCCCGACACATTTATTTAAAGTTATGTGCCGAATATAGTTAAAATATTTTATTAAAATTAATCTAGTATCTGTACTAGTCTTCGTGTAAGTGGAACTTTCCACGGTCACAAAATTCATTAGTTAGTGGAAGCCACAGTTCGCAAACTTTGCGTTTGTGCGGAATCACTTGATTAGGTAAAGAACCTAGCTAATCATTTTCCAATTTCATGCGAAGTAGTGACCGTATTTTAATTTTATTATAGGTAGAGAACAATAATCAAAAAGAGGGAAGAAAAGGAAATTATGAAGAAATTTTAGGAACTAAAAGCAGCGGTAAACTAAACTAAAACCCATTGATAGATCCGCGCCCAATATCTCGTTCTATTCTATGGAATTAGATGTAGACGCACGCACTAATAGAAAAAATCACGTTGAAAATTTCTTACCTGAGAATAGACTTCAGAATAGCGCAGTTTATTCCCTAACGCGTGGTAGGCCGAAGCCGTGACTAAATAAAAAAAAAAAAAAAAAAAATTATTTCAGGCAACAACATTAAATGTAAGAAATACAATAACAAGGGCCCATAGACCTTATAGACTAACATAAATATACATATAAACTTATAAACTACACAAAAAGTCAGGGCACTTTCTTCGTAAATGGTGCTTCCTTATACCGTCGGTAAACAACTCCTGCTGACCAGAAGTCGGGTGCGAGAAATACGTCCTTGTACTTAGCAGCTACCCGGAGCACATACGACTTGAAGTTGGTCTCTCTATTTGATTCTAACCGCTTCAAGGCATGCACAAGTACAGCGGGCGGCTCCCTGATCCGGCATCGGCCTCTCTCGTCCACGTACCGGAGAATACTCTCCCCCGTAGTGGTCGGGTCTAACCGAGACACATAAATCGACACGGTAGGCTCCACCGTCTGCAGAGTGAGCCCAGCAGATAGCGGAGCGGTACCTCGCCGATTTCGGTCGACGTTTCTT
This sequence comes from Lampropteryx suffumata, assembly GCA_948098915.1. Taxonomy (NCBI): domain Eukaryota; kingdom Metazoa; phylum Arthropoda; class Insecta; order Lepidoptera; family Geometridae; genus Lampropteryx; species Lampropteryx suffumata. The sequence continues at coordinate 20,945,603 of OX402546.1, forward strand.
CTCCACGATAGTGAAGCCTTCATCGTCGACCTTATGCAAGCCACCGCTAGGCTTCTTCGGCCGTGCCTGACTCATTCGGTGCGTCTCGGCGTTAGGCGCCGGGCGTGCCGGCTGAGGATGGCGGGACACCTGCGCGTAACTCTTCTTCTGCTGGCGAGCTGGCGGCGCGGAAGCCGGGGGGGCTCGGGGAGCAGGAGGGGGCGTAAAAATCGCAGACTGCGGGGCTGACGTTCCGGGGGCCGAGGTCAGCGAAGCCGGTCGGTCATTTACCTGCGTATCGGTGTAAAACGTCGCGTCTTCATAACTGCTGACAGGTGAAGTCCGGCATCGGATTGCACCGCGTCGCATATTTACATTTTGAGCTGATTGCGGCGAAATAGCTGGCACTGCATTTACATTGCGCAATGCCACAATTTCGAGCTTCAACTCGGATACAGTTTGCTCCGATAGTTGAAAATGCGCCTGGATGCTGGAGACATCTGCCTTCAGCTGTGTTATCTGTTTAAGGACAGACGTAACGTCCACGTGTTCCCAAGTCAGCGGCGGAAGAGAGGTGAGGTCTCGACAAACAAACGTCGGGACGTCATCAGGATCGGTCTCCAGGAACACCTTGAAGATATCCTCGATGTCCATTTTGCCACGCCCTTCCCTTTGCCTGGTTATCAGGCGGATGGTGGTCGCCGCTGTATCGTGTAGTACCTTTTTGGCGTCTGCGATCTGGGCTTCAGTGTAGCTGGAAGTCAGGATTTGGGTCAGACTGACCTGGTCCATAACGTCCAGCTTGCATTGTATAAATGCAAGAACAGTGTCAATCACAATAGTGTCTGATCTTTTTGGACTAGCCATTTTACGTCGCGTTGACTCACGCGTATAATCTAGGTCAACATTGAGGTAGCCACTACGAAGCGATCGTTCAAGCTGATGGAAACGATGCGACTGAGCCCAGTGCTGCATGAGGGCAGGGCATCAGACTGACGTGACGTGCGGTGCGACAAGCGTTATCGCTAGTGGAGACCACACCACCGTGGACCATCGTGGAAACAAAGCAACCAACGTCAATTACAAATGTATGATCTCAGGTTGACAATCATTTACAGCGCTATTCAGCGGTCGTCATAATAATGGACGCTGCCTAGCTAAGTAATTAAAAGTAAAATTCAAAGGAACTTTGGGAGAGTTTCTGAAATTAACTACAAGTAATCAGGTTGTTTTATACTCAAATGAATAATAATATTAAATGGGATTAAATCAAATTAGGTGATTGCTAAAGTTGGTAAGTACTGTAAACAACTACGTAGGTTTATGTCGGTCACTTTCAAGTATGGTAGGCACGTATGTAAAAAAAGAGAGTTTAAGAGGTATATACTTACCTAGTCAGGAAAATGTTGAGGAAGTGATCGAGATCTCAGTTCACAATTAGAATCAATTTGTTAGTTATCTCAATCCTGAAATCCGATACTAATTGAATTATTTTTAATCAACGCGACGGGCTCAACGATCTATTTATTACATTTCAGAAGGAGTGGGTACCTACTAAGGTACTTATCAAATAAATTCGTAGCTTGGTACCCCTCAAGTAACCTGTAAGATAAATTTCCAATTCAAATCGCATCTTCTGAAGCAGAAAAGTACATACAGTTCCTGATATAAGTACATACTTCGTTTGTGTATACCTGTTTGCTCTAATGATAACAATCAATCATGGCTCGTCTGCATCCAACTGATTGATCACACCACTTCGAATACATCAGCGGTATTTATTTACTAAGATATTGGAATAACATAAGAACGTGTAAGATTAGAGATTTCACGAAAACTCGGCAAAGGCCGGATAAACAACAGTTAGTAGACAGCCCCAAATTAGGCAAATATTGTACTATGACAACCATATTACTAATATAATACTTATATAACTACTTGTAAATACATACTGAACATCCAGACAAAGAAAATGAAAAATGAACAGAAATGCCCGACTGGCATGAACAGCAAATCAGTTTTTTTTCCAAGAGTTTAAAATGTGCTGTGGATACTTTTGTAGTTAAATAGTTTACTGGTGTAACACTGGTTTGTTTCCACGGTCCTCAACACACATTATATATAAATATTGATGGACAATCCACACAACACCATTTATTTTAGCCCCAAACTAAGCACAGCATACCATTAGTTTAGCTGTTTTTTTCTAAGTATAATAACCTAATTGTCCACGAGCCGGTATATTTACAAGATAGGCGAGGAAGAAAAGATGCATTGAAGAGAATGTAACCGGCGACGAAGATGAAAAGCCGGACGAGCAAATCCAGCACCGCGCCGTGTGAATGAAACCCGTGACCGAGTGGATTTATGAGTGTTTACGGATCCGTGAGGATCTGTGCTAACAAATCCCGGATTCCGCTTTCACAGGAATAAGTTTCTCATCTGACTTGTGAGGGATTGTTAGGAAAATCTACCTACATAAGAGCGAAGGAAAAATTGAATTGGGAGTTTATTCGAATTACGAGTATCTACTTAATTTTTCTATTTTGCGGATTTGGAGAACTCATAGCTTGCTTGGGTTCGAATTATAATAATTCTCAAGATATTTTTATTGAACTTTAATTGTCGGATGGATATAACAGTAATATAATTGAGAAAAGGTACCTATGAAGATATGAGGGCGGCCACTCGTCCATAAATGCATCTAAATCGTCTTGAATTTCCGTTTCTTCCTCAAAACCTCTAATGATTTAATTTCAAAAACAATGTGAGAAAACTTAGCGACATCCATCATACTTAAAATAAACTCAGTTAATTCAACCCTTGACTTAAGCACAAAATGAACTTAGATGTTCATTTTATGCTCATTTGTCTCATTATGTGTGGAGCCAATCAATACCATCCATTTTGAATAAAACCGTGAGTACATCTTACTAAATTATCGTTGATCGACCTTAGCCCCGATAGCAAGTACGCTATCATTGTCACAGTCCGGGCTCGAACACCGACCTGCGACCTTGCCGCGAGGCTATTGCCCAAATGATATCCGGCGCGGCTCGCGCGCTGAATACGAAAGTGCCTTCTCCTAAAATGTGGGTAGGATTGAAACAATCGCCTCGCTTCAGCTACAGGTGGAAACTGGGTTAATTGAACTTCAATAAATCTTTATTGGGTTTAGGGTGATGTTTTGTGTTGTTTATTTCTTTGATTTAAATTAAGTTCGTATCTAGAGTTATAATAAGTTATAGTGGATATTTTACTCTGGTTATTGGCTACCTCAAGACTGCAGTCATAGACGACTCATAATTTACTTCGAACCTAACAAGCACGTGTATATGTGCTTCAGAGGGCATGTAGTGTCTATTATGTAGAGTATTCAAACCTATTCAAAAAAGTAACAAATTTTTCTGACGCCCCAAGTTCTATACTGAAGTTCTTTCCCAAGTTTTCTATACTTTCCACATTATTTATTCTTTTTCCCAAATAATTTAATAAATCAGACAGGAAGTCTGTCTGTTATTTATGAGTTAATTTATCCGCAAGTTGTGATATTGCTGTAACCCCGTTCCTGACGTTAATACGTCAGAGTGTCTCAAATCTCAATCTGCGAGAGCAGAATGTCCACATATTTATTCTTGGATGTTATTTATTTAATGGAGTCTTTGATCGATATCCATCAATTTGCTAGTTCTGTAGCTGTAGCACGAACTATCACGAATTTATTATCTTAACGTAATGGAATGGTAAGTTCTGAACTTGTAAGAGACCAACGCCTTCATAGTGAGTACCTGAACTACAAGAATCAACAGCGAAAATATTGGCTATTTAGTACCTAGATACTATTGAGACTTCGAAAATATAGACATTGAGCGTAGCGGCCGATAGCAGACAAACAAGTGGGCGTAAATCATTTAGAAGTTCTTATTATTTTTAGACGATGAGTAACAAGTCAAAATGTTTATGGGTTAAAAGTTAAAGAGGTCAATATCCAACTCATACGCATTATACAGATTGCGCTGAATGGCGCATCTTTCGGCGCCTGCGCCACTCGAGGGCGCCGACCGGCGCGCCGGCCGTTGACGCATGTGCAGAGCTTTTTCCGATAAACTTTAAAAAGTCATTACATGGGGTTATGAGTATTTTAGCACTTATATTAACTGACAGCGACGTGATGTTTTTACAAAATTCCTTCGTAAAATATGTACCGCTTTTATATCCATGTTTTATAATTATGTACTTACAAGTAATTTAACGCACCCAGAACACGCACTTAGCCTATACAGCTTGCCAGTGACCCTTCCGTGGACAAGAAATCATAAGTACGTATCTATGTATCTAAAGACACGTTGCGTTGAATGAACAGAAAGGATCCTCATTCTAGTTATTGCACCAACAAAACCGAGAAAGTGCAGTCGACGTGTGAACTCTGCACGGCTGCAGATAGACATACGATATCCGGGGGTCAGCGCACTCAGCACAGCACAGATGCACGCGTGTACCTTGAGGGAAGTAACTTCCTTCGGTAATGTTTTAACACCTCAGTTCAGATAGCCACAAACTTCTAGCAGTTTGGCCCTACCAATGTATCCTTAGGTTAAATAGGAAATCAGTAAATAAGGAACGTAATCGATAAAGTACGAAAGACAGCTAAGTTTCAGAAAACACTTCACTGATCATGAACATGACTATGATTCATCGTCAAAAAATCCTCGACAATCCATTATCTCGAGAGCTTTAAACAGTAGCCATCTTTCAGCTGAAAACATTTCGCAACAGGCCACGTGCTCAGGTGAACGTGATCCATTACGAAATATCAAAGGCTATGATTTGGCAACTGGTACACGCGGGTGCGATGAAAATGTGATAACCCTCATCTTTGATCCGAAGGTAATGAATCTATGAAGATTTACTGTTCTGGCTACAACGTAAATATCATTTAAAGTAAAGTAAAGTAATATATTATTTTATTGCATCAAATACATATATGTAAGTTACATAGGTGTCGTATGTTAAATGAGAAACAATGTATTTGTACCGGTACGGCGTGCTATATTTTTAAACAATGTTAAAGTAAAGGAAAATAAATTAAAATTGAAAAATAATAGTGAAACTTAAAATAAAAAATTGAAATAGCAAAAAAATGACAAAAATACAACTTATCCTATTTGCTGCCTACGTACGTGCTTATCAAGAAAATGTTTGTCTGCCATAAAGTCACTTACTGTATAACATTTACGTTCCAAAATGGTTTTTAACTTTTTATGAAACTGTGAATGTGGTAGTTATCTTAGCGTTTTAGGTAGTTTGTTATAAATTGAAGGCGCCATGCAAAAAATACTTTTGTGCATCAAAGCAGTCTTTGAGTTTGGCCTGCAGACCTTACTTTGATCTCGTCGATTTCGAGGGACGACATCGGACAGCTGACAATATAAACTAGGGTTATTTTTTACAAACATAGCAGTTTCGTAAATATACAGCGAAGGTAGAGTTAAGATGTTATGTTCTGAAAAGTAGAGTTTACATGAATCTGTTACTTTGAGACGAAACATAGATCGTATACAGCGATTTTGATACTTGAATATTGCGTCAGCGTTTTTCGAATTACCCCAAAATATTATGGTGTAACGTATATTTGAGGCAATCAACCCGTTTACTATTTAGTTTTTAGCATTAACTATTTAGTTTGGTTTACTATTCATCGAAATAGTGGACTTATACTTTAATTTATCGTTCGACAGAGCATTTATTCAATTTGCAACGACAGTATTATTAAGCTATTACTAAGTACCTGTGGGGCGATTATGGAACTTTGATACTATCAAAACATTGATACTTATAGCTTTCAGTTACTATTGATGAATTGGTATTACGGATCGCTGCGATTTCTATCGGCTTCTATCGCTAGTTACAATGTGATGTTGGTGTCAAACTATAACTCGACCAATTTACAAAGTACGATTGTGGTAGGAACCGCGTTTAGCGTACTAAGCATTTAAATACATCGTATATGATTGATTGAAATAATGCCTATTGCTAATCGAAATTGATAGACATTAATGCCGATTGCTAATCGAAACTGATAGTATCATTGATTGTATCTAGAGTTCCATAATCGCCCTACTGATGTACTTATGTAGGTTTTTAGAGTTTTAGAATATAATTAAGGTGAAGACTTTGTTTAGGCTTGGAGAGCAGTCGAATATCAATCCTAAGTACATACTACTTATTCAAAATGCTTCTTCTTCTTCTTATCGTGTCATTTCAGTTACTATTTCAAACCAGTGTGGTGAAAAGATTAAAGTGTGTCTTATAGGCTCCTTTCGTGCACCTGGCACATGCCTCTGCGAACTGTTTAGGTTCTACTACACGTCCCTTTCCTCACCATATTTGTCTTCACCGTTTGAGAGTAGTTATTGTGCATAAGTATACATTTTTCGAATAGAAAAATCTATTGGTGCACGATCGGATTCCACCTTACGCAAGGCGGGGCCCACTGCCACTAGACGGGCAGTCTTCAACTCAAAATGCTGAAATTCGTTAAATCAAACGGAGAGTAAATATGCTTCTCTCGTGAATGCAGGCAGGCGGGGCAGGGTCACCACTAGAACACTTGTATACTAATCCGATAGACAGTCGCAGGCTTGTTGAGTCGCACGGCGAGGCATGCGTCCGCCCGTCCGTCTGCCCGCGCTCGGCGACATTGATGCTGATAGACAGCTCATTAAATTGAACCAGACGCTATCGCTTGACGACTCCGTACATAGCAGAGATAATACTATATTATTAACAAGCCTTTGAGACAGGCCCAATTGAAAGGCAATTGTAGATGGTTGATTATAATTTGCAATAGAAGGAACTTCCTGGAACAATGTAATTGGTTTGAATGATGGAAATTATACTTTAGGACTCTAGATTTAGATTTGAGAAAATGACAGAGGGTCAGTGATCTGATAGATCGTTTTGTACCTATTTGGGTCCAATAATAATAATATATAGAAAAAGCATGTTAGTAATAGTAATAGATTTCCCCTCTGCGTGCAGGTAGGCAAGTACGCACGACCCGCGCCGAGAGATACATCAACCGCAGTGCGAACCGAGAACGCGAGCGGCAACGATCAAACTCACCCTGATGAAGATTCTCTAGATGAATCGAAACAGTGTCGGTGCCTCCATCGACTAAATAATACGAAAGTTTTGAAAGTGAAAAAAATAAAAGTTAAGTACCTACCTATAGACATCTTTTCAGGAACTAGATAAAACTCAGGTTACTAGTGAGCACGGTGGTAAGTGAACTCAAATACTATTTAATAATATTAACTATATTTAATTTAAATGACCAGAATAAGACGTGCAATGTTCAGTTACGTACCTACTTATCACAAAGTACCTACTTATAGCAAATGTTATTAAATCAAAAATAATGAAATAATGAAATGAAATTCCAATACATTTTGAGAAACACGGGCTTTTACTCATGTGTTATTATGTCGACGGGGTATTTTGTAGAATGGAACGCGAATCGCGAGCGCGAACACAAGTAAGCTAACCGCGGATCATCATGCTGATGAAGATTCTCTAGATAAATCGAAACAGTGTCGGTGCCTCCATTGACAAAAAAGCAACAATTCCAGATTTACCAATGTTTTCGTATTCAACTTAATTAAATGTTTGCCACATCTAGTTATCGCCGCTTTGTTTATTTGATTACCAGCAACGCACTCGTTTTGTCTTGTCATGGTGTTTTTTCTAATCTACTCACATCCACCAACAAAGTTAACTCAGTAGCACTGATAGCACTGTCGTTCATAAATGCTACTACCTATCTTCATCATCTTGTCAATTATTTTTACTTCTATCTAGGGAAGTTGAACTTTAAGTTATGTTTTCATGTTAATAACTAAGTATGTATGAGAATAAACATTAATTTGCATCTTATCATCATGACCGGAAACCTATCTGTAGAACACTGTGGATAGATACATTGGCCAGCGCCAGCGGTGTTAGCTCCCAGTGGTGTAACCACAGCATTTATAGGAGACTGTCGGTGTGCTAAGTGTATTACAATAGGCCTACAAGCGCGGCCGAGTGCACACCGAGCTACTTATGCGCTTAGCGTAGTGCAGCATTAAGAGTGAACAAGTCGATTATCTTTCCATACAAACGTCGAAGGGTGATCACACCACCGTCTGATGATGAACAACCAACACTAAAAGTGATATAAATTTGTCTTGTCATAATCCATGCTTGTATCAATACAGAATTGTGAAAATAATATGGGTTTGAAAGATACAAGACTCAAAAAAAAACGTTTTTCATCACTGATTTTAGCGCAACTTTAGGTGTGAATAAATAACAAACGGAGTACGCAAACTAAAAAATTGTTCCTATACAAGCATAGATTATTTATTCAAGAGCTCAAATAACTTTTTTTTGTATAATTACATACAGTAATTTTTTCATGAGAACCCTTGAGCCAAAGGTCTATTCAATATTTTTACGCAATCGTTTTATTTAGAAATCATAGATTAATCTGATCATATGACTCGAAATTATAATCACGCTATCTCCTTACTGTTCATCTCTATCTTTGTTGCACGTCTATCCTTTTCTCACACTAAGCTACGTGAAATAGCATGCATTTTAGCTGCGCCCACTAACGAGTTTGTGCCGCTGACTTGTGTATCCTTAAGTAATCCGCTTAGCTGTCTACGATGCCAATCGTTCGTGTAAAATATAATTAATCTGGATAAGCCCTAGCATCGAGCAGTTAGATTCCGTTGCTTCGTTGCCATTTTGTGGAAATATTTTAATAATAATAGTACTTATAATAAAATAATAGTATGTGCAATGTCTAGTGCACTATGATAATTCCGTCAACAATAGTCCACAGTTCATCAATATGCAAGGAGCCGTGGCCTCGCACAATGGCTCTTTATACCGCGAGCCGCGCTAATCACACCATCTGGTATGCATCGTACGCGTACCCCGCTCGCGCAACGGGAACATCTTATATTACATCAACAATTATTATAGGTACTTATACTTACCTACTTACTTAGCTTTGGTGGATGAAGTATACATAACAAAGCTCGTTACGATTCTTACTTATTTTAGAAATACACAAAGTCTTATCGTCATAATTTAGAGTGTTTTGCAAATAGTATCTGGTTCTTATAAATATTTTGCGTTGTATCAGAATGTACAAGAAGGTAAAAAAGCTTTAATAAATTTTCTTAAAAAAAATATAATCTCTATTTTACCTGACCTTCTTTCAACGTTTGGATGAGAAATTCATTTGATGTTCAAGTTTCTAGTGAACTTTGAAGTTTTTAATCTTGAAATAGTTGATAAGATAGGTACCTCTTCAGAGTTAGTTATCTAATTTTGAAGTTGGGCTCCTTTATAACATATAAAGTTTAGAACTTACCTCCTCAGTGGAAGATATATTACTAGTAATGGGTAACAATATCTCAACCACCAACCACAGCGCCTTATTTTACTACTCGTAGGTACATAAGCATGCGTATAGTTGATGAGCGATTTACGTGTTGTACATAAAGATGATTTTGTCTAAAGGAACAAGTCGTCAAAAACTATTCTTTATTATACCTACTGGAGCCAGCTGTTGGCTCATCCGAAAATGTTTAGTCAAGTGGAAGACTCTTAACAAGCCTTGTAAATCGTCTGATTAGGTAATTACTCACTTTGCTAAACCAAATTGTTATTTTATCAAAAGGTACTAAAATGCGGATAAAGATATAGGTACAATCAAATCATAACTTGGCTTGAAAGCTTTTCGAACAAATAAACTGCTTCGATATAGAAGTAAGTAACAACAGTCTCAGAGTGATTCGTTCACAGGTCGCTTACCGGACCTACCGACATTATAATACTAATATTTTTAGATTTTATTTGAAATCTGGTTTGATACCAGTTATAAGTAGGTACCTACCTACGTTAAGATATGAGTGCTTACTATCGCTTGGTGCAATACAGAGTGCATTTCGCTGAGCTGACGGCTAACCTCCCGTAGTAAAGAGCCACGAAAAGAAGTTGCAATTGTTTTACCTAGTAATTACTTACTGGGTAGAATAATTATCTATTATTCTTTCATGTTATCGTGTCACTTATTCGACCTATTCGACACTATGATTCTGCCATAAACAAATAACACACACACTCATTTATTTTGTTATCAGTATCTAGTACATTTAGTTTTAAAACATGTATTATCTCAAAAGAAATAATACATAGGCTTTGTGCATTAAGTTTACGTTGTAGATGTAATATACAAATACTTATTACTAAACTAAATGTGGGTATACAAAAAACAAATCATTTACGCATTCCAACACTTTACTTTGTTCTATTTGAGATCACGGACTACTCCCTTGCTGGATGTGGCATTTTAATATTGACAACAAAAGTTTAAGTTTAAGTAATTTGAAAATAATTTCAGAAGTATTTATTTGTAATATGACTTTTCATTAGCCTTTTAAACGTTGATAATGGTTTTGACTGCTTAATTTCATGCAAAAATTTTTTAGCAAGGCGGCCGTCTAGCTAGCGAAATGACACCTACCGTACCCTTGTGCGAGATTGTATCATTGGTGCAGTGGGGTCACACAAGTTTGGAAACCTGACAAACAAAGTAATTACGCGTACATTATGGTTAATGTATGAGCGGTTTAACCGAATTTGTACATGGACGAAGCAATGGTTGTTGAAATGCGTTGCGGATGCAGGCCCTACGTTATAAGCAAGATGCATATTTTATGCATTACATCCAGCCATTAAGGTAGTCGTACCAGTAATACGGTATCGATAACGGAACGGGATATAAGTGCGTGATGATCAGGGACAAGAATCGCGCCGCACGACTGGCTTCTTCTCAACATAATAATTTACATAAAAAGTTCAATTGTATGGCTGACTGCACATTTTGAATATTGATATCATAATTATTTTCTTGTGACTTATGCACAACTCAACCCTGTCACGCACGCATGCTCAGAGCGCAGCGTAGGTGAGTGCATATGCATAGTACAAGAGATGATGAGGTGCGAGTAGGAGCATCAGGTATGACGAAACCTTTTTACTGCCTCTATCGTTCTCGTAACTTTGCTAACGCAGCGCCTAAATTCAGCAATTGTGCTATCACTACTTGTCTATATTAGATAATAATACGTAGATAGGTAAATTATTTGAGCTTCAATAATGGTATGTAATATTTACATCACAACAATGTCATTTTTAGAAGAAGCGCTGCTCAAATTATTAAATGCCCGCTTTGCAGTAATCTAGTATTGAAAGCTCTACGGCTGCAAGTAGATTTCCGTCCTGCTGTCTGTTTGTCTGCGAAGTTGCTGTCAACCGCGCGGGTGGTTCACTTTGTTTGTGAGTGTTACTTCATTCAAAAGCCTTGCGATAATTGAATGTCGCAACTGTGTACTCCTATTTACTAAATTATATGTCTCTAAACGCCAAATGCAATGCGCTCCGCGAGAACGCTTCATGCATGATCGTGCCGAGCGGAAATCAAACTGTCATTCATGGTCCCTTCGTGCAGATGTGCAAAACTATTAACGATATACTTTTACAACAAACTACGAGTATGTTTGAAGCATTTCTAAAGTCATAGTCTAAAGTCTCAGTCTAAAGTACGTGGGTAGACCGAAAACTCTAAAAAATGGCGTCGACCAAAAAAAAGGTTCCTCATACATTTTAAAAAGAAGAGTTATGAAATTGGTTTTTAAAGCAAGTTATTTATATGTTATATACTTACCTTCCTATCTATCAGTAGTTCAGTGCTAATAGATTCGTAAGCACTTGTAAATTTTATTATCCTTGCCTTCCGTATTTTTTATTTTTTAATTATCTGACCTCCTCTTGTTCTTAGGTCGGGCACTGGAAGCTGCGTCACAATGTTACACTTTTGCATTTTTCAGTGTTCATTATGTATTACGTTCAAAAATAAAAACTTATTAGATTATTATTATCATTATCCAAATACAAATCGAACATCAGAAACCATTTGAAAAATTAAATGGTTGATGGTAACTTCCCTCACTAATAATACATTATGAACAGCCCCGAGGATTCTGTCAAAACATCCTCCTGTCCTCTTTCGGAGTTAATGTTTTGTTAAAATCGGCTCGAATAGACAGTTACTTAACAGTTATACATAAGCGAAGTTGCTGATTTTATTAAAACATACCCAAACCAGTTGAAATGGTCTGCAGTTGGAAGCCGACTAAAGGGGTAAAATGCACAATGTGACGTGTAGGATCCATTCGATCATTTAACAAAAAAAAAATATTCTTAAACGTATTAATACATAAACTATCTTTAGTTTTATAAAATACTGTTGAGAATATGAGAGTAATATACTGTGAATAAATTCTTGTATGACCGCAATATTATCCAGAATTAAGTAACAATTTTTTATAAGTATTAAAATGCATAGTCAGAGTCTACTTCAGAGTCAGAGGCATTCAAAGTATTGAATCTATAGTATTCTAATCTGTTCCACCCGATATGACGCCCGCCGCCGCCGGGGCCGTCCGGAACGAAAATTCCTGTCCTTGTTATGTAGAATCACAATAAGTTATGCCATAGAAATTGAAAATACTTACACATTGATTCCTATTTTGCGCATTTAATTTTATACCAGGATGGAAATCATTGTAAATTGAATAAGTATGGTATGGCTGGTAGAATTTCAAAGCTTCTTAAAAAAAACTTTAAACCAGTACTTACTAAAATCAATTGCCGTTAGGCTCGCAAATACTCGATAATAGCCCAACCGATTTTATTATTATTTTTATTGTTTAAAAATATTTGCAGATCATACAAACATTTGTGCCGCGGCAAGAAACGAACCTACAACATTCTACGTCTTAGGCGGGCCTTCTTCGCCCACTGCGCTACAGAGGTCAACAACACTAGGGTGGTAATCAAAACACTTTTAAGTGGTACGAAGTTCACCGGGTCATCTCGTCAGATAATGATTTATTATAAAAAAGCTTATAATTAATATAAACATTTGGACAAACTGAACCGCAAAACTATTTGTACCCTTGAAATTATCTACTATCTCTGTTGTTGTAAGAAAGGCGCCTCTACCTCTGGGGCGCAATTAAATACTTTCACCACACTGGTTCGACATTACTAAGGATGCGATAAGAAGAAGAAGAAAGTATCGACTGAGCGCCAAAACTAGAAGAAGCTAACATCGACCGACCGGCTGAGAGTCGATAGGTGTTGGGCTTCCACAAGTTTTACCTTCCGAGACATTGTTCCGCGTTCGAGTTTTGTGCTATTGCATTGTATCTATACCCAATTATGCAACTGTCAAGTAAAAAGATGGTGAATCTTTATGTACAGAATGTACTGTACAGAGTATAACATAATATATAACAGAGTACATTATAATGTATATTGTATAAATATAATAATTGTATAAATATAAACAAGTATCTGTATTTATCCATATGTGAAACTGAGGTTTGAATTAACTAATCTGATATGTGAGTGGCGCAAATGCAGTTTGTGGCTATTACAATTTTAACGAATACCATAAGCGATTAGAGTTGCTGACAATTCAATTTAAGAAAAAAACTGTTTTTGTGGCTGTGGTGTCTACTACCTACTTGTAGAAGGTATCAGACTACGTGTTTAAGAAAGTACACAAGTTTAAGTAAACACAGAGCGTATGCGCCACGTCCGTTCACCTCTGCGTTCGGTTAGGAGTGAGAGGAGCGGGCGGTTCGCTCGTCACTAATCATTTATTTATACTATTACTATTTAAATCTAGGATAATCTTAAACAATTTGTTTTTTGCTCAATCTTCGTTCGTTTTCTTTCAATATTATCATCTACGTTGTCCTTATTGGTTTAAATGTTCTATTCTCCCTATACCTTCTTAAGGTGTATTATATTTATTCTAATCACTTTTCCTGCCTCGTCGTTTCTTATATTGATATCCCTTCCTTTTGTGCTTATTACCGTATGTGGTATCGGGTTAAAGTTTGGCGTCAGTTTGTTTTCCTTAGTCATATTTTTGACGTGATAACGTTTTATAAATCGATGAACGCCGGTTGCACGCACGAAAAGGCATGACTCACTGGTCACGTTCCGCCTGAGCCATGAGTGCAAGCGAGAGTGCGGAAGAAGCGATATTGAAGCACGATCGGTTCATCAATGTTTTCTTATGACCTTATCATGTAAAATTATCGTCCGTAAAACGACTTTACAGACAGCCATTTTTTTACATTGACCTTTTCTCCTACATTTATATCGTTGTCTGCAGCTTTTCTTTTTTTTTATCTTCACATAACTTACCCTTCCTTTCATTGACTTATCCTTATCATATACTTCTAAATCGACGTGTCTGTTTTCTACATCTACATCAGATTTTGTCTCTGAATGGTCTGTTGAAAAACAATTCTGAGGGTGACTTTCCTGTCGTGGAATACTATTGTACATCATAAGGTATGTTAGGAGATCTTCTTTCCAGTCAGACTGGACGTTGGCAAATTTTTTAAGTGTTTTATTATGTTGTGGTTCTGTCTTTGGACTTCAACATTTTGTTGCGGCCAGTATGGTATAGAATTGTACAGCCGAATACCTAACTCTGAGCAGAAAGACTTGAACTCCTGGCTAGTGAATTGGGTTCCATTATCTGATGTAAGACTGACTGGAATGCCTAATCTTGAATATATCCCTTATAGGTAGGTAGGTATAGCAATTGTTTCTTGCGATGTAATGAATTTCGTAATTTTAATTTCTTTGTAGCGACTATAGTAATTTACTATCATGATTATAAAGTGACTACTTGGTAGATGACGATGCTATGTCTACCCAAGGTTTCAGTGGTAAATCTCGTCTTTTCATCGGCACAGGAGGGTTAGGTCCTGAAACTAAAGTGCAACTTTTGCAACTTTTTACCATAATTTCCGCGTCTTTGTAAATTTTCGGACACCACACTTTAGTGCGCAATCGGCTTTTCATTGCGACAATACCAGGGTGACCCTCGTGCGTGAGCCGATGCAAGGACTTGTTTCCGCAACTCTGTAGGAATTACTATTTTATTTCTGCGTAGTAATGTATCCTCATGAGTCCAGAGCTCATGTTCAGATTAATTTTAGAATCCCAACTTTTTTTTTTTTAGTACTATGTTATTTTCTATTAGTAATTGTAGAACATGCTTAAGTCTGACACTATGTTCACTTTCATCACTCCCACACAGAATGATGTAATCGATTTAAATTTAAAACGCCTTCACAAGGTAGAAGCATCCTTTCCATGGTTTTTTAAATGCTTAGGGGCGCACGAAATCCCATACATTAAAAGTTTATAGCGAAATAGACCTTTGCTTAAAAATAAAGGTACCTAGTTATATATCGACATTCCTTTTTGATCTCCACTTGATGGAATCTTAATCTTGATCTTTGCTGTCAAGCTTAGAAAATACCCGCGCTTTTCTTAATTTAGGTAAAAATTGTGTCATGGTAGGCAAAGGATGACTCTCTTTAGTAATGGCTTTATTAGCACATCTCATGTCAACACAGCCAGACAGAATTGGTGTAACGCTCGGGGAACGCTTATTTTGTCTAGTTCGACATTGGCTCTTAAAATGACCTCTGTATCCACACTTATCGCAAGTTTTATCTTTAGCGGGACAACCTTCTTGCATTTTTCAGCATCTTGGTATGAACTTCTACACCTAATACACCGTATCTTCATTTTGTTGTTATTAACTTGTTTTTCGGTTGGTCTTGTTCCAATCCTATGAATGCTGACGTTTTGGTTCTCTTGGAACTCTTTCAGTTGTCGTTCAACAGTTTCGATCGAGTTTGCTTCCCACAATAATGTCACCTACTGTAGCAGAATCTCTCCTAATCGTAATATTTTTTCCTTACATCTGGTGAGGTGCATTTTTCAGCAATTTGATTAATAATGGCGTTATCTTTTTTTTCAAAATTACTCATAAAACTCTGTTTACGAAGTCTAACTAAAAATGTATCATACTTCTTATCAGGTTTTTGCTTCATGAGTCTGAATATGTGTCTTTCGTAAACGAAACTCTGTTTTGGCGAAAAATACTAATTTAACTTATCAAGGGCAATTTTATAATATATCTCTTGTAAAGCTAAACCACCGCTGTGTAAAAGTGTAGCATGTTTTTTTTAGAGCACCGTCGATACCCATAGCTAACAGATACATTTAAAAAACTCTTTTCCATCTTTACCAGTGACGCCGTATAGATCGTGAGTCACCTTCACAATCAAAAGCTTTTACAGCCGGTAGTTACATTTGGAGACAGTAGGTAAATATTATTTACTTAATATTATTTATTTAATAATATTTACCTGTACATTTGATACATTTGTAAAACTAACTGGGTTTTTACTTCAATCACGTTGTGCATTTGAGAATCGAGAAATGTTTTTACAATATTGATAAAATGTTTATTATTATAAAAAATATAAAATAATTGATATTGTAAATATACCTGCTTACTTAGATATGTTCTTATTTAGTTGTTGGCATTTTTAGTTTAGGTATACTTTTAATTCGTTGTTAAATAGTTTATCTAATAAAAACAAGCAGTAACTATTTATTGATGGTTGGTCAACGACGAAATGTGTGAGACCATTTTATATGTATACCTTATAACTATATCTACCTATCGAACTTTAGAAAATAAATTACATTTCATTTCTGAAACAGATGAGCTATGTAGCCATTTCAACGATATATAGGTAGCTCAACTGATCTAGATCACTGTCAGAGACAGAGCAGCGTTCCCATGACGCTTGGCGAATTGCTATGTTGAATGACAATGTTAATGAATTATAGAATAGGAACCAGTTCTTAGGGAACGCGTTTTTCAAAAAATGTATTGACTGTAGTTGGACGCGTATTTTGTATTGCAGTTCATTCACTTCATAGTTCTTATGATAGCCGTATCATTTATGACATAATCTGGACAAGTGACGCCGCCGCCGCCGCGCGCCGACAGCAGCGCCGGTTGGTTTATAGCATAGTTAGGAAGCGACGCGGCTTAGCGTGTCATCGCTGAGCTGGGATTACTCCGGGAATGTTCCCGAAGGCTTTAGCATATTCCGGGTTGTTTATGTTTTATTGGATTTTTGTGGAGTTTTGTTTTAGTTTACCCTGAGAGAGAGTCAAAGTAAAAAGTAGGTAATATTTCTTTAGCAGTTATATAATATTGTATTATGTATCACCAATCACTAGAGATACTAAATGCACTAACTTTAGAGATCTCTTAGCACAAACATGAAAATGATTGTGTTGTTTAAGTAAGTCCAATCGCAGATATTTTTTTAAAATAATGTATACTACAAGTACGAATGCGGAGCAGGATTTTGAGTAATTAGTGGTGTTTTTGTTGAGTTTGCAGCGAGGGTGTATATTATTAGAAACGAAGATGTTTGGGCATCTTTGTATGGTCGATGTTTGAGGTGAGCGGTGAGCGGTGAGCGGTGAGGTAAAACTGGGCAATCCAATCTAAGATGTTTAAAATAATGTATCTATAGGAAAAAACGTAGGAATATGGTAGTGGTACGTAGTAATAGATTGTATCGTGAAAATACTCCCTAATACTTAAGTTCTAGTATTGTAATCCCATAGCGAAATCAGGGAAATACGTGACGGTGATTTTCGAGCTTTTGTACGGACTAAGCGGCTGCCAGCATTTCGTCTAAAGTACTTACCTGTGTTCATTAACTTCTTAACAGATTAGTGTCTGCTGGCCTAAATCATTACTTCAGGTGCAAACGGAGCAAACCTCAGCTAGCACGTGGCAGCGGATAACAACTGATAAGCTTCTGGCTTCACCGCAAGCTGCCCCCCCCCCCCCCCTCCCCCCTTCCCTCCCCATATCCCCTGGCTTCGCCCCGGTACTCGCCACACACGTGGATGGGATGCTGCTTGCTGCTGATTACCCGATAATGAGCAACGGGACTGCGGTGTGGCTTTCCAAATCAGTTAAGTAATTAATTTGAGGTTTGATGTTCCTCGAGGAGCGATTGAATAAATTTCTACCGACATTAAAGAAGATATTTGATATATGCAAAATAATATGAAAAGGAGCAGTGTAGTGATAGCACCCTTGCCTTCCTAAAGTCATGGGTTCGAACATGGTCGTGCACAAATTGATTTTTCCTTCAAAAAATGTATGTGCGCAATGCTCTAAAACGGAGCTTTAAAAATAACCTAAATTCCGACGATGTTTGTCATCCGTTAGTATTTCCATAAGCGGCGATGGGGTTTGCAAACTATCTCTTACGAAATAAAAAAAAAGATCTATGTAAGACTTGAGTAAGTCTAGGGGTTACAGACGTAAAATAAAAATAGTATGACAGCGTAAAAGTTAAAAGCCGTGACCGACCTGAACACGATAGTAATTTTTACAAACGAGTAAAAATTATGTTGAGAATTCTTTGGCAATAATTTATATCTATGTAAATTCTACTCGGTCAGACACGACCGACACGTGTAATTGCACAATATTACAAAATGCAAAAGGATCGGTATCGTAAGTTATCGTACCTGTGAAGGAAGCGCTATGCCGGAAAGCATCGCTGAAAGGTAGAGCCGTGTTGCCAGAGCCGAAGCCGAAGCTATCGGCGAGCTCGCGCTCGGCTGCTCACTGCCAATATTCACTTTTCTTATAAATGCTATTCTACTCTTTATTTATTCCGCAGTAAAATAGGCAATACCTACTGTATTATTGTAAGAGCTCCTTTCAGAAACTGACGTTTGAAAAGCATTTCGCTCCTATTTTTCCCAATGATAATGATATAAGTACCTATTGATCTAGCCTTGAGAAACTTCATCATAGTCTCAAATTGACATAGCACAGACAGACAAGTAAGAAAGTTCTCAGATCTCAGAAAAGTTAATATCTTTGCGCAACAGATGGTACCCGCCCGTGAACCTTGCTTATCGTGTCATGTTTTTATCGAGTTGTATCAGTCAGCTGATTTACAGAAGAAGAGGTTTAAGTGCGATGCAGAGCACGAAAAGGTCTTAAAAGATAACGCATATCGGTATCACAATCACTTTGTCAGTTTGTCAGCTCTACGATTTCAAAGTTCGTAAAGTGTTGATAGCGCAGATGAAGGAATTCGAAGTCATTAGCACATTCTTCACGAGGAATGCCAGATTAGAAGACTATTAACCCCAAGCGATGTTGGAGCCCAGCGCTGTGACAGGCGGCATTCCGACGCCCATTTCTAATCACAGTTTATCCAAGTTTATGGGCCTGCGCCGTATTAGAGACTGATAGCGGCCACTTACTTAGATCACAGAACATTCTGTGGTATCCAACAATCGCATAATAATCAGTAGAAGAAATACTTACTTATGTCCTATTCACACGTATCCGGCCTCGTCTGTATCAAGGAGGTCATCGCAAGTTGGACGTGGTTTGTGTCAATAGGATAGAATACCTTCGTACGGCCGAATTTGCAAAAGCTTGGTATCTGTAGATATCGAGTATAGAGAAATCTGTCTCCAGGAAATTGACAGTATTTAGTAGATTCGTAGAACTATTTATAGCGGTCCGCAACGGCATGGTAACCTTAATCACCCATACATGTGAAAAGAGTTCTATATCTTGCAAGTGGTAACGAGCACCGTAGCCGTAGGTAAGTACTTACCATTTCTTGTTGTGAATTCCCGGTTTATGGGTATGCTAGAAGGAGATCTCGGAGTTAAAAGTCCACATAAAGAACATAAATACCTACATGATTCCTTATTAGTACCTTGTTCTCCTATTTACAACGTAAACCCATTCTTTCTTTATTCTTTATTCTTTATTGTACACAAAAAAAACATAATGTAAACTTAATCAATAATGGCATGTACACATAACCCATTGTAGTTATGTGGTTACATTATATGCTGCAGCGGGCATAATTGAGTGTAGGGTGCATTTTAGGTCAATTTTATGAGAAACAGTTCCTATGTTTGTTCCTTTAACCGTAGCCATAACCTTTCGCAAAGTTGTCATTAGGATTTGTTTGTCATAAATATACTCTTGAGACAAATACACTTGAGACAAATACCAGACATAACAAGACAAGCACCGGGGCGGCGCGGCGGCGCGGCCTGACTAATGTACCTAATGACAGATTTGATTCCCTTCTCTAGAGTGTCGGCATGACTTTCACTTGCGTTCCGTGCATTGCATTCAGCGCTATTATACTGCATTTAATCACGTTATATGCCCATTAAAGTGTTCCCACTCTCGATTCTAGGTAATTGAAAGAATTGAGTGGTCACGAGGTCAAGTTCGCTCGCCTTCAACGCGTAATAAAGCCTTCACAATAGCACAGTAGGGAACTACAGTGTACTACTTTACGAGCAGTAAGTAGGTACAGTTGATCAGGCAGAGGACGGTGGTTTATGGCCTATCATAGCATAGGTCCGCTGCGCTACTGGACCGCTCGTAACGTTAATAGTAATATTTTGTCCTCGTCCTCACTACCAAACTCACTAACCAAACATCTTCGAGTCGGAGTAGCTATTCTTTGAAGCATCAATCAATATGTTGGCACTAGCCAGACCTACTATTGGTAAAGAGTAAATACGATATGGGACCTTATGCTCGGAAAATAAGAAAATGTTATTGGTAGAAATGTTATAGGTAAGTAGGTACCCTACTCGTGACTCACTCCCGTGAGAATAGGAAGACTGCTGACCGGCACTTACTGAGTTAAAATTAAAACCATATCCATAGCTAATTTTGATGAATAACATTTGAATCATTATTGAAAAGGTAATAAACTCATTAATATTATATTTGGTAATTATCTGCTTCTCACTAATCAGCAGTAGATAATGTAACGATCGTTAAGCTATCTAGTTAATTTGAGAACAGTTGATTCACCACAGCCTTCTTTAAATGTTGACTAGTTACATATGTGTACTTTTATAAGTACTCATTTAGCATGGTTGTGTTCATGCTGTATCCAATATTATCTAAAAATCTGTCTCCCTAATATGAATTGGCTAAGCTCGAGCTAGGGCTCTGATTGGGGTCGGACAGACAGACGGACATGGTGACATAGGGTTCTTTGTTGAACTTTGGAACCCCAAATAGCCAGTAAGTACTTATAGATAGTAACGTTGGTGTTGGTTGTTAGTTTATTAGCACAGCGAATTGAATCGCCTCATCCTTGAGCTCCACTTGGCTCGAACCCGTCCGTCTGAGCTGTGCTCTCCATTTCAATTAGTAGCCGCTAATTGCTGTATCCAACGCCATTGTGACGCAAGTACCTACACTATTTTCTGTATTGAGTCCTACCTATACCGGCTCCGGACTCCGGACTTGAATCTTAGTAATAGATTTAGCAATATAAATGAGGCGTCTGACGTCACACAGGACTAGATAGGTCAGTGGGTTACTTCGTTCGTGTCAATGAAATGTTCTAGGTAATCCTGAGTCAGATCAATGATGTTGAAAGATCTTGCTTTAGTATACAGAGGTAAAATAACCTGTATTACTTCTGGTAGAAACATTGCATGACAAAAGAGCTGGCTCCTATCTGGCCCAGCGTATTAGCATAGCCATTGAACGTGGCAATGCCGCTAGTATCTTGGAAATGCAATAAATAGTATACTGGCAATGATCTGGACCAGTTGAACTATTTATAGATCGTTTTAAACGGTCCTTAGATAGGTAGCTCAACTGTTTCATATGTATTTTATTTTATTCTGTACATTTCTGTAATTATTTCTGTTAATATAAAATGAAGAGCCATTATTATTAAGCATTACCTGCTGCAATGCCCTCAAATTATAATAAATATGGTGTAAGAATACTTAACTACCTCCATAGCAATCGGATATCGATCGACTGGGAATGAGAACAAGTGAAGCCTTCAGGGCCATGAAAATGAAAACGTTTAATCGTGCGGCGTTTCCTGTTACTATAATATGAATGGCGCCGGCGATACCTATCGCCGGCGCCATTCATATAAATATGCCTATAGTTCTTACGATTAGGTAAGTAACCTACTTATACGTAAGTAGGTAGGTAAGTAGCTACATCCTGATCATACACTCTATCAAAAGTACAGTTTAGTATGGCACAAACGTGTTTTATTTTCCACTAAAAGAAGGGTGGCAGGCAGGCAGGCACATCATCACATTAGTGTCTTCTTCATCATCTTCATGTTCATTATACTAGGTAGGTAGTTCATTAGTACTATCGAAATTCATTACCATACGTACCGACATCATTAATGGAACTGAATTACTACTCTTAAACCAAAATTAAAAATTAAAATTCGTAAGCTAACAATATTAGGTATCTACAGGATGTTTGGATCTTTAATAAATAGGTAGGTACTTACCTATATGTGGCTCCATCGCGCCGAAAGGCTGAGCGAATTTCATGAAACTTGGTGTAGATGTATCTAGTCTGTATATCACGCTAGCAAAACCGACCAGAAGCTAGTTTATAATGTAGGCAAGGGTACTAGAATAGTATTATTTTATCTGTGGCAAGGGTAACAGGCAAATAAAACAGCGGGCGATGACCTTGCACCGGCGCGTGACATCACAGTTCAAGGACGGCGCCCTCTGGCGGTAACCTCGTCGCGCTGAACGACGTCACACCGGAAGTAGAGTTGATAACATCCTCGTTTCCATTCAGTGCGTCGTCCTTCATCAATAATTTTCCGTACATGATTTTATGGCATTTTACATTATTTGGAGAGTTTAGATTCGATCCTGGGGCTGCTCCGACCACCCATATACTAACCAACTGTGATGTAGCAGTTTCTTCTGTGTTCCGGTCTCGCTCACTATTAGCATAAGACGACTTCAAGTTAGATGAAAGCGTCGAGACCCAATTTGTATGCATCGCCACGGCTGCATATGCATAGTCCATAGTGCATAGCATAGCATAGCGCCGGCAGATTTCCTGCTCCCGTAGTCATGCCGTACAACAAGTATCTACTAGGTACTAGATAAGATACATATTGCATGATACGGATTCAAGTTTTATTAAGTATAAAGTCCTGAAAAAGGCTACATCGTGTCGGTGGCCTTCGAAGTAGCTCCACGGGACGAGTATCTTTGAATGTAAAATGTATGTTATGGTTTTGTGTTTAGAGCAATACTACTGTTACTACTAATACTTATACCATTATTTTTGTACTTATATCATCTAAGTAATACTCCTACTTAACTAATTTTAAGGAGAAATATTTTTTTATTTTTATCAATTTTATAGCAAGCTGTCCAATCCAATTTGACTGGATACATAATATTGTAACTGCGAGGCCTTGTTTTTGTTTAGGCGCCTGAAATACGCCTAGACGATTTTTTCAGTAATTTTGTAGTTACGAGTATGTTATTTATTCGGTGTTTTCTTGGTTTATAAGTAAATAGTAATTATTAATTATTGTACTATTTATTATTTTATCATTGGTTTTAATTATTTTAATATTATTTTTAACTCTTGTATAAATTATGGATTTCATCTGAAAAAAATATAATAAATAAAATAAATATAATATACTCAAATTTTTAGATGATTATAATTATACGAAAGATGATTATAATTATAATTATCAGTCTATAACTTTATTAACTTATTAATGAATTAACTTAAAATAAATACAATTATAACTTCAACATTTCAGCCGCGCAATGTACCTAAGTACCTACATTGAATTGTGAAACTTGTGTCATCTATCATCCTTCATCTAATTTAACACCAATCTCAAATCGAATCTCACCCAAAGGATGAGTTGAATTGTAATGCACTCGGCTCGGCGTCGGTCGGCGTCGTCGGTCGGACTGATTGAAACAGCCGATACGTTAAAAGCCTTTCAGCGCTCGAATTTAATTCATCATTCGACTCCCTTCACCCTCCATCCCTCCTGGCGATAATGTACGTAGAACTTCAGCGCAATGTAGCCTTCGCGCTTCGGTGTCTGTTCGCTCGAATTACCGTGCTCAACTATTTACAGATCCTAAAATAACATTGCCTGCTAAACTGTTCGATCCATTTTTCAGCGCATGTAAGTTCACTAAAGTAAATTGTAATATTATAAAAGTATATTCCAAGAACCAGATTAAAATAAACACTTTGAGTGAAACGCCCGCCATTAGGAGATTATCCATAGACTGCCGTTTCTAGATCAAAGCGTGAACTCTGCTTTAGTTGCCGAATACTAGGTCTGATGAGTTTGGATGGGCGGGTTGACGTCATCACTTCACTACGAAGAGACTATCTGTATTGAGGTTGAGATTTTTGTATAGAGGGGTTATTGACTGACACAGTTTATCAAGCATTGAAATATTTTTTTTAACATTCGTGCTAAAAATAGCTTAGAATTAAAGACATCAATGATTTGATTATAATAGAAATGAATAATTCTTAGTACACACGCGTACTTTCAAGTGCAGGAAATATTAGTAACATTACGCGCTATGTTCTCAGTTATTTAAGGCAGTGAGTAGGTGTGTAGGTGTGTAGGTAGGTCTGTGGCTAATACTTCACCACGTGTTGATACTCGACTGAAAGCTCCGGCACTCAGCCAGCGCCAGCGCCAGCACCGCGTCTTGTAAACTTTGTTTATTTTCACCAATTGACTGTAAGGAGTCAAGTGTTCTCTCTGGGAACCGTTCACACTCGTGTCTTGCACTACCCTGTTCGATCTTAAAACATTGAAATATAAATATTAGAGAAGGCTTCCAATAAGCAATACTGATGTATTGTTATCTGCATAAGGAAACAGAAGGATTTGTTTGCTTTGGATATTTAATGCACCATCTTTGATTTTTTCCTTACTAAATATATAATTTTTTATGTGAGTTAACAGTAAGTTTTTTTAATACTTGGGTGTATTCGTATGTCAGTATGATTATGATGCCATAATATTATGATTCTTAGGTTCTCATTTATTTAGTACAATTCACTGTATAAGGAGGCCGTTTCAGGCTTTGAGAGAAAATCTCCTTACGTTTGTTCATACCTGCTTATTCTATAGCTTACCAAGTAGACACTACTCTTATTGTACCTAATCAATTTCTCAGTGGAATAGCTATTTGAATGTTTAACCACTGTGTTGTTTAAAAACTCAGTCTGCGTAATTTCTCTCAGACTGGTAACTGACGGTAGCAGTCTGAGAGCAAGCGATTCATTACGCTGCTTAAGTATTTATTTTTTGTAGAACATCACCTTCTAGCCACGTCAATTAAATAACGTGTATTCTGAAAAGCTAACGCTTCCTCCCTGCTGCGACATTGGCTATGCTCACACCGATACAGAGAATAACATAAATATAATAATAATGAATACTAGAGAAATAGAAACTTCAAAACGAGCAGAGCCCGAGCTGTAGATTGTTATCGTACGGGCGGAGCTAGTGCGAATCGGTAATGAGACTACTACCACCTCGGTAGGTACTACATCACAAAGTGCAGTGCTATGTTGTTCAATTCAGCATTAGTACTTATAACTACAGCACTCATGCACACACTCGTAAACATGGCTAGTCTTGTTGCACGTACTTTATTGCATCACTGGGTGTAAGCAGTCTCTGTTGGATGCACTTAGCACGACGCCTCACTAAGTGCGCCGCTTCTACTCCAATGATTTCATTATATTTGCTCACACAAGGTTCATTACGGATATTGTTGACCATAATGGATTCTGTCTGACTCTGACTTCTGAATGATTTGGTATCCACCGCGCCGGCCATCACGTTCCACGCAAACAGCCTGCCACTCCAGCTTCCCAATCACTCATGCATGATTTATGATGACATTAAAAATCCGTAAATCATTGTTTTAATCCTGGAACAGCACAGCACGTATGAGCTCATACAGATGGAAAAATATGAGGCTAATTTTGTTTATTGGCACACGGATCGCATTCTAAACATGAATGTAAAATTGAGTTACTTAAATGAATTTGACCTTTCGTTCATCTCGACGGATCGTACGTAGGTTCACTTATATGTATCTACTTATAGGAACGTCTTCTTCTTATCGTGTCACTTGTTATTTCGAACAAGTGTGGTGAAAGGATTAAAATGCGCCTCAGATACCTTTCGTGCACTTGGCACCTAGATATCTTCTTTTTAATCGACTTCATCAAAAAGGAGTAGGTTCTGAATTCGTCGGAACCTTTTTTTTGTTTTAACCGATTTGGAAATTTTATTTTTTGTTTAAAAGGGTATACTTCACAGGTGGTCCCATTTAAATTTTATCAAAATCGGTCAAGCTGAAAATCAACGAAAATCTAAAAATTTTATAAATCGATGATGTTTTCGTGTACTTTGATACCTCGCTGTCTCATTGGAGCGGTGCGTTTATTTGGCCTACCCATATTATATATATACAAAATACATCTACTTTCCACTAAAAATGATAGGCTCTATTATAGGCTCAAATTTCATTCAATGAAGTCGGTTTTCTTTTTAGTTTTTAAAACGTAATTATACTTTTTAGGTTCTCGATGTCTGTTTCCTAACAATGCTTTGTTTGAGAGTACTGGTATGCAAACTTAATTTTTTCGAAAAGTTAAATCCATTGGTGCAGCACCGAATTCTAATCTACGAGTTTAGGATCGGAAGCCCAGCCGACCACCATTAGACCACCAGGGTCTTATCGGTTATCTTTTACAAAATGCATTTCAGTACCATACTGGAAGGATTGGCACAGATAACTTAGAACCTACCTACTTACACCTTGTTCCTGTCCAAGGTGCCTAGTCGCGTCAGGTCAGAGCGTGGCATCGTTTAGGGAACGCTGCGATGTGCGGTGTTGATGGCATCCTCTACGCCGCGCCGGGTCCCCTGCTGCTGGCTCGTGCCGTGCGTAGACGGAGCCAATCAATCTCGCGCCACGCGCCGAGTGGGGCTGATCACTTGCGTATTCATTTGGGGAGCAGCGCTGCACCATTTTCCAGTTGGCGCCTAATATACTATTATCAGATATTTGAGTGAATTTTAAAGTATATTTAACCTGAATGCGCCTTGGTTGACTTCTATATTTTTTTGGGATTCTCGGGCCGACTGTCTGATTGCAGACTGGTTATGTTTTGAAAACTAAGGATTTATCCTGAAAAACAACCAAGGGAAAACAAGGGAATATAATGGGACACGAATCTTCGAACGAGTCGCGGACGTTCTCTTATAAAGTTATAATAAATAAGTTAACTATTGTTGGCCCGTACACCAAATAAATTAATATATATTTGTCTGAGTGTTGGAGAAACATATATATATGAGAAGTAAAAGTATATATAAGTAAAACAAAGTCGTGTTAGTTACATCATTTATAACTCGAGAATGGCTAAACCTATTTTCATGATTTTTGATTTGTTGGATTTATCTTCGCCCCGAATAGTAGAATAACCACCTATTCAAACATTACGAAATTTATAATTTTTAACAAGTTTTAATGTGGTAAGTTCAGCAAAGTCAAGAAAAGTTTATTTATTTGTATCTAAGTATATCCTTACTTCTTTACTAATACTTGGGTAAAAGCGAAAGTTTGTATGTATGTTTGTTACACTTTCACGCAAAAACCACGGAATGGATTTTAATGAAACATTACAATAATATAGCTTATACATCATTTATAAATTATAGCCTGTGTGTTATTAACACACAGGCTATAATTTATAAAGATATTGTGTGAATTGTACATTTTTTTTGTGCTATTTTTTGTCTCAAAAAAATCAAAACATAAAAATAAAGCTAATAATACGCGTGCGAAGCCGCGGGCAGCAGCTAGTATTCTATTTTTTTTAAACGCGCGGGCCAATTCGCGAGCGGGACAGCTAGTTTTTCAATAAACAAAATGCAATGAATGCGCAGTCCCATGAGGAACTCACTCTACACGAGAGGTCGTTGAGCTTTACCAAAATCAAATCGCTAACATCTGCATATAAAGTGCCAAATAAGGGTGTGACCCTACCCTTTGACATTAGATTTAAAATTATTACACAGTGTTTATTAAGTGTCCCAGCCCAGCTAGCAAGATAAGCATTGTGCGACACCCTTTACTTAAGAATTATTTGCACACAAAGAAGCAGTCACGATATCAAGGGAGGGAGAGCGGACAAGGGCAGCTCCCTCCCGCGGGAACCAGCTCGAGAACAATCACGTTTCGGTAAACGCGTGATTTTCCCAATTAACGCGATTGCAATTCTTGCATTTACTTAGAACTTATTCAGAACAATGATATTAATTATTATCAGGTATGTTGCATCACGAGGAATATAAGATATTTTAGCCATTCCGTGATGACGTTCAGAATAGACAAATGCTGATCGACTGCGGAATTGTCGAATTCGAATTAATACCAAAATTCTTCTTCTAAATTATTGGCATGTATCGTAATAATGAGAATATTGCCAGAGTTAAGTGTTTATATTATTTATAGAATGATGTGATGACAAGACGTATCTTGTCGTTCATCATTTGTTATTTATATAAAATGGTGTCTTTCATATAAAATGATTGTGTATTATTTTTGCTCGAAAGCTTTTATTTCAATTATTCACAACAGAGTCAATAACTCTAGCTCTATTTAAATAAAAAACCGGCCAAGTGCGAGTCAGACTCGCGCACCGCGGGTTTCGTACAATCCTGTAGGTATAGGTAAAGGTTCACCCATAACGACAATTGAGTCATAGTTATGGTATTTTTATTGCAAAAAAAAATTCTTCTAGATCTCAAGAAAGGGGTAGTAAGTTTAAAATTATTAAAAATACTTTTATTATAATATAATAAAAATATATACGAAAAATATATATTATGATGTAACTAAAAATTTACGGTTTTCGCAATTTTTCCTATCTGTGCTATAAATAAATAAAAATAAATAATGCCGGACATTTCACACAGCATCATCTGGCCCCAAAGTAAGCAGAGCTTGTGTTATGGGTACCACATGATTGATATACTACTTATATACTTTTTTTGTTTTTTTTTGTAAATACATACATATTATACAGAGAAACACCCAGACCCGAGACAAATACTTGCAGATCGTACAAACATTTGTCCCGCGGTGGGAATCGATCCCGCAACCTTCTGCGTCTCAGCCGGGTCTTAGCCCACTGCGCCAGAGAGGTCGTCGTTGATAAGACGTTGCTCCGTATCAAATTTCAAGAATCTGAGTTCACGGGAAGCACCCTGTAGGTTTTGATTTCCTTGCGAGAGTCGAAAATTTGCGGAAATATTCGGCATATACGGCTGTATCTTTGATTGCGTTGGCTTAGAAGTTTGATTTTTTACAGCATTAAGGGACAATATAACTGAGTAATTGATATAAATTTCAGCTTGATACCTCTACGCGTTCTTGAGAAAAAGGGTCTTGACAGACAGACAGACGGACGGACGGACAGACTGGCTCCGTGGCAGACTGACTGATCCTATAAGTGTTCCGTTTTTTCCATTCAAGGTACGGAACCCTAAAAACATAACCCCAAAATCACGAAATAACTCAAGAAAAATAAATAATATAAGAGCGCAATATTTCCTATCCAGCGTAATATTATAAAGGCCAATTATCGATACTTATATTATAACGCTGAAAAGTTTGTTTGTTTGTTTAAACGCGCTAATCTCAGGAACTACTGGTTCGAATTGAAAAAATATCTTTGTGTTGGATAATTCATTTATCGAGGAAGGCTTTAGGCTTTATAACATCTCGCTGCGACCAATAGGAGCGAAGCATCAATGGAAAATGTTGCAATAACGGGAAAAAATATTCCTTTTTGAGAGCTTCCGTTGCGTGCGCTGGAAGTTACGCAAAAAATATCTATGATAGAATTGTTCCTCTTTAAAAGTTCTAAAAAAAAAGTCCGCGACAGCATATGTCTATCTTTTGAGATTGGGTCACTATAACCTTTTTAATGGTAATTAAATTTGTTCGAAATTAATGCATTATTTGCGAAGGAGTTTTATCAACATTATATTAATCCTTATCCAAATTGTGAACAAAATTGTCCTTGACATCAGTTGATTTTAATCAATATCTTAGGAGATATCATAATGTTAAAATAACTCAGCAACAAAATAGGTTATGTTCGGGTTCACGCGCGCAGTAACTTTACCTGTCATCTATTTGCAACGACTTCACGGCTAAACTACTGAATCGAATTTGACGAAATATAGTATAGAGTAAGTTTAAACCTCAAGGAAGGACATAGTAATAATATTTATCCAACCGCGATAACTGATATTCACGCGGACGAAGTCGCAAGCACCAGCTAGTCTTATTATAAAATAACAAAACGAAATCACTTGACAAGAATAAAAAAAGCTTCTTTCACAACAAAACGAATTATTTCAAATTTTGGTTTTAATCGAGTCACGAGTTATTTCGAACCTGTGTGGTGCCAGGATTAAAGTGTGTCAGAAAGGCTCTTTCGTGCACCTGGCACATGTCTTCCAACTTTTTATGTTCGATGACATGCCGGTTTCCGCATGGTCATTTCAAATTATACTCATGGGGTTATTATTATATTATGGGGTAATTTTTATATCAAATTACCCTTTATTCTCTGTTCACGCGCAAGGGATATCGTTGTCTATTATGGAGTTCATGCTACGCGGAGAAGCCAAACTAACCTGCCGGAGACTAGCCCATTCAAACTAACCTGCCGGAGACTAGCCCATTCAAACTAACCTGCCGGAAACTAGCCCATTCAAACTAACCTGCCGGAGACTAGCCCATTCAAACTAACCTGCCGGAGACTAGCCCATTCAAACTAACCTGCCGGAGACTAGCCCATTCAAACTAACCTGCCGGAGACTAGCCCATTCAAACTAACCTGCCGGAGACTAGCCCATTCAAACTAACCTGCCGGAAACTAGCCCATTCAAACTAACCTGCCGGAGACTAGCCCATTCAAACTAACCTGCCGGAGACTAGCCCATTCAAACTAACCTGCCGGAGACTAGCCCATTCAAACTAACCTGCCGGAGACTAGCCCATTCAAACTAACCTGCCGTAGACTAGCCCATTCAAACTAACCTGCCGGAGACTAGCCCATTCAAACTAACCTGCCGGAAACTAGCCCATTCAAACTAACCTGCCGGAGACTAGCCCATTCAAACTAACCTGCCGGAGACTAGCCTATTCAAACTAACCTGCCGGAGACTAGCCCATTCAAACTAACCTGCCGGAAACTAGCCCATTCAAACTAACCTGCCGGAGACTAGCCCATTCAAACTAACCTGCCGGAGACTAGCCTATTCAAACTAACCTGCCGGAGACTAGCCCATTCAAACTAACCTGCCGGAGACTAGCCCATTCAAACTAACCTGCCGGAGACTAGCCCATTCAAACTAACCTGCCGGAAACTAGCCCATTCAAACTAACCTGCCGGAGACTAGCCCATTCAAACTAACCTGCCGGAGACTAGCCTATTCAAACTAACCTGCCGGAGACTAGCCCATTCAAACTAACCTGCCAGAAACTAGCCCATTCAAACTAACCTGCCGGAGACTAGCCCATTCAAACTAACCTGCCGGAGACTAGCCTATTCAAACTAACCTGCCGGAGACTAGCCCATTCAAACTAACCTGCCGGAAACTAGCCCATTCAAACTAACCTGCCGGAGACTAGCCCATTCAAACTAACCTGCCGGAGACTAGCCTATTCAAACTAACCTGCCGGAGACTAGCCCATTCAAACTAACCTGCCGGAGACTAGCCTATTCAAACTAACCTGCCGGAGACTAGCCCATTCAAACTAACCTGCCGGAGACTAGCCCATTCAAACTAACCTGCCGGAGACTAGCCTATTCAAACTAACCTGCCGGAGACTAGCCCATTCAAACTAACCTGCCGGAGACTAGCCTATTCAAACTAACCTGCCGGAGACTAGCCCATGCAAAACACGATTATTTAATTTACATCATCAAGATTGATTTACTCGAAATAAATTGGCCAAGAACGTGTCGGACCACGCACGGTGAATGCTTCTCTAGTCAATAGGAATAAGAATGAATGAATATCTACATCGAAAAACTGTTTAGGAAACCAACTCCTATTTTTAAAAGACCCAACGATATCGACACACGATAACGACACACGAGTGGGTAGTAAAAAAAAACAACCCTGCTTTTTTGTAGGTAGAGTACATTAAAAAATCGATATTTTTTATGTTTTTTTTTCACATCTTGGAAAGGGATAGGTACGTATTACCCTGCAAAATTACATAACTTAGAAACTTATAGTCTACGAGCTAGAGCTCTGATTAGGGGTGGATAGACAGACATACACATAGACGGACAGACGGACATAGCGAGACTAAAAGGGTTCCGATGGACTTCGGATCCCTAAAAACTGAAGTAGACTGTCGACGCCCTGACGGACACGACGACCGACGCGACGCTGGCGGTGTAATTCTCGCTCGATTAACGTCGTGTAAGTAAGTATGAGTACCTATCATATTTTTGATGTCTTCATTGTATTTTTGTTTCTCAGTTAATAAATGATGTAAATGTAAATGTATTTTGTATTAATGGATACAAACAAATCCAATAGTTCAACATTTTATCGTGAGAAGAAGTAGGTACTTACTGACTTTACTATGTACCTACCTTCTTATTGACCCAGCAAGCAGCTGCTAGGGTAGGCAGTTAGGCACTTTTTGCTGTCCATTTATTATGCATGACTCGTGATGATAAGTAGCTTTATCAAAGTAGAACAAATAACAATCAATAAAGTTAGGTTCGAAAGAATATTTAGTAGAATGCCTAATGAAAGCACATTGAGTAAAAAATTTTAGGTTGGTAAGGTACTTGCCTAGGTATTCTAAAACAATCCAAGCCAAACTAAACTAACACCAAATTAAACCAAAAAAGTTTTCTTCCAAATTTTACCTTCGTAATAAAATAAAAGCCCAAGATTTTCGACTTATTCGTCAATTCGCGGATCTGAAACTCGCGGGAACCCGCGAGTTGGCACCTTCCGATTTTACTAAATTAAGTCGTCAACTCGCGTGATCGTGAATATTTGACGTATTCATGTACAGTCCTTTACAAAAACGTTTTAATAATGTTATATACGTTGGTACCTATTTATTTTGTACCTATGAGACAATACTATTTGAGTGCACGAAAGGAGCCTCTGCGCACTTTAATCCTTCCACAACACTGGTTAGAAATAACTAGTGACACGATAAGAAGAAGAAGAATTTGAGTTTAAAATAAAAGAAAATATAGTTTTTGAAATATGTACATATAATATGATACAACATAAATATAAATTTACTAATGCAACATACTTATCTACGTATACTGTGTTTACTTGACCAGAAGACAAATTGTAAACAAGCCATAATAAAGGTTATTAAAAATGTTTTAACACCTTAATGTCATTCATCATACAAAAAATTCGAAATATTATTACTCCAACATAAAATTCTGTAGAAAAAAGAATAAATATAACATGTATAAGAATCATGAGAATATAAGAAAGGTACTTTGACAACCGTAGATTTCTTTAATTACACTTTGTCTCGCCAAATTATAAATGGATAAAATGCACGTTTTATTTATTTCGTGATGTAGTAACTCTGTTATAAAATATGTAATATATTGATTTTATATAATCAAAAAAGTTAAAGTTTTGTAAACTTATCCCCACAATACATCAACTTAAATTTATTTTTAAAGACAATAAAATAAAATTTAGTCATCAATTATCATCATTTTAAATGTAACAAAACAGAATCTTTGTTGCAAAATTGTTTTAATTATCAGTTTTTATTATAGGTACTCTTGTATAAAAACAAAACCTTATTAAAATATTAACCCACTTTCAACAAATCTAAATTACTTTTTTCACAAAAATCTTAAAGTAGTCTTAAAGTAGACCATTTTAGTAATGAGTCTTAAAATTCTTCAAAAGCTGATTCCAATAGGTACATTAAAATCAGTGTTATGCCATTCACTCCTGAATTATAGGTCTAGGCACTAATTATAACATTTGCTTAGTTTTATTTTTTGCTTTATTTTTAGTTTTGCTTAGTGTGATACTCAAATACATATATCTAATAAAGACTCCAAAATTTTAGTACCCTTGTATGGATTAAAACCACTGTGCGGCGGCAGTCCAAGATTTGAATTTTTTAAACCCGGACAAATTCGGGGAAACCCGGACGGATGGCAACCATAAACATGCGTCATCGACTGCGTCCCCCTTGCCTCTTTCCGCACCTTTCAATCGAAATCTAAGTAGATGCGTCTAGCTACATGTCAATGTTTTTTTTTTTTTTAGTTTGTTAAGATTGGCGGTTCTTACTCTGGTTTCAATCCATTTTTGTTATGACTGTACTTTATATGGGCCCGCGAGCCCTAAATAAAAATTAGGTAAAGTCGGAAGGTGCAAACTCGCGGATTCACGCGAGTTTCAGATCCGCGAGTTGACGAATAAGCCAGATTTTCTTGTCTATTAAGATTGACAATATCAGATCTCCGTTTAGTGTTGCTTAATGGAGGTTCGTTGTAATGTAAGGAGCAGCGGTCTCGCGATAGTGACTGTGAGCGGCTCTGCGGCGGGATCGAATTGCCGCCAATTACGGCACAAAGGGCTTAACTCAGTTAGACGAGAAAGAGCGGACGTAACGCTCTCGCGGGCCGAGCCAACGCTTATTACGTAGCTCGCGACTACTACTCGTTGCAAAGAACGTGAACGTACGATCACTGTTGTCAAACCCACTTTTTGTTAGATAATTCTCTGTTAAAAGCGTATTTTCGTCTGTAGTTAGGCGAAGGGATGCAACAGGCGAGTTAAAAGCAGCGGTTAGCATCCGAATAATTGTTTATTTACAATTCGCAAATAATGCTGTAGCGTTGCTACTGCTGTCGCTACTGCTGATTTTACGTAATAACCCAAACAGTGCTTTGAGGAAAGTTCGACGACGACCGCTGCTGGACCCCCGTCCCGCGCCCCGCGCCTCCCCCGCCGCCCCCGCCGCCGTTTCGCCAGCGCCAGAGTGCGCTGAGTGCTTGCTTTTACTGCTGCAGTAAGTGTAGGGTTGAACAACTATTCGATACTTACGAGTAGGTACCAAAATATGCGTGGAAAAGAAACGCGTTTTCTTTAATACGTAATATTATTAAAATAATTGTGACTGGCCTCAAAGCTCAGTTCGTAGGAATTCGCTCTTCGATTCGATTCCCGCCCATTGATCACACATTTGTGTGATTAACACTAATGTTGGTTCTGTGTCTGGGTGTTATCTATCTAATACCGAAATTGAGTATTCAGGGGGTTTAGGGGGCGATAAATCGATCTAGCTAGGTTTCATTTTTAGAAAACGTCGTTTTATCCGTGTTTTATATCGAGCAAACCTCGGTCATCCAGGTACATAATTATAAGTGCTTTAAAATATTTATGTATATAATTCATTTATCTAGGTTCACAGTTATTGAATTACCTCAGAGTACCTACCTAACTTAGTTTTGCCGCACTTAAACCAATTTGAATCCACATTTTGTATTTATTTCGTTTGGGTTTGGGTTTGTAAATATTATTTGAGTAATCTGGTGTTATTTATATTTTATTAGTAAAGTAAAGTAACTAGGTAGGTATATTTTATTTTTAACCGACTTTATCTAATAGGAGGAGGTTCTCAATTCGTCGTTCTTTTTTTTTTATGTATGTTCACCGATTACTCAGACACGCCTGAACCGATTTCAACATTTTTTTTTTGTTTGAAATGGTATACTACCGAGGTGGTCACATTTAAATTTCTGAATAAAATAACTTTATGCTCTCAAATTGTATCCTATGAAGTCGGTTTTTTATTATTTTTTTAAAACGTAATTAAATAAATAAATAAATAATGCTGGACATTTCACACAGCATCATCTGGCCCCAAAGTAAGCAAAGCTTGTGTTATGGGTACCACATGACTGATATACTACTTATTTACTTTTTTTATTTTTTTTTGTAAATATTAGTTTGGGGAAAAAGTCTTTTCGCATTATAGTATGTATGAACTTGTAATAAAATCTCTTTGGCTATACTATTTGTATCTGGCTGGCTTTGGTATCATTCAAAGTTAAAATTTTAAAGAACATAATTCCAAATTCAAATTAGGAAAATGTGTGATTTTTATTTGTTTTTCGTACTGTCAAAATGAGTGAATCTAATGAAGAAATTCGATACATTTTAAAATTGTACTACAAAAAAGGTAAAAATGCAACGCAAGCCTCGAAAAAAATTTACGATGTTTATGGACCTAGTGCAGTGTCTGTGAGAGTAGCACAAATTTGGTTTAAGCGTTTTCAATCCGGAAATTTTGATGTCAAAGATGCACGTCGCTCTGGTCGCCCTATTACGAATAAAATGGTTGCCATTTTTGTAAAAGTGGAGCAAGATCGGCATATCAGTAGTTACGACGTAGCTGAAGAACTGGGAATTGACCACAAAACAGTTTTGGCGCATTTGAAAAAAACTGGGTACACAAAAAAGCTCGATATTTGGGTACCTAACGAGCTCACTGAAAGAAACCTAATGAACCGTGTACTCATTTGTGATTCTTTATTACGACGTAATGAAACCGAACCATTTTTGAAGAAGCTGATTACTGGTGATGAAAAGTGGATCACGTACGACAAGAACGTGCGAAAAAGGTCGTGGTCAAAGGCCGGTCAGGCTTCACAGACTGTGCCGAAACCCGGGTTAACTCGCAACAAGGTAATGCTGTGTGTGTGGTGGGATTGGAAGGGCATTATTCATTATGAGCTGTTACCACCAGGCAGGACCATCGATTCTGAACTCTACTGCGAACAACTGATGAGATTAAAGCAAGAAGTTGAGAGAAAGCGGCCGGAATTAATCAACAGAAGGGGTGTGGTTTTTCATCATGACAACGCTAGACCTCACACATCTTTAGCCACTCTGCAAAAATTAAGAGAGTTTGGCTGGGAGGTGTTAATGCATCCGCCGTATAGTCCTGACCTTGCACCTTCAGATTTCCACCTGTTTCGGTCTCTTCAGACTTCTTTAGGCAGTGTCAGGTTAACATCACGAGAGGACTGCCAAAACCACTTGTCGCGGTATTTTGTCCCAAAATTTCTATAGCAATGGGATCATGTCCCTACCTACAAGATGGCAAAAAGTTATCGAACAAAATGGTACCTACATACTTTAGTTAAATGTAAATAAACTATATTAAAAAATGTTTTGAATTTTCTTAAAAAATGCGATGAAACTTTTTCCCCAACCTATTACATACATATTATACATAGAAACACCCACATAGAAATTATATTTTGAACTAGATGATTCTGTTGTATATACCACCACCTAAAATTGATTTCATTGTCAAACGATAGTTCCGCCACGGACGCCATCTGTTGAAAGTATCCGACAGACACGTGTCAATTATTAAAATTTTTTTTTTTCTTTTTTTTCTAAACAAAACAAAAGAAAAATACCTATAGGTATGAATCGGTCGAGTCATTTTCGAATTTTTGCGAGATTTAAGACGTGCGAGCACGGCAATTGATTTTTATATGCCTATAAGAGAAGTAGTACGTACGTAGGTGCATAAAAAAGTTCTTAGGTACTTGATGTATCTCCAATTTACGTAGGTAACTTCTGTACTATCATATTTCAGTTTACTTAATTATACTTACTTGTTGGTAATCCTTATAAAATAGGTAGGTAACGGTTTTTGCTCGCAACCGTAAACGTTACTTTCCCCACAACACAAGACCGCAACATTTACCAACTATCAGCGCAATCAAAGCGATTGTACTCGTTTGTTGAACATCACAAATCATTGATAGATACCTATTCTATGTGCAGGTATGTCTGTCGACAGCCCTGCACAGCCCAGCCCGCTTTCTCCGCCTGCAGTCAGGCTGCATTCATACACGAAGCAGGCACGTACTAGGTGATAAGCTGCCGAGTTGGACGACTAACATAAGACAAGTGTTACATGATTCAGTATCATACAATATTAATAGGCTTCTAAACTTATCATTTTAAGTTTTTTCATTGCGCCATTCAGAGTCCTTTGTTTGTCAAATCTAATACTAAGAAGCGACTTAACCGCGCATTAGGACTGAGAGAGGCTATTAACGAGCCAATACTTAGAGGAATAACGATCTATATATTATGTTACTAAAGTAAATAAGTCATTAACTCATTATCGCTCCGTAGTCACATAACACCGTTCCTAAATAAAATGTCCACGTTGAATATGGTATCAAGCAGCAAGCAGGCTACTGCACCTGGGAGGACTGCTCTTTGACGTTATTAAGTTTAAAAAGCCTGAATAACTGCTCTCAAAACTTAACTTCGTCTCGGGTGAAAGGTTACGGTGAGTAAGAG
Organism: Lampropteryx suffumata; assembly: GCA_948098915.1. Lineage (NCBI taxonomy): Eukaryota > Metazoa > Arthropoda > Insecta > Lepidoptera > Geometridae > Lampropteryx > Lampropteryx suffumata. Next base: position 20,983,954 of record OX402546.1, read on the forward strand.
AGTTATGATAAAACTAAGTATACATTTAATTTAAAATTCCAAAAGTTTTTGTTGCAAAATCAAATAGAAGGTATTCCCAAGCACTTCGTATACCAATAATGAAACGATCATTAGTACCTATTTATTACTCTTTTACACCCGCACTAATGTTTACTATTGCTACGCCACAATAATTAATATTATAGCTCTCGTGCACTCGTTCTGCTCGCTCTCGTTCAGGTTTTCGCTGAAAATCAATGATTTAAAATTCATTGAGCCATAGCCTATTTTTGCCGTGCTGCAGCACACGCAAAATTACCTACACTAAGTTATTTCTAAATACTTATGTACTAACTTGTATCTATCTATCTATTATCATCATCATCTACTTCGCCCACTACTTCGGATAGGCCTCCTTAAGTTTGTAACATAAGCACAGGATCGCGGGAGAGAACCTGCCCGGCTCCATTTGAATTCCGTTAACCGGTTCCCGACGTCTTTGATCTGAGTGCATTTTCAGGTTTCAGTGTTGGGAACTCGATCGATAAATTTGATGCCGAGCATGGCTCGCTCCATGGTTCTCTGTGCAACACGTATGCTGTACACAGACATACATACACATAATTTGGACGCAGTGTAAGCGTCCAAATTATGTAAGTAATACATATCTAATGCTGTCTGACAAATATCTTAGTAAACCTTTAGGGTAAAGTAAAATAAATAATAAGGTACGAGGTACGAGGTACGAGGTACGAGGTACGAGGTACGAGGTACGAGGTACGAGGTACGAGGTACGAGGTACGAGGTACGAGGTACGAGGTACGAGGTACGAGGTACGAGGTACGAGGTACGAGGTACGAGGTACGAGATACGAGGTACATATAAGTTCTGTGTGAAGGTACGGTAAGATAGTCAGTCGGCTGCAGCCCGCTATGTGTGTGCAGTGCGGTGAGGTAGAGTCGCTGCAGCTGCGCGATCTAACGCCGATACTGCTTCACTCAGAGCAACTGCGTATTCTTGTGAACTTTCTATTTGATATTTTAATGGGGTGTAGCTGATACAAATTGCCTTCTGTACATCAACTACGTGGCTATGAATCCGAATAAACTTTTACAATAAATGTCGGTAACTCCCGTAATTCCTGGACTCGTTCCACGGTCAAAGGTATCAAAAAATTCGCCGAATCAATTTACGGTTTCTTCAAATATTTATCCTAAATGAACTTGAATTAAAGAGTTGAAAGGGAAGCGAAGCTTTGATGTCAATCATAAATGTAGATCCGAGATGGTCTTTTTGCGTTTGGGTGGAAGGAGTTGCCATTCCGCCTTGTGTCACTGTCACGCCTTACGTCTGTCAGTCTGCTTGATATCTGAGAGCGGCGGTGGCAGTGTGGGATGCGGCCCATGCCCACTGGTGGTCGTCAGTAATAATCAGACAAAGCTAATTGATTCAGGCGTGACTTTGCGGAAATCCATTAAAAAACATTAAACAGATGGACAAATATTTAGTACAAGTCTCAGTCTGACGTTGGTCGAAGCAACAAGTCTGGAGAGCAGAGTGTTTTTTCGTCGGGGTGCGGAGTGACTCAAGTGTTCCTGAGGATGCCTCGTGGAGGGGCGAAACACGTGTCGAATTTCTTTTGGAGGTAACTCTTTAGGAATAGATTGGCGGTATTGTACTAAATATTTGTCCATCTGTTTAATGTCTAGACAAAGCTGTGGAAAACTGGCGGAAAGCTTTTTTTTTCTTTGAGAAACTAATCACTTCCGAGGCTTCGCAAGAATACTTAATTCCCAAGCCAAAAGTAAACATTAAGATGTTGTGTTGTTAGGTTTGAAAAATATTTCATAACAATAGCGAAACAATTAAATAAACAGATACAGAAGCCGAGATGTCTCCAGCGCTAATGTCCCTAATGGCATGTCCGCAGAGATTCCCAATATTGGGCGCTCCAGAGGTAGTGATGTATTTATGAGTAGGTACATAAACATTCCGTGTTGTCGATAATAGCGAGATGAATGAGAGTAAGGTGCAGTGCGGTACAGTTACATAAAAGTAGCAGTAGCGATAGCAATATATCTACGTAATCATAATCATTCAAAAGTCGTAAAAAAATGCTCAATACGAAAGCCAGCTCCTGCCTATTACTCGTCTTTCGCCCATCACGTCTAAAATTTGCTTAATATAGAGACATTAGCGTACAAAAATGTTTCTGACATCAGTGAACAAATTTAAGTCTATTGTTAGTTGTCACAGTAACATAATAGAGGTGCGGGGCGAGAGACGGATACAATATTTGCGCTTTATCAACTCTGCGAGAAGTTCAGAAATGTTCACAAAAGGAAGAGTACAAGCATCTAAAAGGCTTAGGTTACCTACTATCTACGTGAATTAACTATTTTTAACTCCGTTACCAGAGTTGTCTCTGGCGTACACGAACATAGTTTAAAAATACATACTTGATGATATCTCATCAATGGCAAAAATACTTTTCATAGCTCTGTGGAGTGATACTGTTCACTGGATGAGCACCAGAGCACACAATTCCGTTCGTTTCCCCAATTGTAATGTAAATATTGCTGTTATTGCTGTATTATGCAGTCAGCCGCGGCGACGCCGACCGACACGGCGCGGGCCCGGACAGACGCGAGAATTCATCTCTCGCAGAGCTGTTCTTGTGACTCCGGCTGTTGACGCAACTCCCCAAATAATTATCATACTTATTATGTCCGTACTGCATCTTCCGAATCTAAGGGCCAGCATATTGGCTGACTGATAATGCCCTCTGATCCCTTTCTACGTCATCTGAGAGAGTCCCGGTGATCCAGTGCACCAGACACATAAACTCTTTTCAGTTCTGGAAGTCTGATCAAACTTTTTTATTCGAAGTTTCTTAGTTTTCAAGCCCGCTTTAAAAATCATCATATCGCTAGCATTGTATCCGAGTCACGACTATCGATATCGATATCGATGAGCTCAGCAGTGCCATCAGCGTGTATTTATTTATTTATTTATGAATGTTTAAAATAGATATAACTTAACAGCTTACACTAATGCGTTATATCTAGGACGGATAATTAATATAATATAAAATATAGAAAACAAGAAACTTATACAAAAGAAACGAAATCACAACAACAATTACGTAAAAAAAAAAAAAATTACAATTCTTACTAATATTGTTAACTGGCATTGCAACAATCGAACAACCAACCTTGACGCTGCTGAGCTTACCAATCAGCTGATCTATGTACAAGTTGTAGAGTCGGGGCGAAATCAGGCCGCCCTGCCGCACCCCACACTCCATCCTGTACTCGTCTGAAAGCGAATCTGCCCATCTGAGATTATTACTATTAGCTCTGGTGGTAAAGCCTGGACCAATTTGACATCTTCTGCCACAACCTGTCAAAAGCTTGCTGCAGATCAAGCAGCAGATCAAAAAGCTTGCTGGTGTGTAAAAGAATCGTTTAGTAGTCGTGCGATATATCAAAATCTGTGATATGTGATGTGATGTGTGCCTGTGAAAACCGCGCTGTTCCACGAGAAACACACAAAAAGATTAGACGTAAAAAGTGATTTTTAAAATTTTCAAAGTTATATTACTCGGATTTGACAGCGACGACCTGCTGTTTTTATCTGACCAGCCGAAGCGCCACTCTACAGATGCAGCATTTTTGGATTTTTGCCGCACGCCAGCGCGAAAAGATAGCCAAAAAAACAACTACCACGTGGCAACGAGGTCATCGATCCAGAGGAGCTACACAACATCTGACCACGCAGCAATCAAGAGGACACCGAGTAGATTCCGGAGGCACCTCAACTTTTTCAATAGTGTAAATTTTGGCTTAGTTATAAGGTTTTCAAATTTTTTACTGCTTTTTCAAAATTTCAAAAAATCCTAAAATCAAATCTGCAGCGACAACCTATGCTTAAACTTTGTGTGTAGGTTGCACTCAATAAGAAGCTACTTTTTGGAAATTTTTAGATTTTTGGCACGATTATTTCCGGATTCCGGAGATATAATTTTTTATATAAAAACACTAAATTCCACATATTTCTGAAACAGTACATTTTAAAACTATTTGTTGCATGTGTGTTAGCTGTAAGGTTAGTTGTAAATAGTTGGTAAGCACTAGACAAGATATAGAGCTGATCGAGACTCGAGATACAGACATCTGTTAGCGCCGTACCTCCCAAACCATTGGACAAACCTCGTACGCATCCAGTGTCTGGGCTCCAGCTACCAACAAAATCTGCGTACAAAAACACCTTAACAATGTGCAGAGGGGATTCGCCCAAAAGTTATGTCGGGCATATCGAACAGTCTCCCTGAACTCGGCACTGGTGCTGTCTGGCATACTACCTCTCGACCCCAGAATACAGGAGGCAGCTGCCCGAGCTGCCCTGCTGCTGAGGAAGCAGAACAGATGTACCTATGATTTAGAAATTAATGTGCAAAATTTAAATAAATATATACATGATAGTAGACTAAGGGATTGTTTTGTATCATATTGTATTAAAATAGCTAGTAAGGTAATTTAAAAGAAACAAAGATTAAATGAATTGCTGAGTATACGAGTATATTGTTACATATATAACATCAGCAATTATGATCACGCGATAAAAATAACAGTATAAGTAAAATATAGTAGGATATAAGATAGTTAAGATAAGAAGCCTGTAACATCAATATGTAGTATTAAGTAAATGTAATAGAATTAAGTAAATAAAAATAAAGCATCCTGCATAGATCAAGTAAAGAAAAAATAAATTAACCCCCACTGAATAACTTATTACCCCTGTATACAGCACAAGATAAGATAGGAAAAATCTATGAAGATCGGTTAGAGGACTCCATAGTAGCGTTTCGAGACGCATTTCAAGACCCCAGCCCTGAAACGGAAGTGCATGCAGGCATCATGTAGGTTTAGTTATTGAATACGATGTCCATCAATCACACCGGTCGCTACCACCATTGCTAGTGATATAGGCCTGTAACTCCCATAGCTAGATCACCCCAGTTTTATTTTTTATAATAGTAACAACCAGATTCCGCCTCATTTCGTCAGGAAAACATGAAAGTAAGTAGCATAGGACATAGAAAACTTGCCAAACATACAATGATAAACTTTCTTTAAATGTTCTATAATACTCCACGAAACATCGCCAGGAGGTTTTTTTCGCTTCATACCTTTCACCTCCCGCTCGACCTCCTTGGTTAATATTCGTACAATGGGGTAACACGTAATTTTCGGTCTACGTTCGGCTCTCTACACACGGCGTACTGAGACTGTACTATAACATGCTCTCTAAACATATTCGTAATCCGCTCTGGATCGCTAATACTCTCGACATTAACCGGGAAACTCTGCTTTGGATTCAGTTTATTAGATTTTTTTCAAAATAGATACTTGATTCAGGCGTGACTTTGCGGAAATCCATTACAAAACATTAAATAGATTGATAAATATTTAGTACTATTCCGCCAATCGATTCCCAAAAAGTTACCTCAAAAAGAAATTCGACACGTGTTTCGCTTCTCCACGAGGCATCCTCATCCTATTATTAAAACATATAAAATTTCTATGATGAGCTGCAAGGATATCTATCTTTATTTTGTCTGAATGTTTTGACACCACTTAATTTTGGTTCTGAAATCATTCCGCGATGTACGCATGTTACTATAAGTAGACCCTGAAAATGGTTTTACATGAAAACCCATTCTTGAAACCAACGCCGAGCCTCCCTATGGGCAACTCTAACATAATTTATTTCATCCTGATTACGGGTAAAATTATTTATATCGCGTAGAAATTGCATCCATCATAGAGGCATTTCACCTAATCCATCAAGATTTGGTGTTATTTTAATATAGTATCGTAAAAAGTGGATAATAGTGACCATAAAGGACAGAAATCGATTTTAGAGAGCGAACATGATATGGCTCATAAAACAATAATTGGCTGGGAGGGTGCGTGCGGACCACGTCCTAGGCGGCGACTACATACGACACTCAAAATAATTAAGAAGGTAACTAAGTACACATTTATTAAATAATATAATAAATAAATATTCATGGACGATTCACATAATTTACTGAGTATGATGAAAGTCATTCTGATTTGGAAATTAAATTTGAACTTTCAATGTTGTTAGATAACATGAAAAGCTGCCTTCATTATAATATTTCGACAACTTCTGTGGCGCAGTAGGCCAAGGTCCGCCTGAGACGCAGAAGGTTGCGGGGTTGATTCCCGCCGCGGGACAAATATTTGTATGATCTGCAAGTATTTGTCTCGGATTTGGGTGTTCCTATGTATAATATGCATGTATATACGAAAAATGTATACAAGTAGTATATCAGTCATTTGGTTCCCATGACACAAGCTCTGCTTACTTTGATGATGCTGATGATGATGCTGTGTGAAAGGTCCGGTATTATTTATTTACATTATATAGACTGTAAGTACATGAATCGATTGTTTGAGACTAATCTTTGGGCTATACTCAACATTATAAGCGAAAGAAGTATCGGAGAGTTGTATTACTACTACTACTACTAGGTAAGCACCTAATGACAAAGCACACAGCCGCAGCAACATTGGGGTGTCGCTGTAACGAGTACTTTATTATCTGTATACCTATATCTACAATTCGCCGCGTTCAACAGTGCTTTCAACCATAGGTCCACGCTGTCTCTCTCGAGATTAGGCCCACGTGCGAGATTTGCGAGGACGTTTTTAATTGATCATTGAGTTTGATGATGAGAGTAAATAATCTGTATGTGTCTAAAAGGTACCCACATAATGCGGTAAGGCCATGTGGCACATTTCATAACAAAGTCCAGACAGACTGCGCGCTGTATAGCAAGGCGAGGGCGAAGGCGAATACGAATCCATCGCCACGATACACGCGTCTTACAAGTTACAACACACATCAATAGCCGTAAAATTGGTTTATGCGCTTTTCATGATGCTGGTGGACATTTGATTACAACACGTAACTATGACCTACTGCGGGTGTGGGTACTGGGTAGTAGTACGGGAGTAGGACGGGAGATTGTTCCACGTTGGCCCAACTTGTTCGCCCCACATTCCAAAAAAATCTGCTTTTGCCCCATGTCAAAAATATTTCGAGCAAAGTACAGTTGACTAATAAAACCTATTGATAAACAGTTTTTAATTTCTTTTTATTCATCAACATGACATAAAACAATGGTATTATTTGATTTCTGTTATCAGAACTTTTGAGGTCGCTATAAATCACATATAACTGTTTAAATGGTTACACAACACTTTTGAATTTCTCGTCACCTAGATACTGGAATATGTTCCATATCCACTGGACCATATCTTTCATTTCTTGATTAGAGAAACCCTATATTTTGGTTTTGATTTCCATAATCATAAATTAGGAACTTCTTATAGTCTTATTGTACTTCAACATCAGACGCCTTTGTGAATGCATATTTTTAAATATTGCTTTGTTTAATCAACACCCTGGATTAACACATAGGCTACGTTTTACAGCGGGAAAATATCTTTTTTTTGTTTGTTACCGCGGGTAACACCGCGGGGCACAGCTAGTATTGTAATATTTTTAATAATTCTTTTTTTTTGTGTGTTTTGTGGGCTCAAATCTTTTTTACTCTACGTATGTAAAATGTTTCTGTGATGACGATGGCGTAATGGTTGTGTCTGGTTCTAACATAGTTACATAGATGGAAAACTGAAATTTAAATTTTATGGGTTTTAAATATTTAACAACTTTCAGTTTTTAAATAACACACAAAAAGAACACTTAATAAAAAAAACCTATTTCTGTCATGTTATGGTTTAAAATAAATAAATACCAATTGACTTTCACAATGAAGTAAGTTTGTGTTTGTGGATAACATAAAATTAGTAAAAATTATGTCTCATATTTTGAATATATACAAATAAACTCTATGTAAAGTTAAAGAATAGAATATAAGTAACTTTTTTTAAGATGATACTGGCATCAAAGATAACATAACCACTACTTTAGGCACTTTCAAAAACTCACATGAAAATACAAGTTTAGTTCACTACGACACTCTCATTTATGATCTATTATCATTTCTAGAAAGTGGCCATCTTCCTTACTGTAGACTGGACTGGTTTGGTACTGTACTATAGATAATCCAAACCCGTGATTGTCCTAGCACTAAGCCTATTTAACCATGAAACAAGAGATTGCACACGTCCCACCCAACCTTTTGTTCGCAGAGTTTTCATTATTTACCTACTGAGTTGTAAAGCAAGTTTAAAAAATTTAATAACAAAGTATTATTTACGTAGTTTACCATTAAAATGTTTCAAAGCTTCAAGCATTTTATATTCTGACTGTACTTATATGTATAACAAAAACATGCGTGGCAAAACAAGAACACAAAATGGGGCAAACGTGGAACAAAATTATTAAAATAAAGAAAACAATATTTTCGGGGCGAACAAGGAATATAATGTGGGGCGAATCTGGAATTTTACATGTGGGGCAAAACTCTGCGAGGCGAATGTGGAACAAATCGGACGGGAGTAGGACGGGAGACGGACGCGGCAACGGACGGTATAACTCCTTTGGTCGAGCCGAGTTTATTGCGCCTTAAAGCATCGTAAACTCCAAAAAGTTGACCTCGTACCTACCATGTCATGTAGTTTAGGTAATTGTTTAACCCGCCTAAGAAAAATATTTCATGGAAAAAACAGGTTGAATGGGAATTTTCGTCTCTGAAGATAAATATTTATGAGATCGAGGAATTTTATGCTTCAGTATAAAATTATTCTGTTTGTGTCACGAGCGCACAAAGCGGAGCTTATAAGAAGAACTCTCCACTCTCTATTCCACACACTATCACACTATGCTAAGCTGTTGTGTTAGATTATTTATTTGAAAGAGATACTTATGTACTTTGTTTGCTTTTACTCAACCTTACCTATTATAATACTTAGGTACTACATATTTTAATACCATATCATAATAACACAATACTCTCAGAGAATAGGCCTCCGCTATGTTAGGTAGGAATAAGTCTCTCTCTACCCACAATCTGCATTATTGTATTGTACAGAACACAACAAGTAAGCATAGATATAGTATTGTAGAGGACGAGGCGCGAGGCGCGAGGCGCGAGGCAGGACACAATGGACAATGCTTTCCGCACTGCGTATCCCTGCGCAATAGTGCACCCATCGGGAGAGCTATGGTACACTCTTATACACATCTCTAAACTATAAAATATAATTTGTCCTCACTTATAACAAAAGTTATACCCACGAGAAACATTTCACTAAGTGCTTACTACGTGACTGACAAGGCACTGAATGAATACATTGAATAGAGTTTATTTACCAGTAACGGTTTTCTTTACCCCTAGACCGTTATGTTATGTTCAGTTAAGACCGAGTATTCGAGAGCGAGATCGCAATTGCAACTGAAAGCATTTCCTTCATATCAAATGAAACCACTTTTATTAACAGGTGTACTGTACCCGTGTCCTGCATGCAACATTCCTATCGTTCAGTTTCCTTAACCGTTGGAAAGGCTGCATCCTGGGAGTACGGGACGGGAGCTGGGGGAGCTGGGGGAGAGGGGTGATAGGTTCGGCTGGTCGCCAACTGCACTCGAGCACGTTGGCTTAACTGTGCTTTGACTTTAGGACACACTGGCGCAGGACGCCTGCATAGGTTGGCTATAGGACAGATATCATTACCTGTCTACCTACCTGACTGTTATAAAGTTTTCATTATAATTGTCTTCGCTATCGTCGCACTCGGACAGTTGCTGAAAGGTGTGTTTAAAAAGGTACAAATAGTTTATTGTGGAAAAATATACTTACCTACCTACCCTTTATTTGTTAAAGCAAAACAAATTCCTTTGTCCTGCTCTTGAATAAGCAATTTAATTTGCTTTGAAACAGAAGTTTTGTCAAAAAGAGAAAAGGTACAGGATAATTGCCTATATGTAAGCCCTTTGCCGTCGCTGTTTAAATTAAGATCCGATAGGTTTTTTATAAATTCAGTAGCTTTTATTTTTTTAGTTCGACAAGAAAGAAACCTAAGGCTATATACCTAAGATTACCTATATATCCATCAATAAAATCTCTCCGGATCTGTAGTACCTAATCAAAATAAAATGATCACTCTCAAATTTTAATGTTTCTAAAACAATTCAATTCAAGAAATCATCTCGCAAATATAAAACGACACATTTTGATTAATTATGAAAACAAACGTAAGACTGGGATATGGCATGGCGTCGTGGAATGCGCGCGCGCCGACGTGTAACAAATTGTCAATGCGTCTCCCACGCGTGGGCACAGAATAAGACAATAGTGAGGACGCACGACTCACCGGTGATATAATACTCCTTCTACAACAGATAGCTTATTCAATTATAATGAGGTAAGAGCTGAAAGTAGATGCTGTGCTTCATCAAAAGCAAACAAAACCCTGCAGTTCATTTAGTTCTTATTTTTTTACATTACCATAAACTACTCTTTATTATGTTTTTTTTGAGTGTTAGTTTGTAGGTACCTCACCTACGTACGCGTACCAGTACGTACCAATACGTACCAGTACGCACACGCGTGGAGCTCTCAAAACCACGGTAACAGCTACAGTTAGTACCTACCTACTCTATGTGCACGTCATTTTATCTTCGCTCACTCCTGCTTGTTCCTAAACTTACCTTACGGCCGACTTTGCAAAGCACAATTGGCAAAACTACAAAATAGTTTTTTAATTAAATATGTAAATGATAAGGGCACACATTCCGTATCATATTAAATTCATTAATTTAATATCAATTCGGCGATGATAAATCAGTCAGTCAGTCAAAATATTAAAAAGTACTCAGCTAAATTAATTATATTCAGTCACATAATTTACAATACTTACAGATATCCAATCATTAACAGTAATGTGCGCACGGTAATAAAAAAAATTACTGCAGGTAACCGTTTACTTTTACGATGGTTTATATTTCTGTGGAACTTGAACGCTTCGTATCAACCCTTTCTATCGTAAATATTCAGGACCGAAGCCATCAAACGAACATTCACTCTGTCTCCAGACGGCTTAAACGAGTTACATCAATAGGTGCGGTGCGGCTGCGATTCGGTGCAAATGCGGTGCGAGTGTGCGACTGCGGTGTTATATTGAACAATATAGCTACATAGGCACCATTGGACTCTCAGTGACCGTATGTGATATTCACGACGGATACTTTGCCAAGTAGTGATGGCGCTATCATATAAATCTAAGCTTGCCTTGCTTGCTTGTAGACAAGCCCTAAGACCTGTCACTGCCACCTCGGCAATCGATAAACAAAGTCATTTATAAAAGTTTGTATATTTTTGACGAGCTTTAAATAAGCAGACGAAACGGATTGAAAGGTTGACTGGAAATAGTCTCGTAGTGGGTAAACAATGCGGGGGGAACGTGGGTGTCACGGGCAACGCTGCCGCGGCGCCGCCGGAAGTGCGTTAGTTATGGTGGAGTACCTTGTAGCCAATACGCTAGTGAGGTATGTCTCGCTACGTTTTCGTCGCGTGTCGGTTGCGTGCCACACGCGACGGCTAAGGAGTGTGTGTCTTAATCCGATTGCACTCAAAAAAACATAAATCTGCTTTTAAGAGCTTTTTATTCTCTTTTAAATAGATATGTCCGCTCTAATGCATAGTGACAAGCTTGCCGAAGCTCGCAAGTTGCTTGTCATGGCGGATGTGCTACCTGCAGCTTAGCTAAATAGTCTAGAAAAAAATAGAGAGCGCAACATTCATTGAGACAAATCAATTCATATAGTATTTGAATTTTATTTAAACGAGAAATATTCTAGTTTTGATTATTTATAGATATTTATTTTATTATAGTTCAATGGCTGTACCGAGAGGAGGTACTTACTGGCATTGTCACAAGATGATGCCTTCAAAACTTCTAGTACCATGAAAGAATAAGGTGTTGATAGTATTGCGGATTATTCCGCAGCGACTTTTTAGCGCTATTCTGTGGAACATGGAATCGGACACATGCGCTCACACTAGTGGAAAAAACCTCTGTGGCGCAGTAGGCGAAGGGCTGCCTGAGACGCAGAAGGTTTCGGGTTCGATTCCCGCCGCGAGACAAATGTTTTATGATCTGCAAGTATTTGTCTTGGGTCTGGGTATTTTTCTATGTATAACTAGCTGTTGCCCACGAATTCGTCCGCATTTTACTCTTTTATGAGAGTTATTTTGAAAAATCCTGAAACATTTATTTTGCATTTTAAGTATCCAAACCAAGTTTCTAAGAAATCAAACCTCCCGTTAAAAAGTTCCTATACAATTTGACACCCCATTTTACCCCTTAGTAAGAGTTTATTGAAAACTCCTGAAACACGTGTCCGTTTATTTTTCATTTAAATAATTCAAATCTCAAGTAAATCGCACCATGCGTTAAAAAGTTTTATACATTAGTTTTCACCCATTTTCACCCACTTAGGGGTTATATTTCAAAAAACCCCGCCTAAGTGATGGTTTTGCTATAAAAGGAAGCTACTTACCTTCCAAATTTCAGCTTTCTAGCTTCAGCGGTTTCGGATAGGCGATGATGAATCAGTCAGTTAGGTTAAGCTCATTTTACTAAGGTATAGGAAACATAACCTCTGCTTACTTTGGGGTGAGATGATGCTGTTTTAAATGTCTGGCATTATTTATTTATTTATTTGAATATGGCGGTTTAAACCGTGCGAATTAATTTGCTTATAATTTTCTAGTGTATAGAAAGTAGATCTTAGTAGAAGTAGAAAGTAGTTTTTCTAGTAGATATTGATTTAGGAACAGCTGATCTTTATTTTATATCTATTGGATAATATGAATATGATTCAAGATTCAACTAGGAAGGTGTTCCTGGGGCCGAATGGTGGACATGGCACGTTCGTGTGGGCACGTGAGTGGTGAAGTAACGGCAAGGCCACGACCCTGCGACCCGCCGCGCTATCCCACGAGCGACGCCACCCGTCTCGTCGGCCGTGGACCCGTGGTGGGTGGTCGCCTGCTTATGACCCTATTACTTCGCTATACCTTTGGGTTACTAGCAAAAGTTGTTAAACCTACACCCACTGGGTAATTTTCCACTCAATGATGAGCAATATATAATATTTTAGTAGATAATGGGCATTTTGTTGCATATTACCTCCTTAATTTATTCCTGACGTTTCGGTTTTGTTGCAATCACCGTTGTCCCATTGTTAGTGTGCGCATCGCGATTCTTCATATCCGTGCGTTGATACGGTTAGTGTATCGTAATGTGAACCCATAATTCCAACCCATAATTCCAAACTTGAGGACAAGGTGTTTCGAAAAACGACTCTGAATCCTACCAATCTGAGGGTAGTTCCGTAAAGCTGCCCTTGCTAGTCGGCGGCAACTCCAGTCAGCCCGCAACCAGGGTTGTTGCAAGATAATTGAAACGTTGGGAATAAATAAAATACCTATATGCGATATGCGATAAATAACTGTAAACTATTAAAATAATATTATTATGAATTCTGATCGAAGTTTAATAAATACTAAAATATATTAAAATACTTACCAATGAATTACTTTGGGCTAGATGATGCTATGTGTGAAATGTCCAGCATTATTTATTGATTATTTATTATTTAAATTTTAACGAATCCACAGCAGACATTATACATATAATAATAATAATAATACCCGACATTTCACACAGCATCATCTGGCCCCAAAGTAAGCAGATAACAAATAAAGAAATGTTCTTACATAAGTAAAGATAATGTATTGTACTCAGTATTAGCATTGCCATTCAACGTGGCAATGGCGCCAGTGTCTCGGAAACGCTGCCCTCTAGCAGTGATCTAGATCAGTTGAGCTATCTATAGATCGTTTTAAACGGTCCTTAGATAGCTCAACTGTTTCACATCTATCTTATATTATTGTATATTATTCTGTACATTTCTGTAATTATTTCTATAGATAAATTGCATTTATGTACTCAGTTGTAGGTTAATATTTGCCACCGCGAGAACGGCCTAGAAGATACCGCGAGCCTTGAGGAAGTGACACCTACTCGTACCAACCTGAGTTATGAGAGCTCGTGGATTGGGCGTGAAATTTTATTGTTCTACTTAGTTGTGCGGCGGAATTAGGTACTTACCAGTACTTACCTTACATTTGCGAACCGCGCAAGGACATTGCCATTCGTTCTGGTGCGTTTCCGGTTTACATCTACGATTGGTTTCATGACGTTTTCCATCTTAGATTTTACATAAACACGCCATGACTCATGGTTTGTTGAAACAAGTCAAGGCAATTTTGTTCCTAAGAATTTTCCAGCTCCGTTTTAAAACTAGGTTGTTTATTGGTTGGTAAATGTCTGTCACAAATATCCAATTCGATGTCTCGTAGGTCCGCCATCCGGTGACCGCAAATAGAGCCGGTACGATAAATAACGACAGTGCCCGCTCGCCCCCGCGCCGCGCCGTGTCAATTCGTTTATGAAATTTCAAAGTGAATTATGAATTTTCACGCGATTTCAAATTTAAGTCGTGAAAATGAATAATCTTAATGCTATTTTAATAAAGTTGTAAGTCCTAACAATATCAAATCAATGTATTTATTTTTATTTACAAATGATTCCATAATTCCATAAAAAAACTATTATTATAATTAAAAGCTGAGTTCCGTAGCTATAATCCTTGCAACGAATCTGTTTTTCAGTACGTCCTTGAGAAACGCATTATGAAGAGCCGTTAAACAGGTTGTAAAGTTTATGTTCGCTCGGAGGCTGCACACACACCGCGCCCGCTCCCGCTTCCGCTCCCGCTCGCCTGCGCCACGCTTTATCGCTCGCCTTGAGCATTCGCTACCGGGAAACAATGCAGACCTGATTTGTGCCTTTCCTTTCGCCTTTCGAAGCACTACCTGGTGCAAATGTATGACTCCTTCCCATCATATCCAAAAAAGATTCCCAATCACATCCAGCAGCATTTATTAAATTTAAAAAAATATTCCCACTCACATACAATAAATGTTTTAGTACAGTCAACATAAGCAAGGCAAGGAGTTGGGTTTTATTTATTTATATCATGGCGACGATGTTCAATCTTTAAGTTGCGAGTCTAAAAGACTAGGTATTTGGCTGGACCAAAATATTGAATGTCAAATAAATAAGTGCATTTGAATTTGAATCATACCGTTTATAAAGATTTTTATTATATTTATGATTACCTACCTTGATAAAACATTCCAAGAAATTCAAAAACTGGCAACCACGAAAAGTATATAAGTAATATATCAGTCATGTGGTTCCCATATCACAAGCTCTGCTTACTTTGGGGCCAAATGATGCTGTGTGAAATGTCCGGCATTATTTATTATTATTGTTATTATATTAGTTTTAAAGAAATTATTTTTTTGTTTAAGCAGTGGAGAGCAAGGGGGAGGCTACTCCCCCTTACATTCTCCTGTAAGGGGGAGTAAAGTTTTTTAAACTTACACGATCAGAACACATTATTATAAATATTAATCATCATCATCATCATCCCGTGACCACTACAGGGTGTAAACCTGTCGAAACGTCGGGAAAAATAGGTAAATAAACGCGATAAATACCCGTAAATATTTATAATAATTCTCCTGTTACTTAATACAACCCCCAAAAACCATGTGTCACGAGTCTAAAACCAACTCAAATATTGTAACCTACGTATATTTGTATTCCAAATAAATAAAAATAATATAACAGAATAAAATATTTTATGAGCTACGATCGTATTTACAACGATGGAACTACTCGGTCAATAAATTTTTATTACTTAGTTAAAATTCTTCTCAAACGATATTGTTAGCATTATCTAGTGGCCGCAGTCATTCTCCAAAACGATGATTCTAATGTTGTTTATTCGCTATTTATTTAATTTTTCCAGAACCAAGTACCTTATTTTTATTACAAGGACAATACATAGCGATACAAGCGACCTGAACACAATGTTTGCAAAACCAAATGTTTCAAAATGTATACCCATTGAATGGATGCCTTGCCTTGTTACGTGTCCTCAGTTTCTTATAAAGACGTATAAAGTTTTCCTTGAAGGCCTGGTAATTCATAAAAACTAACATATTAATATAAATGAGTAATAAATAACTTATCTAGTCTAAAGGGACTAGGAGCAAAGATCTCCGAGACATACATTGACGCGTTTACAACAATATATTGATTTATGCGAGTGGACGTTACTGACTGACAGAGAATCATAAATAATACAAACTTTGACCCAATAAACTCTGGTGAAGATGTCTCGACGATCCCAGACTGCAGACTGCAATAGGTAGGTACGCATCGGATACATTATATCAGTTGATTTACTCTTCTTCATGATCTTTGATGGATGCAGTTTTTTTTGCTTTGATGTGACACCTACAATTTTCAATTTCAAACGCAGACTTAAAAACAACAATGATGCTGAAGCTAATGCATACCGCATCATTACCGCATGCGTCGGTCGTCGTCTGTCACCACGCGGCGCGGCGCGGCATTCTAGCACCTACTAACTGCCACTTATCTGTGACCTCACGTACATACCAACAACTACTTCATCTGTGACACTGAACACCAGAAATAGCTGTCTCCGTACAGATATACGCAGACTCATTAGTCGAGATGACCGTTAATTCGCGCGAACAGGCTATATACGCGTGTCGTGGCTCTCGAGGATGGATGCTATTCCTTGTCAGACACACAGATCGATGATAATTAATTATAAGGATAAAATGACAATGCTAGTGATCTACTTATTACAAACGAACTGCGCACCGTGCAAATCTTACAGTAGGTATCTCTCTAAACTAAACAATAGTCCCCACTCTCCTGCAAATATTAGTGTTCGTATCGTAAGCCTAAGCACACATAGTTAAATATGTTCTTGCTTCTAGAGCTGGTGTCTATCGGTGGCCAGTTACACACTCGTATGTGCTCAATAGTATAGTATAGACAATCGAAGCCAATAGATATAATTAATATAGGTACAAATAATTTAAATGCTTTGTTCTATTTGCTTTGGATGGATCTGCTCCCACTCGACTCAGCATCCATTACAAAAATATTTTTGTTACGGTATTTGAACGATTTTATTGAATAAAAGTATTTTAAATTTGGTATTGGAAACTTTATGAGCAATGCTTCGTAACACGTAACAAGAAACAACAGCAACAACATAATGTTTAGGATGTTCTCGGAAACGGCTTGAAATAGTATCCGTCCCGGTCATCTGACTACACTACACATATCACAGTACCTACAAGGTTCGATCTTTACCGAGATCGTACTTTCTGATACTCAGTAGGTAGTAGAGGTAGGTAGGTGAGCACTGGTAGTCTGGTACAGATCAGCCACTAGACGCCCGCGCAGCGCAAATAATGCGACAGTAACGGCGCAGCTGCAAACACTGCTGCACTTGCGGCGCTGCTCGTAAAATACGCGATTTATGACCACTCGTTTAATGCCACTGAGTTAAATCCATTTGATTTCATATAGGAAGTTGTAAAGCAGAAGCAGCAGTTGCGTCTCTGCTGAACAAGCTCGGTTCGTTTCTAGTGCGAATGAGTTTTATATCCTGCATATCGCAATGTTTACTGGCGTTGAACATTACTTATCGCTAAAGTTTGGTGGCAAAGTTTGGAAAATAGCAAACGTCGAGGAATCAATATCAATCTCGCGAGCATTTAACGAAGTTTCCTAACTTCGCCAAACATTGCCTAAAAGTTCCGGAAACACTCAGAGCTTTTTGAAAATATCTCTTGTCTCGACAAAGTCAATAAGTACCTACCTACCTGCAATGTGTAGTCAGTTATACTTTAGTTACGAGTATTATTATAAAAAGAAGACCAAAACGGGTTTTTAATGACATGTAGTAAATAGCTATGTTACGAACCTTGAAAGTAAAAACGTTGACTGGATCACAAATCAGTTGGTAGTAACTGCCTTCTGAGCTGATGGTTGCAGGTTCGATCTCCATCCAGTACAAACATTCGTCTGATGAACATAGGATGTTTGTTCTATGCTTGGGTTGTATAATGTATCATAAGTATTTAAAAAATATACACAGAAGTATTATTCCACTCATATTTCTATAGTATACCTACGCTTAGCTTAGTTTGGGACTAGATGGTGCTGTGTGAATTATCCAGGAATATTAATTATATTGAAACTTATAAAATACTACATAGAAGATAGGTCTAGGTTTAGATCAATGTGGAATCGTAATGAACCTAAACAACATCGCATTCATTGAGGCAGCTCACGATGCTGCATTTCCTGACCTGTATCTTTCTAAAACTCCGAACAACTCAGAAAAGATCTCGCGTCTAATGGCAGTGGAAACTTTCAACTAATCTGTAGTGAAGACTATACCGAGGGAAAATGCACCGGAACCGGATATTGCGCTGAGACGTCTGCCGGTGACCCCTGTCTGGATGTATTAACAAAGTGCAGCCAACTGACCTTATAGCGGTGTCCGATACCAGGCTCGGTTCCCTCGCGCCGCGTCTCTTTAGTACTCGTAGCGAACTGCTGGTGCCTTTATCTCTCCAAATCAAATGCCGTACTTTTCGCTTCACATTTTACGGAGTAACATAGATCTAATAAATTAATTAGTTTTTCTGGTGTTATTTAATGTTTTATTGGAAATTTTAATCAACAAATGTGTGTACAACAAAACGTTAATCTATTTATCTACCTATAAGTGCCTATAAGTATAAGTACCTATATACAACTTTTGGGGCGCAGTGGGCCAATGTCCGGCTGAGACGCAGAAGGCTGCGGCTTCGATTTCCGCCGCGTAACAAATGTTTGTATGATCTGCAAGTATTGTCTCGGGTCTGGGTGTTTCTATGTATTATACTAGCTGTTGCTCGCGACTTCGTCAGCATTTTTTTAAAGGAATTGTAGCTTAAGTCCTTCCCCAGGATATTATCTCCTTGCCAAATTTTATTGAAAAGTTTGAAACCAATTACCTGACCACCCATTAAAAAAATCCATACAAACATTCACCTCATTTTACTCTTTTTTAGGGTTATTTTTATTTATTTATATAGGGTTATTTATTTTGCATTTTATTTATTCCTATCAAGTTTCAAGCAAATCGCACCACGCGTTAAAAAGTTTTATAGATTCGTTTTCACCCCTTTTCATCCTCTTAGGGGTTGAATTTCTAAAAATGGTTGGTGGTTTTGCTGTAAAAGCTACCTTCCAAATTTCGGCTTTCTAGCTTCAGCGGTTTCGGCTCGGCGATGATGAATCAGTTATTCAGTGAGTCAGGTTAAGCTCTTTTATGGGTATAGATAGATTTATGCATTCTAAAAAAGTATGTGAGTAGTATATCAGTCATGTGGTACCCATAACACAAGCTCTGCTTACATTAGGGCCGAGTGATGCTGTGTGAAATGTCCGGGGTTATTATTTATTATTATTATGTTGCATTGTGATTTATATGAAGAGGAATTCAACGAAATTTTAGAGGGCCATTCCGCTATGACAATAGATAAATGACGATCGTTTTTGACTTTGTGACTATAATACAACAAAACAATTGGCAAAATTGTCTTCAACTGAGAGATCTCATTATAGAAAGATCAGATTAAATACATAATTATATACATAGATGTCGGATTTATACGGATACGGTGATCGGAAGTACCTACTCTCTCAAGAAGTTCTGCATAATTATGTTTAAATGGATCAACAAATTTTAAATCAGCTACGTCTTGAACTGTCATTGTTGTTAGTATGCAAATTGCATTCGTTTGAGAAAAAAATGTTGGATACCCTTCCGAATCGGAAAGTCTTGAACCTCTTTGATTTGAAATGTCGGGTTCATATTTTCAATTTTGATTGGGTTAAGATGTTGTCATAATGTTGACAAATAGAGAGTAAACATTGTGGGCTTTTTAGTCAAAGTTTAATAAATCGTCTCGTAAATACCTACCGTATTGCAGGTAGCTCAGGCAGGACCCAATTCCAGTTATTTTGTTCAACGATGTCGACAACAAATACGACAGCGCAGCCAATACACACGATATACAACTACAAAGAATTTACAACAAAATCAAACAACAAAGTGACTTTGTAGTCCAGGTGAGTAGTTCAAGTAGTATCGAAAGAGGCTCGTCATTTCGGCACCAGCAGCCAGCGTCGCCGCCCCGCTCGGGCCGTTACCCCGAGCTGCGGACCGCAAATTACCCGCAGCTACCTTAGCCTTTACCTGCGCTGCCTGTATTCGCAGCTATAAATTACGGCCAACACGGTTGGGAAATGCGAGTTCATCGCACTGGACTAGCTTAATTTTCCGAGCTGGAAGCGGAAAATAATGAACTCAACGTGAAAACATTCTGGAAAATTGTTGTTTTCATTCTCGGATTGATTTTAAGAAACGTTTTTCATAGCGTTTTATAAAAGTAACTAACTCAAAGGTGTCTTTATCGGTATTACGACGGCGGAGACGGGAGACTTAAGAATGTGAATTTATGATTTCTTGATTTTGTTGACTTTGCGCCGGACCGTCCGGACCGTCCGGTTCGGTTCGGGTAAATATTTCCTACGCAAATAGTGTACCTTTATTGAAAGAGGGTTTGGTGACACAACTTTTCTATTTAGAAATTTTTAAATAAACGCGAGACGACTTGTTGACGTAGTATTCTGAAAACAGGCACGCTCGCCACTAAATTAAAATAAACCGGCTTTTCCGAGTCACATAATCATTAATTTCGCCCGAAGATAAGTGGTCCCACTATAAAAAATAATAAGTCTAATAATAATAATCTTATACCATCCGGAAAACGACATCGGTAAGTACAGTACTCGCTGACGACGTTATAAAACTGTACCTAATAGGTTAGTGATTACTTACACAAGTTTGTTTATTCCGTGCCGTGCTCACTACCGAATAATGCGAGCGCACTGAGCGACCTGCCTAACGGGACCTGGTGTGTTCCCATCTCGACACACAACACCTAGGGCCGCCGCCGCCGCCCGCCGCGCCGTCTAGATTATCATAGATCGATTTATAATATGCTTGTTATTTCCATTCTGATAGCTCACACACAACACAGAACAGTTAAATTATAACTACTATTAAGTGTTCTGTGGCACAGAACGTATTTTTAATGTTTATTCCATTTCTAGCTTTGATGTTTGTTCTTAGGTTGTTGTTCAAATATTTTGTTGTAGGGGTGGGTACCACAGACATCCCATTTAATGGAACCATAGTTTATACAAGACTTGCAGATGTGCTAGGCTATCAACTGTTAGTGAATGATAGGATAGTAAAGTGTCGTGCAACATGTCTCTGACGTTGACCTCCATTAATTATCAGTATCACGTCGCACAGCAGCAGGGTAGGTAGGTACCACTTGATTTACATTCACGACACAAAGGAATCATTCTCGCTCGCGTCTTCATTATGATACTTATAATAATCTTATATATAACTTATATTTAAAATATAGGTTCAGTACATAACCAAAGTATTCTAGAATTACAGATGCATTCATTTGAATTAAGAAATTTCAATGATTGTTACAAGTTTAAAGAAATAAATATCTATATATCTATCTATCTTAATAAATTGCATCTAATGTAAATAATTGACTAATTTGGACAGTGATGTATTTGCAAAGGTGGACTGCAGCATAAGCAACATTTTTGCTAAAAGAATACGCCTGCGCCTGCGCAAACTACCGCAAATGTTCTAAGAATAACGCAGTAATAACTCAGACCGCACACAGACGAATATCTACGTCTGTGACAAATTACAGAAGCTCTGAGATCGTGGCAGGTACCGTTGCTGGGTGTGCACTCAGTCAGACAACACCACCCAACCATTGCAATACGTACTTCAGGTACCTGGACGCGATATATTGTAATGTTAGAACGCGGTGGGTTAGTGACCTACCTCAAGGAGCGTGTCACGCAAGAACTCGTCCAACGATGATGAATGACGGACAAGTAGCAAACGAGTGGATTCGGGCGCGGCGCCATGCGCCCGCCAGTCCCAGATAAGGACTGCAGTGCAGCTGTGCCGCGCGTCACGTGCGAAGCGCTCTTTCCTCGCTGCACTTTCTTGCAGCTAATTAACAACCGCTTATTATCCCACGGGTCTTATATTCGAAGAGTAATGACGGCGACACACTTTACGTCTCGAACAACGCGCCCCGCCTCCGCCCCCGCGCCCTCTCCACCAGCCGACAATAAATCATCTCTAACAGACCGCTCTGAACTTGAACGTACGATACTTTTCTCGATTTTTATTTCTATTATTTTTTGTTTCTCGCTCTTTATTTTTAACTCGTGATTATTATTTATGTCATTTCGCCGTCGAAAATATCGGTGACCTTCGTCGCGGTGATCGGAGCCGAGCAGCGAGGGAAACAGATGTCGCCGTTTGAAGATTTACCTATGAATATAAATAGAGTAAAGTCCAGAGCGTTGGATTTAATGTCGGCTCTTTGCTTTAAACTGCGAACATAACTCTCCGGAAGCCATAATACAATTTGACAGTAATACCGCAACAAACATACAACGTAATAGCGATAGCAAGGCGCCACCGCCGCCGCCGGCGCACTGAGCCTCAGCAAGACGTTATCGTAGCGTGATGGATGGACGCCACCGAAATACCAGCTCCGGTGACTCCAGTCTAGGTCTGGAGATAACTAGCTCACTACTTATTACTCGACTCATAATGACTAAAGTATAAATGCGCTCGGTTGCTGTCTTTCCAGGCAGCTCTATTACACACAAGACTATAATCCACTGTGACTTGTTCTTTGTTTGTTTGTCCACAGAGTAAACACTAAACGCAGCAAGCAATCAAACAGATTGTTATTTCGAAATAACTATGTAAGTACGTGCGATGTTTCGTTTATGATCTGCTTCAATATTATTTAACTCGCGACAACTAACAATAGACGTGAATTATACAACCAATGCTGTCAAAAATACTTTTTGTTCGCTTATATTGCTGCTAAGCATATTTTTGCAGAGAGCAGGCAACAGGCGAGTAATAAACAGTGGTTGGCTTCCGTGATAAGAGTTTGTTTTACGACTTGAGACTGATTTCGCAGATATTGGTGTCGCTACTGCTCCATTTACGTAATAACTCTAGTGATCTGCACCCGCGGGAGTAAAGCTCTATTTATTTATTGATCTACCAGAGAGGCGCGGGCGGGCACTTGTAGATTGCACGCTTGTGTTACATATCAGTGCTAAGTATTGCAGTGTTGCAGGAATGAGGTGAATAATAGACTGGGTTAGTCAATTATTCAGCTCATTTCTCTCATTCAGGTACGAGTATGTAGGGTCTACGTTTTCTGACGCACCGCGATTAGTTCGATACGATCGAAAACTGGAAGAGTAAAATACAATGTCTGAAGTTTGACCAGAAACCTAGATACCTAGATATCCGAGTGATGTAGGTACACTCGCCTTCAGCTGGCGAACTATAGGTTAATGACACCACGAAGAAACCGGAGCGTTTTCGCAGGAGACGCGACTACTTCTCACCAGTTATCCTCCAAATACAACAAAACCTAAACAGGTGAAGAGTGCACAAATAATAGTTATGAAAGAAGGCACTTGTATCTATTATAAGCGTACCCGTAAATAATATAATATTATCTTTGTATTACTTATGTAAAAAATATTTTTAAATCAGTGCCAGACAAAGTACCCAGCCCATGCACTAATCCTACAAAATAATGCAAAATTGTATGTGAAAGTTAGTATTGATGTAAGTAAGTATATGTTTTTTATATTATTTATTAACCTTTTGCCATATTATATTTTATTTATATTGTTTTAGTTGTCGTGATTAATTTAAAAGTAAAACGCGATCAATACCCGTAACTACTGAAACAGCATCATTTTATGTTTAGGTGTTACTTTGTTACTCAATTACGTCGAACCGAATTTAATTAAACTTGTTACAGCTATAGATTTGGACCTGGAATAGCAATGAAAATAGTAGATCACATTTATCCATGTATTGTGTGTAATTTTCATCTGAAAGATTCAAGTGCTTTGAAGTGCACGTAAAGCTGTCGGTCCCGGCTTAAAAGATGTTAAGCCATAACAGAGCCCGTCGGGCCTATTTACTCTGTCACCATAGTTAGTCAATGAGTCATATGAGTACTTGAGTATAGTGTCTATGTTCGACGCAGGCAGTAGCTAGTGTATTTTGTAACGTGGACAAAAAATGTAGTGTCTACTACATTGACATTACACTCTATGACGGACTACGGTGATACTACGAAGGTACGAAAGAACGAAAGGAGTAACTACGTACATGCCAAAAATAAAATACGGCAACACTAAAAACGAGTAGGTGTACCTACAATCTATATATTAATACGTGAAGCAAAAACATTGTACCCCTTTTTACGAAAATTGCGCGGACGGAGGAGTATGAAATTTCGCACACTTATCCTTACTAATATTATAAATTTGAAAGTAATTCTGTCTGTCTGTCTGTCACGTTTTCACACCTAAACCGCTGACGCGATTTTGATGAATTTTGGTTTAGAGATAGATGGAACCTTGGAGAAGGACATAAGCTACTTTTTATGTAGGTACCACACGTGCGAAGCCGCGGGCAGCAACTAGTAGTTTATATAGGGGAGTGCGGAATGCATTTTTTTTTATTATGCAAAAAATACATTAATTTATTTTACCCACTGGTCCAAATTCGACCATTATTAATTATTAATTAATAATGGTCGAATTTGGACCAGTGGGCGACCACTAGTAAGTATTATCAGTCCTTTCACTGAGAGTGCATTCAAACATGCCCAGGCTCAGCTCATTGCTATTCCACTGCACACTTTCCTCTACGACGTACTAAAGTGGCTCTATGGCTCTGCACTCTGCACTCTGCACTCTGCACTCTGCACTCTGCACTCTGCACTCTGCACTCTGCACTCTGCACTCTACGATAAACTACTGTAGCTTTAGGGGGTGTTTTGGTAATCGAATTCCAAGTTGGACATATTTTGTAGGTGTCACTTAGACGAATAGATATTACTTTAAATATTTAATACTACTTAAGCGTATATCGAGATACTTAGTTATACCACTGATCGCTCACTCTGTGATAGTCTGATAGTGATGGTGTAGGTGGCTCTAAACTGGAATAGAAATGGACTTGTAACGTAAGACGAAACATGACAGAAGAAAGACAACAGCTATACAATGGGAAAATAACAAGAGCAGTTAAAACAAAAATAACGGAAATAAGCAGTAAAATAAATTGAAACACATTTGTAAATAAAACTAATATAAACTAATCTAACGGCACAAACCCCAAAATCGACACTTAGCTAATTTTCTAAGAAATCGAAAATAGAGCAAGCAATACTGACGCAGAAATACTGACGCAGAAATACTGACGCAGAAATACGACACAACACCTGGAAATGATAATATCACTATTTTAAACCAGAATACCTGTATTCTTGTAAATCTTGTAAATATATTGAGTTCAATAAATTGTTGATTAACGATTCATTTGTTCCACTTTCGCCCCCCTTGTTTGCCCCACATTCCATAAAACTCTGCTTTTGCCCTATGTCAAAAATATTTCTGGATTCGCCCCACATTACTAAAGGTACCAAAGTAAGAGCAAAGTATAGTTGACAAATAAAACCAATTGATCAATGTTTTTGATTTTGAAACTTTTGAGGTTGCTATAAATCACATATAACTGTTTAAATGCAACACTTTAGAATGTCTCGTCACCTAGATACTGCAGTATGTTCTGGAACATATCTTTCATTTCTTGATTATTAGCGAAACCCTATATTTTGGTTTTTAATTTACATAAACAAAAATGAGAAACTTCTTTAAGTCTTTATGTACTTCAACATCAGACGCCTTTGTGAATGATGTTTTTTTATGTATAGCTTTGTTTTATGAATTATAAATACTTGATTTGATTTTTGAAAATTCGGGCAGAGTTAACAACAACTAAATCTGTGCTTTGTTTTTTAGTCCTATTATGCTTTAATTGTTATTCAATGGAATGGGTTTACCTTCTGCATGTGCAGATTTGAAGTAAGATGCTTGCCTACAAACACTATGTTGTGATGATTTTATTAGATGATCATTTGCGTCACTGACCATTTACAATTTGCACTTTCTGTTAATACACCTCCTTGATATTGTAATATTTCTATTTTTTTTTGTGTGTACAAGTCCCGAGTACCTACAGCAGAATCGGCTCAACTCTTTTTTCACTCTACGTATGTTAAATGTTTCTGTGATGACGATGGCGTAATGGGTGTGTCTGGTTCTAACATAGTTACATAGATGGAAAACTGAAATTTAAATTTTATGGGTTTAAATATTTAACAACTTTCCGTTTTTAAATAACACACAAAAAGAACACTTTATAAAAAAATATATTTCTGTCATGTTATAGATAGATAATTGATTCAGGCGTGACTTTGCGGAAATCCATTACAAAACATTAAACAGATGGACAAATATTTAGTACAATTCTGCTAATCTATTCCTAAAGAGTTACCTCCAAAAGAAATTCGACACGTGTTTCGCCTCTCCACGAGGCATCCTCAGGAACACTTGACTCACTCCGCACCCCGAAGAAAAAACACTCTGCTCTGCAGACTTGTTGCTTCGACCAACGTCAGAATAAGTCTTATTCTGACGTTGGTCGAAGCAACAAGTAATATAATATAATAGTAAAATAAATAAATCCCAATTGATTTTCACTATGAAGTACATTTGTGTTTGTTGATGTCATAAAATTAGTAAAATTTTTGTCTCATATTTTGAGTTATATTTAATAAACAAATGATACAACATACTGCGGACCTAATCAAACATTATCATTTAATAAATAGACTAGCAAGAACTTCATTAGAAACAAGAAATATAAATAAACTCTATGTAAAGTTTAATAAGAGTTGAATTTGAGGACTGGAACAGTCAAATGGTCGAAAAGTCCAAGATAATTGACGTTTTGAAATCGGAAAACGAAACCCTTCGGTCACAAATCAGCGTCATCAATACTCAGCTCAATAACATCGAACAGCAGTCGAGGGGGTGTAATATCGAGATCCAGTGCGTCCCGGAAAACAAAACTGAGAATTTACTATCCACGATCAAGCAGTTTGGAAAAGTCGTCTCAAGAGAAATCGGCGATAACGAGGTTCTCGACTTCCATCGAGTGCCTAAATTAAATCAACAATCAACAAAGTCTCGAGCAATCGTCGCAAAGCTGGCTAGTCCTCTTGTTCGCGACGAGATACTGGCAGCGGTAAAGAAATTTAACAGAACAAATAGTAGGGACAAATTGCATTCGGGGCACCTTGGTTTAGCGGATGCTAAGCAGCCGGTACTTGTCGCTGAGCACCTGTCGCCGGCAAACAAGACGCTGCACGCGGCGGCGCGTGTTGCTGTCAAGGAAAAGCAGTACGAATTCTTGTGGGTCCGGAACGGCAAGATCTTCGTTCTCAAAAACGCGAACTCGAAGTCACAACTGATCAGTAACGAGGACGCGCTTACAGGCTTGTAATTTTACGTTTCGTGTAGAGTCGTGTTAGTTGTAAGTAGCTATCTAATTAGTTTAAGGTGAGATAAACATTTTAACTCTCTACTATCAAAATGTGAGAGGCCTCAGAACGAAACTTGATGAAGTTTATATAAAAGTATTGCAAACCCAATACGATGTGATAGTGATAACGGAATCTAATTTGAACTCCTCTGTTTACGATCATGAGGTACTGGATGATAGATACAATATATTCAGACGGGATCGGGACTCTACCATTACTAGTAATCACAAAAAAGACGGCGGTGGTGTTTTAGTAGCTATTCACAAAAGATTAGAAGTAATTCGACGGCCTTCGTGGGAATCCGAGTGCGAGGACTTGTGGGTCACTATTAGAATTTGCAGCAACCAGTGTTTGCGGTTTACGTCCCTCCCCCCGTTAAGCAGGATTATCTTGAGCTATTTCTATCAAGTTTCACAAAAAATTATAGTAAGAAACATAAAAAAAGGCTCTACAATTATCATTGGTGATTTTAACATGACAAATATAGGGTGGGAATATAATTTATCCATCTATGCTTGTTTACCCAATAATGCAAACGATAATAATTACAATAGAGAAGAAAATACGTTTCTAGACGAGGTTGCTTTTAATAACTTGTATCAATGTAATTACGTTAGGAATCAACTGGGTCGTACATTGGATCTTGTCCTTACAGACACGCCGAAATCGATTAAAGTCACTGAATGTCTATTACCTCTAACACGCTTAGATTCCCATCACCCCGCTCTGGAAATTGATTTTATACAACATAAAGAGCCAAGCATGCTAAAACACGACAGAAAACCAATTTTAAAATTTAATAAAGCCAACTATAAGGACATAAATGAGGAACTATCAGGATTAGAATGGGAACGCATATGGGAAAATGACATAGGTATAGATCAGATGGTACAATCTTTCTATTCGAATCTTATGCCAATAGTAGAGAAACACACACCTCGTCTAGCACCTAAAAATGAGCGTTATCCGATATGGTTCAGCTCTTCCTTGATCAAATGTTCTAAAGAGAAACTTAAATATCACAGGAGGTTTAAGCTTTACTCTAATCCCCGGGACAAAGATGCAGTGGAGATTCTAAAGTCAAGGTATGAAAATATGCTTAAAGAATGTTATAAAAAGTTTAAAGAATCAGCCGCAGACACAATGCGTACAAACCCAAAACATATTTGGTCTTACGTCAACAATCTGAAACGAAATAGTGGCTCAATACCTAACCAACTAGTCTTGGGTAATACAACAGCTAATGGCGGACAAGAAGTGTAAGAGCTTTTCTCGGATTACTTTAAATCAGTGAACAACACAAGTAACAAGCTGAGCAATGCTTTGACAAGTCAAGTCATTTCAAACTCCAATGTTAGAGACTATTCCTCCTCCCTTGGTAATTTATGTTTGAAGGAGTCTGAGATAATTGTGGCTCTCAAAAAGTTAGATCAGAATAAAGGTGCGGGGCTGGATGATATACCAAATATGTTTCTTAAAAGATGCGCGGAAGGGTTATCTGGTCCCTTGTGTCATTTGTACAATAGATCTCTCGTTGAAGGGTGCTTCCCCGCATTGTGGAAAAAGGCTCGACTGACTCCATTACAAAAAAAAGGTGATGTAAATCTCACATCCAACTACCGCCCAGTGTCCATTCTCCCGGCGCTTGGTAAAGTCTATTGTTCAAAAGAAGATTTACTGGCACGTTAAAGATAAACTTCACCCAGAGCAGCATGGTTTTCTTCCCAAAAAATCTACTACAACGAATTTAGTTGGATTTGGTAACGATCTGGCTCAAGCCATAGATAATGGAGGAGAGATCCATGCTGTTTACACAGATTTCAGTAAGGCCTTTGATCTAATTGACCACTGTTTGCTATTAAGGAAGATTTCGGTCATGGGTATCCATGGGTCATTGCTTCGATGGTGCGAATCATACCTAAAAAATCGATCGTAGCTCGTAAAAGTTCGGGGATACACATCCCGATCGAAAAATATACCAAGTGGTGTACCCCAAGGATCGCACTTAGGGCCACTGTTTTTTGTAATTTTTATAAATGATCTTGCCCATGAGTTAAAATGCGACTTTAAAATGTATGCAGATGACTTAAAGATTTATAAGAAGATTGAAAGTAGCGCTGATATCGAAGCTTTACAAAGAGAGATAAATAATGTTGACCTTTGGTGCATAAATAACAGAATGGTCATGAATACAAATAAATGCTACCACATTAAATTTACAAAAAAAAATATCCTCTGTCTGCTACTTATTCGATAAGGGGTACTCAACTTAAAGAGGTGCAGAGTATTAGGGACCTAGGAGTGACGATAGATAAGTCCTTAATCTTTCGCGAACATATTGATAAAACTGTAAAAAAGCCACTCAGCTAACGGGATTTGTATCGAGACAAATTAAATCATTTAAAGACCCAACAGTAATTTTACCTATATACAATTGTATAGTTCGAAGTGTTTTAGAATTCAATAGCTGTGTTTGGTCTCCTGGGTACACTGTACATGCAGAGAGGATAGAACGTATACAAAAGAAATTCCTATATCATCTTTCATACGCAAATAACAATTGTAAAAAACTGCCTTCGTATTGCCACAGAATGGATTTTTATAAAATAATGTCGCTTAATGTCCGTCGTAAGACATCCGACATATTATTCATGTATAACTTAATACATGGTATGGTGGACAGTCCTCAGATCTTACCGCACGTCAGTTTTGAGATTCCTCGAGCGGGTAGTCGGTGATAAACAGGAAATGTTTGAAGCTGCCAGTTTGTAGAACAAATGTAGGGCAACACTCTCCTTTATATCGAATGCTTTCGTATTGTTATGAGATCAGAGCGACGTATGACATATTTTTTGTTTCTTTGGCCTCCGCTAAAAAAACTATCTTTGAAATTTTATTTTTCATTCAAGTTTTATATTGTTTATATTTAATATCGTATATATTCAACTGTTTTTGTGTTGGTTTTAGTTTCTATTATTTTATTAGTTTTTCCACGTCTGTTTACGTTTATTGCATGCAGTGTTCACTGTTTTTATAAAAGACACAACGTATATTTAAGATAAGCTAGATTCATAATTCTTGTTAAGGTGTTTATTTCGATTTGTGAACCAAATAAATAAAAAAAAAAAAAAAAACTTTTTTTTAAGATGATACTGGCACCAAAGATCACTAATCTAATCTATCTATTCTATCTATCTATCTATCTATCTATCTATCTAATCTAATCACTAAGATAATCACTACTTTAGGCAAATTTCACAATCTCACACGAAAATACAACTTTAGTTCACTACGACCGACACTCTCATTTATGATCTATTATCATTTCTAGAATGTTGCCATCTTCCTTACAGTAGATAACTGGTTTGGTACTGGTCTATAGATAATCCAATAACGTGAATGTCCTAGCGCTTAGCCTGTTTGACCATGAAATTGCACATGAGTTGTAAAGCAAGTTTAAAAAATTCAATAGTATTATTTACGTAGTTTACCATTAAAATGTTTCAATGCTTCAAGCATTTTATATTCTGACTGTACTTAAATGTATTAGAAAAACATGCGAGGCAAATTAGGAACACAAAATGGGGCAAATGTGGAAAAATATTATTAATATAAAGAAAGCAATATTTTCGGGGCGAACAAGGAATAAAATGTGGGGTGAATCTGGAATTTTACAAGTGGGGCAAAACTCTGCGGGTTGAACGTGGAACACATCTAACCATTCAAAAATATATTGAACTCAATGATAACACCTGAACAGTGGTCTAAATCTACTATTCCACAACTGCACAACTGACATACCCGAGTTAGGAAATTACAGACCCATTAGAATTATTTAAAAATACATATATAATATTATTATTCTAAATACGCTGATGAAAACCAACCGGTTTCCGGAAACATTACGCAAAAGTATGTGACAAGTTGTCACACAAATTTAATGGAAAGCTAAAGGATACGGAATCCGAATTATAGTAGTTCGTACGTATATGTGCTTTGATTTTTAAAAGTATTCTTTAGTCTGGAATACAGTGCTATATCGGAATCCTTACAAGAACATACCTCAGCGCCATAGCGCTGAGACGCTAAACTCGCTAAACTTAAATATAATTACTTAGGTAATTAACTTATAATAGATAGTACATTCTTAAAAATCATTCGATCATTATTTAAGTAAAATTGATCTATGCTTCTTAGGTTGGTAAGACAGGCAGATGGACATACGACTACATAGCGCAACTATAAGGATTCCCTGAGGACTTCGGAACCCTAAAAAGGCGAAAATAACCAACATAGTATCTGTTGCAGTCAAATTTATTTTACTTAACTCCTAACTTAATTGAATATATCTTTATTTAGGTAAGATTCATTTATCAAGCTCATAATCCTATGTTAAGACTTAAGATAACTTAAGATTCCGCTATGTTTCGGCAGAAGTCTGTTTATACTCGTATCTCCACCTTTCAAATTACAGAGTAGGTATGCCTTGAAAAGGAAATAGGCACTTTCATAATTCATGAACATTGTAAGTAGGTAGGTACTTATCTTGATTTGGACGGACGGACAGATGTAATTGAATTAATTGATGTGATTGCGAGCGACGTAGCGGTGAGGAAGGAAATGGTTAGTTTAATGATGCAGGCAGCATTTGGACGTGGTGTGGCCAGTGGGTCGTCGCGTCGACAGCGCTGGTCGGCACCTGCACCTACCTTACCTTACCTACTACCCAACTGTTAGGTGACAAATACCCGACTATTAAAGCATCGTGCATTTACCCTTTTTTGGATTAATTTATTTAATTTCGACTTTTGACAATATTGTGGAGTATTGTGCCAGCCGGTCGATCACTAGCTTGAGACTATGTTCACGGAAGAAGGATCAAAAATTGGAATAAAAACATTGTGTTTTTTTGTAATTCGAGCAAAAATTATGCGTATAATTGACACCATTAATAAAATAACAAATTACGAATGACAAGATACGACTTTGTGGCATCATACTTAAACATAACATAATCAATTGTTGAGCTTTAAAAATCAGCTTAAGGCACTTCTTGTAGAAAAGAGTTATTATAGTATCTCCGAGTTTTTGAACGATGACCTCAGTTACTTGTAACTAAATATAATAAATTTGCATGCCTAGTTAAGGTAAGATTGTACTGGTACTTTATATAATTATTACTATACTATAACAATGTTGTAAACCTACATTCTGACAAATAAATGAATTGAATTGAATTGAATTGAACAATTGTAAGCAGAGCTCATGTTATAGGTACCACATGACTGATATACCAATTATATTCATTTTTGATTTAAATACACACTTATTATACATAGAAGAAGAAGAAGGAGACTATAGCCACACAGCTGTGTGGGCAACGATTGTACCAGAGCCAGCTACGAGTACTTCAGTCCCCTATTCAAGATGCCAACAACAGTAGGAAAATACTTAACGAAATTGCAAAAAGCTTCTAATTTCATCTCCCATTTTACGAGTATGTTTTTATTGGACAGCTCAATCGGAGCTCGCGTTCGGAGTTCCACTGGGAAAGACGCAAACGCAACCGTCGCCGCCGCCGCCGGTCGGGCCATGTGCCGCCGCGGAAGGGGCAGGGCTGACATTTATTGTAACTAAAGACTATTAGCACATCGCAAGGTCGCAATGTTAATTGGGAACTGTTTCTCTGTGGTTTTGTTCAAGTGGATATTCTCAATTGACTTCCACCCATCCTCTTTACCAGATTTACTAGATAATTTCAAACCTAACTCAACTATAATATAACAGGTACGTTCCTGGCGGCCAGCAACGCAAGTAATAATGGCTCCGACAAGTCCGACCAGTCTCCTGGCAATCATCCTGCGAATAAAATTCTAATATTGTCATAAAACTGGTTGAATATTTGAAATACTCTCAATTGCATCAGTCACGGTATCGGTTGGGATAGAAGCGCATCGACATGAAAATGGCCAGACAATCGCTCCTAGTCGAAAGCAATAAAACTTCTCAACTGAAACTCAACGTAAACGAACTGAAATGGAATTGGCTTTCGACTCCAATCTGCCGGTTGCAAAATGAACCCCATTGTTTTGGGAACGTCGCGCCGGTCGCCGGTCGCATCGCGCTACTTAAAACTCTCAGTTTGCAGCAGTTCATGCCGTGCTGGAGTGCACATGCACACTCGAACTCGGGTATGGTAGAGAACCACCAGAACCACCAAAATCCGGTCCATGGAAGGTAATCTTCTTCTCGCGCATGTATATTTTTTTCTTATCTAATTATGTACTAATTAAGATTTGACCTCTGTGGCGTAGTGGGTCAAGGCCTGACTGGGACGCAGAAGGTTACAGGTTCGATTCCCACCGCTGGAAAATGTATGATCTGCAAACATTTACAGATCATACAAACATTTATTATATAATCATGTATGTATATATAAAAAAAAATCGGCCAAGTGCGAGTCGGACTCGCGCTCCGAGGGTTCCGTACAAACCTATAGGTATATAAGTAAAATTTCAGCCATCACGACAATCGAGTCATAGTTGGATGATGTAACAAAAAATTTACAGTTTTCGCAATTTATCCTTTATCTGTGCTATAAGACGTTGCTTCGTACCAAATTTCAAGATTCTGAGTTCACGGGAAGTACCCTGTAGGTTTTGATTCCCTTGCGAGTTGCGAGTCTGAATATATGCGACTTAAATTGCTGTTTCTCTTGATTGCGTTGACATAGAAGTTTGATTTTATTACAGCTTAAAGGTATTATAGACTTGAGTGTTTTATATGAATTTCAATTTAATACCTCTACGCGTTCATGAGAAAAGAGGTAGTAAGTTTAAAATTATTAAAAATATTTTTGTTATATGATGTAACTAAAAATGTACGGTTATCGCAATTTATCCTTTATCTGTGCTATAAGACGTTGCTTCGTACCAAATTTCAAGATTCTGAGTTCACGGGAAGTAACCTGTAGGTTTTGATTCCCTTGCGAGTGTCGAAAATTTGCGGCATAAACGGCTGTATCTTCTGATTGCGTTGGCTTAGAAGTTTGATTTTTTCACAGCTTTAAGAAACAGTAGACCTGAGTATTTAATATAAATTTCAGCTTGATACCTTTACGAGTTCCTGAGAAAAAGTGTCTTGACAGACAGACGGACAGACGGACGGACAGCAAAGTGATTCTATAAGGGTTCCGTTTTTTCCTTTCGAGGTACGGAACCCTATAAATAAGTATAGGTATAAGAAGTATATATACATGTCGTACTTCTAACACAAGCTGACTTACTTTAGGGCTAGATGACGCGGTGTGAGATGTTCGGCGTTATTTATTCATGTATTTCAGATGAAAGGTTAGTCTTCGGTAGCTGGTGTTGGGTGTAATAAAATATACAACCAAGGCTGCAATTTTTTCTTCATTCCGAACTTCCTTTTCAAACTCACACGAAATAATCTTTCTGATCTACGTAGGCAATTCAACTGATGGATGTTAATAACGTTTTTTTTAGGTGTCTTGTTTAGTATAATATCTTAATATCCTACATGCACTTAGGGTTCATTGGTTTTCTTCACCTTTGTAAGGGTGAATCGTCTTAGGCACTACCTAGCTCTCTGCTTTAATAGATACTGAGTAGGTAAGGTACCAGCTTCGCGTCTTAGAGAGCTGGCCCTGGCCCGCTCATGATCCCCTGCATCAGGAGCTCCGCGCCGCTAGCCGTCCGTCGCCACCCGCCGGCGACGGGGCCGGGGCAAGCATACCTATCGCGGATTGGGTTAGATGGGACTAAAATAAATATATATATATTATATACCATCTAATTAGGTATACAAAAAAACGTATGCTGCAAGGTTGCGTACTGTGACAGCCCGCACAATTCAAAACAAACGACGAGGATCGTGTTCTGGTCGAACTCATCTGACCCCTACTGTAATGTAACCCTAACCGCTAAGCGTTGTTTACAAACCCGCAACTGCGAACTCCTAAAACAGTCCCACTTTATAAGCAACTGGCCTCAATGAGATGATGTACACAACTGTAAAACTGTCCGCTAGATGTCAACGAGTCGAGTCGGCACCAATTCCAACAACAAGGTCCATTTATACTGAAAGGACTACTTGATGGAGAAACACTTTACTTTATTAATGTTGTAGGACTTGCAGTTAGGTACTTTCTATTCTAGATTCCGAATAGGTACATTGTGAGAAGTTCTCAAAGGGCGCGGGGCGGCGCCGGCGGGCTGCAGCGGGTTCGATTTAAGTTGGGTTTTATTGTACAACTGACTGGCTCTCGATAAATAGCAGCGAGACATCGTCGATTTAAGTTGGCTATAAGGAAATCAAAGAGGACCATGTACGGTGAAAACAGCCAAGTATGGTAATGGACGGCCTTGAATAGTAATAGTAGTTACGAGGTTCGTAGGCGCAGTATTAAATTCAAGATTTTGTCGTAGGAATGCTCCGCTCAAAAACCAAGGTAAGGAAGAAAGTACTTTGGTATAATATTTTGTTCCAGATGTTGGCAACATTGATGTCATTCGGCCGCGCCGCGTGATATTATTATATTTTTAGTAACATGGTCTGAGCGAAGCCTGGCTGCCTTCCTTCCGCCCCTGTCCATTTTGTATTCTTTACAGTCGGCTGGACTGAGAAAGTAGTGAAATGTGATGTATATTTCAAAATGGTGTCACATAGATTCTCTGCCCAAAAACAGGGTTATTTCACAAACGTGATGAATTTTATTTTATTCAACGATGTATTTTAAAACGAAAAAGTAAGGTTAATTCTGTATAATTGGATTCATATGGTAGCCTGAATAAGGGTCTTTGATAAAAACAGACGATATTATACTCGTAATTTGTAAAGCGACGTCGACCGACACGACAGCTTTCAACGAGCAGCTTCCTCCTGTGAAAATGCAAGTCCTCGAACGACTTTCTTGTTATTTTGAACAAGGTTCAATTATTCCAATACCCAGTTTAAATAACAGATAAACGGACCCGGACACTGGGCAAGCAATCGGACGTTATAAGTAATGAAATGACCGACGAACGGTCTATTATATAATGTATTTCACCGTCTGTTTACACAATTATCAACTAATTTATCACACAGACAGTAAGTACAATATTGAATATCATCAATATTCTTCGTTGCGAATGTCTCAAGTCAAATTCGCTTGCAAGTTGCATTGTCTATCCGAATATGTCATAAGAACAATGTTTATCGCAAAATACTTTCTCCCAAAGTTGTACAAAACTCATTTGAGCAACTGTACCTTGTCTTGTTTTGCCATTTGACGATACTCATGGTATGCTACACGATACACACGTTGGTGGTAGAGTTATAAGTATTTCATGAACATCTAGTTGTGGTTAATTAAAGCGATGGCTCAAGACGAATGGAACTGTTTTGAATATCGACAAAAGCGCAATTTTAAAAACAAAACAAATTATAATAGTAAATGTAACAATGACCCAGACAGAGATAACATTTTTATAGTGTAGTCTGGAACTCCACAGCTCCAAAACTGTAATCTGTAATCTTTAACAAAATGTAAAAGATTGGCCAGCGCAAATAACTCGTACGTATTGTTCAAATTAAAACCTATTGTTGATATATTAACTCTTATGTCAGTTTAATATCGTACTCCCATTCCATTATTAACAAATGAACAGGGTTATTGTTTGTCAGAAGAGGTAGTGATTTCATTATTTTGCAGTAACGAATTAAACACTGGCTTCACCCCAAAAACAGCTTATTTAAAATAAGCTATAATTCTAACAGTTATATATTTATCTATAATAAATTCCCTCTTGATGATTGATTGATTGATGATTGAAAGATGATTGTCCAATGAAAACGCACATTAACAATTTTAACACTCGTAGTAATAAGAAACTATCTATATGCAAAACTACTTGGGATGAATCTGTTACAACTCGGGGCAGATTAATCCCAAGTATTTTTTTCATCTAAATAATCTGATACGAGTATTATCCAATTCTCTAATCTAAAAAATAAATAAAAAATATATTATCTGATCTTAATAATGTATTGGAAAAGGAAAAGAGTCTAAATGAAACCTTGATACAAGAACAGGAGACAAATGCTCTAGAATTTGAAAGAGTAATTACCGAAAATATTAATTTCAAGAAAAAACTCTATGAGTCAGATACCAATATACAGTCTTTGAATCAATATATTTACACTCTTACAGAAACAAATGAGTTACTAAAGAATGATTATAATGAGCTGGAAACTTAGCAAGTAATCATAATATACAAAATGGTTTGGAGCTTCGTAATTTGCAACAAAGATTTGACGCTTTACAGACTCAGTATTGTGTTACACAGTTGTAAAAATTAAAAAAAATAAAACCAGACGATACAGGAAACTGGTTTCTTCAATTAAAACATTATCTAAACAAGCAAAACGACTAAAAACAACGAAATTTTTGATGGAAAGAGAATTAGCTCGAAGAAATACGTCGATCGATGACTTGAAATATCAATGTGAATAGTTCCTTGAGATCATACGGCAATATGAGATTGATATTAAGCAGGATAATAGAATTCAGGAAAAAAACGATCTTCTAGAGAAAGGGTTGCTTCAGTTACAAAGTTTTATAGAAAATACAGATAATAATGCTGTTGATAGAATAATACAGAAAGATGACAATCTGTCTTGTGACTATCATTACATTATGCAAAATGCTAGTGAGTCAGTAGCAGTTGACATAGTTAGTGATGAAAATTATAATCACCATCATAATCATCAAAATTAACAGACGCTAATATCAACAACGGGGAGCAAGGAGAAACCGTCTATGTTTACTCGGATAAATTAGGAATAGGCCTAGGTAAAAAACTATATGGTCACTTAAACGCAAAAATTATCAATTATTGTAGCCCAGGGTCGTCGCTAAAAAGGTTGATCGAGTGTCTATATGACAACAATATACATAAATCAATGGTGAAGTCTAAAATCTTTATGATAGTAGGAGAAAGGCAAAACCTCTCACGAAACGATCTCAGATCTTGTTTAGCATCACTAAATGAGATAAGTTTACATATGAAAATTGTAATCTGCACTATCCCTTACATCTACAGTGATAATTATAATAAATTTCTTTACAAAATCAATTCAGATATGTTCGATTTGACTAATCACAATGATAACATCCACGTTGTAGATTTGAATTGTAAGACATTTGCTCATAAAAATGAAAAAAAGAGCGTTGTTGCATCAATATTTTGACTTGGTCTGTGATATTATTAAATTTAATATTGACTCTCCTATTGGTACGAATAAATCAGTTATTAATATTGTAACTAATGAACATTCAATTGACATTAAAAATATCTACACAATGATTGACAACAAGCCTGATGCATATGAGAATCCAAATTTTTTAGGACCCCAAAAGGGGAATCTAGCATCATGATTGTACACCAAATATCCGGGGATTGGTAGGTAAACAACTAGAGATAGGTCTTTTTCTGGAAGCATACAACGTTGATATTCTGTGTATCACCATCAGAGGTGGTTCATTAATATTAATTTAAAACATTAAATTTAAAACAAGAACTGACATTGAAAAATTATCTGTTGAACGACATGTTGAAGTGTCATGCATCGAACTATCTGAGTATATTATAGTAAGTGTATATAGGCCACCATCTGGTAATTTTAGTATTTTTGAAGTGGTTGTGGAAGATATTCTTGAGAACAGTTGTGGCAAAAGTAAAAAAGTTCTGGTCTTGGGAGATTTTAATGTTAATATATTAAAAGATTCAGCAAAAACACTAAATTTCCTTAATCTTTTTAGATGTTATGACTTAGATAATCTTTTTATAGACCCAACACGCATCACTATAACATCGGCTACTTGCCTAGACAACATTTTTTGTAATTCTCCTGTATTGGATAGGTCCATTATAAATTGTCTAGAATCAGATCACTCAGGGCAATATGTTAAAATGTCTACAACCAAAAAAATAAATCAAATAAAATAATTGCGATAAGAGGTGTAAATATCTATAAAAACATTGAATCCTTCCAAACCAAACTTGCCGAAAATATTGTAAAACTTCAGTGCGGCTTTAATGATCCTAATAAATACTTTAACGATTTCTTTGATATTGTAAAATCTAACTTTGAAAATGTTTTTCCTCGTAGGAATATTTAATGCCCGAACAAAAATTTCATTTAATGAGTGGGCCGCTAAGGGAATTTTTAAAAGCAGAAATACATTATACAGCCTTTATGATGAAAAAGCAAAAAATAGTAACTAAGAAAACCTAGTAAGCTATGTGAGGCGCTAAAGTAAAATATTTAAGCTGGTTTGTAATCAAGCAAAAGCCATTATATTTAAGGAACAAACTAAAAGCTGCAACAAATAAGATTAAAACAATATGGTCCATTATTAAAACAGAAACAGGTAAAAATGCGTATCATGACCAATATACACAGTTATTGATTGATAATATCAATTATAAAAATACGTTCCAAATAAATTTGCAGAATATTTCAAGAATATACCATTTGAAACTACAAAATCTCTGGGATCATGTAACTTGAAAGCCAATAAAATGCTCGTCAATAATGTAGCTTGCACTATAAGTAGTTTTCAATTTGTCGAGATATCTGCCCACACCATAATAAAAACGTTTAATCTATTAAAACTAAAAAAAGCTGAAGATATCTGGGGATTATCAATAAACGTAGTCAAATCAGTAATTGTAACATTAGCCCCATATCTTACACATATTTTCAACGCCTGTTTGAGGCAAAATATTTTTCCAGATGGTGTGAAATGCAGCAGAGTCCTTCCTTTATATAAAAAAGGCAGTAAAAATGAACCCGGAAAATACAGGCCAACTTCTTTGCTTCCATGTCTCAGTAAGTATTTGAAAAAAATATTTTAAATCAACTAGAAGATTTCTTTAGGACGAATAAATTGCTTTGCAACTATCAATTTGGATTCACAAAGGGCTGTTCCACGGTCGATGCTACCGCCGTATTTGTCGAAAGTGTTTACAAGGCATGGGAAAGTAGAAATGACATTTTGGGAATTTTTCGTGACTTGACAAAGGCGTTCGACTGTGTGAACCACGACATTCTACTAAATAAATTATTTTTTTATGGTGTACAAGGGGGAGCTTTAAGTCTCATGCGATCATATCTGTCGGACAGATCGGACAGATTCAAAACTACAGTGGGGACCACAAATTGAAACGCTTGCTGGTAGGCTTAGTTCCGCTGCATATGCAGTTCGTGCGATACGGTGGCTTACTGATGAAGCTACAGCTAGACTAGTTTATTTCAGTTACTTCCATAGTGTTATGTCATACGGCATCATTCTCTGGGGGAAAGCAGCTGATATTGGTAAAATATTTGTAATTCAAAAAAGGGCAATACGTGCCATTTATAAAATGAAACCACGAGAATCTTTGAGAGAAATATTCAAAGAAATTAATATTCTCACAATAGCTTCACAATATATATATGAAAATTTGTTATATACACATAAAAATAGAGATGGGATTCAGCAAAATAGTGACCTTCATAAAATGAACACTAGGAATAAACATAAATTATACATCCCTAGGTTTCGACTAGAAAAAGTTAATAAGTCATTTATGGGGAACACGGTGCGCTTCTATAATAAGCTTCCTGAAAATGCTACTAAACTACCTATTAAGAAATTTAAAGCATACATTAAAGGTAGTCTTTTGAAGAAAGCTTATTATAATATAGATGACTATATTATTGATAAGAATGCATGGCCTCATGTCGCTCTGCCGTCAGACAGTTAACCGACACACTTGAAATGTATAAACTCTCTTGTATTTGTATTTCGTAGTTAAGGTAGTTATAAGATGGATCATTATAAAAAAGCGCTAGGACCAAGACGAGTTTCTTGCCAATTCTTCTCGAGCTTGGGTTAGGATGAATTGGCACCTAAATTCACCTAGTATGTAAGACGTTTCAAAGTGATCCTTGTGATTGTATTGAATAAATCATCTTTTGACTTTGACTTTGACTTTTTTGATCAATTATGGTGGATATAAATGGTGTGCTCTCAGATGTAACAGACTCTATGATTGGTGTTCCTCAAGGGTCTATACTGGGTCTGTTTCTTTTTTTGGTGTACATAAATGACCTTCCATTCTATGCCCAAAAGTTTGCACAGGTTGTTCTATTTGCGGATGATAGATCCTTATTATTCAATATAGGAAAGGAGACAAATTATGAAGAGATAAACCATTCACTAAACAATGTTTATGAATGGTTTAATACTAATAACCTAGCATTGAATGCCCTTAAAACTAAATGTGTTAGGTTTTCGCTAGCAAGAAACAGATTATTTACTCCAATCAATATTGCTGGCCAAGATTTGAGCTATTCAGACTGTACCAAATTTCTTGATTTGACACTTGATGGTAAACTTCAATGGGGGCGTCATATTTTGGAACTAGCGAGCAAACTGAGCTCAGCTACCTTTGCTGTTTTTGAAATAAGACAGTTGACCGATTCTGCCACAGCTAAAATTATATATTTTAGTTATTTTCACTCCCTCATGTCATAATGGACTGCTTTTATGGGGAAATGCGGCTGAAGCGAATTGCATATTTCATATTGCAAAAGAGGGCTGTGAGGGCTATTTATGGACTAGGGCCTAGGGTCTCACTAAGAGAGAAATTTAAAGATATCGGCATTTTGACTATGCCTAGCCAGTACATCCTGTCCAATTTAATGTACGCGCGTAAACATGCCCATCATTCTGTAAAACATAGCAATATTCATTTTCATAGGTATCCAACAAGGAACAAAGACAACTTTATCTTGCCTTCAACACGCTTAGCTAAAACCAATAAGTCTCTTTGTGTTAACAGTATTCGTTATTATAATATACTACCGGAATGTATAACTAGATTAGATGACAAAAACTTTAAAAACAAGTTGAAGCAAATGCTGATACAAAAGGCCTATTACAGATCTGATGAGTTCATATCAGATAGGATGTACTGGCAGAGTGTATCTGTTGCTGTTGATGAAATGTCTCACAATCACAACTGTCTTGCTTAGAATTAAAATGTAGCATAATATGTATACCTATTGTACAAAATATTGATAATTGATTATAAACCCACCAACTTTGTGTTTGGTACTAAGTTGACATGTAATTTATTTGAAATTGTAATACTTACTTTGATAAGTCAAATTTATATATTTTACTTATTTTGATTGTATTGACATAGTATTATAGTAGCTTTGTATTCTATTGTATTGACATTTTATTTTATTTTTATTGTATTGATATTGTATTGTATCGACATTCAAAGGTGTACTTTTGTGCCTATTTGATGAAATAAATTGAATTGAATTCGACTCGGCATCCGTAACAAAATTAGCAAGGATCATACAAAAAAGTTAAGTCTAGAAAATTTTTACTTCTTGATAATTGATACTTCTTCAACTGCGGTAACTATTAGGTTCAATAGGCATGTAAGAAGACAATTCAAAATTTTCCAAGTGATTTTATTAAATAAATATTATGGTTTTGACTACCATATCAGCTGTTCATTTTCCCATTTTCATAGTGCCTACCAACTTAATACCAATGGTCTGTAAAATACCTATACCAGGTTGCCAGGAAGAGATCGCTCTCAAGCGATATGGCCGCCCATTGTACCACTTAAATATTACTACCATGTTTAAATTGTTATTTTGTATTTTTATTTTTAAGGTGTACAAGTTATATTCTATTCTATATAAAAGTTATATTCTATTCTATTCTTTTCTATTCTATACCCTACCCTTGCCATATACCCGTTTACCATACCATATACCTATAACCTACCCGTGCCATATACCCATTTACCATACCATATACCTAAACCCTACCCGTGCCATAAACCTGTTTACCATACCATATAGGTATATTGCTTAGACCTTAACTTTGATTCTTTGATTTTTTTATATGACTTGGCAAGCTTAAAGTAGGTACCAACAATTAACGAACTAACCAAGTTATTTTATACTAAACTATTTAAAGTATGAACTCTATTTTCTACTAGCCGTAATTAGATAACTACTTATAGATAAAAAGGTATTCAGTTCACTGACTGCAGGCAAAGAGGCCAAAAGGCTGGCAACGTTAGCCAATATGTTACTTGGATATTTTTTTGACACGCCAATGTTACGCAATGTAACGATATGGTAAAATAGATGAATTATTTAAATCCAGCAGCAGTAACACGACGCGACGCTTGCAATCAGCATTGTAATACTGTCTGTTTAACCGCAACATACATCCTTGCACAGCGGATCGACATCTCCCACTCTCATCGTCACTGCAAATATTTATCGGAAATATAGTTCGCTCTGCGACCTGCGGAAATATAATGGTCTCAGCTCAGTCCGGTTCAGAATGCGGGACAGTACCTACAAATACAGTTTTATCAACATGTTCAGCCAAAACGAATTTGATATCTGTGGGTTTAGATGACGAACCCTTTTTAGGGTTACGAAGTCCTACCGTTTGTCTTTCTCTCTCTCTCTCTCTCTGTTTGTATGTATGTCTACCCCTAACCAGAACTATAAGTTCTATTATAATAACATTTTGCATGGTAATACACATTAATGGCCCTACAAAGTTATGAAATAATAGCTTTGACTTTGACTTTAAAAATTTAACAAAAAATGTGTTTACATGTAAACTAAGGTATTTTTTATTACACTATTCCGTCATGTTGCGTATCGTAACATA
This sequence comes from Lampropteryx suffumata, assembly GCA_948098915.1. NCBI lineage: Eukaryota > Metazoa > Arthropoda > Insecta > Lepidoptera > Geometridae > Lampropteryx > Lampropteryx suffumata. Next base: position 21,028,347 of record OX402546.1, read on the forward strand.
TGTCTTTCAAGTTATTTGGAGGTTTCTTTTTCTCAGTTTTTTGATACTTATCCTTTTGATAAATATAAAGCTTTGAAGTCGTCCATTAGTAGTTGTTATCCGACAGACATGGGAAGTTGGGAAGTGTTAGGTTACATTCACATACATTCACGGTGTTAGGTTACATTCACATGCGCTTAATTTATTATATATCTAAAGTGTTTATAATAAGAAAAATCTCCATGATTTTTCTGCACCTATTGGAATGTTGATATTGAATACGATTATCCTGGATTCAATGAGCCTTGTGACCCATCCCGCCTCCGCCGCCCCTTTCTGCTACCGGCTCCAACTCGCATACCTCAGCAGCGAGTGTTTGATTAAGCAGTAGCACACACTGACTTACATTTTAACTATAAATAAATAATAAACCTCAGTGCATAAGCTGTGCTTTCCAACTAATAAAAAGTGTAGCCTACTTAGTGCTTTCGAGTGGGATAAAAAAACATCTTGCACCGAGAGTTTGTATCGGATCTAAACCGTTTTGGTACCTATGAATCGAGTGTCGATCGTTTTGTTAAAACAACTACGAGTACATTGGACGCAATTCAGACCTTTCTTAAGGAGGCTTGAAATAGACACGCACATGTAATAGCAATTCGGGTTTTAAATATTTCATATAGCTAGTATATAAAACCGCTGATTTGCAAATCTTGTCGGCTTGGCAACACTCATTTTAAACTTACTTAGAAAACGCGAGCTCCTACGGGAGAGGGAGGGAGAGGGAGGGAGAGGGAGGGAGAGGGAGGGAGAGGGAGGGAGAGGTTCTTAATGAAAGCAAGATTCCGCCGAACTTTTTTTAATATGCCTGAAAGGAGTAGAGGATGGAGAGGAGGAGAAATCTGAGGAAGCAATTTTAAATTTCAACTGAGTAGGTAAGCGTATGGCACTAAATAATCCTTGGAATCAAATCAAACATTTCTCATATAACGTTATTGATAAATTCCATAGCAACAAAGCGCGAACACGAACCCGTCAGAGATTTCCGCAGTTTTGGCATACCTAGAAGACGATCAAACAAAATACTCCTCTCGTCATGGGACACATGGATATTGTATCTACAGATAATAGCGATAGTAGCATTCGGCGACAATTTTTATATATTTTTTTAAATAAATAATGCCGGACATTAAACAACATAATCTGGCCCCAAAGGCATGCAAATTTATTATATTTATTTACAAGTAACTCAATCGTTCAACAACTCAGTGATATTGTAATAACTATTTTCCACAAGAAGTGCCTTAAGCTGATTTAAAAAAACTCGACAATTGATTATCATCAATCAATATATCTTGTTATAAACTTTAGGAAACATACAGAAAACACTATTTATGCATTAGCGCTGTATTCGATTATACAAGGCAAAATTGTTTCTGCCACGTATTTAAATTATTAATGGCATGAATTTATCAAATTTGTTCATGTTATGTTTTGCAAATAAGGCCATTCAAATATGTATAAGCTAGGTAATGTCAAAATGTTATACAAAGTGCCATACTTGAAACTATTTAAAGAGTGGCTAGGCTGTCAGTATTTTTATATTAAATACTGGCTGACCCGGCAAACGTTGTTTTGCCTTATAAATTACTAGCTGTTGCCCACGACTTGGTACGCATTTTTTTGAATGGACTGTAGCTTAAATCTTTTCCTAGGATACAATTTATCTCCTTGCCAAACTATAAGTTTCAAATCAATCACACCCACCCACACCCATATGTTGCAAAACATAACATGAACAAATTTGATAAATTCATGACATTAATAATTTAAATACGTGGCAGAAACAAATTTTGCCTTGTAAAATCGAATACAGCGCTAATGCATAAATAGTGTTTTCTGTATGTTTCCTAAAGTTTATAACAAGATGTATGATAATCAATTGTCGAGTTTTTATATATAACATAAGAATGTAAAAGATCTTATACGCCTTTTTTGCGCAATAAAAACGTCCAGTTTGTTTGTACTGTTACCCCAGAAAATCAGGCCGTATCTCAATAATGAAGCAACGAGCCGTGGTACGCCGCGCCGCTACTCTTTATAAAATATAATGTAGTGCATAAGCAAAACTATTCATTTTTTTTATAAAACATAATAAGTGTGGATTATCCATGTCAAACCTATACCTATATAATATAGTCCGTAAAAAAATCAGAATCGTTAAATACTTAGTTCATTTTGATAATTAATATATTTTGAATTTATAATGCGTTGGTTAACATGCACTATTTTTGTTTTATTTAGATACATCAGAAGATTTTTAGCATTTAACCAGTCTACACTTTCTTTTAAGAGTAGTGTTAATATTATTTTCATAAATTGAGTCTTCTTTTTTTATTACAACTGTGCTGTCATCTGCAAATAGTACCATCGGATGACTCACTTGCTTAGGAAAATCATTAATGTAACACATAAAAAATAATGGCCCTAGAAGACTTGCAGATCATACAAACATTTGTCTCGCGGTGGGAATCGAACCCGCAACCTTCTGCGTCGCAGCCGGGCCTGGGTCTACTACCTCACAAAGGTCGTCATTGGAAGAATGCTGCCATTAGCGAGAGTCGCGTGACGTTCGCCGGCTGCCAGCGCCCCGCCCGCAGTCGGGGACTGATAATAACACATATTAATTTAGGCGAATGTTTGCATAGTTTGATGTTTGTTACCAATTCCGTTGAATTAATACTTATATAAATAGACTAGTTTTTTCGTGTAGCGCGAGTTGCAAGAAACTCACTTCTTTGGTTGTGGCTGTCTCTATGAGAAACGTTTAAATATATATCCATATTGATTAACCTACTCTCTCATCATGTGTAATTTGGCCTACCTACTCTAATCTTTTTCTTTCTGTTTGTTTGTCTATGTTTGTAACCTTTTTCGTGTTGTGTGTCAAATAAAGCATTATTCTATTATATTCTATTCTATTCTATTTATTAGAAAAAAAACAAAGTTCTCTATCTTGGATTATGAAATGGGTCCTATTTTTTATTTTTCTCTATGACTAACGATAAAATTGATATCAAATCGTTTATAAAAAAAAACAATATCCGTCATTTTTAATTTTACACACTATTATACCCCCTAAACTTATCTAGAATGATTAATTAAAACGCCTTAGATTGCATTAATAAATAATTGTGTGATTCACTACTTACTGCTGAAATACCACTACATCTGGCGCGTAATGGCAGCAGCGTGCGACACTGCCAAGTTTTGCCTGTCAAAGAATAAATAATGCTAAATAACTTTTTTTTCTAGTGTCGTCAGTGGAAACTTATTTAAACCTGTTTCAATCATTTAATTTAATATTAAAATAATGTTGGATTAAGATTTTCTTACTAATTTATGCGAATGGGAAATGGGATTTCATAGTTTTTACCCATACAAACAAAGTCGAGGAGCGTTCAAATTTCAAACAGCACCATCTAGCCCCAAACTAAGTGAAGCTTGTATTATGGTAACCAGATGGATGAACATTTAAATAAATGGTTTTCGATCCAAATGATTACATTGCCTAACTACTTTTGGACATCAAGACAGAAAAAACATCTATGTTCAATTTACATCACCCAAAAATTCGCTCTGGATGGCGATCGAACCTGAAACCCATGGTGGAGAACTAACCTAGGGTAGGTTAGTTCTCCACCATTCAAGTTGTGCGGAAAGTCAATGACGGGCTGACTTCGAGGCCGCAAAGGTACACAGACTGCGTAGATATAGTACAGTAGGTACTAGCAACGGATCTAGGCTTATGTGAAGCTAGCCTCGCCGATGGCCGTCTCTTACGAACTAGGAGTGCCTGATGTTCATTTGAGCCTAGATTCATTGTCAGTACTGTACTGTACTGTACCCAACACAAGAAGTATGTGACTTATATCTACTCTTTTAATTGTAGTCAACATTCCGTTTGAGAAAGTGAAATGTATGGAGTGGGTTGTGACCGCGGGCTGGATCCGGCGGCGCTAGCTCGGCGTGGTGCAGGTACTATTTTGCTGAACAGAGGTTGTTTTGAACGTGACCGTTACCTTCTCATGACAGAGGCTCACCGCGTTTCCATCCTAGTAACTGCTGCACGATCTTTGGCAGGTGCAATTAGACTCGCATCACGACGCGACAAGATGTCACGTACCTAGAGGCTGTCGGCGGCGTCGGAGCCAGCCGCAGGAGCCTGGCGTGCACTCGTGCAGATCTTTTCTAAACGTGGATAAATGAAACTTCGATCAGGAAGGTAGTGTGACTGTCCTGACTAACCTGACCATCTTGCATGTTCCATACAAGTCAAAATGCACAGAGTATCTTGGGTAGGTTAGGCATCAAGTAATTTAATAGTGTAACGGAATAAAGACGCAATAAATTGAAGTTGCTGGTCCTTTGTTAGTCAGTGCGCCCTATAAGGGCGAGGCCCGCTCGACTCGTGCGCAGCGAACAAAGCGCTCATCATCACCGTTCACGGACGTCACTGATTAACCGATTCATTGTTTGCTAAGTAAGTACTTACTTAAAATGAACTGACGCTGCTAAATGACTGCAAAGATAAAATAAATAAGTAGCTACTCATATACTTATACTTATAAATAAATAAAATTAAATGCTTCGGCGATTTCTGTAAACGTTTCGCATCGCGCGCTGCTGTGTGTACGTTTCTCTCGACACTGGCGCGTTCCGTTCCATATCGCTGGCGCTCGGTCGCGTCGCGTCGCGTTGCGCCGCGTTGCGCGTCAGTCGGCGTGTCGTCGGCTTAGATGAAATGAAATATGTAATCATCGTTATCATTATTTAGCCCGTTTTCACCCACCGCTGGGTAGGGCTCTTTACTGACCTTCTATCCGGTCCCGTAAGGTGCATAATGCAGTGCAGCATATGCAGTTTCCAACTAGCTACCGAACCTACCGAACTTATCTGAATGAAATTAAGTAAGTATAGTCAGTAGGTATATGCAATACAGCATAACATTACGATTACGATTAGCCCATTGTGTCCTACTGCTGGGCAAACACCTACCCGTGATCTCTCCAGACATCTCGATTTTGAGCCAATTGGACCCGAGCTCTGTCAAAGGTGTCGAGATCATCTCGCCATTTCTTCTTATTTCATCATATTTACACCAAAACATTACAAAGTTTTATTGATATATAAAAAACCATTCAATGAGAATAAGAGCAAAGCTCCTTATATGTATTAGACAGTGTAGCTCGCACAAAGCACAGATCATTTTGAGCGAATCGATCCTCAATTGATCGAAGTGACTACTCACTAAAAACTGTCAAAAACATGTAAAAGCACTTGTGTTGAAATGATTTTTGTGTAAGAACCTAGTAGGTAGCTATTGGTCGGTAATCGGTATACCATACCTGCCTACGTGCCGCACCATTTAAAAGACCAAGAAAAGCTTGCATGTCGTTACACAGGGGAGCACGGCTTTCACAGGTTTCACTTTGGTTGTTCGTGGAACTCTTATGTATTTATATTGATTTAGTCATAGATTGTAAGAGACACCAACCTACCTAGTCACCTAACTATAAGTATAACATCATACAAATATAAATAACATAATATTGAACAGGAAAGAAATGACATAGTACTAACGATAAACGGTATAGAATAGCATACAAATAGGGGAGTATAGTATCATACGAAATGATCTTCCATAGCCGATGATAGAAGAGTTCAGTTTCATCTATGCCAGCTAGCAACGGTTTACTTAGAAGTAGAAAAAATAATTAGTTTTAATGTGATTCTGATATGATTCATGTTTGCAATATGTTTAAGAGGGAGATTGATTTTATTACAACACTTAGTGGCGACATAGCGGAAACTGTCCTCAAAATCTTCAGACCTATTACACATGTGTTGCCAATATAACAAAAAGACCAGCCCATTACTGATCACTGAGCCACAGAAACAGCATAACATTATCATCATCAACGATTAACTGGATAAAAGAATTGCAAGATGCAGATGCTTTCTTCAGGACATTTTAAGTTGCTTAGCTTTGTTTATTGCCTCAGTTCTGGCAAATAATCAGGGACCATAAACGGAGTCCGCGCTATTTGACTTTAAAAGGACTAGTGATGCAGTCAGATTTATATGTAGGTATATAAATAATAAGGCAGTTACGGAATCGATGTAAAATGAGGTTGCTGTTTTAATTATATAATGATGCGTTTTTAATATCTCCAATTCCCAAGGTTTGCTGAAAGAGAACTCTCTTTAGGGTTAAACTCGCCTGTGTACATGCCATTATTGATTAAGTTTAGATTATGTTTTTTTTGTGTACAATAAAGAATAAAGAATAAAGAATGCATTATAATGGTGAAATTATAAGGATAATAAACAAGGCTAATAATATAAAAAAATATAAATATAATAAAAGTACAGTTTACTATTTACATGGGATTGAATTTGTTTGAGATCTAACTACTTATTGTCCTTACTTACCTCGGAAGCCTTTCTGTGCGTTGTCTGTCTCGTGCTTGGTCGATTGATGCCTGTACAACCTTCAGACAGCTGTATATCTAGAATCCGTAGTTAAGTTATTCAGAGAAACAACGAGGGCTTCGTATTACAACTCGATTTGAAAACATTATCATAATACAACGATAAAAAGAGTTTCATCTGCACACAGACCATTTTCCATCAATGCAAGGCAACCTCCTCAGCACACAATATTTCTCGCTCTCCTCCAACGCGTCTCACGCTGTCACACCTCTTAATGTTAATTTATTTTAATATATTAATAAATTAGGGTTAGGTAATATCTAATGCACGTCAACTGCGGTACAAACTTTCCAGCTAGTTATTATTGTATAGCAATGCGCGCACGCATTCTAATGAGGTTATTAGTTTTAACGTGTTTTAACTAAATAAAACATCTAGCAACAGCACTTATCTATCAGCAAGCACCAATTTATTCGAGTTAATTCATTGTATACTTACTTGAACACCTACATTAGATATTGTAATGCTGTTTCTATACATAGGTAAGTAGTTGCTTATGCTTACTAATGATGCTTGATATTATTATCGAGTCTCAGAGCAAGTTTGCAAATTATCAACCTTCTTTTGTTGTGAGTCACGTTGTTTTGGAACCGGACTTTCCTTGTCAGTTGGCTGCCTCAGCGTTTCGTAACTGTAACCTACCTACCTATAGGTACCACGTCGCGCCGCATCGGCAGGTCGGCAGCGGACGCGGCGCGCGGAGCGCGGCGTCAGCGGCGTCGGTCGGTCGTGCTACTTGCTTGACACACATTCTGCATTTCGATTTCACCTTCAAGGCCCATGCATTGAGTTTACAACTCTACGATGTTTTACGATGAACGTCAATGGACCCGAAATGAAAAATATTCGATTATACTCGGTAAGGTAGGTTTATGGAGGTTGATATTTAGGTACTTACATAATGGCCTCAATTCTGTTGGCACCAACCTAACTAATTTTAGCTAAAATTAGGTTTTGAACTGTCAAATTAACATTTGGTATTCTGCTGCTACCAACTTATCCTAATTTAATTTTATCTAACTTAATTAAGCGTTCCTAATTTAGTTAGATGGTACCAACCGAATAGGTTTTACAAATGCTATGACTAATTAAATATATTTTAGACAATTCCTAATTTTAGAAATGAACCAACCGAATTGCCACCAATATCTCTTTCTATCCACTCAGTGATGGAGTCGGTTGGACTGTTTTAAAGGAGTATTAGGTACCTAGGTATATGAGTTGACTGGGCTATGGGCTTATGGAATTTACATCCAAAAAAACCAATGGACAAGTGTCGAGATCTTTTTGCTAGTGTAGCACACAGCACTGTTAGGTAAGTAAGTACCTACACAGAATATATATTTAATGTTTTTAAATGCTTATCTCTTTTAACTTTGTGTGTTAACTTTTATCTATGTGTTATTTCCTTTTTTAATCAATATAGTTGTCTTCTTTTTTTGGATGTGTGCGTATGCAGTAAATAAACAAAATGTCTATGTCTATCTCTATGTTATAAATTTTGAGCGAGTCACCTCGATCGATCGAAGTGACTCACCTCGATTGAGAAACTGCCAAAAACTCAATACGATTCCACCCTAAGTTTCCTTGACAAGGTACACTAGATATGTTATGTACTAATATGCTATGCTTTCTTCTGTACTTATCATACCTAGTTACATTAGGTACCTTCAGTTTAGTACTCAATTCTCTTAAATGCTAATAGATAACCGCACATCCTCGCCTTAAGTCTACGTTACGGCTTCCAAAAATACCTAAGTTCTTTAGAGACTACGAACAAGCCCAGTTTTGTCTTATAGTGTGTAGGTAGGCATGCAACGTGGCCTGCCCGCGCACTGCACTGCACATGCAATTGGTGGCGCGAGCTTTGGCGCGGCCGGGTTAACGTGCCATGCCACCACAGCCTGTCCAGGTGTTGCCCAGTACTGCCTACAGACGTTTAGCGTTCCACTTCAAGGCTACATCTTGTGGGTTGTTCAATGATTTTGAATGTAAGTAGATGTAAGTACTTACTACAAGTGAGTATTGAATAGTACTCATACGAGTACCTACCTACTTAAAATAATGAAATGAATGGAATAAGTTCTTGACGCTACATTTTCATTATAAACGGGACCACGATTTGTGGGTTTTTCTTATTCTCGATATTTCGGCACAGTTGCATGCGCGTTAATCACGGGAGAAACATTTATTTATATGCACACACAAAGAAATAAAAGTAGATAGGTACTTAATTAACTTGATGCTATGAAACAGAATACCCTCTATCTATAGCCATAGATTTAGTAAGATAGATTGGACTTGGAGACGTGCTGCATGCCGGTGCCGATGAGGGCAATTCCACTCCAAACACATTTAATACTAGTGTGCGTGAGAGACAAGCAGTGTTGCGCCGCTGCCGGCCTCAACTTCGATTATCGATACAAATTGCAATTTTGTCTTTATGTCTCACACTGAGGTTTGACGCAGATGTATAATAATCTATCTTATACTTTTAAACGAGCAATTCTTGTTCTTCTGAATCTCTGAAACGGCTCCAGGGGGTTTCGGATGCGATAAATCGATCTAGCTAGGTTTCACTTTTAAAAAACGTTGTTTTATCCGTGTTTTATACCTAGCCAAGCTCGGTCATCCGGGCACTATTTAATAATACAGCGAAACCAACTTATCTGTTCAGGTGGACAACATTCTACACGAACTTGTGGAAACAAGTTCGTGTAGTACTCAGTACATTTACTTTTTTAGCAACACTAACCCTTGCCCCATACTCTACTCATAAGTTGTTCGTACTCTAAAGTGATACCCAAATGTTTGAGGGAGAAAAAATTCAACTACTAAAATACAAAACATGTTAGATTCTTATTTTCTTCCAAAGATCAGTTAGTAACTTTTTTAAAGTAATGAAACAATAAACATAGTTTCTCTAATGAAAATGACTGACTCAGAGACAGACAACGCACAGACTAAACCGTTAGTCGTAGAGACTTGAAATTTAAAGGGTATATCTGTCCTAGTCCGTGGATGTGTACTACGACGAACATGCTGATATATTTACAGTAAAAACATGCAAAACAAAAAATTGTGCTAGATTTGTCGACTGGGCTTCACCGGGTATTTATGAAGTAGGAATACATTGTTTGAATTATATGCTACCAGAGAGACAATGTTAGATGATCCAGTTTTTATCTTATATGTTAGGAATTACTCAAAAGTCTCAAAAAAGTTTGTCATGCGGCTAAGTCACTGTTTTTGAGAAAAATAATAGAAAATTTAACAAATAAAATAAAAGCAACTTGGAAATTAATTAATAATGAAACAGGTAAATCAAGGGCTCGCAATAAACAGTTCAAATTAAATATAAATGGTACAATTTTGACTTTAGTCAAAATTGTACCATTTATTAACCATTTATTATTAACAAGATGTTGCGAATGCATTTGATAGTTTATTCTCAGATATACCAAAAATAGTGACCAAATCGTTAAACTCTTCGGCCTCCAGAGCTTCCGTTCTATTAGAATCTAGTGTTGCAAAATGTAAGAATGAGTTTAGTATTAGCTACATTAAGGAGGCTAGTATTGTAAAAGCATTCAAGTTAATTAATATAAAAAATACAGAAGATATTTGGGGAATGTCTACAAAGGTGCTGGGTGTCATTATATTAGATATTGTCCCACGTTTAGCTTATATTTTTAATAGATGTATCGACGAGGAAGTTTTTCCCGATCTCATGAAACACAGTAAACTCATTCCTATGTTTAAGTCTGGAAGTGAAAGTGATCTCGCTATTATAGACGGATATATTACCTGCTTTAAGTAAAGACTTGGAAAAAATAATTCTTAATCTGTTATTATACCACTTTAACGTTAACGGCCCGCTACATAGTAATCAATACGGATTTACTAAAGCTCTTAAAGCATATATTTGAGGCCTGGGAGAAGTCATAGGATGCAGTTGGGGTATTCTTCGATCTATCTAAGGCCTTTGACTATGTGAGTCATGCAACCCTAATCACAAAGTTAAAATATTATGGCATTAAAAACCGGGCGATTGACCTCATACAGTCGTATCTATCCAATAGAGTCCAGAAAGTAGACGTGGGTGGTGAGAGGTCTTTGGGATCAATTATTGATATAGGGGTACCTCAGGGATCGATACTAGGCCCTTTTTTATTCCTAGTATACGTTAACGATTTACCTTTTTTTGTAAAAAATAATAAATAAATAAATAATCCCGGACATTTCACACAGCATCATCTAGCCCCAAAGTAAGCAGAACTTGTGTTATGGGTACCACATGACTGATATACTACTTATATACTTTTTTTTTTGTAAATACATACATATTATACATAGAAACACCCAGACCCGAAACAAATACTTGCAGATCATACAAACATTTGTCCCGCGGCGGGAATCGAACCCGCAACCTTCTGCGCCTCAGGCAGTCTTTCGCCCACAGCGCCACAGAGGTCGTCAAAATATATGTGATATAGTTTTATTTGCAGACGATACGTCTTTAATTTTTAAAGTTGATAGAGGTAAAACCAGTATTTGCGATAACGTAAATAATCTTTTGCTTAATTCCAAAAAAACTAAATGTATCAAATTCACTTTGCCAAATGTTATTCATAGCCCGTCCAACATTGAAATAAATGGAGAGGCAATGAATCTTGTAAATTCCACAATCTTCCTAGGTCTTAATATTGATGCAAAACTACAGTGGGGACCACAAATTGAAACGCTTGCTGGAAGGCTTAGTTCCGCTGCATATGTTGTTCGTTCGGTGGCTTACTGATGAAGCTACAGCTAGACTAGTTTATTTCAGTTACTTCCATAGTGTTATGTCATACGGCATCATTCTCTGGGGGAAAGCAGCTGATATTAGTAAAATATTTGTAATTCAAAAAAGGGCAATACGTATCATTTATAAAATGAAAACACGAGAATCTTTGAGAGAAATATTCAAAGAAATTAATATTCTCACAATAGCTTCACAATATATATATGAAAATTTGTTATATACACATAAAAATGGAGATGGGATTAAGCAAAATAGTGACCTTCATAAAATCAATACTAGGAATAAACATAAATTATACATCCCTAGGTTTCGACTAGAAAAAGTTAATAAGTCATTTATGGGGACCACGGTGCGCTTCTATAATAAGCTTCCTGAAAATGCTACTAAACTACCTATTAATAAATTTAAAGCATACATTAAAGGTAGTCTTTTGAAGAAAGATTATTATAATATAGATGACTATTATTATTGATAAGAATGCATGGCCTCATGTCGCTCTGCCGTCAGACAGTTAACCGACACACTAAAAAATGTATAAGCTCTCTTGTATTAGTATTTCGTAGTTAAGGTAGTTATAAGATGGATCATATAAAAAAGCGCTAGGACCAAGACGAGTTTCTTGCCAATTCTTTTCGAGCTTGGGTTAGGATGAATTGGCACCTAAATTCATCTAGTATGTAAGACGTTTCAAAGTGATCCTTGTGATTGTATTGAATAAAGTATCTTTTGACATTGACTTTGATTTTGATTTTTATTAAGGATTTTTAAAAATGGGTGAAAACGTTAACCCTTTCAAGGATAAAGGACAAACGTTTTCAAAGTTTGATGAAGGAGTAGGTATAGGGCGATGGCTAATGGAACGTTCCGGCGGACAACAATATAAATACTGAGATTTTATAAAAATAAGTAGGCTTTGTTTCATTCATGACTGATACCAGGCTAATACAGGCTAATACAGGCTAATAGCGTGTACATGAACGGTCTCGTTCTAATATACGTGTATACGATCCTCGGAGGACGACATTTTTTGTTTTACCATGTTCTGGTAGGTCATAGTCGTGTTTACTTTCTTAATATCCGTTCATCCACTGATTCACGAGCGCCATAACCTTTTTAGGGTTCCGAAATCCCACAAATTGTCATGTCATGCCTTGTCTGTCTGTCTGTCTATCTGCCTGTCCGCTCCTAATCGGAGCTCTAACTCCAGCCGCTCTAAAATTTCCACGTAGTGGGCCCTACTAAGTTATGTAATAAAAACTAGAAAAATGTTTTTTTAGGGGTAACCTCCCCTATGTGTACAGTAGTGATGTTTTTAATTTTTATTTTACTACTTCATCATATACCATATCGTCATTTTGGATAGAGGCCCATGTCACCCTACCGACTTGACCGTTGTTTGAGGCACTTGAATGTCGAAGTACGTAGTAGCAAATATGCAGAAATTATAAGGAAAATTATCCCGGGTGGTGCATTAGATTATGTACGATACGAGTCACATTCTGATTTGTTAAAAATATAAAACATCAAAAATATATAAAAGCTCCATACTTAATTATTTAATTGCCTTAGCAGTTGCATAACGGGTATGATTATAATGTATACCCAGTCAGGTCAGCCTGCGAGCACGGTTATTGCAACAAAACCGAGACGTGATGTTGTTAAATAAAAAATATTTGACTGTGACTTTTGTTAAATAAATTATTGTACTAATAAGTATACTGTGCCGTAATTAATTGTAATAATATGATTATTTTTGTATTTATTCATTGTACAAAATCCACAACTCTTAAAATAGTATACACAAAACTTCAATTTATAACTGGCAGCCAATAACGGATTTACATTATAACTTACTTATATAGTAAGTAGGTAAGTGCCTAGTGTAAGTATTTTCAATATTATTAATCTCAGCTGTTTGCCCCTAAAGCAGATTCCCAAAATGTATGGTTCAACCTTTACTTGCCGGCTACCGAAGATCTTTTACCCTACCACCATTCAAATTATAATGTTAAATAAACAGAAAGGATGTTATGACACAGAGGTGCCTGCTGTGGGTAAATGTGGGTTCATTATTTAGATATATAGATAGAAAACAACAACAACATTACAAAGGAGTCGGTAAGTTTACGTTTGTAATATGAGTGAGCCGGTTTATCAGATAACAATATGAGTCAACGTCGTAAAGTAAGTAATCGTAAAACCCCTCATGTCGCCAGTCGCCAATCGCCATCGCCACAGAGCACCCAGACGGCAACACTCACTCACACTCACGAGGGCCACAAGGTGTTCACACTCCGTGCACACCCTGCGCTCTGCACCCTGTGCCCTGCGCCATACTTAATGCCTGACAAATATATTTATCATTAAGTTACAAATACATGCAAAATAATGATTAAGAAATATATGTATTACTGCTGAATAGAAATCTATATTTTAAATGTACCTACAACTATACCATGTCTCTGTCTGTATGTCTGTAGCCATCAAAATGATTTATTTGATTTGAGGTTAAAAATGTTTTATTATTTTCTCGAAAACTAAGAATAACCTAATGTTACTAATGTTATTAGTGGTAAATATGTAATCAGAAAGCAACCTCTACCAAATGTGAGTCTTTTCACCCTCCAATTCGTGCGACGCACTACTAAAGTCAAGCTAAGAGTTTCGACATTCCATTTCTTGTGACCATTGTGAGTGACCATGTGTTTTTTTAACTCAATCATAAGTGCTTTGTGTTGGATACCTAGGAGGTAGTACCTAGAATAGGTACCTACTAATCGTGTAATGTGGTGTTTGTTATTGTCAATTTTCAAAATTTTATGGATCCGCCTAGAACAATACATTAAACGGTATGTAATCTTCATAAGTAGTTGCTTCTTTTACCATAAAGTTAAAAACATTGTTTTTCAAGAGACGAATAGGTAACTAGATTAGCCGCTGGATTACTAGGTAGTTACTAAATAAATATCTACTTAGTTTTGTGCTACAAACGAAACAACATGGCTTGTGTGAATACCGCAGTCAGTATGTAATGTAGGTACCTACGTCAAAAGATACTTACATACACCAACCTAGGTATCTAGCCTAGCCTAACAGACAATTTGAACTCACGCGAAACTAGGTAGGTAGGTATGTAGGTAGGTAACGCACTTAGAAACATTGTTGACAAAATAAGGGTTGTCAATTTTATTTCTTGAATGTTTTTGTATGGAAATCTGAAAATATGAATTCTTAGGATTTGTACTCCCACAACTGTTAATTTTCATGGTCGGAATCTCCTCGTTCAGGCTTAAAATACTAGTTCCTGAATTCCCTGTATGTAGTTAAATAATTTGTTGACCGTGAACCGAGGCTATTTTATTTTATGTTGAATTATAACAAATATAATTTTATTTATTTATTTATAATATAGTATTATAGAATTACACTTTGAGTTTTTCTTTTATATTTAAGCATAATTTTAATAGTTTTAAGGTGTTTTACTTTCCTTTAATTATGTTAAGTTTTTGCTGTCAATAAACAAATTTTAATTTTTAATTTAATGGTTTGCTGATTAATTACCTATATGTTTTAGACAGACGACGCGACGCTTGCTGCGGCCACCTCTAGGTAAATAAATTGTTATGCCACTTTGGAACCCGTTTTGGAACCCATTATGTACTTTACTATCAAAGCCGAAATAAGAAGCTATACTTCACCCCCAATTAGATTCATAGATTCATCCCTCGAGAGACCCTTCTGCGAGGAGAGGATTATAACAAATGAGATTTAATTTATACAAAAGGATTTCTATCCGGGAATTCCAACATAGCCTGCTAACATCGTTACCATTTTTGTGGGTAACAAAGTATTTAAGTAGGTACGCAGGCCTTCTTTGTCAAAGTATCAATTTCTTTGTTTAAGTGCCTACTTATGGGCTTTGTCTTGAAAACATCATACTGTTTCAGAGAAATGTCATCATCGACTTTACTCGCCGCGACCGGCGACGCTCTGTTTCTCTGCGACTCCATACTCCATCCATCATGTAGGGTAGGTACTTACTACTTTACCCAAATATTGGAATCCATACTAACATTATATGTAAATATGAAAGTGTATCTGTTTGTTTGTTTGCTACGTTACGTAGCATAAACGGTTCAACGAATCTCAATGAAATTTGGTAAAGATCTTTATTTTGATTGTACTTTTTAGGTTGCCGCGTGCGATGCGAAGCAACGAGTACATTACTTTAACATTATATTTAAGTTATTTTACAAACACTTTAACATTATTTTACTTTTACATAAAATGTTCGAGGTTGAAGCGATATTATAATGGCGTCGTTTTTTGTGGAGTTTGCAGAAAGTGATGAAACTTTGCTAAGTATTATTATTTTTTATTTCTTTTTTCTTTATTTATTAAGGTATTATTTCTTGGAAACTAACTTAGTACCTAGTAACTGTGATATAACAACGACCTCTGTGGTGCAGTGGGCCAAGGCCTGCATGCGACGCAGAAGATTGCAGGTTCGATTACCGTCGCGGGTCAAATGTTTGTGTGATCTGCAAGTATTTGTCTCTGCATTTTGATAAACACGGGCTTTACTCACATATTATTTTGTCGATGGAGGCACCGACACTGTTTCGATTCATCTATAAAATTACAACTTTAATATTGCACCCGTGCGAAGCCAGGGTAGGTCGCTAGTAACTAGGGGTGCAAGGTCGAGTAACCTCCTCGTGGTGCACCCTGTTAACACCGTGGGATACTTCTCTAGTACGCTGGTGAAGTATCGCACGGTGGCCAATAACCCGACACGGAGGATCTCTCCACGTGTCTCTCTGAATAACAGAGGGAATTGTGAGATGAGGCAGGGGGAGAGGACTGCTTAGGCGGTCTAGGGAGAGGCTTGTGGCCGAGGCTCGCAGAGCTCTGTCTTGTAAGGCACTCTGCCTTACAAGACAGAGCTCTGCGAGCCTCGAGTTCTGCAGGCGAGTTCTGCAGGCCATGTCCACAAGCAGTGAAGCGGGGACCTGCTTGGTGTGCATTCGCTTGTTGGAGAAGGACACTCGCAGTGTCTTTTTCTGACTTGCGGCCGCTCGGTATCCACACATAGGGCCGGGGAGAACCTTGGACCGAATTATCTTGGGGGCCTTTGACGTGCGGATTTAGGGCGTCCAATCGTTATTGGCCCTCCGGAGGGGCGGCGGCATATTGCTAGGATGTGTCGTCGCATTTACTCAGGTAGGCTAAGGAGGTTTTTCTCCTGGCCACAGTCCGGCCGCTCGGTATTCGCTGGGTCGTCAGACCTTAGTGGGACCGAGTGGCGGAAGGGATGGAGGCTTCCTCCGCGCGTCTCTTCAATGAGGGTGCAGTGGTTGAAGCGGGGACGCGCTTGGGGTGTATGTGCCTGGTATGTGATGTTTGGCAGAGGACTCTGCATTACCACTACTTTTGACCGGGCGGCGCCACACTGCGAGTGCGAGTGCGAGTCGTTAATACACCCAGCAGGATTATGAGATGGGATCTCCTTTGCCGACGTCCCGCCGAACGGTATACACAGTTTCTTTTAGATTCTTGCGGGACCGAGCGGCGCACTGGGTCTGTCCGTAGTCGGAGTGAGGGCTCCTGGCTATCCGTTCGTGGGCTCGGGGAATGCGGCAGTTAACGTGTGTGACGTGTTCTGCAGTGAGCACCGGGAGGGTGTGCGGGGGTGGCTTGCCACTCCTGGGATGGGCTGAGGCTGCAGCTCTTTGCGAGAGGGGCACCGGTGCGTTCCTATGGAGATCCCGGAGCCCCTTGAAATGCAATGGGGCTGGTCACCGGGGAGTTTTAGTGAGTGTTCTGTCGTTTTTTAGACAGCCAACCTTCTTCAAACTTAAATATTATCTCGGTTTTGATGTAACTTAGGGAAATGCTTCTTTTACATACTGACTGTGCCTAAGAAACTACAAAAACATCATAAATCGTTCACTCGCCGCAAATAACAATGCCACGCTCCATATACATTATTACCCTTTTGGCTTGTTTCTAAATGAAACGTATTTCGTGGAAATATAATAGAATTGTTAACATTAGCATTAATCCTCGTGTTGTTCTAGTGAAGCGACGGTATCCGGTGCTGGATTCCTCGAAGCACACTCGTTCACTCGAGTACCTGAGGAAGACGTGCCATTATTTTCCAGTTCTAGTAACAGGATCGTGGAAATGTTTTGTTAGGTATACTGCTGATGCGATGTAAGTACCTGCCTATTTGACAATTCTATCCGCTCCTGTTACCGACAGCGGGAACGTTTCTCGTGGCCATTATTCGGATGCTAGTGCCATTACTTGCATATATTTAAGAAAGAAAAAATCAATTGTATTCAATAAAACAAGGACCATTTTGAATCGTCATAATAATAAACTTACTTATCGACGACCTCTGTAGCGCAGTGGGCTAATGTCCAGCTAAGACGCGGGTTGCAGGTTGCGGGTTCGATTCCCGCCGCGGGACAAATGTTTGTATAAAAAAAAAGAGTATACATATAAGTAGTATATCAGTCATGTGGTACCCATAACACAAGCTCTGCTTACCTTGGGGCCAGATGATGCTGTGTGAAATGTCCGAGATTATTTATTTTAAAATTTATATATCTAGATGCCGGTTATTCCCAACCCCAGTTCAAGAAGAATCCGGCAAGAAAGTATTCTCGTCTTAACGCTCTATTATTCTGTCTGCGTGTTTCCGTGCTTCGGCCCTGGTCGCTATAACTATAATAAAAAGTTATACGTCACGTCGAAGGTTTCTGGACAGCCTATATTTCTCAACAGAGGTGAGCAGCTTAGATACTGAACTCGCAAAACTCTCGTACAGCCCCACTAGTGAGTACTAGTGAGTACTAGTGGCATGGACCTACCAAACACGTACAGTAGAGCTGTTTCTTCTAATAGCTACGTGATTAAATTCACATTACATAAGGTACAGTAAGTAGTAGGTACACATCCGTTTTACTGTTGCGCAATAAGGATTCTTGTGTCAAAGTACACATGAATGGATATCGTTTGACGTCACTGATACTATTGGATCGTTGATTATGGTAATTTTAAGAGACTAGGATCACTTAGTCGAGTCAGCAGCAAGCAACTCACTTGTTTTATAATTCGTTTTTTTAACTAGCATCCGCCAGCGGATTTGCACGTGTACCTAACCTATATAAAAAGTAACCTATTCTATTTTAGGCCACAGACTAAATCTAAATGATGTATGTAAATACGTTTAACCGTTACATCGTGGTTGAGCCACATACATACATAATTATATATTTATATGTTTATAAACATACAAACATACAAACAATCTCATTATTAGTGCACGATGTGATATAGGTACATTGTTTAATATAAACAGATCAATATTGGTGGACAATCTAAGTACTTATCTTACGCATTATTTATTTATTTATTTATTAACTAGTACGAACATGTCAGTAATACTAATTAAAATTTAAAAAAAAAACAATTATAAAACCTTAAATGATAATACAAGTTTAGAAGATGTGAAAGTTTAAACAAATTCAAGATTATTATAAATGTCATGTAAGATTCAATAACAATACAAAATAGTCAAAGACAAAAACATTAGAGAAAGATAAAATAATATTAACTTACTACCATTTGCCACTTACTACCTACTACTAACTTTACTACCATAAAGTAAGCATCTACACTCTCAAACAGACTTTTTACAGCACCTCAGGCATTCAGATAGAATCACCTTCCATCCGTCCGCAAATCACATTCAGGGTTCTCATTCAAGAGGGCATTCTGCGCAGAAAGAGTACGTGCAATGGGAGACTGTGCGTACGCAACCGTGCGAGAAGGTTTCCTGGAACAGCCGGTGCTTTCTGTTACTGCAATAGTTGTTGGGGTCGTAGAACCTCGCCAAGTCATCATGGAGATCGGGAGCATCGATGTTACCACGCAGAACCTTACACATGGTAATTAATTGATTGTTCGCCCTTCTAACTTCTAAACTGTTGTAGCATATGCAGCCCATAAGGAACCTTGTCGGGTACATGTAAGGGTAGTATCCATACAGGTGCTTGTAAAGAAAACGACGAAAAGCCTTTTTCGAAAAGCAAAGGACTTTTTCCAGCAAGAGGGTATACCTACGTGCTTTCGTATGGATGCCACACATACGAGCTAGCCTCTAGCTTAGGTACTTCGTACGAGAGCATTCGCAATAAAAGCCTCATTATAAAATGACGTAAGTAATACTTATATAAGACTTATAATAGACTTGTGTAGGTAATTAACTACCGTTAAATGCCCTCAAATAGTTGGATACATCAATATATTTCAATACCTAATAATATCCTCGATCAAAGTGACTCACCTCGATTGGAACTGTAAGAAAACTCATAATCAGCCCTAAGATGTAGGTATACACCTAGGTAAGTAGTAGGATCTGACTTGTTATGACTTACAAAAAGACTTGCGTAGAATCACCTAGGTATTGAATTGATGGAGTGACTCAAACTCAATCGTAATAATAGCATAGAACTAGAACTAGATACCAAAACAAGCAATGTTGTTATGAACAAGAATAATATTGATTGAACGGAGGTCCTTTACTAATTCAGATACCTTCATAGGTACCTACGTAAGTACCTGTAACTATCCTCTTACTCTATGAAGTACCTATGGGGTGTGAAGTTTGTAAGGTCAGTTTATTGGATGTTTTTCCAAAAGAAAATATAGAACTAGCTGGTACGTACAGTGTTGCAGGCCTCGAGATGATGAGATCCAGCTTCACAAACACAAACCACAAAACTCACAACACAACCATACTGTTCAATTACGTTATCATAGTTACAGTGTTAAATAATGATATGATCAAGGTGTCAATTTCAATTGGTAATTTTATTTTTATTTTATTTTATAACTTTTAAGAAAACTTACAGCTAGGTACATACAAAGACTTATACATACTTACTGAAAGTACATATATAGTTGATGGCCAATTACAAATTTCCACATATAAATTTACGTAAAGATTAATTAAAAACAATGAAAGTAAACGACTATTAAAATTCAGAATTTAGATTAAAAGTAACAAAAATATTAAACAAGTTAGTTCTTAATAAAAATAGATAGGTCCAGTGATATAATTAAAAGGATATTGCTAACTTATTCTATAAATAATATTCATGTAATATGCGTTTTAATGCAGTTACTGAGGTATTAAATACATCAATACCATCATCCGCCCTAGCTAAATTGTTGAATGAAGTACATTATAATAAAAGCATTTTGCCTATAATTAGTTTAGGTTTAGGTTAAGTACTATATTTTCTTTTTAAACTATTAAATAGCGTGTTTTAGAAAGAGGATTGGTTTGTTTAGAAGACCTTCATAGATTACTTTGTCAAAAAGAAATCAAAACAAGGTCATCAAATAAAATCTTTTTACACATAGATTTAGTTACCAAATCGTAAGTAATATAATAAAATTATTGTATATAATTGTTATACTGGTTGTTATGTTTTATAAACTCACCTCATCAGCATGATCATCAACCCGACCTCACCCACTCGTGGGTATCGGCCTCCCTTCCCTTTGTAGGTGCCATTCCTTCCGGTCCTGTGCTAGCCTCATCGTGGGCGTCTACTCTGCGATCCGACTTCGATATATCGAAACGATAAAGTCGTTAAACTGCACGTCGAATTCAGTCGAATGGACAATTATTTCGTCTATTCTGGAGGACTACGACATTGATTGCCAAGAGTAATGTCTGTCTTTCCATTGCGCAAAACGAGTCGAAACGATGTAGCTAAGAGTAGGGTTTTGCTCGATTATTGACCCGATATATCGTTAATCGATTTCAAGAGCAGGCCCCCAGGTTCGACCGCGATGCTTCCGATATCGTCTGCAATCTCGCTTCTGGACGACCAACGTGTCTATATCCATAGCCAGGTGTCCTGCCCAACTCCATTTTAGTTCGGTACCTAATGCAGTCTAATGCAAGAACTTTATTTGACTTGGAATCTCCTACATTAGTAGGGGACAGCGGCTATAAGCTTGATGCCGAGCTGACGCTCTCTATGGCTATCTGCGCAACCCTCAGCCGGTACACAGCCTAACGAAGGTTATGTCGAACATCTCTAACGTCATAAAGCCTAACTTATAAATTAGGAATGAGATGTATCTAAGAGTTGTTGATCGATATGTTTTTGGAATAGAATATAACGTCACAAAACAGATACCTACAGTGAGAATACAAAATAAGGTCCTTTTTATAATACAACATGACGGAAAAAAATATCCGGGCTCTCGGCCCTATCCAATCCTGTGGAAAAGAACATCTTAATAAGGAGATCTCTAGAAGAATTCAACTCAAATAAAAGTATGTAAGTTACATTTGTATGTGCTTTCGGGAAGCTGCATAGGAATAACGTAGGAATAACCTGGAATCAGCTGGATACCCCACTCCTCACCAACTTACAGTAGAGATCTTTGACTAGGTTGGGAGGGAATCAGACCCAAGATCTACAGTTAACTGGCCTCACACCTGGGCTGCGCTCTAGTTTGTGGGTTCGATTCCTTCTCAATATAAACTTTCGAGTGATGATCATGTTGTTTTTAGTTTAATGTTTATAATAATCTACATGAATAATAAGTATTCTATCAGTCATCTGGATCACATAGTATCAACTATAGGATAAATAGTGTTTAGTGGATTGTCCACCAAAACTTATTTATTTGTTATTTATTCTCCGAACAAAATGTAGTGATGGTAGAGCAGCGCGCGCGTTTGTGAGAAAACCGGCTCGGAGAAAGCTGCCCAGCTGCCTCCTGTCCCCCCTCACCCCTCCCCTCCTCCCTCACCCCGCGCCCCGCTCCCCGCACGCACGACACAAATGGCACTGCGTTGACCAGCAGCACGTCTGTCTGTCTCCCCGCTGCCAGTGGCCTGTACAGTACCCAGGTAGATAGTAACCACACCGCATCGTGTACAAAGCTAAACATTCCTTTATGCGACGTCACACTACTTTCGATTATGAGCCAGGTATAAGTACCTGCACAAGTACGTCAAATTAGCACATAAACTTATAACTTGAACACTGCTCAAACACTGCTTAATATTCGCTTTGTCAATCTCTTACAAAAAAGGGATGGCACTATTTTAAAGAATGATTAACTTTTGAGACAAGTTGAGAGACGTTAACGTAAGGAAGAGCGCAACTGTATCATCATTATAATTTACATGCGTACCTACTTAGCCTCTTTACACATATAAAATTAATGAAGATCGAAACGCATGCAAGAGCTAAGAAGGTGCTGTGTCTAACCAATGCCAATGTATGGAGCTAGTGCTCTGAAATAAAGATATTATTATTATTTAATTACTAATTGTTTTTTTAGCTACCTACCTACTTAGATGTAAGAATGTATAGCTTGTAATTAATTTGCGTGGGTCGTTGTCGATCCCATTGCATTGCGTTTAAGTCAATTGAATGTTATTAGCTTCCAAGGAAATGTAAACATGAGTTGGAACAGTATGTATATAGTATCTGCCTACATACATACATAGGTTACATACATAGATGATACATACCTACCGTGTTGATGTACAGAACCCTAAATAAGCATAGAATATTATTTTGTCTTGCTGGATCTTAACGACATGGGAACGTAGGTATCAGGTACTTAGTAGGTAAGCTTATTCGATAGAAACCTGGTTTTCAAAGTCATGAATTATGAGTTTTTGGCAGTTTCTCAATTTTTTCACCTCGATTGAGATCCTGTTAAAAACACGTCAAGGCTTTTTTATACGGAATACCTACGCATCGAGGTTTGCGAGTCAATACTACGGAGATATGATACAAGTGGGTAAGTATAATTCACTAGGTGCTTACCGTTAGTGTAAATGTAATTTTATGATTATCAGTAGTTCAACGACGAGTGTACCTACTGCCGTGGAGTGGTTCGCCTTGTCACAGAAACAAGCAGCATGACGACAGACAAGACACGCGCGCGGCTTCTATCTCGGACGAACGCGAAGACCAACGACTAAGACGGGCGCGCAGCGGTCACATCATTTCTATGCATAATACCTAAGTAGGTACCTATTATGGGCAGTTCTATTACATGGCAATGATAAGTCAGTACTTACTACTCACCTAGTAATTGTAACGAGCTAAGATAAAGAAGTTCAAAGTTCTAACAAATAAAGTAGGTAAGTATTCTAAGTGCCTACTTACTTTACCTACGTTTTTGTTCGGCTTTGGATGAATGAATGGTTTATATAGACAGTAAAAGTAGGTAAGTACTGTTGATAAGATAAAGTAGGTAGGTATAGGTACCTGCTGACGTACGGGTATATTTGTTGTATAGTTGGTTGTTATGTTTCCAGGAGAACAAGCGAGATGGTTCACTCCACAGTCTCCTCACGGAGTCACGCACACCACACACAATGCACCGACAAAGCCGACGATGAACTCGATCGTCCGATAACACAATGGCCCTGATTCTGTTGTTTCGCCGGTTTAACTAACATTTCCTAGAATACCGAACGTCTTTATTTCGCTTTCTACGAAATCCAAATTAGAGTAACACTTTTAATAGACACTTCTTAAATTTATCTACTTAGGTACTAACTAAATGGACGCGAGACAGACGCGTATAAGCGCATTTTCGTCAGCATGTAAGGAGGTGTAGATTAAAACTGCGGAAAATCCTAGGAAGCCCAGTTCAACAACGAAAACAAATAACAATTTAAACTTATTTTAAAACTATCATTTTTAAAAGTGTTACTCTTAAAATAAGGTCGTTCGTATTTTAGGAAATTTAAGTAAGTCTGGTGAAAATGAAGAATCAGGGCCAATGACCGTTTTATAATTCCTAAAACGAGTATGTCTAATGTTAGTATCTAGGTACCTATTAATTAAGTACTTACTTACATAATTAAATTTAGTAATAAAACAGGCGTAGGTAAGTATACATAACATTTATAGCCGCACTGAAAGTCCTTAATGGTGATTTTGTTGATTTTCTTTGTCAAATCGCTTCCTGATCCGAAAGTCTAATTTTTAAGATGCTTAAGAAGTAAAATGCTTAAGAAGTTTTTAATCTGATGGATAGGTACCGGCCACTTGAGTTTCAGTCATTTATAAATGTCATGAAAACAATGAAACGCAATGTCACTTGAACTACGAGTCTTGACAAGTCTGTCGCTGAATGGCTGAATAAACAATTAAGTACCTATTATTTACAAAATTTAGCGAAATGTCTGAACTGTAGTTTATAAAAAACCAAAATGGGGGCGAATTAATGTTGAGTAAAGGCTTTCGATATTCTTGGAAGAAAAGTAACGCAGACGGAACTTGTTTATGGCGTTGGTCTAATTGAATAAACTGCAGCGCGTCACTGAAAATTGCCGAAAAAAAGAGACAACTGCGTGAATGCACACATGTTTGTACCCCAGGTACTCATCCCAAAATAAAGTGTCCTTTTTTTTAATGGAAGAATGATATGAAGTTTATAAAATTAGAATTTTTATTTATTTTAATAGTAACACTATCCTACCCCGTTACTACAGTTTTAACCAGTTACACGTGAAAGAAAAAAAAATGTAGGCGTTATTATACTTCTCAAACATACACGTAATAGAGTACAGTTTTTGACAGTTTAGGCAATTTGCTTCTTAGGTAACATAAGTATGGTTAAAAACTTTTTAGGTACCTGTACTCTTTCTTAGACCTTTGACAGTGACGGCATCACACATGTTAGACCTTTTATATTTTAGGCACAATGGGACTTAAGTCATTCTTATGTTTCTGTAAAATATGCATTTTACTTCGTAGGCATTTTAATAGGAAATTAGACTTCCTGACCAGGCAGCGTCAAATCTATACTTACAAACTTACTTATTATACAAAGAGCGACTTCACTTTCTCGATCAAGAAACATTACCTAAGGTAACAATAGATTTGTTCCTTTTCGTACCTATAAAATAGCCGATTCTCAATACTTAAAACTCGAGTAGGTATTTGGCGTTTGGCCAGAATTATTAGTGCCCTTATTCGAAATTAGTTATTAATTAGTATAAGTTTGTATAAGTACTAATTAGTGATTAATTAGTACAAGTTTATATAGGTAGTAATTCGTTATTAATAATATAAGTGTAGCGGCCAGCAGCAGCAGCAGCAGTAGGGCCCCGAGCCACCGCGACGGACTTTGTTGGTTCTAACGTTTCCGTCCTGGACATGTTATGTTAAATGTGACGCTAATCGGTAATGAAGAAATAAAAACGATTGGAACGAGTGGAAGCGGTTACATCTAAAACCACGAGCAGAGTTAGCGTCAGTGACAACGTGACAAGACAATCTTATATATTTTGCGCCAAATTAGGAATGTCAAAATTTTGTAAAAAAGTGGGTAAGTATCTAAATCAAGTAATAAAACAATTCAATTGATAGGTTATTTGATAGGTTTGATAGGTTCTCCTCGTAAGGACCTTGTAAGACCTTAATATAAGTATTACCTAGCGGGAGGCGGTCAGTGCCTTACGCACTTCAGCCCGAATACGGAAGCTATCACGATACAATCAATAGTTTGCGAGCAAGAGCTCCGATTAAGGACGAACAGATAGAAGGACAAGACGAAACTATAACCCTAGAAATGCAATGACTTTAATTAAGAATAATGTTAAAAATACACCATGCCCATACTACGCTACGAAGCCGACGCCGACGCTGACGCCGACGCCGACGCTCTACGTCGCGCTACGATGTGCTACGCGACCGCTGTCGAACAAAAGACTTGAACGCGCACTAATTCACCATTTAAACAATAAGCTCAGATTCATCATTTTATTTTAACAGCCAATACAACAAGGGCAAGAGATTCCAATAATCACCATTCGTTTAACCGCATCGCACGCGGATGTCACTCGCACTCGCACGCACTGCGCGGGCAGTCGCCACTAGCCACTAGGCACTAGGCACTAGGCACTAGGCACTAGGCACTAGGCACTAGGCACCAGGTACACACACAACAAGTTCGCGGTTCACAGAGTCTTGCGCGCTCGCAGCACCGCCTCCGTGTGGTGCCGGGTGCAACGAGACCCCGCGCGGCGCGTCGCGTCACGCCACGCGCCATCGTCAATCGGCACTCATACGATTCGACGATCGTAATCGTCATCGGGAATACAAAAATAATACTGTAGAATAAATATCACTAAGATACGTCTAGTCTAGAAGGTGAGTACACTGCAGGTACACAGTGGAGTCAGCACACGGTCTCCATGGGCACTCGCGCGACGGAGGGTGCTGGGGCCGCGGGGCTGCAGGGCGCGGCGGCGGGGGCGGCGGCGGGGGCGGGGGTCGGGGCCTGCGTGGTGTGCGTGAGCGACTCCCCGCAGGAGGGCAGGTGCGTGGAGGAGTGCGCGCCGGCGCCGCCGCCCCCCGCGCCCCCCGCACCGCGCCCGCCGCGCCCCGCCCCCGCACCTCGCGCGCAGCACGCCGCCGCCGCCCGCTTCAGCGCCGCCCACGCGTGGGGCTGGCAGCCCACCACCAGGAAGATGAGCACGCCCTGCAGCGCGTTCAGCAGGTCGGTCGCGTACCACACGTAGTCGGGCCCCCCGGCCGCCCACGACACCACGTCCGCGCCCCACGTCACCCCCATCACCACCACCAGCTTGGCGCACACGCGGCCCAGCGCCGCCCTGCGGGAGAGGACACGAGAGCGGTTACATCCGGCGATGCGCCGACGCAGCTGAGGTCGAGTCGGAAAGGGCGGAAGGTTCGCTCACCGCTCGGAGGTGGACTTGACCTCGTCGCGGCGCCACAGGCCGCACGTGAGCTGACGCGTGGTGCTCACGAAGAGCGCCAGGTTGACGAGCAGCAGCACGCCCACGGGCCCGAAGAAGTAGACGAGGATCTCCATGTCGCCGTAGAACCAGCAGCGCTGCACCGCGAACCGCGGACGCAGCAGGCCGTCGCCCGCCGCGGGCGGCGGCAGCGCGTCCAGCACGGCGCCCGCGCCCGCCAGCAGCAGCGGCCCGCCCCACGCGTACACCATGTACACCCGCAGGCGCCACGCCTCCTGCCCGCGCTCCAGGCTCGTCGGCCGGAAGTCTCTGTCGCGCATAATGTATTAACTTTATCACTCATCTAGTATCCACCCACAACACGAGCTGCTTAACTTGGACTAGATGAAGCCGAATGCATTGCTTAGCATAAAAAAAATGACGGGTTGCACTCTCGGAGTGCCGACAGAAGTGAAAACTTATTTTGGCGCCTTAGACATTTTTTAGATGGGTGCTAGGGTTATTGGGTTATGAATTGCATTTTATTTAAGAATTGTATTTTATTAGTTACTAGAAACTTTTAAATACATTTAATTTTCTTTTATGTTTTTGTTCAGAATGTAGATAATACATCAAGGAACTTAACTCAGTAAACATCTCCATACAAAAGTAGACTGTAAACATGTAAATTAAGGTTTATAATCAAATGGGGCGAGCGCTCGCGGTGTCGGTAACGGTGTCGCGAGTCCAGAGGTTTTACCTCATCTAAAAATATGCGTACCGCGCTAATAGAAGTTTTCACTTCAAAAATACCACCTTCGTGAGTTGACAGAGAGAGTTGACATTCCGACTTTACGCATCTCACTTATCTATTTAGAAGGAACTTAGTGCAGCGTAAACTATTTACGATCTTCACGAGGAACATCGAAGAGTTCGCTCACCTAAAAGTCCACCATATGTTGAAACACATCGTGTTAAGCCAGAAGAACGCAGACAGGAACAGGAAGTGCATGCATACCGCTGCATCACCGCACATGAAACAAACGTAACCGTTACACGAGGAGCTCGCGGGGCCGGGAGGGGGAGGGGAGGGGGAGGGGGAGGGGGAGGGTGCGGAGCTCACCCAGCGCGCGGCACAGCGTCGGCGGCACGCGCTCGCCCGCCAGCTGCGTGCCGGCCAGCAGGGCGTCGCCCAGCATCAGCGCCGCCACGTAGTGCGTCTGGCACCGCCAGTGCAGGGCGTGGTGCGCCGCCGGCAGCAGGAACCCCGCCGCCAGCGTCGCCGCCAGGAACAGCGAGCCCAGCGCCAGCCCCGCGCCGTACAGCACGCGCCGCGCCCCGCCCGCCGGGTCCGCGCCTTGCGCCCGCGCCGCCGCCTCGCACGCCAGCACCCGCGCCCCGCGCTCCCCCGGCGCCGCCCGCGCCAGCGCCTCCGCGCACCACGCCCCGCGCGCCAGCACCGCCGCGCCCAGCGCCAGCGCGCCGCCCGGCAGCGCCCGCGCCGCGCCCAGCGCGCCCGCCACGCCGTACCGCGAGCCCGCGCCGCACGCCGGCCAGCCGAACCTCACGTCCGACCTGTTCGCGAACGCGGCCAGCTCCGCCAGCGCCGCGCGGCCGCCGCCCGCCGCGCAGCGCGCGCCGTCCCACGCCTCCTCCGCCGCGCAGCACTTGGCGGGCGCCTCCGCGCGCGCCGCGTCCGTCGGCTCGGCGCACACGAGCGCGGCGGCCGCGTCCGCGCAGTACCGCGTCGGCGGCACCGCGCGCGCCGCCCCGCGCTCCAGCAGAGACCCGTTGTTGGCGAGCAGCGCGTACGGCGCCGCGTGGGCTCGCAGCGCGCGCAGCTCGTCGCACGCGGGGAGCGCGGCCGGCCGCAGGCGCCAGTGCGGCGGCAGGCGCCCGCGCGGCAGGAAGGCCGCTCGCGCCGGCGCGTACACGAGCGGCGCGAAGGCGGCGGCGGCGGCCCCCGCGTCGGGCCGGCAGGCGGCGCGCGCGCTCCCCGCGTCCAGCTGGTCCCCCTCCCCCTTGGGCGGCAGGTGCAATGCCTCCCCGAGCTCGCAGCACAGCGGCACGTCCAGGTCCGGCGGGCGGGCGCCGCCGACGGCCGCGCCGCACGCGATCACCGCGAGGTACGCGGCGAGCATCGCGAGGGTTCACCGACGTCGTCTAATCCGCATCGCGGGCTCACCCGCTCCTCGCTCGAGGATCGGAGAGGTTTAGCGATCGAAACCTCGAAAAGCGTCGATCGAGAGAATGTTGAATGAATGAAAAAGTTTCCCGATTCGCACGTGGTGAGAGGTCTACGGCGCGAAATGAACGAGCTCTCGACGCGAGCGTCCGTTCGAGACTGGCGGCGACGGCGGCAGCGACGAGCGCGGAGTCCCCTCCGGTCCCCCCCACCCCTCCCGCGCTCCGCCACCGCAGCCGCCGGCTGCCTTCTTCGCTTCGTAAGCATCATCATTTATTGTTACCAGTTACCACTTGCATTACAAGGGGAAGCAGCTGATCTCACATTTCCTCCACAATATAAAAATATCGTCTGCGGAAAATCAATAAGCTAAGGCGCCAAAATTAAAACTTTAAGGAGAGCCCTTTTCGATTGAATCCTGCAAAAAAAATATTAGGTATAATTTCCCTGTTTGTTATAACTATATTTTTTAATAACTAAATTTGTAAATAAATTAATTTGTAATATCCAATATACTGCTAATATACAAGTCTCCTTGGTGTTTATTACAAATATACCTACGTAGGTATGACAATATTCTTCTCGTTGAAGCTTGCATTACCTTACAATAATGATTATGAGAAGGTAGTTAATTAAATTAATCAGCTACAGCTAGCATGGAGTCACTCAGCATTGAAACAAAAACATTAGTAGGTAAGTACTGAATAACTGAATATGTTCAATGTTTCAACTCATCTGGAAATTGCTACTTTAAAATAAAAATACCTACTCAACAAATAATAATAAGGTATATTCATAATTAAAAGTAATTTTAAACACAGACCTAGGTATATCCTAGGTCTGTGTCTAGGTTTAAAAACGTATACTTAAAACAATATGTTAAAAATGATGTAGGTACTAAATATGCCAGTAACTACATAATATTATATCAACAACACTTATGAGAATTAGAGTCCTCATGAGAAAAAGAACATTGGCATGTTAGAAAAAATACAAAATAAATTTACGAGGTTTTTGTATTTTAAACTATATCCATTCTATCCATTTTACACATTAGTACCCTTCCTTATTTGTTTTCGGCATGGTAGGTTACACTAAATTAGAAGTGAGGCGGGAAATTTTCATTATTTTAATTATATAAATTATGTATATTTTTCGTTTACTCAGAGGTATGGTGCACAATCCGCGGGTGCTGATGTGTATCGGTTTGTGGCAGACAACTATGTGGGCGCGCGGCGTCCGTCGGCCTAGCCTGTTGGCGATCCCGAGTGCGAGAACTAACCTCCTGAATCCTGAGTGAGGCACCATTCACGCGAGCCCTTCGTATCATCAACAGCCTATGTGAATCTGATGATATTTATGTATTTGACGACCTCTGTGGCGCAGTGGGCTAAGGTCTGGCTGAGACGCAGAAGGTTGCGGGTTCGATTCCCGCCACGGGACAAATGTTTGTATGTTCTGCAAGTATTTGTCTCGGGTCTGGGTGTTTCTATGAATAATATGTATGTATTTAAGAAAAAAAATGTATTTAAGTAGTATATCAGTCATGTGGTACCCATAACACAAGCTCTGCTTACTTTGGGGCCAGATGATGCTGTGTGAAATGTCCGGCATTATTATATATTATTATTACATATTATTATTTAGGTATCTCTATTTTGGCGAAGTTCTCAGATGCTGTTACACAGTATTTATGTGCTATGTGATTCCGCTGTTGTTCTGGTGTCCCTACTGTAAAAAGAATGTAATTGTAATTTAAAATAAAATTTAAAAAAAAACACAGGTCTGGTCCACAAGTTTTTATTTTTGTTTTTACTTACGAGTGTTGAATGCGGATAGGAAGTGAATAGTGAATAGTGAATAGGTGTAGACCAGAAAAACCATTTGGAATACCGCACTACTTTATTATTTAATGTCTTTGTTATACTGGAATTGTTTGGAACACAAACAGAACACAGATAAGATAGTATTATTATCTATTATTTCTGTGGATACCTGCACAGGCACGAGTAGCGAGTAGCGAGTAGAGTTGCAATCGTGTTACAGGGTAAGAGGTAAACCAATAATACCTACATTAAACTAGTTTTTAGTTCTGAAAGCAATAAGTTCTTAGATTAAAAATCATGTATTTTTCATTACTATATACTAAATTATATTAGATAAAATAACAGCAATGCCAAATGACGCTAAAACGTCGTTATAAACAAATACCTATTATGAATTATAACAACAATTAATTTGCTAAGCCACCACTTAGGTAATGAAAAATGTTGGTAAGTTAACTGCCAATATGATGCTTATACATCAAATGCAGAAATGTTAAAATGCTAAATCACCGTCAAGCTAGGATTTACAGTAAGTAACTACGCATCAAATATTGCAGCGACATCAACTTCACAAACATCAAAACGTCGCTTAGACCATGAATAGGTACATATAAAAAATATATAACTGGTGTGTTGTGTGAAAGAGTACTCTAAGAGTGATCTTCATAGAATCAATACTAGGAACAGAAACAAATTGTGCATCCCTAGGTTTCGACTAGAAAAAGTAAATAAGTCATTTATGGGGAACACGGTGCGCTTCTATAATAAGCTTCTGAGAATGTAACTAATCTACATAATTATGATGAAATGTAAAGCTTACATAAAGGATATATGTTTTTAGGAAAGCTATATTATTGATAAGACTGCATGGCCTCATGAGCTCTGCCCTCAGACAGTTAACCGACACATTTGAAATGTATAAACTCTCTTGTATTAGTATTAGTCTTTCGTAGTTAAGGTAGATATAAGATGGATCATGTAAAAAAGCGCTAGGACGAGTTTCATGCCGGTTCTTCTCGGGCTTGGATTAGGACGAATTGGCACCTAAATTCACCTCGTATTTAAGACGTTTCAAAGTGATCCTTGTGATTGTAGTGTATAAAATATCTTTTGACTTTGACTGTCACTTATACGTCAATTTTAATTATCGACCAAAGTACGAATAGCAGTTTTGCACTTTTACCTTTCCACCATCGATTTATGTAATAAATTAATAATAAATAGGTCAAGAGCGTCTTGCACAACGCACATTACGTGTAAAGGCTTCTGAAGTCAGTAACGATAAGAATGGCATAGATTTCTTATTTATCTCAATGTATCAGGTCATAAGCCAATTCATCAAACACCACCTACTTTCCAAAATAAAAGACGTATAAAAAACTCAACCAAAGAATATATAAATTATTTTATTTCCGGACATTTCTCACCAAAGTAAGCAGAGCTTGTGTTATGGGTACCACATGACTGATATGATTTACTACTTATATACTTTTTTTTTTTTTAAATACATACATTAAACTAAGCCTACTGTGCAGGACGACGCATGGATAGATTATACTCGTAGTTATAACGTAGCTAATAGTTAAAAAGTTATATTTTTAAGTTAATCACCATTTGTTTCGTAGTTAAGATTTATAGTTGCTTTATAGATATTTAAATAAATAAAGTTCTAAATACCTTATAGGGATAGGTAGGTAGGTATATAGATGTCATACAAAGCGTGTCATAGAAAATAGTAAATAGGAAAACTCGCGCAAACGTATCAAAATAGTGTTAAAATAATGTGATAGAAATAGGTACATCATATTGAAATAGCCGACCCAGAAGTGTTGAAAATGTATAGGAAAAATAAAGCTCTCTGATTGGCTAAAATTCCTCGCTTCCTATTGGTCCGCCAATCAGAGAGCAGCTTTATCTGGGCAATATTTTGTATAAATATTGAGCGATATGTAGCGACTGGCATTCAGTCCAGTAGCAGCCTAGCAGTAAGGAACAAGAAGAAAATAAAGAAAGAAAAAACTGAATGGTGTTTCAAGCTCTCAAATCCCAGCGCAAGGAATGTATGGAATCCTGTACAATTAATGGTCCTCCGATAGCCGGATAAGAAGCCTGAAGCCTCAAGAAAAGAAGAATCAAGACTCTCACATCGAGCCACTATGCCGGTCACACGCTCCGTTGGAAAGGGACGCGCACAGTCGTCGGCTACGAACCCGTCTTCGTCCGAAGGAACTACGGCAACATCTGGAACCTTCGCGACTGAGACTACGGTGGAAACCTCCGCAACTGAAATATCGGCGGAAACCTCTACTACAGAAACCACAGCGACGACTGCGGATACCTCTGCGGCAACGGGTACATCAGCCGCCACAGAGAAGAGTGGCGCCACGACGAGGAGAGCGGAGAGCCTTACTGCTAGGGACACTGCTACGCCATCTACAGCTGTTCCCCCCAAGCCCGCATCAAGAATAGAACCTACGAAGAGGGGAACGAAGCACAAGACACGACTGGATCCATGCGAGGAACGCATGCCGCTGCCGGACCCGCAGCGCAGAAGCGCCGCTGGGTCTACCCGTTCCAGATCGAAAGCACAGAAGATAGCAAGAGCGAAAGAAGATCTCCTGCGCATTCAAGCCCAGCTAGCTGCTGCCACGCTAGCTCGTATAGAAGCCATGGACACTGACGATGAAGAGGATGACGACGCTTCCATCTTCTCAAAGTCTGAAGTCAACACCAGAGTGGACACCTGGTTGAACACTCAAGCACAGGCGATGTTAGCAATCTCCAACGAACCTCACCAACGGGAACCCGTTCCTGCCCCTGCAATAGACTCGGTCGCCGCCATTGAAGAGGACCATCGGATAGAAGGACACAGTACCCCGCCGAACCACATAGACGAAGTACTGCTGCAGCCTGCAGTACCTACACCGGCGGGAGTGAACCTAGAACCAATATATAGCGCCCCGTCGAAGCCTATAGACAAAACACTGCTGCAGCCTGCAGTGCCAACACCGGCGGGAGTCACCTTGGAACAAACCCTCTCAAGCTTATCAGCAGCGATCACCAGCGCCATCAAAGCGGGACAGAAGTCGAAGTTCGTTGAGTTGCCTGAATTCAGCGGATCACACAAGGAATGGCTGCCGTTCCGAGCAGCCTACAAAGAAACTGAAGATGTCTACACGAAGGTTGAGAATGTCAATCGACTACGGAAGAACTTGAAGGGGAAAGCCAAAGAAGCAGTGCAGAGTCTACTCATCAACAACACGCACCCAACGAAGATCATGGAGACTCTGGAAACGAGATTTGGAAGACCGGAATCTATAGCCAAGCTGGAGATGGATACACTTCGGGCCCTGCCGCGCCTGAATGACTCGCCGAGGGAGACCTGCGTGTTTTCTACTCACGTGACGAACGCCGTATCCACTCTGGGAAATTTAGACTGCGTCCATTATCTCCACAATCCAGAGCTATTCACAGTCCTGTTAGAGAAGCTTACCCCATCGATGCGCCTCAAGTTCTACGACTTCGCAGACACACAACCGAAGAAAGATCCAGCCTTAATGAAGTTCGAGAAATTTATGAAGAGGCAAGCTGAAATATGTGCACCTTATGCGCTGCCCGAAGACATCGCACCGAAAGAGAAGCGTCCACAGAAAGTAAACAACGTAATAGATAGTCAGCCGAATACGAAGAAATGCCCGAGCTGCGAAATAGCAGGACACTCAATAGAAGACTGTGACAAGTTCAAGAAAGCGGATGTCAACAATCGATGGGATATTGCCAAGAATAGAAGACTATGCTTCCGTTGCCTACGCTACAGGAGTCAAGTCCACAGTTGCCGGCAGAAGACTTGCGGCGTCAACGGGTGCAAGTATTCGCACCACAAGATGCTGCACGCGGATAAAGTCCAGAAGCCGGCAGATCCCAACCCAATAGAATCAATCAACTCCGCCTGGACGTCGAACAAGCAGTCATATTTGAAGATAGTTCCAGTCAAAGCGTCTGGACCTAAAGGCACCATCGACACCTTCGCGCTGCTGGACGACGGGTCAACGGTCACTCTCATCGACGAGAGCATAGCCAACGACATTGGAGCCCAAGGACCCGTCGATCCCCTGCACATAGAAGCGATCCACGCCATGAAGACAGCTGAATCGGAATCAAGAAGAGTCAACTTCACAATAGAAGGTCCGAATAGAACAGAACAGAAGATTCAAGCCAGAACGATGAAGAATCTCAAGGTATCGCCACAAAGAGTTTCCAAGGATCAAGTCAACAAATGTCGACATCTAAGAGACATCGGTGAAGTACTGTGCTACGAAAATGCCAGACCTCTAATACTCATCGGTCAAGACAACTGGCACCTTCTCATCTCATCGAAGATCAGGAAAGGGAACGCAAAGCAACCAGTGGCATCTCTCACGCCACTAGGCTGGGTGCTGCACGGGACTCATACCCGTACACTCGGACGCAACATAGACTACGTATCCCACATAGCTGAGGTGCCAGCCGAGGAGAACTTAGAGGATCTGATGAGACAGTATTTCGCCATGGATGGACTCTGCCTCAATCCTAGAAGACCAAAGACAGATCCAGATGAGCAAGCCTTACGTATCTTAGAAGAAAATACAGTCCACACAGAAGAAGGAAGATACGAGACAGCTCTACTATGGCGCAATGACGACATCGTTCTACCGAACAACTACGAATCATCGCTCAACCGACTCTTCGGCATAGAAAAGAAATTAGATCGCAACGCAGCACTGAAGGAGAAATACAACGAACAAATGGAAGCCTTAATATATAAGGGATACGCCGAGCCTGCCCCTATAGAGAAGACTCCAAATAGGACCTGGTACCTCCCACACTTCGCCGTGATCAATCCAATGAAACCGGATAAACTGCGGGTGGTACATGATGCAGCAGCCAAGACGAAAGGAGTCTCCCTCAATCATATGCTGCTCAAGGGACCAGACCTTCTACAGTCTCTTCCTGGAGTAGTGATGAGATTTCGTCAACATCGAATAGCAGTGACGGCGGACATCAAAGAAATGTTCATGCAGGTTAAGCTTCGAGTACAAGATCGAGATGCCCTGAGATACTTATGGCGAAAGGATAGACGAGATGATCAACCTCCTGAAGAATATAGAATGACATCTCTCATCTTTGGTGCATCCAGCTCACCATCGACAGCGATCTTCGTGAAAAACTTGAACGCCAAGAAGCACGAGAAATCTCAGCCCGAGGCAGCAGCTGCAATAATAGAGAAGCACTACGTAGATGACTACCTAGACAGCTTCAAGAACACAGAGGATGCAGTGCGCATAGCTACAGGCGTACGCGATATACATAGACAAGCCTGCTACGAGTTAAAACAATGGAAGTCAAACTCGCCGCAACTACTAGAAGCCGTGGGCGAAGAGAACTCAGATCAAGATAGAGAGATTTACAAGTCCGAGGAACAGTCAGAACGGGTCTTGGGTTTGATTTGGAAGCCGTACACAGATGAACTCACCTTCAACCTGAACCTAGCAAGACTCCCGCCGTCACTCATTGAAGGGAAAACGCCAACAAAGAGAGAAGCCCTGAGAATAGTCATGTCTCTATTCGATCCACTCGGTTTTGCATCGCCGGTTACGATCAGAGCGAAACAGATACTCCAAGAAGTTTGGCGCCGAGGGACGGCATGGGATGAAGAGATAGCTGAAGACCTAGCTGAGCAATGGAAGAACTGGATGACGCATCTGAGAAGCCTGAGCAATTTAGCCATACCCAGGAGGTATCTACAGTATAGCGACGCTACAACGCTCCAGCTTCACGTGTTCACCGATGCAAGCGAATCAGCCTACTCAGCGGTCCTCTACTGGAGAGCTACATCGCCGAACAATGAAGTCAACGTCTCACTCATCATGGCCAAAGCTAAGGTGGCGCCACTGAAACTCACTTCGATCCCACGTCTAGAGCTTCAAGCCGCCGTAATGGGCACGCGCCTAGCGGAAGCCGTCATAGAAGAGCACGAAAGAAAACCAGACTCCAAGACATTCTGGACTGATAGCAAGACAGTTCTCACCTGGATCAAGACTGGATCACGATCCTACAAGCCCTACGTAGCTCATCGACTCGCAGCAATAGAAGACGTCGCGACAGTCAACGAATGGCGATGGGTGCCCACGAAGACGAACGTGGCGGACGATGCGACGAGAGATGTACCTATAGCATTTAATAAAGAACATAGATGGTACAAGGGCCCGGAATTCCTGCACATGACCGAGGAATCTTGGCCAACAGAAACGACAGCGTCGCCGACGACAATAGAGCCCACAGGAGAAGAGCGAACTCATCACATCGCCGTCATCAACCAACAGAAGCTTTCTGAAGCCCTTCCAGACGTTACGAGATTCTCCAACTGGGAAAGACTCCGCTTCACGACAGCCAGAGTTCTACAGTTCATACAACTCTGTAGAACTAACAAGCAGAGAGTCAACTACAAACGGACTAAGAAGAATACAATAGCAGACCCAGATTGGAGAAGAGTAGCTAAAAAAGCTATACCGAAACAGCTTTCCCTACAGAAAGTAAATAGAGAACAGAAGAAAGCCCTTCCAATCCCCGCAGAACTCCTCAAGAAAGCTGAACGACTACTCATGCGATCGGCCCAGGAAGACTCATTTCAGAATGAGATAGAAAATTTGAAGAAAGAGAAGCCGATACATAGTGAAAGTCGTTTGAAGCAGCTGAGCGTCGAATACATTGATAGAGTCTTACGACTTCGAAGCCGTATCCAAGCTACAGAACTAGTATCTGAAGACTTCAAGAGTCCGATGATACTTGATGGGGGCCACCCTATAGTCAAGCTCTGGATCGTAGCTATACATAAACAGCGACATCACGCCGGAGTCGAGGCAACAGTCAACGAGTGCCGACAACAGTACTGGATCCTGCGCCTACGCCCCACGACTCGCTCGCTTCTGCGCATGTGCCTACACTGCAGAATGAAGACTCGGGTACCGCCATACCCAAGAACAGGTGACCTGCCGCCATGTCGCTTAGCACATCATAAGCGACCCTTCACCTACACGGGGGTGGACTACTTTGGTCCGCTCACAGTCACAGTGGGACGTAATCATCAGAAGCGTTACGTCGCTATATTTACTTGCCTGACGACAAGAGCGATCCATCTAGAGATAGCAGCTTCGCTCAGCACCGATTCGGCAATAATGGCCCTTCGCCGAATGATAGCGCGACGAGGACGACCAGCACAGATATGGTCTGACAATGGGACCAATCTACGCGGAGCGGACAAAGAGCTACGACGAGCAATCGACGAAGCAACAGCGGAGGAAGCGGCAAAGAAGACGATAGGCTGGCGATTCATCCCACCTGGAGCGCCATTTATGGGAGGAGCATGGGAGAGAATGGTACGTTCAGTGAAGACAGCACTCGAAGCCACTCTTCACGAACGTTACCCAACGGAAGAAGTTCTCTCCACGCTGCTGGCGGAAGTCGAGTATACTGTCAATAGTCGTCCGTTGACTCACGTATCGGTCAGCGAAGAAGATCCCGAGGCCCTAACACCCAATCACTTCTTGCTCGGAGGGCCGGGACAAGTACCTACGCCGGGAGAATTCAACGAACGAGATACGATTACAAGGACAAGCTGGCGCGCCGCCCAAAGACTCGCTGATGTCTTCTGGGCCAGATGGCTCAGAGAGTACCTCCCAGAACTACAGAAACGACGAGAGCCACACGGCAAGGGTCCAAATGTCAAAGTCGGTGACCTAGTACAACTCATAGATGCCAACCTGCCGCGCAACGTTTGGATCCGAGGAAGAGTAGCAGCCGTGTACCCTGGACCGGATAGCGTCGTGCGGACAGTCGACGTGTCTACGAAGGGAGGAGTTCTGCGGAGGCCGGTGCGAAAACTAGTGATCCTGCCGATCGACGACGTCGCCCTACACCGAGTTGCTGCAACACGGTCGCACGGCGGGAGAAATGTGCAGGACGACGCATGGATAGATTATACTCGTAGTTATAACGTAGCTAATAGTTAAAAAGTTATATTTTTAAGTTAATCACCATTTGTTTCGTAGTTAAGATTTATAGTTGCTTTATAGATATTTAAATAAATAAAGTTCTAAATACCTTATAGGGATAGGTAGGTAGGTATATAGATGTCATACAAAGCGTGTCATAGAAAATAGTAAATAGGAAAACTCGCGCAAACGTATCAAAATAGTGTTAAAATAATGTGATAGAAATAGGTACATCATATTGAAATAGCCGACCCAGAAGTGTTGAAAATGTATAGGAAAAATAAAGCTCTCTGATTGGCTAAAATTCCTCGCTTCCTATTGGTCCGCCAATCAGAGAGCAGCTTTATCTGGGCAATATTTTGTATAAATATTGAGCGATATGTAGCGACTGGCATTCAGTCCAGTAGCAGCCTAGCAGTAAGGAACAAGAAGAAAATAAAGAAAGAAAAAACTGAATGGTGTTTCAAGCTCTCAAATCCCAGCGCAAGGAATGTATGGAATCCTGTATACCTACTGCGCCATAGAAGTTGTCAAATGTTTGTTACTTTTACCACGGCTAAATGGCTGAATGGATCTTCATGATTTGGTATGTCCGGATGGTTTTTTAGTAAACCGCCGAATGTTAAGAAATATATTTATTCCCTGCAAAAAAAACCTGTAGTTTTGCATAAAATATAGGTTTTGTATTATGTCGCAGTCGACATGCGTCTTTTGAAGTGTCTCTTATAGCATGGAGACCTTAACTCGTCTTTCGCCTGGGTTGAACTGCTCCAGGTTCGGTCATCCAATAAAGAGTTTCGTATTTCAACAGACGTTTACTGGACAACTGCACAAAACTATCATGACGATAACACATTGATAGAGACATAGCATTTGCACACAGGCTAGTTTCCATAAATCCAAGTTAATCCATCTCAACACAATACACGACCTTTCTCGCCGCGACATTCTGCCGTTCGCTGGTCAAATAATTGTCTCTAAATCCCATGACCATGGTTCCATTACACGGCATTAATAGAGTGCTTGATTATTCTCTGAGTGCAAAAGGTGCCAGAGTTGGTGTTTATAGTGATGACAAGTTTTTTAAAGTCAACGGAAAGATCGGTCCTGGTCGCAGTAAGTACGTTCTAAAACCGGGTTATTCCCAAACTACTTGTTCTTTGGTTCTAAAAAAATAAGAATCCCATACATTCATTCTCAAACTACTCTCACAAATTATTTCTTATAAATTTTGTTTTTAACATTTGTTTTCGTTTACGTTTGTGGTAAAGACTAAAAATCATAATTAAAAAAATAAGTGTAAAAGAGACCATGCGCTTTGTCGCGCTTATACAAGTATGACTTTACGCCAAGTTCTCAAAACCCAAAGATTTTTTTATGATATACAAAGCAGCTCAGGCCAATGATCATTTGGTTTGGATTGAAAAAGAAAGACGATAAACGAAAGGCTGTATGTGGTGCCTTAGCTCATCTTCCAATTAAGTTTGTTGAATATGGTTGGCTGGTAATAATGGAAGAAGCCCCAAAAAGCGAAAGTGTCATTAAATTTAATGATTATTTTGTTACCACTTGGCTTGAGAGTACGTCTTTTCCAATACGTTTATGGAATTGCGAAGGACAACACAGAACCACCAATTTGGTTGAATCGTGGCACGCGAGATTAAATAACGTGTTATATGAAAAACCACGCTTGTTTAAGTTTTTACAAACTATCATAGATTATCAAACATCATAGAATATAAAAAGTGAAGTTAGCAAACGGACGTGTAAATTTTTTTGCTCTGAATATAAAATCATAACAATGTTAAGACTCGTATCTGTGAAGTAAACAATTTATACTGGTATTGTGGACTGGTCTCCCTGGACATTACAGGTATTTGCATACTTTTTACTGCCTGTGATATAATTAGCGAAATAATATATAGCTGATTTCTGCATGGGTGTCAAGATACCCACAACGCATGTCAAGAAATAACTGACCTAGATCAACACTCTGTACCTGCAATAAGGCGCGGCGCCCTGCGATAGTCTCATAGCAACCACACTAGGTACTGCTTTATCGGACTTTTTGATAAGGTACATTCTTATGCCTGTAAATAAGCCTAAGACAGTGTGAAGTGCAAGGCCTGTAATTAAGTTACGAAGTCAACGGAAACTAAGGTTTGTTGCTTATGCGCTGGTCCAGCGCTGGTCCATTACCAGTGCTTGGGATTAACAGCAGAAAACTTTAGCAAAGAGTCTAAGCACACGAAATCGAACTGGGAGTGTCCAGATTGTAAGAGTTCAGAGAAAAGGGGAGATAACTCTAACACCCCTATAAAGCAACTGAACCCAAGCAGCCCGCTTGCCGATACAAGTAGATTCAGTGACTCAGTTGTGGACGAGTTAAAACGACGAGTTAGTTTGAGTGTTAATCCACAGATGACGCTTTTTTTTGAAAACCATCACACGTTCTGTTAGTTGTTAAAAGCTTACTTTAGGTAGTAAATATTAGTTTATAGTAAGTATACCTAGTACAAAATGAATTAAAAGCCTTTTTATAATGCATTTTCATGAACATAGGTATCAACTTTTTGCATAGAAAGTTACATAAAACATGTACCTAGATCTTTACTTTGCTTATACTCTAAATGATCAGGTAGGTAGGTAGTACCTACTGTAGGTACATACCTAGTCAATAAAATAAACCTTATGGTATTTGCTAAACCTTGATATCTCCGATTAAGTTTTACTACCTACCTACCTAACTTAATTAGTAAAGTACTACTTAACAGCTCTACTAAAGGTTACTGATGATATAATTACTGCCTCTGATTACTGATATTGGTATTTGTAGGTACCATTTGTATGCAGACCATAAACAGCTATATCACAGTTTTGAGCCAGAGGGTTCTGCAGACGCAATGGCTCACGTAAATAGTGATCTTAAGAGGATTTACGAATGGGCTGCGAAGAACTCTCTCATTCTCAATCCCAACAAGTCCAAAATGATGTTTCTTGGTACAAAAATGCAAATTCAAAAAGTCTTGGGCTGTAACCCAAAATTAACCATAAATGACGTAGCTACATTGAACATGATGCAAGAAATTTGGGGCTAGTCATCGATGCTGAAATGAGGTTTGTGAAACACATTAATGATAAAATCAAGAACGCATTTTTTAAACTCAAGGTTCTTTATTCTGTTCGGGAACATATCTCAGAGGAAGTAAGATTACTTTTGTGTGATTTGCTCGTACTTTCCCCATTTAATTATTGCAGTGCGGTGTA
This sequence comes from Lampropteryx suffumata, assembly GCA_948098915.1. NCBI lineage: Eukaryota > Metazoa > Arthropoda > Insecta > Lepidoptera > Geometridae > Lampropteryx > Lampropteryx suffumata. The sequence continues at coordinate 21,070,765 of OX402546.1, forward strand.
TGGTCCCAGGTTATGGGCCAAGACTGAAAGCGCCATTCAGCGAGTGCAGAATGCTTGCATTAGGTTTTGCTTCAGGGTACCTCGAAGGGAACACATAAGCCCACACCTAGTAAAAAAAAAGGAATCCTTAACATGAAGGCCAGAAGGGAGTTACACTTAGCCTGCATAATTCAAAAAGTCCTCTGGAACAAAAAGTCCGAATACCTATTTGAAAAGTTTACTTGGTTTAGAAACATTCATTGCATTGGTACCCGAGCTAGTGTACAAAACGATCTGTCTGTCCCCAAGCATTAAAACAAAGGGTTTGAAGGGTGTTTTAAATATCGGGCTACAAAAATATGGAATATTATACCGCCGCCTCTAAAAAAAAAACAAATGTGGCCTCATTCAAAAAAAACCTCAAAAATATACTTTTAATGCGACAAAAGCACGATGTTGAAACTGCCTTCAAACGCTGGTAAAAGTGAACTGACATTTGGAGTTAATTAGGTATTAAGTACACTTTTCCACACACTACACACAAACACTAACACATTGAGTTTCCCTCTGTGATAACCAGACTCTTAATAGACTGGGGGGAACAAGGAAGAACACACAACACTCACACACAGACATATATACACACGCAAACACACACATACACATACACACAGCATTGGCATTATACCGTGTTAATTTTAATTTTATTGTATCCCGCTCCACTTAAACACTCGGTTAAGAACTATCCGAGGGGGGTAAATTGAAAATCAGCGCTGTACCTAGGTGCAGCTTTCTGCTGAATTTATCCCCTTTGCCCTGTGAACTAGTTTAAGTCTGTATAATTAAGTATTAATTAAGTTTTTAAGTTATAATTTTTTTTTTTTTTTTAGTTCATATGTGGCAATAAAGGATTTTTTATTTTTATTTATTTATTTTATGTATTAATTGAGTTCTTACATACGTTTTGAAGTGGGTCTGTCATATTCTTTATTTGTACTGGTATGTATTATTTGATTGCGGTACAATGATAACTTTTCGAAACTTTTGCAAGTCGTGTCATAGGTATAACCAGTTGATCCCTATACCTAGTATATTGTGTATGTCCTTCTTAGTCCTCATATTGCCTAGGTTTTCTCTAATATGTAACAAATTTTGATAGATGTATTCACCAGTCATTGGCATTATGCCTAATTATTTAAATCGCTGTCTACATGAGTCCATTTGTTTTAAACCTAATAAATATCTCACAGCTCGCTTTTGCAGAATGAATACTCTAGCAGCATCAGCCGCTGTACCCCAAAATAAGATTCCATATGTCATAATAGAGTGGAAATATGCAAAGTACACGTCTCTAGCGGCTTTTTCCCCTTCTAGTTCCTTAATTTTTTTAACGGCATACGTTGCAGAACACAATTTTTTTGCAACTTCATCTATGTGATTAGACCATATCAGCTTACTATCTAAAGTTACTCCCAGGAATTTGACATTGTTAGTCGGTGAGATATTAAAGTTATCTAGGATTTCTGTAATATAATCCGGAGTGCTTTTATCTATTCTAGAACCTAGTGCGAACTCTATTACATTTGTTTTATCCACATTAAGTAGCATGTTATTCACTGAGAACCATTTTTTGATGCTAAGTATGGATTCCCTTATACTACTACTCACAATTTGCTTACTCCTGTTTTTAATAATTAGGCTAGTGTCATCAGCAAACATTGTTATGTCAACGTCTTTAAAAACTGCAGATATGTCATTTGTGTAAATTATGAATAGAAGAGGCCCTAATATGGATCCTTGTGGAATCCCTACATTTATTTTATTCCTATTAGATCTAACACCATTTAACTCTGTCACTTGGTATCTATCTTTAAGATATGATTGAAAAATGTTAAGTTCTTTTCCATTGACCCCGTAATGCAGTAACTTTCCTAATAGTATCTCGTGAGAGACACAGTCAAATGCTTTTGAAAGGTCACAGAAAACTCCATACGTCTTCTGTTTAGTTTCCAAGCCTAAAAATACATCTTCGATAAGCCTATAATTGCATGTTTGGTTGATTTTGCCTTTTGAAATCCAAATTACCTTTCGTTCAGGAGTTGGTGGTCGATCATATAATCAGTCAACTCCTCTGCAATATATTTTTCAAAGATCTTGCTGAAACTGGGTAGGACTGAGACAGGTCGATAGTTATTACAGTGAGTTGTCTTGCCTTTTTTATGAATAGGAACCACATTAGCAATCATTTCTTCGGGGAAATAGCCTTTTTCAATACAAACATTAATAACATTGATGAGTGGTGCAGCTATTTCTAATTAATTTTTTTTTAATATAAAAGGTGAAATAAACCAGAAATCACTAATAAAATTATAGAAACTAAAACTAAGACAAAAACAGTTATATATATATATATATAAACAATATAAAACTTGAATTAAAAATAAATAATAGGTTAAAAAAACTAAAAAACACGCTTTATATATTATATTTTTTTATATATTTTTTAGTTTGGTTTTCTATATTAAGCGTGTTTTTTAGTTTTTTTTTAACTATTATTTATTTTCTACTTTTTAGTTTTAGGATAATCGGATATTTTAATTTGTTATTTTTTTTTTATTCGAATTATAGCATTGTCATGGGTCTTTGACAGGTGTGCAAAATTTTAATGAAATCTGGCCGTTTAAAGTGGGTCAAAATCGCGTCCTAAGGAGTCGGTTACAAACATACAAACATACACATACATACAAGTGAAGCTAATATAAAGCGTATAATAAAAATTATTCTACTAAAATTTCAAAGATAGTTTTTTTAGCGGAGGCCAAAGAATCAAAAAATATGTCAAACGTCGCTCTGGTCTCATTACAATACGAAAGCATTCGATATAAAGGAGAGTTTTGCCCTACATTTGTTCTACAAACTGGCAGCCTAAAACATTTCCTGTTTATCACCCGACTACCCGCTCGAGGAATCTCAAAACTGACTTTCGCTAAGATCTGTGGACTGTCCACCATACCATGTATTAATTTATGCATGAATAATATGTCGGATGTCTTAAGACGGACACTAAACGAATTTATTTTATAAAAATCCATTCTGTGGCAATACGAAGGTAGTTTTTTACAATTGTTATTTGCGTATGAAAGATGATATAGGAATTTCTTTTGTATACGTTCTATCCTCTCTGCATGTACAGTGTACCCAGGAGACCAAACACAGCTATAGAATTCTAAAACTCTTCGAACTATACACTTGTATATAGGTAAAATTACTGTTGGGTCTTTAAATGATTTAATTTGTCTCGATACAAATCCCGTTAGCTGAGTGGCTTTTTTAACAGTTTTATCAATATGTTCGCGAAAGTTTAATGACTTATCTATCGTCACTCCTAGGTCCCTAATACTCTGCACCTCTTTAAGTTGAGTACCCCTTATCGAATAAGTAGCAGAGAGAAGATATTTTTTTTTTGTAAATTTTATTTGGTAGAATGTATTTGTATTCATGACCATTCTGTTATTTATGCATATGCACCAAAGATCAACATTATTTATCTCTCTTTGTAAAGCTTCGATATCAGCATTACTTTCAACCTTCTTATAAATCTTTAAGTCATCTGCATACATTTTGAAGTCGCATTTTAACTCATGGGCAAGATCCCTACTATTCGTTCTGTTAAATTTCTTTACCGCTGCCAGTATCTCGTTGCGAACACGAGGACTAGCCAGCTTTAAGACGATTGCTCGAGGCCTTGTAGATTAATTTAGGCACTCGATGGAAGTCGAGAACCTCATTATCGCCGATTTCTCTTGAGACGACTTTTCCAAGCTGCTTGATCGTGGATAGTAAATTCTCAGTTTTGTTTTCCGGGACGCACTGGATCTCGATATTACACCCCCTCGACTGCTGTTCGATGTTATTGAGCTGAGTATTGATGACGCTGATTTGTGACCGAAGTGTTTCGTTTTTTGATTTCAAAACGTCAATTATCTTGGACTTTCCGATCATTTGACTGTTCAAGTCCTCAAATTGAGAGTTTGTGTAGTTTATGCTATGTTATATTTCCACAAACTCTCTATGTATGGCTTTATTTTCAGACGTTATTTGTCTTCACAACTCAGCTGTTGCTTCTTTTAACTTCTCTTCGAAATAAGCTTTTAACTCGTCCACAACTGAGTCACTGAATCTACTTGTATCGGCAAGCGGGCTGCTTGGGTTCAGTTGCTTTATAGGGGTGTTAGAGTTATCTCCCCTTTTCTCTGAACTCTTACAAAAGTGGAACCACCCTTTGGCGATGCTGTAAACGTGGACTGTGTAGTGCATCGATCACCTTGAATAAGATGAAAACGGAAATAATAAGAGAACGCCTACATGCATGTAGAAAAGATTGCGTTAATAATGATATCTACATTCTATTGGAGCTAAAAAAAATGGTTTGTGAGAATATGAAATCAATCAAGGTTAATTACGAGAAAAGTATTGTTGATTGTCAAATGAAATACCATTTGCTTCACCCACCACCATATGAATCTGTGAAATTCACTTTATTTCGAGCCAGAAGAAAGTTTTTGCAGATTGAAAAACAGGAATTTTTGCATTGTAAAGATGTGAAAATACCGCCAATTCTATCAGAGAACTTTTTAGTAGCAGAGTATGGTATAGATGATAAAATATTAGTTTTCAGCAATAAATTTTGTGTGAAACCATGAAAAAGTACCTATGCTCGTGAAAACCATATTTTTTTTGGGGATGGCACCTTTAAGCAAAAGTAGGTAATTGTCTTGGACAAAGTAGGTACTTTCTGAAAAAAGTACGTGGTCATAATCACAACCACGCCATTTTGCTTACAAATAGTCATTTTGCAACTTAGGCCTTCTACAAACATGTCTTTTTGCATCGACGTTATGCCTACCTAGACAATTTAAAATTAAGTTCAGTCGTTTTACAATCAAGACGTTGTGTATACAAAGACTTTTTTCAACCCAGACATTTTGCTCACACAGACGTTTTACAATCCAGACTATGTAAACCCAACCCAAAGAATATTATTTGAGTTATGCGGCGTTTAAGAGAGCAAATTCGAAGAAAAAGTCTAGATTTGTGGAAAGAAAATTCATGGATTTTGCATTTACGATACGCCTTCGCACAAGGCCATCATTGTGATCGAATTTATGACCAAAAACTCAACAAATACTATCGAGCACCACCTTGTTCACCAGATATGGCTCCAGCCGACTTCTTTCTGTTTCCTAAACTTAAATCATCACTTTGTGGCTCCCGGGTAGAAGACATAAAGGAGAATTCGCGTCGAGAACTGAACTCAATTCCGGAAAAAGCGTTTAAAAAATGTTTTGATGTTTGGATTATTCATTGCCGTACCGTATCGTTTCTGAAGGAGCTTATTTTGATGTTATCTCAACATTTTTAACGAAAAATATAGTAGGTACCTAACATTTATTCTAGTACCTAGTTAAAGTAGGTGCACAAAGTTATTAAATAAATCGTTACATGTCTAGAGCTCGTGTAAACCACAGATAATATAATACTATACTAGTATATAAACTAACATTAAAGTTTCGCCATGGTCAGCAAAAACATGAATATCTCGAAAGTTCTTGGACGCACAAATTTGATTTTTTGTGCACAATCGTGCACTATTATAAGCCTTAAATCCATTTATTATTTTTAAGCTACGTCCATTATTACAAAAAAATCTTGATGGAGTAACGTTGCAAACGTTCCCCTAGCAAAATCTGTTTTTTGTCCATAACATTTTTCCTGTGGACGCACAATTATGAATTATGAATTATGCCCTAGCAAAATGTTGACGTATATAATGGTTTTGAGTATGCAGATAATTAGAGCATTATTTCGTGTAATTGTGCACGAAATTTCATAATTGTGCGTCTACAGGTAAAAAATGTTATGGACAAAACACAGATTTTGCTAGGGGAACGTTTGCAACGTTACTCGAGCAAGATTTTTTTTAAATAGTGGACGTAGCTTAAAAATAATAAATTGATTGGAAGGCCTATAATTGTGCACGATTGTGCACAAACAATCAAATTTGTGCATCCAAGGACTTTCGAGATATTCATGTTTTTGCTGACTATGGCGAAACTTTGATGTCAGTTTACACGAGCTCTAGACAAGTGACAAAGTCAGAATTTGGCCAAAAGTCAAAAGTAGTTAGTGCGTTGAGCTAACTCACTGTGCTGAAATTTTCAGCAATAACAAGTGACTAGTTTAAGAAATATATTAAAAACCCATAATCTAATATAACCCGGTCTATTTTAAGAGACTATTAAAAAGGGGTGCCATAGTATATAACAACGACCACCCTGAATTGTCAGCGTTATAATAAAAATCGCCATGTTTACCATAGTACAAATGTTCTAGCATTAAAGTACCGCAACGTTTCTTATATACGAATGTTCGGCCGAATCTTCAAATAATCTTAGTATATTCTTTCATTTCTTTTATATTAGACATTTCTGACATGACACCAAACGGGTGTATGTATTTAGGCATTCACTTGTAATTTAATATTTACACATAAACAGCAAAATTTTAATCATGAATAAGGGCTATATTGCAAAAAAAATGTTATCCTTCTCACATACCAGTAGAAAAAATAAAATTTAATTAATAACATGTGCTAATATTTTAGCTTACCTAAGTGAATGTAAATTTTACAATCAAGTAAACTTTCTAATGAAATTCTCTTTCTAACATTGCTGAAGCTGTAAAATTATGAATTTTCATTCTTTTCATACCATTTTCTCAGTCATAATATTAGAAAGTTTGAGGATTCACCTGGCTAAAGCTAAGACCACACACACAGTGAAGGTTTCTAAAGTCAGTGGCCAACGCCAACGGTGCATAAGCAATTCCTATAATTAACCATACTTAGAAATAAATAGGTAGGCAAGGCACTTCGTTTGTTCACCAACTTATGTTAAATAATATTTCTTAATGTAGGTATTTAAATGTAAATTATCCATTAAAACTTTTTTAATGTAGCTAAGAAGCTTAACGGTAATTAACCATCCAAACATACAAAAAGGCTAATTGATGAAACTGACAAAACTGGAGGTATATTTTAGACAAACATAAAAAAAAATTATTATGATTTTTTGAAGAGGTATGTTTGTACATGTGTGTTGTGGTTTGTAACCTACCTTTATCCTGAATTATAAATATTCTTGCCCAACACAGCACCAGTCAACAAACGAAACAGTTAACACAAAAACAAACAGCCAAAGCCAACCCATCCGCCAGTGCTGCCAGACTGAATTTCAGAAGAGTTAATGAGATCAAAACTATGTTGCGCTACTGCAGGAAATTGTACTATTTTCTTAGTTTTTTGACATTACAATGCTGACGATTTATGGAGGTCGTTGTTATATACTATGGCACCACTTTTTTATAGTCTCTTAAAATATACCGAGTTATATTAGATTATGGGTTTTTGATATATTTCTTAAACAAGTTGCTTGTTATTGCTGAAACTTTCAGCACATTAAGTTAAGTCAACGCACTAATTTTTGGCCAAATTCTGACTTTGTCACTTGTCTAGAGCTCGTGTAAACTGACATCAAAGTTTCGCCATAGCCAGCAAAAACATGAATATCTCGAAAGTCCTTGGATGCACAAATTTGTTTTTTTGTTCACAATCGTGCACAATTATTGTCCTTCCAATCCATTTATTTAAGCTACGTCCATTGTTTATAAAAAATCTTGCTGGAGTAACGTTGCAAACGTTCCCTTAGCAAAATCTGTTTTTTGTCCACAATTTTTTTTCCTGTAGACGCACAATTATGAAATTTCATGCAGAATTACACGAAGCAATGCTCTAAATATCTGCGTATTCAAAACCCTGAAATTCGTCAACATTTTGCTAGGGCAACGCACACATCAGAGTTGCCACTGCTTGATTGTAGATGGCGATACCCTGAGTAGGTATTATATATTCTGCAAAATATGTAATACTAGCTGCTGCCCGCGGAGATCGCGCGCGGAAAGCCTATGCCTATAATTCATAATAAATGAATTATGAATTATAAGATATACAATTCTGTAGAACATTAATTTGATCTAGGTATCTCGCAAGGTTTAGCCAGCGTTTCCGGTTTAAACGAACAAAAATATGTTTGTTACGACATCACACAACAAATCTTTGAATTTTTCGGCTTTTCTGTACTATAATATGTATGTATACATATAAACCTTCCTCTTGAATCACTCTATCTTTTGCTGAAAACTGCACTAAAATCAGTTGAGTTGTTTAAAATATCTAAGCGAATATCGCTTCCGCTTTCTAGCAGAAGCGACCTCATTTTATACTATGTAAAGATAAGACTAGCCACTGTCCGTGGGCGAATCCCGTAGACGTGGGTAAAAAGTAGCCTATATCTGGGGGCACGGCAGTGCCCCCGTCAAGTCGAGCAAAAAAGCAGCACGGCCGTAGGTACCATTCTTTTCTCGAAGCAGTTCAGGCGATTTTCGACCCCCTGAATTTTCAGTAACCAAGCAGGCATTATATACACATGGTACCTATATTTCAAATTTCATTCAATTTGAACCAGTAGTTTAAGAATTATAACTAGGTAGGTAGTCAAAGTTTCTTAATTTAGTCACTCACTCACAGACTGACTGATCATCAAAACTCTAAAGCACTTCTAGCAGAATACAATTAGTGGTTAGTGTATAAATCTAGGAAAAACTAAAATATTTTGCAATTTCGGTCCAGTTTTCTGGATAGGTACACCAACTGCATAAATATTTATGCAGTTGGTGTAATAATAAAACTATTAATATGTAATAAATAACTTTTTAATCCCATATAAATATGTCTATAGGATTACAAAGTTACATTTGCAGTGAATTAATCAGTGTAAACCTGTATATAATCTATAATATAATGGAATAATAGGTGTAGATAGGTACCTAGATATAATGATGTTCAAAGGTAACTTGTAAAAAGTAGGAATATCTTACAAAAAGAAATGAGATGCCATCAAAAACATAACATGTAAAAAAACCAAGTCTCGCGTAAATTATAGTGGAGCTTGGTGAAAATAATATCTAATATAATAAAAATATCTCTTATTGTAAATCGGTGGTAAACCAACAGATGGAAGCACTTACGATATATATTTTCGTCAAAAAATACTTATCTACACCCTATCCTATCCTACTTATAGTATAATCTGGAAATTGGGTGGATGTTTGTGGTTCAGTCACGCTACAAAGATGTACGGATTTAGACAAACCTTGGTCACAGATAACATAATACTATACCCTTGCTATAGATGAGTCTATAGCTATGATCATGACTTGGTATAGCAATATACAACTTTCATGTACATACAAGCGTGCGAGGCCTCGGGCAGAAGCAAGTATTATAAATGTGAAAATTTGTGTCAATGGTTAGATGTTTGTTTGTGCCGTATTATGCAATAATAGCTGTACCGATTTAGATGAAACTTAGTAGGTACAGATATCGATTTGTACCTGGAATAAATAACATGATGCTATCAAAAACATAACATGTAAAATAACCAAGTCTCTACTCAGTTCTTCTACCGTAAAAAGGTGTGAGATCCATGTAATACCAAGTCGGTTAATATATTCAGTCCCTACATAAGGGACCTTCTGTCTTAAGTTATTACGTACCTAATTAGCTAACCTAACATCTTATAGTGACCATATCAATATTAAAAATCTTCTATGTTTTAAATAAATAGATTAGACTTTGCAATCGCACTAAACAATCTAATTTAATATAATATGTATTACTTGTGAGATATGTACATTTGTGTTTTCATGCAATGGCCAAGATAATCTTTATATATAAAACATAAAAGATTTTTTGAATATAGTCACTACTTATAAGATGTTGTTAGATAAGCTAATTACGTTATATATAACTTATGACAGATGAATAGGTAAATTAGCCGTCTAGGTATTACATTGATCTCATAACTTTTTACGGTAGAAGAAATGATTTACGCGAGACTTGGTTTTTTTACATGTTATGTTTTTGATGGCATCTCATTTCTTTTTGTAAGATATTCCTACTTTTTACAAGTTACCTTTGAACATCATTATATCTAGGTACCTATCTACACCTATTATTCCATTATATTATAGATTATATACAGGTTTACACTGATTAATTCACTGCAAATGTAACTTTGTAATCCTATAGACATATTTATATGGGATTAAAAAGTTATTTATTACATATTAATAGTTTTATTATTACACCAACTGCATAAATATTTATGCAGTTGGTGTACCTATCCAGAAAACTGGACCGAAATTGCAAAATATTTTAGTTTTTCCTAGATTTATACACTAACCACTAATTGTATTCTGCTAGAAGTGCTTTAGAGTTTTGATGATCAGTCAGTCTGTGAGTGAGTGACTAAATTAAGAAACTTTGACTACCTACCTAGTTATAATTCTTAAACTACTGGTTCAAATTGAATGAAATTTGAAATATAGGTACCATGTGTATATAATGCCTGCTTGGTTACTGAAAATTCAGGGGGTCGAAAATCGCCTGAACTGCTTCGAGAAAAGAATGGTACCTACGGCCGTGCTGCTTTTTTGCTCGACTTGACGGGGGCACTGCCGTGCCCCCAGATATAGGCTACTTTTTACCCACGTCTACGGGATTCGCCCACGGACAGTGGCTAGTCTTATCTTTACATAGTATAAAATGAGGTCGCTTCTGCTAGAAAGCGGAAGCGATATTCGCTTAGATATTTTAAACAACTCAACTGATTTTAGTGCAGTTTTCAGCAAAAGATAGAGTGATTCAAGAGGAAGGTTTATATGTATACATACATATTATAGTACAGAAAAGCCGAAAAATTCAAAGATTTGTTGTGTGATGTCGTAACAAACATATTTTTGTTCGTTTAAACCGGAAACGCTGGCTAAACCTTGCGAGATACCTAGATCAAATTAATGTTCTACAGAATTGTATATCTTATAATTCATAATTCATTTATTATGAATTATAGGCATAGGCTTTCCGCGCGCGATCTCCGCGGGCAGCAGCTAGTATTACATATTTTGCAGAATATATAATACCTACTCAGGGTATCGCCATCTACAATCAAGCAGTGGCAACTCTGATGTGTGCGTTGCCCTAGCAAAATGTTGACGAATTTCAGGGTTTTGAATACGCAGATATTTAGAGCATTGCTTCGTGTAATTCTGCATGAAATTTCATAATTGTGCGTCTACAGGAAAAAAAATTGTGGACAAAAAACAGATTTTGCTAAGGGAACGTTTGCAACGTTACTCCAGCAAGATTTTTTATAAACAATGGACGTAGCTTAAATAAATGGATTGGAAGGACAATAATTGTGCACGATTGTGAACAAAAAAACAAATTTGTGCATCCAAGGACTTTCGAGATATTCATGTTTTTGCTGGCTATGGCGAAACTTTGATGTCAGTTTACACGAGCTCTAGACAAGTGACAAAGTCAGAATTTGGCCAAAAATTAGTGCGTTGACTTAACTTAATGTGCTGAAAGTTTCAGCAATAACAAGCAACTTGTTTAAGAAATATATCAAAAACCCATAATCTAATATAACTCGGTATATTTTAAGAGACTATAAAAAAGTGGTGCCATAGTATATAACAACGACCTCCATAAATCGTCAGCATTGTAATGTCAAAAAACTAAGAAAATAGTACAATTTCCTGCAGTAGCGCAACATAGTTTTGATCTCATTAACTCTTCTGAAATTCAGTCTGGCAGCACTGGCGGATGGGTTGGCTTTGGCTGTTTGTTTTTGTGTTAACTGTTTCGTTTGTTGACTGGTGCTGTGTTGGGCAAGAATATTTATAATTCAGGATAAAGGTAGGTTACAAACCACAACACACATGTACAAACATACCTCTTCAAAAAATCATAATAATTTTTTTTTATGTTTGTCTAAAATATACCTCCAGTTTTGTCAGTTTCATCAATTAGCCTTTTTGTATGTTTGGATGGTTAATTACCGTTAAGCTTCTTAGCTACATTAAAAAAGTTTTAATGGATAATTTACATTTAAATACCTACATTAAGAAATATTATTTAACATAAGTTGGTGAACAAACGAAGTGCCTTGCCTACCTATTTATTTCTAAGTATGGTTAATTATAGGAATTGCTTATGCACCGTTGGCGTTGGCCACTGACTTTAGAAACCTTCACTGTGTGTGTGGTCTTAGCTTTAGCCAGGTGAATCCTCAAACTTTCTAATATTATGACTGAGAAAATGGTATGAAAAGAATGAAAATTCATAATTTTACAGCTTCAGCAATGTTAGAAAGAGAATTTCATTAGAAAGTTTACTTGATTGTAAAATTTACATTCACTTAGGTAAGCTAAAATATTAGCACATGTTATTAATTAAATTTTATTTTTTCTACTGGTATGTGAGAAGGATAACATTTTTTTTGCAATATAGCCCTTATTCATGATTAAAATTTTGCTGTTTATGTGTAAATATTAAATTACAAGTGAATGCCTAAATACATACACCCGTTTGGTGTCATGTCAGAAATGTCTAATATAAAAGAAATGAAAGAATATACTAAGATTATTTGAAGATTCGGCCGAACATTCGTATATAAGAAACGTTGCGGTACTTTAATGCTAGAACATTTGTACTATGGTAAACATGGCGATTTTTATTATAACGCTGACAATTCAGGGTGGTCGTTGTTATATACTATGGCACCCCTTTTTAATAGTCTCTTAAAATAGACCGGGTTATATTAGATTATGGGTTTTTAATATATTTCTTAAACTAGTCACTTGTTATTGCTGAAAATTTCAGCACAGTGAGTTAGCTCAACGCACTAACTACTTTTGACTTTTGGCCAAATTCTGACTTTGTCACTTGTCTAGAGCTCGTGTAAACTGACATCAAAGTTTCGCCATAGTCAGCAAAAACATGAATATCTCGAAAGTCCTTGGATGCACAAATTTGATTGTTTGTGCACAATCGTGCACAATTATAGGCCTTCCAATCAATTTATTATTTTTAAGCTACGTCCACTATTTAAAAAAAATCTTGCTCGAGTAACGTTGCAAACGTTCCCCTAGCAAAATCTGTGTTTTGTCCATAACATTTTTTACCTGTAGACGCACAATTATGAAATTTCGTGCACAATTACACGAAATAATGCTCTAATTATCTGCATACTCAAAACCATTATATACGTCAACATTTTGCTAGGGCATAATTCATAATTCATAATTGTGCGTCCACAGGAAAAATGTTATGGACAAAAAACAGATTTTGCTAGGGGAACGTTTGCAACGTTACTCCATCAAGATTTTTTTGTAATAATGGACGTAGCTTAAAAATAATAAATGGATTTAAGGCTTATAATAGTGCACGATTGTGCACAAAAAATCAAATTTGTGCGTCCAAGAACTTTCGAGATATTCATGTTTTTGCTGACCATGGCGAAACTTTAATGTTAGTTTATATACTAGTATAGTATTATATTATCTGTGGTTTACACGAGCTCTAGACATGTAACGATTTATTTAATAACTTTGTGCACCTACTTTAACTAGGTACTAGAATAAATGTTAGGTACCTACTATATTTTTCGTTAAAAATGTTGAGATAACATCAAAATAAGCTCCTTCAGAAACGATACGGTACGGCAATGAATAATCCAAACATCAAAACATTTTTTAAACGCTTTTTCCGGAATTGAGTTCAGTTCTCGACGCGAATTCTCCTTTATGTCTTCTACCCGGGAGCCACAAAGTGATGATTTAAGTTTAGGAAACAGAAAGAAGTCGGCTGGAGCCATATCTGGTGAACAAGGTGGTGCTCGATAGTATTTGTTGAGTTTTTGGTCATAAATTCGATCACAATGATGGCCTTGTGCGAAGGCGTATCGTAAATGCAAAATCCATGAATTTTCTTTCCACAAATCTAGACTTTTTCTTCGAATTTGCTCTCTTAAACGCCGCATAACTCAAATAATATTCTTTGGGTTGGGTTTACATAGTCTGGATTGTAAAACGTCTGTGTGAGCAAAATGTCTGGGTTGAAAAAAGTCTTTGTATACACAACGTCTTGATTGTAAAACGACTGAACTTAATTTTAAATTGTCTAGGTAGGCATAACGTCGATGCAAAAAGACATGTTTGTAGAAGGCCTAAGTTGCAAAATGACTATTTGTAAGCAAAATGGCGTGGTTGTGATTATGACCACGTACTTTTTTCAGAAAGTACCTACTTTGTCCAAGACAATTACCTACTTTTGCTTAAAGGTGCCATCCCCAAAAAAAATATGGTTTTCACGAGCATAGGTACTTTTTCATGGTTTCACACAAAATTTATTGCTGAAAACTAATATTTTATCATCTATACCATACTCTGCTACTAAAAAGTTCTCTGATAGAATTGGCGGTATTTTCACATCTTTACAATGCAAAAATTCCTGTTTTTCAATCTGCAAAAACTTTCTTCTGGCTCGAAATAAAGTGAATTTCACAGATTCATATGGTGGTGGGTGAAGCAAATGGTATTTCATTTGACAATCAACAATACTTTTCTCGTAATTAACCTTGATTGATTTCATATTCTCACAAACCATTTTTTTTAGCTCCAATAGAATGTAGATATCATTATTAACGCAATCTTTTCTACATGCATGTAGGCGTTCTCTTATTATTTCCGTTTTCATCTTATTCAAGGTGATCGATGCACTACACAGTCCACGTTTACAGCATCGCCAAAGGGTGGTTCCACTAGCATTATTTGTTGCTAAATTGTAACGGTAACCGTTTACTGATAAGTGCTGGTTTGCCTTTGTGACTTTCAAGAAATAAAAAACCACTGTTGCTTGCCAGGGCCATCATGAATGCAGATGAATGAATAAAATATGAAATACAATTTATTGTCATGAAATCATTTGACAGATAGCATTGTCATTTTATGATCGTGTTATAAATTGCCAGTCCTTATCTTGAATTCACAAACTATTTGTATGACACATAAACTCCATGATCCGAGTATCAAACAAAGTGCAGTCTTTGTATAATAACCCAACCATTTTCAACCAAGACTTTTTACAAAGAAGCCTATTTTCAACCAAGACGTTTTTCCTACCTAGGCCATAAGCAACAAGACCCGTTTGCCACCAAGGCTTTTTACAACCATGGCATTTTAAAAATAAGACATTTTGCCACCTAGACGTTGTGTATACAATGCTTTTTTTCTACCGACATTTTGCTCACACAGACGTTTTATAATCCAGACTATGTGAACCCAACCCTATTCTTTGTTTACCGTTTGACCTACCGCAAGAATGCAAGAATTCAGAGTGCACAACACCGCGATAGTGAAAGAAAACAGTCACGTGACTTTGACTTGTGATCGACTTTGGGGTGGTTTTTTCGGTTTTGGTTCAGTTGGAAGGCGCTACTCCCAAGCTTGTTGTATGTACCTATGCTCATTACACTGAAGCCCCCACTGATAACCACTGTATTTGCTCTGTGAAAATACAGATAAAGTAAAATATCTAGGTACCTATTCTAATAAATGAGTTTCTGTCTTTCAGACCGCTTTAAATAACAGGATTCGTTAGTTGCTATTTGTATTTTAAAAGTTACATTATATTGTGAATCAAAAAATAATAAGACAAGTTTACTTTGCTTTATGTCAATCAACTCTAACTTACTGTATAACCACTTGGGGTGGAGCAGGTAAAACATTGTTACTAACTACTGAGAGAGCTCAAAGAACCATACTCAAAGTGGCCTTCCCACCCTTTCATTTTTACGCTAGCCTTCTCTATCAATCTGGTAGCGTACCTAACAGCCCGACAGTTATTTGTAAGGGACCATCCATAAAGTACCGTAAACTGCTGCAACTTTGCCAACTAGCCTCAACTTTGCCTACCTAATTGATAAAAAAACTAAATATACTTTTAAATGGCATCTATTTCCTGCTTACAATAATCAGGTAAATCCTATCATTACCGTAGCAACACAATTCAATATTATTTTATATGATAACACTAAAATATTACTGTCAGACTGCTGTTAAATGTCATGGGTGCAGTGTGTGCATTTTCAAGGGGTCCGAAACTTTTAGATTTTGCCGTAGAATACAAAGTATTCCAACCTTTTGATTACCTACTTACGAGATAAGAAAGTATGTTCTTCTTATCGTTTCTGATGTTATTTTTAACAAAATTGCTTATTTACGTCTAGGAGGTTAATAGGCAATGTTGCAAAGGGTTTCTCTAATACAAATGACGCAACTTGCCTAGGCTGTCACAATTTTAAACCGACTTCCAATAATTACGTTTTAACTCCTCAGTCCCCACAAACTAAAAAGAAACCAACTTCATTGAATGAAATTTGAGCCTATAATACATTTTTAGTGGAAAGTAGATGTATTTTGTATATATATAATATGGTAAGGCCAAATAAACGCACCGCTCCAATGAGACAGCGAGGTATCGAAGTACATGAAAACATCATCGATGTATACAAGTTTTAGATTTTCTTAGATTTTTCAGATCGACCGATTTTGATAAAATTTATATCGGACCACCTGTGAAGTATACCCTTTCAAACAAAGAAAAAATTTTTCAAATCGGTTCATCCGTTTTTGAGTAGGTAATCGTTGAACATAAAAAAAAAAGATTCCGACGAATTGAGAACCTCCTTCTTTTTGATAAAGTCAGTTAAAAACGAGAAGATTCTCTATTCGGTTATGTATGTGTAGGTATGTAGTTGTAGACGGATTACTTCTGCAGACTGGCAATTTTTTGTTAGGTAATTGTTTTTCTAGAATTGGTAATAAGGATATTATTTTACTACTCAATAATTAATTGGATTGTTCCAATGGATGGATGGATGGATGGATGTTCTTGTTCCTAGTGATTGTGTTAATATCTTTAATGAAGATACAATGATTAGTACCTGGATGACGGAGCTTTGCTCGGTATAAAACACGAATAAAACAACGTTTTCTAAAAATGAAACCTTGCTAGATCGATTTATCGCCCACGAAATCCTCTGCATACTAAATTTCATGAAAATCGTTGGAGCCGTTTCCGAGATTCAGATTATATACATACCTATGTACAAGAATTGCTCGTTTAAAGGTATTAGATAATAAGGTACCTCGCTCTTGAATGGCCCACCTTATTATAAAATGCAATAAACTCGTGAAACCAGATTATATAAGAAACAATCGTAAGTATGACCTAGTTAATTTATATTTCAATGCCATTTTTTTAAATTCTAGACCATTTTCTTCATTTTAACTGTGAAAGTTCAATTTTAAAAAAACCTAGACTGTGGGCCATTTTAGAAACCTATCGTTCTGAGATGGCCCGCTATATTAGATGTTGTATTTACTTCACTGTTCTTATATTCTTATATCTTACATACTTCACTGTTGTATTTACTTCTACTTTATTTTGAGATTTCGATGTGATTTTCGTTAAATGACCACATTGTATAACAATACTATAAAATAAAAAATAATAAATTAAAATAAATTATCCCGGACTTTTTACACAGCATCATCTGGCCCCAAAGTAAGCAGAGCTTGTGTTATGGGTACCACATGACTGATATACTACTTAAATACTTTTTTTCTTTTTCTTTTTGTAAATACATACATATTATACATAGAAACACCCAGACCCAAGACAATTACTTGGAGATCATACAAATATTTGTCCCGCGGCGGGAATCGAACCCGCAACCTTCTGCGGCTTAGTCGGACCTTAGCCCATTACCATAACCCATCTTTTAGGTTAAAGTACTTATTACAAAATTTTGACAGATTTTTGAGACATGGGCTATCTAAAATCTATGAAAATTAAAAATAGCTATAAAAACAAAACCTTAAGTATGAATTTAAAACTATTACAGTTTTTTTCTGTTATGCAACTAAAATTTTAAAAGTAACAAGAGAACAAAACGATTTTCTATGATTCATTTTTATCTCAATTTAAACTGGGCCTTACTAGGACTATGAAAAAAAACATAATATATTGCAATAATAAAAAAAAAAAAAATTGCAAAACTAACACAAAGCATTAAATAAAAATTTAGTCTTTTATTTTTATGTGATCCAACTTAGTAACCATTAATTTTAACTGATTTTCAGTCCACTCGCCACATTATTTTTTTCTTTGGATGATACATTTATTTAATCTAAAAAAGTAAAAGTATAATAAGAACCCACATATATAGGTACATATGTTTTGTTAATTATTCTTTTTAGGGTCATTAGCTCAATTTGAATATGATAAAAAAAATATTTGAATATAATTATTTTATACTTTATTCACAATTATATTTATAATTGAGCATGTTTTGCATTTGCATATGTTCTAACTATAGCAGCATTGTATTTTTCGTAATATTCGATACGAAATAACTTGGCTCATAGCTTTAAGATGGCCTGGGTGGGCTATCATAAAGACGTTACCCTGTGAGAATAAAATTAACAACAAATCCACTGTAAATACGTTACACAAAAGCACTTAAGTGAAGTTTAGGGCTCAAAACGTTATTCTTTGAGGTTAACTAATAGAAACAAAAAAAAGCGGCCAAGTGCTAGTCGGACTCGCCCGTGAAGGGTTCCGTAGCAGCAAGTAACATAATATAAAAGTTCTTGTAGTTGTAGTTACAACTACAAGAACTTTTATTGATCGATGTTTTAATAATAGTGTATTTTTTTAAATTAAGTTATTGATAAGTAAACATTATAATTAGGTACCTTAATAATGGGATTTAGATCTAACTATATGCGAGCCCATATAGGCTTGTGATAGCTAAACAAGCTAATATATATTCCAGTTTGACAAGAAATATTTCCAAAAATATTATCAATTTGTGTGCCTCCTCGCGTAGTTGGACAAGGTGGTAATAACGTCCTGTAACCATCGTTCTGCATGAATGACAGTATACAATTGTTTTTTAAAAAATCTTCGTTGAAGTCTCCATAAAGTAATGTTGGCATATTGTTGTTGCAAAAAACATTTTTGTTTATGAACTCCATGAAAGTTTTGTTTGTACATCTGGGCGATACCGATCAAGCCACGCCCCGCGCGAATTATAAATATTATTTACTTAGGCACCTATTACAGATTTATAATTAAAAAATAATGGTTCACGGTTTATGCATAAGGTTTCATCATCATCATATCAGCCTTTATGAAGTCCACTGCTGGACATAGGCCTCCCCAATAGATTTCCAGGAAGAACGATTTTGAGCCCTCTCCATCCACCGACTTCCTGCGATCTTTACAATGTTGTCAGTCCATCGGGTCCATTGGGTCCATCGAGCATAAGGTTTATGTTTATGAAATTAAATGTTTTTTTTTAATTTATATATTTGAGTTGATTTACGATTTATGACGTATTAAAAAAAACGACTTACTAGATCTCGTTCAAACCAATTTTCGGTGGAAGTTTGCATGGTAATGTACATCATATATTTTTTTAGTTTTATCATTCTCTTATTTTGAAGTTACAGGGGGGTTACACACACATTTTATAACTTTGGAAGTGTCTCTCGCGCAAACTATTCAGTTTAGAAAAAAAATATTTTAGAAACCTCAATATCATTTTTCAAGACCTATCCATAGATACACCACACGTAGTCTGTTAAAAAAAATTTTTGAATTTTAGTTCTAAGTATGGGGAACCCCAAAAATTTAATATTTTTACTATTTTTGTGTGAAAATCTTAATGTGGTTCACAGAATACATCTACTTACCAAGTTTCAACAGTATAGTTTTTATAGTTTCGGAAAAAAGTGGCTGTGACATACGGACGGACAGACAGACAGACAGACATGACGAATCTATAAGGGTTCCGTTTTTTGCCAAAATGGCGTCTTGCTTCCGTTCGTTTTGAGTTGCCAGCTTGTTAACGGATGCGTTCGCACATTCCCACCAAATTTAAAAAGTTTTAAATTACCGAAAGTACCTTTTATTTAAAGTGGACCATCTAAGGGCAAGCAAGGTTCCTTATAGTCAAAGTGTTTAATTCTAATTCAAAGTTAACATTTATAGTAGGTTTACAGTATAGGTTTATAGTACTATTTTCTATTTTATTATAAAAATATGTGTGTATCGTATGTGTGTATCGTTTTGATTAACTGTTTTAAGTTATAAGTGCAATATAAGTATCTTAGTTGGTAGTGGTAGGTATACCAAGTCATCTAGGTATATTCTCGACACCTTTCTAGGTTTTCTCGGCACCTTCACTAATAAAATACTCATAATTAATATATTAAAATGTTTTTTTTAATTTTGTGTTTATTTTCTTTTATAATCATCTAGGCAATGTTGAAGTTTTTGGCCACAACTTTGCCTAGAACTTTGACGGCTTATACGGCAACCCACGAAGAGAAGTTTAGCCATTACATTAGAACATGCGACATTATGCTCAAAATTATGTACAAATTAAAAAATAGCACAGATTATAAAAAATTTAAAAAATATTCATAAAAAACTTCAAATTCCGACCAAAGTTGCAGCAGTTTACGGTACGATACACGTTAAGAGGTGGGGGGAGGGGGTCGACGAAGTGTGACATTGTGTGACAAGGGGTGGGAGGGGTCCTAAGTTTCGTTATGTCACATTTCAAAATCTGATACATCTAAATGTTAAAATGCTAAATTATAACTTTTAACGAAAAACTTAAAAATATTTCAAACTCTATCGGTATGAACACAAGGTTTTAATTGTTTTATTGGCGAGCTCTACTAGTGTCATGCGCCGGCCGCCTGAGTCTTTGACGTGATTCCAATGTTTATATTATTTTATTAGGCGATTGACTTTTGCCGAGTGAACGTCGTTTTTTTTAGTTTTGCTATTTTGTAATTTTCAACTATGAAATGTGTTTAAAATGAATATAAAGAGTGAGTTAGGTAACCTTTAGTGCTAGTTCAGACACGGCGGGAACCGCGCGATCATATAATCGCATGGAAATCGCGCGGGTCTTATTTATATGAGTTAGTTGGTAATCGTTCAGACATAACCGCATTACCGCAACCCAACCGCCAGAATCGCGCTGCTCCCGCGCGTTTCTATTTACTATGGAGTCTTTACTTCGCGTTCAGTTGCGTTGCGGATACAGCGCGGTAAGCACGTTACAGCTCGTGAGTTCGCCATGGATCGTTTCGACACTGAACTATTTATTGATGAAGTGGAGAAGAGACCTGCAATATGGGATCTTCAGTGTGAAGATTACTCAAATAAAATTATCAAGAACCGAGCTTGGCAAGAGTTGGTGGAGATATTTGGAAATTGTGAAGATACGTTGGAAAAAAAGAATATTGTAAGTAGGTTTATTCACCAAAAATGCACTGACAGAATTTTTACCTATTATGATTATTATTATGAAGCGCTAGTATATTATACTCTCAGTATACTTTAGGTACCTAAATGTAAACAAACTTCGGCTGTTTTATGTAGACATTTCGAGCATGTTTTTTAATAAAGGTCACAACGTTATTACCTTGGTGTTTGTTTACATTTAGTTAAGTACCTACCTAAACCTTTCAAGTATGGTATGTTGGTTGTAGCTATATTTTTGTGCCTTGCCATGGAACACGCCCATCGTTCACAAAGGAATGAGCGAATTTATCTCTGATATTCAAAGATGACGGTGCCCCTCTTCCCGCATGCAAGGTATTGAGACTAGTCATTGGTGCAGTATATGAAGTAGGTATCTTTATATTTTTGACCATCTCTAGTCTGCACATAGTTGTGTAGAATGCAACAGGCTTTTATTATGTCTTCGGCAAAATCTATGTTTACATTTATAGGCCTATGAAAGATGCGCCATTTGTTCGCCAAAATACCAAAAGTGCACTCAATGTTACGTCGGGCTCTCGATAACCTATAGGTAGTTAAAAATCCTTTTTTCATGTGGTAAACATTTGCCTGAATATGGACGCATTACATTTTCTGCTAAGCCGAAGGCTTCATCTCCAACTATGTATAACATAAGGCATTGGTGTTGGGTCTACGTTAGATATTGGTTTAGGTGATGGTATGTTTAATGATTTTTCTGTCACTCGTTTATATAATAAAGAATTTTTAAATATTGCAGAATCACTGCTTTTGCCATAAGCCCCAATATCAACATAAGTAAAGCAATAGTTGGCGTCGCAAAGTGCTAAGAGCACTATGGAAAATAAATGTTTCTAGTTATGATACAAAGATCCCGAATCAACCGGCTTTATAACTCGCATATGCTTGCCGTCTATAGCACCAATGCAATTTGGAAAATTTGCATATCTCTCAAAGTCTCATGCTCGTCTTCCAGGTATCTTCAGTCGTTTCGGGCATGACTTTGTTTACCAACTTATTCCACAATAATTTACATACTTCGCGGACAATTCCTGTAATCGTCGATTTTCCTAGGCGATAATTGTAGCTAAGTTCTCCAAATGAATAACCCGTACCAAGATATCTGAAACAAGAAAATTAATAATAGGTAATATTATTATTTTTAGGTACACAAGTCCAAAAAAATGGAAAAACATACGAGACTGCTATAATAAAGAATGCAAAAAAAAAACAACTCCTTCCGGTTCATGTGCTCGTAAAGGAGCCCGATATATGTATTTTTCAAGACGTTCTTTCCTGCAGAATAGTGTTAGTAATAAAGACACTACAACTAATATAGAAGAACAGAATGAAAGGCAAAGTGAGAAGACAAGTCAACTAAACGCCAATGCAACCGAAGCCACTGAAATACGTCCCCCTAAACGTAAGAAAACACAAGCGTCAGAAGAAAAAATTGCTGTTTTAATAGAAAAAAGCATCGAGAGACGCCAAAATTTTCGGAATGAACTTCAAGAAAACAGTATTACCAAACAAGATGACGATAAACTCTTTTGTTTGTCGTTAATAAAGAACTCAAAAAAGTACCAGAAAATAGGCGTTTAGCGACCAAAATTGAATTACTTCAAGTGATACAAAAAGGACAAATCTTACCGACCCCTGTTCGAAACAGTACTCAGCAGATCACACCTTCGTATTGGCAAGGACAACAGTATACAACCCCACAAGGATATTTTACTACATCTGGATTATCTCCTCCTGTTATTCCGCCCGCGTCACCATCGCAATTTAGTTCTGGATCTCAGTCGTCTACTGTTATAGAAAATATATATGCTGATTTTGAAGAACAATAAATAAATCTTACCTTAAAGTTATTACGCGTCTTTCTTCTGGTGAAACGCTTGGCCTCAAATGAGTTTCAGAGCTTGAAATATCTTGCCTGATCAGTTCAATTAGTTCATCAAAAGATTTTATTGACATTCTCAAATAGTCAAAAAATGTTTTATCGTACATTCTTAAATTGGGATATAACGTTACGAACTGACCATGTACTAATCGGTCACTTAATATTGGATGCACCCAATACCGCCTTTTTCTTTTCTTTTTTTAAGGAGCAACCACAAGAAGTGTGTTTACCACTTCTTCGTCGACCTCCATTTTCAAACTGACGTTATCCCCGCACGAAAATCGCATAATAACCGCCGGTGTCTGAATAGCATCACAATTTTGCGGGTTCAAACCGCGCGATTCTTAAACGCGCGGTTCTCGCATGTCTGAACTAGCTCTTATGCTGATAAAAAAAAGCAAAATGTACAAGAAGTTAACACTTTATGGAAAAGTTTGAAATGTACCTAGTAACAATGTTGAAGGTGAAGTGGAATCTACAATCAAAGAATTACAAGTACCTAAAGTTGACGAATATGAAAGCGACAATGAAGTTTGTTTTTTAATTCCGTCAACCTCAACATCTCGAATACCTACTTACAACTAGAAATAGAACTAATTTCGAAACATCTGTTTTAATTTAATAATTTATTGCTATATAAATTGCAAAATATGTGACAAGGACGGAGGAGGGGTAAAAAAAATCACGAAATTTACATTATGGATGACCCCTAATGAGCATAGTAGGTACTACTAAAGCTAAAGCAGCACACAGTCTTTCCCTAAAGCACTGCACTTACTAACAAAATGACAGGCTCTAAACATGTCTTTATAGACAGACAGTCTTTACAGGTCTGGAATCCATGTTACGACGTGTATTCTTCGCGCTTGGAGCGCATTCAAAAAAGATTTCTGCGTTACTTGCAGTTTCGTACAGGTGTTTTCCTTCCAGATTACATAGCTAGATGTCGCAAGTTTCATTTCCTCCCACTTTATGAACGAAGAAATATCGCCGATATAGCATATTTGATGAGCATTGCAAATGGCACGGTGGACTGTTCTGAGTTGCTGGAGCTATTGGGGCTGCGTACTAATACTGCTAGTTTTAGAAGACCTAACATCTTATATGTTCCAACGGTTAAAGCAAATTATAGGCAAAATGCTTTTATTATTCGAGCAAGCGCCTTATTTAACACCTTAGCAATCGCAGATATTGATATATTTAATACAGCAACGAGCAAGCTAAAACGCTTGCTCTGTGACAAATTCTTTTTATAGTACAAGTACTCATTTCGTTTTATCTTGTTGTTTGATCTATGTATTTTTAAACTATTCCCAGTTATTTTCTCATTTGTTTTACTTTGTATTGTTTAGGTTTTCACTTGTACTGTATTTTTCATTACATACATATATATGTTATATCTATCAGTGTGAACTTATAATTGGCCTTCTGCATACATGTTTTATAAACATGTATTATTTGTAATTATTATTAATGTACCTAGCTGTAAGTTCTCCAAAAATTATAAAATAAAATAAAATAAAATAAAATAAAATAAAATAAAATAAAATAAAATAAAATAAAATAAAATAAAATAAAATAAAATAAATAGTCCAGTCATCTTAGGCCCAATTAGGTAGATATATCGGAAAATCGACATACACAGTATATTACCACCTAAAAACTTGTATTTTGGTATCCTAAAATGTTTTCAAAATTCACATATAATTGGATGGTCGCAAGTTTTAAAGTCAGGGTCAAAGGTCACAAAAATCGTTTTTTTTTTTCATTTTTTGGAAATATCTCGTTTTCTATGGGTTTTACGCTATTTGTATTTATTATCAATATTGTAGAGAATTTAATTCTCTACAACTTTTGTATTTAATATTTTTTTATAGCTTGAACGCTTAGATGGCGCTGATCGACCTCCAAGTTGTATAGCTACGGCATTATTAGTTTAAATTAAAATAACTAACCGAGTTAATTGATATAAAAAGTAGTTTAATGTGTTCTATTACAAGTAAATCACCAGTGACAGTGTTATCTCGGTGTAAAATTAACTGTGTATTCTACAAAACAACACTGAGACAAACAAATAACAGTGGATTAACCGGACCCTTCATACGTAAACAAACGCATACAGTGAACAAAACCGTGAGTAAAGTGATACTGTTAATCAATCTCCGAAGCAACTATTTTGATTAAAACATTAGTAAATGAACATCATATTCATTAGTATCGGCTCATTAGTATAGTATAAATTTTTAGAGCAAGAAGTTGAACTATGGACTGACTGCAGTATCTGAATTTATGTGCTCCAAAATTTCGTCGATATTAATACGAACACGGTGTCTCCACTACGATCTGTCACTTTTTGCATTTTTTATTGAAGTACTAGATTTTGAAAATCAGTTACAGAACTACAATTACTATTACATTTACTATTATTTGTTTTTAAAACATGGATTTGATAAGCAATGTGACATTAAGGCGCGGACGTCGCTATATTTCTGAAAATGACCTAACACAATGAAATAGTACTGAGAAAAATATCCCTGCAGCCACTTTTGATGAAACAACTCAAAGCCAGATGTTGTACCAGATGTCTCTATATCCGACAATTCACGTATCATAGATCTAGAGATGCAAGTAGAGCACATCTCGCAAACTTTAGCTATAGCAAATCATGAAGTGGATACACTAACACTTGACAATGTCAGTTTAAAAAAAGAGATGGAACATAGAAACATGTTAATAAAATCTCTCAAATGTATGCAAAGTCCTCTGGCCGACAGGCAACGCTGTTTGTCACCTAGAATCAACTACTCGTATGAAAAGCAGAAACGACAGCTGTTTTCAGTGCAGAACCCACCTTGCGATGCAGCAGTACAAACCGAAAGCCATATCCAAACCGAATAGCTTGATTCCTGAAAAGCCAGTTAGGAAATCGCACAAAAAAACTAAACTCTCGATTAAACCAAAAAATAAATACACAAATAAAAGTCTTTTTAAGAAATTAAGACTACAAAACAAAAAAAAAAATATCTACAAAAGGAACTTGTACAGATAAAGATAGACAGAAACATATTACAACAGAAATTATTAAATTACGAAGCTAAAAATAAAATAGAAAGTGAAAATGAGAGTTTGAATGGAAATGTAGAGAAGAGAAAAAAAAAACATATTCTCAGATAGTCTAGGGAGTGGAATGGCGATTGAAATATTAAAACAATCTGGCTCTATAGAAATTGTTAACCATTGTAAGCCTGGTGCTAATAGTCGACAAATACTTTTCGAAAATAACTTTCATGAAAACACAAAAAATCTAAAAGAAAATGATTTGGCAGTTATAATGACAGGAAATTATGTTGAAAACAAAACAGACATACCTTATTTCGAAATTATAAGAAACATTTTGAAAAACGAGTCTAGAAAATTTAATATTCTGCTGGGAAGTGTTGTCTATAACGGAAGAAACGACTCCACAATCTGGAATACAAATCGGGAACTCGCCCGCCTAGCTACAATGACAGAAAACGTGACATACCAGGAGCTAAATAATAACATAAAGAAAAACCATTTCAAGAACTTCATGGCTGGAGAAATCTTATGAGCATGCAATAAATTTAAGAGCTCTTCGTGTTTGCGGTTTATCAAGAACTCTGAAATTACTAAAAAATTTTCGAAATCCCCCAAGAATATAGTAAACGGTTAACCATAGTGCATGCAAATATACAGAGCATAGGTAACAAATATTTGGAAACTGAACTTTTGACTAAATTAACTACCTAAGTGTGACATACTCTGTCTCTCAGAGACATGGGCGAATGAGTTAAATGTAAATGTAATGAATATTGAAAGATTCACTCTTGCATCATTTTTTAACAGGAAAATGTTTGAACACGGAAGCACAGCTCTTTTTATTAAAAATAGAATAGAATTTAAATCGAGACATGACATTGCCAGACTCAGTTTTGAAATGAATTGTGAAGTAGCAGCAATAGAAGTTAAATTTTGTAAACTGATAATAATATGCTTATATACCTGATTATGAATATCTAATATTTGCAGATGTATTAACAAAAATTTTAGAAAAATTTAGTAGAGAAGGAAAGAGAATTGTGATAGCAGGAGATTTCAATTTGAATGTAATGAAAGATAACATATATAAAATAAGAGGTTTATAAATTTCTTAAATTACTAGAAGAATTTAAATGCAAAGTCATACTAAGCGAACCCACACGTTCTACAAAAAAATCTGCTACTTGTATTGATAATTTTATTTTAAATGATCATTCTAATTTCAAGGACCATATTGGACAAGATAGATAATTGATTCAGGCGTGACTTTGCGGAAATCCATTACAAAACATTAAACAGGACAAATATTTAGTACAATTCCGCTAATCAAGTCTAATAATTTAAAATTATAGTTTTAAAGTCAGGGGTCAAAAGTCACAAAAATGAAAAAGTCAATAAAAAATTATTATTATATATATTTATTTTTTTATTAACTATATTTTCCCACTGCTGGGCAAAGGTCTCCCCCAATTCCTTCCATTGGTCCCTGTCCCCGGCCACTTTCCACCTGTCTTTCTCAAAGGCATCGAGATCGTCACGCCAACGTTTCTTCTATTATTATTATTATATATTTAGCAATAATTAATAACCTGAATATTACGAGTTTTTGATCGGGACTACAAGTTGACCTCACATGATTCTCTGACCGCGCGCTCTCCGCCCTCTATCTCGAAAACAGTTCAGTTTAGTTTAGTTTATTTATTTAACCATTTCGTTACATTAACATAACATTGGCATGTCTAATTGTACAATACATTGAATTATTACTATTTTTACTTTTATTCTAAACTAGTTTTATTGCTATTCACGTTTGCAAATCGGAGAACGAACAACTCATGTAGGTACTCATTCGTATGGTAGGTATTAATATCTAAAACTTGTCCAATATGAAACATTAAACAGATGGACAAATGTGTCGAATTTCTTTTGGAGGTAACTCTTTAGGAATAGATTAGCGGAATTGTACTAAATATTAGTCCATCTGTTTAATGTTTCATATTGGACAAGTTTTAGATATTAAACCATAATGCCATTATATTATATTACTAGAGGTTGCGTGGTGCGCGAGCTGTATACAGCTCGCGGGTTTAACCCCTAAAAACCCCTACAACCCCTAAAAATCCCTACAACCCCTAAAAACCCCTACAAACCCTAAAAACCCCAACAATCCCTAAGAACCCCTACAAACCCCTACAACCCCTATAAACCCCAACAACCCCTAAAAACCCATACAACCCCTAAAAAATCCTAAAAACCCCTACAACCACTAAAACCCCTACAACCCCTAAAAAATCCGAAAAACCCCTACAACCCCTAAAAACCCCTACAACCCCATAAAGCCCCTAAAAACCCCTACAACCCCTAAAAAATCCTACAAATCCCTACAACCCTTAAAACCCTTACAACCCCTAAAACCCCTATAACCCCTAAAAACCCCTGCAAACCCTAAAAACCCCTAAAAACCCCTACCACCCCTAAAAACCCCTAAAAACCCCTAAAAACCCCTACAACTCCTAAAAACTCCTACAACCCCTAAAAATCCCTACAACCCCTAAAAACCCCTACAAACCCCTACATCCCCTAAAAACCCCTACAACCCCTAAAAACCCCTACAAACCCCTACAACCCCTAAAAATCCCTACAACCCCTAAAAATCCCTAAAAACGCCTACAAACCCCAACAACCCCTAAAAACCCCTACAACCCCTAAAAACCCCTACAACCCCTAAAAATCCCTACAAACCCCTACAACCCCTAAAAACCCCTAAAAACCCCAACAACCCCTAAAAACCTCTACAACCCCTAAAAAATCCCTACAACCCCTAAAAACCCCTACAAACCCCTACATCACCTAAAAACCCCTACAACCCCTAAAAACCCCTACAAACCCCTACAACCCCTAAAAACCCCTAAAAACCCCAACAACCCCTAAAAACCCCTACAAAACCCTACAACCCCTAAAAACCCCTACAAACCCCTACAACGCCTAAAAATCCCTACAAACCCCTACAACCCCTAAAAACCCCTACAACCCCTAAAAATCCCTACAAACCCCTAAAAACCCCTAAAAACGCCTACAAACCCCAACAACCCCTAAAAACCCCTACAACCCCTAAAAACCCCTACAACCCCTAAAAATCCCTACAAACCCCTAAAACCCCTAAAAAACCCCTACAACCCCTAAAAACCCCTACAACCCCTAAAAAATCCCTACAACCCCTAAAAACCCCTACAAACCCCTACATCACCTAAAAACCCCTACAACCCCTAAAAACCCCTACAAACCCCTACAACCCCTAAAAATCCCTATAACCCCTAAAAACCAATACAACCCCTAAAAATCCCTACAACCCCTAAAAACCCCTACAAACCCCTACATCCCCTAAAAACCCCAACAACCCCTAAAAACCCCTACAAACCCCTACAACCCCTAAAAATCCCTACAACCCCTAAAAACCCCTACAACCCCTAAAAAATCCTACAAATCCCTACAACCCCTAAAAACCCCTACAAACCCCTAAAAACCCCTACAAACCCTAAAAACCCCTAAAAACCCCAACAACCCCTAAAAACCCCTATAACCCCCTACAACCCCTTAAAACCCCTACAAACCCCTACAACCCCTTAAAATCCCTACAAACCCCTACAACCCCTACAAACCCCTAAAAACCCCTACAACCCTTAAAAACCCCTACAAACCCCTACAACCCCTAAAAACCCGTAAAAACCCCAACATTCCCTAAAAACCCCTACAAACCCCTACAACCCCTTAAAACCCCTACAAACCCCTACAACCCCTTAAAATCCCTACAAACCCCTACAACCCCTAAAAACCCCTACAACCCCTAAAAATCCCTACAAACCCCTAAAAACCCCTAAAAACCCCTACAAACCCCTACAACCCTTAAAAACCCCTTAAAAACCCCACTGACCCTTAAAAATCCCAACAACCCCTAAAAACCCCTACAAACCCTTACAACCCCTAAAAACCCCTTACAAACCCCTAAAAACCCCTTAAAACCCCTACAAACCCCTACAACCCCTAAAAACCTCTAAAAACCCCAACGACCCCTACAAACCCCTACAACCCCTAAAAAATCCCTACAACCCCTAAAACCCCTACAAACCCCTACATCCCCTAAAAACCCCTACAACCCCTAAAAACCCCTACAAACCCCTACAACCCCTAAAAACCCCGAAAAACCCCAACAACCCCTAAAAACCCCTACAACCCCTAAAAAATCCTACAAACCCCTACAACCCCTAAAAACCCCTACAAACCCCTACAACCCCTAAAAACCCGTACAACCCCTAAAAACCCCTACAAACCCCTACAACCCCTAAAAATCCCTACAACCCCTAAAAACCCCTACAGCACCTAAAAAATCCTACAAATCCCTACAACCCCTAAGAACCCCTACAACCCCTAAAAATCCCTACAAACCCCTAAAAACCCCTAAAAACCCCTACAAACCCCTACAAACCCCTACAACCCCTACAAATCCCTACAACCCCTGAAAACCCCTACAACCCCTAAAAAATCCTACAAACCCCTACAACTCCTACAAACCCCTACAATCCTTAAAATTCCTTATAACCCAAGGTTAAGTTTGCTATGTCTATCTAGCACCGTTTAAAAGTTATGAACGTTTAAAGTTTTTTATTTCTGAATCGGATAATGAAAAGGGTCTTGAGCAACATTAGTTGGAGCACCAACCCTCTCCGACTTGTAGTTTCCGAGATAATGTGGGGGGGGGGGGGGGGGGGGTGGCAAAAAGGGGGGCACGGAGGGGGTGTCACACAACTTTTATCAACGCTTCCGATTATCCTCTATACGATCCCACTAAAATTTCAATTCCAACATGACGCCTTCTGGGTACACCTTAAGAGGGGGGGGAGAAAAATGGTGGGAGACGGGGGAGTTTTAAAATTGTTTCTTAATCCTTCAAGCTTCCTCTATACGATCCCAATAAAATTTTAATTCCAACATAACGCCTTCTGGGTATACCTTTAAAGGGGGGGGGGGGGGGGGGGGGGGGGGGAAATGGAGGGGGGTTCAATTTAAAAAAACTTTTATATTTCTTGAAGCACCATCTATACAAATCCCCAAAAAAAACACTTAACTTCCTTACAACCCAAGGTAAAGTTTGCTATGTCTATCTAGCATCGTTTAGAAGTTATGGCAGTTTAAAGTTTTTTATTTCTGAATCGGATAATGAAGAAGTTCTTGAGCAACATTTGATAGAGCACCATCCCTCTTCGACTTGTAGTTTCCGAGATAAGTGGAGAGAGAGAGAGAGGGGGCAGAGGAGGCAAGGACGGGGGGTCGGGTAACACATTTTTTTTCAACTCTACGAAGCATCTCTATACGATCCCACCGAAGTGTACAACCCTACATGATGCCATCAAGTCTGCGAGATTTTGTATGGGAGTGCACATTTTTGTATGGGACAATATTTTTTTTGTATGGCGGCCATCTTTTTTTTTATAGATTCGGATATTGAAAAGGGTCTTGAGCAACATTAGTTTGAGCACCAACCCTCTCCGACTTGTAGTTTCCGAGATAATGTGGGGGGTCAAAAAGGGGGGCAAAGAGGGAAGGTCACACAACTTTTTTCAACTCTTCCGAGCATCCTCTATACGATCCCACTAAAATTTAAATTCCAACTTGACGCCTTCTGGGTATACCTTGAAGGGGGGTGAGAAAAATGGGGGGAGAGGGGGGAGTTTTAAAATCGTTTCTGAATCCTTGGAGCATCCTCTATACGATCCCACTAAAATTTCAATTCCAACATGACGCCTTTTGGGTATACCTTAAAAGGGGGGTAAAAAATGGAGTCATGGGGGGGGTTAAAAAAAATTTTTGTATTTCTTAAAGCACCATCTAAACAAATCCTTAAAAAAAAAACACTAAAATTCCTTACAACCCAAGGTAAAGTTTGCTATGTCTATCTAGCACCGTTTAGAAGTTATGAGGCTTTAAAGTTTTTTTTTTCTGAATTGGATAAAGAAGAGGGTCTTGAGCAACATTTGTTCCAGCACCATCCCTCTCAGACTTGTAGTTTCCGAGATAATGAGAGAGGGGGGAAAAGGGGGCAAGGACGGGGGTGGGTAAAACATATTTTTTCAACTCTACGAAGCATTCTCTATACGATTCTACCAAAACGATTCCACTAAAATTTCAATTCCTATTCAATTAATGATGCCTTCTGGGTATAACCTAAAGAGGGAGGGGGGGGGGAGAAATGGGGGGAGGGGGGAGTTTAATATAACTTTTGTATGTCTTGAAGCACCATATACAGATCCTTTTACAAATTCTCAAAAAAAAACACTAAAATTCCTTGCAACCCAGGTCAAGTTTGCTATCTAGCACCGTTTAGAAGTTATGAGGGTTTAAAGTTTTTTATTTCTGAATCGGATAATGAAGAGGGTCTTGAGCAACATTTGTTAGAGCACCATCCCTCTCAGACTTGTAGTTTCCGAGATATTAAGAGAGTTTACAAAGAAGATACAGGTGCTTTAAAATTTTGTATGGGAATGCACTTTTTTGTATGGGACAATATTTTTTTTGTATGGCGGCCATCTTTTTTTTTATAGATTCGGATATTGAAAAGGGTTTTGAGCAACATTAGTTTGAGCACCAACCCTCTCCGACTTGTAGTTTCCGAGATAATGTGTGGGAGGGGCAGTTGGAGGGGGAAAAGGGGTACTTTAGGATTTTTCCCCCAGTCACCAAAACTCCCTCTACAGCTTTCCACAAAAAAAAACACACCTCCCCATCCACCATCTGGGAGAACAATGATGTCAATCAGTGAGTCAGTGGTAATTAAGCTATATATAGTATAATAAGTTAAAAATAAGTTAAATTGTACTAAAGTTATAAAGGATAATGAAAAAATTACAACTAGAATTATGTCCCAAAGCAATATGGATTACTTTCACTACTTATTTTGTAAGGAATTTGGAAATGTTAATCATGCTGTAGATGCTACTCGCGATGCAAATGGGAAAATGAACATCTTAATGGATCACATTAAGTTATTGCTACTACACTGCTTTTCCTTTAAAAACCAAGACGATTCCAAATAACAATAATAAAAATATATTTTCCACTAAAGGCATAGAAATATCAAAAAATAATATTAAAAAACTAGAAATATTACAAAACCACTATCCTTGCCAAGCTAGGAAAATAAAACTCAAAATATGTAAAAATACATTTAAAAAAGTTCTGGCAACCGCAGGAAAACTTAATAATGCAACAAGAATTCAGAAATCTACAAATAAAATAAAAATGACATGGAAAATTATAAATGAACAGCACAATAAAAAATTTAAACCCCCTAAACATTAAAATATATAAAATTCACGATAAAAATGGACATTATTATAACAGACTGTAAACATATAGCTAATAGTTTTAATTATTTCTTTAATCAAATTGCGAGTAAACTAACAAAAAATGTTAATATCCGAGTAGAGGACTGTGATAGATATTTAGGAAAATCGACAGTAAGTAAAGTTTGGTTCTCTAAAATGAAAAATTCAGAATTCAGAACAATAATAAGAAATACTAAAAGTAAACCATCAAAAGACATTTATGACATGAATACTAAAACCATTAAGGAATTAATTTTATGTAATGATAATCTGTTTGAAATTACTCTAAAAATTTTCAATATTTGTATTTCTCAGGGTATTTTCCCGGATAGTTTAAAAATAGGAAAAATTGTACCATTAGGTACACAAAAAGGGAGATATAGACCGGTATGCATATTACCTGTTTTATCGAAATTCTTGGAAAGTGCCATTAAAACAAGATTGGTTACATATTTCGAATCGGTTTCCGAAAAAAGAGATCAACAGAAATGGCTATCAGAAAGACAATTTATTTTATACTTGAGTCTATGGATGAGTCGCAGAAGGTCTCTAGTATTTTCTGCGACTTGTCTAAAGCATTCGACTGTTTGCAACACAACATTTTAATCCATAAGCTTAGTTTTTACGGTTTTGAAGGTACCGAACTCAGTATTTTAAAATCATATCTTAGTGACAGAATTCAAGTGGTTAACGTTAATAATATCAGGTCAGATGCGAAACATAGTAACATAGGCGTGCCGCAGGGTTCCATACTGGGGCAATTACTATTTTTGATACTCACGTAGGAATAAAAAACAGAAATATAAAAGTAATGGAGGAACAGAAAAATATAATTTTAAAAAAGTTAACAGATTGGTTTGAAACAAATGGGATCATATTAAATGCTGACAAAAGCTCTGTTTTAAGCTACACATTTAAAAGGAAAACAAAAAATGATGTATTTTATGGGATGTATTTTAGATTCGACTTTGTTTTATGAAGGCCATATAAACCAGGTGTGTAAAAGGTTAGCTAGTGCAAACTATGCTTTATTTAAGTTGAAATCCATAATAAATAGGAACTCTTATTTCTGTCTATTATGCTTATTGTCATTCTATTATCAACCACGCTATAACAGTATGGGGAAATGCTGGCCAAATTGAAAAGGTACTTATTTGCCAGAAAAGATCAATTAGAATTATATACGGATTACATAGGTTAACTTCAGTGAGAGCATATTTTAAGAAATCAAAAATATTGACGGTTATATCTCTGTTCTTATATAGTTCTCTTATAGAAGTACATTTACAAAAGGATGATTTACAAATGAAAATGCATGTTCACAGTTACAATAGGTACTCGTAATAAAGAAAAGTTGCATGTACCAAGAACCAGACTTGTCAAGACTTATTATAAACAAGGTTTCTGCATGAAGCTCGACATGTACAATAAGCTACCCTTAGGAATCTCAAGGCTCCCGCTAAATGAGTTCAAACAAAAATTAAAGTCATTCTTTGAATGCCACCCATTCACCCATACGAATGAGTACCTACATGAGTTGTTCGTTCTCCGATTTGCAAACGTGAATAGCAATAAAACTAGTTTAGAGTAAAAGTAAAAATAGTAATAATTCAATGTATTGTACAATTTGACATGCCAATGTTATGTTAATGTAACGAAATGGTTAAATAAATAAACTAAACTAAACTGAACTGTTTTCGAGATAGAGGGCGAAGAGCGCGCGGTAGAGAATCATGTGAGGTCAACTTGTAGTCCCGATCAAAAACTCGTAATATTAAGGTTATTAATTATTGCTAAATATATAATAATAATAATAGAAGAAACGTTGGCGTGACGATCTCGATGCCTTTGAGAAGGACAGGTGGAAAGTGGCCGGGGACAGGGACCAATGGAAGGAATTGGGGGAGACCTTTGCCCAGCAGTGGGAAAATATAGGTTAATAAAAAAATTAATATATATAATAATAATTTTTTATTGACTTTTTCATTTTTGTAACTTTTGACCCCTGACTTTAAAACTTGCGACCATCCAATTATATGTGAATTTTGAGAACAGTTTTAGGATGCCAAAATACAAGTTTTAACGTGGTAATATACTGGGTATGTCGATTTTCCGAAGTGAACCCCCTATAATGACTGGACTATTTACCTACATCTAAATTTTACTTGTTCCTTGGTCCGCTTCTCTATAATAGACTGAATGCGTTATCAAAGTATTTTTTACGATGATAAAGAGAAGTTGTTAATTGTGTGTAAATATTGATTTTATTGTAACCTATTTAAGTTGGTTAAGATTTCTGATTTTTACACTAGGTATAACTTAGGTCTACCTTTTTTACGTTATACAACTATGCATTTAATTGTTTTCAATATTATAATAAATAAGTAGGTAGGTACATAAGTAGGTACCTATGTGATCATTTTTAGATCCTATTTGAGGTCTTCTCACCTTAAACACAGGATTACCTAGTTCAGGCTCGTGTTAAGCATTTACCGTTGTCTAAATAACATTTTTTGTTACATTAATATTGTATGTACCTACTATCTGAATTTTGAATAATAAATATATTATGATTCATATCATTATCGTCACTCATACCCACCTCTTTCTCATAACCTTTATTAACATACATTTACTCTAAACAGGGTTGAGTACATTCTCTCACTAGGGTTGAGTATTATAAATCACAAGATTTTTTATACGAATAAATTCAAATAGAAAAATATAGGAAAAAATTATAAAACAATGTAGGTTCGAGTTAGATTGTCTTTATTACCAAAGTAGTTATTTGAAAGCAATCAATTCACAATCAATCTGCTAAATCACTTTAATCAAATTTCTCGCTGTTAAAAATGTTACTAGGGCCAGCGTGTGTTATAAAGTAGCTAGGTATAATAAGTATGTATTTACAAGTATTGTATGTATTCGAGCAGGCATCTGGTACCCGTATTACAAGCTTTGCTTAGTATTCTTTGGGCCTAGATGGTTTTTTGAATCGTCAATGATATGTTATTTATTCCACCACAAGCATTTCAGCCCAACAATAATTCTACGATTTTTCAGTCAAGTTCTTCATTTTTATTGTTCTATCTACCACTCACTTTTGAAATTTAATTTGCACATTCACTATTTCCTATTAAGTACCATATGATTTTTGGGGGTCTTCGACCTGGATTCGTAATTCTAGTACCTAATATTATCCTACTTATGTTGGGAGACCAAGTTCTCGCCGGGTATGGCTTTAAAGTCTTTATTTAAATTAAATCTGGTTTGTTAGTTAAGAAGTACCTACCTAATCAATCTGTTTTGTGTGTTTGACGATCGGTACGTTATTAAGTGCTCGTTTTTAAACGTATTTGCAAAGTCAAAAGCTTTTGACTCGGCTTCCACCCCATACCTTTTCTATGGCCATCACTTCCATTATAATAAAAAATATAACCTCAAATTCCTCTTGCTTTCGATGACTACCATTTCGTCTCTTGCAAACAAGCCACAATCGATAGCCTTCTTTCTAATACATCCTCTGCTTCTCTATCTCTTCCAGTCATCGTCCTACATTGTAAATGGCAATCCTGGTTCTTACATCTCGGAGTCGCTTCCTAGGTTCCAAACGTCCCTGATGCCCCCCCGGCCCA
Organism: Lampropteryx suffumata; assembly: GCA_948098915.1. NCBI lineage: Eukaryota > Metazoa > Arthropoda > Insecta > Lepidoptera > Geometridae > Lampropteryx > Lampropteryx suffumata. Next base: position 21,108,094 of record OX402546.1, read on the forward strand.
CAGATGGCGCGTCGAGCGCACGGGCTAGCATTGTCGCTATTCCTACAATTTCCTTGATGTTGTTAGAAGTTTGGCCGAGTGCTTTACGACCAGCCGCCGCCAGCCTGACTTCAACCCTCGTTAAGATTACTTGTGCGTAGCGTAGAATCTGGCACACAACGATGACTAAAGCATGCGCTACACAGTTTAAAACAACAGAACGTTTTCTGTCTACACGGTTTGCAAACAAACCCCAAACTTCAGTGTGTTTAAAACGCTCGTGCTGAATGCTTGTAATGCACTATTACAATTTACAAAGACGCCATGGCTCTTCATTTATCAAAATTTCTAAAGTTTGGAGTTTGTATGGGAATTTTGTGTGCATTTGAAAAAAAAAAAAATTTTTTTTGGGTGGAGTCTTTGTTCTCCTTAGACGTTAAGTCCCAGAGACAGGGTAGGTCTCTAAATAACTCGATGGATTCAGTGATAACCTCACGTTCTTTTTCAATAATACCGTGCGTGCGCGCAATACGTCCGCGCTCGATGCGTGCAGCGGCGCGACTGTGGTGTGGTACGCGTGGTTTTAAAAATGTGGTTAAAAATGTACTTGGACAATCGACTACAATGTGTCGAAATAACCAATCTGAATAAAGATAATAAATTAGCATCTGTTCGCTCTACCTACAGACCTAACAAAGTTGGAGTGCCTCAGGGAAGTGTCTTGGGACCTCTTCTTTTTCTTCTATATATTAACGATCTTCCTGACATCACTTCTAAGCCCTGTATATTATTTGCTGATGAAATTTCTTTAATATTTACATCTAATCGCAACACTGACATTAATAATTACATAATTGACATAAATAATACTATTGAATGCATAATTAAATGGCTTGACATTAATAACTTGAATGTAAACTTGACAAAGACAAATTATATACAGTTTGGAACCTATGCACGTATAAACCAGCCTCTGAAAAACATTTCATATGGAAATATCAACATTTTAGAGGTCGATAGTACAACTTTTCTAGGAATAGTCTTAGATAAACATTTAAATTTTAAAATTTAAATGCAGGTCGACAAAGTATGCTCCAAAGTAAACAGATTTGTTTATGCTCTGCGGAGATTAAGAAAAACGTCTTCCACAGTACTTCAAGCATATCATTGTTATGTGGCATCGGTACTCACATACGGTTTAATTCTTTGGGGAAACTCAACAGACATAAAAATAGCATTTATCGCACAAAATAAATTTGTAAGGGCCATTGGCGGGATACCGCCCTGGGAAACATGCAAACCACTCTTTAAACAATTAAATATTCTCACACTACCTTGTATGTATATCCTGGAGTCTGCTTTGTTTGTTAGAAAGCACAATCAACTGTTTGTTAAAGCTAGTGAGGTATATCATAGAAGCACAAGAAACCAGGACAGAATTGTATTGCCTAAAGTTCCAAAGACGAGTATATATATAAATAGTAGCTATGCAATATGCAGGGCAAAGTATATAATTTCATACCTGACTACATAAAAAAATTACCATTAAATAAATTTATTACGGAACTCAAGACCTGGTTACAAGCTAAATGTTTTTATAACGTATCTGAATTAATAAAATGACATAAATTTAATTAAGTAATATTCCTAAGTGACGTTTATATTGAATTATTATTATGTTACCTAGTTTTTTTTTGTATAAATGTCTCACATTGTTAGAAAATATTGTACACCATTTATCAAATGGTAGCATAGCGAACTTAGCAATTAATAAAACCTGTAATATACCTATGTTCTACAATAAATGAATTATGAATTATGAATGAATTATGAATTTAAACAAGCGGCTAGACAGTTTGAAACAAGTTTTAAACCACCGCTTCTGCCAGTGGTTTGCTGGGCAAGCCTGTCTACCAAGGGCGTTTAAAGGTCATGCGAAATTTGGTTTCAAACCGTGTAGCACATGCTTTAATTACTAAATGTAAAATACCTGTGACAGGCTTAGTGCATTTAGCCGGGAGCTACCGCTCAGATGTGTTAGCCCCTCAAACCTGACCAAAAGTCAAATCTTGTCTCAAAGATCGCACCTTCTTTGGTTACGTGGCTACGAAACTCGCAATATTTAAGGTCCAAGATAAGCCTACGTAAACGTAATACATAAACGCTTATATATTTATACTCGTGGCACACCAAAAAGTGATTCCTAATAGATCATAAAGATAGTGGTGGCATTTTGAGCGCTTCCGCGCTTCGGAGGGCACGGTAGGTGCCGGCTTTTCAAAAGTAGTTAAGCCACGACGCGAGGAGTCAGCTTCGTACGAGGAATATCACTAAGACGTGGCAGGGAAGGGAGGCAGGGAGGGAGGCATATAATGAAACGTCATGTAAGAGATAGAGACAGGTCGGTCATGTTGGGAGGGCGCGGGCACGGCGGCTAAGGCGGGCGCGGCGCGGGCGGGTCGGGCCCCGGCAGGTCGGGCAGGTCGGGCAGGTCGGGCAGGTCCGGCGGGTCGGGCAGGTCGGGCGGCTCGGCCTCGTAGCGCGGCGGGTTGGCCCACGGGTCGTAGCCCAGCACCGACAGCATGGGCGCCAGCTCAGCCGCGTCGGCGCGCACGTCGGCCGGCAGGGCGCCCACCCACTTGTCCAGCGCGTCGCGGTTCACCGGCCGCACCACCTGGTCCGAGGACCGCTCCACGCTGCAACACACGAGCGGGGGGCTAGCGAGGTGAGGCGGGGAGGGGAGGCGAGCGCCGGTACTCCGTTATGTACTCACTTGGAGAGCATCACGCCGTGCGGCTGGTTGATGTACCGCTCGTGATGCAGCACGGCGTCGCTCCACGGCAGGCCGAGGAAGGCGAGCGCGGCGCGCAGCGTCCTCTCCGGCCGCAGCACGAGCGCCTCGTACCGCACCATGAGGCAGCGCTTCGGCCCGAGCGCGCGGCATTGCTGGTACATCGTCTCCACGGCGCGGTTCCACTTGCCGAGGCACTGCCGGTAGCTCGACAGGTCGAACCCGGTGATGGTCACCTTGCGGCTGATGATCGAGTGCACGGTGGCGCGGCCGTCGCGCACCATGAACACGAACTTGGCGTTCGGGAACAGCTCCAGCACGTACGAGCCCATCTTCAGCACCAGCGGGTCCTTGTTGCAGAGCCGCGGGGCCGCTTCGCCGTGGCGCACTATCACCTGCGGGAGACGCACCGAGGTCAGGCGAGCGCGGGCCGAGGGGACGGGGAGGAGGAGCGGCAGGGAGGGGCGCTCACCTCGAGGCAGAAGGCGGCGATCGCGTTGTCGAGCACCGCCTTGGAGACGCCGGCCTGGTCGAGGCGCACGCTCTCCTTCTGGCTGCGCGCCCAGTGCTGGCGCATCTGCAGGATGCGCGGCACCACGCGGGTCTCCTGGCCGCAGCGCACGTCGGGGTGCGCGTCCAGCATGGCGCGCATGAGCGTGGTGCCGGAGCGCGGCACGCCGCCGATAAAGATGAGCGGTAGCTCGCGCCCCGCCACCGGCGCGCCGGCCGCGCGTCGCGCCATGTCCCCCCCGGCGCCCCACTCACCCCCGGGCCCCGGCCCCCCCCCCGCGCCGCGCCCAGGCCCACAGCAGCAGCGTGGCGGCGCAGAGCGCGCAGACCGCGCGCCCCCGGCCGCCGCCGCCGCGCCACATGCGCCGGACCCCGCCTTCTATATGTCTCGCGATTCTGATTCAAAACGATATTATCCTACAAACGTGATTGCCGAATAGACCTATTATACCCAGCGGCTTCGTAGGCGCGGTACTTGCAAAGATAAAATAATTATGAGGTGTGTGTATGCTATTCCCGCTACTGGATCCGCATCCCATTTTTCATCCGAATCCGCCGATCCGTTTGAACGCGCCGAAAAATCGAGACCCGCCAGCACCCCCGCGAACTAACATCCGCACTTTCTACTGAAGCGATACTTACATACAAAATATTTAGATATTCCCCAAGAGCTTTGTGGGAAAAACTATACATGAGTCAGCGTATGTGCTAGTGACTTTCATTTGCGGGAGGCGGGAGGTGGACGATAGTCTACCTCATTATTACAAAAAAGACTAGTGAATAGATCAGGTAGGTACTTGTATATTTAAAATTTTGTACTAGAATTTTGCAAAGTCACAAATCAATTGATTATTTAATTAACTAAGTAACTTATTCAATTGTATGTTCTTGAAAGTAATAATACTTATCTAATACATTATATAAGTAGGTAGTTTATTTCAAATTGATGTTCCTAAATAACATGGCAGCAGGGTTCAGTGACTACACAGCCAAACAATTAACAGTAGGCCTATAATTTATCAAATGAAGTAAGAAGTATTTGATCTCTTGAACTGTCAATGCAACTGGCATTACTTTGAAATACCTAACATCTTGCATGATAGTAATAAACTGAAAAGTACATAAGTACTTTATTAAACATTGGTGCAGAATTGTCACAACACCATCTTCTAACCTCAAACCAATCAATATTTCCAATATTTCGGCGATATTTCCCATAGAAGCCAAGTTAGACAAGCACAAGTGCATTACATTTTCTTAAAAGTACTTCATTTTTGATAAAGAAAAAACATAACCCTGACATCAGACGCAGAAAACTACTTAAGTAACCACATATGTTTTTTTTATTGGCATACGATTTGAACGAAATTATCGACTTCTATACTGAAAATGCATAACATTAAATACTAAGCAAAATAAACACAGATGTGAACAAATTCTTTTTCTTTGTAGTGCTAAAAACAATTAACAATAACATTCAGAAACTACATAAGCATATAAACATAGTTATGGGTTTTCTGAAGCATGTGCTACACGATTTGAAACCGCAGTTTCTACCAAGGTCACCTTGGTAGAAACTGCGGTTTCAAACCGTGTAGATAGTGGTTGCAAACCAAATTTCGCATCACCTTTAAACACCCTTGGTAGAAAGTCTTGCCCAGCAAACCACTGGCAGAAGCGGTGGTTGCAAACCGTCTAGCCGCTTGTTTAAAACCACGCGTACCACAGTCGCGCCGCTGCACGCATCGAGCGCGGACGTATTGCGCACACGCACGGTATTATGGAGAAAGAATGTGAGGTTATCACTGAATTCATCGAGTTATTTAGAGACCTACCCTGTCTTTGGGACTTAACGTCTAAGGAGTACAAAGACTCAACCCAAAAAATGTTGTTTTTTCTTCAAATGCACACAAAAATGCAATACAAACTCCAAACTTTAGAAATTTTGATATATAAGGAGCCATGGCGTCTTTGTAAATTGTAATAGTGCATTACAAGCATTCTGCATACGTCTATTCAGCACGAGCATTTTAAAAACACTGAAGTTTGGGGTTTGTTCGCAAACCGTGTAGACAGAAAACGTTCTACCAAGGTCACCTTGGTAGAAACTGCGGTTTCAAACCGTGTAGCACATGCTTTAGGATACAGCACTTGTGCTTTTTCTCCTACAGAGGGCAGTATAATACTTATAGATATTGTACAATTTCCATTATTTTAGCAGCCAGCAATATTAAAATAACATGGCTTAAAATAAATAACTATAGTATGTACTCCATTGCATAGTTGGTACTTACTATATTCTCTTAAAAACCAACAGGACATCATTATATTTATAATTTCAATTATGTAGTAGGGATTTAAACTCACGATTTAATTGGTCTAATAGACAATGAACTCTGGAACAATTAATTATTTCATTAATTAGCATTATTTGCATTAATAAATTAAAAACAATGTTTATTCAATAGATGGTATATTATTCTTTAAGCACATAAAGAGAACATGTTTCAAAAGGATGGCTTCAAGCACGGGGCATTCTCTACCAGCCATCCCAAGCTTGTTACTTTACATTTACATGATTATGTTAACCTGCAATTTGTAAAAAAGTTATCTAGTGGATCTCTGTTTCACCCACTATGATGGGTCTCTTAACCAACTATAACACCTAATGTAAATGTGCATGAACAAAAAACCTAGTAAGTGAGTACCTAACAGAACACCTACATTCTCCTGTTCAAATTGAAATAGTCCTTGTGATTTTATTCAATTAATTGAATATAAACATTTTGATTTGATTTGACATAGTTACCTAACTTCAGATTGTATTATACTAAAATTCCATGAGGTTAGTAGGTACTTATTATTATTATATATTTTCGTTATTCCAATGTTGGATCATTTACTGAGGTGATACAGAGTAGGTTTGCATAAGATGTTAGTAAAAAATAATGAAAAGAGCAAGTACAGTAGGTATTCAAATCCCCTAAATAATAAAAAAAGAAAATTGTATACGTTCACATATCAACGATACTTACTTTAGAGATTTATGCACGACTAGTAACTTACCTACATCAAATAAATTCCTGAGTACAATTTTGAAGAAATTCCATGCCAACGCATCTATTTACTCGATGTGTTAGAAGTTGTTAGCGTTCGCACGGACTCGTACACTACACGTTGATTTTAGTTTCCGTGAATTCAGCAGCAGGCACGCAGTGCTAAGGCAAACCATCAAAACAAAATTATGAATACAATAGGGGTTTAAAAGGTACGCCTTTAAATTATGATCCGAATAATAAACTTTTACTAAATTATGTACCGTATTGATTTATTATTAATCAAATATTTAAGTATGTTCTGTAGAAATGTATGTACGGCACTTTATTTTTATTATTTTATAAATTAGACACAAGAACCGACAACGTATTATAATTTTCTCTCTAACGAAACGTGAACGAAACGAATTACGAATGAATGAACGGACTACGGGTACGGACCGAGTGCGTGCTATAGATATAATATAATAAAATTGTTCAAACCATGTACGGTTTTTTAGTACATTTGGTGTTTTTATTTAATTAGAGCTATTAAGTCGGTCGGAAGTTATTAATCGGGTGTGAATAATTAGAATAAAAGCTTTGCGTTTCTTTGTGATCGAGCAATAATAAACCGTATAATTATTTTATATGAAAATACACCGTTTTATATAAAATAACAATTGACGAATGACAAGATACGACTTTGTAACATCATAGTATAACAATAAAAACACTTGACATTGCCAATATACCATTATTATGACACATGCCATTAACGAAGAAGAAGAAGTAGATTTCAACGTCAAAAATAAATTTTAAGGTGTGTCCAAACACAGCGCGCAAAGTGCGCGGCAGCTACGCGCGGCATTCGCGGGGCGCAAATTTGCCGCGAACTAGTTTAGACCTTCTGCGCGGCAGTACTGCGCGGCATGTCCGAGACACGCCGCGCTCTTTATTTCGTATTGAAACCACAATGAAAGCGGCCGCGTGTGTTGTAGCTCTGCTTATTATTCGTAAATTACATAAGAGAAGGAACAGAAGAAAGTGTATTAAAACAAGGCAATGTTGGATGCGACCACTCTATCAACAGAGGATACAGAATCTGGAAGTGATTAATTATGAAATCAACTACCGTACCACACAGTTTTTAAGATTAACTTTGGAATTTTTGCGAATTCGAACACATACCTACATACTTTGGTAGAACCATTTATTAAAAAAATTGACACTCACTGGCGCACGGCAATATCGACGAAAGAGAGACTTGCAATAACCTTACGATATTTGGCTACAGGAGACTCCTATTCTAGCCTATAATACACATTTCACGTATCAAAGCAAACAATATCAACAATAATTCCAGAGGTGTGTGATACCATAGTGAGAGCTCTTATAGACATGGTGCAGGTAAATGAACAAATTTATTACTTAAGTATTATCTTTATTTTAAATCTAAATTTTAATATAATTACAAACAACAGATTGTTTAAAATTAAGGTAAGACATTAGCTTAAATCAGTCACAGTTGCTTTCAACAATTAATCGATAATATTAATCCATATCCGGGTCCAAATCATGGATTAATTGTGTAAGGCCAGATGCCATGTCACTAGATGATGATGTTGATGATGAGTCTGAGGGCTTGGTAAATTGCGAAGTAAAATATCCTCGTCTGTTCTCAACATTAAGTTCTTGTGTTGTTGATTGATTCATCTGATTTAGACTTGCCATATCAGCTTCGTATATTATCGTGTTTATTGAATGTTTAACTCTCGTCAAAGTTGCGGCATCATACTTTCTTAACTCGGCTGCTATGTGCATGCCAAAAGCAACGTAGGAATCATTACTACTATCATTTTGTTTTTGCATTATTTCTAATGCATCTTCTATCATCTGATTTTCAGCTTCATAATCCGACTCTTGGTATTTTCTTTTCTTGGCTGGATTTTCTTTTCTTGTCGACTTCCTGGTATATTGGTATCTTGTTCTCGAGTGCCTTGTTCTGGAATATCTTGTGCTGAAATAGGTTGTTCTTCATTAGCCGGTGCCGAGAGTGAGCCACAATCCTGAAACAAAATAATTGTAAATGTCACTGTTGTGTCGTTGAGCTAAAATCAAGTAACATCTTAAAATGTTATTAATATAATTTACTTTTCAGCTACCTGTATCAGAGCAAGATTGGAAGGCAGTATAAGGACTTTGAGGAAAAATGGAATTTTCCGCACACCATTGGTGCGTTAGATGGAAAACACATAGCTATTCAAGCTCCTTTTCTAAGCGGCACTGAATATTTCAATTACAAAAAGTTCTTTAGCATCGTGCTTCTAGCATTAGTAGGCGCAAACTACAATTTTATGTATGTTAACGTAGGAAGTCAAGGACGAATTTCAGACGGAGGAATTTATAAACATTCTGAACTATATCGAAAACTTGAAAATAATCAACTTAATGTACCAGCTCCTACCCTATACCCTACCCTAATATACCCTACTTAACTAAAATACCATACGTAATATTAGGAGGTCAAGCTTTTGCGTTAAGTACACACTTGATGACACCTTTTGCAGGAATTCATCCAAAAGGGTCAAAAGAAAGAATTTTCAACTATAGATTATCAAGAGCACGCCGAGTAGTAGAAAATGCTTTTGGAATCCTATCGGCAAAATTTAGAGTTCTAAGAAGCAAAATGATTTTAAACCCAAAATCGGCCAAAACCGTAGTTCTAACTACTGTTCACTTGCATAATTTTCTTCGCAGAGACTCTTTAATAAAAAACTCAATTAACTCAGCAAATGAAGCAGCTACCTTTACTCCGAACCAATTTATTAACACTCCTTCTGATATTCGTAATTTTTTATCAACTTATTTTATGACTAACGGATCAATTACTTGGCAAGAAAGATATTAAATAAATTATGTAAGTAAGCACTTACCACTGTATCAATAGGGTTATTCCTGTCATGTAAGAAACTGAATGCTTCATAAGCAAACCATTTAGATTTATAAGTCTTGTTTCTACCTACAACAGAAGAAAAAACTATTTAAATTGCCTACTTTTTAATTGTTTGTAAAAGGTACAATTAGGTTTAACTTTTTATATTATGTACGAGTAGGTACTTGTTAATAAAATATACCACAATTACCACAATATTACCACAACCAGTGGCATTCGTTGTTTTTTCTCTGTTTCTCTCCCTTCTGTATGAACTTAAAATACAAAAAAAATACAAAATATTTATTTCTTAAATCTTAATATATGATACATTTCATGGGTGTGGGATCCTCTTTTAAGTATATTATATACCTGTGTTAGAGGGTCTCGCTCTTCCGTAGTACAGTTATATACATTAAATTAAGTTAAGCAAATAAATAAGATAAAACAAAATGTAGGTTAAATTAAATTAATGTTAGTTACATTGATTAGTAGTACTTTAGATAATATATAAAGTAAGTTAGGTTATGTATGTACATTTACATTGATTGTGTGTACATACATATATGTGTGTAGTGTTTAGGCGCTCCTGAGCACCGGTCTGCCACGAGCATGGGTAATTCAGGAGAGCCCAAGTGAGTATGGATGTGTGTGTGTGTGTGTGTGTGTGTGTGTGTGAATATGTGTGTGAAAATGTGTGTGGGAGTGTGTATATGTTTGTGTGTGTGTGTTGATTTTACGAAACAATTTCTAGGAGTTTTTCAGTTTCCTCGTAGTTTAGTGTTAGTAGCCATTTACTTAGGGAAGTTTTGCATTTATAATTATTTATAGGGTAAATATATATTTTTTTATTAATAGTATTGTAGAGGTAGGCAGATTGCGTGGCATATTGTCGTGACGCAAATTGAGACCGAGCCGTAACTTGAATAGCTACTCTACCTTTCCTCCGCTTATTCAGTATTCCGGGGTTGTATTCAAGAGTTCTGTGTAACTTCAGAACTGCGTTTAAAATGTAGAGTTTCCTGACTGATAGAAGAATAGTATCTTGATAGAGCATATCTGTAGGGTATCGGTAGGGCTTAAAATATATAACTTTTAATAGAGACCTCTGTGCTCTTTCTAGTTCCAAAAACTTTGTCTTAGTAGCTCCTCCCCAGATTGGTATACAATAACATTGAATCGATTCTGCTAGAGATCTGTAGATTTGGTTTATTAGGTTTCGTGATGCTACATGACGTAAAATTTTAAAAATCCAGATTAATTTACGTACTCTATTCATCAGCAGTTCAATGTGAGCATGCCAGGACAAACGTTGATCAATCATGATTCCTAGGTATTTTGTTGTTGTTACCTTAATGATGTTAGGGCAGTCACATGAAGCTTGGATAGAGTTGCATTTGTGTATTTTTAGGCTAAAATCGAGATTGGGTTGGCTGTTATTATATTTTGTAAAAGTCATAAAGTTAGTTTTGGAGACATTTAAGGTAAGTAAATTTAGGCTAAACCATTTAGATATTTTAGAGAGTCCCTCTTCGGTGCTTTTTTTAATGTCATCCCAGGATACACCAGTAAAGACGACAGCAGTATCATCTGCATAAGAGAAAATATTTGCATTGTTTATTTTGAGGCTACAGAGGTCATTTATGTAGACTAAAAATAGAGTTGGGCCTAAAATGCTTCCTTGAGGTACGCCATAGTTACTATTCTCATGATCACTGATATATTGACCGATTTTAACACTTTGCTTGCGTTGACATAAGTAGTCTGTCAAAAGGGCTAGCGGCCTGCCTCGTACCCCGATATTTTCCAGCTTTTTAATTAGAATTTCTACAGACACAGTATCAAAGGCTTTTTTGAGATCAAGGAATACGGCCAGGCACTTTTTTCCTTTGTCGACTTGTTGCACAATAAGGTTACTGAGTGCTGTAACAGCATCTTCAGTAGAACGTCCTTGTCGAAAACCGTATTGCGAGTTAGAGATTATGTTAAACTTATCTAAATATAATAAAAGTCGGTTATTAATCAGTTTTTCCATTATTTTTGAGATAGATGGCAGTACGGATATAGGTCTGTAATTATTAATGTCATCACTCTCTCCACTCTTATATACCGGGGTTACAATAGACTGCTTAAGAAGATTGGGAAATATTCCTTTTGTAAAGCATAGGTTTGCAAGATGACATAAAACTGGGTTTAATATATGCTTAGATAATTTTAGAAATTTAGTAGGTTAATTATCCCATCCGGGTGCACTTTCAGACTTGAGGTTCATTATGACATTATGGAGTTCTTTGGGATCTGTTTCCAAGAGTACAAAAGATGAAACTTGACTGGGAGGTAGATTAACGACAGAAGATGAGAGATCGTCTGTTATATTGTGTGGAGAAATACTTTCAGCTAGAGACTTTCCTACATTAGAGAAAAATAAATTTGCAAAATTAACTGATTCTTTAGGCGAACCCTTCGTATTTAGTAATTGTATATTCGGTGTCTTTGTTGATTTGTAATTAGTTATATTGTTAATAGTTTTCCATAGTATTTTACTGTTTTTTGAAGAATTATTAAGTTGTTTTATGTTGTATTTTCTCTTAAGTTTTTTTATCAAGTTATTACAGTACATTAAAAGACTTCATTTTCATTTTTAAAACTGCTTTTGGTTGTTCGAATGCTTTTGCAATTTCATCCCATAGATCTTCTCATAAGTTCTTCTTCTCATGTGGTATTTCTTATATATACTTCTCATTCTCATATGGTATATATATATATATATATATATACTTCTCATTCTCATGTGGTATTCTTTTCGCATAGTATCCCATAATGGACCATGGGAGCCATATATTTCAATTAAACGAATAGCAGTTTCGTTATCCATTTTACTTAATGAAATACGAAATGCGTCTACACGCAATCACTGGCGAACGAACAATACTTCATTCGCGCGCGGCTGGTAACATGCGACTGCCGCGCGCGGCACAGCGCAATCACAGCGCGAATGGCCGCCGCGTTCAAATGCTGCGCTATGATTGGACACACCTCTACTACAGTGCTTTCCCATCGATGCTATATTCACTTAGAAATAGTTCACATTGAGCAGTAAAGGGCCCCTATACCTAAGCAATACTGTCGATAGTATCGATACGATCTCAATACCATCGTTTATTATAATGTTTATCTAGCATAATTAAATTCTGCCAGAGTATTCTATTTATTCGCGCTACGCGAGTAGAGTAGCGTAACAATTCCGTTCAAAATGAAGGTTTGTTTGTATAAACTTCATTTTATTTTAAATGTCAATGTCAACTAAAACGTCTTAGTCAATTTCTGAACGAAAATATCAGAAAACTGTTATTATGTCATGTCATTGTGACATTATTTACTGTTTCAATCTATGTATTTAATAGATATAATCTGAGATATACCTATATGGTTGATTAAATTGATTGAATAATGATTTGTCAAATAGTTATTTATTACATATTAAATATTGACTTCTGCTTGCGTTTACGAAATTGTTGATGTATTGTTTAATGATTTAGTTATGATAAATTAATAATGAAAATTTTAGAATTATTGTTGTAAGTTGTAAAAGATATCTGTTAAATAAGGTTTTATTATGACTAGCTGACCCGGCAAACTTCGTACCGCCTCAGAATCAATAAATAAAAAAGCAAGCATTTTTTTCATATTACTCACCTTTTAAACCTTCCCTGGACTTCCAAATTCCAAGCCAAATCAGACCAGCCGTTCTCGAGTTTTAGCGAGACTAATGAACAGCAATGGATTTTTATTATATAGATTCCTAGATACAACAATATTTCACTAAATCTCTGCGATTGGTTGATCCTTTTTTAGTCAAATATGTGCGTATAGATAAATAGATACCTACTAATCTTAAAGATTTAAAACGAACGTTTAGGTTTTACATAATTCTACTTCATCCTACATTATTATTGTTATTGTTGTTAAAAGATATTCAAGCTGAAAGTTGTGTTATTGCGAGGGTATACAAATAGATGTAAACGCTATTAGTGGCACTTCATGTAAGACAGCAGACCAGACTTCAAAGTTAAGTACCAACTCTGTAATACATATAACGTAATTTTACTCCTATTCTATGTACCATCAATTTCTTATTATTTCCATGTGCATTTTGTGTACCTACCTAGGTATTCTCTCGTGGTGTTTCCTTATATTCCTTATGGTGTTGATTTTGTAGAAGGGTACTTGTGTAATACTTAACTAAATATATTATGGTAAATTTGTTATTCTGTCTTATTGAATTAATCCTTTACTTGATTCCTCATGTATAGCAAAGTATATATAGATGTATAGAAAAGTAGCATTATGTCCTGCCGCCTGGCCCATGTTAAAAGTCGTGAAATTATAAGATAAACTAGTTAGGTATATAATTATTTTACGACAGACATTTATATACATATACATATATATATATTATATTATATATAAACATGTATATACATAATAAATAAATTAAAAAAAAAAAACCTATATATTCATAATTACAATAATACGAATTTTCAATCACTTGAAACTCGTGATACTCGTGTCCTTTTATGCCTGGCCGTTAATAATATATTAGTTAAAACAACATTCTTAACTTTTTAACAGTTTCAAATGATGTAGGTAATCCTACCTTTAGATGTAAATAATTACGTTTTAAAAACTAAAAAGACAACCGACTTCATGTATATACACAAGGTAGCTACTGTAAAACGCTGAGTAGTTCCCTTTACTGTCCTTCGTCTTCATCATCAGACCCCTAATAATAGTCACAACCCATCTATGTGTAAAGTTCTCATCAATACAAATTAATCAAGGCCAAACACCAGGTAATTGCTGTAAATCGTTGAGGAGTTCCCTCGACTGTCTTTCGGCTCCATCGGCTCCATCGGCTCGGCTAAGTGCTTTAAAATACTTAATGAAAAAAATACAACCACACTAGTCGCCACTAGGATTTTCGAAGGTTCCCTTTGATCTCTCTGGGATGCCATCATCAGATCCTGGTTTCCTTATCATGGCACCACCCTTGGGATACCTATCTCCTTTCCAACAAAAAAAAATCAGCCAAATCGGTTCATATACGACGAAGTTATCCGCGAACACACATAAAAATAGATAGACTCGTATATACGCTCGAATTAAGAAACCTCTTTTGAAGTCGATAAAAAAATATTATACGGTCAAATTGAGAAACCTTTTATTGAAGTCGGTTAAAAATACTAATAAAGAACCACCAACCTAGTTTTTGCTTCTGAAAATTAATAAATAAATATTAATGATCTATCTACGCAATACCATCTAGCCCCCAATTAAGCGTAGCTTGTACTATGATAACATGATGACTGATAGAAAAATAAATATTTTTATATACATACTTAAGTATATAAAAATAAATCTACCATAAATCACCCAGACACATAACAAACATCTGCGAATATGTTCATCGCACAAATGTTAGTTTTGGAAGGAAATCGATGAGAGTTTTGATAGCCCTGTGGCCATTCTTATTAGAGCTTAAGTACCTACGTCCTAATAAATTATATAGTGACATAGTGAAAATATTGACCAATGCTGCAATAAATAGTTATAAAAAGAGACTCAAGAAGGGTAAAACATTAGATGGGTGGAATGAGCACGTCAGGGATGCACATGGGAGGGCTCGTCGTTGCTTTCAGACATGGCAAAATTGTGGCAAGCCAGGAATGGGGCCAGCATATATTGTTAGGGTTGAGTCCAAGAGAGTTTTTAAGACCAAGCTGAAATGGTGCCAGAACCATCAGCAGCAACTAAAAATGGACAAAATCTCGCAACACCATTCTAGCAAGGACTTTACTCTTTTGGAAAACAACAAATAGATTAAATTCCAAGCCGAGCCTTCCGGTGAGTGTGGCGGGTGTGCATGATCCTGTTGATATAGCTAGAGTTTTCCAGGGTCACTTTAGAGTAGACTCGCCCCTCGGGCCTTCGTCTGCGGTGTTTGATGATGAGTGTCGTACCGATAACCTGAGTGTTCGATTTTCTGCAAAAGATGTTGCAAGCGTAATTAAAAACATGGTCCGCGGTAAATCCCCAGGCTATGACAGCCTCAGCATCGAACATCTACAGTACGCGGGTGTCCATCTAACTAGGGTACTATCGTTGCTTTTTAATCTTTGTGTGAGTCACTCGTATCTGCCTGAGGAGCTAATGCGTACCACAGTAGTACCTATAGTTAAAAACAAGACCTGTGATGTTTCGGACTTAGCTAACTATAGGCCGATCTCACTAGCTATTATTGTGGCTAAAGTGCTGGACAGTTTGCTTGATCGATATCTAGGTAAGCACACTAAACTAAATGATGCGCAGTTTGGGTTTCGGCAAGGGCTGTCTACTGAAAGTGCTATCTTGTGTCTCAAGCAGACTGTTCAGTACTACACAGCCAGAAAAACGCCGGTCTATGCATGCTACCTGGACCTGTCCAAGGCATTTGACCTATTATGGAAAAAGCTGAAGCAGGAGACAGATTTGCCTAAGGAGCTGGTAGCATTATTTCGTTTTTGGTATGGTCACCAAACGAATAGAGTGAAGTGGGCCGGTAGCTTCTCTGACAGGTACGGGTTGGAGTGTGGTGTGCGCCAGGGAGGAATCTCTTCTCCGACTCTCTTTAATCTGTACATGAACAGTATAATAGATGAACTCAGTAACACCAAAATCAGCTGTCACATAGATGGCACTTGTGTCAAAAATATCAGCTACGCTGACGATATGGTGTTACTGAGTCCATCGATAGGGAGTCTGCGTAAGCTTTTAAGTTTGTGTGAGTCCTATGCGTTGGCCCAGGGGCTCAGATTCAATGTGAAAAAAAAGTGAGCATATAGTGTTTCAGGCCGGGACTAAATGTTACTCTACTGTGCCACCGATCTACTTAGACGGAATTCAGCTCAATCGCGTTCCACAGTTCAAGCCACTGGGTCACCGAGGACCTAAATGACCAAGTGTTGACATGGATAGAGAGCGCAGGGCGTTATCAGTACGAGGTAATATATTGGCTCGTAGGTTCACTCGTTGTGCCAGACAGGTGAAGGTGACTCTTTTTAAGGCCTACTGCCAGTCATTGTTCACGAGCAGCCTGTGGGTCAACTATACAAAAAAGACATACGACGCACTGCGCGTACAATATAACAACGTGTTTAGGGTGATGTTGGGGCTACCGCGCTACTGCAGTGCATCACGCTATCATGAGAAAGCGGTGTGCGTCACTCCTGAAGCGCCTGCGCGGGAGCACCAACACTATTCTAAGCACGTTGTCAGACAGGTGGGATTCTCTGTTGCTGGCGCACTGGATACGCCTGCACAAGAAGGTGGTGTAAGTGTGGTCATGGTGCCGGCAATATAAAACCCAAAATTGTAAAATTAATTTATTCTATATTTGTTTTTGTTTTATTTCTGTGTATTTCATGTTTTATTTTTGTGTATTTAATTGTATTCTATTCATTTTTAAATTTTTCTCATCATATGAGCTTAAAGCTTGAAATAAACAATTTTTATTTTTTTATTTTATTTATTTTATAAAGTATAAGTACTCATCTTTCTCCGAACCAAATTTTATCAAGATTTATTCAGCCGTTAAGCCGGGTTAGGTTCATATGGTCTGGATTGTAAAACGTCTGTGTGAGCAAAATGTCTGGGTAGAAAAAAGTCTAAGTATACACAACGTCTAGGTGGCTAAATGTATTATTTTTAAAATGCCATGGTTGTAAAAAGCCTTGGTGGCAAATGGTTCTTGTTACTTATGGCCTAGGTAGGAGAAACGTCTTGGTTAAAAATAGGCTTCTTTGTAAAAAGTCTTGGTTGAATATGGTTAGGTGATTATACTAATACTTAGCACTCTGTGTGATACTCGGATCATGGAATTTATGTGTCATACGAATAGTTTGTGGATACAAGATAAGGACTGGCAATTTATGACATGATCATAAAATGACAATGCTATTTGTCAAATAATTAATTTGTTTTAATGTCAATATATTGTTTTTCATACGTTATTCATTTATCTGCATTCATCATAGCCCGGGCAAGCAACAGTAGCTTTTTATTTCTTAAAAGTCACGATTAAAATTAGAATTAGAAAAATGTATTAAAGGAAAAGCACAATATTAGTTTTCTTGATAAAATATCTGATTTAAATAATATAATATAGGAACTAAAAAGTGCTTATGTTAGAATCATTGTAGACTGAGTAAGTAGGTATGCATCTGTTTAGTTTTTATTGAATAAAAAGATCTTTTCCATATCATCTTTTATTTTAAAAATAATATATACTTATAATATATAATAATAGTTTTATCTTTATTCTTTTAAATTTTCATATGAAGATACTTGTCTTGGGTGAAGTACTTGCTGAAAAAAGTACGAAAAAAGTATAATCACAACCACCAACATTTTTTGTTAGATTTGCACAACTGTTTTTCTATTTGGCGAGGAGTTTGAGTTGCATCCGTTATTTAGATAGATTTAATACAGTGCTGTTTTTAGTCTAGTGTGTATTGCGAATTTCATAATGTACAAAAACATCGAACAAAGTGTTTGTCTTAAATTTTGCATTGCCAATATTGAATTACGTGTTCGAAGTCCCTGAAAATGTTACAGAATGCTTACGGTGAATCTACTTTATCAAAAACACTTGCTTATGAGTGGTACAATGCGTTCATAAGCAGTCGAGATGTGTATGGAAGATTTGCCTCGCTTTGGTAAGCCATCAACGTCTTCAACTGAAGTTAACAACGCAAAAGTGAAGGAAATATTGACTGAAAATCCTCATTCAAGTTCAAGAGAGATAGCCTCTGAACATTCTGTGTCTCACGAGTCGATCCGTACCATTTTAAATAATCACTTGGGTGTGAAACATGTTGCCGCATGCCTAGTCCCAAAAGACCTGAATTTTCTCCAAACACTCATTCGCATAAGAGTCGCTGAGGCCATGCTAGAACGAGTCAATTCCGAACCCACATTCATGAAACGCATTTTTACTGGTGACGAGATAGATCGTGACTTTGCGGAAATCCATTACAAAACATTAAATAGATGGACAAATATTTAGTACTTTTCCGCCAATCTATTCCCAAAGAGTTAGACACGATGCAGACGCATGCACCTCCCTCCCGCGAGGTGAAACACGTGTCGAATTTCTTTTGGAGGTTGCATGTGTGGATTGTGTGTGCTTGCCTTTTACTAACGCTTTGCATGGTTTTTCAATTGCGGGCGTGAGGGAGGTGCATGCGTCTGCATCGTGTCTAACTCTTTGGGAATAGATTGGCGGAATAGTACTAAATATTTGTCCATCTATTTAATGTTTTGGTGACGAGACGTAGATTTACGAGTTTGACATGCAAACTAATCAACAAGCTTCGGAGTCGCGCCTTCCAACTGAACCAAAACCGAAAATAAATGTGAGCCGTCACGTAACGGCTGGCAGATGTGAAACATCGAAATTATTTTGTACAAGTAATAGGCATAAAAAGTACAGATTAAGACAGGAACTACCTAAATATTGCATGATGAAAAAATACAATATTACGAATTTGCACGATGGTTTAGGTAGCCTCTAAGGTGGCCTAGAAGCCATTTCTGGGACGCGTCAAATTTCGCTTGAGTGGTATGCGACCCAATTTGGGATGCAGCGTACGATACGATATTTGGCCATACGATAAATAAGTACGACAGTTCGATAAATATAGCTATCCTGCTTGCGTCTATGTCAATGTGTACGGGATAGAATAGGCTAGCGATAAAGTCAATGGACGGCTTCAACTTAGTAGAATTTTATATCAGCATTGTTGTTTCAAGTGTTTGCGTCACTCGCAAGGGCGCGGTGTTTCGAGCACTTTCGCGCGGTGTTTCGAGCGGTTGGCTGTTTAAAAAATATGTATGTAAATGTGTTTTTTTATAGTTATATTTTGTAAATAATATACCTAGGTTTAAAATAAGAGAAAAAAATATTATATGTCTAGTTTTTAAATTATATCCTGATGTAGTACGAGAGTACTACTAATTTTTATTGTTTAAACGTTACATGAACATCATTGAAATTTTATTTGGGGAACTTAAGAATATATATACTCTAATTAGTAAGAAATTTTAAGCAGAATCAAAATAGGTATATATGTTATTAGGTATTCCTACAAAATAATTGAGAAATCTGGGAAAGAATGCATCAACTCCCACCCAGCGCGCTACCCGCCATGATGGTTGGCAATCGCGCGGGGGGAGAGTGGTTCGGGCCGGCCGCTTGGGAAGGTAGGTATGTAAATAAAACTTAAACAAGTGTTGGAAGGTTATGTAGGTACCTACGAGAAGCCTACCTACTTTAATCTTCCTACCTATGTGAGCCTAGCTGTTTAGTTTGCCTAGAACCATGCATAATAAATGATTCCCAAATAGTAGGTACGTAATACCTACATACAAGTACCCACCCAACATACTTTAATAATGATTGCTAGGTCTGCACTTACCTATGTACCTACTCTTGAAATGCAGTTGTTCAAAAAAATACTTGCCTTCCTACCTGCATTACGCCACAGATGATTTAGGTAGGTATGTAAATAAAACTTAAATAAGCATGAGTAGGCAGCTTACGAAAAGATTACCTATTTTAATCTTCCTACCTAGGTGAGCCTAGCTGTTTAGTTTGCCTAGAACCCATGCATAATAAATGATTCCCAAATAGAAGGTACGTAATACCTACATACTTTAATGATAACTGGTAGGTTTGCACCTAACCTATGTACCTACTCTTGAAATGCAATTGTTAAAAAAATACTTACCTTCCTACCTACATTACACCACAAATAGATTAATTTGTATTAACAGATAAATAAGCTGCAGAAAGTGACAAGTCGACTACCCTTACGAAATGGGTCGCTCCGGCCCAGACAGTGACAGCGCTATATGTAAGAAGCGTTTGGCTATATTTAGGTAATTATCTCAAGAACGTTTAGACAGGATATGCGAGCTGAATTGAACTTTGTTGCATCGCAGTAAGAGTCGCTGTTTATATGCCATCATATAGCGCGACGATGCGTCGCCACGGCCTGTATCGCCACGCCAACCTAGTGTGGTGTTGTGTAAATAAAGAATATTCGGTAAATCGGTAAATAAAGAATATTATTTGAGCATTATGCGGCGTTTTAGAGAGCAAGTTCGACGAAAAAGGCTAGATTTGTGAAAAAAAAAATCTTGGATTTTGCACCTTGCGCCTTTGCACAAGGCAATCGTTGTGAACGATTTTTTGACCAAAAACTCAACAAATACCATCGAGCAACCTTATTTACCAGATATGGCTCCAACTGACTTCTATGTTTTCCTAAACTCAAATTACCACTTCGTGGCACCCGTTTTTATTCGGTAGAAGACATAAAAGTGCAGGGAAAACTGAACTCAGTTCAGGAAAAAGGGTTTAAATATGTTCTGATGATTGTATTATTCGTTGGCGTAAGTGTATCGTTTCTGAAGGAGCATATTTTGAAAGCGATAAAATAAATTTGGATAAATAACTAAGATTTTGTATTAGTGATAGTATATGATAGTGATAGTAGTGTATTATTGATCGTTTCCGTACTAAGTCGATAAACTGAATTTGATTGTTATTTTTACGAAAAATTTTGACCTATGAATTTTATGTTGTTTATTCTCAAAAAGTAGGTATGACTAACACTAGCAGAAAATATTTTAGGATCTTTTAATGAATGAAAGTAAAGGCCATGAGATGACAGAACTATATTGAGCTCTCCGACTTTCCGCAAAAGATTGTAAATTCGAAGACGTCAAAGCCCAAGAGCATGAAGACCAAGCGGTTCGTAGTGCTCTCATATCCGGCTTACTATCACGAAGGATTAGCCAGCGGTTACTAGAAAACTCTAAGCTCACTCTCTCAGAAGCACTTATTCAAGCCGTAGCTATGGAAACAGCAGAGATGGATGCAGTTGCTACTGGTATCAACTCTCCACAACTTACCGAAAATCAAGCGGCAGCTTCATCGTCACGAACTTTTCAAGCCGCTCCGACCACGCCACCTCTGGCTAAATCCTGCTTTTTTTGCGGCAGGAGTCTTCATCCAAGATTCAGGTGTCCAGCCAACAAAGCCACCTGCAAAAAGTCCTCAAAGAAAGGACACTTCGCACACACAGGACACGCCCCGGCTTCGCACGGGTGCAATGCTTATACGAAATATAGCACAGAATGTCTAATGTGATTAGAAACCTCTAAAATTATCAGTGTTGCTCTACTATATTATGCATGTATTATACATATAAACCTTTCTCTTGAATCACTCTATCTATTAAAAAAAACCACATCAAAATCAGTTGCGTAGTTTTAAAGATCTAAGCATACATAGGGACAGACAGACAGCGGGAAGTGACTTTGTTTTATACTATGTAATGTAGTGATTTTGTAGGCGCCTCCAAAGAACTCAATCACTTTTTATGCCGCAGCAAAGTGTTTTGTTGCTGTAGGCAACGGTTCTAAAATCTACTTCATTAGCGATAACATATAATAAATGAATATTATGATATATGTGTCGCTTAACTTCAAACTCGGATAAATCCAATTTTGAATATTTTCAAGATATTGGTATCAAAAAAAAGGTAAAAAAAAACCTTTGGAACAGTTTTATCAGTTGTGTCTAAATCCGCATGGCTCTTGAGAAATAAATCGTCAAAATCATAATATTTTATCAAAGTCAGATAGATCCATGAGACAGAGTTTTTCAAATGTAGCTAAGTTCTTATGAGCCAATCAGCGAGTTGCGTTTGTGCAACATGGCCGTCAGCCGTCAGGCGTCAGTTGACAAAAACTCTGCGACACTAGCACCGTACACTCCCGCTTTTTATTGTTTCTTTTCATTATTTAGAAAGTTCCCATGGATAATTCAATTAAAATTGTGTCGCCAAGTAAAGCCCGCAAGCGGCCTAATATAAAACTTCGCCGTAAGAAAGAGGAAAGAGCAAAAATTCGGTAAGTTTGAAATACCTATACCTTGTGCGTGAGCCGTTTGGAATCCTGAGTTGGCACTACTAGTGTTGTGGTAACCATTATCGATTATTATTATTTTGGTGTTCTACTGTTACAGAATAATTTGGATGTAAATTGTATGTAAGGATATCATATAATTACTTATTACATGAACTGTCCGACTAGATTTGTGTACGTACACAGGATCAAATGTAAGTTTTAGAATATAAATGCCTGGTGGAGTTGATCTTCTGGATATGTTTCGCAATTTTGCATATTATTTTATTTGCGCGTTATATAATCACACTAATATAAAATGCTAAAGTAGGTACCCACCCACTTGACAATAAATCGATCGATCTATTGTCAAGTAGGTACACATTTACAGACTAGGTATTACGTTTGTAAGCGGTTCTTTTTTAATAAAAAAAATAATTTAATTTCAGGTGTTGCTAAAACAATTAATAAACGCGGCCAATCGTTTGAAAATTTGAGCCCAGGGAGACTACCAATTGGAGTTCCACTCAATGAAGCAAAACTTGTAGATGTTCGCAAATTACTGGAAACGCACTTTGGCCAAGACTGGGCATCGTTGGTGCAGTTAAGTTACAGCAAAAAAGTGCTTAACAGTGAGAATGTAATAGGGCCACCAATGCACGAAGAAGACATTGAAGAAGATGACTCAGAAGAAGTGTTAAATTTTGTTTAAATTAATTAATTAGGTACTCTTTTTGTAAAATAAAAGTAGATTTCCTTATTTTGATTGTACTATTTTTAGTTATATTTAGTTAGCTACCTACCTCAAATTTGACTGTCGATAGTACCTTTACCGTGATTCACCACTACCACATACCTAGTTCAAATCGTATTATTTCAAATCCAGATAAATCCCGATATGTTAAATCAAAATTCTATAAATCCACACTGAGTTTTTTCAAAGATAGATAAACTGCATCCCACTTTATCAAATGAAGGTAAATCCAATCTAAATATTGAGTTTTTGCAAGAATGAATGGTTTTAATACGGAATTTGTTGAACAGGATTGTTTTCTTCAATACTGTGTTGCCATAACAAAAAAAACTGCATTTTAAATCATCGAATCAAGATTATTATCACTTTTTTGTAAATATCTCCTAAGAAGGTAGAGTGGATTTATCCGAGTTTGAAGTTAAGCGACACATATGGATGATACAATACGGATGTGTGTTTTTGTCAGTCAATCGTGTCTTGAGGTGACAAAAATTGCCGCGGGAGGGCACTTTATTTTATTCCTCAACTCAACGTTCTCTATCTCTACTCTATACTCTATGCTACAGGCTAGAATAAAAAGAAATAAAACTAAATATGGCGGGAAGGGACGTTTAAGCACCAAAATATAAATGATTAGTCATTATTTTCTAGTTTTCTCATCTGTTTTTCAATTTGCTGAATTAAGATGTGTTTTATTTTAGAAGATTCATATTGATTTTGTTTTCGGAGATCAAGTTATGTCGCCATTGCTGTGGTTTGGTATGAAATTTAATTCAATATGGCGACCAAAATTCAATCCACCATTGTTTATAGCGGCTAGGACAGCAAGTATATAAATAAATTTGTTACGACTCAATAATTCATAGGAATAAGTGAAAAATAAACAGTGAACTGTGGTGCAGAACATTAGAATTGGTTATTGTGACAAGTTCTTTGATTTCATGTATAAATAAGTAGGAACTGTACCTATTTATGTATGTACAAGAGAGGTACAATAATAAAGTTTGGAATAGTGTACAAGCACATAAAGTTTGTTAAATGTGATAACAGTGATCTAATACTGCGTGATAATATATAACTCTTAAACGATCTGAGTACATTAGTGGAGAGTTTCGCAATGTCACAACATGAGCAACCAAGATGATTCCGCCGAGTTACCCTCATCAACTGCTCAGCATCCTATGGTAAGTTTTACTTAATTTATTAAATAAGTACTTGCTTAAATCTAAAAATAGTACCTACTGGTAAAAGTTCCCACTTTTATTCTAGATATCTAATAAAAATATTTATTGTTAGTTTCATGGAACTGTTTTCATATTAATATGCAGATTGTTTTCTATGTAAAACAACAATAAAAATAATTACACTCGCTTCTGACTGTGTACGACTCACAGAAACATACAAAAAGCTTGTTGTAATTAGTCATTTGTCTCTGAAACTATTGTGAACCAGCCTAACTCTGTCTATATTCCCATACGGCCTTTTTCATGTTGACATGACCACAATACATTTACTTAGACTATTTTTGGAAGGAATATCTATATTTATGCAACTTAGCTATATCATTATTTTACAAATTAAACTTACTAAATGCAAGTGCATTACCTTTATCTGAAATCTGAATATATCTGCTTAAATGAATACAATTATTCAAAGCCTCAAAGAGTTTCATCAGTTTTATAAATAGAACACTATAAAATACACTCTACACACCTGGATAGAACACTATCCAATCTTCACAAGCCCCAAATCCTTTACTGATAGAATAGAAGAGATACAAAAAGAGAAGTTCTTGTTTTACATTGTTTTCATATTAAAATTTTATAAAATACCCATGTACAATATAATTTTGCTTCTATTAAAGTAATATTTTTATCTAAACAAAAACATTAGCCTCACAGACTACATGCCCTATAATGAATTTGGATTTAGTCCAGCGCAACAACATAATCAAGGTCATTATCCATCAAAGTTCATCTTAAATGTTGGAAACATAACAAGGTACAACCTCTTTGTGAAGAAATAGGGAGCTGGCTTGTGCAGCACGATTGGCATTTTATGAAAGATATTGGAATAATGTACTAGAACAATACATATAGTAGGTAATGATGTGCAGACAACTAAGTCCTATGTGATCAATTACACGTAGATTTTATTTGTTAGTATATTTTATTGTAATTTTTTTAATTTAGTACCTTAAAATACTGTTGACTTATTCAATAAATCACAAATACTACAATTCTTGTACAACAATAAATATCAATTCATCTATTCACTAACAATAATCATAATCATATTTTGAATAACATAATAATCAAATACTAATACATAATACAACAAAATAATCTCAGCAGATACAATGTACACACTGAAGAGGCTTTGTGAGCTAGCATCCATAAAAGCATCTCTTAGTGCATATCATGGTTGTGTCAGTTTGGCTTTACAATATGCCTCTTTTATTTAGGAAACAGTGTTCATAATTAATTTATTGTGGAACAAAGGTAAATTACAGGATTTATTAATGGCTAAGTTTGCTATGCTACCATTTGGAAAATGGTGTACAATATTTATTAACCAAGTAGACATTTATATAAAAAAAGCAAGGTAACACAATAATAATTCAATAACAATTCAATATAAATGTAACATAGTCATATGAATTAATATAATTTATGTCATTTTATTAATTCAGATATGTTATAAAAACATTTAGCCTGTACCAGGACTCGAGTTCCTTAATAAATTTATTTATTGGTAATTTTTTATATAGTCAGGAATGGAATTATATACTTTCCCGCATATTACATAGCTACGCAATCTGCGGGAACTACTATTTATATACATACTCATATTTGAAGTTTAGGCAATACAATTCTGCCCTGGTTTCTTGTGCTTCTATGATACACCTCACTAGCCTTAACAAACAGTTGATTGTGCTTCCTGACAAACAAAGCAGAGTCCAGGATATACATAGAAGGTAGTGTGAGAATATTTAATTGTTTAATGAGTGGTTTGATTGATTGATTGATGAATGATTCCCAGGGCGGTATACCGTCAATGGCCCTGACAGATTATTTTTGATTCCCAGGGCGGTATCCGATCAATGGCCCTGACAGATTATTTTTGTGTAATAAATGCTAATTTTAAATCTGTTGAGTTTCCCCAAAAAGTTAAACCATGAGTGAGCACAGATGCTACAAAAGCATGATGAAACTGATTGAGCTTTTGGAGGCCAATAAAGGTTATTTGATCCTCTGCTGAATTCACTTCGTCACTTCCTAGAAAGTTTTATGTTTTGACCCTTCCATGTATGTATATAAAACAGAGTTTGTCGAGCAACATCCAGAACTATTTAAAATTAATCATGACTTTCACACCAGGCAACTATAGGATATATCCAACACTGCACCTTCCAAAATATAAACTTGCCTAACACACATATATGGCTTGCTTGCTCATATATGGCTTGAGAAAAGTGATAAATGTTTTTATACAATTCATGAACATTTTAATTAAAGGGAACTGAGCTACAGATCCCCATAATTAAAATATTATTATTGAACATATTATATATATTTTGACCTATTGACTATTATTAATTAATTTGAAATTATGTACATTGTTTGTTATTACCTCATTTATTAATTCTGATACAAAGGATAATAATAATAATAAATACAAATAAATATTGCTGGACAAATGCACACAACACCATCTAGTCCCAAACTAAGCATAGCTTGTATTATGGTGACTAGATGACTGATAGAATAATCATATATTTTTAATACTATACTATACTTTTAATACTATACTTACTTATGATACTTTATAACACCCAGTCACAGAACAAACACCTATGCTCTTCACACAAATGTTTATCCTGGGAGGGAATCGATCCCTCAACCTACAGTGCAGAAGGCAGAGCTACTAACAACTGAGCTGACAGGCCATGGTAAGACATACAATGGACAAAGTACTTTATGACAAATTTGTATCACAGCAATAAATTAATTTGTTTATGCTCTTATAACGATTAAGAAAGTAACTTAAAAATAGTGTTAGTAGTCTTTAGTTGTGTTAGGATCCATCATCAGATATGGTATATTCTTTTGAGGAAACTAATGATATAGAATGAGCTTTTATTGCTCAAAAAAGCAAGCTCTAAGAGCCATTTGGAAAATGGAGCAAGTACAATCTTTTAGACCTGTATTTCAAAAACATAAAATACTGACACTTTCCTGGGTCCTGGGTCTGGGTGTTTCTATGTATAATATGTATGTATTTACAAAAAAAATAAAGTATCTAAGTAGTATATCAGTCATGTGGTACCCATAACACAAGCTCTGCTTACTTTGGGGCCAGATGATGCTGTGTGAAATGTCCGGGATTATTTATTTATTTTTCCCTCATTATACATTTTGAAATCTGTAACTGTGCTTATATGGCATGCAAAATTTATAATAAAACACCTAGTTTCTTATTAGAAAAGTGCGGAAGTATGTTTAACAAGGCAAAGAATGCCTGATATAAATTTATTTTAATCAATTAACGATTATTTTAAGTGCGATATAATTATTATTAGTATTTTAGTTTATTTGCATGCAATTACACAATTTTGTTGCCTATCTTTCTAATTGAAACTTTTGGATTGTTGTAAATAAATACCAATTAAATTATTTATAGGTCATATCCTAACATTATGACTGAAAATGTTGTATTTTAATTAATGTAAAATACCATTACATGACCATATTGAGAACAAATAAATGAATTTTGTAAAAATAATAAAATAAATACTAATAATAATATGTTGCACACATATAAATTTATTTTATTTGCAAAATAAACAGTTTAAAGATAGTTTAGGTTAACATTTTTAAAGGTAATTTGCGTTTGATAGTTTTCACAATGACATGTAGTTCAATGAATGTCAATATTTAGGGTTCCAAAGTCACTCAAGGAATCCTTAAACTTTCGCCCCTAATCAGAGGGCTAGCTTGTAGATTATTAGTTTTATTGGAATAAAAATTTGCAAGGTAATGCATATAAGTGGCCTTTACTAAGTTATGAAATAATAAATTTATGAAACATTGATTTTAAGGGTTGTATCTAACATAAATATAACATTTAATAACAATTTAATTAATCAAGTTGATGCTACACGATTCTTAGGACTTATAATTGACAAAAAACTTAATTGGAAAACTCATTTAGAAGGACTGAGTAAGCGTGTTAGTAGTCTTGCAAATGCCCTGCATAAACTGTCATCAACAGTCAATACTGATGCCTTATTGATTGCATATCACGGTATTGTAGAGTCTGTTCTGAGATATGGGCTAATATTTTGGGGCAACTCTACTAATAAAGACATCATTTTTAGGCTACAAAAAAGATGTGTGAGAGCCATGTTTAAAATAAAAATTACTGATAGATGTAAACCATTATTTTTGAAGAACAAAATTCTGACACTTCCGCCCCTCTACATATTAGAAGTAGCTCTTTTTGTAAAAAACAATCCCCATCTGTTCCCCCGGTTATTTGATTTTGTAATTCGAAGCAGACGGGATAACACTAGGTTAAAATTACACCCTGTAAAAACAGCACTAATGCAAAAAAGTGTTGTTGGTGTTGCTCCAAAAATTTATAACAAATTACCTACACTATATAGAGACCTCAACATCCAAATGTTTAAACTAAAACTAAAGAAATTGTTAATTGAAAAGTATAATCTTGACGAATTTTTTAGTGATAAATTGTAATTATTTTTAAACTTGCATGCCATCTCTCTACCTAATTTGCATACCGTAAACCGGTCAAGCATGTTGTTTCACATTGTTATATTTTTGTCATCTTCTGTACACATGTTTTCTGGCAAATAAATATCTTTGAATATTTGAAGGGTACCACCTAAATGTAAAGTGTAGTGTAGTAGTCATTAAAGATAGCGTTAAAGCTATCGAATGTTTAAAATTTATTGACATAGCTACTGGAAGATACTGTGAAGTATCAGCCATTGAACTATTAGAATATAATGTTATAGTTGTTTGTCTTTACAGAACTAACTTAATATCGTCTATTAGCTTCCTACCTTATCTGGAGCGCCTTATCGAACGAGCTAATGAAACAAAAAAAAGTTTTATATTTATCGGTGATTTTAACATTGACTGGCTAGCCAACGGAAGCTCCGTCAAGAAGCAGTTAGCCGATATATTAACTATAAATAATGTGCACAATGAGGTTGATTTCGTAACGAGAGTTGATAAATCAACCTCATCGTGTCTTGATCACGTGTACAGTAGCTTCCCGCAGGGGTCGGTTGTGACGATGCCGCTTAAAACGCACCTCAGCGACCACTATGCCGTGAGAGCTTCACTCGCATGTGCACGCATGCAGCCGCGCCCGCGCACCAGACTTGTCAGAGAGTTTTCACATGCAAATCGAATGGGGTTTCTAGGGGCCATATTGTCAGTATATTGGAACGATATTCTATCAAAAGCGAAATCTGAAGATCGTTTAGCACAATCTATTATTGCTATTTTAGTTAATAAATTTAACATATGCTTTCCATATAAACGTAAAAATAACAAAAAACAGTCATGGGTCTCTCAGGAACTTGTTGGGCCTGAAACACATTTTGTACGACGCAATCAATTTACAAGAAAAACACCCAGACTTAAACTTGAACTTTTTTATTGACAAGGTTACTCAACAATATGAAAATTCAGTAAAATCACATAAATTTAGACACTATGAGAACATGATCAATAACAGTCCAAATTCTTGTAGGACTATTTGCCGTGTAGTCAATTTAGAAAGAGGCACAACTGTACACTCAAACACCAGTTTCACAGAGGTAACCAAAGACTCTGCGGGAAACAAATTTTTATCTCGTAAAGCGGCAGCCAACGCTATGAATGCCAGGTTCGTGAGCGCGGCCAGTACATGCGGAGCGCCCCGCGCTTCTCTCGCTCGAGTGAAGGCGGCCCTCGGTGCAGCGCGCCCCACAGCGGACCAATCTCTGCGAATAACTAAATTCGGAGGTCTTTAAAATTATATCATCACGAATTCCACGTAAACCCTCTAAAGATATTTATAATATCTCTATGGAACTCATAGCCTCTGTTGCAGCACCGATAGCCCCGGTCCTGGCCGTGCTGTTTAATCGATGCATAGATAGTGGAACGTACCTTGAATCCTTAAAAGTGAGCAAGATCTCACCTCTTTTTAAGGGAAAAGGCAAGCGAGAAGAGATCGACGGATATCGACCGGTGTCTATAATCCCAGCATTAGCCAAAATACTGGAAAACGGTCTCAGCTCTCGCCTATCTAAATTTTTAGCGACAACGGGAGCACTATCGGAGCGACAATACGCATATCGTGCGGGGTGCTCTACTACCTCGCTCACCCGTGAGGTCATCCGACAGGTTATGGCGGCTTGTGAGGAGAAACAGCAAGTAGCAGTCCTGTGCTGCGACCTATCGAAGCTTTCGATGTCGCAGACCATAGTGTTCTCGCCCATAAGCTCTTTATATATACCTTATATATATATTATATATACCTATACCTTTATAGGTTATTGCGTGTTGTCTCTGCGGACTTCGTCCGCACTTGCTAATTCGCGACTGTCCATTCGATCTTACAGTACGGAGCAGAGTTGTGGGGGCGCTCAGCCGATCGAAAGCGAGTCTTCCGCATGCAAAAACGTGCTGTGAGAGCGATCGCAAAAGTGTCGCGAGACACGTCCGCGAAGCCGTACTTTACCTCACTGGGAATACTAACGCTACCATCTATAATAATACTGCAAGTAGCACTGGTTGTAAGGCAAAACAAAGAAAGGTTTAGAACACGCGAGGATGGTCATTCGCGCAAATACAACACCCGTGGTGCACGTAAACTTGCGACAGTCGCACACCGGCTCACCAAGTCTGCAGGGCTATTGGCTATCTTTTTCATTGCCAGTGACTCACTGGCTTCCAGTTGTCCACAGAACTTTGATGACAACTGAGAATTTAATAACATTGGTATTGCGTATCACTCTAAGTGGATTTCATGTTACGGTCACTTTCAGACGGGTTACGGTGCTCATCGTCTCGGCACTTGACGCCTCTATTTTTTATCGACTATTATACGACTAAGTTGAGAAACGCCATTTGACCGTTGTAATAGTACATTTTAGAAAACAATTTATTTTAAGCGGTTTATATCACTTAACGTAACAAATATAAACAAACTGGCGGCAAATTCATTCTTTCGTAGTTGCTTAAACTTGCGAGTCGAGCGTAATAGTGTGTTAACTTGTGTTTTGTGAACTTTAGTACTTAAATTAAAGGTAAGTAAACACCAAATTGAGAGTAGATTTGTGTATAACGTGAAACGCGATGTTAAATAAAAATTAGCTTTTTTACAAAACCTACTTTTAAAATCAAAACGAACAAAACATACCCTTTCATAATAATTACCCTCTCTTGCTGAGATGAAGGGAACTTTATGTACTTAAGGAGTACTTCCCGGGCATTAAGTGCATCAGTCACTTCATGCAGACACTTACTAAATGTGGGCTGAGACATGTTACACAAAAATGAGGAACCGACATTGCGTTGGTATGACCCATTGGCAAAAAAGTTTAAGGCAGCCAATATCTGCAATAGACAGAGTATCAAATATGTTAAGTTTCTCATACAAAGAAGTTGGTAGGTTATTTTCACAACAAAATAAAGATACTTTTAAAACTTACTTTTAGTTCATTGCGAACAGCCGTTTTTCGTCGAGTTTGTGGTAGGAATGGACGGAGTTCTTCCAAAACCTGTTGAAATCCAGCTTTACTCAAACGAAAGTTCGCAATAAATTCTTTCTCTGGCAACTGCAATGGATCACTAGCATCGCGCAGGCGGCGCCTCTCAATTCGCAAAAGGGATTTTTTCGCTATTTTTCAGCAAATCCCAACAATATAAGACGTGCCATACTTTTATAATAACTCGAATCACAATCGAACACAAGAAAAGGCGCGTAATAATCAATTTACTTCACACCGACTTTGGTGATTATCACTACAATTCTTAAAACACTACCTTTGAGTAGTGTCTTTCAAGAAACGAAATGACTATCAATTTGATGGCCACTTTAAGCTATAAAAGCTTACACAATCGCAATCTTACGAGTATCGATACGATAACATCTGCCAAAATTTGTTACGGTGACTATCAGCAATACTTAGTGCTCATGACGTCATCCTAGTTCGTCACTGAAGATGGCCAATACGAAACTAGTTGTTTGACAGTTATTTGTTGAACACTTCGTCAAGTGATCATCACTATGAGCTGTCAACCGAGATACGCAATAGCCCTGCTGAAAGGCTTACTCACGTCCTAGGGCCAACGGTGTACAATCGCCTGCCGGAGCTTGTCGTTGGCGCGCCCAGTCTTACATGTTTTAATGTTTCAAGTAAAATTGTGGCTTATCGAAAAGGCGTTCTACAGTGTAGAAGATTTTATTTATTAAAATGATACATAAAAAAAATTGAACATCCTGATTTTGACATTATATTAATATAATTTAATACAAGACTATAATTTAGTATAATAGATATTGTTGTTCTGTATTTTTAATTTGTAATTTAAACTGACCTGTAAACATATAATTTACCAATAAAATGATTATTACTGATTACTATTATTATTACTGTGGTGCTATCTATTCATTTATTTTGAAATCCTATCATGTGGCACGTCGTTAGATAGCTCTTTCAAAGAACAAGGTTTGGTCCACCCATCCTCTACCGGTTAAACCGCTGATTGAGGGTAAAAAGTGTTCACAGTTGTATCATATATGCTGAAATTATATGGAAAATTATGATGGCTAGGCTGGGGCTATACTAGATTAGTTGAGTAACAGTTTGATTTGTAAATTTTGAAAAAAAAAACATGATATAGGTACTATTCTTTTATTTTCTATATGGTTCTAAATTGGTTTTGGAGCTTACCACTCGTCATTCTTATCCTTATTGACTTTGAAAACCTTCCAAATCAATGAGGGCAATTTATTAACTATACAATATGCAATATACAGTTCAAATTAAATATAAATGGTACAATTTTGACTAAAGAACAGGATGTTGCGGATGCATTTGATAGTTTTTTCTCAGATATACCAAAAATAGTGACCAAATCGTTAAACTCTTCAGCCTCCAGAGCTTCCGTTCTATTAGAATCTAGTGTTTCAAAATGTAAGAATGACTTTAGTTTTAGCTGCATTAACGAGGCTAGTATTGTAAAAGCATTCAAGTTAATTAATATAAAAAATACAGAAGATCTTTGGGGAATGTCTACAAAGGTGCTGGGTGTCATTATCTTAGATATTGCACCATGTTTAGCTTATATTTTTAATAGATGTATCGACGAGGGAGTTTTTCCCGATCTCATGAAACACAGTCCTATGTTTCATTCCTATGTTTAAGTCTGGAAGTGAAAGTGATCTCGCTAATTATAGACCGATATCGATATTACCTGCTATAAGTAAAATCTTTGAAAAAATAATTCTTAATCAGTTATTATACCACTTAAACGTTAACGGCCTGCTACATAGTAATCAATACGGATTTACTAAAGGTCGATCAACAGCTGATGCAGATATAGCGCTCTTAAAGCATATATTTGAGGCCTGGGAGAAGTCACAGGATGCAGTTGGGGTATTCTGCGATCTATCTAAGTCCTTTGACTGTGTGAGTCATGCAACCCTAATCACAAAGTTAAAATATTATGGCATTAAAAACCGGGCGATTGACCTCATACAGTCTTATCTATCCAATAGAGTCCAGAAAGTAGACGTGGGTGGTGAGAGGTCTTTGGGATCAATTATTGATATAGGGGGGTACCTCAGGGATCGATACTAGGCCCTTTTTTATGCCTAGTATACGTTAACGGTTTACCTTTTTTTGTTAAAAATATTTGTGATATAGTTTTATTTGCAGACGATACGGCTTTAATTTTTAAAGTTGATAGAGGTAAAACCAGTATTTGCGATAACGTAAATGAATCCATATCGTTAGTTCTTAACTGGTTCACTGTAAATATTCTTTTGCTTAATTCCAAAAAAAATAAATGTATCAAATTCACTTTGCCAAATGTTATTCATAGCCCGTCCAACATTGAAATAAATGGAGAGGCAATGAATCTTGTAAATTCCACGATCTTCCTAGGTCTTAATATTGATGCAAAACTACAGTGGGGACCACAAATTGAAACTCTTGCTGCTAGGCTTAGTTCCGCTGCATATGCAGTTCGTGCGATACGGTGGCTTACTGATGAAGCTACAGCTAGACTAGTTTATTTCAGTTACTTCCATAGTGTTATGTCATACGGCATCATTCTCTGGGGGAAAGTAGCTGATATTGGTAAAATATTTGTAATTCAAAAAATGGCAATACGTGCCATTTATAAAATGAAACCACGAGAATCTTTGAGAGAAATATTCAAAGAAATTAATATTCTCACAATAGCTTCACAATATATATATGAAAATTTGTTATATACACATAAAAATAGATATGGGATTCAGCAAAATAGTGACCTTCATAAAATCAACTAGGTCATAGGTAGGTTTAGGTTTCTAGGTTTAGGTTAGGTTAGGTTTTGACTAGAAAAAGTTAATAAGTCATTTATGGGGAACACGGTGCGCTTCTATAATAAGCTTCCTGAAAATGCTACTAAACTACCTATTAAGAAATTTAAAGCATACATTAAAGGTAGTCTTTTGAAGAAAGCTTATTATAATATAGATGACTATATTATTGATAAGAATGCATGGCCTCATGTCGCTCTGCCGTCAGACAGTTAACCAACACACTTGAAACGTATAAACACTCTTGTATTAGTATTTCGTAATTAAGGTAGTTATAAGATGGATCATATAAAAAAGCGCTAGGACCAAGACGAGTTTCTTGCCAATTCATCTCAAGCTTGGGTTAGGATGAATTGGCACCTAAATTCACCTAGTATGTAAGACGTTTCAAAGTGATCCTTGTGATTGTATTGAATAAATCATCTTTTGCCTTTGACTTGACTTGATACAATGGATTATCTTTATTTCATCTAACATACTTTTAACATGTACAAATTGACATCTATTTATAATAAGTAGGTATTCATATTGCTTGTAAAACAAACGACTGAAACATAAAGCCAATGACAGTCTTCACTGAAAGAAGCTTAACCCATTCATTGCTACCAATGCACCATTTGCGTTACTAAATAAAACTAATACTAAATATCTATCTCTTTTCTATGTCTACATAGTATGAAACAAAGTCGCTTTTGGCATATGTCTGCCTGTCTATAGGAACTATTATTATATTTTTTAATGATGAATGGCCCAGCAGCTCATGTTGAATAATACTATCTAAGCATCAACGCAAAGGGTGTGTTGAATGGCACTTGCGATAAAATTTTTGTTACCAGTGCCACCAACGCATATGGTGCGTTTACCATTTTTTTATGGGTTTTTGTTATTTATGGTGTAATAAAAAGATTTTGAAGTTGTAATAATAAATTAAAAGTTGTAATAATAAATTTCAAAGTTCCTAGTATGATGTTAAATTGGAATAATAAGAAAGTTTTTAATAGGGCCTCCTGTCACAAACAAAGTTAAATTCAATTAAATAATAATTCTCGGGCGCCAGACAGGAGGTATCCCAACTTACTTAAATAAACTCACCTCGGATAGGCAGCCGTCGCACTAGAACTTCTAATCACAGGGCCGGGAAAACAATAAAAGTCCAGATATGTTACAGATGGTATAATTTTGAATGTTTTGGGGCTTGGTTTGAAGCTTATAATTTCTAGTTATACTAGATACATCTCCTAATTTCTGTTACCATTGAATTTCTCAGTAAAAAAATAAAAGTTAAATTTCAAATACCTGGGTTGTCAGTCAAAGAAAATAGGATTAATTATACCGGGTCCCGGTTCCAGGAGGCATCCTGGGACTCCGCCACGTGGCGTAGGGGTCTCGCGAACGTAGCGTGTCTTGGGAAACGGGTCTCCTTGGGTCGGTCCGGTATCTCTTTATATCAAATGCCAAAGAGAAATGATGTTATGTGGTGAAGTCTCACCATTCCGACGTTCCCGCCGAAAAAGCACGCGGCGTCATTTGAATCAAAATTTTGCTAATAAGAAAAAAAAACGCTTCCGACATTTTGCGAAGCTAGAACAAATAAATTACGATTAATAAAAACTCGAAGAATGTTCAAGGGAAAACCAAAACTAGTAGTAAAACCTTACCGTTTTTCTTTTAAATAATGTTGCTGGATTACACAGCCATTTTAAGGGTAGGAATAGATATTTTCCGCCTGAAACAAATATTCACGATGATCAAAACTCGCGAGGTCAATTTGAAGATAACAAAATCACAATTAAATTTGAAACTTACCGAAATAATGATTTGGGGGGATCACCCCTTGCCTTAAGGAAACATAGCGTCCATTTCAAGGCTCTAATAATAGAGGATTCCTGCGAATTTAAAAGATTTCGCAGGATCTAGTTACAACTCCGCAGTAGTCGGCGGTCGGGAAAAAAGTAAGGTCATCGGCCATCGAGTATAAAGGCTCTATTTGTTCCAATCACTCAATCTAGAGTTGCCACTGGGGGAATTAAAAATTCCATAATATGAACGAATGTATCTGTCAAAGTCAAAATTTACTGCTCTGACAGAACAGCTAAATGTTACGCTCAAAAGACAGAAGCGGCCGGACGTAAAATTAATCGCCTCAATATCTAGAAGTAAACTAACCATTTTCGAGGTTAGATTCCCGAACTACATGTATGACGCAAATACGTCGTTACAATGGGGTTTTTGTCATTAAAAAAACACATTTAATTACGCCTTTCCTATTGTAATCCACAGAAATATTAAATGGCACCCAGGTGATGTTTTTAAAATTTAAGTAGAATGTGTTAATAAATATCCAATCCAATGTGATAAAAATAATGTTTTTAAAATTTTCTCAATACCCAATAAATATCTGTTTACTACTAAACAATGTGAAAAAAATAAAACGCAATTCAGAGAATTAGGTATTATCTTATAATTTGGTCTCATCCAATTCATAGAATTAATAACAAGCCAGATGCTGACAAGGATATCGGTAGACTAGTTGCGAAGCGGGTACAAGTCGAGCGCCGGCAGAAGCAAGAGAAATAAATAAAATCAATATGATGTTTTTAATATGTCCAGGGAGTGGAGCGCGTCGCGGCCTCTCACCACGGCGCGCTCAATGGCGGGGCCGGCGCGGGGGCGGGGCCGGGGCCGGGGGCGGGGCCCGGTCCGGGGTCGGACGAGCCGCCGCGCAAGCGAGCCAAGCCGACCCCCGAGTCCGCGACCGAGCTCGCGCCCGCTCTGCGCCGCCGCATCCTCGAGTGCGAGCTGGTGCGCCTGCGCGCGCTGCGAGAGCGCTTCACAGACCAGCTCAGCGAGCTGTACTTCCTGCAGGCGGGCGGCAACATGATGGAGTACGCCGTGTGGCGCAAGCGTCCGCCCGCGCCGCATCTGCTCGCCTTCCTCGAGGCGCGCCGCCCGAAGGAGACCGCGGTGACGGCGTCCGCGTCCGTGCCCGCGCCCGCTCCCGCGCCTGCGCCTGCGCCTGCGCCCGTGCCCGCGCTCGCGCCCTCGCCCGCGCCCTCGCCCGCGCTCTCCCCCTCCCCCTGCCCCTCGCCCGGGCCCGCGCCCGCGGCCACGCCTGCGCCCACGGCCGCGGAGGAGATGGTCGCGGCCGCCAAGCAGGAGGCGTACGTGGCGGGGCGCGTGGCGGAGCTGGCGCGCGCGGGGCTGTGGGCGGAGCGCCGCTTGCCGCGCGTGCTGGAGCCGCCCCGCAACAAGTCGCACTGGGACTACCTGCTCGAGGAGATGGCGTGGCTCGCGCAAGACTTCGCTCACGAGCGCAAGTGGAAGAAGCAAGCCGCCAAGAAGGTACGCCTCGTTTCCGCCCGTCCGATTATTATGTTCGACCGATCGAAGGAAAGATGAATTTTTTTACCGTGCGCGGGACGATCGTCCGTGATCATCTCCGAAACGACTCGGTCGTAGCGAGTTCGTAGGTGGCACCGGATGCGCCAGTGGCTACCTAAAACCTCGATTGTCGATTGTTGTTCGCAGTGCGCTCGAGCCGTGCAGAAGTACTTCCAAGACAAAGCTCTGGCGGCGCAGAAGGCGGAGAAGGCGCAAGAGATGCAACTAAAGAAGATAGCCGCATTTGCTGCCAAAGAAATTCGCACATTTTGGAATAACGTTGAAAAGGTAACCGACCTCCACGACGCAGGTAGCCTTTTAATTTCTTTACCGGCATCGGCTCTCCCGAAAGCGGTAGGATCGCGAAAGCGGTAGGATCAGTGCAAATCGAGTATATATATCGATCTAAATCGAATTCAAACTCAGATCGACAGCAGAGATAACAGTTGAAAGTTTCACAATCTACGGTTAGTTTTCGAGTCAAGATCGTTCGTTCGGTGTAAGATTGAACGTAATCGGTTTCAGCTGGTGGAGTGGAAGCGCGTTCGGCGCGTGGAGCGCGCGCGCAAGGAGGCGCTCGACGAGCAGCTCAGTTACATCGTCGACCGCACCGAGCGGTACTCGCGGCAGCTGGCCGCCGGGCTGCACGCCGCCGGGCCCGACACGCCGCCCTCCGACGACGAGTTCACGCCGCGCCCCGGGGCCTCCGACGACGACGAGGAGACCATCGCGGCGGCCGAGCGCGACGCGCCCTGCGGCCCGGCCGACCACCGCGCCGAGCTGGACGCGCTGCGTCGCGACTCGCGCCGCGAGCTCGCCGACCTGCTGCCGCCCGGCTACGGCGACGAGTACCGTCCTCCGCCCGGGGACCGAGCCGAGGACGACGAGCACTCCATCGCCGCGCAGGAGCGGCGCGAGCCCCGCCCGGACCCCGCGCGCGAGCTGGCGCAGCTGCGCGCCGACGCCGACCTCTCGGTGGACGAGCTGCGTCGCCGCTACGAGGCGCCGCCGCCGCCGCCGACGCCGCGCGCGCGCGACCGCTCCGCGTCCACCTCCTCATCCTCCTCGGCGGCGTCGTCGTCATCCTCCTTGTCGTCGTCGTCCTCCTCGTCCATGGAGCCGCTCGAGACGCTGATGGCGGAGACGGGCGCGGGCGCGGGCGCGGTGGACGGCGACGCGGCGGGCGGAGAGGAGCGCGTGGAGCGGTTCGCGTCGCTGGCGCGCACGCTGCAGCCGACGGGCACCACGCTGTCGGAGACGGCGGTGGGCACGCCGGTGCCGCGCCTGTTGCGTCACGCGCTGCGCGAGTACCAGCACGTGGGCCTGCACTGGCTGGCCACCATGTACGCGCGCGGCCTCAACGGCATCCTGGCGGACGAGATGGGGCTCGGCAAGACGGTGCAGACGATCGCGCTGCTGGCCCACCTGGCGCTCGAGCGCGGCGACTGGGGTCCGCACCTGGTGGTTGCGCCCACCTCGGTGGTGCTCAACTGGGAGATGGAGTTCAAGAAGTGGTGCCCCGCCTTCAAGATCCTAACCTACTACGGAACGATCAAGGAGCGCAAGCTGAAGCGCGTCGGTTGGACCAAGGCGAACTCGTTCCACGTGTGCATCACCTCGTACAAGCTGGTCGTGCAGGATCACCAGAGCTTCCGCCGCAAGCGCTGGAAGTACCTCGTGCTCGACGAGGCGCAGAACATCAAGAACTTCAAGTCGCAGCGCTGGCAGCTTCTG
Organism: Lampropteryx suffumata; assembly: GCA_948098915.1. Lineage (NCBI taxonomy): Eukaryota > Metazoa > Arthropoda > Insecta > Lepidoptera > Geometridae > Lampropteryx > Lampropteryx suffumata. The sequence goes on from OX402546.1 coordinate 21,147,840, forward strand.
CTCAACTTCCAGACCGAGAGGTGAGTGGGCACCTACCCCGCCCGGGCGTCTCGAGCGTTCAGCTCCGCTGACGCGAATTAACCGTCCGCCGTTTCGTTGCAGACGGCTCCTGCTGACCGGAACGCCGCTGCAGAACAGTCTGCTGGAGCTGTGGTCCCTGATGCACTTCCTGATGCCGGACGTGTTCGCATCGCACTCCGAGTTCCGCGAGTGGTTCGGCGAAGTGAGCGACATCGCGGAGGGCGCGCAGCGGTACAACGAGGCGCTCGTGCGGCGTCTGCACGCCGTGCTGCGGCCTTTCCTGCTGCGCCGGCTCAAGGCGGACGTGGAGCGTCAGATGCCGCGCAAGTACGAGCACGTGCTGCTCTGTCGCCTCGCCAAGCGACAGCGCTTCCTCTACGACGACTTCATGTCGCGCGCCAGGTGAGTGCCTCGTCCCGACCCCGCCGCCCGCCGCCCGCCGCCCGCCGCACCCTCTCTCACCGCGCGCCTCCCGCAGGACCAAGGAGAGCCTCGCCTCCGGCAACCTGCTCTCGGTGATCAACGTGCTGATGCAGCTCCGCAAGGTGTGCAACCACCCGGACCTGTTCGAGCCGCGGCCGGTGACGTCGCCGCTGCAGCTGGACGCGCTGCGCGTGCTCGTCCCCGCGCTCGCGCTGCGCGTCGGCGTGCGCCAGCGCGAGGAGCTGGGGGCGCGCCTCGGGGGCGACCTCGCCTCGCTCGAGGCGGCGCACGCGGGCGCCTTCGCCGCGCATCGCGCGCGTCACCTCGCGCCCCCGCGCCGGCTGCTCGAGGAGCTGCCGGCTGCCGGACGGCAGGCCGCGCCGCGCCCGCCTCCCGCCGAGCTGCGGCTGCACCTGCGGCTGGTGCCGCGCGCCCCGCCCGCCGCGCCCGCGCCCCCGCCCCCGCCGCGCACCTTCCGCCGCGCCGTCTCGCCCGCGGGCGTCGCGACCGCGCCCGCGTCCGCCCCGCGGCCCGGCGCGGCGGGGGCGCGGCTGGCGAGCCGCCGACGCGAGGCGCTGCGACGACTGGCGCGCTGCAACGAGCGACGCTGCTGGCGCCTGCCGCTGTACGGCGCGGACCTGCTGGCGGCGGTGCGCGTCCCCCCACCCGCCCCGCCGGCCCCGCTGCGCGCCCGCGACCTGCCCGAGATGCTGGCGGACATGCGAGACATCATCGACAGGTCGGTTACGCTGCGAGAGAGTATTCGCGACCGCAACCCGCGGCGCAGGACGTCTAAATAAATAAATAAATATATAAAAAGTGGAACGATGCACCTTAAAGCCTGTCCTTAAAGCCGTTTTTACGTGCGGATGCCCTCGCCCGCTTAAATTTTTATTGCGTCCATATGCCGCGTTTTACATCCGCTTCTACGTGCGCTGTGTTTGGGAAGGACCCAGGGACAGATTTTTTATTTATTTTATTTATTTATTTATTCCCACTTATTTATCTGATTTTACAGGGTTACCCTAATACAATAGTGTGGTCAAACATTTCTATAATTTAACAATTTATTTTAAATAATTCCTATACATTACTAATACTTTGAAAAACAAATGTGAATATATAAATGTACATATTTTCGTTATGTCAATATAAATCATTCCTAAAATTAACTTACAACCATACACAATACAAACAATAATAATGACTATATAATCATTATTATAAATTACTAATAAAAATTACAAACAACTGTCAATATTTAAAGGTCAAAATTTCTACGTCAATATAAATAGATCATATAATTTACTTACTACAATATCATAATACAAACAAAGTAGCTTTTGTGATTTCGTTCAGAGAAACATGAAACACGTCTACACTTTTCGCAACTATGTTAAGCGTGTGCATGGCTCGCGTCAGAGGCGCCTTGTCTATCAAGTTGGTTCTACCGCGAGGAACCACAAGTAGGCGCGGCCGCCGGCGTCGTTGCACGTACAAGTTGGTAGGTACGTTGCACGCGCGTAACGCGCGAATTAGGAAACGCGCGGCGGCATCTGGACGGGGATGGATGTAGTGCTAGCATCCGGAGAACTCTCGGAGTCTCGGCGGGTGCGGTCGCGTGGTCGCTGACGGTCGGACGGCGGTTGCAGGTTCACGGTGTGCGTGGGCGCGTGTGTGGCGCCGCCCGCCGCTCTGTGCGCGGGCGCCGGCGCCGGCGACTGGCGCGAGCGAGCGGCCCACCTGGCGGCCGGCGTGCGCGGCCCACTGGCGCGTCTGCAGGCGGCGCTGTGGCCGTGCGCCGCGCGACAGGGCACCGCCTTCCCGCACCCGCGCCTGCTGCAGTACGACTGCGGCAAGCTGCAGACGCTGGCGACGCTGCTGCGGCGGCTGAAGGCGCGCGGCCACCGCGTGCTCGTGTTCACGCAGATGACGCGCGTGCTGGACGTGCTGGAGGCGTTCCTGTCGCTGCACGGACACGCCTACCTGCGACTGGACGGCACCACGCGCGTGGACGAGCGCCAGCGGCTCGTGGACCGCTTCAACGGGGACGCGCGCGTGTTCGCCTTCATCCTCTCCACGCGCTCCGGCGGCGTCGGGCTCAACCTGACCGGCGCCGACTCGGTCGTCTTCTACGACTCCGACTGGAACCCGACGATGGACGCGCAGGCCCAGGACCGCTGCCACCGCATCGGACAGACGCGCGACGTGCACGTCTACCGGCTGGTCACCGCCGCCACCGTCGAGGAGAACATCCTGCGCAAGGCGGAGCAGAAGCGCGCGCTCAACCACCTCGCGATCGACGACGGCCACTTCACCACCTCCTACCTGCGCGGGGTGAGTGCCTCGCGGCTCGCGCCTCGTCTCCGTCGGGAGAGCCGTGAGACGGCGGGAGGTAACCGATTTGCGTGTTGCAGGCCAGCATCAAGGAGCTGTTTGGCGCGGCGGGCGCGGCGGACGGCACGACGGGCGCGGTGGGCGCGGCGGGCGGCGGGTCGCTGGAGGCGGCGCTGGCGGCGTGCGAGGACGAGGCGGACGCGGCGGCGGCGACGGCCGCGCGCGCGGAGGCTCGCGAGGAGCTGGCGGAGTTCGACGAGTCGCGGCCGCTGGAGGAGGAGCCGGCGCCGACCCCGCCCCCCGACCCGGACCCGGACGCGAAGGACCTCGCCGCGTTGATGAACCAGGTTGGTCTCTCGTGGTTTTGACGTCTATAATAGATGAGTATCATCCGACCTTGCCATAAATCGATTGAATATCCCTAGCCTATCTTCGTTGGACCGTCCACCTCCCATCCGTCGATTATTCGATAAGGGCGATTTCGAGTCGATAAATAGTGCTATTAAAGATATTGATTCATCCACTGAATTAAGAATGTGTACGGTTTGGTTGTTATATTTAGATACTTTGAAGTTCCAAAGCTACCTTATCATCGGTTCTTTATTGTGCATAGCAGGGCAAAAATGCATTTATTCCCGTTTAAGCTTAGGCAAAAATGCTTTTGTATGTCTGTCCGAATGTTTTTCTCTACATGTCTCATTTCTTTACCGATTCCCGTGAAATTTTGTGAGCAGGTTCTATAACTATATAGAATTTTTAAGTCGATTTGGTTTTTGGCGTTTTTTGACTTTAGTGATTTTTGGATTTAGTGACATTTTATATTTAGACACTAATAATTTTATTAGTAATTTTTATTTGACAAAAGGTAATGTATACCTTAGTAGACGTAGTAAGTTAATTATTGCTAAATTGTTAGCATTTAATATTTCTGATTCTGTTATTAGAACTATAACACAGAGTAATGACAACCCCATATTTAGTAATAGTACTGGGGGAAAAAATGTAGTAGGGCCAACTGATCAGCATTTAAACTGACCAAGTCGACAATGGGAAAAACAGGCAGTTTACATGTAGTTCACCAAAATATGCAAGGCCTGCCCAGCAAAGTATTAGAATGTGAATTATTTTTAAATCATTTCAGTGTAGATATTATGTGTATCACTGAACATTGGATGGTACAATCTGAGGTACTTCCTTTCTACGAAAATTACAATATTGTCAGCAGCTATAAACGCAAGAGCGTAATACGTGGTGGCTCGTTAATTATTGTAAAAAATAACTTAAAATGCAAGGAGCGTAAGGATATTAGAAATCTTTCTATTGAAAGAATTATTGAGGTGTCGTGTGTCCAGCTGGAGCGGCATGTCGTCGTGAGCGTTTACCGTCCTCCCAATGCTGATTTTGGGTTATATTAATGCACTATGGAAGAAGTATTGCAAAAAATAGCTTGTGATAAGATCATAATAGTTTGTGGTGATTTTAATATAAATATTCCGATTGATCCATTATCTGAAAGACTTTTAAACTTATTTCAATTTATTATAAGTGTTTCAATTTAAGTCCTCTTTTTGATGAACCTACAAGAGTGACACTAACAACAGCCACTTGTCTAGATAACATTTATTGCAGTTGCACACCAGTTCATAAGTGTGTACTAAAACATTTTAGTTCTGACCATTACGGTCACTGCGCCACCTTTTCTTGTGATCGTATAGTTGAAGCTCAGAACTTTACTCACCGACCTATTACAGAGAGCCGCATCAAAACATTTCAAAGTAGAATTGAACACAAAGTTTCCCTAGTACCATGCATCGATGATCCAAATGATCTTTTCACCACATTGTCTAACTTAATAATTAAAGAACATGCTGATATATTTACAGTAAAAACATGCAAAACAAAAAATTGTGCTAGATTTGTCGACTGGGCTACCCCGGGTATTTATAGAAGTAGGAATACATTGTATGAATTATATGCTACCAGAGAGACAATGTTAGATGATCCAGTTTTTATCTTATATGTTAGGAATTACTCAAAAGTCTTCAAAAAAGTTTGTCATGCGGCTAAGTCACTGTTTTTGAGAAAAATAATAGAAAATTCAACAAATAAAATAAAAGCAACTTGGAAATTAATTAATAATGAAACAGGTAAATCAAGGGCTCGCAATATACAGTTCAAATTAAATATAAATGGTACAATTTTGACAAAGGAACAGGATGTTGCGAATGCATTTGATAGTTTTTTCTCAGATATACCAAAAATAGTGACCAAATCGTTAAACTCTTCAGCCTCCAGAGCTTCCGTTCTATTAGAATCTAGTGTTGCAAAATGTAAGAATGAGTTTAGTTTTAGCTACATTAACGAGGCTAGTATTGTAAAAGCATTCAAGTTAATTAATATAAAAAATACAGAAGATCTTTGGGGAATGTCTACAAAGGTGCTGGGTGTCATTATCTTAGATATTGCACCATGTTTAGCTTATATTTTTAATAGATGTATCGACGAGGGAGTTTTTCCCGATCTCATGAAACACAGTAAACTCATTCCTATGTTTAAGTCTGGAAGTGAAAGTGATCTCGCTAATTATAGACCGATATCGATATTACCTGCTTTAAGTAAAATCTTTGAAAAAATAATTCTTAATCAGTTATTATACCACTTAAACGTTAACGGCCTGCTACATAGTAATCAATACGGATTTACTAAAGGTCGATCAACAGCTGATGCAGATATAGCGCTCTTAAAGCATATATTTGAGGCCTGGGAGAAGTCACAGGATGCAGTTGGGGTATTCTGCGATCTATCTAAGGCCTTTGACTGTGTGAGTCATGCAACCCTAATCACAAAGTTAAAATATTATGGCATTAAAAACCGGGCGATTGACCTCATACAGTCTTATCTATCCAATAGAGTCCAGAAAGTAGACGTGGGTGGTGAGAGGTCTTTGGGATCAATTATTGATATAGGGGGGTACCTCAGGGATCGATACTAGGCCCTTTTTTATGCCTAGTATACGTTAACGGTTTACCTTTTTTTGTTAAAAAATATTTGTGATATAGTTTTATTTGCAGACGATACGGCTTTAATTTTTAAAGTTGATAGAGGTAAAACCAGTATTTGCGATAACGTAAATGAATCCTTATCGTTAGTTCTTAACTGGTTCACTGTAAATAATCTGTTGCTTAATTCCAAAAAAACTAAATGTATCAAATTCACTTTGCCAAATGTTATTCATAGCCCGTCCAACATTGAAATAAATGGAAAGGCAATGAATCTTGTAAATTCCACGATCTTCCTAGGTCTTAATATTGATGCAAAACTACAGTGGGGACCACAAATTGAAACGCTTGCTGGTAGGCTTAGTTCCGCTGCATATGCAGTTCGTGCGATACGGTGGCTTACTGATGAAGCTACAGCTAGACTAGTTTATTTCAGTTACTTCCATAGTGTTATGTCATACGGCATCATTCTCTGGGGGAAAGCAGCTGATATTGGTAAAATATTTGTAATTCAAAAAAGGGCAATACGTGCCATTTATAAAATGAAACCACGAGAATCTTTGAGAGAAATATTCAAAGAAATTAATATTCTCACAATAGCTTCACAATATATATATGAAAATTTGTTATATACACATAAAAATAGAGATGGGATTCAGCAAAATAGTGACCTTCATAAAATCAACACTAGGAATAAACATAAATTATACATCCCTAGGTTTCGACTAGAAAAAGTTAATAAGTCATTTATGGGGAACACGGTGCGCTTCTATAATAAGCTTCCTGAAAATGCTACTAAACTACCTATTAAGAAATTTAAAGCATACATTAAAGGTAGTCTTTTGAAGAAAGCTTATTATAGTATAGATCAGGGGTCGGCAACCTTATGCTATAGCCGGGCCACATATGTTGCCAGAGTATCAGTGCGGGCCGCACTTATATTTATATGTTCGGGCATGTATTTTTAATATTTGAAATAAAACGCATATATATTCATACAATTGTCTTTTTTAATTGAACTACTATTACTAACATAAAAGTAAGAACTAGTGAGATTTTTGAGGCTGCATTTGACTTGCAAGTTTTTTAACGTCTGCTTTCATTTTAGTAGTAGACACGCGCAGTATCGCGTCTAAATGTTCATCCGTTAACCGCGAACAATTCTTATTTTTGCGGTAGTTGAGAATTGAAAAAGTCTGCTCACACAAATATGTACTACCAAACATAGTTATTATCTGCTGAGCAAACTTTTTCAATTCTTTGAAGTTTTCAGAACTCAAACCTCCGTAGAACTGTATCAAGTCAGTGCTTTCCTTAAATGCCGTTTTAAGTGTGCTATTACTTTGCAAATCTACTATGTTCATTTGCAAATTGCTTGGTATCTCACTAATATCAATTGCAAAAGGGTTTTGGAATATTTCCATGTTAAGGGAGCTCTTTTTAAAGTCGGTGAATCGATTTACAAACTCAGTTTGTAGTTGTGTTAACACGTTTCTCATTGTAATATTTTGCCACACAAAATTATCTCCAGCTTCTTCCACGGCTTTCTTGCAATTAGGAAAATGGTCAAGCTTTTTTTCATCAATATGCTTGATAAACAGTTTCAGTTTCATTTCAAATGACTTTACATCTGTATACATATCGCAAATCAATTTATTTTTTCCCTGCAAGCGTTTGTTGAGCTGATTCAGTTCCTTAGTCAAATCAGTCAAAAAACCAAGATCGATAATCCACTGTTTGTTAGTAAGCTCTTCTACTGGCTTTCCTTTCATCTCCATGAAGTTGCCAATTTCTTTCCTCAAATCAAAAAACCGTTCCAAAACGGCACCTCGACTGAGCCACCTCACTTCACAGTAGTAAACCACGTCACCATGTTCAGCTTCCAGATCTTCCAAAAACTTTTGGAACTGACGGTGTGTGAGCCCATTTCTTCTTATAAAATTAACAGTGGATGTTACAGTATCCATTATTTCTTTCCAGGATATAACTTTGGAGCACAATGCCTCTTGATGGACAATACAGTGAAAAATCAATGGCACAGTAGATCCAGAATCTTTCACTTTGCTGATGATTCTCCCAACAACACCTTTGTTTTGACCGCTCATGTTCTTGCCTCCATCGGTAGTGACACTTGTTAACTTTTCCCAGCTTAATTGCAATGAATCCAGAGCTTGTTCCACATGGTGAAATAAATCTTCTCCCGTAGTTGTACCTTTCAAACTGCACATTTTCACAAGCTCTTCGTAAACAGTAAAGTTTTCGTCAATGCCGCGTACAAATATGAGTAACTGTGCTGTATCCGACACGTCCGTACTTTCATCCATCGCTAAAGAGAAGCAGTCGAAAGACTGCGCCTTATCCCTGAGTTGTTCACACAAATTAGCACCCAAGTCTTCAGTACGTCGGGTGCAAGTTCTTGCAGAGAGACTAAGACTTTCAAACATTTTTTTCTGCTCTGGGCATATTTCTTCTGCGATAGCTAAGACACACTCTTTTACTAATTCACTATCGGTAAACGGACGTCCACTTTTTGCAAGAATCTCTGCTACCCTGTAACTGGCCCGAACATTCGATTCGCTGTTGTCTGCCACAACCTTAAATATGTTTTGTTGATTTTGTAATGACGATTTCAAAGTGGAAATTTTCCTTTTCCGTATTTCTCCTTCAAGACAGTCAAATTTAGCTTTGTGCTCGGTGTCGTAATGTCGCTTCAGGTTATATTCCTTTACTACAGAAATACTCTTTTGACAAATCAAGCATAACGGTTTTCCTTTAAACTCGATAAAAAAGTATAATTCTGTCCATAATTCGTTAAAAACTCTTTTTTCTTCTTCTATCTTCCTTTTTCTTGAAGCCATGTTTATATAATTATTCTGTAACAATAATGAAAAAAATTTAATTCGTTGTAAAATTATATGTTCCAGTTAGCACCTACAAATTCAACTCCACATTCAAATAATAATTAAAACATGACACACTCGTAACTAACTTCATGTCATGTAACTACTATCACCGTCCTTATAACATTTACCCATCAATCTGAAGGTTCACATTAACAAGCAGTAAATAAAATAAAACAAAATGCTCGCGAGTGCATACAACTAACCTCATACGTCGTGCGTGAGAAGCTATCAGCGAAGGGAAGAAAGGTGAAACGAAACGCGTAGCTAGCAACCAGATGAGACGTGAGTTTCCGGCGAATTTCCACAACCGAATGTGGCGAGAGCTGCGCGCGGCTGTGATTTTAACTAAAACCGGTCGCTTTGAATTTTTTCGCCGCCGCACACCTGCGTCTAATCAAAGACTGCCGCCCCGCCTATTGTCTCAAAGGAGCCGCCCGCCGCCGCACGTGCGGCGGATAAACGCAAAAGAAATTGCCAAGAATTGAATAAGTACAGCAAATATTTATTTTCGGTAGAAACAATACATAACATCACAGTCTTGATAAACAGTTCTTAAGAAATGAAATAGAGGTACATTTTTATCACCCCGCGTGGGAGCGAGCTTTCAAGAATACTCTCATGGCCCAGCAGCATGGCCGTATAAATTCTAGTGAATTTATATGGCCTTTTTATTTTTTTCTTACGGACCTCAGGGTTGCGGGCCGCACCGAGATAGTCTACGGGCCGCATGCGGCCCGCGGGCCGCCGGTTGCCGACCCCTGGTATAGATGACTATATTATTGATAAGAATGCATGGCCTCATGTCGCTCTGCCGTCAGACAGTTAACCGACACACTTGAAATGTATAAACTCTCTTGTATTTGTATTTCGTAGTTAAGGTAGTTATAAGATGGATCATATAAAAAAGCGCTAGGACCAAGACGAGTTTCTTGCCAATTCTTCTCGAGCTTGGGTTAGGATGAATTGGCCTAAATTCACCTAGTATGTAAGACGTTTCAAAGTGATCCTTGTGATTGTATTGAATAAATCATCTTTTGACTTTGACTTGACTTTGGGGATTGAAAACGTTAAAAAAAATGTATTTCAGTCATTTTAAAAATATTCGCGAGGTCTACAGAGCCACTAGTTTCAATAATTTACTAGACACAATAATAACTCGGTTAAATGCACGTTTTACTGGCATGAGTGCATTCAGTCAAACATTAAATTTTTTAACACCAACATTTATACTGGATGTAGATGAAACAACTTTATTACAAAAGTGTGAGCAATCGCGCTCGGTCAAATATTAATTTTAAATAGTTCTTCCCTTCTTTGAAATCGGTAATCTAGAGATAATTTATCAAAATGTTTTTTTATTTTCCTTTGCCTTTTTTCTTTGAAATGGGGATCTGTGCTATATTTTGTTGGGAGTTTCACTGGCTTTGCGTTAAAATGATTCTAAGTAATTTCTATAAATTTGCATCTTTGCATTTGTTTCTTGTAATCTACTTGCTTCGTCCAAATCAATGTTGCATTTTTACAAAGTTTCGATAGTTCAATTTATATTTTGCAAGTCAAGCCCCGAGGGCCCCCCCGAGCAAGTGGGCCCGTGTTATAAATTGCACGAACAACCCTCTTCTGCAACACAAAATGTTGTTAATATCAGAAGCACTACCCCACAACAGAATGCCATAAGACAAAATGCTATGGAAGTAGCTGAAGTAAACGAGTCTAGCTGTATCTACGTCGGTAAAATGACGGATATTTTTAACAGCATATGCCGCAGAGCGGAGTCTCTTCGACAATTTATCTATGTGGGGGCCCTATTGCAGCTTATTATCTAAAGTAATGCCTAAAAACACTGTGGCATTTCGTTTTTAATATTTACATTGGCTTTCATCTGTTTAACATTGGGTAGTACAAAACGAATGTATTTCCTCTTTTTCTCGTTAAGTAATAAGTTGTTTACATTAAACCATGTTACAACATTAGAGATTGCATTGTTTACATAGTCAAAATTAGTACGTCGTTGCTCTAATTTAAATAAAAGTGACGTGTCATCAGCAAACAGTACAATTTTGTGATCATCCTTTACAAGTTTAGGTAAATCATTTATATAAATTAAGAACAAGAATGGCCCGAGTATTGATCCTTGTGGTACACCCATTTTTACAATTGACCCCGGAGAACACTTTCCATTGGAGTTTTTTAATAAGTCTTTTAGTTCTGCTTTCATTTCTATACATTTATTTTTGGTTTTTATTAATTCTGCACGTTTATATATTAGTCCTAGGGTTTTTTCGCTTAATATATTATGCTTCTTGTTTAAGCAGTGGTCTTTTTCTATTATGAGGCTCCTTAGTATGGTACTTTCTATAATATTATAGTGAATTTGAACATATTTTGTGTTTTGAACCCCCATCTGTTGGCGGAAACCCGCGAAATCTTGCCGAAACATCGGCTAGCCCTCTCTCCTATTGACACCGCATGGGGCACAAAGGACAGTGATGCGTCAATAACGACGCCTAACAGCTTGGCTTCAGTGACTGTGGGGAGCGATGGACCTGCCGCACTGGTCTTTAGCAGCGATGGCCGCTTGAATCGCCCTTTCAGGGTCATCGTTTGGGAAATAGTCGGCCAACAGGCCAACAGGCCAACAGGCCAACAGGCCAACAGGCCAACATTCTATGCATGTTCGGTGGACAGCCCCCGCGCTTCGCCTTAACCAGGGTCATCGCCCACCAGGCGTTATCGAAGGCACCCGAGATGTCGACACATATGGCCTGTAGGTACTTTGGGAGGGGACTGGAATTAAATATTGTTTCTATATATATTTAATATGTGTTTATGCTGACTGACGCGAGCAAACTAGGGCAATCAACAGTAGAATGTAGAATTTTGTTCAGATATATAAGGTTTACATAATCTCTTCTTGTTGATAGAGCGTCAACTTTAAAATGATTACGCCTATTGTCGTATCCGGACAGTGAACGACTCAATTTGTGCTGAAATGAACTTATTTTAAGGCATTTGTTCTGAATGGCTTCAATACTCTCAGTACGTTTAGCGTAGTGTGGGGACCATATTGGACTTCCATATTCAAGAACAGACCGAACTAAGTTATTATAGAGGTGGAGGAGACTGTCTGGTTTTTGAAAACCTTTAAATAAGGACCGATTAGCTGTTTGTTTTCCTAGAAAAATAAAAAATAACAAATAAAGAACTAGCATGCCTTACAGTAGTTGCATATGAACCTTAGTAATGAATTAGTTTATTATAACAGCACACCTTATACTCAACACTGTAGATTAAGCGCACGGTTGATGCGTCCTCCTATATTTCCATGACTCCTTCTCGTCACACCAGCGGCCGGCTGACAGCATCCACCTCTCGGTTAACGGGTCGGTCCCTTCCGACGGCCGACGCTACAACCGCGAGCGCTTCTCCGGCGTTCCTAATAAACGATCCCTACGGTCGCAAAAGCTAGGGCGTCCGCTCAGAGACCGCGTTCGATTGCAGCTGACGCCGATCGAGAAGTACGCGATGCGGCTCGTCGAGAGCAGCGAGGCCGCCAGCGCGCTCGAGCGGGACGCACTCGGCGAGATGCGCCGCCAGCTGCACGAGTGGGAGCGAGCCCGCGCCGGGCTGCGGCCCGACCCCGCGCGTTCGTCGCCCTCCCCGCCCTCCCCGCCGCCCGTCGCGCTCACCTACCCGCGCGTCGGGGCCCGCGCTCAGGTGCGTGCCGCGCGTCGTCGTCGCGCCCCGTGTCCCGCCTCGCCGCCGCCCTCCCCGCCGCCCTCGCCGCCGCCTCCGCCCGCCCCACCCGCCCCGCCCGCCCCGCCCGCCCCGCCGCCGGCGCGCACGCGCTCGCGCGGCACCGTGCACATCAACCTGTGGACTCTAGACGAAGGCGGCGGTGGGACGGGGGCCGGGGCGGGGGCCGCGGGAGGGGGAGCGGTGGCGGGGGGCGCGGCCCGGCGCCGCGCACTGCGCAACGGCACGCTAGACTCGTGGCTCGCGCCCGCCGGGAAAAATCCTAATAAATGATTTGAATATATCCGAACTTGGCGTTTTATATTCCTGACGTTCCGCGTCTCCGGCCGCGCCGCCGGCCGCTCGTCCGTAAATGCCGAACGTCAGGGATGTACCGCGTCCAAGCATTTACGGGCGACGCCGGCGGCTCGGCCCCACCCCCCGACCCCGCCCCCGCCCCCGCGGCCGGCCTCGCCCGCGCGGACCTGCCTCGGGCGAGCTCTCGAAGCTCCCCCGAGGCTGGTTCGTCTTAATGTTATTCGTGACCGCTAGGAGTAGGTAGTGAAAAAATATCATCAATATTTAGAAATAAAGTGCGAGCGAGGACGTCTCTCCTGGGTTAAATATATGGCTACTAATGGCTGAAAAACTTAAATAACTAATTCACATTAGTTTTCCACAATCCACTCGCTTGGGACCATTATTATAGATAGAATATGGTCTAGTCCTAGCTCCAGTAGCGGTGAGAAGCGGTGCTCTCAGACCAGAGCAGCATTTTGAATAATATATTAAAAACAAAAGCAAAGTTAAAAGCATAAGTTTATGAAATATAAAATATGAAAAACTTTGCACACGCTTGAAGATTCTTCTCGTCCAGTCCTATATCATAACACTTTTTGAAACAATATATAGCCGCCATTTCCAATATCTTAGCGCAGGTACTTGTATGCCAGTAACTCGTTGCAGTGGGACTGAGCTATCTCTAGATCCAACACCGATCCTCGGGCGAGCGTGTCTCCAACCGGACAAAACATTCTTAAGTGTTCCTACGGGTTCAAACTCCACATTCAGTAGAATCGAATGAACCTCAGATCGGCGCTGGCTCCCCAAAAATATTAACTCGCTTCTGCGCGATCCTCGTCAAATTTAAGTTCCCTTGAACATATAGGTAGGTTATATATCTTATATACATATCGAGTAGTAGGAATTTTTGTTAATGCTCTTCGAGCGATATCTCGAGTTGGGCTCGTTGGCGTGACAACAATGACGGGATGCAATATTTATTAAACTACTGATGTACAAGTTGCATAGTCGAACACTTGAAATGTAAAAGATATTCCGTCTTCGCGGTTTACTCGCAGTAGATCCGGTAGTGAATTCAAAGTGTGCGAGCGAATTGCGCTGCGTCGTCGGTGAGTAAGTAAGTAAGTAAGTAAGTAAGTAAGTAAGTAAGTAAGTAAGTAAGTAAGCAAGCTTTACCCGCACGCGACCTCATCGTCCGCGGCCGGCGTTCTATCGTACACGTCTGTTGCAGGTGTGGACCAGCGACCTCGGCGCCTCCCGCGACGCGGAACTCGTGCCGGTGAGTAGCGCTCTCGGAGTAGCGGCCTCGGCCCCGCGGTAGCGCCTTCCACTGACGCGCCTCTCCCTCCGCAGGCGTGGGGGCCGCCGACCCCGCCCGCCGCCGACGGCGACGTCTACCGCGAGAGCTGGGCGGGCGCGCTCTACCGCCCCGGCGCCGCGCCCGACGCGCTGCTGCCGCCCCCCGCGCGCCGCGAGCCCCGCGCGCGGCCCTCGCCCCGCGCCCGCCCGGCGCCGCGACATCCGCACGCGCCGCTCTCGCTCTTCTCGCGCGGCGCGGGCGGCGGCGGGGCCGGGGGTGGGGGCGGGGGCGGCGCGGGCGGCGCGGCGGGGGCTCGTCGCGGCGCGCGCGCCCCCCCCGTGCCCCCCGCCGCGCCCGAGTGGATCCCCGCCGAGGACGCGGCGCTGCGGCGCGCGCTGCGCCTGCAGAGGCTGCCCGCGTCCCCGCCGGCCGCGCTCGCGCCCAACTGGGAGTGGTGCGCCGAGCTGGTGGCGGAGCCGGCGCGCGCGTACCGGTCGGCGCGCGCCTGCCGCGACCGGCACGAGGCGCTGCAGGACCCGGAGCGCGCGCGCCGCCGCCGAGCGCGCCACGCCCCCGCCGGCCGGCGCCGCGCCGAGCCGGCGGACCCGCTGCGTCGGCTGGAGGCGGTGCGGCGCGCGGCCGAGCGACGCCGCGCGCTGCCCCGCCGCCGGCCGGAGGAGGCGCCCCCGCGGAACCCGAAGCACGCCGCCATGCTGGCCGAGCACGGCGTGGAGTACGAGGCGCCGCCGGACCCGCGCGAGGTGGCCGAGCGCCGCGCCGAGCGCATCGCGCGCGAGAAGCTCAAGGCGAGCGCGCCCCCCTCGGCCGCCCCCGCGCCCCCCGCGCCCCACGCGCCCCCCGCGCCCGCGCCGGGCCCCGCGCCCGCGCCCCCGCCGCGACTGACGCGCCCCGCGGCTCCGCCCGTCCTGTATCGGCAGCAAGCCTTCCCGGCGCGTCACCTTAAGATTCTTCACCAAGCGTCGACGCAACACTCGCAGGTAATGATTACCGAATACGATTGAACATCAGATTGACCGGTGGTGGGATAGATCGCGATCCAGCAGACGAGAGAGAGAGTGAGCGAGTGAGAAGGGTGTGCGCGCGTACGAAAGAGGGAAGGGGATCGCTGGGTGATGTACGGTGATGAACCTTAAATAATCTTCCTGATTAATGATTGAGTTGAAAAGAGACGTTCGGTTTAAACTTAATCCAATTTAAGGAGCCCTTCGCATCTAGCCCTTAGTTTGGGGCTAAATGCGATGTTATTTTCCGTTAACAATATTATGTAAAATCACATATCTAATAATTTAAGGCAATGGCGCAAATAATACTTCTAGGAGTGCGTAAAGCAAGATATTTTGTCAGAGCTCGTTGGATGCTCTTAATGTATTGCGAATGTGTGCAGTGAAACAGTGGGCTCCAAACAGTGAAAGCATATTCAAGTCGGCTGCGCATTAACACATTGCTTTATACAATAAGACATAGACATAGACAGACATTTATTTGCTTCTAAGCACACAACACACAGAATACAAGAAAAAAATAAAATAAAAAAAGGCACATGGTACTTATAATGCTTACAATTATAATGTACTATCATGTAAATGGTACAATTATGCTTAGGTATGTGTATGCTACAGCAGCAAATTGGCCCTGACTCCGCATGATGCCTACTGTTTTCGCAGTAGACGCTTTTATTCTGCCGAGACCATAGCCGTCACAAGAACCTACCCAGACCCGTATAAGACTATTTTAAAATGTTTTTCTTAAGCGAGATATTCAATTTTTATGTGTATTCTAGCATTCTTATAATGCAACGAAAATCAAAATGGCTTTCGTTGTCTTTTAAGAATCCTACAATACACATAAAAATAGTTTTGAAAACTCTATTATCTTCTAATTTGGTTCAATAGGTTATTGGATCATTTTTCGATTCCAGTTTGTCGATTTGCAATTACAAAGCAAAATCGTCCATGTTAGCCGAGATGCTCCGTCGCTTCGCTCGCTAGGTCGATTGATATCATTCGCGTCGATAAGCTCCCGAAGATCGGTCACCATAAAAATAATAAAAAATAAGCAAAATAAAATAAAAAACATCGGTGGACACGCAACAGAACACCCTCTAGCCCAAAACCGAGCATAGCTTGTACCACGGGAACCGGACGACCGGTAGAAAATGATTCTTAAATATTTTTGGACGGATACCGATGATACTGGATAATAACACCCAAATATAGGAATATAGGAATAGATAGCGAATGACGTATAACTGTTGCAGAGCGCGCTCGAGCCCGCCGCGCTACGCAAGCTGCAGCTGCAGCAGCTGGCCCTGCGCCGCGCGCCCCCCGCGCCCCCCGCCCCCGGCCCCGCGCCCCCGGCGCCCCCCGCCCCCGCGCCCCCGGCGCCCCCCGGCCCCGCGCACGTGCTGGTGGCGCACCTGGCGCCGCCGCGAGCTCCGGACGCGTCTAGACAATAAAATTATGTAATCAAGTAACATTCTCAATAACTCTAAATAAAAATTTATTTAACTATATTTTTTCCTTTTTTATTTTATCTGTTTCGTTCCACTGCTGGGTGAATTTTTTGCCAAATCTTTCCAAATAGCCAGTTGGAAGGATCGGCCTTTATTGTTCCAGATCTCCGACGATCTCATCTCTGTTAAAGGTATCGAGATCGTCCCTGCCTTCGCTTTTTCAGCGACGCGCCACGTCGCCGTGACCGCGTCCGAACCTCGCGCACTCACCGATTCGTCGTTATAGTTACGTGGCTACGTGAAAAAAACGAGGTCTGGGACTGTCATTATTTTAAGCTACCGAAGAATGGTGCAATTATGGCTCTTACGGCTCTTCTGCGTTCTTAACGCTCGCTCTCGATCGACAGCCATTCCCCATTGCTCTACGCCATCCTGAAGAAGCGACTGAACAGATGCGAAGTAGCAACTCCTGGCCGTGCTCTGCTCCAGGGTCGCAAACAAACTCCAAAGAACGAAACGCGTGCGACCTACCTTTTCACTCGAGTTATCAATGTGCACATCCGATATAAGGCACATCCACCAATCAACCTGGAAACCCAAAACGATATTGTTTCTATTTATAATATGTATGTATTTACAAAAAAAAAGTAATATTTAAAAGTAATAATTCTACGATAAGAGGTTTCAAGTCCATAGAGAATACGGCCACGGAGAAAAGTTGCTGTTTTTTCATTAAACACTTATATTACGGTTTTGTTCTATTTATGTATCTTTTCACGTAAGGGCAAGTTACTTTATGCATATTTTATTACTTTTTACAAGACCAGGGAAAATACATTGGGTAGAGTAGAGACACCAAGATCAGGGTAGATATTTATTTCACGACCTCTGTGGCGCAGTGGGCTTAGGTCCGGCTGAGATGCAAAAGGTTGCGGGTTCGATTCCCGCCGCGGGACAAATGTTTGTATGATCTGCAAGTATTTGCATATTTTTATAATATGTATGTATTTACAAAAATTGTATATTGTAAGGATTGACGTCGGGGCGAGTGAAACCACTGATGTCTAGATTATGACTGTAAGGGTAAAACTACCCTTACTGATAGTGATAATTGATAATGATATAGTAGACGGGAACGGAGGAAAGAAAACAACCGAACCGGCCGAGTGGCTTATTGGCACTAATTTATTATTGCTGTCATAGTCAAAAGGTAAAATGCATAAGACTAGCATTTTACCTTTTGACTATGACAAAATATTACGCTTAGCCGTACATCTTGCCTATTTCAAGAAAACAAGCAGGACACATAATTTTAAATTAATAATGCAAAATATTAGACTCGGTATTCTAAAGCGTCGCGGCGTCGCAGGCGACCTCCCTTTGTCATCTAGGCTGGCTGCTCGCTGGCACGGGTGCCGGTAGGTGCCGGTAGGTGCCGGTAGGTGCCGGTAGGTGCCGGTAGGTGCCGGTAGGTGCCGGTAGGTGCCGGTAGGTGCCGGTAGGTGCCGGTAGGTGCCGGTAGGTGCCGGTAGGTGCCGGTAGGTGCCGGTAGGTGCCGGTAGGTGCCGGTAGGTGCCGGTAGGTGGCTGTAGGTAGGTGGCGCAGCTGTAATGACGATTTTGTAATGAAGGTTGCGATTCTTGCGTCCTTGGCACTTGTCTGTGTTTTCGCCAGTATTACAGTATCAAGCTTTATCTAAACCGGAAAGAAACTACTGTGTCACTAGAAGGGAACTTTTAGCAGTTGTGAAAACTTTGCAGCATTTCAGTAAATACCTGCTGGGGCGTAAATTTCATCTACGCACGGATCATGCTGCATTGAAATGGCTGCTACAGTTCAAAAATCCTGAAGGACAAGTGGCAAGGTGGATTGAACAGCTACAGGAGTTTGACTATGAAACTGAGCATCGTAGTGGAAAATCTCACGGTAATGCGGATGCATTGTCAAGAAGACCTTGTCCAGAAGAATGTAAACATTGTGTAAAACAAGAGTCCAAAGAAGTGGTACCCGTCAGAATGTTGAGCACGGATCTAAGTGATGAGTGGAAGGAAACCCTGCAGAAAGCGCAGACGGATGACTCAGATATTAAGGCAATCATCGAATGGATAAGGGCTGGAACTTCTAAACCTGTATGGAGTGATGTGGCTGGAATGAGCACAACAACAAAAAGCTACTGGGCACAATGGGACAGTCTGGTTATCCACGATGGAGTATTGTGCCGTAAATGGGAAAATGCTCGCGGAGATCACTGTCATCTGCAAATGGTTGTTCCAAAGGCTAAAGTATCTGAAGTGCTTAAACTCTACCATGAAGGATGCTCCGGGGGGCATATGGGGGTAAAGAGAACTCTGTTGAAGATACGTGAGCGATTTTACTGGATCCATTGCAGAGATGATGTGGAAGACTGGTGCCGAAAATGCACGAGTTGCGCAGCAGTGAAAGGACCCCATACACGCAGCAGAGGTGCATTAAAGATTTATAACATGGGAGCACCATGGGAGCGGATAGCTTTGGACATTGCGGGACCATTCCCTGCTACAGAAAATGGAAACAAGTATTTCATGGTTGTTATGGATTATTTCACAAAGTGGCCGGAGGTCTTTGCCATCCCAAACCAAGAAGCGTCAACAGTAGCCGATAAATTAGTCCATGAGGTCTTTTGTCGTTTTGGAGTACCCTTGGAAATTCACAGTGATCAAGGGAGGAATTTCGAGTCCCAAATATTTCAGGACACATGTCGAGTGATGGGCACTTATAAGACAAGAACCACCTCTTATCGGCCACAATCCGATGGAATGGTTGAAAGGTTCAATCAAACGTTGGAAAGATATCTAGCAAAAGTAGTGGGAAACCAGCAGACCGATTGGGACAAGCACATTCAACCGTTTTTACTGTCATATCGAAGTGCAGTTCCCGAAAGTACAAGTGTCACTCCAGCTTCGGCGAACTTTGGACGAGAACTACGGTTGCCAGCAGACCTTATAACAGGTATTCTTCCCCAGTCTCGCAATATAACAGAGTACGCGAGTGACCTTCGCAACAAATTGAACGATGTACACGAACACGTTCGCCAATCCAGCCAACAAATGTCTGAAAAGATGAAGACTCGATATGACCGAAAATTAAACCACTTGGGATTTAGTGAAGGATCACTGGTGTGGTTACATCATAACCCTGTACGCAGTAAAGGAAAGTGTCCTAAACTGCAGGCGAAATGGGACGGACCATATCGAATTGTGAGCAGGATCAACGATGTCACGTACCGGATTAAAAAGGGGCTACGAGGCAAGCCTAAGATTGTCCATGTGGATCGACTAGCGCAATATTACGGGTCTAACGATGCTCGGGACGAGCATGTCTTAGGAGGGGATAGTGTTGCGCCCGATACATAGCTCCATCTGTTGGCAGGCAGACACATTAAATATTCACCTACGCCATCTGGTATCGAGTAGATGCAAACTACAAAGTACACGTATTGAATGCATAGGAGCGAACGAGATAGCAATATCTCTCTATTGCAATCGAACGTTTGAGCGCGTTCCGGTTCGTTCTCGAACGTTCCTGTAGCATCGCGGTTTTACGCGACTTATTCGACGCTCGTATAAATACAGCGGTGGTTTGCGGATATAGTCAGTCTATTCTCGGCTAAGCAAGTGATACAAGTGCGATAGTTTCGAAGTATTATCAGTTGTGTTATAGTGTTGTAACTTTTACAGTGTTCTATTTGGAAGTTAACTAATAGAATCAGTGGATTTAGTTCTGTGTGTGGTAACTTTGAAATTAATGTTATTATTTGGTAAAATCAAGCGGTTTCGTAATTTATCAGTACCCGGCTCGTAACACTAGACTTATTTGCTGTACACTCGGCGATAGAAATGTCATAAGAAATAACAAAAAATTCAAAAAATTCAAAATTCAAAATAGGGTCAGGTAGGCAAAATGTAATAGCGGGGCAAATGTAAGGAAATGTGTTCAAGTTGTATTGAAAACAAAAAACTAGTACTGCCATCTATGAAATGCATTAGGTACTGTTTTAACAACGCACCTACCAATTTACGTGAACTTTGACCGATTGATGACCGAATGAAACGTCATAAGTTGAATGACGTCAGTGCCGCATGGTTATGCAAATTTACAACCTAATTTTAAATCGGTTGAAATCTGAGAAAAGAACGTAAGTTTTTGAATTTTTATTTATTCGTGTGATATTATTCCGTATTGGGAACTCATATAAATGTATATTTTTGTTCAATTGCTGTAGGTTGTTATGTTTTGGCTATTATTACATTTACCCCTTGAAGTTTTGACAAGGGGGCAAATGTAATAAGGCAGCACGGGGAAATTGTAATGTTTTATTACATTTACCCCTTTTTTCAGATGGTGCGAAATTACGTCAAAAAGAAAGAATCTAGCCCTAAATACACTGAAGAAAAATTACAAAGAGCTCTTGAGGAAATAAGAGCTGGTTCACTTACCACACACAAGGCGTCCGTTCTTTACGGAATTCCATTTGCTACTTTGTATTGTCGAAGCAAAGGAACTCGAGGTGCTATAAAGAAAGGTAAAGGACGTAGAATTGGACTTCCCGAGAACGTTGAAAATATTTTGGCAACTTCTGTGAAAACACTGGCTAAATGGGGCTTTGGTCTAAAACGAAAGGAAATTTTAGAGCTAGTAGGCCAGTATGTGAACTTAAATAAAATCGTAACTCCATTTAAAGGAGGCGTACCTGGGAAAGACTGGTTCCTTAATTTCAAAAAACGACATCATTTATCAATTCGCAAACCGGAACCATTGGAGTATGCGAGAAAGAAGGCTGCTACAGATCCATTCTGTATACTTCTGGATACTTTGATCTCCTAAAAAAAGTTTTGACGGATTTAAACTTGGAAAACAGGCCGAAACAGATCTGGAATTTGGATGAGAGTAGTCTCAGTATGCTGTTAATGCTGCCAGTGGTCGAGCGCCACCCTTGATTATATTTAAAGCAAAAAATATCTGGGACCAGTGGAAAGCCCAGCCAGACAAGGAATATCCCGGTACGGCTTACGCTGCCTCTTCAAATGGTTGGATGGAGAAAGAGATATTTGAAAACTATTTTGAAAAAGTCCTCATACCAGCTCTGGGTGACGAACGGCCAGTCCTGGTCATATATGACGGCCACTCTACGCATGTATCTCTCAACCTAATACAAACTGCATTGGCCAATGACATAACCATTATTAAATTGCCAGCCCACACAAGTGATAGATTACAGCCATTAGACGTTTCCGTGTTCAAATCTTTTAAACAGAAATGGGACCAAACTGTTGCCACTTGGCAGAGACATAATATCGGTCTAAAACTACCCAAAGCACTGTTTTCACAATTTTTGGGTGAAACTTGGATGGAAGTAAGTGAAGATGTTATCATGAGTGGATTTAGAAAATCGGGGATATTTCCGTTCAATTCTGACGTCATCCCAAGAGAAAGTTTCTCTACGGAGGCTTTAGAGCGGTGGGAGAAGCACCTTGTGTGTCATGTGAACGATAGTGAGGTGGGTCCTTATCCTGATCGTTCAAATAACTCATCACCATCGATAATAAATCCACCAGCTTTCGGGGAGGAGCCCATTCCAACAACTTCTCAATTGTCAATTGTCAACGAAGCAGGTTCACAGAATTCCGTTACGTCAACTCCTCTATCAAATGAGATACAAGACTCTAATACTGCCCCAACTATGTCATTAGAACAAATGATTATTTCCACTATACAGCAAAAAGATCGGGCTGTAAATAAACAAAAGAAACGTAAGGTAGCCTCAGGTGCGGAAGTTGTTACGTCGACTGAAATGCTTGAGATTTTAAGGGAAAAAGAAAATCTAATTAAGAGAAAAAAAACTAAAATACACAAGAATATGAAAGGGAATAAGGGACGAAAGGAAAAAAGAATGAAAAGAAAAGATTCCGAAGATGACAGTACTGATGTAGGTTCTGAAAATGAAATACACTATGCTAATTCCGATGAAAGTGAATGGGTGGAAGATGAAGTTGGAGATCTTATAGAGCCAGAAGATGAAGCTGGACATCATATAGAGCCAGAAGATGAAGCTGGAGATCTTATAGAGCCAGAAGATGAAGCTGGAGATCTTATAGAGCCAGATAACAAAATAATAATGACGGAAATGAATAAGGAAAATACGATAGAGGAGGCTGAACTACAAATTAACAAATGGGTGATTGTTAAATACGCTCTAGTAAAAAAATATAAATATTACATAGGCATTGTGCAAAACAACATAGATAGTCGTTGGGAGGTCAAATTTGTACGACGCAAGGGAGCAACATTTGTATGGCCAACAATAGAGGATGTTGATACAATCACCGCTGATTCTATCGTTAAGATATTGCCAAATCCTACAATAACCAAGCGTAATATAATATACTTCGATTACAAGTTCAGAAATATGATTATTTCGTAAGATCGTTTATGATTGATTTAAGAATAGTGTGATAGTCTGTAAGAAAAAGTTAATATCTCTGTAAGTTTTCATGCGATCTCCTTGAAATAAAAACCATAATTTTATAAGATTTTCGTATTTTATTGCTATTACCCCTGATTTGTAACTATCCACAGCCCTAAGGAATAGATCAACATTATTACATTTGCCCCTGTTTATGGGGGAAATGCAATAAGTGAGGTATATTTTTTTTTACTCTTAATATCTTACGCAATTGGGGTGATATTATTTTGAAAAAAACATTAATCTGTAGTCTATTAAATGCTTAATTAACATGATAATTATGAATCTTATACTTAAACAAACAAAAAAGTTATAAAGGGTTGAATATGTATTTCTAGGTATGGTACTCGCATTTGCCCCACTTGACCCTAACTTTATACTTTGAAAAAAAAATTAAAAAATATTTTATTACAGCAAAAACAGAGTAAATCCTTATGACTATAGCAGTACCTAGTCTAATGGTAGGACAATGGAAACACTCCATGTTGTTGTTGCAGCGAACTTATTCTACACAGTGAAATATATGTTGGCTTCCTCACTAAGCAAAGCCTGTATCGAGGAAACCTGTATCCCGGTTATACATATCTTAGCATTATAACACTTCAGACAGACATATTAAGTACATTTATGATTTTAATAACTATGTGGGAAGGTACCACTAAAATATTTAAAATATATATATATTCTTACACTACATGTACATATACATGCACATACACCTACACATACCTAAAATGCAAAAATATAACAGCAGCAATAAGAGACACAAATTCATTAAAATTATTAAAATTCATTAAAATTCATTACAATCACAAGGACCACTTTGAATCGTCTTCTTACATGCTAGTGAATCTAGGTGCCGGTTCCTCCTAACCCCAGTTCAAGAAGAATCCGGCAAGAAACTTGTCTGGTCTTAACACTTTTTTGTATGATCCTTGACAATTTTGTTACGGATGCCGAGTCGAGTTGGAGCAGATTCATCCCAAGCTTTTTTGTCTTCTAAATAATCAGATATTTTATAATATGCTTTAATAGACAGTTTATGTTTAATTACGTTTTTAAATTTGCCAATCGACAAATCTAACACGTCGCTTGGGACCTTGTTATAGAAGCGTACACATTGCCCTATAATTATTAACTTTAGCGAGCCTAACAGTGGGAACAGCGAGTTTATCTTTATTTCTAGTGTTAATACTATGATTATCGCAATTTTTTTTGAATAAATGAACATTTTTGTGCACATACATTAAATTTTCGTATATATACTGACAAGGCACTGTCATAATATTAATTTCTTTAAACTTATCTCTAAGTGATTCTCTGGGGCCCATGTTATAAATTGCACGAACAGCCCTCTTCTGCAACACAAATATGGTGTTAATATCAGCAGCACTGCCCCACAACAAAATGCCATAAGACATAATGCTATGAAAGTAGCTGAAGTAAACGAGTCTAGCGGTATCTACGTCGGTAAAATGACGGATCTTTTTAACAGCGTATGCCGCAGAGCTGAGTCTCTTCAACAATTTATCTATGTGTGGGCCCCATTGCAGCTTATTATCTAAAGTAATGCCTAAGAACACTGTGGTGTCGACGAGATCTATCTTTTCGTTTTTAATTTTTACATTAGCATTCACCTGTTTAACGTTGGGCAGTATAAAACGAATGCATTTCGTTTTTTTCTTGTTAAGTAATAAGTTGTTTACATTAAACCATGCTACAACTTTAGAGATTGCATTGTTTACATCGTCAAGATTAGTAATCGTCGCTTTAATTTAAATAAAAGTGACGTGTCATCAGCAAACAGTACAATCTCGTGATCATCCTTTACAAGTTTAGGTAGATCATTTATATAAATTAAAAACAAGAATGGCCCGAGTATTGATCCTTGTGGTACACCCATTTTTACCATTGACCCCGGAGAACGCTTTCCATTTACATCTACTCGTTGTGTTCGGTCAGTTAAGTAAGATGTGAGAAGCTTAAGTGAAACTCCCTTAACACCATAGTGGTGTAGTTTGCTGATTAGAGTTTCATGGTGAACGCAATCAAAAGCTTTCGACAGATCACAAAAAATACCTATGGCATCGCGTGATTCCTCCCAGATATCAAAAATATGTGATATTAACTCAACACCGGCATCAGTCGTTGAGCGTCCCTTTGTAAATCCGAATTGTTTACTGTTTAGTAAATTGTTGGTATTAAAATGCCGTTGTAATTGGTTTAGTATAAGTTTTTCAAATATTTTACTAAATGTAGGAAGTACTGATATAGGCCTAAAGTTACTAGGATCGGAATGACTACCTGATTTGAATAGAGGTATGATCTTGCTATGTTTCATCAAATCAGGAAATACTCCACTAATACATTGATTAAATATGAAAGCTAGATCTGGTGCAATAATGTCAATTAGTGGTTTTATAACACTGACAGAAATGCCCCAGAGATCAGTGGTCTTTTTTAAATTAATCATTTTGAATGCCTTGATAATATCGTTTTTGTCCACATGTTCAAAGTAAAATTGTGTGACACATTCAGGTAAACTATCTTTTAACAATTAAACTGCTATTACATGAGAAGAGTTTAAAGACTTTGTAGTGGAGACTGGAATATCAGTAAAAAAAGTTTCAAATGCCTTTGCTACATCTATATCTTGCTTAATTATATTATTGTTAATATATAAATTTATTACACTATTATGAGTTTTGGATTTTCCGGTCTCACTATTAATTATTTTCCAAGCTGCTTTTATTTTATCTTGACTGTTTCTAATTTTTGAGCTTAAATACTGAGATTTAGCAAAGCGACAAACATTCTTAAAGATTCTTGAGTAATTTTTTACATTTTCTTTAAACTCTTCACTAAAGTTATACCGTTTTTCACTGTACAATTCATACAAGGTACGCCTACTCTTATGAATACCTGCTGTTGCCCACTCACAAAATGTTGAACTGCCAGAGACCACAATAGACAAAAATAAGGTTATGACAGACCGTTCTTCCTTCGTCGTGTTTCTCGCTTAATTTGATCGGTGTTCGTTGGTTGTTGAACCTGTAACTGTAACTGTTCCAGACGGTTGTTGTGTCATATCGTCACTAATATGTAAAGTGATGAGTTTCTTGACAGGATGTTTGATATAGCTGTTTTGGGTTTTTAGTGAGACGACTCGAACGTCCTTGCCAGGGTGCGTTTCTTGAACTCGCCCGATTGCCCACTTTCCCGGTGGTTGATTATCTTCTTTGATAATTAATTACAATGTCATTAACTTCCAAGTTTTTTGATGGTGTCTTCCATTTAGACCTTGTTTGATGTTGTTGTAAGTATTCGTGAGCCCACTTCTTCCAGATATTCTTATTCATGGATTGAATGAGGTGCCAGCGAATCGGTAGCTTGATTATGTCTGGGTCTGTTTGGGGTCGGGATAACAAGGAATCTCCAATCCAAAAATGTCCAGGTGTCAGTATGTCATTTTCATGGTCTTCTGTCAACGGGCCAAGAGGTCGTGAATTCATGCATGCCTCAATCTGATAAAGCAAGGTGATAAACTCTTCGTACGTGAGTTTCTGTTCACCCAGCGTGCGATTGAGGTGAAACTTCATGCTTTTCACGGCCGCTTCCCACAACCCGCCAGCGTTTGGCCACGCCGGGGCGTTGTAATTACCAAGTTACTTATCTTGTCGAGAAAATCGATGTTTAAGTTTTCTATAATGGCTTTATACTCCTTCCTGAGTACTCGATCCGCGCCTACAAAGTTTGTACCATTAT
This sequence comes from Lampropteryx suffumata, assembly GCA_948098915.1. NCBI lineage: Eukaryota > Metazoa > Arthropoda > Insecta > Lepidoptera > Geometridae > Lampropteryx > Lampropteryx suffumata. Next base: position 21,174,601 of record OX402546.1, read on the forward strand.
CGGAGTAAACGTGTAATGGTTTTCCTCTACGCGCACACATTCGACGAAAAGCTGCCAGGAATGTGGGTGTGCTTAAATCTGACACCAATTCTAGGTGTACGGCCTTGGTCACCAAGCACACAAACACAGCCACATATCCTTTGGTATTTTTCACACCTCTCCCTTTGTTAGCCTTAATGTCCACGTGACCTGTGAAGTCCACCCCTGTGTTAGTGAAGGGGCGCGATGGTGTCACTCTCGGTGCGGATAGGTCAGCCATGATCTGATTGGTCTTGTCTTGACTATAACGTCGGCACTTTACACACTGCCTGATAGTTGTCTTCACGAAGCGGATCCAATAATTGTTGCGAATAAATGAAAGCGCAAGTCGCGGTCCACCGTTGAGTGTCGTGATATGTGCCTGATTTATAATAAGTTCAGTCAATCGACTGTGCGACGACAAAATTACAGGGTGTTTCGATGTGTAGTTGATAGATGCATTCTGTAACCTTCCCCCCCACTCTTAAAATGTCGTTATTGTCCAGGAATGGGTTTAAACTTAATAAGCGGCTTGTGTTTCGCACGTGTCCAGTTTTCTTGAACAACTTTTATAATCAAATTTAGAGCAGCCTGTAGCTCTGTAGTTGTTAATGCAAACGTTTTCAATTCCGATGCGCTTTGCTTATATTGCGATCGGCTGATGAAGCGTTTTATCCAACCTACTACTCGACTGACCTTTGTAATAGAGCTGTTATTCTTTAATAATTGGGTTACAATGTCATGTTCTACTTGTTTTAAGGCTGCGGTCACACATGCCTTTTTTACTTCGATAGTGGGACTGTCAATTTTTTGTGATGAGTGAAAATACGGTTTGGGATCAGGTGTCTCAAGCCATTGTAGCCTCCTCCACCATATTAGATGTCCTTGTAGGATGTCAGTAGTCAATCCCCGGGTGGCACAGTCAGCGGCGTTCTGTTCTGACCTCACGTGGTGCCATCGGGACGCTGGAATAACTTTGATAATTTGACGTTGTGCTGGCGCCTTGCAACCAACCAAGGACTACCATTGAGTCTGTCCAAGCATTGATAGGGACATCACTGCAAGAAATCGACTGTATGACCTTTCCCAAGAGTTGTGATAAAAGTTCTAATCTCGGCAATGATATTTGTTTGTTCTGTGGAGCTAACTTTGTCTTAGCGGCGACAAGTCTCGTTGAGTAACTGCCTTTATCATTGCATGTTGTTATGTACACGGAACACGCATAAGCCTTTTCTGAGGCGTCACAAAATCCGTGTATATGAAATGTCTGTCGATCTCCCAAGTATCTGTCTATGTAAAACTTTTCTATGTTTCTCAGATCCTTTCTTAATTTAATCCAATTTTCGAATATATCGTTCGGTAATTCATCGTCCCATTTCATGTCACATAACCACGTTCGTTGGAATAGTAATTTAGCCTTTATTGTGATAGGTGATAACCAACCGAGCGGGTCATAGATTTTTGATATGTCTGATAATAATTGTCGTTTAGTGTTGCTGATATTTTTGTTTTCATAATTGATTTTGTTTTGAAATGTGAACGTGTCCGACGAGGGATTCCATCTTAGGCCTAATGTTTTTCGAGACTCCGTGTCCTTGAACTCGAAGAGCGAATTGATTTGGCTTGTCGGAATGTGTTTGATGAGTTCTGGGTCATTACTAGACCATTTTCTTAAATTCATGCCGGCTTCTTTAAGCACTGCCATCAACTGTTTTTGCAACTCCTTTACATGTTCTTTACTGTTGTCTCCGCTCATGAGATCATCCATATAAAAGGACGTCTCCAACGCTGCTGCTGCTAGTGGAAAGTTGTCTACGTTATCATGTGCTATTTGGTGCAGTGTTCTTATGGCTAAGAACGGGGCAGCTTTCGTACCATACGTCACAGTGTTTAAGCGAAACTCATGGATTAGATCCTTTGGTGTGTCCCTCCATATGATCGTTTGCAGATAAGAATCTTGATCTCTGATAAGAATCTGGCGATACATCTTCTCAATATCTGCAGTGATTACGTATTTATGCATCCTCCACCTTAAGATGAGTCCTTGAAAGTCCTGTTGAAGATTAGGACCACATTCCATCAAATCATTGAGACTCTGTCCCGTCGATGTTTTGGCGGATGCGTTAAAAACAACTCTTAATGCTGTGGTTGTAGAGTCTAATTTCAATACACCGTGGTGGGGTAGGTAACATAGTTCCTGATATTCATTCATTAATGTTCTGTACGCATGTGATAAAACGTTGTCTTTTGTCATTCTCTTTTCAAGTTGTTTAAATTGTGAAATTGCTTTTGTTCTAGATTCTCCTAGATATTCTTTGAAATTCTGCTTCATAGGGAGGCCAACCTCGTATCTACCAGTGTCTAGTTTTCTTGTCGTGGACTGATAAAACTTTTCACAATAATGTTCTTGCTCTGTCAAGGACCTTTCACTGTCATTTATGTCCTCTATTTCCCAAAATTTAGATATCTCATTGGTATCATTTACAACGACGTTACATTGAAATAACTTTACATTGCCTGATAACACTCAGCCTAGCTTTGTTTGCTGAGCTATGGGTGCTTGAGGCGGACCTATGATGAGGCCGCTCATGATAATGTCAGAATACACACTCGCATCCAGTAGTAAATCAATTGATTTCGAGACGTTATATTCGGGATCAGCGAGGTTTATATGTTGTAGATGCTGCCATTTTTGTTTATGAAACGTGTTATTTGGTATGCTATTAATAACCCGTGATATAACTAAAGCCTGCGTCGTTAAATTGAAGTCTCGATGTATGGACATGCAGTCTAAGCTAACGATTCCTTTTCCTCGCTTGGCTGTCGTTCCTATGCCTGATACCGATGCGCTGTAGTGTTGTCTTGGCAGACCCAACAGCTGGGCTGCGTGTTCTGATATTAAGGATATTTGAGATCCTTGATCTAGTAAAGCTCTCAATAAAACGTAAGTATTGTCCGCAGCTTTCACTTGTAACGATAAAGTTGTCAATAAAATTTCCTCATCGTCAGCTGCAACGTGATTCACATTATGTTGTTTATTATCACTAAGTGACTTGTTTCGATTCGCATATGAAGTCGTAGGTAACGAACTTGATGGCAATGTCAGTGGTTTCATTTTTAATTGAACCAGGTCATCGTTTATTACTGAGTTACGATATTCATCACAATATTTGCAGCGTTTGTTTGACGTGCATGGTTTGCCATTATGTTTATATAAACAACTAGCAAACCCGGCGAACTCCGTTTCGCCACCTTCGTTTTATGTAACATTTCGTTTGGTGATTAAAAGAAGAAAATATTTTTTTTTTGTTTTATATTTGAAAAGGAAAAATTTTATTTCATTTCACAACAGTAATTAATTCATTTCGATTATAAAAATGAAGTGTTATTTAGTTGAACTTCTCTAAGTAAATGAAAGTGAATCCAAAGTAAATACTGAATCGAAGCGTTATACGTGTCCGCAAATTATCCGTTTCATTGAAGTGCTCTTTGGTAAACCACATTTTTTTGTTTTTTGGTCTGACGTTAACACAAACAAAGCGGTTTCCCAACTCGTGAACACGCAACGTATAACTGCCCATGTGAAAAACAATGATTTTCTAAATTTATCCCGCAAACACTAAGCGATTGGCCTTGCGACTTGTTAATTGTCATTGCGAACGCAAGGCGAACTGGAAATTGCAATCGTTTGAAGTCAAACGGAAGATCAGTCGGAATCATTGGTATTCGAGGAATACATACATTTTACGTTAAGGAATACACATACGTTAACTTAACCAAACATAATTCTGATAATTCTCACTAATGTTTGGGAAAACATTTTCAATAAGGGCTAATTGAGAGTCTACAAATCGGCAAAAGTCGTTGGTAAGAGTAATTAATCCAGATGTCGCATCAACTGGGACTTTTCCATTTCCAACAGCTAACAATTGTTTGGAAAATTGTGCAGCACTTTGATCATTTTGAAGTTGAACTCTCATATTAGTGGTTAGCGATAATGTTTTTACGTTATTCCATAAAGGTGATGCCTTCAGGCAAGCATTCAATTCATCTGCAGGCGTTCCACGGGGAATTACTGGCAACGTCTGCCTGAAATCGCCCGCCAACAATATCACCAAGCCGCCAAAGATGTTGTTATTTCGCCGAAGATCCTTCAGTGTGAAGTTAAGTGCTTCAAGTGATTTCTTATGTGCCATTGTGCACTCATCCCAAACAATGAGCTTGCATTGCACCAACAATTTTCCCATTGCACTGGATCGGGAAATATTGCATGTTGGAGTATCAATTGTGTTTAAATTGAGTGGCAACTTAAGCGCAGAATGTGCAGTACGACCGCCATCTAGAAGAGTCGCCGCAATTCCAGATGATGCTAACGCCAAAGCTATGTCACATCTTGATCGAATAGTGGCTAAAATCAATGAAATGACAAATGTTTTCCCTGTTCCTCCAGGTGCGTCCAGGAAGAATAGACCACCAGTATTATTGTCCACCGCTTGCATTAATGTTTCGTATACTTGTTTTTGCTGTTCATTCAGCAACGGCACATTTTTTCGAACGAATTCCTGCAATGTATCAACATTGTATTGCAGCTCTCGATTTAATTCTTGGTTGAATGCATCGTGCATCGATCGATTTGGCGCAATCATTCCTACTTCAATCAGTAGCTTGTTTGCAATAGTCAAGCATTGATCCTCAATCAGAATCAATCCTTCATTGTAGATTTCATCGGTTATTTGGATGTCAGGATTATTCGTTTGAATGCGCAAGCGATGCAAGATATCTTCACATATGTCGTCTTTGTATTTGTTCCATAACTGAATTGGTTGTGAAGGAAAACATGTGGTGATGATAATTGCGAACAGCGTTCGTATTTGGTACGCATTTGATGAAACAACTGAATCCGCAAGTGTTAAATCCCAATGAGAATTGTTCTCCAGCAAACCCAATAGTTGACATGCTTCTCGATATGTTTGGCATTGGTGGCCATTCAGAGTTTTCAAATGCGCAAATGATTTTGGTCCACGTACATTTACCAACAGCAGTCGCAAATAAAAACATTCATCATTTCTAGGATGAACAGTATACATGCGACCTAGTGCATCAGTGGAAAACACCTGTGGCCAATCTGGAACTGGGGTTCCTTGTTTGCGACGTTGGAATTTCTTTGTTGATTGATTCCAAGTGTAATACTTGGGTATGTCAACGTACATCAGCGTCGCTGCGAATGGATCTGCTTCACACATTGCAAAGAAGCTAGTCAATGTTGTCGATGGTGGTCTCTCAGCTCGTTGTGCCGCATTAGCCTCAGTGAAGTAAACTCTTTGGCCATTTTCCAAATGCACTGCTAAATGTACAACTGTGGGATATCTTTCATGAATTTGAAATGACAATAATTGCCACAGTGCTTCATTAGTACTGACGTATCTGCCCATTTGGAAGTTGCTGATTTCGTCATTCGCATTTTCCGACGCAATACCAAACACAGCCATGTCGCTGCCTTTTGTGACGTACTTGCACAAATATTTGATTGATTTGGCCGAATGACAACTCTCAACGTTTGCATGTGTTTCGAAAATTCGTGATAGCAGCGGGCAATATGGTACAATGAATTCATTCCCGATCTCAATCTCTTGATTTTGAACTTTAACTTTGATAGTTCGACCATTATCTTCTTTTGAACGCCGACGATAAACTGGATATCCATCGTTCCCTGTGACTGTTTCAGCAACTAACGGTCGCGGATATCGTTTTGTGCACTTTCCATCAGCCATGCAAGGCGATAATGGACTTAATGCACCGCACGGTCCAAGCACCATCTGTGTCGTCACAATGTCGTGTAGATGGGGATCAGTGACTGGATCAGGAATTTCAGCTGATATGATGTCATCCACTTCATTTGAATGTAATTTATTCAGCAACCAAATTAGGATATGAGCATGCGGTAGTCCACGCTTCTGCCATTCCACCGAGTACATATAACAACGTGTGTCACCAAAAACTCGATACTTAGTAAGCACATCCATCATAACCTTGAGTTTTTTCTGAAATACTCTGGCGATGATGTCATGGCGATCTTGCGGTTTTTGGCCCGGTTCCAACTCACGTTCAATTTCCGTCCACTTCGGATTGCATGTGAACGTAATAAATAAATCCGGAGTTCCATAATTTCGCACGTACGTCATAGCGTCTTGAGCGTATTCGTGCATGTGGCGTGGGCTTCCGATATAAGATGATGGGAGAATCGTCAGACGTCCAATATTCTGAACATCACCATCTGAATGAATAGCATCACGCAAGTGTATATAGTCCTCAGATCGTAGCTTTGCCTGATTGAATCGGATGAACGCTAAACGTTCGGTCTCGACTTTGACATACATGTCGACAGCGAATTGCTGGAATAGCCGACGGCACTTCAGAATGACATTCTCCTCATGTGTACGACTCATCATACGATACGCATAGTAATTCATTGCGCTTAGATTTTTATTCGTTGATACGCCTGAAAATGCAAAATTAAATGAATTGTTAATAGAAATCAATAATAGCAATAATAGCAATAATTAGTGTGTGAATATTGTACCTGTAATTGGATCGACCATCTTCAACGTGATATCGTATCCGTCTTGCCCTTGCCAATAAATGATTGGATATTGTAACGCATCGTACAAACGATGTGTCTCGTTTACACGATGCATGATATTGCTTCTTCGCTGAACGACAATGTCTCGCGATTTAGTTGGATCGCCAACAATAATTGCAGCAACATCATCGGGGGTGCATTGAATCTTCGCACATGTTCACCTGTTGGGGTACAATCCGCTCTTATGACAAATTTGTGCGTATCCGATGGCATTCGTTCCAATGCTGTTTTGAACATATTAACCACAGCATTATTAGCGTGAAAAAATGCTTGCAACTGTTCAATAATTCGTCTCTTTAACTCTTGTGTTCCCTGTATATTGCACCGCACATTCAGCTGATCCACCATCGACGAAATGAAATATATTTGCAGATTTGATGCGGTTCATCTGGTGTTGGCACCATTGAACCATGCAAATGATATATTTGTCCTTGTATCTGTAATTGCAAACAATCATTTGTTGAAGAATACGGTGTAACTTCTGATCGTGTGATGGTGTAGTGTGTGGTGTATATGTAGTTGTTGTGTTGCAAATCATTGTGTTAGTGTGAGTGATTGGTTATGTGTGTTGTATCTTTTACCTTGCAAGTCGGCATGAAGCCGCCTTCTCGAATGATATTAGCTCCAAAGGAAGTCATGCGAAAGCAGTTATTGTATTCAAGGATGTGTTGAAGAAAATGGCTGGAATCGGGATCACTTCCACCGAACAATGGTTTCAGTGGCTGTGGTGGTGTAAGTAATGGATCCAGTTTGACTTTTCCACTTGCGCAGCACAATCCAGCCGTTTCTCTTTTGAACTTTAACGCATTGCAATATCAGCATATAGTCGTCATTGGTCCAATATCTAAATTTTCATCATCACTGTAGTTCGCAGTGGGATCATATTGGAATGCCAAGCGATTGTATGATGCCAATGATCTTCGTGTGCTCACGCGTTGTCTCAATCGGGCATTTTCTCTTATTATATTTTGTCTTTCTTCGCTTAAGTTCTGTGAATACACTTGTTGCTGGCTTGCATGTCTTGTGCGGCGGCCGATGTTCGCACGTCGTCCTCTAGGCATTTTGGACTATGGACAGAGTGGTGAATTTAACCTCAAATGCACGATCCACATAATTCACACAGTTCAACTTACCACCTTAAAGACAAATGCCTGCTGTTGAAATTGAATAAAAATTTGCACAATACACGTGATTGATTTGATGGTTTTTTAATTTAAATGTTAGGAAACGAATAACTTATTTTTTTTACTTTTTTTTCACAATTTCACAGTGAACACAATACCGGTTTGTCACATGAAATTAACTGAGCAGAGAACAATGAATAGCTGTCAAACAATGTATCACGCACCGGCGCCATCTACTTAAAATATTGGTTTGTAGTACATGCTATGTATCAGAGATGGCGCTGTATTTGAAAAAAGATTTTCCCTCTTTTCTGTTGAAATTTTAAATTTTTCCTGAATTTTCTTTGCTATAAACCTCACGGAGCCCGAGACCTTTCCAACGAATGCAAAACCGTGGAAATCGGTTTGTGCGTTCTGGAGTTATAGCGTCAGGAAGGAAAACCCGACTTATTTTTATATAGTAAAAAATAAAAAAAGAAGAAAGATTTTTGCAGATGTCTTGCTTCGTAATCGTTCCTTATTTATTTTCGGACGTCATGTTTAAGAATCTTTTACACTGATACAAATCATGCTCTGCGGCACAAAGTGGACATTTAAGTGTAAAAGTGGCCACTGCCTTATAATTGTGCCCTCTGAACTTCGAATGATTTGTAGTGGATTTGTAGCTTGATTTTTGATATGGTTGATAGATAGGATTCTGTTCTGTTAGCTCCTTTTCTTTTTTAGTTATAGGTACCAGGGCTATGAATTTTCCTTCTATAATTCTATAATTAAAGTTCATGAGCTCTTCAAATGATGGTAAATCTCGAGTTGACTTGCGTGCCTCTTTATAATCGCAGTATGTCACCGCATCCAGTTTTTTGGCAATCAGATGTACTAGAAGTGGATCCCACGTTGTCGTGTCGATTCCAAGATTATGTATCGCGTGTATACACTCCATGGTAGTGTCGTAGAGGCGCTTTAACTCATAACACGCCTGTTTGTTTACAGTAGGTTGACTCAGAAATGTCTAAATATGGTTGGTAAAAAGAGCTTGAGGGTTATTGTACCTATGAGTCAGAATTTCCCAGGCCGTATCGTAGTTTTCGGCTGATACTGTCAAATGCTGGACGATTCTCTCCGCTTCGCTTTTCAGTTTGCCCTTAAGGTATTGCATTTTCTGTGCTTTACTGAGGCCATTATTGTTGTGAATAGTCTCACTAAACAAATCGAAGAAAGTTGGCCATTGCCGGTACTGTCCAGTAAAAACAGGAATTTCAACTCTAGGTGTCGATTGCTGTAAATGCATCGATGAACTAAGCTTTCGATTCAGACCCCTCTTGATGTCACTGAACGAGATCTCTAGTTGACAAAATTCTTGTAAAATATTGTCGATGCGTAGATGTAATTCATCAATCATCCGCCAACGGTGCTGAAGATCCTTAAGTTGATCCTCAATTTCCCATCTTTCGTCAGTGTTGGCAATATTGATATGCTTGCAAAGGCGATTGAAAGCTCTAAAGTATGTTCGCTGTTGTGACAGTAATTCTTCTACTGGATCGCTCGAATCCGTACCTATAATTCCCTTATCAATGTCCAAAATGTCAAACATGCTCTTCTTTTCGCCTCTAGGAATATTCATAAGACCCTCTGGATCTCCCGCGGACGTTGACGGAACCGCCACTTTCACTAATGTTTGTCGTATCGATTCATAGAACTCCCTTATTTTTCCAAAAATGTTATTTGTAAAATATTCATGATTTTTGTCTGGATAGTCTGTAAAAATTTTGACATTCTGCTCAAAATCACCCCATAACTGATCAAGAGCAGTCACACGTACCTCCGAATACCGAATGTACTCACTCGTCTTCCTCTTAGAACTATCGTTGTCAAAGTTAGTCTTGATCCGCATCAGCTCCACTATAAGTTCACTTTGACGCGTGAACACAGCTGCCATAGCGTCCATGATAATAAATAACGTAGTATGTCGTTGTCAAAAAAATATGATAATGTCGTTAAATGTATCCTTGCCACTTCAGTGCAATATATGCGCCCTCTCAATTAAACCGGCGAGACCCGCTTCTGGGAGGCCAGCTTAACCGATGCGCTACAATACTGAAGATGCACAAAGAAACATTACCAAAAAGTATGTAACTCTTCACTCTTCTCCGAATGGTACTGTATGTCCGGTGTCACTAGTCCAAAAAAACGCGATGCGTAAAATCCGGTTCAGATGCACTATCCGGTTCGAAGGACCAAAAATGTAGGGGTAAATGTACCCTTACTGATAGTGATAATTGATAATGATATAGTAGACGGGAACGGAGGAAAGAAAACAACCGAACCGGCCGAGTGGCTTATTGGCACTAATTTATTATTGCTGTCATAGTCGAAAGGTAAAATGCTAGTCTTATAAATTATTACGCTTAGCCGTACAATAACTATCGTTTATTAGGATAAGTTATTACACTCATACATAGATTAGGTATATAATACAGATTACAAACATAGTTACTACATCTCATTTCCACCGCAATAGGGAAATAAAATAAGTGATAGTTTATTTTATTTTAAATCTAAATACAGTTTCTTAAGCAAAACGAATAAACAAAATGATTATATGAATTAATATAATTTTAGGAATAAATTTAACTTGATTAAACATGGTACAATGTTTGTTTATAATATTTTTATGAAATATCTCACTTACTATATGTACATTAAAATCAAGAATCAGGCATTATATATCGCTTAGTCCTGTTCTTATGTATTAAATACATTTTATTTTCTTTAATTATTTCAACATTTGGTGAACAATCTCTAATAGCAGAATATGGACCTGAATAAATACTTTTGAATTTATTTCCCATCTCATTTCTTATTAAAATTAAATCATTTGGCAAATATGTTATTGGATTTATATTCTGATCATATCTTATTTTCCTATTGATTTTACTTGAAATAAGATTATCTCTTTTCTCTTTCTGTGAAGCTTGGATTCTGTAACGCAATTCTAAAGGATATTTATAGTAATTGTAAAGTGGATCTATCTTTTTTGAATTTAAATTCGATGGTAAATTACTCTTTTTGCCGAAAACTAGCTCAAATGGAGTGAATTTCGTCTCAGTGTGTACCGATGTATTATACGAGAAACACCAAAAAGGTAGCCATGTGCTCCATGCATCAAATTGATTTTCAGTTTGTATTCGTAAATAGTTACCTAAATGCTTGTGTGAATTCTCCAATGCGCCAATACTCTGATGATGATATGCGGTTGACTGTAATTGTTTTATATGTAAAAGTGTACATACCTCTTTCATTGTAGCTGATAGAAACTCTGAGCCCATATCTGTTGCTATACACCTAGGAATTCCATATCTTAGAATAAAATTATTTATAAAACTTCTAGCTACCTCTACCGAAGTTTTAGATAGCAAAGGATAAGCTTCTACGTACTTACTTAGTTCACATTGTATTGTCAGTATATAGGTATAATTATAATTATCTCTACTAAAGGTCCTATCAAATCTAAAAATATTTTATCAAACGCTGATGTTGCTGTTGTGGTAATAACCATTGGTTCCTTTATATGATGTGATGAATATTTTTGTTTTTGACATTTGTCACATCTTTTAATGAATTCTGTTACATCAACTTGCCAAAAATAATATATTTTGATATTATTTACCATTCGTCTAATGCCCGCGTGGCCACTAGTGGGCAAAAGATGAAAGTCGTTTATTATTACACGTTGGTCATCTTTATTAATTATCCTTTCTACATCTTTTAATATACATAGTCGTGGACCGGTCCAATTATTCATCTTCTGTACCTCTTTTATTACTTTTTCTATAACATCGAAGTAATAAAGATTATCATGTCTTTAAATAACACTAGATCAGTAGGCTTTGACGGTATTTCTACACATATAATAAAACAATGTATTTTCTTAATCCATCCTATTCTCACGTATCTACTAAATCTATCACTTTCAGAAGGAGTTTTTCCAGAGAGACTTAAACTCTCAGTGGTTAGACCTCTACATAAAAAAGGTGATAAAACAAATCTCACAAATTATCGGCCAATTACACTAATACCCATTTTTGCGAAAATATTTGAGAGAGCTATGCATACTCGTATGACCGATTTCATAGAGAAATTCAATGTTCTCAAGGAGGAGCAAAATGGATTTCAGAAGGCAAAATCTACAACCCTGGCTGCGTTCACATTAATAAAATATATAATCGACAATATAGATAAGCGCATGCCGGTATCTGTGATATTTTTCGATATGAGTAAGGCCTTTGACTTTGTTGATCATAAAACCTTACTTTTGAAGTGTGAAAGGTATGGCATTAGAGGCCTAGCCCTCAATTGGTTGACTAGCTATCTTACTGGTCGGCAGCAATACGTTGAAATAAAAAACATAGAAAACATAGTTAATACCACGTATAAATCAAATCAGAAATCAAACAATTATGGCGTACCCCAGGGCAGTATTTTAGGGCCACTCCTTTTTCTACTATATATCAACGATTTACCATTAGCTACGAAACGTCCGTGTGTACTTTTTGCAGATGACGTGTCCATAATTGTGACTGATAATGAGAGAAATATAAAATATGAGGACGCCTTAAAATCAGAAGTAGAATCAATCTTAACCTGGCTAGATGACAATAATCTTCAAGCAAATATTTCAAAGACAAAATTGATCAATTTTCACAATTATAATAATAAAAACAGTTTTAATATAAATTTGACATGTCGTAATGAATTAATTGAAAAAGTTGACGAAATGAAATTTCTAGGCCTAATATTAGATGAGCATTGTAACTGGAAGTCACATATTGACTGTTTATGTAAAAAGTTAAACCGTTTTGTTTTTGCTTTGAAACAATTACGACGCACGTCAGGACAAAAAACAGCATTGACAGCGTATCACGGATATGTTGCTTCTGTTTTGAGATACGGACTTCTCCTTTGGGGTAACTCCACGGATATTAATAGAGCTTTTATCATCCAAAAGAAATGTGTCAGAGCGGTATGTGGCGTTGAACCATTAGAAACGTGCAAACCGCTCTTTAAAAAACGAAAACTACTAACGTTGACAGGCCTTTACATACATCAAGCTGGATGTTTCGTTAGAGAAAACGAAAGGTTCTTTGACAAATATATAGATAAGGTAAACTCTAAATTCAGTTCTAGGGATCCTACTAAACTCATAATGCCATTCCGCAAAACTGCACTGGCGCATAAAAACAGTTATATTATGGCTATTAAAATATTTAATCTGATACCAAAAGCGATTAGAGAGTTGCCGATAGTTCAATTTAAAAAAAAACTGTATACATGGCTCAGCGAGAAATGTTTTTACGATGTTGATGAAATGTTTTAATAATAATTTATATTCTGGATTAATCTGCTTACTTATATAATATTGACGTTGTATATATTATATAACATTTTAATTTTAATTTTATGTATACTTAATTGTAATTAATAATCTCATTAATCTCATGGTTGCCATGTTGATGTTTGCATGTCGGTCAACGACGAAGTGTGTGAGACAATTATTATGTAAGAACCATATATTTACCATACTTCGAGCAAATAAATTAATTTCATTTCATTTCATTTCATTTCATAAAAATATTATTATTTTTATTTTTTATAAAATATATTTCTTTTATTTCACACTTTTCACAAAATCTTTCCAAATCTCTCACAAATTCGCCTGGCGATAGTTGCGATTGAGATGTTGGATTGATAAAAATGGTACTTGCACATGGTACATAACACAATATTTTACTTTCATACCTTATCTCTTTTAAATTACGATATCGTTTTAATTCTTGCGCGCTTATAAAACGTAATTCAACAAATTGTTTAGGCTTACGTAACATTTCTACAACTTTCGGGTGATCAAGCCAATCGTCGTGAAAAACATCTTGGTGCTGTTGTGCCTGTTGCTGTTGCATTCTTGCTTTCTGTCCTCTCGTCATAACATTCATGCTACATTCGTTCATTTCCTTTAATTCTTCTGATGTAATACGCAAGTGTGACATTGCGTCAGCTGCTGAATTGTTTTTTCCTTTTATATACTCCACGACAAAATCATATTCCTCTAAAATAAGTCTAAATTTCATTAATCTACTTGAAGGATCTCGCATACTAAATAAAGCTAAAAGTGGTTTATGGTCGGATTGAACCTTAAACCTTCGTCCATAAAGATATGGTCTAAAATGTTTTACTGACCAAACAATTCTTTCTCTATAGTTGGATATCTTTTCTCTGCTTTATTTAAACTTCTACTGGCAAATGCTACTGGCTTGCCATCTCCATTACACAACACTGAGCCGATAGCAAATCCGGAAGCATCTGTTTGCAAAATAAATTATTTTTTCTCCGAAAAATTAGGATATTGAAGTACAGGATGCGAAATAACACATGTTTGAGTAATTCAAATGATTTTTGACAATCGTTATTCCAATCGAACTTGACATTTTTCCTAGCTAAATTATTTAATGGATATGCCTTTTCTGCAAAGTTTGAAATAAATTTCCTATAGTAATTAACAAAAGCAACAAATCGTTTTACCTCGTCTGAGTTTGTAGGAATTGGGTAATTTTTTACTACATTTATTTTATTAGGGTCGGGTATTATTCCTTCAGACGTAACCACATGCCCTAAGAAAAGTAATTCCTTTTGCAAAAAAATGCATTTATTGGGATTTAATTTAAGATTGACTTTCTTTAACCTTTCAAATATATCTTGTAATTTTTTTATAAGAGACGGTAAATCACGGCTGAAACAAACCACATCGTCTTGGTAAACTAAACATTTTTCATATGTTAAACCTGTCATAGCCATTGTCATCATACGCGAGAAAGAACTGGGACTTGTCTTAAGACCTTGAGGAAGTCTTGTCATTTGATATCTTCCTGAATCAAACGCTGTGTACTTACGACTGTCTGGATGTAAGCTAACATTGTAGTATCCTTGATGTAAATCTAAATGCGAAAAATACATACAACCCGATAAAGAGTCTAATATTTCCGTAATATTTGGAAGTGGGATTTATCATTGTGAATGCTGTTTTTAAGTTTCCTATAATCAATAACTAAACGCCATTTCTTATTTCCATTACTGTCCGATTTTTTGGGAACAAGTAAAATTGGACTAGACCATTCACTTTGACATGGTTCAATGATTCCATCTTTCAACACATAATCAATTTGATTTTTTATTTCATTTTTTAAAGAATGAGGTAATCTATAAGGTTTCGAATATATTGGTTGAATTCCTTGTTTTACTTCAATCGAATGTTGATAAATATCTGTAGTTGTTAAAGTATCGCCATCTAAATAAAAAATATCTGAATATTTTGCACATAAACTTTGGATATTTATTTTTTCTTCCTTATTTAAATGATTCAAATTCAATTTGGAAAATAACGATTTAACACGTTCAGCATTTTTAGCTTTTGTATCAAAAACACAAACATCAAAATCTTTTGAAATTTGAATATCAAGTTTTTTCTGTGATAATTCTATGTCATTAGCTGTTGTATTTAAAATACGAATAGGTATCTTACCGTTGATTGGAGCTGCTAACGTACTTGCTACAAAAATACCTTCCGAAATCTATTTCGTACATACCACGCATTCCTCTGTCAAACTAGTACTTACATAATGAATAGATTCAGACCTAGCAGGTAATTGCATTAATTGCTTAGAATTGTAAATATTTAGAACAATCTCATTTCCATTCAAACATAATGACAACACGTTCTTATTAAAGTCAATGACCGATCTGTACTTGCTTAAAAAGTCTTGGCCTATGATTCCATGTGCCGTACACGGTAATGAGTCAAACACATAAAACCTATGATTAATTATTTGGTTATGAGTCCATAATTGTAAATCAACATATCCTATTGCTTGAACTTTACCTCCGATTCCATTTACAGTTATGTTCCCCTTACAAATTGGGATGTTGAACTCTTGCACGTACTTCTGTTTTAGGGCTGAAATCGATGCGCCTGTATCTAAGAGCCAACTAAATGATTCACAATGATTCACAAATAATTGAATGCAGTAACTACTGTCACTAGCCAAAATGTTCTATTCTTTAGCCTCGAAAAAACTCATTTTCGAAAGAAAGTAGTTTTTCTGACGCTGGTGATTGGACTGTTGTTCTTGCTGTTCTGT
This sequence comes from Lampropteryx suffumata, assembly GCA_948098915.1. NCBI lineage: Eukaryota > Metazoa > Arthropoda > Insecta > Lepidoptera > Geometridae > Lampropteryx > Lampropteryx suffumata. Next base: position 21,190,572 of record OX402546.1, read on the forward strand.
AACAAGGCGAACCTGTCCTCGGGACGGTTTATTTCCTCTATAATTGTTTTGAAATGACTTACCCCTTGACGAAGCTTCCACGTTCGGCTGCCAACCTCTGCCGCGGGGCTGATATCCACGGGTTACCCCCGAGCCACGCTGCTGGAAACCACCTCGGTTGTCAGGTTGTTATCAGGTTTCAGTTCCTGTCTTACCTACACTTATTTTATCTACACATAACGCACGCGATCTCGATCGATCGGATTTCACTATTTTTTAACACCATCACAACACTGATTGATACATTACTTTCGTCGATCTTCAAGTCAGGGTACAGCTGCTGCTGTTGACGACGACAACGTTGAAGGAACGATCCCCGGTTCGACATCTCGAACTGCTGTCGCGCCCATCGAATGTGACATTTCTTATACTGCTTGTAGAGGAAGTATATTGCAGCGATCAACAGGAGAGTGCAGACGACGATCATCGCTATACTCATCATCGATAGATGACTTCTTATTTCTTCCAAATGGCCATGGTTTGAGCCAGCGGAATTTTGGTTGAGAAACACCGTTTCTTTATCGATATTTGTACGACACATTTTTGAAATTTTTATTGATTATTATTTACTTAATTTATTTAATTATTATTTTATTTGAAGGCATTGCGCGCCTTAGTGCACTAGGCATACGCGTCACGCGTTCCAAACATGGCACGGGTTACCATGTAAGGAACTGGCAGAGTCGCCATATAAGGATTGACGTCGGAGGCGAGTGAAGTCTAGATTATGACTATCGTTTATTAGGATAAGTTATTACACTCATACATAGATTAGGTATATAATACATATTACAAACATGGTTACTACATCTCAATATAAGTAGTAGGTATATCAGTCATGTGGTACCCATAACACAAGCTCTGCTTACTTTGGGGCCAGATGATGCTGTGTGAAATGTCCGGTATTATTATATTATTTGGCCACGGGAGAGAATTTGTTGCAATAAAAGTTACAAAATTAGTAAAATCAACTTTATTTCAACATTGTACTTATTAAGCTTTAACAGACTATGTAAGGGGTATGAACCCCACAATACATAAAGCTGTGGTTAAACTGCTAAGGGAAGCTAGCTGAGGGGTGGTGACTCCGAAGAGAGTTAAACGACCGAACCCGATGAGTGTAATAGTACAACTGCTTTATTGTTTCCACCATTGATCGATAATAATTGCAGCGTAAGGCAATGCTAGCTAGGCTCATTTATAAGTATATAAAATATCTGTTACTAAAAGTTCATTGTACCATTGTAAATGTGTGCGTTAGCTCGTACATCTTGCCAACTCAAAAAAAAAGAGAAATGGCAGCTCTTATTATCTAGTCTAAATTATTAACAATAATTATAGTTCATAATCAAATTCATAATAAAATTATAATTAACCAAATAGTTATGTAGAAACAATAGATGCTTGAAGAGTAAAAAGAGTAAATTTAATTATCTTATAGTAATAATAAATGTCCATGTCCATTTTCAATAAATTTCACTATAGGTATGTATCATCTTATCTCAATCGTTTTTTGGATAAGCTAATTGCCCCCGGTGGGCTCAACTATTTCACTGTACGATTCACAAGGTATGGGGATCGACACTGAATGTGGGGATTTAGGAGCCGCATTACCTCTATTTACACATAAATTGAGCTTGCTCACTGATTCACGTAATTCGCAACACTGACTTGCTACGCGTGCGCGGGCGAGAAGTGGCTCTCCACATACGATGTCTCCTTGCTCAAAGACATGCTGCTACAATTCCTATCACCACCAGTACGTCTAGCATGCCGTAAATAATGGAGAGTTGATGGACGTCGTGAATGCTGAGATCAACGGCTGACTGCTGTTTCAGATTATTGATCTCGTCCATTACCTGACGATATGTTTGCTCGTGGTTTTCCGTTGTAAAGTCATCAAGGCTGGCTGCAGAAGTTTTGACGCTATTCAAAATAGATACCTCTGGGGCTTCGATAGAAGGGTGAATGCTTAGCTTTCGTACGAAGTTGTTGTGAGAGTGAATGGTAAATAGATCGCCTTTAAGGGTGCAACCTTGACATATGTCAAGAATGCCGGTACCCGATAAAGTAGTCATAGTTACATCGTGTGTGCAAAAGGTGCGAACATTGCATTGATTACAACACGAATATATTCAAGAGTTTTGTCGGTGTAATTTGACCCATCTGTTTACACACGGTGTATGTTCGTAAGTACAAGGTGATGTTAGATATGGGTAGGTTAATTTTAATTAACCTTTAATTCTGTAGGAAGCTAATTATGTTGAAATTTCGAAATTTAAAAATCTAAAAATCTTTCATGTTTGATGGAGGTGGAGTTTGCTGGTCAGTTTGTTTTTCTGAGCTTTCGTCATTTTCTTTAGCTGTTTCAATTGGCAATAGTACAAGCTTTATTATAGGTCATTTAATGATATTATTTTCAGTTTTAATAGACACGACCCTGACATATCCGTCGCGTCCAGGATGAAGATCTATAACTCTGCCAAGTGCCCACTTGCCTGGAGGTAAGTTGTCATCTTTGATGAGTACGATGTTGTTTACCTCCAAATTTTTTGTAGGTGTCCTCCATTTGGAACGAGCTTGAAGATGTTGTAGATAATCGGATGACCATATCTTCCAAAAGTGCTTATTCATAGTTTGTATAAGTTGCCAACGTGCCGGTAACTTGATGTCACCTGGGTCAGTCTGAGGTCGTGAAAGTAAATAGTCCTATCAAGAAGTGCCCTGGAGTTAAATAGGTGTCTTCAGGGTTCTCCGTCAGAGAAAATAGAGAATGGGAATTCAGACACGCTTCGATCTGCTGAAGCAGGGTAGTAAACTCCTCATAGGTAAGTTTTTGCTCGCCTAAGACTCGTTTCAGATGTCGTTTAAAGCTTTTTACGGCGGCTTCCCATAAGCCTCCTGCACTGGGCCACGCTGGAACATTGAATGACCATTCAATGTTCATGTTGCTTAAATCGCTAAATAAATCTTGATTGAATGTTTCTAATGTTGTCTGTATTCGCTGTCCAAAGCTCGCTTAGCTCCGATAAAGTTCGTGCGGTTATCACTATACATGCGGCGGGGCGTTCCTCTTAGCGCACAAAAACGTCGAAGGGCTGCCGAAAACGCTGGAGTGCTGGTCAGACACCAATTCTAGATGTACGGCCTTGGTTGCTAGGCAGACAAAAACGGCCACGTTACCATTGTATGTCTTCACTCCCCTACCCTTACTTGCTTTAAGGTCCATATGTCCTGTAAAATCCATGCCAGTGTGCGTGAATGGGCGGAAAGGTGTGACTCTGGCTCGTGGTAGATCGGCCATAACTTGGTGCTGTTTTTCCGTGCTAAAGCGCCGACATGTTATATGTTATGTCCTTGCCCCCTTTTCCCCTCTCCCTCATTATCTCGGAAACTACAATTCTGAGAGGGATGGTGCTCGAACAAATGTTGCTCAAGACCCTCTTCATTATTCGATTCAGAAATAAAAAACTTTAAAGCCTCATAACTTCTAAACGGTGCTAGATAGACATAGCAAACTTTGACCTTGGGTTGTAAAGAATTTTAGTGTTTAAAGTTTTTTTAAACTGCACCCTCCCCTATATTCTCTCAACTATCCCGAATATTTCTCTCAAAGATTCTCGTGGTTTCATTTTATAAATACCCAGAAGGCATCATGTTGGAATTGAAATTTTAGTGGAATCGTTTTGGTAGGATCGTATAGAGGATGCTTCGTAGAGTTGAAAAAATATGTTTTACCCACCCCCGTCCTTGCCCCCTTTTCCCCCCTCTCTCATTATCTCGGAAACTACAAGTCTGAGAGGGATGGTGCTCGAACAAATGTTGCTCAAGACCCTCTTCATTATTCGATTATGAAATAAAAAACTTTAAACCCTCATAACTTCTAAACGGTGCTAGATAGACATAGCCAACTTAACCTTGGGTTATAAGGAATTTTAATGTTTTTTTTGAGGATTTGTATACATGGTGCTTCCAAATATACAAAAGATTTTTTTAAACTGCACTTTCCTCCCATTTTTCTTCCCCCCCCCCTTGTAGGGTGTTTTAGTGATTGTAGGGGTTTTTAGGGATTTGTAAGGGTTTGTAGGGGTTGTAGGCATTTGTAGGGGTTTTTAGGGGTTGTAGGGGTTTTTAGGAATTGTAGGGGTTTGTAGGAATTTTTAGGGGTTGTAGGGGTTTTAAGGGGTTGTAGGGATTTTTAGGGGTTGTAGGGGTTTTTAGGGGTTGTAGGGGTATTTAGGGGTTGTAATGGTTTGTAGGATTTTTTAGGGGTTGTAGGGGTTTTTAGAGGTTGTACAGATAATAACAGATATGACGTGGCAAGAATTTCGAAATATGTGTTCCGATATATGGAAAGAGCCATATTGTTATTTGGTGATAAACAAAGACTGTGAAAAAAATAAAGGATGTTATCGAAAAAAATGTTTACATTAGTTGTATTCAACTAGTTTAATATAGGTACTACTAACCAATTTGAACGTTGGTGATCATATTTCATTTGGATTAAAGTATGTATACTTACCTAATACTTGAGTCATTCTTTGTTGAATCGTCATTGACACCAGCAACTTGTACAATAGAAGTGAATTATATATTTTATATAATATAATATAATATATTTTATAAAAGTACCTGCATACCTACTTATTATTTACTTACTAACCTACACTGTTTGTTGCTGTGTAAATTCAAAAATAATGCAGTCACTAAATCCTGCACACCGATCATTTTGTATTGAAACTAAACGCTTGAAAAGTTTTGAAACATGGCCTAGAGGCTTGACACAAAAACCGAAGGAGATGGCCGATGCTGGATTCATTTACACAGGAAAAGGTGATAAAGTTATTTGTTTTTACTGCGATGGAAGACTTAAGGACTGGTCTCCTGGAGATCAACCATGGGCAGAGCATGCACGCTGGTTTCGTTTCTGTCCATACCTATGTCTATGTTTATTTGTCAAAGGAGATGATTATGTGAATACTGTACTCAATGAAGTGTATGAAGTTCAAGAACATTGCGAACAATCTGTATCCAGTGAAATATCATACTCGACATCCAAAACATCAGTTATTTGCAAAATCTGTTTGGTAGAAGAATTAAACACCTGCTTTTTATCTTGCGGTCATGCAGTGGCTTGTGGCAAGTGTGCTCTGTCAATAAACAAGAACTTGTAGAATTTTCGCAACTGTGACTCGGATATACTTATAGCGTGACATTGTGTGTGTATACATTATAAATAAACAGTTTTAAACCAGATGTAGCCATTTACATGACAGCGCTTATTATAGTATCACCAATAACAACTGCATATCAAATACAGTTTTAAAATAGAAAGAAATCTAAAAAGACAAGTTGTAAAAGCTGCAGAAGCTGGTAAAAGTAAGGTACGAAAGATGCGTGACATAGAAACAGAGAATAATAATATTTTAGAGTCCGTTTTTAAACCAATAACCAAACCGCTCAAACAAATGATTGGTAAAACTAAACAATCAAAAGCAAGAACTAACGAAGGTTTCCAAGCATCAAGTCCATTGGATGTAGATAAAACTATTAAAATAGAGTTTCTTCTGTGAAGAAACTTCTGTTCTGACCATGAAACAGGCCAGACGCTTCAATTAGACATTGACGAGAAAAATATCCCAATTCAAAAGTTGGTATGTATGGAAACGAGACTATAATAAGGATAATGTACGAAAATTTAGGGCATGTAGTATACGTAAATTGACGTGGGCTGAAGTGTACGAACAGGTAGAGTTCAATAATGCATTTAATATTTTTTATGACATGTATATACTTCTTTATGAATTGTGTTTTCCACGTACTAAAATCAAAGTAAATAATAAGACGAAAAAATGTAAATGGATTACTAATGGGATAAAAAAATCATGTGCTACTAAGAGACAGTTAAGATTTTCGTACTATAAAAAACGAAATGACCTACTAAAATCAAAATATGCGAACTACAGTAAATTGCTTAAAAAAGTTATATCACATTCATAGAAATTGGTTAATGCAAATTATATTACTAACTCTAAAAATAAATGTAAGGCTTCATGGAATATAATAAATAATAATAAAAAGAAATTAAATCCGGTTACTTCTGACCTAAAAATAAAATATAACAACAACCTTATTAATGAGCCTATTAGTATTGCTGAGATTTTCAATAATTTCTACACTACTTTGACATCTAATAATTCTGACATTCTTAATAATAATGACATTAATATACATTCACAGATCTCATCTCGTATGTTCCCAAAACCTTGTGACAATTTAGAAATACTAAATATTATAAACTCTCTTAAAAATACCGAATCTGTAGGGTATGATGGTATATGCACCAAAATAATTAAAAATTGTTCAGCAGAAGTGATAGAAGTTTTAACCTATTTAGTAAATCTATCATTTCATGTCATGCAATAATAATAATGTAATCCATATGATTGACACTAACAACATTGTTAGTAAAAAATATTATTTGACAAAAGGTAGATACTACCTTCCTAATTATTACAAACGACAGGTAGCTGTTTCGCTATCTTATTATTTTAGTATTACAGCCAAAAATTTGGCTACACACAATGCTTCTATTGAGCATAATCATGACATTCCAAATCAGACTCTGGAATTTTTTCCTAGTAATTTAAATTAGATAAAAAGACAATAGAGGATGTCTCTAGCACTGACAATTCAAATAATATATTTTATAAAAATAATCAATCAAACAAAAACGCTAAAAACTGTAAAATAAATACTGTAAATAAGTTTAAGTTTACTAACTTGGTGCATCAAAATATTCAAGGAATTTGTAACAAAGAATTAGAACTAGACTTGTACATGAACTCAAACAATATTGACATAATTTGCTTAACAGAACATTGGCTGAAAAGTCATGAGCTCATGTTCAACTTCAAGAATCACCAAGTTGGTAGTTCTTTCTGCAGAGTACATTCTATAAGAGGCGGGTCATTAATATTAATAAATAAACAAATAAAATTCAAAGAACGTAAAGACATTGTCGCCCACTCTGTAGAAAGACACATTGAGATAGCCTGCATAGAGTTGGAGCGGTTCCTTGTTATAAGCACTTATAGCCCACCAACCGCCTCATTTGATATTTTTGAGAAAATTATGGAGGACATTTTGCATAAATCTATTACAAAATCAAATAAAGAAATTGTTGTATGCGGTGATTTTAATATAAATTTGCTTGAGAAATATTCATTGAGTATCAGAATAACTAGTTTATTTAATTCATTTGGTCTTGAACCTATATTTATGGAGCCAACTAGAATAACTGCCACTTCGGCCAAATGCATAGATAATATCTTTACCAATATAAACATAATAAGCAAAAATATAATTAGTAATATTCACTCTGACCATCTCGGTCAACTAGTTCAAATAGAAACTAAAATGAACAATAAAGATGTACAAAAAAAAATTACTTATATACCAGTTACCACTGATCGTTTAGAGAAAGTGAGATTAAACCTGGATACCAACTTGCCTTTTTTATTGTATAATGATGATAATCCAAATGATTTATACAATACATTTTTCACTGAATTTAATAATGTATTCAGTTCCATTTTCACATCTAAAACTATTGTGGTCTCAGGCAGTTCAACATTTTGTGAGTGGGCAACAGCAGGTATTCATAAGAGTAGGCGTACCTTGTATGAATTGTACAGTGAAAAACGGTATAACTTTAGTGAAGAGTTTAAAGAAAAAGTAAAAAATTACTCAAGAATCTTTAAGAATGTTTGTCGCTTTGCTAAATCTCAGTATTTAAGTTCAAAAATTAGAAACAGTCAAGATAAAATAAAAGCAGCTTGGAAAATAATTAATAGTGAGACCGGAAAATCCAAAACTCATAATAGTGTAATAAATTTAAATATTAACAATAATATAATTAAGCAAGATATAGATGTAGCAAAGGCATTTGAAACTTTTTTTACTGATATTCCAGTCTCCACTACAAAGTCTTTAAACTCTTCTCATGTAATAGCAGTATCATTGTTAAAAGATAGTTTACCTGAATGTGTCACACAATTTTACTTTGAACATGTGGACAAAAACGATATTATCAAGGCATTCAAAATGATGAATGTAAAAAAGACCACTGATCTCTGGGGCATTTCTGTCAGTGTTATAAAACCACTAATTGACATTATTGCACCAGATCTAGCTTTCATATTTAATCAATGTATTGACAGTGGAGTATTTCCTGATTTGATGAAACATAGCAAGATCATACCTCTATTCAAATCAGGTAGTCATTCCGATCCTAGTAACTTTAGGCCTATATCAGTACTTCCTACATTTAGTAAAATATTTGAAAAACTTATTCTAAACTAAACGGCATTTTAATACCAACAATTTACTAGACAGTAAACAATTCGGATTTACAAAGGGACGCTCAACGACTGATGCCGGTGTTGAGTTAATATCACATATTTTTGATATCTGGGAGGAATCACGCGATGCCTTAGGTATTTTTTGTGATCTGTCGAAAGCTTTTGATTGCGTTCACCATGAAACTCTAATCAGCAAACTACACCACTATGGTGTTAAGGGAGTTTCACTTAAGCTTCTCACATCCTACTTAACTGACCGAACACAACGAGTAGATGTAAATGGAAAGCGTTCTCCGGGGTCAATGGTAAAAATGGGTGTACCACAAGGATCAATACTCGGGCCATTCTTGTTTTTAATTTATATAAATGATCTACCTAAACTTGTAAAGGATGATCACGAGATTGTACTGTTTGCTGATGACACGTCACTTTTATTTAAATTAAAGCGACGACTTACTAATCTTGACGATGTAAACAATGCAATCTCTAAAGTTGTAACATGGTTTAATGTAAACAACTTATTACTTAACGAGAAAAAAACGAAATGCATTCGTTTTATACTGCCCAACGTTAAACAGGTGAAAGCTAATGTAAAAATTAATAACGAAAAGATAGATCTCGTCGACACCACAGTGTTCCTAGGCATTACTTTAGATAATAAGCTGCAATGGGGCCCGCACATAGATAAATTGTCGAAGAGACTCAGCTCTGCCGCATACGCTGTCAAAAAGATCCGTCATTTTACCGACGTAGATACCGCTAGACTCGTTTACTTCAGCTACTTTCATAGCATTATGTCTTATGGCATTTTGTTGTGGGGCAGTGCTGCTGATATTAACACCATATTTGTGTTGCAGAAGAGGGCTGTTCGTGCAATTTATAACATGGGCCCCAGAGAATCACTTAGAGATAAGTTTAAAGAAATTAATATTATGACAGTGCCTTGTCAGTATATATACGAAAATTTAATGTATGTGCACAAAAATGTTCATTTATTCAAAAAAAATTGCGATAATCATAGTATTAACACTAGAAATAAAGATAAACTCGCTGTTCCCACTGTTAGGCTCGCTAAAGTTAATAAGTCTTTTATAGGGCAATGTGTACGCTTCTATAACAAGGTCCCAAGCGACGTGTTAGATTTGTCGATTGGCAAATTTAAAAACGTAATTAAACATAAACTGTCTATTAAAGCATATTATAAAATATCTGATTATTTAGAAGACAAAAAAGCTTGGGATGAATCTGCTCCAACTCGACTCGGCATCCGTAACAAAATTGTCAAGGATCATACAAAAAAGTGTTAAGACCAGACAAGTTTCTTGCCGGATTCTTCTTGAACTGGGGTTAGGAGGAACCGGCACCTAGATTCACTAGCATGTAAGAAGACGATTCAAAGTGGTCCTTGTGATTGTAATGAATAAAGTTATTTTGAATTTTGAATTTTGAATTTTGAATTTTGAATTTTGAATTTCAATCAGGTGAATTTCCGTTATAACTTAAATATTCAATTGTTAAACCTATTTTTTAAAAAAATGACCCAACTGACATTAACATCTACCGTCCTATAACATTAATACCCATATTTTCTAAAACTTTTGAAACAGCTATGCACTCTAGAATTACTAATTACCATAACAAACATAATATTATAAAAAGTAACCAGAACGGATTCCAGAAAGGTAAATCGACTACATTGGCTGCTTTTAATCTAGTTAAAGCCATACTTGAGAATGTTGACCAAAATAAGTATGTCTCAGCAGTGTTCTTTGATATGAGCAAGGCGTTCGATTATGTTTGTCATAAAAGACTTAGCAAAATGTGAGTTGTATGGTATACGTGGTCTTACTCATGATTGGATCAAAAGTTACCTGGACAAACGGACACAATGCGTAGAAGTTAGAAAATTGAATGACAAAAATGAACTTATTGATTCCAGGTCACCTTTTAGACATAATACACTAGGTGTGCCCCAAGGCAGTGTTCTTGGGCCACTGTTGTTTTATTATACATTAATGATTTACCAGACATCACTAATAACCATTGTACACTTTTTGCTGACGACATCTCTATTATAGTAGTAACTAATGACAATGAGCCTGAACACATACAAAAATAACACAGTCGAAATGTGTATTGATTGGTTAAGCAAAAATAATCTAAAAGAAAATGTATCAAAAACAAAGTTCATTAAATTTTATAATAGAAAACGAAAAGGAAGTGCATTTAAGGTGACTTATCAAAATGATGAAATTCAGGAAAGTGATACTGTTGTGTTCCTTGGTCTAAAACTTGACAATGTATGCTCATGGGTACCACATATTGAGCATATTAAATAAAAAAAAAATGTTTCATTTACGCGTTATGGAATATTGCAAACATAACTGATCATAAAACTGCTTTGCTAGCCTATCACGGTTATATAGCATCCCTTCTTAGGTACAGTGATATAATATGGGGGAACGGAGTTAATGCCAAGGCTTTATTTATAGCGCAAAAAAAGTGCCTTCGTGCAATATTCAACAAGCCACCTTGGGAACCTTGTACACCAATATTTAAAAAAAGCAAGATTTTGACCTTGCCGTGTACCTATGTATATTTTAGAGTTGTGTAAATTTGTCAGATCACATGCGGAATTATTTGACACTTTCGAACAGGTATACAAATTTAACTCTAGACATAAGGACAGACTTGCAATACCTGTTCATAAAACTGAATTGTTTAGTCGCAACTGTTACACCATGGCTATCAGAATTTACAACAAATTGCCAAATCATGTAAAAGAGCTTAGGGGGCCCTTATTCAAAAGAAAACTATTTAATTTATTAATTGATCATTGTTTCTATTCTGTTGACATCTATCTTCATTTTAAGTTTTGACCTATTATTAATTATGTGTTTTATTATATCAGAATCAGTTGACAATTTTAATTTATAAGTTATTTTAAATTGGTATTTATAGTGACATTGTATTCATGATATGTTATAATTTCAATTGTTTTGTATGATAAATGAAATATATTCACGTGCCTGTACTCGGGCTAGATATGCAGCTCTACTATTGACAATTCCACCTAATGTATATTATAACCATGTCTTATGTGAATAAACTTACTGAATTACTGTGAGGTTTAATGAATTTAGTTCACTAAATAAAGATATTATGGATGTTGGAGATGATGCGGCTTACTCAAGTTATTCAGAATCTGAAGACAATAAAACCAATGAATCATTCATAACCGGTAAATCTGGTTCAATTGACTCGAACAATGACACTTCATTATCTATGTCATCTGAACAATCTGTAGGAGTCAATATTCCCTTCGGCGTGAGAAATGAACGAAACAAACTTATGATGGGATCTGCACGTGTGGTTGTTTCTAATGATTTTATCCAAGTTGGTGCAAACAAGTACAAGAAGTCTCAAGGTATAATGAACCTTCTATTTAATAAGATCCCTGATTTAAAATTAATTACTGATGAAGATTTAAAACATTATAAGTTGATGTTGTTGGAAACAAATGTTCATCGACGAGAGTATGATCCACGTAAGCCGATTAAAAGTAACAGAGGACAAAAATACTTAAACGTCATAAAACCATTATTCAAGTTACGTAAAATATCAGCAAGCACCGAAAATAGTGATCCTATAGCTGATGTACCTACACGAAGGATGTAACGTTGCACGTACATACTACGTATTTCTTGTTACTAATGCCAACAAAATCAAAATTTTATTAAATTAAACTTATATAATAACTTATTGTAAATTAAAAACATAAACATATTACATAGTACATTAACATACATTTTGTACCTATCTAAATGCTTAACATAAAATTAAATAATTACAATAAAAATCTGCATAGCAGCAACATATTGCTAGCACTTTTTATCGCGACAGTACCTACAAGGCAAGGTGGCGTGATATTCCAACGGAGCGCTGATTGGCTAATCCGCTCCTTTGTTTCCGCGGGCTCGAATGTTTAGACCGGCGCCGGAGCGGCCGGCCTGACACACGGCTTCTCATCCGACTTGCATCGGACGTGTGACTAGTGCGTTCACTGATATTAAAAGGTGTCTTCTTACGTGCTAGCGTAACTAATACCTACATAAGCCTGTTTAATTATAAATACAATAATTACATATTGCAGTACCTACCTAAATAACAAGTGTGTGCTGAACCCCGATAGGGTAAGTGTTGAACAGTGTTATAAGTAGGTAGGGAATTGCTTAGCTTTACGTAGGTAATTTATTCTGTGTGTGAAAACTTATTTTTAGGTACTTATTTATTTATTGCGCTTATATGCAAATATTTGGTTTTAATCGCTATACGGGCGAAATATTTAATGAACTCCGTATTGTAATTTTTAGAGCACATTCATTCTCATTCTTTTATCCGCTAAATTTACCTACGTACCTACATTGGCCAATTTCTTCTAAATTCCAGTTCGCATACTATGTAGGTACCTACCTATTTGATTTAGCTTAACTATTTCATTACACTAATCGTGCCTTATTATTTTACTGCTTTGTAACTCCGTTCTGATAGAGAACCACCTCTGCACCAACTGCTTACCTAGGTACTCGGCTCTCCACATAGGCTCGTCAATACAGGGTGTTCTCTATCCACGGAAAGCGGTCGGAGCAAATGTTTATGGTGAACATTATTCACAGGGTCCTACACTAGGGGTCCAACCTCGGACATCATCCCTTGGACCGCCAACCTACTTCGACGGTTGAACGAACTTCCTCGACGGCTGACATCACCGGCCTCTTTTGCCCTCCGCCGTCGAGAATCCACTCGCAGCTATCAGGAGAGTACCGGACCGCGAAGCCAAACCAGACCGGCATAGTTAACCCCGACCTTATTCTATTTTTCTTTTAAAATATATATATATATATTTAATGTTTGTTGACGTTTTAGTTTCATTTAGTCATATGCCACTAAAAACCTAAACGCCACACTGGCGCCCTCTAACATGGTTCTAAAAATAAGGTCTGGTTTTGCTTCGTAAGTAGTTGTGTGTTTTTTTTATTTTTTGTGAAACGTTATATTTTTATTTATTGGTTGCTCGTAACTAAGGTGTACCTAAAAAACTAAATACCTAATTGTTTTGTCTTAATTTAAATTATTATTTTTTTTGTTGTCGTGGTTTTAAGTTTTTTAGATCAACCTGTATGCACAAATTGCAACTCTTACAAAATTGATCACTAAAGTACTATCGAGTACAGAAATGTTTAAGTTTAATAATATTTTGGTTTAGAAGTTAACATTTTTATTTCGCGCGGTGTACACATTAGTTGCATTTTTGCTTTGTTTTTTTTATTTTGTGACTGTTTTTCAGTTTTGATTTTTGCTTAATTTTTTTTTGCTTGCCAACCATAACGTTATTTTACTTGCTGTGTAACAGAACGGAGAAGCTTATTCAAGCATTGTTCAACATTTACCTTTTTGAGTTTTAAGTTTTCAAAAGTTTTTTTTTTAATTTTTTTTTCCAAAAAAAAAAAAAAATATTACATTATTTTTAATACCTTCTTATAATGGAATATCCCATCAAGTTTTTATCATTACAAAAATCTGAGTTAGAATATGAGGTGCTTATTAGGGGCGAAACTCCAGCTAATACAGTTGACGACTTAAGGAAACAAATTTCGAAATTAGGGCCCTTATTTCCTTCCGAAGACATTCTCGATTGCCCACTTAAAATTAGTAATGATTTGAAGGGTATAAGTGATGTCCTATCTAAAGTAAAATGTCTTCTCGATTCCAAACCGGACAAAAATGCTGTACTGCGTGCTCAAAATTACCTTTATCATATATACCACCGACTTAATCGGCTTGTTTGTGATGACCAGTACATTGATGCTTATAATGCATCCGCGTCTGAGTTCCGCGAGTTATTTAATCGTCACACTTTGCTCAAGGACACGGCTGTTGATTCTCTACTGTCATCATCTTCTGTTTGCCCTTTAAATCAACCAGCTAGTGACCCTCTTAACATTAATGTGACCTGCGAACGTGGAGTAACTAGCGAGCTCACTAAGATCAAGTTTGACGGGAAGTCGTGTGTGCGATCCTTTATACAGCGGATATCGGAATTTAGCAAGGCTAGGAATATTTCTTCGTCAAAGTTATTGACGTACGCTACTGAATTGTTCACTGGGGACGCTTTACACTGGTTCTGTGGAATTCAAGATTCGATTTCAGATTGGAATGAACTAGTTTTAACACTTAAAAACGATTTTAGTCAAGCAGACTATGATTACAGGCTGCTCTCGGAGATACGTGCTAGGACTCAGGGTGAAACAGAAAATATCACTATTTATCTGTCAATAATGTCCGGGCTTTTCTCTCGTCTATCCAAATCACTTCCTGATGAGGACAAGCTAGAGATCCTGTTGCATAATGTCAGACCATGCTACGCGAGCACTTTAGCTTCTGTCTCTAATATAAATAGTATTGATGTACTGAGATCGTCATGCCGTAACTACGAGAACATCCAGGCATGTCTTGCTGGTTTTCGTGAGCCACCTAAAGTTACATCTGATACCATGGCACCAGAATTTGCGTATAGCGGTCATTCATCGCAGAAGCCGTCTGTTAGCAACAACAATAGTAAAAATGATCTCGATAACAATTGTAACCGGTATGTACATGCAATGTCCCTTACCCCCAAAACACTCTATTGTCCGAGGTGTCGTAATAACACCCACAACCTTCGTCAATGTAAGGCCGATAAAGGTAAAATACTTTGTTTTGTCTGCGGTCACGAGGGTGTTAAAACTCCACAGTGCCCGACGTGCAATAAAAAAAACTCAGAGTTTTCAAAAAACCAATAAGTCTGCAGAATTGTAACACTAACAAAAAAACATCTAACAAGTTCGACAGTGAAGATTGGGCCAAATGGCTACAAACTATTAGTTTATATTTCAGCTCATATAAAATAAATACAATTCTGCAGAACCAACCTAATAATGACCCTAGGCCCTATGCAATCGTACACATTAATAATTTGAAAATGCATGCTTTGATGGATTCTGGCGCAGCTGTAACGATTATAGGCAACAATGTTCATCGTGTTTTTAAGCAGCAAGGTTTTGAGCTTCAAAATGATCATAGCATCACCGTCACAGCAGCAGGTGGTCAGTCTATGTCAAGCCTTGGCTATTTAAACTTGCCTATAACATTTGATAATATGCTTCACGTCATGAAAGCTTACGTTGTTCCAGATATAAATGTTGATTTAATTTTAGGCATCGATTTTTGGCATAAATTCAAAATTTTTCCAAATCATCTCAACAACATTGTTTATTTAAATTCAAATAACTTTACTGCTACCCTTCACATTGATCGTAACTCTTTCATCCAAGCTTACGATCACTTATCTGATTCAGAGAAATCTATGGCAGACAATATTATATGTCAATTTAGAAATATTTCTACCGAATTTAAAGGTTTAGGTGAGACCAAGCTAATCACTCACCGAATTGACACTGGTGACGCTCAGCCCATTCGTCAGCGTTACTACCGGATGTCCCCGGAAAAGCAGCGCATTCTTATTGAACAGGTGGACGAGATGCTAGGTCTCGACGTAATCGAGCCCTGTGAGAGCGCTTGGTCGTCCCCTGTCCTAATTGTTAATAAAAAGAATGGTCAGCCTCGTTTCTGTCTCGACAGCCGTAAGTTGAACGCAGTCACAAAACGCGATGCGTACAACTTGCCCTACGTGTCTGAGATCTTAGATAATCTTCGCGACGCTCGTTATTTAACCAGTTTAGATTTATCCAAAGCGTTCTGGCAAATTTATATTGCTCCTGGCGACCGTGACAAAACAGCCTTCTACGTACCAAATCGTGGAACGTTTCGCTTTAAGCGTACCGCATTCGGACTCACTAATGCCCCGGCAACTCAGCAGAGGCTGGTTGACATGCTTTTCAGTGAGTTCGACCTTAAAGTCTTCGCATATTTGGATGACATCATCATCGTCTCGAATGATTTCAATTCCCATGCGTCTATTTTACTGCGCGTTCTAGAGAAGTTGAAGCAGGCTAATCTCACCATCAACCTAGAAAAATGTAAGTTTTTCAGAAGTGAGCTTAAATATCTAGGTTATGTTGTTGATAGTGGTGGACTACGTACCGATCCAGAGAAAGTGCAAGCTATACTCAATTATCCGACACCTACTTGTCGAAAGGATATTAAACGTTTCCTCGGAACAGCTACCTGGTACCGTCGCTTTGTCCCCAATTTTAGCACTATAGCAGCTCCACTCAATAAGTTGACGTCGTGCAGGAAGGGCGGACCTCCTTTCACCTGGTCTCCTGAAGCAGACTTGGCATTTCGCAAGCTGCAAGAATGTTTAGTTTCCGCTCCAGTTCTTTCCTGCCCTGACTACGATAAGCCATTTGAGGTGCATACCGATGCCAGTAACTATGGTGTGGGTGCTATGCTAACCCAAACCGTGGATGATAAGGAGCACCCAATAGCATACATGAGC
Organism: Lampropteryx suffumata; assembly: GCA_948098915.1. Taxonomy (NCBI): domain Eukaryota; kingdom Metazoa; phylum Arthropoda; class Insecta; order Lepidoptera; family Geometridae; genus Lampropteryx; species Lampropteryx suffumata. The sequence goes on from OX402546.1 coordinate 21,207,474, forward strand.
AAATCGTTGTCAGCGGCAGAGAAAAACTATAGCATTACAGAGCGTGAAACTCTTGCTGTGGTCATAGCTCTAGAACATTGGAGGTGTTATTTAGAGAATGGGAAGCCTTTCACCGTCTTTACAGACCATAGTGCCTTAAAATGGTTCCTATCTTTAAGTAACCCAACCGGTAGGTTAGCGCGTTGGGGTGTTCGATTGTCCGCTTTTCACTTTGAACTGAAACATCGTCGCGGCGTTGATAATGTCATCCCCGATGCTCTAAGTAGAGCCGTTCCCGTTAACGTGATTAGCACTTCAGGCTGCCACTCTTCGACTTCTGATTTTTGGTACAAAAACATTTATAATTCTTGTCTCACTAAACCTCAGAACTTTCCAAATTTTTTTATTAAAAACAACTCCCTTTATAGACTGACAAAAAACAAACATGACTCGACTAACTTAACTTCAGAATTTGCGTGGAAAGAAGTAATTCCGGCAGAGCTACGTGAGCAGGCCATGCTCGAAAACCACGCGGAGCCTACGGCAGGACATCTTGGTGTGTTTAAAACTTACCATCGTCTAGCTTTACGATACTTTTGGCCAGGCATGCACCGAGATGTCGTGAAATTCATCAATTCCTGTACAAAGTGTCTCACTTATAAAGCTCAGAACCACCAAACCTTAGGTGAAATGGGTCGCCCTAAACAATGCTGCCGTCCATTCCAAGCTATCTCTGTCGACCTCATGGGCCCTTTGCCCGTCTCTAGGAAGCAGAATAGCTATATTTTAGTGGTAACCTGTTGTTTTACAAAGTTTTGTCTGATCTGTCCCTTGCGATCTGCTACTTCTGCCGCTGTCTGTAAGTTTTTGCAGGATTCCGTCTTCCTGGTACATGGAACTCCTCAAACTATATTTATGGACAACGGTAGTCAGTTCGTCAGTACTGCTACACAGTCCCTCTTTAAAGAATACAACATCCCTAATGTTTATTATACACCAAAATACACACCGCAGGTCAATACTGTCGAGCGTTATAACAGAACCATCATAACCTGTATATCAACATTCGTGGAGGATGATCATCGTACATGGGACGTTTTTATTCCCAAGGTACAATTCGCCATTAACAATTCGGTGAATGAGGCGACCGGCTTCACTCCTTCATTCTTGGTATTTGGTAGGGAATTGGTCGTCTGCGGTACTCATTATGTTGACAATGAGGCAGGTGAGGAATTTTTGTTCCTTCCACGTGACCGTTATGCGGAAAATTTAGGCTGCCTTTCCGAAATGTTTAATAAAGTACAAGCAAAACTTTGGCATGCGCATGTAAAAAATATGTCTCATTATAACTTGCGTCGACAATCGACGGAGTTCAATGTAGGAGATATAGTGATGAAGCGTACTTATATTCTGAGTGACAAAGATAAATACTTTTGCAAGAAGCTGGCTCCAAAATTCATCAAATGCCGCGTTAAGGAGAAAAAATCTCCCTTAGTCTACATTTTGGAAGATATGTCAGGTAAAGACATAGGTACATGGCATATAAAAGATTTAAAATTAACAGGTTTAAATAAATAGTTATTATAGTGTAGGTAGTGTAAACATTTTTTTTTATATAAATTGTACTTTCATCTTATTATAATGGGTCTCCTATTTCATTAAAAATGGTTACCTTAATGTGAAAGGTGGCTAGTAGCTCTTTTAAAAATTACCACTTATTTCAATGCATTTTTTTTATATATATGAATATTAAACTAATTGTGCGGATTTTTATATATAAATCTATATATAAAAATCCTATTGTGACGAGGGGGGTAATGTAACGTTGCACGTACATACTACGTATTTCTTGTTACTAATGCCAACAAAATCAAAATTTTATTAAATTAAACTTATATAATAACTTATTGTAAATTAAAAACATAAACATATTACATAGTACATTAGCATACATTTTGTACCTATCTAAATGCTTAACATAAAATTAAATAATTACAATAAAAATCTGCATAGCAGCAACATATTGCTAGCACTTTTTATCGCGACAGTACCTACAAGGCAAGGTGGCGTGATATTCCAACGGAGCGCTGATTGGCTAATCCGCTCCTTTGTTTCCGCGGGCTCGAATGTTTAGACCGGCGCCGGAGCGGCCGGCCTGACACACGGCTTCTCATCCGACTTGCATCGGACGTGTGACTAGTGCGTTCACTGATATTAAAAGGTGTCTTCTTACGTGCTAGCGTAACTAATACCTACATAAGCCTGTTTAATTATAAATACAATAATTACATATTGCAGTACCTACCTAAATAACAAGTGTGTGCTGAACCCCGATAGGGTAAGTGTTGAACAGTGTTATAAGTAGGTAATCCCCGGACATTTCCAACATCATCATCTGGCCCCAAAGTAAGCAGAGCTTGTGTTATGGGTACCACATGACTGATATACTACTTATATACTTTTTTTTTTTTGTAAATACATACATATTATACATAGAAACACCCAGACCCGAAACAAATACTTGCAGATCACACAAACATTTGTCCCGCCGCGGGAATCGAACCCGCAACCTTCTGCGTCTCGGCCGGAACTTAGCCCACTGCGCCACAGAGGTAGGGAATTGCTTAGCTTTACGTAGGTAATTTATTCTGTGTGTGAAAACTTATTTTTAGGTACTTATTTATTTATTGCGCTTATATGCAAATATTTGGTTTTAATCGCTATACGGGCGAAATATTTAATGAACTCCGTATTGTAATTTTTAGAGCACATTCATTCTCATTCTTTTATCCGCTAAATTTACCTACGTACCTACATTGGCCAATTTCTTCTAAATTCCAGTTCGCATACTATGTAGGTACCTACCTATTTGATTTAGCTTAACTATTTCATTACACTAATCGTGCCTTATTATTTTACTGCTTTGTAACTCCGTTCTGATAGAGAACCACCTCTGCACCAACTGCTTACCTAGGTACTCGGCTCTCCACATAGGCTCGTCAATACAGGGTGTTCTCTATCCACGGAAAGCGGTCGGAGCAAATGTTTATGGTGAACATTATTCACAGGGTCCTACACTAGGGGTCCAACCTCGGACATCATCCCTTGGACCGCCAACCTACTTCGACGGTTGAACGAACTTCCTCGACGGCTGACATCACCGGCCTCTTTTGCCCTCCGCCGTCGAGAATCCACTCGCAGCTATCAGGAGAGTACCGGACCGCGAAGCCAAACCAGACCGGCATAGTTAACCCCGACCTTATTCTATTTTTCTTTTAAAATATATATATATATTTAATGTTTGTTGACGTTTTAGTTTCATTTAGTCATATGCCACTAAAAACCTAAACGCCACAAGGAGAAGGCTTACCTATGTTAAAGAAATGGAAGAAAAATGTTATGTTTACTGGGATGACCCTAATGAATTAGTTGATAGATTAAAACTATTGATTGCTTCTCGAGATGCTGGTAACACTGGGTTAGATAATGAAATAATATCTATTATAGAAGAGCTGCGTGAGAGTGGTATTATTCCAAATAAATAAGATATAATTTAAATATTACTTTCATTTAAGCTTCATCCTTAATACCCATCAGTTCACCATCCTCATGGATAAATTTAATAATCACATTAATAAACGATTACGTTTATCAGATTTCTTAGAATTTTTTGACATCATTTAGAGAATGTTGTTGCCACATACAATAATTCTGTACATCGCATAACAAAACATAAACCAAACGATGTTAACCAGTGTAATCAAAATTTAGTGATGAGACATATAAAAAAGTCGCAGTTAATTTTCCAATCAAAGAAACACAAATTTAAAGTAGGAGATCTGGTGCGTATAAGTAAATATAAAGGTTGTTTTGAAAAGGGTTACACGCCTAACTGGTCTACTGAATTATTTATGGTTAAAAATGTTAATCATACAAATCCTCTTACTTATATAATTGAAGATTTGCACAATTTGGGAACTTTTCCCAGATAGCGAAAATAACTGGACAGAAAAGCGTGCACTTTTGTGATATATATATATATATATAAGTATATCCGTATTTTATACCATTATTATCTTAACAATGCATGGTGGAGGTCTAGTTAACAGTTTGATAAATAAATTACCATTTGAATAACATAAACCGGGATATAATTATTGTGGGCCTGGTACACGATTAAGAAAACGGTTATTGAGAGGAGATAAAGGAATAAATCAGTTGGATAACGCTTGTATGCAACACGACATCGCATACGAAAGTTCTAATAATTTAAAAGATCGACATAAAGCTGATTTAGAATTTATTATCATGACGAAACAACAAATGAAGTCTAAAAGTGGAGGAAAAGGTGAAAAATTAGATAGATAGATAGATAGATAGATAGATAGATAAACACTTTATTGTACACAAGAGAACATACAAAAGAATAATGATTAGCAATACAGTTGTACAATGTGCGGCCTTATCGCTAAAAGCGATCTCTTCCAGGCAACCTTTGGATGGACAGGATAGACAAAAAACCATAAAGTCGGCGGTGTACAAAAAAAAAAAAAGTTACCTATACTTAATCTAATACATAAAAATACAAAATATAACAATAACTATAAAAATGCCTATAATTCATAACTATAAAAATTACAAAAATTACACAAAGAAAGATGACATGCATACCCACCATCAAACAACTTTCTATAGTGATAGAAGCTAACAACCAGTTAGCAGTTTCCAGATAAAGACAGATAAAGGTTATGGACTTTGATTTTAAATATATGAATAGATTTAGATAAGCGAATAGATAAAGGTAAAGAGTTCCATAAGTGTACAGCTTGAACAGTGAAGGATTCACCATACATAGCTGAACTATGAACAGGAGTAAGGAGTTGGAGAGTGTCAGACGAACGCAGATCACGATCGTTTGACTGGTGCAGAAAAATAAAACGTTCCTTTAAATAGTGGGGAGATGAAGACAGATAAAGGATGTTGTATAACAGCGTCAGGATATGAGCATTCCGGCGAAAACGAATAGGGAGCCACTTGAGCTTCATGCGAAATTCTGAAACATGGTCATATTTGCGCAAGCCAAATATAAACCGAATGCAGAGGTTTTGAAGACGCTCAAGTTTGTTAAGATGGACTTCGGATAGATCAAGATAGCTGGCGTCTGCATAATCTAATATTGGATGGAGCAGGGATTGTGCAAGCATAACTTTGGTAGCGGTTGGCAGAAAATTACGAAGTCTTCGTAAAGACGCAGATGATGCGAACATTTTTCGACTAATTTCATTAATCCACGGCTGCCATGTCAACTTAGTGTCCATTATAATACCTAAATTTTTAACTGACTGACTGATCGGAATATGTGTACCATTAAATAATATAGGTGAGAGAAGATTATGGTTAAGTTTAGCGATTTGCCTAGAACTACCAATTATGATGGCCTGAGTTTTGCTTGGATTGACAGTAAGTCCGTAAGACTTACTCCATTCACAAACTCTGCCTAGATCAGAGTTCATCAGACTAATGGCTCCATTGACATTTTCTACAGTAGTATGACAGTATATTTGAAGATCATCTGCATACAGGTGGTAGGAAGATGAAAGATTTAACGTTATGGAATTAATAAAAATAGTAAAGAGAAGAGGAGAGAGGACGCCGCCTTGGGGGACGCCAGCAGTGAGGTTACACCATGTAGAGAATGTGTCCTCAACACGAATGCGTTGCTGCCGATTGAATAAGTAGCTACGGAACCAGTCAACTGCCGGCGGAGATATATTAAGAGAGCTAAGCACACCCAAAAGAAGGTCAAAATCAACATTACAAAAAGCACTGCTGAAGTCGAGGAGTGTAAATATAGTGACCTTTCCACTGTCCATTCCGAAACGAATGTCATCGGTAATTTTTACTAAAGCCGTAACGGTACTGTGGCCTGGACGGAACCCAGATTGGTAAGAGTTCAGAAAGGAGTTCTTAGAAACAAAAATACTTAGTTGTTGGTGGATAAGACGTTCAAGAACTTTTGAAAGGAAAGAGAGGATAGATATAGGTCGATATTCAGAGAAAGATGAAGGATTCGATTTTTTAGGTAAGGGAATAATCTGAGCTTCTTTCCAGGCCAATGGAAAGGTGCTTGATGTTATGGAGGCATTAAAAATAAACGTAATGACGTGTATAATGTCGTCAAGGATGGGAACAATCATGTTACGGCTAATGCTGTCACTACCTACAGCGCTTGATGTGATAGCTGCTATGCTCTTCCTAACATCACCATCGACAAATTGACAGAAATGAAAAGAGGGAATGTCTGGAATTGGCAGGGAAGAAAGATAGTTTAGAGTGTTATGTTTAGAAAAAACATCAATAGGAGAGGAATTTGAAAAATACTGATTTAGACGATTTAAATCTAAACTAGGAGAGATTTCTTGTTTAGAACTGCCAATTCCTAAAGTTCTTAGAAATTTCCATATTTTGGATGGATCACTATCGCCTACAGAGTCATGAATGTGTCGGCGTTGCGCGTCTCTACACAACCTGTTGCAGATATTTCGACGATCGTGGTATTTAGCTATATTTTCATCAGTGGGCTTGCACCTCATGCGTACCTTAGCAAGATCTCTCTTATGCATAGCCGAGCGGATTTCATCAGTGAGCCATGGAGCTGGCAAATGTTTGATCTTAATGGCGCGCATGGGGGCATGCGCGTCATAAAGTTTTGTGAGTTGATAGTTAAAATACTTCACCATGTCATCAACACTACCACTATCGAATAGCTCAGCCCAGTTGATTAGCTTCATGGTTAGTAAACAAAGTAATGAAAACCAAAGTAAAGCATGGTGCTGGAGCGAAAACATTCAGATCTATTGTTTCTACCATTCATAAACGCTAAAGAAATTAAAACCATGTAACAATTCTTAAGCCATACAGACCGCGTATTCAGCTGCAAAAAAGCTTGTTAAAAAAAATAAAGGAATTCGTGTGCCTCGCATCATACCGTTACCAAAAACAGGCGGTATTCTTCCATTGATACCAATATTCGCAGGATTGTCTGCACTTGGTGCATTAGCTGGTGAAGCTGCAGGTATTACTATAGCTGTAAATGATCACAAATCTGCTAAAAATAACTTTAAAGAGGCTCAATGACACAATAGAATGATGGAATCTATTGTTCCAAAAAAAGTTCAAAAAAAAAGGTTCAAAAAACTTATGAAAAAGCTACCCAATCGTGCTCTTACTTATATAGAATTACTAAAATATGCTTATGAACACATACCTTATTTTAGAAATGTTTATATGAGAGATGAACTGCATAAAAAACCACGTGATATAGAATGTGGTATTGTGGTATAGTTCAAAAAACGAAGGCACACACTGGATAGCTTATGTAAAGCATTTTGATTATTGTGAGTATTTTGATAGCTTTGGAGATTTAAAACCTCCGTCTGAGTTAGTTACATATTTGAAATAAAATTTAACATATAACTATTGTAGTTATCAAAATTTTAACACATTTAAGTGTGGTCATCTATGTTTAAAGTTCCTTCATGAGTTTTGGGAAAAAAATGTTGTAAAGATCTACCTGATTTAGTACAATAGCTAGGCATATAGTTATTAAAGTATGATACGAAATATTGTATATGAATAAATATATATTTGAAGACTGGTTTCATTTTCTTCATTTGTAAAATGTCGTTCACGCTATCTATAACAAGCAATACGTCTGCTTTATCAACTAATTATTACCCTGCTTTGCAATTTGATGGTGAATATGAATGTGCTTTGTTGCATTTATCAACGTTTAATTCAATCCCTAATATTGATAGTAAAAACAATATATTTTTTTATGGTGACAATGAAACTATAGAAATACCAGAAGGTGCATATTAATTGCAAGACATCTCTGATTATTTGAAATCGGATGTAAGCAAAGAAACTACTTTCAGTTTATTTTCTAACAACAATACATTGAAAACGTTTATTTTCTGCTCCAAAGACATACATATTGAAAAAAGCAATTCTCTTGGAGCTTTATTAGGATTTGGCAAAGAAACTCTGGAAGCCAATATAATACATGAATCACAGCTACCAGTCAACATTTTATCAACGACTGTGGTGAGAATCGAATGTGATATAGTGAGCGGCTCATATATTGACGGACAATTAAGTCACATTATTCATGAATTTTCGCCTAACGTTCCACCAGGATACCGAATCATTGAAATACTTAAGAATATAATATATTTTCCTGTCAATCAAGCAAATGTTAGCTCCATAAACATTCGGTTATTGAATATTAAGCATAATCTGATAAATTTACGTGGTGAAGAAATTCAACTATATTTGCATTTAAAAAAAAGATGATTGACTTTAATAATTATGGCAAACAAAAATCAAAACACATCAATGCTAATCGGAAGACCCACAAAGAAACAACTAAGATAAAGAATATAATATCGGACTTCTAAAATGAGTATTTTGGATATATCGAGTTCACCAACATTCGATAATACCGTTGATGGTATCGAATATCATTCATATAAGCCCTATGTAACAAGTTTAAACAGTAATGATGAAATTCGCTTACCTATTAATCAGCAAGATTTATAAATATTACCGTCAGCAAGTAGTACAGTATAGCATATAGCATATACATATAGCAAGTATACCTGGAAGGATCAGTGAACATTATAAAAAGAGATACTAAACAAAAAGTTTCAAGTGTGGAATTTATCAACAATGCATTGCTTTATCTTTTTCAAGATATTCGTTATGAACTTAATGGAGTAGAAATTGATAGAATTAAAAATGCTGGTATGACTACAACTATGAAAGGCTAATTATATTTTAATGAAAACGATGCCAAAATATCAAAAACCTGGGGTTGGGATGTAAATGGAACTAATACCGATGGAAACTTTTCAGCTTCTATCCCTCTAAACATTATTTTTGGTTTTGCTGAGGATTATAAAAAAATATTATAAACTGTAAACATGAATTGATACTACTACGCAGTAATACCAATTTAAACTCGTTTAAACTTTCATCAGATGAGTTTAGTGATAATGTAACAATACACAAACTACCTAATTTGGCGCGTGCCACACGTTAAGGCATCCGATAAAGAAAAGGTTAATTTAAGGAGATTTTTGTTTTTTAATTGTCATACATTATTATTGTAACTATAATAATACGATCAACAGAAAATCGTCATCAGATCCACCAAGAGGAACTTGCGCACATTGAAAAAGGTCCTCTGTGTTGATCGCTAGCAAGTCATCTTGGGATCTAGCAATGATATTGTTCTCCATAATCTGAAAATAAGGAAATAATATAAGTAAAAGTTAAATAACAATTTAGAAAACCAAAAGTTCGAGATGTATTTTAATGTACTTACCACAGCAGGCTGTAGAGACGTAGTAGGGTATCAACAAAAAACGTCTGACGCTAATAAAGCTAAGGCAACAATTAATGATAAATGACACTCCTACTTGCATCATTATCTACTAATAAATTCAACAGTAAACCCGGTCTCCCTGCGAGTGTCGCTGGTATCACAGATGATAAAGCCATAGCAGAAATGTTCAGGGATCATTTTACCGTGCGTTCACCCTTAGGACCATCACAGTCGGTAGTCAATGCGGGATCAAATGGCCAGGAATTGCAAACTAGATTTACAGCGAAAGAGGTTAATAAAGTTATAACGGTTATGTCACGAGGTAAATCTCCTGGCCACGATGGTCTCAGCATAGAACAACTTAAGCATGCGGGCCCTCATATGCCCAGAGTACTAGGCATGTTCTATACCTTATGTATGGGACACTCATATCTACCAGCTGAAATGATGAAAACTGTGGTAGTACCTATCGTGAAGAATAAGACCGGTAACATTAGTGATAAGAACAATTATAGACCGATCTCGTTAGCCACTATTGTAGCAAAGGTGCTGGATAGTCTGCTTGATGCTCAACTTGGTCGTTATCTGAAACTTAATGATAATCAATTTGGTTTCAGACCAGGTTTGTCCACAGATACGGCTATTTTGAGTTTGAAGCAGACTGTCAAGTACTATACCGATCGCAAAACTCCCATTCATGCATGTTTCCTCGACCTATCTAAAGCATTCGATTTGGTTAGCTATGAATTACTGTGGCAGAAGCTAAATGAACTGGAAATGCCACCAGAGCTTAATGACATATTTAAGTTCTGGTATCAAAACCAAGTCAATTAGGTGAGATGGTCAGGCGTTTACTCGGAGGCATACAGGTTGGAGTGTGGAGTGAGGCAAGGGGGGCTGACATCTCCAAAGCTCTTCAACTTGTATGTGGACGCGCTCATGGGTGAGCTCAGCAGCACGCGTGTCGGTTGTCACATTGACGGTGTCTGCATCAACAACATTAGCTATGCAGACGACATGGTGCTGTTGAGCGCATCCACGTGCGGTCTAAGTAAACTGTTACAAATTTGCGAGAGGTACGCTGAGAAACATGGATTAAGATACAATGTTAATAAAAGTGAATGCATGATTTTTCAAGCTAGAGGAAGTTGTCCAGTATCTAATTTACCACCCATCAAATTATATGGAGCTCCTCTAAAGAGAGTAAGAGAGTTTAAGTACCTGGGCCATTACCTTACCTCTGACTTGAAGGATAATGTTGACATTGAGAGGGAACGGAGGGCGCTGTCTGTAAGAGCGAACATGATAGCCCGCAGGTTCGATCGCTGCTCTAGAGAAGTAAAAACAACTCTTTTCAAAGCCTACTGTTCTAGTTTTTACACATGCAGCCTGTGGGTGAATCATACGCAAAAGCAGTATAGCGCTTTACGTGTTCAACACAATAACGCGTTCAGGGTGTTGATGGGGCTGCCTCGATTCTGTAGCGCGTCGGGGATGTTCGCCGAGGCGCGTGTGGACTGCTTCTACACCACCATGCGTAAGCGGGGAGCATCTCTGGTGCGCAGGGTCCGAGCCAGCTCCAATAGCATTCTGAGCGTGTTCGCAAATAGGTTCGACTGCATTTATATGTATCACTACTCGAGGATGCACGTTTTCACTAATAATAATAACATAAAGTATAATTATTCCAAATAAATTTGTGTAAGTCTTTTAATGTATTTTTTCTTGTTTTGACTGTTGTACTTATTATTTTGTAATTGATTATTATGTATGTAGATGATTTCTAATGTTTATTTTCATGTATATTATGGACCTAATGTAGTCTGAAATAAAGATTTAATTTAATTTAATTTAATTTAATTATACTCGTGCACTGTTCACATTCGCACACACATGTAATATGCTGCGTTAGGGTAATACTATATATTTCTTCAAATACAGTTTTGTCTTGAATTTCTATATTGTTTTCATTATACCTACTTGATTTTTATTACACTAGAGGAATGGTTTAAATGATAACAATGTGGTGACTTAAACATATGTTTTATTGAGTACTTTATAATTTTACAATATTTAAGTAGGTACATGATTATGTATTAAATACTAGATTACATTTTTACACAAAATACATTAACACTATAAAGCATACAAAAATACAGTATTTTACAATAATTTAAATCCCAAGAATAGATATATGACCCCAAGCCTTACTTTAGATATTTTATCAGATGATATTTGACGCTTATCATCATCGCCAGAAAGTACAATTACATTTACAGTGCGTGTAAATAGTTGATGTTTAATGCTTTTAAATAATATATTCTGTTTACGTAATATATCATCTGTTATTAAAGTTTTTTTGTAATCTGCAATATAAAGATCTCGCACAACACACGACTTCACACCTTTGGCTTTTTTTATTAGACTGTCGGTGTTTTGAACACAATAGAGCTTAGAGCGTAATCCTACAAATTCAGTTATAATTTTTCCACCCATTTTATCTTTGAAAAGCCCTGGTACTTTTTTATTAATTATCGGTAATTCATGAATATTTTCTGGTGAAAAATTACTTGTATCAAAATAATCAATTAAATAAGTTTTCAAATCTTGATAAAAATCTTTTGTTTCAATGTGATAAATATAAAACTGTCTGTATCAGTGTAACACATCTGCAAGCGGTCTCCATAGAGTGGAAGAAAGATGCTATAGTGAAAATTATACATGTGTGATTTAGATACTTTAAGAACTGTATAACCTATATACAACGGTTTGTCTAAAACGATGCGGTCAGGTTTTAATTGAATGGCAACTAAATTTTCTGTGAATATTGAGGCGCTATGAAAATTTGGTCTAGCGATCAATTTTTCTGCATTGTTTCTTTTTTTCGTTCTATTGCTATTATCACACCATTGATTAACGAGTTGAACGTTAACTTTTTTTTTATTGTTTTCCAAGGTTTTGCCGAAAACACTATTGTTGAGCAATTTAAAAAAATCTTGTTCAAATGTTAAAGTAGCTTTTTGTCTCAAACTTGTATTTAAATCAATATTTTGTTTTAAATAAGCACTCTGTCGAAATGTAATAACGCGGTGTATTTTTTTCAAGATTATACCGTGTTTAATACACGTTTTTAAATGCACGTAATGGTTAACATAATAGTATTTGTCATATAAATTTGGAATGAGCTTTGGATGTTTACCTCCTGGAGGAATGTCTTTTTGTGGGCAAAACGGTAAGTCATTGTGTTTGCAGTGCAATTCTTTTGGGTATAATAAATCCACTTCTAGAATGTAGCCATACTCAGAATCATCTGGAATATGAACTACATCCAAGTTATCAGTTTCTGATTGATTGAAATCGAAAGTTTGATAATGGTAGTGTTTGACACATACTATATCCATAAAGATTATTGCAGTCAATGTACACAATGAACGATTCTGGAAGTAACGGGTCATGTTCCAAAACATATTTATTGTTGGCTTTTGCATATCTTTGAGAACACATACATACTCCTCCTCTTATGCCTGATTGGATCATGTTTATAATAGCTAAGTCATCAATGAGTTCTAACTCAACGCTTGTTCTTTAAAGCATAGCATCGAATGATAAACTCGGTGTAGTTACATAAAATGCGGGGACTAAGTGGTAATGATGTTTACATGTCCTTCGATTTTTCAAAAATATCGGTCAACAGCAAAACATCTGTTTTTAAATATAAATCAGTATATTCTCCTAAATCAACTATATCAAATTGAGTCCACACCAATAATGCGTGTGAGTAATCTTCATCTGAGATATGTTCATTGGTAAGAGAGCTGTAAAAACATTCTTTATTAGGCAGAAATTGCTCATCATAGCGCTCCCATGTGTTTATATACTCGTAAGGGTAACCTTTACGTGTAAGGAGATTAAAGGAGACTTCATAGTTTTTGCCAGTTTTTCTAAACTGGTTCCCAAAAATTTGAAAGAGTCTACAAACCGCAACTGAACAAATTCGTTTCTTGAAATTGGAATTAATTTCGTAAAAGAGATGTAATTTTCCTTTGTTTTAGGAATAATTTTTATTGAGCCGGGAGCTTCACCTAGTTTTCTGATGAATAAGTGACAGTCATATCCTGCTACATTGTGAAAAAATATCGGTACAAATTTAGGAGTTTTATACTGCAAGTTACAATAACTGTGGGCAGCGCCACGGTATCGACCTGTTAAATGACAGTGATCTCTAACCTTGTCTCCAAACATACAATTCTGACAAATATGACACAGAATCGAATTTTTGAAATCAATTTCATCAGATTCGTTGTAAATCATAGTCACATTTTGAGACATAATTGAGTGAATATCACGAGCATCATTTTAAATAGAAGAAACAAAATGATCAATACAATCGAGTCCGCGGTATGACACAAACTTGTTATAAGTAGAGTCAGCTGAACAGATGATTTGATATGCGAACGCCACCGGTACATGTTTTTGTAAAGTACCTATGTGTATAAGCGCCCTCTGATCGTAATTCACGGCCTACAACATTTTCCAACATTGTCTCAAAATCCGCATATATTACAAACGGAATATCTTGCTTACGATCATAATTTTTTAATTTAATTACCGATCCTTTTTCTGGTAATATGGTAACGATACCATTAGGTACATGTGTGATTTTCCACTTCATCAATTGTTGTGAAAAATAATAAAGACGTATTACAGAAGTATATTTTGCTATGATGTTTAGTCAGTTGGCTTCTGACCAGTCGCGACAAGTCCTTTATGAGACAATAATGAGATGTTAAATTGTTTTCTAACATTAACAAGTGAATTACTTTTTTACCCTCAGTACATTTCACCGATTTATAAAGTGGTCCTATGACTGTTCTATTTTTTTTAAACCGTAAATAATGAAGCTTAATTGTGAGTTATTTTCCTCAAATACTTTTATATCTGAAAATGTTACAGGAAATGTTATGTTTTCAGTGTTTAACACATCTTTAAAATGTGGGTATGATGATACCCTATCTTGGTGTGTTTTTACTGGATGTAACGCTGCAACTACACTCCACTAAAAGCAATAATCATCAGAATTACGAATATTTATACAAGCTTTCTTTTTCTTTATGTATGCCGGCAGCTCGATAAAAGTGTTCCCACCAAGCGGTTGGTATTTATTTTACATTAATCTCTAAATGAATACAACTCAAAAAAGCCCATCCAGAATCCCGGTCCTCAAATTCATCTATTTTTGTTCGTAATGTGTCTACAAGCAATATAAACAATGAGTCGAAATCATAATTATTGTAAATTGATATATTTTTTGTACCAAATGATTGGTTTTCTTGTTCTATATTTTTAAACATCATAAATTTTGAAAAGAGCTTAAAGTTAACTTTTATGGATACATGTTTGTTCAGACATTCACTAATAAGACAAACTATTTTATTTCGAATTGACGTTAAAAAAACGTCCACAGAAACTTGATCGGTATCTTGTGCGAGTACCTACTCTGTATGTAACTATTCGACTCCAGAACGCTGATGCTACGATTTCAACACCTTCGATATGTGGCAAACTTGAACTAATTTGTTTATGTTTGTTGCTACGCAAATGTCCTATCCATGATCTATTATTAACAGACGTGTTACACACATCACAGAAAGGCATTTTGTCTACCTACTAAAATTCCGAATATAATAAAGTATAAGTACTATAAAAACAACTATAATGTTTATTAAAACTGCCTGGGAGTACCTACCGAAATTCTTAGGTAGGTTAAATTATAACGTAGGTATTTATTTAAAATTAATTTGGTTAGAGAAAAATGTTGGTGTTGAATTTTTAAATGTTTTAAAGCAAGTCATTAAGAACTGTTTCAATGTATCCCACTCACGGCTTTCATCTCCCAACCGCGAATTGAGAACTTCCTCCTTTTTGATGAAGTCGGTTAAAAATAATGTTATACCTAACCACGTATTAAAAATATTTACCATAAATTGATTATTTAATATAAAAAAAAAAGATTCTAACGAATTGAGAACCTCCTCCTTTTTGATGAAGTCGGTTAAAAATAATGTTATTGGTTAGGTATTAAAAATAATATTTACCATAACTTGATTATTTAATATTAAAAAAAAAGATTCTAACGAATTGAGAACCTCCTCCTTTTTGATGAAGTCGGTTAAAAATAATGCTATTGGTTAGGTATTAAATATATTTACCATAACTTGATTATTAAATATTTAAACAAAAAGATTCCAACGAATTGAGAACCTCCTCCTTTTTGATGAAGTCGGTTAAAAATAATGCTATTGGTTAGGTATTAAATATATTTACCAAGTGTATTCTGCGTCAGCGTCAGTTTCTGATGTTGATGTTGGCGGATGCGGTGAGGGTTGACTCGCAGCGACGGTAGCAGCGACGGCAGCAGCGCTTGCGGATGAAATTCTGCGCTTGGTTGGTTTGGCCTTCGGTTGAGTCTTCTTTGGCTGCTGTGGTGCAGGCGCGGCGGAAGACTCGTATTCAGTTTCGTAGTCAGACCTAAAAATAATGTTAAGTATTAGCGTTGATTCTTTTAATGGATGTTAAACTCTGCTCTAAGAAACTTAGTATTTAGAAAGTATTTAGGTCAAACAAGGTCATACATTACAGAATAGTTACAAATTAGATGTTAATAGTTCCTACGTACCTTGTACTTAGGTATGTACTTAAGTGTACGTGTACCATAAATATTATGGAAGTAGTATCAGCTCTGATCATTTCTCAAGCTTTAGTAATAGCTCAGCTCGGTAGGTAACATAAAATCATGATGTTAAAAAATATTACTTACCTACTTAATAATTTCTAGATACTATAAAACTTAACTGATAGGTACCTAATCGTTTTCATTATGACTACAGCATAAGATAGGTAGGTATTTGTTGATCAGCAGTACCTATTGTGTTAAAAGTAACTGTTGAAAATTAAACAGTTTCCATCCTGCCTACTTAATAATAATAATTAGAACATTCAAAGATTCAAACTCTATTTTCATATTAATGTAACGACCTAAGTTATAAATACTTAAATAATATATTAAATAAAATGGTATCTAGGTATTATCATTTCATCTGAATAGCTAGTCTATGTTGACATGATTTTTAATATGTGTCAAATAGAATGTCTCTAGTATAAAAAAAATATAGGCACAAATAAAGTGGTTAATTATATAATGATAAGGACAGTTATTTTCTGTGTTTAACCACAACATAGCTAAAACTGTTGACTATGCGTTACTCGAACTGAAACTGTACCTACCGTGTGACCAAACGATGTCTGAGAACATGATGAGATCTGCAACTGCACGCACTGACTTGGTTGCATACCTACGTAGTTTTAATATAAAATAAATGTACCTGTCTAAAGTACCTATAGGTACTAAAACGTAAAACTTGTGATTTTTTGTGAATAAGTGAATTTCGTGACAAAATTAAGTAAGTACCTACCTACGTAAACGTAAACGAGAACTCAACAAACCCATTAAACTTTAGTAGATATATTTTTTAAATTCAATTGTATTTCTGTGTAAATTTTACAGAAATATTTAATTTAATTTAACTTGACAAGTGGCCTCAATTCTGTTGGCACCAACCTAACTAATTTTAGCTAAACTTGGGTTTAGAACTGTCAAATGTAACTTTGGTATTCTGCTGCTACCAACTTATCCTAATTTAATTTTATCTAATTTAATTAAGCGTTCCTAATTCAGTTAGATGGTACCAACCGAATAGGTTTTACAAACGCTATGACTAACTAAATACATTTTAGACAATTCCTAATTTTAGAAATGAACTAACTGAATTGCCCCCATTAGGTAGATATTTTTATGGGTAATTTTTAGTAGAGTTTTTTAATAATTTTAATAAACGTAATTAATTAAGAATTTCATTACCTACGTTTTTTATTCGGTAAAAATTGTATGTATTTTTTAAATGAACAAGATACATTTTTTGTAATTTGGATAATAATAAAATAATTTAAATCTTACATAATATTATATGTTTCTACATATAAAACTTTATGATGTTAAAGTACGTCTGTATATAATATGATTTTTTTCCTACAGATTATGAGAAACCTTGACTGGTAGAGCAGAAACAGTAATACCATACAACAAGTACCTAAGTCCTTTTAAAAATATTTTTTGTTGCGCGAATTTATTTACACTACATAACCAACTTATCGTTTGACTTTAAATATTAGCGAGTAACTTGGATTCATTTAAGTATATAAAATTCTATATTTTCCAGTAACTTATTCCTAGCTACTATAACATATAAGTATATTAAAAATACTTTTAATGAAGGTAAAGGTAAAGTAATAAAATTATATATTAATAAATTTGTTTCAAGATAGAACTCTTGTCAATACAAATTTACATTTACATTAATAGATAAAGGTTATACTGGTATAATGTTGGCTATCTTAATGTTGTGCTGTAACATAATGTGCTAATATTATATATTTTGTTTCCAGGTACCTACTTAGGAAACGAAGACGTCTACATTAATTATTAGATTACATTAGGTAATGTTACCTGCTGTTAGATTTGTGACGAGAAATTGGTTAGAATGTATTAAATTTATTGTCATTCATAGGATCTTCAGTTGTTACAGTAAAAAAATACTGTTTCTTTTAATTATTTATTTGAATAAGTAAAAATAGCATTAAACATGAACCCAATGTTTGTTTGTTTAAACCCAATGTTTAATGTGCGGTAAAGGTAAAAGACGCAACTATATGATGCGCGGTAAGGAATGGTAATCTGGTAATGGTTAAAGGTATGACATATTAAAAGTATGTATAGTATGTATTAGACAGCTAAGTCATTCAAAATTAGCTTCATCTAGGTAGGCTAGAAATGAAGTATGAACCAATTCGAGGATTTCCCACCTGTATGTATAAGCTACGCAATCGGTTCACAAATCGGTTCGTTTTCGCAAAAAAATATATATTTTCAAGGTAAGCAATCTCTAGTTCGATTTTTATTTTCGTACTACATTTTACTAAAGCTTTCCTTCCACTGTTTTATATGCTCCAACAAGGTTGTTTTAGCGTGTAATTCTCCCTCGAATAACGCATACATTTTTTTCTGCATAATTATTTATTTAAAGTAGCGATGCAGTCTACAGTGGATCAGTTAATGAAAGTACACACCGCAAAAGAAGAGTGACCTACCAAATGGCGGACATAAACAAGTTGAAAATGCCTGACAGCTGGATAAAAAACCAAATGGCTGGAAAAGAATGGTTGAGGAATTTCAGGCGTAGGCACAAAGATATCAGCCTGCAGAAACCAGAGCCTTGCAGCCTTGCTCGAGCCACCGCTTTCAACAAAACCTATGTTGAAACATCTTTTAGAAGTTGGAGGATTTATTGGGATGGAACCCGTTGTTTAAGGATGGAACTCGTATTTTTAACTTCGACGAAACACCAACCACGACAGTTGAAAATCCTCAACGTGTCATTGCATTGCTCCAAAAAGCCGCCAAAACGTAGGCAAAGTTACAATTACAAGTGGAGAGCGAGGAACACTCGTAACTACATGCTGCATCATAAGTGCAAGTGGATTAGCATTACCACCAGTAATGGTTTTTCCACGCAAAAAAATTAAGTGATTTAATATTTCATTCACATTCAGGTCTAAAATTTGTGTTCTTTCTGTATTGTTTGATATTCTTTTTGTTTTTTTTTTTGACGTGATTACGTCTTATAAATCTATAAATGCCGGCTGCACACACGAAAAAGTGTCACGTTTCACGTAAAATATCTAATAATAAATCTAATAAAATGGTTGTCCGTAAACCGACTTTACAGACAACCATTTTTTGAAGCACGTTTTTTTTCAGGTTAATGTTTTTTGTTAGTGTCGACTAAGGTGGTCGATTGTGCTATCCTTATTTTGTATGGTAATTTTGGTATATGATTACCTGATCTCTTAGCTTAGTGATTGTAGGTATGTATACGCTTAAGCATCTAAGATAAAACTAAACTAACGAATAGACTGATTCTATGGTATAAAAATTGTTTTATTCCTGTTAATCCTATTAAATTATCCACTGTGTACTACCCCGATCCACTGTATATTCAAGGCCTAGCCATTGTGTCGACCCCATGGTACACAGTGGCTCATTTCTGAGTCTTTTTGAAATCTGTTTTTTATTTCTTCCTATTTCATTAGTCAAGAAAATAATAATACACGATCAAACTAGCTGAACTACACTATGCTCATTCTCAATTTCAATGCTTTAGCTCTATCCAGAGCCGAGTAAAGTCTTTCAGAAAAGAAGTGATCCACTGTTAACCACTTGACCCTACTGTTCGTATATCAAGACAAATTTTGAATCCGGAAAACATACATTCATATTCTTATAAGGAAAATATGTAGAGTTTAGATAAACTTTAACATTTCTAAAATCACAGTGATCAAATCTAGACATGTCTGTTCCTGCTAAGTTTTTTCTGTTTGTTTGAAAACCTATGACAACATATCTAGGTTTTCTATTTGTGATGAGGTTTTGATTGACCAGGTGTGTTTTGTAGTTTGTGGTGACAGAGGATACTCATATAAATCCCAATTTCTAAATGCGCATTGGAGAGGTCGATCTGTTTCTAGAAGCTTCAGTAAATTAACCTTTTCTTTATCGGATACCTTAACGGGTGGCACGCGCCAAATTAGTTTGTGTTTTGTTACATTATCAATATACTCATCTGATGAAAGTTTAAACGAGTTTAAATTGGTATTACTGCGTAGTAGTATCAATTCATGTTTGCAGTTTATAATATTTTTTTTATAATCCTCAGCTAAAATAGTGTTTAGAGGGATAGAAGCTGAAAAGTTTCCATCTGTTTTAGTTCCATTTACATCCCAATCCCAGGTTTTTGATATTTTGGCATCGTTTTCATTAAAATATAATTAGCCTTTCATAGTTGTAGTCATACCAGCATTTTTAATTCTATTAATTTCCACTCCATTAAGTTCATAACGAATATTTTGAAAAAGATAAAGCAATGCATTGTTGATAAATTCCACACTTGAAACTTTTTGTTTAGTATCTCTTTTTATAATGTTCACTGATCCTTCCAAGTATAGAGTACTTGCTGACGGTAAATGTATAAATCTTGCTGATTAATAGGTATGCGAATTTCATCATTCCTGTTAAAACTTTTTACATAAGGCTTATATGAATGATATTCGATACCATCAACGGTATTATCGAATGTTGGTGAACTCGATATATCCAAAATACTCATTTTAGAAGTCCGATGTTATATTCTTTATCTTAGTTGTTTCTTTGTGGGTCTTCCGATTAGCATTGATGTGTTTTGATTTTTGTTTGCCATAATTATTAAAGTCAATCATCTTTTTTTTAAATGCAAATATAGTTGAATTTCTTCACCACGTAAATTTATCAGATTATGCTTAATATCCAATAACCGAATATTTATGGAGCTAACATTTGCTTGATTGACAAGAAAATATATTATATTCTTAGGTTTTTCAATGATTCGGTATCCTGGTGGAACGTTAGGCGAAAATTCATGAATAATGTGACTTAATTGTCCGTCAATATATGAGCCGCTCACTATATCACATTCGATTCTCACCACAGTCGTTGATAAAATGTTGACTGGTAGCTGTGATTCGTGTATTATATTGGCTTCCAGAGTTTCTTTGCCAAATCCTAATAAAGCTCGAAGAGAATTGCTTTTTTCAAAATGTATGTCTTTGGAGCAGAAAATAAACGTTTTCAATGTACAATACATTGAAAACGTTTATTTTAGAAAGTAAACTAAAAGTAGTTCCTTTGCTTACATTCGATTTCAAATAATCAGAGATGTCTTGCAATTAATATGCACCTTCTGGTATTTCTATAGTTTCATTGTCACCATAAAAAAATATATTGTTTTTACTATCAATATTAGGGATTGAATTAAACGTTGATAAATGCAACAAAGCACATTCATATTCACCATCAAATTGCAAAGCAGGGTAATAATTAGTTGATAAAGCAGACGTATTGCTTGTTATAGATAGCGTGAACGACATTTTACAAATGAAGAAAATGAAACCAGTCTTCAAATATATATTTATTCATATACAATATTTCGTATCATACTTAAATAATGCCTTAAATTTTTAACTTAAATAATTAAAAAATGCCTATATGCCTAGCCATTGTTCTAAATCAGGTAGATCGTTACAACATTTTTTTTTCCTAAAACTCATGAAGGAACTTTAAACATAGACGACCACAATTAAATGTGTTAAAACTTTGATAACTACAATAGTTATATGTTAAATTTGATTTCAAATATGTAACTAACTCAGACGGAGGTTTTAAATCTCCAAAGCTATCAAAATACTAACAATAATCAAAATGTTTTACGCTTAGCTATCAAAATGTTTTACGCTTAGCTATTTAAGCTATCCAGTGTGTGCCTTCGTTTTTTGAACTATCTAAGTTTACAATACCATATTCTATATCACGTGGCTTTTTATACAGTTCATCTCTCATATAAACATTTCTAAAATAAGGTATGTGTTCATAAGCATATTTTAGTAATTCTATATAAGTAAGAGCACGATTGGGTAGCTTTTTCATAAGTTTTTTGAACTTTTTTTTTTGAACTTTTTTTGAACAATAGATTCCATCATTCTATTGGGTCATTGAGCCTCTTTAAAGTTATTTTTAGCAGATTTGTGATCATTTACAGCTATAGTAATACCTGCATCTCCACCAGCTAATGCACCAAGTGCAGACAATCCTGCGAATATTGGTATCAATGGAAGAATACCGCCTGTTTTTGGTAACGGTATGATGCGAGGCACACGAATTCCTTTATTTTTTTTACAAGCTTTTTTGCAGCTGAATACGCGGTCTGTATAGCTTAAGAATTGTTAGATGGTTTTAATTTTTTTAAGCGTTTATGAATGGTAGAAACAATAAATCTGAATGTTTTCGCTCCAGCACCATGCTTTACTTTGGTTTTCATTACTTTGTTTACTAACCATGAAGCAAATTTTTCACCTTTTCCTGCACTTTTAGACTTCATTTGTTGTTTCGTCATGTTAATCAATTCTAAATCAGCTATATGTCGATCTTTTAAATTATTAGAACTTTCCTATGCGATGTCGTGTTGCATACAAGCGTTATCCAACTGATTTATTCCTTTATCTCCTCTCAATAACCGTTTTCTTAATCGTGTACCAGGCCCACAATAATTATATCCCGGTATATGTTATTCAAATGGTAATTTATTTATCAAACTGTTAACTAGACATCACCATGCATTGTTAGGATAATAATGGTATAAAATACGGATATACTTATATAATTATATATATATATATTGACTCACTATCACAAAAGTGCACGCTTTTCTATCCAGTTATTTTCGCTATCTGGGAGACCTAACCATTTTAAAAACAGCTTACTTTTTTCTTTTTCCTGACTACTCGTTCAAATAAGTAAACATTAAAACAGTTAGTTTTTTGAAGTTCTTGTTCATAAAAAGTTCCCGAATTGTACAAATCTTCAATTACATAAGTAAGAGGATTTGTATGATTAACATTTTTAACCATAAATAATTCAGTAGACCAGTTAGGCGTGTAACCCTTATCAAAACAACCTTTATATTTACTTATACGCACCAGATCTCCTACTTTAAATTTGTGTTTCTTTGATTGGAAAATTAATTGCGACTTTTTTATATTTCTCATCACTAAATTTTGATTACACTGGTTAACATCGTTTGGTTTATGTTTTGTTATGCGATGTACAGAATTATTGTATGTGGCAACAACATTCTCTAAATGTTTCCCAACTTATTTGTAACTTCCGCATTCAAACTAAAACATTTGAATAATTTATTTTTCAATGTTTTTATTAACCGTTCTACTATTGAAGCTTTGTTTATGGAGTATGAAGAATAATGGTTAATATTATTAAACAAAATGATTTTTTTTGAATTATTTATAATTTATATTATAAAACTCTGTTCCCATGTCTGTTTGTAAGTTATCGGGTTTACGATGGGATGCATCCAAGATCTTCTTAAAAGCTTTAGCTACCTCAGATTTGGTTTTAGTTTTGATTGGAATGGTCCAAGCAAACTTTGAGAAACAATCTAATACTACTAATATAAATGTATAACCATGATTAAAACTTTTTAAGTTTTGAAAATCGATAAGATCTGCTTGTTGAATATTTTTCTGAATATCAGATTTTATAGTCTTTAAAAAATCATGAACCTCTTGCTTGCTTGCGTATGATTCAGACTGCTTATCAACATATTCTTTATTAACAGCATCATTTGCTTTTGAAGGAATTATAATACCAGTTAAGTTTTTTGATTGTAAATTTATTTCATCACTTTCTTCTTGCAACAATGCTTTGTCAAAAAATTCTAAGAAATCTGATAAACGTAATCGTTTATTAATGTGATTATTAAATTTATCCATGAGGATGGTGAACTGATGGGTATTAAGGATGAAGCTTAAATGAAAGTAATATTTAAATTATATCTTATTTATTTGGAATAATACCACTCTCACGCAGCTCTTCTATAATAGATATTATTTCATTATCTAACCCAGTGTTACCAGCATCTCGAGAAGCAATCAATAGTTTTAATCTATCAACTAATTCATTAGGGTCATCCCAGTAAACATAACATTTTTCTTCCATTTCTTTAACATAGGTAAGCCTTCTCCTTCGTGTAGGTACATCAGCTATAGGATCACTATTTTCGGTGCTTGCTGATATTTTACGTAACTTGAATAATGGTTTTATGATTTTTAAGTATTTTTGTCCTCTGTTACTTTTAATCGGCTTACGTGGATCATACTCTCGTCGATGAACATTTGTTTCCAACAACATCAACTTATAATGTTTTAAATCTTCATCAGTAATTAATTTTAAATCAGGGATCTTATTAAATAGAAGGTTCATTATACCTTGAGACTTCTTGTACTTGTTTGCACCAACTTGGATAAAATCATCAGAAACAACCACACGTGCAGATCCCATCATAAGTTTGTTTCGTTCATTTCTCACGCCGAAGGGAATAATAACTCCTACAGATTGTTCAGATGACATAGATAATGAAGTGTCATTGTTCGAGTCAATTGAACCAGATTTACCGGTTATGAATGATTCATTGGTTTTATTGTCTTCAGATTCTGAATAACTTGAGTAAGCCGCATCATCTCCAACATCCATAATATCTTTATTTAGTGAACTAAATTCACTAAACCTCACAGAAGAAACTCTATTTTTAATTCTATTTTTAGTTTTATCTACATCCAATAGACTTGATGCTTCGAAACCTTCGTTAGTTCTTGCTTTTGATTGTTTAGTTTTACCAATCATTTGTTTGAGCGGTTTGGTTATTGGCTTAAAAACGGACTCTAAAATATTATTATTCTCTGTTTCTATGTCACGCATCTTTCGTACCTTATTTTTACCAGCTTTTGCAGCTTTTACAACTTGTCTTTTTAGATTTCTTTCTATTTTAAAACTGTATTTGATATGCAGTTGTTATTGGTGATACTATAATAAGCGCTGTCAGGTTACATCTGGTTTAAAACTGTTTATTTATAATATATACACACACAATGTCACGCTATAAGTATATCCGAGTCACAGTTGCGAAAACTGTCTACAAATTGGACAGTTCTTGTTTATTGACAGAGCACACTTGCCACAAGCCACTGCATGACCGCAAGATAAAAAGCAGGTGTTTAATTCTTCTACCAAACAGATTTTGCAAATAACTGATGTTTTGGATGTCGAGTATGATATTTCACTGGATACAGATTGTTCGCAATGTTCTTGAACTTCATACACTTCATTGAGTACAGTATTCACATAATCATCTCAGAACAGACAGAAACGAAACCAGCGTGCATGCTCTGCCCATGGTTGATCTCCAGGAGACCAGTCCTTAAGTCTTCCATCGCAGTAAAAACCAATAACTTTATCACCTTTTCCTGTGTAAATGAATCCAGCATCGGCCATCTCCTTCGGTTTTTGTGCCAAGCCTCTAGTCCATGTGTCAAAACTTTTCAAGCGTTTGGTTTCATTACAAAATGATCGATGTGCAGGATTTAGTGACTGCATTATTTTTGAATTTACACAGCAACAAACAGTGTAGGTAAGTAAGTAGTAAGTGCGTTAAGTATAAGTAAGTATAAGTAAGGTTATGTTTGCTATGTCTATCTAGCACCGTTTAATAGTTATGAACGTTTAAAGTTTTTTATTTCTGAATCGGATAATGAAGAGGGTCTTGAGCAACATTAGGTGGAGCACGATGTAGGTGACTTATTATATCTTTATATTTATCATGTAGTTTATTTATATATTTATGTAGGTACACTTAACAAAACATTTATTCATATTATATTTCATATATATTTACAATACTACATCCATTACTCACATACATCATCATTCACAAATTCACCACACAAAATAATTAATATTATATTCTCAAGCAAACGCGCTATGCGCGTTGTTAAGCCAGCCCATTGTATCCGAGCCGAGCGATGCGCTAGCGCCGGCCGCTCGGCCGGTGGCAACAAATCGAACCTACCGCCACTAGTCGATATCTATGACGCGACGCGATGCGAGCTTGCGCTAAAACGGTGTGATTCCCAAAAAGACTTTTGTATTGTTAATGCTCGTTTACTTCTATTCTTTGTATCTATTGCGTCTGTGTTATTTCCTTCTGTTTTAATTGTATGGTGTTGTGGCGTAATAAACCTTGAACGTTAACTATCAAACCAAGTGAACTTTTGTGTTAAACATACTACCTACCTATATATTAGGATAGGATACCACGCCCCAACTAGCTATAACTGGTGACCCCGACGTGATGCGTGATGCGTATGCCAAAAACCTATAACTGGTGACCCCTAAGAAGAACATCAATAGCTATGCCAAAAACCGGCATATCAAGCGACTCGGACACAGAAAATTCGCAGGGACATGTTGACACGCGCCCCCGTCGATCACACACCAAGATGGCGACTCCTGCGGGTTTGGCCGCGAAATCAAGCACGTCCTCATCGATGCCACCACAGGCCTCACACGTCAGAATTCCACCATTCTGGCCAGAGAAACCGGCGATATGGTTCGCGCAGGTCGAAGGCCAATTTGCTATAATGCAAGTGACAGATGACATGGCCAAGTTTTATCACATTTTGGCCACTCTCGATCGCCAGTACGCCGCAGAAATCGAAGATGTCCTCACCGGTCCTCCCGACTACCAACGGTTAAAAGACGAGTTGAAGAAGACGTCTCTCAGCATCCAGGGAAAATAAGGTGAAGCAGCTGTTGACACATGAACAGCTTGGCACACGTAAACCGTCTCAGTTCCTGCGGCATTTACAGCACCTTGCCGGACCTGACATTCCACCGGACTTCGTACGGACCATTTGGCTCAGCCGGCTACCTACCTCGCTACAGCCGATTGTCGCGTCACAACCGACATTGCCCCTTGACGCACTTGCTGAGCTCGCTGACCGCGTCCACGACATTGCGCCCCCAGCACACCAAGTAGCAGCGACATCATCATCATCATCAGCAGTAGTGTCGCCTATTGACGAATTAACGCGCCAGGTAGCCGAACTGACACGATAAGTGAGCGCCCTAACTGCGCAGTCGCAGCACCACTCACGATCCACCGAGCGCCGCCGAGGAGGAGAACAAAGCAGCCGTTCCACGTCACGTCGTTCTGTATCAAACTACCGCAGGTTCCCGATCTGCTGGTACCACTCGAGGCACGGGACAAAGGCAGTCCGGTGCACCAAGCCCTGTGACTACAAGCAGGGAAACGCATCGGGCAGTCATTGATGGCGACAAACGACTGCCACAGCTCCAGCACAGGTCGCCTCTTCATCAAGGATCGTGGTACACATACACAGTTTTTAATAGACACTGGTAGTGACATTTGTGTATATCCTATCTCAGCACTTCGTGAACGTAGATGTAAGAGTAGTTATCAGCTCAGTGCAGCCAATGGTTCAGTTATTGACACGTACGGTTATATTCAGCTTAACTTGAATATAGGCCTACGCCGCAATTTGCCGTGGCGTTTTGTGGTCGCCGACGTCACGAAAGCTATCATAGGCGTAGATTTTTTAACACACTACCGCCTCATCGTTGACGTCAGCCAACAGAAACTTATCGATAGCCTGACCAATGTTAGCACTGTAGCTTGTTTAGATTTAAGTAATTCACTAGTACTAAGCGTCAAAGTAGCGACTGGTGGTGACGGTAGGTACCATAAAATTTTGTCCGAATACCCAGACATAACACGTCCCGCTGGTACTCCGGGCATCGCAAAACACAACACCAAACACTACATTCGCACTACACCTGGTCCACCTGTATCATGTTCCCCTCGTCGTCTCGCTCCTGATAAATTGAAAATAGCGAAGCATGAATTCGATACAATGCTTTCTACCGGTACTGCGCGTCCGTCTGACAGTCCCTGGGCATCGCCTCTCCATCTTGTTTCTAAAAAAGATAACGGTTGGTGTCCCTGTGGCGACTATAGGCAATTAAACGCGCGAACAATTCCCGACCAATACCCAATTCGCCATATACAAGATTTTTCACACAGTCTGTCTGGTTGTACGGTATTTTCAGTTATCGATTTGGTTAAGGCCTATAATCAAATTCCTGTTGCGGAGGTGGACATTCCTAAAACAGCCATTACCACGCCGTTCGGCCTATTTGAGTTTCCTCACATGACTTTCGGACTTAGGAATGCTGGACAAACCTTCCAGAGGTTTGTTGACGAATTGACTCGCGGCCTCGACTTTTGTTATCCATACTTAGATGATTTTTTAGTTTTCAGCAAAACACCTAATGAACATGAAGACCACTTACGCCAGCTCTTCGAACGTATGCGCGATTATGGTGTTCTGGTCAACACTTCCAAGTGTATCTTCGCCATGTCCGAGGTCACGTTTCTCGGATACCAGGTCTCTGAAAAGGGCACTAAACCACTGGAAAGCAAGGTACAGGCGATCACTCAGTTCCCATTACCGAAAACCGTGAGAGAACTACGTCGATTTCTAGGAATGGTTAATTTTTACAGGCGATTCTTGCCAAACGCCGCGCAAATCCAAGCGCCGCTTAACGCTTTGCTGACTGGGTCGGTAAAAGCTTCCCATCCCGTCATCATCGAAGGAAATTCTCTTAACGCATTCGAATGTTGTAAAAAGAGCCTCTGCGATGCAGCTCTTCTAGCTCATCCTGATCCAACAGCCAAATTAGGACTGGTTACTGACGCTTCTGATATAGCGATAGGTGGAGTCCTACAGCAGCTGAGAGACGGAGACTGGCAGCCGCTAGCATTTTTTTCCCGCAAGTTGAGTCCATCGCAGAACGAGTACTCTCCGTACGATCGCGAACTCCTTGCCATTTACGAGAGCATAAAATATTTTCGCCACATGCTAGAGGCCCATCACTTTACAGTCTATACTGACCATAAGCCGCTATGTTACGCTTTCCACGAGCGGAAAAGTAACTGTTCACCACGTCAGTATAGACACCTCGACTTCATCTCGCAGTTCACCAGCGACATCGTTTTTATCGCCGGCAAGGACAACTTGGTCGCCGATACATTGTCGCGCGTAGATGAGCTGCAGATACCTGTCGATCCTGAAGTTATGGCCGAGCTCCAATCCACGGACACAAACCTTGCAGACCACCTCCGAGCCGACACTTCACTTCGCCTCACGAAGATCAGAATACCTGGATGTCGTTCCACATTGTACTGTGACGTCAGTACACCGACGCCCAGGCCATTCGTACCAAAACAGTTACGACGGCAGGTTTTCGACAGCCTGCACTCGCTCACTCACCCTGGTGCCAACGCTACAGCCAAACTGGTTGCTCAACGCTTCATTTGGCCACTGTTGCGAAAAAACTGCCGTGAATGGGCTAAGGCGTGTTTGAGCTGCCAGCGCTCGAAGGTAACTAGACACGTTGTCTCACCATTAGGTTCGCATGATTTACCTTCAGCGCGTTTCAAACACGTCCACATAGATCTGATCGGCCCTCTGCCCCCGGCTGGTGATTATCGGTATTGCCTCACAGCAGTTGATCGCTTTACACGATGGCCGGAAGCTGTGCCTATTACCAACATCACTGCCGAAACAGTGGCGAAAGCGTTTGTCTCCTGTTGGGTAGCTCGATTCAGTTGTCCTACCGAGATTGTTACCGATCAAGGCAGACAATTTCAATCGGCACTTTTTGATCAACTCTCAAAATCCATCGGTTTCGATCACCGTAGGACGACAGCGGATCACCCACAGTGCAACGGTTTGGTGGAGCGATTTCACCGACAGCTGAAGGCAGCGATTACCTGCCACGCAGACGTTAACTGGACTGAGTCGTTGCCACTCGTACTTCTTGGTATCAGGAGTGCCTTCAAAGAAGACCTCCAGACTGCATCGGCTGATCTGGTTTACGGTGAGCCTCTTCGTCTGCCAGGTGATTTTTTCGGCCACGACATCCCATCTTATACCTCCGACATTATTGACTTCTCAGCTCGAATGAAATCATTCGCCGAGCGCTTAAGTCCTGTCCTACCTCAGCACCACTCCAACACTCGCAAAACCTTTGTATTTAAGGATTTAGCTCGCTGTAGTCACGTATTCCTTAGGGAAGAAGTGCTACGTGGCTCATTCCAGCCCGCTTACACTGGCCCATACGAGGTGCTTAAAAGAAGTGGTAAAACCTTCAAAATACGCGTAGGGAACAAGGACGTCAATGTATCTATAGACCGCCTAAAGCCGGCTTATATATTGGACGCCAACACATCCTTACCACAAGATGTCGCCTTACCAACAGACCCAGACCCTCCATCAACACTGCCACAGGACGCCCCTGTTAAGACAACTCGATCAGGTCGGAGAGTTCGCTTCCCTGATTTTTATCGCCCTTAGCCGGTCTTTGGAGGGGAGTGATGTAGGTGACTTATTATATCTTTATATTTATCATGTAGTTTATTTATATATTTATGTAGGTACACTTAACAAAACATTTATTCATATTATATTTCATATATATTTACAATACTACATCCATTACTCACATACATCATCATTCACAAATTCACCACACAAAATAATTAATATTATATTCTCAAGCAAACCCACGCTATGCGCGTTGTTAAGCCAGCCCATTGTATCCGAGCCGAGCGATGCGCTAGCGCCGGCCGCTCGGCCGGTGGCAACAAATCGAACCTACCGCCACTAGTCGATATCTATGACGCGACGCGATGCGAGCTTGCGCTAAAACGGTGTGATTCCCAAAAAGACTTTTGTATTGTTAATGCTCGTTTACTTCTATTCTTTGTATCTATTGCGTCTGTGTTATTTCCTTCTGTTTTAATTGTATAGTGTTGTGGCGTAATAAACCTTGAACGTTAACTATCAAACCAAGTGAACTTTTGTGTTAAACATACTACCTACCTATATATTAGGATAGGATACCACGTCCCAACTACCTATACCAACCCTCTCCGATTTGTAATTTCCGAGATAATGTGGGGGGGGGGGGGGGGGGGGGCGACAAAAGGGGCAAGGAGGGGTAAGGACTCCACTTTTATCAACTCTTCGGAGCATCCTCTATACGATCCCTTTAAAATTTAAATTCCAACATGACGCTTTCTGGGTATACTTTTAAGGGGGGAGGGTGCAGTTTAAAAAAGCACCATATACAAATCCTCAAAAAAAAACCACAAAACCACTAAAATTCCTTATAACCCAATGTTAAGATTGCTATGTCTGTCTAGCACCGTTTAGAAGTTATTATTATTATTATTGTTATTTATTTATTAATTAGTACGAACATGT
Source organism: Lampropteryx suffumata (assembly GCA_948098915.1). Lineage (NCBI taxonomy): Eukaryota > Metazoa > Arthropoda > Insecta > Lepidoptera > Geometridae > Lampropteryx > Lampropteryx suffumata. The sequence goes on from OX402546.1 coordinate 21,238,744, forward strand.
CAATAACAGTAATTAAAAAAGAACAATACCTACTAGAAACCTTAAATGAAAATACAAATAAAAATATTAACTGGTTGTAAGGTCTATCTACACACTCAAACAGACTTCTCACAGAATCTCAGACATTCAGACAGAATCACCTTCCATCCGTCCGCAAACACATCACATTCTGGGTTCTCATTCAAGAGGGCATTTAGTGCTGAAAGAGTACGTGCAATGGGAGACTGTGCGTACGCAACCGTGCGAGAAGAAGGTTCCTGGAACAGTCGGTGCTTTCTGATGCTGCAATAGTTGTTGGGGACGTAGAGCCTCGCCAAGTCATCATGCAGATCAGGAGCATCGATCTTACCATGGAGAACCTTACACATGGTAATCAATTGGTTGTTCGCCCTTCTAACTTCTAAACTGTTGTAGCCTAAGCAGCCCATAAGGAACCTTGTCGGGTACATGTAAGGGTAGTATCCATACTGGTGCTTGTAAAGAAAACGAAGAAAAGCCTTTTGGACTTTTTCCAACAAGAGGGTATATGTGCTTTCATATGGATGCCACACACATGAGCTAGTCTCTAGCTTACTCCGTACGAGCGTGCAGAATAAAAGCTTTATGTCGTGACTGCTTTTTAAGTGACGGACGTTCCTCAACACAAAGCCCAGCCTACGGAAGGATTCTTTGGCTGTGGATGTGATATGCACATGGAATGTTAGCTTGGAGTCAAATGTGACACCCAAGTCTTTAACAGTTGTGATCTAGTGATAGGATGACCATTTAGATTATATGGAAATTGAATTGGGTGCCGCATGAGACCAAACGTCATTACATAACACTTAGCCGTGTTAAACTCCATCGCGTTTGCCACGCTCCAGTCATAAATTGCGTCGACGTCACGTTGAAGATTTAGACAGTCGTCCACGGACTTTATTTCTGAGGCCAATTTCAAGTCATCGGCATACAGCATACATTTACTGTGCTTGGTGACAGATGGTATATCATTGATCATCAGATTAAAAAGAAGCGGTCCAAGTATCGACCCCTGGCTAACCCCGGATCGAGTGCGATACGGCTGTGATTCGTAAACACCCAGTCTCACATATTGTTGTCGATCCCGGAGGTAATCCGCGATCAAGGCGAGCAGTCCCGGTGCAAACCCTAGACCCATCAGTTTCATCAAAAGTATGTCATTATTGACTCTGTCAAAAGCTTTACGGAAGTAAACAAGGGAGGATTTCAACTACAGAAGTGGAATAACAATAAATTAGTTAGATCAAATAAATAAACATGAGAACAAAGCAAAGAACGAGAACATGCAAAACGAAACAGGACGAGAGAAAGACGTAGAGGTCAAATTAGATACAACTATGAAAATTTTAGGACTTATTTGGAACCGTAGCGAGGATTATTTCCGATATTCGGTGCAGCTTCCCACAATGTCAACTGGCCCTGTAACAAAAAGAATGATTATTTCCGACATAGCAAGGCTGTTTGATCCGTTAGAATGAATAGCTCCTACAGTAATAATAGCTAAAGTGTTCATACAGCGATTATGGCTTACAGGGATAGAATGGGATGAGGCCTAACCTGAAGACTTACTAAATGAATGGAATACTTACCGACAAGAACTGCCTCAACTTACCGGGGTGCAAATACCAAGATGGCTGGGTACCAGGTCTGATGATAAGGAGGTGGAACTTCATGGGTTTTGTGATGCCTCATAATTAGCATATGCAGCAGTTATCTATCTTCGAGTTCTCAAACCATCCGGAGAGACTCACACTTCATTGTTAGTAGCGAAGACCCGCGTAGCACCCATAAAACAAATAAGTATACCAAGATTTAAATTGTGTGGAGCGGATACTGTTGAGCAGGCTAATGCAGGAAGCCCCTTTAATGCTTAATACCTCAAGCATTAAAGGGGAAAGAGTGAAAGCGTGGACAGACTCGACGATAGTGCTAGCGTGGTTGAATAGCCATCCTAGCAGATGGAACACATTTGTCGCGAACAGAGTATCGGAGATTTTGAGATCACTGGAGTTTCCTCAATGGTGCCATGTTGAATCAGAGAATAACCCGGCCGACTGTGCTTCCAGGGACTACAACCTTCATTGTTAGCTGAAAATGAAATGTGGATTAATGGACCTAAGTTTCTCAGAGAGCAAAATATAAGTTGTTAAGAAAATTAGAAAATGTTAAGGATTGTAGCCTACTGTAGGAGATTTCTGAAAAGGAATAAATGATATATACAGAAAACGGAAATAGATGAAGCCTGGGAGTGTTGTGTTAAAAGAACTCAAATGGAAGAATATGCTGAAGAAATTAGGGATTTAAAAACTACAGGACAACTATGGAAATCAAGCAGTAATTTGAAGACGTTGAGTCCTTACCTTGATAAGAAGGGTATCCTCAGAGTGGGCGGAAGAATCGAAAATTCCAATCTCCCTGATCAAACTAAGCATCCAGTCATATTACCACACAACTCGCACTTGACTAAACTCGTTGTTGATGATGCTCACAGAACACGAACACGTTGCATAGAGGAACGCAGTTGATGATTAATTCCTTACGTTCAATTTATTGGATAATCAGTGTGAAGAGTCTTGTTAAACAGCACATACGAAAATGCATCACCTGTGTTCGTCAAATGGCGACCGTCAAGACTCAGTTAATGGGGTCACTACCTTCAGTTCGATGCACTCCTACGAGGGCATTCAAGCATAGTGGAGTCCATTATGCAGGTCCAATTCAGATCAGGACTACCAAGGGGCGAGGAAACAAATCGTATAAGGGATACATTTGTTTATTTATTTGCATGGCTACTCGCGCTATTCATTTGGAGCTAGTGAGCGATATGATTACTCAGACATTTATTGCCGCGTTTAAAAGATTTACATCCAGACGTGGGCACTGTTCGGACATATGGAGCGATAATGTTACCACTTTTGTAGGCGCTTCAAAGGAGTTAGAAGACCTCGCCAAAATGCAAGACGCTGCAGCTGAGCACTGCGAAGCACATGGTACAAAATGGCATTTTATACCACCTCGCGCGCCGAACTTTGGAGGCTTATGGGAGGCTGGAGTGAAATCCACCAAATTCCAACTTAAGCGCGTGATAGGTGATTCCACACTAACATTTGAAGAAATGAGCACGCTGCTCAGTCAGATAGAAGCTTGTTTGAACTCACGTCCAATTACAATCGTTACCAGTATAGATCCAGCAGAACCACTTCCATTAACTCCAGGTCATCTTCTAATAGGTGAACCACTTCTTGCTGTCTCAGATCAGAACTTTGAAGGTTCTAGCTAATGTTCCTTGTCAAGGTGGCAGTACATTCAAAGATCTCTACAAGATTTCTGGCGACGTTGGTCCAACGACTATCTGATCAATCTCTTACATCGTTACAAGTGGTCGCCAAGAGTTCCGGAGCCCAACATAGGTGACGTAGTACTTATCAAGGAAGACGATCTACCGCCAGGTCGTTAGTTACTTGGACGTGTTTTACAAAAACATCAAGGGAAAGACAATATAACCCGTGATCACACTTCAAACAAGTAAAAGTGTAATCAAGAGAGCAACCTCTAAAATATGTATTTTGCCGGTTAATGAATAAGGTTCTAAATTTAAATGTTCGAATAATGTGTCAAGTTTAGTTTAGTTTAGTTCATTTCGTATTGTAAAATTTTAAAGTAGATATGGTTGTTTCTTAATTTAAGGATCAAGGCGATCAGTATTAATGTAAGGTGTTTAAGTTATTTTTTTTGCTGTCTGAACAAAATGCACACTTATTTTTGTTTTTATAGAGTTAATTAATTATAATAATATTTTTAAGTTAACTTGATGTTGCATAGTTATAGCTATTTCTCTGTAAGTGAATTTGTAATTCTTGTGAGAAATAAATTCTTAAACCATTATAGGAAGTGGATTGTTCAAAGTTCAAAGTTCAGAGTTCATTTATTGCTTGAAGTACATTGTGTAATAGATGTAGTTATAATTAAATAGTAGATCAATGTATTCTACCCTATTGAGGCATGCAATGTCTTTAATACAACAATAACTTATAAATAATTAAATCAAATAAATGATCATGCATGCTAAATAATTAAAAACTAAAACTAAATAATTATATTTTTATCGGTCATAAATTCATCTAATGTATATTATACATTTGTTTGCGAGTATGGTTTTGAGCTTTCTTTGAAACATTATATGCGGTAATTCTCTTACAGACTTAGGGATCTCATTATAAATGAATGGAGCCGTCCAGAAAATACTATTGCGCATCATTGTAGTTTTTGAGTCCCGAACACAGACTTTATAGTCATCTCGTCTCGTACGAACCACAACCTCAGAAAGCCTTAAAAATAAGTCTGGGTTATTTCTAACAAACATAGCTGCTTCAAAAATATACAGCGAGGAAATGGTCAAGATTCTATGTTTAATAAATAACGGTTTACAAGAATCTATCATTTTGAGGTGGAACATGGCTCTGACGCACCGTTTCTGGTGTTTAAAGACCTTAATAACGTCAGTTGAATTACCCCAGAACATTATACCATATCTAATATTGGATGCAATTAGACCATGGTACGCAATTAGTAAAGTGTCCACGACTACTATAGGAGAAATTTTATACTAAATATATACTAGACTGTTAATTTTTTTGCAGAGACTGTCTAAATGCAATTTCCAATTAAGTTTTTTGTCAATAACTATTGACAAAAAACTTAATTGGAAATTAAGAAACCTAAGAATTTGGAAGGTCATTTATGTATATTAAAAATAACAATGGCCCCAGTACACTCCCTTGGGGAACACCATATTTTATTGTACGTTCTTCAGAGACGTGACTTTCTTCAAGTTTCGTTTTAGGATTAACATTTGTTATCTTGGTCAGTTGTTTCCTATTTTCTAAATATGATTTGATTAATTGTAGTGGACTTCCTCTGACACCATAGAATTCTAGTTTTTTTAATAAAATGTCATGTTGGACATAATCAAACGCTTGAGTCATGTCACAGAAAATTGAACACACTGGTGTTACTTTATCGACGTTACTTGTAACACGATTAAGAAAGTCGTATAAAGCCATATTTATTGTTTTGCTTTCTCTGAACCCCTTTTGTTCTATGCAAAAGATTTTTTTTAATTCAAAATAGTTATTAATTTTTATAGATAGGTACCTTTCAAATATTTTTGAAGTAACAGGTATAAGAGAAATAGGTCTATAATTTTCTATGCACTCTTTGTTCTGTTTTTTGTATAGAGGTTTAATTATAGAGATTTTTAATGCATCGGGATATACACCTGTACTTATACATGAGTTAATAATGTGACTAATTGGTGCACATATACTATGAGCTGCAGATTTTAGTATTTTAGTCGAAATTTCGTTATATCCGACACTGTTTGTATTGTTAAGGAAGTTTATTATCTTAATCACATCATCCGGTATGCATGGTTTTAAATAAAAAGAATCTCTTCGACTTTCTATCAATGAAGTGATGTTTTTTCCCGAGTATTTTATTGGAACCACTTTGTCAATAAAAAAATCATTAAATGCATTAGCTTTATCTTTAGGGTTTGTTATTGTGTTATTATTTAAACTTAATTTATTGATAGTGTCTTTAGGTAGATTTCGCTTTGAGCTATTTATAATACCCCATGTAGTCTTTGATTTGTTTTTAGATGATCTAATTTTATGTTTATTTTGTGCTTTTGGTGTAAGTTTGGTTATTTTTTTAAGGATTTTTGTATATTTTTGATATTCTTCTTTACTGTTTTGTGTAGGTTTTTTTCTGTGTTTTCATAGAAGTTTTCTTTTTTTTTGACAACACAGTTTAATTCCGAGTGATACCCATCGTACTACTTTCGTAGTCTTAATAGTTATTAGTTTATAGGGGAAACAAAGGTCATAAAATAATTTAAAAATGTCAATAAACTGATTGTATGCAATATTAGGATCGTTCTCGCTGTATACTTCTGAAAATGATATGCCTGTAAGTATATCGCTGTTTTGATAGGTCATGCAGAGCTTTTCGTAAATTATTCATAAATATGTCAATATTAGAGTTAGGTATTCTATACACACATAAAATGGCAATGTTATCAGATTTTTTTTTTTTAATCTTTCCTTTATATGTCCATTTCGCAGCAAAATGCACGCTCCTCCCCTATTTTTGTTTTTCCGACAGAAGTACGCAGCTAGCGTGTAATTAGGAACTGCTAGGTACTGCTCATATACATGTATAATGTTGTGTTCCGTAATACATAGGACGTCCACTATTTTATTATTTTCTGCTAATTCACTTAAACAGATGGTTAACAAGTCCGACTTGTTAAGTAGTCCTGCAATGTTTTGATGGAGAACAAGCAACTGATTTCTAAAAGAAAAAGCTGATTTTGTAGTTGATCATTACCAAGTTCCTCATTTGGTAGTTCTACTCTTTGTGAGTCCCTATTTGTCATGTATTTCTTAATTATTTCAATGTAATCTACGAGGTCTTGGAACACTGTACGAAGTCCAGCGTTGTTTAATTTTCCTGATGGCTTATGGAACATACTGTAGTCATATAATATCGCGTAATCTGTCATCGTTTAGTATTTCATTGGCAGTTGAATTTCGTGTTGCTCGGCGGCAGTTTAGTGAACCTTGTGTGAGAGAAATAGTGAGTTTTACTGGATTTATCGATAGTAAGGGGTGTTTATTATTGCAAAAACTGTTTATTATGCTCATTATAAGTACTTTTGGATAATAAAATACATAGTCAATACATAGTATTAAATAAAATCTGTTGCATAGAACAAAAACGAGAGAGTGAGTGAAAAAGAAGATTCTGCGTCTAGTGTTTGAATGAATATCCGGTCATTGTCCGTCATTGTGCGTCTAGTCCGCTCAGTCATTCATTCACCGAAGGAAACTGTCAATGTCTGTCAGGCAAATGTCATTCGTCAAGTCAGTTTGTTTGTAAACAAACACTGTTTTGAGTTGACCTACGTACGACTGATGGTACTAGAAGGGATTTTAATTAAAAACAATCCGTGAACTCGGTAGGTACTTAACTACTTATTTGAATAATAAAATCTGAAAGTCTTACAATTGACAAAACGCAACGATAGCGCGTTCTAATCGACTAGTAGCGACATCTAGTTATGAAACGCTTAACTACTCGTGAACATTCCGCCTACGAAGGACATCATTGAAATGTCCTTGACCTTATCAAAATAATTCAATTTGAGTTTATTTACTAGTTACTATCTTATATTATTTTGAGTCGGTCAATGTACGACGACCACGACCCCGTTTTTACGTCGAACTCCTTTATTTTCCCGATAGACATTTTAATACAGGTATGTTATTTATAATATTGCACACACTAAATCCGATTTAACTCGTTCACCAGTGTGATATATGGATCAGGATATAAATAATACGACAATTGGGTGTGTCACAAGTGCTCGCTCTATTCAGACTAAAAAACTAGAACTACCCGCCATCATATTCTATCCTACCTACCTACATTATAACTCTACATACACTACACGATGTTTCTAAGCAGATCACCTCACTATGAAGCTAAAACAGACAGATATCAAAAATATTATCTATTAAATTGGCCCTACTATAGTAACTATATTTGTTACTTATATTAAACTCTACTTATAGCATGTTCGCTGTAAAGGGGCGTTATAGATTGTTAATTACTGATTGGTTTTTAGGGGTTGTAGGGGTTTTTAGGGGTTGTCAAGGAGTTGGGTTAGGTTGGGTTAGCCAATGTTATCAAGGAGGAACTAAAAATGCCACACTGATTTCACTGATGGGGGACGAGGCCTACGAGCTGCTAATAAACCTAGCAAGTCCAAAGAAACCAGCGGAGTTGACCTTCAGCGCGGCAAAGGACATGTTGAGTAATCACCTACAACCTAGCCCGTCATTACTTGCGGAACGCTATAGGTTTCGCCAGCGGAGGCAGCGAGGAGACGAAAACGCGGGAGATTACATCGCGGAGTTGAAAAAGTTGGCTCGGCATTGCAAATTCAAGGACAATTTGGAAGAAAACCTACGTTCTACGATCCATTCGTGTGCGGTTTAAGAAGTGACGTCATCAGGCAACGGTTGTTTGCGGAGGATGACAGTTTAACGTACGCAAAGGCGTTTAAATTGGCGATCTCACTGGAGGCCGCGGAACGGGATGCGGCTGCAGTAGAGGTAAAGAGCCAGGCAGCCGCGGGAAGTGTCAAGTGAAAAGCGCCTAGACAAAAAAGTTGACAAAAAGGTCAATGACCTCATGGCGACCGTCGAACGACTACAGTGCAATCTTAGCGATAAAGAGCAGGAATTGCTCGTGAACGAGATTGAGATTTCTGGAATTCCCGAGGCGTACGGCGAAAATCCCGTTCATACTGTCACTATCATCGGAAACAAGCTCGGAGTCAAAATCACGGAAAGTGACGTGGTCAGTGCAGTGCGGGTCGGTGCCCGCCGCGAACCCGCACCTTCCAGCACCCGCGCCATCTCCCGACCCACCCCGCACTTCACCCCGCACTTCACCCCGCACGCGCCCTCGACCGCCACCACCGCCTCTGAGGCCGAGACCGCGTCTACCGGCACTGGCGACGTCAACGGGCCGCGCCTGCTAGTAGTGCGTGTGCTACGCCGCGCCCAACGCGACGAATTGTTGCTCGCCGCTCGCGTGCGTCGTGGCGCCGATACTTCAGGATTGGACCTTCCAGGGCCCACGCGCCGGTTCTACGTGAACGAACGTCTCACGCGCGCGAACCGCATACTTTTTCGACGAGTGCGGGAGGAGATTCGTCGGCTGAACTGGAGGTTTGCGTGGACGAGGGATGGCGTGATTCTTGTACGCCGCGAGCACGGGGAGGCTGCTAAGCGTATCCGTACGGAAGCCGATCTTCTAAAGGTTTTTGGTGCCGGAGTCTGTTAGTCAGCTGTATATGTTATCACAACTTTATTTCGTGCAGCTTTAAGGTATTATCAGGGTGGTTTTTAGCTTTTTTAAATATCTATTTTTTGTTTCGTTTTGTTCTGATCTCACGTACTATACCTACCTATATCTATAAGTTTATGACTCTGTGGTGCAAGATTAATATTATTTCATTTATTTATGCTACTTCATTTACTTATTATGTATGTATGGTAAATTTCTTGGAATTATTATTTTTAAGGCTTGATTTAGGTACTAAAAGGTGGTACAGATGTTGTAGAGAAGTTTTTCATACAAAATCACGCGATCGCTTTATAGGTGGAGGTTGCTTTGACATTTTAAAACGCTTGCGAGTGACGATGTTGATGCTTTTTAATCCATCTGATGAACGACACGTTGCGTGTCTCAGACTATTTTTGATGAACTGCAAGTATATTCAAATCCTTTATTCCTTTGTTATACAATTTATCAAGAGTAAATCACTATCATTCGGGTTACTTAATAAAGGGTCTTTGGGCACGAAGCATGATGAGTTTACTGTAGCAATGCATCGGTATCCGGTTGACATAATGGCGATCAACGAGACGTGGTTGCGAAATGGAGAAGAAGCGCGCGCACCCACACTGGCTGGCTATCAGCTGCGACACGCACCGTGTCAGTACGGTGGTGCCGTCGGTGGCCGTCAGCGCGGCGGCGGCGTTGGCTTTTACATAAAGCACGGCGTGAGCGCGCGTCTTCTCGCTTACCCCGAGACTCCGGCCGTCGACCAGATGTGGCTTCGTGTTACGGCTAACGGACTTAAGTTAGCTATAGGAACCGCTTACCGTCCACCATGGCAAAATTTTGAAATTTTTCTAGATGCGTTAACAGACACTATTACCTCGCTTTCTAACTTTGATCACATCTTTCTAACAGGCGATTTTAACGTTAATATGTTAGAGTCCGATTCAGATTCCAAAAAGCTCTTAGACTTTTTAAACTGCTTTAAACTCGAGCAATATGTAACGGTCCCTACCCACTTTACTGACCACAGCGCTAAGCTGATTGATTTAATATGCTCCAATTTGCAGGTTGTCGATGTGGTGGTAGATTATATCCCTGATCTAAGTAGACACTCCTTCATATCGTGCAGGCTAAGTGTAAAAAAACAAAAACCTTCACCCCAGTGGATAGTCTATCGTCCGCTAAAAGATATAAATTTTGAATCTTTTTACCATAATCTTGAAAGCATTGATTGGAACAGTCTTGTTGATAATGATGTTGAAAAAATGGTGGAACATTTAGGTAATAATGTATTAAATCTTTTTGATATACATGCGCCGATTAGGAAAACTATAATAAGAAATAAATCTCACCCTTGGATTACATACAATGTTAGGGAGATGATGAAGACACGCGATAAAGCCCATACCCGTAGTCGTTTAACTAATAATGATGCTCATAAAAAATACTATAAAGACTTGAAAAGTATTGTAAATGTAGCTCTCCATACTGAAAAGAAGTCCTATTTCAACTGTAATGTTAATCAAAACATTAAAAACCCTCGTATTTTATGGAATAACATTAAACAAAACGTGGCAAATTTTAAAAACAAATCTTTGGACCTTCCTACGCATCTCCAAGATCCTAATATAATAAATAACCATTTTCTATCACTGCCCGGTAACAATAATGTAAATATGGCGGATATAAAGTACTTTGAAACCCATACACATGGACCTTCAGTCTTTAGTCTATATCCCGTCAATGAGTGTGATGTGGGTGAAATAATTAAATCTTTTTCCACTAATGCCACAGGTATTGATGGTATATCTATGGATATGATCATACTCACACTTCCGCAAACACTTCATTTGATAACTACAATAGTTAACACATCAATAAAATCACAAAAATTTCCTTCCGTATGGAAAACGGCCATAGTCAAACCGTTACCCAAAACTAACCATCCAACCAATTTGAAAGAACTGCGTCCAATAAGTATTTTAACGTTCTTATCCAAAATTATCGAAAAAGCTATATGTATTCAGCTTACTAGTTATCTGACAGCTAATAATATATTACCTAAAAAACAATCAGGATTTAGAAAAGGTACAGCAACAGCCTTATTAGATGTTGTTGACGATGTTCTGGCGGCTCAAGATATAGGGGAAGGAACTATTTTAACACTATTCGACTTTACACGTGCTTTCGATACAATTAATACTTCTCTCCTATTATCTAAGCTCAGATATTATGGATGTGACGAAGCTACAGTTGAATGGTTTGCGAGCTATCTCAGCGGGCGTTCTCAGCTAGTTGAAGTCCGAAAACCAGATGGCTCAATCTCTCTATTTACTACAATGCCTGTGACTCGAGGAGTCCCTCAGGGTTCCATTCTAGGACCATTACTCTTTGCTCTTTACTGCTCAGATATAATTCACAAAATTCAAAAATGCAAATACCATATTTACGCCGATGATCTACAACTCTATATATCTTTTAGGCCTAGTAATTTGAATGCAGCTATAACTGCTCTAAATCAGGATATAAGTAGACTGGTTAGTTGGTGCGAGTCACATAGTTTGGTTTTGAACCCTGCAAAGACGAAGTTTCTCGTTCTTGGGTCGAATAACCAAATTAATGAAATACTTTCAAGCGATCCTAAAGTTGTTGCCAATGGAGTGTTAATAGAACGGGTTACAGAAATTCGTAACTTAGGCCTATTAATGGACAGTTCATTGCACTTTGAAAAGTACGTTCTTCAAACAGTTCGTAACTGCTTTTACAGATTATCTGTTATGTATCGTGTACGCGAATACCTTGATACCGACTTGCGAATCACACTTTGTGATTCGCTTATTCTATCCAAGTTAACGTACGTAGATAACGTTTTTGGTGGTTGTCTGCTAGTCCGTTCAAAGAAACTCATACAGCGGGTACAAAATGCGTGTGTCCGATTTTGTTTCCCTATACCGAAAAGAGCTCACATTTCTCCATACATCAATAGTAACGGTCTTTTAAACATGTCATCACGTCGTATACTTCACTTTGCAACTCTACTTTTTGGAATTATAAAAAGCCAGGTACCAATATATTTGTATGAAAAACTAAAATTCTCTACTTGTAATATTCGCTTAGCAATTCGTTTAATTTGTCAAAGCCATAAAACGACTGCATTTCGTGGAAGTTTCCGGTATGCTGCCACAAAATGCTGGAACAATATTCCTCCTCCCATCAGAAGTTCCATTACCATTTGGTCCTTCAAAAATTCATTTAAAAAATACCTGTTAAATGCACAAAAGTCTGCTCTTTAAGAAGTCGTTTTTGGTTTAAATTTATTTATATTATTTTTGTTAGTAATGGATTTATCACAATGTTTAACTGGTTTCTTAATTTTATATTATATTTGTATTCGTTAAATGCCTATTTAACAAACATGTAAATATTTTTATTAGTTTTAAAAGTTTTACCTGTTAACTTGCCAATTTTAGTTAGTGAATGTATGTTATGTTATGTTATGTGGTACACTCATGGCGTGTGGCAATAGCTGCTGCGCTACTCACGATGGCGCCACTGAAAACCAGCGATACAGCAGCCTTCACAGTTCTGTATCATATGCTGAGTGGTAGCCTTTTTTTCGTCACTGTACATAGACTAGTTTATATTACATTTGCACTGTATTTGATATGTGACGTTTAATAAATATTTTCTATTCTATTCTATTCTATTAAGAGCCAAACCCAGTTGATCTTCGAGAGCCAAGATTTCCTCCCTCAAGCTACGTATGTCAGCGGATAGGTCAACCTGCCCTATCTGCGGGGCTTCCTCTCTATTACGAATAGGAATCTTCAAGCGGTACGTAACGTTAGGATCACTGGTTTTTTTGGAGTTACCAACTGGTGTGAGGCTATTATCACCACCTCGCTTAGTCGCGCAACGGCATTCCGGGCAGACCCACGATCCAGGAGAGTCGGGCAATTTGTTCCCTCCGGTACAAAGGAGGTGATATAGCTTACTACACTTACCCTGTGCACATTTCAAGAACTCATCACAGGAGAGAATAGCAGTGCTGCAAGCGGCACAACTCATTTTAGCGATTTTGGTAAAAAGCGAGCAAATTCAAACTAGAGATTGCTATTTAAAATAAGTAGGTGCAGCTCCAAGCAGTAGCAGTAGTGGCAAGCGTGCCGGCGCAGCGTGCAGCCGGCAACAGGCGGTGGGGGGCGTAGCGATGATTCACGCACAGCAAGAACAAAGAACGCACTGACCACGGTCTATAATGCGGACGTTAGCAAATTATTTTAAAATGGATTTGCTAATGATCACTTTGTTTGTTAACCGATTTTTGTCAAAATAGCACCACTGTTCAGAGTTTTTCACTGGCTACACACCGTTACACTTTCACTGATAGAGTTGCACTTAAACAATATTTACATCAGAAATATTACGGAGCGCACAAACAAAGCTGTTGCTTCAGAGACGTTCGGACGACGAAAAAAAAAAGTTAGTTAAAGTTAGAGTTCGTCCACGGTATAAAAGCACCCTTCTAGCAAGAGCTTTTTAAGCTTATTTTTAAATATATTTGGGCTATCAATAGTTTTCAATTCAACAGGCAGAGAGTTGTATAATCTAACAGCTTGAAATTGACACCCATGTTTAACAACTTCTAACCTCGGACATTGAGGGTCCTCTAAATCTTTTCTTCTTGTTTCTAACCTTAGTGCTCTTTGTTCTGGCGATTCATATTTAGAGGGATGCCGTACAATATCCATGACAGTTACTAAGATGTAGAGGATAGGAAGAGTCAAAATGTTTAGCTCCTTAAAATACTTTTTACACGATTCCCATGGCGGAATCCGCACCATGGTGCGAATAGCTCGTTTTTGGAAGCTCTATTCATGTTATAGGCGTAACTGCGTCCCCAGAATTTAATGCTATACCTTAATATTGACTCAACCAAGGCGTAATATACAGCTTTGAGTTGTTTGAGATTTACCTCATCTCTCAGACTTCTTAAGGCATAGCAGGCAGAACTTACAGAGTTCTCTATAGACTCGAATTCTTTTTTCCAGTTTAGGAACTGATCATTATGGACTCCTAGAAATTTTACGCTAACAGTGAGTTTAATCTTAACTCCCCTGTTTATTATGTCAAAAGTTTCATGCCTGCGGGCGGTCGTTCTAAATAATATAGCATTCGTTTTATTAATATTTAATTTTAAATTATTTACATGAAACCATTCATTAAAGGCCACAAGCGCATTATTTATTTTGAGCTGAAGTTCTTGTAAACTATATGCTGGAACTATTGCATTTGTATCATCAGCATAAATAATTAATTTAATGTCAGGTATAGTATTAGAAATAAAAATGATTTATCTCAGTCATATAATCAGATAGAATTGGATGAATCAAAAAAGTACACTGTAATAAATAGCCACCGGGGCCTATTTAGGAATAATCGGCTAGTTTACGGATTATCTTCAAGCCCGGGCGTATTTCAACGAATCATGACCACTTTACTTAAGGATATACCTAATGTAGCGGTGTTTATCGATGACGTAATTATTGGAGGGCAATCAAAGTCGGAACATCTAAAAACGTTAGAAATGGTTTTCAAACGGCTGGAAGATAGTGAGCTTAGATTAAAGAAAGCTAAGTGTGTTTTCTTAGTGCAGGAGGTATCGTACTTAGGGTACATTCTGTCAAAGGACGGTATCAGAGCGGATCCCTTAAAGATAGAAGCGGTAGTGAACATTCCAAGGCCACAATACGTACCGGAACTAAGATCGTTTTTAGGTATGGCCAATTTTTTTGCTAAGTTTGTAAATAACTTTAGTCAGAGTTAATACCACTGTATAATTTATTAATGAAAGGAATCGAATGGAACTGGTCAGGGGCGTGCGAAAAGGTATTTGAAGATGTTAAGGAAGACTTAATATGTTCAAAAGTCCTGGCGCATTATGATCCAAATAAAGCTTTGGTAGTGACGTGCGACGCGAGCTCAGCGGGCCTGGGTGGTGTGCTGTCGCAGTGTAGCGGCCGCCGCGGCCCGGAGCGTTCGGTGGCGTTCGTGTCTCGCACACTCACGAATGCGGAAAAGAATTACTCTCAGATTCACCGGGACGCCTTAGCCATCATTTTTTGCATGAAGAAGTTTCATCAATATATTTTTTACAGGCGGTTTACTCTTCGAACAGATCACAAACCATTAGTGTAGATTTTTGGTACGAATATCGGTATTCCTACAATGACGGCAAGCAGAATGCAGAGATGGGCGATCATATTGTCTGCGTATACCTATGATATTGAATATGTGTAAACGGACAACAATAGTGCGGACGGGTTGTCTCGCTTACCGTTGCTCGATAAGAAACCGGTTTTGGACGCGCCAACCGAACATACTTATTTACATCACGCTCAAGAGGTCATGTTATTAGATTATTATGAAATTAAAAGTTGCACCGCTAGAGACCCGATCACGAGTAGGGTGACGAGGTACTAGAGTTTATACGGAACGGTTGGCCCGCGGAATGCAAGATCATAGGACTGCAGCCTTATTATAATAGGCGAAACGAGCTGTACGAAGAGGTATTGACAGTCGAGTATTTCCTGATTTAATGAAACATAGCAAGATCATACCTCTATTCAAATCAGGTAGTCATTCAGATCCTAGTAACTTTAGGCCTATATCAGTACTTCCTACATTTAGTAAAATATTGGAAAAACTTATACTAAACCAATTAAAACGGCATTTTAATACCAACAATTTACTAGACAGTAAACAATTCGGAATTACAAAGGGACGCTCATCAGCATCAGTTAACCGACACACTTGAAATGTATAAACTCTCTTGTATTAGTATTTCGTAGTTAAGGTAGTTATAAGATGGATCATTATAAAAAAGCGCTAGGACCAAGACGAGTTTCTTGCCAATTCTTCTCGAGCTTGAGTTAGGATGTTTAAGGAAATTAATATTATGACAGTGCCTTGTCAGTATATATACGAAAATTTAATGTATGTGCACAAAAATGTTCATTTATTAAAAAAAAATTGCGATAATCATAGTATTAACACTAGAAATAAAGATAAACTCGCTGTTCCCACTGTTAGGCTCGCTAAAGTTAATAAGTCTTTTATAGGGCAATATGTACGCTTCTATAACAAGGTCCCAAGCGACGTGTTAGATTTGTCGATTGGCAAATTTAAAAACGTAATTAAACATAAACTGTCTATTAAAGCATATTATAAAATATCTGATTATTTAGAAGACAAAAAAGCTTGGGATGAATCTGCTCCAACTCGACTCGGCATCCGTAACAAAATTGTCAAGGATCATACAAAAAAGTGTTAAGACCAGACAAGTTTCTTGCCGGATTCTTCTTGAACTGGGGTTAGGAGGAACCGGCACCTAGTTTCACTTGCATGTAAGAAGACGATTCAAAGTGGTCCTTGTGATTGTAATGAATAAAGTTATTTTGAATTTTGAATTTTGTTAGGTTGCGTCATGTGGGGTCATCGGTTGGTTATTCCTGACAAGTGTAGAGAGCGTGTGTTAAAAATGCTTCACGAACCCCACATGGGGGTCGTAAAATCTAAAGCTTTGGCTCGAAGCTACGTATGGTGAGCTGGCATTGACGAGGCCGTAGAAAGCATGTGCCGCGCTTGCACGACGTGCGCGTCGCAGACGGACGCACCGCCGCGGCAGGCGCCGCGCCCCTGGCCGTGTCCACGGTGCTCCTGGTCGAGACTTCACCTCGATTTCTTAGCTCCAATGCTGGGTAAGACGTACTTGGTGATAGTAGACGCTATGTCCAAGTGACTAGAAATTTTCTGCGTACCAAGTACGGCCGCGGCTAGCACAATTAAAAACTGCGTGAGTTATGGAGTAGGTGGAGAATACCGTCACAGATAACGGACCACCATTTACAAGTAATGAGTTTGCAGCCTTCCTTGCGGCAGATGGGGTAGAACATACGTTTTCGGCTCCATACCATCCAGCGTCCAACGGAGCTGCTGAGAACGCGGTAAAAACATTAAAACGGGTCATCAAAAAGGCCGACATTAAAAAAGAAAATATCATAAAAGCGTTACAAACATTTTTACTGTTTTATCGAAATACGGAACATCGGTCCACAGGCAAAACTCCTGCGATGTTAATGTTAGGTAGTCGTATGCGGACTCGGTTAGATGCGTTGAAGCCGGACTTGGAGTCCCGGATGAACCGGGTGCAACGGCGACAAACCGAGAACACGAGCGGGGCGGCGCGTGTTGTGGGCCCCGGGGACGAGGTGTGGTACCGTCAGTTTCTAAAGGGGAAAAAGTGGCTTCCTACCTGGAAAAGTAGGAAGTCAGGTAGGCCCTTCCAATTTCAAGGTATTAGGAGAAGGGTGTAATCAGGTTCATCGCCATATTGACCAGATAAAGCATAGGACCTGAAGCTCTTTGGTCTGCCCAGATCCGAGTGATTATTCTGTAGGTAGCGATGAGCGGATGACAATTAAACCTTGTTTCGATAATAGCGATGTTCCGCTGCAAATAGCAGAAATGGCCACGTCGGAGTCTTCGGTGGATGAGTCAGATCAGCTTGTTGCGCTTCGCCCGGTCGAACCACAATCCAGTAAACCCCTACCAGATCAATCGTCAAACAGAGCATCACCACAGGCACGACATATTCGTAAATGTCGACATAATCATAAACCAAATTATAAACTGTAATTATTAGTATGGTGTAATGTACTTACATTACAATTAACTTCTATAAATAGTATTGTTAAGATAGTTATAGAATCTCACATGTTCAAAAATAAGTAGGTATAGTATATAGTATACATACAGGATAGTATGTATGTCATGTCAATTAAATGTCTAAATTAAGTGTAGAGGAGTGTAGAATTATAATGTAAGTAGGTAGGATTGAATATGGTGGCGGGTAGATCTAGTATTTTAGTCTGAATAGAGCGAGCACTTGTGACACACCCAATGGTCGTATTATTTATATCCTGATCCATATATCACACATCGATTAAATTAAATTATCGATCGATTTTCGATCGTAAATGATGGAAACAGAATAAAACAAGTACATAGTGTAACAAAAATATGCATTTATTCAGTTGAGCTATTTGAATAATAGCTAGTGTTGTCATCGTCATCACTGCTGTCCGCACTCTGATATGAGATATGATTAATTCATTTTGAACCATTGTCTATTCTCACAGCTCGTTTAAAATCATCTGAAATTATTTTCTTTGTTTTCTCGACGACTTTTCTCCAGTCTTCCGTAGTGACTTCTGCATACGCAGTTTGTAGCAGTGCCAACATTTTTGCAGTACTGAAGGGTGGATCAGTATTGTTACGCGCTGCATGACCCTTTATTTGTGCCCAAATAAGCTCGATAGCGTTTACTGGCAGTGATAGGGAGGTAATCGAATAACGTCGTGTCCATGCTCTAGGGCTAGTTCATCGATTATATAGCGAGGCTTGGGTGGCTTAGTTGCTATTATCAAATTCAACAACTCAACTTTTAATAAAGTTGGATTTGCTTCCACATCATTCCTTTTCAGCCACGAGACAATTTATAGTTTTTTTATTTGCTTGCGTTGGTGGCTTATCAACTTGAACAGAATGATACGGAGCGTTGTCCATGACAATTATCGATGGGTTTTCTAGGCTAACTAGCAGATATTCAAACCACTCTTTAAAAATCTTCAAGTTCATTTCCTCATGGTAATCACTCGTAGTTTTAGACGCGAATGCGAGGAAGCTGTCTGGAATAAATCCTTGAGAAGCTGAGCCCGCGTGACATATAATAAGGTGAGCGCCTTTTCCCTAAGGAACTTTTGAGACGGAGGCCACTGCGTCATCGGTCCATGTCTGTCACGGTATGGTTTGCATTTGTCGTTTATACGCGCGGTTCGGTCTGCCGAAAAGAATAGTGACCGATAACGGACCACCTTTTTCACCGAGTTCGGTACGAATTTGCAGCGAAATGGTATCAAGCACTCTGCCGTCAGGCCATACCACCCGGCCAGTAACGGCGAAGCAGAGAACGCGATGAGGACAATCAAGACGGTTAAAAAAAGCGTGTCTCGAAAACGATGGAGAACGAAATGGAGCGTACGAGCCCAGTCTCATACAAGGTAAAAACGACAGATGGACGAATTCAAAAGCGCCACGTAGACCAGTTGCTCCCATATAAGAGCGGTGAGTCACGGTCATCGTTGTCGAATCCGGCGAGTAACTATGAGCTCGGTGATGCGGAGGGTATAGATTCACGCGTGGACAAAGGGTCGAAGAGAGACTTGCGTGCGATAGTACTTAGTCTGGTTAGTCCGCGGATGTCGACACCGCTGTCGACGCCTCCGGACAGTCCTGTTAGTCCGCGGATGTCACCGCCATCACTGGCCGCAGCTCCAACAAGCGAAACAAGAACTCGCCGGAGGGCTGCTATAAAGTACGTTGAAAAATTAAGAAAACAAATAAACATTTAAAACTATCATGGTTTTGCACATAATTTTCACTCAAAACAGGATACTTACCATGATATATGAGTTTTTCTGCTTCTCGATATTTCGGCACAGTTGCATGCGCCATGATCACGAGATAAACTGAAGTCTTTGCGGGTGGATGTTATTGGCAGACAAAACGGTCTACCCTCTTTCTCACACTTTTACTGCGAACATTACCCCTACTACCGGTTTCACTGTCACTAACAACTCGATCACGATTACGACACACAACCCTCACGGTATCTGGACGCATAACTGGTACCTCACTTTTACGATTTCCACACATCCTCACCACAGGGTTCCAGGCTCCAGACAATTGAAAACCGTCTTCTCGATTGAAATTCCTGTGTTAGGTAATCTCTATTGCCTCATGTACCAATCTTGGGATGTAATGTTTTTCAGTTGAGATTACCTGTGGATTATGTAACTCGATCCAGTGGTTTGAGCCAGATTCTAGTAGATGTGTAGCTATGGCCGACTTTTGTGTGTCCATATTTTTGACCGCCCGGATGTGTTCTGTCACTCGACAAGCTATGGTACGTTTTGTTTGGCCGATGTAAGAGCTCCCATAGCTGCAGTCAATCTTGTAAACTCCTGGTGTTTGAAGAGGAATCTTATCTTTAGGTGAACACAGGTAGTGTGAGATCTTCTTTAAAGGAGTAAAAATTGATTTTATGGACAATTTTTGCAGGGCTTTCGCAATTTTGTCCGTCACTCCTTTGATGTACGGTAGAAAAGCAGGTTTTCGTTCTACTATACATCTGTGGGGTTTAGGCCTTTGTCTAACTGGAAAAGATCGAAGCTTATATCCATTTTTACGTAGGACATGCTGAACATGAGCTAGCTCACTCTTTATGGAGTACTCATCACATAGGTCAAAAGCACAGTTCGTGAGAGACATTACAACCGAGTTAAGCTGCCGAGGGTGATGGTGTGAATCAGCATGGAGATATCGATCCGTATGGGTCGGCTTCCTATAAACCGAATAGCCTAAATTACCATCATCACGAATCTGTACCATCACGTCCAGGAAAGCCAAGCTTCGATCACTTTCCATTTCATACGTAAACCGCATCTTGGTATGTACGCCATTTAGGTATGCCAAAAGGAGTTCAATCTCATGTTTATTGCCTCTTACAATACAGAAAACATCATCAACGTACCTTTTCCACAACTTCATTCGCAAGGGGGCAGAGCATACAGCCAGGTTCTCAAAATACTCCATCCATATATTGGCCACTACGAAAGCGACGGGACTTCCCATGGCAACACCATCAATTTGTAGGTAGTAATTTTCCCTATACAAGAAATAGTTTGTGGCCAGAATATGGTATAAAAGCTTGGCATATTCTGCTGGGATACCATTTCTCTGTATTCTAGTCTCTATCACCTTCATACAGTCGGCTATAGGGACGTTTGTAAAGAGGGATTCCACATCAAAACTAACCATCACCTCGCTCTCATCAACCGTTGTCTGCTGAAGAATCTGTATGAAGTGACGTGAGTCTTTCACGAAAGATGATGTCAGGCCTACAGAAGGTTGCAACACACCCGCTACATGCTTCGCCAACTCGGTAAGTAGGTGAGTCAATCTGACTAACGATGGGTCGCAGCGGAGCATTCTATTTATGCACTTTAGGTAGACCATACAGTTTAGGTGGCTGGATGATTTTAGGGCGCAACAGGTATTTTGTTAGTTCCTCTTCTATAGCGTATTGGCACTCCTTTATAATTTTCTGGGTACTACGATGTATTCTAGCCGTCGGGTTGTAATTCACCAGTTTGTATGTGTTAGTGTCTTTCAACAAGTTCAGGATTTTATCCTCGTATTCTGTGACGTTCATAACTACCGTAGCGTTCCCCTTATCAGCCTTAAGGACCAACAAGTTTGTATCTTGGCGGAACTCTTTTAACGCCATCAACTCATCCTTAGTAATGTTGGGTTCTGGAGGTTTAGTATGACGTAATATAAATGCAATGTCCTGTCTTAGACACTCCGCGTCACTTCCTGGTATCCTATTATAACGAATGACCTCCTCCACATTACCGATCACTTTCTCATAAGGGATGCGTTTCGGTGTAGGGGCAAAATTTAGACCCTTCTCTAACACTCAGAGAGCAGAATCATTCAAAACCTTGTCAGACAAATTAATAACCGTTCGAGTTTTTTGTGAGTTAATATCTGCATGTGTCTGGTAGGGGACAACTCGCTTTTGTGTTTTCAACATGGATTCTAACTTACGGTTTTGTTTATATGAACTTTGATCTCCAGAGCGCTGAGCTTGCATGTATGTAATACGGTCACAAGTATCAAAATCCGTAGGTGACAACACACTAAAGCACTTGAAATGTATTTTATATAATTCTACTTGTAATGTATGAAACCGGTGTCTATTTTCCGTATTGTTTTTCGCAGTAATTTGACACTCGCTTGTCGTAGAATATTTGCGGATCCCGGAATGTCATCACGAGATTTGATACGCACACACACTGGTATTAGGTCTGTATCCCGACACTTCACTAAAAATTCCAGCGATGCACGTAGACATTCACACTTTTTCCGCAAACGTTCTAGGTCTTTCACCATTTTAACTATATCCGGCCCGTACCGGTTAGCGATATAACTTTTAAAACTATCATGCTTTTGCACATAATTTTCACTCAAAACAGGATATTTACCATGATATATCAGTTTTTCTGCTTTTCTACCGTACATCAAAGGAGTGACGGACAAAATTGCGAAAGCCCTACAAAAATTGTCCATAAAAACAATTTTTACTCCTTTAAAGAAGATCTCACACTACCAGCGCTCACCTAAAGATAAGATTCCTCTTCAAACACCAGGAGTGTACAAGATTGACTGCAGCTGTGGGAGCTCTTACATCGGCCAAACAAAACGTACCACAGCTTGTCGAGTGACAGAACACATCCGGGCGGTCAAAAATATGGACACACAAAAGTCGATTATAGCTACACATCTACTAGAATCTGGCTCAAACCACTGGATCGAGTTACACAATCCACAGGTAATCTCAACTGAAAAACATTACATCCCAAGATTGGTACAAGAGGCAATAGAGATTACCAAACACAGGATTTTCTATCGAGAAGACGGTTTTCAATTGTCTGGAGCCTGGAACCCTGTGGTGAGGATGTGTGGAAATCGTAAAAGTGAGGTACCAGTTATGCGTCCAGATACCGTGAGTGTTGTGTGTCGTAATCGTGATCGAGTTGTTAGTGACAGTGAAACCGGTAGTAGGGGTAATGTTCGCAGTAAAACACTGAGAAAGAGGGTAGACCGTTTTGTCTGCCAATAACATCCACCCGCAAAGACTTCAGTTTATCTCGTGATCATGGCGCATGCAACTGTGCCGAAATATCGAGAAGCAGAAAAACTCATATATCATGGTAAATATCACGTTTTGAGTGAAAATTAAAAACAAATAAAACTAAAATACTGTAGGTACCTACCTACTCAGCTAGTTGTATGTAGATCTGCTATATTATATTAAAGCTCAAAGCTCAAGCTGCTATATTATATTAAATACGTAGATGGTGTATTGTATTAAACTTAAACTACTACATAATTGATACCAATTATGTAGTAGTTTAAGAGGGGACAGTGTTATGTATTAATAAGAATTACTTGTGGGTAGTTGACATATTGGCATTTGGTTTTTGTGACGGTGCTCGAGACTCTGGAACTTAGTCTCAGCGTTAAGCTGTTCACCCATCATCCTCAATGCTCTACGCTCGATCGAGTCCAAGGCAGCCAGCTGGTGTTTGGCTGAACTATCCCATAGATGACAGCAATACTCCATACCCGACCGGACTTGAGCTTTGTATAAAGTGGAAAGCTGGTGTGAAGTATCGCCTCACCTTGTTGAGGATGCCAAGCTTCATGGCAGCAGCTTTGGCCTTGGACTCGATATAGGAGCCAAACTGTGTGTACTGTGTACTGTGTCGCAAGTACCAGCGCCCTCCTCCATACCGAAGATAACCGGGTTCCAATTTTACAGGACGTTTAACACTAAGATTAAACTAATATAAAGCTACTTATTACCTACCTTACTTATTACCTTACCTTATTATTAAGTAGGATACAAAAAATGAGTTTTCAAGAGTTGCGGAGTGTGTGTGTGAGTGTGTGTGTGTTGGATGTTGTGTAGTGCTGTGCGTTGGTAAATTTTAGTAATATATTACAGTACAGTACATTATTATTCAGAAAACTGTAAGAGGGATTCAGTTTCTTCATATGATAAAGACAAGACGACGGCCCCACCGAATAAACGGGTAAAGGCTTTTGCCGTAAATAGTTTTTTTGGATTTTTTGATTTTTACGCTTAAAATACACCTTCTAATTTAATTTCAGAAACATTTATCAATTATATTTATATTTACGTTACTGTGAATGTTAATTCTAC
The DNA here is from genome assembly GCA_948098915.1 of Lampropteryx suffumata. Taxonomy (NCBI): domain Eukaryota; kingdom Metazoa; phylum Arthropoda; class Insecta; order Lepidoptera; family Geometridae; genus Lampropteryx; species Lampropteryx suffumata. The sequence continues at coordinate 21,262,595 of OX402546.1, forward strand.
GGAAAATAAAAACACCAATCTCGCACGAATATTGCAAGTATGTATTTTGCGCACCGTCTACTCTCACTCGTTTATTGCAAACTAACTTGTAATATTATTCGTGGGAATTTGGAAACAAAATAATAATCGTAAAAGTGTTTACTGAATTTTGGAGTTTGCCTATAGTAGGTAACTTTCTGTATAATTTTATTCTTTTGTACTTTTTGATCTTCATTTTCCTAAAGAATTATACCAAACTTTACCAATTAACAATTCTAAAATGTTTTATAACAATGTGTTACTTTTATTGCATACATTTTCTCGTTGTTTCTTTTAGTAAAGGCATGTTATTGTCTATCAAAATTATGATATACTCCGTAAAAGATGGATGGATAATAGATAAATGCGAGGGGGGGGGATCATCATCATCATCATATCAGCCTTTAAAGTCAACTGCTGAACATAGGCCTCCCCAATAGATTTCCAGAAAGAACAATTTTGAGCCCTTTCCATCCACCGACTTCCTGCGATCTTTACAATGTCGTCCTACGCTTCGTTTTCCTGTCCTTGGTCGCCATTCGAGAACTTTTATTCCCCATCGGTTATCAGTTCTGCAAGCTATATGGCCTGCCCATTGCCACTTAAACTTGCAAATTGTGAGTGCTATGTCGGTGACTTTGGTTCTTCTACGGATTTCCTCGTTGCGGATTTTATCACGTAGTGAAACACCCAACATAGCTCTCTGCATAGCATGTTGCGCGACTCTGAGCATGTGTATGAGGCCAATAGTTAGCGACCAAGTCTCTTAAGTCATCACTGGCAACACGCACTGATTATAGACTTTCGTCTTGAGGCTCTGCGGTATCTGTGACGAGAAGATGTGCAGTAATTTCCCAAACGCTGCCAATCCGAGTTGGATTCGTCGGCTGACCTCTTTGTCGAAGTTGGACTTGCCTAGTTGAATCGTCTGACCCAAATAGACATAATGGTCTACAACTTCGATTATATCGCTCCCAACATGTACCGGTACGGGTGCAACATGAGCATTTCACATGATTTTTGTCTTGCTCATGTTCATTTTAAGACCTACCGCCATATCGCCTCCTGTTGGGAGGCGATATAAAGGTCGTTGAGCATTGTGTCAAGGTCTTCCAGCAATTCTGTCATGAGGACTATATCGTTGGCAAATCGAAGGTGAGTGATGCGTTCGCCATTGATGTTGATACAATGTCTATGCCAGTACAAGTGCTTGAAAACATCCTCAAATGCAGAAGGGAACAGTTTCAGAGAAATAACATCTCCCTCTCTCACCCCTTTATGCAATGGGATGGGATTCGTGCTCTGGTCCTGGAGGATGGAGGTCCTAGCGGGAGGGATGCATTAGGTCATTACATCACACAATGTCAGAAGCGGTAAAACATGCAGCTTACTTTTCTTGGGCTGAAGTTCGCAACAGCAAAGCCACGGATACACGAACAAAGAAGAAAACCTTTAATCAAGACGCCAAGCCCTTCAAGAAGGTGTAACGCCAAGCTTGCGACACCATTCAGCTGGCAGTAAAGCATTCTCGTCCTTGGCCAAGTCGGTGGAAGCGAACTTCAGCCGCCCTTCTTTGCTGAAGCTTCACGTCTAGACACCTCTAACTAAAGGTCTTGACAAGCTAGTGGTCCGGATGGCATTTTGTCTGTAGTGTTGAAAACTTGTGCCCCTGAGTTGTATCCCATACTCACAAGACTTTTTCGCCTATCTTTGAAAACTGGAATAGTCCTAAAATCCTGGGAGCTTGCTAATATGTAACCTGTGCCCAAGAAAGGCAGTCGCGCTGACCCATCAAATTACCGCCCAATTTCGGTCACCTCCCTATTAGGTGTCCTGAATACGAACGTCCTTACATACCTTGAAGACGACCTCCTCAGTGATCGACAATACGGTTTTCGACGAAAGCGGTCGACTGGGGATCTTCTTGCGTATGTCACGTACATTTGGAGTGTCACGTACATTTGAGTGTGTTTGTTGTGTGTGAGTGTGTGGAGTGTGTGTATTTATGTAGTATGACCTAGAAGCAACAACTTTTTTTCTAGTGAAACGAATCACATGACATTTTTGTGTATTCAGGCTCATGCCGTTCAGATCACACCAAGAGACCAAACTGTCGAGATCCTTTTGAAGAAGTAGAACATCTTCGGCAGAATTAACCCTTCGAAAGATTTTTAAATCATCAGCGAACATATAAAACTTCGAATTTTTGAAACAACTACCAATATCATTTATGAAAACGTTAAAAAACAGTGGGCCAAGATGTGACCCTTGGGGGACACCTGAGAGGGTGTCGAAAGGTTTAGAAGAATAACCTCCCGCTACAACTTCCGATTTTCTATCAGCCAAATAAGATCTACACCAGTTGAGAAAAATGCCGGCTACACCAAACGACGAAAGCTTCATGATCAGCATATCATGGTTAACTTTATCGAAGGCTTTGCTGAAATCAGTGTAAATTGCGTCCAATGAGTATCCATGATCAACATCTACCACAAGGTCATTGACAAAGGACATTAAGTTAGTTGCTGTAGACCTAGCCTTTATGAATCCATGCTGTTCAAGAGACATAGTTTGCTTGAGGTGCCACGTTAAAATTGGACATATAAGCATTTCGAAAACTTTAGCAAAAATAGGTATCAGAGATATAGGTCGATAGTTTTTGACCTTGCTAGAATCACCGCTCTTGAACAGTGGCAGTATAAGTGACTTCTTCCAAATAGCAGGAAAAACACCAGAACTCAAGGATTTATTGAAAATAATGCGTAGCGGCAAAGCCAATGCGCTAGCACATTTAACAATAAAAATAGATGGTATACCATCAGAACCTGCTCCCTTCCGAGAGTCAAGACTTTTTAACACCCTAAAAACATGATCCTTGGTTACTGATATGTCTGACAAAAAGTTAGTTGTGTATGCACAAGACTCGCGTTGCCCACTATGTACAGGTTGATAGCCCGTGGTGTACACTGAAGAAAATTGTTCCGCAAACAGGTCACAGATTTCGGTGCCACTATTTGCAATACGTTCATCAGAAGACATATGGGAAGGAAAAGTAGTGCTACCCCCCTTTTTATGCTTAATAAAAGTCCAAATTAATTTAGGGTTGGACATCAAAGATGATTCCAAATGCTCCAAGTAACCAGTATAATTAAGCTCATGAAGTTTGGCACAGCGGTTTCTTAGAAGTTCGAAGGTAATTGCGTCACGCGGGTTCCCATATGTACGGTATTTTATTCTATATTTATGTTTTTCTTTAAGCGATCTAACTAATGCAGTAGAAAACCACACCGGACATTTACAATTTGTTTTGGGTTTTGATTTGGGTACATGCAAAGCTATTGTTGACCTGAGATGATGGTAAAAAACTTTAACCATATCATCTGCACTCCTGCAAGCTGTTAATTCATCCTCCCAATGGACATTGTGTAGATCAATTATGATTTTGTCAAAGTCCTCCTTGTAGAAGTGATATTTAGAGTCGCATTTCGGTGTTAGGTTATCAGCACATTCAATAGGGATATCAAAGGAGGATGTAATGAGTCAATTACACTAAGTGGGTTTGTGCAGACTTCAAACCGGGCCAAAGACAGAGAACTAAGTATTAGGTCAAGGGTCTTATTCTTAACATTCAAGCTCGAATTATATTGACAAAGGCTATTAAGAGACATGAAGTCAAGTAACATGTTATGCAGTTGACTACCTGACCTGTGCGCTGTGAGTTTAAGCGATTGCGTTTTGATCCAGGTCATACCACTCAAATTGAAGTCCCCTAAGATGATTGTGTCACCATTGTGATTATCTAGACTGCGATTAGAATTTTCAAGAAATCTTTCCAAAATTAAGAGCTTAATAGGCGGGGGTAAGTAAACACAACAGATATATACAAATGCGGGTGTAGTACTCGCGTCACGAACCTCCAATTTAACCCAAAGGTCCTCGCAGTCTGATTCCAGTTCAAATAGACGTTGGGACTTGTATCGCTTAGAAATTGCAATCAACACACCACCTCCCTCCCTATCACAATGAAAACCACGACGCTCACGATCACGCCTGTACAAAACATACCGGTCATCAAAAATTTCGTTATCCAGGATACTGCCATTTAACCATGTCTCTGAAAAAGCTATTACATCATAATCGCAACACACAATGTTCTTAAAAAGATTTACAGTTTTTGTCCTTAGACCTCTGACATTCTGATAATAACAATTTAGATTAGTAGACACGCCCTTTAGTAGTGTTATGGCAAATATGAAAAATTCGTCATTCCTATATTTTTGACATGAACAAAGTTAGACACTTCATTTTTGCGCATGATGATTCGCCCATCGCGCACCCAAACAAATTTGTACTTTAACTCCCTCGCTTTGCTGCGGCCGCGGCATGGAGAGTTTTGTTCTCTGCAGAGAGGTGCTCAACGACGTAGATGGCCCTCTTCTTGTCAGCTCCAATTCCCAGGTGGCTTGTATTTAGTTTGTCGTCTTGGTTGTACTTGTTAAATTTGCTAGTGGCTGCGAGAAACTCGTCGCGCAACCGGGGACTGCTAAACTTTACAAGAATAGAGCGAGGGCGGGGGCTAGCGCTGTTCATTTTAGCCAACCTGGCGCAGTAGTGGATGTTAGCCTCGCTGATAGGGCATTTAATTGTTTTACCCAGCTGCTGAATGGTATTGACAAGGTTTTCTTGTTTATGTTCAGGAACGCATTGAATTTCAACATTGGAAGACCGTGACTGCTGGTCTAACTGCGCCAGTCGAGACGATAGAGTCTGACAAGTCTCACGTAGGGCTTTATTTTCTTCCTTCATGCTGTCTAAGGCTACAGACTGATCCACTTGTATCGCTTGGATTTTCTGCAATTCGTCACTGAAGTGGGTCATTGAGGCTTCAAGAGACGTAACAACATTCCGAATTTCAGTGAGTTGTGGAATGAATTGAAGCTTAAAAGCATTTTGAAGTTCAACGACTGATGCCGGTGTTGAGTTAATATCACATATTTTTGATATCTGGGAGGAATCACGCGATGCCTTAGGTATTTTTTGTGATCTGTCGAAAGCTTTTGATTGCGTTCACCATGAAACTCTAATCAGCAAACTACACCACTATGGTGTTAAGGGAGTTTCACTTAAGCTTCTCACATCCTACTTAACTGACCGAACACAACGAGTAGATGTAAATGGAAAGCGTTCTCCGGGGTCAATGGTAAAAATGGGTGTACCACAAGGATCAATACTCGGGCCATTCTTGTTTTTAATTTATATAAATGATCTACCTAAACTTGTAAAGGATGATCACGAGATTGTACTGTTTGCTGATGACACGTCGCTTTTATTTAAATTAAAGCGACGACTTACTAATCTTGACGATGTAAACAATGCAATCTCTAAAGTTGTAACATGGTTTAATGTAAACAACTTATTACTTAACGAGAAAAAAACGAAATGCATTCGTTTTATACTGCCCAACGTTAAACAGGTGAAAGCTAATGTAAAAATTAATAACGAAAATATAGATCTCGTCGACACCACAGTGTTCCTAGGCATTACTTTAGATAATAAGCTGCAATGGGGCCCGCACATAGATAAATTGTCGAAGAGACTCAGCTCTGCCGCATACGCTGTCAAAAAGATCCGTCATTTTACCGACGTAGATACCGCTAGACTCGTTTACTTCAGCTACTTTCATAGCATTATGTCTTATGGCATTTTGTTGTGGGGGAGTGCTGCTGATATTAACACCATATTTGTGTTGCAGAAGAGGGCTGTTCGTGCAATTTATAACATGGGCCCCAGAGAATCACTTAGAGATAAGTTTAAAGAAATTAATATTATGACAGTGCCTTGTCAGTATATATACGAAAATTTAATGTATGTGCACAAAAATGTTCATTTATTCAAAAAAAATTGCGATAATCATAGTATTAACACTAGAAATAAAGATAAACTCGCTGTTCCCACTGTTAGGCTCGCTAAAGTTAATAAGTCTTTTATAGGGCAATGTGTACGCTTCTATAACAAGGTCCCAAGCGACGTGTTAGATTTGTCGATTGGCAAATTTAAAAACGTAATTAAACATAAACTGTCTATTAAAGCATATTATAAAATATCTGATTATTTAGAAGACAAAAAAGCTTGGGATGAATCTGCTCCAACTCGACTCGGCATCCGTAACAAAATTGTCAAGGATCATACAAAAAAGTGTTAAGACCAGACAAGTTTCTTGCCGGATTCTTCTTGAACTGGGGTTAGGAGGAACCGGCACCTAGATTCACTAGCATGTAAGAAGACGATTCAAAGTGGTCCTTGTGATTGTAATGAATAAAGTTATTTTGAATTTTGAATTTTGAATTTTGCCAGTTCAGTTCTGCTCATGGCTTGCTGCCTTCTTGAGGGATAGATCCATTCTGAAGTTATTGACGGCTGCTCGTCTGATAGATTGGAGATTAATTCCGGAGAACCTCAAAGGTCAGTGCTCTGCGGCCACACTGTTTTTACTGCACATAAACGATCTGCTTATGCTCGGAATCATTGGGTATGCAGACGACAGAACAGTTGTGGAGAGATACTTTGCCGACGCACGAGCCAGTAAAACTGACATTCATAAAAACAGAAACGAGATGCTTATGAGTCTGGATTTAACTCTCCAGGTCATGTCCGATTGGGGCGATGCCAACCTAATTAAATTCAACGCATCTAAAACGCAAGTTTGTCTCTTTTCGGCGTTCCCCGTTTTCCGAAATGTACCGGTAACTGTAGAAGATCATCTCAAACTCTTGGGAGTTTCACTTATTTGGACTCTCAATTTTGGCTCCTATATCCTAAGCCAAGACTGCTGCCATGAAGCTTGGCATTTCCAACAAGGTGAGCCGATACTTCAGCTTTCAAGGACAGCTTTCAACTTTATATAAAGTTAAGTCCGGTCGGGTATGGAGTATTGCTGCCATCTATGGGATGGTTAAGCCAAACACCAGCTGGCTACTTTGGACTCGATCGAGCGTAGAGCATTGAGGGTGATAAGTGAGCAGCTAAACGCTAAGACTAAGTTCCAGAGTCTCGAGCACCGGCGTAGAGTTGCTTGCCTTTCGATCATTTATAGAATACATTTCGGAGAATGTGCCCAGGAATTGCATGATCTCATTCCACCATGTCCCTTTCACAACAGGACAAGCAGAGGTACCACTCAATACCATCCATACCTTGTCAGTCTACCACCCTTACAAACAAAGCGCTTTGCTTCCACATTTATATAGCGTACAGCCAAGGATTGGAATGCTTTGCCATCGTCTACAATCTGGGTTTCTTCAAGTCAAGAGTAAATAGGTATCTTCTAGACCTGCGTGCCCCGTCGTCGACAACATCGTCGCTTAACATTAGGCAAGTTCGTGGTCAATCTATGATAAAAAAAAAACATTGTTTTGGAGTGTCATCTTGTTTTCATTAAAATTTGTGCTAGGAACCAAATGACTTATATTAAACTTAATATTCTGTTTTATTTATTGCTATTACAGTAAAAAGCGACATAGTTAGATAGTTACTTTTATAATTAAGTACCTAATTGTTTTATCCCTCAAAATAATTTAGCCTGTAAGTTCTTCTAAAATATTTTAAATATTCAGTACTTTGTAGTTGAACAAACGCATTTTACAAAATATTGTAAAATAAAAAGCTAAATGAATAAAACAGTAATGCTATTTTGCACTTTTAAAATATAAAAACTATTACTGGAATACCCAAGTAACTATCTAATAACCACATTACCAAATCAAAATACCCGTAGTAAGCCAGGTCAATATTTTGTTACACTTTTTAGGAACTATGACATTTCCGACGAATAATAGTGTAAACATTGAAAACGAACCAACCTCGAAAAGTTTTGGCTAAAATAAAAATTTAAAAGGATTTCTTTTTTATATTTCAAATTCTATCCGTATATTGGTATTTTATATTTTATTAGAAAAAAGAAGATTTTTTTACCTTTAATTTAATAATACATTGTTTATAGGCATATATAATAATCACCGAGTAATATTTGTAATATTTTTTTTTACGTTTTTAATTGCTCCTGTAAAGTTACAGTTTTTACTATAGACGTTTATTCGATGGGGCCGTCGAAGAGCCATTCTAAACACTTTGCAATTTGCATTTAAAGTGCGGTAGCGGATAGATGTTTAATTTATGGTAATTTATATATCTATTCAACTCGCTAGAGCTGTTCGGTTCGGTTTCAACTTAAATAAAGCATAATTTGCACTAGCTAACCTTTTACACATTTGGTCTATATGGCTTTCATAACATAAAGTCGTCTAAAATACATCCCAAAAATCTGACCTATTTAATAATATCATTTTTTGTTTTTCTTTTACATGTGTAACTTAAAACAGAGCTTTTGTCACTGTTTAATATGATCCCATTTGATTCAAACCAATCTGTAACTTTTTTATAACCATATATTTTCGTTCTTCCATTACTTTTATGTTTCTGTTTTTTATTTCTACGTGAGTATCATCTGCGAATAAAGTGATCAATGCCCAATCTAGTTAAGTAGTTTTCTAAATCATTGACATAGATCAAAAATAGTAATGGCCCCAGTATGGAATCCTGCAGCACGCTTATGTTACTATGTTCCGCATCTGACCTAATATTATTAACGTTAACCACTTAAATTCTGTCACTAACATAAGATTTTAAAATACTTAGTTCGGTACCTTCAAACCCGTAAAAACTAAGTTTATGGATTAAAATATCGTATTGCAAACGTCAAATGCTTTAGAGAAGTCGCAGAAAATACTAGAGACCTTCAGCGACTCATCTATAGCCTCAAGTATAAAATACTTGTACGGCACACCTCTCGCAGTTTCGGTCCGTATAACCGCAAGGTTGGCAGGACTATGTGTAAGAGGCTAGGACTCTGTATGGTGGGAATTCTAGTCCTCTTATTATGTATGATAGTGGTAGTTGGTGTAAGGACGAAATGAGAAGTCCAAAGCTCACCGTAGATAGTTGTAATATGTACACGAAATGGTTGGCAGAGTAGATGAAATTGATACGAAAAAGACTAATAACTGAACTGTTATAAAAGGTTTTGTTAATCGTAAACTTGTGATGAGAAACGCGGTGATGGGTTGGCAGATGGTAGCATTGGTATTGATAAGGCAAAAATGCGGAACTGCTGTGTTCGGTGTAATCCAGAACACCATGGGTGGTTAGCCTGCTGTAGCTTCAACGTGAGTCCTAATAGGGCGCGAGTCACAGTTGTGCTCGCGATTCGTGGCGCGAGCTAAAGCTAAATTAAATATGCCTGGCCTACTCTAGATCCGTAATAATGAAAACTGCATGCAATCGTGAAATAAATGTAAGATGATAGATATACACGGTTAAATAATAAGGAGCGGGGTCAGTTGTCACAGTGGTGGTGGCGACTGGCACGCGCAGCGACAAGCGGGGCCCGACGACACCAGTCGCAGCGCGCCTAGTACTGTGGCTGCGTGCGACGCGCACTCGCCTAGCGCCGCGCACAGCGGCCGCGCCGCCTCGTGCGTGCCCTGCAACACACACACGCAACTAGCACTCACATTTACTGCCCCGCGCCGCCTCGTGCGCTCTCTGAGTAGGGTAGAATTGGGAGTTCTGGGACACCCAATTCGGAGAGCTGAGTTACATATTTTGATATAGAACCCTCAATAGGTTTTGCATCACGCGCAATATGCGATTCATTTTAATCGAGCCGCTACGTATTTTGATATAGAACTCTTAAAAGGTTCTGCATCATGCGCAATATGCAATTCATTTGAATCGAGCCCATCGAGTATCTTACTAGCTTTTTATGAATCCTATTTACACCCAATTGGGAAAGCTACATCACGTATTTTCTCAGGTCTCGCAGTTTTATGAATGCTACTTATTTTCTTAGTAATTAAGCTGCTTCATTCGGGTGGTCTAAAGGTATGCTTGGTTTATCTTCTGTCATTATTTGCTAAGACCTTTGAATATTGTTTTTCAAATATATGAATTCTCATTAGAAATCGAAAACTATCTATACTCCAAGTACTTGTTCGATCTTCTTCATGGCCCGGAACATAAAAGTAAGTAACTTCTTCGCTAAACCTAACTTTTTTTTTAAACGATGACATGACTTTACTTGACATGTGTGCTTATTGAAATTCCGATTGCTTATATGTTTCAATAACTTGATTTTTCAATAAATAGTCAGGTGTATAAGGATCTGCGTAGGTACTAAGAAAATAAAACTGACAAGTTTATTAAAAAAAAATATTGTATTATATTTAATTTATTATCTATACACCAATTTCTTAAACATAAAACATTTTTCAAAGCACACACAGCGGAATGGTAGATGCAAGAAAACACATTTTCGCGTGAATTATATTTAGAATCCAAATCATATAAACTCAGAGTTATCTTTTACAAAAATTTTTATCCATGTTACTTTTTCGAGACCCTTGCAAAACACTGTTTTGTCTTTTAGGAGCCCTTTTAAGAGAATTTTATGATTCGCGTAGGGTATATCGCCACTACTCCAGTATATCTTACGATTTCTTTCAATCCAGCGTACTTGTTTTTTTCTGTCTCAGTCAAGTCAGAAAATGGAAGTGGTGCTTTAATTAGAAAAACGTGTATTCGATTTTCACTAAAAATGGCTATTTCTTTTATAATAAATAAATTATCATCAGTTTTAAATCCTTGAACATCTACAATAGCACTCATGATAGTTTCCTGATGATATTACTCAGCGGCTTGTACTCCAAAAGACGATCGTTTATGATGAGACAGTATGCAGTTGTGTTATCAGGAAAATCGGTAAGGCTTTCAATTTCCAAACGGACGTTTACTGGTCTAGTTTTGAGATTATCATTTTGTTTCGAACAATCAATTATAAATAAAGGCGCTTTTTTTTTTAAACTTATAAAATTAAGCAACAGGTCCGCGGGGAGATTGTAAAAGGACTGACGGAATTTAGCATACGTTTCGTATATTAGAATATTTGTTTTCGCTGAACTTTAAATTTAAAGAGTCGTATGGATAGTATTGCGAATTCAAGAACAAAGTTACGTTAGTAAGGTTACAATGATCAAAAACTGAACAATCAGATATTTTGCTATTTTTTCTATTTGTCTGTAAACCGAAAATAACATATCTCGGTTTTTCTAACTGTGAAGATGTTTCCACTACCCAGGAATGTTTTGTGGTCTTAGGGATATTTATATAAGTCCCAATTTCGGAAAGCTATTTGTAAAGTTTTATCTTTTTCTAAACATTTAAGTAAAGATATTCTTAATTGATCCGAAACTTTTATATGCGGCATTCGCCATTGTATTTTATCTATTGTTACATCAATATCGTCCTTATCAGTCATCATAATACTATTAAGATTTGTATTACTTCTAGTCAAGACAAGTTCATGTTTACAATTCATAAAATTATTTTATTATAATCGTCTGCAAATCCTAATATTTTATTCAAAGGTATAACTGCACTGAAAAATCCGTCACTTTTATTGCCATTTAAATCCCAATTCCAAAGAGCCGCATATTTACTTTATCCTTCATTCATTGAAACGTAAAATTTTATCGTTGAGGTTATTCCCAAATTTTTTACCCGATCTATTTCAATACCGTTCATTTCATATCTAATATCTTGAAACAGAAATAAAGTAGAATTATTTGTAAGTTGGACGGCTTTTTTTATCGTTTTACCAGCATCGTCTTTAGAAAATGCTGAGGCGCGTCCCTCGATGTAAATAAAACTGCCGGATGGCAAAATGTATACATCTTGTTGGTGAAAAGATATTCTTATTTCATCATTATTCTTAAAAGAATTTGTATAGAGGTTATAATTATGAATTTAATAACTCTCTATAGAGTTGTCGAATTGCGGTAAATCCGTTATATTAAGTAAACTCATATTTTAAACCCTAAGCTCCTTAAGAACTCTTTATTAATTTTAGAAATCTTTTTAGTAGTTTTGAGGCGTCTATATGCACTTGAAGCGCGAGGAGAATTAAGAGGTTTTCTTATTTGAATCCCAGTTTTGTTAAAAATAATCATTTTGATCGACGAAAATGAAGACGCAGTTGAATGTTTTCTTTCCTAAAGTCGATATAGTTTCCACCCTCATCAAGAATTTTAATTTCTATTACTGAGATATTTTTTGTATTCAAAGGAAGATAAATTAAATTTTTTGGTACTTCTATAAACCGGTGACCAGGAGGAACGAAGCAAAACTCATGAATTATGTGTGATGATTCTCCATTAATATATGATTCTTTTATAAGGTTGCATTCAATTCGTATAACTGACACCGCATGAATGGTCCGCAGGGGTCTCAGACTCATGCCATTTATTGGGCTCTAGTTTGCCTTTATTAAAACCTAATAAGCATCCAATACTATTATTGTCATCAAAATTAACTACTTCTGTGCAAAAATGAGAACATTTTAAAATGTTTGGTTTGATTTACACTTGACACTTTTTTAAATTATTTTCCAAGTAGTTGCATATGTCATAAAAATCATAAGCACCGCACGGTAAAATAAGTTTGTAGTTATTAAATGCCATGCAAAAATATATTGTTCTTAGCCGTAACGTTAGGTATGGAATTAAAGGCTGAAAAATATAGCAATCCGCATTCCCATTCATCATTTATATTTAAAGGAGGATACAATTGTGATTCTAGTATTGAATTATTACCAGTGATTGTGACAGTTGAAGACATTGTAAAGAAATGACAAATATTATTGATTCAATTATATTTATAACTTTACTATTTATCAACATTTATTTTTTTGCCAGTAATTAATTAGAAATTGTATGCAAAGGTGACCGCAGTTATAAGGATGATTACGCTGAATGTTATTGCAGTTATAAGTAAAATTAGATCCTAGATAATTGATAAACTCCTGCGGTGGTTACTTTACGTTACGAACTTTAAGTTTCCGTAACTATCGAAATACTCTATGTAATTTTTATTTTTGGCATAGGCTACCCAATGCGATCCAAGATTTTGCGAGCTATCTAAGTTTATAATACCGCACTCTTTTTTCCAAGGACGTCGAGGCAATTCATCTCTCATAAAACTCCTCTAAAGTGCGGCATATTGCCAGCATGCTTAATGATATCAAAATTTGTCAACGCTCGATTAGGTAACCTAGTTTTTAGTTTTTTTTATCTTGGGAAATATATACGCCTAAACCATTTAAATTATGCCTCTTTAGCTCAGCAAGTTTCTTTTTAGCTTCTTTGAATTCACTTATAGCTATAGCTATTCCAGCAGCACCACCTGCTATACATCCTGCAGCAGATAAGCCGGAAAAGATAGGTATAAGCGGCAAAACACCCCCTGTTTTTGGAATAGGTATCATTCGCGGAAGTTTTAAATTAAGATTAGAAGAAAAAATTTTCGCTGCAGCTGCTGCAATTTTAATAGCCATTATTTTACATTTAGGTTTGGCTTTTCGTATATATTTTTTTGTTTTATGTATAATTTTCATAAAATGTTTCTTTAAACCCGAATCGTAAGGATACTTAGCGCTCGTTTTCAAACCCGAGCCTGAACTGATCTTGGCTAACATAGCTTTGTTCACAAAATTTGCTGCAAGTTTTTCTCCAAACTTCACGTCCGAAGCTCTTGCCCGTTGTTTTGCCCCATTTTCATTAAAGCTATGTCTGCTATATGACGATCACTTAAATGGCTCGAATTATTATAAGCAATATCGTGCTGTTTGCAATACTCGTCTAGACGGTTGATTGGTCTGTCTTTACGATATAATCTAGACTTTAAATTTGTTTCAGGACCGCAGTAATTATAACCTGGTAAATGTAACTCAAATGGTTAACAATTAATAAAGCTATTGAGAAGACTGTCTTCTTTCATGCTCAACTTAGCAATGGCAAACTTTCAGAGTAAATCATTTTATATTTTATTTCTTCTACAGAAGTAGTTAGGTAGGAAACTATTAAGAATTTTAGACAATGTCTTTTTTATTTATCCAACTATTTTCTATCATTGGTAAGCCTAGCCACTTAACGAAAATTTTATGCCCTTTTCTTTTGAAAATTTTTTCAATCAGGTAAAGGTGAGGATTTTTTGTTTTTTGCAGCTCTTCTTGATATAATGCTCCGAGTATTGGTTGATGATTCGCATCTTTTATAAGGTAAGTAATTGGATTTGTGTCTTGAATTTTCCGTATTTGAAATATCTCTGCAGACCAGTTAGGTGTAAATCCTTTTTCAAAAACGCCTTTAAATTTACTAATTCGAACGAAATCTCCAGCTTTGAGTTTTTTTTTCATACATACAGATAATTTTGAATATCTATTCAAAACAATATGTTTAGTACTATAATCGACATGCGCTGGACATAAACCGATGTTTCTATGATGCGTATGATTATATCTATGGACGACTTCATCTAAAGTACCATCAACCCACTTTTAGTTTCCTTTTAAACTAAATTCTTTATATAACTTAGATTTTAACGTTCTTATTAATCTCTCAGCAATAGAAGCTTTTTTAGTAGTAAACGTAGAATAGTGATTTATATTGTAATTAATTGTCAGCTTTCGAACTTTTTCATTAAAGAATTCTTTGCCCAATTCTGTTTGTAAATTTATCGGAACACGTCCTCTTTTCAACAACTTTTGTAAGGCCTCAAAAACAAGCAGCTTCGTTTTACGTTTAAGGGGATAAGCCCAAGCATATTTCGAAAATGTATCGATTATTACAAAAATATATTTAAAGTCAGAATTATGTTTAGAAATATTTTGCATATCCATTAAATCGGCTTGCCATAAATCGTCAACATCTTTCATAACAACATGCCGTCGACGAAAATTAACTCTAGCGTATTTATGTATTTCATTTACCACATCTGCTTTGCTCATTTTTTTGGTTTAGTTGACCTAATGATGTCGTTACTAGGTTTCCTTATCTGGTTATTTTTTTCATTCACTTCTGCAATCAGTTTATGTACAGCTTTACAAATTTTCTGACAAGTGTCTATAGAATCATCAACATAACTCTTTGTAGCACAATCATTAGGTGAAATTGGTTTCCCTACATTTATAATAACTTTATTTTGTATATCAATATTTCCGTTATTGGAAAGCTTAACTATACAGTCATGTGACTTGTAATCATTATTTTTTTCTTTTAATAAAACATAGCTACCAAACTTATCAACATTCATGTTGAATGATGAAAGAATACTGAGTATTTATTTTAACAAGTCTAACCTTTTATAATGTTAGCTTCTTTCAACTCTTCTATAATTGAAATTATTTCATTATCATGATTATTATTTCCAAATAATAATCATGATAAAAATTTAAAAATTTAGTTTAAAAATAAATAAAAAAAAATCTATGTAAAAACAATCAACTTGCTTATGCCTACCCATACAACAATAATTTCGAATGTTAACCCGATTTTCGCATACAACATCATCGAATATGAAAATAGAATTTGGTAATACTTTATCGGGCGAAATAACTTCTTTGTTGTCTTTAAACATGTAAAAATTAACTCCACGTACTCTCTTGAAAATTTCACTCGAAAAACAATATTTGGGCTGAAATGCTGTTTTTGAATATAAATAAACATTTCGAAACCTAAGACCATTTTCATGAAGCAGCAAACTTATCATTACATTCGTTTTTCCACAGTTTGAAGGTCCGCATATTATTGAGCGTATAGTATTAGGCAGCAGACTGCTATGTCTTTTTTCTGAAGAACATGGTTCTATTTTTATATTATTTACTTCCAAAGACACGGGTTGTTTAGTTAATTCTTAATGAAGTACTTAAATAATTATGCATTCATGCATTCATGTACTTAAATAATTATGCTGTATTATAATATCTTAATGCAGTGTATCTATATCTTAATGCATGTGTAAGTTGATGCGGTTGCAAATCCTGCTAATGTAATGTAAGATGCGGCATAGAATATCCAATATCATTTCTACTGAAGCTCTTCTTGAGGAAGCTTGCGTAATAAATATTTTCTGAATTAAATTTTTGTCAGGCAAGTATATTTTTAACTGAACTAGTGAGCATTCTATTTAATAAGTCTATTGTTAATTGTGTTTCAAGTCAATATTTATTATTATTTTATTAATAATTTCAGGTCCAATGGCGGCTCAGTCTTTGCGCTAAACAAACTTGACGAAGAGATCACAAACCCATTTTACTATACTCCAAGATACTGATGGTAATTCTGAGGCGGAACATAAAAAACAGGACCTAAGTCTCGCAATTCGAAAAATTGAAGGGGAAGAGAATTTATCAACAAAGATCAGAAAGCCCAAGAAACACGTGAAAACCAATACTTACAAAAAGTTGCAAAAAACTCAAAAATCTTCAGTAATTCCAGAGTCGGCGCTTTTATCATATGTCAAGAAAAAAGTTATAGAGGTCACCGATTGATAAAAATTGATGTGTATGATATAAACTCTACCAGATATACAAATAAAAGTAATGCCATTAGTGATGAATCTAATAATAATAATATATTAAGTGTGCAATATGTTGTGATGAACGAATTTGATGAAATTAAGGATATGACTGAGAACCTAGTTGATTTTTTTTTAAAAAGTCTTAGTGTAAGTGAAACTATGTAGTGAGATAAACATAATTTAATGATCAGTTGAGCTATCTATAGATCGTTTTAAACGGTCCTTAGATAGCTCAACTGTTTCACGTGTATTTTATATTATTGTATAATTATTTTGTACATTTCTGTAATTATTTCTGTAAATAAATAGTGTATATTTAATGAATTGAAAGTTTAATTTCTGCTTATTTCTTTTAAACATTATCCTTCCTCGATTCCGTATGATAGGTACAGTCAGGCGCAGATATAATTTATCAACAATATCCAGTACTCATATTTATAGTTATTATAAAATGTTACATTTTAATTTGTTTTTTTAATTAATGATTAATTAATGAAGTTAATTATTAGATTTTATATTAAATATAATGAATGGTAGGGAAACTGGTCGTAGATTAGGTTTATAAGAATAGGCAGGAACTTAAAATTACAAAATAAAACAGCGGGATTCATTTATAGCTTCGTATAATATTAAAAACTTTATCAAAACCTTATAATAGGATCTGCTTAGTTATATACGCTTAAATATTATTAAAACTAATTTATAAATCGATTAATGTTGCAATACACAGGTTATTACTAAATATTACAACTTATAATAGTATCAGCTTAGTTATACGCTTAAATATTACTTAAATTAATTTATAAATCGATTACATAATGTTCAATACATAGGTTATTACAAAATATTACCCAGGAATAGGACCCCAGGGCATAGTATGTGCACTGTTATTTATAAACTGCCTTTTGTCATCGGTTTTGCTTAAAACTAGTTTATTCAATCGTTGTGTAAAGAGTTTATGATTTTTAGATTTAATAATATACATATTATAATCTCTAAGTTCAATGTTACTAAACAAACATTGTTTGTATTTTGCCATACTAAGTTTTTTAGTAACACATTTTTTAGTCCCTTTTGCTTTTTTAACCGATAACATTTCAGTATCTATACAATAAAATTTTGCTCGTGATCCTGTAAATTCGGAAATCACTTGACCTCCCATTTCATCTTTGAAATATTCTGGTATTTTCATATTAACTTGAGATATATCATAAATGTTATCAAAAATAAAGTTACTGGTGTCAAAGTATTACAAATGATTCTTTATATCCTCATATAAATTGACAGTTTTGATTAAATACAAAAGACTGTCAGTATCTGTGTAGCATAGATTAATGTTATTCTTGTACATATTTTTCATCACTGAATAATGAAATTTGTACAAATGTGTTTTCGCAAGCTCAAGTACTGTAAAACCGATGTATATTGGTCTGTCCAAAATAATTTTAGTTTGCTGCAATTGGATGGCAATCAATTCTTCAGAAAAAATGGCCAAGTTTTGAAAATTTGTAGCGCTTATGTACTATTCTGCGCCACATAGTTTGTTTGTTTTGTTAGAAGTGTCTTTCCAAACATTGACGAGCTTAACATCAATTTGGTTTCTTTTGTTTTCAATCGTTTTTTCAAAAATACAATTATTTTGTTTTTTGAAAAAATCTCTTTCAAAGTCGGATGTTGCTTTTTGTCTAAGAGTTGTATTTAAAATAATGTTTGGTTCAAGAAAGTTTTGTTGATGGAAAGCCAAAACTCTATGTATTTTTAACAGACGAAGACCATATTTTAAACAAACCTTTATATGAGAATAATGAATAACATATTTATATTTATTGTGAAGGTTCGCAATTAGTTTAACACTTTTACCAGAAGGCGGCACATATTTTTCAGGCGCGAATGGTAAATCTGAATGATCATCATGAATATTCATCGGATATTCGAGATCAACCTCTAGTATGTAGCCCTGTTCACTATCATCGGGTAACGATTGAATTTTATTAAAAATATTGAACTCCTCAAGCTCTAAAAAGTGAAAGTTATTCGTTGGAAGACATTTCATCATAGTAAAACCGTATAAGTTAACGCAATCAAGATAAACAAGATAGGATGCAGGATGCTCTGGTTTATAATTTTCTAATGCATGCCTAAGAGAACATTGAGCAAGACCTCCTCTTATTCCCTTTTCTAATATTTGATTAATTTCAACATCTGATATTAAATTTCAATTTTTGTGAACTCAATTCAATTCAATTCAAGACTCAATTTTTGTGAACAATAACATTGCATCCCAACTTAAGGAAGGAGATGATACATAATGACAAGGGTCTAAATTGTAATATGCTTTTCTGTTATAAATAAATGACAATCATAACCAGAAAGATTGTGAAACATAATAGGAATAAATTTGCATGACTTTGCATTCAAATTGCATGTGTTATGAGCAGGTCCTCTATATTCTCCAGTAAAATGATCATGATCAAAAACAATTTCATCAGTTCTTTGAAACTCTGAATGGCACAAATGACATGAGATAGCATTATCAAAGGAATTCTGCTCATCTTCGGTCAGAGGTAACATTGCTTTGTTATCAGATAATAATTGACTTAATTTAATAACATCCATAGTGATCATGTCAACAAATTTTTTTGCACAGTTTGGACCGCGATACGTGACGAATTTATTTAGTTTAGGTTTTGATATGCAACAAATGTAATAAGCAAAACATGTTGCTTTATGTATTTGCACATTTTCAACATGTTTTGATTTATCCTTATCAGAATATTCCTTAAGCAAACTTTCAAAATCGCCATATATTACGATAGGTATTTTTTGTATTCTCTCGACATGTGAAAAGGTTAATTTACTCCCAGGTTCAGGTAGCACAGTTTTAACTCGTGAACAGTCATCATCATGTAGCTTTTTTTCTGATTGAAAGTAAATGAAACTTCCATAGCATAAAAATATTTTACTGTTATTCTTCGTTAGCTGCAAAACTTTAATAGCACAAGTCTATTATTTTACTCTGTTCGGATTATTTTTAGCAGGATACATATGCGCCATAATGCACCACAAGAAACAGTGATCATCATTGTTTTGAATATTTAAACATGATTTAGTATTTCGGATTTTTGATGGTAAAGGAAGATACGAGCCTGCTCTTAATGGATTGTATTTATTTAAATTCAGTTCTAAATGACTAATAGAGTCAATAGTCCATCCAGATTCTGACAGTTCAAATTCTGAACACTTCTTTAAAAGTTTTTCACTACATTCCTGATAGAAAATTGCTAGGTCAGTATTGAGAAAAATTGTGCTAATTTTTAAATTAAATGACTTGAGCGACCTCTGATCATCTTTCGGTAAATAATACGATACAAATAGTTCCATGCCAGCTTTTAATGCTCTGTGTTTTTCAAGCGAACTTTTAATCAAATCAATTACTGTTGCAGAAACATTACATAAAAACTGTTCGGGTGCTAATATTGTATCTTCTGAATTTATTTTATAACTGACAATTCTTTGTTTGAACGCACTTGCAATAATCTTCACATTCTGAAACTCAGACTGAATTAAACTATTTGACTTATGAATGTTCGTTTTTTTATGTGCTGAGACATGAGTAACATATACATTACACTCTTTACAATATACCATTTTATCTAAATTCTGATCGAACAAAAATCAATCATTAACTCTCTATTTTTATACCAATCATGAAGTTTATTATAAAGCCGTAAAAAAATTTTATGCTGCTGATAAAGAGAAAGTTTATATTCATATTAGTTATAATAATCCAAAAAATCGTGTTGCAATGTTAATCATCAATGATTGCTAATGTTATAACCGAAAATAATACTCAGTATTTCGACAAATTAAGACCCGAGTATGTAGGCATATGAATGCAAATAAATTAATAACAGTTCACTGATCATTCGGATACTGGCTGGATTTTCTTGAAGTCTTGTTTAGCCTCTTTGACCAATTCTGATACGGACTTCCAAATAGCAGAGTCAGTATCTGTGCATGTTTTTAAAGTAAGCAGCGCCTTCCGCCAGCGCTCATCACTGGGTGTTTGCTCGGCTTCGTGAGTGTTATAAACTGTCAGTTCAACATAGTACTCGCCCGATCTTACAGGATCCCTCTAAAAAGTATAGCCAGACGAGCCGCGCTGAGAAAAAAAACTCTTCAAGATAGGTAATATTTGACTGTGTTCTATGAACATAAGAAAAAAAAGAATAGAACTCACCTCACGTTCACTAGACTGCGCATAGGAAATAATATTATCATCTTCCTCCGCTTTCGTATCCGATGCAAAAATATCTACCACTGATGATGTAGATGGCTTTGGATTTTTCGGCAGAGCGACGACGCTGTCAGCGACGCTTTTCCTCTTCCTAGGAACCGCAGTCTTCTTTTTGGCTAGCACTTTTTTCTTCGCAGCCGCGCTGGTGGGGGCTATCGTAGAAGGAGATGACGCCGTCGAGAGCCCAGCCTGTTCCAATTCTTCCGCATCCTCGTCCCAAAAAGGGTTTTGTGACCAACCAGGCCTGAAAAGCATTGTAATATAAATTATTTTTATGAGTAAGCTTTAACTTCTCGCGCTTACGTCAGTTATAATAATTATAATTAAATGAGTACATTCTGACGCGCCTAAGATATTAAAAACCCAATAAAATGCTAAATCCGAACTGAGATTAGTTTCGTTATAAATAGGTAGGCAGGTAAGTACTTACATACTTGTTGAATGTTAATCCAAATAACTGCAAACACTTAGCACTATGCACCACTCGATCGAGACAGAATCAAATGAGTTATGACGAATATTAAATAAAAATATTCTGAATTACTACAATGTAACGATAGGAAACTTAGGGCGAGAATTACTGGCGGTGTTATAATAATATGCTGGCCTTCGCATTTTATATTACGTTAAGAGGCAGTTTGATTTCAGTATAATGGCAAATTGATCGTAGGTTCATAATTGCATGCACTTCAGGATATTATAAACAACTGCTATGAATACGCCTTATCTTTATTCCAAGTACGGATGACGGCGTCGCGATGACGGAGTAATATGATGCAAAGTTTTGTTATGTAGCGCTATGTACTTAAGGTCTAACAGGACTGCATCGCATTTTTAAAAACAGTTCTTTATCAGTTACTAATAAAGACTAAATTAGAGTATCAATTTAAAACGATGTTTTTAATAGAGGACCATTCTTTGCATAGCAGTGGGAAGGCGACTTGGGTGCGTTCGATTCTGACTACCTATGTGAGCTCACATATCGTCCTAGTACATTTTACTATGAAGTAAAATTTTTCCTACGTAAATTTTTATTTCTTAAAAAGAGAAGGTAGTAATAAATTAAAAGCTTATGCTAAGCCTGTATAATTGGTAAAAAATTAAAAGGTGTCTACAAAAAAAACAAGTTTCAGTAGATAATTTATCTAGCCAAAGCTACTTATTCCAGCAATAAGTTTTGTCAACAGGGAAGATTCGAACCAGTGACCGGCTGAATAACAGTCGGGCTAATGGACCTTCACGCTGACAACGCTTACGGCATATAACCCGAAAAATTATCAAAATAAATACTAACGACATCTATCCCAGTTGTCTGAAACTATTAAATAAACAGCCTGGCAATAAACTACTTCGAGCGGATTCAAATCTAGTAAGATAAACTCGATACGTCATATCTAATAGGTGGCGCCTCCGTAAGGACGTAAATTTAAAATTATGAAAAATTGATCCAAGTAAATTAACGAAACAAATATTAACGACATCTATCTCGTCTGTTTGAAACTGTTAAATTAAACAACCTAGCCATATTCGAGCCACTTCGAGTGGACTCAAATCTAGTAAGATAAATTCAAATACGTCATGTAAATCTATATAAATAGGTGGCGCCATAACATAATTTTTTTCACCTAGGCACATACCTGCTTATTTTCTATTCGTTTCTTTGCGCGGTTGAACAACATAAAGCAAACTGCAATCGACAAAAATGTTGCAGCAAGTTAATCGGCCTTATTATGAGCAATATTCTACTGAAATTACTCGTATACGCAGTTTTGATTCATGGCCCATGGGTATGCCGCAAAAACCATCAATATTAGCAGAAGCCGGATTTTTTTATACAGGGCGAGCTGACAGAGTCATTTGCTATTTTTGTGGTGGTGGAATAAAGGACTGGCTACATGATGACATACCTTGGATAGAACATGCACGTTGGTTTTCAACGTGTCCATATGTGCTGCTTATGGAGATGAAAGGAGATGAATATGTGAAGAAAATAGTCAGCAAAAGATTAAAACCACCTTGCGAAATAAAACCATCGGAACACTGTGATACTGTCGATACTATCGAAAATGAATATGTTAAATAAAACTGAAGAAATAAAAATACATTGTACAAATTTAATCTGCAAAATATGTGTTGAAAACGAGCTGAACACCTGTTTCTATCCTTGCGGGCATGCTGTTGCTTGTGCTAAATGTTCTCTTTCACTAAACAATAAATGGCCCATATGTCGGAGCGTTTATTTATATTCAATAAAAAAATATTTCTAGTAATAGTTTCTTATTTTTTTTTATATGCCTAAGTTACCTGGCTACTGTAAACATGCGATAAAAGAAGGACATTTAGCCAATGTAAAATAACTTGTTGAGCTAAGTCAGATTTGCTTAGTTGGCTCGCATTGTGTCGACGAAGTATTGCATTCCAAATGTAAAACAATGTTAGCTAGCCCCAGCAATGAGCGCGCGTCACATTTTGCCCGAGAGAATACAGATCTATTGATAAAACATGTCTGTCTCGTATGTCTCGGCTCGATTCAAATGAATTGCACATTGCGCATGATGCAGAACCTATTAAGAGTTCTATATCAGAATACGTAGCGGCTTGATTAAAATGAATCGCATATTGCGCGTGATGCAAAATCTATTGGGAGTTCTATATCAAAATATGTAACTCAGCTCTCCGAATTGGGTGTTCTGCATCACTTCGTGATGCAGAACTCCCAATTCTACCCTACTTCTCTGCAACACACACACGCAGCTAACACTCGCCTGCAGCAAGTTTGCGACGAACACCAGCAGCGGGTGCAGCAGCGCGTTGAAGAGCAGCGCCAGCGCTGGCTTCAGCGCGTAGTCGGAGCCAGCGTGCAGCGCACCTGCTGCCGCGTCACGCGCCAGCTGCAGCGTCCAGCGCAGCGCCAGCAGCGAGCCCGCCAGCGGCGCGCCCAGCGCCAGCCGCGCGGCCGCACCCAGCTCCGCGGCCGCAGCGCGCGCGCCGCGCCGCACGCGCACCGAGCGCCGCCACGCCGCCGCCGCGCCGCCGCCACGCCCGCCCGCGCCGAGCGCGTGCGCTCCTCCCACGCGCAGGAACCGGTACACTTCCACGCACGCGCGCTCCTTCCGCGTCTGCAGATCCGTGAACGCCATTAAATCCTCCTCTATTCGACCCGGGACCCGATTATCGCGATCGACGTATAAAACCTGTTAAGTCAAGTCTGCTGCCATGAAGCTTGGCTTCCTCAACGAGGTGAGGCGATACTTCACACCTGGACAGCTTTCCACTTTATATAAAGCTCAAGTCGGGTCGGGTGTGAAGTATTAATGCCACCTATGGGATGGTTCAGCCAAACACCAGCTGGCTTTTGCTTTGGACTCGATCAAGAGCATTGAGAAGGATAGGTGAACAGCTAGACGCTGAGTTCCAGAGTTTCGAGCACCACCGTAAAGTTGCTTGCCTTTCGATCTTTTATAGAATACATTTCGGAATTGTGCACAGGAATTGCATGATTTAATTTCACCATTACGAACAAAGCGCTTTGCTTCCACATAATTATAATGCGTACGGCCAAGGATTGGAATACTTTGCCGTCGTCTCTCTTTCCTCAAAACCCCAACCTAGGTCTCTTCAAGTAAAGAATATATAGGTGTCTTCTAGACCTGCGTGCCCCATCGTCAGCTTACCATCAGGCGAGTTCGTGGTCAAACGTAGGTCTATATATAATGATGAAATAAATTTAAAAAAGTACATTGCTCGCTTGCTTTATTTAGATATATTATAAGTATGTATTGGTTTATTTCGGTTATCAGATTGTATTTTATATTATGTTGTAATATTAGGTATTGACAGAAGATATCCTGTTCATTGTCATCATAAGTCACTCATATTATTATCATCATCCTATATCCAACTATATTCAGTTCGATCCATCCCAAGGTTGTTTGGCAGAGATCGTTATTTAGCGATAAGACCGCCCATTATACTACCGTGTAGCTAAACATTGTTTCATAAAACAGTCCAGTGTATTTGTGGTGTGCCATAAAGTATTTTCAATTCTATTCTATTCCTAACCTGTTGGAGCTCGAGGGCGGTGTTGGTGTCTTGGGGCGCTGTCGGATCGATTGTATCCGCTCCGCTGCCGCCGTACCGCACCGTGCAATAGTAAATAATTCACAGTTGAAATAGCGATAATAACAAAATATGTATTTGATCGAATACTTGAGATACTGCAGCACACACTGACAGGTAGTAGCCGAGTGCGGGATGAGGGCTGTCCCCGGCGGTGGGGCGCGCGGGAGGCCCGAGAGGCGCGCGGCCGCGGTCCCCGCTCCCGCAGCTCCCGCCGCCTGCGCCATCACCCGCTCCGCAGCCGCAGCCACATCCCATCTAACGCGAATTCAACACCATTTTAATTTAGACTAGCTGTCCCGACCACGTATGCGGGTTTTAGTACGAACAAAATTATGCTAAAATCGGTTTAGCGTAATTTTATGCTAATTTCATTTCAATAAATTCAACCAAATAAAATATGGATTTGTCGGTTTCTTTGAAAGCATTGTGAGTTTGTTGTATGCGAGTCTGGAACTATTGAACTAATTCGACAATTTTATAGCTGGATTATTAATTATATAAACTGTTATTTTAATGTAATATATTTTCTTTTTAAAACACGTGTGCGTAGTCGCGATCGGGATGGATGTTTAATGAACTTTATTTTAGTTTTAATATTATAACAAATCTACTGCATTTATAATACTTTGTTAGCTTGTCATAACTTATCTTAAAGTAAGTATGGGATTTAATTTATATAGGACTTTTTGGCTTTAATTTTTGACAGTCGACAGATAAATATTTCGGTCGACAGCCAAAAAGATAATCCTTACTAAACTAAAAGAAAACCACAAAAATATATAAGTATCTACCTACTTATATAGATTTAAGAAATATTATATTAACACCATTATGTTACAATAATAATTAACGTCAGTTAGCTACACTGTCTATTCTATCTATTCTATATCTATAAAAGAGCTTAACCTGACTGACTGACTGATTGACTGACTGATTCATCATCGCCGAGCCGAAACCTCTGAAGCTAGAAAGCTGAAATTTTGAAGGTAGCTTCCTGTTATAGCAAAACCACCCAATAAGGTGGGATTTTTTGAAATTGGGTTGAGTTTAAAAGGGTGAAAAGGAGTGATAACTAATGTTTGAAACTTTTTAACGCATAGGTAGTGCGATTTGCTTGAAACTTGATTTGAATAATTATGCAAAATAAATGGACACGTGTTTAAGGATTTTTCAAAATAACCCTTACAAAGGGGTAAAATGTGTCAAAGTTTGTATGAGAACTTTTTAACGGATGTTGTAATTTCTTAGAAAATTGGTTTGGATACTCAAAATGCAAAATAAATGGAAAAATGTTTCAGGTTTTTTCAAAATAACCCTCATAAAGAGTGTGCGAAGGGGTGAAAACGAATGTATGAAACTTTTTAGCTTGAAACTTGATATGAATAGTACCTACTATAATATAAACTCGATGGCTTCTCGTACAAACGTGCGGGCGAAGTCGCGGGGGTTCCAGCTAGTCATCTAATATTTTCATAACTTCACGTTCGAAAACTACCTTAGGTACTATTATGAAAAATATCACAAAAAAAAAATGTTGTCTGTGTGATTTCCATTGCCTTCTCAACGATCTTAATGTGGTAGTTGCAGATTGTTGAAAACTCTGCGGCACGTTGCTCTTGGTATAGCGTTGATTTCCCAGATGATGTTTTCTTGCAGCTGCTCCAAAGTGGTCGGATTATTATCATAGACTCTTGATTTAAGGTAGCCCCAGACAAAATAATAATTTGGAGTGAGCTCGGGGCTCCGTGAGCCCACTCAATATCTTCCTTCGCGATATGAGGCGAGGCTTTCCGCTAACAATTATTTTAACAAGTCTATGAAGACTCTAGCAGTATCGCATGTGGGACCATCCTGAAGAAACCAGGTCCTAGAATTGTGACCTTCATATTCTTGCAATGCTGGTATCAGAAACTCTCTCAGTGTACGGGACCATACGCATGTCTAAGTGCTTGTTCACGCAGGAACGCGCGGGCGCGGCGGCGGGTGCGGGCGCGGCAGACGTGGCGAGCTCGTGTTCACAATGGCCGCCAGGCGTTTCTGTTCATATGATGACTGTATTTATTTTGCCAAATCGGAGTTCTAGCCTGAACAGCAGTTCAGCAGCTGAACTCTTCTGTATTGAATTACATGATTACAACGTGCTATCGTTTCTAGCGACAAGTTCAAACTGGTTGAACTTAACTGACGTCGCAAGTGAATCGCGCGCCGCGCTCCGCCGCTAGTTCAACGTAAACACACACAAACATCTTACGTTGATATTGCCGCAAGCGCGCCGCGCGCGCCTACGCTAGCTTGCCCGCTGGTTAGACCGCACCTGCGTTTCGTACGTGCAGGTAAGCTTGCCCGCTGGTTAGACCGCACGTGCGTTTCGTACGTCCAGGTAAATAAATAAATAAATAATAATATTTGTTCATTTCCTTAGAGCTAAGGGTTACAACAGGTAAAATACTATATATTATTACAGTATAATACTTATTATGTAACTATACTTAGGTAACTGTTTACAATATGCCCGAACTAGGAAAACCTGTGTCTCGGGCTGGAGGACTAACAATATTAACTTATAGGTATGTAAATAAACAAAAAACTGAAAACTTATGTGATAAAATAAAATAAACAAGGTTACAATATAAATGGTGACATAAGTTCATGTAAAAGACAAACCAAGCGAAAACCTAATTTAAACCTACAGCCAACAACTCCTCAGTTTCTTCGTAAGATATGCATGATAACGCATGTTGTAGGGTTTTTTTTTTATAATTAGTCAAATCCATTGCATAGATGCCTAGTTTACGATTAAGTCTTTTATACACGAAAGGCCCGAGGAATACAAAAAATCTAGAGGCGAAAGCATGTTTTAGTGGGATGCTATAAGTACGAATATCATTACGTCTATTGTCAATATTTTCAGCACAATAAGGGAGGAGTTTATGTTGTCTTAGAGCAAGGTTTAGTATAAATAGCTGTCGAACTGTTAGCACTTTACAGGACTTATATAATAGATTAGTAGGAAAGAGGAAAGGGTGGTAGGTGGCTACCTTTAGGATAGCTCTTTGAGCTCTTTCTGCAGCTAATATAAAAGTTTTAAAAGTTCCGCCCCATGACGTAATACAATACGAAATTATTGTTTGACATAAAGCAAGATACACATTCAAAACTAGCTTTGAATCTGCAATGCATCTTAACGTCTTAAATACAAATATTAGTTTTCGGATTCTATTGCTCAAAACTTCTATGTGTGATTTGAACGATAGATTTTCGTCTATTATAACGCCAAGGTACTTAATATTACTAGCGTTTGAGATAGCGGGGCAGCGACATAAATTATTGACAATTACGTACTTATTTGCGCAGCTTGTAATTTCCGCATCATGATGTTTAGGTATTTTGTTTTATCAGCATTTAGTGTTAGTAGGTGCCCTTGAAGCCAGTTATTTACAATATTGAAGCCGTGTTGTGCATATTCATAAACTTCCGAGTCAGTACTAGCTGAAAAAAGTAGAGCAGTGTCGTCAGCATAAGATATAATTTTACCGTGAGCTAGATGTAGATTACATAAGTAATTAATGTAAATTAAAAAAAGAGTACTTCCCAATATACTTCCTTGTGGAACGCCAAAGGAAGTATTTTACAAATCTGAGCTGACAACACTGTCTATTTTTACGCATTGGCTTCGACCGCTCAAATAGCTGGTAAACAGATTGAGCTGGTTGCCTCGTATTCCCATCCTTTCTAACTTGTTGAGTAAGATTGGGATGGAGACAGTGTCAAATGCTTTTGCGAGGTCTAGAAATATACCTATTGTCTTATTGCCTCTGTCAAGTTCCCTCACGATATAATCAGTAACCTGGTGAACAGCGTCAGCAGTAGACAGTTTAGACCTAAACCCAAATTGATTAACAGACAAAGAGCCTTACTTTGCTGAGTTCGGTGGTTCGACCTTGTGAAGCGCAGACACGTAAAACTTTGCTCTTTAAATTATTTAAATAATCCTAGAAAAAAGTAACTGTTTAGTGGATAATTTATTACCAGTGTGTTCATAGTGAAATTACCTATCGATTGGTGCAAAGTATACCCCATAGTGTTGTTTACTTTTGTGGTAGCAAGTATAAAATCTTCAAAAGTTTTACGTTAAACTGTTACTACGCAAAGCGAATGGCTGTATTGCACTGACCTTGAAAACCGGTCACAGTTGACTTGCACTTTGCACATTAACACAGATTACTACATAGTCACCAGCTTGTACCGCTAACTGGCGCATTGCAGTTTCATATTTTACTGCGTGCATCATCGAGCTTCGTGGCCTAGCGCGTTAGACTTTAGAGTACTAGTTGTGTACCAGAGAGGCACGGCGTTCAAACCTACTCAACCGCAATACTTTTTGCATTTTTTTATATTTTACTTTTTTATTTTATTTGCCTCACTTTGCTGTTTTTACTATGGAGTTTAAAAAGATATCTTGTACAGGATGTCTAAAGGCAGTGCCTGGGAAGGAATTTCTCAAATGTTCATTCTGTAGTAACCACTATGATTTAGAATGCGCTAATGTGACCCAGCATTCATATAAGTCTATGAGACAAAAGACATTTGGAAGTGTCAGGCATGTCGCAGTAAAGAGCGTAAGGTCGACAATACTAACACACCTGTACGTTCAGCCACCCAGGCTGAAATGAGCCCTGCAGAGAGCAATGTCACAAAGCGGAAAAAGGCACAAATCTCAGATGACTCTGAAGAGGAATGTAATCAGCCTTCTGAGAGATTACTTTCGCTAATAAGCAAAGAAATACAAAAGGCCGTTGCAGAATCGGTGGGAAAAATTGTTCAGGAGCAGCTCCGGTGCATTAATGAAACGTTGAGTGGTTTTCAGTGCTCGATGTCATCCATAGATGCCCAATTTCAAACTCTAAAGTCGACACTAGCTGAAAAGACTAGTACAATAAACACCTTGCAAAGGGAAAATGGGCAACTTAAGGAAAATGTTCATCGGCTTGAAGAGCACATCCGACGCGCAGATCAGCAAGCCCTGGTGAATGACGTAGACTTTGTTGGTGTTGGCCTTAGCACGCAAACTCGGGGTCACCTTGAGTGAGAACGAGATTGTCAGTGCGGATCGAGTGGGTGCAGCGCGCGACGAAACGACTGGCAGCCTGCGTGCACGGCCGATTGCCGTGCGGTTAGTACGCCGCGCCGTGCGCGATGACCTTCTGCGCGCCGCGCGTGTGCGCCGTGGTGTTACAACTGCTGATGTCGGCTTGAGCGGTGAGTCTCGCCGCTTCTATGTGAACGAGCGCCTTACTCGTGAAAATAGACAATTATTCCTAAAAGCTCGTGAAATCGGACAGCGATTAAAATGGAGATTCATTTGGTCGAAGGACGGTCGGGTATATGCCCGGCAGCATCAAGGCGAGGATTCCCCACGTCATCGATTGCGATCGGAAGCAGATCTTGTTAGGGTTTTTGGAGACAGTGCGGTTGGGTCTTCTGATAAAAACTTTGTGCTATAATGTTTGTCAAATGTGTTCTTGTGGTAACGCTTATGTACTTAATGTGGACCGTGTTACCATTTTGCCTAGCCAACTATAGCGTTAATGTGGTTTATGGTTGGCTATTTCTTTTGTGTTCTGCTGCTGCTACAGCAGCCGCCAAACTCGCTACTGACCTACGCCTAACGCAGAATTCTTTAATATTATTATTTACTGAAAATACTATATACTATATTATTATATTGCATATATATACTGAATTTAAATATTTCAGACATGAGGTATCTATCATAACTAATATATCTCGTTTTTTTAAATCTAATACAAATTATCGTCACGTAATACTGATAATCTCATTATATCATTATATTATAAAATACAACAGTCATATAATCACAATTACATATAGGAAAAACCTCTCATTAATACTAAAAAGTACTTATAATCACCACACTTTCACATTTATTCAACGCAAACAAAAAGGTTTAAGTATTTTTAATGGGTTCTAAGTCAAGATTGTTTAAGTTAGGTCTTTATAATCCACAATCATTGAACACTGGGCGCAGTGATTTCATTTTTTCAATGGATACCATGAATTGTGATATTGTGGCAATTAATGAGTCTTGGATAAGGGATGGCATGGAGGCACTAGCCCCAAAGATACCGGGCTATAAGTTCCGTTACAAAGCACGCCCATTGCACATGAAGCGTGGTAGAGGGGGAGGTGTAGGGTTTTATATTGAGCGAGGGATTAACGCGCGTGTACACAATCATCTTGTTGCTGATGTTGAACAGATATGGCTGGTGGTAACGATAAACCGCTCTCGTATAGCAATCGGTACGGCATATCGTCCAGAATGGATCCAAGATGATGCTTTGATTGATGTTTTAACTGAGTCCGTTGCTCATTTTTGAGGTTGTGATGGTGTTGTCATTCTAGGTGATTTTAATATTAATGTATTAAATAAAGATTGTACAATGACAAAGAAATTTTATGAATTTTTGAACTACACTGGATTTACGCAGGCAGTGACAACACCAACGCACTTTACATCAACTGCTGATCTAGTATGCACGGACTGTCGCTTTCGGGATGTTGGGGTAACTAATATAAAGGGATCATGGGGACATGCTTTTATCACTGTGGTTCTAATATAAAGCGCGAGGGTATTGCTCCAAAAACCATTGAACTCCGTTCTATTAAGGATGTTTGTCATAAACGATTTGACGAAGATATGTTGGGAATGGACTGGAGTACAGTAACAGGTGCAATTACTGTTGACTCAATGGTGGACTCGTTTACGAACATTATCTCGTGCTTGTTAGACAAACACGCTCCGGCTAAAACAATTAAATTAAAACATAAACCTGCTCCATGGTTAACGGACACAGTAAAAAAAATTATATCATGTAGAAATGAGGCACACGATAAATTTAGACGAACCAAATTAGAGAAAGATAAATTACAATATAAGGAACTAAAATCATTTGTGAAGGAATGTATTTATAGGGAAACGCGTGCTTACTATGACTATTGTATTAATTCACAGGTAAAAAATGAAAAAAAGCTTTGGAAAAATCTAAAAAGGGAGGTTTTATCGAATGCTAATGATGACGATTGTCTACCGCATATTTTTGACAACCCTAATGACATAAATGATCACTTCTTAAATGTCCCAGGTGCCAATATCGAAACATTTTTTGAATATAATAAACATAAAGAAAATTTATCGTTTTCGCTTGAACAAGTGTCTGAAGAAGAAGTTGCTAAGATACTTATATCTATTAAAACAAATGCGCGAGGTATTGACGGGTTGTCAATGGACATGATACTTCTGACGCTTCCCTTTACCTTGCCCTTAATAACCACTATTGTAAATAAGTCTATTTAAACGTCTACATTTCCTAGTCAGTGGAAGGTCGCGACGGTGAATCCTATACCAAAAATCCAAAAACCAAAGGACATCAAGGATCTGAGACCTATCAGCATTCTGCCAGTTCTCTCTAAAGTGGTTGAGAAAGTCGTTTATAACCAACTGAGTAAATATGTTGAACTAAACAGCTTACTACCTGATGTTCAGTCCGGTTTTCGTAAAGGAAGAGGGACCGCTACGGCTTTATTGGATGTAGTCGACAATGTACTAACTGAGGAGGATCAAGGATCTGGCACTGTATTGGTTCTGCTTGACTTCTCTCGAGCATTTGACTCATTGAACATACCTTTGTTACTCTCTAAGTTATCATATTATGGTGTAGATGCTCCCTCGGTTAAATGGTTTGATAGTTATTTAAGTAATCGATCCCAACTTGTGAAAATTAATCGTTCAAACGGGTCTCATCTCAGCTCTCATCATCCACCAAGACTATGAATCGATGAGTTCCCCAGGGCTCAACTATCTTAGGTCCTTTACTTTTCATCATTTATAAAGCAGATATTTCCTGGCAAATTCAAAATTGTAAATTCCATCTTTATGCAGATGACGTGCAGTTATATCTGTCTATGAGTCCAAAGGATGTTACTTGCGCACTGGTTAAGCTAAATGAGGATCTGGATCGTATAGCTACCTGGTCTTGCAACAATGGCCTTGTATTGAACCCAACCAAATCTAAGTACATGATTCTTGGTTCTACTCGCCTGGTTGATGGTATTTCTGCCCATAGTATAGATGTGAGCATTACCGGTCAGCGCATTGAACGAGTTGACGAAGCTAGGAACCTAGGATTAACATTTGACAGCTCGCTCCGTTTTGAAAGTCACATTTTGGGATTAGTCAAGTGTTGTTTCTTTAGGCTAAAACTGCTATATAGGATCAAAGTTTTCTTGAATGAGGACATTAGACTAAAAGTCTGTGAAGCTCTAATACTCTCTTAACTACGGCTTAACTGCTTAACTGCGGAGATCTTGTGTTCGGGCCACGATTGACGGCGAGAACTTCCCGTCTTGTACAGAGAATCCAGAATGCCTGTTGTCGATTCTGCTATGATGTACCTCCACGAACCCACATCAAACCCTATTTAAATCATTCCTGTACCAACCACTTACCAAGGCTTACCAAGGTAAGCTTGCCCGCTGGTTAGACCGCACGTGCGTTTCGTACGTGCAGGTAAACTTGGATATTACGTCATATGTTTGATATTTAGTAACCGCGCCCGCGATTCAACGTGGGGAAGCACTCAGAGGGAGGGATGATTAATAAGATAAGATGCTGGTTAAAAGATATAAAGTGTATATAACTTACTTTGCCGTTACGCTAATATGATATGCTAAAGATGATGCTAATGAGTGTGAACAGTTGGCTGTCCGATTATACACTGGCTAGGTAAACCACACGGACGGTGTTGCTGCCTTGTGCGATCTACTTGGACCACATTGCTGCCTAAGCTGTTCGATGTGCATTGAACATCTGCTCTCGAGGGATCGAATGAAATGAGATGAAACGAGGCATAACACTCGTTGGGGTTAATAGATACAAAGATGAACCAATATTTTATTAATGATAAATGAATGTTAGAACCGTGCTATGATAATAGATTATGCTGATTAGGTATCTACTAGATCTACTTGAATAATCGCTCACTGAAACAAAACTAATCCTTATCTTTGGTGAAAAGCGATTGTCTTTTCTTGATGGGTGGATTGTGGTTGGATTTATCCCACTTGCACTTTGCTCAGGCTCGGGCTCAGGTATGTTACACGCACTTACACTCACACTTACGCTGGTAGGTGTTACCTTATGTTGCAAGGCGGGTGTGGGCGAGCCGACTGCTCGTCTGCCTCGCCTCCACAGGAATCATTGGAACGACGCGATGGCTGCTGCTAGTAATACGTATGTTATAACGATTTGCGATTCTTCGCTGAGTTGTTTAGAAGTTAGAATTGCTGATTTAGCGATAGCTGATTGTAGTATTGTCGCTCGCTATAATCATGCTGTATTAGTAATAAAATCATAATAATATAAAAGATAAAAAGTTATTTATTACAGCAAAATACATGTTTAAGTATCAAAATTTACAGAACATAATAATTGACAATGACTTGCTTCTTTAACCTTTGTACAGGTTTGTTCTAGGTATTTTGTAAATGCATTGACGGCTCGATCTCCTTGCCAATTTGGTATATTGTAGTAGGCGACGATTTTCCATTGATCTCGGATTAAATGCATTTTCCGTACTGGATCAAAGTACAACGATTGATTAGCGAATCGAGATATATTGAAAGATGCTTCGCTACGCGATATTACGCTTGAAAAATATTATAATAGATAATGCAACATTGACCAATTTAGAATACATGATTGTGCCCCCCCCCCCCCCCGCTTGCTACTTAATTTAACTTGCTTTCTCTGTTCCGCTTCCGCATTTGCTTAACTGCTTTGTTGCTTTATCTTTTCACCCTTAATTTCTGGCTCTATTGGTAAAACTATTGATAACCATTATGGGCATACATAAAGCATGTACTTTTTGGTTTTCAAGGTGACGTTTCTCACAAGAATGTCTTTTCGTAACGTAAAACCAAAATAATTTGTAACTCAAGCATATTTCCATTATATTTTTGTATTACTTGTATTTAAATAGTATTTATCTAGGTTCCTGGATAGTTTTTATTGCGAATTACTTATCAAAAAGGAAATAAGAGCCAATCGCATTTTGCACATTTTTTTGCTAAAATTGACAAGTTTTCTTCCTATTTGTTTCGTATTAAAAACAACAATTACGTGTTCATAGTTAAGGGCCATAGCTTATATTATCTAGTTACAGAATAACATTACTATGTGAAGAATACTAAATGTTTTCAGTCATAATTTCTGGTATTAAGGTACACAACCAAATTCATACCACTTTTGAACGGCTAACATTGCTATTGCGCACGCACGGGGAGGGGCCGGGGGATGGGGACACTTCGGTTGTGTGATCTCTCGGACAGCTACGCACGCGTGCAACGCGTGCAACGACACTAATGCAACGTGTATTTACACGGTACGTGTATTCTATTGACTTGTGCCACTGACTTGGATTTAGATTTGCCTTGTTGTTTGGAAAAAATAACCTACTTTATTACATACTACTACGACTTTGCCTTTGTTTACGGAAATGTTTCACTTGACCTCTGTGGCGCAGTGGGCTTAGGTCCGGCTGGGACGCAAATGGGTTCGATTCCCGCCGAGGGACAAATAATTGTATGATAGGCAAGTATTTACAAAAAAAATATTATTATTATTAATATCATCATCATCAGTATTATTACGTTTTTGTATAGAAATCTGAAAATAATAAGATGTGTGCAGAGTGACGCGAAGTGGGAAATATGTACATAGTTCTCAGCGATTACATGCACTACATTTTATTAATGATCTTAGCTACTTCGGCTTGTGCAAACCTGCAGATTATGTTATTTCGGTGAGTCGTGACTTCAAAATAAAAAAAATATAACCGCGCTTGAGAATGTCCAGATAACGTTTTTTTGGCAACTTTGTGGCTATCCCATTTTTATATGTCACGCTCAAATTGTCAGGTTGTTGAAACGCACACTTTTCTGCATGTAAATAACTTACATTACCTAAATCTGATCAATATTTTTTTACTATTCTGATTGGCTGCCCTAAGACGTAGGGTCAGACATAGGGTCGACCTATTATAAAACCTATATTTCTTCCACGCTCGAGTAAAATTCCCAAATCGCCCAAAATTCCCGCTTGGGCTATTAATAAAAATATTTTACTTACTTTTGAAGTGAAAACTTCTTTAGCATCGTTGTGATTTGAAAGTCGATGAAACGAAAAAGCGACAGTAAAAAGAGACAGATACATAAATTCATAAGATTTGACGTGAGAGAAAATGAGATAGGAAGCATTATAAACAGCGGTGGATTTACACTAGGGGCAGTCGGGGCAAGTGCCCAGGGCGGCAAATTTTTTAGAGCGGTACAATTTTAAAAGAGAAAAAAAATTTTTTTAGTCTTATCAAGATTGCTCAATATAACTAATTAATTCTATTAATTTATAATTTTCTGTTTAATTGATAATTCAAGAAATTCAATTCATCCATTATTTGTGAATTATAATTTTAGCAATTTTAGTAAAAATTAATAATCAAAATGATTTAATCAATTTATTTCAAAAAGTCCTAGTATCCCTTTGCCACGTCAACCAAAATATTTTGTACCCTACTCCTTCCTACCGTATAATCTTTTTGCACAGCAGCAATAATCAATTTATCATATTATCGATGTCTAAAATCGACTAAGTCAATCTCTAAAATGAACAACATTTGCAGAAATCATCAGTCATAAATGCAACCTATTTTGATGACATAAGTATGAAAATCTTATGTCATCTATGTCATAAGTATGAAAAGAAAAAATGGAACGCCTGTTGAACGTTTTTGATGTTTATTGAAAACTCCGGACATAAAGCTGAAGATATACTAGTTGCTGTGTTGTCTGCTCTTGAGTTTTTTGATCTTAATCTTGCAGACTGTCGAAGTCCGTCATATGACAACGCGAAAAATGTATCAGGGATTTATTCAAGTTTACAGGCGAGAATTCATGAAATTAATGATCTTGCAGAACACGCTCCTTGTGCTGCTCATGCTATGAATTTAGTTGGAGTCAAATCAAAAAATCAAAACAACGGTTTCTAGAAAAAGAAAGAAAATTACATGTTGAATCACGGGATGGAGATGTACAACTGTCATGTCGGCACCATTTTAGAGTTAATACTTTTAATGTCATTCTTGACAATCTGGATTCTGAATTGCGCAAAAGATGTGCAGCATATGAAAAAATTCAGGAAAAGTTGCCAGTTATCACTGAATTTGGCAACTTGCATAATAGAGAAATTCGTAAACGAGCTGAACGTTTAAGAAATGTTTATTCTTCCTCAGTCCTCATTAGATGACGAATTTGTGCACTTCCATGCTTATTGCACTGAAAAAATTATGGAACGGAATTCGCCTTCCGATCTTTTGAAATTGTTGCATGCAAACGACCTGTACACTGAGTTTCTAAACGTTGAAATCGCCTATCGAATATTTATGACATTAGCTGTAACAAACTGTAGCGCAAAACGATCGTTTTCATGTTTGGAGAGAGTTAAAAACTTCTTACGTTCTACAATGACTGCTAATAGACTCACTAGCTTAGCTATTCTATGCATCGAATCCGACGTACTTCAACGTTTAGATTGCGAAGATTCAAAAAGTCAGACGTGTTTGCCTGTGAAAAAATTGATGTACTCGTAATATAATTATGAGTCGTGATTTTTTACCATTTTTTCATACATTGTTAAAATAGTTTAAATAAAAATATCGCTTATGATGGAGGTTCATATTTAGCGTAATATTATAAAGAATTTTTCAAGTAATTTTTCTGTGCCATTTATTTCATATAAAAATTGTGGCTTCCATAGTGTACACCACCTGCTAAGTCGGAAGACAACCTACAATGTGTATAAGCTAAAATCTCCGCTACTTTTTAAGTTATATTGTCGTAAAATATGGAAAAATATAAATATATGTATAAAATAACCTGATAGTTTCAGTAAATAACATTAGTTTTCATACCTTAAAAAAAATAATAAAAAATCAGCATGAAAACGTCTTTTTACCCGTATTTCCCCCCTTAAGTAAAATTCTAGTATTGGGGCGGATTTTTTTCCGGTGCCCAGGGGCGGCATTAAGTTTAAATCCGGCCCTGATTATACAGTGTTTCTTATAACTTTTAAAATACTATATTGCTCGTTTGTTAGAAGCCATCTGGAATATGCGTCTCAGGTATGGAACCCGTGCTATGGCACTTACATTGATCATATTGAAGCTATTCAAAAACGATTTTTAAGATACCTATGCTACAGACTTCATACCCCTTACGATTCTAGTAACTATATTAACCTCTGCAAAAAAATTCACTTCTTGCCTTTATCAATTCGTCGTGACATATCTGATTACTTATGTTAAAAATAATTTCTAATGATATTGACTGCCCTGACCTTCTCTTTAAAATTAATGTTAATATTCCGCATAGAACGTTCAGATTCAACCCCCCTCTTTATGTACCTGGAGCTTCTACTAATTACAGACAAAATTCGTTTATAATGCGAGCGAGTTCAACCGTCAACGGTTTTAGTAAGTCATTACATTTGTTATATGTGGTGTGTAATAAATATTTTTCTATTTTCTATTTTTTCTATTAGACATCGATCCATTCAATATTAGTATTGGCAAGGCACCGCATTGCATTACTCTGAATTTTTTTAGCACCTAGGCAACCCAGGTGTTATATAGATACTTTTTGATGTTTTACTTTCGTTTTATATTCTTTTATCTTTATTGAGTAAGAAACTCTGATGATTGTAATTATCTGGTTAGCGAGCATGTGTCTCTTTTTATGATGGTGCGATAAAATAGTGTTCTCATCTTTGACTATAATGTTTCCATCATTGAAAACCTGTAATTGGCTCTCTGTTTCTATTTTTAGTACTATGTTGTTTTTTTAGCTGTTGGTTTTCCAAATATAAATAAATATAATACAATCACAAGGATAACTTTGAAACGTTTTACATACTAGGTGAATTTAGTTGCCAATTCCTCCAAACCCAAGGCCGAGGAGAACTGGCAAGTAACCAATCCTGGTCCTGGTAGAATTAGAATTTATTTATTTATTTCATAACAACAGAAAACTTACAGTTTTAACCAAAGCGAGCTATCTTAATTAAAACTTAAAAATATTCTTGAATTATTACATATAATATAATATAAAGGCTGTCATCAAACAAGTCTATATGTTGAAACTCGTGTAAGAATGCGTTTAACAAATTAAACGCTCTTGATGTTGGCGCATTCTTAGCGTGATGTGTGTGTGTTACGTGATAGGCAAACAACGGGTGTCGACGCCGTTGGCCACAGCGCACATAATTGTTAGGTACGTACAGTGGTATACTGCCCAACATAGCCGGATTGTTTACTTTGCTACGCAGAATGAAACAATAATGTAAGGCCAGACACAGTTTGCGTCTCAATTCAAGCGTATCCATACCTACCATGCCAGCAACAAATAAAGAAGGGTATAGGTACGGATAATAGCCATACATTTGCTTAGAGAAGTACCTAGCAAATTTACGCTGAAGTATTTCTATCAACACTGTATATTTGGCTTCACGCGGATCCCAACCAACAATAGAACCAAACTCAAGTTTGCTACGAACAAATGCATTGTAGAGCATAATCCCAACACCAATATCACAAAATTGAGAAGCCGTACGCATTATCAATCCCAGTGTTCTGTTTGCTTTTTTGCACATGGATACAATATGCTCACGAAAGTTAAGCTGTGTGTCCTCAATAAGCCCCAGGTCACGGATCTCATTTGCCCTCATGCAGACCCTGCCAATGAGTACGCCATCATCGTTGGAGTTTTTAATCTGGTAAAGGTATAACTTTACACTTCGTAACATTGAAAGCAAGTCTGTTAGACCGACTCCACCTCTCTACTAAAACAAGATTCTGTTGCAACGTCATGCAGTCCGAGCTCTCACGCACAGATTGATAGATTTTAAGGTCGTCGGCAAACATTAGACATTGAGTTGAGGTAAGAACTCTAGGAAGGTGATTAATCATTGCCAAGAAGAGAGTTGGTCCAAGTGTGCTACCTTGACTTACTGGTGGTCTGGTTGATCTGGTGTAGAACTCGTCCGATTTGAAGTTCCCTTCCTGTACATACTGCCTGCGGTCGCACAAATAGTTGGCAAAAAATCTTAATAAATTGGTAAAAGCCCCAAGTCATTGTCGACCACATCAAATGCCCGCCGAAAGTCAAGAAATACAGCGTCAACTTGCCGACCAGCGTCCAATTCAGCCACTACATAGTCCACAAATGTAACATGATTAGTAGTTGTAGAACGGGCAACGCGAAAACCATGTTGCGAATCATCAAAAGCGTCCTCAAATTGACGAGTAATTTGCGTATTTAAAATGGACTCAAATACCTTAGCGAGGACAGCCAATACAGCAATGGGCCGTTGGGTTCGACGTCTGTCGAAGAGCTACATTTGGGGACAGGTGTCACTCTCGATAATTTCCATCTGGCAGGATAGCAGCAATTGAGTACTGACAAATTATATATGTATAATAATGGTTCTTCCAAAGCAGATAAGCAGTCCTTAATTAGGAAAGGTATAGCATCAGAGCCCGCTGCCGAGGACGGCTTTAGATGACGGACGGCGCGACGCAAATCTGCCCTAGAAACATAGTCTACACTCACTAATCGCGCATCTCCAAAACCTCCGGCGAGCTTCTCAGCCTCATCGATATCCAACGTAGGAATATCCTTTAGAAAAACCGAGTAAAAATATGCAGCAAATGCTGTAGCTGCTTCTTGGCCTACCACTTCTTTCCCATCAACAGTATAATTTATCTGACACCTGTTTTTACGCCTATCCCTCACGAACTTCCAAAACTGCGCCACGACCTATGTTAGAGCCAACCGTCTTTAAATACTTATGATGAGCATTATCTGCCAACTCTTTAATATGACCTCTGTAATAGGTACCTGAACACTTCACGGTTAAATTCCAAGCCAAGTTCTTAATATTTCCTAAGATGAAAATACTTAATTTTTAATTTGTCTTTTATTTCTGGAGTAAACAAAGGTTGATATTGGCGTTTATGCAAAGATGGGTATATTTTACGAGGAGGCACGTTATTTTGAATAGCTTCATTAAACTTTGCAAAGAACTGTCGCCGAGTTAACGTCTGTCTGAGTTAGTACGTCCGTCCAGTCAATAGCTAATATATGTGAGTGCAACGATTTAAAATCTGCTTTGCGAAAATCCCAGCCTTGGATATCGTATTGGTGGGATATCTAGTAATCGGGTCTTGATCTGTTGTAGCTTTCTGGGTTTTTGTTTTTTGCATGTCACGCATCTCAAAACCTGTTTTTTGACTGCTTTCTTTTAACTATCCCAGAAGTTAACATTTTAATTTTACCCAGGATTAGAATAATTTCCCATATTATGACTCGAGAAAGAAGAAAAAAAGAAACATTTTTACTATTGTCTTAGAAACGGCAGTGTAAGCCGAGCGCCACAAGTGAGCTAGTGCGCTTGCTCGGTTAATAGCTATGTTAGCCGACCTGTTAGCTTTATGGAATGATGATTGGATATTTCATGTCGCAACTTATGTTCTTATTTTTAAGACGTCCTCCTACTCTTATAGATGATAAGATGGCATATCTTGATCCACTCTTGGATTAGCAAAAGATTAGCAATATAGTTGTACCATGGGCGGCCTTATCGCTAAAATATCCGATCTTCCAGGCAACCTTTGGATAGACAGGATAGACAAAATCAAAAAATCGGCTGCCTACAAAATGTTACCAACTTATACTTAATATTGTATTTTTATGTATTAGATACATAAAAATACAAAATATAATAATAACTATAATAATGAAACATGGTCGTATTATATAAGTTTGTTAAGATGGACTTCGGAAAGATCAATATAGCTGACGTCTGCATAATCTAGTACTGGATGGAGCAGGGATTGTGCAAGCATAACTTTGGTAGCGGTTGGCAGAAAATTTCCAAGTCTTCGTAAAGACGACTTCGACTAATTTCATTAATCCACGGCTGCCATGTTAACTTAGTGTCATCTTGAATTCATCTTGAATTTTAGGACCAAACATTGCTGGTTTCTCTTTTACCTAATACATCCAGAATATCAACGGGAAGGCTGATGGATAAGGGCTATTTTCCGCTGGGTGATACGACGAAAGTATAGGAACGCCGCTGGATATTAATTTACTCGTCTCTTCAGATACCATTGTTGTATCGGAAGGATTATTTCCTGGTGGTGGTGACGTGGATGCATCATGATGAACCTCGACAACATTGTATGCAATATTCGATCTGCTGTCCATATAATAATATATAGTAGGGTATGTAGGGCTGCGGTTGGCGACGGCGTCAGAGTCTATTATTTTCCTGATTGGGTTATCTCTTTCAGAGTCGGAGAATGTGGGATTTCTATACCTACAACCACGAGCGCTGCCTGTAGGCAATCAGAAGCATAGGTCATGATCGCGTCAGGACACGAAATCGCTAAGACACATTTACAACATTGACCGTAATCGCGTCACGGTACTAGTTATTTAACATAACTACAATCGGATTGTAGAATAGTGCATGACTATGATCGTATCAGGCACTATTGTTTCGGTTTTTACGGTTTACATTATTTATGGCAATCTAGGTACAAGTCCGAGATGGGCTGCAGACTGCAACCGCAGGCGACATTGCGGCTAGCAGCTGCGGTTGACCGCAGTGCTGTTTGCGGTCGCGGTTGCTTCTATTTCCAAGCACTGCGGCAAGCCGTGGCTGCACAATGCATAGAACGATGCCTCAGTCACTAAAATACCTTTGTGCGAGACAGAATGTCGGACAACACTACCGATAGTTTACTAATGTAATGTAATGTGCTACATGAAAGGCCCGAGGGAAATATGATAAATATTGCAGGTTACGGTGCATTTGCTAATAGTGACGGATTTCAAATTAGAGTTTCAAAAACCTGACTGGATGTCTGGCAATAAAGTAAAACAATAAAATTTCTCTTAATCTTCTTCCGAAATAGGTT
The DNA here is from genome assembly GCA_948098915.1 of Lampropteryx suffumata. Classification (NCBI taxonomy): domain Eukaryota; kingdom Metazoa; phylum Arthropoda; class Insecta; order Lepidoptera; family Geometridae; genus Lampropteryx; species Lampropteryx suffumata. Next base: position 21,305,612 of record OX402546.1, read on the forward strand.
TATAATTTCTAGGTCATTGTTTTTTTTTTGTTTTAATTATGTCTTAAATCTAATGAAACGTTTTAAAAATTACAGACACAAAATTTATCAACAGAACCTTCCTCAACGCCAAAGAAACACAAGCGTGTGATCCAGGCGTAATAATATCGGCTTTTACGACATTATCTCAAAAAGTGCACAATTGAAGAAAATGTGCTACATAGTGCCAAGAACGTACATAGAAACCCCAGAACGTAACAAGACGAAACACGCAGTCTACAGACGTTTGAAGTTTGCTTCCCATACATTAAAATCAGTTTTATGCCATTTACTCCTGATTTATAAATAATAGAATAACATTTGCTTAGTTTTAATATAGCAATTGAAAATCAAACTAACGATTTCGAAAATTTTAGTACTCTATGTCCAACCTCTTGTATGGAGTCAAACTACCGTGCGGCGGCGGCCAAGACTTAACATTTTTAAACCCGGACTACAAATGAAACCCCGCCCGGACGCTCCCCGGACGCCCTCTAAACTAGGACAAATCCGGGGAAACCCGGACGGATGGCAACCCTAGCATGCTATGTCTTCAATACAACAATAACTTATAAATAATTAAATTAAAGAAATGGTCATGCATGCTAAATAATTATAAACTAAAACTAAATGATATCATGTCATAATATAATAATGTCATAAATTTATCTAATGTATAATAACATTAGTTTGCAAGTATGGTTTTGAGCTTTCTTTGAAACATTATATTCGGTAATTCTCTTACAGACTTAGGCATCTTATAATAAATGAAAGGAGCCGTACAGAAAATACTATTGCGCATCATTGTAGTTTTTGAGTCCCGAACACAGACTTTATAGTCATCTCGTCTCGTACGAACCACAACATCAGAAAGCCTTAAAAATAAGTCTGGGTTATTTCTAACAAACATAGCTGCTTCAAAAATATACAGCGAGGAAATGGTCTAAATGGTTAGATTCTATGTTTAATAAATAACGGTTTACAAGAATCTATAATTTTGAGGTGGAACATGGCTCTGACGCACCGTTTCTGGTGTTTAAAGACCTTAATAACGTCAGTTGAATTGCCCCAGAACATTATACCATATCTAATATTGGATGCAATTAGACCATGGTACGCAATTAGTAAAGTTTCCACGTCTACTAAAGGAGAAATTTTGTACAAAATATATACTAGACTGTTAATTTTTTTGCAGAGACTGTCTAAATGCAATTTCCAATTAAGTTTTTTGTCAATAGTTATTACCTAAGAATTTTACATGGTCAACTTCATCAATTTTTTCATTATTGTATTGTATGTCATAATTTATGCTAGAAGCAACAGTATCGCGTTGTCCAAAATAAATTGTTTGGTCTTATTTATATTTATTTTTAAATTATTGTTGTCTAACCATTTTATAATCGATGTCAAAGCTAAGCTTATGTCATTTTTTATGAATTAGTATTGTTACATTTTATGGTTACGGTACTATCATCCGCAAATAACGTCATAGGTTGTATTGTAGCTTTTGGAAGGTCATTTATGTATATTAAAAATAACAATGGCCCCCAGTACACTCCCTTGGGAACACCATATTTTATTGTACGTTCTTCAGAGACGTGACTTTCTTCAAGTTTCGTTTTAGGATTAATATTTGTTATCTTGGTCAGTTGTTTCCTATTTTCTAAATATGATTTGATTAATTGTAGTGGACTTCCTCTGACACCATAGAATTCTAGTTTTTTTAATAAAATGTCATGTTGGACATAATCAAACGCTTGAGTCATGTCACAGAAAGTTGAACACACTGGTGTTACTTTATCGACGTTACTTGTAACACGATTAAGAAAGTCGTATAAAGCCATATTTATTGTTTTGCTTTCTCTGAACCCCTTTTGTTCTATGCAAAAGATTTTGTTTAATTCAAAATAGTTATTAATTTTTATAGAAAGGTACCTTTAAATTTTTTTAGAAATAACGGGTATAAGAGAAATAGGTCTATAATTTTCTATGCACTCTTTGTTCTGTTTTTTGTATAGAGGTTTAATTATAGAAATTTTTAATGCATATACACCTGTACTTATACATGAATTAATAATGTGACTAATTGGTGCACATATACTATGAGCTGCAGATTTTAGTATTTTAGTCGAAATTTCGCCATATCCATATTGTTAAGGGGGTATTGTGCGCACGCACGATATTATGGAGAAAGATCGTAAGGTTATCACTGAATTCATCGAGTTATTTAGAGTCCTACCCTGTCTTTGGGACTAAACGTCTAAGTAGTACAAAGATTCGACCCAAAAAATGATGTTTTTTTCTTCAAATGCACACAAAAATGCAATACAAACTCCAAACTAGAAGTTTTGATAAATAAGGAGCCATGGCGTCTTTGTAAATTGTAATAGTGCATTACAAGCATTCTGCACACGTATATTCAGCACGAGCGTTTTCAAAACACAGAAGTTTGGGGTTTGTTTGCAAACCGTGTAGACAGAAATCGTTCTACCAAGGTCACTTTGGTAGAAACTGCGGTTTCAAACCGTGTAGCACATGCTTACGGCGGTGGTTTGCGCATGCAGTCAGCCTACTTTCGGCTAAGCAAGTGATACAAGTGCGAAAGTTTTGAAGTGTTATCAGTTGTGTTGTAGTGTTGTGACTTTTATTGTGTTCTATATTTGAAAGTTTAATAGTAGCATCAGTGGATAAAGTTCTGTGTGTGGTAACTTTGAAATTAAAGTTATTATTTGGTAAAATCGACTGGTTTCATAATTTATCAGTACCCGGCTCGTAACACTATTTAGGTCGCGTTTCTCTTAAGCCTCAGCTTTCGCTATTCAATTAGGGATGTGACCCTAATAAACTGATGAATGTGTTATCGAAAACTTCATCTTGTAAAAAGTTACCCTTCATTAAAAGGAACCATAAGATACAGACCGTTTTCAGATCACTTTAAGGACCAAGATTTTGTAATTAAAAAAAGTGGAAACAAATAAATGGTTGACACAGCTATACCAACTCTAAAAATATTGTGTTTAAGGTTATTATAGTGTTTATATTCATAGCAATTTATTATAATTAATTACCTTCAATAATATTTCATAAAATCGAAATCTAATGAAACGTATTAAAAATTACAGGCACATATCTATCAGCAGAACGGTGTTCAGAAACTTCCTCAACGCCAAAGGTACACAAGCGGAAACTTGATTCAGAAGACTTTTATGTCACTCAGAAAAAAATAAAAGAAATTAATACATATAAATAATAGTCCGGTCAACCTAGACCAAAAAAATGAGAGTGAAGGTACATAAAATCCCAACAAGCTGAAAGCAGTAAAATTGTTCAAAACATAATTATAAATAATATTTAAAAGTTCCCCATCCGTGTATGGAAAAAAATTTATTCAAGGTCAAATGTCAAAAAAATGAGTTTTTCGCGATTTTCAGCAAAACGGTAAGTTTTATCATAAAAGTACCTTAGACAAAAATTTTAGACCATAAAATTATCTATAAAAAATATGTCAATACTTTTTTTCCTACAAGCCACCGTTTCTGAGATATAACGATTCAAAAAGTTATAAAAGTTGTTATCGTCATAATATGCATGAGTACGCCACGTATATACATCTCTAGAGTTGTTACATATTATATATTATATTATTATCATATTATATATTATATATATTATATATACATATATTATATAAAATATAATATATATATTAAATATATTATATTATATATTATATGTTGAAATATTTTTCTATCGGTCATTGTAACTTATTCTTAAAATATAAAATATACATAAGTTATACCTATGTAGGCGACTTTCCTACACAATAATTATTAAACCCATAAAATATATATTTACACTTAATATTATATATTCACTACATATTACTTCATATATATTAATCACGTTTATCAACACAAATCATATTATTCATAAACAGTAGTTTTCAAAATGTTTGAAAAACAAGATTTAGTTCAATGTGCTGAAGTTTATAAAAAGAGTAATTCAACTCAACAAGAAGTTATCACCAACGGCATCCGCTTTCTTCTTTCTATGTACGGAGCTCCTAAAAAACTACCTGTTTAGATAAGCATCGATATGCATGTTTCGTTAAAAATACTAAAAATAAAAAACAAGTTCAATTAGCTTGTCTTCCTCCAACCTCAGTTGCTGCTCATCAACATCTTTTTCGGGTATATTACCAAGTTCAAGTGTGGCTTGGTTATCAGCTAGACCCTACAGACTGGGGTTGGAAGTTGGTCAACAATATATTAGAGATAGTTCAAACTTTACTCCGACCTGCGCCGGAAAAACTGCTGAACACAATTTTTTGCAACTGCAAAAAGGGATGCAGTGCTAAATGTGGTTGCAAAAAAGTCGGACTGTTTTGTTCTCTGGCACGCACAAATTGTCAAGGCCGGACGTGCTCTAATGTTGAATCACAAACATTGGAGGATTCGTTTGATTCCGACGAAGTGTCATGCGATACATCGCTATTGACGCAATTTACTTGCATCCAAAATGAAGATGAAGAAGAAGCAGGAGAAGAAGAAGAACAAGAACAAGAAGAAGATCAAGAAGTACACTACCTCATAGGTGGCGTGGAAACGCGAAAAACTCATTTTTTTGACTTTTGACCTTGAATAAAAAAAAATCCATACACGGGGATGATGGGGAACTTTTAAATATTATTTATTATTATGTTTTGAACAATTTTACTGATTTTCAGCTTGTTGGGATTTTATGCACCTTCGAATGTCTAAATTGACCGGACTATAAATAATCCCGGACATTTCACACAGCATCTGGCCCCAAAGTAAGCAGAGTTTGTGGTATGGGTACCACATGACTGATATACTACTTAAATACATTTTTTTTTTGTAAATACATACATATTATACATAGAAACACCCAGACCCGAGACAAATACTTGCAGATCATACAAACATTTGTCCCGCGGCGGGAATCGAACCCGCAACCTTCTGCGTCTCAGCCGGATCTAAGCCCACTACGCCACAGAGGTCCTCAAATACAGATCGGATTGTAATGCAGTGATTTGATAAAAGCGATAACAGAACGGTACATAAATGTGCGGATCCATCATTTATTAAAATTAAACATAAAACTCACAAAAAAGAGAGCTTCTAAACAAGTACGTTCTATTTCAAGGACATTAAATTTTCACGTAGATATGTATCAGTTACGATCATATTCACAATCACAATCACTCGTAAATACTTTTTCAAGTATTTACGAGTGATTGTGTTAAAAAGGAATGAAAAAAAATCGGGTTGCACTCCGGGAGTGCCGACAGAAGTGAAAACTTATTTTAACGCGTTAGAGTTTAGTAACAAATCACTTCAAAATAAGTAATTATGGCGACTGCCAATCAAATACTGAACGAATACAGATGATGCAATATTTTTTGTTCAGAATGTAGATAATATATCAAAGAACCTAACTCAGTAAACTTCTCCATACAAAAGTAGACTGTAAACATGTGAATTAAGGTTTATAATCAAATTGGGCGAGCGCGGCAGCCCTGCGTCTCACCCCGAAAACGGTAGGTAACGGTGTCGCGAATCCAGAGGTTTTACCTCTTCTAAAAATATGCGTACCGCGCTAAAAGAAGTTTTCACTTCAAAAATAATAGCTTTTTATTTGGCCCACCACAGCCTGTCGGTAGGTATAATAATCGATATCGAAACATTCGTCTTGCACATCACTTCGGCACATCACTAAGGAAGTAGCTATGTTTAGTGGGCAATTAAATAACAGCCATTGCATTATCAATTATATTTCTTGTTGTTAGAGGCTAAAACAAAAAAACCGCAGCCTCCGCTACCCGCGAACCCGAGACAACATTATAGCTGATACGCACAAACACTACAATAACCTATAGCAATTTGAAGTATAGTCGCCGTGGCCGCAACATGCCTGGACGACATCATTTTATCCAATCCAAACCAAAGGTCCTGATATTTCCTATTGTATAAAGTACACATAATAATTATGTAGAAATAGTCATTATGAAATTATAGAAACAGCAATTACCTATACATAATTGTACAGTGTCACTCATCATAAAAAATTCAATCAAGTTACCTGATATCATTTGTAAAACGGGTTTTTTTGAGTTATTTGTTTGTAACATTTGTATGGCCATTATGCCCACTTCACTCATTTTACACAAAGAAAGTTTTTTGTTCTTTCATTATTCTCAAACTAAAGTTGTAACGCTCAAAGAACTACCATTAATATCTGATAAATCATTGTTGGGTATATATTACCAATTCCACTTCCGCAATTTTGGTAACATTTATCTACCATCTTGGTAACTTTGTGCATAGGTTATTTAAAGCCCCCTTTAATCAAGCTTTAAATGTTGATTTTTTAAAACAACTTTTAAAGGTTGTTTTAAATAACCCTGACAAACATGTACATTGGTTTTGTATTTAATGTATCCAAACCTACTTTCAAGAAAATAGTTAAGTGCCTATACAAATCTAACCCTCCATTGCACCTTTTTTTAGGGGTAGTTCAAGAAAAAATACTTACACAGCGGACGGAGAGCGCAGGCGCGGGGCTGGAAGCAACAGGAGGCTGCGCGCGCCGGTGCTTCTCCACCACCACCTGCAACGTAACACCCGCGTCCTCACACTGCCCTGTGCCTTATTCAATCTCGTGTTCAGTTTAGTAATAAATTACGGCTCATACCTAACATCCTAATATATTCTACCGGAGTAGGCAGCTATATTAGAGATGGAACAAGTACCCAGGTTACCTGCAGGTAAGAGGGGCAGTCCCGCGGCGTCGGTGGGGCACTGTCACCGCCGCCCGTCGATTCCGCGTCTCCGTCTACAACAGAACACAATCGTAACAAAGCAGAAGCCACCAGGCTACCTATAACCTACATGGGCAAGCAACTAAGTTAGTACCTACATTAAATATTTTATCCCAGAAGGGTATTTACCTAGGTGCGTGTTGGCGATTTCGGTTTCCTTGGCCTCCACTCCTCTATTCGTTGTCGAATTAGTAATATTAGACAAGTACTTATCGGGATACGTAGTCATTGTATTTACTTATTTGATGGAATATTTAGATCCCAGAAGCGTCAGATAATAATATAAAATAAGTAGTATTTTTTGTTCTCGTAAGCGTAGGTACTATACATTCAAAGGCAGCAATTGGCACGGAGGGGGATAACAGCAAAGCTTTGAATAACATTCGGTTGAATAATCACTATTCGTCTTAGTATTCGTAAAAGTGGTATCAGTCGCAACACTATTTGTTTTATTACTGTTAACTGAATAAAATAGTATAATAATATAATAAATAGTGATAGTTGATTTGATAGTAGTGCAACACTGTGTATGGCTAGCGACGACCTTCAATTGACAATGACACATTGACAGGTAAAATCGCTCTGAATCTAGAACGGAGGGTGAAACCATTGAGATCTTATGAAATAACCCGAGAAACCATCGAGTTTTGCTTATTATTTTAGATAAGATAAGTCGTAGACAGAGAACTCTACTCTACGAGATAAGTACATATAACTAGACGAACAAACCTCTTCTTGCATGCGACAAAAAAGTGTAAACCCTCTTTGGGTTTGACAACGTAGCTCTCAAACCATAGATAGACATTTTTAAGTAAACTTAAACTTCTCTTTTACTCATTTATTTTAGAATTATTTAATTAATAATATAGAAACGTTCCTATTTATTTATCATACATTCTTATGGTTATTTTACCTTACGTTATCGATCACTGATTGATTTGATCTTATCTAATTTAATTTGAATCGTACATTTTAAACAGGATACATATGGTTTGGTTTTGCCAACAAACCCGGTTATGACGACTACGATAATATAGATTAAAAATAAGCTGGTAAATATTCGTGATGGCAGTCGTGACTTAAGGCATACAGGTTGGAGTGTGGAGTGAGGCAAGGGTGGCTGACATCTCCAAAGCTCTTCAACTTGTATGTGGACGCGCTCATGGGTGAGCTCAGCAGCACGCGTGTCGGTTGTCACATTGACGGTGTCTGCATCAACAACATTAGCTACGCAGACGACATGGTGCTGTTGAGCGCATCCACGTGCGGTCTAAGTAAACTGTTACAAATCTGCGAGAGGTACGCTGAGAAACATGGATTAAGATACAATGTTAATAAAAGTGAATGCATGATTTTTCAAGCTAGAGGAAGTCGTCCAGTATCTAATTTACCACCCATCAAATTATATGGAGCTCCTCTAAAGAGAGTAAGAGAGTTTAAGTACCTGGGCCATTACCTTACCTCTGACTTGAAGGATAATGTTGACATTAAGAGGGAACGGAGGGCGCTGTCTGTAAGAGCGAACATGATAGCCCGCAGGTTCGCTCGCTGCTCTAGAGAAGTAAAAACAACTCTTTTCAAAGCCTACTGTTCTAGTTTTTACACATGCAGCCTGTGGGTAAATCATACGCAAAAGCAGTATAGCGCTTTACGTGTTCAACACGTAAGTTTAACGCGTTCAGGGTGTTGATGAGGCTGCCTCGATTCTGTAGCGCGTCAGGGATGTTCGCCGAGGCGCGTGTGCACTGCTTCTACACCACCATGCGTAAGCGGGGAGCATCTCTGGTGCGCAGGGTCCGAGCCAGCTCCAATAGCATTCTTAGCGTGTTCGCAAATAGGTTCGACTGCATTTATATGTATCACTACTCGAGGATGCACGTTTTCACTAATAATAATAACATAAAGTATAATTATTCCAAATAAATTTGTGTAAGTCTTTTAATGTATTTTTTCTTGTGTTGACTGTTGTACTTATTATTTTGTAATTGATTATTATGTATGTAGATGATTTCTAATGTTTATGATAATTTCATGTATATTATGGACCTAATGTAGTTTGAAATAAAGATTTAATTTAATTTAAAAAAAAATTAACACCCGAGACGAAAGGATTGTAAAAGGAAAAAGTGAATAAATAGTAAATATCATTTAAAAGTTATCATTTCCTTGAATTTTCTACCTGATAGTTTATATTTATCTCTTTTACTCTTAGGAAATATTTCGAAAGTGACATTGATTTTAATAGAGATAAATATTTTGTTATCTCTGACTCACTCACTAATTACGAAATCTCCAAATCTACAAGAGTTACAGATTTGAAGTTCGGCACGAGCATTCGAGCATAGGGTGTAGGCGCTCGCTACTGTTACTTTGACTTTATATATTTTAGTGTAAATAAGAAAATACTAATATATTTTTATTTTCGAGCAACCCCGAAATCAGGCTGCAATGGCGGGTTTAAAATTTGTATGAGGACTTTTAACGCGTGATGAGCTTGAAATTTGGTTCATATACTTTAATTAAAAAACAAATAGACGCGTATTTCAGGGGGTTTCCCATCCTTAAAATGCGATCTGCATAATATTATACCTCACCGATCAACATAGTATAATAAATTAAAATAAATATAATTACCTGCATGCACATTCAAAGTCAAAGTCAAAAGATACTTTATTTAATACAATCACAGGGATCAATTTGAAACGCCTTACATACTATGTGAATTTAGGTGCCAATTCATCCTAACCCAAGCCCGAGAAGAACTGGCAAGAAACTCGTCTTGGTCCTAGTGCTTTTTTACATGCATGATCCATCTAATAACTAACTTAACTACGAAATACTAATACAAGAGAGTTTATACATTTCAAGTGTGTCGGTGAACTGTCTGAAGGCAGAGCGACATGAGGCCATGCATTCTTATCAATAATATAGTCATTTATATTATAATAAGTTTCAAACACCGCGCGCTCCTTGTTTTTACTTTAATACAAGTAGAAGTAAGTTTTTAGAAATACAATAGGTAGACAATAGGTAGGTAAAAGGGGTTTATTCCTATCTGTCCCCCCACTCTGTCCTCCTAGGGGACTGTAGGGACAAAAAAGTTCGATCTGTCCCCCTCTTTGTAACGGGGGGACAAAAGTCAAAAGATACCTTATTCAATACAATCACAAGGATCACTTTGAAACGTCTCACATACTAGGTGAATTTAGGTGCCAATTCATCCTAACCCAAGCCCGAGAAGAATTGGCAAGAAACTCGTCTTGGTCCTAGCGCTTTTGATCAGATAAAACTTGTATTAATTGAATAAGTTCTATCTGTCCCCCCGTCAATTAGAAGGGGGACAGACAAAAAAAACTGTATTCACATTCCAGTCTGTGTGTTTAGCTTTCGTGGAGTCCGTCTTCTGTACTTGTACTAAGATTCTGTACCAGAGCTAAGAAAATTCCATGAAGTGCATGGCCAGTTTACGAAGATCTTGATCTTGATCTCGATCTCGATCTTGTTTTATTAATGTGCACTAATTTTAAATAATAACTCTTACAATAATAATATTTACAACAACATTTACTCATAATAACTAAATATTTGCTAAAACCAATCACAGCTTCTCTTAAAGTATTTTTAAGCTATTGCATAGCTTTTATCGCGGGCTTTGAGCGCGGCGACCGAATCAAGAAATTCCGTAACGAAAATAAAACCTAACACCCCCCACTCCGCCTACCATGTAGCTCGGCCGAGCGTTCGCGCGCCTAATTGTGCCATACTTCACCGTAAAACCCCGAGCGGCATCCGGTTACCGCGCTCGCCCTTGCCACTTGATTCGCCATTTGATTATAAACCTTAAATCACATGTTTACAGTCTACTTTTGTATGGAGAAGTGTACTGAGTTACGTTCTTTGATATATTATCTACATTTTGAACAAAAAGTATTGCATCATCTGTGTTCGTCCAGTATTTGATTGGCAGTCGCGTATCGCGGTGTTCCGTGTGAGTTCAGTGAACTTTGATTGTGTTTTGTTTGTGATTTGATAGTGGATTTACTGGATTTATCGATAGTAAGAGATATTTATAATTACGAAAACTGTTTATTCTGCTCATTATAAGTATTTTTGGATAATCAAATAATAGTTTGCCAAATTAATAAAATTAGGACAAAAATACATTGTGTACATGTACAAGTACATTGTGTACTTGCTTACAAAGAAGCCGGCCATGCACTTCTTGGATTTTTTTCAGCTCCGGTACAGAATACTTAGTACATGTACAAAAAGCGGTCCGCACGAAAACATTTATATTTATATAAATAGCGACTCTTGCTACAATGCTATAAAGTGCAATTTAGCTCGCACAAGTGCTTTATGCTTAATATTATATATATCGGCGCAAAGCCATTATAGGACGCTATGTAATAGCATTGTAGGCGTAAGAAGCAGTGTTTTAATCTGTTTTTATTTTGTATTGAGAATTCAAGACAGTTAATAATTTGAATTATGATTATTGAATTTTAAGTTTTGTAAATTAAGTTAATCTAGTGGCTGACTTTACTGTTTCTAAATAATCCGATACTAATTTATAATGTTAAAAGCAATGTTGAGACACTTGCAAGCAATGTTGTGCTTCGTCGTAAACAGTTGGTTGGACCAGTTTTCATTTGGTATAGGTAAATACAGGCGGCGGTCGATGCGGAGCTCATTCCAGCTCGAGCCGTCGTACCGTTCGGACCCATCGCAAACTGAATAAACAAGATTGAAGACTGGATACTGGAGTTTCTCTTTCCACCATGAGCGACCAGCATGTTGAGGATGATAGTGACGTCACCTCTGTTGACGTCACCATTTTTAAAAATCATCTTGGAGCTGGTTCTCCGTCATTAAAAGTGGGATTCGAACTATTTCCAAATAAAACCACCTCGTGCACCATCTGATACATCGCAACCGCGTAACATCGATACCACACATTATCGCAAACTACTTAACTCTTCCATTAGCAGTATACCACATAAACCTCAACTGTCGCTGCAGCCGCCACCACCGCCTTCACCGCTACCGCTTCCGATACCACTATCACAACCACATCAGGCTTTCATCAACATAGGTTAGGTTAGGTTAGGTTGGGGTGGGGTGCTAGGTCGGGTAACCTCCTCGTGGTGCACCCTGGTAACACCGTGGGATACTTCTGTAGTACGCTGGAGAAGTATCGCACGGTGGCCAATAACCCGACAAGGAGGGAGTGTTGCGTCGTCCTGCCCGGTTTTCCGCGACTCTGCTGTATGGGTCAGTTTACTTGCGGGATTCCGGGTGGAACGGTGCTTCGCCCTCGTGTCTCTCCACGTGTCTCTCTGAGCAGCGGGCATAGCAGAGGGCACAGTGGATGAGGCACGGTGAGGGGACCTAAGAAGGTCACTCGCCACGTGGCGAAGAAGGGGTGAGAGAAGGCGGTCGCGGTATAGCCGTCCATCTTACCTGGTGGTGAGTAGCGGGAGACAAGCGCGGGGGCGCCATCTCCCGTATTGCACGTACTCACCACCTCCGTCGGGCGGGAATGGCCGTACACTCGCGGTCGTTTCCGGGCCCCTTCCTTCTGGAAGGGGTGTGCGGGCCCCGCGTAAGCGGGCGGTCGTCGGAGGAGAACTGGTTGTTAAGGCTCTGCCGGTTTCCCAGTCCTCCCCCACAAAGACGATGCCGGAAGGCCGCTGGGTTGTTTAGTGGGTATACCGGCCTAGCCGGGGTGTCCCACATAACCCCCCCACTCCCAATGGGGCGGTATGCGTAAAGCAACGAAGCGGGGACTTGCTTGGTGTGCATTTCCCAGTCGCTTGTCGGAAAGGGACACTCGCAATGTCGTTTTCTGACTTGCGGCCGCTCGGAGATCCCCCACACTGGGTCGGGGAGACCCGTGGGCCGAGTGATCTTGGGGGCCTTTGATGGTAGGATTTAGGGCGTCCGAAGTCATTGGCCCTTGGGAGGGGTGACGGCACTTTGCGAGGAGGTGTCGTCGCATGCACCCAGGTAGGCTAAGGGGGATTTTTCTCCTGGCCAGCGTTCGGCCGCTCGGTATTCGCTGGGTCGCCAGACCTTAGTGGGACCGAGTGGCGGAAGGGATGGGGGCTTCCTCCGTGCGTCTCTTCAATGAGGGTGCAGTGGTTGAAGCGGGGACGAGCTTGGCGTGTAGTTGCCTGGATAAGAATTCTGGCGGGGGACCCCGCAGTACCAATAGTTCTGACCGGCGGCGGCACTCTGCGAGTAAGTGTCGTCTATACCCAGCAGGCTTACGAGATGGGATCTCCTTTGCCGACGTCTCACCGCGAGGTATTCGCAGTTTCTTTTAGATTCTTGTGGGACTGAGCGGCGCACTGGGTCCGTGGGTAGTCGGAGTGAGGGCTCCCGGCTATCCGTTCGCGGGCTCGGGGAAGGCGGTAGTTAACATGTGTGACGTGTTCTGCCGTAAGCACCGGGTGGGTGTGCGGGGGTGGCTTGCCACTCCTGGGATGGGCTGCGGCCGCAGCACTTTGCGAGAGGGGCACCGGTGCGTTCCTATGGAGATCCCGGAGCCCCTTGACATGCAATGAGGCTGGTCACCGGGGAGTTTTAGTGAGTCGTCTGTCGTTTTTTTGACAGCCAACCTCACATATTTCATTTGCATTGGAAATCTGTTTGCAGATTTCTCCTCGTCAAAAAAAAAAAAAAAGGTTAGGTTAGGTTAGGTTAGGTTAGGTTAGGTAAGGTTCCACGGACCTGCTAGGTTGTCCTAGTGGGCGGGGAGGTGAACCCCGACGTGGCGCGTCCCCGGGTGGCGGATAGGGGATCGGCTCCCAGATATGGGAGCTACCGGTATACCGGCGCGGACCAAACACAAAAGGAGGGAGGGTTGCGTCGTCCTGCTCGGTTTTCCGCGAGTCGGCTGTATGGGTCAGTTTCCTTGCGGGATTCCGGGTGGGGCGGTGCTTCGTGCAGCGCATCTCGGCGGGGCCCAGTATGGGCCTGTCAGGCGGGACGGGTGTGCCCTTTTTAGGGCGCACTGACAGGGGAGCTCACCCCTGAAAAAAGAGACGACGATGTGGAGCATTGGAGTAAAGGAAAATGGATCTAACAAGTAGTTGCAAAAATGATCCCCAGGTGGGTCCCCGAAAGGGGGAATCCCACCCTTCCGCTTCGGTGGAGGGCAGCCCCTCGTACTCTGGGGGGGGCAACAACTGCTCCGTAGGTCGGCGTTCTGCCCGCCTTCGTAAACACGACACTAGCATGAACAAAGCGGAATCTGAAATTGCAAACGATATGGATAAAGACGAACTGGAGGTGAAAGCGCTCGCCCCGAAGGCGTGCGCCAACACCAAAGACCCTGGCTTTCCTATGGAACCCCGAGTAATAATGGAGCGCATGTCGGAGTCAGACACCGACAGAAGCTTGGAGACGGTGGCGTCCGATGCAACCTCTCGATTTTGGCGGAAGAGACCTGGACCGTCAGTTCCGAGGGACTCCGAGTCGGACTCAGATGTCACGGAGACAGGAGGGACATCGTTACCGAAGGTGACAAAGTCTGTGAAGGGAAGTGGTAGAGGCCGCCCGCCATGGCAGGCGAAGGAGTCTTTGAACACCACCAGGCGAGAGGAGTTTCTCCATGATGCAACTGAGGAGGTGACGCAAGCGATGGAGAAGACGCGGCGCACGAGAGTGACGCGCCCGGCATGCATGGCTGGGCTTCTGGCAGGTGAAGTTGACGACCAGCTGGCGTCATCACTCAACAAGCAGGTGTTAGACTGTGTAGAGGTGATAAAAACGGTATCGCGCAAGTCCAGCCACCTAAGTGGCCCGTTCCAGAAGTCCCTCAACGAAGCGACGCAGTACATAGTAGAGGCCGTGGAAGTGCTCCGCAAGCGCTCCATCTCTGAAGAGACAGCAAAGTTGCAGGCGGACAATACACGCCTGCAGACAGAGCTTGCTGCTCTACGTAAGGAGTTTGCGGAAATAAGAACGGAGATACGGCAGTCCCGATCAGTGACTGAGCCTCAGACAGGAACGCAACAACTAGATGTTCAGGAACTGTCGCGTATTATCATGGTCCAAGTTGGAACCATGGTAAATGCCCGGTTGGGGGCCATTGAAGAGAGGCTTCTTCCGGAGGTTCGTCTGCGCCCTCCGTTGGCTGCGGATAAACACCGAGAACGGAAGGCAGACGCTGAGTCTGTACACGTGGAAACCAGGGCGAGCCCGGCAAATATGCCTTTACCGAAAGCGTCTACGTCATCTGAGAACCCAACCAGCTCTGCACCCAAGAGAAAGAAAGGAAAGGAAAGCTTGGCGGCTAAAGAGGCAGCCAAGGAGACGGCAAAGGAAACACTCTCAAAGCCTTCCTCAACCCCTCCGAAGGATGGGGCGTGGACGACAGCTGCTGGAAAGAGATCCAAGCAAGCGGCAAAGCGGGCGGACAAGCAGGCAGCCAGCGTCCCTGCACCCGGTGTCCCTGTGGTAAACAAATCCTCGCAGCGTGCGATAAAGCTCCGCTCCCCTCGGTCGGCAGTCATCACGCTCACCCTGCAAGCCGGTGCTGTGGAGAAAGGTGCTACCTACGCTACCTTACTCACAGAGGCTAGAAAGCGTATAGACATCAAGAGCCTGGGCATTGATGATCTACGCATCCGAACGACGGCAACTGGAGGCCGGATGCTGGAGGTCTCGGGTGAAACGGGTGCCAAAAAGGCCGACTCTTTGGCGGAGAAACTTAAGGAGGTCTTGAGCCCCGATGCGGTACGAGTGCAACGGCCGATAAAGCGTGCCGATATACGTGTCACTGGGCTTGATGACTCTGTAACAGCAGTAGAGGTCACGGCTGCCATGGCCGAGCAAGGTGACTGCGCCGTAGAGGCCGTTAAAGCCGGCGCAATATCGGCACGTGGCTCAATTTTGCTGAGTTGCCCTGTTGAGGCCGTTAATAAGGTGATTAATGCTGGCCGGCTTAAGGTGGGCTGGATTTCAGCGAGGGTAACACTGCTTGACCCTAAACCTTTGAGATGCTTCCGATGCCTCGAAGCTGGCCACGTCGGCAGCAAATGCACAGCTGAGGGAAGCCCTGACGGCCTCTGTTTCCGTTGCGGTAAACCTGGCCACAAGGCTCGGGATTGTGATGCTGAACTGCATTGCGCTGTATGTGCGGCGGCTGGCAAGTCGGCATCACATCAGGTCGGTAGTAAAGAATGTCCTGATGCCAAAGGGCCTAGACGGAGCCATAGAGGTCGTGGAAAGAGGACGCAGACTCAGGAGGGCCCCAAGGCCTCACAGTTGTCTCAGCGCACAACTGCGGAAGAGGACTCGATGGACACCGCAATTTAGATGGCTACTCCATTTATGCAAGCGAACATCATGCATTGCGCCAGGGCTCAGGACCTGTTGGTCCAGAGCATGGCGCAGTACATGATCAAAGTAGCCGTAGTCGCCGAGCCGTACGTGGTTCCTGTCCGGGATGACTGGGTAGGTGACTGTGACGACCTGGTGGCTATCATAGCTCCATCCGCTGCTGGCTCCCCTCCTTTTGATAGAGTAGCAAAAGGTAGGGGATGCGTGCTGGCCGTCGTAGGCCGAATTGCAGTAATAGGCGTTTACTTCTCACCGAATCGAAGCCTCGCCGATTTCGAGCAAATGCTCGTGGATGTTGGGGATCTGGTGAGGCAAGCGTCCCCCTACCCTGTGCTAGTTGCTGGAGATTTCAACGCCAAATCAATAGCGTGGGGATCCCCAGCAACAGACGTGCGGGGGGAGGTGCTTGAAGAGTGGGCGGTGTCTTTGGGTTTAGTGATACTCAACCGGGGATCCGAGAACACGTGTGTGCGACGTCTAGGGGGCTCGATTGTGGACATCACAATTGCGTCCCCTCACCTGGCCAACCGTATACAAGATTGGAGAGTATTGGTGGACGTGGAGACCCTATCGGACCACAGATATATCCTTTACAGTGTCTCGACGCCTACTGCATCTGTTAGTGAAACCCGTTCCCCGACTAGAGGTGGTCCACGATGGGTGCTGGGACAACTTGAGCGGGAAGTTGCCAAGGAGGCGGCTATATTGGAGGCCTGGGTAGCAGACTCCGAACTGGTTGAAGAGGTGGAAGAGAGGGCAGAATGGCTTGCAGCTGCCTTAACTCGCGTGTGCGATGCATCGATGCCAAGAGCTAAGTCGTTTCCACCACGGCGCCGAGTGCATTGGTGGCACTCGCAGCTCCGCGACATGCGTAGAGCCTGCGTAGTTACGCGCCGCCGCTACACTCGACACAGGAGGAGAAGGGTCCGCGACCAGAGCGTAGAGGATAGCCTGTACGATACCTACAGGTCTGCTTGCATAGCCCTACAGGTGGCCATTGCACAGGCCAAAGAGAAGGCATGGGAGGAGTGGTTGGCAACGTTGGACAGAGACCCATGGGGAAGACCGTATCGCGTCGTACGACAAAAACTTCGACCCTGGGCTCCCCCACTGACGAGTAGTCTCCAACCACAGCTACTGGAGCGAGTTGTCGACACACTTTTTCCCCAACGGGATGAGTGGGTGCCACCACCGATGGTCGTATCAGGACCAGCAAGGGAAAATGACGAGGAAGTGGTTCCCTCGGTGACTGAGGCTGAGCTAGGAGTAGCTGTTTTAAAACTTCGGTCGAAAAACACTGCTCCTGGACCAGATGGCGTGCCAGGACGTGCCTTAGTGGTCGCGGTGGGGGAAATGGAAAAGTGTGTGAAGGCTCTGTTCACAGCATGCCTTGAGCGCGGCCAGTTTCCGCAGGCGTGGAAAACTGGAAAACTTGTCCTCCTTCGAAAAGATGGGCGCCCAGCCGATATGCCTTCGGCCTATCGCCCCATTGTGCTACTTGGCGAGATGAGCAAGCTCTTTGAGCGAGTGCTCGCTACTCGTCTCGTCAAGTGCATGAAGCCGGGGCTACACGAAGCGCAGTTTGGCTTCCGCAGAGGCCTGTCGACGATAAGTGCCATCGCGCGAGTGAGAACCCTCGCTGTAGAAGCGGTCTCTCGGGGTGGAGTAATGTGGGCAGTGTCCCTGGACATCTCCAATGCCTTCAATGCTCTGCCCTGGGAAACGGTGAAGGCAGCACTGAAGTACCATTGTGTTCCTCGCTACCTACAAGCGGTCGTGGCCGACTATTTTAATGGCAGAGTGGTTGAATATCCGACGAGAGATGGTTGGGGGAGGAAAGCGATGTCGTGCGGTGTTCCACAGGGTTCGGTCCTCGGACCGCTCCTGTGGAACATCGGGTACGACTGGGTGCTGCGTGGTGCCACTCTGCCAGGAGTAGGTGTGACGTGCTACGCTGATGACACCCTCGTGTCGGCTTGCAGCAATAGCCATAAAGAAGCGGCTCGAATTGCTACTGCGGGCGTCGCGCAAATAGTCCGCAGGATTAGGGCTCTGGGGCTGGAAGTGGCCCTGAATAAATCAGAAGCCCTTGTGTTTCATGGGCCTAGGAATGCGCCACCGCCCGGAGCAGCAATAATGGTGGGCGGAACCTCCATCACCGTCGGGTCGACGATGAAGTACCTTGGAATTGTTCTCGACGGCAGATGGAGGTTCGATGAACATTTTAAACGATTGACTCCGAGGCTGGTGGCTGAAGCTGGAGCTTTAGCAAGATTGCTCCCAAATCTGGGAGGTCCGGGAGGAGCGTGTCGACGCCTATATACCGACGTGGTGCGCTCAATGGCGCTTTATGGAGCGCCAATATGGGCGGATGCTTTGAGCGCTCGCAACGTGCCACTGCTGCGGCGCCCGCAGCGAGCCATGGCACTCAGGGTCGCTCGAGCCTACCGAACGGTTTCCCATTCCGGGGCGTGTCTGCTGGCTAGCAGCCCACCGTGGGACCTAGATGCGGAGGTCCTGGCGGAGCGCTACTGGAAAGGTGTGGTGGCGCAGGAGGGCCTGCATCCTCACCCGCGGGAGGTTGCTGAATGGAGGGAAGAGGCTCGCGATGAACTCTTCGGGAAATGGAAAGAACGGTTAGAGGTCCCGGGAGCTAGCCGGGAACTAGTGGAGGCAATTCGGCCTACTCTCAGGCAGTGGGTCGAACGAAAACATGGCGTGCTCACATTTCACCTGACACAGGTGCTGACTGGCCACGGGTGCTTTGGTGAGTACCTGTGTCGGGTGGTTGGACGAGAGCCAACAGAGGAGTGCCACCACTGTAGTGGCATAGCAGATACGGCTCAGCACACGCGTGAGGCGTGCCCAGCCTGGGCGGAGCCTCGCGCAGCCTTGTCTGCCATTATTGGGCAGGACCTGTCCCTCCCGGCCCTGGTCAACGCCATGGTCGGCAGTGAGGAGGCCTGGAATGCGGTCAAGATCTTCTGTGAGACCATCATGACACAGAAGGAAGCGGCAGAGCGGGAGCGTGAGCAAGATCTTAACTCACTCCCGAGTCGCCGCAAGAGGCTCGGCCGGCAGCGTCGAGCTTACCTTGCTCGAATGCCGCCATAACAAAGACTCGCGGGCGATAGATCTGGGGGGGTCTGTCGCCTGCACTATAAGGGTCAAGAGCGGGAAGGCGCCCCAGTGTTCAGGGTGCCTTCAGTAGCCAGCAGCTAAGCAGAGTTCTTGCAAAGATGGGTCCGTAAGGACAATCGCTGATGAGGTAGCGGTGCAAACCGAACCCGAGACCTCGTCGACGGCGAAGAAGAGGAACACCCCAGTGGTTTTAGTTGGTATACGGAGTCCAACATAACCTTCTAGCCTCCCCTAGCTAGATGGTATCCATAAAGGATTTCCCTGGGAAAAAAAAAAAAAAAAAAAAAAAAAAAAAAAAAAAAAAAAAAAAAGGTTAGGTAAGGTTCCACGGACCTGCTAGGTTGTCCTAGTGGGCGGGGAGGTGAACCCCGACGTGGCGCGTCCCCAGGTGGCGGATAGGGGATCGGCTCCCAGAAATGGGAGCTACCGGTTTACCGGCGCGGACCAAACACCAAAGGAGGGAGGGTTGCGTCGTCCTGCCCGGTTTTCCGCGAGTCGGCTGTATGGGTCAGTTTCCTTGCGGGATTCCGAGTGGGGCGGCACTTCGTGCGGTGCTTTGTGCAGCGCATCTCGCGCAGGCGGGACGCCCTTTTCAGGGCGCAAGGGGGGGTTACTGTTGGAGAATCGGGGGACTCTCTAGTGGTCTGCACGACCCCCCTGTGTGAGGGCACGAGGGGTGATTTTTGGTATGAGCAAATTCACCCCTCCATAGAGGAGAAAGGGCCCTTTTTAGGGCCAACCACCGGGGCAAGATGGTTGAATGCTAACGCGACCCCATCTTGTCCCAGAAAGGTGGAAGAGGGACTCATCCCAGGTTTTTAGTGGGTATGCCGCCGTGAGGTAGGCGGAGACTCCCACATAACCACCTTGCTCCCCTGGGCAGGTGGTATCCATAAAGGATTTTCCTGGGTCAAAAAAAAAAAAAAAAAAAAAAAAAAAAGGTTAGGTAAGGTTAGGTTGGGGTCCACGGCCACGGACCTGCTAGGTTGTCCTAGTGGGCGGGGAGGTGAACCCCGACGTGGCGCGTCCCCGGGTGGCGGATAGGGGATCGGCTCCCAGATATGGGAGCTACCGGTATACCGGCGCGGACCAAACACCAATGGGGGGAGTGCGGCGTCGTCCTGCCCGGTTTCCCGCGAGTCGGCTGTATGGGTCAGTTTCCTTGCGGGATTCCGAGTGGGGCGTTGCTTCGCTTCGGGGAGGGCAGAGTTGGGCTCGGCGTGCGCTTACCCCGCCGTCGGGCAGGCAGTGGGAGACTAGTCTTCCCTGCCACCAGCTCGAAGTCGTAATCCTGCGACGGTTGCGGTCATGTCTCGTAACCTGAACAGGACCGATGGTCTTGGCTTGGTCGCCCGGGCTGCGAGGAGTAAACCTCTATAAAAAATCCCGTCGGACAAGTGGTGGTGGCAGCACGAGGTCCTTTCTCTTACGAGGATGGCTGGCCGGTAAAGTCAGTCGCTACTGCTACCTAGGCGTAGGCCTTGGTTAGGTCCACCTAACCCTTCCCGGATACACGTGGGCACTGTCCGGGTCGTAGTACCTTTCCCCGGTACTCGTGGGAATTTTGATGGATTTATTCGCTAAAACCCAAAAGGAGGGCGGTCGCCTGGAATGCCGCACTGAGGGAGCAGCTGCAGAGCCTGCAAAGGTGTCTGGTGCGGACGCTTCGGCGTCACTAATGGAGGTGGTTGCTTCGGCAATGGTGAAGGCCAAGCCTTCAAAACAAGCGCGGGATGCCTCCGGGCGTTTCCTTAAAGGCCCTTCTCAGGGCCAAACCAAAGGCCCTTCTCAGGGCCAAGCAAGAGGTGGCGAAGTATCGCATTATGGAGGAGACTCGGAAGTTTCGGGAGCAGAAACTCCGATTTCGTTCCGCGATATTGAGATCATCGAGGGCAGTCGACGGAAGCGGCCGTCGTCGTCTCTGTTTTTCGCTCCCGGGTGTTTTGACTCGGACACGGAGACTGAGGCTACGGCAGCCGTTAAAGTCAGCACGGCTCGGAGAGGGAGGGGGAAGACCACGGCGGCGGGACTATCCTTCCGTAAAGACTTCCCTAGGCCTGTATCGTCGGATGGCGAGTTAGAGGAGATCCTTAAACGCAGGCAGTTTAAGAAGGGTTCTATTATGGAGGCTTCTTGCTCCGCTACAGATACCGGCGCTGATTCGGATGCCGTGACGATGGGGATTGACGTCACGGAACTGAACGCGCAGGAGTTGAGGGCACATGCGGGCGAGAAACTCGCCTGCATTTTTGAGGTTGCCAGGAAATCTGGGAACCTCAAAGGAGAATTTATTGGTCGCCTCAAGAGCTCTGCGTCGACCTTGAGGGAAGTCGTGGATGCCCTTGCATCCAGGAGCGAAGCTGTGGAGACGCGACAGCTGAGGGCGACCAATAGCCGCCTGAAGCTGGAAGTGGAGGCCATGAAGGCCGAGGTAAAGGCGCTACGTCGTGGCTTCACAGAAGCCAAGACGGCCGCAGCTGCCACTACCTCCACTACTGCCGAGACGGAGGCTACTCCTTTGGGGACGGCCGATATCTTCGAAAAACTAGAGAGGTCCCTAACAATAAGGTTAGGGAATATGCTGGACGCCCGACTCACGGGACTAATGGATCGGTCTATGCCAGCATCGCCGGTCCGCCCTCCTTTGAGTGCGGATAAGAAGAGGGCGACAGCGGCGGCAGTGGCGGCAGCGGCAGCGGCTACCACCGCGCCACCAAAACCTAAACCGGCTCGAAATACCGCCTCTAACGAGGCCAGGACTCCCGCCGGTAATGACGGACCCTCTACCTCCACTCATGGCCCAAACCAGGCTGCTCCACAGGAGCAAACCTGGGCCAAAGTGGTTGGTAAAGGGAAAGGAAAGGGAAAGGGGAAGTCTTCCCTTCCCACTTCCTCTGCACCTGCTGCCCACGCGGCCCGGGCTCCTGCCAAGAAGCAGGCAGCCAACACGGCCAAGGCAAAAAAGACGGCCTTGAAACCCCCTAAATCCGCGGCGGTTGTGCTGGCTCTTCAGCCAGCAGCTGTGGATAAGGGGGTGACGTACAGCGCCGTTCTCCAAATGGCGCAGGAGAAGGTCGACCTTAAGGAGCTGGGTATCGACCAGCTCCGTTTCCGTCAGACGGCTACGGGGGCAAGGATGCTGGAAGTTCCTGGCCCCCAAAACTCCGAGAAGGCGGATCGACTCGCGGAGAAGCTCCGCGGTGTTCTGTCGGAGGTGGCAAACATCGCCAGGCCTACTAAGACCGCCGATCTTAAGATCACGGGCCTGGACGATGCCGCCACGAAGGAGAAGGTGGCGAAGGCGGTAGCAGAGGCCGGATCCTGCGCCATACAGCAAGTTGTGGCGCGGGAGATCCACCCCGGCCCCTACGGCACTGGCTCCATCCTGGTGTCGTGCCCGGTTTCGGCAGCCAAAGTGCTGTCGGATAAGGGCCGTATATTAATAGGCTGGAGCTCAGTGCGTGTGGTGGCGTTAGAAGCGCGACCCATGCGCTGCTATAAGTGCATGGGACTAGGGCACACACGTGCTCTGTGCACCGAGCCGGCCGACAGGAGGGACCAGTGTTTCCGGTGTGGAGACACTGGTCATTGGGCGGCCGCCTGCGAAAAGGCCGAACCGAGATGCGCAATATGCGCAGAATCGAAAAGGCCTTGCGGGCACGTAATGGGGGGACGTAACTGTGTCCCTCCAAAGACAAAGGGGATGGCCAACAGGACCCGGCCGTCCCCTGCCGCCGGACGCCAAGCGGCTAACGAAGAGGTTGTGATGTCTGATTAATGGATCAAGTCCGACATCACAACCTTCTCCAGACGAACCTCAATCACTGCGCTGGGGCTCAGGATCTTCTGATGCAGACCCTAGCGCAGTGGCAAATAGACTTGGCGGTTGCTGCGGAGCCGTACTACGTCCCCCCCCATTCCTGTTGGGTGGGGGATCTGGACGGCTCCGTGGCCATTATAGTACGGTCGGGGTCATCCGTCCCTCTCTTAGTTGAAGAGAGGGGCTCTGGGTACGTGGTGGCTAAGTGGGGAGAGTACGCCGTCGTCGGCGTATACTTCTCCCCCAACAAAACCGCTGCAGCACTGGAGGTCTTTATGGATCTCCTTGCTGCGGCGGTGCAAAGACAGGCGCCGCGTCAGGTCCTTCTAATGGGGGACCTGAACGCCAAGGCCCGAGACTGGGGCAACCGCCTCACTGACTCTCGCGGGGAGATTGTCAGGGAGTGGGCGGTTGCCACAGGACTGACCCTGCTAAACAGAGGGTCGGCCCACACGTGCGTGCAGCATAACGGGGGGTCCGTGGTGGACCTATCGTTCGCCTCCCCGGCTGCTGCAGCACGTGTTCAGTCCTGGAGGGTAATGTCGGAAGTGGAGAATCTCTCGGATCATAAATACATCCGGTTCGAGCTTCTCCACTCCGATAACCCAGGATCTCGGCGCGTGGTGCGGGCGAATTTCCCGCGCTGGACGATTGGTCGCCTTGATGCCGAACTGGCAAAAGAGGCGGCTATCGTCCAGTCGTGGTCTACTACAGCCACGCACCCGGAAGTGGACGTTGCAGCGATCCACTTCCGCGAGGCGGTGACGGCAGTGTGCGACGCTGCAATGCCGAGGTCCCGTGGCCGTCCCGACCGCCGCCAGGTCTACTGGTGGTGCTCGGAGATAGCGGATCTCCGAGTTGTCTGCTCAGAGGTGCGTCGGCCTTACGCCCGCTGCAGGGGGCGGCGTAACGGTCGCACCAATGAGCAGATGCCAGCAGAGGAGCTGGAGGCTGAGCGCCAGCTGTACAGCGTTTACCGCGAGGCGAAGCGGGAGCTGCAGCTGGCGATCTCCAGGGCCAAGTCCCAGGCCTGGGGCGAGGTCCTGGAGTGCCTCGATAGGGACCCCTGGGGGCGACCATATAGGGCCGCCCGGAAAAAGTTCCGGGGCCAGACGTCCCCGGTCGCGGGGTCCCTTGATCCGGAGGTGTTGGATAGGGTGTTGGGAGGGCTATTCCCTGACAGTAGCCCTTATCACACCCCTCCAACGATGGTGCCGTCCTTCCCGGAGGACCCGGAGGAACCGGCCTCCGTCCCGACTGTATCCGAGACGGAGATGGCGGTGGCGGTTGGCCACCTCCGGGGCAAGAGGACTGCCCCGGGTCCAGACGGGGTTCCGGGTCGAGTCCTCGGGATCGCTCTAAAGGAGATGAGCGATCAGCTTCGGGAACTCTTTGACGTGTGCCTCGCGTCGGGGCGGTTCCCGAAGCTGTGGAAGGACGGCCGATTGTGCCTGTTAAGGAAGGAGGGTCGACCCGCAGACTCTCCTTCTGGATACAGGCCAATCGTGTTGCTGGATGACACGGGCAAGCTGCTTGAAAGAGTGATAGCTTCCCGTGTCATCCGGCACCTGGAGGGGACTGGGCCAGGACTCTCCGAGGCCCAGTATGGGTTCAGAGCGGGGCGGTCTACAATAGACGCCTTGCTCTGGCTCAAAGGGTGGACGCAGCAGGCGGTAAGCGAGGGCAACAAGGCGTTGGCGGTGTCTCTTGACATAGCCAACGCCTTCAACAGCCTCCCGCACGGAACAATCCAGGAGGCGCTCCGGTACCACGGAGTGCCCCTGTATTTGCGGAGGTTGTTGGCTGACTACCTCCAGGACCGCGAGGTCCTGGTGGAAGGACGCGACGGTCTGAGGCGCCGTCGCGTCGCCTGCGGGGTTCCTCAGGGGTCGGTCCTGGGACCACTTCTGTGGAACATTGGCTACGACTGGGTGCTCCGCGGCACGCTTCCTGCAAGTATGCAGGTTGCGTGCTACGCGGATGACACCCTAGTCGTAGTTAAGGGGAGGGACCTCAGGGAAGCGGTGCGGTTGGCCACTGTCGGCACAACGCTCGTGGTCGACCGCATACGCTCCCTGGGGCTGGAGGTAGCCCTCTCCAAGACCGAGGCCCTATTGTTCCATGGGCCTCGAGGGGGACCCCCTCCAGGTACGCGGGTGTTACTGGACGGGGTCTCCGTCCGGGTTGGGACCCAGATGAGGTACCTGGGTCTCATCCTGGATGGGAGGTGGGCTTTTGGGGCCCACTTTACACAGTTGGCCCCAAAAGTCGTAGGAGCCGCGGCCGCCTTAGGGCGGCTGCTGCCCAACGTGGGTGGCCCGAATGCCACATGCCGCCGACTATACTCCGGAGTGATCCGGAGTATGGCCTTGTATGGGGCACCGGTCTGGGCGGACGCCCTCGTTCGCAGCAATAGGACCCTGCTGCGACGTCCGCAGCGGGTCATTGCGACGAGGGCAATACGCGCGTACCGGACGGTGTCCTGGACAGCGGCGTGCGTGCTGGCCGGAGATCCCCCCTGGGAGCTCCAAGCGGAGATCCTCGCCGAAATATACCACTTCGTGGCGGCGAGGAGATCCGGTGGAGACCCCCCAGCGTGGGACGAAGTCGCCGGCATGCGGCGGCGGGCGCGGGCCGCCCTATTGCGGCGGTGGACAGAGGACCTGGCTCCACCGGTCCCTGGGCAGTGGACGGTTGAGGCGATCCGCCCGGTCCTCCAGAGGTGGGTTGGTCGGCGATTTGGTTCGCTGACCTTCCGACTGGTGCAGGTGCTTTCCGGACACGGATGTTTCGGAAAGTACTTGCACCAGATCGCGAGACGGGAGGCCGACCCGGCCTGCCAAGAGTGTGGGGCGCCGGAAGACACGGCGCTCCACACGCTGGAGGTGTGTTCCGCATGGGGCCCCCAGCGACACACACTTTCGGCACTCGTGGGTCGCGATCTCTCTCTGCCAAGCGTGGTTAATGCCATGCTCGACAGCGAAAGATCGTGGCAGGCGGTGGTCTCCTTCTGCGAAGCCGTAATATCGCAGAAGGAGACCGCGGAGCGGGTCAGAGAGAGCGACGCCCGAGCTGACCTGCTCCGGCGCAGACGTACAGGAGGTAGGAGGAGGCGTTTTGCCCACCTACTCCCTCCTCCGTAGTGGGGTTACTGTTGGAGAGTCGGGGGACTCTCCAGCGGTCTGCACGACCCCACTCATTGTCTGTGGGGTGACCTGATATGAGCAAGGTCACCCCACCATAGGCGCAGTGGCCCTACCAAGGGCCACCCACCGGGGCAAGATGGTGAATGCTAGCGCGACCCCATCTTGCCCCACGTAGGTGGAGGACGGACTCATCCCGGGTTTTTAGTGGGTATGCCACCCTTCGGGTGGAGACTCCCACATAACCCTCTCGCCCCCCCGGGCGAGAGGGTATCCATAAAGGATTTTCCCGGGTCAAAAAAAAAAAAAAAAAAAAAAAAAAAAAAGGTTGGGGTCCACGGACCTGCTAGGTTGTCCTAGTGGGCGGGGAGGTGAACCCCGACGTGGCGCGTCCCCAGGTGGCGGATAGGGGATCGGCTCCCAGAAATGGGAGCTACCGGTTTACCGGCGCGGACCAAACACCAATGGGGGGAGTGCGGCGTCGTCCTGCCCGGTTTCCGCGAGTCGGCTGTATGGGTCAGTTTCCTTGCGGGATTCCGAGTGGGGCGGTGCTTCGCTTTGGGGAGGGCAGAGTTGGGCTCGGCGTGCGCTTACCCCGCCGTCGGGCAGGCAGTGGGAGACTAGTCTTTCCTGCCACCAGCTCGAAATCGTAATCCTGCAACGGTAGCGGTCATGTCTCGTTACCTGAACAGGACCGATGGTCTTGGCTTGGTCGCCCGGGCTGCGAGGAGTTAACCTCTATAAAAAATCCCGTCGGACAAGTGGTGGTGGCAGCACGAGGTCCTTTCTCTTACGAGGATGGCTGGCCGGTAAAGTCAGTCGCTACTGCTACCTAGGCGTAGGCCTTGGTTAGGTCCACCTAACCCTTCCCGGATACACGTGGGCACTGTCCGGGTCGTAGTACCTTTCCCCGGTACTCGTGGGAATTTGATGGATTTGTTCGCTAAAACCCAAAAGGAGGGCGGTCGCCTTGAATGCCGCACTGAGGGAGCTGCTGCAGAGCCTGCAAAGGTGTCCGGTGCGGACGCTTCGGCGTCACAAATGGAGGTGGTTGCTTCGGCAACAATGAAGGCTAAGCCTTTAAAACAAGCGCGGGATGCCTCCGGGCGTTTCCTTAAAGGCCCTTCTCAGGGCCAACCCATCGGCCCTTCTCAGGGCCAACCCAAAGGCCCTTCTCGGGGCCAAACCGACGCATCGGCGTTGGCAGAGGTGCCCGTTTCGGCGGTCTGCCTGCATGGCAGAGCGGACGAGTCTTCGGACTCGGAAATGTCGGCCGACTTGTCGGCGCAATCGCGGAAGAGGGCTTTCCTCGAAGATGTGTCCAACTCGGACTCGTCTAAGGGGAAGGCCAAAAAGAAGGTCAAGGCCAAAAGGCGCTCCGCCATCGCCATTGTCGACACCCACGACGTTGGTCTGGCAGAGGCGGAGCGCCAGCTGAGCCTGGCAAGGCGGGCACAGGTCCAGCAGGACCTAGAGGAGCAGGTCGCTGCCAAGGAGCAGCAGGCGCGAACTGCGCGGGCCAGGGCCGGGTACGGCGCGTCTAGCGTCCTCTACACGGACCACTCCCTGGCCGAGCTGGAGCGCATGGCTCAGGAGGATGCGGGGGAGATCGTAGAGGTCGCCTCCAAGTCCTCCAACCTGAAGGGGACACTTCAGAAGTCGCTGAAGTGTCGTGCCGCGAGCATGCGTGGCATCGTCGGTGAGCTGGTGCAGCGCACCGCCACTGAAGAGACGCGGCAGCTGCAGGCGCGGGTCGACCGCCTGCAGTCGGAGGTCAGCCAGCTGCACCAAAAGCTGGCTGAAGTTACGGCCCGGCCTACCCAGGCTGAGCCCAAATCGGCGGCAGCGGGCCCCTCTGCCTCCTCCTCCAACCTTGAGGATATTATCCGAAAGGTTGTTATGGAGGAGAGGGCGTTCACAAGAGCCTGCCTCGATGGCATCGAGGATAGGCTCTTGCCCGAGAAACGCCTGCGTCCGCCACTAGCGGCAGACAAAAGGGCGAAAAAGCCGGGGCCACCTCCCCCAGAAAGGGAGGACGCCCAACTCCCTTCGACCACCCCATGCAACCAGTCGTGGTCGGAGGTGGTCAAGAAGGGAAAGGGCAAGGCGAAAGCGGCCGCCACCCCTACCACCCCTGCCACCTCATCCTGCCCGCCCCAGGCGGCAGGTAAGGGCAAGGGGAAAGGGAAGGGGAAGACGTCGGCCCCGAAGCCCGCCGCCGCTGCACCCGCAGCTAAACGGGCTCCCGCCGGTGGGAAGAAGCTTCGGGCTCCTCCCAAGACTGCGGCCGTCGTGGTGACTCTCACCGCGGAGGCTGCAGAGCGAGGGGAGACGTACGAGTCTGTCTTAAAGCGGGCTCGTACAAACGCCGATCCCACCCAACTGGGGATCGGTGCAGTCGCGTGCCGCCGAACGGTAACCGGGGCTCGAATCTTCGAGTTCCCGGGGGCCCAGGGCGGCGCCAACGCAGACCTCTTCGCAACAAAGTTGCGGGAGGTCATTGCGGACGCGGCCAAGGTGGCCAGGCCCGTGAAGTCGGCGGCCTTGCTGGTGACCGATCTAGACGATTCGGTCACCAAAGAGGAGGTGGTGGCGGCCATTGCAGCCATAGGGGGCTGCGATACCGCAGCGGTGCAGGGCCGGGACATTAGGCCTGGCCGCGGCGGCATGGGCACCATCCGCCTGGAGTGCCCAGTCGTGGTGGCCAAAGCCGTCCTCGCCAAGGGGCGGCTCCCGGTAGGATTCAGTTCCTGCCGGATCCGGGCACTTGAAGACCAGCCATTGCGCTGCTTCAGGTGCCACGGTCTCGGCCACATGCGGGCTCTCTGTCCGTCCAAGGTCGACAGGACAGAGAGTTGCTTCCGCTGCGGCAAGGACGGACATAAGTCAGTCGACTGTAAGGCCGCCAAGCCGCACTGCGCTATATGCGCAGCCAGCGGCTGCCCGGCGGAGCACATTATGAGGGGGAGGAACTGCAATCCTCCCCCGAAGAAGGGCAAAGCGCAGGCGCCGACCCCGCCTGTCACTGCGACCGCCCCGGCGGCCGATAAGGGAGAAGCGATGTCCGACTATGATGGATAGAGTCGGACGTCGCATACTCCAGGCGAACACCAACCACTGCAAAGCAGCCCAGGACCTGCTAATGCAGGTCCTGGCTGAGTGGTTGGTGGACGTGGCGGTAGTCGCCGAGCCGTACTCGGTCCCTGGCTATTGGCTGGGTGACAGGGACGGCTTGGTTGCGTTGGTGACGCAGTCTTCCACGGACTCCCCTCCCCTCTCGCTTTTAGAGAGGGGACCGGGATACGTGGCCGCCGCGTGGGGAGAAATAGCCTTGGTAGGGGTGTATTTCTCCCCTAACCGCCCTCTTCAGGACTTCGAGAATTTTCTCGAAGTCCTGACCGCCGTTATCGGCCGGGCGGCGCCGCGCCAGGTCGCCGTTGTGGGCGACCTGAACGCCAAGTCGGCAGCCTGGGGAAACCCGGCCGCCACTTGCAACGTCCGGGGGAGGGCCGTCGAATTCTGGGCGGCCTCCTCCGGTGTGTCCCTCCTCAACAGAGGGACGGTCCAGACGTGTGTGCGGCGACGGGGAGGGTCAGTGGTGGACGTTTCGTTCGCCACCCCCGTTCTGGCCGCCCGCGTCGTGGACTGGCGGGTAGAATTGGTGGAAACGATGTCGGACCACAGATACGTGCGGTTCGACATCTCCACCAACCAGAACTCACCGAGGACGGCCCCATTGGGCCGTTCTCCCTTTCCACGGTGGGCTCTCACCCACCTCGACCGTGAGGCGGCCAGGGAGGCAGCGTTCCTCCGGGACTGGCTCGACCCTCCCGTCGACGTCCTAGACGTCGACGGCGCACCGGTCGAGCTCCGGAGGCCCCTGACTGAGGTGTGCAACTTAAGCATGCCTCGGTCACGCCGCCCGCCCCCCCGACGCGCCGTGTATTGGTGGTCGGGGGAATTGGCGGGACTCCGGGCCGCCTGCGTGGTGGCAAGGAGGGCGTTCGCGCGGAGCCGACGGCGGAGACAGAGAGACCTCGAGCATGAGGACCTTCTTTACGCCTCCTACGTGGAGGCGAAGAAGGTCCTCAAGGTGGGGATGAGCGCCGCCAAAGATGCGGCGCGAGCCGAGATGCTCGAGGGTCTCGACAGGGACCCGTACGGGAGACCATACAAGGCGGCGCGGAACAAACTGCGCCCCCTTGGTCCCCCGCTCACGGAGTCCCTGGAGCCGGCATTGCTGGATGGGGTGGTTCGGTCCCTATTTCCATCTGGGACCGACGATTTCACCGCACCAGCAATGCACCCCCCGCGGGGGGTAACTCCGCCGGAGGAGGACGTCCCTCCGGTCGCGGCGGAGGAGCTTGCCGTGGAGGTTCTTCGCCTTTGCGGTAAGAAGACGGCTCCGGGGCCGGACGGCGTACCGGCACGGGTGGTGGCCATCGCTGCCTCCCAGATGGAGAGGAGGTTTCGGGACCTTTTCGGCGCGTGTTTCGCGTCGGAGAGGTTCCCGAAGCCTTGGAAGGAGGGGCAGCTGTGCCTCCTCCGGAAGGAGGGACGCCCGGCGGACTCCCCCTCGGCTAACCGACCCATCGTACTGCTCGATGAGGTCGGTAAACTGTTCGAGGGGATAGTCGCCGGGCGGCTAAAAGGCCTCCTTCAGTGGGGCCAGATCTGTCGGACGCCCAGTTCGGTTTCCGAAGGGGGCGTTCGACGATCGACGCGCTGGTCTGCCTAAAGGGCCAGGTGCGGGAGGCAGTGGAGGTGGGGGACGGGGTGTTGGCTGTGTCGTTTGACATAGCCAACGCCTTCAATTCCGTTCCCCACTCCACGATACTTAAGGCACTCCGTTATCATGGAGTGCCTCAGTATCTGCGGAGGCTGCTGGCCAGCTACCTGGAGGACCGAGCGGTCCTCCTGGTAGATAAAGCTGGCCAGCTGCGGCGGTACGGGGCCGAGGCCGGTGTTCCACAGGGGTCTGTCCTAGGACCCCTCCTGTGGAACATCGGCTTCGATTGGCTCCTGCGGGGAGCTCTCCTCCAAGGCACGAGTGTCATCTGCTACGCAGATGACACTCTCCTTACTGCCCGGGGGAGAGACTGGAGGGAGGCGGCGAGCCTGGCCTCGGCCGGCGGATCGCTGGTCGCAGGCAGGATCCGCCGGCTTGGTTTGGGGGTTGCGCTGCATAAAACCGAGGCCGTGTATTTTCACGGGCCTCGGCAGCGCATCCCACCTGACGCCCACATCGTAGTTGGGGGCGTCAGGGTCGAAGTGAAGACCCAGATGAAGTATCTGGGTCTGGTGCTTGATAGCAGGTGGCGCTTCGGCCCGCACTTTAGCGGGCTGTCGACGCCTGCTGAAGACCGCGGGGGCGCTTTCGTGGCTCCTCCCAAATCTGGGAGGGCCCAAAGCTCGATGCCGGCATCTTTATGCCGGCATCCTGAAGAGTATGGCCCTTTACGGGGCCCCCATCTGGGCGGACTCCCTCCATAGGAGGGAGAATGCCACCGCACTGCGCAGGCCCCAAAGGGCCATCGCGCAGCGAGTGGCGAGAACCTACCGCTCGCCCCGGAAGAGCGGGAAGCCGTTCGGCGAGAGGCGAGGGATGCCGTCGTCCAGCATTGGACGGAGAACCTCGCCTCCGCCGTATTCGGGCGCCGGACGCTGGACGCTCTCGGGCCAGTCCGCCTCGGGCGGCGCCGTCGTGCCAAGAATGTGGTGCGACGGAGGACACGGCAGAACACACCCTCGAGGTGTGCCCGTCGTGGTTCGAGCCGCGCCGCGCCGCGATCTCTCTCTGCCGAGCGTGGTGAATGCCATGCTCGGCAGGGAAAGATCGTGGCAGGCGGTGGTCTCTTTCTGCGAAGCGGTCATATCGCAGAAGGAAACCGCGGAGTGGGTCAGAGAGAACGACGCCAGAGCTGACCCGCTCCGGCGCAGACGTACAGGAGGTAGGAGGAGGCGTTTCGCCCACCTCCTCCCTCCTCCGTAGTGGGGTTACTGTTGGAGAGTCGGGGGACTCTCCAGCGGTCTGCACGACCCCACTCGTTGTCTGTGGGGTGACCTGATATGAGCAAGGTCACCCCACCATAGGCGCAGTGACCCTAATAAGGGCCACCCACCGGGGCAAGATGGTGAATGCTAGCGCGACCCCATCTTGCCCCACATAGGTGGAGGACGGACTCATCCCGGGTTTTTAGTGGGTATGGGAGACTCCCACATAACCACCTCGCCCCCCCGGGTGAGTGTGGTATCCATAAAGGATTTTCCCGGGTCAAAAAAAAAAAAAAAAAGGTTAGGTTCCACGGACCTGCTACGGTTGTCCTAGTGGGCGGGGAGGTGAACCCCGACGTGGCGCGTCCCCAGGTGGCGGATAGGGGATCGGCGGATCGGCTCCCAGAAATGGGAGCTGGCCGGTAAAGTCAGTCGCTACTGCTACCTAGGCGTAGGCCTTGGTTAGGTCCACCTAACCCTTCCCGGATAACGTGGGCACTGTCCGGGTCGTAGTACCTTTCCCCGGTACTCGTGGGAATTTTGATGGATTTGTTCGCTAAAACCCAAAAGGAGGGCGGTCGCCTTGAATGCCGCATTGAGGGAGCTGCTGCAGAGCCTGCAAAGGTGTCTGGTGCGGACGCTTCGGCGTCACAGATGGAGGTGGTTGCTTCGGCAATGGTGAAGGCTAAGCCTTCAAAACAAGCGCGGGACGCCTCTGGGCGTTTCCTTAAAGGCCCTTCTCAGGGCCAAGCAAGAGGTGGCGAAGTATCGCATTATGGAGGAGACTCGGAGGTTTCGGGAGCGGAAACTCCGATTTCGTTCCGCGATATTGAGATCGCCGAGGGCAGTCGACGGAAGCGGCCGTCATCGTCCTTGTTCTTCGCACCCGGGTGTTTTGGCTCGGACACGGAGACTGAGGCTACGGCAGCCGTTAAAGTCAGCACGGCTCGGAGAGGGAGAGGGAAGACCACGGCGGCGGGACTATCCTTCCGTAAAGACTTCCCTAGGCCTGTGTCGTCGGATAGCGAGTTAGAGGTGATCCTCCAACGAAGGCAGTTTAAGAAGGGTTCTGTTATGGAGGCTTCATGCTCCGCTACAGATACCGGCGCTGATTCGGATGCCGTGACGATGGGGAGTGACGTCACGGAACTGAACGCGCAGGAGTTGAGGGCACATGCGGGTGAGAAACTCGCCTGCATTTTGGAGGTTGCCAAGAAATCTGGGAACCTCAAAGGAGAATTTATTGGTCGCCTCAAGAGCTCTGCGTCGATCTTGAGGGAAGTCGTGGATGCCCTTGCATCCAGGAGCGAAGCTGAGGAGACGCGACAGCTGAGTTGTCCATCATCAACCGTGGCGCAGTGAACACGTGCGTGCGTCGTAATGGGGGGTCAGTCGTAGATGTAACATTTGCGACCCCTTCCTTTGTCAGCCGTGTCAAGGGGTGGAAGGTTCTGGAGAACAAGGAGACGCTGTCGGATCACAGATACATAGCCTTCAGTGTCTCCTCATCGACTCCAGTCACCCCGAGCTCCTTGAGCCAGCCACAAATAGATGGCCCGCGCTGGGCGACAAGGCGCTTGAACAAGGAGTTGCTGCTGGAGGCGGCCCTCGAGCCGGCGGTCCTTCAGAGGGTGGTCGAGGCACTGTTCCCGACCATTGAAACGGACTTTGTGCCTCCCACCATGGCACCGCCAGCTCCGGATGCTGGAGACTCGGGAAATGAAGACGTCCCCGAAGTCTCGAAAGAGGAGATGGGTGTGGCCTTGTTACGCGTCAAGGGCAAAAACACGGCCCCAGGACCCGATGGTATTCCTTGCCGTGCCTGGGTCCTGACCCTTAGCGGGGAGCTCGAAGTTCTGGAGCCCCGACTAAGGGCTCTGTTTAATAGGTGCATGCGGGAAGGTATCTTCCCGCACAGATGGAAAGAGGGCCGCCTGGTCCTCCTCCGTAAGGAGGGACGGCCGGCTGATGACCCATCGGGGTATCGGCCTATAGTTTTGCTCGATGAGGCGGGGAAGCTACTGGAGAGGGTGATAGCCAACCGCCTCATCGAGCATATGGAGGTTGTGGGTCCATCGTGGGCGGGGCAGGCGAGCTGAGCGCTTGCAACACGACCCGCCAGGAGGGTCTCGGGTAGTAGGTGCGGGGGCACCAGCTGCCCATTAACGAGACCTGCCGGAGAAGGTATGAGGGGGCCACCCCTGAGGAGGTCCGCCCATGTCATCGGGCGGACGCGGGCTACAGGCGAGGCCAAGCGGACTGTTGAGTCACCGCCGGCTTCGCCTTTGCCAACAAAGGCGGAAGTAGTGAGGTGGGTATACCCGAAAGGGGAGTCCCACATACCCCGTCGATGCCCCCCGGCGCGGCGGGGATGCGTAACGCATTTTCCTCACTTAAAAAAAAAAAAAAAAAGGATAGGTTAGGTTAGGTTCCACGGACCTGCTAGGTTGTCCTAGTGGGCGGGGAGGTGAACCCCGACGTGGCGCGTCCCCAGGTGGCGGATAGGGGATCGGCTGCCAGATATGGGAGCCACCGGTATACCGGCGCGGACCAAACACCAGGAGGAGGGAGAAGGAGGGAGTGTTGCGTCGTCCTGCCCGGTTTCCTGCGAGTCGGCTGTATGGGTCAGTTTCCTTGCGGGATTCCGAGTGGGGCGGTGCTTCGTGCAGCGCATCTCGGCGGGGCCCAGTATGGGCCTGTCAGGCGGGACGGGTGTGCCCTTTTCAGGGCGGATTCGGCGAATTCGGAGTAGCTGTTCTAAAACTTCGGTCAAAGAATACTGCTCCGGGACCAGATGGCGTGCCAGGGCGCGCCTTAGTGATCGCGGTGAGGGAAATGGGAGAGTGTGTGAAGGCTCTGTTCACAGCATGCCTTGAGCGAGGCCTGTTTCCGCAAGCGTGGAAAACTGGAAAGCTCGTCCTTCTACGAAAAGACGGGCGCCCAGCCGATATGCATTCGGCCTATCGCCCTATTGTGCTGCTTAGCGAGGTGAGCAAGCTTTTTTAGCGAGTGCTCGCTGCTCGTCTCGTCGAGTGCATGAAACCAGGGCTACACGAAGCGCAGTTTGGCTTTCGCCGAGGCCGGTCGACCATAAGTGCCATCGCGCGAGTTAGAACCCTTGCTGTAGATGCGGTCTCTCGGGGTGGAGTAATGTGGGCAGTGTCCCTGGACATTTCCAACGCTTTTAATACTCTGCCCTGGGAAACGGTGAAGGCAGCATTGAAGTACCACGATGTGCCACGTTACCTACAGGCGGTCGTTGCCGACTATTTTACTGGTAGAGCGGTTGAGTATCTGACGAGGGATGGTTGGGGGAGAAAAGCGATGTCGTGCGGTGTTCCACAGGGTTCGGTCCTTGGACCACTCCTGTGGAACATTGGGTACGACTGGGTGCTTCGTGGTGCCACTCTGCCAGGAATAGGTGTGACGTGCTACGCCGATGACACCCTCGTGTCGGCTTGCAGCAGCAGCCATAAAGAAGCGGCTCGACTTGCTACTGAGTGATAATTGTAGGGATCTATCACTCCGGTAATAGACCCCGCCACGAGCTTGAGACTCTCCTCGGCGAGGTGGGTGTCTTTATTGGTCAGAGCCGCCCGCTCTCGGTGCTCGTTCTTGGGGACTTCAACGCCAAATCAGTGGTTTGGGGTTCCCCGACGACGGATCCGCGGGGTGAGACCGTGATGGAATGGATGGCTGAGGTAGGTAGGTTAGGTATTATGCCGCCTACAGGGAGGCTTCCAGGGCCCTTCGAGTTGCGATAGATGAGGCCAAGAGTCATGCTTGGGAGGAATTGCTTGCGGGGCTGGAGCGTGACCCATGGGGCCGCCCGTACAAATGGGCGAGACAGAAACTCCGCCCCTGGGCGCCCCCCACTACTGCATTGCTCTCGCCGGCAGTGTTGCAAAGGGTGGTTAATGGCTTGTTCCCCGGAGCCCCGGGGAACGATTTCTCGCCTCCCACTGTTGAAGGCCCGTCATCCACCGCTGTCGATGATGAGGAGGAACAGGACGAACCTGTCTCTGTCTCCGAGGGTGAGCTGGGTATGGCAGTGCTCAGGATGAAGGCCAAAAACACAGCGCCCGGGCCTGATGGCATACCGGGCCGCGCGTGGGCCCTTTCCTTGGAGCACCTTGGACCCGCCCTAATGGCCCTGATTGACAGGTGCCTCAGAGAGGGAAGGTTTCCAAAACGGTGGAGAAGCGGCAAACTCGTCCTGCTCAGAAAGGAGGGTCGTCCTGCAGATGAGCCATCTGGCTATCGCCCGATCGTGCTGCTTGACGAGGCTGGCAAGTTACTGGAGCGTGTGGTCGCTGCCCGCCTCGTCAAGCACCTTGAGACGGTGGGACCCGACCTAGCACCTATCCAATTCGGGTTCCGGAGGGGTCGCTCCACGATTGGTGCAATAGCCTACGTCCGTGACCTCTCAGAGGAGGCGTGTTCCAATGGTGGTGTGTTGATGGCTGTCTCGCTAGACATCGCCAACGCCTTTAACACGTTGCCTTGGAGCACGATCCTCGGAGGATTGGAGTACCACAAGGTACCCCAATACCTCCGAAGACTCGTTGGGGACTATCTCTCCGACAGAGAGGTAGTCTTCCCGACGATTCATGGTGAGGGGCGAAGCCCTATGACGCGTGGTGTTCCGCAGGGGTCTGTCCTTGGACCACTCCTGTGGAACGTCGGGTATGATTGGGTCCTCCGGTGTGTTAACCTCCAAAACGTCAGCGTCATTTGCTACGCTGACGATACGCTGGTTACCGCGCGGGGGGACACACATAAGGAGGCGAAGATCCTGGCGACGGCCGCAGTTGCCACGACCGTATCCAGGATCCGAATGCTGGGTCTGGAGGTGGCGCTTCACAAGTCCGAGGCTATATGCTTTCATGGCCCGAGACGAGCGCCACCTGCAGACTCCATCATAGTAGTAGGTGGACACTCCATCCCTGTCCGGTCGACGCTAAAGTACCTCGGTGTCGTCCTAGACAGTAGATGGCAGTTTAAGGCGCATATGCGACAGATGTCCCCAAGAGTCCTGGGAACAGCTGGCTCACTGAGTCGTCTCCTTCCGAACATCGGAGGAGGAGGAGGGAGCTGCCGCCGCCTCTATACAGCGGTGATCAGCTCTATGGCTCTATATGGAGCTCCCATATGGGCTGGTAGGCTTGACCGGCAGACCACTGCCCTGTTGATCGCAGCCCAAAGGGTGATGGCGGTTAGAGTGTGCCGAGGTTACCGTACAATCTCCCATGAAGTGGCATGTGCCCTTGCTGGATTGCTCCCATGGGACCTTGAGGCCGAAGTCTTGGCCTCAGTCTACTGGCGAAACGAGCAAATGGCGCCGCAGGAGGTGGTGCAATGGCGTATCAATGCCAAGGCATCAGCTCTTGCTAAGTGGAAGGGACGGCTCCTCACAAGAGTCGAACAGAGAGGGACTAGCGCCCAAAAATTCCTCCAAGCGATCCAGCCCGTTCTTGTGGAATGGGTACAGAGGAGACACGGGAGACTTTCCTTTCGGCTGACGCAGGTTCTCACGGGACACGGATGTTTCGGGAGATACTTGTGTCGCCTTGCACAAAGGGAAGCCTCCCCGGCCTGCCACCAGTGCGGCTATGTAGAGGATACTGCCCGTATCGCGGCCGTTGGATCAGACCTTTCCTTGCCGACCATCATTCCTAAGATGGTCGATGACGAGACGTCATGGGAGGCGGTAGCCTCATTCTGTGAGACTATTGTCTCGCAAAGGGAGGAAGACGAGCGAGAAAGGGAGAGAAACCCTCTCTCTCACACGCTCCGGAGAGCGCGGACACGTAGGCGGGCTAATCGAGCCCGCACTCCGTCTCCGCTTGGAGGACCTGGGGCGTCGGATGCGGGGGCATCCGGCTCTCCTCACTAGGAAAAGGTCACCAGGAGGTGTAGATGCTCCCATATGTTCCGGGGCATCACACGAGGAGTTGAAGCTTTTTAGCTTCACACCGAGGTGGGTCCGCTTTATAGGCGGACAGCGGCGTCGACGGGGGCTGCGGAGAATGCGCGAGCGGTCCCGTGCCCCCCTGTCACTAGTCGATGACGGTGGAACATCATGAGGTTTTTAGTCGGTATGGGCGCCAGTGGGCCGAGCCCAACATAACCCGCCTGCTCCCTCCGCGGGTGGGTATGCGTAAATTGCATTTTCCTCATGATAAAAAAAAAAAAAAAAAAGGCCCTTCTCAGGGCCAACCAAAAGGCCCTTCTCAGGGCCAACCAAAAGGCCCTTCTCAGGGCCAACCCAAGGATGCCGAGTCGGTGTCAAAAGCTAGCCGCACATCATCTGTGGCTAGCCTGTATGGCAGGGCGGACGAAATGTCGGAATCCGACATTGAGTCCGATGTGCTTCAGTCGGACGCCAGTTCGACGGCAATAGTGGAAGGTAACAACCAAACGCGACTTTACAAAAGTCCCTGAAGTGCAGGGCCGCGAGCATGCGCGGCATTATTGGGGAGCTGGTGCACTCACCGACTCACCGCAGTGGTCGGCAGGGCGGCGCCACGCCAGGTTGCCGTGCTGGGTGACCTGAACGCCAAGTCGGCGGCCTGGGGCAACCCGGCCGCTTATTGCAACGTCCGGGGACGCGCTGTTGAGTTTTGGGCGGCTTCATCCGGTGTGTCCCTCCTCAATAGAGGAACTGTTGGAGAGAACTGTGGAGACCTTGTCGGACCACCGATATGTGCGGTTCGACATCTCCACCCAGAGCCCCCGGAGGCCGGTCCTCTCGGGCCAGTCTCCTTTTCCACGGTGGGCTCTGACACGCCTGAACCGTGAGGCGGCCAAGGAGGCGGCGTCACTCCAG
The DNA here is from genome assembly GCA_948098915.1 of Lampropteryx suffumata. NCBI lineage: Eukaryota > Metazoa > Arthropoda > Insecta > Lepidoptera > Geometridae > Lampropteryx > Lampropteryx suffumata. Next base: position 21,344,749 of record OX402546.1, read on the forward strand.
GACTGGCTTGCGCCTCCTCAATCGGGCACACTCGGGCCCTCTGTCCGTCCGAGGTTGACCGGACGGACAGTTGTTACCGCTGTGGCAAAGAGGGGCACAAAGCCGCCTCCTGCAAGGCCGCCACGCCACGCTGCGCAGTGTGTGCTGCCAGCGGTCACCCGGCGGGTCACGTAATGAAGGGGAGGAACTGTAATCCTCCCCCTAAGAAGGGCAAAGCACAGGCACCGACCCGGCCTGCCACTTCTACCGCCGACCCTGAAGCGGGAGCTTCGGCGGCCGATGAGGGGGGTGCGATGTCCGATTGATGGATAGGGTTGAACATCGCATCCTCCAGGCGAACACCAACCACTGTAAATCAGCCCAGGACCTGCTGATGCAGGCCATGGCTGAGTGGTTGGTGGACGTGGCGGTGGTTGCCGAGCCGTATTCGGTCCCCAGTCGATGGCTGGGTGATCGGGACGGCTTGGTGGCATTGATTTCGCGGTCTTCCACAGACTCCCCTCCTCTCTCGCTCTTAGAGAGAGGACCGGGATACGGGGCCGCCGCGTGGGGAGAAATAGCCCTGGTGGGGGTTTATTTCTCTCCAAACCGACCTCTCGTGGATTTCGAGAACTTTCTTGAAATCCTCACCGCAGTGGTCGGCAGGGCGGTGCCACGCCAGGTTGCCGTGCTGGGTGACCTGAACGCCAAGTCGGCGGCCTGGGGCAACCCGGCCGCTTATTGCAACGTCCGGGGACGCGCTGTTGAGTTTTGGGCGGCTTCATCCGGTGTGTCCCTCCTCAATAGAGGGACTGTTCAGACGTGTGTGCGGCAACGGGGAGGGTCCGTGGTCGACGTCTCGTTTGCCACCCCCTTGCTAGCCGCCCGCGTCGTGAACTGGCGGGTGGAGATGGTGGAGACCTTGTCGGACCACCGATATGTGCGGTTCGACATCTCCACCCAGAGCCCCCGGAGGCCGGTCCTCTCGGGCCAGTCTCCTTTTCCACGGTGGGCTCTGACACGCCTGAACCGTGAGGCAGCCAAGGAGGCGGCGTCACTCCAGGACTGGCTTGCGCCTCCTGTCGAAGTCCTGGATGTGGACTTCGCAGCGGCCCAACTCAGGGAGTCCCTGACCGAGGTGTGCAATTTTTACCGGCGCGGACCAAACACCAAAGGAGGGAGGGTTGCGTCGTCCTGCCCGGTTTCCCGCGAGTCAGCTGTATGGGTCAGTTTCCTTGCGGGATTCCGAGTGGGGCGGCACTTCGTGCGGTGCTTTGTGCAGCGCATCTCGCGCAGGCGGGACGCCCTTTTCAGGGCGCAAGGGGGGGTTACTGTTGGAGAATCGGGGGACTCTCTAACGGTCTGCACGACCCCCCTGTGTGAGGGCACGAGGGGTGATTTTTGGTATGAGCAAATTCACCCCTCCATAGAGGAGAAAGGGCCCTTTTTAGGGCCAACCACCGGGGCAAGATGGTTGAATGCTAACGCGACCCCATCTTGTCCCAGAAAGGTGGAAGAGGGACTCATCCCAGGTTTTTAGTGGGTATGCCGCCGTGAGGTAGGCGGAGACTCCCACATAACCACCTTGCTCCCCTGGGCAGGTGGTATCCATAAAGGATTTTCCTGGGTCAAAAAAAAAAAAAAAAGGTTAGGTTCCACGGACCTGCTAGGTTGTCCTAGTGGGCGGGGAGGTGAACCCCGACGTGGCGCGTCCCCAGGTGGCGGATAGGGGATCGGCTCCCAGAAATGGGAGCTACCGGTTTACCGGCGCGGACCAAACACCAAAGGAGGGAGGGTTGCGTCGTCCTGCCCGGTTTTCCGCGAGTCGGCTGTATGGGTCAGTTTGCTTGCGGGATTCCGAGTGGGGCGGTGCTTCGGAGGTCCAATATGGGCCTGTCAGGCGGGACGGGTGTGCCCTTTTCAGGGCGCACGGATAGGGGAGCTCACCCCTGAAAAAAGAGACGACGATGTGGAGCATTGGAGAAATGAAAAATGGATACAAGTAGTTGCGAAAATGATCCCCAGGTGGGTCCCCGAAAGGGGGATTCCCACCCCTCCGCTTCGGTGGAGGGCAGCCCCTCGTACTCTGGGGGGGGCAACAACTGCTTCGTAGGTCGGCGTTCTGCCCGCCTTCGTAAACACGACCATAAGCATAAATAAAGCGGAATCTGGAAATGAACACGATTTGGATAATGTTGAATTGGAAGTGGAAGCGCTCGCCCCGAAGGCGTGCGCCCACACTAAAGACCCTGGCTTTCCCATGGAACCCCAAGTTGTAGTAGAGCGTCTGTCAGAATCAGACACCGATATTAGCTTGGAGACGGTGGCATCCGAAACGCACTCTCGGTTTTTGATGGAAACATCTAACAAACCAAGCGATAATGGAGCACAAGAGAAAGAGGAGACTGCGCACTGCAGTGCCGAGAAGGCATGTTTTGGTGGCAGTGTAACCTCTAGAGAGGATGAGCATCGGGATGCGAGAGAGTCTCGTGACGATGTCTCTATTGCGAGCTTGGAGTCCGAGACTGATTCCAGACTCAGCACGTGTAGTGTGTTACTAGAACACATACCTTCCAAGTTTTGGAAGACGCAGGAGTCGCTTGGTAAGCGACGTCGTAATGAAGATTCGGGGTCAGAATCTGCCTCAAGTTGTGAAGCAGCATCGGCCAAGCCAAAGCTAACGGCTAAAAGAGGCAGAGGTCGACCTCCTACAACGGGCAAATACGTTGGATTCGCTAAAGCCCAGTCAGAGCTAAACGCTCTTAGGCGAGAAGAAATTAGACATCAGGCTGAGGAAGAGGTAGCAATGCAAGTGGCGAACCATGTTGCTACACGTGTGGTTGCTCCAGCTGAATGTCAGGAGAAAAATAGCGGGCTAGCTCATGACCTGAACAAACAGGTGCTAGACGCAGCGGACGTTATTTTAATGGTCGCTACAAAGTCAGGCAACCTAAAGGGGACTTTCACGAAGGCGCTCAAAAGTGCGGCAGCTTCAATTAAAGTTGCTGTTGGAGCCCTTTATGAGAACTCAGTTTCCGAAGAAACTGTGAAGCTCCAGGCTGATAACGCTCGCCTACGGACTGAAATGGCGGAGCTTCGTAAAGAACTTAGCGAGTTAAAAGCTAAAATTACACATGCTCCTGAACGCATGGATGAGTCAACACGCGTAAGTGAGAAGGTAAACCAACTGGCACCTACCAAGAGCCAGCAGGATGAATTCGCCAAATTGATTATGACGCAGGTGGGTCATATGATCAACGCTAGGATTGAGGGGATGGAAGAGAGACTTCTTCCTGAAAAACGGATTCGTCCACCATTAGCGGCGGATAAACGTCTTGAAGACGTTTCTGACAAGGCACCGGGGAAGACAGTAGGAACTGGAAAACCAGCCATTCAGCTTAAGAGCAACAAGGCGAGAAAAACGAGTAAGGAAAGTACTGCCACAATAGAAAGTCCCCAGACCTCTCAGGATAAGCAGCCCCGCGTAGCGCCACCTGCGCCCGAGGCTATGAACGAGGGTTGGTCTACTGTGACCAAGCGAGGCAAAAAAGCCAAAAAAGTAGGAACTCAAACTCCAGTACCAAACGCAAAACAAACTGGAGCAGTTAAGCATGCAGGCAAGGCGGCAGTGGTTAAGTTGCATCCCCCTCGGACTGCAGCAGTTGTCATTACTCTGCAGCCGGAAGCCGAGAAGAAAGGAGTAACTTATGCCAAGGTGCTTGCGGATGCTAAAGCAAAAGTAGACCTCGCCAGTTGCGGCATCACGAGTCTGCGGTTTCGTAGAGCTGTTACAGGTGCCCGCATTCTCGTGGTGACTGCCGGGGAAAACAGTGGTGACAAGGCGGACTCTCTAGCCAAGAAACTAAGGGAAACCCTGGGTGAAGAGGTAGCGAGAGTGGCTCGGCCCACAAAATGTGCCACGTTCCGAGTCTCAGGTTTAGACGACTCCGTGTCCAAGGATGACTTGATTACGGCTATTGCTCAACGTGGTAACTGCTCGGAAGAGACAGTTAAAGTCGGAGAAATCAAGTGTACCTATCAAGGTACTGGTGTGGTATTGGTGAGCTGCCCAGTTGCTGCCGCTAAAAAGCTGGGAGAAGAAGGCAGACTGTTAGTTGGGTGGGTTTCAGCTAAGGTTGAGATAATTCAACCCAGGCCGATGAGGTGCTTTAGGTGTCTACAAAATGGACACGTACGCGCTCAGTGTACTGCAGAGACAGACCGCAGTGAGGAATGTTACCGATGCGGTCAGATCGGACACAAGTCGTCCATATGCTCAGCCTCGCCAAAATGCTCACTCTGCTTTGCGGCAAATAGGCCATTCACGCACAAGTTGGGAAGTAAGGCGTGCGCCCCTCCAAAGTCAGGGAGAAGCTGGGCTAAAAAGGCTACAAATAATACAGCCACAGCGATGGATGCTTCTAGCTGTCCCTTGTCACAAACGGGGGTAGAGAGGGTGGAAATGGAAACCAACAATTAGTATGGCTTTACATTTCCTACAGGCGAATCTCAACCATTCTGCCAGGGCTCAGGACCTCATGATCCAAAGCATGGCTGAATTAATGATTAACGTAGCTGCCGTATCTGAGCCCTACTTTATCCCGTCTAGAGACAACTGGGTAGGGGATAGTGAAGGGCTCGTAGTAATCGTATCACATGGGGTTGTTATTGATAGTGTAAAGAAGGGTCGTGGCTGGGTTGCAGCTCTTGTAGGAGGAGTTATGGTCGTGGCAGCGTACTTCTCGCCAAACAGGATCCTTGCAGAGTTTGAAAGGTTTTTGGTTGAGTTAGAAGCTTTTGTTAGGCGATGCCACCCAAAACCAGTGCTCGTTCTTGGAGACTTTAATGCCAAGTCTGTAGCTTGGGGGTGTCCAACTACAAGTGCGCGCGGAGAGGCACTAGAAGAGTGGGCACTGACCACTGGTCTATTATTACTCAACCGGGGATCGGTCAACACCTGCGTTCGGCAGCAAGGGGGGTCGATAGTGGATGTGTCGTTTGCAAGCCCTAACTTGGAACAGCGTGTGAACGGCTGGGAGGTTATATCAGAGATGGAGACGCTATCTGATCACCGTTATATTCGGTTTCACATAAATTCTCTGACAACTGCCCAAAACAGACCCGACCAAGTTAATGCGCATGGTGATTGCCCACGATGGGCACTTATGCGCTTAAATCGGGATTTATTAGAGGAGGCCTCTGTGGTCCAATCTTGGGCTTCCGCATCACCTGAATTGGAAGCGGTCAATGTTGATGAAGAGGCGGAATGGTTCAGAGAGGCTCTGACACACATCTGTGACGCGGCTATGCCCAGAGTAGGACCCCAGCCTGCAAGGCGGCAGGTATACTGGTGGTCAACGGAAATTGCGGAGCTACGCAATACTTGCGTTGCTACAAGACGCCAATATACCAGACACCGTAGAAGGAGACGTCGTGATCAAGAAATGGAAAGGCAACTATACACGCTGTACAAAGAAGCCAAAGCAGCTCTTCAGCTAGCTATTTGTCAAGCTAAAGGTGTAGCCCGCGACAAACTTTTGGAGACCCTGAACCGGGACCCATGGGGGCGACCCTACAGGATGGTTAGAGGCAAACTCCGGCCATGGGCACCACCACTGACGCAGAGTCTAGAGCCACAGTTAATAGAAAGAGTGGTGTCTTCACTATTTCCCAACAGAGAAGACCATACCCCACCGACAATGGCACCACCAGACGAGGAGAGTGTACACATCATTGTACACGTGGGGAAGATACATCGAGCCATACCATCAAAGATTGCCCAGCTTGGGCTAGTCCTCGGTGCGAGCTCATCCAGAAAGTTGGCTGTGACCTATCACTTCCTACTTTAGTGAATGCTATGGTCAACTGTGAGGAATCGTGGAATGCAGTAACCGACTACTGTGAAATAGTAATGACGCAAAAAGAAGCTGCGGAACGGGAAAGAGAGATCTCAACTAACAACCCAATCCGCAGCCGCAGAGCCGCCCGTCGGAGGCGCAACATCAATAACCTCCGACCCCCATAACAACGGCTTAGGCGGTGGCACAGGGGACAGTCCACCGCCAATCCATAAGCCACGAGGTGGTGCGTGTGGAGGTTCCACGTACCTCTCGCAAGACGAGAAAAGAGGGATAGCACCCAATGTGCTCTAAGAGGAGGCTTTTAAGCCAACGCTATCAGGGCCATGGCAGAATGTGAAAACGCACCCACAGCCCTGACAGAAAGGCGTAATGAAGGAACCCCGTTGGGTTTTAGTCGGTAAGAGTCCGACACACCCCTTCTGCTGTCCCCGCAGTGGAAGGCAGTCCATGACGGATTTCCCAAAGTAAAAAAAAAAAAAAAAAAAAAAAACCTAACCTAACTTTTTTTTTTTTTTTTGCGTTAGGGGGGGGAAATCCTCATGGATACCCTTGCGGGTTATGTCGGACTCTTACCGACTAAAACCCACCCCCTGTGCGTGAAATCCTCTGACATAAATCAGAGACCTTGTCTTTCAAGTTCTGTTGTGCATTTTTTTAAAAGTTATCAGGGCCTCATGAGGCTAACATGTACTTAAGAGCAAGTTTACATAACTGTTACCTATTACTAATATCACAATTTACTTAATAGCTAACAGTTTTTCACAATTGAATACTTAATCTAACATATTATTATAACTAATTCTATTCTATAAATATATTAGGTTATACTAATTGCTAGACTAGAGTGCACATTGTATTGTATAAATTGTTTGTGTGTGAGGTACTCTACTACCTCCTTAGCTCTTCTAGCTTCTCTTTCTTCTTGGCTCTTTTCAACCTCCTTCATTGGTTTGGCGAGTTTTTTAGGGATATCGTAATGTGCCTCTGTTTTGGGGATACTTACCCCGCACGTCTGTGTTTCTGTTTTTGTGTTTGATTTTACTGTGTAACTTAATGTGTCTGAAGTGTCAACGTTGTGTGTCTGTTTAGTGGTATTGAAACTGTGCCCTTTTCTCATGAAAAGGGGCCAAGTTTTCATTGCTATGGTCTGTTTGTGCTGTGCGGTGTACGTATTGCCCCTTGGCGTTTTCCATTCTGCTCTCAAATGCTGCGCCCGGGACCACTTTAGCAGTACGCCACCGTGGATCGGGCCAGTGCCTCCCATTTCTTCCTGACCACACATTCCTCGCTGAATGCGTTGTGGTCGGCCCTGGCCTGGTTGGCGTGAACGCAGTTCGTGCATTCTGGTGGACTTCCCGAACGCCAGATCTCGCATGTTGTCCTCATGTGTGCCCCCCCGCAATGGCTGCACTTTTCGACGGTGTCCTTGCAGAACCGTCGCTCATGCCCATAACCCAGGCACATTGAACACTGGATTAGTGGCGACTGGTCCGCAACCGTCACTCGCTGCAGGTCGATCATCACAGATCCTGCCTCGACCAAGCGCTTCCATATGCAAGGGGACACCCTGATGACTACATGTCCCGTCTGTGGGTTGCGAGTCTTCTTTCTAAACAGCACTTCAGTTTTCGTTTGGCTCCGCTCTATGCCCTGAAGTGCTTGCTTATTTTGAGCCCATAGTGCCACAAGGACGTCCTCATTCGTGTTGTAGGAGAACACGTTTTTGAGGAATACGAGTGGGTCCTTGTTTTTGGCGTCTTCGACCGTTAAGTATTCCTCGGCCTTCTTGAGTTTTTCTTTCACTTTTTCCCTTTCTTCCTTCGTTCGGCACCCCACGATGACTTTCTGGTCTTTGGCCTTTCTGATTTTCTCTACCGTCACTTCCCCTTCCTTGGCTTTAACAGCGCTCCTGATCCTCTGGATGATCTCATCCCCGGTCTCCGTCTCATCCTTGGCGGAGACCACTACAGAGTGGAGCGCCGTTCGGTCTGTCTGTAGCTTCTTAGGGAGCCCCGCGACACTGGCGTATGATGGTCTGTCTTGCCTTTCCACTGTTTCTTGGAGGTCCACCATCCTCCGGGTGTTCTCCGCTATGAGATGGGCTTGCTCCTCCAATCGCTCAAATAGGCGTTTGGAGAAGCAGTCCATATCCGCCTTCACCAGAGTTTGGTGGTTCTCTTTTGGAGTGGTCGTCGCGTCGGTCTGCGTCCCTATTTCTGCCAAGGTGCTCAGTGCTGCTGGGGGTAGTGACGGTCTCGACCTCTTGATTAGGTCAGATTCTTTGACCAGCTGGAAGAGCCGGTCAGTTATTATCAAGATTTCCTTCTTGATCACCCCGTTCATGTTTCGAGTCTTATCGAGCTGTCTGCCTATCTCTTTAACACATGCTTCCGCCTCGGTTTTTCTGTCGATTGGTTTTGATTTGACCGGTGCTGTAGGTGGGCTCCGCTCTACTCTGGTCGTTTGCGGGAGCACCAGCTTTAGCTTCGTCCTGGTCAAATCATCGGCAGGCCTCTTTGGCGTGGTGGAAAGCCGCAGCTGCGCATGTGTTCCTGCTGCCTCGAGTTTGTCAATGCTGAGCCTTACTCTACTCGAGGCTGATGTCGTGGAGGGACCCGATGGTCCGGCCCTCTCCGTTTGAACGGGGTATTTGGTGCTCTTCTTTGGCACGGTTGGGGTGCGAACGGCAACCATTATGTTTAGTGGTCGGTTAGAAGATGTGTCAACACAAAAGAGTTACAATTTAGAAGATACAGAAAAAAATTTAAAAAAGAGTATAGGGTCTTGTAACTCTGAAAAGTGAAATATAGGTCAAGTTTTTAAAAGATTAAAATTACTAAAATACAAGTTATTAACAGGATAAAAAACGGTCACACAACAATGCACATATAAAACAACACAAGTTAAAATGACAAACGACAGTCTTCAATGGTCATACACGAAAATATTGAAATAACAAGAAAGTGTCAAGAGACTATAAGAGTCTTGTAACTTTGTACAAAAAGTGTACAAAGTCAGATAAAATGTAAGATTGAAGAACTGTCGGAATAAAATTTAAAACAATAAAAGTCAAATGTCAAATTAAAATAAAATGTCATGCACAATAAAACTTAAGTAAATTAAAAATTTTTAATAAAAAATTTTTAATACACAACAAACACAAAATAAATATGTCAAATTTACCCTAAAAGAAAACACAGTTAAACAAGTAAAATTTTATATAGGCACAGCCTATCGCAGTCGATTTTTTTTGCGATTTACGACTCTTCTTTTTCGTCACCTGTACACTTTTGTACACAAAATTTTTTATTTCTGTTTTTTGTTTCTCTGGGTAGCAGAAACTATTTCAAGGGTTTGGCCGTGGTCAAAAATGCCCTTGCCCTTGTAGTTTCTGACGTACAAGTCTTACAAATTTTTAGCTTTTTGCGGTTGGTAAACTGGTTTAAACCGAAATATTTTCGCGCGCTGATGCGACAAAAATGTAAAATTTATATAATTCTATAGTACTAAACGTGCACGACCTACCCACAAAATTTTGACCTAGGTCGTCACTGCTAATCTATTTTAAAATTACTAACAAACTAAACTACAACCGCAAAAAACTAAAATACCTATCACTTAGCCTAAACTTATCTTAGAAATCCGCTGAAGGTGCCTCCCTGGTCTTCTCAGCGTCCTCCTCAATGTGGCGTGGTCAAAGATGCCAAAAGGTCACTGGTTCAGTGACCTTGTGACCACGTGAAAGTTGTTTTTTTGGCGATAACCCAGCCGCCCTGCGTGGAAATTTTCAGGAGAAGGTGTTGCCTGAAAGGGCTTCGCAGGGCGCTTCTAGCCGTGGTATAAAAACACTGGGTCACCGCTGTAGTTTTTCCACAAAAGCACTTTGAAATTTTACGAGTCAACAAAAACCACTATTTCGCGAATAACTCCGCGGTCACAACACTAGGAGCGGCGCGGTTTTCACAAGCGTGTGCGCCTTCTCTCTCCGCAACTTTTGGTATATGACCCGGGTAATTCGGAACACTTTATCCCACAACTTTGGTTTTCCGGGCGCGAAGTAGCTCATTTACTCGCCGGTTTTGGAGGCGCCAGGAGCTGGACTGTGGTTAGGTTAGGTTAGGTTATGTAAGGTTATAACCTAACCTAAGGCCCCTCCTCCTCCTCCTCCAACCTTGAGGATATTATCCGAAAGGTTGTTATGGAGGAGAGGGCGTTCACAAGAGCCTGCCTCGATGGCATCGAGGATAGGCTCTTGCCCGAGAAACGCCTGCGTCCGCCACTAGCGGCAGACAAAAGGGCGAAAAAGCCGGGGCCACCTCCCCCAGAAAGGGAGGACGCCCAACTCCCTTCGACCACCCCATCCAACCAGTCGTGGTCGGAGGTGGTCAAGAAGGGAAAGGGCAAGGCGAAAGCGACCGCCGCCCCTACCACCCCTGCCACCTCATCCTGCCCGCCCCAGGCGGCAGGTAAGGGCAAGGGGAAAGGGAAGGGGAAGACGTCGGCCCCGAAGCCCGCCGCCGCTGCACCCGCAGCTAAACGGGCTCCCGCCGGTGGGAAGAAGCTTCGGGCTCCTCCCAAGACTGCGGCCGTCGTGAAGACTCTCACCACAGAGGCTGCAGAGCGAGGGGAGACGTACGAGTCTGTCTTGAAGCGGGCTCGTACAAACGCCGATCCCACCCAACTGGGGATCGGTGCAGTCGCGTGCCGCCGAACGGTAACCGGGGCTCGAATCTTCGAGTTCCCGGGGACCCAGGGCGGCGCCAACGCAGACCTCTTCGCAACGAAGTTGCGGGAGGTCATTGCGGACGCGGCCAAGGTAGCCAGGCCCGTGAAGTTGGCGGCCTTGCAGGTGACCGATCTAGACGATTCGGTCACCAAAGAGGAGGTGGTGGCGGCCATTGCAGCCATAGGGGGCTGCGATACCGCAGCGGTGCAGGGTCGGGACATTAGGCCTGGCCGCGGCGGCATGGGCACCATCCGCCTGGAGTGCCCAGTCGTGGTGGCCAAAGCCGTCCTCGCCAAGGGGCGGCTTCCGGTAGGATTCAGTTCCTGCCGGATCCGGGCACTTGAAGACCAGCCATTGCGCTGCTTCAGGTGCCACGGTCTCGGCCACATGCGGGCTCTCTGTCCGTCCAAGGTCGACAGGACAGAGAGTTGTTTCCGCTGCGGCAAGGACGGACATAAGTCCGTCGACTGTAAGGCCGCCAAGCCGCACTGTGCTATATGCGCAGCCAGCGGCTGCCCGGCGGAGCACATTATGAGGGGGAGGAACTGCAATCCTCCCCCGAAGAAGGGCAAAGCGCAGGCGCCGACCCCGCCTGTCGCTGCGACCGCCCCGGCGGCCGATGAGGGAGAAGCGATGTCCGACTATGATGGATAGAGTCGGAAATCGCATACTCCAGGCGAACACCAACCACTGCAAAGCAGCCCAGGACCTGCTAATGCAGGTCCTGGCTGAGTGGTTGGTGGACGTGGCGGTAGTCGCCGAGCCGTACTCGGTCCCTGGCCATTGGCTGGGTGACAGGGACGGCTTGGTTGCGTTGGTGACGCAGTCTTCCACGGACTCCCCTCCCCTCTCGCTTTTAGAAAGGGGACCGGGATACGTGGCCGCCGCGTGGGGAGAAATAGCCTTGGTAGGTGTGTATTTCTCCCCTAACCGCCCTCTTCAGGACTTTGAGAATTTTCTCGAAGTCCTGACCGCCGTTATCGGCCGGGTGGCGCCGCGCCAGGTCGCCGTTGTGGGTGACCTGAACGCCAAGTCAGCGGCCTGGGGAAACCCGGCCGCCACTTGCAACGTCCGGGGGAGGGCCGTCGAATTCTGGGCGGCCTCCTCCGGTGTGTCCCTCCTCAACAGAGGGACAGTCCAGACGTGTGTGCGGCGACGGGGAGGGTCAGTGGTGGACGTTTCGTTCGCCACCCCCGTCCTGGCTGCCCGCGTCGTGGACTGGCGGGTAGAAATGGTGGAAACGATGTCGGACCACAGATACGTGCGGTTCGACATCTCCACCAACCAGAGCCCACCGAGGACGGCCCCATTGGGCCGTTCTCCCTTTCCACGGTGGGCTCTCACCCACCTCGACCGCGAGGCGGCCAAGGAGGCGGCCTTCCTCCGGGACTGGCTCGACCCTCCCATCGACGTCCTAGACGTCGACGGCGCAGCGGTCGAGCTCCGGAGGTCCCTGACTGAGGTGTGCAACTTAAGCATGCCTCGGTCACGCCGCCCGCCCCCCCGACGCGCCGTGTATTGGTGGTCGGGGGAATTGGCGGGACTCCGAGCCGCCTGCGTGGTGGCAAGGAGGGCGTTCGCGCGGAGCCGACGGCGGAGCCAGAGAGACCTCGAGCATGAGGACCTTCTTTACGCCTCCTACGTGGAGGCAAAGAGGGTCCTTAAGGTGGCGGTGAGCGCCGCCAAAGATGCGGCGCGAGCCGAGATGCTCGAGGGTCTCGACAGGGACCCGTACGGGAGGCCATACAAGGCGGCGCGGAACAAACTGCGCCCCTTTGGTCCCCCGCTCACGGAGTCCCTGGAGCCGGCATTGCTGGATGGGGTGGTTCGGTCCCTATTTCCATCTGGGACCGACGATTTCAGCCCACCAGCAATGGACCCCCCACGGGGGGTGGCTCCGCCGGAGGAGGACGTCCCTCCGGTCGCGGCGGAAGAGCTTGCCGCGGAGGTTCTTCGCCTTCGCGGTAAGAAGACGGCTCCGGGGCCGGACGGCGTCCCGGCACGGGTGGTGGCCATCGCTGCCTCCCAGATGGAGAGGAGGTTTCGGGACCTTTTCGGCGCTTGTTTCGCGTCGGAGAGGTTCCCGAAGCCTTGGAAGGAGGGGCAGCTGTGCCTCCTCCGGAAGGAGGGACGCCCGGCGGACTCCCCCTCGGCTTACCGACCCATCGTACTGCTCGATGAGGTCGGTAAACTGTTCGAGGGGATAGTCGCCGGGCGGCTAAAAGGCCTCCTCCGGGAGGTGGGGCCGGATCTGTCGGACGCCCAGTTCGGTTTCCGAAGGGGGCGTTCGACGATCGACGCGCTGGCCCGCCTAAAGGGCCAGGTGCGGGAGGCAGTGGAGGTGGGGGACGGGGTGTTGGCTGTGTCGTTTGACATAGCCAACGCCTTCAATTCCGTTCCCCACTCCACGATACTTGAGGCACTCCGTTATCATGGAGTGCCTCAGTATCTGCGGAGGCTGCTGGCCAGCTACCTGGAGGACCGAGCGGTCCTCTTGGTAGATAAAGCTGGCCAGCTGCGGCGGTACGGGGCCGAGGCCGGTGTTCCACAGGGGTCTGTCCTAGGACCCCTCCTGTGGAACATCGGCTTCGATTGGCTCCTGCGGGGAGCTCTTCTCCGAGGCACGAGTGTCATCTGCTACGCAGATGACACTCTCCTTACTGCCCGGGGGAGAGACTGGAGGGAGGCGGCGAGCCTGGCCTCGGCCGGCGGATCGCTGGTCGCAGGCAGGATCCGCCGGCTTGGTTTGGGGGTTGCGCTGCATAAAACCGAGGCCGTGTATTTTCACGGGCCTCGGCAGCGCACCCCACCTGACGCCCACATCGTAGTTGAGGGCGTCAGGGTCGAAGTGAAGGCCCAGATGAAGTATCTGGGCCTTGTGCTTGATAGCAGGTGGCGCTTCGGCCCGCACTTTAGCGGGCTGTCGACGCGCCTGCTGAAGACCGCAGGGGCGCTTTCGTGGCTCCTCCCAAATCTGGGAGGGCCCAAAGCGCGATGCCGGCAACTTTATGCCGGCATCCTAAAGAGTATGGCCCTTTACGGGGCCCCCATCTGGGCGGACTCCCTCCATAGGAGGGAGAATGCGACCGCACTGCGCAGGCCCCAAAGGGCCATCGCGCAGCGAGTGGCGAGAACCTACCGCTCAGTAGGTTTCTCGGCGGCATGCGCTCTGGCGGGCACCCCTCCTTGGGAACTCGAGGCGGGGGTGCTAGCCAGAGTGTATGAGTGGACGGCGGGGCGTAGGGCGCTCGGGCAGTGCCCCGCCCCGGAAGAGCGGGAAGCCGTTCGGCGAGAGGCGAGGGATGCCGTCGTCCAGCATTGGACGGAGAACCTCGCCTCCGCCGTATTCGGGCGCCGGACGCTGGACGCTCTCGGGCCAGTCCTAAAGGATTGGCTCGAGAGGCCGCACGGCTTCCTGTCGTTCCGTCTGGTGCAGGTGCTTTCCGGGCATGGATGCTTCGGAAAATACCTGCATCAGATCGGAAGAGAGGCGGCGCCGTCGTGCCACGAATGTGGTGCGACGGAGGACACGGCGGAACACACCCTCGAGGTGTGCCCGTCGTGGTTCGAGCCGCGCCGCGCCCTGGTGGCGGCAGTGGGGCCGAACCTCTCGCTTCCTAGCGTGGTCAACGCCATGCTGGAGAGCGAGGGGGCCTGGGTGGCGGTGGCCTCCTTCTGCGAAGACGTCATGTCCCAGAAGGAGGCGGCAGAGCGCGCGCGGGAGGAAGATCCTCTCGCGGCGCCTCTGCGTAGGCGGAGAAGGGGTAGGAGAAGGCGACAATAGTCGTTTTCCCTACTCTGTGGTGGCGAACAGCGGGAGATAGGCGTGGGGACGCCTTCTCCCGCATTGCACCATTCACCACCCCCGTCGAGCGGGAACGGCCGAGCACTGCGGTCGTTCCCGGGCCCCTCTCTGTGATGAGGGGCGTGGAGGCCCCGCTGTAAAGGCGGGCGGTCGTCGGCGGGGGACTGGTTGCGAAGGCTCTTGCCAGTTTCCCAGTCCCCCTCCATGAAGACGATGCGGGAGTGCCGCTGGGTTGTTTAGTGGGTATACCGGTCCCTTACAGGGCCGGGGAGTCCCACATACCCCACCCCATCCCCATGGGGGGGGGATGCGTAATGCATTTTTCCCAGCGTCAAAAAAAAAAAAAAAAAAAAAAAGGTTAGGTTAGGTTCCACGGACCTCCACGGACCTGCTAGGTTGTCCTAGTGGGCGGGGAGGTGAACCCCGACGTGGCGCGTCCCCAGGTGGCGGATAGGGGATCGGCTCCCAGAAATGGGAGCTACCGGTTTACCGGCGCGGACCAAACACCAATGGGGGGAGTGCGGCGTCGTCCTGCCCGGTTTCCCGCGAGTCGGCTGTATGGGTCAGTTTCCTTGCGGGATTCCGAGTGGGGCGGTGCTTCGCTTTGGGGAGGGCAGAGTTGGGCTCGGCGTGCGCTTACCCCGCCGTCGGGCAGGCAGTGGGAGACTAGTCTTTCCTGCCACCAGCTCGAAATCGTAATCCTGCAACGGTAGCGGTCATGTCTCGTTACCTGAACAGGACCGATGGTCTTGGCTTGGTCGCCCGGGCTGCGAGGAGTTAACCTCTATAAAAAATCCCGTCGGACAAGTGGTGGTGGCAGCACGAGGTCCTTTCTCTTACGAGGATGGCTGGCCGGTAAAGTCAGTCGCTACTGCTACCTAGGCGTAGGCCTTGGTTAGGTCCACCTAACCCTTCCCGGATACACGTGGGCACTGTCCGGGTCGTAGTACCTTTCCCCGGTACTCGTGGGAATTTTGATGGATTTGTTCGCTAAAACCCAAAAGGAGGGCGGTCGCCTTGAATGCCGCACTGAGGGAGCTGCTGCAGAGCCTGCAAAGGTGTCTGGTGCGGACGCTTCGGCGTCACAGATGGAGGTGGTTGCTTCGGCAATAGTGAAGGCTAAGCCTTCAAAACAAGCGCGGGACGCCTCCGGGCGTTTTCTTAAAGGCCCTTCTCAGGGCCAAATCAAAGGCCCTTCTCAGGGCCAAGCAAGAGGTGGCGAAGTATCGCTTTATGGAGGAGACTCGGAGGTTTCGGGAGCAGAAACTCCGATTTCGTTCCGTGATATTGAGATCGCCGAGGGCAGTCGACGGAAGCGGCCGTCGTCGTCCTTGTTCTTCGCTCCCGGGTGTTTTGACTCGGACACGGAGACTGAGGCTACGGCAGCCGTTAAAGTCAGCACGGCTCGGAGAGGGAGGGGGAAGACCACGACGGCGGGACTATCCTTCCGTAAAGACTTCCCTAGGCCTGTATCGTCGGATGGCGAGTTAGAGGAGATCCTTCAACGCAGGCAGTTTAAGAAGGGTTCCATTATGGAGGCTTCTTGCCTCGCTACAGATACCGGCGCCGATTCGGATGCCGTGACGATGGGGATTGACGTCACGGAACTGAACGCGCAGGAGTTGAGGGCACATGCGGGCGAGAAACTCGCCTGCATTTTTGAGGTTGCCAGGAAATCTGGGAACCTCAAAGGAGAATTTATTGGTCGCCTCAAGAGCTCTGCGTCGACTTTGAGGGAAGTCGTGGATGCCCTTGCATCCAGGAGCGAAGCTGAGGAGACGCGACAGCTGAGGGCGACCAATAGCCGCCTGAAGCTGGAAGTGGAGGCCATGAAGGCCGAGGTAAAGGCGCTACGTCGTGGCTTCACAGAAGCCAAGACGGCCGCAGCTGCCACTACCACCACTACTGCCGAGACGGAGGCTACTCCTTTAGGGACGGCCGATATCCTCGAAAAACTGGAGAGGTCCCTAACAATAAGGTTAGGGAATATGCTGGACGCCCGACTCGAGGGACTAATGGATCGGTCTGTGCCAGCATCACCGGTCCGCCCTCCTTTGAGTGCGGATAAGAAGAGGGCGACTGCGGCGGCAGCGGTGGCAGCGGCAGCGGCTACCACCGCGCCACCAAAACCTAAACCGGCTCGAAATCCCGCCTCTAAAGCGGCCAGGACTCCCGCCGGCAATGACGGACCCTCTACCTCCACTCATGGCCCAAACCAGGCTGCTCCACAGGAGCAAACCTGGGCCACAGTGGTTGGTAAAGGGAAAGGAAAGGGAAAGGGAAAGTCTTCCATTCCCTCTTCCTCTGCACCTGCTGCCCCCGCGGCCCCGGCTCCTGCCAAGAAGCAGGCAGCCAACACGGCCAAGGCAAAAAAGACGGCCTTGAAACCCCCTAAATCCGCGGCGGTTGTGCTGGCTCTTCAGCCGGCAGCTGTGGAGAAGGGGGTGACATACAGCGCCGTTCTCCAAATGGCGCAGGAAAAGGTAGACCTTAAGGAGCTGGGTATCGACCAGCTCCGTTTCCGTCAGACGGCTACGGGGGCAAGGATGCTTGAAGTTCCTGGCCCCCAAAACTCCGAGAAGGCGGATCGACTCGCGGAGAAGCTCCGCGGTGTCCTGTCGGAGGTGGCAAACATCGCCAGGCCTACTAAGACCGCCGATCTTAAGATCACGGGCCTGGACGATGCCGCCACGAAGGAGAAGGTGGCGAAGGCGGTAGCAGAGGCCGGATCCTGCGACATACAGCAAGTTGTGGCGCGGGAGATCCACCCCGGCCCCTACGGCACTGGCTCCATTCTGGTGTCCTGCCCGGTTTCGGCAGCCAAAGTGCTGTCGGATAAGGGCAGAATACTAATTGGCTGGAGCTCAGTGCGAGTGGTGGCGTTAGAGGCGCTTCCCATGCGCTGCTATAAGTGTATGGGACTAGGGCACACCCGTGCCCTGTGCACCGAGTCGACCGACAGGAGGGACCAGTGTTTCCGGTGTGGAGACACAGGTCATTGGGCGGCCGCCTGCGGAAAGGCCGAACCGCGATGCGCAATATGCGCAGAGTTGAAGAGGCCTTGCGGGCACGTGATGGGGGGACGCAAGTGTGTCCCTCCAAAGACAAAAGGGATGGCAAACAGGACCCGGGCTACCCCTGCGGCCACTGTTCCGCCCGCCGCTGAAGCCGGACGCCAAGTGGCAAACGTGGAGGTTGTGATGTCTGATTAATGAATCAAGTCCGACATCACAACCTCCTCCAGGCGAACCTCAATCACTGCGCTGGGGCTCAGGATCTTCTGATGCAGACCCTAGCGCAGTGGCAGATAGACCTGGCGGTTGCTGCGGAGCCGTACTACGTCCCCCCCCATTCCTGTTGGGTGGGGGATCTGGACGGCTCCGTGGCCATTATAGTACGGTCGGGGTCATCCGTCCCTCTCTTAGTTGAAGAGAGGGGCTCTGGGTACGTGGTGGCTAAGTGGGGAGAGTACGCCGTCGTCGGCGTATACTTCTCCCCCAACAAAACCGCTGCAGCACTGGAGGTCTTTATGGATCTCCTTGCTGCGGCGGTGCAAAGACAGGCGCCGCGTCAGGTCCTTCTAATGGGGGACCTGAACGCCAAGGCCCAAGACTGGGGCAACCGCCTCACTGACTCTCGCGGGGAGATTGTCAGGGAGTGGGCGGTTGCCACAGGACTGACCCTGCTAAATAGAGGGTCGGCCCACACGTGCGTGCAGCATAACGGGGGGTCCGTGGTGGACCTATCGTTCGCCTCCCCGGCTGCTGCAGCACGTGTTCAGTCCTGGAGGGTAATGTCGGAAGTGGAGAATCTCTCGGATCATAAATACATCCGGTTCGAGCTTCTCCACTCCGATAACCCAGGATCTCGGCGCGTGGTGCGGGCGAATTTCCCGCGCTGGACGATTGGTCGCCTTGATGCCGAACTGGCAAAAGAGGCGGCTATCGTCCAGTCGTGGTCTACTACAGCCACGCACCCGGAAGTGGACGTTGCAGCGATCCACTTCCGCGAGGCAGTGACGGCAGTGTGCGACGCTGCAATGCCGAGATCCCGTGGCCGTCCCGACCGCCGCCAGGTCTACTGGTGGTGCTCGGAGATTGCGGATCTCCGAGCTGTCTGCTCAGAGGTGCGTCGTCCTTACGCCCGCTGCAGGGGGCGGCGTAACGGTCGCACCGATGAGCAGATGCCAGCCGAGGAGCTAGAGGCCGAGCGCCAGCTGTACAGCGCTTACCGCGAGGCAAAGCGGGAGCTGCAGCTGGCGATCTCCCGGGCTAAGTCCCAAGCCTGGGGTGAGGTCCTGGAGGGCCTCGACAGGGACCCCTGGGGGCGTCCATATAGGGCTGCCCGGAAAAAGTTCCGGGGCCAGACGTCCCCGGTCGCGGGGTCCCTTGATCCGGAGGTGTTGGATAGGGTGTTGGGAGGGCTATTCCCTGACAGTAGCCCTTATCATACCCCTCCAACAATGGTGCCGTCCTTCCCGGAGGATCCGGGGGATCCGACCTCCGTCCCGACTGTCTCCGAAACGGAGATGGAGGTGGCGGTTGGCCGCCTTCGGGGCAAGAGGACTGCCCCGGGTCCAGACGGGATTCCGGGGCGAGTGCTTGGGATTGCCCTAAAAGAGATGGGCAATCAGCTTCGGGAACTGTTCGACGTGTGCCTTACGTCAGGGCGGTTCCCGAAACTGTGGAAGGACGGCCGATTGTGCCTGTTAAGGAAGGAGGGTCGACCTGCCGACTCTCCTTCTGGATACAGGCCAATCGTGTTGCTGGATGACACGGGTAAGCTGCTGGAAAGAGTGGTAGCTTCCCGTGTCATCCGGCACCTGGAGGGGACTGGGCCAGGACTATCCGAGGCCCAGTATGGGTTCAGAGCGGGGAGGTCTACCATAGACGCCCTGCTCTGGCTCAAAGGGTGGACGCAGCAGGCGGTCAGTGAGGGCAACAAGGCGTTGGCTGTATCACTTGACATAGCCAACGCCTTTAATAGCCTCCCGCATGGAACAATACAGGAGGCGCTCCGGTATCACGGAGTGCCCCTGTACCTGCGGAGGCTGTTGGAGGACTACCTCCAGGACCGCGAGGTCCTGGTGGAAGGACGCGATGGTGTGAGGCACCGTCGCGTCGCTTGCGGGGTTCCACAGGGGTCCGTATTGGGACCACTCCTGTGGAACATTGGCTATGACTGGGTGCTCCGTGGCACGCTACCCGCAAGTATGCGGGTTGCGTGTTACGCGGATGACACCTTAGTTGTAGTCAAGGGGAAGGACCTCAGGGAAGCGTTGCGGTTAGCCACGGTCGGTACAACGCTCGTGGTCGACCGCATACGCTCCTTGGGGCTGGAGGTAGCCCTCTCCAAGACCGAGGCCCTATTGTTCCATGGGCCTCGGGGGGGACCCCCTCCAGGAACGCGGGTGTTACTGGACGGAGTCCATGTCCGTGTTGGGACCCAGATGAAATATCTGGGTCTTATCCTGGATGGGAGGTGGGCCTTTGGGGCCCACTTTACACAGTTGGCCCCAAAAGTCGTGAAAGCCGCGGCCGCCCTAGGGAGGCTGCTGCCCAACGTGGGTGGCCCGAACACCACATGCCGCCGACTATACTCCGGAGTGATCCGGAGTATGGCCTTGTATGGGGCACCTGTCTGGGTGGACGCCCTCGTCCGCAGCAATAAGACCCTGCTGCGACGTCCGCAGCGGGTCATTGCAACGAGGGCGATACGCGGGTACCGGACAGTGTCCTGGACGGTGGCATGCGTGCTGGCCGGAGATCCCCCCTGGGAGCTCCAAGCGGAGATCCTGGCCGAAATTTACCACTTCGTGGCGGCGAGGAGATCCGGTGGAGACCCCCCAGCGTGGGACGAAGTCGCCAGTATGCGGCGGCAGGCGCGGGCCGCTCTCTTGCGGCGGTGGAAGGAGGACCTGGCTCCACCAGTCCCTGGGCAGTGGACGGTGGAGGCGATCCGCCCGGTCCTCCAGAGTTGGGTTGGTCGGCGATTTGGATCGCTGACCTTCCGACTGGTGCAGATGCTTTCCGGACACGGATGCTTCGGTAAGTACCTGCACCAGATTGCGAGACGGGAGGTCACCCCGACCTGCCAAGAATGTGGAGCGCCAGAGGATACGGCGCTACACACGCTGGAGGTGTGTACTGCGTGGGGTCCCCAGCGGCACACGCTTACAGCATTAGTGGGCCCTGACCTCTCTTTACCGAGCGTGGTTAATGCCATGCTTGGGAGCGAGAGGTCGTGGCAGGCTGTGGTCTCCTTCTGCGAAGCCGTAATTTCGCAGAAGGAGACCGCGGAGCGGGTAAGAGAGAACGACGCACAAGCTGACCCGCTCCGGCGCAGACGTACAGGAGGTAGGAGGAGGCGTTTCGCCCACCTCCTCCCTCCTCCGTAGTGGGGTTACTGTTGGAGAGTCGGGGGACTCACCAGCGGTCTGCACGACCCCACTCGTTGTCTGTGGGGTGACCTGATATGAGCCAGGTCACCCCACCATAGGCGCAGTGGCCCCACCAAGGGCCACCCACCGGGGCAAGATGGTGAATGCTCACGCGACCCCATCTTGCCCCACATAGGTGGAGGACGGACTCATCCCGGGTTTTTAGTGGGTATGCCACCCTTTAGGGTGGAGACTCCCACATAACCACCTCGCCCCCCCGGGCGAGTGTGGTATCCATAAAGGATTTTCCCGGGTCAAAAAAAAAAAAAAAAAAAAAAAAAAAAAAGGTTCCACGGACCTGGGGTGCAAGGTCGGGTAACCTCCTCGTGGTGCACCCTGGTAACACCGTGGGATACTCCTTTAGTTCGCTAAAGAAGTATCGCACGGTGGCCAATAACCCGACACGGAGGATCTCTCCACGTGTCCCTCTGATTAGCAGAAGGCACAGTGAGACGAGGCAGGAAGAGAGGACCGCACCTGCGGTCCAGGGAAGGGCTTGTGGCCATGGCTCGCAGAGCTCTGTCTTGGAAAGCGCGCTGCCTTGTAAGACAGAGTTGTGCGGGCCACGTCCGAAAGCAACGAAGCGGGGACGTGCTTGGTGTGCATTTCCCAGTCGCTTGTCGGGAAGGGACACTCGCAATGTCGTTTTCTGACTTGCGGCCGCTCGGAGATCCCCCACACTGGGTCGGGGAGACCCGTGGGCCGAGTGATCTTGGGGGCCTTTGATGGTAGGATTTAGGGCGTCCGAAGTCATTGGCCCTTGGGAGGGGTGACGGCACTTTGCGAGGAGGTGTCGTCGCATGCACCCAGGTAGGCTAAGGGGGATTTTCCTCCTGGCCAGCGTTCGGCCGCTCGGTATTCGCCGGGTCGCCAGACCTTAGTGGCACCGAGTGGCGGAAGGGATGGGGGCTTCCTCCGCGCGTCTCTTCAATGAGGGTGCAGTGGTTGAAGCGGGGACGAGCTTTGCGTGTATGTGTTGGTATGTGAAGTTGGCGGGGGACCCCGCATTACCCCTACTTCTGACCAGCGGCGGCATTCTGCGAGTAAATGTCGCTATTACACCCAGCAGGCTTACGAGATGGGATCTCCTTTGCCGACGTCTCGCCGCGAGGTATTCGCAGTTTCATTTAGATTCTTGTGGGACTGAGCGGCGCACTGGGTCCGTGGGTAGTCGGAGTGAGGGCTCCCGGCTATCCGTTCGCGGGCTCGGGGAAGGCGGCAGTTAACATGTGTGACGTGTTCTGCCGTAAGCACCGGGTGGGTGTGCGGGGGTGGCTTGCCACTCTTGGGATGGGCTGCGGCCGCAGCACTTTGCGAGAGGGGCACCGGTGCGTTCCTATGGAGATCCCGGAGCCCCTTGACATGCAATGAGGCTGGTCACCGGGGAGTTTTAGTGAGTCGTCTGTCGTTTTTTAGACAGCCAACCTCACATATTCCATTTGCACCCCTCAGTGCATTGGAAATCTGTTTGCAGATTTCTCCTCGTCAAAAAAAAAAAAAAAAAAAAAAAAAGGTTCCACGGACCTGCTAGGTTATCCTAGTGGGCGGGGAGGTGAACCCCGACGTGGCGCGTCCCCAGGTGGCGGATAGGGGATCGGCTCCCAGAAATGGGAGCTACCGGTTTACCGGCGCGGACCAAACACCAAAGGAGGGAGTGTTGCGTCGTCCTGCCCGGTTTTCCGCGAGTCGGCTGTATGGGTCAGTTTCCTTGCGGGATTCCGAGTGGGGCGGTGCTTCGTGCGGTGCTTCGTGCAGCGCATCTCGCGCAGGCGGGACGCCCTTTTCAGGGCGCAAGGGGGGGTTACCGTTGGAGAATCGGGGGACTCTCTAACGGTCTGCACGACCCCCCTGCATGAGGGCACGAGGGGTGATTTTTGGTATGAGCAAATTCACCCCTCTATAGAGGAGAAAGGGCCCTTTTTAGGGCCAACCACCGGGGCAAGATGGTTGAATGCTAACGCGACCCCATCTTGTCCCACAAAGGTGGAAGAGGGACTCATCCCAGGTTTTTAGTGGGTATGCCGCCGTGAGGTAGGCGGAGACTCCCACATAACCACCTTGCTCCCCCGGGCAGGTGGTATCCATAAAGGATTTTCCTGGGTCAAAAAAAAAAAAAAAAAAAAAAAAAGGTTAGGTTGGAGTGCAAGGTCGGGTAACCTCCTCGTGGTGCACCCTGGTAACACCGTGGGATACTTCTTTAGTTCGCTAAAGAAGTATCGCACGGTGGCCAATAACCCGACACGGAGGATCTCTCCACGTGTCCCTCTGATTAGCAGAGGGCACCGTGAGACGAGGCAGGGGGAGAGGACCGCACCTGCGGTCCTGGGAAGGGCCAAATCTCAAGGTCTGGCGCTCGCCGAGGGGAGTATTGGTGTGTGAGTCGGGACCTGTGCTTTTTTGGTACAAGTCTGGACTCACATACCGGTTGAGAAGATCGCCGACAAGTCCAAGAACTTGAGAGGCGATTTTGTCAAGGGTCTGCGAACGGCGGCCAGGAGGGCGGAGGCGGTGTCGAAGGAGCTCGCTCAGCGGGCTTCTGTCGATGCCAACGTGGAGCGGCTGGAGCGCGAAAACTCCGAGCTGCGCACCAGGATGGCCAGTCTCTCCAGTCAAATGGAGAAGCTGACGGAGATAATCCGTCGGCAGCAGGCCGGTTCCCAGGCCAGCGCTGAGAGCGCGGCCATTCCGGCGGCGACACCACCTGTCGCCGGAGGGAACGACTGGGAGGGCCGGTTCATGGAGCGCATAGCGGCTCTAATGGACCAGAAGTTGGCTGCAGCTCTAAGGGCTCAGCCGACTTCCTCCCAGGGATGCGCAGCTCCAGCTCCCGCTAGGGCAGGACCATCGGCCCGGTCTACCGGCAAGGGGCAGGCCAAACACCCACCGCCGCCCAGGCCGGCCTCCCCGCCACCCGCGCCGTCGCAAACCGCGCAGACTAAGGAGCCAACGGCACCAAAGTCTACGTGGGCGACTGTGGCGGGGAGGAAAAAGAAGAAGGCTCCCGCGCCTCAAAATCCCGGCCCGTCAGCTGGCCCGAATGTTGGCCCGAAGACCGGCCCAAAGGCCGCCCCCCGGGCCGACCCAAGGGCCGGCCAACGGGCTGGGAGGCCCAAGGCAGCTCCGAAACCCGCGCCTGCGCGGCTGCCATCTTCCGCGGCGATTACAGTGACGGTTCCGGAGGGTTCCGACCTCACTCTTGCCGCGGTGATGGCGACCGCCAAGGCCCGGATCAAACTGGCTGATGTGGGAGTGGACCAGGTCCGCTCCAAAAAGGCAATAACTGGCGGTCTCATTTTGGAGGTGTCCGGGCCCGACTGCACCTCCAAAGCAGACGCCCTGGCCGAACGCATGCGCGTGGCCCTCGCCGATCTGGGTGTGCGTGTTGCACGCCCGGTGAAAACGGGGGAGTTGCGGCTGAAGGACCTCGACGACAGCGTCACACCTCGTGACCCGGCCGTCCCCTGCCGGCGGACGCCAAGCGGCAAATGAGGAGGTTGTGATGTCTGATTAATGGATCAAGTCCGACATCACAACCTTCTCCAGACGAACCTCAATCACTGCGCTGGGGCTCAGGATCTTCTGATGCAGACCCTAGCGCAGTGGCAGATAGACCTGGCGGTTGCTGCGGAGCCGTACTACGTCCCCCCCCATTCCTGTTGGGTGGGGGATCTGGTCGGCTCCGTGGCCATTATAGTACGGTCGGGGTCATCCGTCCCTCTCTTAGTTGAAAAGCTGGAGCGGTCCCTAACAATAAGGTTAGGGAATATGCTTGACGCCCGACTCTCGGGATTAAAGGATCAGCCTGTGCCAGCACCGCCGGTCCGGCCTCCTCTTAGAGCCCAGAGGACAGCAGCGGCAGCGGCTGCCACCGCGTCACCAAAGACGGGAACCCAGCCGGCTCCCAATCTCGCCCCTAAAGGTGCCAAGACTGCAGACGGCAATGCAGGGCCCTCTAGCCAGGGCCCAAGGCAGGCTGCTCCACAGGAGCAAACCTGGGCCAAAGTGGTGGGAAGGGGAAAAGGAAAGGGAAAGGGAAAATCTTCCTAATAGGTTAGGTTAGGTTAGGTTAGGTTAGGTTAGGTTAGGTTAGGTTAGGTTCCACGGACCTGCTAGGTTGTCCTAGTGGGCGGGGAGGTGAACCCCGACGTGGCGCGTCCCCAGGTGGCGGATAGGGGATCGGCTCCCAGAAATGGGAGCTACCGGTTTACCGGCGCGGACCAAACACCAAAGGAGGGAGGGTTGCGTCGTCCTGCCCGGTTTTCCGCGAGTCGGCTGTATGGGTCAGTTTCCTTGCGGGATTCCGAGTGGGGCGGCACTTCGTGCGGTGCTTTGTGCAGCGCATCTCGCGCAGGCGGGACGCCCTTTTCAGGGCGCAAGGGGGGGTTACTGTTGGAGAATCGGGGGACTCTCTAACGGTCTGCACGACCCCCCTGTGTGAGGGCACGAGGGGTGATTTTTGGTATGAGCAAATTCACCCCTCCATAGAGGAGAAAGGGCCCTTTTTAGGGCCAACCACCGGGGCAAGATGGTTGAATGCTAACGCGACCCCATCTTGTCCCAGAAAGGTGGAAGAGGGACTCATCCCAGGTTTTTAGTGGGTATGCCGCTGTGAGGTAGGCGGAGACTCCCACATAACCACCTTGCTCCCCCGGGCAGGTGGTATCCATAAAGGATTTTCCTGGGTCAAAAAAAAAAAAAAAAAAAAAAAAAAGGTTAGGTTAGGTTCCACGGACCTACTAAGAGAGGGAGGGCTGATCCCGACCGTCCAATAATGGCAACAGAGCCGTCTAGATCCCCTGCCCAACAGGAATGGGGGGGGATGTAGTACGGCTCCGCGGCAACCGCTAGGTCAATCTGCCACTGCGCTAGGGTCTGCATTAGCAGATCTTGGGCCCCAGCGCAGTGGTTTAGGTTCGTCTGGAGAAGGTTGTGATGTCGGACTTGATCCATTAATCCGACATCACAACCTCTTCGCTTGCCGCTTGGCGTCCGGCTTCAGGGGCGGGCGGAACTGTGGCCCCAGGGGTAGCCCGGGTCCTGAAGAGAGGGGCCCTGGGTACGTGGTGGCCAAGTGGGGGGAGTACGCCATCATCGGCGTATACTTCTCCCCCAACAAAACCGCTGCAGCACTGGAGGTCTTTATGGACCTCTTAGCCGCGGCGGTTCAAAGACAGGCGCCACGTCAGGTCCTCCTAATGGGGGACCTGAACGCCAAGGCCCGGGACTGGGGCAACCGCCATACTGACTCTCGTGGGGAGATTGTCAGGGAGTGGGCGGTTGCCACAGGACTGACCCTGCTGAACAGAGGGTCGGCCCACACGTGCGTGCAGTATAACGGGGGGTCTGTGGTGGACCTATCGTTCGCCTCCCCGGTTGCTGCAGCACGTGTGCAGTCCTGGAGGGTAATGTCGGAGGTGGAGAATCTCTCGAACCATAAGTATATTAGGTTCGAGCTTCTCCACTCCGACAACCCAGGAGGATCGCAGCGCGTGGTGCGGGCAAATTTCCCGCGCTGGACGATTAGTCGCCTTGATGCCGAACTGGCAAAAGAGGCGGCTATTGTCCAGTCGTGGTCTGCCACGGCCACGCACCCGGAAGTGGACGTTGCAGCGATCCACTTCCGCGAGGCGGTGACGGCAGTGTGTGACGCTGCAATGCCGAGGTCCCGTGGCCGTCCCGACCGCCGCCAGGTCTACTGGTGGTGCTCGGAGATAGCGGGTCTCCGAGCTGTCTGCTCAGAGGTGCGTCGGCCTTACGCCCTGTTATAACCCTCTACTGTAATCTAATTTGTAAAATAAGCAAGCTAAAACCGCCCAGTAGGCACTTTTAGCTTGAATATTAATCAGTTCGGATCAAGCTCTCAAATGAGCCACTCGTCTTCCAAATTCAATTTCTATTTCCAATTACCATTTCAATAAAATCAAATCAATAATTATTTCTATTTCTATTTTAATTAAATAAGTAAAATAAAAAGTGTATTTTAAAATTTAGTTTTTTTTTAAAAAGACTCAGCCCAAATCTCATATAACATTGGTGGCAGCTTAAGGGATTTAAAAGTGAAAATCCTCGGAAACGCCTCGTTCTACCAAAGTGAAAAAACTAAAAGTTTATCTGCAAACGTGAACACAGTGTACAAAATACTTACGAGTGTCGCTGTATCACTTCGTCGTTTCGCCGTATCTTTTCACCGTGCCGCGCACTACTCAGTGGTCCTGTACCACTCACCTCATAGTATCGCTGTGTCCTCTCACCGTGTCGCCGAGTCCTGCCCACTGGATCACCTCACTTACCTGGTGAATACCGGGTCCCCACCGAATCGTCACCGAGCTCCAAGGAAACCAGCTAAGTACCTAGAGGAAGTGGGTACCTACCTACTTACTCGGTACTTAGTACACCGATTCCAGATGAGTCCTATATTTGCAATGTTCCTACTAGCCCGGTGAGTCATTCAAACTTTTAACAAGTGAGCGAGTGAATTCATTCAAGTGATATCAGTGCAGTGTAAACAAATTGCAGTACGAACAGATAACGCTGGCAGACTAAACAATCGAACTTTATTATGACCACAGAATCTAAAGAAACAAAAGACTCATTACAAGTACTGACTAACTTACCATTACCTGAATCTCCATTACCATCTCCTAAATCAAAAACTATGTCGAAACAATCTGACACCACATCGAAATCGGTTGAGGTTGACCTCAACACCCTCTTCAAATTCGTAAACGCATACGACGGGAGTAGAGAAACTCTCAACTCATTCGTCACGAACGGAGATAATGTTCATGAAATGGCAACGGATGTACAAAAGCCCATCCTGTTTAAATATATTCTAAGCCAGTTAAGAGGTAAAGCGGAGCTTGCCTGCTCGATTAAAGACTTTAACAATTGGACACAACTTAAAGACTTTCTCAAAAATCAATTTTGTGAGCGCAAACATTATTCGCATTTGCTCACGGAACTTCAAGAGAGCAGGCAAGGCCCGCAGGAAACTGTGTCCCAATTCGCCCTGAAAATCGAAACATGCTTATCTCAGTTACTAACCGAGATTTCCTTACAAAATACTAAGGTGAAAGAAGTAGCCGGCCGCACTGCGGCAATGGAGGATCTAGCCCTCCATCACTTTACAATGGGAATATTCCCACGCATTTCAACAATTGTTAGGTGCAGAGCTCCTAAAAGCCTAAACGAGGCCATAAACTTGGCCATCTCGGAAGAGAAAATACAACAGTCTATGTATAGACGACCGGAAGGTAAAACTAATAATTCGGTCAACAAACCGAAAACCTTCAATCGCGATATCCAAAAAAATCAAAGTCCCGGTACTAACCAAAATCGTAGCGACGAAGTCTGTAGGTACTGTAAGAACCCGGGACATTCAATCGAAAACTGTAGGAAACGCGAATACAATAATCGCGCTAAAAATGAACGCCCGTCGACATCCGGCTACAAGCCACCGCAAAAGGTGAACCTTGTAGAAGAAACTGAGTTCGACGACGACCTTAGTGAGAACGAAGTTTCAAAAAACGAATAAGTGGCTCGTATAGGTGTCATGCGAAATCATGCCACTTTCCTACTAAATCTGACACCGTATCCACTGTATCGGCTAAGGCCAAATTTACAAAATCCACTGTATCGGCTAATGCTAAACGCACTATATCCACTGTTTCCACTGTATCGGCTGACGCCAAACCTACTAAATCCACTGTTTCCACTGTATCGGTTGACGCCAAATCTACTAAACCCACTGCTTCCGCTATATCCACTGTTTCCACTATATCGGCTGACGCCAAATCTACTAAACCCACTGCTTCTGCTATATCCACTATCTCCACCGAATCTAAACTCACCAAATCCTCTGTTCCTGTAAAACCCACTGCTTCCACTGTGCCCACTGAATCCACACAAAAAAATCAAGTTTTTGAAATTACTACTAACCCTAACAAAATCCTACTTCCTATTGTCCAAATAATCTCAACGATTTCAGATCTCCCTCTGTCTCTTTTGGTAGACTCTGGTTCAACAGTGAGCCTTCTTAAATCTTCATGCTTCAAAAAAGTTCCCAAACTGACCGAGGAACCTATCCATTTAAAAGGAATTGAACCCGGAGACCAAAGTTCAACCAAAACACTTGGACATTTTCCTCTAAAAATGTACCTCACGGACTCCACTCATAAATTTATTACTCACAAATTCCATGTTATTAACGAAATACATCTCCCTTTTGACGGTATCATTGGAACAGATATGCTCAACTCTTTTGGCTGTAGTATCGACTACAACACAAACAAACTCAAATTCGATAAAACAGAAATCCCATTTATGTTCCATGAACCAGTCTATTCCCTACCTGCTAGATCGGAAACAATGATTGAGTGTTCCATTTCTAACCCTGAGATCAGAGAAGGTCTTGTCCTAGATCAAAATCAGTACAAAAACTTACTGATTGCTAATTGCTTAGTGAGGGTAAAAGATAACAAAAGGATAAATATCTCAGTTATTAACACCTCCGAAACCCCTCTGACTCTAAAATCCAATTTGAATATAACACTAGTTCCTCTGAATTCAAATGACATGACCTATGAACATGTTAACTCTACTAAAGCCTACCAACATCAAAACACTGACTCCTACCTTCGAACCCAAGAAACTCTAAATCTTCTTAGAACAAATCATCTTAATTCTGAAGAAGCCAATGCTCTCCACGACGTCTGCTCCGAGTATTCAGACATATTCTATGTCCCCGGGGATAAACTCTCGTATACTAATGCAGTAAAACACGAAATAAAAACGACACCACAGAATCCCATCCATGTCAAATCCTATCGCTTCCCCGAGGTGCATAAACAAGAAGTGTCAAAACAAATCGACCAAATGCTGGATCAAGGCATAATAAAGCCTTCAATGTCTCCCTGGTCGTCTCCTATCTGGGTAGTCCCCAAGAAATTAGACGCTTCCGGACAACGCAAATGGCGCGTTGTCATCGATTACCGTAAACTCAATGACATCACCGTCGGTGATAGTTATCCTATCCCACAAATCTCTGAGATCCTAGATCAACTTGGTCAAAGTAAATATTTCTCTACTCTTGACCTAGCTTCAGGATTTCAC
The DNA here is from genome assembly GCA_948098915.1 of Lampropteryx suffumata. Taxonomy (NCBI): domain Eukaryota; kingdom Metazoa; phylum Arthropoda; class Insecta; order Lepidoptera; family Geometridae; genus Lampropteryx; species Lampropteryx suffumata. The sequence goes on from OX402546.1 coordinate 21,374,670, forward strand.
CAAATTCTTATAAACAAAGAAGACGCACCCAAGACAGCCTTCAGCGTACCACAAGGTCACTATGAGTTTACCCGCATGCCTTTCGGGCTAAAGAATGCGCCTGCAACCTTCCAAAGGCTAATGAATACTGCCCTTGCCGGCCTTCAAGACATTCGGTGCTTTGTGTACTTGGATGACATCGTAATTTATTCACATGATCTTTCGAGCCACATCCAAAACTTAGAAATGGTTTTCCGACGTCTTAGAGATTTCAATCTAAAACTCCAGCCTGATAAGTGTGAGTTTCTCCGGCGTGAAGTAGCCTATCTTGGCCACGTCATAACCGAAAAAGGCGTCAAACCAAATCCTGAAAAGATAAAAGCGGTAACTCAATTTCCAACTCCTAAATGTTCTAAAGACATTAAATCCTTCCTAGGTCTTGTCTCTTACTATCGTCGATTTATTCCCGATTTCTCAAAAATCGCTAAACCACTGACTCAACTCTTGAAAAAAGATGTAGTATATTCATGGGAAAATCAACAACAAGTAGCTTTTGATAACTTAAAAAATAAACTTACCTCTGCTCCAGTCCTTATATACCCAGACTTTTCTATTCCCTTTACATTGACATGTGACGCTTCTAATTACGCTATAGGCGCAGTCCTTTCTCAAGGGCCAAAAGGTCAAGAAAGACCTATAGCTTATGCTTCACGGACACTTAATAAAAGCGAGTCCAATTATAATACAACAGAGAAAGAACTCTTAGCTGTCCTCTTTGGTTGTAGGACCTTCCGCCCATATTTGTATGGACGCAAATTCTATATCATCACTGATCATAGGCCTCTCACGTGGCTTATGAATCACAAAGATCCTGGCAGCAAACTACAAAGGTGGCGCCTGAAATTATCTGAATACGATTACCAAATAGGTTACCAAAAAGGAAAACTCAACACGGCAGCTGACGCTCTTTCTCGATATCCTGTCAACCCTATACAAGACGAAATTGAACCCTTGAATCTCGATGACATAAGTCCTTTTAACGCTGATCTCGATATTGATTTCAGTCCTTTAAACTTACCAGACCCGATTCCAAATCCCCTGATTCTTGAAAACAACGTTGAAACTAATCCTAACGACTTACCTTCAACCTCTCGATTAGATCCTTACGTCGATTCTCCGAATCCTACTATATATAATGAAAATAATCTACCTGTAAATTTACCAAATTCCGAACTCCAAGAAAACTCGTACCCTGATTTCTTAAAAGCTATGACTAATAAAGACTATACTTACAACACTACAATTCACGAGTATACTAACCCATTATTGTCCTCTGATTCCAAAATCGTTGTCATTCCAACATCCATTGATCTCGATGAAGCCAATCCTTACGTCGAAGAAGTCCTTGCTAATATTGACAACGCATCAGAGTTCCTGGAGAAAGAACGAACTCTGTATTCCTCGCTGGACCTGAAAACAAAAGATAAAACATATCATTTTCTATTCACTAAAGTCAATCATTTTGATACTATACAATACCCCGAACTCTTCCAGTCCCTGAAATCACTTAAAAGTAAACTACTCAGTAACAATGATCAAAACCTCGAAATCGCCATTTCTGATTTTAATGACCCTTTTGTCAAATTATCTTATACCAAAATTTATAATATTCTAGCTTTCCTATTTCACGATACCAATATCATCATAAAAGTTTACAAAAACTCGATGATATTCCCCATACCAAGCGAAATTCCTAGAATCCTAAAAGAAAATCATGACTTACCCATAGCCGGTCACGTTGGCTCATCTCGAATGTATAATCGTCTAAAAGAAAGATATCACTGGAGAAAAATGAGAACAGATATCGAAACCTATGTCAAAAAATGCCCTCAGTGTCAAACAAACAAAGCGTTACGTAAAACTAACCGAGCTCCTATGCAAATAACATCTACGTCAACTGCACCATTCGAGCGAATTAGTTTAGACATCGTAGGACCGCTTCCCGAAGCTGGCCTAATCAATCTCAAATACATACTTACGATTCAAGACGATTTAACAAAGTTTTCTTTTGCTTATCCCATCAGTAACGTGACGGCTGAAGATTCTTGCGAATGTCTCATTCATTTCATTTCCTTATTCGGCATACCTAGAATGATACTTACCGATCAAGGTACTAATTTCACCGCTGACTTATTCAAGAAGACATGTGAATTCCTAAAGATCAAACAATTATGGTCTACACCATACCACCCTCAAACACAAGGTGCCTTAGAGAGGAGTCATTCAACTCTTAAGGAATACCTGAAATCATACACTAATGAAAATCATACTAACTGGCATAAATATGTTTATACTGCTATTTTAGCCTATAACACTAATGTTCATACCACTACTAAATTCACTCCTTATGAACTACTCTTTGGTCACAAACCTTATCTCCCTGACTCCATCTATGAAACGAACCCCACGGATACTTACCACGAATATATTAAAATGCTAAATCATCGCCTTAAACTCTCCCGTGAGAAGGCCCTCGAAAATATTGCAAAATCAAAAGAAACATCGAAAACATATTATGATCAAAGATCCCGACCTGTTACGTACAAAGTTGGTGACATGGTATATCTTAAAAATCACGTAAGATTAAGAAAAGCATTATCGCCAATATGGAAAGGACCTTATAAAGTCGTTAAAATTCACGGTAATCACACTTTATCTCTGTTGATTAACCGTCGTCACATCAAACATCATTTCGATGAAGTAAAACTAGCTGACGTAGAGGTCCCTAGGTCTTAAGAGCTAGCCAGTCATCTTCGACACCTTTTATTACTAAATAATTATAAATAAACATAGGTGGTAATAGACTAGTATAATAGAAATATATAAGTAGAATAGAAATATAGTTAAATTTAGTTTTTTTAAGTAATTTAGTGTTTATTTTCTTACAGCGTGGCAGAATACTGTCACGGCCTTTCGCGTACCCAAGACTTCATCGCTATCGATCCCATCACGAAAAGCCCTGGCATCTATTTCAACCCTTCAGGATCTGTAAAATTAATTAATGACTATTTACATATTATAATACCATTAGAAATAGAATACATAAAACCACACATTGACAATATTAAAAACGTACTCCATTCGGCTCAATATATTTGCGCCAGAAGCGATGCTATAAATGACATAGAGTGTCAAAATTCTTTTCAACCTTTGGTTTCAACTTACAACGATATCTCTAGAGACTTTGATGCTATATCACACCTACTATCATCTAATAAATCAAAGAGATCTGCATGGATTTCTGGACTAGGTACAGTTTTTAAACAAATATTCGGAACCATGGACGAAGATGATGCCATTCAATATAGTAATGCCATCCAAATACTGAAAGAAAACAATAAAATATCTTTAAATTTAATTAAAGAAAACATCCTTATCTCAAAATCTGCTATTTTAAAACTTAATGATTCCATAATAGAAATAAACAAAAATGAAAAGCAATTAAACTTGATGGTTGAAAATTTATCAGCTTATGCTAATAATATGACTATAGTTACGAACTCATTGTTATTTAAATCAGGAATACATGAGATGTTTAGTGTACTGCAATCTTGTATGTTAAGTTTATCATATAGACTAGAGGATTTAATAAATTCTATCTTATTCGCTAAAACAAATACACTACACCCATCAATATTAACACCGAAAGATCTATATTTTGATTTAGTAAACAATGTAAAACATTTACCCAAGTACGCGGAATTTCCTGTAAAATTAGAATTAGAAAATATTCACACATTAATTAGCCTTACTGAAATAGTTTCATATATTTTAGATAATAAGTTAATTTTTACTCTTAAGATTCCTTTGGTATCTATAGGTAGCTTTAATCTGTATAAAAACATCCCAGTACCAGTTCCTCACAATGCAACTACGCATAAATCTTATGCGCTGATAATACCTACTACATCTTATGTAGCTCTACTTAATGAAGATAAGTCTAAATATGTAACATTAAACAATGTCGACGATTGTAAAACTATCAACAACGAAATGTACCTGTGCAAACAAATAGATGTCTTTAGTGTCCAAAATTATCCTATTTGTGAAACGGAAATCATGACCAGAGTCCTGAACTCACTTCCGGAACAATGTAAAACGAATTTCCTATACGGACATATTAATATCTGGCAATCCTTAGGAAATAACAGATGGATGTTTACACAATCAGAACCAACAAAATTAAATATTGAATGTTATAATGAAATTTCAGAGCATACTATTTTAGGAACTGGCATCTTATCTTTAAAACCAAACTGTATTGGATTTTGTAAGGATGTGAAGTTAATTGGAAAAACTCACCCTAAATATCAGTTTAGTCATGTTCATTCCGATTTTAATTTGATAAATGATACATGTTGCAATCTGAATAAATTTAAAAGATTAAATTATACTGAGACTTCAATTCGAATATCTAAATTAAATACCAATAACTTAAACGAATTAAATGATAAAGCTGAAAACATGTTAGATATAATTGAAAAACTTAAATTGGAAAATGAGTCTGTTCCACAATTAACACCACATTCCCTAGTTTCATACATATTTGTAATCTTATTCATAATGTTTGTTATCTATTATTTTTGTAATAAGAAATGTTTAATTTTTATGATAAGTTCAGACCAACACAACTTGAAAATAATTCAGAGAATCTTGATTCCCAATCAAATTCTCCACCTCGAATTAGAATTAATTAAAAACCTGGGTACTTTAGTACCATACGTTTTTACCTAAACGGGGGGTTGTTATAACCCTCTACTGTAATCTAATTTGTAAAATAAGCAAGCTAAAACCGCCCAGTAGGCACTTTTAGCTTGAATATTAATCAGTTCGGATCAAGCTCTCAAATGAGCCACTCGTCTTCCAAATTCAATTTCTATTTCCAATTACCATTTCAATAAAATCAAATCAATAATTATTTCTATTTCTATTTTAATTAAATAAGTAAAATAAAAAGTGTATTTTAAAATTTAGTTTTTTTTTAAAAAGACTCAGCCCAAATCTCATATAACAGCCCGCTGTAGGGGGCGGCGTAACGGCCGCACTGATGAGCAGATGTCAGCAGAGGAGCTTGAGGTTGAGCGCCAGCTGTACAGCGCTTACCGCGAAGCGAAGCGGGAGCTGCAGCTGGCGATCTCCAGGGCCAAGTCCCAGGCTTGGGGTGAGGTCCTGGAGGGCCTCGACAGGGACCCCTGGGGGCGTCCATATAAGGCCGCCCGGAAGAATTTCCGGGGCCAGACGTCCCCGGTAGCGGAGTCCCTTGACCCGGAGGTGATGGTCAGGGTGTTGGGGGGGCTATTCCCTAATAGTAGCCCCAATCACCACCCTCCGACGATGGTGCCGTCCTTCCCGGAGGACCCGGTTGAACCGGCTTCCGTCCCGACATTGTCCGAGGTGGAGATGGCGGTGGCGGTTGGCCGCCTCCGGGGCAAGAGGACTGCCCCGGGTCCTGACGGAATTCCGGGGCGAGTCCTCGGGATCGCCCTAAGGGAGATGGGCGATCAGCTTCGGGAACTCTTCGACGTGTGCCTCGCGTCGGGGCGGTTCCCGAAGCCGTGGAAGGATGGCCGATTGTGCCTGTTAAGGAAGGAGGGTCGACCCGCCGACTCTCCTTCTGGATACAGGCCAATTGTGTTGTTGGATGACACGGGTAAGCTGCTCGAAAGAGTGATAGCGGCCCGTGTCATCCGGCACCTGGAGGGGACTGGGCCAGGATTATCCGAGGCCCAGTATGGGTTCAGAGCGGGGCGGTCTACTATAGATGCCCTGCTCTGGCTCAAAGGGTGGACGCAGCAGGCGGTCAGCGAGGGCAACAAGGCGTTGGCTGTGTCACTTGACATAACCAACGCCTTCAACAGCCTCCCGCACGGAACAATACAGGAAGCGCTCCGGTATCACGGAGTGCCCCTGTATCTGCGGAGGCTGTTGGCTGACTACCTCCAGGACCGCGAGGTCCTGGTGGAAGGACGCGACGGTCTGAGGCGCCGTCGCGTCGCCTGCGGGGTTCCACAGGGGTCGGTCCTGGGACCACTTCTGTGGAACATTGGCTACGACTGGGTGCTCCGCGGCACGCTTCCTGCAAGTATGCAGGTTGCGTGCTACGCGGATGACACCCTAGTCGTAGTTAAGGGGAGGGACCTCAGGGAAGCGGTGCGGTTGGCCACGGTCGGTACAACGCTCGTGGTCGACCGCATACGCTCCCTGGGGCTGGAGGTAGCCCTCTCCAAGACCGAGGCCCTATTGTTCCATGGGCCTCGGGGGGGACCCCCTCCAGGCACGCGGGTGCTACTGGACGGGGTCTCTGTCCGGGTTGGGACCCAGATGAGGTATCTGGGTCTCATCCTGGATGGGAGGTGGGCTTTTGGGGCCCACTTTACACAGTTGGCCCCAAAAGTCGTGGGAGCCGCGGCCGCCTTAGGGCGGCTGCTGCCCAACGTGGGTGGCCCGAACGCCACATGCCGCCGACTATACTCCGGAGTAATCCGGAGTATGGCCTTATATGGGGCACCGGTCTGGGCGGACGCCCTCGTCCGCAGCAATAGGACCCTGCTGCGACGTCCGCAGCGGGTCATTGCGACGAGGGCAATACGCGCGTACCGGACGGTGTCCTGGACGGCGGCGTGCGTGCTGGCCGGAGATCCCCCCTGGGAGCTCCAAGCGGAGATCCTCGCCGAAGTTTACCACTTCGTGGCGGCGAGGAGATCCGGTGGAGACCCCCCAGCGTGGGATGAAGTCGCCAGCATGCGGCGGCAGGCGCGGGCCGCTCTGTTGCGGCGGTGGACGGAGGACCTAGCGCCACCGGTCCCTGGGCAGTGGACGGTGGAGGCGATTCGCCCGGTCCTCCAGAAGTGGGTGGGCCGGCGTTTTGGGTCGCTGACCTTCCGACTGGTGCAGGTGCTCTCCGGACACGGTTGTTTCGGAAAGTACTTGCACCAGATCGCGAGACGGGAGGCCGACCCGGCCTGCCAAGAGTGTGGGGCGCCGGAAGACACGGCGCTCCACACGCTGGAGGTGTGTGCCGCATGGGGACCCCAGCGACACACACTTTCGGCACTCGTGGGTCGCGATCTCTCTCTGCCGAGCGTGGTTAATGCCATGCTCGGCAGCGAAAGATCGTGGCAGGCGGTGGTCTCTTTCTGCGAAGCAGTCATATCGCAGAAGGAGACCGCGGAGCGGGTCAGAGAGAACGACGCCCGAGCTGACCCGCTCCGGCGCAGACGTACAGGAGGTAGGAGGAGGCGTTTCGCCCACCTCCTCCCTCCTCCGTAGTGGGGTTACTGTTGGAGAGTCGGGGGACTCTCCAGCGGTCTGCACGACCCCACTCGTTGTCTGTGGGGTGACCTGATATGAGCAAGGTCACCCCACCATAGGCGCAGTGGCCCTACTAAGGGCCACCCACCGGGGCAAGATGGTGAATGCTAGCGCGACCCCATCTTGCCCCACATAGGTGGAGGACGGACTCATCCCGGGTTTTTAGTGGGTATGCCACGCTTTTAGGTGGAGACTCCCACATAACCACCTCGCCCCCCCGGGCGAGTGTGGTATCCATAAAGGATTTTCCCGGGTCAAAAAAAAAAAAAAAAAAAAAAAAAAAAAAAAGGTTCCACGGACCTGCTAGGTTGTCCTAGTGGGCGGGGAGGTGAACCCCGACGTGGCGCGTCCCCAGGTGGCGGATAGGGGATCGGCTCCCAGAAATGGGAGCTACCGGTTTACCGGCGCGGACCAAACACCAAAGGAGGGAGGGTTGCGTCGTCCTGCCCGGTTTTCCGCGAGTCGGCTGTATGGGTCAGTTTCCTTGCGGGATTCCGAGTGGGGCGGCACTTCGTGCGGTGCTTTGTGCAGCGCATCTCGCGCAGGCGGGACGCCCTTTTCAGGGCGCAAGGGGGGGTTACTGTTGGAGAATCGGGGGACTCTCTAACGGTCTGCACGACCCCCCCTGTGTGAGGGCACGAGGGGTGATTTTTGGTATGAGCAAATTCACCCCTCCATAGAGGAGAAAAGGCCCTTTTTAGGGCCAACCACCGGGGCAAGATGGTTGAATGCTAACGCGACCCCATCTTGTCCCAGAAAGGTGGAAGAGGGACTCATCCCAGGTTTTTAGTGGGTATGCCGCCGTGAGGTAGGCGGAGACTCCCACATAACCACCTTGCTCCCCCGGGCAGGTGGTATCCATAAAGGATTTTCCTGGGTCAAAAAAAAAAAAAAAAAAAAAAAAAAGGTTAGGTTAGGTTAGGTTAGGTTAGGTTAGGTTGGGGGACCCCCCACAGTGCTTGCGTCCACGTCGCGTCCCCTGGAAACAACCCGGATCTGTCACCGTAACGGAGTGGCAGACCGGGCTTGGCTAAAGTGCACTGTGCGTTATAGATTATCTTGCGGTTAGCTATAACAATGTCTGAGGCTATGCCTATTAAACCTGCGCGGGACGCCCTCGGGCGTTTCCAAAAAGGCCCTTCTCAGGGCCAACCAACAGGCCCTTCTCAGGGCCAACCAAAAGGCCCTTCTCAGGGCCAACCCAAAGGCCCTTCTCAGGGCCAACCAAAAGGCCCTTCTCAGGGCCAACCAACTGGAGGCGACGTATCGCATGTGGACGAGGTCCAACATGAAGACGTGGAGGTTTCGGAAGCAGAGGCTTCGATTCGACGGAAGCGGCCGTCGTCCTTGTTCTTCGCGCCCGGGTGTTTTGACTCGGACACGGAGACCGAGGGAACGGCGACCGCAAAGGTCAGTACTGCCCGGAGAGGGAGGGGGAAAACCACGGTGGCGGGTCCTTCGACCCGTAAAGACTTTGCAAAGCCTGTGTCGTCGGATGGAGACCTGGACGAAATCCTTCGACGCAGGCAGTATAAGGGTACAGCGACGGAGGCTTCTTGCTCAGCAACCGACACCGGTGCTGAGTCAGATGCCGTGCCGATGGTAGGCGACCTGACGCAATTAAACGCGCAGGAGTTGAGGGCCCAGGCAGGTGAGAAGCTCGCCTGTATTTTGGAGGTTGCCAGAAAGTCTGGGAACCTCAAAGGCGAGTTTGTTGGCCGCCTCAAAAGTTCCGCGTCAACCCTGAGGGAGGTCGTGGATGCCCTGGCATGCAGGAGCGAAGCGGAGGAAACGCGACAGCTGAGGGCAACAAACAGCCGCCTGAAGCTGGAAGTAGAAGCGATGAAGTTGGAGTTGAAAGCTCTACGTCGTGGCTTTACTGAAGCCAGGACGGCCGCAACCGCCGCCGCCACCACGGCAGCTACAGAAACGGAGGCTCTCCCCGCAACTCCTTTGGGGACGGCCGATCTCTTCGAGAAGCTGGAGCGGTCCCTAACAATAAGGTTAGGGAACATGCTGGACGCCCGGATATCGGGACTCAAAGATCAGTCTGTGCCAGCACCGCCGGTCCGCCCTCCTTTAGGGGCCAAGAGATCGGCACAGGCAGCAGCGGCAGCGGCTGCCACCAAATCACCAAAGCCGGCAGCCAAGCCGGCTCCCAATCTCGCCCCTAAAGGGGCGGCCCACAATGAGGGACCCTCTACCCAGAGCGCAAGGCAGGCTGCTCCACAAGAGCAAACCTGGGCCAAAGTGGTGGGAAGGGGAAAAGGAAAGGGAAAGTCTTCCCTTCCCTCTTCTGCACCTGCTGCCCCCGCGGCCCAGGCTCCAGCTAAGAAGCAGGCGGCTAACATGGCCGACAAGGCCAAGAAGACGGCCCTGAAACCCCATAAGTCCGCGGCAGTCGTGCTGGCTCTTCAGCCGGAAGCCGCGGAGAAAGGGGTGACGTACAGCGCCGTCCTTCAAATGGCGCAGGATAAGGTGGATCTCAAGGAGCTGGGTATTGACCAGCTCCGTTTCCGCCAGACGGCCACGGGGGCGAGGATGCTGGAAGTTCCTGGCCCCCAAAATTCCGAGAAGGCGGACAGACTCGCGGAGAAGCTCCGCAGTGTCCTTGGGGAGGTGGCCAACATCGGCAGGCCAACTAAGACCGCCGATATAAGGATCACGGGCCTGGACGATGCGGCCACCAAAGAGAAAGTGGCAAAAGCGGTAGCAGAGGCCGGAAGCTGTGACGTCCGGCTGGTTGTGGCCCGGGAGATCCACCCCGGTCCCTACGGCACTGGCTCCATTCTGGTGTCCTGCCCGGTTTCGGCAGCCAAAGTGCTGTCGGATAAGGGCAGAGTACTGATAGGATGGAGCTCAGTGCGAGTGGTGGCCCTAGGGGCGCGACCCATGCGCTGCTATAAGTGCATGGGACTAGGGCACACACGTGCCCTGTGTACCGCGTCAGCCGACAGAGGGGACCTGTGTTTCCGGTGTGGAGACACAGGTCATAAGGCGGCCGCCTGCGGGAAGGCCGAACCTCGCTGCGCAATTTGCGCAGAGTCGAAGAGGCCTTCCGGGCACGTGATGGGGGGACACAAGTGTGTCCCTCCAAAGACAAAGGGGCCGGCCAACAGGACCCGGGCTACCCCTGGGGCCACAGTTCCGCCCGCCCCTGAAGCCGGACGCCAAGCGGCAAGCGAAGAGGTTGTGATGTCGGATTAATGGATCAAGTCCGACATCACAACCTTCTCCAGACGAACCTAAACCACTGCGCTGGGGCCCAAGATCTGCTAATGCAGACCCTAGCGCAGTGGCAGATTGACCTAGCGGTTGCCGCGGAGCCGTACTACATCCCCCCCCATTCCTGTTGGGCAGGGGATCTAGACGGCTCTGTTGCCATTATTGGACGGTCGGGATCAGCCCTCCCTCTCTTAGTAGAAGAGAGGGGCCCTGGGTACGTGGTGGCCAAGTGGGGGGAGTACGCCATCATCGGCGTATACTTCTCCCCCAACAAAACCGCTGCAGCACTGGAGGTCTTTATGGACCTCTTAGCCGCGGCGGTTCAAAGACAGGCGCCACGTCAGGTCCTCCTAATGGGGGACCTGAACGCCAAGGCCCGGGACTGGGGCAACCGCCATACTGACTCTCGTGGGGAGATTGTCAGGGAGTGGGCGGTTGCCACAGGACTGACCCTGCTGAACAGAGGGTCGGCCCACACGTGCGTGCAGTATAACGGGGGGTCTGTGGTGGACCTATCGTTCGCCTCCCCGGTTGCTGCAGCACGTGTGCAGTCCTGGAGGGTAATGTCGGAGGTGGAGAATCTCTCGAACCATAAGTATATTAGGTTCGAGCTTCTCCACTCCGACAACCCAGGAGGATCGCAGCGCGTGGTGCGGGCAAATTTCCCGCGCTGGACGATTAGTCGCCTTGATGCCGAACTGGCAAAAGAGGCGGCTATTGTCCAGTCGTGGTCTGCCACGGCCACGCACCCGGAAGTGGACGTTGCAGCGATCCACTTCCGCGAGGCGGTGACGGCAGTGTGTGACGCTGCAATGCCGAGGTCCCGTGGCCGTCCCGACCGCCGCCAGGTCTACTGGTGGTGCTCGGAGATAGCGGGTCTCCGAGCTGTCTGCTCAGAGGTGCGTCGGCCTTACGCCCGCTGTAGGGGGCGGCGTAACGGCCGCACTGATGAGCAGATGTCAGCAGAGGAGCTTGAGGTTGAGCGCCAGCTGTACAGCGCTTACCGCGAAGCGAAGCGGGAGCTGCAGCTGGCGATCTCCAGGGCCAAGTCCCAGGCTTGGGGTGAGGTCCTGGAGGGCCTCGACAGGGACCCCTGGGGGCGTCCATATAAGGCCGCCCGGAAGAATTTCCGGGGCCAGACGTCCCCGGTAGCGGAGTCCCTTGACCCGGAGGTGATGGTCAGGGTGTTGGGGGGGCTATTCCCTAATAGTAGCCCCAATCACCACCCTCCGACGATGGTGCCGTCCTTCCCGGAGGACCCGGTTGAACCGGCTTCCGTCCCGACATTGTCCGAGGTGGAGATGGCGATGGCGGTTGGCCGCCTCCGGGGCAAGAGGACTGCCCCGGGTCCTGACGGAATTCCGGGGCGAGTCCTCGGGATCGCCCTAAGGGAGATGGGCGATCAGCTTCGGGAACTCTTCGACGTGTGCCTCGCGTCGGGGCGGTTCCCGAAGCCGTGGAAGGATGGCCGATTGTGCCTGTTAAGGAAGGAGGGTCGACCCGCCGACTCTCCTTCTGGATACAGGCCAATTGTGTTGTTGGATGACACGGGTAAGCTGCTCGAAAGAGTGATAGCGGCCCGTGTCATCCGGCACCTGGAGGGGACTGGGCCAGGATTATCCGAGGCCCAGTATGGGTTCAGAGCGGGGCGGTCTACTATAGATGCCCTGCTCTGGCTCAAAGGGTGGACGCAGCAGGCGGTCAGCGAGGGCAACAAGGCGTTGGCTGTGTCACTTGACATAGCCAACGCCTTCAACAGCCTCCCGCACGGAACAATACAGGAGGCGCTCCGGTATCACGGAGTGCCCCTGTATCTGCGGAGGCTGTTGGCTGACTACCTCCAGGACCGCGAGGTCCTGGTGGAAGGACGCGACGGTCTGAGGCGCCGTCGCGTCGCCTGCGGGGTTCCACAGGGGTCGGTCCTGGGACCACTTCTGTGGAACATTGGCTACGACTGGGTGCTCCGCGGCACGCTTCCTGCAAGTATGCAGGTTGCGTGCTACGCGGATGACACCCTAGTCGTAGTTAAGGGGAGGGACCTCAGGGAAGCGGTGCGGTTGGCCACGGTCGGTACAACGCTCGTGGTCGACCGCATACGCTCCCTGGGGCTGGAGGTAGCCCTCTCCAAGACCGAGGCCCTATTGTTCCATGGGCCTCGGGGGGGACCCCCTCCAGGCACGCGGGTGCTACTGGACGGGGTCTCTGTCCGGGTTGGGACCCAGATGAGGTATCTGGGTCTCATCCTGGATGGGAGGTGGGCTTTTGGGGCCCACTTTACACAGTTGGCCCCAAAAGTCGTGGGAGCCGCGGCCGCCTTAGGGCGGCTGCTGCCCAACGTGGGTGGCCCGAACGCCACATGCCGCCGACTATACTCCGGAGTAATCCGGAGTATGGCCTTATATGGGGCACCGGTCTGGGCGGACGCCCTCGTCCGCAGCAATAGGACCCTGCTGCGACGTCCGCAGCGGGTCATTGCGACGAGGGCAATACGCGCGTACCGGACGGTGTCCTGGACGGCGGCGTGCGTGCTGGCCGGAGATCCCCCCTGGGAGCTCCAAGCGGAGATCCTCGCCGAAGTTTACCACTTCGTGGCGGCGAGGAGATCCGGTGGAGACCCCCCAGCGTGGGATGAAGTCGCCAGCATGCGGCGGCAGGCGCGGGCCGCTCTGTTGCGGCGGTGGACGGAGGACCTAGCGCCACCGGTCCCTGGGCAGTGGACGGTGGAGGCGATTCGCCCGGTCCTCCAGAAGTGGGTGGGCCGGCGTTTTGGGTCGCTGACCTTCCGACTGGTGCAGGTGCTCTCCGGACACGGTTGTTTCGGAAAGTACTTGCACCAGATCGCGAGACGGGAGGCCGACCCGGCCTGCCAAGAGTGTGGGGCGCCGGAAGACACGGCGCTCCACACGCTGGAGGTGTGTGCCGCATGGGGACCCCAGCGACACACACTTTCGGCACTCGTGGGTCGCGATCTCTCTCTGCCGAGCGTGGTTAATGCCATGCTCGGCAGCGAAAGATCGTGGCAGGCGGTGGTCTCTTTCTGCGAAGCAGTCATATCGCAGAAGGAGACCGCGGAGCGGGTCAGAGAGAACGACGCCCGAGCTGACCCGCTCCGGCGCAGACGTACAGGAGGTAGGAGGAGGCGTTTCGCCCACCTCCTCCCTCCTCCGTAGTGGGGTTACTGTTGGAGAGTCGGGGGACTCTCCAGCGGTCTGCACGACCCCACTCGTTGTCTGTGGGGTGACCTGATATGAGCAAGGTCACCCCACCATAGGCGCAGTGGCCCTACTAAGGGCCACCCACCGGGGCAAGATGGTGAATGCTAGCGCGACCCCATCTTGCCCCACATAGGTGGAGGACGGACTCATCCCGGGTTTTTAGTGGGTATGCCACGCTTTTAGGTGGAGACTCCCACATAACCACCTCGCCCCCCCGGGCGAGTGTGGTATCCATAAAGGATTTTCCCGGGTCAAAAAAAAAAAAAAAAAAAAAAAAAAAAAAAAAAAAAAAAAAAAAAAAAAGGTTAGGTTAGGTTTTGGGGTGCAAGGTCGGGTAACCTCCTCGTGGTGCACCCTGGTAACATCGTGGGATACTTCTTTAGTACGCTAAAGAAGTATCGCACGGTGGCCAATAACCCGACACGGAGGATCTCTCCACGTGTCCCTCTGATTAGCAGAGGGCACAGTGAGACGAGGCAGGAGGAGAGGACCGCATCTGCGGTCCAGGGATGGGCTTGTGGCCATGGCTCGCAGAGCTCTGTCTTGTAAGGCGCTCTGCTTTGCAAGACAGAGTTGTGCGGGCCACGTCCGAAAGCAACGAAGCGGGGACGTGCTTGGTGTGCATTTCCCAGTCGCTTGTCGGGAAGGGACACTCGCAATGTCGTTTTCTGACTTGCGGCCGCTCGGAGATCCCCCACACTGGGTCGGGGAGACCCGTGGGCCGAGTGATCTTGGGGGCCTTTGATGGTAGGATTTAGGGCGTCCGAAGTCATTGGCCCTTGGGAGGGGTGACGGCACTTTGCGAGGAGGTGTCGTCGCATGCACCCAGGTAGGCTAAGGGGGATTTTCCTCCTGGCCAGCGTTCGGCCGCTCGGTATTCGCTGGGTCGCCAGACCTTAGTGGGACCGAGTGGCGGAAGGGATGGGGGCTTCCTCCGCGCGTCTCTTCAATGAGGGTGCAGTGGTTGAAGCGGGGACGAGCTTGGCGTGTAGTTGCCTGGATAAGAATTCTGGCGGGGGACCCCGCAGTACCACTAGTTCTGACCGGCGGCGGCACTCTGCGAGTAAGTGTCGTCTATACACCCAGCAGGCTTACGAGATGGGATCTCCTTTGCCGACGTCTCGCCGCGAGGTATTCGCAGTTTCTTTTAGATTCTTGTGGGACTGAGCGGCGCACTGGGTCCGTGGGTAGTCGGAGTGAGGGCTCCCGGCTATCCGTTCGCGGGCTCGGGGAAGGCGGCAGTTAACATGTGTGACGTGTTCTGCCGTAAGCACCGGGTGGGTGTGCGGGGGTGGCTTGCCACTCCTGGGATGGGCTGCGGCCGCAGCACTTTGCGAGAGGGGCACCGGTGCGTTCCTATGGAGATCCCGGAGCCCCTTGACATGCAATGAGGCTGGTCACCGGGGAGTTTTAGTGAGTCGTCTGTCGTTTTTTAGACAGCCAACCTCACATATTCCATTTGCACCCCTCAGTGCATTGGAAATCTGTTTGCAGATTTCTCCTCGTCAAAAAAAAAAAAAAAAAGGTTAGGTTAGGTTAGGTTAGGTTAGGTTAGGTTAGGTTAGGTTCCACGGACCTGCTAGGTTGTCCTAGTGGGCGGGGAGGTGAACCCCGACGTGGCGCGTCCCCAGGTGGCGGATAGGGGATCGGCTCCCAGAAATGGGAGCTACCGGTTTACCGGCGCGGACCAAACACCAATGGGGGGAGTGCGGCGTCGTCCTGCCCGGTTTCCCGCGAGTCGGCTGTATGGGTCAGTTTCCTTGCGGGATTCCGAGTGGGGCGGTGCTTCGCTTTGGGGAGGGCAGAGTTGGGCTCGGCGTGCGCTTACCCCGCCGTCGGGCAGGCAGTGGGAGACTAGTCTTTCCTGCCACCAGCTCGAAATCGTAATCCTGCAACGGTAGCGGTCATGTCTCGTTACCTGAACAGGACCGATGGTCTTGGCTTGGTCGCCCGGGCTGCGAGGAGTTAACCTCTATAAAAAATCCCGTCGGACAAGTGGTGGTGGCAGCACGAGGTCCTTTCTCTTACGAGGATGGCTGGCCGGTAAAGTCAGTCGCTACTGCTACCTAGGCGTAGGCCTTGGTTAGGTCCACCTAACCCTTCCCGGATACACGTGGGCACTGTCCGGGTCGTAGTACCTTTCCCCGGTACTCGTGGGAATTTGATGGATTTGTTCGCTAAAACCCAAAAGGAGGGCGGTCGCCTTGAATGCCGCACTGAGGGAGCTGCTGCAGAGCCTGCAAAGGTGTCTGGTGCGGACGCTTCGGCGTCACAAATGGAGGTGGTTGCTTCGGCAACGATGAAGGCTAAGCCTTCAAAACAAGCGCGGGATGCCTCCGGGCGTTTCCTTAAAGGCCCTTCTCAGGGCCAACCCATCGGCCCTTCTCAGGGCCAACCCAAAGGCCCTTCTCAGGGCCAACCCAAAGGCCCTTCTCGGGGCCAAACCGACGCATCGGCGTTGGCAGAGGTGCCCGTTTCGGCGGTCTGCCTGCATGGCAGAGCGGACGAGTCTTCGGACTCTGAAATGTCGGCCGACTTTGAGTCGGACGCCGGTCCAACGGCGCAATCGCGGAAGAGGGCTTTCCTCGAAGATGTGTCCAACTCGGACTCGTCTAAGGGGAAGGCCAAAAAGAAGGTCAAGGCCAAAAGGCGCTCCGCCATCGCCATTGTCGACACCCACGACGTTGGTCTGGCAGAGGCGGAGCGCCAGCTGAGCCTGGCAAGGCGGGCACAGGTCCAGCAGGACCTAGAGGAGCAGGTCGCTGCCAAGGAGCAGCAGGCGCGAACTGCGCGGGCCAGGGCCGGGTACGGCGCGTCTAGCGTCCTCTACACGGACCACTCCCTGGCCGAGCTGGAGCGCATGGCTCAGGAGGATGCGGGGGAGATCGTAGAGGTCGCCTCCAAGTCCTCCAACCTGAAGGGGACACTTCAGAAGTCGCTGAAGTGTCGTGCCGCGAGCATGCGTGGCATCGTCGGTGAGCTGGTGCAGCGCACCGCCACTGAAGAGACGCGGCAGCTGCAGGCGCGGGTCGACCGCCTGCAGTCGGAGGTCAGCCAGCTGCACCAAAAGCTGGCTGAAGTTACGGCCCGGCCTACCCAGGCTGATCCCAAATCGGCGGCAGCGGGCCCCTCCTCCTCCACCTCCAACCTTGAGGATATTATCCGAAAGGTTGTTATGGAGGAGAGGGCGTTCACAAGAGCCTGCCTCGATGGCATCGAGGATAGGCTCTTGCCCGAGAAACGCCTGCGTCCGCCACTAGCGGCAGACAAAAGGGCGAAAAAGCCGGGGCCACCTCCCCCAGAAAGGGAGGACGCCCAACTCCCTTCGACCACCCCATGCAACCAGTCATGGTCGGAGGTGGTCAAGAAGGGAAAGGGCAAGGCGAAAGCGGCCGCCGCCCCTACCACCCCTGCCACTTCATCCTGCCCGCCCCAGGCGGCAGGTAAGGGCAAGGGGAAAGGGAAGGGGAAGACGTCGGCCCCGAAGCCCGCCGCCGCTGCACCCGCAGCTAAACGGGCTCCCGCCGGTGGGAAGAAGCTTCGGGCTCCTCCCAAGACTGCGGCCGTCGTGGTGACTCTCACCGCGGAGGCTGCAGAGCGAGGGGAGACGTACGAGTCTGTCTTAAAGCGGGCTCGTACAAACGCCGATCCCACCCAACTGGGGATCGGTGCAGTCGCGTGCCGCCGAACGGTAACCGGGGCTCGAATCTTCGAGTTCCCGGGGGCCCAGGGCGGCGCCAACGCAGACCTCTTCGCAACAAAGTTGCGGGAGGTCATTGCGGACGCGGCCAAGGTGGCCAGGCCCGTGAAGTCGGCGGCCTTGCTGGTGACCGATCTAGACGATTCGGTCACCAAAGAGGAGGTGGTGGCGGCCATTGCAGCCATAGGGGGCTGCGATACCGCAGCGGTGCAGGGCCGGGACATTAGGCCTGGCCGCGGCGGCATGGGCACCATCCGCCTGGAGTGCCCAGTCGTGGTGGCCAAAGCCGTCCTCGCCAAGGGGCGGCTCCCGGTAGGATTCAGTTCCTGCCGGATCCGGGCACTTGAAGACCAGCCATTGCGCTGCTTCAGGTGCCACGGTCTCGGCCACATGCGGGCTCTCTGTCCGTCCAAGGTCGACAGGACAGAGAGTTGCTTCCGCTGCGGCAAGGACGGACATAAGTCAGTCGACTGTAAGGCCGCCAAGCCACACTGCGCTATATGCGCAGCCAGCGGCTGCCCGGCGGAGCACATTATGAGGGGGAGGAACTGCAATCCTCCCCCGAAGAAGGGCAAAGCGCAGGCGCCGACCCCGCCTGTCACTGCGACCGCCCCGGCGGCCGATGAGGGAGAAGCGATGTCCGACTATGATGGATAGAGTCGGACATCGCATACTCCAGGCGAACACCAACCACTGCAAAGCAGCCCAGGACCTGCTAATGCAGGTCCTGGCTGAGTGGTTGGTGGACGTGGCGGTAGTCGCCGAGCCGTACTCGGTCCCTGGCTACTGGCTGGGTGACAGGGACGGCTTGGTTGCGTTGGTGACGCAGTCTTCCACGGACTCCCCTCCCCTCTCACTTTTAGAGAGGGGACCGGGATACGTGGCCGCCGCGTGGGGAGAAATAGCCTTGGTAGGGGTGTATTTCTCCCCTAACCGCCCTCTTCAGGACTTCGAGAATTTTCTCGAAGTCCTGACCGCCGTTATCGGCCGGGCGGCGCCGCGCCAGGTCGCCGTTGTGGGCGACCTGAACGCCAAGTCGGCGGCCTGGGGAAACCCGGCCGCCACTTGCAACGTCCGGGGGAGGGCCGTCGAATTCTGGGCGGCCTCCTCCGGTGTGTCCCTCCTCAACAGAGGGACGGTCCAGACGTGTGTGCGGCGACGGGGAGGGTCAGTGGTGGACGTTTCGTTCGCCACCCCCGTTCTGGCCGCCCGCGTCGTGGACTGGCGGGTAGAATTGGTGGAAACGATGTCGGACCACAGATACGTGCGGTTCGACATCTCCACCAACCAGAACTCACCGAGGACGGCCCCATTGGGCCGTTCTCCCTTTCCACGGTGGGCTCTCACCCACCTCGACCGCGAGGCGGCCAAGGAGGGGGCGTTCCTCCGGGACTGGCTCGACCCACCCGTCGACGTCCTAGATGTCGACGGCGCAGCGGTCGAGCTCCGGAGGTCCCTGTCTGAGGTGTGCAACCTAAGCATGCCTCGGTCACGCCGCCCGCCCCCCCGACGCGCCGTGTATTGGTGGTCAGGGGAATTGGCGGGACTCCGGGCCGCCTGCGTGGTGGCAAGGAGGGCGTTCGCGCGGAGCCGACGGCGGAGCCAGAGAGACCTCGAGCATGAGGACCTTCTTTATGCCTCCTACGTGGAGGCGAAGAAGGTCCTTAAGGTGGCGGTGAGCGTCGCCAAAGATGCGGCGCGAGCCGAGATGCTCGAGGGTCTCGACAGGGACCCGTACGGGAGACCATACAAGGCGGCGCGGAACAAACTGCGCCCCTTTGGTCCCCCGCTCACGGAGTCCCTGGAGCCGGCATTGCTGGATGGGGTGGTTCGGTCCCTATTTCCATCTGGGACCGACGATTTCACCCCACCAGCAATGGACCCCCCGCGGGGGATGGCTCCGCCGGAGGATGACGTCCCTCCGGTCACGGCGGAGGAGCTTGCCGCGGAGGTTCTTCGCCTTCGCGGTAAGAAGACGGCTCCGGGGCCGGACGGCGTCCCGGCACGGGTGGTGGCCATCGCCGCCTCCCAGATGGAGAGGAGGTTTCGGGACCTTTTCGGCGCGTGTTTCGTGTCGGAGAGGTTCCCGAAGCCTTGGAAGGAGGGGCAGCTGTGCCTCCTCCGGAAGGAGGGACGCCCGGCGGACTCCCCCTCGGCTTACCGACCCATCGTACTGCTCGATGAGGTCGGTAAACTGTTCGAGGGGATAGTCGCCGGGCGGCTAAAAGGCCTCCTCCGGGAGGTGGGGCCAGATCTGTCGGACGCCCAGTTCGGTTTCCGAAGGGGGCGTTCGACGATCGACGCGCTGGCCCGCCTAAAGGGCCAGGTGCAGGAGGCAGTGGAGGTGGGGGACGGGGTGCTGGCTGTGTCGTTTGACATAGCCAACGCCTTCAATTCCGTTCCCCACTCCACGATACTTGAGGCACTCCGTTATCATGGAGTGCCTCAGTATCTACGGAGGCTGCTGGCCAGCTACTTGGAGGACCGAGCGGTCCTCCTGGTAGATAAAGCTGGCCAGCTGCGGCGGTACGGGGCCGAGGCCGGTGTTCCACAGGGGTCTGTCCTAGGACCCCTCCTGTGGAACATCGGCTTCGATTGGCTCCTGCGGGGAGCTCTCCTCCGAGGGACGAGTGTCATTTGCTACGCAGATGACACTCTCCTTACTGCCCGGGGGAGAGACTGGAGGGAGGCGGCGAGCCTGGCCTCGGCCGGCGGATCGCTGGTCGCAGGCAGGATCCGCCGGCTTGGTTTGGGGGTTGCGCTGCATAAAACCGAGGCCGTGTATTTTCACGGGCCTCGGCAGCGCACCCCACCTGACGCCCACATCGTAGTTGAGGGCGTCAGGGTCGAAGTGAAGGCCCAGATGAAGTATCTGGGCCTTGTGCTTGATAGCAGGTGGCGCTTCGGCCCGCACTTTAGCGGGCTGTCGACGCGCCTGCTGAAGACCGCAGGGGCGCTTTCGTGGCTCCTCCCAAATCTGGGAGGGCCCAAAGCGCGATGCCGGCAACTTTATGCCGGCATCCTGAAGAGTATGGCCCTTTACGGGGCCCCCATCTGGGCGGACTCCCTCCATAGGAGGGAGAATGCGACCGCACTGCGCAGGCCCCAAAGGGCCATCGCGCAGCGAGTGGCGAGAACCTACCGCTCAGTAGGTTTCTCGGCGGCATGCGCTCTGGCGGGCACCCCTCCTTGGGAACTCGAGGCGGGGGTGCTAGCCAGAGTGTATGAGTGGACGGCGGGGCGTAGGGCGCTCGGGCAGTGCCCCGCCCCGGAAGAGCGGGAAGCCGTTCGGCGAGAGGCGAGGGATGCCGTCGTCCAGCATTGGACGGAGAACCTCGCCTCCGCCGTATACGGGCGCCGGACGCTGGACGCTCTCGGGCCAGTCCTAAAGGATTGGCTTGAGAGGCCGCACGGCTTTCTGTCGTTCCGTCTGGTGCAGGTGCTTTCCGGGCATGGATGCTTCGGAAAATACCTGCATCAGATCGGAAGAGAGGCGGCGCCGTCGTGCCACGAATGTGGTGCGACGGAGGACACGGCGGAACACACCCTCGAGGTGTGCCCGTCGTGGCTCGAGCCGCGCCGCGCCCTGGTGGCGGCAGTGGGGCCGAACCTCTCGCTTCCCAGCGTGGTCAACGCCATGCTGGAGAGCGAGAGGGCCTGGGTGGCGGTGGCCTCCTTCTGCGAAGACGTCATGTCCCAGAAGGAGGCGGCAGAGCGCGCGCGGGAGGAAGATCCTCTCGCGGCGCCTCTGCGTAGGCGGAGAAGGGGTAGGAGAAGGCGACAATAGTCGTTTTCCCTATCTCTGTGGTGGCGAACAGCGGGAGATAGGCGTGGGGACGCCTTCTCCCGCATTGCACCGTTCACCACCCCCGTCGAGCGGGAACGGCCGAGCACTGCGGTCGTTCCCGGGCCCCTCTCTGTGATGAGGGGCGTGGAGGCCCCGCTGTAAAGGCGGGCGGTCGTCGGCGGGGGACTGGTTGCGAAGGCTCTTGCCAGTTTCCCAGTCCCCCTCCATGAAGACGATGCGGGAGTGCCGCTGGGTTGTTTAGTGGGTATACCGGTCCCTTACAGGGCCGGGGAGTCCCACATACCCCACCCCATCCCCATGGGGGGGGGATGCGTAATGCATTTTTCCCAGCGTCAAAAAAAAAAAAAAAAAAAAAAAAAAAAAAAAAAAAAAAAAAAAAAAAAAAAAAAAAAGGTTAGGTTAGGTTAGGTTAGGTTCCACGGACCTCCACGGACCTGCTAGGTTGTCCTAGTGGGCGGGGAGGTGAACCCCGACGTGGCGCGTCCCCGGGTGGCGGATAGGGGATCGGCTCCCAGATATGGGAGCTACCGGTTTACCGGCGCGGACCAAACACCAATGGGGGGAGTGCGGCGTCGTCCTGCCCGGTTTCCCGCGAGTCGGCTGTATGGGTCAGTTTCCTTGCGGGATTCCGAGTGGGGCGTTGCTTCGCTTCGGGGAGGGCAGAGTTGGGCTCGGCGTGCGCTTACCCCGCCGTCGGGCAGGCAGTGGGAGACTAGTCTTCCCTGCCACCAGCTCGAAGTCGTAATCCTGCGACGGTTGCGGTCATGTCTCGTAACCTGAACAGGACCGATGGTCTTGGCTTGGTCGCCCGGGCTGCGAGGAGTAAACCTCTATAAAAAATCCCGTCGGACAAGTGGTGGTGGCAGCACGAGGTCCTTTCTCTTACGAGGATGGCTGGCCGGTAAAGTCAGTCGCTACTGCTACCTAGGCGTAGGCCTTGGTTAGGTCCACCTAACCCTTCCCGGATACACGTGGGCACTGTCCGGGTCGTAGTACCTTTCCCCGGTACTCGTGGGAATTTTGATGGATTTATTCGCTAAAACCCAAAAGGAGGGCGGTCGCCTGGAATGCCGCACTGAGGGAGCAGCTGCAGAGCCTGCAAAGGTGTCTGGTGCGGACGCTTCGGCGTCACTAATGGAGGTGGTTGCTTCGGCAATGGTGAAGGCCAAGCCTTCAAAACAAGCGCGGGATGCCTCCGGGCGTTTCCTTAAAGGCCCTTCTCAGGGCCAAACCAAAGGCCCTTCTCAGGGCCAAGCAAGAGGTGGCGAAGTATCGCATTATGGAGGAGACTCGGAAGTTTCGGGAGCAGAAACTCCGATTTCGTTCCGCGATATTGAGATCATCGAGGGCAGTCGACGGAAGCGGCCGTCGTCGTCTT
The DNA here is from genome assembly GCA_948098915.1 of Lampropteryx suffumata. NCBI lineage: Eukaryota > Metazoa > Arthropoda > Insecta > Lepidoptera > Geometridae > Lampropteryx > Lampropteryx suffumata. The sequence continues at coordinate 21,397,346 of OX402546.1, forward strand.
TGTTTTTCGCTCCCGGGTGTTTTGACTCGGACACGGAGACTGAGGCTACGGCAGCCGTTAAAGTCAGCACGGCTCGGAGAGGGAGGGGGAAGACCACGGCGGCGGGACTATCCTTCCGTAAAGACTTCCCTAGGCCTGTATCGTCGGATGGCGAGTTAGAGGAGATCCTTAAACGCAGGCAGTTTAAGAAGGGTTCAATTATGGAGGCTTCTTGCTCCGCTACAGATACCGGCGCTGATTCGGATGCCGTGACGATGGGGATTGACGTCACGGAACTGAACGCGCAGGAGTTGAGGGCACATGCGGGCGAGAAACTCGCCTGCATTTTTGAGGTTGCCAGGAAATCTGGGAACCTCAAAGGAGAATTTATTGGTCGCCTCAAGAGCTCTGCGTCGACCTTGAGGGAAGTCGTGGATGCCCTTGCATCACGGAGCGAAGCTGAGGAGACGCGACAGCTGAGGGCGACCAATAGCCGCCTGAAGCTGGAAGTGGAGGCCATGAAGGCCGAGGTAAAGGCGCTACGTCGTGGCTTCACAGAAGCCAAGACGGCCGCAGCTGCCACTACCTCCACTACTGCCGAGACGGAGGCTACTCCTTTGGGGACGGCCGATATCTTCGAAAAACTAGAGAGGTCCCTAACAATAAGGTTAGGGAATATGCTGGACGCCCGACTCGCGGGACTAATGGATCGGTCTGTGCCAGCATCGCCGGTCCGCCCTCCTTTGAGTGCGGATAAGAAGAGGGCGACAGCGGCGGCAGTGGCGGCAGCGGCAGCGGCTACCACCGCGCCACCAAAACCTAAACCGGCTCGAAATACCGCCTCTAACGAGGCCAGGACTCCCGCTTGTAATGACGGACCCTCTACCTCCACTCATGGCCCAAACCAGGCTGCTCCACAGGAGCAAACCTGGGCCAAAGTGGTTGGTAAAGGGAAAGGAAAGGGAAAGGGGAAGTCTTCCCTTCCCACTTCCTCTGCACCTGCTGCCCACGCGGCCCGGGCTCCTGCCAAGAAGCAGGCAGCCAACACGGCCAAGGCAAAAAAGACGGCCTTGAAACCCCCTAAATCCGCGGCGGTTGTGCTGGCTCTTCAGCCAGCAGCTGTGGATAAGGGGGTGACGTACAGCGCCGTTCTCCAAATGGCGCAGGAGAAGGTCGACCTTAAGGAGCTGGGTATCGACCAGCTCCGTTTCCGTCAGACGGCTACGGGGGCAAGGATGCTGGAAGTTCCTGGCCCCCAAAACTCCGAGAAGGCGGATCGACTCGCGGAGAAGCTCCGCGGTGTTCTGTCGGAGGTGGCAAACATCGCCAGGCCTACTAAGACCGCCGATCTTAAGATCACGGGCCTGGACGATGCCGCCACGAAGGAGAAGGTGGCGAAGGCGGTAGCAGAGGCCGGATCCTGCGCCATACAGCAAGTTGTGGCGCGGGAGATCCACCCCGGCCCCTACGGCACTGGCTCCATCCTGGTGTCGTGCCCGGTTTCGGCAGCCAAAGTGCTGTCGGATAAGGGCCGTATATTAATAGGCTGGAGCTCAGTGCGTGTGGTGGCGTTAGAAGCACGACCCATGCGCTGCTATAAGTGCATGGGACTAGGGCACACACGTGCTCTGTGCACCGAGCCGGCCGACAGGAGGGACCAGTGTTTCCGGTGTGGAGACACTGGTCATTGGGCGGCCGCCTGCGAAAAGGCCGAACCGAGATGCGCAATATGCGCAGAATCGAAGAGGCCTTGCGGGCACGTAATGGGGGGACGTAACTGTGTCCCTCCAAAGTCAAAGGGGATGGCCAACAGGACCCGGCCGTCCCCTGCCGCCGGACGCCAAGCGGCAAACGAAGAGGTTGTGATGTCTGATTAATGGATCAAGTCCGACATCACAACCTTCTCCAGACGAACCTCAATCACTGCGCTGGGGCTCAGGATCTTCTGATGCAGACCCTAGCGCAGTGGCAAATAGACCTGGCGGTTGCTGCGGAGCCGTACTACGTCCCCCCCCATTCCTGTTGGGTGGGGGATCTGGACGGCTCCGTGGCCATTATAGTACGGTCGGGGTCATCTGTCCCTCTCTTAGTTGAAGAGAGGGGCTCTGGGTACGTGGTGGCTAAGTGGGGAGAGTACGCCGTTATCGGCGTATACTTCTCCCCCAACAAAACCGCTGCAGCACTGGAGGTCTTTATGGATCTCCTTGCTGCGGCGGTGCAAAGACAGGCGCCGCGTCAGGTCCTCCTAATGGGGGACCTGAACGCCAAGGCCAGAGACTGGGGCAACCGCCTCACTGACTCTCGCGGTGAGATTGTCAGGGAGTGGGCGGTTGCCACAGGACTGACCCTGCTAAACAGAGGGTCGGCCCACACGTGCGTGCAGCATAACGGGGGGTCCGTGGTGGACCTATCGTTCGCCTCCCCGGCTGCTGCAGCACGTGTTCAGTCCTGGAGGGTAATGTCGGAAGTGGAGAACCTCTCGGACCATAAATATATCCGGTTCGAGCTTCTCCACTCCGAGAACCCAGGATCTCGGCGCGTGGTGCGGGCGAATTTTCCGCGCTGGACGATTGGTCGCCTTGATGCCGAACTGGCAAAAGAGGCGGCCATTGTCCAGTCGTGGTCTGCCACGGCCGCGCACCCGGAAGTGGACGTTGCAGCGATCCACTTCCGCGAGGCGGTGACGGCAGTGTGTGACGCTGCAATGCCGAGGTCCCGTGGCCGTCCCGACCGCCGCCAGGTCTACTGGTGGTGCTCGGAGATAGCGGATCTCCGAGTTGTCTGCTCAGAGGTGCGTCGGCCTTACGCCCGCTGCAGGGGGCGGCGTAACGGTCGCACCAATGAGCAGATGCTAGCAGAGGAGCTGGAGGCTGAGCGCCAGCTGTACAGCGTTTACCGCGAGGCGAAGCGTGAGCTGCAGCTGGCGATCTCCAGGGCCAAGTCCCAGGCCTGGGGCGAGGTCCTGGAGTGCCTCGATAGGGACCCCTGGGGGCGTCCATATAGGGCCGCCCGGAAAAAGTTCCGGGGCCAGACGTCCCCGGTCGCGGGGTCCCTTGATCCGGAGGTGTTGGATAGGGTGTTGGGAGGGCTATTCCCTGACAGTAGCCCTTATCACACCCCTCCAACAATGGTGCCGTCCTTCCCGGAGAACCCGGGGGATCCAACCTCCGTCCCGACTGTCTCCGAAACGGAGATGGAGGTGGCGGTTGGCCGCCTCCGGGGCAAGAGGACTGCCCCGGGTCCAGACGGGATTCCGGGGCGAGTGCTCGGGATTGCCCTAAAAGAGATGGGCAATCAGCTTCGGGAACTGTTCGACGTGTGCCTTACGTCAGGGCGGTTCCCGAAACTGTGGAAGGACGGCCGATTGTGCCTGTTAAGGAAGGAGGGTCGACCCGCCGACTCTCCTTCTGGATACAGGCCAATCGTGTTGCTGGATGACACGGGTAAGCTGCTGGAAAGAGTGGTAGCTTCCCGTGTCATCCGGCACCTGGAGGGGACTGGGCCAGGACTATCCGAGGCCCAGTATGGGTTCAGAGCGGGGAGGTCTACCATAGACGCCCTGCTCTGGCTCAAAGGGTGGACGCAGCAGGCGGTCAGTGAGGGCAACAAGGCGTTGGCTGTATCACTTGATATAGCCAACGCCTTTAACAGCCTCCCGCATGGAACAATACAGGAGGCGCTCCGGTATCACGGAGTGCCCCTGTACCTGCGGAGGCTGTTGGAGGACTATCTCCAGGACCGCGAGGTCCTGGTGGAAGGACGCGATGGTGTGAGGCACCGTCGCGTCACTTGCGGGGTTCCACAGGGGTCCGTATTGGGACCACTCCTGTGGAACATTGGCTATGACTGGGTGCTCCGCGGCACGCTACCCGCAAGTATGCGGGTTGCGTGTTACGCGGATGACACCCTAGTCGTAGTCAAGGGGAAGGACCTCAGGGAAGCGTTGCGGTTAGCCACGGTCGGTACAACGCTCGTGGTCGACCGCATACGCTCCTTGGGGCTGGAGGTAGCCCTCTCCAAGACCGAGGCCCTATTGTTCCATGGGCCTCGGGGGGGACCCCCTCCAGGAACGCGGGTGTTACTGGACGGAGTCTCCGTCCGTGTTGGGACCCAGATGAAATATCTGGGTCTTATCCTGGATGGGAGGTGGGCCTTTGGGGCCCACTTTACACAGTTGGCCCCAAAAGTCGTGAAAGCCGCGGCCGCCCTAGGGAGGCTGCTGCCCAACGTGGGTGGCCCGAATGCCACATGCCGCCGACTATACTCCGGAGTGATCCGGAGTATGGCCTTGTATGGGGCACCTGTCTGGGTGGACGCCCTCGTCCGCAGCAATAAGACCCTGCTGCGACGTCCGCAGCGGGTGATTGCGACGAGGGCGATACGCGGGTACCGGACAGTGTCCTGGACGGCGGCATGCGTGCTGGCCGGAGATCCCCCCTGGGAGCTCCAAGCGGAGATCCTCGCCGAAATTTACCACTTCGTGGCGGCGAGGAGATCCGGTGGAGACCCCCCAGCGTGGGACGAAGTCGCCAGTATGCGGCGGCAGGCGCGGGCCGCTCTCTTGCGGCGGTGGAAGGAGGACCTGGCTCCACCGGTCCCTGGGCAGTGGACGGTGGAGGCGATCCGCCCGGTCCTCCAGTGTTGGGTTGGTCGGCGATTTGGATCGCTGACCTTCCGACTGGTGCAGGTGCTTTCCGGACACGGATGCTTCGGTAAGTACCTGCACCAGATCGCGAGACGGGAGGTCACCCCGACCTGCCAAGAATGTGGAGCGCCGGAGGATACGGCGCTACACACGCTGGAGGTGTGTGCTGCGTGGGGTCCCCAGCGGCACACGCTTACAGCATTAGTGGGCCCCGACCTCTCCTTACCGAGCGTAGTTAATGCCATGCTTGGAAGCGAGAGGTCGTGGCAGGCGGTGGTCTCCTTTTGCGAAGCCGTAATTTCGCAGAAGGAGACCGCGGAGCGGGTAAGAGAGAATGATGCACAAGCTGACCCGCTCCGGCGCAGACGTACAGGAGGTAGGAGGAGGCGTTTTGCCCACCTCCTCCCTCCTCCGTAGTGGGGTTACTGTTGGAGAGTCGGGGGACTCACCAGCGGTCTGCACGACCCCACTCGTTGTCTGTGGGGTGACCTGATATGAGCCAGGTCACCCCACCATAGGCGCAGTGGCCCTACTAAGGGCCACCCACCGGGGCAAGATGGTGAATGCTCACGCGACCCCATCTTGCCCCACATAGGTGAAGGACGGACTCATCCCGGGTTTTTAGTGGGTATGCCACCCTTTTGGGTGGAGACTCCCACATAACCACCTCGCCCCCCCGGGCGAGTGTGGTATCCATAAAGGATTTTCCCGGGTCAAAAAAAAAAAAAAAAAAAAAAAAGGTTCCACGGACCTGCTAGGTTGTCCTAGTGGGCGGGGAGGTGAACCCCGACGTGGCGCGTCCCCAGGTGGCGGATAGGGGATCGGCTCCCAGAAATGGGAGCTACCGGTTTACCGGCGCGGACCAAACACCAAAGGAGGGAGTGTTGCGTCGTCCTGCCCGGTTTTCCGCGAGTCGGCTGTATGGGTCAGTTTCCTTGCGGGATTCCGAGTGGGGCGGTGCTTCGTGCGGTGCTTCGTGCAGCGCATCTCGCGCAGGCGGGACGCCCTTTTCAGGGCGCAAGGGGGGGTTACCGTTGGAGAATCGGGGGACTCTCTAACGGTCTGCACGACCCCCCTGCATGAGGGCACGAGGGGTGATTTTTGGTATGAGCAAATTCACCCCTCTATAGAGGAGAAAGGGCCCTTTTTAGGGCCAACCACCGGGGCAAGATGGTTGAATGCTAACGCGACCCCATCTTGTCCCACAAAGGTGGAAGAGGGACTCATCCCAGGTTTTTAGTGGGTATGCCGCCGTGAGGTAGGCGGAGACTCCCACATAACCACCTTGCTCCCCCGGGCAGGTGGTATCCATAAAGGATTTTCCTGGGTCAAAAAAAAAAACAAAAAGGTTAGGTTAGGTTAGGTTAGGTTCCACGGACCTGCTAGGTTGTCCTAGTGGGCGGGGAGGTGAACCCCGACGTGGCGCGTCCCCAGGTGGCGGATAGGGGATCGGCTCCCAGATATGGGAGCTACCGGTATACCGGCGCGGACCAAACACCAATGGAGGGAGTGTTGCGTCGTCCTGCCCGGTTTCCCGCGAGTCGGCTGTATGGGTCAGTTTCCTTGCGGGATTCCGAGTGGGGCGGTGCTTCGCTTCGTGGAGGGCAAAGTTGGGCTCGGCGTGCGCTTACCCCGCCGTCGGGCAGGCAGTGGGAGACTAGTCTTCCCTGCCACCAGCTCAAAGTCGTAATCCTGCGACGGTTGCGGTCATGTCTCGTAACCTGAACAGGACCGATGGTCTTGGCTTGGTCGCCCGGGCTGCGAGGAGTTAACCTCTATAAAAAATCCCGTCGGACAAGTGGTGGTCGCAGCACGAGGTTCTTTCTCTTACGAGGATGGCTGGCCGGTAAAGTCAGTCGCTACTGTGACCTAGGCGTAGGCCTTGGTTAGGTCCACCTAACCCTTCCCGGATACACGTGGGCACTGTTCGGGTCGTAGTACTTTTCCCCGGTACTCGTGGGAATTTTTTATGGATAATTTCACAAAAACCCAAAAGGAGGGCGGCCGCCTGAAATGCCGCATTGAGGGAGTTGCACAGCCTGCAAAGGTGTCTGGTGCGGACGCTTCGGCGTCATCGAAGGGAGTAGACGCTTCGGTGTCGAATTTCGTCGCCAAGGAAGCCGTGGTGGTCCTGAAGAGAGTGGATGCCGTGGTGACCCCGGTGGCGGAAATACTACACAAGACCAGATGTCCATCCCTGGTCAGTAGTTTCGGGAGTGCAGAGTCACTGAACTCTGTTATGTCGGTCGTTTCCGACAGCCGGACTAGGTTCTGGAGAAAGAGGCCTAACGCCTCTAGGAGGAATAGTGAGAGCAGTGGGTCCGAGTCGGACCAAAACTCTCTCCCCGCAAAGCCGACCACGTTGTCAAAGCGCGGTCGCGGCAGGCCCCCAACAACGGGTCAGTATGTCGGCTTGGCCAAAGCCAAGGCTGCATACTTAGCCGCCGAGCGTCAGGCGATAGAGTTGGAGGCGGAAAAAGCGGTGGCGGCAGCAACGCCCGCATCGCGTTCTGACGCCGCCAACAAGTACCTGGGTACTGTGGCATCTTGGGGCCCGACAAGAGAGGCCCCAGCAGTCGCCCTGTCTACCCGGGTGAAGGAGAGCCTGACGGCCATAGAATTGGTCGGCAATAAGTCGGGCCACCTTAAAGGCACCTTTCAAAGTGCTTTGAAAAAGTCAGTGGAGGTGCTACGAGAGGTGTTTGAGGAGTTGGCCTCTCGAACGCCTGCGGAAGAGGTGACTCGGCTCCAAGCGGAGAACCACCTTCTTAAGGGACAGTTGGACCGGCTCGGTGAAGAGTTGGCCGCTCTCAGGGCCGAGGTGCGGAGCAACAGAGAGCGCACTGCTCCCACTCCTGTGGTCGAGCTGGAAGCCTTAGGGCAGGATCTCCGAGCCTCTTTGGCGAGAGTCGATGCTCGGCTTGAGAGCTTGGAGGTAGACGGGCGGCTTCTGCCAGCTAAACGCCACCGTCCACCTTTGGCGGTAGATCGACCGCGGGAGGCTCCGCAAAGAGAGATGGAAGTGGCGGCGCCTGTGCCACCGGCCCCGGCCCCTAGGAAGGCTAGGCCCCTAGGACCGGCTCAAAAGCCTGCCCCAACTCCGGCTGCAAGGCCGAGTAAGAAGACGCTAGCGCCTCCAAAATCTGCCGCCATACCTGGCAAAAAGAAGGCCAAAGAGAGCAGTGGTACTGCACCCCCCCCAGCTGCCTCTCCTCCGGCCGACCCTGCTCCGATAAGCAATGCTAGTCGGACTCAGGATAAGGAGGGGTGGCAGACAGTAGGCCCACGGCGCAACAAGCAGCGCAAGGCCCCGGCAGACAAGGCGCCAAGGACATCGGCACCTGTCAAGGCAGTACCACCCCAACCGGGTGTTAAAAAACTCCGGGCTCGCCGTTCCACTGCGGTTGTGATCGCGCTGCAGCAGGGGGCTGAGGAGAGAGGGAGGACGTACGGGGAAGTGATCGCCGAGGCCAAGTCCAAACTCGACTTGGAAGACCTCGGGATCCCCTCCGTACGCTTTCGGCAAGCGGCAACTGGGGCACGCATTTTAGAGGTCCCAGGAGCAGCAAGTGGGGACAAGGCCGACTTACTGGCGGAAAAGCTTCGAGGGCTGTTCGCCTCGGAGGACGTGAAGGTCTCCAGGCCGATAACCTCAGTCGACCTTAGGGTAACCGGTCTGGATGACTCGGTCACCCCGGAGGAGCTGGCGGCTGCAGTCGCTAAAGCTGGAGGGTGTTCGCCGGACAATGTAAAGTCTGGCGATATACGGAAGGGACCTTCCGGTGCGGGCACAGCACTAGTAAAGTGCCCCGTTGCAGCTGCCAAAAAAGTGGCAGCCGGACGCCTCCGGGTCGGATGGGTGGCAGTCGGGGTGAAGATCCTCGACACCCCTCCACGCCGGTGTTTCAGGTGCTTCGCACAGGGCCACATCTGGGCCCAGTGTTTATCAGAGGTCGACCGCAGCCAGAACTGTCTGCGCTGCGGTCAAGCGGGCCACAAAGCCCGGGAGTGCTCCGCCAAGCCCCACTGCCCTGTATGTGAGGCAGCTGGGAAGAAGGCGGACCACCTCGCTGGGGGCAAGGCCTGTGCCAAGCCCCCAACAAAGAAGGCAGCTAAGAAGGCCGCGGCAAAAGCTAAAATGGCTAAGCCGCAGCCTGCCAACCCGCCTCCAGCGGGTAGCTCGGAGGATCCAATGGAGGTTCATTAGTTATGGACCTCCGATTCCTGCAGGGGAACCTTAACCACTCCGCCGCGGCTCAAGACCTGTTGGTCCAAGCTATGGCGGAGAGGCAGGTCCATCTTGCTGTTGTCGCCGAGCCGTATCGCATCCCGACACGTTCGGATTGGGTTGGAGATCGTGACGGCTTGGTGGCAATATTACAGCGCTGCGCGTCGGGAGGCCCCCCTCTCACCACCATCAATAGAGGTGAGGGCTTCGTGGTAGCCAAAGTCGGTGAGCTGGTCGTACTAGGGGTTTATTTCTCCCCTAATCGACCGCTTGCTGACTTCGAGAGATATCTCGCTCTGTTAGGGGTCGCCGTTGGCCAGTGCTCTCCCCGTCCCGTCGTTGTCCTTGGAGACCTCAACGCCAAGTCTAGGGCCTGGGGTTCAGCGACGACGGACCTTAGGGGGAGAGTGTTGGAGGAGTGGCTGGTGGAGTGCGAGTTGGGCATCCTAAACCGCGGCTCAGTGGACACGTGCGTGCGCTGTAATGGGGGGTCAGTCGTGGATGTGACATTCGCGACCCCGTCCATTGCAGGCCGTGTCCAGGGGTGGACGGTTCTGGAGAATGAGGAAACGCTGTCGGATCACAGATACATAGCCTTCAGCGTTTCCTCACCGACTCCAGTCACCCCGAGCGCCTCGTGCCAGCCACGACTGGACGGCCCGCGCTGGGCGATAAAGCGCCTAAATAAAGAATTGCTGCTGGAGGCAGCCCTTGTTCAGGCGTGGCTCCCAGAACCACCACCGGTAGACGTGAACGGGGATGTGGCTCGACTCTGCGAGGCTATGATGCAGGCTTGCGATGCAGCCATGCCTCGCATCAGGGCCACCCCGTCCAAAAAGGCAGTCTACTGGTGGAACGAGGAGATTGCCCGGCTCCGTCGCTCCTGCGTAGAGGAGCGCCGCGCCTTCCAGCGGTATCGGAGGCGCCGAAACCGCAATGAAGGCGAGGAGGACCGGTTGTACGCCGTGTACAGGGAGGTGGCGGTGGCGCTCCGCCTTGCCATAAACCGGTCCAAGGCCGCAATGTGGGAGGAACTGCTGGAGACGCTAAAGAGGGATCCCTGGGGTAGGCCGTACAAGTTAGTACGGCAAAAGCTACGCCCTTGGACTCCTCCTATCACCAGCGGCTTAGAGCCGGCGGTCCTCATGAGGGTGGTCGAGGCACTGTTTCCGACCATAGGAACGGATTTTGTGCCTCCCACCATGGCACCACCAGCTTCGGAAGAGGGAGACTCGGGTAATGAGGATGTGCCCGAAGTCTCGAAAGAGGAGGTGGGCAGGGCCGTGTTACGAATCAAGAACAAAAACACGGCCCCGGGACCCGATGGCATTCCTTGCCGCGCCTGGGTCCTTGCCCTTAGCGGGGAGCTGGAAGTTCTAGAGCCCCAACTAAGGGCTCTGTTTAGTAGGTGCGTGCGGGAAGGCGTCTTCCCGCACAGATGGAAGGAAGGCCGCCTGGTCCTACTCCCTAAGGATGGACGGCCAGCCGCTGACCCATCGGGATATCGGCCAATAGTTTTGCTCGATGAGGCGGGGAAGCTACTGGAGAGGGTGATTGCCAACCGCCTCATCGAGCATATGGAGGTGGTGGGTCCGAATCTTTCGGACGCCCAATTCGGGTTCCGCTGTGGCCGGTCGACCATTGACGCGATCGGCCGCCTGCGGGACATGGCGAAGGAGGCGGTGTTGGAGGGTGGGCTGTTGTTGGCTGTGTCACTCGACATAAAAAATGCCTTCAACAGCCTACCCTGGGTGACAATTATGGAGGCACTCCGCTATCATGGAGTGCCTCCATACTTGAAGAGACTAGTGGGGAACTACCTATCGGACAGAGCGGTAGTTTTCCCCACCAGTGATGGCGCGGGTGCACGCCGGCGGATGTCGTGCGGTGTACCCCAGGGGTCCGTACTTGGGCCCCTGCTATGGAACATCGGGTATGATCACGTCCTTCGCTGCGCTAACCTGCGCGGCGTGGACGTGATCTGCTACGCCGACGACACCCTTGTAACGGCCCGGGGTTCTGATCTCCGGGCCACCACCGTGTTGGCCACTGCCGGTGTCGCGGCAGTGGTGTCGAGGATCCGGAGATTGGGGCTAGAGGTGGCCCTCCATAAGTCCGAGGCCATCTGTTTTTACGGGCCTCGGCAGAGACCATCACCGGGTACCACCATAGTGGTTGGGGGAACGCCCATCCCAGTCGAGACGACGCTGAAGTACCTTGGCGTCGTCCTCGACAGCAAGTGGGACTTCGGGTTTCATCTCGAGCGCCTAGTTCCGAGGTTGGTGGATACGGCAGGCGCCCTTAGCCGCCTGCTCCCCAACCTAGGTGGAGGGAATGGGAGCTGCCGCCGTTTGTACATGGGGGTGGTCCGATCGATGGCCCTTTATGGGGCCCCGATATGGGCGGGGTCCCTGAAGAACCGCCACAAAGCCCTTCTGCACCAAGCGCAGAGGGTCATGGCGGTTCGGGTGATAAGGGGCTATCGGACCATCGGACATGAGGTGGCCTGCGCTCTTGCCGGGTCCCTCCCGTGGGACCTTGAGGCTGAGGTTCAATCCTCGGTCTACTGGAAACGGGCGCACGCCCAAAGCCTGGGCAACCGTCCCGCACCCGACGAAGTGGTGCGGTGGCGCATGGATGCCCAGGAAGCGGCGAGTGGCGAGTGGCGGCAGCGGCTCGAAGGTTTAAACACTACAAGTGTGGGATCCCGACGCTGGACGTTGGAAGGAATCCTGCCCATTCTGGTGGAATGGGCTGGGCGGGAGGGGGGTCAGATGACTTTCCGGCTTACACAGGTTCTCTCGGGGCATGGTTGCTTCGGGAGGTACCTATGTAATGTAGCCGGAAAGGAGTCGACCCGGGAATGCCACCATTGTGGCTATGCGGAGGATACTGCACAGCACACGATGGAGGCATGCCCTGCATGGGCGGGGCCGCGGGTAGTGCTCACTGCGGCCCTAGAAGGAGGGGACCCTACACTACCGATTGTCATGGAGAAGATGGTCGGCAGTGAAAGAGTATGGGAAGCAATGGTCTCCTTCTGTGAGGACGTGATGTCGCAGAAGGAGGCCGCGGAGCGTGAAAGAGAGCGAGATCCGCTCTCTCAAAGGCTCCATCATGGGCGGGGTAGGCGAGCTACGCGCTCGCAACACGACCCGCCAGGAGGGTCTCGGGTAGTAGGTGCGGGGGCACCTGCTGCCCATTAACGAGACCTTCCGGAGAAGGTAGGAGGGGTTTACCCCTCTGAGGAGGTCCGCTCATCTCATCGGGCGGATGCGGGCTACAGGCGAGGCCAGGCGGACTGTTGAGTCACCGCCGGCTTCGCCTTTGCCAACAGAGGTGGAAATAGTGAGGTTTTTAGTGGGTATACCCGAAAGGGGAGTCCCACATACCCTGTCGAAAAAAAAAAAAAAAAAAAAAAAAAAAAAAGGTTAGGTTAGATTAGGTTAGGTTAGGTTAGGTTAGGTTAGGTTCCACGGACCTGCTAGGTTGTCCTAGTGGGCGGGGAGGTGAACCCCGACGTGGCGCGTCCCCAGGTGGCGGATAGGGGATCGGCTCCCAGAAATGGGAGCTACCGGTTTACCGGCGCGGACCAAACACCAATGGGGGGAGTGCGGCGTCGTCCTGCCCGGTTTCCCGCGAGTCGGCTGTATGGGTCAGTTTCCTTGCGGGATTCCGAGTGGGGCGTTGCTTCGCTTCGGGGAGGGCAGAGTTGGGCTCGGCGTGCGCTTACCCCGCCGTCGGGCAGGCAGTGGGAGACTAGTCTTCCCTGCCACCAGCTCGATGTCGTAATCCTGCGACGGTTGCGGTCATGTCTCGTAACCTGAACAGGACCGATGGTCTTGGCTTGGTCGCCCGGGCTGCGAGGAGTAAACCTCTATAAATAATCCCGTCGGACAAGTGGTGGTGGCAGCACGAGGTCCTTTCTCTTACGAGGATGGCTGGCCGGTAAAGTCAGTCGCTACTGCTACCTAGGCGTAGGCCTTGGTTAGGTCCACCTAACCCTTCCCGGATACACGTGGGCACTGTCCGGGTCGTAGTACCTTTCCCCGGTACTCGTGGGAATTTTGATGGATTCATTCTTTAAAACCCAAAAGGAGGGCGGTCGCCTTGAATGCCGCACTGAGGGAGCTGCTGCAGAGCCTGCAAAGGTGTCTGGTGCGGACGCTTCGGCGTCACAAATGGAGGTGGTTGCTTCGGCAACGATGAAGGCTAAGCCTTCAAAACAAGCGCGGGATGCCTCCGGGCGTTTCCTTAAAGGCCCTTCTCAGGGCCAACCCATCGGCCCTTCTCGGGGCCAACCCAAAGGCCCTTCTCGGGGCCAAACCGACGCATCGGCGTTGGCAGAGGTGCCCGTTTCGGCGGTCTGCCTGCATGGCAGAGCGGACGAGTCTTCGGACTCCGAAATGTCGGCCGACTTTGAGTCGGACGCCGGTCCAACGGCGCAATCGCGGAAGAGGGCTTTCCTCGAAGATGTGTCCAACTCGGACTCGTCTAAGGGGAAGGCCAAAAAGAAGGTCAAGGCCAAAAGGCGCTCCGCCATCGCCATTGTCGACACCCACGACGTTGGTCTGGCAGAGGCGGAGCGCCAGCTGAGCCTGGCAAGGCGGGCACAGGTCCAGCAGGACCTAGAGGAGCAGGTCGCTGCCAAGGAGCAGCAGGCGCGAACTGCGCGGGCCAGGGCCGGGTACGGCGCGTCTAGCGTCCTCTACACGGACCACTCCCTGGCCGAGCTGGAGCGCATGGCTCAGGAGGATGCGGGGGAGATCGTAGAGGTCGCCTCCAAGTCCTCCAACCTGAAGGGGACACTACAGAAGTCGCTGAAGTGTCGTGCCGCGAGCATGCGTGGCATCGTCGGTGAGCTGGTGCAGCGCACCGCCACTGAAGAGACGCGGCAGCTGCAGGCGCGGGTCGACCGCCTGCAGTCGGAGGTCAGCCAGCTGCACCAAAAGCTGGCTGAAGTTACGGCCCGGCCTACCCAGGCTGAGCCCAAATCGGCGGCAGCGGGCCCCTCCTCCTCCTCCTCCAACCTTGAGGATATTATCCGAAAGGTTGTTATGGAGGAGAGGGCGTTCACAAGAGCCTGCCTCGATGGCATCGAGGATAGGCTCTTGCCCGAGAAACGCCTGCGTCCGCCACTAGCGGCAGACAAAAGGGCGAAAAAGCCGGGGCCACCTCCCCCAGAAAGGGAGGACGCCCAACTCCCTTCGACCACCCCATGCAACCAGTCGTGGTCGGAAGTGGTCAAGAAGGGAAAGGGCAAGGCGAAAGCGGCCGCCGCCCCTACCACCCCTGCCACCTCATCCTGCCCGCCCCAGGCGGCAGGTAAGGGCAAGGGGAAAGGGAAGGGGAAGACGTCGGCCCCGAAGCCCGCCGCCGCTGCACCCGCAGCTAAACGGGCTCCCGCCGGTGGGAAGAAGCTTCGGGCTCCTCCCAAGACTGCGGCCGTCGTGGTGACTCTCACCGCGGAGGCTGCAGAGCGAGGGGAGACGTACGAGTCTGTCTTAAAGCGGGCTCGTACAAACGCCGATCCCACCCAACTGGGGATCGGTGCAGTCGCGTGCCGCCGAACGGTAACCGGGGCTCGAATCTTCGAGTTCCCGGGGGCCCAGGGCGGCGCCAACGCAGACCTCTTCGCAACGAAGTTGCGGGAGGTCATTGCGGACGCGGCCAAGGTAGCCAGGCCCGTGAAGTTGGCGGCCTTGCTGGTGACCGATCTAGACGATTCGGTCACCAAAGAGGAGGTGGTGGCGGCCATTGCAGCCATAGGGGGCTGCGATACCGCAGCGGTGCAGGGTCGGGACATAAGGCCTGGCCGCGGTGGCATGGGCACCATCCGCCTGGAGTGCCCAGTCGTGGTGGCCAAAGCCGTCCTCGCCAAGGGGCGGCTTCCGGTAGGATTCAGTTCCTGCCGGATCCGGGCACTTGAAGACCAGCCATTGCGCTGCTTCAGGTGCCACGGTCTCGGCCACATGCGGGCTCTCTGTCCGTCCAAGGTCGACAGGACAGAGAGTTGTTTCCGCTGCGGCAAGGACGGACATAAGTCCGTCGACTGTAAGGCCGCCAAGCCGCACTGCGCTATATGCGCAGCCAGCGGCTGCCCGGCGGAGCACAATATGAGGGGGAGGAACTGCAATCCTCCCCCGAAGAAGGGCAAAGCGCAGGTGCCGACCCCGCCTGTCGCTGCGACCGCCCCGGCGGCCGATGAGGGAGAAGCGATGTCCGACTATGATGGATAGAGTCGGACATCGCATACTCCAGGCGAACACCAACCACTGCAAAGCAGCCCAGGACCTGCTAATGCAGGTCCTGGCTGAGTGGTTGGTGGACGTGGCGGTAGTCGCCGAGCCGTACTCGGTCCCTGGCCATTGGCTGGGTGACAGGGACGGCTTGGTTGCGTTGGTGACGCAGTCTTCCACGGACTCCCCTCCCCTCTCGCTTTTAGAAAGGGGACCGGGATACGTGGCCGCCGCGTGGGGAGAAATAGCCTTGGTAGGGGTGTATTTCTCCCCTAACCGCCCTCTTCAGGACTTTGAGAATTTTCTCGAAGTCCTGACCGCCGTTATCGGCCGGGCGGCGCCGCGCCAGGTCGCCGTTGTGGGTGACCTGAACGCCAAGTCGGCGGCCTGGGGAAACCCGGCCGCCACTTGCAACGTCCGGGGGAGGGCCGTCGAATTCTGGGCGGCCTCCTCCGGTGTGTCCCTCCTCAACAGAGGGACAGTCCAGACGTGTGTGCGGCGACGGGGAGGGTCAGTGGTGGACGTTTCGTTCGCCACCCCCGTCCTGGCTGCCCGCGTCGTGGACTGGCGGGTAGAAATGGTGGAAACGATGTCGGACCACAGATACGTGCGGTTCGACATCTCCACCAACCAGAGCCCACCGAGGACGGCCCCATTGGGCCGTTCTCCCTTTCCACGGTGGGCTCTCACCCACCTCGACCGCGAGGCGGCCAAGGAGGCGGCCTTCCTCCGGGACTGGCTCGACCCTCCCATCGACGTCCTAGACGTCGACGGCGCAGCGGTCGAGCTCCGGAGGTCCCTGACTGAGGTGTGCAACTTAAGCATGCCTCGGTCACGCCGCCCGCCCCCCCGACGCGCCGTGTATTGGTGGTCGGGGGAATTGGCGGGACTCCGAGCCGCCTGCGTGGTGGCAAGGAGGGCGTTCGCGCGGAGCCGACGGCGGAGCCAGAGAGACCTCGAGCATGAGGACCTTCTTTACGCCTCCTACGTGGAGGCAAAGAGGGTCCTTAAGGTGGCGGTGAGCGCCGCCAAAGATGCGGCGCGAGCCGAGATGCTCGAGGGTCTCGACAGGGACCCGTACGGGAGGCCATACAAGGCGGCGCGGAACAAACTGCGCCCCTTTGGTCCCCCGCTCACGGAGTCCCTGGAGCCGGCATTGCTGGATGGGGTGGTTCGGTCCCTATTTCCATCTGGGACCGACGATTTCAGCCCACCAGCAATGGACCCCCCACGGGGGGTGGCTCCGCCGGAGGAGGACGTCCCTCCGGTCGCGGCGGAAGAGCTTGCCGCGGAGGTTCTTCGCCTTCGCGGTAAGAAGACGGCTCCGGGGCCGGACGGCGTCCCGGCACGGGTGGTGGCCATCGCTGCCTCCCAGATGGAGAGGAGGTTTCGGGACCTTTTCGGCGCTTGTTTCGCGTCGGAGAGGTTCCCGAAGCCTTGGAAGGAGGGGCAGCTGTGCCTCCTCCGGAAGGAGGGACGCCCGGCGGACTCCCCCTCGGCTTACCGACCCATCGTACTGCTCGATGAGGTCGGTAAACTGTTCGAGGGGATAGTCGCCGGGCGGCTAAAAGGCCTCCTCCGGGAGGTGGGGCCGGATCTGTCGGACGCCCAGTTCGGTTTCCGAAGGGGGCGTTCGACGATCGACGCGCTGGCCCGCCTAAAGGGCCAGGTGCGGGAGGCAGTGGAGGTGGGGGACGGGGTGTTGGCTGTGTCGTTTGACATAGCCAACGCCTTCAATTCCGTTCCCCACTCCACGATACTTGAGGCACTCCGTTATCATGGAGTGCCTCAGTATCTGCGGAGGCTGCTGGCCAGCTACCTGGAGGACCGAGCGGTCCTCTTGGTAGATAAAGCTGGCCAGCTGCGGCGGTACGGGGCCGAGGCCGGTGTTCCACAGGGGTCTGTCCTAGGACCCCTCCTGTGGAACATCGGCTTCGATTGGCTCCTGCGGGGAGCTCTTCTCCGAGGCACGAGTGTCATCTGCTACGCAGATGACACTCTCCTTACTGCCCGGGGGAGAGACTGGAGGGAGGCGGCGAGCCTGGCCTCGGCCGGCGGATCGCTGGTCGCAGGCAGGATCCGCCGGCTTGGTTTGGGGGTTGCGCTGCATAAAACCGAGGCCGTGTATTTTCACGGGCCTCGGCAGCGCACCCCACCTGACGCCCACATCGTAGTTGAGGGCGTCAGGGTCGAAGTGAAGGCCCAGATGAAGTATCTGGGCCTTGTGCTTGATAGCAGGTGGCGCTTCGGCCCGCACTTTAGCGGGCTGTCGACGCGCCTGCTGAAGACCGCAGGGGCGCTTTCGTGGCTCCTCCCAAATCTGGGAGGGCCCAAAGCGCGATGCCGGCAACTTTATGCCGGCATCCTGAAGAGTATGGCCCTTTACGGGGCCCCCATCTGGGCGGACTCCCTCCATAGGAGGGAGAATGCGACCGCACTGCGCAGGCCCCAAAGGGCCATCGCGCAGCGAGTGGCGAGAACCTACCGCTCAGTAGGTTTCTCGGCGGCATGCGCTCTGGCGGGCACCCCTCCTTGGGAACTCGAGGCGGGGGTGCTAGCCATAGTGTATGAGTGGACGGCGGGGCGTAGGGCGCTCGGGCAGTGCCCCGCCCCGGAAGAGCGGGAAGCCGTTCGGCGAGAGGCGAGGGATGCCGTCGTCCAGCATTGGACGGAGAACCTCGCCTCCGCCGTATTCGGGCGCCGGACGCTGGACGCTCTCGGGCCAGTCCTAAAGGATTGGCTCGAGAGGCCGCACGGCTTCCTGTCGTTCCGTCTGGTGCAGGTGCTTTCCGGGCATGGATGCTTCGGAAAATACCTGCATCAGATCGGAAGAGAGGCGGCGCCGTCGTGCCACGAATGTGGTGCGACGGAGGACACGGCGGAACACACCCTCGAGGTGTGCCCGTCGTGGTTCGAGCCGCGCCGCGCCCTGGTGGCGGCAGTGGGGCCGAACCTCTCGCTTCCTAGCGTGGTCAACGCCATGCTGGAGAGCGAGGGGGCCTGGGTGGCGGTGGCCTCCTTCTGCGAAGACGTCATGTCCCAGAAGGAGGCGGCAGAGCGCGCGCGGGAGGAAGATCCTCTCGCGGCGCCTCTGCGTAGGCGGAGAAGGGGTAGGAGAAGGCGACAATAGTCGTTTTCCCTATCTCTGTGGTGGCGAACAGCGGGAGATAGGCGTGGGGACGCCTTCTCCCGCATTGCACCGTTCACCACCCCCGTCGAGCGGGAACGGCCGAGCACTGCGGTCGTTCCCGGGCCCCTCTCTGTGATGAGGGGCGTGGAGGCCCCGCTGTAAAGGCGGGCGGTCGTCGGCGGGGGACTGGTTGCGAAGGCTCTTGCCAGTTTCCCAGTCCCCCTCCATGAAGACGATGCGGGAGTGCCGCTGGGTTGTTTAGTGGGTATACCGGTCCCTTACAGGGCTGGGGAGTCCCACATACCCCACCCCATCCCCATGGGGGGGGGATGCGTAATGCATTTTTCCCAGCGTCAAAAAAAAAAAAAAAAAAAAAAAAAAAAAAAAAAAAAAAAAAAAAAAAAAAAAAAAAGGTGAGGTTAGGTTAGGTTTTTTTTTTTTTTTTTTTTTTTTTTTTTTTTTTTTCTTATTTTATATGTTTCACAAATATTAGAATTTTTTGTACAGTTTATACCTTGGTTTTCGCTTCATTTCTATATTAACGCAGTGTTTCACTTTACATGGTAGAACTTGCTATTTGATACAAGTTTTCCAAATTATAAATTTTAGATATATAATTGTTTATGAAATACATATGTAGATAAATACAGTAGTTATGTTTAGTTATATTACATAGTTTATAATGTTTTATATATACAAGACAGTGTACTCTGATATAAGGTCATA
This sequence comes from Lampropteryx suffumata, assembly GCA_948098915.1. Lineage (NCBI taxonomy): Eukaryota > Metazoa > Arthropoda > Insecta > Lepidoptera > Geometridae > Lampropteryx > Lampropteryx suffumata. The sequence goes on from OX402546.1 coordinate 21,416,293, forward strand.
AGACCCTAGTCTTTCCACTTATAATCATATAGTAATACTATTAATACTCTTATGCTATGTTTATTTTATCTAATTTTAGTGTAACTTAATCTAACTCAACTTACAAATAGTTTGTTTTTGGTGGACGGAATGTGTACTCTGTTATAGAATCATAAGATTCTAGCTTTCCACGCTCCGCTCCATTTTTATGTTTTATTAAATGTTTTTAAACTATTTACAATTTTGTTGATGTGATGTAAATATGAGTCCACACAGCTTTCGTTATTTATAACTTCGTTCAGCTTGTATGGTGATATTCCAAAATGGTTACAGGTTCCTTCGTGGCTGAACCTTGAAACTCCAAAAGTTGGGCATTTTTCCACCAAATGCTCTAAGCATTGAGTGGTTAATCCATCACATGGGCAAAGGTCGTCTTGGATTATTTTAAAACGGTGTAAATACTTTTTGTGAAAGCCATGGCCTGTTAGGATTTGAGTGAGCTGAAATGATGTTTTGCAGGCCTTTGCTAAGTTGCGAATGTCGCTTATTGTGGGCAGTAGTCGTTTGGTATGTTCTCCTGTTACTGAAGAAGCATATCTATGTTCCCACTTTTGATAAGTTTCTGTTCTTGCCGATTGCTTAATAAAGGATAGAGGGAATCTAGAATAATGCGAAGCAGAGTGCAGACGCGTAGCCGCGTTAGCTGCTAAATCTGCCTGCTCATTACCTTCGATACCTGAGTGCCCTTTAACCCAGGCGATGTTGATACGAGATTCGCTTGATTTTATTTGATGGATAACGTGGTGAATTTGGTTAACTATGGGGTGGGTATTACTCCGATTTTCGAGTGCTTTGATGGATGAGAGAGAGTCTGTATAAATAATTGATTTTGTTACGTGATTGTTTGCAACCCAATTACAGGCCTCAAGAATAGCGTACAACTCTGCCTGAAAGACTGAACAACAATTATGGAGCTTGAACTTGCGGACAGCCTTGGGTATAATGCCACCTGGGTCAAAACACACAAAGGCGGCCCCGACAGATTGATTGTCCTGCTTGCTTCCATCAGTAAACAGTGATGTAGTGTCATTGCTAACGGTAGAGTCTTGAAGAGATAAGAATGAAATGCGTTTAGCTGGGTGAAGAAGCTCTGAAACGGGTGCAGGTGTTTCAAACTGAATGTCATGTGGGACGAAATCGCAAAATCCTGATAGTTTGGTTTTCTCAATAATATGCACCTCCCTTACCTTCAAATCAAGAGGCGTGAAAAGTGCCAGAGCTATGGCTGCTGTTGTGGATATGGTTCGAAACCCTCTAATTGCTTTGATGGCAAATCCGCGCTGCATTCTTAAAAGAGCTTTTTGAACGTACTTTTTACCAACTATATGTCCCCAGATACCCGCCCCATATGTGACGATGGGCTCAATGACGCTCTGATAAATGAGCCTAACATTTTCAGGGTGTGCGCCGTATGTAGGACGAGTATACATGCATAATTTTCCAAAAATTCTCATCGCCTTTTCCGTGATGTATTTAAGATGAGACCCGAAAAGCAGCTTCTCGTCCAGGATGATTCCTAACAATTTTATTTGTCTCTCGAAAGGCAGCTCCTTACCCTCCATGAATATTCTAGTGTTTTTTGCCTTAGGAGTAAACGCGATCACCTGCGTCTTGGATGGTCCAAATGTCAGTTTGACGCTCTTTCCCCAGCCCGCTATCCCAGACAGAGCACGTTCAGCTGCATCCTTGAGCGCGCCTACATCCTTCGCGGTGACAATCAAGAGGACATCATCAGCAAAAGCCTGCAAGTGACAACCTGAGGGCAGTCTCATCTCCAGCAGCTCATCCAGAATGATATTCCAGAGTATGGGCCCGCACGCTGATCCCTGGATGCAGCCCTTCGACATGCGCTTGCTGACTCGCTCTCCTGCATGATCTAACTGAACTTCTCTATCGCAAACGTAGTTTTCGATAAGCCCGTAGATGTTTTTGGGACAGTTCATTCGTCGAAGTCTGTGAAAGAGAGCGGGCCACCAAGCGTTATCGAAGGCTGCTTTGATGTCTAGAGATACCGCAATAACTAGTTTTTTCTCCATTTTGGCCTGTCTTACGATTTTCAGTGCATTTTCGACAGCCTGTACAGTACTCGTTTGCTCCCGGAAACCAAACTGTCTATCGTTATTAAGGCCATTTTTCTCCATCCAGTAGGTAACTCGTTTGATGAACAGCTTTTCCAAAAGTTTACCAAAAACCGGTAAGAGTCCTATCGGTCGGAATGAACCTAAAGCGCTATAGTCCGATTTTCCTGGTTTTGGTATAATCTTAACATAAGCAATCTTCCATTGCCGCGGGAAGTGTTGGAGTGTAAGGCATCTGTTCATGATATCCGTAATCAGCCTTGGATATGCAATTGCGAATTGATAGCAGATATCTGAAGTAAGATGGTCGATACCTGGGGCCTTGTTTGGGTTCATGTATTTAAGATATTCAAGAACTTCATCCTCGGCGAAGGGAAGATCGTTTTCAGTGTGAATGGAATGGATAGCTCTAAGAAAGTGGTGACGTGGTTCCGTATCGGGGAGATCATCCGGATAAAAATGCTCTAGTAAGGCCTTAGCCGTTTCTCTGCCGCTGGAAGTGTATCTGTCCCCGAGTTTAAGTGTGATAGGGGGACGCCTAGAAGTAGTCTCTTTTAACAGTCTATTCGTCAGAGACCAGACGTTTTCTTTCGTTTGCAGCTCACATAGGTTCCGAAAGTTTGCTGTAGACTCGTCGCGTAGCTCCTTTGCATATGCAGTCTTCTTGCTTAGCTGTTCTTCAAGAAGCGAGTCTAGCGGTGCTCCTTGCCTCTTAGCTGTGTGTAACCTACGATGGATGTCTATCACATCTGACTTCATAGATTCGAGTCTATCCGACCACCACGGTGGTTTGCAGCCCTTTCTGTTACCGTTTCCCTTAACGTGCATCGATTTTTTGCAAGCCAGATGGATAGTGCTTGTGATATCATCGATGAGGGTTTCTAACTCTGCAGGATCCATGGTCGGAATAATCCGTTCCAGTATATCAGATGAAGCCATGAGCGTGTGTAGGTGATCCTTAAACAGAGGCCAGCACGCCTTATCAGCTGTGTAAAGAAAAGTAGATGTGTTGTCAACTTGTGTGTTTTTAGTATGGTTGACATTTAGCGTGAATTCAATAGCATTGTGTTGTGATGATGCACAAAAATCTAAATTTACCCGCCAAGATGAAATTCTGTCGTAGATGGAGTCTGATGCCAGAGTAAGGTCGATGATAGAGGTTCGATGCCGTCCGTGTGTGATTGTTTCGAAGGTGGGTGTGTTGCCTGAGTTGCAAACGTACATGTCATTGCCATAAACTATGTCCATGACTTCTCTACCACGGAGATTGGTAGCCGTACTACCCCACAGAGAATGCCAGCCATTGAAATCTCCTCCTACTATGCGATGCGAGTTGCTGGTGTTTTTAAGAAAGAGATCCAGACGTTCCATTGTGTTGGAGTGGTCGTCATCCGGTTCGATATAAGCTGATGCTAAAAAGATATTGCAATTTGCGGTGCTAAATTGCACCACACATAGGTTGGCGGAAGAGAATTGAGTTAAACCTAATATAGAGCCGAACCCAGACTTGACCAGAATACAAGCTTTAACTGGGTTGCCGCCGGAAAACTGAAATATGTCCATATCTTTTATGGATTTCAGTTCGTTGCTGGAACCTATGTAAGGCTCCGACAACAGTGCTATTTTACATTCTCCTGCAGAGAATGACCGTAAAAACTCATGTTGACTATTTCGCGAACGATCAATGTTACACTGTACAATTCCGATTTGGTTGTTATAATCCATAATCGACCCTGTTAATTATTTTGTTTTTCATGTTTCGCAGTCTTGGGCAATGATCGGAGTTGGCACGGTGCCGTGTGTCGAATCGGGTTGAAAATTTTTCATTGTGCGTAGTGCAGTTGATGCACTTAGCCGTAAATGGTTTTTCCCTGAGAGGGCAGTGGTCGATGTTATGGCCGGCTTGCGCACAGTGAGCGCATGGCTTAGTGGTTGAGTCACACTTGGTACGCATGTGTCCAAACTGTAGGCACTTGTGACACTGAATGAATGGGGAAAAATCATCCACATGTACTCGCTGGTGATCCAGACTCACCCTGACCATGTCCATCATAGTACGATAGACCCGAGGGTGAGCCAAAAACACAGCATTGTACAGGCTGGGGTTACGATTATCGCGCTTGAATCGCAAGCGCAGATCTTCTTCTTCCGCGATCACTTCGCCTAGCTCTTGATTTTGTTCCCTAAGGATGCCTGCTATATCTTCGGAAGGAACATCTCTAGAGATGCCCTTCAAAATGACCATGGGTCTAAGGCATCGAGCAGGCTCAGCACTGACTTTGTCAGACACCGCAAGGCGCTTGAGGGTTTCTTCACGTTGTTCGGTGCTGTCAAACTCCACGCGTAGTTTGCCATTAGAGACGGCCTGTACTCGCGCAGGTGCATAGGATGACGATCTAAAGCTGATGCTACTTTTAAACGCCTCAATGGTGTCTTGCTTGGTCCTAGCTTCACCTTTAGGAGTGATGATAATTGCTGGCTTATTGTGTGTAGCAGCTTGGGTGGTGGAGACAGGGCCGGGGCTGGTGACTACCCGACCTTGTGGTAGCTTGGGGTCACAGCGAGCGACCTGGGAGTAGCTGCGCGCCTGAGAGGCGACAAGGTTTCTCAGGTGGGCCATTTCTCCGCGGATTTCTTCGCGGACGCAAGAAACAATGTCCTCTTTGAGAGAACACTGCTGGACTCCATCTGGTGCAGTAAGAGCCGCTGAAGTAGGAAGAGTAGGAGCCGATGGTATGGAAAAATTGGAGAGGATACGCGTGGCTCGTCGAATTTCTTCAGCTGCGGCACTAATAAGCCGTTTATTAGCTGCGGTAACGCTTTTACCGTCAGTTACCGCGGTGTTAATAGTCGAAACAAGTTTCCCTATTGCTTCGGTAAACGATTTAACGTCAGTTACCTCCTCAGCAAATGCAGGAAGAAGAGGAGAAGTAACAGGTTGGGAAGGCATGATGAGTGCGACGGAAAGAAGTAATAAGTCGATTAGTTCGTTATTTTTGTAGAATTTCTTCTATTCAGAGGTCAGTACTTGCAGACCTAAAGCTAGTTTGACGGTGGTTAATCCTTATTAACTCTAACGAATATATAAAACACGAAAAAAGTAAAGTTTTAGATTGTAAAATTAAATTTTGAATTTCCCCATACAAAAAGTGAGACCAAAATCCACTTGAGTGAGCAAAGATGGGTGGGTGGGAGGGCGCGTTTTTTATTTTCTTTGCGCTAATTCTTCGCTTTTCTGTTTCAGATGGTCGGTGGTATGCTGGTGAACAGCGTTTTAGGTGCGGATGAAGAAGAAATGGACAGAAATCGACTTTACTAAAGACAAATTATTTCACAAAACGGTGATATTACAGGTTAAAAATGCGATTTTTATCAGAATAAACTGTCTTTACGATCGTGAAACCTGGGTCTCTACCTGTTGGCACACGCTCTTATGCGAATACAATTTGCTTTAGTCCCCTAAAGTAGTGTTTGACGTCTGTAGAATTTTTACAAGTTTAAAAAAGTTTTGAAAAGTTGAATTTAATATGCTAAAAATACCTAAAATTAGTCTTAAAAATGTACAAATCTATGAAATTATAGCGTTACTGGCTACTACTAGTCGCTATACAACCTTTGATTCACAGAAAGCCTTGTTTATTAACACTTTGAAAAAAATGTTTTCACCGTGGTTAGGTTAGGTTAGGTTAGGTTCCACGGACCTGCTAGGTTGTCCTAGTGGGCGGGGAGGTGTACCCCGACGTGGCGCGTCCCCAGGTGGCGGATAGGGGATCGGCACCCAGTAATGGGAGCTACCGGTTTACCGGCGCGGACCAAACACCAATGGGGGAAGTGCGGCGTCGTCCTGCCCGGTTTCCCGCGAGTCGGCTGTATGGGTCAGTTTCCTTGCGGGATTCCGAGTGGGGCGGTGCTTCGCTTTGGGGAGGGCAGAGTTGGGCTCGACGTGCGCTTACCCCGCCGTCGGGCAGGCAGTGGGAGACTAGTCTTCCCTGCCACCAGCTCGAAGTCGTAATCCTGCGACGGTTGCGGTCATGTCTCGTAACCTGAACAGGACCGATGGTCTTGGCTTGGTCGCCCGGGCTGCGAGGAGTAAACCTCTATAAAAATCCCGTCGGACAAGTGGTGGTGGCAGCACGAGGTCCTTTCTCTTACGAGGATGGCTGGCCGGTAAAGTCAGTCGCTACTGCTACCTAGGCGTAGGCCTTGGTTAGGTCCACCTAACCCTTCCCGGATACACGTGGGCACTGTCCGGGTCGTAGTACCTTTCCCCGGTACTCGTGGGAATTTTGATGGATTCATTCTTTAAAACCCAAAAGGAGGGCGGTCGCCTTGAATGCCGCACTGAGGGAGCTGCTGCAGAGCCTGCAAAGGTGTCTGGTGCGGACGCTTCGGCGTCACAAATGGAGGTGGTTGCTTCGGCAACGATGAAGGCTAAGCCTTCAAAACAAGCGCGGGATGCCTCCGGGCGTTTCCTTAAAGGCCCTTCTCAGGGCCAACCCATCGGCCCTTCTCGGGGCCAACCCAAAGGCCCTTCTCGGGGCCAAACCGACGCATCGGCGTTGGCAGAGGTGCCCGTTTCGGCGGTCTGCCTGCATGGCAGAGCGGACGAGTCTTCGGACTCCGAAATGTCGGCCGACTTTGAGTCGGACGCCGGTCCAACGGCGCAATCGCGGAAGAGGGCTTTCCTCGAAGATGTGTCCAACTCGGACTCGTCTAAGGGGAAGGCCAAAAAGAAGGTCAAGGCCAAAAGGCGCTCCGCCATCGCCATTGTCGACACCCACGACGTTGGTCTGGCAGAGGCGGAGCGCCAGCTGAGCCTGGCAAGGCGGGCACAGGTCCAGCAGGACCTAGAGGAGCAGGTCGCTGCCAAGGAGCAGCAGGCGCGAACTGCGCGGGCCAGGGCCGGGTACGGCGCGTCTAGCGTCCTCTACACGGACCACTCCCTGGCCGAGCTGGAGCGCATGGCTCAGGAGGATGCGGGGGAGATCGTAGAGGTCGCCTCCAAGTCCTCCAACCTGAAGGGGACACTACAGAAGTCGCTGAAGTGTCGTGCCGCGAGCATGCGTGGCATCGTCGGTGAGCTGGTGCAGCGCACCGCCACTGAAGAGACGCGGCAGCTGCAGGCGCGGGTCGACCGCCTGCAGTCGGAGGTCAGCCAGCTGCACCAAAAGCTGGCTGAAGTTACGGCCCGGCCTACCCAGGCTGAGCCCAAATCGGCGGCAGCGGGCCCCTCCTCCTCCTCCTCCAACCTTGAGGATATTATCCGAAAGGTTGTTATGGAGGAGAGGGCGTTCACAAGAGCCTGCCTCGATGGCATCGAGGATAGGCTCTTGCCCGAGAAACGCCTGCGTCCGCCACTAGCGGCAGACAAAAGGGCGAAAAAGCCGGGGCCACCTCCCCCAGAAAGGGAGGACGCCCAACTCCCTTCGACCACCCCATGCAACCAGTCGTGGTCGGAAGTGGTCAAGAAGGGAAAGGGCAAGGCGAAAGCGGCCGCCGCCCCTACCACCCCTGCCACCTCATCCTGCCCGCCCCAGGCGGCAGGTAAGGGCAAGGGGAAAGGGAAGGGGAAGACGTCGGCCCCGAAGCCCGCCGCCGCTGCACCCGCAGCTAAACGGGCTCCCGCCGGTGGGAAGAAGCTTCGGGCTCCTCCCAAGACTGCGGCCGTCGTGGTGACTCTCACCGCGGAGGCTGCAGAGCGAGGGGAGACGTACGAGTCTGTCTTAAAGCGGGCTCGTACAAACGCCGATCCCACCCAACTGGGGATCGGTGCAGTCGCGTGCCGCCGAACGGTAACCGGGGCTCGAATCTTCGAGTTCCCGGGGGCCCAGGGCGGCGCCAACGCAGACCTCTTCGCAACGAAGTTGCGGGAGGTCATTGCGGACGCGGCCAAGGTAGCCAGGCCCGTGAAGTTGGCGGCCTTGCTGGTGACCGATCTAGACGATTCGGTCACCAAAGAGGAGGTGGTGGCGGCCATTGCAGCCATAGGGGGCTGCGATACCGCAGCGGTGCAGGGTCGGGACATAAGGCCTGGCCGCGGCGGCATGGGCACCATCCGCCTGGAGTGCCCAGTCGTGGTGGCCAAAGCCGTCCTCGCCAAGGGGCGGCTTCCGGTAGGATTCAGTTCCTGCCGGATCCGGGCACTTGAAGACCAGCCATTGCGCTGCTTCAGGTGCCACGGTCTCGGCCACATGCGGGCTCTCTGTCCGTCCAAGGTCGACAGGACAGAGAGTTGTTTCCGCTGCGGCAAGGACGGACATAAGTCCGTCGACTGTAAGGCCGCCAAGCCGCACTGCGCTATATGCGCAGCCAGCGGCTGCCCGGCGGAGCACATTATGAGGGGGAGGAACTGCAATCCTCCCCCGAAGAAGGGCAAAGCGCAGGTGCCGACCCCGCCTGTCGCTGCGACCGCCCCGGCGGCCGATGAGGGAGAAGCGATGTCCGACTATGATGGATAGAGTCGGACATCGCATACTCCAGGCGAACAACAACCACTGCAAAGCAGCCCAGGACCTGCTAATGCAGGTCCTGGCTGAGTGGTTGGTGGACGTGGCGGTAGTCGCCGAGCCGTACTCGGTCCCTGGCCATTGGCTGGGTGACAGGGACGGCTTGGTTGCGTTGGTGACGCAGTCTTCCACGGACTCCCCTCCCCTCTCGCTTTTAGAAAGGGGACCGGGATACGTGGCCGCCGCGTGGGGAGAAATAGCCTTGGTAGGGGTGTATTTCTCCCCTAACCGCCCTCTTCAGGACTTTGAGAATTTTCTCGAAGTCCTGACCGCCGTTATCGGCCGGGCGGCGCCGCGCCAGGTCGCCGTTGTGGGTGACCTGAACGCCAAGTCGGCGGCCTGGGGAAACCCGGCCGCCACTTGCAACGTCCGGGGGAGGGCCGTCGAATTCTGGGCGGCCTCCTCCGGTGTGTCCCTCCTCAACAGAGGGACAGTCCAGACGTGTGTGCGGCGACGGGGAGGGTCAGTGGTGGACGTTTCGTTCGCCACCCCCGTCCTGGCTGCCCGCGTCGTGGACTGGCGGGTAGAAATGGTGGAAACGATGTCGGACCACAGATACGTGCGGTTCGACATCTCCACCAACCAGAGCCCACCGAGGACGGCCCCATTGGGCCGTTCTCCCTTTCCACGGTGGGCTCTCACCCACCTCGACCGCGAGGCGGCCAAGGAGGCGGCCTTCCTCCGGGACTGGCTCGACCCTCCCATCGACGTCCTAGACGTCGACGGCGCAGCGGTCGAGCTCCGGAGGTCCCTGACTGAGGTGTGCAACTTAAGCATGCCTCGGTCACGCCGCCCGCCCCCCCGACGCGCCGTGTATTGGTGGTCGGGGGAATTGGCGGGACTCCGAGCCGCCTGCGTGGTGGCAAGGAGGGCGTTCGCGCGGAGCCGACGGCGGAGCCAGAGAGACCTCGAGCATGAGGACCTTCTTTACGCCTCCTACGTGGAGGCAAAGAGGGTCCTTAAGGTGGCGGTGAGCGCCGCCAAAGATGCGGCGCGAGCCGAGATGCTCGAGGGTCTCGACAGGGACCCGTACGGGAAGCCATACAAGGCGGCGCGGAACAAACTGCGCCCCTTTGGTCCCCCGCTCACGGAGTCCCTGGAGCCGGCATTGCTGGATGGGGTGGTTCGGTCCCTATTTCCATCTGGGACCGACGATTTCAGCCCACCAGCAATGGACCCCCCACGGGGGGTGGCTCCGCCGGAGGAGGACGTCCCTCCGGTCGCGGCGGAAGAGCTTGCCGCGGAGGTTCTTCGCCTTCGCGGTAAGAAGACGGCTCCGGGGCCGGACGGCGTCCCGGCACGGGTGGTGGCCATCGCTGCCTCCCAGATGGAGAGGAGGTTTCGGGACCTTTTCGGCGCTTGTTTCGCGTCGAAGAGGTTCCCGAAGCCTTGGAAGGAGGGGCAGCTGTGCCTCCTCCGGAAGGAGGGACGCCCGGCGGACTCCCCCTCGGCTTACCGACCCATCGTACTGCTCGATGAGGTCGGTAAACTGTTCGAGGGGATGGTCGCCGGGCGGCTAAAAGGCCTCCTCCGGGAGGTGGGGCCGGATCTGTCGGACGCCCAGTTCGGTTTCCGAAGGGGGCGTTCGACGATCGACGCGCTGGCCCGCCTAAAGGGCCAGGTGCGGGAGGCAGTGGAGGTGGGGGACGGGGTGTTGGCTGTGTCGTTTGACATAGCCAACGCCTTCAATTCCGTTCCCCACTCCACGATACTTGAGGCACTCCGTTATCATAGAGTGCCTCAGTATCTGCGGAGGCTGCTGGCTAGCTACCTGGAGGACCGAGCGGTCCTCTTGGTAGATAAAGCTGGCCAGCTGCGGCGGTACGGGGCCGAGGCCGGTGTTCCACAGGGGTCTGTCCTAGGACCCCTCCTGTGGAACATCGGCTTCGATTGGCTCCTGCGGGGAGCTCTCCTCCGAGGCACGAGTGTCATATGCTACGCAGATGACACTCTCCTTACTGCCCGGGGGAGAGACTGGAGGGAGGCGGCGAGCCTGGCCTCGGCCGGCGGATCGCTGGTCGCAGGCAGGATCCGCCGGCTTGGTTTGGGGGTTGCGCTGCATAAAACCGAGGCCGTGTATTTTCACGGGCCTCGGCAGCGCACCCCACCTGACGCCCACATCGTAGTTGAGGGCGTCAGGGTCGAAGTGAAGGCCCAGATGAAGTATCTGGGCCTGGTGCTTGATAGCAGGTGGCGCTTCGGCCCGCACTTTAGCGGGCTGTCGACGCGCCTGCTGAAGACAGCAGGGGCGCTTTCGTGGCTCCTCCCAAATCTGGGAGGGCCCAAAGCGCGATGCCGGCAACTTTATGCCGGCATCCTGAAGAGTATGGCCCTTTACGGGGCCCCCATCTGGGCGGACTCCCTCCATAGGAGGGAGAATGCCACCGCACTGCGCAGGCCCCAAAGGGCCATCGCGCAGCGAGTGGCGAGAACCTACCGCTCAGTAGGTTTCTCGGCGGCATGCGCTCTGGCGGGCACCCCTCCTTGGGAACTCGAGGCGGGGGTGCTAGCCAGAGTGTATGAGTGGACGGCGGGGCGTAGGGCGCTCGGGGAGTGCCCCGCCCCGGAAGAGCGGGAAGCCGTTCGGCGAGAAGCGAGGGATGCCGTCGTCCAGCATTGGACGGAGAACCTCGCCTCCGCCGTATTCGGGCGCCGGACGCTGGACGCTCTCGGGCCAGTCCTAAAGGATTGGCTCGAGAGGCCGCACGGCTTCCTGTCGTTCCGCCTGGTGCAGGTGCTTTCCGGGCATGGATGCTTCGGAAAATACCTGCATCAGATCGGAAGAGAGGCGGCGCCGTCGTGCCACGAATGTGGTGCGACGGAGGACACGGCGGAACACACCCTCGAGGTGTGCCCGTCGTGGTTCGAGCCGCGCCGCGCCCTGGTGGCGGCAGTGGGGCCGAACCTCTCGCTTCCTAGCGTGGTCAACGCCATGCTGGAGAGCGAGGGGGCCTGGGTGGCGGTGGCCTCCTTCTGCGAAGACGTCATGTCCCAGAAGGAGGCGGCAGAACGCGCGCGGGAGGAAGATCCTCTCGCGGCGCCTCTGCGTAGGCGGAGAAGGGGTAGGAGAAGGCGACAATAGTCGTTTTCCCTATCTCTGTGGTGGCGAACAGCGGGAGATAGGCGTGGGGACGCCTTCTCCCGCATTGCACCGTTCACCACCCCCGTCGAGCGGGAACGGCCGAGCACTGCGGTCGTTCCCGGGCCCCTCTCTGTGATGAGGGGCGTGGAGGCCCCGCTGTAAAGGCGGGCGGTCGTCGGCGGGGGACTGGTTGCGAAGGCTCTTGCCAGTTTCCCAGTCCCCCTCCATGAAGACGATGCGGGAGTGCCGCTGGGTTGTTTAGTGGGTATACCGGTCCCTTACAGGGCCGGGGAGTCCCACATACCCCACCCCATCCCCATGGGGGGGGGATGCGTAATGCATTTTTCCCAGCGTCAAAAAAAAAAAAAAAAAAAAAAAAAAAAAAAAAGGTTAGGTTAGGTTAGGTTAGGTTAGGTTAGGTTAGGTTCCACGGACCTGCTAGGTTGTCCTAGTGGGCGGGGAGGTGAACCCCGACGTGGCGCGTCCCCAGGTGGCGGATAGGGGATCGGCTCCCAGAAATGGGAGCTACCGGTTTACCGGCGCGGACCAAACACCAATGGGGGGAGTGCGGCGTCGTCCTGCCCGGTTTCCCGCGAGTCGGCTGTATGGGTCAGTTTCCTTGCGGGATTCCGAGTGGGGCGGTGCTTCGCTTTGGGGAGGGCAGAGTTGGGCTCGGCGTGCGCTTACCCCGCCGTCTGGCAGGCAGTGGGAGACTAGTCTTTCCTGCCACCAGCTCGAAATCGTAATCCTGCAACGGTAGCGGTCATGTCTCGTTACCTGAACAGGACCGATGGTCTTGGCTTGGTCGCCCGGGCTGCGAGGAGTTAACCTCTATAAAAAATCCCGTCGGACAAGTGGTGGTGGCAGCACGAGGTCCTTTCTCTTACGAGGATGGCTGGCCGGTAAAGTCAGTCGCTACTGCTACCTAGGCGTAGGCCTTGGTTAGGTCCACCTAACCCTTCCCGGATACACGTGGGCACTGTCCGGGTCGTAGTACCCTTCCCCGGTACTCGTGGGAATTTTGATGGATTTGTTCGCTAAAACCCAAAAGGAGGGCGGTCGCCTTGAATGCCGCACTGAGGGAGCTGCTGCAGAGCCTGCAAAGGTGTCTGGTGCGGACGCTTCGGCGTCACAGATGGAGGTGGTTGCTTCGGCAATAGTGAAGGCTAAGCCTTCAAAACAAGCGCGGGACGCCTCCGGGCGTTTCCTTAAAGGCCCTTCTCAGGGCCAAACCAAAGGCCCTTCTCAGGGCCAAGCAAGAGGTGGCGAAGTATCGCTTTATGGAGGAGACTCGGAGGTTTCGGGAGCAGAAACTCCGATTTCGTTCCGCGATATTGAGATCGCCGAGGGCAGTCGACGGAAGCGGCCGTCGTCGTCCTTGTTCTTCGCTCCCGGGTGTTTTGACTCGGACACGGAGACTGAGGCTACGGCAGCCGTTAAAGTCAGCACGGCTCGGAGAGGGAGGGGGAAGACCACGACGGCGGGACTATCCTTCCGTAAAGACTTCCCTAGGCCTGTATCGTCGGATGGCGAGTTAGAGGATATCCTTCAACGCAGGCAGTTTAAGAAGGGTTCCATTATGGAGGCTTCTTGCCTCGCTACAGATACCGGCGCCGATTCGGATGCCGTGACGATGGGGATTGACGTCACGGAACTGAACGCGCAGGAGTTGAGGGCACATGCGGGCGAGAAACTCGCCTGCATTTTTGAGGTTGCCAGGAAATCTGGGAACCTCAAAGGAGAATTTATTGGTCGCCTCAAGAGCTCTGCGTCGACTTTGAGGGAAGTAGTGGATGCCCTTGCATCCAGGAGCGAAGCTGAGGAGACGCGACAGCTGAGGGCGACCAATAGCCGCCTGAAGCTGGAAGTGGAGGCCATGAAGGCCGAGATAAAGGCGCTACGTCGTGGCTTCACAGAAGCCAAGACGGCCGCAGCTGCCACTACCACCACTACTGCCGAGACGGAGGCTACTCCTTTGGGGACGGCCGATATCCTCGAAAAACTGGAGAGGTCTATAACAATAAGGTTAGGGAATATGCTGGACGCCCGACTCGCGGGACTAATGGATCGGTCTGTGCCAGCATCGCCGGTCCGCCCTCCTTTGAGTGCGGATAAGAAGAGGGCGACAGCGGCGGCAGCGGCGGCAGCGGCAGCGGCTACCACCGCGCCACCAAAACCTAAACCGGCTCGAAATCCCGCCTCTAACGAGGCCAGGACTCCCGCCGGCAATGACGGACCCTCTACCTCCACTCATGGCCCAAACCAGGCTGCTCCACAGGAGCAAACCTGGGCCAGAGTGGTTGGTAAAGGGAAAGGAAAGGGAAAGGGGAAGTCTTCCCTTCCCTCTTCCTCTGCACCTGCTGCCCCCGTGGCCCGGGCTCCTGCCAAGAAGCAGGCAGCCAACACGGCCAAGGCGAAAAAGACGGCCTTGAAACCCCCTAAATCCGCGGCGGTTGTGCTGGCTCTTCAGCCGGCAGCTGTGGATAAGGGGGTGACGTACAGCGCCGTTCTCCAAATGGCGCAGGAGAAGGTCGACCTTAAGGAGCTGGGTATCGACCAGCTCCGTTTCCGTCAGACGGCTACGGGGGCAAGGATGCTGGAAGTTCCTGGCCCCCAAAACTCCGAGAAGGCGGATCGACTCGCGGAGAAGCTCCGCGGTGTCCTGTCGGAGGTGGCAAACATCGCTAGGCCTACTAAGACCGCCGATCTTAAGATCACGGGCCTGGACGATGCCGCCACGAAGGAGAAGGTGGCGAAGGCGGTAGCAGAGGCCGGATCCTGCGACATACTGCAAGTTATGGCGCGGGAGATCCACCCCGGCCCCTACGGCACTGGTTCCATCCTGGTGTCCTGCCCGGTTTCGGCAGCCAAAGTGCTGTCGGATAAGGGCCGTATATTAATAGGCTGGAGCTCAGTGCGTGTGGTGGCGTTAGAGGCGCGTCCCATGCGCTGCTATAAGTGCATGGGACTAGGGCACACACGTGCTCTGTGCACCGAGCTGGCCGACAGGAGGGACCAGTGTTTCCGGTGTGGAGACACTGGTCATTGGGCGGCTGCCTGCGAAAAGGCCGAACCGAGATGCGCAATATGCGCAGAATCGAAGAGGCCCTGCGGGCACGTAATGGGGGGACGTAACTGTGTCCCTCCAAAGACAAAGGGGATGGCCAACAGGACCCGGCCGTCCCCTGTCGGCGGACGCCAAGCGGCAAACGAGGAGGTTGTGATGTCTGATTAATGGATCAAGTCCGACATCACAACCTTCTCCAGACGAACCTCAATCACTGCGCTGGGGCTCAGGATCTTCTGATGCAGACCCTAGCGCAGTGGCAGATAGACCTGGCGGTTGCTGCGGAGCCGTACTACGTCCCCCCCCATTCCTGTTGGGTGGGGGATCTGGACGGCTCCGTGGCCATTATAGGACGGTCGGGGTCATCCGTCCCTCTCTTAGTTGAAGAGAGGGGCTCTGGGTACGTGGTGGCTAAGTGGGGAGAGTACGCCGTCGTCGGCGTATACTTCTCCCCCAACAAAACCGCTGCAGCACTGGAGGTCTTTATGGATCTCCTTGCTGCGGCGGTGCAAAGACAGGCGCCGCGTCAGGTCCTTCTAATGGGGGACCTGAACGCCAAGGCCCGAGACTGGGGCAACCGCCTCACTGACTCTCGCGGTGAGATTGTCAGGGAGTGGGCGGTTGCCACAGGACTGACCCTGCTAAACAGAGGGTCGGCCCACACGTGCGTGCAGCATAACGGGGGGTCCGTGGTGGACCTATCGTTCGCCTCCCCGGCTGCTGCAGCACGTGTTCAGTCCTGGAGGGTAATGTCGGAAGTGGAGAACCTCTCGGACCATAAATACATCCGGTTCGAGCTTCTCCACTCCGACAACCCAGGATCTCGGCGCGTGGTGCGGGCGAATTTCCCGCGCTGGACGATTGGTCGCCTTGATGCCGAACTGGCAAAAGAAGCGGCCATTGTCCAGTCGTGGTCTGCCACGGCCGCGCACCCGGAAGTGGACGTTGCAGCGATCCACTTCCGCGAGGCGGTGACGGCAGTGTGTGACGCTGCAATGCCGAGGTCCCGTGGCCGTCCCGACCGCCGCCAGGTCTACTGGTGGTGCTCGGAGATAGCGGATCTCCGAGTTGTCTGCTCAGAGGTGCGTCGGCCGTACGCCCGCTGCAGGGGGCGGCGTAACGGTCGCACCGATGAGCAGATGCCAGCGGAGGAGCTGGAGGCTGAGCGCCAGCTGTACAGCGTTTACCGCGAGGCGAAGCGGGAGCTGCAGCTGGCGATCTCCAGGGCCAAGTCCCAGGCCTGGGGCGAGGTCCTGGAGTGCCTCGATAGGGACCCCTGGGGGCGTCCATATAGGGCCGCCCGGAAAAAGTTCCGGGGCCAGACGTCCCCGGTCGCGGGGTCCCTTGATCCGGAGGTGTTGGA
The DNA here is from genome assembly GCA_948098915.1 of Lampropteryx suffumata. NCBI lineage: Eukaryota > Metazoa > Arthropoda > Insecta > Lepidoptera > Geometridae > Lampropteryx > Lampropteryx suffumata. The sequence continues at coordinate 21,432,428 of OX402546.1, forward strand.
TAGGGTGTTGGGAGGGCTATTCCCTGACAGTAGCCCTTATCACACCCCTCCAACAATGGTGCCGTCCTTCCCGGAGGACCCGGGGGATCCAACCTCCGTCCCGACTGTCTCCGAAACGGAGATGGAGGTGGCGGTTGGCCGCCTCCGGGGCAAGAGGACGGCCCCGGGTCCAGACGGGATTCCGGGGCGAGTGCTTGGGATTGCCCTAAAAGAGATGGGCAATCAGCTTCGGGAACTGTTCGACGTGTGCCTTACGTCAGGGCGGTTCCCGAAACTGTGGAAGGACGGCCGATTGTGCCTGTTAAGGAAGGAGGGTCGACCCGCCGACTCTCCTTCTGGATACAGGCCAATCGTGTTGCTGGATGACACGGGTAAGCTGCTGGAAAGAGTGGTAGCTTCTCGTGTCATCCGGCACTTGGAGGGGACTGGGCCAGGACTATCCGAGGCCCAGTATGGGTTCAGAGCGGGGAGGTCTACCATAGACGCCCTGCTCTGGCTCAAAGGGTGGACGCAGCAGGCGGTCAGTGAGGGCAACAAGGCGTTGGCTGTATCACTTGACATAGCCAACGCCTTTAACAGCCTCCCGCATGGAACAATACAGGAGGCGCTCCGGTATCACGGAGTGCCCCTGTACCTGCGGAGGCTGTTGGAGGACTACCTCCAGGACCGCGAGGTCCTGGTGGAAGGACGCGATGGTGTGAGGCACCGTCGCGTCGCTTGCGGGGTTCCACAGGGGTCCGTATTGGGACCACTCCTGTGGAACATTGGCTATGACTGGGTGCTCCGCGGCACGCTACCCGCAAGTATGCGGGTTGCGTGTTACGCGGATGACACCCTAGTTGTAGTCAAGGGGAAGGACCTCAGGGAAGCGTTGCGGTTAGCCACGGTCGGTACAACGTTCGTGGTCGACCGCATACGCTCCTTGGGGCTGGAGGTAGCCCTCTCCAAGACCGAGGCCCTATTGTTCCACGGGCCTCGGGGGGGACCCCCTCCAGGAACGCGGGTGTTACTGGACGGAGTCTCCGTCCGTGTTGGGACCCAGATGAAATATCTGGGTCTTATCCTGGATGGGAGGTGGGCCTTTGGGGCCCACTTTACACAGTTGGCCCCAAAAGTCGTGAAAGCCGCGGCCGCCCTAGGGAGGCTGCTGCCCAACGTGGGTGGCCCGAACGCCACATGCCGCCGACTATACTCCGGAGTGATCCGGAGTATGGCCTTGTATGGGGCACCTGTCTGGGTGGACGCCCTCGTCCGCAGCAATAAGACCCTGCTGCGACGTCCGCAGCGGGTGATTGCGACGAGGGCGATACGCGGGTACCGAACAGTGTCCTGGACGGCGGCATGCGTGCTGGCCGGAGATCCCCCCTGGGAGCTCCAAGCGGAGATCCTCGCTGAAATTTACCACTTCGTGGCGGCGAGGAGATCCGGTGGAGACCCCCCAGCGTGGGACGAAGTCGCCAGTATGCGGCGGCAGGCGCGGGCCGCTCTCTTGCGGCGGTGGAAGGAGGACCTGGCTCCACCGGTCCCTGGGCAGTGGACGGTGGAGGCGATCCGCCCGGTCCTCCAGTGTTGGGTTGGTCGGCGATTTGGATCGCTGACCTTCCGACTGGTGCAGGTGCTTTCCGGACACGGATGCTTCGGTAAGTACCTGCACCAGATCGCGAGACGGGAGGTCACCCCGACCTGCCAAGAATGTGGAGCGCCGGAGGATACGGCGCTACACACGCTGGAGGTGTGTGCTGCGTGGGGTCCCCAGCGGCACACGCTTACAGCATTAGTGGGCCCTGACCTCTCCTTACCGAGCGTAGTTAATGCCATGCTTGGAAGCGAGAGGTCGTGGCAGGCGGTGGTCTCCTTTTGCGAAGCCGTAATTTCGCAGAAGGAGACCGCGGAGCGGGTAAGAGAGAATGATGCACAAGCTGACCCGCTCCGGCGCAGACGTACAGGAGGTAGGAGGAGGCGTTTCGCCCACCTCCTCCCTCCTCCGTAGTGGGGTTACTGTTGGAGAGTCGGGGGACTCACCAGCGGTCTGCACGACCCCACTCGTTGTCTGTGGGGTGACCTGATATGAGCCAGGTCACCCCACCATAGGCGCAGTGGCCCTACTAAGGGCCACCCACCGGGGCAAGATGGTGAATGCTCACGCGACCCCATCTTGCCCCACATAGGTGAAGGACGGACTCATCCCGGGTTTTTAGTGGGTATGCCACCCTTTTGGGTGGAGACTCCCACATAACCACCTCGCCCCCCCGGGCGAGTGTGGTATCCATAAAGGATTTTCCCGGGTCAAAAAAAAAAAAAAAAAAAAAAAGGTTAGGTTAGGTTAGGTTAGGTTAGGTTAGGTTAGGTTAGGTTAGGTTTTTTTTTTTTTTTTTTTTTTTTTTTTTTTTTTTTTTTTTTTTTTTTTTTTTTTTTTTTTTTTTTTTTTTTTTTTTTTTTTTTTTGACGTCTCGAAACGTCACTAGCTGCGTTGCCCTCTGACGTGATCAGAGTCCTTTTATAGTAGTGGGTTAATTAATAGACAGGGTTTTTATTTATTTCCCCTCACAATGGGTTTTGGGGTTTAGTATCTTAATTTTTCCTACTTACAATTTTTATTAAATATTACAGCGGATTTAGTATCTAAATTTTTTATAATTACAAATTTTATTAACTGTTACGTTTTCTTATGTCTATGGCCTATATCTATTTCTGGTGCTAACAGGGTTTTATATCATATTCAACTTATTTCTATTTATCTTATATAACTATTGCTAAACTATAATATATTAAAATATTATATTTATCAATATTTTCTTAAACTGTTTTATCTGTTATCTTTACTTATTTATTCATATGTTACAATTCTTTTGTTGTTTGTATCATTTCGTCAAATGTAAGCGGTGAGTCATGATTATCAACATGGCTCAGTCCGTTTTCATGACCAGCCTCTCTTTTGTTTTCAGGACTCCCGGATGAATCCTCAGGCGGAAGAGCCCTTCCGACCTCCACGGTAAAAATTTCCTATATGTTTCCTTTTTTGGGACTTTGTGGTTGCATGCTGATGTTTTTGTGCTTGTGTGCGTGTTTGTAGCGGATGTGTCTATTTTACGGTCTATGTTAAGCCCTTTGTCAATTTGCGATTTGGTCAGTTTCGCATGAAGCTGATCCAAAATTGCATTTTCGCTGTTGTAGACTCTTGCTGACTTATCCGTGTACGTATTTTCTGCCTCGTCCTGTCTTATCCGGAAAATACTTCCATTTTGATCGGGGTTTATTTTTTGTTTGTCCGTCTTCCGGTCGCCCACTTGGCTGAGAAGCTCCACCAAGCTTGGTTTTTGCCATAGGTTGTTTGCTTTAGGGTAAAGTGGCTTTTGTTCTTGTGAGACCACCTTAACAGTAGGCCACCGTGGCTCGGGCCAGGATGTCCCACTTTCTTCTAATCGGGCAATCTTGGCTGAAGGCGTTATGTTCTTTTTTATCTATCTTGGCTAGGGCGCAGTTACAGCAGGAGGGCGGGGCGTCAGCGAGCCATTCCTCACATTTGGCCCTCAGGTGCGGTCCCCCACAGTGGCTACATTTCTCGACAGTTTCTTTACAGAAACGTCTGCCATGGCCGAACGCCAGACATAGGGAACACTGTACTAGTGGCGATTGGTCCGCCACTTTTATCCTTTGGAGGTCGATGTGCACCTCTCCTATGTCCAGCATCCGGTTCCATATCTGCGGGGGGACCCTGATGACTATGTGGTTTAGGTAAGGGTTCCTCGTTCTCCTCCTGTAACGCACTTCGATTTTGTCCAGCCCGTCTAGGTTTCTGAACACCTTTTCATTCTGGGTCCTCAGGGCTTTTATGATGTCCTCATCCGTGTTGTATTCGAGTACATCTTTAAGGATTAGGAGAGGATCCTTATTCCTGATTTCCTCAACTGTGAGGTGTTCTTCCGCCTTTTTCAGCCTTTCCTTTATCTTGTCCCTTTCTTCTATCGTCCGACATCCAACTATTACCTTTCTGTCTCTGGCTTTTCTTACCCTGTCTACTCTAATACCTCCTTCTTTCGCATTCACTACTTCCCTGATCTTCTCTAGGACTTGTTCTCCAGTATCTTGGTCGTCCTTTGAGGAGACCACTACGGAGTGCAGTGTGGTTGAGTCGTTGGACTGCCTTTTAGTCTGTCCGGCGGCCACACTCGCGTAGGTGGTCTTCTCCAAGGTCTCCTTCTGCTGATCTAGGGCCTCTTGCAAGCTAACCATTCTCCGAGTATTTTCTCGGAGTAGGTTGCTATGCTCCTCAACTATGTGTAAGTGTAGCTTGAGCTCATTAACCTCCTCTTTGTCTTCCCTCTTTTTCTCTTCGCCTTTTGTTTCTTCCACAGTTTCGCGTATTATTTCTCGTTGTTTCTCTTTATGTGCTTCGCCTTCCTTTACCAGCTGGTAGAGTCGTTCGATTGCCAGGGTAACTTCGGTTTTGATGTCCTTCCTTATGTTGTTGCCTTGGGCGAGGTAGTGTTTCGCCTTTGCTAGGACCTTCCGTGCTTCGGCTGTTCGATTTCCGATTTTCAAGGGGCTCTCCTGGCTCTCTACCGACTCTTTTGCCGGTTTTTGAGGAATCTGTTTTATCTTCTTGGCCTGTCCTGATCCTTGTTTAGGATCTATGTGGATGTCAGCTCTCGTGTTGGTCGAGGCTAAGACTTCTGGCTCGGCCTTCTTTGGCGAGGGGCTCTTCCGTAAAGTTGGTTCTGGTGACTTTTTTGCTTCCGGGGTTTTTTGTTGGTGTCTTCCGGCCACTTCCAGCCTTTCAATGCTTTTCCTGACGTCCACCGAAGTTTTCGCCAGGCCAGCCAGACTGTAAGTGGTGTTCATTCTACTGGAGGGTCCTGCCTCCAGCAGATCCTTGGAGGATATTTTCCGGGATTTCGGAGGAGTTTGGGGGCAAAGCTCAGGTTCTGTCGCACCTTTTACAGGTGTTCGAAACATCTTGTGTCTTATACAATAATAGTTACAATATAATACAATTTAAAATTAAACGCAGAATTAGACAGCACAATAAAACTTAAAATTAACACAATAAATTTGACTTATTTGAAAAGTAGAGTCCAAGAGGTAGTTGCCGTAAAAGCGTATAGCGTTTTGATACTCTACACCGAGTGTAGAGTATCGCTCTACCAAAAAATAAACTGACTCTACGTAGAGTCGGTCTCTATACTGACACTGATAGTGCTTACAATGCTCTATTTGTTAGAGAAAACCGCGTTGAATTTGGCCCAGTGGTTCAGGAGATACAGAGCAATGAAGTTTTCCAAGATGGCCGCCAAAATGGCCGCCAGATGTTAAAATACTTCGTATCTCAGTCAGTTTTTATCCTAGAAAGCTGGGGTTTTTTCCTTAGTGGAACCCTAATCGATTTTCTTAAGTTTCTAGTGGGGGTGGGGGGTGAGGGGGGGGGGAGGGGTAGGTAGGCTGGGAGCGGAAGACCCACTGCCTGACACTATCTAATAACAAAGTTTTTGTTTCAGATGCTGGTCGGGGCGGGGCGGGGGCGGGGGGTTGGGGGCAGAGGGCGGGGTGGGGGTGAGTACACTGAGTCAGTCCTTATATCTAAAAACCTAAACTTAACTTACTTTAAAATGGGTATGAAGTAGGGGTGCGGGGGGGAGGGGAAGGTTGGTAGGGTGGCGGGGTAGGGTAGGTACACTCAGTCAGTCCTTATATATATATATAAAACCTAAAATTAACTTACTAATAAAAATTTTTACAATTTATCTTCTAAGTCCCGGGGGTGATTTGGTCCTGGGGGGTCTTCCTCCTGGGGGTGGATTTGGTGGGTCCCAAAGGGTTTGGGTTAGGTTAGGTTAGGTTAGGTTAGGTTAGGTTAGGTTAGGTTAGGTTAGGTTAGGTTTTTTTTTTTTTTTTTTTTTTTTTTTTTTTTTTTTTTTTTTTTTTCCGTCTCGAAACGGTACTAGTTGACCCTCTGACATGGTATTCAGAGTCTTTGCGCATCCGTCATCTTTTGCATTGCCGGTCTCAATATCATTCAATTCTCATTTTCCTCAATGGGAAGGATGGGATTTAACACGTGGGATTTGCATCGTGTGGGTTTTTATCATGTTTTCTTATCAGTAGTTTTATCTTGTATATTGTACATTTCTTCTTATATTTCTAATATTTGCTTAACGTAGTTTATTATATGCTGGTTATATATATTCTTAAATATATATTCATCATATTTTATACATCTGCTTATTTCTATTTATTTTCTTCTTTTTTATTTCTGTGCAATATTTATGAACTATTACATCTAATTACATCTATATATATTTCTTAATGCTAACATATTATATCAAATATTTACCTATGTATTGTTATCTTAAATTGCTATTGCTAAACTATAATATTACAATATTATATTTACCAACATTTACTTTTCCTTATTTCTATTTATTACCTTTTTCGCTATGTTAATACAATATGTTATGAAGTTATCTCTGATGTTTTTATCCTGTATGTAATTACTTACATTTTTTACCCTAATATCAATGTCATATTTCATTTCGGCTTCGTATCTCTCTACTCCGAACATTGGGCACTCAAAGAGTATGTGGGGGACGGTTTCATCTACGCCTGGGTCACATGGGCAGGACGGATTCTCTTTGCACCTAAAGCGGTTTAGGTACTCTGAGAATCCGCCGTGCCCCGTCATGACCTGCGTCATGATGCCGGTTGGGATTATATTTCTGATTGTTTTATAGGCTTTTACGGCATCGGGGAAGAATATTTTTGTAATTGCTGCCCTATCACTTTCCTTGTACCTCCGGTTCCATTCATCAAGAGTACCTTCGCGGATCTGTCGCTTGATGAACGAGACCGGACAAGCGTCGTACTTAGGCTTTGTTTTTACTTTCAGTGCCGCGTCTTTGGCTAGGGCATCTGCACGTTCGTTGCCCGCCAACCCTGCGTGTGCTCTAATCCAGAATAAGGATATACTCTTATTCTGTTCTCTGCACGCCTTGATGTTTCCGCGCACTTTCACAGCTAGTGGGTGGGTGGAGTCCCGGTTTGCAATGGTCTGTAGCGAAGATCTGGAGTCGCTGTAAATTGCAAAGTGTGTTGCAGGATTTCCCAGGATTTCCTCTGTTGCTTTGCAGATGGCCAATAGTTCTGCCTGGTAGACAGTGCAGTGGGACGAGAGCTTCAGCTTCAGGGTTTTTGTCTCTGCTCCATTACTCCATATGGATAATGCAGCTCCGACTTTACCCTCAAGCTTACTACCGTCCGTGAACACCTGTACTGCGTAGTCGCTATGGGTGTCCAGCTGCTGTTGGTCTTCCAGGCATTCGAACTCGATGGCCAAGTGCTCTGCAGGATGAGGCTTTTCGGAGTATGTCGTCATTTTTTCGATCTCCCTGTCTCCTAGTATTAGCTGGGGGACACCTCTCCTTGCCTCATACAGGGCGGCTGCCTCCTGTATTCTGAGGTCGAGAGGTAGTATGCCAGCCAGCACCAGTGCCGAGTTCAAGGAGACCGTTCGATATGACCGACATAGCTTCTGGGCAAATCCTCTCTGCACATTGTTGAGTTGTTTCTGTACGCAGATTTTTCTGGTAGCCGGAGCCCAGACACTGGACGCGTACATTACCACCGGCTCCACCACCGCTGTATAAATCGTGCGTATTATTTCTGGATTTAGACCCCAGCTTATTTTTGCGGCCCTAGATAGGCGCTTATAGAAGTTTTGAGCTTTTTTGCACACATTGACGGTGTGCTGGTTAAAGGTCAGCTTGTCGTCAATGGTGAGCCCTAAGATTTTCATCTGTTTTGACATGACAATGTCAACCCCGCCCATCTTCAGTCGTGGGGTGTCAAATTTAAGTTTTCGCGTTACCACCATCGCAACGGTTTTGTGCGGAGCGAACCTCAGCTTATTTTTGACCCCCCACTCCTGAACACGTGCGAGGGTGACATTAGCATGTTCTTGCACTTCTGCGCCAGAGTCTCCATCAAACACCAGTACAATGTCGTCTGCAAAAGCTTGATTGTAGTGGCCTGTTTGTTGTAGTTCCCCGAGAAGAGGGTCAATGAGTATGTTCCAGAGAAGCGGCCCACCAATCGAACCCTGTACACATCCCTTCGTGGTCCGCTTGGTGACCTCTTCTCCGGCGTATCTCAGTGCTACTCTTCTCTCCTCAAGGTAACTATCCACTACCTTTCTGAGGTTGTACGGACAGCCTTCCTCAGCCAGTCGGACTCTTATAGCTGGCCACCATGCACTGTCGAAGGCGCCCTCTATGTCCAATGATACCACTGTGACAACTTTTTTGTGGTGTAGTTTTTGGTGAATATGTTTCATTAGGTCATAGAGGGCGTCTTCCGTGCTTTTTTGTGGCATGAATCCGTACTGGCGAGTACTGAGTCTCGGTACAATGTGCCACTTAATCCTGCCGACCAACATCTTCTCCAGCGTTTTACCCAGCACTGAAAGCAGACCAATGGGTCTATATGATTTCGGATCTGTGTAGCTCTTCTTATCCGGTTTTTTGAGTACTACTACGGCTGCCTCCTTCCAGGGCCTTGGAAAATGTCCCAGACTCAAACATCTATTTGCAATCGCAAGGAAAGCCTCCGGTTCGTTCATTACTGCGTGCTGACATATGTCCGCCGTAAACCCGTCCGATCCCGGGGCCTTCCTCGGATTGAAGCTAGCGACCGCTCTTGTGACTTCTTCAAGGGTAAACGGCGGGTCATGGTTTTCATCATGCCCCGGCCCGTTTACCTGGTCTGCTAGATTTCTAATATGCCTATGATCCGCATTGTCTTGATCGCGCCTATCTTCCGGGTAAAAGACATCAGCGAGCAATTCTGCGGATTGCCTGGGTGTTAGAAATTTCCCATCCCTTTCTAGTGTCAAGTCTTCTTGTCTCCTTGTCGTCCTCCCAATTACCCTATATATCCCTTCCCACATCCCTTCTCTGTCCTGCTTTCCACAAAACTCCTTCCAACTTTCTGTTTGTGCTTGTGTAACCCTTGTTTCATATATTTCTTTATGTTTCAGATACTCCCGGATGACTGCGTCTCTTCGGACTGGCGCTGCGCAGCGGATTCTCCTCTTCCTCGTGCGGACCTCTTTCTTCAGGCGGGCGAGCTCCTCCGACCACCAAGGTAGGGAAAATTTACTATTTGCTTTCTTTTTTGGGATGGCGTGGTTGCATGCTTTGGTTATGGTGCTTGTATATGTGTCTATTACCTCTTCTAGTTCATTTGTGTCTGTTATTTGATCTATATGTTCTTTCTTTAGCATTTTTTCTGTTCGCAATCGGGTCAGTTTCTCATGAAACTGATCCCAATTTGCTTTTTTGCTATTGTAGATCCTAGTGGTTCTAGCTATGTCCATGCCCTTTGCCTTGTCCAACCTCATCCGGAAAACTATGGCGTTGTGGTCGGAGTTTATGAACCGCTCGTCTACCTTCCAGTCTTCCACGTAGCTGAGGAGATCCACTGAGCATGCCGTGATGTCAACGAAGCTGGAGTACCTTTTATTCCCTCGTATTGTGTCGAAAGTCGGGGTTTCGCCATCGTTGAGGATTTGCATGCCCATGTCCTCCAGAGTTCCGGCTAGGTCTGTTCCCCTCTGGTCAAGCACCTGCGAGCCCCACCAGGTGTTGTGTGCGTTTGCATCTCCTCCGTATATGACCTTCGTGGTTTTTATGGCCTGTTGTACCTTTTCTAGGTGATCAAGGTACGGCTTATACGGTGTACTTGAGCCTTCGGGCTCAAAGTAAAATGAGACTAGCACTATTTCCCAGGCGCTCGTTCTTATCTTGGCCACCACGATGTTATGTGTGGTCAGATCCGGGTACATGATGACGTCAAGTTCGCTGTCGAACACTACGATAGCGGCCTTGACGCTTTTGTCATCCTGGCTCGCGCACTGGAAGATCCTGGTTCCTCTGCTTTGTCTCATTCTACCTATAGCCCCCACGTATGGCTCCTGCAGTAGCGCAATTGCCACGTTCCTTTCCGCTGCTTCCAGCATCAGTTCTTGCGTGGCCAGTTGTCTGCGCTGGAGGTTGGCTTGCACCACACAGTATGCTTTCCCAGAGGGGGGGTTGGGCGGCATTTGTTCCCGTGAGACCACCTTAGCAATAGGCCACCGAGGCTCGTGCCAAGGTGTCCCACTTCTTCCTTACCGGGCACTCCTGGCTAAAGGCATTGTGCTCTTTTCTATCTAATTTGGCATGAGCGCAGTTACAGCAGGATGGCGGTTCATCCGCGAGCCATTCTGGGCATTTGGCTTTTAAGTGCGGTCCCCCACAGTGGCTACACTTCTCTACCGTTTCTTTGCAGAATCTCCTTCCATGGCCGAATGCTAGACATAAGGAGCATTGTACTAGTGGCGACTGATCCGCCACTTTTATTCTCTGGAGGTCTATGTGCACCTCTCCTATGTCCAGCATCCGGTTCCATATTTGTGGGGAGACCTTCACTACCACGTGATTTAGGTACGGGTTCCTGGTTTTCCGTCTGTACCGCACCTCAAGCCTGTCTTGTCCACTTAAGTTTCGGAACACCTTATCGTTTTGGGTTCTCAGTGCTTTTAAGATGTCCTCATCTGTGTTATACTCGAGGACGTCTTTGAGGATTAGGAGAGGGTCTTTGTTTTTGATCTCCTCGACGATAAGGTGCTCCTCTGCCTTTTTCAGCCTTTCTTTTATCTTGTCTCTTTCTCCTTCGGTGCGACATCCAACAATTACCTTTCTGTCTTTGGCCTTCCTTACCCTGTCTACTCTTATACCACCTTCCTTCGCATTTACTACCTCTCTTATTTTATTTAAGACCTGCTCTCCTGTGTCTCCTTCGTCCTTTGAGGAGACCACTACGGAGTGTAATGTGGTTGAGTCGCTAGGCTGCCTTCTGGTCTGTCCTGCGGCCACACTCGCGTATGTGGTCTTTTCAAAGGTCTCTTTTTGCAGGTCCAGTGCTTCTTGCAAGCTCTCCATTCTCCGGGTGTTTTCCCGAAGTAGGATGCTGTGTTCCTCTATTTTGGTTTTTAGGTCTTTTACCTCCTCTTGGTTTTCCCTCTTTTCCTCTTTTTCCTCTCTCATTCCTTTGTGTGTATCCTCTGTCGTTGCTTTGCCATTTTCCCCTGCTTTTCCGTTTATTCCTCCCCGTTTTTTCTCTTTTGGCTGTTCTTCGCCTTCTTTTACCAGTTGGTAAAGTCGGTCGATCGCCAGGGTAACTTCAGTTTTGATGTCTCGCCTGATGTTATTTCCTTGGCCGAGGTAGTGTTTTGCCTTTGCTACAGCTTTCCTTGCCTCGGCTGTCCTTGTTCCGGCTCTCAAGGGGCTCTCCTGGCTCTCTTCCGACTGATTTGGTAGGTTTTTGGGGGTCTGCTTGGCCTTCCTGCCCAGTCCTGGTCCTTCTATCGGCTCTGTATATACTTCAGCTCTTGTTTTGACCGTGACTGGGGCCTTTTTTGGCGAGGGACTGTCCAGTATTTCCTGTACCGTAGCCATGTCGGTCAGTGGTGCGGTCTTTTTTGGTGGCGTTTGTTCTTCAGAGTGCGCGGTTGTGGTTCGTGGTCTCAGAGCTGATTGCGTTCCCACAGTAGCAGGCTCTGGTGTCTTCTTGGTCTCTGGTGATTTTGTCTGATTTCTTCCAGCCACCTCTAACCTTTCGATGCTTTTCCTGACGTCCACCGAAGTTTTCGCCAGGTCTACCAGGTCGTAGGTAGTGTTGACTGCAGCGGAGGGTCCTGCCTCCATATTTGTTGGGGATTTTGAGGGTATTGGGAGGTGACACTCACTTTCTTTCCCGCTTTTTGCTGGTGTCCGGAACATATTTGGTCTTTATCTAAATTAAAATTAAACTAATAAAACAATAAACAATAATACAATTAAGTTTCACACAAAATTTGTCACACGATTAATAAAATTACACAATATTTAGAACGTAAATTCAAACTTCATCCAAGTATGTTGTCTGTAGATGGTTGCCGTAAAAGCGTATATTACGTTGGTGTTTTAAAACGAATGTAGAGTATCGCTCTATCAAAAAAATTTTTTGACTCTACGTAGAGTCAGTCTCTACTTTCTAACTGGTAGTGCCCACGGTGCTGAGTTTATAGAAGAAAACCGCGTTTTATTCGGTCCAGGGGTTCGAGAGATACGAAGCTTTTAAGATTTTCAAGATGGCTGCCAAGATGGCTGCCAAGATGGCTGCCAAAACTAAAAGCCTCGTATAGAGGTCAATTTTTGTCTTACAGTGATGGGGTTTTTTCCCCGATAGAACCCTTGTGGGTTTCCTTAGTTTTGTAGGTTTTGGGGGGGGGGGGGTGAGGGGGGGGGGGTTTGGATTGAGCCAGATAACCCAATAGCTGCTTTATTCCTATATGTTCCTAGGGGGGTGAGGGTTTTTTTTGGGGGGGGAGGGGGGGGGGTGGGGTAGCGGGGTACACTAGGTCAGTTCTTACAACTAGTACTTAACTTAACTATATTTAAAATATTTACGATTTTTCGTCTAAGTCCCGGGGGTGATCTGGTCCTGGGGGGTGGTCCTCCTGGGGGTGGTTAGGTTAGGTTAGGTTAGGTTAGGTTAGGTTAGGTTAGGTTAGGTTAGGTTAGGTTAGGTTAGGTTAGGTTCCACGGACCTGCTAGGTTGTCCTAGTGGGCGGGGAGGTGAACCCCGACGTGGCGCGTCCCCAGGTGGCGGATAGGGGATCGGCTCCCAGTAATGGGAGCTACCGGTTTACCGGCGCGGACCAAACACCAATGGGGGAAGTGCGGCGTCGTCCTGCCCGGTTTCCCGCGAGTCGGCTGTATGGGTCAGTTTCCTTGCGGGATTCCGAGTGGGGCGGTGCTTCGCTTTGGGGAGGGCAGAGTTGGGCTCGGCGTGCGCTTACCCCGCCGTCGGGCAGGCAGTGGGAGACTAGTCTTTCCTGCCACCAGCTCGAAATCGTAATCCTGCAACGGTAGCGGTCATGTCTCGTTACCTGAACAGGACCGATGGTCTTGGCTTGGTCGCCCGGGCTGCGAGGAGTTAACCTCTATAAAAAATCCCGTCGGACAAGTGGTGGTGGCAGCACGAGGTCCTTTCTCTTACGAGGATGGCTGGCCGGTAAAGTCAGTCGCTACTGCTACCTAGGCGTAGGCCTTGGTTAGGTCCACCTAACCCTTCCCGGATACACGTGGGCACTGTCCGGGTCGTAGTACCTTTCCCCGGTACTCGTGGGAATTTGATGGATTTAATCGCTAAAACCCAAAAGGAGGGCGGTCGCCTTGAATGCCGCACTGAGGGAGCTGCTGCAGAGCCTGCAAAGGTGTCTGGTGCGGACGCTTCGGCGTCACAAATGGAGGTGGTTGCTTCGGCAACGATGAAGGCTAAGCCTTCAAAACAAGCGCGGGATGCCTTCGGGCGTTTCCTTAAAGGCCCTTCTCAGGGCCAACCCATCGGCCCTTCTCAGGGCCAACCCATCGGCTCTTCTCAGGGCCAACCCAAAGGCCCTTCTCGGGGCCAAACCGACGCATCGGCGTTGGCAGAGGTGCCCGTTTCGGCGGTCTGCCTGCATGGCAGAGCGGACGAGTCTTCGGACTCTGAAATGTCGGCCGACTTTGAGTCGGACGCCGGTCCAACGGCGCAATCGCGGAAGAGGGCTTTCCTCGAAGATGTGTCCAACTCGGACTCGTCTAAGGGGAAGGCCAAAAAGAAGGTCAAGGCCAAAAGGCGCTCCGCCATCGCCATTGTCGACACCCACGACGTTGGTCTGGCAGAGGCGGAGCGCCAGCTGAGCCTGGCAAGGCGGGCACAGGTCCAGCAGGACCTAGAGGAGCAGGTCGCTGCCAAGGAGCAGCAGGCGCGAACTGCGCGGGCCAGGGCCGGGTACGGCGCGTCTAGCGTCCTCTACACGGACCACTCCCTGGCCGAGCTGGAGCGCATGGCTCAGGAGGATGCGGGGGAGATCGTAGAGGTCGCCTCCAAGTCCTCCAACCTGAAGGGGACACTACAGAAGTCGCTGAAGTGTCGTGCCGCGAGCATGCGTGGCATCGTCGGTGAGCTGGTGCAGCGCACCGCCACTGAAGAGACGCGGCAGCTGCAGGCGCGGGTCGACCGCCTGCAGTCGGAGGTCAGCCAGCTGCACCAAAAGCTGGCTGAAGTTACGGCCCGGCCTACCCAGGCTGAGCCCAAATCGGCGGCAGCGGGCCCCTCCTCCTCCTCCTCCAACCTTGAGGATATTATCCGAAAGGTTGTTATGGAGGAGAGGGCGTTCACAAGAGCCTGCCTCGATGGCATCGAGGATAGGCTCTTGCCCGAGAAACGCCTGCGTCCGCCACTAGCGGCAGACAAAAGGGCGAAAAAGCCGGGGCCACCTCCCCCAGAAAGGGAGGACGCCCAACTCCCTTCGACCACCCCATGCAACCAGTCGTGGTCGGAAGTGGTCAAGAAGGGAAAGGGCAAGGCGAAAGCGGCCGCCGCCCCTACCACCCCTGCCACCTCATCCTGCCCGCCCCAGGCGGCAGGTAAGGGCAAGGGGAAAGGGAAGGGGAAGACTTCGGCCCCGAAGCCCGCCGCCGCTGCACCCGCAGCTAAACGGGCTCCCGCCGGTGGGAAGAAGCTTCGGGCTCCTCCCAAGACTGCGGCCGTCGTGGTGACTCTCACCGCGGAGGCTGCAGAGCGAGGGGAGACGTACGAGTCTGTCTTAAAGCGGGCTCGTACAAACGCCGATCCCACCCAACTGGGGATCGGTGCAGTCGCGTGCCGCCGAACGGTAACCGGGGCTCGAATCTTCGAGTTCCCGGGGGCCCAGGGCGGCGCCAACGCAGACCTCTTCGCAACGAAGTTGCGGGAGGTCATTGCGGACGCGGCCAAGGTAGCCAGGCCCGTGAAGTTGGCGGCCTTGCTGGTGACCGATCTAGACGATTCGGTCACCAAAGAGGAGGTGGTGGCGGCCATTGCAGCCATAGGGGGCTGCGATACCGCAGCGGTGCAGGGTCGGGACATAAGGCCTGGCCGCGGCGGCATGGGCACCATCCGCCTGGAGTGCCCAGTCGTGGTGGCCAAAGCCGTCCTCGCCAAGGGGCGGCTTCCGGTAGGATTCAGTTCCTGCCGGATCCGGGCACTTGAAGACCAGCCATTGCGCTGCTTCAGGTGCCACGGTCTCGGCCACATGCGGGCTCTCTGTCCGTCCAAGGTCGACAGGACAGAGAGTTGTTTCCGCTGCGGCAAGGACGGACATAAGTCCGTCGACTGTAAGGCCGCCAAGCCGCACTGCGCTATATGCGCAGCCAGCGGCTGCCCGGCGGAGCACATTATGAGGGGGAGGAACTGCAATCCTCCCCCGAAGAAGGGCAAAGCGCAGGTGCCGACCCCGCCTGTCGCTGCGACCGCCCCGGCGGCCGATGGGGGAGAAGCGATGTCCGACTATGATGGATAGAGTCGGACATCGCATACTCCAGGCGAACACCAACCACTGCAAAGCAGCCCAGGACCTGCTAATGCAGGTCCTGGCTGAGTGGTTGGTGGACGTGGCGGTAGTCGCCGAGCCGTACTCGGTCCCTGGCCATTGGCTGGGTGACAGGGACGGCTTGGTTGCGTTGGTGACGCAGTCTTCCACGGACTCCCCTCCCCTCTCGCTTTTAGAAAGGGGACCGGGATACGTGGCCGCCGCGTGGGGTGAAATAGCCTTGGTAGGGGTGTATTTCTCCCCTAACCGCCCTCTTCAGGACTTTGAGAATTTTCTCGAAGTCCTGACCGCCGTTATCGGCCGGGCGGCGCCGCGCCAGGTCGCCGTTGTGGGTGACCTGAATGCCAAGTCGGCGGCCTGGGGAAACCCGGCCGCCACTTGCAACGTCCGGGGGAGGGCCGTCGAATTCTGGGCGGCCTCCTCCGGTGTGTCCCTCCTCAACAGAGGGACAGTCCAGACGTGTGTGCGGCGACGGGGAGGGTCAGTGGTGGACGTTTCGTTCGCCACCCCCGTCCTGGCTGCCCGCGTCGTGGACTGGCGGGTAGAAATGGTGGAAACGATGTCGGACCACAGATACGTGCGGTTCGACATCTCCACCAACCAGAGCCCACCGAGGACGGCCCCATTGGGCCGTTCTCCCTTTCCACGGTGGGCTCTCACCCACCTCGACCGCGAGGCGGCCAAGGAGGCGGCCTTCCTCCGGGACTGGCTCGACCCTCCCATCGACGTCCTAGACGTCGACGGCGCAGCGGTCGAGCTCCGGAGGTCCCTGACTGAGGTGTGCAACTTAAGCATGCCTCGGTCACGCCGCCCGCCCCCCCGACGCGCCGTGTATTGGTGGTCGGGGGAATTGGCGGGACTCCGAGCCGCCTGCGTGATGGCAAGGAGGGCGTTCGCGCGGAGCCGACGGCGGAGCCAGAGAGACCTCGAGCATGAGGACCTTCTTTACGCCTCCTACGTGGAGGCAAAGAGGGTCCTTAAGGTGGCGGTGAGCGCCGCCAAAGATGCGGCGCGAGCCGAGATGCTCGAGGGTCTCGACAGGGACCCGTACGGGAGGCCATACAAGGCGGCGCGGAACAAACTGCGCCCCTTTGGTCCCCCGCTCACGGAGTCCCTGGAGCCGGCATTGCTGGATGGGGTGGTTCGGTCCCTATTTCCATCTGGGACCGACGATTTCAGCCCACCAGCAATGGACCCCCCACGGGGGGTGGCTCCGCCGGAGGAGGACGTCCCTCCGGTCGCGGCGGAAGAGCTTGCCGCGGAGGTTCTTCGCCTTCGCGGTAAGAAGACGGCTCCGGGGCCGGACGGCGTCCCGGCACGGGTGGTGGCCATCGCTGCCTCCCAGATGGAGAGGAGGTTTCGGGACCTTTTCGGCGCTTGTTTCGCGTCGGAGAGGTTCCCGAAGCCTTGGAAGGAGGGGCAGCTGTGCCTCCTCCGGAAGGAGGGACGCCCGGCGGACTCCCCCTCGGCTTACCGACCCATCGTACTGCTTGATGAGGTCGGTAAACTGTTCGAGGGGATAGTCGCCGGGCGGCTAAAAGGCCTCCTCCGGGAGGTGGGGCCGGATCTGTCGGACGCCCAGTTCGGTTTCCGAAGGGGGCGTTCGACGATCGACGCGCTGGCCCGCCTAAAGGGCCAGGTGCGGGAGGCAGTGGAGGTGGGGGACGGGGTGTTGGCTGTGTCGTTTGACATAGCCAACGCCTTCAATTCCGTTCCCCACTCCACGATACTTGAGGCACTCCGTTATCATGGAGTGCCTCAGTATCTGCGGAGGCTGCTGGCCAGCTACCTGGAGGACCGAGCGGTCCTCTTGGTAGATAAAGCTGGCCAGCTGCGGCGGTACGGGGCCGAGGCCGGTGTTCCACAGGGGTCTGTCCTAGGACCCCTCCTGTGGAACATCGGCTTCGATTGGCTCCTGCGGGGAGCTCTTCTCCGAGGCACGAGTGTCATCTGCTACGCAGATGACACTCTCCTTACTGCCCGGGGGAGAGACTGGAGGGAGGCGGCGAGCCTGGCCTCGGCCGGCGGATCGCTGGTCGCAGGCAGGATCCGCCGGCTTGGTTTGGGGGTTGCGCTGCATAAAACCGAGGCCGTGTATTTTCACGGGCCTCGGCAGCGCACCCCACCTGACGCCCACATCGTAGTTGAGGGCGTCAGGGTCGAAGTGAAGGCCCAGATGAAGTATCTAGGCCTTGTGCTTGATAGCAGGTGGCGCTTCGGCCCGCACTTTAGCGGGCTGTCGACGCGCCTGCTGAAGACCGCAGGGGCGCTTTCGTGGCTCCTCCCAAATCTGGGAGGGCCCAAAGCGCGATGCCGGCAACTTTATGCCGGCATCCTGAAGAGTATGGCCCTTTACGGGGCCCCCATCTGGGCGGACTCCCTCCATAGGAGGGAGAATGCCACCGCACTGCGCAGGCCCCAAAGGGCCATCGCGCAGCGAGTGGCGAGAACCTACCGCTCAGTAGGTTTCTCGGCGGCATGCGCTCTGGCGGGCACCCCTCCTTGGGAACTCGAGGCGGGGGTGCTAGCCAGAGTGTATGAGTGGACGGCGGGGCGTAGGGCGCTCGGGGAGTGCCCCGCCCCGGAAGAGCGGGAAGCCGTTCGGCGAGAGGCGAGGGATGCCGTCGTCCAGCATTGGACGGAGAACCTCGCCTCCGCCGTATTCGGGCGCCGGACGCTGGACGCTCTCGGGCCAGTCCTAAAGGATTGGCTCGAGAGGCCGCACGGCTTCCTGTCGTTCCGTCTGGTGCAGGTGCTTTCCGGGCATGGATGCTTCGGAAAATACCTGCATCAGATCGGAAGAGAGGCGGCGCCGTCGTGCCACGAATGTGGTGCGACGGAGGACACGGCGGAACACACCCTCGAGGTGTGCCCGTCGTGGTTCGAGCCACGCCGCGCCCTGGTGGCGGCAGTGGGGCCGAACCTCTCGCTTCCTAGCGTGGTCAACGCCATGCTGGAGAGCGAGGGGGCCTGGGTGGCGGTGGCCTCCTTCTGCGAAGACGTCATGTCCCAGAAGGAGGCGGCAGAGCGCGCGCGGGAGGAAGATCCTCTCGCAGCGCCTCTGCGTAGGCGGAGAAGGGGTAGGAGAAGGCGACAATAGTCGTTTTCCCTATCTCTGTGGTGGCGAACAGCGGGAGATAGGCGTGGGGACGCCTTCTCCCGCATTGCACCGTTCACCACCCCCGTCGAGCGGGAACGGCCGAGCACTGCGGTCGTTCCCGGGCCCCTCTCTGTGATGAGGGGCGTGGAGGCCCCGCTGTAAAGGCGGGCGGTCGTCGGCGGGGGACTGGTTGCGAAGGCTCTTGCCAGTTTCCCAGTCCCCCTCCATGAAGACGATGCGGGAGTGCCGCTGGGTTGTTTAGTGGGTATACCGGTCCCTTACAGGGCTGGGGAGTCCCACATACCCCACCCCATCCCCATGGGGGGGGGATGCGTAATGCATTTTTCCCAGCGTCAAAAAAAAAAAAAAAAAAAAAAAAAAAAAAAAAAAAAAAAAAAAAAAAAAAAAAAAAAAAAAAAAGGTTAGGTTAGGTTGGGGTGCAAGGTCGGGTAACCTCCTCGTGGTGCACCCTGGTAACACCGTGGGATACTTCTTTAGTACGCTAAAGAAGTATCGCACGGTGGCCAATAACCCGACACGGAGGATCTCTCCACGTGTCCCTCTGATTAGCAGAGGGCACAGTGAGACGAGACAGGAGGAGAGGACCGCATCTGCGGTCCAGGGATGGGCTTGTGGCCATGGCTCGCAGAGCTCTGTCTTGTAAGGCGCTCTGCTTTACAAGACAGAGTTGTGCGGGCCACGTCCGAAAGCAACGAAGCGGGGACGTGCTTGGTGTGCATTTCCCAGTCGCTTGTCGGGAAGGGACACTCGCAATGTCGTTTTCTGACTTGCGGCCGCTCGGAGATCCCCCACACTGGGTCGGGGAGACCCGTGGGCCGAGTGATCTTGGGGGCCTTTGATGGTAGGATTTAGGGCGTCCGAAGTCATTGGCCCTTGGGAGGGGTGACGGCACTTTGCGAGGAGGTGTCGTCGCATGCACCCAGGTAGGCTAAGGGGGATTTTCCTCCTGGCCAGCGTTCGGCCGCTCGGTATTCGCTGGGTCGCCAGACCTTAGTGGGACCGAGTGGCGGAAGGGATGGGGGCTTCCTCCGCGCGTCTCTTCATTGAGGGTGCAGTGGTTGAAGCGGGGACGAGCTTGGCGTGTATGTGTTGGTATGTGAAGTTGGCGGGGGACCCCGCATTACCCCTACTTCTGACCAGCGGCGGCATTCTGCGAGTAAATGTCGCTATTACACCCAGCAGGCTTATGAGATGGGATCTCCTTTGCCGACGTCTCGCCGCGAGGTATTCGCAGTTTCTTTTAGATTCTTGTGGGACTGAGCGGCGCACTGGGTCCGTGGGTAGTCGGAGTGAGGGCTCCCGGCTATCTGTTCGCGGGCTCGGGGAAGGCGGCAGTAAACATGTGTGACGTGTTCTGCCGTAAGCACCGGGTGGGTGTGCGGGGGTGGCTTGCCACTCCTGGGATGGGCTGCGGCCGCAGCACTTTGCGAGAGGGGCACCGGTGCGTTCCTATGGAGATCCCGGAGCCCCTTGACATGCAATGAGGCTGGTCACCGGGGAGTTTTAGTGAGTCGTCTGTCGTTTTTTAGACAGCCAACCTCACATATTCCATTTGCACCCCTCAGTGCATTGGAAATCTGTTTGCAGATTTCTCCTCGTCAAAAAAAAAAAAAAAAGGTTAGGTTAGGTTAGGTTCCACGGACCTGCTAGGTTCTGTCCTAGTGGGCGGGGAGGTGTACCCCGACGTGGCGCGTCCCCAGGTGGCGGATAGGGGATCGGCTCCCAGATATGGGAGCTACCGATATACCGGCGCGGACCAAACACAAAAATGTGCTCCTGGATCTGTTGGTTTTGCGTTGTTCTGCTCGATATCTCGCGGGTCGGCTGTATGGGTCAGTTTCCTCGCGGGATCTCGGGTGGGGCGGCGCTTTTCTGGCGGATTCGGGGGCATTAGGGGGAGGAAGGGCCCGTTTACGGGCGCGAAGGTGAAAGTTCCTCCTTGCGTCCCTCTGCTTTAGCAGATGGCGTTGAGGATAGAGCTGGCAGAGGAAAGGAGTTCCAACTCTGCCGGAGGAGACCAAATCTCAAGGTCTGGCGCTCGCCGAGGGGAGTACTGGTACTGGAATTACATACCGGTATGGTCGGGGGGAACCCGGCCGCTAGGGCGCCACAGAGGACCACACCTCGCTAAAAAAGGAATAACAAAAATATGGATAAAGCGAATGTAGAAAAACTACCCCAGGCGGGTCCCGTCCTCTCAGAGGACGGAGAATCCCGCAGTGCTCCGGCACTCTGCCCCTCGTATTCTGGGGGGGGCAACAGACGCTTTGACCCTATGGGTTCTTCGTTAATGTTGGTGGCAGGCGTACCTGCGAATGCGTTCGGTTCGAACACAAGCGCAGGGACGACTGCGATGACGCGGTCTTCTGAGACCGGTCGGTTGTGGCAAAAGGGCTCTGAGAAGCGGCGACGAGAAGACTCAGATTCTTCTAGTGGATCAGAGAGCATTTTGAGTCGGTCAATTGCGACACTGGAGTCAACTTCAGTGGGCGCTCGAAATAAGAAAGAAATTTTCCAAAAACGGAAAAAAAATACAGAGAAGACTGCGGAGGCCCAAAACCTGGTCGATGACCAAATTGGAAAAGCCCACGCACACTGGACGGCATTAGGGCATGCACTTCCACCTACGGAAGAATTGGACAACCAAACTGCCCATTCCCTTACCGCTAGAATAATGGGCGACCTGGAAATTATCTCCACAGTTGCCACCAAGTCGGGGAATTTAAAGGGCACCTTTGTGCGCGCTTTAAAGGAGTCAGTTGCATCGATTAAATTGGCGGCTGAAATCCTTAGCAACCGGTCCTCTTCGGAGGAGACCAAAAAACTGCAGAGGAATAACAGCCGTCTCCAGGCTGAAGTAACTGAACTCCGAAAGGAGATGACAGAGCTCAGAAGAGAGATGGTAGCTGCTCGGGCTCAGTGGGAACAACCGTCCCCACCTGCCCAACAAGAGAGGATGAAACCTTCAGAGAGGATGGAAACAGCGGAACCTCCACCAAGCGGAAACGGTGGAGAGGAGATTCTTCGCAACATAATGGTGCAAGTTGGTACCATGATGAATGCTCGGCTGGAAGCGTTGGAAGGGCGTCTGCTCCCGGAAAAACGTCTTCGTCCGCCGCTTGCAGCTGACAAAAACAAAAGAGAGGGACCAGCTATGGCATCGCAACCAAAGGTACCTGAATCGGCCAAGCAAACTGCAGGTAAAAAACAACAGCCAAGAAGTGATGCCCCTAAACCATCGTCATCGTCGATGCCTGATGAAGGGTGGACTAAGGTGGAGCGAGGAAGGGGAAAGAAGAAAAAGAAGGCGGCTCAAAAGGATGCACCCAAGACAACACCGGCTGCTCCAAAAGTGGGATCCAAGCCGGTCAAAAAGACAGGACTGAGTAGTTTGCATCCTCCGCGTTCCTCGGCTGTTGTGATCACATTGCAGCCGGAGGCTGAGGAAAAAGGCATAACCTACGCAAATGTGCTGGCTGAGGCAAAGAACAAAATTTCTCTCGCCGATTGTGGCATAACCGGAATACGGTTTCGCAAAGCGGCAACTGGGGCGAGAATCTTGGTGGTACCAGGTGCATCGAGTGGTGAGCAGGCTGATACCTTAGCGCAAAAGCTCAGAGAGTTTATTGGTGAGGCGGCTAAGGTATCAAGGCCCACTAAATGTGCTGAGTTGAGGGTCACAGGACTGTGTGACTCGGTCACCCATGAGGAGGTCATTGCTGCGGTTGCAGAGCAGGGTGGGTGCCCCAAAGAGTGCATCAGAGCGGGACCGATCCGGTGTGACTCATGGGGTCACACCTCGATCTGGATAAGCTGCCCAGTGGCTGCTGCCAAAAAAATAGGGACAGGGGGCCGCCTTCTGGTTGGATGGGTTTCGTCACCAATAACCCTGCTGAAACCCAGACCAATGAGGTGTTACAAATGCCTGCAAAGTGGACACGTAAGAGCAGTTTGCACCTCTGAGGTGGACCGCAGCAATAACTGCTTCCGCTGCGGTCTTACTGGCCACAAGGTGGTTTCTTGCAAAGAGCCTACACCTAACTGTGCGCTTTGTGCAGATAGCAAAAATCCAGCAGATCACGTGTTGGGGAGTAAAAATTGCCCCCCACCAAAGCTCATGAAAAGGGCTCAGAAGACTGCCAACAGCAGCCCCTCCTCACAAAAGGAGGGAGAAGAGGCAATGACGGTTAATTAGATGGACCATCGCTTCCTCCAAGTGAATCTCAACCACTGTGCCAGGGCTCAGGACTTGCTCTTGCAGTCCATGGCGCAGTGGTTGATTGAGATGGTGATAGTCTCGGAGCCGTACTTCGTCCCCGCCCGAGATAATTGGGTAGGGGATCTTGACGGTTCGGTAGCCATCATGTCTTCGTCGTCCATCGGGACCCTTACCGTAGTCACTAAAGGTAGGGGATATGTCGCGGTCAGGTGGAAAGATTGGGTAGTTATCGGTGCCTACTTCTCTCCCAACAAAACCAGAGCCGAATTTGAATCGTTCCTGGGTGGGGTGGGAGCCTTGATAGGCCAAACCCACCCTTGCCCGGTGGTTATTGCGGGGGATCTCAATGCTAAATCCATGGCATGGGGATCTCCAGTGACTGACCCTTGGGGCGAGACTCTGGAAGAGTGGGTGACCTTGACCGGCCTCTGTATTTTAAATCAGGGGTCCGTCAACACATGTGTGCGGCGTAGCGGGGGCTCTATTGTGGACGTAACGTTTGCATCTCCCGATGTGGCGCGCCTTGTCAAGAGCTGGAAGGTGCTCGAGGACGTGGAGACGTTATCGGACCATATGTACATACGGTTTGACGTCTCCAACTCATCGAGCGCCAGCGGTAGGCGGCAAGAGAGGCAAACTCCGATTCCTCGCAGGTGGGCTTTGCGGAGCCTGAATAGCGAAGCTCTATTAGAGGCATCTATTGTTCAGGCTTGGCAGACCCCACCAGATGGGCCGGTAGATATAGAGGAGGAAGTGGAGTGGTTCCGGAGTGCGATGTCGCAAATCTGCGACGCCAGCATGTCCCGAGCTAAAAAACAATCTCCAAGACAACGGGTA
This sequence comes from Lampropteryx suffumata, assembly GCA_948098915.1. Classification (NCBI taxonomy): domain Eukaryota; kingdom Metazoa; phylum Arthropoda; class Insecta; order Lepidoptera; family Geometridae; genus Lampropteryx; species Lampropteryx suffumata. The sequence goes on from OX402546.1 coordinate 21,456,038, forward strand.
TACTGGTGGTCACAAGAGATAGGAGGCCTCCGCAGGAACTGTGTCGAGGCTAGGCGTCGCTATACTCGACACCGGCGCCGACGGCACAGAGATACTGAAGCAGAGGAACAGCTGTATGCAGAGTACAGAGCGTGTATTAAAGCTCTGCAGCTGTCCATCTGCACAGCAAAAGAAAGAGCACGAGAGGAACTCCTTGAGACTCTGAATAACGACCCGTGGGGACGCCCTTACAAAATGGTTCGAGATAAAATCCGACCTTGGGCGCCCCCGCTGACCGAAAGTCTTGAACCTGAGTTTGTGGAGGCTGTTGTTTCGGGTCTTTTTCCAGACATGCCTGCTTTCCAACCCCCAGAGATGCTTCCTGCAGTGGGAGCAAGAAGAGAAGGTGGCGATGACGAAGTGCCACCAGTTTCAGTTGTGGAGCTGGACTTGGCCATTCGAAGACTCCGGGCAAAAAATAAAGCTCCAGGACCAGATGGAATACATGGCCGGGCCTGGGTCCTAGCCCTGAAAGAACTCGGGAACCGGTTTCGAAAGCTACTAGATGCCTGCCTTGAGTCGGGACGGTTTCCGAATATCTGGAAAACAGGCAGGCTTGTCCTGTTGAAGAAGGAAGGGCGTCCAGCTGACCTCCCATCTGCGTACAGGCCACTGGTCATGCTGGATGAGGCGGATAAGTTATTTGAGAGAATCATAGCTTCACGCCTCAGCCAGCATCTCCGGTGGAAGGGACCGGACCTTTCCGATCACCAGTTTGGATTCCGAGCGGGCAGATCGACGATTGATGCAATCAATTACATCAAGGCATATTCCGAAGAAGTGGTGGCCAGTGGCGGTGTAATGTTGGCGGTGTCTTTAGACATAGCCAACGCGTTCAACACACTGCCGTGGTCCTGCGTTAAGGAGGCGCTGAAGTTCCATGAAGTGCCTCCTTATCTCAGCCGGATAGTGGCGGCTTACCTATCTAATAGATACATCTCGTACCCTGTGCGAGATGGTAGGATACTGAGGAGAAGAATGACGTGCGGTGTTCCACAGGGTTCGGTCCTTGGACCGCTCCTGTGGAACATCGGTTACGACTGGGCTCTGCGGGGAACTCTTAACCCGGGCGCTGGCGTAATCTGCTACGCGGATGACACGCTAGTGACTGCCCGGGACGAGACACTTATGGACGCTATACGCCTTGCCACGGTTTCAGTGGCACAAATCGTGGAAAGGATAAGGTTGCTAGGGCTCCGGGTGGCGCTCAATAAGTCGGAAGCAATTTGTTTCCACGGACCCCGACGGGCGCCGCCACGGGGTACTAAGATAACCATAGGAGAGATAGATGTCGAGGTCGACTCCAAGATGAAATATCTTGGGCTTTACCTCGACAGTAGGTGGAACTTCCGCGAGCATTTCACTCGCATGGTCCCCCGATTGATGGGTGCAGCCCGGTCCCTAAGGCGCCTTCTACCTAATCTCGGAGGGCCCAGGGCGGCTTGCCGTCGTCTGTATCTGGGGGTGGTGCGGTCCACGGCCCTATATGGGGCCCCAGTGTGGGCACCTATGGCTGAGCCTAACATTGCTCTCCTAAGGCGAGCTCAAAGGATGATGGCCATAGGTGTAGTGCGCGGGTACTGCACCATCTCCTGCGAAGCGGGGTGCTTGCTGGCTGGTTCTCCTCCTTGGGAATTAGAGGCGGAGTGCCTGGCCTTCTCATACAGCCGGCGTAAAGAGCTTCGTCTCCGGGGGGAATACCCGCCTCCGGCGGCCGAGGAGTGTGCTTGGCAGTGCTATCTCCAAGAGGCACTGAGGAAAGAATGGGCGGAGCGGCTGAGAAACCCTAGTGCCGGACACTGGACAATAGACGCTATCCGACCAGTTCTCAACGAATGGTTGGATAGGGCGCACGGGTCGATTTCCTTTCGGCTGGTACAGGTGCTTACGGGGCATGGCTGTTTCGGCAAATACCTGTGCCGAATAGCCCAAAGGGAACCGACAACCGAGTGCCATCATTGTAGGTGTGACGTGGATACGGCGCAGCACACACTGGAAGTGTGTCCTGCGTGGGACGAAGAGCGCCGTATTCTCGTCGCTGTGGTAGGAGACGACCTTTCCCTTCCAGCATTGATCAAATCAATGCTCGAAGAGGAAACGTCGTGGGAGGAGGTGACATCCTTCTGTGAAGTTGTCATGGCACGGAAGGAGGCAGCAGAGCGGGAAAGAGAGACAGCTTCTGATCTCCAGATTCGATCAAGGAGGGCAGGGCGTAGAAGGCGAAGGTCCTTCAACGTCCTCCACCAACCTCCATAACCGGGGCTTCGACGGTAGGCTCGGGGGAGTCTACTGCCGAGTTTAAAACACCCCAAGGCGACGTGCGTAGTGAAGTGTTCCTGCGCACCCCTGAGAAGGCAATAGACTACAACACAATTGAGACTGGGTCAACATAGACCAACGCAACCGGGGTCGCGGATGTAATAGCAGTTCCCGTAACCCCGGCATAATGCGTGCGAGGAAACACCGGTGTGGTTTTTAGTCAGTAAGAGTCTGACATACCCCCCACAAGCCCCCGCTTGTGGAGGAATCCATGAGGATTTTCCACACCGAAAAAAAAAAAAAAAAAAAAAAAAAAAAAAAAAAAAAAAAAAAAGGTTAGGTTAGGTTAGGTTAGGTTAGGTTAGGTTAGGTTAGGTTAGGGGTGCAAGGTCGGGTAACCTCCTCGTGGTGCACCCTGGTAACACCGTGGGATACTTCTTTAGTACGCTAAAGAAGTATCGCACGGTGGCCAATAACCCGACACGGAGGATCTCTCCACGTGTCCCTCTGATTAGCAGAGGGCACAGTGAGACGAGACAGGGGGAGAGGACCGCATCTGCGGTCCAGGGATGGGCTTGTGGCCATGGCTCGCAGAGCTCTGTCTTGTAAGGCGCTCTGCTTTGCAAGACAGAGTTGTGCGGGCCACGTCCGAAAGCAACGAAGCGGGGACGTGCTTGGTGTGCATTTCCCAGTCGCTTGTCGGGAAGGGACACTCGCAATGTCGTTTTCTGACTTGCGGCCGCTCGGAGATCCCCCACACTGGGTCGGGGAGACCCGTGGGCCGAGTGATCTTGGGGGCCTTTGATGGTAGGATTTAGGGCGTCCGAAGTCATTGGCCCTTGGGAGGGGTGACGGCACTTTGCGAGGAGGTGTCGTCGCATGCACCCAGGTAGGCTAAGGGGGATTTTCCTCCTGGCCAGCGTTCGGCCGCTCGGTATTCGCTGGGTCGCCAGACCTTAGTGGGACCGAGTGGCGGAAGGGATGGGGGCTTCCTCCGCGCGTCTCTTAAATGAGGGTGCAGTGGTTGAAGCGGGGACGAGCTTGGCGTGTATGTGTTGGTATGTGAAGTTGGCGGGGGACCCCGCATTACCCCTACTTCTGACCAGCGGCGGCATTCTGCGAGTAAATGTCGCTATTACACCCAGCAGGCTTATGAGATGGGATCTCCTTTGCCGACGTCTCGCCGCGAGGTATTCGCAGTTTCTTTTAGATTCTTGTGGGACTGAGCGGCGCACTGGGTCCGTGGGTAGTCGGAGTGAGGGCTCCCGGCTATCCGTTCGCGGGCTCGGGGAAGGCGGCAGTTAACATGTGTGACGTGTTCTGCCGTAAGCACCGGGTGGGTGTGCGGGGGTGGCTTGCCACTCCTGGGATGGGCTGCGGCCGCAGCACTTTGCGAGAGGGGCACCGGTGCGTTCCTATGGAGATCCCGGAGCCCCTTGACATGCAACGAGGCTGGTCACCGGGGAGTTTTAGTGAGTCGTCTGTCGTTTTTTAGACAGCCAACCTCACATATTCCATTTGCACCCCTCAGTGCATTGGAAATCTGTTTGCAGATTTCTCCTCGTCAAAAAAAAAAAAAAAAAAAAAAAAAAAAAAAAAAAAAAAAAAAAAAAAAAAAAAAAAAAAAAAGGTTAGGTTAGGTTAGGTTAGGTTAGGTTAGGTTAGGTTAGGTTAGGTTAGGTTAGGTTAGGTTAGGTTAGGTTAGGTTAGGTTAGGTTAGGTTCCACGGACCTGCTAGGTTCTGTCCTAGTGGGCGGGGAGGTGTACCCCGACGTGGCGCGTCCCCAGGTGGCGGATAGGGGATCGGCTCCCAGATATGGGAGCTACCGGTATACCGGCGCGGACCAAACACAAAAATGTGCTCCTGGATCTGTTGGTTTTGCGTCGTTCTGCTCGATATCCCGCGGGTCGGCTGTATGGGTCAGTTTCCTCGCGGGATCTCGGGTGGAGCGGCGCTTTTCTTGCGGATTCGGGGGCACTAGGGGGGAAGGGCTCATTTATGGGCGCGACTAGCAGGGAGGCTAGGAAGCAGGAGTCCAAATCTCAAGGTCTGGCGCTCGCCGAGGGGAGTACTGATATGTGAATCGAGAACTGTGCTATTTTGGTACAGGTCTGGATTCACATACCGGTATGGTCGGGGGGAACCCGGCCGCTAGGGCGCCACAAAGAGGACCTCACCTCGTTAAAAAAGGAAAAAACAACTATGGAACAAGCGAATGTGGAAAAACTACCCCAGGCGGGTCCTGTCCTCTCAGAGGATGGAGAATCCCGCAGTGCTCCGGCACTCTGCCCCTCGTATTCTGGGGGGGGCAACAAACGCTTAAACCCTATGGGTTCTTCGTCGATGTTGGTGGCAGGCATACCTGCGAATGCGAATTTCGTCGCCAAGGAAGCTGTGGTGGTCCTGAAGAGAGTGGACACCGTGGTGACCCCGGTGGCAGAAATGCTACACAAGACCAGATGTCCATCCCTGGTCAGTAGCTTCGGGAGTGCAGAGTCCCTGAACTCTGTTATGTCGGTCGTTTCCGACAGCCGGACTAGGTTCTGGCGAAAGAGGCCCAACGCCTCTAGGAGGAATAGTGGGAGCAGTGGGTCCGAGTCAGACCAAAACCCTCTCCCCGCTAGGACGGCCACGTCGGCCACAAAACGCGGTCGCGGTAGGCCCCCAACAACGGGTCAGTATGTCGGCTTGGCCAAAGCCAAGGCCGCATACGTAGCCGCCGAGCGTCAGGCGATAGAATTGGAGGCGGAGAAAGCGGTGGCGGCAGCAACGCCCGCATCGCGTTCTGACGCCGCAAATAAGTACCTGAGTACAGTGACGTCCTGGGGCCCGACGAGAGAGGCCCCAGCCGTCGCCTTGTCCACCCGGGTAAAGGAGAGCCTGACGGCGATCGAATTGGTCGGTAGCAAATCGGGCCACCTTAAAGGCACTTTTCAAAGTGCCTTAAAAAAGTCGGTGGAGGTGCTGCGAGAGGTGTTTGAGGAGTTGGCCTCTCGAACGCCTGCGGATGAGGTGAGTCGGCTCCAAGCGGAGAACCATCTCCTGAAGGGCCAGTTGGACCGGCTCGGTGAAGAGTTGGCAGCTCTCAGAGCCGAGGTGCGGAGCAACAGAGAGCGCGCTGCTCCCACTCCGGTGGTTGAGCTTGAAGCCTTAGGGCAGGATCTCCGAGCTTCTTTGGCAAGAGTCGATGCTCGGCTTGAGAGCCTGGAGCTAGACGGGCGGCTTTTGCCAGCTAAACGCCACCGTCCACCTTTGGCGGTAGATCGATCGATCGAAAGAGAGAAGGAAGTGGCGGCACCTGAGCTACCGGCCCCGGCCCCGGCCCCTAAGAAGGCTAGGCCCCTAGGACCGGCTCAAAAGCTTGCCCCAACTCTGGCTGCAACGGCGAATAAGAAGACGCCAGTGGCTCCAAAAGTTGCCGCCAGACCTGGCAAGAAGAAGGGGAAAGAGGGCAGTGGTACTGCACCCTCCCCAGCTCCCTCTCCTTTGGCTGACCCTGCTCCGACAAGCAAGGCTGGTCGGACTCAGGATGAGGAAGGGTGGCAGACGGTAGGCCCTCGGCGCAATAAGCAGCGCAAGGCCCCGGCAGACAAGGCGCCAAGGACATCGGCGCCTGTCAAGCCAGTAGCATCCCAACCGGGTACTAAAAAACTCCGGACCCGCCGTTCCACTGCGGTTGTGATCGCGCTGCAACAGGGGGCTGAAGAGAGAGGGCGGACGTACGGGAACCTGATCGCCGAGGCCAAGTCCAAACTGGACTTGGCAGATCTCGGGATCCCATCAGTACGCTTTCGGCAAGCGGCGACTGGGGCACGAATTTTAGAGGTCCCAGGTGCAGCAAGTGGGGACAAGGCCGATCTATTGGCCGAAAAGCTCCGGGGGCTGTTTGCCTCGGAGGACGTGAAGGTCTCCAGGCCGGTGACTACAGTCGACCTTAGGGTAACCGGTCTGGATGACTCGGTTACCTCGGAGGAGCTGGCGACTGCGGTCGCTAAAGCTGGAGGGTGTTCGCCGGACAACGTAAAGTGTGGCGAAATAAAGAAGGGACCCTCCGGCGCGGGTACAGCACTAGTAAAGTGCCCCGTTGCAGCCGCCAAAAAAGTGGTAGTCGGTCGCCTCCGGGTCGGATGGGTGGCGGTCGGGGTGAAGATCCTCGACACCACTCCACTCCGGTGTTTCCGGTGCTTTGCGCAGGGTCATATTTGGGCCCAGTGTTTGTCAGAGGTCGACCGCAGTCAGAATTGTCTGCGTTGTGGTCAAGCGGGCCACAAAGCCCGAGAGTGCTGCTCCAAGCCCCACTGCCCCGTATGTGAGGCAGCTGGAAAAAAGGCGGACCACCTTGCTGGGGGCAAGGCTTGTGCCAAGCCCCCAACAAAGAAGGCAGCGAAGAAGGCCGCGGCAAAAGCCAAAACAGCTAAGCCGCAGCCTGCCAACCCGCCTCCAGCGGGTGGCTCGGAGGATCCAATGGAGGTTCATTAACTATGGACCTCCAATTCCTGCAGGGGAACCTCAACCACTCCGCCGCGGCTCAAGACCTGTTGGTCCAGGCCATGGCAGAGAGGCAGGTTCATATTGCTGTTGTCGCCGAGCCGTATCGCGTCCCGACCCGTTCAGACTGGGTCGGGGATCGTGACGGCTTGGTGGCGATAATACAGCGCTGCGCGTTGGGATGCCCCCCTCTTACCACCATCAACAGAGGTGAGGGCTTCGTGGTGGCCAAAGTCGGTGAGCTGGTCGTGATAGGGGTTTATTTCTCCCCTAATCGACCGCTTACCGACTTTGAGGGCTACCTCGTGTTGTTGGGAGCTGCCGTTGGTCAGTGCTCTTCCCGTCCCGTCGTTGTCCTTGGAGACCTCAATGCCAAATCTGCGGCTTGGGGTTCAGCGACGACGGACCTTAGGGGGAGAGTGTTAGAGGAATGGCTGGTGGAGTGCGATTTGTGCATCCTAAACCGCGGCACAGTGAACACGTGCGTACGTCGTAATGGGGGGTCAGTCGTGGATGTGACATTCGCGAACCCGCCCATGGCAGGTCGTGTCCAAGGGTGGGAGGTTATGGAGAATGAGGAAACGCTGTCGGATCACAGATACATAGCCTTCAGTGTTTCCTCACCGACTCCAGTCACCCCGAGCTCTTCGAGCCAGCCACGACTTGATGGCCCGCGCTGGGCGATAAAGCGCTTGAACAAGGAGCTGCTGCTGGAGGCGGCCCTTATTCAGGCGTGGCTCCCGGAACCACCACCGGTAGATGTAGACGGGGATGTGGCCCGACTCTGCGAGGCCATGACGCAGGCTTGCGATGCAAGCATGCCTCGCATTAGGGCCCCTCCGTCCAAAAAGACAGTCTACTGGTGGACTGAGGAGATTGCAAGGCTCCGCCGCTCATGCGTAGAGGAGCGCCGCGCCTTCCAGCGGTATCGGAGGCGCCGAATCCGCGAAGAAGGCGAGGAGGACCGGTTGTACGCTGTGTACAGGGAGGTGGCGGTGGCGCTCCGCCTGGCCATAAACCGGTCGAAGGCCGCGATGTGGGAGGAACTACTGGAGACGCTGAAGAGGGATCCCTGGGGTAGGCCGTACAAATTAGTACGGCAAAAGCTACGCCCTTGGACTCCTCCTATTTCCAGCGGGCTCGAGCCGGCGGTCCTTCAGAGGGTGGTCGAGGCACTGTTCCCGACCATTGAAACGGACTTTGTGCCTCCCACCATGGCACCGCCAGCTCCGGATGGGGGAGACTCGGGAAATGAAGACGTCCCCGAAGTCTCGAAAGAGGAGATGGGTGTGGCCGTGTTACGCGTCAAGGGCAAAAACACGGCCCCAGGACCCGATGGTATTCCTTGCCGTGCCTGGGTCCTGACCCTTAGCGGGGAGCTCGAAGTTCTGGAGCCCCGACTAAGGGCTCTGTTTAATAGGTGCATGCGGGAAGGTATCTTCCCGCACAGATGGAAAGAGGGCCGCCTGGTCCTCCTCCGTAAGGAGGGACGGCCGGCTGATGACCCATCGGGGTATCGGCCTATAGTTTTGCTCGATGAGGCGGGGAAGCTACTGGAGAGGGTGATAGCCAACCGCCTCATCGAGCATATGGAGGTTGTGGGTCCGAAACTTTCGGACGCCCAATTCGGATTCCGCTGCGGCCGGTCGACCATTGACGCGATCGGTCGCCTGCGAGACATGGCGAAAGAGGCGGTGTCAGAAGGTGGGCTGTTGTTGGCTGTGTCACTCGACATAAAAAATGCCTTCAACAGTCTTCCCTGGGTGACAATTATGGAAGCACTCCGTTATCATGGAGTGCCCCTATACTTAAAGAAACTTGTGGGGAACTATCTATCGGACAGGGCGGTAGTTTTCCCCACCAGTGATGGTGTAGGTGGTCGTCGGCGGATGTCGCGCGGTGTTCCCCAGGGGTCTGTTCTTGGGCCCCTACTATGGAACATTGGATACGATCATGTCCTTCGCTGCGCTAACCTGCGCGGCGTGGACGTGATCTGCTACGCCGACGACACCCTTGTAACGGCCCGGGGTTCCGATCTTCGGGCCGCTACGTTGTTGGCCACTGCCGGTGTCGCGGCAGTAGTGTCGAGGATTCGGCGACTGGGGCTGGAGGTGGCCCTCCATAAGTCCGAGGCCATCTGCTTCTACGGGCCACGGCGGAGACTACCAGCAGGCACCACCATAGTGGTCGGAGGGACACCCATCCCAGTCGGGACGACGCTGAAGTACCTAGGCGTCGTCCTCGACAGCAGGTGGGATTTCGGGGTACACCTCGAGAGACTTGCCCATAGGTTGGTGAGTACGGCAGGCGCCCTTAGTCGCCTGCTTCCCAACCTAGGTGGAGGAAATGGGAGCTGCCGCCGCCTGTACATGGGGGTGGTCAAATCAATGGCTCTTTATGGGGCCCCGATCTGGGCGGAGTCCCTAAAGGACCGCCACAAAGCCCTTCTGCACCGTGCGCAGAGGGTCATGGCAGTCCGGGTGATAAGGGGCTACCGCACCATATCGCATGATGTGGCATGCGCCCTTGCCGGGTCCCTCCCGTGGGACCTTGAGGCCGAGGTTCAATCCTCGGTCTATTGGCAACGTGCGCACGCCCGTAGCCTGGGAAACCGTCCCGCACCCGACGAAGTGGTGCGGTGGCGTATAGATGCCCAGGAAGCAGCTCTGGGCGAGTGGCGGCAATGGCTCGAAGGCCTGACCGCTACAGGTGCGGAATCCCGACGCCGAGCGTTGGAGGGGGTCCTGCCTATTCTGGAGGAATGGGCCGGAAGGGAAGGGGGTCAGATGACTTTCCGACTTACACAGGTTCTCTCGGGGCATGGCTGCTTCGGGAGGTACCTTTGTAATGTAGCCGGAAAGGAGTCGACCCGAGAATGCCACCATTGTGGCAATGTGGAGGATACCGCACAGCACACGATGGAGGCATGCCCTGCATGGGCGGAGCCGCGGGTAGTGCTCACTGCGGCCCTAGAAGGAGGGGACCTTTCACTACCGACTGTCATGGAAAAGATGGTCGGCAGTGAAAGGGTATGGGAGGCAATGGTCTCCTTCTGTGAGGACGTGATGTCGCAGAAGGAGGCCGCGGAGCGGGAGAGAGAGCGAGATCCGCTCTCGCAACGGCTCCATCGTGGGCGGGGCAGGCGAGCTGAGCGCTTGCAACACGACCCGCCAGGAGGGTCTCGGGTAGTAGGTGCGGGGGCACCAGCTGCCCATTAACGAGACCTGCCGGAGAAGGTATGAGGGGGCCACCCCTGAGGAGGTCCGCCCATGTCATCGGGCGGACGCGGGCTACAGGCGAGGCCAAGCGGACTGTTGAGTCACCGCTGGCTTCGCCTTTGCCAACAAAGGCGGAAGTAGTGAGGTTTTTAGTGGGTATACCCGAAAGGGGAGTCCCACATACCCCGTCGATGCCCCCCGGCGCGGCGGGGATGCGTAACGCATTTTCCTCACTTAAAAAAAAAAAAAAAAAAAAAAAAAAAAAAAAAAAAAAAAAAAGGTTAGGTTAGGTTAGGTTAGGTTAGGTTAGGTTAGGTTAGGTTAGGTTCCACGGACCTGCTAGGTTGTCCTAGTGGGCGGGGAGGTGTACCCCGACGTGGCGCGTCCCCAGGTGGCGGATAGGGGATCGGCTCCCAGTAATGGGAGCTACCGGTTTACCGGCGCGGACCAAACACCAATGGGGGAAGTGCGGCGTCGTCCTGCCCGGTTTCCCGCGAGTCGGCTGTATGGGTCAGTTTCCTTGCGGGATTCCGAGTGGGGCGGTGCTTCGCTTTGGGGAGGGCAGAGTTGGGCTCGGCGTGCGCTTACCCCGCCGTCGGGCAGGCAGTGGGAGACTAGTCTTTCCTGCCACCAGCTCGAAATCGTAATCCTGCAACGGTAGCGGTCATGTCTCGTTACCTGAACAGGACCGATGGTCTTGGCTTGGTCGCCCGGGCTGCGAGGAGTTAACCTCTATAAAAAATCCCGTCGGACAAGTGGTGGTGGCAGCACGAGGTCCTTTCTCTTACGAGGATGGCTGGCCGGTAAAGTCAGTCGCTACTGCTACCTAGGCGTAGGCCTTGGTTAGGTCCACCTAACCCTTCCCGGATACACGTGGGCACTGTCCGGGTCGTAGTACCTTTCCCCGGTACTCGTGGGAATTTTGATGGATTTATTCGCTAAAACCCAAAAGGAGGGCGGTCGCCTGGAATGCCGCACTGAGGGAGCTGCTGCAGAGCCTGCAAAGGTGTCTGGTGCGGACGCTTCGGCGTCACAGATGGAGGTGGTTGTTTCGGCAACGATGAAGGCTAAGCCTTCAAAACAAGCGCGGGATGCCTCCGGGCGTTTCCTTAAAGGCCCTTCTCAGGGCCAACCCATCGGCCTTTCTCAGGGCCAACCCAAAGGCCCTTCTCAGGGCCAACCCAAAGGCCCTTCTCGGGGCCAAACCGACGCATCGGCGTTGGCAGAGGTGCCCGTTTCAGCGGTCTGCCTGCATGGCAGAGCGGACGAGTCTTCGGACTCTGAAATGTCGGCCGACTTTGAGTCGGACGCCGGTCCAACGGCGCAATCGCGGAAGAGGGCTTTCCTCGAAGATGTGTCCAACTCGGACTCGTCTAAGGGGAAGGCCAAAAAGAAGGTCAAGGCCAAAAGGCGCTCCGCCATCGCCATTGTCGACACCCACGACGTTGGTCTGGCAGAGGCGGAGCGCCAGCTGAGCCTGGCAAGGCGGGCACAGGTCCAGCAGGACCTAGAGGAGCAGGTCGCTGCCAAGGAGCAGCAGGCGCGAACTGCGCGGGCCAGGGCCGGGTACGGCGCGTCTAGCGTCCTCTACACGGACCACTCCCTGGCTGAGCTGGAGCGCATGGCTCAGGAGGATGCGGGGGAGATCGTAGAGGTCGCCTCCAAGTCCTCCAACCTGAAGGGGACACTTCAGAAGTCGCTGAAGTGTCGTGCCGCGAGCATGCGTGGCATCGTCGGTGAGCTGGTGCAGCGCACCACCACTGAAGAGACGCGGCAGCTGCAGGCGCGGGTCGACCGCCTGCAGTCGGAGGTCAGCCAGTTGCACCAAAAGCTGGCTGAAGTTACGGCCCGGCCTACCCAGGCTGAGCCCAAATCGGCGGCAGCGGGCCCCTCCTCCTCCTCCTCCAACCTTGAGGATATTATCCGAAAGGTTGTTATGGAGGAGAGGGCGTTCACAAGAGCCTGCCTCGATGGCATCGAGGATAGGCTCTTGCCCGAGAAACGCCTGCGTCCGCCACTAGCGGCAGACAAAAGGGCGAAAAAGCCGGGGCCACCTCCCCCAGAAAGGGAGGACGCCCATCTCCCTTCGACCACCCCATCCAACCAGTCGTGGTCGGAGGTGGTCAAGAAGGGAAAGGGCAAGGCGAAAGCGGCCGCCGCCCCTACCACCCCTGCCACCTCATCCTGCCCGCCCCAGGCGGCAGGTAAGGGCAAGGGAAAAGGTAAGGGGAAGACGTCGGCCCCGAAGCCCACCGCCGCTGCACCCGCAGCTAAACGGGCTCCCGCCGGTGGGAAGAAGCTTCGGGCTCCTCCCAAGACTGCAGCCGTCGTGGTGACTCTCACCGCAGAGGCTGCAGAGCGAGGGGAGACGTACGAGTCCGTCTTGAAGCGGGCTCGTACAAACGCCGATCCCACCCAACTGGGGATCGGTGCAGTCGCGTGCCGCCGAACGGTAACCGGGGCTCGAATCTTCGAGTTCCCGGGGGCCCAGGGCGGCGCCAACGCAGACCTCTTCGCAACGAAGTTGCGAGAGGTCATTGCGGACGCGGCCAAGGTGGCCAGGCCCGTGAAGTCGGCGGCCTTGCAGGTGACCGATCTAGACGATTCGGTCACCAAAGAGGAGGTGGTGGCGGCCATTGCAGCCATAGGGGGCTGCGATACCGCAGCGGTGCAGGGTCGGGACATTAGGCCTGGCCGCGGCGGCATGGGCACCATCCGCCTGGAGTGCCCAGTCGTGGTGGCCAAAGCCGTCCTCGCCAAGGGGCGGCTCCCGGTAGGATTCAGTTCCTGCCGGATCCGGGCACTTGAAGACCAGCCATTGCGCTGCTTCAGGTGCCACGGTCTCGGCCACATGCGGGCTTTCTGTCCGTCCAAGGTCGACAGGACAGAGAGTTGCTTCCGCTGCGGCAAGGACGGACATAAGTCCGTCGACTGTAAGGCCGCCAAGCCGCACTGCGCTATATGCGCAGCCAGCGGCTGCCCAGCGGAGCACATTATGAGGGGGAGGAACTGCAATCCTCCCCCGAAGAAGGGCAAAGCGCAGGCGCCGACCCCGCCTGTCGCTGCGACCGCCCCGGCGGCCGATGAGGGAGAAGCGATGTCCGACTATGATGGATAGAGTCGGACATCGCATACTCCAGGCGAACACCAACCACTGCAAAGCAGCCCAGGACCTGCTAATGCAGGTCCTGGCTGAGTGGTTGGTGGACGTGGCGGTAGTCGCCGAGCCGTACTCGGTCCCTGGCCATTGGCTGGGTGACAGGGACGGCTTGGTTGCGTTGGTGACGCAGTCTTCCACGGACTCCCCTCCCCTCTCGCTTTTAGAGAGGGGACCGGGATACGTGGCCGCCGCGTGGGGAGAAATAGCCTTGGTAGGGGTGTATTTCTCCCCTAACCGCCCTCTTCAGGACTTCGAGAATTTTCTCGAAGTCCTGACAGCCGTTATAGGCCGGGCGGCGCCGCGCCAGGTCGCCGTTGTGGGCGACCTGAACGCCAAGTCAGCGGCCTGGGGAAACCCGGCCGCCACTTGCAACGTCCGGGGGAGGGCCGTCGAATTCTGGGCGGCCTCCTCCGGTGTGTCCCTCCTCAACAGAGGGACGGTCCAGACGTGTGTGCGGCGACGGGGAGGGTCAGTGGTGGACGTTTCGTTCGCCACCCCCGTCCTGGCCGCCCGCGTCGTGGACTGGCGGGTAGAATTGGTGGAAACGATGTCGGACCACAGATACGTGCGGTTCGACATCTCCACCAACCAGAGCCCACCGAGGACGGCCCCATTGGGCCGTTCTCCCTTTCCACGGTGGGCTCTCACCCACCTCGACCGCGAGGCGGCCAAGGAGGCGGCGTTCCTCCGGGACTGGCTCGACCCACCCGTCGACGTCCTAGACGTCGACGGCGCAGCGGTCGAGCTCCGGAGGTCCCTGACTGAGGTGTGCAACCTAAGCATGCCTCGGTCACGCCGCCCGCCCCCCCGACGCGCCGTGTATTGGTGGTCGGGGGAATTGGCGGGACTCCGGGCCGCCTGCGTGGTGGCAAGGAGGGCGTTCGCGCGGAGCCGACGGCGGAGCCAGAGAGACCTCGAGTATGAGGACCTTCTTTACGCCTCCTACGTGGAGGCAAAGAGGGTCCTTAAGGTGGCGGTGAGCGCCGCCAAAGATGCGGCGCGAGCCGAGATGCTCGAGGGTCTCGACAGGGACCCGTACGGGAGGCCATACAAGGCGGCGCGGAACAAACTGCGCCCCTTTGGTCCCCCGCTCACGGAGTCCCTGGAGCCGGCATTGCTGGATGGGGTGGTTCGGTCCCTATTTCCATCTGGGACCGACGATTTCAGCCCACCAGCAATGGACCCCCCGCGGGGGGTGGCTCCGCCGGAGGAGGACGTCCCTCCGGTCGCGGCGGAAGAGCTTGCCGCGGAGGTTCTTCGCCTTCGCGGTAAGAAGACGGCTCCGGGGCCGGACGGCGTCCCGGCACGGGTGGTGGCCATCGCTGCCTCCCAGATGGAGAGGAGGTTTCGGGACCTTTTCGGCGCTTGTTTCGCGTCGGAGAAGTTCCCGAAGCCTTGGAAGGAGGGGCAGCTGTGCCTCCTCCGGAAGGAGGGACGCCCGGCGGACTCCCCCTCGGCTTACCGACCCATCGTACTGCTCGATGAGGTCGGTAAACTGTTCGAGGGGATAGTCGCCGGGCGGCTAAAAGGCCTCCTCCGGGAGGTGGGGCCGGATCTGTCGGACGCCCAGTTCGGTTTCCGAAGGGGGCGTTCGACGATCGACGCGCTGGCCCGCCTAAAGGGCCAGGTGCGGGAGGCAGTGGAGGTGGGGGACGGGGTGTTGGCTGTGTCGTTTGACATAGCCAACGCCTTCAATTCCGTTCCCCACTCCACGATACTTGAGGCACTGCGTTATCATAGAGTGCCTCAGTATCTGCGGAGGCTGCTGGCTAGCTACCTGGAGGACCGAGCGGTCCTTTTGGTAGATAAAGCTGGCCAGCTGCGGCGGTACGGGGCCGAGGCCGGTGTTCCACAGGGGTCTGTCCTAGGACCCCTCCTGTGGAACATCGGCTTCGATTGGCTCCTGCGGGGAGCTCTCCTCCGAGGCACGAGTGTCATATGCTACGCAGATGACACTCTCCTTACTGCCCGGGGGAGAGACTGGAGGGAGGCGGCGAGCCTGGCCTCGGCCGGCGGATCGCTGGTCGCAGGCAGGATCCGCCGGCTTGGTT
Source organism: Lampropteryx suffumata (assembly GCA_948098915.1). Lineage (NCBI taxonomy): Eukaryota > Metazoa > Arthropoda > Insecta > Lepidoptera > Geometridae > Lampropteryx > Lampropteryx suffumata. The sequence continues at coordinate 21,471,254 of OX402546.1, forward strand.
TGGGGGTTGCGCTGCATAAAACCGAGGCCGTGTATTTTCACGGGCCTCGGCAGCGTATTCCTACTGACGCCCACATTTTTGTGGAGGGCGTCAGAATCGAGGTGAAGACCCAGATGAAATATCTGGGTCTAGTGCTCGACAGCAGGTGGCGCTTCGGCCCGCACTTTAGCGGGCTGTCGACGCGCCTGCTGAAGACCGCGGGGGCGCTTTCGTGGCTCCTCCCAAATCTGGGAGGGCCCAAAGCTCGATGCCGGCATCTTTATGCCGGCATCCTGAAGAGTATGGCCCTTTACGGGGCCCCCATCTGGGCGGACTCCCTCCATAGGAGGGAGAATGCCACCGCACTGCGCAGGCCCCAAAGGGCCATCGCGCAGCGAGTGGCGAGAACCTACCGCTCAGTAGGTTTCTCGGCGGCGTGCGCTCTGGCGGGCACCCCTCCTTGGGAACTCGAGGCGGGGGTGCTAGCCAGAGTGTATGAGTGGACGGCGGGGCGTAGGGCGCTCGGGGAGTGCCCCGCCCCGGAAGAGCGGGAAGCCGTTCGGCGAGAGGCGAGGGATGCCGTCGTCCAGCATTGGACGGAGAACCTCGCCTCCGCCGTATTCGGTCGCCGGACGCTGGACGCTCTCGGGCCAGTCCTAAAGGATTGGCTCGAGAGGCCGCACGGCTTCCTGTCGTTCCGCCTGGTGCAGGTGCTTTCCGGGCATGGATGCTTCGGAAAATACCTGCATCAGATCGGAAGAGAGGCGGCGCCGTCGTGCCACGAATGTGGTGCGACGGAGGACACGGCGGATCACACCCTCGAGGTGTGCCCGTCGTGGTTCGAGCCGCGCCGCGCCCTGGTGGCAGCAGTGGGGCCGAACCTCTCGCTTCCCAGCGTGGTCAACGCCATGCTGGAGAGCGAGGGGGCCTGGGTGGCGGTGGCCTCCTTCTGCGAAGACGTCATGTCCCAGAAGGAGGCGGCAGAGCGCGCGCGGGAGGAAGATCCTCTCGCAGCGCCTCTGCGTAGGCGGAGAAGGGGTAGGAGAAGGCGACAATAGTCGTTTTCCCTATCTCTGTGGTGGCGAACAGCGGGAGATAGGCGTGGGGACGCCTTCTCCCGCATTGCACCGTTCACCACCCCCGTCGAGCGGGAACGGCCGAGCACTGCGGTCGTTCCCGGGCCCCTCTCTGAGGGGCGTGGAGGCCCCGCTGTAAAGGCGGGCGGTCGTCGGCGGGGGACTGGTTGCGAAGGCTCTTGCCAGTTTCCCAGTCCCCCTCCATGAAGACGATGCGGGAGTGCCGCTGGGTTGTTTAGTGGGTATACCGGTCCCTTACAGGGCCGGGGAGTCCCACATACCCCACCCCATCCCCATGGGGGGGGGATGCGTAATGCATTTTTCCCAGCGTCAAAAAAAAAAAAAAAAAAAAAAAAAAGGTTAGGTTAGGTTAGGTTTTTTTTTTTTTTTTTTTTTTTTTTTTTATCGCCGTCTCGAAACGGCACTAGTAGCTGTCCCTCTGACTCTGGTCAGAGACTTTTTGTTGCTTAATTATATAGTAAAACACAGGGTACACCTTTTATTTCAAATTATGGTTTAGGATTAGGGGTGTGGGATACGTGTCTATTATGTTCTAAGTTTTACTTATTGTTTTTATTATACATTACAGGGTTTGTATGGCGCTATTGCTATCATACATCTATCACTTACATTTTATCATTTTTATTTTCTTACAACAATTTTCTTTCTTAACATTAACATTTACAATTGTACTTAACATCTATTTTATTGTTTAAGCTATATTATTACATTATATGCATATTATATATATTCAATAATATATATAAATCATACATTATCCAACATTTTATTTCTTTTTATAACCATCTTTCCTATATTTGTACAAAAATTTATAAAGTCTGATCTAGTATATTTATTAGACATCAGTTTACTGGTGTTTTCGACATTTATTTCACAATCTAGCAGGTTTTCAGCTTCGTGTCTCTGGCGACCGTAGACGGGGCACTCAAACAGAATATGGCTAACTGTTTCTAGTTTCTCGGGCTCACAGATGCACGATGGGTTTTCTCTACACTTAAAGCGTGTTAAGTATTCAGAAAACCCACCGTGTCCCGTCATGACCTGAGTCAGCACGTTAGAGATGTTTAGTTTTCTAACTATTTTGTAAGCTTTTATAGCGTCCGGAAAAAATATTTTTGTTGTCGCGGCCTTATTTTCCGTTTTGTACCTCCGGTTCCATACCTCAAGCGATTCCATACGGATTTGTCGCTTGACGTATGAAACCGGACACGCGTCATAGTCGGGTTTCTTTTTCGATTTTAAAGCTGCATCTTTGGCCAACTCGTCAGCTCTCTCATTTCCACTCATCCCTGCGTGTGCTTTGATCCAGAACAAAGAGACTTGTTTGTTCTGGAGTGCGATGAGTTTGAGATTTGTGCGGGATGTTACTGCAAGAGGATGGGTGGAGCTGAGGTTCGCCACAGTTTGTAAGGCCGATCGCGAGTCGCTGTATATGCCATAACTGGGTTCCGAGCGTTTGACGATTTCACCCGTTGCTCTACATATGGCGTAGAGCTCTGCCTGGTATACTGTACAGTGCGGTGGCAGCTTAAGTTTGAGGGCTTTGGTCTCAGCTTCACTGTTCCATATGGAAAGCGCCGCGCCAACCTTGCCCTCAATCTTGCTGCCATCTGTAAAGATTCGGACGATTTGTTGGTTATGTTGTTCCACGTCATGTTGATCCATCAGGTTTTTGAACTCCACGCACACATGCTTCGCTGGGTGTGGGCTCAAATCGTACGCAACCATTTTCTCTACCTCCTTGTCTCCCAAACTCGGCTGGGGAACTCCACGCTTGGCTTCATATAGGGATGCTGCTTCTTGAATTCTCAGATCCAAGGGGAGCATCCCAGCCAGTACTAAAGCCGAGTTTAGTGAGACAGTTCGGTAGGCTTTGGTGAGTTTCTGGGCAAATACTCTTTGAACCGCATCGAATTGTCTTCTGATTGTCAATTTATTTGTAGCCGTAGCCCAAGCGCTGGAAGCATACATGATGATTGGTTCGACCGTGGCTGTGTAAATTATCCTTATGACTTCCGGGTGGAGGCCCCAGCTGGTCCTGGCGGCTCTCGACAACTGCTTATAGATGTTTAGAGCTTTTCTGCAGGTATTTGCTATATGCTTGTTGAAGGTAAGCTTGTTGTCGATTGTGAGTCCCAGGACTTTGATCTCAGGTGACATGTCTATGCCGATTCCGCCCATGCTAAGGAGTGGAGTATCGTATTTAAGCTTGCGAGTAATGATCATCGCTTTGGTCTTGTGCGGAGCAAATCTTAGTTTATTTCTGATACCCCACTCCCCAACATAGGCTAGAGCGGCATTGGCCTGTCTCTGTACCTCCAGCGCCGTATCGCCATTAAACACGAGAACCACGTCGTCTGCGAATGCTTGGTTGTAATCACCCCTTTTGTCGAGACCTTCCAGAAGGGGATTTAGAAGGAGATTCCAAAGAATCGGCCCGCCGATCGATCCTTGTACGCAGCCCTTATTTGTGTATCTCTCGTGTTCCTGTCCTGCGTACCTCACCTTTACTCTTCTATCTTGTAAATAACTGTCTATCACTCTTCTAAGGTTTACTGGGCAACCTGCTTTTGCCAACCTCACCCTTATGGCTGGCCACCAGGCACTATCGAAGGCTCCCTCTATGTCCAATGATACTAGTGTGATCAGCTTCTTTTGCTCCAATTTGTTGCGGATATGCTTCATTAGGTCATAGAGGGAGTCTTCGGTGCTCCTTCTAGGCATAAAACCATATTGGTGGGAGCTTAATTTTGGAATCAGGTGCCATTTTAACCGTCCGACTATCATCTTTTCAAGGATCTTTCCCATCACTGGTAGCAGTCCTATGGGCCTGTACGATTTCGGGTTTGTATAATCGTCTTTTCCTGGCTTCCTTAGGACTACTACCGTGGCTTCCTTCCACATCCTAGGGAAAAGGTTCAAAGCTAGGCATCTGTTGCATATGCTGAGGAATAGTTCTGGATCGTGGTCTATTGCCTGGCTGCAAATATCCGCTGTCAGACCGTCAGCGCCTGGAGCTTTCTTAGGGTTGAAGCCTTTTACCGCGAATTTTAGCTCGTCTTTTGTAAAGGGTGGGTCATGGTTCTCATCATGAACCCACTCGTTTACTTTTTCAGCTGATTTTCTTATTAGTTTATGGTCTTCATTGTCATCCCTCTCCAGGTCCGCTGGGTAAAATGTCTCTGCTAATAGCGTTGCAGATCCCTTGCTGTCCAGCATTTGTCCCTCCTTTACTAAGGGCAGGTCCTCCTCCCGCTTTTTGGTCCTTCCTATTACCCTGTAGATTCCCTCCCATACCCCTTCTTTGTCTTGTTTTCTACAGAAATCCTTCCAACTTTCGACTTGCGCTGTCTTTGCTTCTTTTTCATATTCTTCCTTTATTTTCAGGTACTCAGTGATCACTTTTGGCCTGCGGACTGCTGCTGCGCACCGGATTCGTCGTTTCATCGTTGTGGACTTTTTCTTCAGCTCGGCGAGTTTCTCCGACCACCATGGTAGGGTAAGTGAACTATTTATTTTCTTTTTAGGTATACTGTTATTACATGTTTTTATGACTATTTGTGTGTATTGGTCTATTATTTGTTCTAGTTGTTCTTTGTCTATTGTGTTTTCGATTTCATTTGTATTGATATTGTTTGCTTCGAGCAATTTGGTCAGTTTCACACGAAACTGAACCCAATTAGCTTTCTTGCTGTTATAAGTTCTAGTGGTTCTGCTGATGTTTGTGCCTTTTGCTTTTACTAACCTAATTTTGAATGTTAACACATTGTGGTCGGAGCTCGTCAAGCCTACTTCTACCTTCCAGTCCTCGATCAGACTTATCAGTTCCGTCGCACAAGCCGTTATGTCAATGAAGCTCGTGTATTGTTTGCTTCCTCTAACAGTGTCGAAAGTTGGAGTGTCGCCTTCATTTAGCACTTGAAGATCCATCTCTTCGAATAGTCCCGCCAAATCCTCGCCTCTGTCATCGATTTTCAAGCTTCCCCACCAGGAGTTTTTCGCATTGCCATCACCTCCTATCAGGATTTTCGTGGTTCCAATCTTTTGTTTGATATTTCTGAGCTGATCTAAGTATGGCTCTAAGGGTTCTGTTGGTTCGAAGTAGAACGAGACCACCACGACCTCCCAGGCACTCGTCCGGAGCCTCACCACAGTGATGTTGTTTGTGGTGAATTCCGGACAGAGGATGGCATCTATGTCCTGGTCAAAAACGGCAATCGCCGCTTTTACTGTGCCGTCCCCTTGACTAATGCTTTGGAAGATCCTAGTAGTCCCGTAGCTCTTCATCCTTCCCGCGTTACCAACATATGGCTCCTGGAGGAGTGCAAAAGACATCCTCATTTTGCCTGCTTCAAGCATCAGTTCGTGCGTTGCCAACGCCTTCCTTTGTAAGTTTGCTTGTGCTGCAAGGTATGTCTTTGCGCCTGTTTGTGAATCGTTTGTGCCCGGGACCACCTTAGCAATACGCTATTGTGGCCCGAGCCAATGTCTCCCATTTGCGACGGATTTGGCATTCGCTACTAAAGGCATTGTGTTCCACTCTGTCTAGTTTGGCGTGGGTACAATTTGGGCACGAGGGAGGGACCTCTGCGAGCCAGTTTTCGCACTCAGACTTCATGTGTTGTCCCCCACAGTGGCAGCACTTGGCCACCGTCTCTTTACAGAGTCTTCGTCCATGCCCGTATCCCAGGCAGAGAGAGCACTGTACGAGTGGCGATTGGTCTGCCACTCGCACCCTCTGGAGGTCGATTTGGACAGACCCTGTATCTGTCAAGCGCTGCCAGATTTTGGGGGACACTCTCACGACGATATGGTGCGTGTGGGGGTTTCGTGTGTGTTTCTTGTACGCAATTTCCATTTTTTGGCCCGTCAGTTCTTTGAGGATTCCCTTGTTTTGGTTTTTTAGGGCACCAAGAACTTCCTCATCGGTATTGTATTTGAGGACATCTCTCAGGATAATAAGTGGGTCCTTGTTTTTCATTTCCTCCACGTTTAGTTCCTTGGCTCCTTTCAGTTTTTCCTTTACCCTTTGCCTTTCCTCATCTGTTCTGCAGCCCACTATTACTTTTCGGTCCTTTGCTTTTCTTATCCTTTCCACTGCTATTCCACTTTCTTTAGCATTTACTACTTTCCTTATTCTATCCAAGACTTCCTCTCCGGTTTCTGTCTCGTCTACAGCAGTCACCACCACGGAATGGAGCGCGGTCTGTTCTGGCTTTCGAGGCAGTGCCGCTGCTACACTCGCGTAGGAAAGTTTCTGCTGTATTTCTTCTTGTTTGTTTAAACTTTCCATTAGTTTGTCAACTTTTTGGTTATTCAGTTGGAGGAGTCTTGAATGATCTTCAAGTTTTTGGAGGAGTTCGTTTTCTTCCTTTCTTTCTTTATTTTGTTGTCTTTCATTTTCTACCGTTTTTTCCATCCGCTTGTTGTTTTCCATAATAAGCCTCGTGTGATCCTCCAGAACTTTAGTTAGGTTGTCTTTCTCTGTTATTTCGTTTTCTGGTTTTTCCTGTTCACAAATTTTTCTTTGTTCCGTTTTTTGTTTTCCTTTTTCTCCTTTTACCAGGTCTCCTTCCTTTACCAATTGGTAAAGCCTATCTATTGCCGCTATGACTTCAAACTTTATCTCTGCTTTGAGATTGCGAGAGTTGTTGAGGTTAAGTTTTGCTCTCGTGAGGCAGCTTTTTGCTTCCGACAGCCGGTCTTTGTACTTATGGTCTCTGGGGCTTGCTTCTTCTTCCACTGAGATTCTACGGGCGGCTGGTCTGCTCTCCGGTTGGGCCGTCTTTTTTGGTTTTGTTTTTGGAAGTTCGACCGCTGTGATGACCTTCCTTTGTGGGGTTGGAGTCGAGGGTTTTGAGTTAGGCCTTCCTGCCTCCCATTCACTTATGCTGCGTCGAACCTCCGAGGGTTTGCGGGGATTGCCAGAAGTTGGTGGCGATTTTTGCACCTCGGTGCTTCCGCTCGCTTCACTCTGAGGATTTGCGGCCATTTTGGCTGGAGTTCGATAGCCGAACATTTGGTCTTGCTGTTCGAAATTTGGCGAAGAGGGACTTTGTCAATATTTCCTAAATACGCGGTTTAAAATGTTTGTATAAGTTTTAAATTTTTACAATTACTTTTTGTAGCTCTAAAAGCTACGAGAGGTCTTAAATCTAATGTTTTAAAAATTTTTAAATTTTTAAATTTTAGGGGGGTGGGGATTTTTTGGGGGAGGTCAAAAGTACACAGGGAGGGGATTATTTCACAGTCGATGGTCGATGTCGATGTTTTCAAGGTCGATGTCGAAAAACGCGTAACTCGCACCGTTTTCGAGTTATTTGGGTTTGAAGGTTTTTGCGGTTGGTAAATTGTTTGTAAAATAGATATTTCCAAGCGCCGTCAGTTTAAAAATCTAAAATTTTGGCCGAATAGAAAGGGGCACAGAAGGTGTCCCTAAACAAAATTTTGGACCAGGTTGTCGCTGAAAAACTGGAGTAAAAGGACTTACCAGCTGTCACCAAACCGCAAAAAACTTCACTTAACGATAACTTATACCTAACTTAACCTATCTTTAAATCTAAAAGTGCCTCCGGGGTCTTCACCGCGTTCTCCAAGGGATGGCGTCGTCAGATTTTGTGTGACGTCACGGGATCGATGACCTCGCGGCCACGTGGGAGTTGTTTTTTTGCCCTTTATTTCTCGCTGGTGCGCGGCAAAAATCCGGAAGGGCAGCCAAACGAAAGAGCTCCACAAGGCGCTTCTTTTGCAGCTATAAAAACTGTATGTCACCGCTGCAGATTTCGCAGCGTTTGGTTTTGAAAATTCAAAATTTTCAAAATTTCACTTTTATCGTGATAACTTCACTGTCACTGCTCTTAGAGAGACAAAATGTTCACTGCCGTGTGCGCCTCGTCGTTACGCAACTTTTGGTATACGGCACGGGTATAAAACTGCACTTTTTCCAATATTTATGATTTTAAAAGCGCGTGGTAGCCTCAAATCGTGGTGGTTTCGCTGGCGTCTGGAGTTAGACTGGTTAGGTTAGGTTAGGTTAGGTTAGGTTAGGTTAGGTTAGGTTAGGTTAGGTTAGGTTAGGTTAGGTTAGGTTAGGTTAGGTTAGGTTAGGTTAGGTTAGGTTAGGTTAGGTTAGGTTAGGTTAGGTTAGGTTAGGTTAGGTTAGGTTAGGTTAGGTTAGGTTAGGTTAGGTTAGGTTAGGTTAGGTTAGGTTAGGTTAGGTTAGGTTAGGTTAGGTTAGGTTAGGTTAGGTTAGGTTAGGTTAGGTTAGGTTAGGTTAGGTTAGGTTAGGTTAGGTTAGGTTAGGTTAGGTTAGGTTAGGTTAGGTTAGGTTAGGTTAGGTTAGGTTAGGTTAGGTTAGGTTAGGTTAGGTTAGGTTAGGTTAGGTTAGGTTAGGTTAGGTTAGGTTAGGTTAGGTTAGGTTAGGTTAGGTTAGGTTAGGTTAGGTTAGGTTAGGTTAGGTTAGGTTAGGTTAGGTTAGGTTAGGTTAGGTTAGGTTAGGTTAGGTTAGGTTAGGTTAGGTTAGGTTAGGTTAGGTTAGGTTAGGTTAGGTTAGGTTAGGTTAGGTTAGGTTAGGTTAGGTTAGGTTAGGTTAGGTTAGGTTAGGTTAGGTTAGGTTAGGTTAGGTTAGGTTAGGTTAGGTTAGGTTAGGTTAGGTTAGGTTAGGTTAGGTTAGGTTAGGTTAGGTTAGGTTAGGTTAGGTTAGGTTAGGTTAGGTTAGGTTAGGTTAGGTTAGGTTAGGTTAGGTTAGGTTAGGTTAGGTTAGGTTAGGTTAGGTTAGGTTAGGTTAGGTTAGGTTAGGTTAGGTTAGGTTAGGTTAGGTTAGGTTAGGTTAGGTTAGGTTAGGTTTTTTTTTTTTTTTTTTTTTTTTTTGCGTTAGGGGGGGGAAATCCTCATGGATACCCTTGCGGGTTATGTCGGACTCTTACCGACTAAAACCCTAACCCCTGTGCGTGATATCCTCTGACATAATCAGAGACTTTTTACATCTTTATATGGGATCATACTGGTTATGAAATACACTGAAACCCGCGTGGGGCGACATAGGTGATAAATAATTTGACTATTTAAAAAACACATTAATACAGGACCTAAGCTAACAATTTCATATACATTTATCACAGGGAAGGTTTCAAATTTGACTATATCTTATACTATACTTATTCTAACACGTTATCACAGCCAATACTATTAATACTTAAGAAGCGCATTTCTCAGAATACGTTCAACATATTAGAGCACTGGCCGCTCTAATTGCCAAAACGTATAGCATATCTTTTTGGGGATACTTACCCCGCACGTTTGTGTTTCTGTGCTTGTGTTTGTTTTAACTGTGTGGCAAAATGTGTCTGGTGTGTCTACGTTGTGTATCTGTTCAGTGTTATTGTCGCGCTGAAACTGTGCCCTTTTCTCATGAAAAGGGGCCAAGTTTTCATTGCTATTGTGTGTTTGTGTCGTGCGGTGTACGTATTGCCCCTTGGCGTTTTCCCTTTTTTTCTTTGGTACTGTGCCCGGGACCACATCAGCAATATGCCACTGTGGATCGGGCCAGAGCCTCCCATTTCTTTCTGACCGCGCATTCATTGCTGAATGCGTTGTGGTCGGCTCTGGGCAGGTTGGTATGCACACAGTTTGTACACTTTGGTTGCTCACCCGAAGTCCAGGCCTCACACGCTGATCTCATGTGGTTTCCTCCACAGTGGCTGCACTTAACGACGGTGTCCTTGCAGAACCGTCGCCCATGTCCATAACCCAGGCACATTGAGCACTGGATAAGTGGCGACTGGTCCGCAACCGTCACTCGCTGCAGGTCGATCATCACAGACCCTGCATCGATTAAGCGCCTCCACATGTTGGGGGGCACCCTCATGACCACGTGGCCCGTCTGTGGGTTTCGGGTCTTCTTTCTGAAGAGGACTACGGTCTTTGTGTGGTCTTGTTCTATGTCCTGCAGTGTTTTCTTATTTTGTGCCCACAAAGCGCAAATGACGTCCTCGTTAGTGTTGTAATTGAACACATTTCTGAGGACGACTAGTGGGTTCTTGTTGCTGACCTCTTCCACGGTTATATGTTCTTCGGCCCCTCTCAGCTTCTCCTTGACTTTATCCCTTTCTTCTTTAGTCCGGCACCCCACTATGACTTTGCGGTCCTTGGCCTTGCGAACGCTTTCGACCATAATGCCCCCTTCTTTGGCGTTTACCGCAGTCCGGATCCTCTGGAGGACTTCTTCCCCGGTCTCCGTCTCATCCTTGGCGGAGACCACCACAGAGTGAAGTGCGGTCAGGTCCGGTTGCTGCCTCTTGGGGAGCCCTGCTGCCTCGGCGTACGTCATCGTTTGCTTCTCTTGCTGCTTCTCTTGCTTCTCTAGGGTCTCTTTCAGGCTCTCCATCTTTTGGTTGTTCTCTTCAATGAGATGGGCTTGCTTCTCCAACTGCTCGAACAAGCGTTTGGAGAAGCAGTCCATCTCTGCCTTACCCAGCGTTTGACTCCCTTCTGGAGTGTCCTGTGCGTCGGTCTGCATGCCCACCTCGACGGTTGTATCTTCTACTGTCGGGGACGAAGATGGTATGGATCTCTTGATAAGGTCGAATTCCTTAACAAGTTGGAGCAGTCTATCCGCCTTGTTCAATATTTCTTTCTTAATGAGGCCATTTAAATTTTTTGATTTGTCTAGTTGCTTCGTTATCTCTCTATAGCATGCCTCAGCTTCGGTTTTTCTGTCGACAGGCTTCGGCTTCGCAGACGCTTTAGGTGGGCTCCGCTCTACTCGGGACGTTTGCGGTAGCACCAGCTTCAGCTTCGCTCTGCCGAAGTTGTCGACAGACTTTTTAGGTGTTGTCGAGATCCGAGCTGGTGGTGCATGCGTTCCGGCCGCTTCCAATTTCTCTATACTTCGCCTTACCCTCGAGTTTTTACTCGGGTCCGGCGTTTTCATAGTGGGGTTTGAGGGTTCTGCCCTCTCTGTCTGGACAGGGGGCTTCTCATCACGTTTGGGGACGTTTGGGGTGCGGATGGCTACCATTTCGATATGTCAGAGGACCTAGTCTATCACTTAAAATGGAAATAAAAATAAAAATAAAATGTGCCAAAAGAGCATAAAAGTCTTGTAAATGTCAAGCAGCGTAAAATGTAGGTCAAATTGTAAAAGTACTAGGTTAATAACAGAAAACGTTACAGACTAGGTTAAACAAGGTCATACAAAATTAAAACAATAAAACTCTTAAAACTAAACAACAATATAAAAATAAATAACGAGTAAAATTTTAAAATGTACGAGTATATCTAGGTTCTAATATGTCGGTAGGTGTATGCCGAAAATTATTTTTCGACGACCCCTTTTTTTTATTTTATTTTATTTTATTATTTAGTTTTCCTCCCGGGTAGGTTTCGTCTGCAAATAGAAACTTGTGGAAGGGTTAGGCCGTGGTCAAAAAAATCCTAACCCTTACCGTTTCCAAGTTATACCTGATTTAGATATTGGTTTTTTTTAAGTAGACTTCTTCCTCATTTTTTTCTTCGGGTAGGTTGAAATAGAAACTTATTTAAGGCTAAGGCTGTGCTCCAAATTACTCCAGCCTTTACCGTTTCTAAGATACGGGTCTACAAGTTTAATATTCGTTTTTGCGGTTGGTAATTTTAAATAAATATGAATAAACCCACGCGCTTTAACGTTAAAAATTTTAAAACTAAATATCTAACTTATACTATGTATACCCTACCTACACACAAAAATTTAACCTAGGTTGTCGCTTAAAATCTAGCTTAAATCTAGCTACCAAGTACCCCAAAACCGCATTAAACTAAACTAGCTTATAACTATGTTAAACTTAGCTTAAAAATTCCGGTGACAGCGCCTCCCGGGTCCCCTTGATGTCCTCTTGAAGTTCACGTGGCCAAAAGGTTGAAAAGGTCACTGGGTCAGTGAACTTGTGGCCACGTGAAGGTTGTTTTTCTGCCG